>BSBN01000847.1:25000-2970600 GCA_027924645.1 Cunninghamia lanceolata | reverse complement strand
AAAGTTTCCAATTTTTTTTTTGGTTTTTATTTTTTATTTTCTTTAAATTTTTTTGGTTTTAATTTTTAATTTTTTTGAGTGCTCTCATCCCCACCCAGATGTGACTTTAAATGCCTCTCGACATAATTAATGCATATATGTTTATCTTTCTAGAAAGATTACTTTGTAGAAAAAAAAATAGATTGAATTAGTAATAACTTTGGTATTGAAATAAAATTGAATGGTTTCCATAATAGAAAGAAGGTTATAATTGAGAAGTATGATGGCTCGCATGTAAAAGACATTTCCTCTAGGATAGAAAGTAATTTTATCTTAGCTTTTAGCAATATAAATTATTTTGTAGATAAATATATTATAGATAGAGAGAATATATATATAGGAATAGAAGCTAAAATATAGCTTTTGGCATGATTGTTTCCTTATTAAAAAAAGAAAGTTTCTTATTAAGAATAGAATAGAAAGTAAATATTCATTGTAGTTATAAGTATTTCATACTATTAGAAAGAATTATATTTGTTTTTGTTGAATATAAATTCATTTAGGATAGAGAATTAAGGCTTTTTCCACATGTTTAGAATGATAGAAAATTTTTATGGAAAAATGTTTAGGACGTATTTTGTATACATGGCTTATAAGAGTTAGATCAATCTATTGGTTATAGTATAAGATTATTTTGTAGATTTAATAAAAGAATGTATAGATATGAAAGAATATGTATATGAATTTAGATTGTTCTTTTTAATATAAACGTATTAATTATTATTAGATAGATGTATATTTGATATAATTATGCTTTGACTTATAGATAAGTTTAGAGTTAGGGTATAGACCTCTAAAAGATGATTTGATTTTTTTTTTTATGCATATCTTTGTAAGCATAGTATTCTTGATGGTAGTTTTGAATGATAGGAAATGACATTAGATTTTAGATTCTTTGCATTTAGAATGAAAGAGAGGCATTACATTTAATTTAATATTTAAATCTAGTTCTAATTAATATTGTTCTTGATATTTAATTATAGATTAGATACCTTAATATTGTTTTATATGGAATTTAGATACCTTAGTTAGTTATTTATTAATATCGTTCTTGATATTTAATTATAGATTAGATACCCTAATATTGTTTTATATGGAATTTAGATACCTTAGTTAGTTATTTGTTTCTTATGTATTAGATGCTTCCGTTATGTAGGCGTTAGCTACTCTATATTGAGTTTATAGATTTATTATTGATCTATGGAATTTCCTTATAAACAAGAAATTTAGGTTTTCTTGTCAGTGAAATCTCCTTACCATGTAAAATATTTAACTTAGAAATTAACTCTTAGTAGGAACTCATTGTTGAGACAAGAGTTGTAAATATTGAAATAACCACAAATGTGATTTATCCTCTTAAATAAAAAGAAATTAATTATTTGTAAATTAAGATTATCATTTTCGTAAGGTTATTATTATTCATAGAAAAAGGTAATCCTTTTAAATAAATTGTTATAAGTTGTTAATTTTGGGTTGATTCATTCAAGTTAAGTGATTGGTAGTTATCCTATTAGTTTTTATTTTATGAAATGGCATATATATTATTGTTGAAATAGTATCTTATTTAAGCATATTGTATATGTGTCTTCATCATTATGTTGTATGTGTGTTAAGCATGATTAAAAGTCCTTCAATATTTTAAGGTCAATATTACAAGTTTTGTTAAATCTTTTTAGCCTTTATATAAAATTTATTGGGTGAGATATGTTCTTAGAAGTTGATTTAATGCTTACATTATATAAATGATATCATTCATAAGTGAGTTTTAAATCTTTGAAGGATAAATTAATTTTCCTTAGGTAAGAATGAGGAAGTTACTAATAATCCTCTCATTTCATTATTGTTAAAGTTCAATATAGTTCAAGAGTATCATATTTGAATTAGTTCACCTTTTTGAAATAAATCATTCTAGATAAGTGTAATCCTTGTAATTTGATTGTTTTAATCCTAGTTAGTAGTGAGTAGTTATTTAAATTAATAGTTTTAGGTCATTGAAATATTTTAAATTGTTGTATAGTCGTAGAAGTATAAAGGTATCACATTTGTATCTTCTTTTTGATAATGCGTGGCAGACTTGAGATATGGTAAAAAAATGTTAACTTGTTACCTTTAGAAATCCTTTTTAAAGTTAAGTATGGAAAGCTATAAATTCTTTCTTTCTCCTTGCAAGAAGCAAAGTAGTTCGACTAGACCCATTTATTATTGGTTTGTTGTGTGATTATTCATACTTGTAGATTTCAGTTAATATCTTATATTAGATATGTATTGATTTCCTGGTAATAATGTTTAATAGTGTTAAATGATGAAATGAAGATATAGTTTCCTTATAAGTATTATGAAATATAAAGCCTAGTAGTGAATTTTATAAAACCATTTTGTGGTTGCAAGATAAAGTCTTGAATTACGAAGTCTCTATGCTACACATACGTAGGCAAGGCCATCATGAGCCCTAGAGACATTAGGTCAGCCCCTTAGGGCCTTTAGGCTCGTATATTGCTATCTCATATGATTATTGATTGATTTTGTGGAACTAATGTTTACATTTAGTGTGCAGATTCATATTTGATAATTGTGCAGGAATACTGAAGCTGAGAAAGTGTTTCCACCTTGCGAAAAGATGTTCTTAGGACATTTATTGTAAATGTGAATAATTGTATAAGAAGCATTTGTATCATGAAATTTCTTTACAATGAAATTGAAGTTTCATTATTTAAAATATAGTAAATTATCTCCTGTCATCATTATTCCTTACTAATTTTAATTATTTATTGTTATTTTCTGATAATTTCACGGGTAGGCATTACATATATTTTGTCTAGAATTGACCCGAGCACAATGTAAATGAGTTAGACCTAGGATATCACATGTGTTGCACCCTTGCTAAAGACATCAACTAAATTACTCTTGCTCTTTTAGGAAAAGCTAGCTAAGAAGTGGAGAATCTGATTGATCACTCTCTTCATGTGGAAGAAGAATGTCATAAATGGTAGTGAAATAATTGTGTTGAGCAATAGTCACATTGATAGCTTCACTCACTTCTCTAGGGAGGAGAACCTATTGGTGGACAATTGTGTTGATTTATCAAGGTGGAGTTTTATGTTGTTGAGTAAATTATTATAAGGGACTTGTGGTTGTGATTTTGATGTGGCTAGGAGGATCACTGACTCTAATCCTATTAAGTTCATTCATGGAAAAGAGATAAAAGGTGTTTAGCTTCATTCTTTTATCTCTATAAGTTCTTCTAAGTTCTTGAGTTCTCTTGCATAAAAGTCTTCCCTCACATGCTTTTGTGCATTAGCTTGTTGGATCTCCCATAGGATTTGTTGATGGGTTTTTTGACACACTACTCAACTTAGATGAAATACTAGGTATCTCAACTCTCCTTGAAGGAATTAGATCCTAAAAATGGAAAATGACTACCCAAGGTCTCTGTAGCTAGGTCTTGGCCTTGCAAGATAACTCAATGTTCATTGTATTTTGTTCTTTCAACAAGGGACATTCAAAATGTAGTTCTAATGGAATTTTATAAGAGGTTAGATTTGAAAGATATGGAAATTTATTCAAACCCTAACCCAATAAATATTCCCCAATCTTATAAATCTAAAAATACTTATTGCTAGAAAAAAAATTCACCATCTGATATTCAATATTTTATGCTTTTAACTAAACTAAGCCTAAACTAACTGCTAGTATAAAAAAGTTGAAAGATAGGATAAGAAAGAGAAGGGATTTTAGAAGAACCTACATTTGAAATTCTAATGTAATGCCATGATTTATGAGTAGAAAAATCTAAAATAAACTAATCCTTGCTTAACTAGATAACTCACATCGCTACAAGAATAGTGCAATCTTCAAAGGAAGGTTTTCAAATTATGAAAGCAATCTTTATTAAACAACTAATTATTGGCATGGTATTAATAAGATTATCCACAATCTATTATAAGTGAAGTGCTCATGCTAATGACACAAAGTAACTTATAATTAACAAATCACTACTAGTATGAACAAAAGATCCATAAAATACTCATTCCATTCATGCATACACGATAGAAAATTCAACTAACTATTTGGAAACCATGAAGTAAACTCTACGTAAAATTATTTTATTTAGAAGTTCAACTGGCATCAACAATCACCAACCCTTTACAAAGACAAGTGAAATTCCTTTTATAGAGGAAGGCATGACACTTAGTACAAAAATGAATGGCCAAGATTAATCTACAACCAATAGTCCATATTTACAAAGCACTAAATATTTGGAGAAAAATAATCTCCATTATTCATCCATAAAAAAATTGCAATCCTATGCTAGAATTAGGAGTACAATTTCCTAGATAAGTCTGCCTAAGTAGAATTTACAAAAAATAACTTATGAATCTTGCACAAGTCCCAAGGCAACAATGCTCAAATTTGAAAAAAGTCATTTTAAAATAGAAAACATAAACAATAATGGTCAATATTGGATTTAACTTCTTCTCTTCTCCATTAAAAGTGTATTTTGCAATTATTTTGTCCTTTTCATCTTCCTTTCTATGATAGTCCATAAGCATGATGAGAGTAGGATTTGGCACCTCTGCATCCAATTCATCCACAAACTCGTACCTAAATCTCTAAGTTTCATTCAAGTTGATAGGAAGACATTGTATTTTTCCTTCCTCCTAGGAGTATCCTTCTTAAGTTCCCTAAGCATTGATTTAATCTTCATCATCTTATCTATGGTAGTATAATTTAATGTATTTGGAGGCTTTTCTAAGCTAGAGGTAAGGATTTTCTTCATATGACTCTTTAGAGGATCAATATCCAGTTATGTATTAGAGTCCATGTACTATCCTATAAATTCATACAACAATGTCCAAACTTCATAATGCACATCAATCAATTTATCTCTAACTTCATTCATCTTTGCAAGGCACTTGTCAATCAATTCTTTTCTAAATCTAAAATTTCTATCCATATAGGTGGTGAATTGACAGTCTTTTAATCCAAAATTTTCTCTTTAATGAGCAATTCAAGATCCATTTTCATAGAATATCTACCCTAGGAAGGTTTTTGGAGTGAGTACCCATCTCTTCTTTACATTCATCTATAAGATTACAATTTTCATCCCTTATATCATTGAGTTGGATGGCTGAATCTACTACTTCCTCTATGCGTTTGCATCCATGATCATAGAGCTCTTGCATTCAATCTTTAGTTGCTCTCACCACGTGTTTCATCTTCTCTAGGTTTGAGGCTTCTTTTTGTGATGAGATGATTAGAGGAGGATTAGACCCATAAATCACTTATAGAGGGGTGGGTAATTGTTTGATGTAGGCATTCAACTCTGTAATTTTCCCTTTGGGATCCCTTTTAGTCTTTTGATCTTTCTACATTCTAGATATGACACTAGAAATAGTAGATTGGACCTCCTAGATCTCTTTATCCCTTGTTTTTTGTCCAAGATTGATAGTAGTTATCTAATAATCTCTAGGTCCAAGGTATCTATCATCTTAATAAATTGTACAAGTAGCTATTTCAACTATCCTTTCTCCTAAATCATCCCTTGTTATTGCAGATAATGTTCTAGGCTTCTTATTTACCCTAGGTGCTTCAATCATATCAATTATGCCTAAGAGTTCTTTATATGTAGGTTTTACAATTGGTTTCCTTTATTAGATATTAACATCAAGCCATACCAGAACCAATAAAGAGGAAATATCTAGCACTTGTTGTTGTGAAGGAGTAGGAAGAATTTGTTGTTGCTACAATACATTATCACTTTGTCAATCCATAGTTGGTGAATTTTCCAAACCCTATTTATTTTCATCTTTGAGGGAATCACTTTAGCTATCCCTTGTTCAGTTTGAGATTTACTTGTTTGTGCATCCTAGGAAGCTAACTGGGTGTCTTTTATTGTTTCTTGTTGTTGTTGTTGTAGAACTAAACTTTGAAATTTTGTTCCTTATTAACCTGCTCATCTTGTTGCTTATCATCTTGGAGATCCTTCTCCTTCTTAACATCTAAATCATCTATTTTCTTATTCTACTACTCTTGCAAGTTATCTTGAGGAGAGGAGATAATATCTTGTTGTTCTTTCTCTTAATACACCTCTTCTTTCCAAACTTCTTGGCTTACTTCAGCTTGTTTATTTTTCTCTTGGGGATCACTTGTTACTTCCTCTTGTAGAGATTCTTGCTTCTCCATCTCTTCTAAAATTATATCAATATTAGTTAATGAGGGAGGAGAATGTGGGGGTGAAGACCTCATAGGAGAGTCCTGAGGAGTAACTAAAGTAGTAACATCCCCCTTACTGAAAGCTACAAAGAATGAAGGGGGAGGGTTAGAAAAATCTATTGTAGTAGAATGGAGGAAGTAGATGTAATTAGAAGAATGGAAGGAATAGGAGGTGGGATAATGGTCCCAAATGAATGTGAAACAAGATGAGAAGGGATGGAAGTGATATTAGACAATGGAATGGAGGATTTACTATAAATATGGTTACTTGTGTTGGAATAGAAATAAATTGGGGCAACTGCTGCAATATAGGGAATTGTTGTATAGGCAAGGAAGGGATGGTTTCTACAAACAAGGTAGGTTGAGAAGATGCATAACCACCTGAAGAAACTTGCCCAATAGAGGTGGAACTATCTTTGGTCTTCTTCTTCTTATTCAAGGAGAAACTTCCTCTTCTATTTCTTCTTCTTGAATAGATTCTATAGGCTTTCTTTTGTATACAATTTTAGGCTCCTTAATTGGGGTAGCCTTCTTGGATTCTTTACTAGAAATAGCCTTCTTGCCTTTTGATTTATCCTTTTGAGGTTGAGTTGGTTCTTGAGATTCTTTATATTTTTCTTTTTCTTCCACATTTGTGTATTTAGAAGATCCTTCTTTCTTATTATTCTTTCTTCTAGTCCTCTTGGCATTATATTTTGTGTTGGTTAGTGTAAGACCTTTGTTTTGTAGTTGTTCAACCTTTGTTTTAACCAAGCCTTGCTAACTTCCAAGACTTCCTTTGTGATTTCTTCCAAAGAGGTTATTTATTCTTTTGACTAATCAAGAGGTGGAATTGGATCTTGATAGGCCTTATCTACTTCATAAGCCTCTTATACTACCTTACCATCATCTGACAACTGATCTGATACCTCTTCTATTCCAAAAGATTTCACCTAGAATTTAGTCCATCTGGAATATCTCCTCTTCCTCACATCATGATCATCATTGCAATCCACCCATAAGTCCTCCAAATGAGGGATGTACTTCATATGTGACCCAACAAGTTGTTCTTTTTTTCCATGGGGGTCAACTAAAGTTCTAGTGGTATGGAAATGTAAATTGTACCTTTGGATTTCTACATCTAAATCTCTAGCACTTGGGAGGGAAGGACATGCATATACACCAATGATTATGGGGAACTAGACCCCTACCCTATGCTTCTCTCCCAAGTCATTGTGAGTTCCACAAAGTCGTTTAGTCAACTCCAAAAGTATCATCCTATTAGTATAATACTTAGGAAATTTGTAATTAAACCCTGTGAATCATTCTATCCTAATGTAAGTTAATATTAGGAATTAGATAAACCAATTTCTATATTGCCTAATTATCTATGCAACATCCAATGATGGTGCAGTCACGGTAGGAGGGTTCATAAAATGAACTATCCGGACCGTGCAACAAGAGTAAACACAACAGAAATAACTCAAAGAAATGGAACACATATAGATTCATTCATTCAGTATATCATAGAATTCAAAACAAAGATCTGTTGGCAATATGCGGGCTTACAACTAGGCCTCAAAGGCCTGATTACATACATGCGCAAGATAAAGCTTTGAAGCTCCTTCGCACAAATTCTAAACTATCATATCTTTCTTATGTGAATAGATGTCTTCCTAAGGATCTATTACATCAATATATATCATTTTTGGACCATTAGATTCCTCCGCGTCGGCTAAGGAAGGTCACAAACTCCAATAAAGAGCTGTAATGTGTTCACAGATAGGTCAGACCTAAATGCATAGAACACTTCCTCAAATGAATGGAATAGTGTGCAGACCCTTGGGGAAGGTTGATCATGAACCAAGAGACATAAAATGATGTGTCATTGAGATCCACAAGTCAAGGAATGATCCATAAACCTTCTCCATTAGATGATTATCAAGAATTGTTAGAAAATAGTTAATCTTCTGATAGCGATATCTTTTCGGTAACTGATCCAAATGCTCTGAGTTCTTGATATGATGAAGATGAATGAATGTAGATGCTAAGTCCATATCTGCAAGGTGTGAAATGCCAAAACCAAACCACAAGCTGAATTGTTTGTGACTGCACTGCCTAGACTAAACTGGAAAAATGAAAGAATTGAAATGCAAACAAACTAAGATGCAAATGTTTTGGTTGATGCAAGATTGCTCTTGAACCAGGGATTCTCCTGCATCAAATGACAACCTTTGAGTCAAGTCACCCTCAATAGTTCTAAATATGTACATGGTAAAAGCATCATTTACCCTTTTATAATGGATTAATGAATTCTTGAATTGTAATTGAGGGTAACAATCATACACTTTCTATTGTCCTAGATTCAATCCTATTGCTCCTCTCTTAGTTAGTTTAGGATAAATGACCTTCCTCACTATTGAATATAGTAAGTAGGAAGTCATATAAACCTCTCAGTGTCATCCACTTTTATTAATTATGCATGTAGGTTATCACTAATCAATTAGGACCAATGAATCATCTCTTAGTTTTGCAATATACTGTCGACAAACTTAAACATCCATGACATAAATGTTAAATCAATTGGTAATCCCATGATCCTTGATGTAGAGCCAAAACACCCTAGCCTGCATTACCCCTTGTATGTCTACGTTTTACTTGCCTATCGGCAAAACAACTACTATCGGCACAACTTTAACCTAGTCGCTCGATCACACACCTCTTTCTGACGTATGTCCTTTGCATCATTTGCATATCAGAAACACTGCCTTCATCGGAGAACGCTTACAACCCTTGACCGATGTGCTGATATCCCAACAGATGTACATGCTTGTCTTGACTTGCTATGGCCGGTGGTAATACCCTGATTTACCGTTACGCCCAGTCAACACTTGTATCTGCCGCAAGATACATTACCCAATGTACATTCAGAATATGCTTATACATTCGCAATATGCATTGACTTCGGTGAGACACTAATTGTCGGCAGACCCTCCTAGCATCCGACCGATACACCGATGAACTACCCTTCGGTGACACTTACCAATTGTCACCCCGATACAATTAGATCGGTGAAATTATAGACTGTCGGCTCTACACAACTTTATTCACCTGATGGCTCTTGTCATTCCGATGACCCTTTAGCATATACATGATATGACCTACTGTCTTCGGTTCTTTTCACCATTTTCACCGGTCACTCCTTGAATCTGACCCAATGTATCTTCTACTTGCATATTCGTAACATACAACCTAAAGATGCATTCTTCAGCATGCATACAGAACCGACCATTGACCTCCTTGGTATGCCGATACACTTATACTTTCGTAATGTATGTTCACTACATGCAATCTTGACATACAATACACCAATGGTTCCCGATATGCTTTGCAACATACACACTCAACAGACCCTTGCGATATACACACATAATGTATATCCGACATACATTTGCGATATACACACAAATTGTATAACTGATGGAATAATGTGAATCTTGCACCAATTTGATCCACTGTAAATCCTTTAACTTCATAAATGCACAGATCTGTTCCTCCACCAATCTAACACAGATCTTTCACCCTACCAACCTAGCACATGATGGCGCTAGGATCTATCTGCACCCTGTACGCGATCTTGCAAACATGAAATCAAACAAAATGAAAACACAAAAATGAACTATACATCCATTCCACTGATTTCAAAGAAATCTAACCGGTGGAATGGGTTAAGAACCCATCTTGGCCAAAAAACAACAAATCGATTGCACAGAGAAAATGAAATCGAATGACAGAAAGATACACAGAACATGATTCGTTTATTATGCTTTCAGAAATGTGCATACACAGATTCTCCATTTCTCAATTGCAATCACACTGATCTCTGATCTCAACTACAACTATTGAACTAAACTGAACTCAACTCTACTGATTACATTCGATCTGCTCTGGGGTATTTATCTACTCGCCCTGAGTAGTACCTGTTGGATCTAGGGCATACAACTGAGAGGGGGGGTGAATCAGTTGTATAAAAACCTGCTCTACTTTAAATACTTGATTCTTCTTTGTTAGTTAACAGTATATCAATTAATCATCCATGAAAGCATAACACACAAACACAAGAGCAGATAAACATTAACACATTGAACACCAAGATTTTGATGTGGAAAACCCGGTTAAGGGAAAAACCACAGGGTGATTAACCCAAGGATTATTCTCTGTTAGAAGAATAAGAAAAAGAATGGCACTTGCCAATAGGGCTCACTGCCCGAGCACACTGCTCACAAAGAGGCCCACTGTCTACAAGGAGACACACTGTCTACAAAGTGATAAGAATCACAATCTTGAACTGGAGAATGACATCTCTACTATGTCCGGATCAGTTCCATTTAAGCCCAAAACCCCTGCTCTGCCTTTCGCACTTCTCTTCACTACACCACACTCATTCACACAATCCACTCTGCTAAATGAACTCACAAACCTTTATTTATACAAGACATCAACTTAGGAACAATCATCTAAGTCGGCAATCAACCATAAGAATATTCGCAAGATGAATAACACATCCGATCAGCCATCACAAGAACATTCGCAGGATGAACAACTCATCCGGTCGACTAGTCGGAACAAGAACTTCATCCGGAAGAATAACTTCAATTCCGGGATCTACCATCAATGCAGACCAACAACACAACCTCATCATGATCCAAGAACCTTCACAAGCCTGTCTGAATGACTAGGTACATCCGCACTTTCTCTACTTACTAGAATCTCTTCTCTTCCTCATCCGGAACTTCAAGAACACAGTCTGTCGCCACTGTCACAATGCAAAAGGCACTTCCAGACCTCAAAATCATACACAACTCGAGATGACACATCACAAGGACATCCCAAACACTCCTTCCAATCCGTAGATTAGGATTATACAATTCCAGACCTCACCGGACCTTTCTGTGATCCGCTGTCACCTCTGAACACTTGCTGGAACCGGTTCCACACCGACAGCCACAACTCCTTCATATCTTCATGCGGACCTCTGAAATCTTAACTGAAACATCTCAGGACACATATATACAAACCCTTTGATCCACATCCTCCGGTTCGCAACCTATACAATACATTTCCCTTCTTCTCATCACTGTTCTTCACTATTCCTGACTGAGGCTAATTTTCTCAATATCCTCAGCATACTGCTTGTCCAATCCTTCTTGTCAATGCAGTATGAGTATGTTGACATCAATGACAACACTGGTTCACCTTCATACTTGCAACAGTACCAACCCAACTCCAAGTGGCTGGGAGACAACCTCCAAGCAGCTGGGAGATCTAACAACCTCCAACTGCCTAACAACCTTTGTAATTACAGATCGACAAGTGTCCTTGGGACTTACAACATAAACCTAGATACAAACTAAAATAACATGCATTGGTCAAACAGACCTTATTATATAAATGGTCTTATAGGACCTTATTGGAAACAACAAAATGAACATCAAATAGTTGAATGCCTCATGGAGGCCACCTTGTGTTAGGTACTCCTGCACCAATCCTACTCAACAAGGTTAGCATATCACTAATCTATATTTGGAAGTCACTCATGAGGAGTGTCTTTGGAATCTTGGAAATTGTCTGCCTGGCTTTTATCAACCATATTTTATTTATTGACATTAGGTAGCTATCAGGGTCTTGATTGTGGTAATCCAAACCTTGGTCTTTAGAGAATTACACAACCTCTCCATGGTAAGGAATCTGGACGGTTTTAGCAATGACATCTAGAGAAAGATCTACCAAATCACTACCATTAGTAATTCTAATTCTTCTTTGGCTTGCATCATAATGCTTGGCACATGTCCTATAGCTTGGGAAATCCTATTATTCAACATTCTCTTAGCTCTATTGGTTGTAGCATCTCCATACATTTTGGTTCTGAACTCCTCTTAATCTACATGACCTAGATTAGTGTCTAATATAATATGCCAAGAAGAATGAAATTTTGAAGGTGGGATAACTCCTTGAAATTCGTACTTCATCTTCTTGGCTCTTGACATGTAACTCTATAAAACCCCAATAACGTTATTATATTCAAAACAAACCTTAAATCTTAAACAATCAAGGGTTTAAGGCACTTATAGCAATTTGTGGAGTTTTAGTGGACATTCAGAGGTTTTAAGTTTATAATCCCCTTTTCCAAGAAAATTGTACAAAAATCAATTCTTAACTAGAAGTAGTAATAAACTCTCTTTGCAGAAAATTGACAAGGTACTTGACATTATAACTTAACATTGGAAGTTTGGTAGTAAGAACTAGTTCCACAATTAAAATATTATGCATAAAGACTTGATCCTTTGTAAATAAACTATTTTGAAAGAAAAATGAGGTTGACAAGGACTACCGATTCTTAAATTGACAATTAGAATATTTGGAAGTTAGGTTAAAGTCCATAGTTCAATTTTCTTATTCTCTGCAGTTTTCGTCTAAGTTCAAAGCTTGCAGAAAATGAATGGAGGTCAGGAGGTATAGATATCAAATTAAATGTCTTGTCTATCTAAATCTTATAATTAAATAGATCTCAAGTTTTTCACTAAGTGTTTTGTTTTAATCTTTCTCAACTTGAAAGCTAAAACTTGGGTCCTCCATAAAAAATCTACAATTTGTAGTTTTCAAAGATTTTTCACTGTTATGAAAATTGACTTTTTGGAACTTTCATGCAGAAAATTCAAGGAGGTCTAGAGATGAATAAAGGCATTAAAGTTCACTCCTACATTAGAATCCCACAAAAATTGAAGTTTTCTTAAGAATTCTCTCTAAGTTTCTTGTTTTTGGTTTTGTCATTGAATGACCAAGTGTAGAGATTTTGGAACCTCTAGAGATTAACCAAAAGGTCTAGAACTATCGTCCTCCATTAGAACTCCACAATTTACCACTTAAGGATTTTGATCATGTTTTAAAACAACTTACCTTTGAAAATGAGTGAGAAATTTAGGGAGGTTAGTACATGAGATTAAAATTTTTTGAGGTCCAGTCCTCCAACATAATCTCACAACTTGGACCTTTAAGTTTAAAAGAAAAATAACAAGTTAAATTTTTTGTGGGGATTTGACTTTAGTCTAGAGTTTAATATACTTTGTGATTTTAGCTAGGGCATCATTAAATTTTAAACTTTGAAAATCTAACCATTTTCCCTAATTTTTAAAATTTGTATCTCATGGTCATGTTATGAACTAGGGTTAGGTTAATTATTGAGTTATGGTGCCCTAGGGTTTAATTGATTTCTCAATGGAAACAAAATTCTCAAATTGATGGTCTAAATTAATTTTCAAAATGAATTACACTAGAAGACATTCAAACATACATTGTTTCAAGCACAAATAGGGGAGAAATACACCTACTAGTTTTAAAAATTTGGTGAAGATGTTGAACAATTAAAATCAAGAAGCCCTAACTCACTATAAAGGCTTGAGGAGGTGGTAAATAGACTTCAAAGTATTCACTTGTCACATTGAAGACACAAGTATGAGAAAGTTTTGTTTGAATTGATCAAAATTTGTGAATGTAAATTGCTTTGTAATTGTAGGGAGGTGTTCAAATCACCAGAGCTCAAAAACATTTGAATGGGAAGTGATGAAATTCAACTAAATACATTTTATAGTCTTCAAAACCTAATACATACCACCATTAATGCAAAGAAAAATTAAGTGAAAGACTAACACATGAAAAAAACACTTTGTAGGAATCATAAGGAGTGACGAACATTTGGATTTTATCACAAAGTGGAAGGAATGCCTTGAAAGCCCATGATTCTGCAACTAACAAAATCTAGGCAATTTTGACATTTTACAATATAGTGGTAAGAACATGTAGAAATAATAAGGATGTCAGGATATACAAAACAAGAATGGGATGTTGATTACTAAATCGATATTCCACAAAACATCTCTTAAGGATTTTAACATTTAAACAAATTTAGGTATTTTAGTGGGAAAAGTTAGGACATCAAGAGGTATAATCAAAATAGTGTATGTTTGATGGTATATTGGAATCCCAAAAAACTCTTCTTACAAATAATTTAAGCATTTAGAATAACCGAAGGAGATTTATGGAGAAACTCAAGACATTAGGAGATTAGGACAGAGTTTGGAAGTTCGGTAGTCCCTCAAAAGTCTGTAAATTGACAAAAGACTTGAAACTTAATATTTTACAAAGGTAACCAATTCAAAAATTTTCATTATGACCCAAGTAATTAACATATCAATCCCTATCCATTTTAATACCAATAAGCACACTCCTCTATGAACCAAAGGGAGGGATAAAGAAAACTAGAGAAACAAAACCCAA
Organism: Cunninghamia lanceolata; assembly: GCA_027924645.1. Classification (NCBI taxonomy): domain Eukaryota; kingdom Viridiplantae; phylum Streptophyta; class Pinopsida; order Cupressales; family Cupressaceae; genus Cunninghamia; species Cunninghamia lanceolata. The sequence goes on along the minus strand of BSBN01000847.1, from coordinate 2,956,035 downwards.
TCTAAGAAAAATCAAAAGAAAGGGAGGTCCATATTTTGCCAAAAGAAAGATGGAGCATGTGTGCAAGGCACAAAATGATCTCTGCTTGTTCTCTAGATTGCTCTTTGATGGGTGTTTCTTGAATTGGTAAGTTTTCTCATATGTTACTCAACATCATTTAATCCAATCTTCCTTTATTTCTAAACACATCAAGCGTAAAATGTTGATTGAGGAAAAAGGGAGATAAAAAGGAGTGTTCTAGTATTTTTTTTTTTATTATGTTTCCACTTGTTTATTTGATCATTGCATGGTTTTATTTGTTGTATGTTTTAACTTTTTGAGATTTTTTGTGTTTGAGTTGCTTGACTTTTGGTTTAGTGCCTCGTGATGTTATCGAGGGCTTCTATCTTATTTATTTTCATGATTTTGATGATAATGTTTCTAAATGAACTAAACTAGATGAAAAAGTAAATCTACTTTGTATTTTTTTCTAGAAATCAAATGTTTTCTAATTAATCTAGTTGTAGAAAAGAAATCTTTCTTCATATGAATGCAACTAAATAGATTTTCCTAAATGTAATGTAATAAAATGTTTCTTTCTTTGGTTTTCAAATGTGATGATTTGAATGTTGTTTGCCTCATCTTGGAATTTAAATCTTTTCTAAGAAGTGCCTCATGTTGGAATTGAGGGCTTTCCAAGAACATGAATCAAATTAAATCTAATTCACTCTACTCTAATCTAAAAGATTAAAAAAACTTCCTAATATGAGAAATCAATAAAAAGTTCTATTTTGACCAAGGATGAATAATGAAGTATTATTGTCCTTAGGCAATTTAGATTTTCTAATTACTACTCCAATCTATTTGCAAAAAAATGAAAGCTTATATAAAATGTGGAATCTGTACAAAGCTTCAAAGCTTCTTTGAGAAGTTCAACATTGTTATCTTTTACAAAATAGGTTGGTCCTTCTTGATGGTAGTGGGATGTAAGGAAATCTAGATCTATTATAACTGAATGATGATTTGGGAATACAGAGAGAAGCTTTTAAGCTTCTAAACAAAAATTGGAAATAGGCATGAGATTCCTATGTAGAGCATCAGAATGTTGTGGGGATTGTGTTGAACACCCAAAGTACTGAGAGGGGGTTGGGGGGGGGGTGAATCAGTACTTTATTAAACTTCTTAGTTATTGAACTAATAATCCATTTACTACATGCAATAACAAAGCAAATTAAACATAGAACAAACAACCAAAATCCATCACACATGAACATTAGGATTTTTACGTGGAAAACCCAAAACTAGGAAAAACCATGGTGAGTGTTAGCTCACAATATATTATGTAGGATCAATACCAAATTGCAATAAAGGCTCACTGCGTTAGGGCTCACTGCCCAAAAGAAGTGCCCATTGCAAGAAGACTCACTGCCTAGATAAATAAAGAAAGAAGAAGGGTGGCTCACAGCTAATTTGAACTACTTAGATTGCATCTACTCATGCATGGATACACAACTCCAATAAATGCTCAAAATACTGTCTCAAAACTCTTCATCTTGACTTCTCTGTTTCACTACTTTGCTTTTACATCAGACAAGATCTCTCTTCTTCTGCTCTAGTTGCCTGCTCTGTACTTTCATATATTTCACACATTCATTTTTCAAAAACTCTTCTCAAACATTGAATTCAATCTCATATTTATATCCGCAACAAACAAAAACTTCATACTAGGTCGGCCAGATAATGTGTACCGTGTAGTCATACATTACATACTCTATCAGCCAAATTCATTCTCCAAAATTTGTAGTGGACCCAAACAATATTTGAAACACCTTCTCACATGTTGGCCTCAAATATTTCACTACTTAGAATTAAGTTTCAAATAGCAAAGCTTACCGCACACACATCATACTGTTATTTCAGCCGTATTCATAGAATGTTCACTGGTTTAGTTCAAAAAACAACATCTTCCACTACGGACCATAAGACCTACTCAAATCCATATCAGAGACTCTTCACCCATCATAGATCATACCTCTAGAATCACAAGGCAAAATATTCTTTTGTGGTAGAATGCGGACCACTGAAACACATGCCCTGTCATAGTCACACTACACCATACCAAGTAGCGATACTTAGGCATTCATAATTGACTCTCCAGTGGAACTTAGAACTTGTAAACTCTGGATTTGGATACTTCAAACACATGTTTTCAACACCTCAAAATCATATAGCAAGATATGTAACAACAGAGGAATACGGACCAAAACAAATGAGTGTTCTGCTCTGAATCACAATGTACTCTGTCTTTCTAGACTTAGTCTATTGGAGTGTGTGCTTCCGGTACTTTCAGGAGCTAAAAACTTGGATATAGGATCATCAAAGGAATGGAAATAACCTACCAGAACCACATGATCTTGTCTTCTACTACAGACCAATGCCATCCATTATATCACCACTCTGTCACTGTCTCTTGTGCACTGCCAACACTTAACTAAAATGGCTAAGTCTTTTTCCCCAGACCAAAACTTATGTTCTAACCTTGTTCCTTTTTCTTGTTTCCATCAATGACAACATCTTCTCATACATCATACACAAGTTGCCAACATTCTCCCCCTTTGGCATTGATGGCAACACTTGATGTGAAAAACTGTTACAACTCCCCCTATCTCTTTATACACTGCCCCCCTGTCTTCATGCTTCTTTTATTGTTTTTCACATGCTTCATTTCTTCTCCCCTTTTGACATCAATGGTAAAGGTGTATGATACAAAGATATGTACAAGTTTCCAAAAATTCAAAACTACTCTTCTACTTTGCTGCATGTAAGTGATATATGAAAAAAAAGCTTACTGTTGTTGCTGTTGTTCTGGGAAAACATCTTTATAGATCTGTTTCAGCTACACCATTTCTTCATTCTAGCTAGTCTTGGAATCACTCAAAATTAGTATGTGCCCATTAATCTGGGACACCAAATCTTCTGCTTTCTTTACTGTGTTAGGGGCTTTAGTGATCTGCCTTGTTTTGTCTGCTGCTACTATTAACTTAGTTAGAGATACAATTTTAAAACTTGCTATCTCCCAGAGTTGACCCATTCTATGTTTTATGATATCCCTCTGTGTCTACAGCTTATGTATATTAGAATGAATGGTTTCAATTTGAGCCCTTTGATTACCAATACCAACTTTTGTCGGATCATAAGATTTGGATATCTTCATTATCTGAGCTTCCCATTTATCTATTTTATCTTTTATATCCTTAGTCTTAGCCGGCCATTTAAGACAAAATCAATATAATTCACTGGCTTCTTTGAGGGCTAATTGTGCATATTCTATACTTTTATCTAAAATTTTGTTGTCTTGAGAAGCCTTATCTTTTAGCTCCACTAATCTCTTGTTGTCTATTTCAGATCTTACCCTTTTATCAACAACTTTCTCAAATGATTCAAAATGAGAATTCATAGACTTTATAAGCTTTTCCATCTGCTCTATGGGAGAGAGTGTTCTATCTCTCTAAACTCCAAGCATAATCTTTTCAAAGATGTTTATTACTTCACCAAGTAGCTCACTGTATTTCATGTGAGATTTTATTATTTCTTCTTGAGAAGTTGCTTGGAACATTGTGCCCAATTTCAATTTCTATAAGGGAGACATAGTGGTCAAGTTTATTTGTCCTTGCAGTAAATCTGATGTCTCTGCACTTTGAGCTTCTTTTTGCTTCAACAAAAATTCCCTTAATGAATCAATAGTGTCTCTTTTTATCTCTTCACCATGAGACACAACGACTTCTTATCTTTTCGAAGGGAGATCTTGAATGTTTTCTTGTTCATTGCCTTCAGGGTTCAAAGCAAGAATGTCCATCATTTGTTCATTTTCCTCTTTTTTCTACTCTTCTTGTTCCTCAGAGATATCTTGTTTAGGGATTGTCCTTGCTTCTTTGGACTTCTTCTCTTTTTCAACCTCTTTCATTTGTTCATCCAGAGGAACTATTTCACTTTGTTCTATATTCACCTCCTCTTCACCCCTTGTGCTCACCAGAGGATTACCTGTACCTTGCTCCAAGGTCTGTTCCACATCTGTCTCTGGAATTGTATTGTTACCACTAGCATTCCGTTCCTCTTCATCAGTATCAATAATGGTTAAAATTTGTAGTTCATGTAACACTTTTAGTGTTATCTCCTTTGTCTCCTTGACCACATTCTCTATTTCACTAGACATCAGAGCATTGACTCTTTTCATGGTTCTGAATTCCTCACTGAGCTTTTTGGTTACTTTGGTTCTTTCTTTAGGGGTGATGTATGGACAGAGTTTTAACAAGACATATTATTTGATCTCAGTGTCCTTGGCCATAGCTCCTTCTTTCCTTGCTGATATTATGCTGGCTAAGGTATCTGGTAACTCATCTATTACTTCAATCAATGTTTTGCAGAACATGTCTAAATATATTACAATTGCTATTTCAACGATTACCTTGTCTGTATCTGATCTTTCATCATACATGTCAGCAATAGGCTTCAAGGTACCGTGTTGAACAAATACATTAACCAAGGCTTCCAAGGATAAACTTGCTTCTTCTTCTATGTTCTCAGTATATCTTGTTTATTCTTCTTCTTCCCCTTAGCTTTTTCGAAGGGCTTCTCAGTAGTGGCTTCATTTATTTTTGTCCTTTTTGTTTTGACTTCCTCATCTGTTTCTGTTTTCTCTTCTTCTTTATCCTTTCCAAGGCTCACATATACTCTTTTGGTGGCCTTTACTTTCTTTCTTTTCTTCTTCTCTTCTATTTTCTTCTTTGGTTCCTGCTCTTCTATCTTTTGTTTCTCAAGTCCAGAGCTCTTGGAAGTAGTTTCTACAATGGTGGAAGCTCTTGTTCTTCTATAGCTTGTTGTGGGCTTTTATTGCTCACATTTCTCCTGTTTCTTTTCTGGAGTCTTTGATGTTTGCCCTTTCAGAACATTTTATTCCTGTTCTACTGGAACACTTGCAGCTTTTGAGGCCTCTACTTTGGCTCTTGCTTCACTTATTTCTTCATATGTAAATCCTTTGCTTTTAGCAAACTCCTCTATCATCTTTCTTGCATTCTTCTTTATTTTTGGTTCTTTGTGCTCAAGATGCACTTTGAGGGAAAGTTTCTCATAAGTCCCAAACCTTTCTTCCTTGGGATCCATAGGTTTGCTCAACATTAGATCTGCCAAACCAATTAGGACTTCTTCTGTCACCTCATAACCCATAGGTGGGACCCAAACTGTTCAGGGTTCAACAGCCTCCATGAGGCATTTGTCCTTATCTACCATGAACACTATTTCCTTCTCATATTTCTTTACAACATTTTTAGGGATCCAGGCCCTATTTTGTATTTTCTTTTGAAAATTATTGAAATATCCCCATAAGGTTGCATTCTGTTTGTTCCCATTTCCCAAACTACTCAAGTGATTTCTGATTTATGCAGTTACATGTGCATGATCAAGCCAACCAATGTTCCCCATGCTAGGTAGTGTTAGAGTTAGCTATGATTGGAACCACCCAGGTTCTAGGACTTCATGAAAGCACAAGAGAGATCAAATGAAAGAATGATGCTATTCTATAAATGAATGCAAAAGATTGTTGTTGTTTGGATTACATAATACATGAAGAGAGCCTTGCTTATAAAGGCAAGGTGAGAGCTAGAAAGGTTGAGTGGAAAGTGGTGATATTCCTACAACATGTGTCAATTAGAGGATGATAACTAATTGCACATGTGGATGATAAGACAACTCACTCCAACTATCAACAACTCAACACACAACTAGACTCAACTAGACACAACTAGACATCTAGTAGACTCACTCAGTCAACTTAACATGTGTGAATTATGTGTGATGTGTGAATATTATTTAACTAGTAAATAGTTAAATAATGTAAATTATCCACACAAGGGTAAACTAGTTAGGTGATAACCCTGTTCACACCAACACCCCCCCTTAAGTGCAACTTAGGGAGTAGCTGACTAAAGCAAGATGGAATGATGGATGGGTCCCGGCTACTAGGCCATGTTAGGTACCCATGTACAACAAATCTCAAGTGGAGAAAAGGAGAAAACCTCATGGGAAAAAAACTCCTCTCCAAAAGTGAGAATGCATGAAACAATGAAAGTGAAAGAAGTGATAGTAGGAGGACTCATCATGACCCCCCAAGGAAAACTTCTATCACATATGTACAATCAAATACCCCCCATAGGAGAGAAAGTGTCAGACTATAGGTCCCCCCCACAATGACGTAGCTCCTGTGCCGATGGTGAATGCCTGAAGATGAATGCTAGAAAGCGTCCTATACCTGCAAACAACATTGCTCCCCTTAGGAAGAAACAAGTCCAAAGGCTGATGTCAAAGAAACTCCATCTCAAGGGATGAGGGAAAAAGCCTCATTATGGATGCCTTTGAAGACTGCTGAAATGTCCACATGTCAAAATTAAGGAATGCCACAATGCAATGAGGTGTGACCAATCCAAAATCCTGGGTAGACTCATGAAGAACAACCTCCAAAGATGAAGTAGATGGGATAATAGTTGTGCTGTAACTATCATCAAAGAGGAGAGATATCCCCTCAAGTGTGTCCTCAAAATCTGCAATATGAGACTCACAAAACATGTCTGATATACTTGCCAAGAAAGTATCCCACAAAGCTGTGTTTGAAAGACTGGAATGATCCTGCTCTATTGAAGTAGATGAAACCATGTCGATGTCGATCTTTGAAGAAGCAGGAGGTTGAGGTGATGGACGCTCAGCACTAGTCTCATGAACCAAGGTGGGTGAAAGAACACCAAGGTTCAATTGACCAAACTTCTCCCCAGAAACATGATTCACACTTGATGCATGAGTGTGAATATCCATCAATGGATCTACATCATCAGAAGCAAAATGGGAGAAGGTATACAAGTGAGATGCATGATCAACCATCCCAACAACAATGATATATCTACTCTCCAAGTCTCATATGATCACTGAATCAGGAGTAACTTAACTGTCTTGCCTGCACCACAATGAGTAATCTGGTAGATGGAAAGGAGATTGGTTGACAAGGAAGGTACACACAACACATTGTTGAAAGTACCCTCTCTAATATCAATTATCCCTTTTCCAGATGCATGCATGTATGTGTTGTTACCCATCAAGATAGGTGTCGAAGTACATGAGTCGAATGAAGATAACATCCCTTGTGAAGATGCCAATGATGAGAAGCCCTTGAATCAAGAAGCCATATCTTTGACTGTAGACTTGTTGAAGCAAAGAGTGCTTGTCCTTTTCCTTTGATTGTCCCATTGGCAATGCCTGTTGTCCCTGTATGTGTAGATGATGATGGTGTCAAAGAAGAGCATGTACTAGGTGATGATGATGGCATTTGGATATTTTTCTTTTGAATAATGTGAGTCAACTCATCAATTTTTTTCTCATAACACTTATGCTCATCATGTCCTAGTTTCTTGCAATATGCACACTTTGGTCTCTCCTTCTTAGATGATTCCTCCTTGGGAGAGGATGAGGACTTAGGTGATTTGGTTGACTCTTTTGCTTGCTCATTGTTCTTGAGATCCTTATTTTTCTATGTCTTGCCTTTGCTAGGTGAAGCCTTTTGATCCTTTGTACCTTGACTAGCAAGAAGAGCTTGAGGTTTACGAGACTTCAATTTGCCCATGTGTACTACCTTAGCTTGCTCCCTTGTGAGTGATGTAGTAAACTCATCAAGTGAGGGCATTGTGAAAGCTTTCCCAAGTGCATCCATAGTAGCATAAAAGGTAGAAACAAAAATTGAATAGCCAGGACCAAGCTTGGCAAGGATTGAAATAATCAATTGAGTGTCCTCTTTCTCAATTCCACATTGTTTGAGCTGCAATCTAAGTGATTTTAGTTTTGTGAAGAAGTCTTGGATGCTTGCAAAATTGGTTGGATTCAAACCAATTAATTCATTCTCCAATTTGAAACCTCTCATTGTATCTTGTTTACCAAAGAGATTTTCTAAGGTAGTCCACACTTCATTAGGTGTTGTACAAGATTCAATATAAAAAAGAAGATCAGGAGAGATAGACAAGCATAGTGTTCCATAGGCTTGATAATATCTATTATACCACTTTCTCTTTTCTGCAGCTACTGTTGGTTCAATTTCTATACCCATTGTTACTCTATGAATTTTCAAACGTCTTAAATGAATTTCCATTTTAGTTTTCCACTCATGATAGTTATATGGTGTGAGTAGAGGAAGTTTGTTTGGATCCATGATGCAAGAGTACAAAAAAGAACACAAGTACAACCCCCTGTTACTCAATCAAAGAGATCACCCCCCCCCAAAAAGAATGATTGTAGCACTTTATACTTAGTGCGATTTACAATTGTCCTCAAGGGACCAAATTTGGGAAAGAATCCAAATCTCTTAAAACTAAGATCCAAAGGAGATTACAATTGCTCACAATGATTAACCATAGCAAGCAAAACCCTTCAAAAAAGTTTCACTTCCTTAAGTGTCAGAATGCCCAAGTTATCACTCAAAAGCCAAAAAATTGACAAATGAAATAAAATGAACTTGGAGCTGAATATGAGAAAAGTGCATAGATGGATTTGAAGAGCTCTTGAAGACCTTTCCGATTCCACAAGAATCACGAAAATTAGAGATCATGGCAGAAAGTTGTGAGCTCGGAAGCAAAAAATGAAAATCTATCTTCAAACTACTATAGTAGTCACCTACAGCAGAATTTCAGAAAACTACTAACACCACTGCAAAGTGCTCTTTGTCAGCTTTCCAACAATATCTCCTTTGCCTGATTTTGCCTTCGTGGACAAAATTTATGCAAAAAAGAAAAAAAACCCCTTTTAGGGCTTTGAGGGGAAAAAATGGCCCTTGGCGTTGACACAATGCTGATGTCAGCAGAATATTCTCTTTCGCCAGAAAAAAATTCTCCTCCCCGAAAAATAAAAAAACAGCCAAAAAACCACTATCCTTACAGGAAAATCCACCAGTGGAAAATGGAAACCACTGTTTGAATTGCAAAACTACCCTTCAAAGGGTCAAAACCACTTGATTGTGTGGCAAAACCACGTGTTAGGCATAAAAACCCACTATTTTGTTCTCTAAAACCACCTACACAGGGAAAAAAAATACTGTTTTCACCTTAAAATCGTCGGATCTGAGTCCTGAAACCATTGTTCTGTAACTGGTAAAGAGCTTTTGGAGACTTAAACCACTCGTAGAAGTTAAAAACTGCTTGATCAATGGCAGAAAACCAACTGCAAACTGCCTTCTTGAAAGAGAGGGTATGATACTCGAAATATTCACCGCCGGGTGGGGGGATATACACTGATAGGAACAACTGACAGTTGAGAAAATTTCTGGAGTGAATCATCGATTGATGAAAACCACAGGGTGGTCAATGGATATACTGATACCACCGTCAGGAATAGATTTATGGCTACCAGGATTGGCAGAAGATTTAATTTTGCTGGCCTTTGAAGATTTTCCATCGATGGTTTCAGGTAACCGCCAGAAATCGTGGAAGAAACCACCGATTGCTGATGAAAATGACCATTGAACCAGATTAAACGCCACTGTGATTACTGCAGATGGTATGTGTTTGTCGCCAACAAAAACACCAAGAGTTTAGAAAATTTTTAGCTTGAATTTTCAAACGGCGTAAGACAATTCCAAGCACTTTGAGTTTAAGGCTCTCACTGGAGTAGAAGAGATATGCCTGCCAGGAAACAAACTTCCAACATAATAGTATTGACCACTGGAGTTTGGAAAGATTTAGTCCGGAGGTAAAAAGACCGCCATAATCGAATGAAACCGTCTGAGGGTGTTTGCCTGTTAAGCTGATGATTGTGTATGACTAGGAATCTGCCGATGTGGAAAAATAATGCACGCCGAGAATTTTGGGAGATGCCGTAAGGGTTGTCACTTAGATTGACGTTGATTTTCTCATCGAATGAAGAATGCGGGGGGCCCACGCCATGTGGCACCCCCGCAGTGCCTTGCGGTCCCTATCTGTACATGCAGGTACCCTGCGCAGGCAGGGTACAACCAGCAACAATGTTATCTGCAGAAAATTTTTATAGACCTGCAAATATAACCGCTGGACAAAGATTTTTCACTGATACAGGACACCGATGAAGATTCTAATGATGCCTTCGCCTAGACTCCAGGAATATGCCTCTGCGTAGAGGGAATATACCCTACATAGATTCCGTACAGTCGAGAGGCAAAAAAGTTGTGCCTTTTGCTGCAACTTTGTCTGATTTGGATGATTTTACAGTCAATCCTTACTGATTTGGCTACTCCGAACGCAATGGTAGTGTCCGATTTGGGCCAAACTACTGGTACCTCCTGGATCATGCCAAAGAGCCCCAAATTGAAACCCTTGTCAATTTTGCCTCCGATGTCTGATTTGGATGAAACAAAAAGTGATCTTGACTATTTTGGATACTTCGGATGCAATGGTGAAGTCTAATTTGCAACAAAACACATCGAAATGCACCTACAATAAATGCTACAAAGAGGAAACCCTCACAAAACTGGTATCTCTATCAAGTCTTTCTAATTCTCCAAGTCATCATTTGATGCAAGAGAAGAGCATACTCAACTATCAAGATCCACCATGAATTACACTCAAGATCTCTCAAAAATTGACTAACACAAAGTGATTCTTCCTAGAGCTCTGGTACCATGTTCGAGTTGATTGGAGCCACCCAGGATCGAGGACTTCATTAAAGCACAAGAGAGATCAAATGAAAGAATGATGCTATTCTATCAATGAATGCAAAAGATTGTTGTTGTTTGGATTACATAATACATGAAGAGAGCCTTGCTTATAAAGGCAAGGTGAGAGCTAGAAAGGTGGAGTGGAAAGTGGAGATATTCCTACATGTGTCAATTAGAGGATGATAACTAATTGCACATGTGGAGGATAAGACAACTCGCTCCAACTATCAATAACTCAACACACAACTAGACTCAACTAGGCACAACTAGACTCAACTAAACACAACTAGACATCTAGTAGACTCACTAAGTCAACTTAACATGCGTGAATTATGTGTGATGTGTGAATATTATTTAACTAATAAATAGTTAAATAATGTAAATTATCCACACAAGGGTAAACTAGTTAGGTGATAACCCTGTTCACACCAACATGTAGCTCTCTCAAGAAGTTGAAGAATAGACAAGTGATCAAAATTCCATATTTGAAATTATATTTTGTTTCCTTTGTTCTTTTCAAATTCTCCATTAGTTCACCCCAGAGCAATTCACATAGGTCATAATCTATGTTATTTTTTACCATGTCATATGCTGTGTATATAGCAGTTACAGAAACAAAATTCTCCTTGTTGGAGTACACTTTGTATCCAATGACCATTGATGCAAACCTGACTTTTGGATCCTTAATGTCATTTATGGTGAGAGCTCTCTTATCAAATTTAGCTCCTGTCAGTTGCATTACCACATTGTTCTTGATTTTCTTCAAAGCCAGAACCTTTCTAGTGGAGCACATACCAGTTACAACCTTGATGGCTTCTTTTGTTATCATGTATGGTTCATCAAGCTACATAAACTCATTGTGAACCCTGCTCAAGATGTACCTAACCCATGCATCATTCAGGATCATAGGAAAATCCAACTAGGTATCTAATTTCTTCTCATTCAAAACTTTGTATTCTTCTTTCAGTACAACATCAATAGTAGTTAGTTCATCCAAGTACAATTTTCCTAGTTTCATGTGATCATAGTCCTCTGGGTTAGCATGAATGTATGCCCTAACATCTTTCGTATGCATAACACCGTATGAAACTTTAGAAAATGCACCATTCAGATCAGTCAATGTTGATTTAAAAGGATGTTTCTTGAATTTAGGGTGGGGCTTTTCAGTAATTTCAACTACTGAGGGATATTCATCTTTCAAATTTCAACACAAAGATTTTTTCGAGAGAGATAACGATAAATACCTTTTGCCTCCGTTAGGGTTTCTTTGCCGGATGCTTGAATTTTCCCTATCTTGCTTCTCAGGTCTCTTTAGTCGCTTGAAGGTTTGAAAGTAGAATGTTTTTCTTTCAAATGAATCCCTTAAATTCTCTTTTCATCAAGATTTAATCGCATTAAATGCTTCGTTCAAAAAGCTATCAAACCCTTTCTCTGTTGTTCCCAGTTGATCAAGATTGTTCTATAATTTACAGCATTATCTTCTTTTTTGTCAGGATCTTCTTCAAAAGATTCATTGAATTTCTATTTAACTCATATCCTCATGTTGGATCTCATCACCAACTATCTGGCTAGGGGATCAAGATTTTTCCTTAAAGCTCCCCTGAGTCAGAGCTCCCAATTTACTTCTCAGAGGAAGTGTCTACACCAGTGACTGGTGCGGATGCATGCTTGACCTCATGTACCTCCTTCTTAACCCATATTTGATTCTTCTCTTTCTTGATCTCTGCTATATCTACATTTTGCACCAGTTTCTTCATTTCAGCTTGATTATCCTTCTTCACATTCCTACTTTTGCAGAATCTTGCAAAGTGTCCAGGCCTGTTGCAATTGAAACATACAACATTTATCTATACATTGTTCCTTTCATTCATCCTTGATATGCATTGGTTAGCCTTGTGACCATATACATTGCATGTAAAATAATTCCCACTGAAAGATTGAATATTCCTTCCATTGTTATAATTGTTCCTAATTTGACTTTTGCATTCACTAGCTCTATGACCAAACCTCTTGTAGTTAAAGCAGTTACCTTTGAAAGTTTGAACATTCCTTCTATGGTTGTAATTATTCCTTATCTAACTTCTGCATTCATTAGCTTTGTGACCTACTTTGTTGCAAGTGAAACACTGACCAGAGAATGATGGAACATTTTGATTCACTTTGCTCCTACATTGAGTAGCCTTATGACCAATTTTTTTGCATGTATTACAATAACCATTGAAAGAAGGGTACCTTTGAGCATTTGGTTTCCTTATTGGTGGTCTTCTAGGTCTGTTCCTTTGATTCTAGATTTGTTTGCCTTTGTCCTTCTTGATTTCAACATTCTTTTCTTGACTGGTTTTGGAACTTTCACCTTTCTCAATTCCCAAACCTTCTTTGTTATCAAGACTCTTCTAATTGTCAAGCATTTCATCCAGTTTTGTAGAGCTTATTTTAAATTTTTATTCATAACTCATTGCTTTTTCCAAATCATTCTTTAGGTTCCCAAATTCCTTTTCTAGCTTGGCATATTCTTCTAATTTATCTTTCACAAGTTGATTTAGATCTTCTTCCACTTTTGATCTTTTCACAACCTCCACTTTCATATCATTCAAGGTCTCATTTGCTGATATTCGTTGCTCATTAGCCTCCTTGTCTTTTTATTTGAATCTCTTGACTTGCTCCCTTAATTTCTTGATACACTCATCTGCTTCTTTGACATTATCTTTCAGATCCCTATTTTCCAATTCAACCTTTTCAAGGTCTTCAAGGGCAACCCTTAATTCATCTTCATTAACAAGCAAGCATTCTTCTTTTGTGGTTTCCAATGAATCAATTTCTTCAAAAGGAGTAGTAAACCTTCTTCCTGCCACGTGTTCACTTTCCAAGATCTTCCTCAAGCTGTTAGACTTCTTCCAAGGAACCAGGCTTTGATACCAATTGTTGAACAAAGTTGTGTATCTCCTCTTAGATTTTCCTTTTGATGTACTCACCATGTTTATCAAATGAATATTTGAAGGAAACAACTCCCTTAGGAATTTTATTGCCTTTAAGTTGAATGACATATTCATTAGGATTTGTATTTTCATCTATGTTTTCATCTTTAGAACTAGAGTTTTGATTCATGAACTCCCAATATGTTGAGTCACTTCAAAACAAAGGTTCAATTTTTTTTTACCTTTTCCAAAAAGGCAATTATATATTGATCATTATTGAAAACTTGCCAATGCTTAGAGTTTTTGGGACACTAGGTTGATAGACTAACTCAATGGTATAATGATCTTTTTGAAATCTCCTGTGAGGAATTAACAATAATGCCAACATAGATAAGAAACCAACCTTATAGTTATCTACTCTAGGAATAACTTCAATTGAAAATGCATTGAAACTTTCAATACAATTCCAAACTCTATTTTTGTAATGACTTTACTCGCTATTTTTCACTTGGAATTATCTTTGAAATTGTTTCACCACAAGTTTATCATCACCTAAAGCTCTCAAATTCCTTATACCCATTTCTTATGTGGCTTTCATGCCAAGTATTTGAGATTTGTACTCAATAGTATTAATTATATTCTCAAACTCAAGTTTGAAAGTGATTGGATATTTTCTTCCTACAAGGGATATAAGTATAATGCTTGCACCTAAACCAAATGAAAAAATAACTTCCATCAAATTATAAGGTCCCTAGACCAACATAGTTATATTCCTCAGAAATATTTATTATGGTAATTTCATTTTTGACATTAGCATATAGGCCCCTAGTCCAATTTCTTCATAAAGGACTCTACACACGAGTCATCTAACTTCTGTGTAGTGAACCTAACCTTTGGTTCAAGTTTAAGTTGAATATTTTTACCTTTCACTAGAATTGTGGCATAAGACCGATTTAACTGAATTACCCCTCTAAGATCTTTGCAAAGGCTTGTCTCAAAATCATGTCATAACTAGCTAGTATGTCAACCACCAACATAGTCATATTCAATATTTTCTATAGATGGGATGCTAAAGAAAATTGAGAATATTTAATTTTTCTAGCAAGGACACTTATTTTTATTCCATTGAATAAAATTTTCCTAAAAGATTAGTGTAGGTTAGACCAAATGCCCATGGAAATTGTGTAGGCATAAAATTATTAGAGACCCTAAAATTAATAGTACAATTATTTATTTGAAACCCAACAATAACAAAGGAAACATAGAAAGGTTTATCCTTTTCATTTCTAAGAAAAAAGTCATTACATGATTGGTTGAAGCAAATGAAGCTGATTTATAAAGCACATTTTACAATTTGGCAGTAGTTAGGAGTTGATTTGAGTCATCTTCTTTGAGATATTTTCTAGTAATAATTTACCTAGGTTGTTGAAATTGTGTTGCTTCCTACTCTTTCATTTTCTAGACTTCTTTCTATTTTTCAACACCTTCATTCTTTTCCACCTCTTTATTCCAACCCTTCTCATTTTTTTTGATTTTGAGCTCTCGTGAAAATAGTGGAAATTTGATTATTCATTTCTTCCATAACCTCATCATGTTAATCAACATTTGATTCAAACTCCAAAAAGCTCACAATAGAGCCAAAAAAAAATTATTGGTTTTTGTTTTCTATGGGAACTACCTCTTCCACTACTTCAATAATAGTACACATTTACATGTAATAGTTTATTTTTGGATAGGTTACATCGTCATGATAATTAGTTAGATGGAAATCACACGCCAATATAATTGTTTGAGCAATTATAAGTAATTTTCAATGACAAGCCTCTAATTTGTTAGGATTAAGATGTCATTAACCTTGTAAATGCTTGTAATTATTATTCCTAATATTGTTTGTAAATCACCCATAATGGATGTACAAGTTTCACCGACAGTGGTAAAAATTATTTACCGGGGAGGGTACTTACAATGTTACTGCATCGGTAAGTTCTGGAGTTACTGACATTAATTATGGAGTAACATTTACTGATGGTAACTGTGAAAATCAAGAGTTATTGAGGGTAGACACCACCTTGGAGGAATCTACTATTTTTGGTAGTTATGACACCCATCATAAAGTTGGTAAGTGGTTGTAAGAGAATCTATGACAATTGTAAGTTGTCACAAGGTTCTATGACAATATGACAACTTATGACAGATACTTATTGCTTGTAAGTTGCTATACTTAGTACTAGGTGCCCATATTGGACATATACTATTCCAAAGTTGTTATGACAAAATCTATGATGGTTATGACATTATTTATTACCCTTTAAGTGCCTATTCTTGTCTATGGCCATCCAAGTTTGCATGGTTGACTATTGACAAGTGGCATGGGTATGTAAGAGATCATTTAATGTTGCATGTTGGAGTTTCCAAGGAGAGAGAAAGTGGATGCCTAGTTTGGGGAGTGTAAAACCTCTATAAATATAGTGCCTTGTATGTGTTATGTATCTCATAAGTTTTGTACACAGGTTCTTCTGGATTGAAGATTGAAGAGACAGAGGAAGTGCATGTATTGTATTTCAGATTTGAAGATAATATAACTTGAAGCCTCTTTTCTTGGTGGAGTTTTTTACCCAAAAGGGTTTTCTCCACATTACATACTATGTTATGTGTTCATTTCTTCTATGGTGTTAATTCTTGTGTTGTGGGTTTTGATTCTATTTGCTTTCTTCATAGTTTCTACATTGTTAAATGTCATAAATATCAGTTAAATCAGATTTGCACTTGTGTAGTTGTCTTTATTTCTAACATCTGGTATCCGAGCCTGGCTAGTTTTGATTCTTGGGTGGTAGTGTGAAGGTTGTTTAGCTGCAGTGGGAGATTTGGTTGTTTTTCTTTGCAAATCTTGTGTAGTATTAATGGCTCAATCCGTTGCTTCAACCTCTTGTTTGGACATTGAGAAGTTCAACAGTATGGGGTATGAATTGTGGAAGCTGAAGATGGAGGATTTAATTGAGGAAAGAAACTAGTGGTTGGTTGTTACAAAAGAGAAGAAGCTTGATGATGTGAGTGCAAAAGAATGGGAAAAGTTGGATAAGAAGGCAAGAGGAACCATTCGACTGTGTCTTGTAGATTCTGTCATGTTGAATGTCTCGAAGGAAGAGACTACCTTCAAAATCTGGAAGAGATTGGGTGAGATCTATCAAGCCAAAACAAAAAAAAATTTAGTTAGAATGAAAGAGGGTGATTCCATTGAAGAGCATTTGAATAATTTTAATTTACTTTTGAGTCAACTTGATTTTGTAGATGCTACAGTTGAAGAGGAAGATAAATGTATACTTCTACTTTGTTCTTTACCTAAATCTTGGGAGAATGTTATCATGGCTATTATTGCTAACCTTGAAGATCCAAAGTTGGATCGACTTGTTGCAACTTTGTTGGCACAGGAGATGAGGAAGAAGACTTCTGAGGATAACACTGAGGCTCTCAATGTGAGGGGAAGATCCAAGGAAAAAGGGCCAAAAGGAGAGAAATAATTGAAGGAAAAATCCAAGGGTCGGTCTAAGTCTCCTAGGAAGAAGAACAAAGTTAAGTGTTGGAACTACAATAAAAGAGGGTGTTAAGAACATGTGTTTAACCCTTCTCTTTGCTTTGTTAGTATATTAGTTGCTATGGATGCATATGCTTTGTAAGTTGTCCCGTGAGCATATTGTAGTATCCCACATTCATGGGAAGTAGTAGTTGTTTAGATTAGACTTGGTATATAAGTGTTGAGGCCAATGAAGGCATCCACAAATTTATTGTATTGAGCTTGCTCAAAGGAGGTTGCCCCCACGAAGTGGCTTGCTATCAATAAATTCCTTTTGTGTTTTTGCTATTTATATAAATCTATTATTTCATGCATTTTTTATTATATTGTTGCAGGAGGTTTCTCTCATATGGTATCAGAGCGCTTTCTTGGGCTCGCTGGGTAAATATTTTGCAAAATGTTTTCTTTCCGCAGTGGCCCTCTAGGCATTGTGATTGTTGCAGCAGTATTTTTTTTCGTATCTATATTGTTAATTTTGATTGCAGGTTTAGATTAGGAACATCCCTATCCACTTAACTGTGGGAAGTACTTGGGCATATAGCCCTAAAACTCATTTGAGGAGTACCACAGGAACCCTGAAGAAGCTAGCCCATTGAGAGGACTTGCCAAAGAAAAGGGAAACAACCCCTACCTGATTGACTAGTTCCCATCCGTGAGATAAACCAAGAGCTGTTGTTTGTGGCAAAGCTGTTATCAGTTTTACCTGAGCTATGGAGTGGGGTACTTCTTGAATACAAAAGTTGTTAGACAACTTTGGTGGCCAGAGTGATTCCCTTGAAATTTTAGAAGTCGAATAGACTTGGGCCCCATATCTATTGACAATAGGCAAACTGTAGATCGAATCCATCTAGAGCAGTTGGCAGATCATTTTCAGAAAAAATAATAAAAATTTGGCAGATCATTTCCAAAAAAAAATAGAGCTCTATATTTGTCAGAAAAATTATTTGCCTATGTAGAGCTCTAAACCCTTCTTCTGTCATAGCAAAATTTCTACCAACATGGTTTTTGCGTGGAGGCATCTTGATTTTCTTCTTTCATCTCTTATACTTAATGTAAAAATTCCTCAGTGTGAAGCTGCCTCAAATCGGTGGTTCTGCTTCCACCTTCAAACACATGATCTCAAGGTCCTGGCACAAACTACCTCACTATTCAACAATCTATTTGCATTCTTAGGAAAAAATCGCTCTGATGCCACTTGATGAGGGTGTACTCCACCCAACACATTCACAACAACAAATTATAAGCTTCAAACCACAAAACACAATGATTTACGTGGGGAAAACCCTTTTAGGTGAAAAACCCCACACTCGAAAAGTAGCTCAATATATTATTCAGAAACTCAACTAGATTACAATATACTTGCAAGGAAAGCTTTCACACGAGTGTCTCCAACTAGAAATTTAGATGCAACTCAACATATATCATACTTCCCCTACCCAACCTCTATCTTTAGCACCTGATCTATAGGAGCTACAATACATGAAACCGTCAAACGATATTACAAAACCATGAGCTAAAACCACCCAAAAGTGGCCCCTAAATTTTCTACCAATAAAAGATGCCTTATGATGTGTAAAAACACTCATCAACATGTGTATCTTCCCTTATCAACTCTTTTCTATGTTTGACACATTTTTACATTCTCCAATATGGGAGGCCCAACTTTCAAAGGCCATAACTTTTGATCCGGGTGTCTAATTGACAAACTCTTTGATGCGTTGGAAAGCTCAAAAAATTGAAGCTCCGCAAAATATCCCTTTAGGGAAATTTTAATTTTTGGCCAATTTTTAGGCCATTAAGGAACCTCTAAGTGCCTCAAAATTGATTCCAAATTTTTTTCCATGAACCTCAAAACTGAAACTTTAATATCTTGAAATTCAAACATGATCTTGGGCTGAAATTGACCAAGAATGTTTGTGTTGCTATTCTGAAGCTTTGGGGGAAATTTCAAGCCCAACCACTTCTCAGATGTAGGCTTACTAAAAATAGTAAGTCAGGGAATTCTCAGCCTTTTTGGAAACTTTGAAGGTTTCGAATCATTATTCAAGCAAATGGGTATTCACAAAAACTAAAATTGAAAAGAATAGAAAATAAAACCATTTTTTTGGTGATACAAAATTGCCCTAGACCTCTAGATGCTCCTGCATCAGATTGGGAGCCAATAATGAAGAGACCATAGAATATAAGCCTTGGAGGATCTACAAGCCAAAGCCAACCTTGAGGTCTTTGTGTTACATCCCCAACTTTGACTATATTTAACTTTTACTTTTTATGCGATTAACTGGATTAGTAATCATAGATTAATGATTTGACGTTTGTGGAAAATGTCAAGATAAATCATTGGTTATATGAATTATGATTAATGTTGTTAAATTAAACATGAGATTAAATGTAATTGAGATTATTTTAGCATGATACATAGTGATTTGATGATGTTACATTGATCATGGTTTTGAATGATTGTGAGTGTAACTAGGAAAAGAGGCTTCCAATTCTGAGAAGGGAAGGAGAGTATCACTCGGGAGAAGTTAATAGATGTTATAGAAAAAAGATAGGTTGCCATCTAAATTTTCAAAGTTGTTCTTTATGTGAACTGTTGCGAGACTGGGTATGTTTTAGTCATTCTCCTTGTTTTGTTGATTTCGATCCGACTAATTGTTGTCATGTCAAGTTAAGGTTTCTCGACATATTTTACATCGATCTGACTAAATAAATGTTCTTAGAACATTATTATTAGTTGGAGTTATCCATTTTCTTTGTCGGGGCTATCCTATATGTTTATTTATTATGTTTGTGTATATCGATTTATTTACTCTAGATATTTTGTTAAGATTGCGAAGTGGGGGAGTAAACCTCGACCCCTTGTTCACATTTTGGTGCTTGCTTGATGCTATACCATGTTGTTGGTAATTCTATTTTGGTGATAGTATAGATTACCATATTATACTCATAGTATATTTATGTGATGTATATGTATAATGCGAGTTATCATTATTTCACCACCATTTTGCAATGACAATTATCTTGTGTTCTATTACCACTGCATGCTCATAGCTTACACAATCCATGTTCCTCAAAGTATGGAGGAGTAGGAGACTACTTGAGAAAGCCTAACTGACCCATGATTGTAGCACTTGGAGTGCTGCATGCTCTCAATGGGAGGGCATTTAGGTTATGGTTGAATTATTCTTGTAGGAGTGGGAATGGTAGTGGCGACCCTCGATACCCTCTGCCATAGGGAGACGTTAAGTTAGTTTTTTGGTGTGTGAAAGGAAGAAAGAGGATGAAGCTCTGAGTGGAGAGTAGGAAGCCAAGAGTAGAGTAAAGCTCAAAGAAAGGCATAACTTTGAATATAATTGTTGATAGTCTACACATTTACACTCAGGTACTCTATTTACTGTATAATATGTTGACATGCACTAGACAACTAAGAGGGGGGGGTGAATCAATTGTCTTCAAAACTTTGACCACTTATGAACATTAACACATCAAACACTTGTTCATTGTTATTTAGATTTAATCATGAAAGCATGAAATAATAAATTCAACATAACAACATCATCAACACATGAGACACTAGGTTTTTTATGTGGAAAACCCTAAAAGGGAAAAACCACGGTGGGTGTTAGCCCACATAAATATATAAGTTATAACAATACCAAAAAATAGAGGTTCATTGCCTTAGGGCTCATTGCCCAATATGCTCATTGCAAATGTTGAGACTCACTGCCAAGGGTTGGCTTATTGCCAAGGATTGGTGAACTAATTTGATAGCATCTACTCCATGCCTGGGTTTAGTTCCATTGAAGCACAATATTACTCCTCTGCTTTGCTCTTTTTACACCTTCGCACTTGTCTTTTCATTTTCACACACGGACATCTTTTTTTCAACTACATTACATGATTTTATATAATTCATCAACCTTGGAATGTTCATCAAGGTTGGCATTACATTCATCAACCATTGGAACAATCTCCAAGGTTAGCATTACACACATACATAAAAATAGGTCTGGACCTAAACAAAATTTTCTAATGTAAAAGTGTATGTGGATCATGTTATGCCTTAGCTGGGACTCAAATGCAATCTTCCACATCACAACACGCTTCCATAATCATCAATGTATCTTCGTAAGTAATGAAAACAACCAAGTCAGCCAAGACTGGTGTTAACATCAAGTCTTCTAAGAATAATCTTCATCCATGATCCAAATTTCTCTTTGCAGACCAATCCAAAGGTAGGAGGATGATCAAGAGACATCCACAAGCACATTTTAATCACTAGGAACAACCACATGATCTCTAACCACTCTGTCAAGAAGATTCTTCAAACCAGAGCACAAGAACAACACTGTCATCTACTGTCATAAAGAAAGGATAGCTTGCAGACCACCAAATCATGAACCATTGGAGTTGAAGCTACTTATCATCATTTCAGACTTAACTCATGAACCACATATCATAATACTTCAATGTGGAGGAATGAGGAGAAAAATACATTCTCCTTGTCACCAGTGAATGTACATAAAAAGCAGTTTTTACTTTGGTGAACATTACTCACTCAAATATTCATATCGGAGGATCAAACTTGGAACATAGCATCTTTAAACATGCATTTAAGCAACTTCCAATCTGCAGACAAAGATATTCATTCTACAAGAAATGCGGAACAATCTTTTGGAATGTTCTGCTGTAAACAAGGATACTCTTCTATACACTGCTTCCACCGGAGGAGCAGATTTTCTCAAAAGCACTTGGAAACTCAATATCAGGATCACTTACTCATTATATCCAACACTTATATAAGCTAGTGCAAATCATCTAACTCATTATAATCAAGCATCAAAACAAGAGTACAGTTGATACCAATGACAACACCGGTTAGGCACATACTTGCAACAATCTCCCGCTTTGTGATTGATGGCAACATATGATGTGAAAAACTGTAATGACCATCAAGACAAGACACTCCCCTTTCTCTTTACACATCTGCACTCTTTCTTCCCCTGAGTTTTTCACATGATTTCTCTCCCCCTTCGACATCAATGGCAAAGGGCACATACTTGCATTCTGCTGCTCTGATCAAATTGCTCTTTCATGATTACTTTAACACTTACTTCTCTTTGTTAGGAACACATATCAGGAACACTTTCTACTCTCCTTGAGAGGTAGCTCTCAAAACATCAATCCAAATCAAAGAATGAGGCTTTGGATACCACTGGACTGATGCATTATTATGCATCTTAGTTTAGAGCAGGAGGGGTAATAAACCCTAAATTTTCTTTGAGATACTCAAAGGTATCCTTAGGTAGAGGCTTAGTGAAAATATCTACAATCTGATCCTTTTTGGACACATATTCCATCTTTACTTTATTTTCTGTCACCTTCTCTCTCAAAAAGTGATACCTTATTGATATATGCTTTGTTCTTGAGTGCATCACTGAATTCTTTGAAATGTTTATGGCACTTGTATTGTCACAAAAGATTGCAATTGGATCTTCATACAAAACTCTTATATCCTTCAAAGTCTACTTCATCCACAACACTTGAGTGCAACAACATGCTGCTGCAATATACTCTGCTTTTGCAGTAGACAAGGAAATTGAATCTTGCTTCTTTCTCAGCCATGAAACCAATCTATTTCCCAAGAAGAAAGTACCTCCACTTGTACTCTTTCTGTCATCAACATCTCCGGCCCAATCTACATCTGTATAAGCACTGGGAGTGAAATCATTGTCCTTTGGATACCATAAGCCATGATCTGATGTGCCTTTCAAATACCTCAATATTCTCTTGACTGCCATCACATGTGATTCTCTAGGATCTTCTTGAAATCTTGCCACAAGACATACTACATGCATTATATCAGGTTTACTTTGAGTTTGATAAAGTAATCCTCCAATCATAGATCTATACCTTTTCTAATCAGTCTTAGGTGATTCATTAGTTTTGCTTAATTTGCATCCAGTCACCATGGGAGTACATACTGGTTTGGAGTCCTCCATCCCAAACTTCTTCAACAACTCTTTCACATACTTAGATTGAGAAATGAAGATTCCCTTATCTGATTGAGTAATTTGGAAACCTAGAAAGAAATTTATTTCACTAAACATAGACATCTCAAATTCATTTTGCATTTCTCTTGCAAACTTCTTGCACATTCCTTCATTTCCTCCAAAGATAATGTCATCAACAAAAACTTCAACAATCAGGATTTGATTATCATTGATTTTGAAATAGAGATTGCTATTAGCAGTACCTTTATTAAACCCTAATTGTAGCAGATAGTTGTCTAACCTTGCATATCATGCTCTAGGGGCTTGCTTCAGTCCATACAATGCCTTTTTCAATCTGTACATCATATCACCTTGGTTTGATAACTGAAATCCTTCTAGTTGCTCAATGTAGACTTCTTCCAATTCACCATTCAAGAATGTAGACTTCACATCCATCTGATACACTTTGAAATCTTTGTGAGCTATAAATGCCATAAATACTCTGATTGCTTCAATCCTTGCCACTGGAGCAAAAGTCTCTTCAAAATCTATTCCTTCAATTTGAGAATATCCTTTGCACACAATCCTTGCTTTGTTTCTTACAACTTCTCCATTTTCATTCAGCTTGTTCCTAAAAACCCATTTAGTTCCAATGACATTCTTATCAATAGGTCTAGGAACCAATTCCCAAGTTTGATTCTTTTCTATCTACATCAGTTCTTCTTCCATGACTTTTACCCAAATTTCATTATTGCAAGCTTCATTCACAGTTTTTGGTTCAACCTTTGAAAGAAAATAGTAATTCACTTGTTCTTCTACAACTCTTTTCCTTGTCAGCACACCTTTGTTTTTGTCACCTATAATCTAATCTTCAGAATGATTAATCCTTACATACCTGGGAGTCTTAACAACACTTTTCGGAGCCTCTTCTTCATCCCGACTGTCTCCTTGTTCAACTTTTTCTTTGTTTACTGCAGTCACAAGTTCATTTGATTCAGAGCAACTTAGATATGATATTCTTTCCTTGCCTTCATCCACCTTCACATTAGCAATCTCAACAATCTTTTTCAGTCTCTTATTGTAGCACTGATAGGCCTTACTCTTGGTGGAGTAACCAAGAAAAATTCCTTCATCACATCTAGCATCAAACTTACCTAGTTCTTCATCTCTTCTGATATAATATTTGCTACCAAAAACTTTGAAATACTTCACTATAGGAGCTCTTCCATAACATAATTCAAAAAGAGTTTTGAGAACTGTTACCTTTGACTTGAACTCTGTTTAGTATGTACACAACAATATGTATGTCTTCTCTCCAATATACTTTTGGTAGGTCGTCTTCCTTTAGCATAGTCCTAGCAGCCTCTTGAATTGTCCTGTTCTTTCTTTCAACAACTCCATTCTACTGAGGAGTTCTAGGTGTAGACAACTGTCTCTTTATCTTCACAGAAAATATTGAATTCATTTGAAGTGGACTCACCTCCTCTATCAGACCTTAAGCATTTTATCCTCAACTCTAACTCATTCTCAACCATTGCCTTGAAAACTTTGAACTTGTCTAGGGCTTCAGATTTTTCTTTTATAAAAGTGACCTAATTCATTCTAGAATAGTCATCAATAAGCAACATAAAATACCTATCACCTTGTAGACTTCTTGTTCTTGTGGGATCACACAAATCTATATGTAGTAGCTCTAGCAATCCAGTAGAGAATTGTTCTTTGCTTTTGAAACTTGTTTTTGTTTGTTTCCTAAATTGACACTCCTTGCAAATGGTGTTAGCTGGCTTCACAAGTTTAGGTAGATCTCTTACAACATGTGCATAACTTATCTTCACCAAATTATCAAAATTGATATGACACATCCTTCTATGCCACAACCAACTCTCATCTGTCTGAACCAAGAAACAATAACCATTAGTTCCTCTTAATTGGTAAATGTTACCTCTGGTCTTCTTACTGGTAGCAATCACTGTTTCAAAGCTTTCCATGATCTTGCACCCATTGTCTTTGAATCTCAGATCATACCCTTTGTCACACATCTGACCAACACTAAAAGATCATGCTTCATACCCTTCACATATAGGACATTATTAGTGTTGTGCTTTCCATCAAAATAAATAGATCCTTTTCCACAAATCTTACCAGATGCATTATCTCCAAACCTAACCAGTCCTCCATTATACTTTTCCAAACTCATAAACTTACTTTTGTCACCAGTCATGTGATGTGAGCATCCACTATCAATAATCCATTCATCCTTATCTTTCTCAACTTGAACAACCAAAGCACTTTCTTTCACTGGTTTTTCTTGCTTCACACAACTAGCATGATTAGTAGACATAGGTTCTTCTTTAATTGCATTAAACAAGCACTCATTTGAACTAGTACTAGTATCATTAGATTCATCATCTATCACACCTTCATCATCAAGATCTCTAACATAGTAGCATTTCTTTGGAACCCTAGGTCTATTCTCAAATCTTTTTCTATTCCTTTCAATTGTTTCAGGACATCTAGAAGCATAATGACCAACCTTACCACATGAAAAACATTTGAAGGGTGATTTGCCTTTAAACTTACCAGAACCTCTTTTCAATCTGTTAACAAAGTTTGCTTCAATTTCATCAAGCTCATCATCAGGTTCCACCTTGTACTTTTCAACTCTGGAGATCTTCTCTGAAGTACTGGCTTTGAAAGCAGTCTCAATCTTTGGCAGAGCATCACTAAGCTCTCTCATCTCAAAAGCTATAAGCTTTCCTAGCAACTGATCCTTGATGACATCTTTCACAGTCATTACTTCTTCAATTGCAGCTACCTTGTGACTATAGGATTTAGGTAATGACCTAAGAATTTTCATCACTTCCTTCTTTTCAATAGTTCCTCCCATACCTTTTATTCCATTGAAAATTTCATCAACTTTTTGCATGTAGGCTGTTATGTTTTCATCTTCGCTCATCTTTAAACCCTCATACTTCACTTTTAGACCCTGCAATTTGGTGCTTTTAATAGACTTATCTCCTTCATACAATTTTTTTATCTTTTCTGAGACTTCATTATCAGTTTCCAGATCCATGACCTTTATCAACTCAGTGTCCGACAAGGCACTTAACAACGCATCTCTAGATTTTATATTTAACTCATATTCTTTGATTTCATCTTCAGTTCTTAAACCATTCTGAGGCATGGTATACTTCATATATGTCTCTTTCCATATTCTATAACCAAGACAAAGGAGATGGCTTTTCATTCATACCTTCCATAAAGCATAATTCATCCCATCGAACTGAGGAGCTTCTTTCTTATAAGACATCCTGGATCAACCTCAAGCTGTTAGGCTTACTTCTAAGGAACCTTTCTCTGATACCAATTGTTGAAATGCACTAGACAATTGAGAGGGGGGTGAATCAATTGTCTTCAAAACTTTGACCACTTATGAACATTAACACATCAAACACTTGTTCACCGTTATTCATATTTAATCATGAAAGCATGAAATAAGAAATTCAACATAACAACATCATCAACACATGAGACACTAGGTTTTTTATGTGGAAAACCTTAAAAGAGAAAAACCACAGTGGGTGTTAGCCCACAAAAACATATATGATATAACAATCCTAAAAAATAGAGGCTCATTGCCCAATATGCTCACTACAAATGTGGAGGGTCACTGCCAAGATTGGCTCATTGCCAAGGGGTGACTCATTGCCAAGGGTTGGCTCACTTCCAAAGATTGGTGAACTGATTTGATAGCATCTACTCCATGCCTAGGTTCAGTTCCATTGAAGAACAATATTACTCCTTTGCTCTGCTCTTTTTACACCTTCGCACTTATCTTTTCATTTTCACACATGGACATCTTTTTCACAACTACATTACATGCTTTTATATAATTCATCAACCTTGGAATGTTCATCAAGGTTGGCATTACATCCATCAACCATTGGAACAATCTCCAAGGTCGGCATTACACACATACATAAAAATAGGTTTGAACCTAAACAAAATCTGCTAAGGTAAAAGTGTATGCGAATCATATTATGCATTAGCTAGGACTCAAATGCAATCTTCCACATCATGACACGCTTCCACAATGTTCAATGTATCTCTGCAAGTAATGAAAACAACCAAGTCAACCAAGACTGGTGTTAACATTAAGTCTTCTAAGAATAGTCTTCATCCATGATCCAAATTTCTCTTTACGGACCAATCCAAAGGTAGGAGCACGATAAAGAGACATCCACAAGCACATTGTAATCACCAGGAACAACCACACAATCTCTCACCACTTTGTCAAGAAGATTCTTCAAACCAGAGCACAAGAATAACACTGTCAGCTATTGTCATAAAGAAAGGATAGCTTGTGGACCACCAAATCATGAACCATTGGAGTTGAAATTACTTATCATCATTTTAGACTTAACTCATGAACCGCAGATCCTAATACTTCAATGTGGAGGAATGTGGATCAAAATACATTCTCCTTGTCACTAGTGAATGTACAGAAAAAATAGTTTTTACTTTGGTGAACATTACTCACTCAAATCTTCATACCGAAGGCTCAAACTTGGAACATAGAATCTTTAGACATGCCTTTAAACAACTTCCAATCCGCGGACAAAGATATTCATTCTAGAAGAAATGTGGAGCAATCTTCTAGATTGTTTTGATATAAACAAGGATACTCTTCTATACACTATTTCCACCGGAGGAGCAGATTTTCTCAAAAACAGTTGGAAAAACAATATCAGGATCACTTACTCATTATCTCCAACACTTATATAAGCTAGTGCAAAGCATCTAACTCATTATAAGCAAGCATCAAAACAAGAGCACCATTGACACCAATGAAAACACATATATGTTAACATCCATGACAACACCAGTTAGGCACATACTTGCAACATAATACACATAATAATACAACATTATGATAGTAAGATTTTACTGTTGGCCTTAAAGGCCAAAATCTTTACTTAATGTTGCTTAAACTGTAATAGTTTGTCAAGGCCATGCAACCGAGGGCTTGTAATCTTTTCTTAAACTGTGACAGTCCATCAAGGCCATGAGGCCAAGGACTTGGAATAATTAGTATCCGTTGAAAACTTGTCAGTGCCTTTATGGACGAGACCTATGATATTTTAATGAAAGCTATGGAGGCCAATAAGGCCGATAGTGTATCATACTGCTATAGCAAGATATGATTATAACCATGGCCATGGTAATGGCTGGTACTCTATTAATATTTATTCAAGATTGTGGAGTCTTTATATATAAGATTGTATTGAAAGCTTAAAACTAACCATGCTTTTGAGCTAAGGAAAGATGGTGTATTATTTTGTTTATCTGGTAATTGGCCAAGAGCCCCCAAATTTTTCTATGTGCTATATCTTTCTTGAAACAATGTTGTAGATAGAACTTCAAGCTTCTTGGCATGAGTTATATATCATAAAGATTTATTTAAAGATGTTTTCTTTATGTGCCTTCATGTGTTTCTTGATAGAAAGAGAGCAGTAAGATCCTTATTAATCATTAATGATAACTAGGATGGTAATGATAACATTACTGCATTATGAGCATATATTACATGAACCTTGGGTATGAGGTAAGATGCATAGATATAGTCTTGCATTATTTTTGGAAAGAAAACAATAGAGTTGGGTAGCTCAATAGTTGTGTTATCATTTTGAATAACTATTTATAAAGATGGTAGGTATTATTATTACCTTTCAAGTCTCTAGTAGAATATGCATATTTCTATGATAAAAGATGCTATATTGTTATCTTGAGGTAACTAATGATTTTATAATGATGTTAGGATTGGAGATGATAGCTCTCTAAGTACAACCCGACACTTATGGCAAAGTATGAAACTTGTTTTACAAAGATACCGTCGATTTGAATGGGCCATATTTTTGTCAACAAGGATTAGATGGAGATCCATTAATCTAAATAATTATTTAAACTCATCTCATGGAGATGTTAACCACAACTGATTTTGTGGTAGAAAACCAATAACTTATACACTTGAGAAAGGAATAGAGTGACGGGGAGTCATAGATTCCATGTTGTAGATGCAATGAGAAAAACAAGGAAATGTACTCCAGGAACAGAGTTGGAAGTCTAAGATGATGGACTAAATCCATGACTAGGAACGATCAACAAAAAACACTATAGGATGAGATAACTTCTAAGTTGAGTTAGAGGTGTGTGAACATTTGACCACATTCATTACGAAACATTTATTTATATTAAATTTTTGGCCAAAGTAATGCATCTGTCTCTGCATGCATTAGTCAGTTCACTATGCTCCATATGGCATAACCATCAAGTAGTGTCATATATAGTTAGAGTAGATCTATAGTTGTATGACCATGATGAGTTATGAAGGACACAATAGTAGAACTCATGGAAAACCTTACGGTTCCTTATATCTACTTCCTTCATGAAGGGTAGGGCAACTTCCAAGTAGGAAGTTATGTGAGGGACCACCAGTCTATGGTTAGAGGAAAAGCACTCGGATGATGCTCTCCTTGCCGAGATGACAAGTTGAGACTTATGAAGATAGATATCAATACTCCAGATGTAGTATATTCTATTATATTACTTGACAGTCAAAATTTTATGTAAACTTATCATTATTTCCATGAGAAAAACATTATGATTGTAAACTGAAAGAATTCACTATTATGTTATGTTTGAATATACTGTAAATTTTAGTTTTGAAATTATTCAGAAAAGATATGCATTTTAAATAATGATTATGCAATTGATTATTATTAAGCAATTTTTTTTGTTTTTTCACCATATCTTTCTTGTTTTAGCTTTGTTTCCTCTCAAAATTCACTAGAACACCTAAAATTTCATTCTACACATTTCCTTCCTTGAGGACCCTATCCCAAATTCCACTTATCGAAGCCAAAAATCCCACATTTGTCTAATTTAGGGTTTTCCATAACTTCTTCGATTCTCACCCAATAGCCTTGAGATTTTACCACAACATTCCTTTCATATTTATGCTCCTTTGTCCCTCTTGGACAAATTTTCCCATTCTTTCACCCCTCTTCTAAAATCACCATTTTCCTCTCCCCTTCCCCTTAGAAAGTGTCCAAAAGCTAGTCAAACCCCAATTACCCATTGTAGTTTTCCCCAAATTAAAAATTCCCTTTACTTAATGTGTTTTAGCACATGTTTTTCTACCCATTCCAAAAAAAAATCTTTTGGCTATGGTAGTAACACGATCAGAAGAAAAAAACATGGAGGATGAAATTTTTGCCCTCAAGTCCAAACTCCTAGATCTTGATGAAAAAATTCTCAGCCTCAATCTTCAACATTCAACCATGAACAACAGACGGTAGCTAGACCCTTCTTTAGACACTAGGTTTTCTTCTTCCAGCAATTTTTGTGGGCTAAAGCTTGATTTTCCTCAATTCAATGGTGCAGATCTGACTAGATGGATATACCGGGTAGAACAATATTTTAGTTTGCATAATACTTTTGATGTCAACAAAGTCCCACTTGCATCCTTTCACCTGGAATATGAAGCCCTTCAATGGTTCTGTTGGTATCTCAAGGCTCATGATAAGCCAAAATAGACCGATTTTTGCACTCATTTTGCAACGGTTTGGCCCTAGTGCTTTTGATGACTTCATTGGAGCACTCACTAAACTTCACCAAATAGGCACTGTGAGAGAATACCAGACAAAATTTGAAAAGCTGGCCAATTACATAGAGGGATTGTCTGATGAATTCTTTAGGAGTTGTTTTGTCAGTGGTTTGAAGGATGCAATTCGATCTGAGGTTAAAATCTTCTGTCCTGGCACAATGACGGAAGCCCTAGGGTTGGCTAAGTTAGTAGAGGACAAGATCATAGCTCATTAATGATCCAACTCCAATTTGGTTTCATTCAACAATATAACTTCCCAAAAATCTCAAACAATGCCAGCTCCTAGAACAACTCCTATCAAGCATTTGACTGAAGCAGAGATTCAGGCACGTAGAGAAAAAGGACTGTTATAATTGTGATGAGAAATTCACTCGAGGCCATTGATGTGTTGAACAAAAGCTCTACCTATTGAATGTGGACTTTCCGCCTAACACTGAAGTTTGGGTAGATACTCAAGATACAATAGATGATCTAGAAGAAGCTCAATAGCCGCTTGTTGAACCTGCTTCTCAAGAAGACCACCCAAAGATCTCTCTCCATGCTGTAGCAGGAGTCACCACCCCATAAATTATGCAGGTCAAGGATTACTTCAAGAAGCTCCCTCTTACCATACTCATTGATTCTAGTAGCACTCATAACTTCATTGACCCTCGGATCACAAAACAAGATGATTGTTTTATCCATCCTTGCTCCAACTTTGAAGTCATGATTGCCAATAGGGACACATTACCTTGCAAAGGGAAGTGTTGCAATGTGCATATCTCTATTGGAGATTTTAACCTACGCTCCAACATGTTTTCCTTGCCCTCAGGTGGATGTGATGTGGTTTTGGGAGCCCAATGGTTATCTACACTTGGACCCATCTTATGGGATTTTGCTGAACTTTGGATGCAGTTTTCAAACAATGGGAAAAAATACACATTGAAGGGTTTACAACTGGGATCTCTTAGCATCACAAGTTCACATCACATTAAAAAGCTTCTTAAGAAGAATTCACATGGTGTCATTGCCCAGCTCCATTCTATTCAGATGCAATCATCAATGGTCTCCACTACTCCTTTTGATCTATAATGTATTTTGGATAGGTATGCATGTGTCTTGGCTGAACCAGTGGGATTTCCACCTTCGCAGCCTAAGGACCACCATATTCAGCTCCTTCCTGGAAGTGTTCCTCCCAACATCAGGCCCTATCACTACCCATTTCACCAAAAGATAGAGATTGAGATGCTCATTCGAGACTTACTGAAGCAAGGCATTATTCACCCTAGTACCAACCCATATTCTTCACTAGTTCAGACAGTCAACACGATTCTCTGAACCTGGGATCAGATTCTCAGCATCTTGTGGGACAATCTTCACATGGGAAGAAATAGAATGAAACAACAGGCTAATCAACACCATTTTGAGCCCACTTTTCAAGTAGGTGATATGGTTTTTCTTTGCTTGTATCCATACACGCAATCATCCCTAAAACTCAAAGGGCATCATAAGCTAGCTCCAAAGTTCTATGGGCCATATAAGGTTCTCCAGAAGATTGGGTCGATTGCTTATAAATTGGACCTCCCACCTTCTTCCTAGGTTCATCCAGTATTTCATGTGTCGTCTCAAAAAAGTTATTGGCACCAAAATCAGAGCACAAACTATTTTACCAAAACTTGATAATGAAGGATCCATCCTTCTAGAGATGGATGCAATCCTCAATAGGTGCACTCGTCAACTTCACTCCCGATCCATCATAGAGGTATTCATTTAGTGGCATGGAATGCAATCAGAGGATGCAATGTGGGAACCACTATTTCAGATTCAACAACAATTCCCACATCTGAAGCTTTGAGGACAAAGCTTTTCTAAGAGGGAGGGGATGTTAAGAATCCGCGTCTAACCCTTCTCTTTACTTTGTTAGTATATTAGTTGCTATGGACACATATGCTTTGTAATTCATCCCGTGAGCATATTGTATTATCCCACATTCATGGGAAGTAGTAGTTGTTTAGATTAGACTTGGTATATAAGGAAGTGTTGAGGCCAATGAAGGCATCCACAAATTTATTGTATTGAGCTTGCTCAAAGGAGGTTGCCCCCTCAAAGTGGCTTGCGATCAACAAATTCCTTCTGTGTTTCTACTATTTATATAAATCTATTATTTTGTGCATTTTTCATTATATTGTTGTAGGAGGTTCCTCTCATAGGGCATGTGAAGAAGGAATGCAAAAATAAGAAGAAACAGTGGGATTC
Organism: Cunninghamia lanceolata; assembly: GCA_027924645.1. Lineage (NCBI taxonomy): Eukaryota > Viridiplantae > Streptophyta > Pinopsida > Cupressales > Cupressaceae > Cunninghamia > Cunninghamia lanceolata. The sequence goes on along the minus strand of BSBN01000847.1, from coordinate 2,922,959 downwards.
CATTGCTGATAAGTCTTCAAATGCAGGTGAAGATGTTTTACAAGTTCTGTATGCAATGTTGTTACTAATGATCATTGATTGGTTGACTTGAGATGCTTGTATCATATGACCCCACATAAAGAATGTTTTTTCACATACAAAGAGTATGATGGAGGTAAAGTGTGCCTTGAGGACAACTCTACATATTTGATAGTTGGGAAAGGCAAGGTAATGTTGTGTTTCAGTGATGGGAGAATTAAAACTCTCCCTGGTGTTTTGCATGTTCCTAGATTGGCTAGAAATCTGATTTCAGTTTTGAAGTTAAATGATTTCAGAATGCATGTAACATTTGATAAGCATGGTTACAAATTGGTGAGAGGAAACTTGGTGGTAGTGAAGGGGAAAAGTTTAGGAACCTTGTTTAGGCTAGATGCCACTACAATTTGTAATTCCTCTTATATTTCTAAGGCTTATGAAAAACACTTGTATGTTGTGGCACCATAGATTGGGTCATGTAAGTAATAATGTTTTGAAAACATTCAAGAATAAAGAATTGTTAGATGATTTCTGTTATTCTGATGAGCACTTTTATTTATGTGAGCATTGTGTGTTTGGTAAACAAAATAGAACATCATTTCATTTAGGAAGTTATATAGCAAGAGAGAAGTTAGAGATTATTCATTCAGATGTGTTTGGACCTGTGGATAATGAATCTATCAAAAAATCTTGTTATTTTATCACCTTCATTGATGATGTATCCAGATTTACATGAATTTATTTTATGAAACAAAAATATGAAGTTTTCACTAAGTTTAAGGATTTTAAAGTCTTAGTTGAAAACCAATTGGGATTAAAGATAAAAATATTAAGATCTAACAATGGAGGGGAATATTTCTCCAATAAATTTGATGAGTTTTGTAAGCATGCAGGTATAATTAGACAAAAGACAACTCTGTATACACCACAACAAAATGGTGTTGTAGTAGGGATGAATCAAACACTCATGGAAAGAGCCAGAAGCATGTTGAGTGATTCACAGTTAGAGAAATGCTTTTGGGTAGAGGCTATGTGTACCACTTGTTACTTGATTAACAAAACTCCTTGTAAGGCTCTTGATTTGACACCTTATGAAGTGTGGATAGGTAAGAAACTTCCTATTTCACGTTTAAGGGTTTTTGGTTGTGAGGCTTTTTTTCACGCGCCTAAGGAAAAGAGATCTAATTTGGATCTAGAAGCGTAGAAATGTATCTTCATTAGATATGGTGAGAATGTTAAAGGTTATAATCTTTGGGATCCTCTATCTAGAAAAATTGTTTTCTCTAGAGATGTTATTTTCAAGGAACTTAGAGCTATTTCTGAACCTTAACAATCAAAAAGAAAGAAAGGTCAAAGGTAGTGCATTTTGATTTACAACATGAAGATGCATAGGGCTAGAAGAATAGACTAATGGATTCATGGGTGAAGAAGAAGAAGATTCAAGTGAAAGTAGTTTTGATGATGAAGACTATGCTGTTATAGAAGAAGTTGAGCATCCGGAAGAACCAAAAGAGTCTCTTACTCCAACCTTGAGGAGATCTACAAGACAACATAACCCAATTGACAAGTACCTATAGGCCACCATATTTTTATTGTGTATTTTCTTTATTGAGTACTGATGATGAGCCTAGATCCTACAAGCTATTCATATAGATGATAGTGAGTCTTGGTAGTTATCCATGCAAGAGGAGATGATGGATTTAGAGTCTTACAACACTTGGGATCTTGATTGTTTTCCCAAAGGAAGAAAGGCCATAGGTTTCAAGTGGGTCTTCAAGAAGAAGTTTGGAGTAGAGGGTTCATTGGAGAAGTACAAGGCTAGACTGGTAGCCAAGGGCTACTCCCAAAGAGGGAGTTGATTTCGGTGAAGTATCCTCTCTTGTTGCTAAATTATCTTCTATTAGATTTTTCTTATCAATTGTTGCATCTTTTGATTTTGAGGTTGAACAAATGGATTTTAAGACTGCGTTCTTACATGGAGATCTAGAAGAAGAAATTTACATGCAACAACCTACAGGGTTTGAGGTAAAAGGAAAAGAACATTAGGTTTGTAGATTGAAGAGGTCACTCTATGGTCTGAAATAGTCCCGCAAAATGTGGTACCATAAGTTTGATGCATTTCTTTTGAAATTGGATTTTGTTAGAAGTGAGGAGGATCATTGTGTGTACATTCGTTGTATTGATGATTCTATATTAATCATTGCATTGCATGTTGATGACATGTTATTTTTCTGCAATACTAAAGGTATGATCAGTGAGTTGAAAACTCAACTTTTAGGTGCATTTGATATGAAGGATCTTGGAATAGCTAGATAGATTCTGGGTATGGAGATCAAAAGGGATAGAGTTAACAGAAATATTTAGTTATCTCATAGTAAATATGTCAATACCATTTTGTAGAGATTCAACATGCATGATTGTAATCCAATTATAATTCCTTTGCCCATTGGCACTAATCTTTCATTAGACATGTTTCTAAAGAATGAGGATGATTTTGATGATATGACTAATGTGCCATATGCTAGTGTTTTAGGGAGTTTGATGTATGCAATGGTTTATACTAGGCCAGATATTGCCCAAGTAGTGGGAGTTTTGAGTAGGTTTATGTCTAACCCTGGTAGACAACATTGGAATTATGAAAAAAGGGTATTTAGATATTTATCTAGCACTTCTAATTACTATTTGGTTTATTCTAGTACTGACAGTGTGGAAAAGATATTGGACATACATGGTTTTGTTGATGCAGATTGAGCAGGTGACTTGGATAGTTGGAGGTCCACTAGTAGCTATGTGTTTATTTTGTTTGGAGGAGTAGTGAGTTGGATGAGCAAAATACATCCCATGGTTGCTTTGTCCACCATATAAGAAGAGTATATGGATACTACACATGTCTCTAAGGAGGTAGTTTGGTTGATTAGATTGTGTACATGTATTGGTTTTGATTGCAGGGTCATTCAGATTGGTTGTGATAGCTAGAGTGCTATTTGTTTGGCCAATAGTCCTATGTATCATCCTTAGACTAAGCATGTTGATGTACAATATCACTTTGTTCAAGAAATGGTTGCAAGTTGATAGATTAAGCTGAAGAAGGTAGACAATTAGGAGAATGTTACAGATGCTTTGACAAAACCTGTGAGCACAAAAAAGTTTACTTGGTATAGGGAGGCCATGGGCCTTATTTCTTGTACTTAGTTATTTTATGTTATCCTATGGGTATTTACAATGTATAATGTCAAGTGGGAGAATGTTAGAATTAAGGTGACATTAACCTTGTAAATCGCTGTAATTATTATTCCTAATATTGTTTGTAAATCACTCAAAAGGGATGTACAAGTTTCACCGGCAATGGTAAAAATTATTTACTGGAGATGGTAATTACGGAGTTATTGCATCGGTAAGTTCTGGAGTTACCGATGATAGTTATGGAGTAACATTTACTGATGGTAATGTTGGAAACAAGGTAGATAACTGAGAGGGGGGGTGAATCAGTTATCTCAAATATCTTAACTTTCTTTTCTCCTTTAATAATTAGTGTAGCATCAAAACATATAAGCATACATAAACATGAGAGAAGAAATAAAATCAACACACATAACACAAGGATTTTTGCGTGGAAAACCTTGTTAAGGGAAAAACCACGAAGTGACTAACCCAAGATTGTATTCTCTATTAAAAGAATAAGAAGTACAAAATGGTACTTGCCAATTAGGGTTCACTGCCCGAGCACACTGCTCACAAGAGGCACACTGCCTACAAGAGACTCACTGTCTACAAAGTTTATAAAAGGTAACCAAGTGTTTGAACTAATGAGAGGCATTCACAAATGCTAAAGTTCAGTTCTGGTTAGGCTCAATAGACTGATCTAATGCACTTCATTCTTCCTCTGCTCTAGTGCTGCTGCTCTGTCACATACATGAATTGTATTGTTGCTTCCACACTTATCTCTGCCTTTCTTCACACCTTATTTCATCACATCTACACACACACACCCCTTCATACTAGAAACCATCTGGTATATATATCCGCACCAAGGATTTCAACAACTTTCTAGTCGGCAACCAGAATACTCAAGATATTTACAAGATACTGATCTGTCGGCTGAATCCATACTTGATTTGTGATGCATATCAAAAACATAGACATAGAAGTCATCAATCATGTCGGCCAACATTGTATGATCCCTCAAATAGCTTGATCAACATCAATTACTCATCCGGATTGAAGTTTGATACTCCGCCGATCAGTTCTTCCTTAGTTTGCTCCGCCTGTCAGGAACCCAACACTCAGATGCTCATATCTTTTCCATGTTTTATCACCGGAGTCTCAATCTCTAGAATATAGTAGTCATGATACTCCTCTTGACTTGTCCAAGTCCACAACTTGTTGAGTTACACCATCTAAGAGATCTGGACTTGATTGTCAGACCTTGCTGCATGCTCTGTTCTTGTTCATCAGATCAAAACACTCTTCAATCTAACTTCCAGTATAGGCATACTATGTGCTATGGATGTGTGGGATAGACTTTGTTGCCATCAATGACAACACTCATGAAGCCACACAGTGTCTCTTGTCAACAATCTCCCCCTTTGGCATTGATGGCAACACTCAGTGAAAAATGACTAAGTGTCGCAACAAAACTCCCCCTTGGCTGATGCTCTATCTTGTGAACTATTTTACAGAAGATTTCCCTTAGCTAGATTCCACATTTTTCACTACTCCTCACTCCCCCTTTGACATCATTGGCAAAGGGCAGAATCTGCAACCAAAAATTTGCAAAAATTGACCTATACATAGCCGCATAAGTATGTATATACATGTTATACTTACATATACTTGAGTATATCCGCAAAAGTGGCCTTCAACTATACATACTCTGTGGTCTAGCTCTGCTTCATCCTATCCAAAATGGAGATGTGACCACTCAACAAAAATTCATATGCTTATGCCCTTCTTAGATCTACCGGATCACTGGTCCGGGTTGTGGTCTGAGCATCTGTTAAGGCCTCATGCATTGCCTCTAACTTAGGGATAATTATTCCTCTGAGTTCACTCATTCTATTTATTATATTCTTCCTTTCTTTCTCCAGCCTCTTTATTTCATTTATAATGACAATAGCCTGGCATTCTTGACTCATTATGGATGTAGTGAGGGGATCAAAATTTTGAGATAAACTTGATAGTTTACCTTATTGTTCTTCCACCTTCTTTTCAATATCCTCTGTCACTTTAGACCAAGATAGATAAAATTTGTACATGTCCCCACCATCCTTAAGAGCATTTTCAAGGCTCTTTATCCCAATATCTAGGGTCCTCCTATCATTAGTAATGAGTCCCTGTACTTTAGTGAACCTTTTTCCCAAAAACTCTTTTCAGACCTTTTCTTTTGCTGATTTCTCTAAAGAATCAAAATGAGTGCTAACAAAGTTTACTAGAGATTTCAAGTTACTGGATGGAGAGGCTGAAGGATCCTTTTGAAAAGATGGTATGATCTTCTCCAGCATACCGGATATAATCTTTAACAGCTCACAGTCTTCCATATGAGATTTCAGAAGCTTTTCTTTTGCTTTAGCTTGGGCAAAAGATGCTATTTTCATTGTCTGGACCAGAGAGAGGGAATCAAAATTTAGTGGTCCTTGGAATAGTTCTGGTTCATCTATCTCCATCATCTCTTTGTTTAAGAAATTCTCCACTACCTCTGCAGTGTCTCTTGCCGGAGACTGAGTCTTCTTTTCTTTTGCAATCTCAGAACTGTCATCAGAGGTCTTCTTTGTGTGTTCTTCTTCTCTTCCCTTTACCTCCTCTTCTTGACTCACTTTCTCCTCTTTTCTTCCTTCTCCTTCAGTTCTCGAATCTAGAATATCTGTGGTGGGATCTGGAGGAGAGATGTTAACTTCTTCATGAACTTCCTCTTCCGGAACAGAGGAATCCAAGTCCTTAGACTTCTCTTCATCTACCTCTTTTGACCCTTCTACATTTTTGTCAGAAGATTCTTCATTTGATGAATTTAATCCTTCAACATCCATGGTAGAAGGTTCTTCATCTATTTCCTCTATAATAGGCAGATTGAATCTTTTGAAGGCATTCCAAAGGATGTCTTCTATTTCTCTTGCTACTTGATCAGTTTCTCCAAGCATAAGTTTGTTCATTCTTGCTTTGCTCCGGAACTCATCCTTACAGTCCTTAAAGATCATGTTCATTTGCTTTGGAGTAATGGAAGGATAGAGTTGAATTGCAATCTGTTCTTGGATCTCTAATACCTTTGCCTTAGCATTCTCTTTTCTAAGTTCAAGTACCTTCTCTAGACTTTTGGGAATTAATGAAATGATTTCAATGAAAGCTTTATTATAAATGTTCAGGTACCTGACTGTAGCATCTTCCAAGATCTTCTTGTCAGTATCACTATATTCATCATAAAATTCTGTTACTGGTTGTAGATTCCCATCCACAGTGACTGCCTTGATGATATCATCAATAGAAAGAATGGACTTTTCAACAAATTCTTCTGCCTTTTCTTCTTTGTTTTTACTGGCAGAGGATTCCCTAGATGTTTTCTTCTTCTTCTTCATTTTCTTAACTTCCTCATCAGACTCTATTTCTTCATCATCCTTTTGACTTATGTAAGATCTTGTGGCTTTTATTTTCGTTCTCTGTTCTCCCTTTCTGGATGTCTTGGCTTCCGGTTTGGTGGCTCTTGAGCTCTTAGGGGTAGTAGGTGTAGGGCTCTTGGAAGATCTAGTCCGGGAGGAGGCTTGTACCAGAACACTTCCTTTTTCTACTTCTTGTTTTTCTTTCTCAACTCTTTCTATTTTCTCTCTGTTTGCATCAACTGCCTCTTTTGATATGCCATATCTTTTGGCAATTTCCTTTACTTCCCTTCTAACTTTCCTTTTTATCTTCGGTTGTCTCAGCTCAACATGTATCTTTACACTTAATTCTTGAAAGGTTCCAAACCTTTCTGCCTCAAGGTCCTTTGGCTAGCTCAACAGGTGTTGTACATGTAGCTCCAAGATTTTCTCATCTACTTCATAACCCATTGGCATTATCCACACTATTATGGGCTGAACTGCCTCCATTAGGCATTTATCAGTGTCAACCATGAAGCACACTGTATCCTTGTATTTTTCAACTATGGATTGAGGAATTCTTTCTCTGGCTTGCATCATACTTTGGAAGTTCTTAAAGTATCCGCAGAGTGCTATGCTTTGAGCTTTAGCATCACCAAGTCCATACATATAGTCTCTGATTTGTATTGCAACCGATTTGTCATTTTGCCAAACCCAACTGATTGATCCAGGTAGCTCATTCATGAAGTAGAAGAATAGACACAGTATTAAACAACCATACTTGAATGAGTTCTTCTTATCCTTCTTAATCTTCTGCAAGTTTTCTAACAGTTGGTTTAAAAGAAGACCACATAGGTCATAATCTGCATTTTCCCTTAACTTCTGATATGCTGTATATATTGCAGTCCCAGACACATAATTCTCCCTGTTGGAATCATAGATCTTATATCCAATTATCATAGAGGCAAATTTGACATCTGGATCTGTGATGTCATTAATTGTCATTGCTCTTTTGTCAAACTTAGATTTGGTAACTTTAGTAACTGTCTGGTTCTTGACAGACTTGAGTGCAGGTAACCCACTGGATGAGTGCAGTCCAGTTACTATCCTAATGGCATCTTTTGTTATCTTGAAGGGCTTCATCAACTGCATGAAATTATCATGTATTCTGCTAAGAACATACCGGACCTAATCATCTTCTGCAAAATAGGAAAAGTGGATGCAATGTCCAAAGTGCTTATCCCGGAGGGCCTTGTATTGACATTTGATTTCAAAACTTTCATCTATTAATTGTTTATGGTAGATGTCCATCAACTTAGATTCTCCAAATTCCTCAATATTGGCGTGGATGTAAACCCTAACATCTTCTACGTGCAGTACCCCATACAAAATGCTAGAAAAAGCACCTAAGGGATCAACTTCTAGGGATTTGTAGGGGTGTTTCTTAAACTTTGGGCGCGGCCTATTAGTGATCTTAACAACCATTGGAGTAGCCATTTTTGCAAAAGATTTAGAGAGAGATATTCAGAATGGAAGTACCTTTTTACGCTTTTAGAGTTCAAAATAAGAGCCAGAACAAATCACTAGTTGAATTAGATTTTGTGGTTGATCTTTGAGAGAGTTGTAGAAATTGATGCAGAGCTCTTCTTTTCTTCTTCTTGAATGCAAATGTGCAAATGATGAGTGAAAGAACCCTTTTATTCTTTCACAAACCCTAATTTCCTTTTGCAATAAATGCATAACTTAAGTTATCCGGTTGCCTTGTTATGAGAGAGATCTTTTCGAATCACTATGTTGCACTTAGAATCATTTTCAGTGATAATTAACAATGTATCTTCTTTCCTCCAATCATACCATGGATCCGCAGATCAAGATATCTCAATTTTGAATCATACTGGATTTGTCTATGAAGATCCTGCTTTACCAGATGGCTGTCAAACCAGATCAATCTTGGATGATTAAACTCTTGCAAAACTCCCTGTGGATCTTTCATATTTTCATTGAGGGTTATTTAGATAATTTTCTGAGAACCCTTTAATCTACAACATTCCATGTGCCAAATTTAGGCACCAATTGATTGGTTGGGGGAATTTATTTTTCTTTGTGACTCCCCCTGAGCCAGAGCTCATTTGTTCAGTTTTTGGAAGGAATATCAGCACCAGATTCCGGTGTGGATCCATCCCCAACATTTTTTGTACTCTTCTTCACCCAAATCTTGCTCATCTCCCTTTGAACTTCATTCGCATTCACTTTGCCTTTTCCCTTGTCTTGATTTTGATTATGATGCACCGGACCCTTTTTATCCTAATTTTTACTTCTACAGAATTTGGCAATATGACCAAATCTATTCCAATTGTAACAAACAACATTTCTTTGCATATTTGACTGACATCCTTTTGATCTGCATTGATTAGCCATATGTCCCATTCTATTGCATGCAAAGAATCTACCATTGAATGAATTGTTTATTTGCATATTTTTGCATTCATGAGATTTGTGACCATACCTTTTGCAGTTGAAACATTGTCCAGAGAAGGATGGATTGGTCTGATTCATTCTTCTTTTGCACTGAGTTGCTTTATGACCGAAGTTGTTGCAATTGAAGCAGTATCGATTGAAGGATGGATATCTTTGAGCATTTGGTTGCCTTACTGGAGCTCTTCTAGGCCTATTTCTTTGATTTATTGATCCAAAATTCTTCGGACCAGATCTAGAGCTTTCACCTTTCTCATATCCCAAGCCACGCTTGTCATTTACCCTCTTTTAGCTTTCAAGAAGAACTTCAAGTTGAGCTAAGCTTATCTTGAATTTCTCTTTGTATTCATTTGCTATTTGAAGATCTTGTTTAAGAGTGTCTATCTAATTCTCAAGTTGTTCTTCATTATCTCTAGCTTCTTCAAGATCAGATTCAAGATGCTTGATTATTCTATCCATTTTGTAGTAGTCCTCTATTTTCTCCTTGAGGGATTGTTTTAGATTATCTTCAGTTTTCCTTTTCCTTCAATTTCTTGGGTGAATCTCATAACCCCTGATTCCATCTCATGCCTTACCATAATGACCTCTTTTGATAGTTAATCACATAGCTTGTTTTTCTCATTCAGATCTTCATTAGTATCATTGGCTTCACTCTAACTTGCAAATTTTCAAAGTAGTTCCTTTCTCTTTTTCATAGAGATACTCAGTTTTTCTTTTAGCTCTTTTATGAAATCATCAGCTTGTTTGAGTCTTTCTTTCAAGTTATTAACTTCAGAGTGAGATTGCTCAAGATCATCTAGGGTAGACTGAAGTTGTTCCTTCATACCATACATATCCATTGAGATTCCTAGATCTTCCTCAAGCTGTTAGGCTCTGTTTGGAGGAACTTAGCTCTGATACCAACTGTTGGAAACAAGGTAGATAACTGAGAGGGGGATGCATCACTTATCTCAAATATCTTAACTTTCTTTTCTCCTTTAACAATTAGTGCATCGTCAAAACATATAAGCATACATAAACATGAGAGCAGAAATAAAATTAACACACATAACACAAGGATTTTTACGTGGAAAACCTTGTTAAGGGAAAAACCACGGGGTGACTAACCCAAGATTGTATTCTCTGTTAAAAGAATAAGAAGTACAAAATGGCACTTGCCAATTAGGGCTCATTGCCCGAGCACACTGCTCACAAGAGGCACACTGCCTACAAGAGACTCACTATCTACAAAGTTTATAGAAGGTAACCAGGTGTTTGAATTGATGAGAGACATCCACAAATGCTAAAGTTTAGTTCCAGTTAGGCTCAATATACTGATTGTAGTTAGGGTAAAATTGCAAATCAGGGCAAATGAATAAACAGCAATGATAAAAACCCTAGCAATGCACAATGAAGCACAAGACAACATGAAAATCAAAATAACAAATGTAGATGCAAACCGATCTCCACGCTATGCTCGATTTATCTCCATTGCTCTTCTCCACCTCGCATGAGCATGCAAGATTTTGAAGGATTATTGTTGGAGGAATGTTGGATGCTCACTTCTGCAGCATAACATTAAGATGAAGATGATATGAGGATGATAGTTGAAGGATGCAAAGGCTCTAATGATATTTTGACAGAATAATGGTACTTGAAGCTCCATGCATGCTAATGGCTTGTGAGGGGTTTGATTTATAGAAAAGGCTTGGTTTAAATGGATGGTTGAGATTAAAAAGCTAATTGATTGATGTGGACGGCTAGGATTGATTAGGTTATCCCACTCTTCAAGGGAGTTGTAGTCATGTGACAAGTGTCAAGGAGAATGGGGCTCATGTGTGCTTGTGTACATAAAAAGTACTACATATAAAAGATATTAAATAAAAGGCTGTAGTACCACTTATCTTTTTTAAATGAAAGAGGCACACATGTCAGCTAAATGATAAGATAAATTAATTAAATAAATAAAATTTATTTAATTAATTAGAAAGTCGGCTTATGATGAGAACTTAATTCAAATAAAATATTTGAATTAGTTGGGATATGAGTTGGATATTAATTAAATAAATAAAATTTATTTAATTAATTGGATAAATGAATAGGATGAGATAAGATATGATGTGGAAATTAATTAAACAAATAAAATTTATTTAATTAATTGGATAGTGGGATTAGGATATGATGTGGAAATTAATTAAATAAATAAAATTTATTTAATTAATTGGCTAATGGAATAAGTGGGGTTAAGAGTGGGATTTAGGACAAAATGTTACATGATGTCTAAGTGATGTTTTTGACAAGGTGTTGCTAGACATGAACAAAGTTGGGACAAATTTGGGTGTCTACATTTTGCCCCTCTTTGAGATGATGTTCGAGATGATGAGCTTTGTATCGAGTAACATCATTTCAAAGAAGTTAAGGTATGGATAAAGGAAAATGATGATGATGATGTAAGGATATAATGATGATGGAAAGATAGGATGATGATGCCCCCTCGAGAGGATATGCAGGTTGGACAAACACAGGGATGCTCTCGAAAAGAAATGGCGTAGACTATGAAAGTTAAGGGGATAGATATAAGAAATGAAGATGCGTTATGCTGCAATGAAAGTGAGCAACCATGATGTTTGATATAGCACTAGACGTTATGCACCAAGGTATAAGGATCCAAGGTGACGATGTGTCTCATGCCCTAGCGTAATACAACCTTGTCTGGATACAAGATATGAATATTAGCTAGATTGATACCGATATGATGCAAATGCAAGATAAAATGATGACACACAAGCAAGCAAGCAAGCATGCACAAATGATTCAAAAACAAACAAGGTATTGCCCCTGTCAAGCCGTAAACCATGGATTGATTGCTGATAGTTGAGAGTGTTGTCATGGTGGGGAAAGCTATATCCCTAGATCAACACAAGGTTGTTAGCTGAGTTGGTTGGCTAATTGGCTGAGTGATTTGGCTTACAACAAGGCTAGGATCAAGACCATGGATTGTGTTTAGATAACTTGGCTTGATTGATTAACTTGATTGGTATGGATTAAGGATGGGCTTGCATTTGGATCATTGCTTGGAATAATTTGATTGGATGATTAAAGGATGAAGATTGATGAAGGATAGATTGATTTGATGAAATGTTGATGATGGGATGATATGTGGTGGATTGAGCTGCCTTTGATTTGTTGAAGTGATCGGATTTGTTTTGAATGATGATAGTGGTGGTGTGATGATTAGAGTGTTCACTCAGTCTAAGCATAAGCAAGTGTTCTTAGTATGCTCAAAGGATGTAAAACAAACAAGGTATTGCCCTTGTCAAGTCATAAACCAATGATTGATTGTTTCATTGATAATGATAGATAGTGTTGTCATTGTGGGGAAAGCTATATCCCTAGATCAACATAAGGATGTGGGAACGCTATATCCCATTGATGATGATCGATGATGATTGATTTGGTTCATGACAAGATTAGGATCAAAAACTTGTTGATTTAAGTGGATAATGTTCCTTGATTGATTAGCTTGCTTGATATGGATTAGTGTGACTTAGATTTAAGATCATTGCTTAGATTGATTTGATTGATATGACTGGAAGAAGTGATTGATTGAAATGGATGAATGAATGTTATTGATAAGAAGAATTGATGATGATAATTTTGATTTTGATTGATGTTGATGGAGTTGATTATTTTGGATGATGTGATTGGTTTTATTGCTTGGATTTTTTTGGTGGATATTTGATTTTTTTAGAATTTTTGACATATTTTGATTTTTTTGGATTTTTGGGTATATTTTGATTTTTTAAAAAATTTTTGGGATGTTTTGATTTTTTTGTTTTTTTGAATGTTTTGGAACATCAATGGATTTACAATTTGGGTAGCCTTTGTGCTTGATACCAATGACAAGGGAGAAAACCAAGTCTAGGTGCAAGGATGGATGTAGGATGGATGGATAAAAGGATGGGCTCATAGTAAATGGGATGAAAGGCTCATGATAGATGGATAGATAAGAGGATAGGCCGTATAAGGTATGTATGCATGCCTCATGATAAATGGATAGGTAGGCTATAGTGGAAAGCTCATGATAAATAGATGGGGATAAGCTATAAGATGGAAAGCTCATGATAAAGGATACGCCATAGTGGATGGATCATAAGGGATCTACAATGTGATCTTCAAAGGCTATGTTGCATAGGAAGAATAACTTGCCCCATTCTAGGTGGTGATGCTTAGGATTTTTTCATGAAAAAGTTCATGACCAAGGGATGACATGATGGATTGGATTTGGATAGGATGGATAAATTGTCAATGGATAGGACTTGGTTTGGAAAGAAGGTATGTCAAGAAATATCCAAACATGTTTCAACATTTTGCCCCTATGTCTTCATCAAGATCAAAAGGAGGAAAGGGAGGATAAATGGGCTCAATAAGATAGGTATATGGATGTAATGGCTAAGGATGGTAGGATGTTGCATGATAGGAATGATATAATGGGATAGGTAGTTTGGAAATGGATAGGTTGGATGAGACAATGTGCCCCCAAGTGTAAGTGACATAGAAGATCAACCTACACATGACGCCTATTTGCCAGGTTTTCATCATGGTACTTATCCAAGGTGCCTGTTTACTAGGTTTTCACCGTTGGACGAAGGGATTTATCTTTACTTTTTTGATTTTTTTTTGCTTCTTTTACTTTTTTTCTTTTTTCTTTTTTGCTTTTAGATGTGTTGACAATTACACATGGCGCCTGTTTGCCAGGTTTTCACCATGGTAATGGATAGGAGGGACTCAAGTGTCTAGTGCTATGAAGGTTGATAGTGTCCCTTTAGAGATTGATGATGTCTTCGCATGGACCATGTCATTATGCTCATTGATATTGATAAGCGATTACATGGATGGGAGATGGATTAGGTAGATAGTGGATTATAATGTGGAATTATGAAAGGTTCATGCAAGGATGGATGGATAAAAAGGCTTATGCAAAAGCATGGACCATAGGGATAGCATAGGGGAGATATGTAGGATAATGGATGGAAGATGGGGAGATGGAGGCATGTGGGAATGTTTTGGAATGGAAGGGAACCATGACCAATGGTTGCACACATCGTGATAAACATTGAAGCGTTTGGTTGGATGACGGTGTAGGAAGCAATGGGGTTGTTTTCTTAGGAGATGCTTGATAAAGTGATTTAGGAACCCACATAGATTTAGTATTTTTAGTGCTTTTGCTTTGCTTGTGGGATTTTTGAAGGGAATGGAAGTTTTGGATGGAAGTAGGCTTTTGGATGGATATAGGTGATTGGGATTCTTGAGACGTGGATGAAGATGTCTCATTTGACTTGCTAGCTATTTGTTTAGGAACCCAAACCATTTTGCTTTTAGGCTTTGCTTTTGGATGTATGGGCTTGGATAGCTTTGTGAATGTACTTTGCTTAGAATATGGATGATTTAGAGGCTTTTCACATTGATTCCCTAAGGCATGAGGGTCCTTAGGAGTCTTAGTTGGATTTTTGGCTTTATAGATAAAGGCATCCAAATGTTTATTTTGGAATCCCATGGGATGGATGGAGTGGATGGAATGATTGGAAGCTTTATGCTTAAACGATGTGTGCTTTTGTTGGCCATGATTAGGGATGCAAGGATACTTATGAACAATAGGTATGTTAGGTGTTGGAAGCAGCAGTGGCAAGGTGGATGGAGGGATATTTGGAGTTGGTAAAAGTGGAGGCAAAGTGGATGGTGGAAGGTGTATGGTCACATGCTTTTGACATTTATAGGATGATGGAGATAGAATGGCTACATATGTCTTGGGTATATGATAAGGTTTGCGATGGAAAGTGGTAGGTTTAGGATGCATGAAGGGATTACCAACATCTTGGCCTTGTTTACCTTGGGGTGTGTATCCAAAGTCATATGAGCATGGAGGAACTTTGACATGGTTTGGCTCCAAAATAACTTGTTTGGGAAGGCCTAGACCTTTGCCTTGGTAGTTCATGTTTTGGAGTATGCGATGGACAATGGGACTTGGTGTGGTTTGAACACTAGACTTGAGTTTACTATTAGATGGAGAAGGTGAAGTGGATAAAGGTCGTTGTTGTCCTAAGGAGGAACACTCATGTATAAGGGTGGTAAGACCAATAGGACATGATGGTGGACTTAAAGTGGAATCGATGGTGGATGTGAAAGGAGAATCATTAGGATCTTGATTAGCATTGTGTTCACTAAGATCCAAGTTATTTGTTTGATCTTTTATGCTTACTTGGGGGACAAGTGTCTCATCATGACAAGTGGATGTTTGCTCCTTATGATAAATAGGGCTAGATGGCGGATGACTAGGAGCAATGTGGACATCTTGCTCATGGATAGGTCTAGGATTATGGATAGGATCAAGGTGCTCATGGATAGCTTCTTCATAGGTATCATCTTGATCATAAAGAAGGTAAATATTATGGATGGGTTGCATGAAAGTGTTTTGATCTTGAGTTGGACTAGGGATTAATGTTTCCACATGCTTAGGATTAAACCTTTGACATATCTCTTGGGTTGCTTGAATGGAAGTGGAAGGCTCTTGGATAGGCTCTTGGTCAACAACATGAGAACATGATGACTCTTGAATAGGCTTGATGGCTTGTAGGTCACATGATGGGCTTGAAGGGCTAAGAATGTTAATTGAGGGATCTTTGATAGGCTCAAGGATAGGTGGACCACATGATGGGATTATAGGATTGGACATGACCTTTGGAAGTTCTTTGGAAGGCTCATGAATGGGTGTTTGACATGGAGGTAGTTTATTCCTTGCTAGTAGCCAATGGATCACATCCTTTGCAAGGGTATGAGTGGATGGGCAATATAATGGATGGATGATAAGGGTGGATGGTGTTGTAGGCTTATGATTAGGATTAGGTTGAGGGCTAATTGGGTTGGGTGGATTAGGATTTGGACTAGATGAGGGTGACACACGGGATTGGGATGATGTGGCATGATTTCCCATTATAGGTAGGTACACCTTGTAAACAATTGGGACAAACATTGGGCATTGATTTGTATTATGGCCTTTGGTCCTATGGTATGCACAATGATCATGTTCATCATATGGACTTTCTTCACATGGTTTGACTTTAGGAAGTTCAATGAGTTTTGCTTCAAGCATCCTTTGTAAAAGTCTCTCAGCCGCATCCTTTGGTGAACGATTAGAATGACATGGCGAGGAAGGTAATGAAGGGCTTGGTGGTTTGGAGGGGATCAATGGACTAGGAATAGGATCACATGGTGGTTTTGGGATAGGCTTAGTTGGCTCATGTGATGGCATGTGATTGGATGGTGGTGGCCACTCTAGATTCGTATCTCCCTTGTCAAAGGTAATTAAGTCTTGCATAAGATAAATTGGGCTTTGATTTATGTACAAGGGGCCACTTGGATTTGGATATTGTTCTTGTGAAATTACTTGATTGCTTTGTGGATAGGCTTGGTAGTGCATTGGAATGTCGTCATGAGGGATTGAATAAGCTTGAGGTGGATATTCATAGGTTGATGTGGCATTGACTTGATGGATAGGTAGATTAGGTTGATGAGAGGTGAATGGATATGACATGTGGCTATGAAGTGGATTAGGTTGATAGTGAATGGCTAAGGATTGCTGTACTTGTTGAGCTTGACTAGTGGCTAAAAGGTGTTGGACTTGGGCTATGAAGTGTTGTAGTTGAGGTGATTGGCTTACGTGGGGTTGAGCTCTTTGGAGGAAGAATTGTAATATTTCAATGGCATCTTGGTTGAGGGGTTGTAATCCTTGATAAATATTTTGGAGGAATCTTTGGAATTTGATTTCTAGGTCCTCCAATGTAGACATGTTGTCACCAAGTGTTTGTCTTAAGTCCTTTTAGCAAGTGCTTGCTTAGGGATTTGGATGATGATGTGGATTGTTTGGATGACTTGGTTATGTTTGGGATGAAAGTGATTGGGTTTGAATGTTATTGGAAGAATGTGTAGGATGACTTGTCTTTATGTGTTTGGGTGTTTAGAGCTTGATGTGGCAATATTGAAACAAATGATTATGCATATACACACATGAATCACTCACGCAAGACACATAAGCAAGTTTTAGTTTGGAAGAATGTGATGATGGTTAAGCAAGCACGTGAAGAAACTTCAACAAGTCCTAGTTAAGGCAAGGCCACTATCACAAGGAGGTTCTAGTGAAAATCCGGGGGACCGGCACCCCACGAGCATCCAGCAAGCCACTTAAGACTTTAACTAACCCTACTAGGAGTTTTAATATACACAATGGTACACCTCCTTTCGAGTTAGCATTGTATGGTGAGCGCTAATACCGGTTAGACTTGGCTTTCGCCTTATCCTCTGATTTTTATAGCAGACCGGATGAAAGTACCACTTGAGGTCGTTCCCTTGGGGTGGATACCAAGGCAGGCCTCTCTAAGGCTAAACAAAAGAAACACAAGTAAATGTTTTTGATCTCCAAGTTCGTGTTGGGACGCGAGGAGAGAGCATACACATTTACTTGGTCACACTCGCATGGGGTTCATTAACCTTAGAAATTCCATGTGTGGAAGACAATGCAAGCACTTGTTTGTTTTAAAACCCAAATCCAAATGTGATAAAAGACAATGGTTCGTTTTAGCCCAATGTTTTGATGTGAATTTGCAAACAATTGTTCGTTTTATGCCCAAAATCCAAATGTGTTTGCAAACAATGATTAGAAGATGAAAGAGATGAAAGATTAGAATGAGTGCACCTGATACAATCACTTTTCAATTTGTTGTAGATGTTGATGCCAATGCTGCTCCAGCTCCTTAGATGCCCTTACAAGTCACCAATTCCAAAAAGAAACAAGTAAACTTGCAAAGAAGAGATTACATGGAAAAGATGAAATCTGAAAATTCTGATTAAAATGATCTGATACAAGAGAATAAATTACATAAACAGAAAATTCAAGAGATTCTAAGCAATTTGAAAAAAGGTTTCGCTGAAAAATGATCAAAATTGCTCAAGTTATGCTCAAATGAAGTTTGCAATGAACCCAAACTTTGACTGATAAAAAAGCCTAAAAAATAATATAGTCACCTGATAAAAGTAGTACAGTTGTGAAGGTCATCCTCCTAGCTTTCCAACAAGTCCTTATTTGTGTAATTTCACCTCCGTATGTGAAAGTTATGATAGAAATACCAAGATGCACAATGACAGCTACCAAAAGCAAGTTACAGTTGCCAGATGCGATTCACTGTTGAACATATGCGATCTGTATCTTGCGACAGGCGAGATCCTACATATCATATGTGATTTGAAAAATAACCAATGCAGTGACTGTAAGCTTATAAGCGATGTCAATAAATCCGAAGCGATCAATTGTAGCCTCTAAGCGATCTGTATCTGCAAAACACAGTCAAAACCCTATCCTGCACAGGCGATCACTGTCAGTTCATAAGCGATCCCTATTAGTTCAAAAGTGACCACTATTCAATCAAAAGCGATGCGCATCAGGTTTAAGCGACCACTGTTAGTTCAAAAATGATCCGAATAGATTGAGAAGCGATCACTGTTAGTTCAAAAGCGTTGCGAAGAAAACCTAAGCGATCACTGTTAGGCCATAAGCGACAAACACAGTTTTAAAGCAGCCGCTAACAGTATTCAGATCACACGCAAGCTCTGTTAATATAAAAGTGATTCAAATCATACCAGAGGCGATCACTGTTGGTGTAAAGGCGACCCAGAAAATGATAGATGCGGCCGATCCCGGTGTAAAAGCGACGCGGATATGCAGAAAGCGGTGGATTTTTGCTCATAAGCGATGCAAAAATGGATGGAAGCGACAAGTAATAGCTTATATGTGACCAACAACAATCCAAAAGC
Source organism: Cunninghamia lanceolata (assembly GCA_027924645.1). Taxonomy (NCBI): domain Eukaryota; kingdom Viridiplantae; phylum Streptophyta; class Pinopsida; order Cupressales; family Cupressaceae; genus Cunninghamia; species Cunninghamia lanceolata. The sequence continues at coordinate 2,904,063 of BSBN01000847.1, read as the reverse complement.
GATGCATAATAGCCCAAAAGTGACCTGGAGAGTTTCAGGAGACAGAATGCAAATGTTAACCATAAGCGACCAATTTTACCATATGCGGGCTCTTTTTGTTCAAAAGCGAGCACTGTTTGCTTAAAAGCGAGCTAGATTTGACCATAAGCTACTGCTGTTTGCCCAAAGGCGAGCTGATTTAGCCCAGGTGACTGCTGTTTGATCATAAGCGACCTGAATTACCAGAAGCACATTATTGCAGTCTGGTTGTTGTTTTCTTCACCAAACGCTCCATTTTTCATCAAATTTAGGCAAATTTGTACTCAAAGTTTATGGAAACAGCATCCTAGACGCAATGGTGAGGTTAGATTTGGGCTAAGAGATCATATACATACATTTTTAGCCAAATCTTTGCAAACTAGGGTTAGAAAAATACAAATTTTTGCTACAAAAGCTTGCAAAAATGAAAGATTTGTGCTCCAAGAGATCTAAACTTCATAAAAACAACTCAAACAAGAGAGGTTAATCAAGGACGTGAGTCCCACCGGGCGTGCCAAAATGTAGTTAGGGTAAAATTGCAAATCAGGGCAAATGAATAAACAGCAATGATAAAAACCCTAGCAATGCACAATGAAGCACAAGACAACATGAAAATCAAAATAACAAATGTAGATGCAAACTGATCTCCACGCTATGCTCGATTTATCTCCATTGCTCTTCTCCACCTCGCATGAGCATGCAAGATTTTGAAGGATTATTGTTGGAGGAATGTTGGATGCTCACTTCTGCAGCATAACATTAAGATGAAGATGATATGAGATGATAGTTGAAGGATGCAAAGGCTCTAATGATATTTTGACAGAATAATGGTACTTGAAGCTCCATGCATGCTAATGGCTTGTGAGGGGTTTGATTTATAGAAAAGGCTTGGTTTAAATGGATGGTTGAGATTAAAAAGCTAATTGATTGATGTGGATGGCTAGGATTGATTAGGTTATCCCACTCTTCAAGGGAGTTGTAGTCATGTGACAAGTGTCAAGGAGAATGGGGCTCATGTGTGCTTGTGTACATAAAAAGTACTACATATAAAAGATATTAAATAAAAGGCTGTAGTACCACTTATCTTTTTTAAATGAAAGAGGCACACATGTCAGCTAAATGATAAGATAAATTAATTAAATAAATAAAATTTATTTAATTAATTGGAAAGTCGGCTTATGATGAGAACTTAATTCAAATAAAATATTTGAATTAGTTGGGATATGAGTTGGATATTAATTAAATAAATAAAATTTATTTAATTAATTGGATAAATGAATAGGATGAGATAAGATATGATGTGGAAATTAATTAAACAAATAAAATTTATTTAATTAATTGGATAGTGGGATTAGGATATGATGTGGAAATTAATTAAATAAATAAAATTTATTTAATTAATTGGCTAATGGAATAAGTGGGGTTAAGAGTGGGATTTAGGACACAATGTTACATGATGTCTAAGTGATGTTTTTGACAAGGTGTTGCTAGACATGAACAAAGTTGGGACAAATTTGGGTGTCTACATTGATCTAATGCACTTCATTCTTCCTCTGCTCTAGGGCTGCTGCGCTGTCACATACCTGACTTGTATTGTTACTTCCACACTTATCTCTACCTTTCTTCACACCTTATTTCATCACATCTACACACACACACCCCTTCATACTGGAAACCATCTGGTATATATATCTGTACCAAGGATTTCAACAACTTTCTAGTCAGCAACCAGAATACTCAAGATATTTACAAGATATTGATCTGTCGGCTGAATCCATACTTAATTTGTGATGCGTATCAAAAACATAGACATAGAAGTCATCAATCATGCTGGCCAACATTGTATGATCCCTCAAATAGCTTGATCAACATCAAATACTCATTCGGATTGAAGTCTGATACTCTGCCAGTCAGTTCTTCCTTAGTCTGCTCTGCCTGTCAGGAACCCAACACTCAGATGCTCATATCTTTTCCATGTTTTATCACCAAAGGCTCAATCTCTAGAATATAGTATTCATGATATTCCTCTTGACTTGTCCAAGTCTGCAACTTGCTGAGTTACACCATCTGAGAGATCTGGACTTGATTGTCAGACCTTGCTGCATGCTCTATTCTTGTTCACTGGATCAAAACACTCTTCAATCTGACTTCTGGTATAGGCATACTATGTGTTGCGGATGTGTGGGATAGACTTTTTTGTCATCAATGACAACACTCATGAAGCCACACAGTGTCTCTTGCCAACAGGTAACTATGAAAATCAAGAGTTATTGAGGGTAGGCGCCACCTTGGAGGAATCTACTATTTTTGGTAGTTATGACACCTGTCATAAAATTGGTAAGTGGTTTTAAGAGAATCTATGACAATTTTAAGTTGTCACAAGATTCCATGACAATATGGCAACTTATGACGGATACTTATTGCTTGTAAGTTGTTATACTTAGCACTAGGTACCCATATTGGAGAGATACTATTTAGGAGTTGTTATGACAAAATCTATGATAGTTATGACATCATTTATTACCCTGTAATTGCCTATTCTTGTCCATGGGCACCAAAGTTTGCATGGTTGACTATTGACAAGTGGCATGGGTATGTAGGAGGTCATTTAATGTTGTATGTTGGGGTTTCCAAGGAGAGAAAAAGTGGACACCTAGTTTGGGGAGTGTAAAACCTCTATAAATACATTGCCTTGTATGTGTTATGCATCTCATAAGTTTTGTACACTGGTTCTACTAGATTGAAGATTCAAGAGACTGAGGAAGTGCATGTATTATATTTTAGATTTGAAGATAATACAACTTGAAGCCTCTTTTCTTGGTGGAGTTTTTTACCTAAAAGGGTTTTCTCCACGTTACATATTATGTTATGTGTTTATTTCTTCTATGGTGTTAATTCATGTGTTGTGGGTTTTGATTCTATTTGCTATCTCCATAGTGTCTAAATTGTTAAAGATAAAAAATCTCAGTTAAATCAGATTTCCACTTGTGTAGTTGTTGTCTTCATTTCTAACATAATTTGGTGTAGGTAATTTATTGTGGTTGTTCTATAGCATAAATTTGTTCTTAGAAATGTTAGAATAAAGAAGGGAAGCCTACTTAATTTGTGGAAGTTGTTTTTCAAATGAAATCATATTATTTTCCATTTTTTGCAAAGGAGGGTCTGAAGAAGTATAAGCCTAGATTATTTTCTTGTGAAGTTCTTTCTTCCACTTCCTAGATATTAGGAGGTCATCTTCAATCTTAATGGATTGAGATTAAAGATCTTGAACAGATTATAAACTCAATCTTTTCCTAGAAAGAAACTAACATCTGGTGGTTGAGAATTTATAAAGAAGAAATTCTAGTTGGTTGTGGTTGGTATTATAGATGATGTATTTAATTGACCAATTTGTTAAACTTGGTAATAAATTACTAAATAGATTCATATACTTGTTTCTTCATTTGGGTAATTTAATAAAATAAGACATGTTCATCTTCAATGGTATTAAAAATTTCTTTTCTTGTCTACCCATCTTGTTATAAATCCTTGTGGGAGGTGATAAAACCATTCAAGAGCACCATCACAAAAAGTTTATATGAAGAGGTAGACTACTACATCTTCATGTTGTATACCCAATATCTCAGATGCAATAATAAAGGCAAATTGTGTTCATTGGGATATTATTTCTCATTTCCATTAAATCTTGAAACATTACTTTGGGATCCCCTAAGCAATTCATTAAGTTGTGTTCCTAGGGCCAAAGGACCTATTGCCTCTCCCTATGGTACTACAAATAGTCTTTGAAACTTTATAACTCTGGACAAGATGGTTCTTCAAAAGAATAAAGTTTTGCTCTTGGTTTTTCTTTTCGAGACTAAAGGAACACTAGCTAATTTCTTTATGTTCTTTTTTACTTTAAGTTCAATACTGAAACTTTGTTATAGGTTAAAGAGAAAATTAACCTTTCATTTTAATTTATCGAGTAAATCTTTTCTTAGCTGATATTTTAAAAGAAAACTTATGGTTGGGTTGGTGCTAGGGTTCGTGTTGAAACCATAGGTAGATTTATTTGAGCCCTTATCATAATTTTCCTAGGATTGTTTACTTTAAGCAAGGAGTTGAAATGCTCTTCTATCCAAGTCAACTATTTCTTCTTCTTGGTCCAATATGTTAGCAACCCTTTAAAATGGTTATCCCATACAAGATTTCTAAAGTTTGAAATAATGTAGAATTCTTGTGCAACTTACAACCAATCAAGATTTGTTTTAACAATTGATGAGTTGTATTAGATAGTAATGCATTTATAAAAATGTTCAAGATTTTATGGGAAACACAATATATGCAAAATTGATCCCTAGTGAAAAATTGGTACTTCATCAATTACAATAGTTTTGGGATAAAAATCTACCATGTATTAGAAGGTAAGGCTCCCTTATTCAAATCCAAAACCTTAGCTAGCTATTTATAATAGTTATAGAGACTACAAATTATTTATATTTGAAAGCAGTAGTGTTTACAATTTGTAAAAAGTAAAAATGGGAAAACTTGAAAGAGAGGAATGTTTATTAAGTTGAATAAATGAAAAATTTAATTTTATAAGACAAAAGTATATTTATGTTATTTTGAATGAAAATTAAACACACACAAAATTAATCAGAAAAGAAAGAAAGAACATATTTACACCAAAATTAAGAATGATATAAATCTTGAGAACAAATTTGAGACACAAAGATCAACAATTTGATTCTTATAATTCTTTCCAAAATCAAAGCTCAAAGTTTTCTCTTCTCTCTTCTATACAATTCATGTGCAAAAATATCAAAATTTATCTGCAGTTTTTAAATTATCCTTTAAATATGCAAAATAACTAAGTTCAAAAGTTAGTTAGGGCTCACATTTATGTTTTTAAATTAAAAAGGCACTTTATATTATAAAATGACTTAATTACTATGATAGATGACTTTATTGAAAAATTGACTTATTATTAAAATATTAAAGTACATCTTAAATTTGACTTTGTTGATTTGGACTTCGACATGTCTTTTAAGGAGGAGAGCTTATTTGATTCATCATCTTCAATTTTTATTTATTATTTCCTTGCACCTCTAATCCTTTGATGATACTTCTTCCATTTGGTGATCATCTCCCTGAGAGTTTCTTGATCTAACCCATCTAAATATTAATATTAGATTTTATAGGTGATTTAAGTAACAATTGTTGGGGATTTTAACCCCTATTGTAGATGATTGATATACTAGGATAAAGAAACTTAAGAAAAAGTATTTAGAAAATAGTCAGCAACACTTACAAAATCTATCTAACAACATGTACAAAAGTAAATAGAATAATGTGTGTCCACAAGAGTACACAAGACTCAAAGATTTATGTGGGAAAACCCACCACCAAAAGATTTTCACAGTTATGTTATTCAGAATTATTGATTCAATACAAGGTCTTTAATAGAATTTAAATATACTGCATACTTCTTTTGCAATCATTGTAATGTTTCACATCAGCAATGTTCAATCCAGTGTCTATAGTCTAACCTTTTAACTAGTAATGTTCATTATTACACACAATTATTGTATCTATCATAATACATTCACCCACATGCATAAATGTAATACAATAAATTAATGAAAGCTAAATTAATTATATAGCACAAATTTAAAACACAGGTATTATCTGTTGCACTTGTGTTGTCATTGATGTCAACAATACATGAGGTTCAGGAGTGTTGTTTGTAGTGCTGTAATGAAGAAGGTCGAAAGTGAAGTAGAGGTAATGATAAAGGAAATATGTGGCAATGTGATCAGAGAGGAAGACAAAGAAGATGCATCAAAGAAGTTGTGATGAAAAGGGTAAGATGATGGATGTCATATACTATGTACACAATTGTACCCTATCTCCTGAAGTTCATAGACAAAGATTGTGCTAATGAGATAAAGAGTTTGTTATTGAGAATGAATTCTTTGATGTAGTAAATATTGTATTCATTGTTTCTTGAGGAAAAGTGTTAGTAGGTTAGGTGCTAAAATAGGGATACCGAAAGATACCGGAGAAAGACTTCACTTCCAGAAAATGCATGAGACAAAGAGGAAAAGTCATGACACTTCAAAGAATACATGTATATAAACCTATGAATTAGAACATGGAGAATATGAATAAGAATGCAATGAAGTAATCCAAGTAGATACTAGACCTACCCAATTAGTATTCTGAATATACATATATATCTAGATACAAAGATGCCTAAATTAATAGCCGGGTTCTATAGTTTATGTAAGGATATGACTATCTTCTTTTAATATGTATGAAATATGGTTGTTCACCTTTGATAATCAGACTTATTCTTGTACTGTGTCTTCCAGGGTATAAATAAGACTACACAAGAAGTATTGGGATACAGGTCTTTGGACTGTATAGGTCCCAACTTCTCTTGCTAACATTGGTTCCGTTGTCAAGACCCTGGAAAGAACAATAAAATAAATTAGAAGTATAGAAGAGAGGAGAGAACGGAAGAATAAAGCCTTTGTCAGATCCTAAAGCCACCTCTGTGAGAGGGGAGCAGGCCATTAGGGGATGACGAATGGAAAGGGGGGAGGACCTCAGAGGTCCTTGTAAAAACATGACTATTCAAAAAATTCTTTTTGAAAGATGATATAGGAAGAAAAGAATTCTGGAACAAATGCATATATGGGAATAAGGAAATCCAAAGTTGGAAGAGACATATCAGAAATCATTCAATTAGGAATAGAAATGAATACGGAGGAAAGGAGATGAAAGCAAACCCAGGAAATGGAAGAAAGATACTGGAAAAGGGAGAGAGAAAGAAAGGAAACAGAACAAGCAGGAAAAATGGTAGAGGAAATCTTAAAGAAATGTGGGGAGTGTGCCAAGAAGGGTGTTGCTGAGCATGCCATTGTGGGTGCAGCCAAAAATAAGAAAGAAGGAGGACAAAAACTAGAAGCCAATAGTACCGCAACTAAATGAAAGGAAGAATCACTGGAAACGGACCCTGAGGATTTTTTAAATAAACTAAACATCATTAGTAATGAAGAGACACAATTAAGATCAAAATAATATAAAGAACATACATCACCCCCAGACCAGGAGTCACCCCCAGTCATATCATATATAGGAACTGATGAAGAGATAGAAGGAAGCAAGAAAAGGGAATTTTGGACAACTTATACAGTCAATTGGGATATTTTAAATAGTGATCATTCAGTCGAGTGGGAGATAGTGATTTTTTTAGTGGCTAATATTCACCAATTGGCTAATAGTTGAAATTGGGGATTCAAAATTTGGCTAATAGTACAAGCTATAAGGTGACTTGAATCGCCACATTTTTACAAAATTTTATTTTAGTCTAGTTAAATTGTCAAAATATTTATTTTATTAAAATTTTAAACTCAAAAATTCACCACAATATTCGATACCTAATTAGATCAAATTCACCTAAATTTTATAAGTTTTAGTAGAAAATGAAATTAATTCGCCAATAATATTATATAATTATTGGTTACTTTAGGGCCATATCACTGATTTTTAATCATCATCATTGATTTTATTTATAATCTAACAACTACAGTTGTATTCCATTGGTTAAAATGTACCCATGGAGCTACAATGCCCATTGAGCCTGAAATTATATTTCATGGGCTATTGATCTCACTTTATAATCTGACAACTAGGGTTAAATTCTATGGGCCAAAATGTACCCATGAAGATCCAATGCCCATGGGGCCCAAATGCAATTTTGGGCCCCATGGGCATTAGAGCTCTGTGGGTACATTTTGGTCCGTGAAATAAAACCCAAACCATTAGATTATAAATAAAATCAATGGTGTTGAAAAATAATTTAGGGTCAATTTAAATATTGAATTTTTGATTTGGAATATTAAGGAACTAAGGAATTATAGACACGAGCACTATACCTTAAACTAGTCAAACACTGCCACCTTTAGGCCTTTACTTTTCCATATTAATTTAATTTGTTTTTTAGAAAGGATTCGCCATGGTAATTAATGCATTTTCCTATTTTTTCAAGATTCACAGGATTTTCTACAAATTTCTAGTGATTTAAAAAATTTGCCAATAAAATTAAATATTTTTTTCAAAAAAAGGAAAGATTCACCAATAGAAATTAATATATTTTTCCAAAAAAATGGAATACTCACCAGGATTTTATATCTTTTTTCAGGAGGGGTTTCTTAAAGTTATCACTAGTGGGAGACCATGGGAGGGAGAAGTGAAGAGGAAAGAATAGTAGGTGAAGTTGAATATAACTTCATATATCAAGAGATGATGGTAGCGATACTACAAGCCTGAAAGAAAAGTCATCAGACGAAGAAGATATGAGCACATCAAAGAAAATGCCAATCTTTGAAAGAGACACCAGTAATGCTGCTGAACATGTCTTTCTATTAGAGACCATCTGGCAGATCCAGAACGAGCAAAGATAAAACATAAAATTATTTGATTTTATTAGCTCATTAAGGGAAGAACCGCTAAAGTGGTACTAGAAGATGTACCCCCATAACAATAAAACTTGGGATGAAGTAAAAGCAACATTCCTAGTGTAGATACCTAAAAGTGTCCTTAGATTGTGAAACCCTAATCACTTCCATATTCTCCTATTTTTCCCTAATTTTCCTCTATGGTTAATTAATTAATCATTTAATCATTCACTATCCTAATGTCCCCTCTCATTAATTTAAACAAATAAAACATTTGTTCAAATATCCCATCACCTAATTGCCAAAATCCCCCTTCTCAAATAAATTAAATAAATGAACCCAATTTATTTAATTTAAAAGCATTCTCCACCTCACAATTTTTTCCAATTTAAAATTCAATTTTGTCCTCTTGTGGTGAGGAAACCCTAACTCATCTCAACCCTCCATTTGGCCTCAAAGTCAACATGTGATCCTGGCCATTCATTCAAGTGGGCTCCTCTATAAAACACCTTCTCCAGCTCATTTTCACCTCTCTTGATTCATTTTTCATCTCTCTTAGTTCATTTTTTAGTCTTCTCTTTGAATCCCTTATGCAATCTCTAAAATCTTGCTTAACACACACATAAGCTTCTCAAGATGGTTACATGAATCTACAAGTCTGAGAACAATAGTGCAAGGTGGAGGAGGACAATGGAGAGAAGTTGATATTAGCTTAGATTTTTATTGGTTTTCATGTTTATTTGATTGTTATCTAGGTTAGATTGCACTCCATTGGGAGCTAGGGTTAGCTGTTATTTTGTTTTCTACACGATAGCTAGCTTTTTTCTCTATCTTCATCTGGTGAACCTGACGTGAATCAACTTGTTTAGTCAACTTTTGAAAATCTAGTTTCGAATATTTGGCAAACCCGACGTGAATCAACTTGTTTTAGTCAACTTTTGAAAATCCAGTCTTGGGCACACCAAGCTTCAAATATTTGGCTGAATTCCCACTTGGATTGCTCCAGTTGCACTTACTCAAAGCAGATAACTTAGAATCTTGGTGGCACTGGCTCCCCCTTACATGACACTCACTTCTCAGGCACACCAAGATTCGAATTCCTAAAGATCCAAAGATCTCAAGAAATTTGTTATCTCTACTTTGAACTACGAGAGTGTGGGATAGCTTCAGAGGTCTATATTTCAACTTCCTGCATCAGCAAATAGAAGGGTTTTGGCCACTAAACAAGGTTTCTAGTGAATATCCAGGGGATCGGCACCTTACGAGTGTCTAACAAGCCACTAAAGGCTTTGACTAACCCTACTAGGAGTTTAATATATGTAAAGGTACACCTCCTTTCGAGCTAGCACTGTACGGTAAGCGCTAATACTAGTTTGGACTTGGCTTTCGCCTTATCCTAATTTATATAGTGGCCAGATGAAAGTACCACTTGGGGTCACAAATGAGTTTTCCTTGCGGATGTGTCTTAAGAGTAGGCCCACTCTAAAGGGTTACACAAAAGCAAGACAAGTACATGTTTTTGATCTCCAGGTTCATACTAAGACACAAGGAGAGAGATACACATGCACTTGCTCACACTCGTACATGTTCATTGACCTTAGAAAATAGATGTGTGGTGTGATAATGAAAGTGTTGAGAGATGCTTTTGATTCCCAAGATCACATGACGTGTGAGGGAAGAGCATACACACCTCAAAACACTAACACAATCACCAAACAAAGCAAACACTGATTCAGTTTAGACCCCAAGAAAGTGTGTGAACAATAAGATTATGTTCATTTTAGTGCACCAAAATCTAAGTGTTCCTATGATAAGAAAGCACATGGACATGAAAAGGAAACCTTGCATTAAAATGTGTTAGTAGTTTTAGTTTGATTTCTTTGACCAACGAGTGCCACAAGCTAAAAATCAGACATTAGTAACATAAAATCTCCATGATAATGCAAAAAACATGAAATATCAAGTAGATTCCTTGTTTTGCAAGCCTGGAGGTCAAAAAGGTCAAAAAGAAAATCTGATTAAAATCTACAAAATCTGATCAGCTATAGAAAATTAGAGAGCAAAATCAGAAAATTCAAGAAATTTCATGCATCTTTAAAAAAATTTGCACGAAAAATGGATCAATTTTGCATGATTTATAAGCATTTGAAGTTCAAATTGACTGTTGACTTTGACCAGAAAAAAGTCTAATAAAAAAATACTATTACCTGAAATTGATCTTACCATTGTGAAGTTTGCAGAATTAGCTTTCTGACGCCACCAATTTCATGAAATTTCATTACCGTATGTGAAAGTTGTGTGAGTTTGAAAAAAACTACCTATTTGGGTATGTGGAGGCAAAGAGGTTAAGTCATGATAGTTTAAAAACCTAACTACTAGTGGTTTGGCCATTGAGCGGTCACATGCTACAGTTACATGCTGTCTGGTGGTTAAGTTTAGGAGAAGCCTCTGGTTGCTCGTATGACTAGGGGCTGGCCAAGGACAAAAATAAAAAAGGAATTAAAAATAAAGAGGGGCCGATGGAAAACCCCCCTTTCGGTCACCAATGTGACCACCATTTGATGCCCACGACCCCAGGATTTTAAATAGTGGTCAGGAAATTTGCAAGGTGAAGTTAGGGTTTTAAACCTAACTACAAGGAATACCTAATGCAGACAAGAGGTAGGCATTTTAGAGACCGGTGGCAGATTTGAACATGGAATTGTGGCGGTGGCGATTAGTTTACAAGTTAGGGTTTCTTTTTGAGGACCGGATGACAGTTAGTGGTTGAGGGTGGAGAAAATCTTTGGAGGTGATGGTGTCGACAATGACTAAGGGGTTGAAGCAACCGTTGGCAGGACTATTGGAAACGTTGACTGCATCTCCAGAGACTGTGACCTTGGCATGTTATGGAGACCACGACGGATCCTCTGCAAACAGTTTCAGAGAGCAGGCGGGAGAATTTGCAATAGTGAGAGACAACTTGGAAGACCCGGTGGTGACAATTTTGAATGGGCTGCAACAATTTTAGAGAGTGGTTAGGGTTTCTGAGCAGCTTAACTAGAGGCAAAGATTTTGGTGGCACTGAAAATGCAAAGGGCCGCAGAGACTCCTCTAAAGATGAGGTCGAAGGAGATGAAGAACACAATGACGGGAAGCAAAAAGTTGATGAAGACTATAAGGTTTGGCTGAGTGGAGGATTGTAGCAGAGGCGATGACTTACAAAATAAGGAGTGGCAACATGGATATTAGAAGGTCGATGATTAGGGTTTTTTGCATAATACAGCGGATGGACCAAAAGAATGGTGCTGACAGGCTATAGGGTGCCAATAGAGTGGTCGGTAGGCAACAAGGGATACATAGTAGTAGTAGTCGATAGAGGCACAATAGTGGCGATTGAATGTGGCCGAGCGGGGGTCAATAGGATTAGAGGTAACTAAAATTTTGACTTAGGGTTTCCATGGTTGGTAAGCTTAGAGATGAGCAACGATCAGGGTTTATTTAAATCCTGCATACAAAAGCAATTAAAACTGTAACAAACCTACAAATGTGGTGGTGAGGGTTTATACATTCAAACCTGTAACAACATACTCGTGTAGAATCGATTTCACTTGCATACAACAAAATTGACCCTGTACCTAAAAAAAATTAAACAACCAAAAACCAGATGTTTCAACCAGACCACTGCATAGAGGCCATATGGCTCCGTATAGATCCGTATTGGTACAGCCTTGTAGAGGGGCTAAAACTAAAAAAAGTTCAATTTTTTTCTTGTAGCTAAATTTGACGAATTTATAGTGTTTTTCACCGAAAGGGCCTCCGAGACTCAACGGTGAGGTCTGTTTGAGCTTCGGAGGTCACCTACAAAACTAGATTTTTAGAAGTTAACTAAAACAAGTTAATTCATGTCAGGTTCACCAATTTGTGGTAGGGTTTACGATTTTCAAACATACAGAAATGAAACTACAACAAACCCTAACTGCAATGAAGAGCAAACTAACTTAGAGATCAACCAAACAAGCATGAAAACAACTATGAATCTAAGCTAGTATTGTCTTATCTTCATTGTTCTCCTCTATCTTCCATATTTGTTCTTAGATTTGTAGGTTTATGCAAAGACTTAGAGAAGCTCAAATGAAAATGGCAAGATGTTGGAGACAAGAGAGCATAAGAACTGAAAAAAATGAACTGAGAGAGGGAAAATGAACTAAGAGAGCATGAGAGATCAAGCTAAGAGAGATCTACGGACTTGAAAAATGAACTCAGAGAGAGCAAAATGAGCTGGAAAAAGGTGTTTTATAGAAGAGCCAATTTGAATCAATGGCCAGGATTGATTGTTGACTTTAGAGGCTGATGCAGGAGCATCCGGGTCCACAAGCGATCTTACATCAACCAAAAATATTTTATTTTAATTTTTAGTTTTGGTGTGTGTTTTGGTTAATTTTGGTGGTCTTAGGTATCTCTCTATATCAGGAATCCAAATATTTAATTATATTTGTAAATTTCAAGTTTTCGCTCTGTCGCAGTTTTAAGACTCCGTAAGGTAGTTTTCACAAAAATAATTGTTTTTGAAGATTTTTGAAGGCTAGGAAAAAAATCTTTGACATGAATATTCTTGAAGACATTTCACTAAATATGCAAAAAGAATCAAAGTCATATCTTTCACTGTTTAGGATATTTTAATGCTAGAAGTTTGTGTTGACAGTTTTATGGGAAAATTAAAATCTCAAGTTTAATGAATGCTGGGGAAAAATGGCTTGATGGGAAGCTTAGGAATGTTATTATAGACATCTTGGCTAGTTTTCATGTAAAAGGAGCTTCCATTAAAAAGTTATGGAAAAAGTGAATTTTTCACACATCCCAGTGCATGGTGTTGAAGTCATGAAGTGAAAATTTCTTCAATTTTATTTGAGAAGATTTTGAAGATATTATTTAAGGTATTTAATTAATTTTCAAATATAATTGTGGGTGGAGGCAGAGAATCTTTAGTTTTAATATTTAATTTTCAGATGAGGCAAGAATATGGAGAAATCAAATATAAAATAGTAATTGCCTTGCATTAAGAGAAATATTTTGAAAGAGGTGGATTCTAATTATAACATGAGTCATTAAAGAAACTCCTCACTTTATAAATGAAATGGTTATGTTGGAATAAAGAAAGTTTCCAAAGTTAAACGCCTTGTCCAATTTTGGAATGTTATTGCAAGTTTTAGAATGCAGATTTTAGAGGTTTTAAATGGAGGTTTCAGCTGTAGTTTAAAAAAAAGGGGAAAGGAGTTTTTGAGAGTAAGAAATATGTGGATGAGAGGGAATGGAAAAATAAAGGAAAAACTGAGAGCATACGGAAAGAGAGAGAGACTCTTGTATGAGAAGCCATGGAAGGTCAAATGTAATGAGTTTATTTTTTTGTAATGTTGTAGATTTATGTAAGCTTTTACAAGTTTGAATTAAATAAATTGATCATTTATGTTTATTGCATATTTTGCATTTGAGGGTTTGATTTGTGTTGCATCAGAGGCAAATGGAGGGTTGAGATGAGTTAGGGTTTTCTCACCACAAGAGGACAAAAGACAATTTAAAATTGAGATAAATGGTGAGGTGGAATGAATTTTTAAAATTAAATAAATAGTGTACATTTATTTAATTTGTTTGAGGAAAGGGATAATGTGATGGGGGATTTTGGATAATTGGGGGATTTTGGATAATTGGGTGATGGGATTTAAATAAATGTTTTATTTGTTTAAAGTAATGAAAGGGGACATTAGGAAATGAATGATTAGATAATTAATTAATTCAAATTAATTAATTATCCATAGAGGAAAATTAGAAAAAATGGTACAATATGGCAGAGATTAGGGTTTTACAATCCGAGGACACTTTTAGGTGTTTACATTTTGCCCCTCTTTGAGATGATGTTCGAGATGATGAGATATATGTTGAGTAACATCATTTCAAAGAAGCCAAGGAAATGGATAGAGGAAAAGGATTATGATGGAAAGATGGGATGATGATACCCCCTCGAGAGGATAGGAAGGTTGGACAAACACGAGTAGGCTCTTGAAATGAAAGGGATTGGTGAAGGAAGAAAAATAGAGGAATGGATAGAAGAAATGAATGATATGAGAGAGAGAGATGGTGGAGGAATGAAAGATGTGGATAGAAGAATGGGAATGGGATCTTGCTTTGATATATTTTTGAGCTTCTCACTTGCAATTTTTTTCTGCTTATCATCATAGAACTTATTATGTTAAAGGACGACAATCACGATGGCATGTCAAAGGCCAAGGTGGAAAGTGTAGTCCCTTGTGAAATAAGTATATGACAGACACGGAATTCTAGACTCAGACTAGTAACTGTGGTACCTTGTTGGAACATGCGATGAGATAGCTGTGAGATGTGCAAGTCCTAATGCAAGGAATCAATTATTCCTTCCAATGCATAGGATGTCTTTCATTCACACCCAATGGAATCTCGATCACACGCAAGGCACCAAGTTGCCCCATTCATTTTGCCAAGACAAACCACAAACAACAATCAAAGAAAAGGTCTCGCTCTATCGTCACTTCTCTTCATCACTTGGGGACTGCCTTGAGAGGCATAAGAATGAGACTGAACAACAATCTAATAAAATAAGACAAACTAGACCTACAACCATTTGGACCTTTTGCCAAGTGATATGTGCTTGATTGATTGTGATAGGTTGAATGATGGAGGCCTGGTTTCAAGATAGGAAGCATGTCATATAAGACGCCTGGTCTGGTTTCGCCAATGCCCCTACCTGTCTAAGGCAAGTGATATGATTGATTGACACTAGTGTTATTGGCCATGCAAGCAACACCAGGGTTTGATTGATGATGTTTGATAAATGACACATGTTGTATAAGGAACATAATCCTGGTTTCGACGATGCCCCATTCCATGTAAGATATGTGATAGTTGATAAGGGTAGTTTGATGGCAATTGATTGATTTGATTGATTGGATAGCTTGTCTTGTTGATTTTGGGATTGGTTTGAGTGTGCATTTGTTTGAAAGATTGATTGCTTTGGTCTGATCAAAGTCTCCATCTCGTGTAGGGACGACTTATTATGACAGTTGACAGGATGGGCCCTAAGGGACTGACCTAATGCCTTGGGGGTGCATCAAAGATGGCCTTGCCTATGCGAAAGCTCAGAGGTGATGTAGTTCAACCAGGGTGGACTGTGGATGATTTGTGAATTGATTTGACTGATATGATGATGTGATTAAGGAATGATGATGAATGGATTGATTGAGGAATTTGATTGAGTGATTTAGTTGAGGGATTAAATGATTTGAAGAATTGATTTGGTTGGAATGATGTAATGAATTGAATTGGTTTGAGTGAATGGATTGATATGATGAGTTGATTTTATTGCTTGGATTTTTGTAGGATATTTGATTTTTTTGTATTTTGGGGAATATTTGATTTTTTTGGATTTTTGGAGTATTTGAATGTTTTTGGTTTTTTGGAATATTTGGGTGTTTTTAGATTTTGATATGTTTTGATTTTTTTGGAGTTGAATCTTTTGATTTTTTTTGTATTTTTTGAAATGTTGTGATTTTTTTGAATTTTTGATATGTTTTGATTTTTGACATGTTTTGGGGTGTCAATGGATGACAATTTTGATAGCCTTTGCTAGATACCAATGACAAGGGAGAACCAAGTCGAGGTGTAAGGGAATGAATAGGATTGGGTGAATGGATAAAGGATAGGCCATAATGGATGGAATGGATGTATGGAAAAGGATGTGATCTCCAAGGACTATGTCGCATAAGAATAACATGCCCTATTCTAGTTAAGATTTTTCATGACAACTTATGACAATAGGATGATGATAAGATCGATAGTTTGGAAGGGATGAGGTATATAAAGAGTTATCTAAAGAATGTTTCAACATTTTGCCCCCATTTCTTTATCAAGATCAAAAGAGGAAGGGAGAATGAATGGCCTCGATAGGATAGGTATATGTATGTAATGGATAGGATGATATTGAAAGGATAGGATATGAAATGGTAGGATGAAAATGATAGTGTGGATGAGACAAGGTGCCCCCAGGTGTAGGTGACATAGAAGATCAATCTACACATGATGCCTGTTTACCAGGTTTTCATCATGGTACCTATCCAAGGCACCACCAAGGGTGGTTTTCACTATTGGATGAAATGATTTCTCTTTACTTTTTTTTTTTATTTTTATTTTTTTGACTTTTTGACTTTTTTGAATGGAAGAAGGTCAGTATGGATAGGAGGGACTCAAGTGTCTAGTGCCATGAAAGGTGATAGTATTGTTGGAGAGTGAAGTTGTCACATGGCCATGTCAAGTTATTATGCTCCTTGATGTTGGTAGGGATCGCATGAAAGAAAGATGGATTAGGTGGATAGTGGATTATGATGGTAAGGATGGTGGATTATGATGTGGATTATGTAGGACTTATGTAGGAGGATGGATGAAAAGCGTATGCAAAAGCATGGACCATAGGGATAGGGTGGGTGAAATGTGTAGGATAATAGTTGAATGATGGGGTGATGGAGGTATGGAAAGGAATCATGACCAACGGTTGCACACACCATGATAAACATGGAAGCTTTTGGTTGGATGGTGGTGTAGGAAGCAATGGTGATGTTTGCTTAGGAGATGGATGATTTAGGCATTTTGGTACCCACATGGATTTAATATTTGTATGACTTGTTTTTCATGTGGGATGTAGGAATTTGATATTTTTGAATGGAATGGATGGAAGAGGATGGTTAGGATTTTTGAGAGGTGGATGCCTCATTTGTCTTATTTGATTTTTGTTTAGGTACCCATACCATTTTAGTTTTTTAATTTTCTTTTGGAGGTATGGGCTTGGATGGATTTTTGAATGTAGCTTGCTTTGAATTTTTGGATTGATTTCATAAGGTATTAGGACCCTTAGGATTTTTGGCTTTATGAAGAGAGGCATCTAAATGTTTGTTTTTGAATCCCATGGGGTGGATGGAATGGGCAGAAGCTTTATGTTTACATGATGTGTGCATTTGTTGGTCATGACTAGGATATTTAGGCTATTTATGAATGATTGGGATATTAGGTGTCAGAAGCAATGGTGGCAAAGTGAATGGAGGGATATGTGGAGTTGGAAGTAGTGGAGGCAGATTGGATGGTGGAAGGTGTATAGTCACATTATTTTGACATTTGTAGGACGAGGGAGGTGGAATTGCAATGTATGTCTTGGGTATATGATAGGATGTGCGACGGAAAGTGGTGGACTTCGGATGAATGGAGGAAGTACCCACATCTTTAGATTGTTTACCTTGAGGCATGTATTCAAAGCCATCTGAGCGAGGGGGGACATTGACATGGATAGGCTCCAAAATACCTTGTTCATGAAGGCCTAAGCCTTTACCTTGGTAGTTCATGTTTTGGAGCATGCGATGGATAATGGGACTAGGTGCAGTTTGGGCACTAGACTTGAGTAAATTATTGGACATAGGAGGTGAAGTGGAAGATAATGGTAGTTGTGTTCCTAGGGAGGAACATTCATGAATGAAAGTGGATAGGCCAAGGGGATATGATGGTGGACTTGAAATGGGGTTGATAGTGGATGCCGTGGAAGGATTAGGATCTTGATTATGTTCATTTAGATCCAAGTTATTAGTTTGATCTTTTCTGTATGCTTGGGAGGCACATGTCTCATCATGACAAGTGGATGTTTGTGGATCATGGATAGGTGGAGTGATAAGCTATTGACCATGGAATGCATAAAGTTGGCTAAGTGGATCATCATGGCCTTCATGATCATAGAGGGGATCTTGATCATAGATGGGATCAAGCGTGTTATGAATGGGATCAATGGAAGGGGTTTGATCTTGAATTGAATTAAGGGCTAATGTTTTCTCATGTTTAGGATTATGCTCTTGACATAGCTCTTGACTTTGAGTGGAAGTGGATGACTCTTGGATAGGTTTGATATGTTGTGGACCACATGATGGGGTTGAAGGGATGGACATGGTATTTGTAGGATCATTGCTAGGATCAAATATAGATAATTGAAATAGAGACAAGTTGTTCCTAGCTAGTAACCCTTGGATCACATCCTTCGTAGGTAGACGAGTGATGGAAGTTGAAGGCTTAGGATTGCAATTAGGTGGAGTGGCTAAGTCCCATGGTGGAGGGACAAAAGAGATGGAAGGTGTTGGCTTAGGGTTTAGATTTTGGTTGGCTGGAGTGTCAAAGGGATTGAATAGATTTGTGGATTTTGGTTTGTTTTTGTAATGTTTTATTCTAGGACGTGGAGTTGATGCAAGATTAGAGTGCGGTGGTAGAAGGTATTTATAGGATGGGTGAGGTAGACTTATGTTCCCCTTGTCAAAGGTAGAATGATAATTCAAAGGCACTTTGTCTTGTTGCCAAGGTGGACTTGGATAGACTTGTGAAGAGGCTTGGAGTGTTGGAACCTTGTTCTCTAGGATTGGTATGGAATGACATGTGTCTTCATATCATTGTATGCCATCTTGTGGGATTAGGACCATGTTGACAAGTGCTTGATTAGGATTAGGATGATGGTTTGGAATGATTAGGATGAATGAGATGTGATAGAGTGTGGGATTGATTGGGTGATTAGATGGGGGATTAGGGTTGACTTGGAGATGATTGGGATATGATTAGGATATGATTAAGGTATGATTAGGGGTGAGGTGTTTAGGATGAATTTGAGTGAACGAGGTGATTAGAAAGGGTGATTAGGATGTGAAGGTTGATATGAGTAGGATGAAAATTGATTGGGATATGATTAGAATGATGTTGATTGGACGATGTGTTGGAAGGAATGTTTAGAATGTTTGGAATGAGGGATGACTAGGAGGATCTATTACCTTTCTCTTCTTTTTACAATCGTGTCTATACCAAACGAGACTTGTGAATTGTGGGATGTGATGTGGATGTCAATGGAAGGTGATGAGGCCTAGACTATGATAGAGGCTAATGGATATTAGTCTTCGAAAAGTCTAGCTCCAAGAGGGTACTCTTGTCTACTAATAACCTTGTCAAAGTATAAATTGGATTTATTGAGACCTTGAGTTGTGTAAGAAATGATTGATTATAGTGAACCCATGAATTTTAGAATTCACTTGGAAGGATGAACTTAAACTAGCCTTGGAGTATTAAGCCCAATTTGTGATTGATTTGAAAAAAATGTCATGGTCTCTTGGTCCAAATTTATACTTGTGATACAATCAAGCTTTGATAGTTTCTCCCTATGTTTCGACCTTACGAAGACTAATGTTTAGGGTCCTCTATAGATGTCAAAGGATGATTGAAATTGAATATGTAGTGGGTGAATGGAATTAGCAAGTTTATAATGTTTTGACATAGTTGCAATCAGATTTGATAGGGAGGGTAGATACTCAAAGTTTCCCTACGGTTGTGGTGTGTTGTGATTGGGATGAAATTGATTGGATTGAAATGAATGGTTAGGATATGGTTAGGATGAAATGGATTGGATTAGAATGAAGATGATGAGGTTAGATGACTTGGATGGATTAGGAAGAAGTTGATTGGATTAGAATGAAGATGATTATGTGTAGTGATAAGATGAGATGACTTGGATGGATTAGAAAGAAGTTGATTGGATTGTGAGTGAAGATGATTAGGGTCTGGGCTAGGATGATTAAGATGAGGTTGAATAATGTGGAATGACAAAATTGGGTGACTTGGATATGATTAGGAATGACATGATTGTATGAATTAGGTTGATTAGGGTGAAATTGATTGACTTAGGAGGGTGATTAGGATATGAAGGTTGAATGATGAGGATATGATAAGGATGTGATATGAATGTGATTAGGATAGGACAAGCATGATGACTTGGATTGATTAGGATGAAAATAGATTAAGATATGTGGAATGACAAGGATGATGGTTAGGTGTTGGTTTGACTTGGAATGGTGTTGATTGGATTAGAAAGATGATGATACAGAATGATGATAATGCAATTAGGATGTGATTAGGAAGAGGTATAATGATGATTAGGATGTGGTGACTAGGATATGATTAGGATTAAAATGGATTAGGATACATGGAATGACAAGTATGATGGTTAGAATAATGTGATTAGGATGAAATGGGTTGGCTTAGGAGGGTGATTAGGAATGCTAAATAGGATATTGTGTCTTGGATGGATTAGGATAATGTGATTAGGATGTGATGCAGATAGGACAAGGATGATGTGGAATGATGAGGATGTGGTTAGGAAGAGTGATGATGACTTAGAATGAATGGATGGAAAGAATGTCTAGGGTGATGATTAGGCAAGCACACACACCAATCATAGAAGACATTTGGTAGTGAGATTGACTATTTTTAGTGACTCTTGATAAGTTTGAAAACACTTGGATTGCTCTAGCTGCACTTACTCAAAGTGGATAACTTAGAAGATTGGTGGCACTGGCTCCCCCTTACACAACATTCACTTCTCGGGGACACCAAGCTTCGAATTCAAAAAATATTTGAAAATCCAAATATTCCCCAAAATTAAAAAAAATCAAATATCCTACAAAAATCCAAGCAATAAAATCAATCAATCAACTCATCATATCAATCCATCAAATCAATCAATTCATTTCAAGTCAAATCACTTCTTCAAATCAATCAAATTAATCACATCATCATATCATTCAAATCAGTTCTTCAAATCCTCCACAATCCGCATGGTCGAACTACGTCACCTCTGAGCTTTCACGTAGGCAAGGCCATCTTTGATGCGCCCTCGAGGCATTAGGTTTGTCCCTTAGGGCCCATCACGTCAAACCAACCTAATAAGTCATCCTTTGATGAGATGGATACTTCGATCAGAATAAAGCAATCAATCTTTCACAATTCAAACCAATCCCAAAATCAACAAGATAGCTATCTAATTAGTCAAAGCAATCAATCACCTCATGATAATCATAAGTCACTATCGATTATCACATTCCTATACAGAATGGGGCATCGTCGAAACCAGGATTCTATTCCTTATATGACATGTATCATTTATCCTATCCATCATCAATCAAACCCTTGAGTTGCTCGCATGGCCAACAACCCCAATGTTAATTAATCATATCACTTGCCTTAGACAGGTAGGGGCATTGTCGAAACCAGACCAGGTGTCTTATATGACTTTTTTCTATCTTGAAACCAAGCCTCCCTCATCCATTCTTAATCAATCAAACACAATCACTTGGCACAAGGTCCAAATGGTTGTTGGTCTAGTCTATCTTATTTTATTGGATTGTTTTGTTGTCTCATTATTATGCTTCTCAAGGTAGTCCCTAAGCAATGAAGAGAAGTGAGGATAGAACAAGACCTTTTTCTTTGATTGCTATTTGTGGTTTGCCTTGGTAAAATGACTAGGAGAACTTGGTGCCTTGCATGTGATCAAGATTCCATTAGATGTGAATCAAAGATATCCTATGCATTAGAAAGAATAATTGCTTCCTTGCATAAGGACTTGCACACCAACTGGTTATCTCATCACATGTTCTGATAAGGTACCACAGTTACTAGTTTGAGTCAGGCATTCCTTATCTATCATGTGCTTGTTTCATAAGGGACCACACTTTCTACCTTGGCCTTTGATATGCCATGGTGATTTTTGTCCTTTGACATAGTAAGTTCTATGATGATAAGAAGAAAAAATTACAAGTGAGAAGCTCAAAAATCTATCAAAGCAAGATCTCATTCCCATTCTTCTAGCCAATATTTCATTCCTCCACCATCTTTCTCCCACATCTTCACTCTACCTTCATTGCAGCCTAACGTATCATTCATTTCTTCTAACCATTCCCCTATCCTTCTTCCTGGACCAATCCCTTTCATTTCAAGAGCCTACCAGTGTTTGTCCAACCCACCTATCCTCTCAAGGGGGCATCAACATCCTATCTTTCCATCATCATCCTTTTCATCTATCCATTTCCTTAGCTTCTTTGAAATGATGTTATGTGACATAAATCAAATCATCTCGAACATCATCTCAAAGAGGGGCAAAATGTAGACACCTAAAAGTGTCCTCAGATTGTGAAACCCTAATCACTTCCATATTCTCCTATTTTTCCCTAATTTTCCTCTATGGCTAATTAATTAATTTTAATTAATTAATCATTTAATCATTCACTATCCTAATGTCCCCTCTCATTAATTTTTAAACAAATAAAACATTTGTTCAAATATCCCATCACCTAATTGCCAAAATCCCCCTTCTCAAATAAATTAAATAAATGAACCCAATTTATTTAATTTAAAAGCATTATCCACCTCACAATTTCTTCCAATTTAAAATTTAATTTTGTCCTCTTGTGATGAGGAAACCCTAACTCATCTCAACCCTCCATTTGGCCTCAAAGTCAACATGTGATCCTAGCTATTCATTCAAGTGGGCTCCTCTATAAAACACCTTCTCCAGCTCATTTTCACCTCTCTTGATTCATTTTTTATCTCTCTTAGTTCATTTTTTAGTCTTCTCTCTGAATCCCTTATGCAATCTCTAAAATCTTTCTTAACACACACATAAGCTTCTCAAGACAGTTGCATGAATCTGCAAGTCTGAGAACAATATTGTAAGGTGGAGGAGGACAATGGAGAGAAGTTGATATTAGCTTAGATTTTTACTAGTTTTCATGTTTATTTGATTGTTATCTAGGTTAGATAGAACTCCATTGGGAGCTAGGGTTAGCTGTTATTTTGTTTTCTGCATGATAGCTAGCTTTCTTCCCTATCTTCATCTAGAAAACTTCGATAGCCCAAAACTTTTGACAGAAGGAATAAGCAAATTAAGGGAATTGTCTCAGAGAGACGATGAGTCTATCTTAGAATTTGATAAAAGATTTGAGGAGTTAGGTGATTAGATGAACCATTGAACGATAAACAAAAGAGAGAATAGTTCCTATTAGCCATATCCCTAGAATTAAGGAGGGCTCTAGATGGTATAAATTTCAATTAATATTTAGACCTGGTTGCACTAGCATTCCAGATAGAGGGAAAATCCTGGAGAAAAATAGAAAGAGAAAAGGAAAATAGGAAAATAGAGAGATTGCAACTAGAAATGGACTAGCTGTGGTTGAGGCAAGAACTAATGAAAAGGGAGATTGGCCCATAAAGGCCCAGTATTTGGTGCTCCTATTGTGGCAGAAAAGGACACCTTTGGAATGAGTGTCTAATGGAAATAGGAGAAAAGAGAGCAAATGCCCTAAGGGTGGACCTCCACACCGTTGAAAAACCAAATTTAGTATACTGTGGGGTATGTGGAGAATGGGACAATCATGAAAGTTTGGAATGTCCATCTAGTAAGTTTCAAATAAATGAAGAACCCAATCATGACTGGAAGATGGCCTATGTAAAAGGATTGGCGGAAAGGCCACTGTATGTGCCGAATCATGGATACCGGGTCCCGTCGTGGCAAAGAAGTGCTAATGTTATTCAAGGACCATGAGGCTATAATGACAATGGAACCTTCTAAGGAGGAAGAGATCATGGAAGAGGAAGAGGTAGGTAAGCATATGCAACTTGCTTTAATTGCAAAAAATTGGGACACTTCGCTATAGAATGTTGGGGAGAAAAGAGGAAATAATGTAGATTTTGTGGTGAAGAAGACCATGATGCATTTAATTATGAGAAGGCCCAACAACACTATAGTACACAGAACCAAAAAGACAAACAAACTGATTCTAGATCCACAAGAGGGGCTAGGCTCCTTCGAAAGACACCCAAGGAGTCAAAAGAAGGAAGGAAACAATGCTATAAAACTTGGAAAAATGATAGATACATGATAGAAGAAGATGCTACCAAAAGTAAATACCATATTGACTCAAGAACTAAAAACTGGAGTAAGGCCACAGTAGTGACCCAGAAGGGCATAGATATAGGGAAACCAAATTGGGAAACATCAGAAGAAGAGAGCAGTTATGAGGAGGAGGATCAATTTTATCCTACCAAAGAACAACATGATTAGATTGTTGAACAAATCAAGTGGATTCTAGAACAAGAAAAGGAAAGGGAGAAGCTAGAACAAAGCTAATTTATAGAACAAGAAGTAAAAATCCTCAAACAATTTGCAAAAGTAGCAGGACAACAAGATCTTCTCACTAAATTAACCCAACTTAGTAAATACTAGAATAAAAGAATTCTACTTCAAGTAAGAACTATAGGGAGACATTGGAAGTTAAGACCAATCATGATTGAACTTTGAATCTTACAAAAGAAAATACCCAAGGTTATGATTGACTTAGGGTTGGATGTCAATTTGATTCCCAAAAGAGTATGGGAGTATATGGGAAAACCGACACTGGAACCAACTCCTTAAAGTATTAGTTTGGTAGATGGTACTAGAATGAAGACTTTGGGAACATGGAAAAATGTGGAGGTAAATGTGAAAGGAGAAAAACAATCTGTTGACTTTGAGGTAGTAACTCTGAAAGAAACCTTTGATTCATTTGATGCCCTCCTAGGGTTGAGATGGTTTGTGGACTCTAAAGGGGTCATTGATGCTAGGAAGGAGGATATTTCATTTGTTGATAATAAAAGGGTGGTCCATATACCTTTAGGGAGGAAGTCGAGAGAAGCCTATGTGGAAGAAGTTAATATGGAGGATTATGAAGATAAGGACCAAACAATTAACACCATCACTATACTGGGAGATGAAATCACAGAAGAACCCAACTTGGAAGGGGAATTGGAAATAGAGAGTACTAATGATAGTATAGACAGTGAGGTGGTATTAGAAGCCTGGATACAAAACAACCAAGAAATGTACTCCCAGAGACTTTTTGGCTCCCAGAGGATATGCATGATTAAGAAAAAAAACAAGACCAGAACAGTGTAGGACAAGACATGTGTGGTACAACAAATATAAAGGAGGAAAGCAACATAAAAGACCGACAAATAGTCTATCTAGTTTCTCAAAATTCCCAAACCAAACTGCCAAAATATTCTAGAATAGGGGAGTTACAACAATACCTAAATCAAATTAAGGAAACCATTTCGGATGAAGTAGGCAGAATGATTAGAATATCGCATACCCTTACCTGCATTGCAACATGTTGGTATAACACCCATAAATGAACTATAAGAAATTGGAAAACCTTCAAAACTCTGATATCAATAAGATTCTTATCGGAAGTAGGAGAATATGAAGACATTTCCCCTTACGAAGGTGATATCCCACCCGAGAGACACATGGAGATATGCTGATACTATTGGGAGGAGAACTATAAATATGATGACTAGTTGTATATCCATTTATTATACCAGACCTTATGCTTGGTAGTTGGAACTTGGTACATAGATCAAGAAAAGTGAATAGAAACCAACACATGAGAAGAACTAACTAAGGATTTCATCTAGACTTTCTCATTCTTCAGTAAGAATTTACAAATACAAATTGCATTGGGAAGAATAAAAAAATCATTTTTAGTCCCATTGAAGAACAAGAAATACCAACACTAAAATCCCATTCCACACCACCAGAAGAAGATGTATAAATATTTAAGGATTGGACAGAATGGGAGGATTTCGGATTAAAGAAACACTGCTGCAAAATATAAGTGAGGAATAAGAACCAATACCACAAATTGAGATAGTCAAGGAGAAAGACAAATAGAAGAAATTAAGGAACCAAAAGAAAAATACTAAAATGAACCTCTCAAAATGAAAAAAACCAACAATGCAACCGAGGGTGATCCCAAGTTAGCAAAGATAGGAGATTACTGGGATGCGAAAGTAGTAGCACAAATGACTGAAACTCTAACAGAGTTCCAAGACTTATTTCCCCAAAGTTTTACAGAAATGAAAGGAATTAAAGAAGTAGGCATAATGAAAATACAAAAATAGGAGGGTACCAAACCAGTTTGGAAAAGACCATACAAATAAAACCCAAAGATGAAAAAGAAAGTGAAAACAAAAATAAACAAAATTTTGGTTGCGGGGATCATCAAACCGATTGAAGACGTAGAATGGATAAGCCCCATGGTGGTACAAAATAAGAAAATAAGAGAAATCTAGGTATGTGTTGACTTTAGGGAACTAAATAAAGCATGTATACATGACCCATTTCCCACCCCGTTTATAGAAAAAATATTGGAATCAGTGGCGGGAAGAGAAATCTATTCATTCACAAATGGGTTCTCTGGATACCATTAGGTAAAGATCCGTGAAGAAGACCAACCCAAAAGCACTTTTGCAACCAAGTGGGGATCATACATGTACATAGTTATGCCATTCAGGTTGAAGAATGCACTGGTAGTAATCATCTGGCTAATGATTAACACATTTAAAGATTTCATCCATGATTTCTTAGAAGTATGCTTAGACGATTGGACGATTTATGGTTTAACAAATGATCACATTTAGGTCCTTTGGATGATACTAAACTGATGTAAAAAGATGCAAATTTCATTAAACCTAAAGAAATGCACATTTGTAGTACCTTGTGGAACCCTTTTGGGACATATCATATGCAAAGAAGGATTAATGGTGGACCCAATGAAGATAGCCTTGATTCAAAACTTACCACCACCAAGAAATGCTCCAAAAGTCAAGACATTCTTAGGGTATACCAGATATAATAGAAAATTTATTAAAGGATATGCTAGAATCGTAGCCCCCTTAGAGGATCTATTGAAGAAAAAGGTGGGATGAAAAATTGAATGGACAAGGGAAGCCCAACATGCTTTTGATACACTAAAACAAAAAATCACAGAAGCACCCATATTTATCTTCCCATATTGGAATAATCCATTTCACATGCATGTGGATGCTTCTGGGATATCTATAGGGGCAGTCCTGACTCAACCAAAAGGAAATAAGGATCATCCTATAGCCTTTTCTAGTAGGAAGCTATCAACAATTGAGAAAACTACACTACCACTGAAAGAGAAGCATTAGCCATGGTCTATGCACTACAAAAATACCGGCACTACCTACTATCCACACCATTCATCTTTTTCAAAGACCACGAACCTCTAAAATATTAATTAATCAAACCAGTAAATCATTGCCAGATATCAATATGGCTACTATTGTTTCAAGAATTTGATTTCAAAATAATGGTGAAACTTGGGAAAAACAACCAAGGCCCAAACTATTTATCAAGACTTGAAACAAGGGATGAACTAGATATATACAGGGATGAACTACCTAGAACACACTTATTCCAGATAATAGTAGTACCAGAAGAACTGGAAAGTATTGGAATCTTATTATCAATTGGAGAATTTTTGTAAAATCTTACACAAGAAGAAAAATAAGCACTCACACACAGAGCAACACCCTACACATTGATAGAGGCCGGAGAATTACATCATAAAGGGACTGACAACATCTTGAGAAGAGTGGTGTATAATCATGAAAGGAAATCTATCCTACAAGAGGCACACAGTGGAATTGCCGGGGGGCATAAGTCCAAAGAAGCTACAACAAGGAGAATTAAAGTAGCCAGTCTATGGTGACCAAATCTGTATAATGACGCTAAGGAACATGCTAGAAGATGTGATATATGTTAAAGAGTAGGTAAACCTAATAAACGAGATGAGATGCCTCTACGACCGGTGATGTCACAAAATCCCTTCAAAAAATGGGCAATAGATTTCATCGGACCCATCGACCCACCAACAAAATGCTCTAAAGCCTAATTTATCATTACTAGAGTAGAGTATTTGACTAAATGGGTAGAGGCTATATGAAACGAGACTGAGAAAATAACCCGAAAACTCTATGAAGAAATAAGGAAGAAGCTGGAGCAAGAAATAGGGGCAAATCTAGACAAGGCCAACCTTGGAGAAACTTGTAAGGAAACACAAAAAGAGACAGTAGAACTAGGGGATGTTAAGGAAAAATTGGAAGAAAACAAAGTAAATCTGAAAGAGGGTTTTAGGAAAGAACAAGCAGAACAAGACAATAATACGGACAATCCAGTAGAAACAGAAGACAACAGTAGGGAATCATGAGAAGACAATATAGAGAACAAAACTAAGTCAGAAGAAATGATTACACCATCCAACACTATTTTAGAAATAAGAAATTTCTTGGCTCAACAACAACAGATACAAATAGTACCGATTCCTAAACTGATCCAAGTTCCATTAGTGGACTCCCAGGTGAACCTATTTGGAATGTCACCCATACAAAAGTTGCAATTAGGGGACATATTTCATACCACAACCACAGAGGAGCTCCTTTAAAAGCACATACAACAGACAGAGCAACTACAGAAAGCCATTGACACATTACAAAAGGCAGTTCCACAATTTGTCAAAGACCAGTCCCTTCCCATTCCACAACAATTACAACAGTTAGTAATTGGTTTGCAAATAGAGGTCACATCCTAGAAAGATCAAATAAGGAAGAGACTCAAGAGGAAATGATGAAATAGATTACACAATAGTCTATAAAAAAATGTGCTTCCGCATAAACTTAATTGGAGCTACAAATCAAACAAGTTGAGGATGACATCCAAGAGGTCGGGACAATCTATCACTTTTGTCTACAATGGACAAATACTACAAAAGACCTCTTGGACCAAATAAATAAGATAGCAAATCAAATAACACAAACCAGTTATGACCCATTACAGGACCCCACTGGAACAGAAATGGAAGATATCGAGCACCTACACATTCAACTCCAACATTTCTATACTCAACGAGAATTGATCAAAGAGCAACTTCAACAGCTCCAAGAGACAATAGGAAATGAATTAAGGTTCCTCCAACTCATTCTGAAAGAAGTAAAGAAAATAATTGACATCATAACCATCCCCACCTCTCTCTTGGAAGTAGAAGGCACATTAGCACAAATTTAGACTTAGATAAACATGCTTCTCCAAGCACAGACACACTAGGCCACTACATTTGCCTAACTGAAAATTGCCTATCACAACATACTACCAAAATAAGTTTGATGTCTCGAGGAAAAGAAATCATTTCAAAAGGAGGGATGATGTTAGCAAGTCAGGTATCAAACATGGATACCGGAAGATACCAGGGAAAGACTTCACTTTCAGAAAAGGCATGAGACAAAGAGGAAAAGTCATGACACTTCAAAGAATACATGAATATAAACCTATGAAATAGAACATGGAGAACATGAATGATAATGTTATGAAGCAACTGAAGCAGAGACTAGACCTGCCTAATTAGTATTCTAAATATTATATATATATATACATACACACACACACACAAAGATGCTTAAATTAATAGCTAGGTTCTATAGTTTATGTAAGGATATGACTATCTTCTTTTAATATGTATGACATATGATTGTTCACCTTTGATAATCAGACTTATTCTTGTACTGTGTCTTCTAGAGTATAAATAAGACTACATAAGAAGTATCGGGATACATGTCTCCAGACTATACAGGTCCCAGTTTCTCTTGCTAACAAAAAGCATCACTTTAGTTTTGAAAGGAAGTTTCAAGTTGTCCAAGGCACTAGAGTTTGCACAAAATAAGATCAGGAGAATACTTTGCATTCCTTTGTGTTTGATGGTATGGCCTTGCGGTTTGGGTGTTTGTCAAAGACATATGTGAAGGTTATATATTCTTGATCTTAGAGCTTGAAGATTAACCCAGAAGTTTTTACAACTCGTAGAGTGAAGATAGTTGTTCATTGTTGTTCTAGTTAGGATGCATCTGGGAAATACTCTACATTTCTTCATTGTTGAAGTTGAGGTTCTGCAGTTTGAAGGTTGATCATTTATAGATGAGAAGATGATAATATTCAAGTTTCAGTTGTTAAAGTGTACCATAGAGGTTCTTCGAGGTCAGAAAAACAAAGACACATCTTGCTGCTAACTAGGGTTATCTGGAGGAGATAGTAGAAGCCACCGCATTTCACCATAGTTTATCTTTTGGCTTTGATGTTTGGAGGATGAGTTCAAACATTCATTTCGATGATTCAATTCAAGTTTCAAGTGTTGAAGTGCACCACAATTTGGTTTCTCAATGCTTTGCCTCAAGATTGTGTGTTCATTGTTCGTTTGTGATACCGGGCTTAGTTTATGCTTGTTTGCACCATAAAGAAAACATATATTTTAGAAGAAGGATTGGTTGAGAAGGTTTGTGAAATCCTTATGTTTCTTGTGTGATGATTCACATGATGTTAATTGATCCCTTTGGTACCATTTTTGGTCTAGAGCTATTATGTGGAAGAATAAGTGTTTACATGGCCGACTTCATGTGTTTTTGATGTTCCCACCAAATGATTTGAAGTGTGTGCCTACTTGGAAGAATATGCTAATGAAGAATAAGTTATGGATATCACTTGGCTTGAACTAAATTGATTTTCTACATCTTTTGGATGTCAACTTGGTGTGGCCTTGCATGTTTCCTGATTACACATTTCATCTTGGCTGACATGGGAGAAGGATTTTAGAATTTGTGAAAGGTATAGATCTTGTTTGTTGAGGAAGGTATGAGTGTGTGAGAGTGTGCAAGGATGGGAGAACATATGTGAGTATGTTTTTAAAGGTGTGTTGGAGGTAGTAGTGTTTGTTGTGGAGAGAAAGTAAAGTTTTGTGATAAAGTGAAGTGTGTGGATGATGTGGAGGTGTTTTGTTCAGTAAGATCTGTTGAATGTAACATCCAAAGGTTGTAGCCTCATTTTGTAAGTGTTATTGAATTGTATTTCAGGGAGTTGTAGCTTCCTTTGGGTTGTATCCCATAAATAATATTGTAATCCTTTTTTTCATTTGTGAGGCTGGATTTGGATTGTAGATCCAAGCATCTTGCTCACCATGGTTTTTCCCTTCTTGGGTTTTCCACATAAGTCTAGTGTTATGGTTGTGTGCCTTTGTGTTGTTCTTTAATTAGCTAATCTTCTAATTAAAGAAGTTAGAAGTTTTATTGACAATGTTAAACTGGAATAAGTTTTGATATATACTGATTCACCCCCCTCTCAGTATATCCTTGTATTCTAAAAATTGGTATTAGAGTAAGGTTCCTTGGTGAAGCCTAACAGCTGAAGGTAGATCTTGGAATAGAACATGTGGCTCAGAAGGAGTCCTCTTCTAAATCTCTAATGTTTGATGGAAATAACTACAACTTCTAGAGTGTAAGGATGGAAGCTTATCTTACCTCACTAAGGTATGATGTTTGGAGGGTGATTGAGACTAATTATGTTGAACCTAGTCATCCCATTACAGACTCAAATGCGAAGAAGACCCATGAAAATAATGCCAAGGACAAGAATGCAATCTTAAGTGGTTTGAGAAATTCAAAGTTAGTCAAGGTTGTGCAGTGCAAGACAACAAAGGAGATATGGGAGAAGCTCAAAGGTATCTATGAAGGAGATGACATCATAAAGGAAGC
Organism: Cunninghamia lanceolata; assembly: GCA_027924645.1. Lineage (NCBI taxonomy): Eukaryota > Viridiplantae > Streptophyta > Pinopsida > Cupressales > Cupressaceae > Cunninghamia > Cunninghamia lanceolata. The sequence continues at coordinate 2,872,279 of BSBN01000847.1, read as the reverse complement.
CAAAGTACAATCCTACAAAACAATATTTGAGAATCTAAGCATGAAAGAAGAAGAGAACATAGTTGGCTACTTATACCGGGTAGATGAATAAATGAATGGAATCAAAAGTATGGGTAAAGACATAACTGAATCATTGGTTGTAAAGAAAGTCTTGAGATCTCTTCCCCATAGATTTGATTCAAAAGTTTTTGCAATAGAAGAAGCCAAAGACTTGAAGAAACTCACCATGGTAAAACTATATGGATCCCTCACTGCCTATGAAATGAGAAATGAAGTCATAGGTCCATGTCAAAAGGAAGCTACTTTCAATGCTGTGAAGAATGAAGGAGCATATGATATAAGCAATGAAGCTGAGGAAGAAGAAGCAAATTTTGTAATAAAGATGAAAAGAGGATCAGGTAAATACAAAGGTAAGCTACCTTTCAAATGTTTCAAATGTGGTGGAATTAGTCATTATGCCTCTAAATTTGCTTTTGGAGAAATTAAAAGTAGCAGCAAGGGGTTCAAGAGAAATAATTTTCAGAGGAACCTTCTTTCAAAAGAAGACTACAACTCCAGAGAAGAAGTAGATCACTACTCATCTGATGAGGATAGATGAGAATCTCTATTCATGGCCATGGTGATCTCAGATGGTTTAGATAAGGTTGTAGATGAAGAAGAATATGAATTTGACTTTGAAGGTGAACTTGTTTTTGCTCTTGAAGACTTGGATTATGCAAGGAAGGAGAACCAAGAACAGAGAACTCTGATTGAAGCCAAGACAAAAGAATGCATAAATCTTGAGAAAGAAATTCAGTTACTCAAAAAGGAGTTGAAGAAGGTGAAGCTTGGAAGTCTGGATGATACTGAGTGTACAAATCTCATCTTGCCTCAAGGAAGATCTCTTCAAGAAAGACAATTCTCCATGAACAGGTTCAATCATGTTTTCTTTGGTTATTGTTTTATTTGCAATGAATTTGGGCATAAGGCTATGGATTGCAATTTTGAAATAAATAGAAGAAACCTTGTAAGTAGAAATTCTCTTGCCTCTCTTGTGGATGCCAATGTGGTATGTCAAATATGCAATAAAATTGGACACATAGCAATCTATTGCAGGAATGATCTTAAAAATTGAGAATCATAGATAATTGATGTCACTGAGCAAGACAAGGAGAATGATAATGGAGTTGAGAACTCAATGATTGTCCAAACAACATTTTATGCTCAAGGACAAACCAATCTTTGGGTGATAGACAGTGAATGTACAATCACATGACAAGTGATAAGAGCAAGTTTATCAATCTTGGAAAGTGGAATGATGGATTGGTTAGGTTTGGAGATAACTCTTCTACACAGATCACTGGAAAAGGCACTATAAGCATTGATGGAAAGTCTCAGACACATGATGTTCTTTATGTAGAAGGTCTCAACATAATCTTCTTAATGTGAGTCAAATGTGTAGCAAAGGATATAATCTCACATTTCATGATCAAAGGTGTGAAATCAGAAGAGTAAAATCTAGAAAATTGGTGGCAGAAGGCTTTAAGACAGAAGGCAACTTGTATAATCTGAAAGGAGTTAATGAGAGGACTTTTCTGTTAGGACAAACAAATGAATGTTGGCTATGGCATAAGAGAATGGGACACATCAACTTTGAAAATCTAGTAAAGATCAATTCCATGAAAAGGCATAGATCACTGGAAAAGGCACTATAAGCATTGATGGAAAGTCTCAGACACATGATGTTCTTTATGTAGAAGGTCTCAACATAATCTTCTTAGTGTGAGTCAAATGTGTAGCAAAGGATATAATCTCACATTTCATGATCAAGGGTGTGAAATCAGAAGAGTAAATTCTAGAAAATTAGTGGCAGAAGGCTTTAAGACAGAAGGCAACTTGTATAATCTAAAAGGGGTTAATGAGAGGACTTTTCTGTTAGGACAAACAAATGAATGTTGGCTATGGCATAAGAGAATGGGACACATCAACTTTGAAAATCTAGTAAAGATCAATTCCATGAAAGAAGTAAGGGACATGCCAAAGATCATCAAGCCTGCAAGCACAATATGCAAGGAATATTAGATTGGGAAGTAGACAAGGATAAATTTCAAGTCCAAGGAATATTCTACTGCAAGGCCCTTAGAGCTGGTTCATACAGACTTGTACGAACCAACTAGGACAAAAAGCCTACAAGGTGAGAGGTATTTCATGTTGCTCATTGATGATTTCTCTAGAATGATATGGGTTACATTTTTGAAAGAAAAATCAGAAGCTTTCAGTAGATTCAAGATCTTCAAATCTATGGTTGAAAATGAAATGAATGCTAGAATTAAGTGCTTAAGATTTGATAGAGGTGGTGAGTTCACTTCAAATGAGATTGTAGAGTTTTGTTAAAAACATGGAATCAAAAGGCACTATGCAGCTGCTAGAACCCCTCAACAAAATGGTGTTGCAGAGAGAAAGAATAGGGCTGTCCAAGACATGGCCAAGACAATATTGAGTGAAGCTAAACTACCTGATATATACTAGAAATAAGCAATTCATACTGCAGTCTATATTCTCAATAGGGGAAAACTAAGAAATCATAACACTAAGACCCCTTATGAGATTTGAAATGGAAGACCTGTAATATTCAAGTATTTTAGAGTTTTTGGAAGCAAATGCTACATCAGAAGAGATGAAGAAGGTCTGAGAAAGTTTGCATCAAGAGTAGATGAAGGTATTTTCCTTGGATACTCATCTACCAACAAATCCTACAAATGTCACAATAAAAGACTAATAAAGATAGTGAAGAGTGCAAATGTAAGAGTGGATGAAGAATCACATCAAAATTTAGTTGAGCAAGAGGACTGTTGGCTAGATAAACCTTCCCGCATAGAGGAAGTTGCAGAAGTTGAAGAAAAGGTAGAAACTCTAGAGAAGAGTGCTAAGACTCCAACCAAGTATGTTCATAAGAATCATTTAAAAGATCAGATCATTGGAGACAAGAATGAAGGAGTTCAAATAAGAAGAAGATTTGCAAGAACAAATGAATAGGCAAACTTTTCTTTACTGTCAAGAATAGAACCTAAAAACTTTAATGAGGCTAGCAAAGATGAAGGATGGATACAAGCCATGGAAGAAGATCTGGACTAGATAGAAAATAATCATACTTGGGAGTTGGTACTAAGGCCTGTAGACAAGAATGTAATAGGAATAAATTAAATGAAGATAGAGAAGTGGTCAGGAACAAAGCAAGGTTGGTTTGCAAATGATATTCACAAGTTGAAGGTATTGACTATGGAGAGACATTTGCTCTGGTGGCAAGAATGGGAGCAATCAGAATGGTTCTTGCTTTTGCAGTACATAAGGGATTCAAGGTATATCAGATGGATGTCAAATCTACTTTCTTGAATGGTGACTTGGAAGAAGAGGTCTACATAGAGTAGCCAGATGGATTTTAGTTATCAGAAGACCCAAGCATGGTGTGCAGACTCAAGAAGGTTCTGTATGGTATCAAACAAGCCCCTAGGGCTTGGTATGCAAGGTTGGACAAATATTTACTCTAGCAAGGTTTGAAGAAAGGTACCACAAATAGTAACCTTTACATCAAGACTGAAGGTGAACAAATTCTAATTGTTGCTATGTATGTTGATGATATAATTTTTTGTGGATATGATGAGATGTGTAAAAAGTTTGTAGGAGAGATGCAAAAAGAGTTTGAAATGTCTATGTTAGGAGAGCTATCATTCTTTCTTGGACTTCAAATTTCTCAATCAAATGATGGCATATTTATCTCTCAAGAAAAGTATGTTAAGGAAATGTTGAAGAAATTTGGAATGGAAGATTGCAAACCTGTGAGTACTCCTATGACAACCAATTGCCACTTGAGTAAAGATGATGAGTCAACTGAAGCTGATTAGACTCAGTATAGGTCTATGATTGGGGGCCTACTATATCTGATAGAATCAAGGCATGACATTATGCAAGTTGTGTGTTTGGTTGCAACGTTTCAAGCTGATCTTAAGGAAACACATGTGAAGGAAGTCAAGAGAATATTTAGATACTTGAAGAGCACTCTAGAATATGGATTGTGGTATCAAAAAGGTGATGACTTTTCCCTGAGTGCATATATTTATGCAGATTGGGCTGGTAGTGTTGATGATAGAAGAAGTACCAATGGAGGAACTTTATTTTTGGGAGACAGATTCATCTTATGGATTAGAAAGAAGTAGGATTCAGTGTCCTTATCAACTATAGAGGCATAATATATTGTAGCAGCTACTTGATGCACCCAAGTGTTGTGGATCATAAAGAAAACATTGAAGGATATCAAGGTTGTATATGATGAACCTATTCCCATTCTTTGTGATAATACAAGTGCCATAAATATTTCAAAGAATCCAGTGATGCATTCTAGAACCAAACACATATCTATTAGGTATCAATTTTTGAGAGAGAAGATTACAGATCAAGAAGTCATATTGGAGTATCTGCCTACAAAGGATTAGGTTACAAACATCTTCACTAAGGCACATTCTAAGGATACTTTTGAGTATCTCAGATAGAAGTTAGGGGTTGTTGCCCCTCTTTGTAACTAGATGCACAGATGGTGCATTTGTCCAGGGGGAGCAGTACAAGATATATTTTAATCCCTTGATTTATGGTGGCTACCTCTTAGGGGGATTAGGTAGGCAAGTGGTTTTTAAGGATAACAAGATTTGATTAGTCAGGGGAGCTGATAAGTGAAGAGCAGTGAAAGAGAAATCAAGAAGAATGTAGATAGTGGGAGCTAAAGGAAGATTAGTTCAAAAAGAGACCACTAGCCCTTTGTCCTTGATGTCAAAGGGGGAGAAAATTGTATATCAAGTCAAGTGTTTCCATTAATGCCAAAGGAGGAGATTGTTGCACTTGTGTTGTCATTGATGTCAATAGTGTGAAGTTCAGGAGTGTTGTCTATAGTGTTGTAATGAAGAAGGCCGGAAGTGAAGTAGAGGTAATGACAAAGGAAATTCATGGCAATGTGATCAGAGAGGAAGACAAAGAAGATGAACAAGAGAAGTTGTGATGAAAAGGGTAAGATGATGGATGTCATATACTATGTAAGAGAAGTGACAAAAAGGGTAAGATGATGGATGCCATATACTATGTACACAATTGTACCCTATCTCTTGAAGTTCATAGAAAAATATTGTGCTAATGAGAAAAAGAGTTTGTTATTAAGAATTAAGTCTTTGATGTAGTAAATATTGTATTCATTGTTTCCTAAGGAAAAACATCACTTTAGTTTTGAAAGGAAGATTCAAGTTGTCCAAGGCACTGGAGTTTTCACAAAATAAGCTCAGGAGCATGCTCCACATTCCTTCGCATTTGATGGTATGGTCTTGCAGTTTGGGTGTTTGTCAAAGACATATGTTAAGGTTGTATATTCCTAATCTCAGAGCTTGAAGATTAATGTATAATTTTTTAGAGCTTGCAGAGTGAGGACAATTGTTTAGAGTTGTTGTAGTCAGAATGAATTTGTAAAATGCTCCACATTTCTTTGTTGTTGAAGTTAAGGTCCCGTGGTTTGAACCTGTTGATGATTTATAGATGAGAAGATGATAATATTCAAGTTTCAGCTACTAAAGTGTACTGTAGAGGTTCTCTGGGGTCAACAAAACAAAGACACATCTTATTGCTAACTAGGGTTGTCTGGAGGAGATAGCAGAAGACACCACATTTCACTGCAGTTTATCTTTTGGCTTTGATATTTGGAATATGAGTTCAAACATTCAGTTGGATGATTTAATTTAGGTTTAGGTGTTGAAGTGCACCACAAGTTGGTTTTTCAATGCTCTATCTCGAGACTGTGTGTTTAGTGTTCATTTGTGATACCAGACTTAGTTTCTGTTTGTTTACGCCAGAAAGAAAACATATATTTTAGAAGAAGGATTGTTTGAGAGGGTTTGTGAAAGCCTTATGTTTCTTTTGTGATGATCTGCATGATGTTAATTGATCCCTCCAGTACCACTTTTGGTCTGGAGCTATTATGTGGAAGAATAAGTGTTTGTTGGGTTGACTTCATGTGTTTTTGATGTTCTCACCAAATGATTTGAAGTGTGCACATGCTTGGATGAATGTGATAATGAAGATGGTGCAGTCACAGTAGGAGGGTTCACAGAATGAATTGTCCAGACCGTGCAGCAAGAGTAAACACAATGGAAACAACTCACGAAATGGAACAAATGCAGATTCAGTCATTCAATATATCAAAGGATTCAAAATAGAGATCCGCTAACAACATGCAAGATTACAATTAGGGCTTTCAGGCTTGATTACATACATGTGCAAGATAAAGCTTTGAAGCTCCTTCACACAAAATCTAAACTATGAACTATGAATCAATTGCTAATTTCCTAACTGCTTTCCTAAGGATCTATTACATCAATATATATCATTTCTAGACCAATATATTCCTTTGCGTCAGCTAAGGAAGATCACAAACTCCAATGAAGAGCTGTAACATGTTCACAGATAGGTCGGGCCTAAGTGCATAAAACACTTCCTCAAATGAATGAAACAATGTGCGGACCTCCAGGAAAGGTTGGCCATGAACCAAGGATCAATGAATGATGTGTCATTAGGATCCTCAAGCCAAGGAATGATCCACAAGCCTTCTCCTGTAGCTGATTATCTAGAACTGTTAGAATGCTCTGCTCTAAGAAAATAGTCAACTTTTGATAGTGATATCTTTCCGATGACTGATCCAAATGCTTTGAATTCTTGATATGATGTAGATGAATGAATGTAGATGCTAAGTCTAGATCTGCAAGGTGTGAAATACCAAAACTGGACCACAAGCTAAAAACTGCTACTAACTAAACTGCTTGAACTAAACTGGAAAATGGAAGAACTGAAATACAAACAAACTGAAATGCAAATGTTTTTTGGTTGATGCAAGATTACTCTTGAACTAGGGATGCTCTTGCATCAAACATCCAGGGTTATTGAAAAGTGAGTCCCTCACTTTGCTGGGGCTAGGGGAGAACCAAGACGGTCCACCTTAGCCTAAGAAAACCATGATGAATCTTCTTCCGGTCTATCTTTCCACTTCACAAGATACTCTTTGTATTGTCTTCCTCTAGTGCTGCATCCAACTCTGCTATCCAAGATGTCTTCTATCTGCTCTAGTGCTTGTTGTGGTAACTGTTTCTTCAAGTCTTCTTCCATGCTATCACTGAACTCTGCTTCATGATACTAATATAGATTTGCAATGTTGAAAATAGGTGATATACCCAATACCTCTGGTAGCTCTACTTCATATGTATTTCCTGAGTATCCTACAAGGTCCAAACTTCTTCATCTTCAACTTGTTATAAGTCCCAACTAGAAATCTTTCTTTTTTCAAGTACACCATCACTTCATCTCCCACTTCAAATTCCTTATATCTTCTCTTCTCATCTGTCTTCTCTTTATACTTACTATTCATGTCCTCCAAATGCTTCTTCACCTGATTATGCACTGTCTTCATATGATCTACAAATTCTTCTACTTCTGTACTCCTCTTTTCTTCTGTACTGATATCTCTTAATTCTACAACTCCTCTAGGATTCACTCTGGTAACAATCTCAAAAGGTGTTCTTCTAGTACTCCTATTTACTGAATTATTGTATGCAAACTCTGCTTGTGAAAGAATCAAATCCCAACTTCCGGTTTTCTCTCCAACCAAACATCTCAACAAATTTCCCAAACTCCTATTCACTACCTTTGTCTGTCCATCTATCTATGGATGAAAAGTAGAATTGAACTTCAAATCTATCTTCATCTTCTTCCAAAGTGTCTTCTAGAAATATCCAACAAACTTTGTATCCCTATCTGAAACTATACTCTTAGGTAATCCATGCAATCTCACAATCTCTTTGAAAAATAGATCAGCTACATGCACTGCATCAGTTGTCTTCTTGCAAGGTATGAAATGAGCCATCTTTGAAAATCTATCAACCACTACAAATATTGAATCATGTCCTCTCCATGTCTTAGGCAATCCCATTACAAAATCCATGCTTATGTCCTCCCAAGGTCTCTCTGGTACTATCAAAGATTTATACAATCTAGTGTTCTGACTACTCCCTTTTGCAACTTGACAAACTCTACAACTCTGCACAAATCTCCAAACATCCTTATGTATCTAAGGCCAAAAGTAATTTTCACTTACCAAAGCTACCGTCTTATCAATGCCAAAGTGTCCTGCCAATCCACCACTATGTTTCTCCTTGATCAAATTATCTCTCATTGAACTTCTAGGTATGCACAATTGACTTCCTTTGAACAACATATCTTCTTGAATGAAATAATCCAACCACTTGCTTCTATCTGTCACAACAGGTTCCTTACATGCTTTCCAAGGTTCTACAAAATTAGTGTCCCCCTCATACATGTTTTTCAATTCATCAAAACCCAACACTTCAACTTTCATCTCTGTCAACAAGTTTCTTATTCTACTCAAGGCATCAACAACTTTGTTTAATTTACCACTCCTATACCTCAACACAAAATTATAACTTTGCATGAACTCTATCCATCTCATATGTCTCTGATTCAACTTACCTTGACTGTTCAAATATTTTAAAGCTTGATGATCTGTATACAACACAAACTCCTTAGGCAACAAGTAACATCTCCACTTCTTCAAGGCTTGAATTATGGAATAGAACTCTTGATCATAAATTGAATATCTTCTCCTTGCATCATTCAAGTTCTCATTGAAATATGGTACTGGTCTACCTTCTTGACTTAATACTGCTCCTATTGCATTTCCACTTGCATCACAATCAACTTGAAATACTTTATTGAAATCTAGTAATGCCAAAACATGTTGCTCTGTCACTTTCTGCTTCAACAACTCAAAACTTTTATCTACTCTTGATGTCCACTTAAAATCTTTTCTGTCACCTCTCATTGTCTCTGTTATAGGGTTACAAACTGAACTAAAATTTCTGATGAACTTTCGGTAGAAAAGAGCCAATCCATGAAATGATCTAACCTCTCCAATGCTCTCTAATGTAGGCCATTCAACAATTGCTCTCACTTTCTCAGGGTCCATCTTCAATCCTTTCGTATAAATCACAAATCCCAAGTATACTAACTCTTCCTTCATGAAACTACACTTCTTGATGTTTTTCAGCAATTTCTCTTCTCTCATTCTCTGCAAAACTTGTCTAATATGCCACACATGTTCTTCTTTTGTCTTATTGAAAATCAGAATATCATCTGGGTATACAATCACAAACTTACCCAAGAATTTCTTCAAGACTTCATTCATCAACCTCATGAAAGTACTCGGTGCATTTGTCAATGCAAAAGGTTTTACTAACCACTCATACAATCCCTCATTTGTCTTAAAAGCAGTCTTCCATTCATCTCCTTCTCTGATTCTGATTTGATGGTATCCACTCTTTAAGTCTATTTTTGTGAAATATCTTGCTCCACTCAAACAATCCATAATATCATCCATCCTAGGTAAAGGAAATCTATATTTAACTGTGATCTTGTTTATTGCTCTAGAATTAGTACACATTCTCCATTCTCCATTCTCCATCCTTCTTCAGTGCTAACACTACAGGTACTGCACAAGGACTCAAACTTTCTCTGATCAAGCCTTTCCTCCACAACTCTTGTATCTATCTATTCAATTCTTCATTCTCTGCCGGTGTCATCCAGTGTGCTGCTTTGTTAGGAAAACTTGCTCTCGGTATAAGATCCATATGATGACTGATACTCCTTATAGGTGGTAATCCTTCAGGTACATTATCTGATATGATGTCTTCATACTCTGTCAACAACTCTCTTATCTCTTTCGATTCAGTTTCTTTCTACACTACTTCAGGCTTCTTAGGAATCAAGGCATAACACATACTTTCCTGTTTCAAACCATCCAAAAATTTCCTTCCATCTACCAAATAGATTCTAGCATTCCTACATACCACATCTTTAGGATAATCTTCCAAAGGAATCAAAGTAATTCTTTTTCCATTTTCTGTTATAGTATATGTATTCTTTCTTCCATCATGTATAGATTTTCTATCATATTGGCAAGGTCTACCCAACAAGATATGACAAACATCCATGGGCATAATATCACACAAGACTTCATCATGAGAAGATCCAATATGAAATTTCACCAAATATCATTCACTCATCAGTACCTTATGATCATCCTGAATCCATGCTATCTGATAGGGCTTAGGGTGTTTCAATCTTTCTAGTTTCAGCTTAGTCACCATCTCCTCCAAAACTAGGTTATCTAAACTACCACTATCAATTACAACTTTAAAACACTTACCTCCGGATTTGCATCTAGTTCTGAATAGACTTTTCCTTTGTGATGGTTCCTCATTTGCCTTTGTTTGAAATAGCACTCTCCTCATCACCAAGGATTCTCCTTTCTCCAGTTTACCAATAGAACTAGGTGATCCAATAGGTTCTTCTTCAACATAGGCTGCTCTTCCACTGTTCTCTGTCTTCTTTCTTGTACTACCCTGATTACATTCAAATGCTCTATGTCCTTCACCTCCACAGTTGAAACAAGTACCTTTGAATATCCTCTTGTCAGATCCTCTTCCTTCTCTTCTATATCCTTCATTCCGGTATGCACTAGGGTTTCCTCTCCGGTAAAAAAATTTGTCATCTCTCTAGTAAGCATTGTTATCTCTATCATCCTTTCTAACTGGGCTATCAAACTTATTCTGCTCTACAAATGATCTATCATATCTGGAAAATGTTATCTCTCTGAAATTTACCTCTTCTACCTCTCTGTTTCTGATCATGTTTCTTATTTAGCTTCTCTTCAACTTTCAAGGCAAATTGATATGCTTCTTCCAAAGATGTCATCCTTACCAAACTTAGTTCTTCTTGAATGTTCAATCTCAGTCCATTGATATATCTTGCCACTTTCTCATTGCTTTCTTCACTATGTCTTGTCCTTATGATCATCTTATGAAATTCTTCAGTATACCCCTTCACAGATTTCTCCTTTTGTCTTAAGTTTTGCAATCTTTTCAATAGCTCCAACTCATAGTCAGCAAGTATAAACTGATTCTTCAACTTTGTCACCATCCAGTCCCACTTTGTAATCTTTTCTTTTCCTCTTCTATTTCTTTCCAATTGAACTTCTTTCCACCATATAGTAGCATGTCCTTTCAACTTTGTCTTTACAAATTTCACCTTCTCCAGATCTTCAATTTCCTCATATTCAAAGTATTCTTCCATATCATTTATCCAATCAATCAACTCTTCCAGATTCAAATTACCAGTGTAGTTTGGAACATCAAATCTAGGTCTCTTTCCAATATTTGAAATAGCTCACAACATCTTTATTTGGTCTGATTCTTCTTCTTCATCGCCTTCTAGGGTTTCGCCAATTTGTTCAGCTGATTGAAATTCTTCCTCATCGTCACTTTCAACATTAGGTCTAGGTGTCAATCCTCGTCACCTATCTTCCTCAACAACATCCAAAAAAATTCATATTGTTCTCATCAATTCCATCATCTCATCCATTCTATTAGCCATTGTACCAACATGAGGAACTCTTTGCGGTGGCATCTTCCTAGGATCAAGTGCAAACTGTCTCAGGTTCAACGATCAGGCTATAAGTGACAACTACCTCTCAATCGACGATCGGTTGTGCACAAGTAACCTATATTAGATTGTTGATTTGCTTACAACAAGATCTTACAGAATTCCTTTGCTCAATTCATTATCCAAGATTCAAACTTTTGCTTTGATACCACTTGGTGCAGTCACGGTAGGAGGGTTCACAAAATAAATTGTCTGGACTGTGCAGCAAGAGTAAACACAACAGAAACAACTCAATGAAATGGAACAAATGTAGATTCAGTCATTTAGTATATCAAAGGATTCAAAATAGATATCCACCGGCAACATGCAGGCTTACAATTAGGGCTCTCAGGCCTGATTACATACATGTGCAAGATAAAGCTTTGAAGCTCTTTCTCACAAACTCTAAACTATGAACTATGAATCAATTGCTAATTTCCTAATTGCTTTCCTAAGGATCTATTACATTAATATATATCATTTCCAGACCAATAGATTCCTTCGTGTCAGCCAAGGAAGATCACAAACTCCAATGAAGAGCTATAATGTGTTCACAGATAGGTCAGGCCTAAATGCATATAACACTTCCTCAAATGAATAAAACAATGTACGGACCTCTAGGGAAGGTTGGTCATGAACCAAGGATCAATGAATGATGTGTCATTAGGATCCGCAAGTCAAGGAATGATTTGCAAGCCTTCTCCTATAGCTGATTATCTGAAAGTGTTAGAATGCTCTGCTTTAAGAAAACAATCAACTTCTGATAGCAATATCTTTCCGGTGACTGATCCAAATGCTTTGAATTCTTGATATGATGTAGATGAATGAATGTAGATGCTAAGTCCAGATCCACAAGATTTGAAATGCCAAAACTAGACCACAAGCTGAAAACTACTACTGACTGAACTAGAAAATGAAAGAACCGAAATGCAAATGTTTTTTGGTTGATGCAAGATTACTCTTGAACTAGGGATTCTCCTGCATCAGAAGAATAGGTTATGGTTATCACTTGGCTTGAACAGAATTGATTTTCTACATCTTTTGGCTGCCGACTTGGTGTGGCCTTATATGTTTCAATATTACACATTTCATCTTGGACAACATGGGAGAAGGATTTTGTAATTTGTGAAAGGTATAAATGAAAGATCTTATTCATTGAGGAAGGTATGAGTGTGTGAGAGTGTGCAAGGATGGGAGAACATATGTGAGTATGTTTGTGAAGGTGTGTTGGAGGTAGCAGTGTTCATTATGGAGAGAAAGTGAAGTTTTTTGATAAAGTGAAGTGTACGAATGATGCAAAGGTGTTTTTTTTTAGTAAGATCTATTGAATGTAACATCCAAAGGGTGTAGCCTCATTCTATAAGTTCTATTGAATTGTATTTTGGGGAGTTACAACTTCCTTTGGATTGTAGCCCATAAATAATATTGTAATCCTATTTTTCATTTGTGAGGCTGGATTTGGGTAGTAGAATCAAGCAACTTGCTCACAGTGGTTTTTTCCTTCTTGGGTTTTCCATGTAAATCTAGTGTGCTTATGTGTTGTGCGCTTATGTGTTGTGCTTTAATTAGTTGATCTTCTAGTTAAATAAGTTAGAAGTTTTATTGACAATGTTAAACTGGAATAAGTTTTGATATATACTGATTCACCCCCCTCTTAGTATATCCTTGTGTTCTAACACTATCACTTTTTATTAGTGTTCTTTTTTCCCCAAAACTATTGTAGCTACCATACCCACATACATAAATGGAATACAATAAATCAATGAAAGATAAATTTAAAATATAACACAGATTTAGAACATGGGTAGCATTGCTACCACTTTTTATTAAAAATCTCTAGCTTTAAATTTTCTAGAATTATGATAACTCTCTTTCATAGTGATACCTCAACCTATCTCTCTATGCTCTTATATAGATAAGGTACAGGATAGGGATAAGGTTTGGATTAATTTTCTAAAACAATGAGTCTACTTAAGAGATAGTGAACTAGTAGAACACAACTCCTTAAGAGTAGTTAACTAATAAAACACATCTCTTTAAGATAGTACTTTACTATTAATAGCAGAAGTCAATCAAGTCAATAACTTGATTGATACTCTTCTCTACAAATAGCATGTGGATATGTAAGCACCAATTAATGCATTATCCATGAATTATTATATTGAATATCCACAAATTATATTACAATAAATATACAAGTGCATCTTAAAACCATAGAATAGTGTATGAGTATTTAAATACACTAACACCCCTCTTAAGATGTTCTTAGATGAGGTGAAGGATGAAGGAATTAGTGAGCTATCCACTCTTGATGACACCTTCCTTCACTCCCAAACTTATTCATATGTATGACAACTCAAATCAACAACCTTTTGATGGATGAGTTGTTAAATATAATACGTATGAATCTCAATATTCTTTATGTGTTAGTGCTCCATTGGGTTGTGAGAGATGTATCTAGCACTTTGATTATCACACCAAAGCATTGTAGGTTGGGTCTATAGAAATCTAAACTCACCTCTATTATCTATTATGAGTCATTGAATCTTTCTCTCTAATAGGTTTTCAACAAGGGCTCTCAAAATTTTAAAGTGCTCTTTTATATTTCATAAAGTCCCAAGTTCTATGAGAGAAATCATCAATAAATGCAAGCACACACTTATGTTTCTAAAAAGAAACATTTGGGAAGGACATAAGATCACTATGAACCAACTATATTTTTCACTTGCCCTTTTAGAGTTACCTTTGGGAAATGGATCCATATGTTGTTTTCCAAGTGTACAACCTAAATAAATTCCATCTATGAAAGAAACTTTTGGCAAATCAATGACCATGTTATTCTTACTAAGGTCTTGCAATGAATGATAGTTGAGATGAACAAAATGCTCATGCCAAAGTTTACTCAAGGCATTTGCATGTGCAACCATGATGTGTGAAGGTTGACTAAACACAAAGTTATCAAATTTGTACAACCTTGCTTAGTGATCAAGCTTGTCAGTGGATACAATAGCTGATTGGTCTTTGATATTTTTGATAACAACATTTGTAGGTGTCAACTTGGCAGTTTTTCCTTCACCTAATTGTGTGATCTAATAAATATATAAGAGGTTTATAGACAAATCTCAAACATGGAGAGATTTTTTATAGATGGTATTCACCATCTCAACACACCTTTCACCCTTAATAGTGAGATGGTAGAGTTTCCCACAAAAAATAGTTGTCAAGCTTTGGTCAAGATTATCAAACAACGATCCATCATGCAACATGTGGTGAGAGGCTCCTAAATCTATAATCCATTCGAATACAAGTGATTAGAATATTGTAGTAGAAAAAGTAGCTCTTCTATTAGTGGGGGAGGCTACATTTTTCATCTCTTCTTCTAAGTATGCTATCTTCTTGAAATACTAAATTTCTTGATGGCTTGGTTTCTTACACTAAGTGCAACCCTCTATGTTAATTTTTGCATTTGTTCTACCCTTGCTTGTGTCTTGATGAGGGGAAGAGTCTTAGGAAGCTTATTTATCACCCTTAGGCTTAGGATTTTCTTGCCCTTTTTCTTTGGCAAGGCCCTTTCCTTTGCCAAAGTTAGATTGTGACATTGCACTAGAGTCATTGACTACTAATGCCTACTACTTAGTTCCTCCAAGTCAAATATCACCAATAAAAATATTTTTTCCTCTTCTTGTTGAAGTTGATCACAAAACTTATCAAAAATTGGTGCCACATATGCAGTTCCCAAAGAATATTTTTGTGTGTAGTGATTTGAATCAAATACTCATAATGATTTTTTCATTAGACTTTATTTCACTAGTTTTTGTAAGGAGAAGTCTCAAGCACTTGACTTGAGTAATGAAGTACTCAATCTAAGGGTTGTCATATAGTTTAAGAGCTCCAAGCTCATTTTCCAACCAACGTGCCCTCATTTTACTCAGGTTCCCAAAAAGATGCTCTATGATTGTCCAAACTTCCCAAGACAACATGTTTCCCTAAAAGTGAAACTTTAATTCAAGGGAAATTGATATAAGTCCTCTAGCTTCGTCATTGTGGTTATTCCACCTAATTTGTTTCCAAATGTCCATAGAAGAAATTTCTTCACCCATTTCAATGTTGTAAATACCCTTACTTAATAGTACATCAGTGATTTACCCTTTCCAACTAGAGTAGTTTGAACATGTGAGAAGTACCTTTTTCAGCCATGGTGTAGTATAGAAAGTTGCTCTTGGTAAAAAAGCCTAGAAATTTGGATGGATCTAAAAAAATAGAAATACATGTAAAAATAATTGCATTAATGGAAAAATCACAATGGTGTAATTGTCCTATGGGAAATTTTTGTTTCTCAAAAAATTCTTTTGGAACTACAAAAAATAGCCAAAAAAATTGTATGAGAATTTTTTTCTAAAAATGGAAATACATGCAAAAATTATTGCCTCAATGAGAAAATCACAATGGTGCTATCACCCAATAAGCACAAAAATTCTACTTGTTTTGTGATTGAGAATTTTTCACATAGGTTACAAAATTCCACACAGACCAAAAAAATCTACTTTCCTATTTTTACCAAAAATAACCCTTTATTTCTATATACTTTTTTGAGACTAAATCTCTTTGAAATAGAACCCCAAATAGGTATGCAACTAATCTAGAATAGAGAACTTCTAGAATTAACTAGAGTTATGTTGGGAAATACTAAGTTTAGGTGTGTTTGATTTATAGGTTCTTTGATATACTTATCTTAGTCATAAATAGTGAACATGACCCAATTTTTTAGGGCACTAACTAAAGAGGGTTCCATTGTCCCATAGTTGCACTATCCCATCTCTAAGGTATGTTGAGAGTAAATTCTTGGGGCTAACTGATTACTGGTGCACTATAGCATCAAATGGCCAAAATGGTTCTTATTAGAAAAAACAAAAAATTGCTAGACCTGCTTTCTATATACCATGATGTATATGGAAGCTAAACTTTGTATTTAACAATTGTCAAAACATAGTTCTAACCTAGGGGAATTCTAGAAAAAACTAGCTTCAACCCTTAATACCCCACTACATTGACTAGTTTCTAATCAACCAAGATCCCATCAAAGGCAAGGTGAAAGCATAAGACTAGTTATTGGTAATAAGCCACTAAATTCTAGGCTTGAAATGCACTTGCAAAAGAACAACACTACAATGAAGATTTGAATATGCAGTAAAAATAAATAAAAAATTGTAGATTTTTATTTTTTATACTTGTATATTGCATAAAGTGAAGCTTCTATATCTTTGATACCATATTAATGTTCATTCCCCCCAAAACCATTATATCTACCATAAGACATTTACCCACATACATAAATACAATACAATAAACCAATGAAAGATAAGTTAAAAACATAACATGGATTTAGAACATGGGTAGAAAATTACTATAAATTTTTATTAAAAAGATCTAGCTTAAATTTTCCATAATTATAGTAACTCTCTTCCATAGTGATACCTCAACCACTAGCTCTCTATGCTCTTATATAGATAAGGTAGAGGTTAGGGATAAGATTCGTATAATAGCTATCTAAAAAATGAGTCTACTTAAGAGATAGTTAAGTGGTCGAACACAACTCCTTAAAAGTAGTTAACTAATAAAACACGCCTACTTAAGATAGAAATTTACTATTAATAGTGGAATTCAATCAAGTCAATAACTTGATTGATACTCTTCTCTACAAATAGCATGTAAATAAGTAAGCACCAATTAATGCATTATCCATGATTTTTAGCACAAAGGTGGAAACCACCCATACTTATATTAGGATTTAAAAAGGTCTATTACAATGAGAAGGGTAGAAGATGAGAACGTGCTTTAACAACCCATATCAAAAAATAACAACATAAGACATACATAGTTTTTATCAAAAATCTACATAGTATAGTAGAGGGAGACATATTATTCATAACCAAAATCCTTCATAGCACTATGAGGAGTAGTGTTCAAGTCCATCGTTTGTACATCCTACACGTAATCATCATCAGTTACTTCAACATTAGGATTATCCTCAACAAACTTAGGATCATTACCGAGAGGAGGAGAGGGAGGCCCAAGATGAGGGTCATGATTCAATAGAAACTGCATGGTGGCAAAGACTTGCTTGACTTGCACTACATAAACTAGCCCAAGAGTTGTTTCATGAGAGGCCACAGAGGTTTTGAGGATGCATGCACAATCATGTTGGAGCCCAAAACTGAAATAATTGTAAGCACACTTCATCGCGGGGTCATGCCTTATTTCTACTTGTGTGAATAGGCCACCCACAAGTGCAATCCCCTAGAAAAGATCAAAGTTTTGCACAGTAGAAACAATCTTTTATTATGATAAAAAGGGGTCCTAGACATACCTAAATGCTAGACAATTGAGAAGATTCAAATACTATAATAGGTCCATGGAATTTGAAAAGAAAGATGATATCAGGTCATGGATGGGTAGTAAGCCTTGGTAGGTGCATGAATTGTAGTATCTCCTAGAACCTCTTGAATAGCGTTGTCAACAAGCTCACTATCAATGATGAAGATCTTTGCTAATTAATTACTTTCTAGGATACCAAGCTCTAGGGCTTCCCATTTTTGTGGAGGGGAAAGACTTGAAAGTTTCCCATTATACAATCCTTGAGAACATGCAGGTTGAAGAAAATGTGGAATGGCAGTAGGGTTCATCGCTCCCACAAATAAATAGAAATGAAACACTCAATTTCAAATGTATTTTCCTTGGTGGTGATGGCTAAAAAATGGTTTAAATACTATTATGGATTCCATGAGATAGTAGAGGGGAAGTACTCGACTCCACACATTGCACAAGCTTCATAATTTTGATCATCCTACAATAATTAGCACCTGCACATGTGAAATAATTGTTATGGATAAAATATACTCACATGTAAGGAGGCGTGTACATAGATATTAAATTGATCCTAGGAGATGATATCTTTGAATTGATCCAGGTATCTATTGCAATCTTTGTCAAATTCTTCCACATTTGAAGGTTGATCAATGGCTAAATTAGCCAAAAAGTCCGCTACTTTATTTCCCTCCCTAAATAATATAGACATTCAAATGAATTTCTAGATCATCTAGAAAGTTCCAAACATCTGAGAGAATATTTTTCAGTCTCCATTTAACTTAGCCCCTATTTTTAAGGCATTGATTGTTATCATAAAATCCCCTTCTATTGTTAAATTTTTCAAGTGGTATTTTTAGCTAGCAGCATTCCAAGCCGAAGAGCTTGTACCTCGACTTCATTATTTGTTCCCTCAATTAATTTAACTACTAATGTACAAAAAAAATTAACTTTGGAGTCTTTGATAACACAACCTGCTCCTGATACCCCATGATTCCCATGAGAGGCTCCATAAAAGTTCAACTTATACATCTCTATTGGGGATGGGCCCAAGTGATTTTACTTTGGTCTAGTTTGTTTTGTTTGGTTTTACACCTAGCTATATGACATTTGATGTCTTCCCAATTTTTAATTATCCAAGCATCCCAATCTAAGAAAGATCCAATGCAATTTCCATCTTGTAGTACTTGTGTCATAACATTTTTAGAAATACTCTTCAATTCTTATTATCACTTGAGAGAAGGAGGAGGATTTCTTTATAAAAATTCTATTATTCCTTTTGTTTAGGGGCAAATTGGATTTGTTAATGTTCTAGATTTTAGATGTTTAAATCCACCTCTCCACTATACATTCAAGGATCTAGGGTCGAGTGATGAGCACTATCATACCCTAGATCCCTTGCAAATGTAGGGAAAATTGGATTAGGGAATTTAATTATCAATTTTCCTTCTCTTATGCCCAATTGACCATTAAAACCCTAATTATGCAAATACGGCAATAAATTGATGAATAATGGAAAAAGCTCTTGCAGATAGGAGTAAAATACCAAATCACAGAGTACCTATTTTTAGGGTTTCGAAGTGGAATAGTCAAGGATGCTGGAGTGGGCACCCAAGTCCAAGGTACCAGTTTCTTTGTGGGATCTGGACCTTCTTTCGACACTGATCAGCCCTGTAACTTTTGTTTCCTGAAACTTAGATGCAGAGGACACTAGAGTGAGCGCCTAAGTCTTGGAAGTGCTCCTGTGTCCTACTTTTCTTCAGATCTTGAATCTTTGATGCCTTCCAATCCTTCATGCAACTCCACTTTTCCCAAATACGACACTTGTAACCTACAATCACAAGAATTGGTTTGGGGGTTGTGGTGTTTAGAGGCTTGCCTCAGTCAAGCCCTAGAGGACACTTAAGTCTTTGAACATCATCATTAGATAAAGAGTGCGTGCCCTTGTGAGGTAGAGGCAAAAACCAAAGGAATCAATTATGAAAACACAATATTATGTCACCTTGTAGTGAAGCTCTCATGGGAGGAAGATAATCTTCATTCCATAAGGAAATTGATGCTCAAATTTGCAAATATCAACACACAAAACACACAAGTCTGCTCTTGCAACACAATGAAAGCCTTGAATCATCTTTAGAATGCCTAGAGTTCACAATGATCATCCAGTTTACAAATGAATGCCTAAACATGATTATATATGCAACTACAAGCACTCCCGCCAAAATTTTAAAAATTAAAACTTACCGTGTTGGCAAAAGGACCAAATAATGGTCACAAACTGACACCCAGAAATTAGGGCTGCCCCAAAATAGGGTAGGACTAGGGTGCGGGCACCCAAGTCCTCCCCCCTATTTTGGGTAGGGTACAACTCAAGGGGTCCACCTGGGTCCAATTTGCCATGGAACCTAGGTCTCATTCCATCGGGATGCCAAAATATGAACTAAGATGTCCTAAATGCATGCTAAATACTTAGGAGATAAATCTTATGAGGGAAAAGTCCCCAAGGGGACATTTTCTGACGTTACATTTAACCCCCACTTTAATGTATGTATAAATGTGAGGCCAATACATGCATTAAAGTAAGGTCACAAACACAGTAAACACACCAAGCACAGAGAAGACACACCAATAACATAGAAGATAATAACAAGCATGCAAAACATGGAGAAGACAGTTACATTCATGCAGAACATGGAGAATACAGTCAATGCATAGAAGACACATTAATGCATGGAAGACAGAAATGATATCTTTTCTTTTTCTCATATATATGAAATGCAAATGCAAGTACTGAAAAATAAACAAACCTCCCATAATACATGATGCACTACCTTAGGGCGCAAGTCTTTGTATATATGGGGCAACACACACGCAAGACACGCAAAACCTCCCAAAATGTAGGAAGCACTACTCGAGGGAACTGGTCTTTGCATATGGGGCAACAAACATGCCGCACAAAACAAGCACACCAAAACACACACACTTGAAGACATGGAGAAAACACGGCAGACAAGTGATGGAGTGTACCTATTTCTAGGTCCAACACCATCTCAGGCACATTATAGACACACACTAATAATTGGGCTTTGCCATAACAATCACCGAAAACATGCTTAAGGGTTGAGTTAGTCACTAAACCAGTCCCCGCATCTGCAGAGGACTTTTAAAAATGACAGGATGATGCAATATTCTCTGAGAAATACACCATCCCCGCCTCCACAGAGGGCTTAAGATAAAAAGGATATATGCAATATCCCACCTCTCCAGAGGGCTTACATGATTGATTGATTGATTGCAAACAAACTTAGGATGCACGATGCACTACTCTAGGGTGCAAGTCTTTGCATCTGAGGTCAAACGCATTGCTAACATCTATAACATATAGTTTACCTTATATATGCCCCCACCTTAAGATGGTTGATATCAGTTATTGATATCAAGCACGTTAAGGTAGGAAGAAAATACACAAGGGAACACTGACTTTCGTAAAGCCCATGCCTCCCCAGAGGTAACATGTACTTTACGATCGCCAAATGTTCCCACAAACACATCCCTGCAAGAAACATGTTAGTGTCTACGAAATCATGATAAACAACAACATTAATGCATATGATTAACCACACAAAGAGCCAAGGTTATACCACAAATTCAGAGTTCAAGGATAACCGTAGGGCTATATCACGAAGCTCTCTGAATTGAGTACCACTGAGGCTAGATTCAAAGGCAAACAAAGGTGCACGGAGCAACAATATTGGTAAGGTTTGTAAATGCGACAGAAACATCATCAAATTCACTACGTGGAAAGCACTAGTGCTTCCACTAGCCAAGTGTTGAATAAGATATACAACCCCATTGTCATATTAGGAACTAAGTCCATTTGTTGATTGCTTTCGAAAGGGACACTATGTCCACATCAGTATAAATGTTTGTCATCATCTACCCGCTAGATAGAAACACTAGAGGAAGGGAAATAATAAATAAAAGAGGGGAAACAAGTGTCTTAGGGACAGTCATGTAGGAGGGTGCCCCTAGGTCACCAACCACAATGCTATGTCGATAAGACACAACACACAACGATGAAATCATAGAGAGAGGCAATATAGAAGAATGATGATACAAATAGAAGAAGGTCACAATAGAGGCAGTCTCCTAGTATCCTAAACCTTACAAGAGAATCTGAGGTCATCCCAGGAGGCCTAAACAACATATAACACATCACGGGGGAAGCACATCAGGATAGAGATAAAAGGGTTAGAGATACTTACCTGTAGGGCTCCTTTCGGGCTAGAAGTTGTCTATAAGCAAATCATCGTCATCATCTTCCCACTCCCTAATGTTGGAGGACAGTGGGACATACAGTACTATAGCCAAATTTGTATCTTGCTCATCATGTTGTTCATCATTTCATTATTGTTTGGTTGAATGTTGGGATCGATGTTTCCTTGTTGAGAGGCAAGGTTTATAGCATATTCTTGTCTTCTTTTTCTTCTTTCTCTTGCTTTTCTATTTCATCTTATTTTACCACTTATCTCTTGTAAGATAGGGCTATCCTCTTTCATAGGCTTGTACAAATTAGAAGATGAAGCATCAGGATCAAACCTCATTTGTCGCGGTGGAACACTTTGTTGTTGACAATGACCTCCTGATCCCTGTAAGGATTTTGAGGGAGGAACCTCAGCATAGGGACCTTGTCCTTTCGGTCTAAAGTTCTCTTCACATGTGGGTTGTTTATCTTTTGTCATTTCTTGTGTAGGAGGACTAGGTACTTCAGTTTTATCCCAAAAGTAATTCAACTTGTAATGTGTTTTCTAAACCAAAGGTTTATACTTGTTGCGAGGGATGGTGATTATACGGCCATCCAAAGGGAATTTCAAACAATGGTGTATTGTTGAAGGGATAGCTTGAATTTATTTTAGCCAAGGATGTCCCAATTTAATGCAAAAGAGGTTAGAAACAGGGACAACATCAAACCATTGTTCAACATGTTTTCTGGATAATGTTACTAACAATGATATCTTACCCAAAGGCTTGATAAAGGTTCCCTTATGTGTCTCAATCATCATGCTCGAGAGGTCATAAGAACCTTGCATTAGTTGATGTGAAAAGAAGAATTCTTTGGTGGCAACATTAGTCATGCAATTAGGGTCAACAAGAGTTCCATTCACATGATTTCCCATTATTTTCACAGTGATGTAAAGAGGTCCTTCCTTGTCTCCAGTTGTTCTATCATGAGGTGTGAAAACAATTTCAGGTTCAGGAGCCTTTCTTTTCATGTAAGGTGTAGGAGGGAACCTATTGTTGCTGTTGTGATTAGAGGCCATGTTTTTATTCTAAAACCAATTCCAAATTATATTTTGAAAGCTTTTCAAAATTGGTGCAAAAGACAAGAGCAAAAATAGCCCAGAATGCTTGATTTTTCGATATGTTTTCAATGCCAATGAATGAAACAAAGGATGTTATAAGGATTTTGATCGAGGGAAGAAATTTATATGTCTGATATAATTCCAAAATAGAAAAATTATCCTTCTCAACACACTCTTGATGTGATTTCAAGTTAACGCCAAGTAAAATTATAGTGAAAATATGTCAAAATAGGCACTTTTTCCACCAAATTTTAATGCAAAAGAGCATAACAAAGGGTGTTGTGAGGAAAATGACAATGGAAAACAAATAATATCAGAAATAACAGCCACTTAGTGCCAAAATATCCAACACAACACGCTTTTAGCACCACTTAAGGTAAAACCCTAGTGAAAATATAACAAAAATAGGTTATTTTTCATGGTTTTCAACTCCAAGACCTAGCAAGAGGGGTGTTGTAATGAATTTCAGGAGGTATAGAAAATAATATCAATAATATAATTCACCTAAATCCATAAAATTAATTACAACATGCTTGGAGTGTAAACTAGGTCAAACCCTAGGGCAAAAAATAGCCAAAATGTGTAGTTTTTCACTGAATTTTCACTACAAGAGCCTGTTAAAAGGGTGTTGTGGAGATTTTTATGAAGGGAAGAAAATGATTACCTTGATAATAGAAAAATAATTCCAAAATACCTTTCACAACACACATATGGTGCAAGTTTATAAAGTCGATAAGGCCAAATTCAGTGAAAATCGTTGTTTTTGAAGCCCTAGGTTTGAGATCTTGGGATAAAATGCTATGTGAATGTTTTGAAGTCTGATTTATGATGGAAATTAATTACACTCAGATATGAAAATATTTTCAAGCTTGAACATGCAAAATGGCCATGCAAATTTAATGAAAATGCATCAAAATTGCTAGTTTTTGTTGAAATTTTCTATGCAAAATTGTAAATATTTTAAATCTAAATGCAAATTCACACTAAAATGTAAGACTAAAGCCAAATTTTAATTTAAATGAGCCTCTAAAATCAGTAGAAAAATCTGAAAAAAAGATTTTTCCTACTAACCCTAGATTTTAGAATTACTAGGTTATATCAAAATTGTCAAAATTTCTACAAAAACCTAGCAAATTAATAACGAAAATGCAATGCAAATTTCTGAATTTTTGGATTTTTCTATAGTTTATGTCAGATCTAATGAAAAAATCATGAATTAGGAAAATTTAGGAAGAACTGATGCAATTTAGTAAGCCAAACAATGCAATTTTTTTTGAAATTTTCTAATTTTTCAATTTTTTTTGAATTTTTCTCAATACAATAAAATGAATGACTATATGAATAAATGAAATCAATCCAAATCTGAAGACACACACTTAGAAAGTTGCAATTTAAGTCCAAAAGATGGGTTCACCAAAATGTTTAGGGGAAAATTGGATTTGTTAATGTTCTAGATTTTAGATGTTTAAATCCGCCCCTCCACTATACATTCAAGGATCTAGGGTCGAGTGACAAGCACTATCATACTCTAGGTCACTTACAAATTTAGGGAAACTTGTATTAGAGAATTTAATTATCAATTTTCCTTCTCTTATGCCCAATTGACCATTAAAACCCTAATTATGCAAATACGACAACAAATTGATGAATAACAAAAAAAGTTCTTGCAGATAGGAGTAAAATACCAAATCACAGAGTACCTATTTTTAGGGTTCCAAAGCAGAACAGTCAGGAACATTGGAGCGGGCGCCCAAGTCCAAGGTACCAGTTTCTTCATGGGATCTGGCCCTTCTTCCGACACTGATCAACCTTGTAACTTAGATGCGGAGGACACTAGAGCGAGTGCCCAAGTCCTAGAAGTGCTCCCATGTATTGCTTTTCTTCAGATCTTGAATCCTTGATGCTTGCCAATCCTTCCTGCAACTCCACTTTTCCCAAATACGACACCTGTAACCTACAATCACAAGACTTGGTTTGGGGGTTGTGGTGTTTAGAGGCTTGCCTCAATCAAGCCCCAGAGGACACTTAAGTCTTCGAACACCGTTGTTAGATAAAGAGTGCATGCCCTTGTGAGGCAAAGGCAAAAACCAAAGGAATCAATGATGAAAACACAATATTATGTCACCTTGTAGTGAAGCTCTCATGGGAGGAAGATGCTCTTCATTCCATAATGAAATTGATGCTCAAATCTGTAAATATCAACACACAAAACACACAAGTCTGCTCTTGCAACTGAATGAAAGCCTTGAATCACCTTTAGAATGCCTAGAGTTCACAATGATCATCCAGTTTACAAATGAATGCCTAAACATGCTTATATATGCAACTACAAGCACTCCCACCAAGATTTTAAAAATTAAAATTTACTGTGTTAGAGAAAGGACCAAATAACGATCACAAACCGATACCCAGAAATTAGGGTTGCCCCAAAATAGGGTAGGACTAGGGCACGGGCACCCAAGTCCTCCCCCCTATTTTGGGCAGGGTATAGCTCAAGGGGTCCACCTGGGTCCAATTTTCCATGGAACCTAGGTCTCATTCCTTCAGGATGCCAAAATATGAACTAAGATGTCCTAAATGCATGCTAAAGACCCGAGAGCTAAACCTTATGAGGGAAAAGCCCCCAAGGGGACATTTTCTGATGTTATACCTTTCTAACCATAGATTCTAGATAAGAACGGAGGGAGAGAATATCCAAATACTAAAGAAGATTGATTATGTATATAATGATGGGCATCTTGAAAAATCTTGAATAAATTATCTAGGAGAGGTCCCTACCATCTTAGTTTGTTACATAACCATGGCCAATAGCTTTGTGCAAAGGGACAATCAGAAGTAAATGGTCTATATCTTCATTTTGACAACCACCCATAACAAAATTAAATGGTGGAGAAATTGCCAGTTTTCTATCCTTGTACTTGTCAAGATTATGTTATTGAGAGCAAGCCATACAAAGGCCCTTGCTTTGGGGAGACAATATTTACCCTAGCATAAAGAAGTTGGCCATGCTTCATTATCCACTAAATGTGTAAGAGCTAAGTACTCTTTCTTGATGGTATACTTTCCTAATTTGGAAGGGACCAATATTCGGTCATCGGGATTAGAAGAATAAAAGATCTTCCTTTTTTTCAACATCTTTTGTAGCAATAATTTTTTATCTTGAGAAATGGGACAATTAAGTGATCCTTCACCTTATCTCCCCATATCTAACAAAGAGTTCATTTTGCTTCTTGTATCTCCTAAAGGTTAGCTAGGGGAGGGGATCCATTCCAAGAATCATCCTAGAATTTAGCTTTTTCACCATTATGAATAATCTAGGTTAAGTGAGGTAGAATGACTTCTCTACAATTTACAAAAAAATTCCACATTTTGGACCCCATGGGGGGGTTAGAAATGAAGATTCTTTCAGGTTGTGGAGAGTCTATGTATTTAACCTGCATGATTTTGCACTATTTGGTATCCAATTTTGTAAATAAATTCCAAGCTAATTTAGCAGCTAAGGCCATATTTTGTGCCTCAATATTATTAATCCTTTCACCTCCTTTATCATATGCTTTACAAATTTTACCCCATGAGATAAGTGAAATGGTTTTTCCCCTTCTCATTGAAATCTTAGCTCTAAAGAAAGTATCTTATACTTTTTTTCCAAATCATTAACAATACCTTTCAGAATCTTGAGGATTGACATCATATATATGGGTATGACTGAAAGAACTGCTTGAATCATTTTCAATTTTCTTGCCAAAGTAATTCATTTTCCTTTCCAAGAGGATTTTTTTTTCCTTAAGCTTTGAGCTATTCTGTCCCAGATTTCATTTTTGAGGGTGTAATGAAATAACTTGCACAAAAAGGAATATAATAGAAAATATGTTGTAAATACTTGATAATAGTTGAAAACAACAAGCCACTTTGAGGGGCAAACCTCCAAATATCTCCAATGAAAACACAATTCACAATATGATGATCACAAACTCACCACTAGCTCCTATATATACCTACTTAGGCCTTGGCTGCCACCCAGGACAACTTACATACTTAAATATAACCCTCGGCCAACCTAATAACCTATAATTGACTATAATAATGATTATATATCATAATTAAGAGTTAAGGCAACCATAAGCCAACTACTCATAACCCTATACACACTATAAGATTAAGGGTGTAGCATGCCCCCCGTCTTTAGAGAAGCGTTATCCTCAGCGTTGATCAAATGTGGATGCTTTTGCATAAAATCCTCATTTTCCCATATAGCTTCTTCAACTAGAGAGTTCTTCCATTTTATCAGATATTCTATGATTGCCCTTGTCCTCAACTTCTTGGTTTGTGTTTGAAGAATTCTCTCAGGATCCAAAACTATTCTTCCTTCCTCATCAAGCTCAGGTAACTCAGTCTATGCTACACCTTTTTTCCCAATAACCTTCTTCAAGCATGAAACATGAAAAATTGGATTAATTTTTGTTGACATAGGGAACTCCAATTTATATGCTACACTGCCAATCTTCTACAACACCTTATAAGAACCATAGCACTTGGGTGCAAGCTTGTTATCTTTTTGTTGCTGCTTTAGAGGCATTTGCTTATATGGTTGTATCACACAAAGACCTAGTTTCCCACTTCAAAAGTCCTTTTACTGTGGTGTTGATCATCTTTTTGCTTCATTCTATTTTGTGTCATTCCCAAGTTCTCTCAAAGACTGGCCAATACCTCTTGTTGATGTTGAATGTGTTCTTCAACTATGTGAACCTTTGGTTGTGCCCACAATGAAGAGGTGATTGATGGTAGATGGTACCCATATAGTGTCAAAAATGGAGAGATTTTGAAAGAAGTATGGAAGGAAGTGTTATACCACCATTCTGCTATTGGTAGCCATTGCACCCATCTCTCTTATTTATTTGAAGAAAAACATTAGAGATAGACTACCAAGCATTTGTTGACCACTTTTATATGTTCATCAAATTGGGGATGATATGATGAACTACGAGCAAGCTGAGTACCCAAGCATGAAAATAAGTCAAATAAAAAATTACTTATAAATATAGGATCATGATCACTTACTATAACTTTTGGAGTCCCATGTAGTTTTTGAATGGTTTTCATAAAGGCTATTGGTATAGTGCTTTTTGCCAATGGGTGTGCTAAAGCACAAAAGTGTGCATATTTGGTGAGATGATCCAGAACAATCGTGATGAAAATTTTTCCTTCAGATTAGGGAAAACCTGTGATGAAATCCATAGATACCTCCTCCCATATCTGAATTAGGATACACAAGAGTTGTAGAAGACCTGAAGTCTTAATTGTCTCCCCTTTGTGTTGTTGGCACACCATGCATTTGGCTACAAATTTCTAAATATCCCCTTTCAGCCCCTCCCAAAAGAAATCTTGCTTGATTCTATGATAAGTTTTCAGGAATCCTGATTGCCCACCTACTAGAGAAGCATGTATTTCTTCTAGCACCTTAAACTTAAGAGTTGAATTCTTACAAAGGTATACCCTATCCATGTACCATAAAACATTTCCTTTCCATGAAAATTTGTCAGACACACTTGAATCCTATTGGAGTTTCTCAATGAGAGTTTGAGTATTTGTGTCCTTCTCCCTCTCTTCTCTTGCCTCATTCACCTAGTCTACTTGTAATATAGAAATGGCATACAAAAGTGACTCTATGGGTTCATCTTGCCTTGATAGAGCATCAACCACAACATTCTCCTTGCCTTTCTTATATATGATCTCAAAGTCATATCCCAACATCTTTGTGACCCATTTTTGTTGTTCTTCAGATGATAACCTCTATTCCAAGAAATATTTGAGACTATCATGATTTGTCTTGAGCTTAAAGTGTCTTCCCATTAGATAAGGTCTCTAATGTTTCACTGCATGCAAGATAGCCAACATTTCCTTCTCATAAATTGGCTTCAAAAAATTCTTACCTTTGAGTTGGTGACTCTTAAATGATATGGGTCTTCCTTCTTGCATGAGTACTACTCCTATGCCATGTCTTGAAGCATCCCATTCGACAATGAATGTTTTAGAAAAATTTGGGGTAGCTAGGACTGGAGTTGTGCACATGGATTCCTTTAGTTGCTCAAATGCCCTTTTAGTTGCTTCATTCCATTGGAAAGAATCCTTCTTTAAAAAAGTTATGAGAGGAGATACTATGCTACCATAATTC
Source organism: Cunninghamia lanceolata (assembly GCA_027924645.1). NCBI lineage: Eukaryota > Viridiplantae > Streptophyta > Pinopsida > Cupressales > Cupressaceae > Cunninghamia > Cunninghamia lanceolata. The sequence continues at coordinate 2,842,825 of BSBN01000847.1, read as the reverse complement.
TTTAAAAATTGATGATAATAAGCTGTAAGCCCTAATAAACCTCGTAAGTTCTTAAGGGTCTTAGGAATTTTCCACTCTATAATCACCTGGATCTTATGAGGGTCCACCTTGACTCCCTCATGTGATACAATGTGACCTAGGTATTCCACTTCTCTGACACCAAAGATACACTTGCATGGTTTAGCATACAACTAATTCTACTCCAAAATATCCAACACTTGATTTACATGTTGCAAGTGTTCCTCCCATGTTTTACTATATATTAAGATGTCATAAAAAATACCAAAACAAATTTCCTCAGAAATGGCTTGAAGATAGAGTTCATCAAACTTTGAAGTGTCGATGGTACATTTGTGAGAACAAAAGGAATTACCAAAAATTCACAGTGGCCCTCATGGGTTCTAAAAGTTGTCTTATGTACATCCTCATCTCTAATTCTGATTTGGTGATAACCCAAATGAAGTTCAAGTTTTGTAAAATAAATAGCACCATTAAGCTCATCTAACAAATTATCAATTACTAGAATATGAAACTTATCTTTTATGGTAAACTTTCTAAGCTCCATGTAATCTAGACACGTCCTCCAAGTTTCATCCTTCTTTTGCACCAATACCAAAAGAGAAGAGTAAGCACTCTTATTATGCTTGATAATGCTTTCCTCTAGCATCTTTTGAACTATCTTCTCAAACTCACTTATTTGTGCATATGGATATCTATAGGGCTTGATGTTGGGTGGTTGGCTCCCTGGTACTAGTTGAATGGCATGATCATTCTCTCTCTCTTATGAGGCAATCCTTTTGGCATCTCCCCAAAAACTACTAAGTGCTTATCTACAACTGCTTGTAGATCTAGTGGTGTAGAAGCTTTTGAGTGATATGCTTCTAATGAAAACAATTGGGACACAAACCCATCTTCCCCCTTCTTAAGAATCATTTTCATTTGGTAATAACTTACCATATATGGAGACTTTGCATGCAACCCTCTTATTTATATTATCCTTCCCTTTGATTGAAAGTGCACAAATAGTTCTTGGAAGTTCAACTCAATTGTTCCAAAAGTAGTAAGCCACTGAACACCCAAAACAATATCTGTTGTACCCATGGAGATAGCATACATTGGGCCATCAAGATGATAATATCCCATGGATAATTTAATGCTATGGAATTTACCTGAACAAATAAAAGTACCACCATCTGCAATCAAGACCTAAAATTCTAGAGCTAGAAATATAAAACAATTTAGACAGGTAGCCAATTTTTTGTTGATGAAGTTATGAGTTCTACCGGAGTCTATCAACACTGTTACTCTTTCTTTCTTTAAGAAACCCACTACCTTGAGAGTTTGTGGGGTACTAAAACCTGAAAGTCCATGAAAGAAATGGTTGGTTGAGGAGCTCTTGATTCCTCACCTTGTGCATCACCCATAAAATCTAATATTTCTTCTTCATCATCTTCTTCCTCACTTGGCCCTTCAATGTAGAACAATTTATTTTTTGTGCATTTATGTCCCTTACTATATTTGTTGTCACAGTTAAAACATAACCCTTTTTCCTTCTTTTCCTCAATTTGTTGAGTTAGTCTAGTGGGTTGAGGAAATGGTTGTGCTGAAATGCTCTTCCCTCTTATTCTATTAAATCCATGCCTTCTAGGAACTAAATTTTTTTCTTCTGCCTTGCATGAGCTGAAACAAAAGACTCAGATATGGAATTAGTGCTAGACATGTGTACCTCATGTTGGATGTGATCCTTGAGACCACCCAAAAATAAGTCATTAAAGTTCTCCTCTAAAATTGTATCTACTCTCAGGGACAGGTTCTATAATTTTTTAATGTAATCCTTGTCTAATCTCATTTGTTGAAGTTTAGATAGCTAGCTAAAGTAGTTATCTGCTACACTATTGCTATATTGTGACTTTAGCTCCTTTATAAAGTCAACCCATGAGACCGGAAGACCCATTTTCTATCATTGAGAACAAAGCCATCTATATCAAATTAATTGCTCTGGTTCTAGATATAAAGAAGCCATTTTCACCTTTTGCCCCATAGGAATTTGATGCACATCAAAAAAATCTCCATTTGATTTATCCAAGTTAGTGGATCCTTGACATCAAACTTGCACATATCCAACTTTGGTAGCAAGTTCCTAGATCTCACTTCCCTAAAACAATCTCTAATAAATTCATTAATTTGAAACCTTAAGACAAATTTTGGTGGAAACCCTAATTTCACAATAGCTTCTTCAAATCTGATGCAAATTCGCTCCAATCTGGCCTAGATTATCTTCAATATGCCCTTGAAAACCCCACCAAAAATCTTGAAAATATTCACCTAAATAAGATATATACATGCGCTTCCCAAATTGACCTCCAAAATTAAAAAAAATCACCTTGTTTTTGCCTTCACGGTGCCAAGGTCATGCTTTGATACCACTTGTAATGAAATAACTTGCACAAAAAGGAATATAATAGTAAATATCCTATAAATACTTGATAATAACTAAAAATAACAAGCCACTTCAAGGGGGCAAACCTCCAAATATCTTCAATGAGAACACAATTCATAATATGATGATCACAAACTTACCAGTAGCTCCTATATATATCTAATTAGGCCTTGGTTGCCACCTAGGCTAACTTAAATACTTAAATATAACCCCTATGCCAACCTAATAACCTATAATTGACTATAATAATGATTATATATCATAACTAAGAGTTAAGGTAGTGACATGCTGACTACTCATAACCCTATACACACTATAGGATTAAGGGCGTAGTAGAGGGCACCTGAGAATAAAGAAACCCACAAGTATTGTGAAGGAAAATTTTCTATTTTAAAACTCAAAACCCTTGCATTTCTATGTTGTAATTATATTTTTGTGTTGTGAAATAATATCTTTCACTTGGATCAATTTAAACTTTGGCTTGAAATCCTACAATAATCTACTAGAGTTTACTTATGAATTTGGGCTTCAATGTAAGTTGATTGAACAAAAAGTAATGTGTCATTGCAAATAGTGTGAATTATGGAGAAGGGTAAATATGGAATGCTAATACCTTTCCACTTTTGATTTCTGTTTACCACCAAAATAGATATACTAAGTGCTTCAACCATGATTATAAATAACAAAGGAGAGATTGATTCCCCTTGCCTAATGCCTTGTCAAGGCTTGAAAAAAACTATAGGACTTCCATTTCAAGAAGGATGGAAAATTTGATTATTACAATGAATATCCACAAATTATATAACAATAAATATACAATTGCATCTTAAAATCATACAATAGTGTATGAGTAATTAAATACACTAACACTAACCTTGGTGCTTCACACGAAATGATGTATATAGACATTCACATGGGGATGCCAACCATATAACTATCCCACCAACACATGGAATACCAAGAGATACACAACTATAAATTGAACACAATATGACATAAACATAATGCGCATATCACCAAGTATGATGTCTCCACATGGATAGTCACCTTGTATAGGTAATCATTGTCATGCACTATCAAACAATAGTTATTTTCTTAACACTATCGATAGAAGCATGTTTCCAATATATCCACCACTACCCACTCCTCACTTGCAATAGCACATACAAACATAACATCACTTTTGATTCTCATGGTACTTTGTGCCATCTTCTATAACATTATCCTACTCTTAAATTATGTTGCATGAACTCCAACTGTTGCATCTTGATAAGATTAGTTGTCATTGATGTCAAAAGTATGTGCTCTGAAGATAGTCAATATGCAGTATCAGTTGGTGCATGTTAGTAGTATGAGGAAGAATGGTATTCAGCTTGATATCTAAGTATGATGTGGAGGTGAGTACACTTGTTCTAATATGTTTCCTATATGTCTACATTGATATCCTACCAGTTTGGTGTACCACACTTAGAGATAAGTTACAGAAGTTTTGCTAAGGCATTTATAGTGTAAACTCTAAGGCAAAGTCATAGTGTTTTGGTCCGCATTTTTTCGTAGAGAAATATTTAGTCTTACAATTCATAAGATAAGTTTATTGTCATATGGAGGAGTTATATCCAAGATTTCAAGTCATTATACCTTCAACAGTGAAAGTTATAAGCGATAGAGTTTCGGTTTGTGATTTGACAGAGTAAAATAATGATGAAGACTTGTTGGAATGCTCTGCATTCCCCTGGAAGTGAAGATTTGTCCATGTGGTTTTGTGAACATGTTCAAGGATCTTCAATGCATACTACTATGTAGTATAAAGTGATTTAGCGGTCCACAAGTTTAGTTTTCAAATGACAGAAGCTATAGATGACTTCAAATAACTAATTATTCTCAGGACACATGTTTAAGTACCTGTGCTAGTTGGAGAATGTACATATTGGCTATAAGAGTTTATGTGAACATTCTACATATCTCAATATGTCTCAAGTTTGAAGTACATGCAAATCCTTCTTCTTTCTAGTATCACATAAATTTTTCAAGTTAGTTTGTAAAGAGTTTTATGTGACTATTTTATGGATTGTAGTGTATTGAGTTAAGCACCTCAGAATGCTCCACATTCCTCCACATTGTTAGATATGGTCATGTGGCTTTGGAGATATGTTTAGAATGATGCATGAGATCATTCATAAGAGTTTTAGATGTGTTAGTGGACCACAATGCAATATCCTAAGTTTTGATATGTCATAGTCAGTCCGAGATGCTCTATTTTCAGTAGTTTAAGATGTTTCTCTTCTTATAGCAACACATAATGATCAGATACTTCAGAAGATGGGTGTAAGGATCATCTTGACAAACTTTATTGTTCACATCTTGGTCTGCATGATGTTTTTGGTCTCTTCCCGATGGTGTGAAGATAAACAGTTAGCAGTGTTACTGTTGGTTGAACTAACAGTCTAGTTTCCTTTGTTTGTGGTTGATCCTGATTATTTAATTTTGCTTTGGAGGATGTGTTGTGATGTATTTGACCCTGCTATACCATGTGTAGTGATCCACAACTCATTTTCTCTTCATAATATATTGTTTCTGAGCTGACCTATACAATATCACATGTTTCATCTAAATGTCTTTTTGGTGTTGACCTAATAGAAGTTTTGAGTTGTTGTGAAGGGTATTTATAGAAGAAAATATTCATTTGTGAAGAATATAGGATAGATTGATGAGGGTTTTAAGCATGAAGTGTGCAAAGTTAGAGTGATGGAGTAATTGTGCAAAGTAAGGTACTGTTGTTGATAACTGAGAGGGGGGGTGAATCAGTTATCCTACTATTTTCTTCTTTCTTAACTTTCTTAATAATCAATGCAACATTAATCCAAATAAGCAAACATAACTATGAAATGGAAATACACATGACACAATATTTTTGACGTGGAAACCCTGTTAAGGGAGAAAACCACGGGGTGATTAACCCAAGATTGTATTCTCTGTTAGAAGAATGGAAATACAAAATGGCACTTGCCAATTAGGGCTCATTGCCCGAGCACACTGCTCACAAGAAGGTACACTGCCTACAAGAGACACACTATCTACAAAAAGAGTGTTATACAATACTTGAACTGATTGGTAGCATCCACATATGCTGGAGTTTAGTTCTGGTTAGGCTCAGTACACTGATCTGCTGCACTTCATCTTTCCTCTTCTCTTATGCTGCTTTCCTTTCACATACCGGACCTTCCTTACTGCTTCTGCTCTGCTCTGCTTTTATTCGCACATCAATAACAACCACAACATTTCTCACAACTAAATCCATCGTGTATATATATCCGCACAAGTGATTTCATCACCTTTCTAGTCGGCACCCAGAATAGTCAATCTTTTCACAAGCTCTGATCTGTCGGCTGAATCCTTGCGTACCAAGTAATGCGGATCAAGCATATACTTGTAGAAGTCATCAATCATGTCGGCCAAACATAACTTATGCCTTAAAAACCTTTTCCATCATCAGTAACACATCCAGAATAATGTCTGATGTTCTGCCAGTTAGTTCTTCCTCTGTCCACACTGTCACTTGGGAACCCGACACTCAAGCATTCATATCTCTTTATCCTTTCCACACCAGAGGCTCAAACCTTGGAATCTATTAGTGAAGATACTCCTCTTGACTTCCCCAAATCTGTACTTTACCAAGATACTTCCTCTGAGAGATCCGGACCTATCTGTCGGACCTCACCACATGCTCTGTTCTTGTTTATTGGACCACAACATTCTTCACTCTGACTTCCGGTAGAGACATACCATGTCCTGCAGATGTGTGGGATGAACTTTGTTGCCATCAATGACAACATTCATGAATCCATATAGTGTCTCTTGCCAACAATCTCCCCCTTTGGCATCGATGGCAACACTTAGTGAAAAATGGCTAAGTGTTTACACTATGCTCCCCTTTGGCTGATGCTCTATTTCTATATACATTTTCTAGAGCTCCCCCTTAGTTGGATTCCTCATTTTTCACTGCTCCTCACTCCCCCTTTGACATCAATGGCAAAGAGTAGGGTCCGCACACCAAAATTTCCAAAAACAGTCTATACATATCCGCATAAGTATATATACAAGTTGTACTTACATATACTTAAGTATGTCTGCAAAAGTATTCTTCAACTGTACAACTTTTGTCGCCCAACTATGCTTCATCCTATCCAAAATTGAGATGTGACCACTCAACAGGAATGCAAAAGCTTTTGCCCTCTTAAGGTCTGTCAGATCATTGGTCCGGGCGGTAGTGTGAGCATCATTTATGGCCTCATGTATGGCCTCTAACTTAGGGATAATGATCCTTCTAAGTTCACCCATCCGGCTAATTATGTTCTTCCTTTCCTTCTCAAAATTCTTTATTGCATTTGTGATTGCAATAGACTGACACTCTTGATTTACTATGGAGGATGAGAGAGGATCAAAACTTTGAGACAGACTTAGGAGTTTATTCTCTTGTTCTTTTACTTTCCTCTCAATGTCTTTGGTCACTGTGGGCCAAGATAAGCAAAATTTGTACATATTTCTGCCATCTTTAAGAGCATTTTCCAAGCTTTTTATCCCAATATCCATATTTCTCCTATCATTAATTATCAACCCTTGTACCTCGGAGAATCTCTTATCCAAAAACTCCTTCTAGACCTTTTCTTCAGCTGACTTCTCTAGAGAATCAAAATGTGCACTAACACTGCTGATTAGAGTTTTGAGATTACTAGAAGAAGAGGCTGTGGGATCCTTCTGAAAAGATGGCATGATCTTTTCCAAAACTTCAGATGCTACCTCTATAAGCTCAAAGTCTTCCATGTGAGATTTCAATAGTTTCTCTTTGGCCTTCGCATTTGCAAATGAAGCTATCTTCATTGTTTGCATCGGAGATAGAGAGTCAAAGTTTAGTGGCCCTTTTAATAGATCCGGTTCATCAATTTCCATCGTCACTTTTGTCAAAAAGTCCTTGACTGATTCTATAGTGTCTCTTGCCGGAGACAGATTTTTCTTTTCTTCTGCAGTCACAGAACTGTCTTTTGAAGCTTTCTCCCCTTCCACAACCTTTGTACTGATATCTTCTTTTCCCTTCACCTCTACTTCTTTCTCCTTTACTCTTTCTTCTCCTTTAGATCCGGAGATTGTAGGTGAAACCGGAGGAGAAATGTTAGTCTGTTCAGGGCCCACCTCTTCTGTCATTTTCTCAGTAGATTCTTTTGCAACACTAGTGGTTGAGGGGTCAGTACCCAAGTCCTCTATAATAGGAAGATTAAATCTTTTGAAGGCCTTCTAGAGGATCTCTTCTGTGTCCTTGGCTACCTTGTCAGTCTCACCAAGCATCAGTTGATTCATCCTTGCTTTGCTTCTGAATTCATCCTTACAATCTTTGAATACCATAGTCATTGTCTTGGGGTCGATTGAAGGATATAGCTGAATTGCTATCTATTCCCAGATCTCAAGATCTTTTGCTCAAGCATTATTCTTCCTCATTTCAAGCCTTTTCTCTAAGCTTTTAGGAATTAGAGAGATAATTTCAATAAAAGCTTTGTTGTAAGTGTTCAAAAACTAAACTGTGGCTTCCTCTAGAATCTTTTTATCTACTTCATTATATTCATCATAGAATTCTGTTAAGGGTTGCAGGTTCCCATCCACAGTGACTGCTTTCACTACAACTTCTAAGGATAGAGTGGGTTTTTCAAAAAATTCCTCTTCCTTCTCTTCTTCTTCTTGACTGGTAGAGTGTTCATCGAATGATTTCTTCTTCTTCTTCAGTTTCCTTATCTCCTCATCTGATTCAGTTTCCTCATCATCCTTTAGGCTAACATAGGACCTTGTTGCCTTTTTCTTTGTTCTCTTTTCTCCTTTTCCGGATGCCTGGACTTCCGATTTTGAGCTTTTAGCAGGGATAGGTGCTGATCTCTTTGATGATCTTGTCCGGGTGGAAGATTCTACCAGAGCACTTTCCTTACTTTTCTTTTCTGCCTCTTTCTTCTCTTCCTCAGCCTTTTCCATCTTTTTCCTGTTGGCATTAAGTGCCTCCTTTAAGATGCCAAGGCCTTTGACAATATTTTCTACTTCTTTTCTCACCTTCCTCTTGATCTCTGGTTCTCTAAGTTCCACATGGATCTTTACACTCAGCTCCTCAAAGGTTCCAAACCTTTTTGCCTTTGGATCCTTTGGCTGACTTAGCATGTGTTGAACATGTAGCTCCACAATTTGTTCATCAACTTCGTACCCCATGGGCATGATCCATACAGTTCTTGGTTCTGCTACCTCCATTAGGCATTGATCAGTCTCTACCATAAAATAAACTGTGTCTTTGTATTTTTCAACAAGAGACTGGGGAATCCTTTCTCTTGCTTGCATCATTTTCTAAAAATTCTTGAAATATCCCCATAGAGCTGTATTTTGTGCTTTGTCATCACCAAGTCCATGCAAATAATCTCTGATTTGGATAGCTACTGGTCTATCATTTTCCCACACCCAGCCACTAGATCTGGGAAGCTCATTCATAAAGTAGAAGAATAAGCACAGTATACTTGAATGAATTCTTTTTATCTTTCTTTATTTTCTGCAGATTCTCCAAGAGTTGGTTCAAGAGAAGCTGACAAAGATCGTAGTCTGCATCCTTTCTTAACATTTCATAATCGGTGTAGATGGTAGTTCCAGGTACTGAATTTTCCCTGCTAGAATGATATATTTTATATCTAATGATCATGGAGGCATACTTGACATCCAGATCAGAGATGTCATCTACTGTCATTGCTCTTTTGTCAAACTTGGATCCAATAGCCTCACTCACAGTTTGATTCTTCATAGATTTAAGAACAGGAATCCCACCGGATGAGTGTAATCCGGTAACTGCCCTGATGGCATCTTTTGTGATTTTGAATGGTCCGTTTAACCACATGAAGTTGTCATGTATTCTGCTCAAAATATACTTGACCCATTCATCCTCAGTAAAACAGGGGAAATGTATGTATTGTGCAAAGTGCTTAATCCGGAGCCCCTTGTATTGGGGTTTGAGCTCAAATGAATCATCTAACAGTTGTTTGTGATAGATATCTCTTAGTTTGAATTCCCCAAACTCTTCAACATTTGTGTGTATGTAAACCCTAATATCTTCGGTGTGAAAAACACCATGCGGAACACTAGAGAAGGCTCCTAGGGGATCTACCTCCAAGGATTTGTATGGATGCTTCTTAAATATGGGGCAAGGTCTATCAGAAATCTTTACTATATTTGGAGTAGCCATCATCAAAGAATCTTACTGAGAGATATCAAGAATGAAGAATACCTTTTACGCTGTTTAGGGCACACACGATGAAATCTGGATTGAGCTGTATGAAGAATCGTCTTGATCTTTGGGAGAAGTAGTTGCAGATCTCCTTTTCTCTCTGCTTCTTGAATGCAGAATGAACAAGTGATTAATGAGAAAACCCTTATATTGCTCTGCAAACCCTAATGTTAGGTTGCAATAAATGCTCGACCTAAGTTATTCTGGTTGGCCTTATTTGGATGACTTGAAGAACTGGATCAGTCTTGATCTTTAAACATCATGTGGATCTTCCAAATCTTTACCATAGTTTGTTTGGATGTTTCCCTTATGAACCCTTTAATCCGCAACTCCTCTTGTGCCAATTATGACACCAATTGACTGGTTGGGGGAACAAGGTTTTCTTTGTGTCTCCCCCTGAGCCAGAGCTCACTTTTTAGTTTCTGGAAGGAATATCAGCACTAGAGTCTGGTGCGGATCCATCCTCTACATTCTCTGTACTTTTCTTCACCCAAATCTTGTTCATCTCACTTCGAACTTCATCCGCATTTACTTTTTGTTTTCCCTTATCTTGATTCTGATTATAATATACCGGACCTCTTTTATCCTGATTCTTGCTTCTACAAAATTTTGCTACATGACCAGATCTATTGCAAATTTGGCAAACAACATTTCTTTGCATATTTGATTGATATCCTCTTGATCTGCATTGATTAGCCATATGACCCATTCTATTGCATACAAAGCATCTACCATTGAATGAATTGTTCATTTGCATATTTCTGCATTCATGAGATTTGTGACCATACCTTTTGCAGTTGAAGCACTGTCCGGAGAAGGATGTATTAGTCTGATTCATTCTCCTTCTGCACTGATTAGCTTTATGACCAAAGTTATTGTAGTTATGGCAGTATCCATTGAAGGATGGATATCTTTGGGCATTAGGCTGCCTTACCGAAGGTCTTCTAGGCCTGTTCCTTGGATTTTTTGATCTAAAATTCTTCTGATTGGATCCGGAGCTTTCTCCTTTCTCATATCCCAAACCACACTTGTCATCTACCCTCTTTTGGCTTTGAAGAAGAACTTCAAGTTGGGCAGAACTTATCTTGAATTTCTCTTTATATTCATTTGCTGTTTGAAGATCCCTTTTGAGAGAGACAATTTGATCCTCAAGTTTTTCTTCATTATCTTTAGCATCTTCAAGATCAGATTCAAGATGTCTGATAATTCCATCCATCTTGTGACAATCTTCTGATTTCTCTTGGAGGGATTGTCTTAGATTATCTTCAGTTTTTCTTTTCTCTTCAACTTCTTAGGTAAACTTCATAACTCCTGATTCCATTTCATGTCTTACCATAATGATTTCTTTTGATAACTTTTCACATAACTTGGTTTTCTCATTCAGCTCTTCATTTGCATCATTTGCTTCACTTTGTCTTGCCAATTGCTGAAGCAGCTCCTTTCTCTTTTTCATAGAGAGACTTAATTTGTCTTTTAGTTCTCTCATGAAATCATCAGCCTGTTTGAGTCTTTCCTTTAATTCATTGACTTCAGAGTTTGACTGTTCAATATCATCAAGGGCAGTCTTGAGTTGCTCCCTTAAACCATATGCATACATTTGAATTCCCAGGTCTTCCTCAAGCTGTTAGACTCTGTTTAGGAGGAACTTGGCTCTGATACCAATTGTTGATAACTGAGAAGGGGGTGAATCAGTTATCCTACTATTTTCTTCTTTCTTAACTTTCTTAATAATCAATGCAACATTAATCCAAATAAGCAAACATAACTATGAAATGGAAATACACATGACACAATATTTTTGACGTGGAAACCTTGTTAAGGGAGAAAACCACAGGGTGATTAACCCAAGATTGTATTCTCTGTTAGAAGAATGGAAATACAAAATGGCACTTGCCAATTAGGGCTCACTGCCCGAGCACACTACTCACAAGAAGGCACACTGCCTACAAGAGACACATTGTCTACAAAAAGAGTGTTATACAATACTTGAACTAATTGGTAGCATCCACATATGCTGGAGTTTAGTTCCGGTTAGGTTCAGTACATTGATCTGCTGCACTTCATCTTTCCTCTTCTCTTATGCTACTTTCCTTCCACATACCGGACCTTCCTTACTGCTTCTGCTCTGCTCCGCTTTTATTCACACATCAATAACAACCACAACATTTCTCACAACTAAATCCATCGTGTATGTATATTTGTACAAGTGATTTCATCACCTTTCTAGTTGGCACCTGGAATAGTCAATCTTTTCACAAGCTCTGATCTGTCGGCTGAATCCTTGCTTACCAAGTAATGCAGATCAAACATATACTTGTAGAAGTCATCAATCACATTGGCCAAACATAACTTATGCCTTAAGAACCTTTTCTATCATCAGTAACACATCCAAAATAATGTTTGATGTTCTGCCAGTCAGTTCTTCCTCTGTCCACACTGTCACTTGGGAACCCGACACTCAAGCATTCATATCTCTTTATCCTTTCCACACCGAAGGCTCAAACCTTGGAATCTATCAGTGAAGATACTCCTCTTGACTTCCCCAAATCTGCACTTTACCAAGATACTTCCTCTAAGAGATCCGGACCTGTCTATCGAACCTCGCCACATGCTCTGTTCTTGTTTACCGGACCACAACATTCTTCAATCTGACTTCCGGTAGAGACATACCATGGCTTGCGGATGTGTGGGATGAACTTTGTTGCCATCAATGACAACATTCATGAATCCATATAGTGTCTCTTGCCAACAACTGCAACATCAACATATGATAGATGCCTTCTTTACAACAGTTCATGTTCATGTCTCTATTATAATTTTCATGTATCATACTATCAGACAGTGAGTCTCTTCAACAGGTCTTTGTATCTTTCCCTAAGGTTGTAGCCTAGTCTGCAAGTCCAATAGGGAGTAGTAGCTTCATTGGGTTGTAGCCCTAAAACAAAGTTGTAATCTTTTATAGTAGTGAGCTTCATATATTGTGAGTTAATCCTCACCGTGGTTTTCCCTCATTAGATTTTCAACGTAAAAAACCAGGTGTCTTTGTGTGGTGCATGCTTTACTTTTTGTTCTTCATCTTTTTGTTAAAATGATTTAATGGTTAAGCTGTAAATTGAATTGATTTAAATTTTAAGAATAGAATGATTCACCCCCCTCTCAATCTCTAGATGTGTTCAATAATTGGTATTAGAGACAAGTACCTTTGATAATCCTAACAGCTGAGGTAGATCCTGCATTTGAACACATGGAATTTGAAGCTGTGTCTAATGATGTATTTTCTCCAGAATTAGATCTAGAAGCAATGGAACTTGAAGGTTGGGACCTAAATCTAGATGAGGTAGACCTTGAAGGAGAACTTTAGTCAGCCCTTGAGGATCTGGATGAAGTAAGAGAACTAAACCTGAAATATGAGGTCATGCTTGAAAAATTAAAGGAGACAATTATAAAATGGAAGGCACAAGCCAGAGAATCAAAAGAAGAAATTAGCAAACTGAAAACTCAAATAGAAGGAGATAAAGGATGTGACATTAAACTCAAGGAGGCAGAAGATGTGATCTCTAGTTTGAAAGTCATGGTTGAAGAAGGCAAGAGGATTGAAGACTGCTTAAATATGAAGCTCAATGAGAAAGTAACTGAATGTTCAAAGCTTGAGGAAGAAGTTGTCAATCTAAGAAAAGAACTGAAAGAAGCCAAAGAGTAGATAGACAAAAGCTTAAAACTCAAAGGTGGCAGTGATCTCCTTAATGAAATACACAATTACCAAAAACCACATAAGGACAAAGGTGGTCTTGGTTTTGGAATAGAAGATAGCTCTAAAACAAACATGCATAAAGACAAGAAGAAGAAGGAAAAAGAAAAGTCACATGATGAATCCAAGAAGATAGAAGGAAATTCTGAAATAAAGAAAGAAAAAGATTGCACTGAAGATCCTAAGAAGAATGCCTCTGGAGATGCAAAAGAAGATGGATTCATTCCTGTCCGAAGATGAAGACAGAATAACTTCACACAAGTCTGGAACAAGAAGAAGAACTTCAGAAAGCCTACTCCTAAACAAACTGCTCCTACTAGGTATCCTCAAGCTTTCAATGGTAATTGCTATGCTTGTAATAAGATTGGTCACAAGGTTGTTGAATGTAGAAGCAAGATGAATCAGAATTCATTTAGACCTCCAAGGTACAATGCTGTGAACTCTCATTCATTTTATGGTTAGTGTTATGCTTGCAATAAATTTGGTCATAAGGCTAATGAATACACAAGTAAAGTGATGAGGAATGGTTTCATGAATAAGAATTATATGATTTCTCAACCCTTCTGTGGTTACTGCTACACATGCAAAAAATTTGGTCATAAGGTTGTTGATTCTAGGTCTAATGTGAAAAGAAGTGTTTATGCTCAGCAATCTAGTATCACCTGCTATAAGTGCAATAAAACATGACACATTACAAGGGTCTGTGTTGGGGAGTGCATAGCGGGAACGTAGACAAAAGCAAGTTTGTTTTTTTTGTTGGCAAGACTCCTATTATAGGCCACCGATACACCTCGATCCGTCAGACAACCATCGGTCAGAATGACTTTATTAAGTCTCTCCATGATCAAACTTACACCGATAGCTTTATCTTTGGCGAGATACAACTGGACTCACACCGAGTCGATCAACTCTTCATCGTCAGCGAGACTTACTTCTATCAGTGAAGTCTTCTATCCTTCGACTGATACCCCGATGACGGTTAAGTCCCCCTCATCTTAATTGTGACGGCTTCAACGTCAGTTAGACGTGACTTTATCGATATGACTCACCCTATCGGCAGAACTTTGAACTTGTCTCCCGATGCGCCGATGGCATTATTGGCAAGAAAATCTCTATCGGCCAGAACCCCAAACTCACTCTGCTGGTTCGAGACACACTGATGGATCACTTGGAACTCTCTTTGGTGAAACGAGATAGAACTCACGCCGATAGAAATCTCTCCATCTCCTTTTTTCGGTCAAACAACCATTGTCAGTTTGATGGCCAATTTACTCCCCGATGGTCTTGGTCTTACTGATGATGACCTCTGTGTCACTCCAACCCTATGGTTCATCTACTCTTTCAACTGAACCCTAGCACATGAAGATGCTAGGTCAACCTACTATGCAAAAACACTCTATCTGGATCCTCTGTACCGTCGGACACAAAAACAAAACAAGAGACAAAACAAATACTTGTACAACGAAGCCATTCCACTAATTTCGATAGAAATCGTACTAGTGCAATGCTTCACGTCGACATGCTGCAACAATAGAATACACAGAAAGAACTACACTTTGAACAAAAATCTACAGTTACACAAAATATGGTTACAGAGAACAGAAACCCAAATTGGCAGAACAGAACAGTTTTATTTCTCCTCAGAACAATACACAATCACACTCACACACTTCTCCTTCTTTTGGTTATTATCAACACATCCTGCTAGTAGTTGGAAAACCAACCAATGTAAATAGTTGGGAGACCAACTGATCCAAACTACCTCAAACTGTCCTACTGCCCTATTTTGGCACTACGTGATTACAATATGACAAAAGTGTCCTAAGTCACTTTGGACTTACAAAATGGGTTCTAGGTCCTGAAAGACCTAGAGACAAACTGAAATGAAAATGCATTGGTCAAATAGACCTTATTACAAAAGAAAACAAGATTTTCTAGGTGCCCCTGCACCATACTCCCCGGGTGAAAGTTATCTCAAGTCCTCTTAGAAACTAACTGCTGCAAATCACCACCCTGCTTTCTAATGTCTTCTTCCAACATCCATGTGGCTTCTAAATCAGGAAGTCCTTGCCATTTAACCAAGTGCTCAAAATAGGTCTAATTTCTTGTCTTCCTGGCTATCCTACTATCCAAGATGCACTCCATCTTAGGTGGTAAATGTTGCACCCACTCTACATTGTCTTGGACAAAATCTACTATACCTTCTCTTGTATTAGGTCTCCTATATAATGTTATATCAGTAACATTGAATATAGGGGAAATAGCAATATCATCAGTGAGTTCAATTTTGTAAGCATTAGGACCATATTTCTCTAAAATCTTACAAGGTCCAATTTTTCTCATCATCAACTTGCTGTGGCTTCCCTTGGGTAGTCTGTTCTTGTTGAGATGAACCATGACCATATCTCCTATTTGGTACTACACATCCCTTCTCCTTTGATCCACTCTAGCCTTGATCTTCTGACTATTCTTGTGTCGAGTATCTCTGACTTGTTGATGAATCTCCATCATAGCCTCTGCAAATGTATCAGCATATCCACTCCTCTTGTCCAACCCTTGAACATCTCTCAATTCAAAAATTCCTCTAGGATGACTACCATAGACAACTTCAAAAGGACTTAGACCTGTACTTCTATTTGTAGAATCATTATAGGCATATTCTGCTTGTGGGAGTACCACATCCCAACGACCTCCATGTTCTCTTGTCAAACATCTCAACAGATTGCCTAATGACCTATTCACAACCTTAGTTTGGTCATCAGTCTGAGGATGATAGGCTGAACTAAAAGACAAATTTGTACCCAATCTTTTCCACAAGGTTCTCCAAAAATGTCCCACAAATTTGCTGTCTCTGTCAGATACAATACTCAAAGGCAATCCATGAATCCTAACAATTTCTTTAAAGAACAAGCCTGCAATGTAACTAGCATCATTGGTGGTTTTACAAGGAATAAAGTGAGCCATCTTGCTGAACCTGTCTACCACAACAAACATGCTGTCATAACATGTCCTTGTCTTTGGTAACCCCATCACAAAATCCATACTTAAACTTTCACAAGGTCTGTTTGGTATGGGAAAAGGTTGGTACAGTCCTGCATTGGTTGAGACCCCCTTTGCTCTCTGGCAAATCATACAACTCTCAACAAACCTTCTGATATCAGATTGCATCCTTGGCCAAAAGTAAAATCTTCTTACTAGATCTAAGGTCTTATTGAGCCAAAAATGTCCTCCTAAACCACCACTATGTTTCTCCTTCGCTATATTATCCCTCATTGAACACTTAGGGATACAAAGTTCACTCCCTTTAAACAAAAGTCCATCCTGCAATGTATAATATGAGAATTCACTGTGGAAAGGATTGGCAAACTTACTGCATACCTTGTAAATCTCCTTGAAATCTTGATCCTCTTCATACAATCCTTTGAGTGCCTCAACACCCATGCTTTGTAGCTGCACTTCTTGCACTGTCAACACCCTTCTGCTTAAAGCATCAGCAACCTTATTGGTTATCCCCTTCTTATGTTTGATGATGAAGGTGTATGCTTGAAGATTTTCCACCCACTTCATGTGCCTATGACTGAGCTTTTCCTATCCATTCAAAAAACTGAGAGCATGATTGTCAGTGTACACAATAAATTCTTTAGGAAGCAAGTAGTGCCTTTATTTTTTCAGAGCTTGTACCATGGCATACAACTCTAAATCATAAGAGGAGTACTTCCTCGTAGCTTCATTCAATTTTTCACTAAAAAAGGCTACTGGTCTGCCTTCTTGGCTCAACATTGCCCCTATGGCCAGCCCACTTGCATCACATTCAATGGTGAAGACTTTATTAAAATAAGGAAGTACTAAGATAGGATACTCGACAACTTTCTACTTCAGACTTTCAAAACTCTGATCTGCCTCTTTTGTCCACATAAACTTCACCTTACCTCCACCCTTGATGGTCTCTAACATAGGTGCACAAATATCACTATAGTTCCTAATGAATTTTCTATAAAATGTGGCCAAACCATGAAAAATTCTGACCTCTCCTGCTGTCCTAGGTGTAGGCCAATTCAAAATAGATTCTACCTTGGAAGAATCCATTTTCAAATCACCCTTTGAGATGACAAAGCCTAGGTAAACCAATTCTTGTTTCATGAAGTCACACTTTTCCAAGTTTATCATTAACTTCTAATCTTGCAGCCTCTTCAAGACTATCTACAAATGTTTCAAGTGTTCTTCCTTGCTCTTACTAAACACCAAGATATCATCAAGGTAGACTACCACAAATTTCCCTATGAATTCCTGTAACACCTCATTCATTAGTCTCATAAAGGTGCTAGGGGCATTTGAAAGACCAAAAGGCATCACAAGCCACTCATACAACCCTTCATTGGTTTTAAATGCTCTCTTCCACTCATCCCCCTCTCTTATTCGTATTTGGTGATACCCACTCTTTAAGTCTATCTTGGAGAAATAAGTAGCCCCTCCCAAACAATCCATTAGATCTTCTATTCTAGGAATAGGAGACCTATACCTGATGGTTATCCTATTTATGGCCCTAGAATTTGTACAAAGCCTCCATTTCCCATCCTTCTTTGGGGCTAAAATAGTAGGTACTGCACATGGGCTAAGGCTCTTCCTTATCAGCCCTTTGTTTAGGAGTTCTTGAATCTGATTTGATATCTCTTCATTTTGCTGAGGGGTCATTTTATATGCTGCCTTATTAGGAAGTACTGCTCCTGGTATGAGGTCTATCTAGTGGCTAATATCTCTGACAGGTGGTAGGGAATCTAGTATATCTTTTGCAATCACTCCTTTGTAGCTCTCAAGCAAATCTCTGACCTCTTTAGGCCCTACTTCTCTCACATTTTCCTTCTTTTCCCCCTTAGATTTCATAATCAAAGTAAAACCTACTCCACCACCTTCCTTTAATGTGTCCATGAATTCCTTTTCTCCTACCATCATTATACTAGACCCTACATGTTGTTGATCCTCTTCTACCAATGACTGTATCCTATAAGTCACACCATCCTTTTGGAATGAGTAAGCATTCTTTTCTCCATCATGATGAGCCTTTCTGTCAAACTACCATGGTCTACCTAACAAAAGATGGCAAGCATCCATTGGAAGGATGTCACACAAGATTTTATATCTATATCCCCCAATACTGAATTCTACCCATGCTTGTTCATTGATGAGTATGTGCTGCCCCTTATTCAACCAATTGACTTTATATGGGTTGTTATGGGGTATCTTTTCTAGATTCAACTTATTCACTACTTCCAAAGATATAATATTATCAGTAGAACAGAGTCAATAATAACTTTAAAAACCTTACCTTGGATCTTGTAGTTGATTCTAAACAAAGCCCTTCTTTGAGACAGTTCAGTCTGAATTGGTTCCTTGAGCAGCATCCTCTTGGTCATCAAATTTTCTCCCATCTCTGATGTTAGATTCACTTCAGGAGATGTCACACTCCTTGCATCTTCTTGAATCAAAGTGGTTCTCTTCTCACTACCATGAGAAGTTGAGGCCTTCTCTGGACACTTGTATGCCGGGTGCTCTATCTGATTGCAGTTATAACATCTCATATTGGAGAACTTAGATCCTCTACCTGATCCATTTGTCCCAACCCTTCCATTAGGCCTTCTTCCTTGGTAGCCTCCTCTACTACTTGAGTCTCCAACTTGCTCTTCTTGGCTAGACTCACCACTAGGCCTCTGGTTAGGACTTCTTCCTCCAAAACTGCCTCTGCCTCTGAAAATTCTTCCTCCTCTACCTCTATTATTCTGCTCACTCTTCCTCTTTATCTTCTCATCAGCCCTTAAGGCCATTTGGAAACACTTGTTCACTATTTCTAGAGCTAAGATGCTGATCTCATGTTGGATGTTCATCCTTAGGCCATTCAAATACCTTGCCACCTTCTCTGACTCTTCTTCTTCTCTCTTTGATCTAAGACTGAGTTTATGAAACTCTTGTGTGTATGCATTCACATCAAGGTCTCTCTATCTGAGGTTCTGCAATTTCCTATACATCTGCACGTTATAGTCCAGGGGTAAGAATTGTGCCTTGATTTTGGTCTTCATCCTTTCCTAGGAGGTTATCATATTCTTCCCCTCCTTGACTCTCTCTCCTTACTCATAATGCCACCATGCAAGAGCAGACCCCTTCAATCTTGCCTTTGCCAACTTAACCCTCTTATCATCAAGGACTTCTTTGTATTCGAAATGATTATTCAATGCCTCAATCCAGTCAATCACCTCTTCAGCTTCCATACTTCCACTATACATAGGTAACCCATCTATGGTGTCCCTATTGATTGACTTCAAAGAATTTACAAATGCCCTCTGGTCTGCTAGTATCTCCTCTAACCTCTTATTGGTTTCCAAAATTTTTGTATCTCCTTCATCGCTGTCACTTTCTTCTTCCCTATCCTTACCCTTGGTTCTTTTCAACTCCTCGAGCTTGGACTCAAACATCTCTTCAATTAGTTTCTTCACTACATCTTGTGACATGCTTTTAGGAGGCATCGTGTTAGCCTCTGCTTCACTTTCGTTGTCTGACATACACCAAGACCACACCACCTGAGTGATCTTCAAAACTCGCTCTGATACCAATATGTTGGGGAGCACACATTGGGAACGTAGACAAAAGTAAGTTTGGTTTTATCTGTCAACAAGACTCCTATTATAGGCCACCGATACACCTCGATCGGTCAGACAACTGTCGGTCGAAATGACTTTCTTAAGTCTCTTCGTGATCAAACTTACATCGATAGCTTTATCTTCGGTGAGATACAATTGGACTCACACCGAGTCGATCAACTCTTCATCATCAGTGAGACTTACTTCTATCAGCGAAGTCTTCTATCCTTTGACTGATACCCTGATGACGGCTAGGTCCCCATCGTCTTAACCGTGATAGCTTCAATGCTAGTTAGACATGACTTTATTAGTATGACTCACCCTATCGGCGGAACTTTGAACTTGTCTCCCAATGCGCCGATGGCATTATCGGCAAGAAAATCTGTCGGCTAGAACCCCAAAACTCACTCTGCTGGTCCGAGACACACTGATGGCTCACTTAGAACTCTCTTCGGCGAAACGAGACATAACTCACGCCGATAGAAATCTCTTCATCTCCTTGTTTCAGTCAAACAACCATTGTTAGTCTGATGGCCAGTTTACTCCCTGATGGTCCCGGTCTTACTGACGATGACCTTTGTGTCACTCCGACCCTATGGTTCATCTACTCTTTCAACCAAACCCTAGCACATGAAGATGCTAGGTCAACCTACTGTGCAAAACCACTTTGTCTGGATCCTCTGTACTATCGGACACAAAAACAAAACAAGAAACAAAATAAATACTTTTACAACAAAGCCATTCCACTTATTTCGACATAAATCATACCAGTGGAATGCTTCACATCGACATGCTGCAACAATAGAATGCACAGAAAGAACTACACTTCGAACATAAATCTAAAGTTACACAAAATACGGTTACAGAGAATGGAAACCCAAATTAGCAGAATAGAACAGTTTTATTTCTCCTTAGAACAATACACAATCACACTCACACACTTCTCCTTCTTCTGGTTATTATCAACACATCCTGCCAGCAGTTGGAAAACCAACCGATGCAAACAGTTGGGAGACCAACTGATCCAAACTGTCTCAAACTGTCCTACTGCCCTGTTTTGGCACTACGTGATTACAATATGACAAAAGTGTCCTAAGTCACTTTGGACTTACAAAATGGGTTCTAGGTCCTGAAAGACCTAGAGACAAACTGAAATGAAAATGCATTGGTCAAATAGACCTTATTACAAAATAAAATAGGATTTTCTAGGTGCTCCTGCACCAGTCTGCAAGGGAAATAATGTAAAACCTACTCCTCAAAAGAAGATTGACATTGGTCAAGAAAAGAAGGAAATGAACAAGATATGGAAGAAGAAGGAAGAAGGTGAAGTAAAGGAAGCATTTGTACCTCTTCCTGGTGCAGATGGATCTTCTAGTAACTAAAAAGGAAGTATTGTCTAGGGGGGAGTTGCAATTGCAAATCTTTTTCTAACCTTTGAATGTATAAGATGCTAAAATCTTCAGCATAATGGCTAATAATGCCATGATTATGTGTGGCTAGTAATTTTATGATATTTGATCAAATATCTAAAGCAAATACACTCTCTGCAGAAGTTTGATGAATGATCATGGATTCCTGTGATAGTAAAAAGTTGATTAGGTCAAGAACAAAGAAATGCAATTAATGCAGAGCAACTAGGGTAGATTGGAAGCATATTTAATCTATACGTCATCAAAATTGATCTCATTTGAACGATATCAAGTGTGTGTAAGAGCTAAGAAGATAAGAAGGTTTTCAGTGAAGCTTGTGTGCAAACCCTAATGACAATATTCATAGATATTCCTTAGTTTTTCTTGTAAAACCCTAGTCTTTGGAAAGAGCTATCATGACAAATGTTGTGGAAAGGCCAAGACCAAAATTCAAGAAACATTCATACAAATCTACCGAGATTGACAAGGATGGTGCGTTTTCCCACGTTCCCATCAATGTATTGCATACAGAGGATATCTGCATATACATTCACTCACAGCTAAATGAATACAACCATTTGAAGTTGGAAGAATTCATAAGCAAACATCTCTTGGGTGATGACTTTCAGGTCAAGCCAGAGTATGCAAATGTAGAAGCAAAATTCTTAGATGTATGGAAGAATTTCCCCAATTTTTGCTATGAGGATGATTGGGTTAGAATTGTTTTAAGTTGTATTCATTAAGAATTATTCTATCTTGATCAACCCTACATGATTACAAAAGAAGCCATCAGAAATGTGACTGGATTGTGCTCCTCTAGACATGTGCTAGTTCTAAAGGTCATAAAGAATGAGGTGGTTATGAAGCCTATCGGTAAAAAATTTGACAAAAGAACCCTAATAGTGGATGATATCATTGACCTAGGGGTTTGGTATGCCACAATGGGTATTACATACAAAGTATAATACACAAACAAAGAAGGATCTGCTATCACAATTGTCATCTACACTACTCATCAGATGGTTAAGGAAGGAAATGACTATGACATGTGTGAGTTGCTGCAACAACAATTGTTAGATAATCTGAAGAGAACAAAGAAGACACATTATAACTAATTCTAGTATGGCTCTTTGATCATTTGTCTTATGTTTTATTTCTTGAGAGAATTGCCTGGTATGAAGAATGTGGTCTGGAGTAGAGA
The DNA here is from genome assembly GCA_027924645.1 of Cunninghamia lanceolata. Classification (NCBI taxonomy): domain Eukaryota; kingdom Viridiplantae; phylum Streptophyta; class Pinopsida; order Cupressales; family Cupressaceae; genus Cunninghamia; species Cunninghamia lanceolata. Next base: position 2,820,101 of record BSBN01000847.1, on the reverse strand, counting down.
TGTTCCTGTTGCACAACAGATCACGGATCACATGCAGAGTTTTGCAAATATGAAACAATGCAACACTATGTATTGGGGATTCCTTAAAAACATCCAAGATGAAATGCAAATTAAATGAGGGAGAGGATACCATAAAAAATTGTAGAAAAATACAAGAATGATATAAATTTCATGGTGGATAAGGACAATTGTTATATGGAGGTAGTTGAACCAAGGACTGTCTGGATAACCACTTTGCCTTATGAGGTCTCTAGACTTGATTTGATTGGATATGATGATATATTGCTTAGAAAGCATAAGGATCCCACTGCGGAGAGATTTGGGACCTATCATGAAATAACCAATAAGATTGTTAAGAAAAATGTAGAAGAAAAGGCAACGAAGATGAAATCAACGTTGGAAGAAATGCTTGATACTCCTGAGGGTCATGTAGAAGAACCTTAAACCACCTCTACCTCACAAACTCCTAGAAGGACAAGTAGGCCTATGCCTACTACTTCTACTTCCTCCAAATCCTCTGGACCTATTCATACACCTCCTAGCAAGAGAAGAGATGCTTCTAAAGTCTCGGTACAAACCAAGACTGCAGAGAAAATGAAACATAGACCAAAGCAACAAGCAAAAAGAGAAAAGATTAATTTGGTCAATGTAAATGATGATGAAGAGGATGATAAAGAAGAAAAGAATGAAGAAGAATATGAATCTTGTAAATTAAGGAGAAGAGAAAAGAGAACAAGACAAGGAGAAGAAGAAGAAGAAGAAACTTCCAAAGGGAAAGGAAAAGGAAAACAAAACAAAACAAAAAGAGCTCATCGGGAAGAATCTGAATAAAAACCTCTATAGCTTGAGGCCACTATCAATGCAATAATACAACATGGTGCTCTAAAGTAAGTTGTAGATCTTTTTGATGAGATGCCTTCTAACGACAAGACTATAAATGAGGAAGCCATAGTCAGGTATATGATGGCCTTTAATGTGGCCTTAAATGAAATTATTGATCAACTTTCGGTAAGTCTTGTAGATATACAAATAAAAGAAATGAAGCCATGGCAAAAGAGGCCAGAATGAGGTAACAAGTAGTTGAGAAGGCTGCTCCATCTATCTCTGATGAAGTAAAGGTTAAATTGTCTCAGAGACCAGCATAAGAATTTAGAACCAAACATAGAATAAACAATCTAATGGGAAAAGAAAAAGAAGAGATAGAAAGATTAGAAAGGGAAGCATAAGATAAAATCATCAATATTTTGTAGGAAATTAAGACTATTGAAGTAACCGTTGAGGAACAAGTTTCTCTAGACATGCTTGATGTGCCTATTCAGGACATAGATCTGTCAACTTTTGAAGGTAATGTAACTAGTGGTAATGTGACTAAGAATAATAATCACACTTCTCCTCTGGAAAGGATTGAAGCACAATATGTAAAGGATCAAAGTGAAGAGGGTGAATCCCCTCCGAAGAATACTAATTCTGGTGCAGAACATAACAATCCTCCTTTAGAGAATCTAGGGAAAAATGAGCAAAAGAAAGAGGATAATCCTAAGAAAACTAAGCATGCAACAGAGAGGACTATTGAGAAACAAGATGAAAAATTTAGAATGAAACAAAGAAGACTAAGGAAAAGCAATATGAGAAAGTTTAGGATGCTTCTATAAATGTAGGTTAGGATTTCTCATCCTTAGATTCATTTAAAGACCTACTAGGATTGCAAATGCAATTTCAACTGGCGGTTACACCAAAGCTTCAGTAAATTCCTACTCATGAAGGGTAAGTTGACTTATCAAGTATGTCTCGCCTTCATAAGTTGCATCTTGGTGACATCCTGCATGCTTTTGTAAGGAAGGAGTTCCTGTAAGAAAATTTGAAGAAGACTAGCTTAGTTGTGGATGCAGTAAAGTTGATTCAGGAAGGCTTATGTCCAAAGGTAAACATTGATCCTTCCTTTCTTTTGGAGTAGAAATTAAAGATTTTGATGGACTCCTTTAAAGATCACTCCTCTCATATTGAACAAAAGGAAGAACAAGAGGCCTTAAGGGAGATAAATGATAAAAGACTGGTTGAGGTATCTAATCAGTGTGCCAATGTACACAATAAATTGCAAGAAAATATAAAGATATTTAAGGAATGTATTGATGAAGTTACTGCCTTATATCTATTTTTCTTGAAATGGACAAATTCCACCAAGAATATCAAAACTTAGATTGACTCCATTGAGTCACAAATCACTAAATTGGTTGAGATATATGACTTGTCAAAAGACAAGGATGGATCAACTAGGACACAAATTGAAAATCCTCATTCACAAATGTCACAGCTTTAGGACCAAAGAGAACAAACAAAGAAATAGTTTGGTTAGTTGAGGGAAGCAGTGAATTTGAGACTTGTTGCATTATCGAGGTTGCTAGCTAAAGCAGAAATGGTTGATCTAAAAATGAAGACTCCAAGTAGTGTGGAGGAGACAGAGAACCTAGGCATACAATTTGAATGTCAAAGTCACATTATATCCTCAACAAAAGCAAACTGGGTATCTACTCTTGCATAACTCAAGGTAATTTACAAAAGCATTCTACCTTCCAAGTGAGTTGTAAGAGTCCTGGAGATAAGACAATTGTGGTTTTGTATAGAATTGTAGAGGCTTGTAGTGTCATTATTGATGAAAATATTATGTACAATGCATCAGTTTTGGGGTATCTCCATCTCAGGGGGAGTGTTTTTTGTAGAAATCATATAGTAAGGGGGAGTTCATATAGTTTTTCAGTTGATATAAGTAGAAGTTATTAGACCCTTTGTCCTTGATGTCAAAGGGGTAGAGAGAGAAATGTACATCTAAGGGAGAGTATTTATGCATGTCATTTTGGTTTTGTCATCAATAACAAAGGGGGAGATTGTTGCATCTTGATAAGATTAGCTCTCATTGATGTCAAAAGTATGTGCTCCGGAGATAGTCAATATGTAGTGTCAGTTGGTGCAAGTTAGTAGTATGAGGAAGAATGGTAATCACCCTGATACCTAAGTATGATACGTAGGTGAGTACACTTGTTCTAGTATGTTTCCTATATGTCTACATTGATATCCTACCAGTTTGGTGTACCACACTTAGAGATAAGTTTCATAATATTTGCTAAGGCATTTACAATGTATACTCTAAGGAAGATTCATAGTGTTTTGGTCTACATTCCTCCACAGAGAAAGATTTAGTCTTGTGGTTCAGAAGATAAGTTGATTGACATGTGGAGGAGTTATATCCAAGATTTCAAGTAATTATACCTTTAGTAGTGAAAGTTATAAGTGACGAAGTTCTGGTCTATGATTTGACAGAGTAAAATAATGATGAAGACTTGTTGGAATGCTACGCATTCCTTTGGAAGTGAAGATTTGTCCATGCGGCTTTGTGACCATGTTTAGAGATGTTCAATGCACACTATTGTGCAATATCAAGTGATTTAGTGGTCCTCAAGTTCAGTTTTCAAATGACAGAAGTGCTACAGATGACTCCAGATGCCTAATTGTTCTCAGAACACATGTTTAAGTACTTGCACCAATTGGAGAATGTATAGATTTTCTATAAGACTTTATGTGAGAATTTTACATATCTCAATATGTCTCAGGTTTGAAGTACATACAAATCCTTCTTGTTTCCAGTACTGCATAAATTTTTCAAGTCAGTTTGTAAATAGCTTTATGTGACTATTCTTTGGATTATAGTGCAATTGAGTTAAGCGCCTCATAATGCTCCACATTCCTCCACAATGTTAGATATGGTTGTGCAGCTTTGGAGATATGTTTAGAATGATGCATGAGTTCATTCGTAAGAGTTTCATATATGTGTTAGTGGTCTGCAATGCAATATCCTAAGTTTTGATATGTTCCAGTTAGTCTTGGATGCTCTATTTTTAGCAGTTCAAGATGTTTCTCTTCTTGTAGAAGTACATAATGATTATATACTTCAGGAGATGGGTGTAAGGATTGTGTTGACAAAGTTCATTGTTCACATCTTGGTTTGCATGATGTTTTTGGTCTCTCCTCGGTGGTGTGAAGATAAACAGTTAGCAGTGTTAATAATGGTTGAACTAATAGTCTGGTTTCCTTTATTTGTAGTTGATCCTGATTAATTAATTTTGCGTTGGAGGATGTGTTGTGATGTATTTCACCCTACTTTACCATGTGTAGGGATACGTAACTCATTTTTTCTTCATAATGTATTTGTTCTGAGCTGACCTATACAGTATCACATGTTTCATCTAAAGGTGTAAGAGTTTATGATTAACTTGAAACACTAGAATCTTCTACAAGCCAAGGATTAACCTTCTACATATAAAAAAAACACAAGAGAGCAATTTGCACAATATTGGATTCAATTAATGAAAAAGACTAATTGATTACATGAGAGAACTTGCTTTTATATTTGCAAGTTAGAGAAAAACCTTAATATGACTTAAGAATAACCTAAGACTAAAATTAGCCCTAAGTTAACTTAATAAAGTGTAATTAAATATTTAATTACACCAACACCCTCGTTAAGTGCACCTTAAGGAGAAATGAAATCCGTGCAACTAATGCAAGGATGGGTCTCGGCTACAAGGCCATGTTAGGTACCCATGAACAGGAAGAATCTCTCATAAGGTGGAGAAAAGGAGAAAAATCCTATGGGAAAAAACCCCTCTCCAAAAGAGAGAAAAAACATGCAAAAAAAATGCAAATAAATATGTACAAGTGATGGAAGAAGGGCTCCAACTAAGACCGCTTAGAATTGAATCCATCACAAGGACACAATCATCATCCCCCCATAAGAGGGAAAGACAAAGGCAATGAAATCACCAATACTGTAGAATCTCTAGAACTAGAAGAGGATGCTCAAACATGAATTGAAAAGCCAATCCACTTATGGCAAATCACATTTCTTCCCTTAGAAAGAAATAGATCAACTTGTGAAGTAAGTGGCCCCAAAATGAATGTCTCTGAAGACTAGATGGATGTCCATATGCCAAAATCTGAAAACAAAATGGAAACTCAGAATCAAGTGTCTCCAAAGATAGAATATGACTGGCAACATCAATGCCATGACTATCATCAAAGAGGAATGACAAGCCCTCCAGAGTATCATCATCCCGCTCAACCAAGGAAGCATCAATCTTAATAGAAACAATATGTGGAGGAGAAAATGAAGGGCACCATGATGTAAAACTAAATTAGTATCAAGAATACCAAGATTCAAATACCCAAACTTCTTCTCAGAAGTAATATTGACACAAGAAGTGTGATCAATAGTCAAAGGATCTGAACCATCATCTGGAGAAAAATTAGAAAAGGTGTATAACCGAGATGTAGGATCAACCACCCCAGTAGCAAGAATCTCTATGGTCTCCAAATCTCTAATGATAACTAGATCAGGTGTGGATTCTACTATTTTCCCTGCACCACTATAAGTAATCTGATAGATGGAAAGTAGATTATGTGATAAGGAAGGCAGACACAATATATCATGAAAAGTACCCCCTCCAATATCAATAGATCCCTTTCCTATCACCTACATGTACTTATTATTACCCATCAGGATTGGTGGCATATTAAAAGGCTCAAAAGTAGAAAACATAGACAATGAGGAAGCCATGTGATTAGAGGCTCCTGAATCAATAAGCCATTTACTTGATCCATGAGATGTAATTACACAAAGTGCCTTACCTTTGTATTTTGCAGCTCCATTAGCAATACATGCATGTCCTTTCTCAGTAGATCCTGACTATTGTGATGAAGGAGTAGGAGATGATGAACTAGAAATCAAAGTTGAAGGAGAACTTGATGGCACCCTCAAATTTTGCAAATTTGAAGTGCCTATCTCTTCTCGATGTGTCAACAGAGGCTAGATCAACATACTGCTAAATCTAACCCAGAGCCCACCTTTGTCAATTAAAATCTTGCAAGTTAGAGGTCATCTTGTAAATCCGTGTGGTACAATGTTTCTTGGTATATATGGTAATGTGTTTGTTTAGTTTCATGCTTCCAGGACGAGTTTTGATGGGCTATTTAATTCTTTTCTGACTGTGACCGGGCTAGATTTGGTGTTTCAAAAAGTTACAAATTTCACAATTCTGAAGGCGCCCCATTTCTTGTTTTGGTCTAAAACATTTCCTGTTCCAATTTCATCAAAATTAGAGACCATACGATGTAGTATTTTAATGTATTTTGGTTGCGGCAAACACATTCGGCAAGCCAATTTACAAAGGAGGTCCCTAAAATCTTTCAATGATGCAAGTTTTGAGGAAATGGGTATGCACTAAATAATTGATAATGCCCCTATACAAATTTTCATGACCCTTTGATATCCCGTCTGCCCATAGTGAAGATGCGTTGTTTACCTGGGGGAAGAAATTAAATAATTGACATTTGCCTAAGTTGAAAATGCAATTTTAAAAGAAACATTTATTGGCATTTTTAATAATTTGAGTGATAAATGTTATAACATCAATATTACTTTATAATGTTTGAAGAAAAATAAATGTATTTTGGGCTTATCGCATTAGCGCACAACCCATTTTGCCTCCCCTCTGCTGGTGTGCGATGGTGCGATTTGTCTTGCTCTAAGTAGGTTCTGGTATAAAATCTTTATTGCAATGAATGTTGGCACATTTTGATCTCCATGGAAGTTCCTTCTGAAGCATTTTGGGTAGACTCATGCAAATACCGTTGCCGGATGGAATGGAGTTCACGTTTTTGGCTCTGGGGCAGATTTTTGAGGCTATATATGTGTTGCAAATGATGTTTTTCACCTTCTAAATGTTGCCTTGACTTATCCTTATGTGTTGGGAACACTTTCAATGCTGTCCGAGATGAATTTTGGGTTCCTACAACCATAAAAATGCCCAACACTATTAAAAATGACAATAATAATAAGAAAATTGAATTGGAAGCTATTGCAATGTATTCTCTGTGGCTGGGTGCTATCAAGGAGCTTGAGAAGGGGCCCCGTGGCCTCATATCACTGCATCACAAAGGGATGAGGAGCCCTCTGATGTGTCTCTACGATAGTGCAAAAACAGAGGATTGAAGGTAAAGTTGGTGCCCGACATTTGCAAAATGAAAGATAGACAAGTCAAAAGGGAAAATAAATTGGAATTTATTTATATTTTGTCTTCTCCTCTTAAATGTATAATTTGTAATTGTTCCTGAGGCTCATTGGCGATGGCTTGTAATGCAAGACTCACCTAACTGCCTTAATGTAGTACTTTTTGGCACCACATTCTGGAAGTCTATATGAGAATGAGTGGTGTTTCATTGTCAGGTTGTTGAAGGATTGGGAAGCTTTTGAAGAGTGAAATACAAGTGCAATTTAGACTAGTTGCCCTATTTTATGGTGTTGTAAGTTTCATTTTCTATATGTTGAATGCATTTTTATGAGTAGTTTATCAGTTTCAGATTGTGTTAAATGAATAATGTTGTGGCATGTATTTCTATTTGCTGTCTCTAGTTTTATCTAGGTTTCTCTTTTGAACTGAGTTACTAAGGGTATCTAAGTTCTTGAATGAACATTTGTTGTATTGCATATTTGGTTTCTTACCTTTGTTTAAGGAATAGATTAAAATTTTTAAATCAAATATGGAGAGGAATGTTTGATAGCAGGGATGTTTGTAAGAAGAGTTAATAGAAATACTCATTCTTGGGTGTTATCTGTAAGGTAGATGCAAGCTAAACCCTCTAAAATCTATATGTGTGTTTTGCTCATGAGAAATACTCTGCATGCTGAAGATTGACTCTGAACCCTAAGATAGGCATCGGTCAACAGTTGGACAAATTTATGATTCAAACCCTAATCTTACAAACAAAAATATAAAAAACAAAATCAATACATCATTTGAAAACTCTAGGATTTTAGGAGTAGGATTTTAGATACCATGTTCTATGACCTACAAATGAACAAATGCCCAAAGCTAGGAACTTTGTAACCATCATAAGTTTTGGTCTACATAAAAGAGAACATATCTGCTTAAGTATCAATACCTAGTTGAAGTCAGGGTTTATTTTATGGGTATTGAATAAGGGAATACCCGCTAGGTCCTGCAGAGCCTAAAGTGCAGAGGAGACATAGAGTCAGTCTCCTGTTCGTTGGCCACTGACCTGAGGGTTCTATTGATAAAATATGGCTACTTTTAAGGACACCTCAAACAATCAGTCAGGAACACCAAAAGATTGGTGACTCTCTTGGGGAGTACACAGCTGCTCATCTTTTGGGAGAGTCAAATGAGTTAAAAGGTTTTCGTGGTCTGATGTGGAAGGTGTTGCAACATTTTAAAGACTTTTGAAGGGTGCTTTGTTGGTGAAATGAATCTAGAATATAATTTCTCAGGTAGGAGCTTTCAGCTTCTTGATGTTTTGTCCTCTTTGGAGAGATGTCAACTCTGTTGTTGAACCTGTTGGAAGCTGTAACATATTCCCAGGTACTTCATCTCTTTTATTCAATATGGTTAGATTGGAACAACAATACTGGTCATCTCCTTAGAAAAAGGTTATTCTCTGTTGATAGATATAAAGCCCTGAATTTCAATGGTATTAGTGGTTACCCAAATGCTATCCCTAGTGAGATCAGAAAATATTTGCCAAAATATACTGGACAAAATTTTGAATCAACAAACAAACATCTGCAAGTTTTCTGTCATTTAATGGATGATTTTGAGGTTGGACACGAAGATGTTGTTATAAGGCTTTTTGTTCAAACTTTGCAAAATGATGCTAGGGACTGGATTTCATTCCTACCTAAATGTTATATTTCTTCATGGGTTGAGTTCAAAGTTGCATTTCTAGAACAGTTTGGTGGACGAACTAATGTGATTTCATTAATTATGCAATTCATGAACATTCAAAAGGAAGATGATGAGTTGGTTCCAGCCTTTAATATAAGGTTTATAAAATTGCTCAAACATATCCCAGAATATATAAGACCAAATGATGCATTATGTTTGGCAATCTATCTGGCTATGTATTTGATGAGGAATGAGCTATTTGTTGAGAGATAAGGAACCTACCACATTGCATCAGGCCTTAAATTTGCTATGGATATAGAGAATAATCAAAAGTATGGAATGCCAATGGGATACATGGTTGTGAGTGTTGGTTACTTTAAAGCATCTCATGCATATGAGCAATGTAAAACAAAGAGTCAGAATAATTTTTAAAGTGAATGTATTTCTGCTATTCCCATTTGTTCATCATTGCCTCATGCGAATCATGAAGAGCTTCAAGTCATTAGTGAACAAGTTGCAAGTACTGTTGATCCTAAGTTTTTTGTTCAATCATTGTTTGACTTGAAGAGACAAAAAGGAGAATCACCCTATGCGATCTATTTACACAATTCATGAATACTTTGTTAGAAATCCCAAAGTATTGCAAACGTAAGGATTCTTTATGTATTGACTTATTTTATGAAGTATATGAATTAGGTCTAAGCACTTTGCCTCAAGAACTAAATCTTTAAGATCTTGATCAGATATTCGATTGGATTGGGATTATGGAAAGAGCTAAAGGTGATTATGCATAAAGCAATCATGGTATAATACATGAAGATAAAGAAATTGTTGTAGAAAATAAAGGCACGTCCTACAATGATGAATATGAAGATTGTAATCAACCTGTAGAAGAGAGATATGCATATGCAAATTGCATACATGATGAAATAAAAGAGATATATGAAGATGTATCTTGCAATAGTGTTATTGTTAAAGAATCAAAAGAATGCACAGATACCAGGTATGATGCATTCATAAGTTAGTATGTCCCAGTTGTTTGTGATAATGTATATGAAGAAGAGATGGAGGCTTATGTTTTGCATGAACAAGATATTCATGTGAAAATGACAAAGATAGCAACTACTTCATATGAGGAGAATGAGGTGCAAGATGTAAGAAGACACAAGATATGTATGGTGGATTGTTACAAATGGTTAGAAAAGCAAAGTTGTTGGCTACCCAGACAAGACAACACCTACAACAAGTCAAGGAATGTGTCAACTAGCTAGATCATGAGAGGCAACAAAGGGATCTATACCTTAGATCTTTATTTCTTCCAAAGGAAAAATGCATGGAGGTTGAGCAAGAAAAGGAAGAGCCTTTTGAAGCCATAGATGAGGATGGAATAGCTAACCATGCACTTATAGTTGTATCCACACATGAAGTAGAGATGGAAGTTTTTGTCTTACATCAACAGGATACTCACTTATCTGAAGATGAACAGGTTTGTATAGATGATGAATTTGTTGACTTGTCTCTTTATGTTGATCATGACCACAAGGTGGAAACGGAAGTGCTTACTTTTGATAAAAGTATGTACTCTATTGAGGATAAACAAGTTTCAGATATTTATATTGATACAACAGAGGACAATATTGATATCCATAAGGATGAAGATTTTGATAATGAGATTTACTCTAAACCTTTCAAGCCTTTTTCTTAAGCATCCCAGAAGGAATGTAATGATGTAGGTGTTGAGCAAAATGATGAGGATGTTACTAAGAGTGAGCTCCTTCAACCAGCTGGTCATGATAACTATACGTATGATAAGGTATTAGTTGTTTATAATCACTTGTCAGAGCATGCTTTGTAGACCTTTTTAGGGTTGAAGGAACAATATTCAACACATCAATTGGAAATACTGCTTGTGCTTGAGTATCACATGTTTAGTACAGAGGGTGTCTCATTACTTGGAAGAAGGAAAAAATCAGATATGGATTCATTTGTTTTATATGAGCCTTTTACTTCTTCTGATCTAAAGATGACATATGATGAAGATAATCTACAGCTATGGACATCAAAAATAGATCAAGATTACTGTAGATTTGCTAAGGAAGTGAAAGATGAAATTAGTAGAGGCACAACTAGTAGTAACATGAAATGCTTCTATGATAGCTGCAGTCAGCATGGTGCTTCCAAGTATGACCTAAAGCAGTCAGATGAAAATAGAGTATTTGATAGAGGAGAATACTAGTTTTCCATTTTTGGGGGCCCGGGGCCACCCAATCAAGTTTGAAGATATGATTTTAATGCAAAATGGAGCATTTACACAGCAACCCAATGGATTTGGCACATGGTCTACATCCCAGAGATAACTAGAATCTCATCATTCCTATAAGAGGCATGCATCCCCAAACATGTGCCAATGATAGCACCCTTAAATTTTGCAAATTTGAAGTGCCTATCTCTTCTCGATGTGTCGTCAGAGGCTAGATCAACATACTGCTAAATCTACCCCAGAGCCCACCTTCATCAATTAAAATATTGCAACTCAGAGCTCATCTTACAAATCTGTGTGGTACAATGTTTCTTGGTACATATGGTAATGTGCCTGTTCAGTTTTGTGCTTCCAGGATTAGTTTTGATGGGCTATTTAAGTCTTTTCTGACTACGATCGGGCTAGATTTGGTGTTCTGGAAAGTTACAAATTTCACAATTCTGAAGGCGACCCATTTCTCATTTTGGTCTAAAACATTTCTAGTTCTAGTTTCATCAAAATCGGAGACCATACGATGTAGTATTTTAATGTATTTTGGTTACGACGAACACATCCGACAGACCAGTTTACAAAGGAGGTCCTTCAAATCTTTCAGTGATGTAAGTTTTGAGGAAATGGGTATGTACTAAATGATTGATAATGGCCCTATGCAAATTTTCACGACCCTTCGATATCTCATCTGCCTGCAGTGAAGATGCGTTGTTTGCCTGGGGGAAGAAATTAAATAATTGACATTTGCCTAAGTTGAAAATACAATTTTAAAAGAAACATTTATTGGCATTTTTAATAATTTGAGTGATAAATGTTATAAAGTAAACATTACTTTATAATTTTTGAAGCAAAAAAAATGTATTTTTGGGATTATCACATTAGCAACCCATTCTACATCCCCTCTGTTGGTGTGTGATGGTGCAATTTGTTTTCCTCTAAGTAGATTATGGTTTGAAATCTTTATTGCAGTGAAGGTTGGCATGTTTTGATCTCCATGGAAGTTCCTTCTGAAGCATTTTGGGTAGACTCATGCAAATATTGTTGCCGGATGGAATATTGTTCACATTTTTGGCTCTGGGGCAAATTTTGAGGCTGTATATGTGCTGCAAATGATGTTTTTCACCTTCTAAACATTGCCTAGAAAACATAAAAACACCTAGCACTATCAAAAAATGACCTAGTAATAATAAGAAAATTAAATTAGAAGCTGTTGCAATGTATTCTTTGTGGCTGGGTGCAGTCAAGGAGCTTGAGAAGGGGCCTCGTGGTCTCATATCACTGCATGGCAGAGGGATGAGGAGCCCTCTAACGTGTCTCTGAGACAGTGCGAAAATAGAGGATTGAAGGTAAAGTGGTGCAGGGCACCTAGGAGCACCTTGGTTCCTAAAGGCATTTTGATGCATTTTGAGAAGTTATGTTTTTTTATTCAATGTGTTTTGTAATAAGGCTTTTAGCCATTGTTGTTTGGTCCATTTTGTATGGTCAAGAGGTTTGGGGTGACTATATAAACCTTAAATCCTTCTTAATCCATTTGGACCCTTGTTGTACCAATTAGGCCTAGAAGGTCTAAGGATTGGTTTTCGAGTTTTTTTTGGTTGTTTTAATGTTTTAGTATGTTGGAAGGAGTGTGTTGATCATTTGGACTCCATTGGACAAGCCAAACAAATCAACCTCCTTGTGTTAATGCAAAACACCATAGTTGTCAAAGGTGTTATGTGTTGGGTCAGTTCAAAAACCACTTTGGGCAATTAAATGCTGTTGTAGAAGTTGGAAACCAACTTGGATGGGTTAATATGGTGGATATCTGACTCCAGTACGGGGGAGAAAGTTTTTGTACGGAATTTGGGCACAAAAATAAAAAAAATTGACTATTTTTTGCTATTTTTCTTGCTGTGTACAGACTGTACAGAATTTTCACGTGTGCAAATGACATTTTTCTGAAAGCTCTTGGAGTCAAGGTTCCAATGCAACTAGTTTGAGGTCTTGAAGTGGTCGGGATCAAAAGTTATAGATTTTTCTTTCAAAACAGGTCCAGAAACCCTGTTTTCTAGGGCAGCCATAGAAATCCGGCCCTAGAATGCATTCCCACCGTTGAAAATTTGCAAAAACTGGTGAAATGCAGGCTAGGGGTATGTACTATAAGATTCCAAAAGATTTTTGTCAGAAAATGCAGTCTTCTATTTTTAAGGTGATGCCCTAGGTCAAGTATTTCATTGTATTTGGCCAATTTCATGCTATTTGAGGTTGTAGATGATAGAATCCTGTTAGGGTGAGCAAATAAATGATGGATTTGTGTTGTAGGGACATGGTAGAAGCATTCCAAATTCCTGCCCCTGACCTATGCACCCAATTTTGAGCACTTGCTTTGTAACCTAGCCTAAATTGATCAATTAGGCCTAGAGACCTAGTAGGCGTTCTGGATTGCTGGAGTAGAGTTGGAGCAGGAGATTTGGAGGTTTGTTAGGGTCCCCTGAAAGGTGTTCAATTCCATCATTTGTTTGCCTAGACCTTTGGGATTTTGTCAAGTTTTGTTGAGAAAACATAGTTTGGAGGGCTAGTAGCCTTACTAGTCAAGGTATAGGTTGAAGAGTTTTGGGAAGTTGGAGATCAAACCAACTGCGTAGAAGGTGTCTGTTGATCTGTCTTAAGGTGTTGGAGAAGCCTTAGGGGTTGGACAATAGTCTGGACATCAAATCCTTCACATGCCTTGTATGTGCCTTTGGTTGGTTGGTTGGTTGAAGGCTAGTTGAAGTGGGTGAGTGGGCAAAGGACAATAGAGTAAACCCTTGTGTTGTGCTTCCCTTGTGCCACTCTGCATCATAAAGTTGGTGCCCGACATTTGTAAAATGAAAGATAGACAAGTCAAAAGGGAAAATAAATTGGAATTTATTTATATTTTGTCTTCTCCTCTTAAATGTATAATTTGTAATTGTTCCTGAGGCTCATTAGTGGTGGATTGTAATGCAAGACTCACCTAACTGCCTTAATGTAGTACTTTTTGGCACCACATTCTAGAAGTCTATATGAGAATGAGTGGTGTTTCATTGCAAGGTTGTTGAAGGATTGGGAAGCTTTTGAAGAGTGAAATACAAGTGCAATTTAGACAGGTTGCCCTATTTTATGGTGTTGTAAGTTTCATTTTCTGTATGTTGAATGCATTTTTATGAGCAGTTTAACAGTTTCAGATTGTGTTAAATGAATAATGTTGTGGCATGTATTTCTATTTGTTGTCTCCAATGTTATCTATGTTTCTATTTTGAACTGAGTTACTAAGGGTATCTAAGTTCTTGAATGCACATTTGTTGTATTGCATATTTGGTTTCTTACCTTTGTTTAAGGAACATATTAAAAGTTTTAAATCAGCTATGGAGAGGAATGTTTGATAGCGGGGATGTTTGTAAGAAGAGTCAATAGAAATACTCATTCTTGGGTGTTATCTGTAAGGAAAATGCAAGCAGAACCCTCTAAAATCTGTGTGTGTTCTACTCATGAGAAATACTCTACATGCTAAAGATTGACTCCGAACCCTAAGATAGGCACCAGTCAACAGTTGGACAAATTTTATGATTCAAACCATAATCTTACAACCAAAAATATTAAAAAAAATCATTACATGATTTAAAAACTCTAGGATTTTAGGAGTAGGATTTTAAATACCATGTTCTCTGGCCTACAAATGAACAAATGCCCAAAGCTAGCCACTTTGTAATCATCATACAGCTTCGGCCTGCATAAAAGAGAATATATCTGCTTAAGTATCAATACCTGGTTGAAGTCAGGGTTTATTTTACAGGTATTGAATAAGGGAATACCCCCTAGGTCCTGTAGAGCCTAAAGTGCAGAGGAGACAGAGAGTTGGTCTCTTGTTCATGGGCCACTGACTTGAGGGTTCTATTGATAAAAGATGGCTACTTTTTAGGGACAACCCAGATAATCAGTCGGGAACACCATCAGAACTAACACTGAGTTTCTGAACAAGATTCTTCATCTAATCTATCTATTTGATGTAGCAAATAGTATCATCATGCCCACGTTTCTTGCAATAGCTACATATGGGTGTCTCCTTGGATCTCTCCTTTTTCCTGGATGAAGATGAACTAGGAGGTGCATGTGAAGTTGACTTCTTGCCTTGCTCATAATGTTTGGTTTTTTGTTTCTTTTCTTTACTGTTTGAATCCTTTTCATCTTTGGTGCCTTGACTTGCAAGAAATGCTTGAGGCTTTGTAGACTTCAATGTGCCCATTTAAACCAATTTTGCCTGCTCCCTGGTGAGTGATGTAGCAAAGTCATCAAGCGAAGGCATCTTGAATTTAGTTCCAAGAGTATCCATGGTAGCACAGAATTTGGAGACAAAAATAGAATAATCTGAACCAAGCTTAGCAAGTATGGAAAGAATCAACTGGGTGTCCTCTTTTTGAATACCACATTGTTTGAGCTACAACCTGAGAGATTTCAGTTTGGTGAAGAAGTCATGGATGCTATCTGTAGGATTCAGACCAATAAGCTCATTCTCCAATTGAAAACTCCTCAAAGTATCCTACTTTCCAAACAAAAGCTCTAATTGGTCCCATACTTCATGTGGTGTTGTGCAAGAATCAACATGGAAGAGGCGATTAGGTGAAATCAATTGACATAATGTACTAAAGGCCTCATCGCACATGTTAAACCATTTCCTCTTTTCAATAGCCCCTATAGGTTCAGTTTTTGAGCCCATAGTCACTCTGTATAACCCCAATTTCTTCAGATAGATCTCTATGTCTTTCTTCCACCCATGATAATTGTATGGGGTAAGTGGAGCAATTTTAGGTTGATCCATGATGTGTGAACAGAAAAAAAGACAGAAAACAATAATATACTCCTCACAATACAAGAATATTCCCCTTTGTGCAAAACAATTGGCCACTTGCATGCACACTTTCCAAAAAAAGATTAGAAAAAACATATGACTTCAAGAAAAAAAATTAGGTACTTGATTTGTTTTGTAAAAAATAAGTGGACCACAGTGTAGATTGTGGAACCATCTTTTTGATACCTATTTTTTTATGAAATTTGGACACCGTATGCCCAAGTTATGGTCGTTTTTCAAAAACTGCTCCTTTAGGGCAAAAGAACCCCCTCTGAGCACTGTAGTGGTGGCTTCTAGGTTGCACCGCTAGTGGCGATGGCTATCTGTGGTGGCACCGCTGGTGGCTGGCGGTGGGTTGACGTGGTGTTGCTTGGGTGGAGGAACCTGACAAAGTAGCAAAATGGTGGCATTTGATCCATGTGGGTGGTGGTTTGAGGGAGGCGTTGATCGGGTGGCAACGAATGTGGCAGGCCTGGTGGTGCCCAGAAGGTTGGCTGTAGTAGGCAAGGCCTATTCGCGGGTAGCCTGAGGGCTAAAAACTGGTCCGTGGGCCCATAAATGGCCTATGGACCAAAAATTATTATTTTTTAATTATTTTTTTACAAAGACCATACAGAGGTCGTACCACTTGTAAAATTAAAAAAATTACCTTTTTTTCTCCTGAGGTGAAATTGGACAAATGAACAAGCGTTTCTAGGGTTTTTGACCCTTCTGAGCATGTTGGTGATGATGATTTTGGTCAAAAATGCTCCAAAATTTCTGCTCCCCTTCGGATCTAAAAAAACATTCTTGAACCCTTCATAGATCTGGCCTCATGAGACCAAATTTGACCAAACAAAAGATAAATATGCCTTTTTCAATTGCTTCGAATATGATGAAAATGATGATTTTACTCAAAAAATCACCCAACAAAAGACTATTCAAAATTTTCCTACATTTCAAAAGGAGGTTGTAGATCTGCTCTGATACCATGTAAGAGTTTATTATTAACTTGAAACACCAGAATCTTCTACAAGCCAAGGATTAACCTTCTACACAAAAAAAAACACAAGAGAGCAATTTGCACAATATTGGATGCAATTAATGAAAAAGATTAATTGATTACATGAGAGAACTTTATTTTATATTTGCAAGTTAGAGAAAAACCCTAATATGACTTAAGAATAACGTAAGACTAAAATTAGCCCTAAGTCAACTTAATAAAGTGTAATTAAATATTTAATTACACCAACAAAAGGTATTTTTGGTGCTGACCTAATAGAAGTTTTGAGTTGTTGTGGAGGGTATTTATAGAAGAACAAAATCATTTGTGAAGAATATAGGATAGATTGATGAGGGTGTTAAGCATGAAGTGTGTGAGGTCAGAGTGATGGAGTAATTGTGCAAAGTAAGGGACTGTAACATCAACATATGACAAATGCCTTCTTTACAACAGTTCATGTTCATGTCTCTATTGTAATTTTCGTGTATCCTGCTATCAGAGACTGAGTCTCTTCAACAGGTCTTTGTATCTTGCCCTAAGGTTGTAGCCTTAGTCTACAAATCCAACAGGGAGTAGTAGCTTCCTTCGGTTGTAGCCCTAAAACAAAGTTGTCATATTTTATAGCAGTGAGCTTCATATATTGTGAGTTAATCCTCACTGCAGTTTTTCCCTCATTGTTTTTTCCACGTAAAAATCTTGGTGTCTTTGTGTGGTGCATGTTTTACTTTCTATTCTTCATCTTTTGGTTAAAATGATTTAATGGTTAAGCTGTAAATGAAATTGATTTAAGGTTTAAGGATAGACTGATTCGATCCCTCTCTCTATCTCTAGATGTGTTCAACACCAACTCTATCACAAGTGCTCATGCATCACTTTTCATGCTTCCAACAAACATTGCCTTCTATATGAAATTGCGAGCTCTTCTTAAAATACCCTCATTTATTGTCATAGCACCACCACATTTTAACCAACATGTAATTTGTATCACATCATTAACCACAACATCACCACATGTAAATCACCATGTTTATTGTATTACTACGTCATTGACTTCATCGTATAGTACCATGTTGAAGTATATAAATGTCAAGTCTGCCTAAAAACAGGACTACAAAAATTTGATTAAAAGATGATTATTAGACTAAGTATATTGTATTAATAAAGTATTACATACATGATCCATCATGTATTCAACAAATTATTCTTTATTCAACCATTCACCTTGCTAATTAATCAAAACCTACTTACCTAATCATTAGTTTACTTAGATGACTAATAAGTACCCTAACCATTAAGCATACTAATTTATTTTTAATGAGCACAAAGAATGTTTATGCCTTGCAATAGATTCTTGAATACCTAATTTGACATGGATGTAATAATATCTTAACATGATATGTTTAGTAACTTTAGTTATTAGAATTCCTAGAATAGGTGCATTTAAATTTAGTTTCATTTATATATTTAAGGTGTATAAGTGAATCACAGTTTGCTAGATTAAATTATAAATCTAATTTATAAAGGTTTTAAATTCAATTTTAAGGTTAAGTTGTAAATTAATTAAATTCATATTTCTAACTAAATATAACATTTAGGATTTAGTAATGAAACATTTTATTAACTATGGAAAATAGAATTAATAACCTCAACTTTAACCTAGCATCCAAATTAAAACATTATCCACTTTTACCAATATACCATTAACTGCAACCTTAGAAAATCAATTGATGTTTTTATTGCATCAACATCATATTCACTAAAATAAGGTTAGAATCTATTTTAGTACGCAATAAATACATACCAATCCTTACACAAGAATCATCATGTTAATAACCAATTTACTTCATAGATTCATACAAGAAAATATCAACTTTTGAATACAATTCCCAATCTATTGGTTCTTTAAACTTCCCAGAAGAAAAGATAGCAATAGTCCCCTAAAGAATACATCAATTTATAAATAGCTTTATTGCAACTATAAAAATCTTAGATATGTAGATACATTTTTCTCCTTAATATGTACAACTATAAAATTATATAAGTTGGTCTAAATAGATACAATTGTGTATAAGTTTCTCTTTCAAAAGATGCATAAATTCCAATAGTGCAAATCAACAAGATTCCCACATTTTCACCAAAACCAACATAAACATATTTCATCAAAGAATTCCTATCTTAGATCCATGTCCTATCCCTA
The DNA here is from genome assembly GCA_027924645.1 of Cunninghamia lanceolata. Lineage (NCBI taxonomy): Eukaryota > Viridiplantae > Streptophyta > Pinopsida > Cupressales > Cupressaceae > Cunninghamia > Cunninghamia lanceolata. Next base: position 2,801,093 of record BSBN01000847.1, on the reverse strand, counting down.
ACCCCGCTCCCAAGCACAGGGTAGGGTGAAAGTGATTGAAGGAAAATTCTTAACCCAAGACAAAAGTAATAGAAAATGTAATTAGAACTAAAGGAAAAATAACCCTTGTAACAAAGTAAGGCAATCCCTTACAATGTACTCATATCTTACTACATGAATACCTTATAACTCTCTAAATAGTTATAATCAATATTATAGTAGTACAATTATAACATTGACTGAGAGCTAACAACTTGATTAATAATCTAGTCTCAATATCTTAGTTAGAGATTCTGTAATCTCATAAAAAGGAATCATATCCCTTCTAAGAAATTAGAAATCAACTCCATAAGAGTCTCATCAATGCAATATATAACCATTAGTAGTTCATTCAACTCAAAAACCTCAAAATAAATTTAATATAGTTGACTCTTAAGAGCCTAAACCCAATAATCACAACAACCTGCAACCACAAACAACCTATTTAAGGTTTGCTCAAGCATTTTCCATGTGACCTATAATTTAGAATCGAACCATTAAGAGTTTAAATAAGGAAAGTTAAAAAACCTAAAAATTATAACTGACTCTAAGAGTCTTCCACAATAATAAAAAATAGTCTAGTTAGAGTAACAGACTCAAGTGAGTCTTTAACAAAACTAAAACAATTGATACATAGCCATCTCAAAAATCCTTTATAACTCATAAAAATTACTTGCATAACTGACTCAAATGAGTAATTATTGAAGATAATAAATTATAGGGCATAATGGCCTTAATTCCACAAAATGAAAATTTTATAAACAAATTCTTGTGACTAACAACCTTCAACCAGGTTATACTAAAATTAAGCTCAAAATTCCTTGCAATAAAGAAAGAAATATAAATTCTTTAAATAAATCATTCTACCTTAATAGAAATAGTTAGGTTCTACATGTTAGTGTAAATAAGGTCATATTGTATCTAGTTAGGATATCAGCTTTACTAGGATTGACTTATTCACACTTAGCTTAAGTTTACTTAGGATTTTTTAGACTTTTTCTCATCTCATGTGGTGAAGACATGTGTCCTCATGCTTTTGAGACACCTCTTTCATGTTTACTTTCCACTTGCATGAGCACTTGTTACTTGAGCTCACAAGTGTCACATCTTAGGAAGCTTAGTCAGTTGTCATATTCGACCATCCTACCTTCTCTCTCATGCCTATTTATACAAGGCATCTATGCACATTCTAAATATCTCTTGAATATATTATTTGTCTTAGTATGTGCAATTACCTTTTGTGGAAGTGATTCTAGTTATTGCTGGTTGATCTTGGTTGCTCTAACATGGTATCAGAGCCATGCTAGAAAAACCCTTCCTGTTTTGAGCAATTTTCACACCAAGTTGCATCAAGAGTTCATCATGGAGCCAAACAGACCTCACTGTTGAGTCCAAAAGGCTCGAGATAGTAAGAATTGTTGCAAGTATGTGCTATCGGTGTTGTCATTGATGTCAACAAGCTTGTGTTGTCATTGGTGTCAACTGTGTCTATTGGATGAGCAGAGATGAGACTGTTGTAAGAACATGAAGTGTTTGGTTGAGCTACTTTGTTGAATATGATTTGGTTGCTTTGAAGAGGTGCTGAAAATGTTAAGAATATGGTTCTGATGGTTAGTTTCGAAGTGCTTTTGAGAAAATTTGATTATGAAAGGAAACAATGTGTTGAAGAGATTGTTTGGCTTAATAGAGTAGTGTTCTGGTTTTGCTCTGCATTTCCTCTATGTTGAAGATCTATCCTTGTAGTTTGGATATGTTGTTAAGAGATGTTATATTCCAAGTTTTATGCTCTGATTTGTTGTATAGAGAAAGTTGTGTTCACCAAAATGTGGACCGTGTTCACTAGTATAATTTTGGCAAATAAATGACTACGTGACAAACTTTTAGTCACGACAACTAAAAATGACTAAATTCTACTAATTTTTTGCAACATAGCTATAAATGACTAATTTGATCATCGGGTAAAAAACACAACTAAATAATTAGTCACACAAATAAAAATGACTAAATAATTAGTCACACAAATACAAATTAGACAATATATATTACTTTTTTAAAAATAATATATATTACTATTTTTCCACATCTTTTAAATATAATATATTTAAAAAATACACATTAATTTAACTAAACTATAACATCTAAAAATAATAAAAAACACTTCCCAATATAATTTTATAATAATTACATCACACATATTACTTAATATGGCAACTCTTAAAAGGGGCAAGTGCAATCGTTTTATTTTGCTTTATTATAGACTAAAAGAACACCCTATAATTAGGGATTAAATTTTATGGTCGAATTTGCCTGTCAAGCAATTTTTTATGATGGTTATTTATTCAAAGATGACCTTAAAATACTATGATATATTTTAGTATAAGTAAAATTTATATATAAACTAAATATATATTTCATTATAATTCCATATAAAATTTGATGGTCTATCCAAAATCTCCCCTTTCATGTGATATAATCTTTTTAAAATTTTGATTGTATTTTATGGCAAAAATGTTTAAATATAGTCATACAGCCATCAAATTTAGGACCTCCCTATAATTACTTTAAAATGATGACATTGAGAGTGCAAAAGGCATCATTGATGAGAGTGTAGCACTTTATTCTAACATATACAAGGTATAGCATAGGGAATAAGAAGTAAATAGACAATTTTGGAAAGCTAGGGAAGAACCATCAGGAATAAATATTACAGTTTTTTAAACAATTTTGGTGAATAATAAATGTTTTTCCCCTGCCATGTGTTTTATGCTTCTTTACACCGAATACCAAGGAAATCTTTCAAAAGATGCAAGTAATTTTTGATGTATTGGCTTGGAGATAAACTCTATGAACGGACAATTTTGATTGACCCTATGGGTAGATGGCTTGTGCCAGCACTTGTGAAAAAATAATGTATCATTTGAGGCAATGATACTATTCTAGGCTTGGCAAGTATATGTTGGTTTTCCTAGAACATATCTGTATAGCATATGTCTTGCCTTCAAGTATTTTGAAACCATAGGTGACTCACACCATATATCCCACTCAATGTCAAGCTACCATGACTTCCATAAGCATGCTGTAAATTCAGACCCATTTTCACAAGGCATACAACTTACAATTCCTATAGTATATCATAAGTCTTAACTAAAACAAGATAATTTATGAATAGTCTAGGCCCTGTCTGTCTCATTTAATAATGAAGTATATAACAAAGTATTCTTACAAGGTCTCCACAAATCACATTAAAGATTCCATCATGAAGCAAAATATAGATTACGGATTATGCACAGTACAATGAGTCCTTTAAGGACAAAGATCTTCCCATAATGTTTTCAACACATTATTTGACTATGTAAGTGTACATCAACCCATCCTTGTTTGTTAAGTTTGCATGTCAAGGTATACATTTGTGCTACTAGAATAGGTGACTCAAAGAAATATTACAATCTTAAGATAGATAGCTATGAACATTTGAATGCAAGTAATTCATTACTCCTTTTCTCCACCTTTAATGGTTTAATTAATAGAAAGAAAGAAAATATATTAATATCCATGAATGATCAACAATAGATCAAAGGGACTGGAATGTACAATGGGTACAATAGCAAAGAATTAAGGAAAAAGGGGCCTTAGATTTAAAGCAAATACAATAAAGCAAGAAGAGTAGGAAAAGAAAATAAACAAACACACAAGGGGTTAACCTAAAAAGAGTAACCACCAAACTAGTACAAGTATAAAATTTAAATAGATGTGCAAGGGGAAGACTCCACAAGGTAGTTGAAGCAAAAGAAGACAACCCAAGAGGGAACCAAAATCTTGAGGTGTCAGTATTCTCAGATGGATTGGAGGAGCCATTAATATTATCATTGATCATTGTAGGAGTACTAATGCAGGGTTTGAGAATGCTTGTTGTGGCTAAGGGGGTTGACCTAGACAATCCTAGGTGGTAGTTGATACCTACTAAAATCTTTACTAATAGTCAAAGTTGAAGAACTAGTGGTGCTAGGGAAGAAATTGGTAATGTGAGATTTCCCTTGAGATTGGGTGTGAGAGGGTCCTCAACATCAAAAAGAGATGGAGTCACAACCATTAAAATGAGTCGGGTGCCAAGTAGCCTTATCTTTAGTACACCACAAGGTTGAGCAGTTCCTCAATGATCTACCTCCATTTGTATGTGAATCAATAGTATCTGAAGAGCACGTAATGCTTCCAATATCTGTTATGGGTTGAAAGAAGCAATCAATTTGGTAGATCTGGTATAAACAATAGTACCTCCCCATAGATTTCATAGCTAAGAATTCTATTCTCAAACCACCATAAAGAGAAGCATGATGTCATTAACAAACAAGAGAATATAAATTAATATATGGATACCTCTACTCTACATGGATGGTCTCTCAATGTGAAGAACTCTTTTTTAATGTAGAGTGTAAGGCTAAGCAATGTTTCTTTCAATTTTAGGGACAACCCACATTTATAAGGACAACCTCGAGTTCAAAGCTCTATAGGAAAGCAACTCTCTAGTAGAGGATACACATGCCATCTTCATGATCCATGCCCCTGCCATTAGATATAATACCAAAAAGGGTCAACTATCCCCGCAAATGTCTAATTGTCTCACATTTTCAAACATGGCAAGGACTTCAAGGAGGTTGGAGCCTAAATCCACAGAAGAGATGGAACTATTATCTTGTAAATGTACAAATCCACACCAAATTGAGGTCAATTCTACATATGAGTTGAGGAAACTCCAAATGGCAGAACCTCTAGTGGTGATGCTTCTTCTTAGACTCCAAACTTTCCCTACCATTAATGTATCTAAGAATCATCACCTAAGAAAAATTCCTTGGTAACCTAGCCTTTGGCTTCTTGATGTATAGGGCAAGACAAATGACATGATCCATCCATGATTTCTTGCTCATGGGGAGTTCTTTTCTATAAGCTAGACTAGCAGTTCCCCAACACACAAGCTCAAGTTGCTTTTTAAGTGTTGTGAGTTCATAATACTCAAACAAAGAGTTCTCCCAAATCTTTGTTTCACATTCCACAGGGAACAAGTCATGAAAACTGGTGCACCCACTAATAGAATGTGAATCTGATCCAATTCTATCCAGTATTGTAAAATTATTTATCATCCAATTGTTTTTGTTGAGAAGGCCCATTAAGTCAAGCTTGAACCTTGTGGGTTTTCCTTCATTTTCAAAGTAAATAAAGTAAATTGTAAATTATAAATTGTCAAACAAAGTAAACTAAACAACATAGATAAAATGTTTCTTAGGAAAATTGATACATTCAACATACTCTGCCCCAATGTCGTCTCCCTCATGTTAAAGGATTAACTAACTATATAAGATTGACATGCTTCACAATATCAAGGTAAAAGGAAATTGTTACAGCAACATTCATGGATAAGGTGCAGACCTGAAATGACAGTGATATCTTTTATTCATTGGTACAAGGAGGAGGTCCAAGCAATAACAATTCACCTAAATGAAGACCTGAGTGAAAATCACAAATCCAATGGTAGGGTCTCACTAGATCTAGAAAAACCAGTCCAAGTTGAAATAACAAAAATAAAACCATAGCTAATCTTCACTTTTTTTTATAAAAGAGTACAAATAGAACCTTTGTTTGCAATGATTAAAAATTGTCAGTGATAGTTCTAAAACTAGTAATTTTGTGATTTCAAATAATATTAAGTTTTGAGTGTCCAGTCCTAGAAGATGATAGTATTCCTATGATTAGGATTGGTAAAGCACCAAGAAAAGGGAGAGATTTTCCCAATCTTCCACCCACTTTTGTAAATTCATGTACACTTTTGGAGCCATAAATCTCTATAGAAAATAGATCTTTACCCTCTTACCAAAACAAAAAGAATTTTGGTTCTTAGTTTTGTAAAATCATACGCAATTAAAAAAAGATCTAGAAGATAGATTCAATTTGAAAGCTCCTACACTTTCAAGGTCTTCCCATTGCTTATGTGGAAGAAGTTAAGAATGTTTGTTGATTCTTCATTAAGAAAAAAAGAAGAAATCAAGAATTCCAACATGGTTATATTACTAGTTCTTCATTAAGAAAAAAAGCAGAAATCAAGAATTCCAACATGGTTATATTACTAGAAGACTAAGTGTTATGACCTAAGCCACGACAGTCCACACTCTCACTTTGGTTAGGTAGGTAGACTTGCACAAACTCACACTAGACAACATATTGCTAGCACAAACTTCATGGCACCAAACTCAAACCCCAATGGCAACACTCTAGGCCATTGACACTCTTCCATTCAACAACTCAGTCAGCCAGCTACTAGATTGGTGTTACCTAAGTTGACACACAGTGCAGAAGACTTCCACATAGGTCAGACTCAGTATCTGTGCCAAAGTTTCAATCACATGCCAGTACTCTATAAAACATTCCCATGGTTCATGCCACATCAGTAGACTAGCCCACATCACAAAATATAGATTACATCGTAAAATGCCATTTCTATACATCCATTGCATTGCATAAAATATGTTTCATGTTGTTTTCCTTCCATCGGAGGGACCTTAAAATTTCTTATCCTGATATGTTATATTCTCCTCGATGATATTCTTTTATACAAATTTTTTTTTTTGAAGAGACTTTAGAACAACTCTTACTGATATGGTATGGTGTCTTTGATGATGTTTGTTTTATCGAGGAGACTTGAAAGTAGCTCCGACTGATACGGTGTAGTCTCTTCGACGATGCTTATGGTGCAGTCTCTTCGACAATGCCTGTGTGTGAATTGGAGCTTTGGATGAGGGTATGAACATCAATCAAAAGCATATTCAGGAGTGGATTTTTATCAAATATTGTAGTTGCAAGTTCCACTTCGGATCACCAAAGCCTTCACAAAAACTTCTACACAAAATTCAATAATGAAGAATTTTACTAATGATTGGTTGATTTATTTGAAATTTGAGATGTTGTAGCAACATTTGTAATTGAATAATGTTTTGATTAAATGTCATCTGACAATGCGGTGGAACTTGGCACCTAGAAAAATATTCTGGACAATGTCTGGTGTTTAATGATGTTGATGTTGCTGCAGTTTGTTGAAGAAGGGGGATCCAAAGTTTTGGCCTCAGAGGTTAACCATGGTAGTCTATAAGTTCCAAAAGGTGGGTTTTTTTCCTTTGGGATTTTCCTTAAGTAAAACATGATTTTTTTTTGTATTTCAATTCATTACTATTTGCAGGAATATTTAAACTAGAGCCTATTTTGGTTCCTTTTGCTTAGTCTTTTGCTTAGTCAGAGAGGAAGTATATAGAAGTTGATGATGGCAAGAAGGGACTAATGTTTTGTGTATTTCTTCTCTTCTATTGTTTACTGGGAATTTGGGTGTACAGACAAAAGTGTAACTCCCTTGTTTGTGAACAATCAGCCTTGTGATCTACAATTTCTATTGTAATTTCCTAGAGAATTGCAGTGATTTGCTAATGTTGGAGAATTTTTATAGTTTATGCAGAGAATATTTGGAAGTGGATTTTTATCAAATATTGTAGTTGCAAGTTCCACTTCAGATCACCAAAGCCTTCACAAAAACTTCTGCACAAAATTCAATAATGAAGAATTTATGCACAAAATCTCTTTTGAATGATTTCAAATTGTGATCAATTTATTTGTAGCTTATAATGTGTAGATGAGATTTGATGTTCCCTGTAGTTTCATATTATTAGATTGGGGGGACTTTCACAAGTTCCCTCTGATATGACTCAGTCTCTTCAATAATTTTCAATGCGGATCATTTTCTTTTTATCCAAGGGACTCTAAGACTTCTGCTGATGTGTTGTAGTCTGCTCGATGATGATCACATTCTTTCATGCATGGTGTTTCATCAGAGGGACATTAAAGTAGCTCCCACTGATACAGTAAAGCCTCTTCGATAATGATTATTTTATTGGGGAGACATGAAAGTAGCTCCCACTGATATGGTGCAATCTCTCCGATGATGGATGTCCATAACCTATTCCAAAGCTCCCATTTTGGCACATGCAGGGAGTATGTTGGAAAAGGTTGTCGAATTTAGGTTTACACTTGCTAATTGCATTTGCTTGAAAGTTTCTAAAGCCTTTTCAACAAATCCATTTTGTGCATATCCCAAAACCATTGCATTCCATGAGATGACATCTCTTTGGGGAATTCTGCCAAACAATTCACATGCCTTGTCAATGTTTCCACATTTTGCATACATGTCTACCAGGGCAGTTGAAAATACAACATCTAACAAAATTCCTCTATCCATTACTTTTTGATGGATGTCCATACCTTGTTCCAATGCTCCCATTTTGGTGCAGGCATGAAGGATGCTGGAAAAGGTTGTGGAATTTGGCTTTACAACTGCCAATTGTATTTGCTTGAAAGTTTGTAAATCCTTTCCAACAAATCCATTTTGTGCATATCTAGCAATAATTGCAATCCAAGAGATGACATCTCTTTGAGGCATTCTGTCCAACTGTAATATCTGACAAAAATCCCCCATCCATTATGCTTTGATGGATGCCCATTCCCTATTCCAAAGCTTCTATTTTAGAATAGGCAGGGAGGATGTTGGCAAAGGTTATGTAGTCTAGATTTACACCTGCCAATTGCATTTGCTTGAAAGTTTCTAGAGCTTTTTCAAAAAATCCAATTTGTGTGTGTTGAAATTAGGGTAGACAACTGAGAGGGGATGAATTAGTTGTCACAAAAACTTTTATCCTTTTCTGCAATTAAACTTCTTTACCACTTATTAATAGATGAATGATATAACCATGAAAGCATGAATCAACAACACATGAGCAGAAACATAATCAACACATATGACACCAAGATTTTTACATGGAAACCCGGTTAAGGGAAAAACCATGGTGGGGGTTAACCTACAAGATTTATTCTCTGTTAAAAGAATAGAAAAATGGGAAGGCACTTGCCTTCGGGTGCACTGCCTAGAGCTCACTGCTCAAAAAAGGCTCACTGCCTACAGGAATATTTATAAGTTTATCACAGAAAAATTGAACTGGAAAACAACATCTTCTTCATGTCAAGGTCAGTTCCATTGATGTGCACAATACTTTTGCTCTTCCCCCTAACACTTTTTCACTATCTCCTCATTCTTTATTGCTCTTCCTCTTCTATTCTTCCTCTTCTCTGCTCTATTTTTCTTCCTTTCTTAGGATCTTATCATTTTCACATAAGGATACATTTCCACAACTCAACCACACATATTTATATGCTTCATCAACCTTGGAATACACATCAAGGTTGGCACTACAAACATATGACTTAATGCGAATCACTATACTATCAGCCAAACATAGTTGGGACCCAAATCTTCCTTGAACAACAAGCCACACTTCATATAACCTATCTTAGATCATCCACAACATGCACAAAGCATCTGGTCGGCCAAGACTGGAAATAACAACATCTAAAGAGAAATCTTCAATCACGAGCTCAAACCTCAATGCAGATCACCAACATAATAGGCACATGATCTAGAGATCTCCACAAGCACAATGAAATCAACAAGAACAACTGCACCACCTCAAATCACCAGAATCACTTGCATCTTTATATCGAAACATAAGAACACCAACTACCATGACTGTCATACTAGAAAGATTGCTTGTAGACCTCCAAACCATGAACTAGTTGAGTTGAGGATACACACTGATATCCCAAACACACCTCTAGATCCGCAGATCATAATATTTCAATGCGGATCAATCCAAACCAAATTCTTGTCACTTTGTCACCTCTGAACAACTGCAAAACTCGGTTCTACTCACATGGCCATAACTTCACAAATTCTTCATTCAAATCCCTCAAAACTTAACTGGAGCAACTTCAGACAATCCTTTACAACACCCTTTGGTCCACAGACTCTGATCTTCATCTCACTGGGAATGCAGAGCAATCTACTCCACTGAACTACATTGTCTTCACTGTCTCTTACAGAGAGATATGTGACTCACTTGTTTCTTCTAGGGAGGCTAATTTTCTCAATATCCTCAACATACAGGTATTCTAGAGTGAAATACAGTTGACACCAATGACAACAAGGATATGTTGACATCAATGACACCACCGATTAGGCACATATTTGCAACAATCTCCCCCTTTGTCATTGATGGCAACATATGATGTAAAAAATTGTTTCAACCATCAAGACAAGAATTTCTCCCCCTTTCTCTTATCACATCTGCACCCATTTTCTTTACTGCTCCCTCTTTCACCATCAATTGCTTACTTTCAATTTTTTCACATGACTTCTCTCCCCCTTTGACATCAATGGAAAAGGGAACATATTTGCAATCATCTCTTCCTCCTTTTGTTTCTTAATCTAGAATTAGCATACTGACTACTCCCCCTGAGTAGCAACTCCTTAACACCAATCCAGATCACAAGATATGACTGTGAATTCCACCGGACTGATGCACCTTAGTTCTAAACAGGAGGGGTAATAACCCATAGCATCATTTTGAGATACTCAAAAGTATCCTTACGTAGAGGCTTAGTGAAGATATCTGCAATCTGATCCTTTGAAGAAAAAAACTCCAATCTGACATCATTCTCATTTACCTTCTCTCTCAAAAAGTGAAACTTGATGGATATGTGCTTTGTCTTTGAATGCAACACTAGATTCTTTGAAATGTTTATTGCACTTGAATTATCACAAAAGGTTGTAACAGGTTCTTCAAACACAACTATGATATCCTTCAACATTTGCTTCATCCACAAAACTTGAGTACAATTACCTGTTGTTGCTATGTAGACAGAGATATTGCCTCCTTTTTACTCAACCAAGAAACCAATCTCTTTCCCAAGAAAAATGCACCTCCACTAGTACTCTTCCTATCGTCCACATCTCCTGCCCAATTAGCATCTGTATATGCATGGAGAGTGAAATCATCACCCTTAGGATACCATAAGCCACAATCATATGTTCCCTTCAGATATCTAAAAATTCTTTTGACTACTACAACATGAGATTCTCTAGGATTAGCTTGAAATCTAGCAACAAGGCCAACTGCATTCATAATATCAGGTCTGGTATGAGTCAGATAAAGCAGTCCTCTAATCATTGATCTGTACCTCTTTTGATCTGCCTTAGGGGAATCATCATCTTTTCTCAACTTGCATCTGGTCACCATAGGAGTACTCACTGGTTTTGAATCCTCCATTCCAAACTTTTTCAACAACTCTTTGGCATACTTGGACTAAGATATGAAGATGCCTTTTTCTGACTGAATGATTTACATACCTAAGAAGAAATTTATTTCACCAAGCATGGACATCTCAAATTCACTTTGCGTCTGATCATCAAATTTTTTACACATACTCTCATTTCCACCAAAGATGATGTCATCAACAAATACCTCAATAAGTAAGATGTGTTCATGATCAATTTTGAAATAAAGATTACTGTCAGCAGTGCCTTTGTTAAAACCTAACTTTAGCAGATACTTATCTAATCTTGCATACCAGTACTAGTAGAAATATGGCAAATAAATGACCAGGTGACTAAAACTTTTAGTCACGTGACCAAACTTTTTGCAGCACAGCTATAAATGACTAAATAAATGACTAATTTGGTCATCGGGCAAAAAACACAACTAAAGTGGATAATTAAAAAAAATATTTTGAATTGAGGGAGTGGGTTGTATTATAATATAATATAATAATAATATATTATATTACAATACAATATAATATGATATTATATAATATAATATGTATAATATATATTATAATATGCTCGCTTGAGTTATTTTTTAAACCCTTTTCAAAGAGAACAACCGAAGAGTTAAGAAAATTTCCTGACGTGAACTTTTTTACGGTGTGAGACAATTTTGAGCACTATAATACTCATATATAAAAGCCTATCGGCTAATAATAATATATATTATACAATAATATAATATTATATAATAATATAATATAATATTTATATTATATAATATTATATTATTAATATTACAATATTATATTATAAAATAATATAATTATTATATTATAATATAATAATTATATTATAATATAATATTATTTTATATTTATATTATATTATTAATATTATAATATATTTAATATTATATAATAATAGAATATTATATTATATTTAATAATATGGGCACCAAATTTAATTTCATTCTCCATTTCATTTTGGCGCTTCTCATTTTAGAGAGCAGATCATCGGCAGTCTTGGCGGGCATAGCTATTCTAAGAGTACTAAGGTTATACTGTGCACTTTGAGCTCCATTGACATGCTCTTAGACGACAAGGCTTCAAGTGATTTGTTGCAGGATTTGTCCAAGAAGAGCTTTGACATGACTGTAAAATTGGAAGCGTGGATTCGATTCGGCGATTGGACTACCAGGGATTATACCATGGAGGTTTCCTGCGATATCATGATTGACTTGAATGGCTCTTCTGGCCACTTGTCTCTCCCTAGAAGGTGTGATGTTGATATATGATGTTAATCTTAGGGTTTGGGTTGATATGTGATGGGGTTACTGAGATTTCTTTATTTCTTTTCTTACTCTGACATGGGGTAGGGGTTGGGTTTTTTTACCGTACATAGAGAAACTTTGTAAATGCTATTATAAGTAGAATATATGGGGTTTGTAATATTCTTTTTATTTGTGCCCCTAGCACTTTTTTTTTCTAGTAATACGGTAAGGAGTTACCTTCCATATTTGGAAATAAAAATATGGCTAGGGTTTGTAGTATTCATTTTAAATGGAGATATGATTAGAGTTTGTAGTACTCATTTTAAATGGAAATATGATTAGCATTTGTGGTATCAGTTCAAATGAAAATATGGTTAGGATATGTAGGAGTGAGTTTACTTGTGCCATTGGCCTTTCCTGTGTAATTTGCTAAATAATTATTGCTTTTATTTAGAATTTGGCTTTACACCAGCTAATTGCATTTGCTTTAAAATTTCTAAAGCCTTTTCAACAAATCCATTTTGTGCATATCCTGCAATCATTGCAGTCCATGAGACCACATTTCTTTGAGGCATTCTGTCAAACAGTTCATGTGCCTTGTCTATGCTTCAACATTTTGCATACATGTCTAACATGGCAGTTGCAACTACAACATCTAACAAAATTCCTATATCCTTTATGTTTTGATGGATGTCCATACCCTATTCCAAAGCTCCCATTTTGACACATGTAGGGAGGATGCTGGAAAAGGTTGTGGAATTTGGCTTTACACCAGCCAATTGCATTTGCTTTAAAATTTCTAAAGCCTTTTCAATAAATCCATTTTGTGCATATCCTGCAATCATTGCAGTCCATGAGACCACATTTCTTTGAGGCATTCTGTCAAACAGTTCACGTGCCGTGTCTATGCTTCCACATTTTGCATACATGTCTAGCAGGGCAGTTGCAACTACAACATCTGACAAAATTCCTCTATCCTTTATGTTTTGTTGGATGTCCATACCCTATTCCAAAGCTCCCATTTTGACACAGACAGGGAGGATGCTGGCCAAGGTTTTGGAATTTGTCTTTACACCAGCCAATTGCATTTACTTTAAAATTTCTAAAGCCTTTTCAATAAATCCATTTTGTACATATCCTATAATCATTGCATTCCAAGAGATGACATCTCTTTGAGCCATTCCATCAAACAGTTCACGTGCCTTATCTATACTTCCACATTTTGCATACATGTCTACCAGAGCGTTTCCAACTATAAGGTATTCTTATTACTCAGCATGTTGGTTTTGGTCCATGTTCAGTCCCACAAAAGCATGTCTACAAGAGGAGGTGAGACTTGTGCAGAGACTGGAATAAATGTATTCTTCCAGAAGGTATGTGTTTCCTCCTGTGTCAGTTGTACTGAAACAACTAATCATTTAATTCCTTGGGCTTGTATTGTGTAAAACACTTCCTAGAATTTTTATCTAATGCATATGTTTGGATGAACAATGAATGTTTTAATATTAAAGTTTAATTCTACCATTCCATGCCCTTTATTGATTGTCTCTCATTCTTTATCTCATCATTTCTGCAAGTTCTTAAGCTAGCTGCAATTAGAATCAAAGGCATGTTGGATCTAGGGCATACAACTGAGAGGGGGGGTGAATCAGTTGTATACAAACTTGCTTTCTATTTCAAACACTTGATTCGTCTTGTTAGTTAATAGCATATCAATTAATCATCCATGAAAGTAAAACGCACAAACACAAGAGCAGATAAACATCAACACAATGAACACCAAGATTTTGACGTGGAAAATCCGGTTAAGGGAAAAACCATGGGGTGATTAACCCAAGGATTATTCTCTGTTAAAAGAATAAGAAAAAGAATGGAACTTGCCAATTAGGGCTCACTGCCCGAGCACACTGCTCACAAAGAGGCCCACTGCCTACAAGGAGACACACTGTCTACAAAGTGATAAGAATCACGGTCTTGAACTGGAGAATGACATCTTTACCATGTCTGGATCAGTTCCATTTAAGCCCAAAAACCTCTGCTCTGCCTTCCGCACTTCTCTTTGCTACACCACTCTCATCCACACAATCCACACTACAAAATGAACTCACAAACCTTTATTTATACAAGACATCGACTTAGGAACAATCATCTAAGTCAGCAATCAACCATAAGAATATCTGCAAGATGAATAACACATCCGGTCGGCCACCACAAGAACATTCGCAAAATGAACAACTCATCCGGTTGGCTAAACAGAGCAAGAACTTCATCCGGAAGATTATCTTCAATTCTGGGCTCTACCATCAATGCAGACCAACAACACAACCTAAACATGATCCACGGACATTTCCAAGCCTGCCTAAATGACCAGGTACATCCGCACTTCCTCTACTTACTGGAATCTCTTCTCTTCCTTATCTGAAACTTCAAGAACACAGTCTGTCGCCACTGTCACAATGCAAAAGGTACTTCCGGACCTCCAAATCATACACAACTTGAGATGACACATCACAAGGACATCCCAAACACTCCTTCCAATCTGCAAATTAGGATTATACAATTCTGGACCTCACCGGACCTTTCTGTGATCCTCTGTCACCTCTGAACACTTGCTGGAACTGGTTCCACACTGACAGCCACAACTCCTTCAGATCTTCATGCGGACCTCTGAAATCTTAACTAAAGCATCTCAAGACTCATATATACAAACCCTTTAATCCGCATCCTCCGGTTCGCATCCTATACAATACATTTGCCTTCTTCTCATCACTGTTCTTCACTGTTCCTGACTAAGGCTAATTTTCTCAATATCCTCAGCACACTGCTCATCGAATCCCTCTTGTCAATGCAATATGAGTATGTTGACATCAATGACAACACTGGTTCACCTCATACTTGCAACAATCTCCCCCTTTGTCATTGATGGCAACATATGATGTGAAAAACCATCAAGACAAGAACTTCTCCTTTCTGTCACAGCTCCCCCTATCAGCAACATGTCTTCTCCTCATTTACTGCTCCCCCTTTGATCATCAGCTACTTGTTTTTCACATGTCTTCTCTCCCCCTTTGACATCAATGGCAAAGAGCTCATACTTGCAATTTTAACACATCAGAATCATACCAGCTACTCCCCCTTAGTAGCAGCTCCCCATCATCAATCTGGATCACAAGATATGACTGTGATATCCACCGGACTGATGCACATCAGTGCATCCTAGTTCATCACCAAAGGGGCCATGACCCCTAACTTCTCCCAGAGATATACAAAAGAGTCCTTGGGAAGAGGTTTAGTAAAGGTATCTGCAATCTGATCCTTGGAGGGAACATACTCCAACCTGACTTCTTCCTTGTTCACTTGT
Source organism: Cunninghamia lanceolata (assembly GCA_027924645.1). Taxonomy (NCBI): domain Eukaryota; kingdom Viridiplantae; phylum Streptophyta; class Pinopsida; order Cupressales; family Cupressaceae; genus Cunninghamia; species Cunninghamia lanceolata. The sequence goes on along the minus strand of BSBN01000847.1, from coordinate 2,785,256 downwards.
TCTCTCAAAAAGTGAAACTTGATAGATATGTGCTTAGTCTTAGAGTGCAATACCGGATTCTTGGAAATATTAATTGCACTTGAATTATCATAGAAAATTGTGATAGGCTCCTCATATTCAACTTTAATGTCTCTTAGCATCTGCTTCATCCGTAAGATTTGAGTGCAACTACCTGCTGCTGCAATGTATTCTGCTTCAGTTGTAGACAGAGATATTGCATCTTGTTTCTTGCTTAGCCAAGAAACCAATCTCTTCCCCAAAAAGAATGCTCCACCACTGGTGCTCTTCCGGTCATCCACATCTCCTGCCCAATCTGCATCTGTGTAAGCATGAAGAGAGAAATCCAGATCTCGAGGGTACCATAGACCATACTCAGTTGTTCCTTTCAAGTATCTAAAAATTCTTTTGGTTGCCATAACATGAGATTCTTTAGGATCAGCCTGGAATCTTGCTACAAGACCAACAGCCTGCATTATATCTGGTCTGGTCTGAGTGAGATACAACAATCCACCAATCATTGATTTATACTTTGTCTGATCTGCCTTTGGGAAGTCATCATCTTTGCTCAACTTACATCCGGTTGCCATGGGAGTGTTCATTGGCTTTGAATCTTCCATACCAAATTTCCTTAACAATTCTTTCACATATTTGGTCTGAGAAATGAAGATCCCTTTCTTTGTTTGAGTAATTTGTAGACCCAAGAAGAAATTCATTTCACCAAGTATAGACATTTCAAACTCACATTTCATCTGATTTGCAAAAGTTTTGCACATACTATCTCTTCCTCCAAAAATGATATCATCCACAAACACTTCAACAATCAAAATGTTTTCATGATCAATTTTGAAATATAAGTTACTGTCAGCAGTACCTTTGCTGAATCCAATCTGCACAAGATGCTTATCCAACCTTTCATACCATGCTCTTGGGGCTTGTTTTAATCCATACAATGCTTTCTTCAACTTGCAGACCATATCATCATTGTCAGACAATTGAAATCCATCCGGTTGTTCAATGTAAACTTCTTCTTCCAAATCACCATTTAGGAAGGCAGACTTGACATCCATCTGATATACCTTGAAGTCTTTAAAGGCAGCAAATGCAAGAAATAATCTGACTGCTTCAATTCTTGCCACCGGAGCAAAGGTCTCTTCAAAATCAATTCCTTCTATTTGAGAGTAGCCTTTGCAGACCAATCTAGCTTTGTTTCTGATTACTTCACCAGCTTCATTTAATTTGTTTCGGAAGACCCATTTGGTTCCAATCACATTCCTGTCTCTAGGTCTGGGAACAAGATCCCAAGTATGATTTTTCTCAATTTGCATTAATTCATCTTTCATTGCTTTGGTCCAGTTTTCATCATTGCAGGCTTCATTTACTGTTTTAGGTTCAATCTTTGAAATCAGACAACATTCATCCTGATTTTGAGCAACATTCCTTCTAGTTTGCACACCTTTGCTTCTGTCACCTATGATCTGATCTTCAGAGTGGTTCAGTGTTACATACCTTGGAATTTTGGGAGTATCCTACACTGCTGCTTCTTGATCAGGCTCATTCAAACCTATCTCTACTTCCTGATTTACCGGATCAGGCTGACTCTGACTTACCGGAGAGGATTAAGTTCCTTGAACCTGAACACCATCTTGGTCATCTTCATCAAACTCATAAAATCTTGAGGGCTTCTCAATTCCTTCATCAACTTTCACATTAGTGCTTTCTATCATCTTCCTCAGTCTCTTATTGTAACATCGGTATGCTTTGCTTTGAGTGGAGTAACCCAAGAAAATTCCTTCATCACTTCTAGCATCAAACTTTCCTAGATCTTCATCTCTTTTAATATAACACTTGCTACCAAATACTTTGAAATATTTCATAGTAGGAGTGATGCCAAACCAGAGTTCATAGGGGGTCTTACCGGTATTGTTTCTGATTTGAACTCGATTTAGAGTGTAGACTGCAGTGCTGATAGCTTCTTTCCAGAACATCTGAGGAACATTTGCTTCCAACATCATTGTCCTGGCAGCTTCCTGGATGGTCCGGTTCTTTCTTTCAACTACTCCATTATGCTATGGAGTCCTAGGAGCAGACAATTGTCTCCTTATACCCTCCTTCTCACAAAAGTCAATGAACTCACCAGATGTAAATTCACCACCTCTATCAGACCTTAGACACTTCAGTTTCAATCCGGTAGAGGACTGATCTTTGCTTTTAAAAGAGACTCTGCTCTGTTTACCTAGCTGACATTCTTTGCACAAACTATTTGTAGGTTTCATCAATTTTGGAAGATCTCTTACAGCCTGAGTATTGCTTATCTTGATGATGTTATCAAAATTTACATGACACATTCTTCTATGCCATAACCAACTCTGATCAACTTGAACAAACAAACAACTTTTATTTGAACCAACCAGATGAAAGATATTACCTTTTGTCTGAGTACTGGATGCAATTTTAGTTCCGGAGCTTGTAAAGATTCTGCATTTTCCATTCTTAAACTAGAGATCATAGCCTTTGTCTACTAACTGACCAACACTAAGAAGATTGTGCTTCAATCCTTCAACATATAGTACGTTACCTGTTTTGCTCTTTCCATCAAAGGAAATAGTTCCCCTACCTCTAATTCTGCCAGCAGAATTGTCACCAAACTTTACCATTCCTCCTTCATACCTTTCCAAATTCAAGAACTTATCCTTGTCACCAGTCATATGGTGAGAACATCCACTGTCAATAACCCAATCATCCTTTTCTTCCACTTGAGCAGCCAAAGCTTTTTCCACAACCTTGTGATTGACAGATTCAGAGAGTATTGAATCTTCTTCCTTGATGGCAATAAACACCCATTCATTTCCGGATTTGCTTCCTAGTTCTGATTCATCATCTGTTACTCCTTCATTGTCATCTTCTTCATGAACATAATAGCAGTTCTTTTGAAACCTTTGTCTATTAGTATTAGACCTTGCAGATTTTTTCGGACATCTTGAAGCAAAATGACCAATCTTATTGTAGTTGAAGCACTTAAAGGGTAGTTTTCCTTCATACTTACCAGATCCTCTTGGTAGTCTTTTTGCAATGAGGGCTTCAAGTTGAGCTATTTCTGCTTCTTCATCTTCCATGTCTCTTCTTGCTTGATCATACCATGACATCTTCCTTAAAGAGTTTTCTCCCGGATCAAATCTCTATTTGCCTTTCACATAGGCACTGGCTTTGAAAGCAGATTCAGTCTTGGGAGGATCATCTCCAAACGCGGTCATTTCAAATGCAACTAGCTTGCCAGCCAATTGTTCTCTTGTGACAGTTGTGTGGGCTCTGAATTCATCAATTGCAGCAACCTTGATTTTGTAGGCAGCAGGAAGGGATCTGAGGATTTTGCAAACAATCTCATTTTCATCCAGAGTTCCACCAGCATTTCTAATTCCACACACTAGTTCATTCACTCTTGGCATAAAAGTAGTGATGTTTTCATCATCTCTCGTCTTCAATCTTTCAAATTTCCCTTTTAGACTTTGCAACCTTGCACTCTTGACAAACTCATCTCCTTCATACAGAAGTTCCAGTTTAGTCAGGATCTCATATGCAGTTGGTAGGTCAATAACATTTGAGAGATCTGAGTCATTCAATGCGCTTAGAAGAGCTTCCTTGGTCCGCAGATTGTTTTCAGCATCTGTGATTTCATTCAGAGTTGTCGGACCACCTTGTGGAGGTACATATGGTTTTGAAACCATGGCCAAGTATGCTTTTCCCATACATTCCAAGTGACATTTCATGCGACCCTTTCAGAGAGTGAAATTGGTTCCATCGAACTTCGGACTATCCTTTTTATATGACGACATCCTGGATCTCCTCAAGCGGTTAAGCTCCTTTCAGAGGAACTTGGCTCTGATACCAATTGTTGGATCTAGGGCATACAACTGAGAGGGGGAGGTGAATCAGTTGTATACAAACTCGCTTTCTATTTCAAACACTTGATTCGTCTTGTTAGTTAATAGCATATCAATTAATCATCCATGAAAGTAAAACACACAAACACAAGAGCAGATAAACATCAACACAATGAACACCAAGATTTTGACGTGGAAAACCCAGTTAAGGGAAAAACCATGGGGTGATTAACCCAAGGATTATTCTCTGTTAAAAGAATAAGAAAAAGAATGGCACTTGCCAATTAGGGCTCACTGCCCGAGCACACTGCTCACAAAGAGGCCCACTACCTACAAGGAGACACACTGTCTACAAAGTGATAAGAATCATGGTCTTGAACTGGAGAATGACATCTTTACCATGTCCGGATCAGTTCCATTTAAGCCCAAAAACCTCTACTCTGCCTTCCGCACTTCTCTTTGCTACACCACTCTCATCCACACAATCCACACTACAAAATGAACTCACAAACCTTTATTTATACAAGACATCGACTTAGGAACAATCATCTAAGTCGGCAATCAACCATAAGAATATCCGCAAGATGAATAACACATCCGGTCGGCCACCACAAGAACATTCGCAAAATGAACAACTCATCCGGTCGGCTAAACAGAGCAAGAACTTCATCCGGAAGATTATCTTCAATTCCGGGCTCTACCATCAATGCGGACCAACAACACAACCTAAACATGATCCACAGACATTTCCAAGCCTACCTAAATGACCAGGTACATCCGTACTTCCTCTACTTACTGGAATCTCTTCTCTTCTTTATCTGGAACTTCAAGAACACAGTCTGTCGCCACTGTCACAATGGAAAAGGTACTTCCGGACCTCCAAATCATACACAACTTGAGATGACACATCACAAGGACATCCCAAACACTCCTTCCAATTTGCAGATTAGGATTATACAATTCTGGACCTCACCGGACCTTTCTGTGATCCTCTGTCACCTCTGAACACTTGCTGGAACCGGTTCCACACTGACAGCCACAACTCCTTCAGATCTTCATGCGGACCTCTGAAATCTTAACTGAAGCATCTCAAGACTCATATATACAAACCCTTTAATCTGCATCCTCTGGTTCGCATCCTATACAATACATTTGCCTTCTTCTCATCACTGTTCTTCACTGTTCCTGACTGAGGCTAATTTTCTCAATATCCTTAGCACACTGCTCATCGAATCCCTCTTGTCAATGCAATATGAGTATGTTGACATCAATGACAACACTGGTTCACCTCATACTTGCAACAAGGCATGTATGAGAGACTTAATCAACCTAGTCATTTTATGGAACAAGTTTATTGGCTTGTAAAATATGTTCTATGCCATGAGACAAGTTTGTTTTTCAATAAACACATTGACCAAGTCATCCTTTGTAGTTATTATGGAGTTTCAAAGGTCATTGTCTTACATAGGTTTCTTCTAGTTGGAAACAAACTAGAAAAATGTGATTCCTTTAATATAACTAGAAGAAATAAATATCTTGCTAAGAGCTTCTGGATCTACTTGTGTATTATTTCTGATTACCGATGTTTTAGGACTTCCTATTGGATTTGTCGTTTGAGTAAAAAGCTTACAAATTAATCCTTGACAAAGAGATTAGGTTTACCAATGCTTGTAATGTGTGTTAACTTTAATCATTATTAAAAAAGTATTGATTAATGTGTTTCACAAAGCTTAAAATTTTCAAAATGTTTAGTTAATGTATTGATGTAGATCTATGATCAGTTTGATATAGAGTTCATAGATCAAGTCATACTGTTAGATCTATATCAATGGTAATTATTGCTCTACAAACTATCAGTGAAACCAAAACTTTTGAATGGTGTAAAAGGAAAGTGGTGCCATGAGATGTGGTAACTTGTCTAGTCTCAGAATCTCCCAATATTGGAATAAAATAGTCTGTGCAATTCCCTTGTAAATATTTTTCATGCATGTGTGGTATTATTGCAATTATCAATCTTGTTGTTTTTCAAATTCACCTTTTTGCTATTCTTTATTAAATATTGGGCTATTAATTTTAGAGGGTGTCCCAAAAAGGACATATTTTGATATCTCATGGATTCTTGGTGTTTTGATAACTGCAGAGTTTATTTTATAAGCAAACTACTTCAAAGATTCTTGTAAACTATTCTTTAGTGAATTCTTGTAACACAATGATGTCTCTTATAATCAAGTTAGGATTAACACCTTTATTTTTTGTGGGCTAGTTTAGACACAGATGATGATGTTGATTTCAGGCCGCGAAGAAGACAGTGTGTCGAGCCTCCAGCCACTAACCAAACTGAGGAAGAGCCTTATGAGGTAAATTTCCATAATCATTTAATTCCTCTCATTGTCATCTCAATTATCACATCTAGTAGTTGTCTATTTTGTTCATCTCAGAATAAATATTTTGAGACTCTATCTATATGAACTTAAAATTTGCTCACGACTTGTGATGCTTGGCTGCTTGCACAATCTAAATGAATACATTTCCATACTTGTACATATGTCATCATCTCCTACTTATGCTTTTCCAAGATTGAAACTGTGGCATAAATCTTCACTAGTGCAGGCAAGCTATACTTCATTATTTTATCATGTTTTTTTTTTGCCTTCTTTTGGTTTTATAGATGGCAAGATTAATCAGGTCATAGAAAGACATTTTCTGTGTTTAAATACCCTAGCTTTAAAATTTTTATACTGTGGACTGAAGTCTTTGTTGTGATATGTTCATTAAATTATTCCATTGATTTTAAGCATATTGTCAATAGTAAATACTACTCATTTGTCTTTTAATCTCCTAACTTGATTGTTATACAGTAATAACTTTCTGGAAACTCCATTTTACAATCATGAATTTAGTGTATCTTGAACTAATAACAGAGGAGTGTGCATCATATAGCCTTTTGGTTTGACTTGTTTTCTGTGAACTTTTAATCCACACGCTTCTGAATTGTTCATATTTCTCTACAATGCATAGGTGGAGGGTGCTGTATCCCATCTTCCTATTTTGTATCCCATTTATTTTTGTGTACCCTTCATTAAGTAAATGTCTTGCATCTGAAAAATACCCTGCTGCCTTCATCTCTCAAGCCAATTGCTCCAACTTTGCATAGATATGTTGTGTCTGTGGATGTGAAATGTCTCCTATAGAAAAAGCATGTACCATTTTATGGCCTTCAATCCAACTACATCTAGGGATCTTTTTAATTCCTCTATCTTTCATCAATCTCCCTACCATTTGAACCTCACCCCAGCTGCCCACTTCTACATATATGTTTGAGAGAAGAACATAAGTCATAGCATTTTTAGGATCCAAATCAAAAAGCAGCATTGCTGTAAATACTCCTAAGCCTATATTCAAATGTGATTTACAGGCACCAAGAAAACACATCCACACAACCACCATAGGTTTAATTGGCATCTTAATGATAAAGTTTAGGCTATCCTCAAGATAGCCAACACGGGCAAGAAGGTCAACCATGCACACATAATGATCGACTGTAGGAGTAATGCAATAAGGGTTACTCATGTGATTGAAGTATGTACAACCCTCCTCCACTAAACCTAAATAGCTGCATGCACATAGAACACAAGAAACACTTACAATGTTAGGATATGCTCTAGAGTGCTTCATTAATTCAAAGATTTTGAGAGCATCCTTGCAAAATCCATTTTGTGCATATCTTGCAATCATGGCATTCCATGAGACCACATTTCTTTGAGGCATTTTGTCAAACATGTCACGTGCCTTGTCTATACTCCCACATTTTACATACATGTCTACCAGAGCATTTCCAACTATAATTTCTGACATAAATTCCCCTTCCATTATGCTTTGATGGATGCCCATACCCTATTCCAAAGCTCCCATTTTGGCAAAGGCAGGGAGGATGCTGGCAAAGGTTGTGGAATTTGGCTTTAGACCTGCCAATTGCATTTGCTTGAAAGTTTCTAAAGCCTTTTCAAAAAATCCATTTTGTCCATATCCTACAATCATGGCATTCCATGAGACCACATTTCTTTCAGGCATTTTTTCAAATAGTTCACGTGCCTTCTCTGTGCTTCCACATTTTGCATACATGTCTACTAGGGCAGTTGCAACTACAACATCTGACAAAATTCCTTTTTCCTTTATGCTTTGATGGATGTCCATACCCTGTTCCAAAGCTCCCATTTTTATAACAATGTGGATATGGTATATAAAAATTTAAGGCACCACCAGTTATAAAAGCTACTACCGGTTTTGGTTCATGATTATTATCTAGTATATACAAATCCAACCTGCAAGAGTTTAAGTCATATTCTGAGCCAATGAGTTGGGGACCTATGCAGAGCATAAAATTTTATCCAATTGGACAAGAAAATGGGCACACACTACTCTAGTCTACTTATCAGAGAATGACAGAACAGGACAGCCAATACCTATTCCTAGGTTCTTCTCCATAAACAATGCTTCGATGGACACATTTTGAGAAGTAATAGTAATATCCAACTGTGAAGTCAAACAAGCAATTAGAAACTAAATGCCTTACCATTCAATATACAAATTTGAGATTGCAGAATATTGTTGTAGACTGGAAATGCTACAAATTTACATATATGAGAATCAGACATTTAAGTATAAAGTAACTCTTCCAAGTCCCTTTCTCTAAGAACCATACATAAAACCAAATGATTTACATGAAATCTGCCTCCTTATACTATGATACTACACAATTTTAAATCTACAGAAATATTAGGAGGCTGCTTACCTTGAAGAAATCAAGGTAGAAGGAATTCAATCCAACTACATCTAGGGATCTTTTTAATTCCTCTATCTTTCATCAATCTCCTTACCATTTGAACCTCACCCCACTTGTCCACTTCTGCATATATGTTTGAGAGAAGAACATAAGTTGCAGCATTTTTAGGATCCAAATCAAAAAGCAGCATTTCTGTAAATACTCCTAAGCCTATATTCATATGTGATTTACAGGCACCAAGAAAACACATCCACACAACCACCACAGGTTTAACTGGCATCTTAATGATAAAGTTTAGGTTGTCCTCAAGATAGCCAACACGGGCAAGAAGGTCAACCATGCACACATAATGATCGACTGTAGGAGTAATGCAATAAGGGTTACTCATGTGATTGAAGTATGTACAGCTCTCATCCACTAAACCTGAATAGTTACGTGCACATAGAACACAAACAAAGCTTACAATGTTATGATATGCTCCAAATTGCTTCATTAATTCAAAGATTTTGAGAGCATCCTTGCAAAATCCATTTTGTGCATATCCTACAATCATGGCATTCCATGAGACCACATTTCTTTGAGGCATTTTGTCAAACAGGTCACTTACCTTGTCTATACTTCCACATTTTGCATACATGTTTACCAAAGCATTTCCAACTATAATTTCTGACAAAAATCCCCCTTCCATTATGCTTTGATGGATGTCCATACTCTATTCCAAAGCTCCCATTTTGGCACAGGCAGGAAGGATGCTGTTAAAGGTTGTGGAATTTGGATTTAGACCTGCCAATTGCATTTGTTTGAAAGTTTCTAAAGCCTTTTCAAAAAATCCATTTTGTCCATATCCTACAATCATGGCATTCCACGAGACCACATTTCTTTTAGGCATTTTTTCAAATAGTTCACGTGCCTTCTCTGTGCTTCCACATTTTGCATACATGTCTACTAGGGAAGTTGCAACTACAACATCTGACAGAATTCCTTTATCCTTTATGCTTTGATGGATGTCCATACCCTATTCCAAAGCTCCCATTTTTGCACAGGCGGGGAGGATGCTGGCAAAGGTTGTAGAATTTGGCTTTATGCCTGCCAATTGCATTTGCTTGAAAGTTTCTAAAGCCTTTTCAAAAAATCCATTTTGTACATATCCTGCAACCATTGCATTCCATGAGATGACATCTCTTTGAGGCATTCTACCAAACAGTTCACATGCCTTGTTAATGCTTCCACATTTTGTATACATGTCTACAAGGGAAATGCTCTAGTAGACAGGCTTCTTGCATCACCGTAGGAGCTGTCAAGAGTGGGTGCAGGAGTGCACTCCCACACTCACTCTTGACAGCTCCCATGGTGATGCGGGAAGCTTGTCTACCAAAGCATTTCCAACTATAATTTCTGACAAAAATCCCCCTTCCATTATGCTTTGATGGATGTCCATACCTTGTTCCAAAGCTCCCATTTTGGCACAGGCAGGAAGGATGCTAGCAAAGGTTGTGGAATTTGGCCTTAGACCTGCCAATTGCATTTTCTTGAAAGTTTCTAAAGCCTTTTCAAAAAATCCATTTTGTCCATATCCTACAATCATGGAATTCCATGAGACCACATTTCTTTCAGGCATTTTTTCAAACAGTCCACGTGTCTTCTCTGTGCTTCCACATTTTGCATACATGTCTACCAGGGTAGTTGCAACTACAACATCTGACAGAATTCCTTTATCATTTATACTTTGAAGGATGTCCATACCCTGTTCCAAAGCTCCCATTTTTGCACAGGCGGGGAGGATGTTGGCAAAGGTTGTAGAATTTGGCTTTATACCTGCCAATTGCATTTTCTTGAAAGTTTCTAAAGCCTTTTCAAAAAATCCATTTTATGCATATCGCGCAATCATTACATTCCATGAGATGACATCTCTTTGAGACATTCTGCCAAACAGTTCACATGCCTTGTCAATGCTTCCACATTTTGCATACATTTCTACAAGGGAAATGCTCTGGTAGACAGGCTTCCCGCATCACCACGTGAGCTATCAAGAGTGAGTATGGGAGTGCACTCCCGCACTCACTCTTGATAGCTCACACGGTGATGTGGGAAGCTTGTCTACCAGAGCATTTCCAACTATAATTTCTGACAAAAAACCCCCTTCCATTATGCTTTGATGGATGTTCATACCCTATTCCAAAGCTCCTATTTTGGCACAAGCAGGGAGGATGCTGGCAAAGGTTGTGGAATTTGACTTTAGACCTGCCAATTACATTTGCTTGAAAGTTTCTAAAGCCTTTTCAAAAATTCCATTTTGTCCATATCTTGCACTCCCACACTCACTCTTGACAGCTCCTGCGGTGATGTGGGAAGCCTATCTACCAGAGCATTTCCAACTATAATTTCTGACAAAAATCCCCCTTCCATTATGCTTTGATGGATGTCCATACCCTATTCCAAAGCTCCCATTTTGGCACAGGTAGGGAGGATGTTGGCAAAGGTCATGGAATTTGGCTTTAGACATGCCAATTGCATTTTCTTGAAAGTTTCTAAAGCCTTTTCAAAAAATCCATTTTGTCCATATCCTGCACTCCCGCACTCACTCTTGACAGCTCTCGCGGTGATGTGGGAAGCCTGTCTACCAAAGCATTTTCAACTATAATTTCTGACAAAAATCCCCCTTCCATTATGCTTTGATGGATGTCCATACCCTGTTCCAAAGCTCCCATTTTGGCACAGGCAGGGAGGATGCTGGCAAAGGTCATGGAATTTGGCTTTAGATCTGCCAATTGCATTTGCTAGAAAGTTTCTAAAGCCTTTTCAAATAATCCATTTTGTCCATTGATGTAGGAGCATCTAGAGGTGTAAGGGCAATCTTGCATCACCCAAAAAGAAGTAATTCAAAACCATTGTAGTTGTTCTCATTTCTTCCCATAATTAGTGTTTTTGGTTCCATAATATCCAGAATAATAATGTAGGACTTTCAATTTTTCCAAAATTGCTAAAAATAGTGACTTGCCTATTTAGGAAAGTGTACCTACTATTTTTAGAAAGTTTGCATTTGGGCACGTAATGAAGCAAAAACTTCCAGAAAGTTACATAATGGAAATATAAGACCTTTGGTGAAGGAATCAGGTAAAGATCATTTGTGAGCTAAAAAATATTAAAGTTTTTGTTTTCCAAAAAGCCCCTGAAAATTTACGGAACGAGATATGAGGCACTAAAAATTCTCATAATGTCTCAAAAAGTTGACAGAAATCTGTTTACAAATTTCGTCATGATAGTTTACATCGCGAGCTTTCCGGCGCTTAAAACAGTTCATCAATCAGACTCCTGGATCAAAAGTTATGCTTCCCGGAAGTTGACCTACTTTTGGAGGGAGTTGCAAAATTGGAAATTTAGCTGGAGGCCGCCAAAAGTGCTATTTATGACTATTTTGGGAACCCTGGGCAGTAGTAGAGTCAAGGGGGCCAGTGTGGAGTCAAGAATAGGTGGGAAAACAGAAACCCTAGCTGATTTGGGGTTACAGAAGGCTGAAGATTCTAGAGTCTTGAGGTTGGGGAAAGCTGTAATGTGTTGCAGCCAATAGAGGATTTATCCTCTGATTGTAATTGAGCTTCTGTAATGTAATGAGTTGCCCAGTTCAATAAAAGAAAGTTCTATTTGCTGTGTTCAATATCTATTATTATGTGTTTTGTGATTTACCCCCTTCATCAAGTGGTATGAGAGCGAGGGTTCCTGAGTGTGTAGACAGATCGTCGACCATGAGGCAGTTTACACCAAGACCTGAGGTTGTGGGTTTGCTGCGGAGACCAAGATGCCTCCACGAAGAAATCATGTTGGGAGGAATGTTTTGATAGAAGAGGGTTTTAGAGCCCTACAAAGGCAAATCGATGCATTGCAAGAGGAGCTACGAAGAGGGTTTGAGCCGAGGACGAGAGAAGAAAGTGAAGGTGAAGATGAAGAAGAGCTATCTGAGGAAGAACAAGAAGCTGCCGGAGATCCTGCAGAAGTTAGGTTATTGAGGGCCATTTCAAAGATCGAAAAGAGGCCTAGGATCAAAGTTTCTACATATTCTGGAGATTTGAATCCAGAACAACTTATTGATTGGATCAATGACATGCAAGAGTATTTTGAGTATGAAGATGTGGAGGACCTAGATCGGGTTAAGTTTGCAAAAACAAAGTTGAAGGGCCACGACAATATTTGGTGGAAGGAGGTCCAATTAGAGAGGAACAGAAGAGGAAAAGGGAAGATCTCCAAATGGGATCAGATGGTGGAGAAACTAAAGAAGCAGTTCATTCCTGTGGACTATGAGATGGAGTTGCTGAAGAAGCTGCAAGGACTGAAGCAAGGTAACAAGTCTGTTAAGGAGTATATAGAAGAGTTTTATAAAATTACTATCAGGACAGGCCATGCAGAGCCCAACAAGGAGAAGGTAGCCCATTACATTAATGGGTTGAGGCCGAGTATTCAAGAGGAGTTGAGCCTGGTCAGAATGACCACCATAGAAGATGCGTACCAGTTTTCCCTGAAGATGGAAGAGAAGCTGAATAAAAGATTTGATAGCAAGCAAAGGGGAAGAGGTCAAGGTGGAAGGACTGGTGGAAGATCCTATGGGGGCCGAAATGAAGATGTAAAGAAAAGTGAAGAAGTTGGCACCAGTCGAAATCAGAGAGGTGACAATACCTACCGCCCTTATGACTAGAACAATGGTGAGAAAAGAGGAAGAGGAAGAGGCAGACCTGGGCAAGGACCTGGAAGAGGAGGTTTCAGAGGAACCTGTTTCCAATGTGGAGAAGAAGGGCATCAAGCATATGAATGTCCGCAACATCAAGGAAGGATGAATAGAAGACCTGAAGGTAATGCACGAGTTGCACATGTAGATGAAGATGCACAGTCTGAGCATTCTGAAGATACTGAAAGGGGAGAAACCCTAGTTGTCAGAAGAACTTTGTTGAATGAGGAGAGAGAACCCAATCAGAGGAAGAGTTTATTCCATACATGGTGCAAATGTGAAGGTAAGTGTTGTGATATTATTATTGACAGTGGAAGCATTGATAATCTTGTTTCAGAGGAGATGGTTGACAAGTTGAAATTGACAAGAAGAAAGCATCCACATCCATATCGGATTGCATGGTTGTAGAAGGACCATAGAGTTTTGGTCAATGAGTAGTGTTTAGTGAAGTTCAAGATTGGTGACTACTATGATGAGGTGTTGTGTGATATCATACCGATGGATGCATGTCATATGTTGTAAGGGAGGCCATGGCAGTATGATAGGAGTGATGTCCATGATGGCCGTGCAAACACATATTCCCTAACAAAGGATGGAGTTCATCATAAGTTGAAGCCCTTGAAGGAGGTGGAAGAAAAGGTATGTAGTACTGCTAGAATTTGCTTGGTAGATGGTAGGAAATTTTTGGAGGGTATGAAGCATGAGCGTCATTGCTTTGCATTGATTCCTAAGATTAGTCAAGAGAAATGTGAAGATGTACCTGTAGAAGTTTTAGATATGTTGGAAGAGTTCTAGGACATTATCTCTGATAATGTATCAGAAGGTTTACCACCAGTAAGGAAGATAAGTCATCAAATGGATTTGATACCAGGAGCCAGTTTGCCAAACAAGGTAGCCCATAGAATGACCCTTGCAGAGAATGAAGAGCTAAACAGACAAGTTCGTGAGTTGTTGAGAAAGGGATTGATAAGGGAGAGCCTAAGTCCATGTGCGGTACCTGCAGTACTAGCACCAAAGAAGGATGGAGAATGGAGGATGTGTACAGACTCTCGAGTCATCAATAAGATAACGATCAAGTATAGATTTCCATTGCCAAGAATGGATGACATCATTGATTGTTTGAGTGGAGCCAAGTACTTCACGAAGATTGACCTGAAGAGTGGGTATCACCAAATCCGTATCAAAGAAGGAGATGAATGGAAGACAACCTTCAAGACAAAGGAAGGTTTGTATGAGTGGTTAGTCATGCCATTTGGGCTAACCCATGCACCGAGCACATTCATGCAACTCATGAATGAGGTACTGAAAGAATTTTTGGGAAGTTTTGTTATTGTTTATTTGGATGATATTTTGATTTTTAGTAAGACTTGGGTGAGCATCTGATGCATATCAGAAGAGTTCTAGAGAAGTTGAGGGAAGAGAAGTTGCTGATTAATCTGAAGAAATGTAGTTTTGCAAAGGAGTTGGTATACCTGGGATTTGTTGTCTCAGAGGAAGGTCTTAAGATGGACCCAGAAAAAGTAAGGGCTATCATTGAATGGCCTATGCCAAGGAGTGCAACAGAGGTAAGATCTTTTCATGGTTTGGCAAGTTTTTACAGAAAGTTTATCAGGAATTTTAGTAGCATTTGTGCACCCCTAACTGGGACAATGAGAGGGGATAGAAAAGAGTTTAGATGGACTAAAGGAGCAGACAAGAGCTTTGACACATTGAAGTAGAAAGTCATAGAACAACTTGTTTTGGCACTTCCAGATTTTAATAAAGTATTTCAGGTAGATTGTGATGCTAGCGGTAGTGGTATAGGAGCTATTTTGAGCCAAGAAGGTAAGCCCATTGCCTATTTTAGTGAGAAGCTTAATGATGCCAAGAAAAAGTATTCTGTTTATGATCAAGAGTTTTATGCAATAGTCCAGGCTTTGAAGAAATGGAGACATTATTTGTTGCCAAAAGAGTTTGTTTTATATACTGATCATTAGGCTTTGCAGTATCTTAATAGTCAAGGAGAGTTAAATCAAAGGCACTTAAAATGGGTTGAGTTTTTGCAGAGTTATACTTTTGTTTTGAAGCACAGGAGTGGGAAGTCCAACAGGGTTGCAGATGCCTTGAGCAGAAGGCAAAATTTGTTGATAGTAATGAAGATAGACGTTGTTGGGTTTGATGAACTCAAAAGTTTGTATCCTGACGATCCAGATTTTGCAGAGGCTTGGAAAGCTTGTTTGGAACCTGTTACTTTGGACAGAACAAAATGGTTGGATTTCATAATCCAAGATGGCATGTTGTTTAGAGGAAGCCAATTGTGCATTCCAAGGAGTTCCATGAGAGAGAACCTAATTAAGGAGAAGCATAGTGGGGGGTTAGCTGGACACTTTGGTCGAGATAAGACCATTGCCATTGTCGATAAAAATTATTATTGGCCGCAGTTGCAACAGGATGTGAGGAAATTTGTGCAGAGTTGTAGAGTGTGTCAGATGGCAAAAGGAACAAGTCATAATACAGGGTTGTATCAACCATTACCTGTACCGGAGAAGCCATGGGATGATATTAGCATGGATTTTGTTCTTGGTTTACCAAGGACATAGAGAGGACATGATTCTATTTTTGTGGTGGTGGACAGATTCTCAAAAATGGCACATTTTATTCCTTGTAAGAAGACTAATGATGCTGTTTATATTGCAAAGTTATTTTTCAGGGAAGTGGTGAGACTACATGGTCTACCAAAAAGCATAGTTTCAGACCGAGATACCAAGTTTGTTAGTTATTTCTGGAGGACATTGTGGAAGAAGTTGAAGACAGACTTGAAGTTCAGTTCCGCACACCATCCACAGACTAATGGACAGACAGAAGTGGTGAATAGGAGTTTGGGTAACCTGCTACGATGCTTAGTAGGAGATAAGCCCAAGGGATGGGATTCAATTTTACCACAGGCGGAATTTACCTACAACAATTTTTTCAATAGGAGTACTGGTAAATCACCATTCCAAATTGTATATGGTAATAGCTTGAGAAATGCTTCTAAGTTAAGGAAGCTGGACAATGGAGAAAAGACAAGTGCTGAAGCTGAAGACTTTGCAGAACATTTGAAGAAATTGCATGAAGAAGTGAGAAAGCACATTAATAAGATGAATATTCAGTACAAGGCTAAGGCAGATCAAAAGAGGAGGTATAAGGAGTTCCAGGTGGGAGATGAAGTCATGGTTCACTTGAGAAAAGAAAGGTTCCCAGTTGGAACATACAATAAATTGAAAATGAAGAAATTTGGACCATGCAGAATCATGAAGAAGCATGATTCAAGAAATGCATGAGGTAGAGCTGCCAAGTGGGATCAATATTTCTCCTGTTTTCAACATTGCTGATTTATCAGAATATCATGAAGGTGGAACAGAGGATGGACCAACAGAAGTGCAGTGGAGTATTCCGGCATCTACTTCAATAGAGGAGATAGAAGAGATTTTGGATAGCCGTGTGGGAAGGAGCACTCGGAATAATCAATACGAAGAATATCTAGTGAAATGGAAAGGAAGGCCTGTTGAAGATTCTTCTTGGTTGTCTAAGGTAGAGGTTGACCGTTTGGGTTTTCCTCACACAAACACCTGAGACGTGACAGGGTCACTTCTCAAATTACCCTAGGTGTCTGATGCAGGAGCATCCAGAGGTGTAAGGGTAATCTTGCATCACCCAAAACGAAGTAATTCAAAACCATTGTAGTTGTTCTCATTTCTTCCCATAATTAGTGTTTTTGGTTCCATAATATCCAGAATAATAATGTAGGACTTTCAGTTTTTCCAAAACTGTTAAAAATAGTGACCTGCCTATTTAGGAAAGTGTACCTGCTATTTTTAGAAAGTTTGCATTTGGGCACATAATGAAGCAAAAACTTCCAAAAATTTACATAATGGAAATATAAGACCTTTGGTGAAGGAATCAGGTAAAGATCATTTGTGAGCTGAAAAATATTAAAGTTTTTGTTTTCTGAAAAGCCCCTGAAAATTTACAGAACGAGATATGAGGCACTAAAACTTCTCATAACATCTCAAAAAGTTGATAGAAATTTGTTTACGAATTTTCAGCGTGATAATTTACATTGCGAGCTTTTCAGCGCTTAAAACGGTTCATCAATCAGACTCCCAGATCAAAAGTTATGCTTCCTAGAAGTTGACCTACTTTTGGAAGGAGTTGCAAAATTCAAAATTTAGCTGGAGGCCGCCAAAAAGTGCTATTTATGACTATTTTGGGAACCCTGGGCAGTAGTAGAGTCAAGGGGGCTAGTGTGGAGTCAAGAATAGGTGGGAAAACAGAAACCCTAGCTGATTTGGGGTTACAAAAGGCTGAAGATTCTAGAGTCTTGAGGTTGGGGAAAGCTGTAATGTGTTGCAGTCAGTAGAGGATTTATCCTCTGATTGTAATTGAGCTTCTGTAATGTAATGAGTTGCCCAGTTCAATAAAAGAAAGTTCTATTTTTTGTGTTCAATATCTATTATTGTGCATTTTGTGATTTACCCCCTTCATCATCCATATCCTACAATCAAGGCATTCCACTAGACCATATTTCTTTCAGGCATTTTTTCAAATAGTTCACATGCCTTCTCTGTGCTTCCACATTTTGCATACATGTCTACCAGGATAGTTGCAACTACAACATCTGATAGAATTCCTTTATCCTTTATGCTTTGATGGATGTCCATACCCTATTCCAAAGCTCCCATTTTTGTACAGGCGGGGAGGATGCTGGCAAAGGTTGTAGAATTTGGCTTTATGCCTGCCAATTGCATTTGCTTGAAAGTTTCTAAAGCCTTTTCAAAAAATCCATTTTGTGCATAGCCTGCAACCATTGCATTCCATGAGATGACATCTCTTTGAGGCATTCTACCAAACAGTTCACATGGCTTGTCAATGCTTCCACATTTTGTATACATGTCTACAAGGGAAATGCTCTAGTAGACAGGCTTCCTGCATCACCGCAGGAGCTGTTAGGAGTGAGTGCGGGACTGCACTCCCGTACTCACTCTTGACAACTCACGTGGTGATGCGGGAAGCCTGTCTACCAGAGCATTTCCAACTATAATTTTTGACAAAAATCCCCCTTCCATTATGCTTTGATGGATGTCCATACCTTGTTCCAAAGCTCCCATTTTGGCAGTCCGTGGGATTCCAATGGTACAAATTTATACACACACAAATATATTATACATCAAAAGGCATAGAACATAATGTAAAAACTTAAAAGTTTTTGTTGTTTTTTATAGATTATTTTTAAATGTTATTTGTAGTTTTTGTGATATATAAAGGGGAAAAAAACCCAATAGGTGAGATAGTTCCAATGGCTGAGATAGTATATGTGTATTTAAGGCCCAATATTTTTTAAGTTTAGTACTAATATATGTGCATTTAAGGCCTAATATTTTTAAAGTTTAGTACTAGTAGTTATTACTTTAAGGTTGTTAGTGTTACTATAAGTACTAATAATTGAATGAAATGTGCCCTTCAAATTTAAAAAGCAACAAATCATGTGATGCCACATTAGCCCACCAACAAAACATGACTTAATGCACACCTATTGGTCCACCCTTTTTTTGGTGGAATTATTTTACACCTCAACAAAAAGCATGTTAATGTGGCATCATATTTGATGATGTGGCCCTGAAACCTTAGTTATACATAGGGGCATTGCCAAGTAAGCTACTGTAAAAATTTTGGAGTGATTTGAAACTGCCACGTATGATTTTGAGAGGTGTGAAGTTAGGGTGCACCACTACTAGGTCCTCTCCCCTAGAGAACAAAATCATCGCTTTTAAATTAAAATGTTACATATTTTTTTGCAGTTTTTGAATTTTTTTATAACTCTAAACTAGATTCAGATCTGGACAGCATGATACAGTATCTAGATGTATCATATATGACACATATATGGGCTTGAATTTTTATAGTAGTTCTCTTATACGGTAGAAAAACATAAATAAATGACTAAAAAAACTTGAATTTTTCAAGTAGTTCTTTGATAGAATATATACGGAAGCACTAAACTCTCATTATTCCAAGTACAAGAAAGCACTATTCATTTCTTCTAACAATTCAAATATATGTATTGATTTGTGAATCCCTTATTCCAAATTTGAACACTAAAATGATTGTTGTCCCCATTAGGTGGGGAATGTGAACATATTACATGGATTCAAAAATTTTCTTTCCTTGTTGAAACTGTTTTGTTTATAGTTTTTGTATTGTATTAAGTTAGTGAGACTTGGATTGCCAGTTTCAAGACATTATTGTGCCTTTTTTTTCAAGAAAGAGTCTTGGAAATTCCTTAAGGTTTATAATATTTATAATATAATATTATAATATATTTAATAATCCCCAACCTATTTTAACCATATGGTCACCAAAATTATAGTTTGTTGTTTAATTTGTTCTCCAATTCATCCATTATGCATTCTTAACTTGTTTCTTCTTTTGTGTGTATGAGATGGATTAGTTACTATTGGTATGTGAAGTTAGTTTATCTTATTCTAGCATTGGTAAAGTAGTTGACAAAAGTCAATTAATCTTGAATGCAAATGCATTGTAAAATTTTGTAACAACGAATTTCTTCTAAGAATAAAATTATTGAGAGATCTTTGCCAGTTGTTTTTCCTAGTACAAATTAGATTTTCCATGTAAATCTGTGTTGTTTATTTTGTACAGCTTACTACTATTTCATATTTTATTTATATTGTCTATTTTGACTTACTCTGTCTAAACAGATCTAAGAAGATCCATGGAGTCAAGAAGGCAAATATTCTTTCAAAGAACATGTTAAAGTAAGTTACTTATATGCTTTTTGTTACAAAGGGGCAATTTACTTATTGCATTGTTGGGTTCTGTTTGTGTAGACCAAGGCAGGAGATGCAGCAAAGAAGAAGTAATGCAACAATTAGCAATATTAAGCGAGTTTTGATACATATATTCAGATTTTGAGATGTAAAAGCCCATGATGAAATATTTAGGCTTCATTTTGCAAGTAGTTCTTTCATGTTTTAGAGTTGTATAAGCAAAAAGTAAAGCATTGTAACTCAGTTTTCTTAGTCACAACATTGAGAAACACCCTTTGTAACACATTTTTCAAAGCAAAGACATATTTAAGTCTTGTATTTGCTGTAAAAACACCTTTTCTCAATAAAATTTCAGTATTTTGCCTTCTTAATAGCTGTTTCATTGTGTGCAAATGAATGATTGATTATGTTTTATGTTTAAACCTCAAAAACAATTAAATAAACTACCAATTGACTAAATATACTACCAATTGATAGAAATTTATGACTAAATATACTACCAAATATACTACCAAATTGATGACTAAATATACTACCAAATTAATGACTAAATATACTACCAAATTTATGACTAAATATACTACCAAATTAATGACTAAATATACTACCAAATTTTACTACCAAATTAATGACTAAAATTTTTTTGGTCATAAATTTGGTCTCGAGATAAATGACCAGCAATAAACTACCAATGGTCACGTGACCAAACTACTGATCACATGACCAATTTTTGGTAGTTTTTTAGTCATTTTTTCTTATTTTTCTACTAGTGCAGGTTCTTGGGGCTTGTTTAAGTCCATACAGTGCTTTCTTCAATTTGAGACCTTATCTTTTTTATCAGAAAAATGGAATCCTTCCGATTGCTCAATGTAGACTTCTTCTTCCAACTCTCCATTTAGGAATACTGACTTGACATCCATTTGGTAGACTTTGAAATCTTTGTAAGTAGCAAAGGCAAGAAATAATTTAACTTCTTCAATTCTTGCCACTAGAGCAAAAGTTTCTTCAAAATCAATTCCCTCTACCTGGGAGTAACCTTTGCACACCAATCTTGCTTTGTTTCTCACAAATTCACCATCTTCATTCAATTTATTCTGGAAGACCCATTTAGTTCCAATTACATTTTTGTTTTTAGGTCTAGGAACAAGATCCCAAGTATGATTCTTTTCAATTTGCATTAATTCTTCTTCCATTGCTTTTACCCAACTTTCATCATTACAAAATTCATTCATTGATTTTGGTTCAATCTTTGAAATCAGACAATACTCTTCTTGTTCCTTAGCAATTCTTCTTCTAGTTTGAACACCTTTATTTTTATCTCCTATGATCTAATTTTTAGAATGATTCAATCTTACATACCTAGGAGTTTTGGGATTTTCTTCAACTTCTGATTCTTGAACTTGTTCCTCAACATCTACATTAACTTCTTGAGTTACTGGATTCTACGGAGTAAACTAAACTTGCTTCCCTTCATTTGGACTTTCATTTTGATCATCTGATTGACATCCACAAAACCTTGAAGGTCTCTCCTTGCTTTCATCAACCTTGACATTAGCACTTTCAACAATCTTTTTCAATCTCTTGTTAAAGCATCGGTATGCCTTGCTTTGATTAGAATAACCCAAAAATATTCCTTCATCACATCTTGCATCAAACTTGCCTAGATCTTCATCTCTTTTGATATAGCATTTACTACCAAAAACTCTAAAATATTTCATAGAAGGAACATTGTCAGAATTACCTTTGATCTACACCCAGTTAAGAGTGTAGACAACAATACTCACAGCCTCTCTCCAATAGACATGTGGAACATTTCCCTCCATCATCATGGTTCTAGTAGCCTCTTGAATAGTTTGGTTCTTCCTTTCCACAACTCCATTCTGCTGAGGAGTCCTAGGAGAAAACAACTGTCTTCTTATTCCATACTTTTCACAAAATGCATTAAACTCACCAAAGGTAAACTCTCCACCTCTATCAGATCTTAGACATTTTATGTTCACACCAATCTCATTCTCCACCCTAACCTTAAACACTTTGAATTTGTCAAGAGCCTCTAATTTCTCTCTTAAGAAAGTGACCCACATCAACCGGGAGTGATTAATCAGCAACATAAAGTATCTGTCTCCTTGCAAACTCCTAACCCTGGCAGGACCACACAAATCAGTATGCACAAGTTCCAACAATCCACTTGAAGATTGTTCTTTAATCTTGAATGTAGTTTTGCTCTGTTTACCCAACTGACATTCCTTACACATGCTATTAGCAGGTTTTATAAGCTTTGGAAGATCTCTCACAGTCCGAGTAACACTTATCTTGACAATGTTGTCAAAGTTTACATGACACATTCTCCTATGCCATAGCCAACTCTGATCAATCTGAGCAATCACACAACTTTTACTAGTACCACTTAAATGAAAGATGTTACCTCTAGTCTATGTACCAAATGCAATCTCAGTTCTGAAGCTTTCCAAAATTCTACATTTTTCATCCTTGAATCAAAGATCATATCCCTTGTTAACCAACTATCCAACATTGAGAAGATTATGCTTCAACCCTTCTACATACAAAACATCATTAGTGTTATTCTTACCAACAAGAGAAATGGATCCTCTGCCACAGATTCTACCAGCTAAATTGTCTCCAAACTTCACAATTCCACCTTCATACCTTTCCATACTTACAAACTTACTCTTATCACCTGTCATGTGATGAGAGCATCCATTGTCAATTACCCATTCATCCTTTTCTTCAACCTGAGCAGCCAAGGCTCTTTCCACATTCACACAACTAGCAGATTCAATAGGCACTGGATCTTCTTCTTTGATGGCAATGAACACCCATTCATTTCCTAAGGTACTTCCCTTATCAGATTCATCATAAGTAACTCTTTCTTCAACAGCTTCTTGAACATAGTAGCATTTCTTCTGAATCCTAGGTCTATTAGGGTTTGGCTTTAAAACCTTCTCCGGACATCTTGAGGCAAAATGACCAATCTTATTGCAAGCAAAACATTTTAAAGACAACTTTCCTTCATACTTACCAGATCCTCTTGGTAGTCTTTTGGCAAAAAGGGCTTCAAGTTCTTCAAGCTCTGATTCATCTTCTTCAAAATCCTTCCTTGCCTTCTCAAATCTGGTTAGTCTTCTTGAAGAGATTTCACCTAGATCAAATCTTTTCTTTCCAAAAACACTGGCCTTAAATGCATATTCAGATTTAGGAAGAGAATCACCAAACTCACTCATTTCAAATGTTGAAAGCTTGCCAACTAACTGATCCCTTGTAACAGTTGTCACAGTCTTGATCTCCTCAATAGCAGCAACTTTATGTTTGTATGAAGCAGGTAAGGATCTGAGCACTTTGCCAACAATCTCTAATTCTTCTAGTTTTCCACCAGCACACCTGATACTGCACACAAGTTCATTCACCTTCTGCATGTAGGAAGTGATGTTTTCATCTTCACTCATCCTCAAATTTTCATACCTACCCTTCAGGCTCTGCAACTTAGCACATTTGACATATTCATCACCTTCATATAGAGTTTCCAACTTCTAGATTTCATGAGCAGTTTTTAATTCTAGGACATTTGTCATTTCTGTATCAATCAGGGCACTCAACAATGCTTCTTTAGCCCGAATGTTGTTTTCAGCATCTTTGAGTTCATCTGCAGTTGAAGGACCTTTCTCTGGAGGCTTATACTCATCCTTAGTTATTAACCAATAAGCATCACCCATGCATTGCAAGTGGCACTCCATACAACTCTTCCAAAGAGAGTAATTTGTTCCATCAAATCTCAAACTATCCTTCTTGTAAGTCGACATCTTGGATCTCCTCAAGAGGTCAAGCTTCTTTTAGAGGAACCAGCTCTGATACCAATTGTTGAAATTAGGGCAGACAACTGAGAGGGGGGTGAATCAGTTGTCACAAAAACTTTTATCCTTTTCTGCAATTAAACTTCTTTACCACTTATTAATAGATGAATGATATAACCATGAAAGCATGAATCAATAACACACGAGCAGAAACATAATCAACACATATGATACTAGGATTTTTATGTGGAAACTCGGTTAAGGGAAAAACCACGGTGGGGGTTAACCCACAAGATTTATTCTCTATTAAAAGAATAGAAAAATGGGAAGGCACTTGCCTTCAGGCGCACTACCCAGAGCTCACTTCTCAAAAGAGGCTCACTGCCTACAGAAATATTTATAAGTTTATCACAGAAAGATTGAACTAGAAAACAACATCTTCATGCCAAGGTCAGTTCCATTGATGCGCACAACACTTCTTCTCTTTCCCCTAACACTTTTTCTCTATCTCCTCATTCTTTACTGCTCTTCCTCTTTTGTTCTTCCTCTTCTCTACTCTGCTTTTCTTCCTTTCTTAGGATCTTATCATTTTTGCACAAGGATTAATTTCCACAACTCAACCACACATATTTATATGCTTCGTCAACTTTGGAATAAACATCAAGGCTGGTACTACAAACATCTGACTTAATGCGAATCACTATACTGTCGGCCAAACATAGTTGGGACCCAAATCTTCCTCAAACAACAAGCCACACTTCATAGAACCTATCTTAGATCATCCGTAACATGCACAAAGCATCCGGTCGGCCAAGACTGGAAAGAATAGTAACATACAAAGAGAAATCTTCAATCACGAGCTCAAACCTCAATGCGGATCACCAACACAATAGGCACATGATCCAGAGATCTCCACAAGCACAATGAAATCAACAAGAACAATTGTACCACCTCAAATCACTAGAATCACTTGCATCTTCATACTAGAACATAAGAACACCAACTGCCATGATTGTCATACTAGAAAGATTGCTTGCGGACCTCCAAACCATGAACCACTTGAGTTGAGGATACACACTGATATCCCAAACACACCTCTAGATCTGCAGATCATAATATTTCAATGCGGATCAATCCAAACCAAATTCCTGTCACTTTGTCACCTCTGAACAACTACAAAACCCGATTCTACTCACATGGCCATAGCTTCACAGATTATTCATGTGGATCCCTCAAAACTTAATTGGAGCAACTTCAAACAATCCTTTACAACACCCTTTGGTCTGCAAACTTTGATCTTCATCTCACTGGGAATGCAGAGCAATCTACTTCACTGAACTACACTGTCTTCACTATCTCTTATAGAGAGATATGTGACTCACTTGTTTCTTCTAGAGGCTAATTTTCTCAATATCCTCAACATAGAGGTCTTCTAGAGTGGAATACAGTAGACACTTCATAGAACCTATCTTAGATCATCCGTAACATGCACAAAGCATCCGGTCGGCCAAGACTGGAAAGAATAGTAACTTACAAAGAGAAATCTTCAATCACGAGCTCAAACCTCAATGCGGATCACCAACACAACAGGCACATGATCCAGAGATCTCCACAAGCACAATGAAATCAACAAGAACAATTGTACCACCTCAAATCACCAAAATCACTTGCATCTTCATACTAGAACATAAGAACACTAACTGCCATGATTGTCATACTAGAAAGATTGCTTGTAGACCTCCAAACCACGAACCACTTGAGCTGAGGATACACACTGATATCCCAAACACACCTCTAGATCTGCAGATCATAATATTTCAATGCGGATCAATCCAAACCAAATTCCTGTCACTTTGTCACCTCTGAACAACTACAAAACCCGATTCTACTCACATGCCCATAGCTTCACAGATTATTCATGTGGATCCCTCAAAACTTAACTGAAGCAACTTCAAACAATCCTTTACAACACCCTTTGGTCTGCAGACTCTGATCTTCATCTCACTGGGAATGCGGAGCAATCTACTTCACTGAACTACACTGTCTTCACTGTCTCTTATAGAGCGATATGTGACTCACTTATTTCTTCCAGAGAGGCTAATTTTCTTAATATCCTCAACATAGAGGTCTTCTAGAGTGGAATACAGTTGACACCAATGATAACAAGGATATGTTGACATCAATGACAACATTAATGAGGCACATATTTCCAATAGTGTGTATCCTGCAATCATTGCAGTCCATGAGACCACATTTTTTTGAAACATTCTATCAAAAAATTCATGTGCCTTGTCCATGGTTCCACATTTTGCATACATGTCTACCAGGGTAGTTGCAAATACAACATCTGACAAAATTCCTCTATCCTTCATGATTTGATGGATGTCCATACCCTGTTCCAAAGCTCCCATTTTGGCACAGGTAGGGAGGACACTGGCAAAGGTTGTGGAGTCTAGCTTTACACCTGCCAATTGCATTTGCTTGAAAGTTTCTAAAGTCTTCTCAAAAAGTTCAATTTGTGCATATCCTGCAATCATTGCATTCCATGAGACTACATTTCTTTGAGGCATTTTGTCAAATAGTTCACGTGATTTGTCTATGTTTCCACATTTTGCATTCATGTCTACCAGGGCAGTTGCCACTACAACATCTGACAAAATTTCTCTATCCTTTATGCTTTGATGGAATAAATCATAAGCACTGTATTGATATCTTGCAGAGCTTTCTATTAATACCTCTATTTTCTTACAATTGTATGATGCTATATAATTTCTTTATAAAATATTAAGGGGTTTGTAAAAGGATAATAGAGGATCATCAATAGTTTGTAATAGAGAACTCTACCAATAGTTTAGGGTCTGCATAGTGAACCTAGAGTTATGTCAACATTGTCAAACACTTGTACAAGTTTAGGAAACCCTACAAAAACCATACCAAAAGACATGAAGGACCCATGCATCAATGTCAAACACATTTTGAAACTCTACAAGATATTTAAGGGTTTATGAGGGTATTGTAGAAACCTAATAATAGTAGCAAGATGTAGTGGAAAGAGACATCATGGGTAGTAAGTGAAAGTCTATAATAATTACAAAAAGAATATAAATATGTCTAAGTTGTATGAAGGTTCTAAAACTCCTACATAAGCTTTGTATAAGTTGAAAGTCTTCATGAGAACCCAAAAGAGTCCAAGAAGCCTACTTAAGAGTAAAATAGAATTATCAAGATGGTTTAAAAGTGTCTGTAGGTTTGGAAGTCATTCAAAGTTTGTATAGGTTCTCTCAAGACTTATCAATTCATCTTGGAGGCCCTGTATTATAACCTACAGGTTTGCATATTCTTAACAGTTGATATGGATTATAGTGAAAGTATCATCTTGCTTATGCACAATGAAGTGATGGAGTATCATAGTGAATGCACAGTAAATGGTATGCCTAGTACAGTATTCTATCAATTATCAGTGGCAATAGTTGGTATGACAGTGACAGTTTGCAATTCTCTAATTGTGACAGTTATGGTCTTATACTTCTTGCTTGTGATAGTGAAAAAGTGGCTTGCTAATGACAGTGGTTGCTTGTGATAGTGGTATGCATCTGCATCCTTCTTTGATCATTGGTTGCACATCATTGGTGTCAAAGGTAATGGTGTTTGTTGATGCAAGGTAAGTTTCAAAGGTGTTGATAAAAGTTGATGCAAGGTAAGGTACTTATACATATAAGTATGACAAAGTTGTTTCTTGATCATTTAGATATTTAGTGGAAGTGAGTATTGTTATTTATGCTTCATAAAGTTACAAGAGGTGTGATTGTGTTTACAATGGTTGCTTGGTAACTCAAAAAATTTATTGAGCTTATGACAGTGGTATACTTCATCACTAATATTGTAAATTGTAGGTACAACACTATATAGAGTTGCCGGATATTAAACATGTCATTGTCAACACCCATGCTATCGAGCCATAAGTCTATAAAACATGATGTGTTCTTGAAATTGAATAGAAACTACCATTCCCCTTACTGATTATAGTATTTTTCAGGCCCTTGTTGAGTTCTTTGGGACGCTTTCTAGAGAGTGGGCATTGGAGTGCATGAAAGATCTCCATCTTGTCAACCTAAGGGGAAATCTCCAAATAATTGTCCAGGAAAAAATTGTGCACCTTTTATTTATTTCAAATTAATAATGTTGGCTCTATTTGACATTGACAATTGCTCTCTTATTTTTTATGTTAACTTCTTTCATGTCACACAGGCTGCCAACAAATATTCTAAACAATTGGTTATAGATTCATGCATCAACTTGTCTAAATAGTTCAAGTCTTATGAAGGGCTATATTTCTTCTTGGGTGCATATTTGAGCTCCTGGTAATTTGACTTTGGATTGTCACTTGTATCATTTTGTCACTGATATTCATTGATCTATTTGAGGAGGTAATTTTGTAGTAGCTTGGGAACCTTGTACTTATATGGTAAATTGTATTTTCAATGTCATTGGTAGTGAGGATCCTGACATTCACTTTAAATACATTGAAGCAATAGCCAAAATTGGACAAATCAAGGAGGTGGAATGTGTAACCAGAGAGTCAAACTTCTATGATGTTGAAAAGATAAAGAACTTTCTTCATTTTTCAAGTAGTTCTTTCACGTTTTGGAGCTGTAATTTCTCAGACACAACACTGATAAACACACTTTGTAACATATTTTTCAAAGAAAAGACACATATTTAAGTCTTGTATCTGCTGTAAGAACACCTTTTCTTGATAAAATTTTAGTATTTTACCTTCTTAATAGTTGTTTCATTATGTGCAAATGAATGATTGATTATGTTTTTCTGTGTTTTATGTTTAAACCTCAAAAGCATTGTCTCATTTCTAGCATTTTTAGGTAGAAATTAGTGAACAAAATGAATAAATGACTAAAAATGGTTTAGTCATAAATTTGGTCATGTTATAAATGACTAGAAATAAACTACTAATGGTCACATGACCAAGCTCAGTGAATAAAGATGATTAAATATATGACTAAATCAATAACTAAATTAACGACTAAATATACTACCAAATTGGTCAATCAAAACAAACAATAAATGACTAAAATGGTTAGTCATAAATTTGGTCATGTTATAAATGACTAGAAATAAACTACTAATGGTCACATGACCATGTTTAGTCATTTATAAGTAGTTTTTAGTAGTTTTTTTAATCATATATTGTTGTTTTTGTACTAGTGGTTTATGAGTGTTGTAGAGATGTCTGGGAGAAATGTCTTTCTTCACATTTCTCCACAAAGAGGTTTTAGGTCTTGTGGTTTGG
Organism: Cunninghamia lanceolata; assembly: GCA_027924645.1. Taxonomy (NCBI): domain Eukaryota; kingdom Viridiplantae; phylum Streptophyta; class Pinopsida; order Cupressales; family Cupressaceae; genus Cunninghamia; species Cunninghamia lanceolata. The sequence continues at coordinate 2,755,955 of BSBN01000847.1, read as the reverse complement.
AATTATGCTTATAAGGTTCATATCTTTCTCCAATTAAAGTTGTTCATGGTTTGGTGGTCTACAAATTGACTTCTTGAGTGGTAGTATATGAAAGAGTTAGTTGAGTGCTCCGATGTGAACTTTCTTCAGTTGGAAGTTGTTGTGGAAGAGTTTGTTGGTTTTCAAGTTGCTTCGAGATGTTTATGGAAGATTGTAGAGTGTGTTCAAGTGTTGTGTATGGTCTGTGCACCGTATCTTTCCTTGAGGAAGTATGTACTTAAAATGTTCATTGTATTACACAAGTTTGGCTGACCTTGTATGTTTGTACTATTTGCAGAGATGCTTTGGTGATTGTGAAAGTGTGGTGTAGCGTGCTTGGATGAATTTAGGTCCAAGCTAAGGTGTGTTGTGGTTTTCCTTCATTCCTTTCCACCATGGGAATGTTTAGGTTCAGACCTAATTTGAGTCTTCTAGGTTAAAGTGATTTTCTGACCTTGGAGAATGTTCTCAAGGTTGAAGACAATATAAATAAGTGTCAAGAGGCTATGTTTGAGTGTGTGTGTGTGTGTGTGATGGATATGATGTGAGAAACATAGTGGTTTAGTGAGTGGAGCAGTACAAGCCTTCATGTGTTAGATTACTAGATGCAGTGAGCAGAAGGTGTCTACTATCTTTTAGTGATACTCTGGAGATGATGTTGATGTTGTGGTGAATATTGAGCTTCATTGGAACTGTACTCCATGCTTGTGTTAGATGTAATTATAACAGTTCAATCCTAGCAGTGAGCCACCTTCTCTATCTCTTTCTTTCAGGACAGTGAGTCCTTTGGCAGTGAGCATTCTTGGATAGTGAGTCCACCAATTGTATCAACCTTAACTAGTTGCCTTATTTATATATTGTGAGCTAATCCTCACCGTGGGTTTTCCCATCTTGGGTTTTCCACATAAAATCTAGTGTTGTCTTGTGTATGGTGTTGTTATGATTCAGTTTCTGTTATTTACATTTCATGCTTAATCATCATAACACGCTTAAGGTTTAATTAGATTAATGAAGATTTGAGTGTGTATGATGGTTTTGAAAATTTCAAGTTACAACTGATTCACCCCCCCTCAGTTGTCTTGTGCATTCAACAATTGGTATCAAAATGAGGTTCCTTGGAAAAGAGCTTAACCACTTGAGGTAGATCCAAGATGGCACACAAGAAGGATGTTCCCTTGTTTGATGGATTTGACTATGCTTTCTGGAAAATAAGGACGGAAGGTTATCTGATTTATCTTGGATATGATATTTGGAAGTCTGCAATGAATGCATATACAATACTTAAGAATGGTTCGAGCACTACAGATGAATGTCAAAGCCTATGAAATCGATGGTAAAGTAAGGTATGCTCTTTTAAGTAGTCTCTCTAATTTTGAATTGGTGTAAGTCATGGCTCTGAAAACTACTAATGAAATTTGGAAAAAGATAGAGAGTATTCATGAAGGAGATGATAAGGTTAAGCAAGATAAAATGTAGAATTTAGAACTCATGTTTGAAACCATGAGAATTTTTGAAGATGAAAATATTACAAGCTACTTATAGAGGGTGGATGAATTTGTCAATGGCATCAAAGGTCTTGCTGGAAAGATGGATGAACAAGAAGTGATATTCAAGGTACTTAGAACTCTTCCTAAAGCTTACAGTCATAAGGTTTCTGCTATTGAAGAATTACAAATTTTGAAATAGTTTACCAAAGATCAGTTGCTTAGCACCTTAATTGCTTTTGAAATAAGAGAATCGAGTAAAAGTAATGCAAAGACTAAGACTGTCTTCAAGGCTAGCAAAGCTAAGAAGACTATAGAATTAGATCAAGAGGATTCAGATGATTTGGAAGCCAACTTTGCAAGAAGAATGAAATTGGGTACTGGTAAGTACAGTGGTAAGTTACCTTTCAAGTGTTTTAGTTGTGGCAAGATAGGTCATTATGCTTCAAGATGTCCAGAAAGAATTTTGAAGAGCAAGAATAGGGAGAACAAAAATAGAGTGCCTAAGAAAAGCTACTATGTTAGAGAAGATGCAAGTATATCTGATGATGAGTCTGATTATGACAATAATCAAGCCAATGAATGTCTATTCATAGCTTTAAGAGAGGATACTATTTTTGCTAACTCTGGGAAATGTGTGAAGGAAAAGGCTCCAGAGGTAGGTCTTAATGCTAAAAGCATTATGATATTTGTTTTCCATACTACACTGGAAAAGAACCTTTGGTTCATTGATAGTGGATTCTCAAATCATATGACTGGTGATAAAAGTAAGTTTGTTAAACTTGAAAAATATGATGGAGGACTAGTTAGATTTGGTGATGATAATACTGCTAAGATATGTGGAAGAGGCTCAATTAGTTTTGATGGAAAGCACAATATTAATGTTCTTTATGTTAAGGGTTTAAAGCATAATCTTTTGAGTGATGGACAAATGTGTAGAAAAGGATACAATCTTGTGTTTCAAGATGATGGTTGTGAGATCAGAAGAGATTTTGGAACTGTGATAGCTACTGGAGAGAGGACAGATGGAAATGTTTATCATCTCAAAGGTAGTTATGGTTATTGCTTCATGACTTAGATCATTGAGAGTTGGCTATGGCATAGGAGATTATGTCACGTCAATTTTGATAGCATGGTAAAGATAAGTTTAGTTCAAGTTGTGAGAGATTTGCCAAAGATTACAAAGCCCATCAATGTTGTCTATAAGGAATGTCAGATTGGAAAGCAAACAAGAAGAAGATTTAAAGTCAAGGATCAGTCTTCTATTGGATTGTTGGAATTGGTGCATACAGACCTTTGTGGCCCTACCAAGGTAAGGAGTTTTCAAGGTGATAGGTATTTCATGCTATTGATTGATGATTATTCTAGGATGACATGGGTTACTTTTCTCAAAGAAAAATCTGAAGCCCTAGATAAGTTCAAAGAATTCAAAGTCATGGTTGAGAATGAAATGGATATGACAGTTAAATGTCTGAGGTCTGACAGAGGTCGAGAGTTCACCTCCAATGAGTTTAACATGTTCTATGAGAATCATGGGATAAAGAGGCAATTATCTACCCCTAGAACTCCTCAGCAGAATGGAGTGGTTGAAAGAAAGAATAGGATTGTTCAATATGTTGCAAGGATAATGATAAAAAAAGCAAACCTACCAGAGGTCTACTAGAGAGAAGTAATTTATACTACTGTTTACATACTGAATAGAGTGTAGGCAAGAGAAAATAGTACAAAGACACCTTATGAGCTGTGGTATGGAAAGATTCCTACTGTTAAGTACTTCAAAGTGTTTGGAAGCAAATGTTATATTAGAAGTGATGAAGAAAATCTAGGAAAGTTTGATGCAAGGTCTGATGAAGGTATTTTCCTTGGGTATTCTACTAAAAGAAAAGCTTATCGGTGCTACAACAAGAGGTTAAGAAGGATTGTTGAGAGTGCAAATGTCAAAGTTGATGAAGATCTACAAAAGAATTCAGAAGTTGATGGTTATGAATCAGATGAGTCATCTTGTAGAGAAGAAGAAAATACTGATAAAAAAGAAGTACAGATTGAAGAAGAAGAAGCTCTGGAAAATACTCCTAAAACTCCCAAGTATGTGTAGAAGCATCATTCTAAAGATCAAACCATTGGTGATAAGGACAAAGATGTGCTGACAAGAAGGAAAGTTGCTAAAGAACAAGTAAATATGTGTTTACTCTCTAAAGTTGAACCTAAAATAGTAAGTGAAGACTGCAAGTATGAGTATTGGATCAAGGCTATGGAAGAAGAGCTAATGCAAATTGAAAAGAATTAGACTTGGTAACTTGTCCTAAGACCAACAAACAAAAATGTGATTGGAACTAAGTGGGTATTCAAGAACAAACTGAATGAGAATGGAGAAGTGGTAAGAAACAAGGCAAGGCTTATGTGTAAAGGTTACTCACATGTAGAAGGAATAGACTATGAGGAAACATTTTCTCTGGTGGCAAGGATGGAGGCCATCAGGATGTTTTTGGGTTTTGCAGCACATAAGGATTTCAAAGTATATCAAATGGATATGAAGTCTGCTTTCTTGAATGGTGAGTTAGAAGAGGAGGTATACATAGAACAACCAGATGGATTTCAGTTATCAAACAAACTGGATAGGGTTTGCAGCTTGAAAAAGGCGCTGTATGGATTGAAGCAAGCCCCCAGAGCTTGGTATGCAAGGCTAGACAAGTACTTATTATAGAAAGGTTTTAGTAAGGGTTTTGCAGACAATAATTTATACATCAAAGTAGGTGAAGATAAAATTTGATTGTTGAAGTATATGTGGATGATTTAATCTTCGGTGGAAATGAAGGCATGTGTAAGAACTTTGTAGATGAGATGCAAAAAGAATTTGAGATGTCAATGTGTGGAGAAATGAACTTCTTCCTTGGGTTATAGATCAAACAGATAGATAAAGGCATTTTCATTTCACAATCAAAGTATGTCAAGGAAATGTTGATGAAGTTTAGAATGGAAGACTCTAAACCAATTTGTACTCCTATGACAACTAGTTGCAAGATGAGAAAGAATGATGAATCACAAGTAAGGATGATCAGAGTAGGTATAGGTCAATGATTGGAGGATTATTATACTTGACTGCTACTAGACCGTATATTATGCATGTAGTTTGTCTTGTGGCTAGATTTCAAGAAGATCCCAGAGAGCCACATATTGCGGCAGTGAAGAGGATATTCAGATACTTAAAGGGCACTCTAGATCATGGATTGTGGTATCCAAAGTGTATTGACTTTTCTCTGAGTTCTTATAAAGATGCAGATTGGGTTGGACGTGTAGATGACAAGAAAAGTACAAGTGGTGGTTCATTCTTTCTTGGAGATAGAGTGGTGTCATGGTTAAGTAAGAAGCAAGATTCAATAACTCTATCTACTGCAGAGGTAGAATACATTGCAATAGCATCTTTTTGTACACAAGTGTTGTGGATGAAGCAAACTTTGAAAGATATTAGTGTTTTGTATGAGGAGCCAATTCCTATCTTCTGTGATAATACTAGTGCCATCAACATTTCAAAGAATCTGGTGATGCACTCAAGAATAAAACATATTTCAAAGAACAAAACATATTTCAATCCAGTATCACTTTCTAAGAGAGAAGGTTGCAAAGAATGTAGTGAAGCTTGAGTATGTGCCTACAAAGGATCAAGTTGCTGACATATTCACCAAGGCTCTTCCTAAGGATACATTTGTGTATCTCTGGGAGAAGTTAGGGGTTATTGCCCCTCCTTATTTGAACTAGATGCATAAGGAGATGCATCATTCTAGTGGACTTCAAGATTCATTCTTTTCTCTGGACTAATGTTGGAGGCTACCTCTCAGGGGGAGCAGGTAGAAGTCATAATGATTGTTGTAGACAAGGGGAGTAAGTGTTGATACAGTTTGGTGTGCACTCCTAAGGGGGAGTATTCAAAGCAGTAAAAAGAAAAGATGATGTGACCTGATAAGAGTGAAAGAAGAGGTGTGTCATCCTTTTCCATTGATGTCAAAGGGGGAGAGAGAGCAATGTGAAAAAGAAAAGAATTAGTGGTCTAGGAGATAGTAAGATGTGTAAAAGAAAGAAAGAAACGGGGAGAGTAACAAAGTAAAGAAGTGTGGTGCAGAGCTATTTCTTGATGGTTTTTCACATTATGTGTTGCCATCAATGACAAAGGGGGAGATTGTTGCAAGTATGTGCTATCGGTGTTGCCATTGATGTCAACAAGCTTGTGTTGTCATTGGTGTCAACTGTGTCTAATGAATGAGCAGAGATGAGACTGTTGTATGATCATGAAGTGTTTGGTTGAGCTGCTTTGTTGAAGATTATTTGGTTGCTTTGAAGAGGTATTGAAGATGTTAAGAATATGGTTTTGATGGTTGGTTTCCAAGTGCTTTTGAGAAAATTTGATTATGAAAGGAAACAGTGTGTTGAAGAGACTGTTTGGCTCAACAGCGTATTGTTCTGGTTTTGCTCTGCATTTCCTCTATGTTGAAGATCTATCCTTGCGGTTTGGATATGTTGTTAAGAGATGTTATAATCCAAGTTTTATGCTTTGGTTCATTGTGCAGAGGAAGTTGTGTTCACTAGGATGTGAACTACGTTTTTGAGTGTTGCAAAGATGTCTAGGAGAAATGTTTTTGCTCTGCATTTCTCCACAAATAGGTTTAGGTCTTGCAGTTCTAGGATTGTTCTTATAAGGTTCATGTCTTTCTCCAGTTGAAGTTGTTCATGGTTTGGTGGTCCGCAAGTTGACTTCTTGAGTGGCAGTATATGATAGAGTCAGTTGAGTGATTCGGTGTGAACTTTCTTCAGGTGGAAGTTGTTGCAGAAGATTTTGTTAGTTTTCAGGTTACTTTGAGATGTTTATGGAAGATTCTAGAGTCTTTTCAAGTGTTGTGTATGGTCCATGAGTCGTATCTTTCCTTGAGGAAGCATGTACTTAAAAAGTTCATTATATTACACAAGTTTGGTCGACCTTGTATGTTTGTACTATTTGTGGAGCTGCTTTGGTGATTGTGAAAGTGTTGTGTAGCATGCTTGGATGAATTTTGGTCCAAGCTAAGGTGTGTTGTGGTTCTCCTTCATTCCTTTCCACTGTGGGAATATTTAGGTCTAGACATAATTTGAATCTTCTAGGTTAAAGTGATTTTCTAACCTTGGAGAATGTTCTTAAGGTTGAAGACAATATAAATAAGTGTCAAGATGTTGTGATTGAGTATGCGTGTGATGGATATGATGTGAGAAACAGAGTGGTTGAGTGAGTGGAGTAGTACAAGCCTTCATGTGTTAGATTACTAGATGCACTGAGTAGAAGGTGTCTACTATCTTTCAATGATACTGCGGAGATGATGTTGATGTTGCAGTGAATATTGAGCTTCATTAGAACTGTACTCCATGCATGTGTTAGATGCAATTATAACAGTTCAATCCTGGCAGTGAGCCACCTTCTCTATCTCTTTCTTTTAGGATAGTGAGTCCTTTGGCAGTGACCCACATGCAGTAAGCATTCTTGGATAGTGAGTCCACCAATTGTATCAACCTTAATTGGTTGCCTTATTTATATATTGTGAGCTCATCCTCACCGTGGTTTTTTCCATCTTGGGTTTTCCACATAAAATTTGGTGTTGTCTTGTGTATGGTGTTGTTATAATTCAATTTATGTTATTTACATTTCATGCTTAATCATCATAACAAGCTTAAGGGTTAATTGGATTAATGTGGATCTGAGTGTGTATGAGGGTTTTGAAAATTTCAAGTTACAACTGATTCACCACCCCCTCTCAATTGTCTTGTGCATTCAACAAGAATAACCCTTCATTTGGCAAATTTTAGTAAAGTTGATTTTTTTCAAAAAATGTTTTACCCTGCCTAGGGTTTGTACGGTCATACGGCCTCCAAATCCATACCGTATGGCTTTTTTTCCAAAATGAAAAAAGAAATCTAACCGAGGGAAAATTTACTCCCTGCAACTGGTCCAAATTATTCATTTTTGGGTTTTTCATCTTCTTGCATGTGCAAGATTGTATCATCATTAGCCCTTGTTCGACCTCTCTATTTGCTCATCTGCCCTATTTTTGGGTGTTTACAGTCATCTTCTAGTTTTTAGAGGTTGTTCATCCCTCTCAAACAACCATTTATCTCAGCTAGGCTCATTCAGCCCATTTTATGACCTCTGATTTGATCACCCGATGCTTTTACCAACCTTTCATAGGCCTCTTGGAGGCATTCAATGTCCACCAACATGCCCTCAGCCATTGTCACAATATATGGCTTCTCTACGTGCTCCATATTAGAAGGGCTTTGTGCTTGGCCCCTGTCGACCAGTTTGGAGAACCATTCAGCCTCCCAACAACCCTATCTCAACCTCTACATAGTCCAGCCATCTTCAATATGCAAGCCTGTAGTTGGCCCTTTCTGCAATAAATCCAACCTTCTTCATTGATTTCAGCCACAGATTTGGCCTCATTTGGCAACGAAATCCTATTTTGCAAAGCCCTCTACACTGAAAGGCTGACTCCTTCCACCTAAGATCCAACCTCAATGGCCCCTGCTCATGTTCATTACAGACATTTACGCCTATACGGTGCATGACTCTATGAATATTGGCCCCAATTGACCTCTGTTGTCTTCAAAGGCTCTACTAGCCTCTTTGCATATGACCCTATCGGCATCTATTCAACAACATTTGCTCTAGTACTTGGAATATTTCAGCCCTTGCTCTTCTATTTCATGGACTAAAGAGTTCATGCAAGAGTCTTCAAGCTATTCTTCAAAAACTATAGTCCTACTTGGACTCTCCATGTTTGGCCCTGTAGACTTGGTCTCCTTGCATTTTCAGCCCAGTTGGCTAGAAATTTGGCCCTAAGCCCTTGTTCTATGCATAGTCCTCCAACAACAAGGACTCGATCAAGATGACTTTGGTGTCCCTGACTCTAGCCCCTAGGCTTCCAAATCAGCCCAATAGTCCTAAAATTTGGCCTCATAGGGCCAATTTCAGGCTCCACTAATGAGCCACCAGGCCACCGCCAGTGCTCCACTAGAGCACCACTGCTCTCCTTTTTTGTACTAAATAGGCATTTTTTCAAAACGTCATATATTGCAAACCATTTATTGGTTTTTTATAAATTTGTAATCAATGGAAAGGTTTTTCCATGAACTTCGTTGTGGCAAATTCGTTTCAATTTTTTGTCTTTTTGAATATTTTTTAACCCTCGAACTTCATTGTAAGCACAAATTTTGACATGGCATAAGTTTTTCCCATGATATCAAAATTTCACAAATTTTTTGAATGTGCTCAGAATTTCGCAAGGAATTCAAATTTGTAAAACAAATTTAAGGTTTGGATAGCACATTTTGTAAAAATCACTATAAATTATAAAAGGATGATTTGGCATCCAATGTTAACACAAGTTGTGATTTTTCTTGCATATCTTCTGGGGGGCTTCTAAATAGTAAACTAATGTCAAGGGGGTTGTCTTGTGTGATTTTTTCCATAATATGGATATCCTACTCACTTCATTGAACTTCCATTCATGGAAGCATAAAATGGAAATCCAACTCAAGAAGCTTGGATTGCATTGTGTCACAATGGGTTTGGAACTTGAACCTACTTCAGCATCTGAAACATATAAGTGGTACAATGATAGTGATTCTCAATTTCAAAAGATCTTCTCTTTCATCTTAACTTAGAAACAACACCTAACAAAGTCTAGACAAATTTAGAATTTTTTATTTGGAAAATAGGATTTCATGAGAGGGCATCAACTTGAAAATGAATTAACCAATCTTAATCCACAAGACTTCACAACAATCCAAGATTTTTTCACTAAGATGAATCTACTAAGGTTTTAACTAAAATAATGTGGCATTGAAAATAAAGATGAACAATTGGTCCTAAGTATCTTGTCCAAACTTAGTCCACAATATTTTGTATTTGTTTCTTCTTTTCATACTACTAGGAGTGCATTTGGTACAACATATACTATGCCTACACTTACAGATTTTGATATTGAATTAACACAAGAGTAAGATAAGATAATTCAAATAGGTGTATTGAAGTATCCAACATCTCATGCACTTGTTGCAATAAATCCTAATGCAAAGAAACAATCTAAGGATCAAGATAAGGGTACTCAAGATAAGGGATCAAAGTCACAAGCTCAATCTAATTCATCACCCTCAACAAAAGGGAAAAGTACTAAGGAGAAGCCTACTTTCTCTTATTGCAAGAAACTTGGGCATGAAGAAAGCACATGCTTTAAAAAGGTAAAATATGAGTTCAAGAAAATCATTCAACGAAAGGACCTTGAAATATATGAACTAAAAGCAAGTTTTTCTTCATCTTCTCCATCAACATCAGAAAAATCTAAGGGAAAAGCACTTTGTGCCACTACAGTCTCATAGTCTAGCTAATGGATCCTCAATTCTAGAGCATCCCATCACATGACTTATTCACCACTTCTATTTTCAACATTAGGCCCTATAGACACATCAAAAATACCGATGGAAAACAACACATACTTGGATGTTTGTGGGAAAGGAACAATTGACATAGGTGAAGGAAAATTCACTACTATCCTTTTCATTCCAAAATTATCACATAATCTTCTTTCCATCTATTAGATCACTAATAGTGGCACAGGGAAGACGTTTGAGTTCACTTCAGAATTGGTCATCATACAAGATTTGTAGAGTAGAGAGGTCATTAAAGTTGGACAAGTTGACAACTTCTCTTGTGTTTACACATTTTCTCACTTTGCACCAAATGATTTATTCTCACCAATTCACACTCATGAATCAAGTGTGGATAGTTCATCAGAGGTACAATTTGGTAAATCAAACTTTCATGTTCTTCAAACAAGCCAACCATCACTTGTTTCTTCACAGAGGGTTTCTATAGATTTGGTGTAGCAGGATGTTGTCCATACATATCTTGATCCTGTTCAAATTCCACCAATGGTTTCTATACATCTTCTAGATATTTCATTCAAGTCTCCAAATTATATGCAACATTTAGAGACCTACTTTGATCTTCACACTTGGGAAGATCACATCCACCTTTCTACAATTCTCTTTCTTCCACAAGGAAGAAATGTTGTTCCTCATTATAGGATCACTTTCAATGTTCTTCATCGAGCATCACTCAACATTGTAGGATCCATTACTCTATGGGGGTTCTTTACTCTATCTCTCTCTCTCTCCTTTGGGAGGAACATTTCATGTACTTATGTGATAGAAGTAGTCCTTGGGGGGTCATCGTGAGTCCTTGTTCTATCTTTTTCTTCTTCACTTGTACATTTTTTCATGTATCATTTCTCTTTTGGAGAGGAGTTTTGTTTCCCATTGGGTTTTCTCCTTTTCTTCAATCTTGAGAAAAACTTGTTTATACATGGGTACCTAACATGGCCTAGTAGTTGGGACCCATCATCTTTGTATCGCTTCTCCCTAAGCTGCACTTAAGGGGGGTGTTAGTGTAAATAAGGTCATATTTTATCTAGTTAGGATATCAACTTTACTAGGATTGACCTGTTCACACTTAACTTAAGTTTACTTAGGATTTTTTAGACTTTGTCTCACCTCATGTTGTGAAGACATGTGTCCTCATGCTTTTGAGACACATCTTGCATGTTTACTTGCCACTTGCATGAGTAGTTGTCACTTGAGCTCACAAGTGTTGCATCTTAGGGATGTTAGTCAGTCATTGTGTTTGACCATCCTACCTTCTCTCTCATGCCTATTTATACAAGGAATCTATGTACATTCTAATTATCACTTGAATATATTATCTCGCTTATTATGTGAAATTGTCTTTTGTGGAAGTGATTCTAGTTAATGATGGTTGATCTTGGCTACTCCAACACTACAAAAATTAAATAAGTTCATGAAAACCAAAGGTTGAATATATCAAGTTATAATACAATGACCACATTACTATGCTCAACAATGAATAAATCTTTTTAATGATACTAGTTTATTAAAGTAGAATTTTATCTTTTAAAACGATAAAACTCAAATAGTTAAAATTGTTCAACAACTCATTTCTAGAAATGCAAAAGAGTAACACAATTACCAGGCACCAAGTGGTTTGTGACAAAATAGCCTTCAATCTTCTTTGTCCCATGAACCATGCATCCCAAAAAATAGCTTTCATGATAGACAAATACCAAAAGACCTTAACAAACTAGAGAGTAATAGCAAGTCTCCAGATTCATGTAGAATAGAGGAAAAAATCCCAATCTACAAAATGCAAAAATGATAAGAAGAACCTATAACTTCCCTTCATCCCAAGAGTCATCTTGGAAACTATAAAATTAAATGAACATACCATGAATTCATGGTTTGAGTTATTAACCAACAAATAAACTATCCACCCCAAGTCCTTAAGGACTGATGAATTTAATGAGAGCTGACAATTCAAAGACAACAATCTTGTTAGCTTGCAAGCATGGTAGTTTCAAAGTCAATAAAGAAGTTAATATTTTATATGAACTTAAGTTCTTTATAAAAAATTATTAATAATTAATAACTCTAGGATGAGGTCGAGTCCCCAATAATATTAATAATATGATTTTTTTTAAGAAAGCATGAAGTTATATATAATATAGTTATTCAATACAAGTAGACCTAATAGAACTTTAAATATTTCAATCACCTAGAAATCAAATTGAAATAACAACATAAAAATATCTTAATATACACAACCACACACACACACACATGTTTGCATACACCAGGACTAAATCCTTAAAAATTACTAGAAGGTAATTTCTACAAATGAATTAAATATAACTAGACTTCAAGCAACAAAATACACAACATTAAGATAGCAAGATAATCAACAATAAAAAGTGAGTACACAAGATATGATGCCAGCTATAAATTTATCAAAAATAACCAATTTTTGAGCCTATCAATCAATGACACCCTACCAAATACCCATTCTTTGGTGAAATATATTTATGTTGGTAAGGTTGTACCTTCCAAATCAAAGTGATTGTCAAAACTAGAAAACATATCAAATACACTACATAATCAAATGAATGGATGCTAAATCAAAACAACCAAACTTTCCCTATCATCACTTATGGATGAATCCTTACACAAGTGAGATTGATAATAGTAGTCAATATCATCATGAAATCATATTACTCAAAGTTTAATCAATACAAACCATTAATTATGTTTAGAATATGGGAAAAAGGAGACCCGTGAAGACAAACTCTTCCCACAAGGACTCTCTACAAGTGAATATCACCCAAGTCCCAACAACAATCACCATTCCATGTGTCGTGTAATCATTGAACATGTTCTACAATTTTAAAAACTTGGAAATAGAAGAAATATCAAATCCTTATGCCTTAGATGATTCACCTTTGATAAGATCAACTATTTTTTCCTTCAAATTGTTGGTTGAGATGACTATGCTCTGATTAGTGTAATAGTCATAGGGGATCTTTTCAATAAACTCTTAAATATTTTACATTGTATCAAGGCCCAATTCTTTAGCTTTCATGAATCTCTCCTTGACTTCATTGAGTATCTCCATTATCTATTTGGTAGCTTTGTGCTATTTAACCTAAGTATCCAACTCTACTTTATTGAAAATGTCCTATAAGACCAAAATTGACAATTTAGCCCTTTCTGTGAATTCAAAATGTGGCATGTTCCACTCCAAATAAGTTATTTCTCCATCATATTTAGTTTCCAATTAGCTAGAAGAATCAAGTTTCACTTAGATCTTTTTGTATGGATTGATCGCCTCATCTATCGAATTTGATCCTAGTGTAACTAGTAGATTTTTTGTCCATTTTTGTGACTTTCATAATGCCACCTACTTATTTTGCAATTGGCAATGAGTGTTAGACCAGGATTGAAAAGTAGGATACAATGGAGTTGCATTATTATTGTATATTCAAAGGAAGATTTACATTATTATTTATAGGAAGTAAAAAATATTTTATCTGCCACATAAAGAAAAACTACCTAAACTAAAAAAACTAAATGGGTTAGCTTGATTAACCTATATCTATTGATATTTTCATTCCACCCTTAATCTGAAGGGGTTGTGATAAACCAAGCAATTCTTTGAACTATTCAAACTTCTCTCAGCCAAGTGTTTTGGTGAGAATATATGTTGGCTAATCTAAAGCTTCTTTAAAAGAAGTTGGTTGAGTCTATGATTATATTGATTTCATCAATAGACTCAAGTTACCTTATTGATTGGACTGGGCTTGTTGCCTTGACAAGTCTTAATTTATTGATTGGACTGGGCCTACTACCTTGACAGGTCTCAAATCTAGAGTTGTTTTGCCCATTTTATGAAGAGCCAGTTTGAACTATCTTTGTTCCTAGCTTGCCAATTTCATCAAGTCTCAAATCTTTTTTGTACTTTCTCTTTTATTTTTAAATTATCTAATGCACATAAAATGTATCCTCAAATATGATGACTTAGGTTCTATCACTAACCATCTCTCAAAAAGATGAACCTGCACTCTCCAATTATTAATGCAATCACTCTACTTGCAATGTAATATTTAATAATCTTAAAAAATGACCAATTCTCAGTGGCCAATATGAGTAGTCATCCATGGCTACTAGTCCTTAGTTATCAAGTATGTATCTAGTAACACCTAATTTTTTCATGTCAAACTTACTAGACAACTAAGTTTTAAGTTCTTAGATTAATGCTTTGTTATCTCCAATGATAAGCATATCATCAACATATAAAACAATATTCAAAATGTGATATATACCTACTTGAAATAAACACAATGATCAACATCACTTCTTTCAAAACCTAATTCTAGTACCTGTGTGTCAAACTTTTGGTTCCACATATGTAGGGACTACCTTGATGCAGGAGCATCCAATTGTGTAAGGGCAATCTTACATCACCCAAAAAGAAGTTAATTCAAAATCATTGTATTTGTTTTCATTTCTTTCCATTATTAGTGTTTCTAGTTCCATAATATCCAGAATAATGATGTAGGACTTTCAGTTTTTCCAAAACTGCTAAAAATAGCAGCCTGCATGTTTTGGAAACTGTACCTACCATTTTAGGAAAGTTTGCATTTGGGCACGGATTGAAGCGAAAACTTACAAAAAGTTACATAATAAAAATATAAGACCTTTGGCGAAGGAATTAGGCAAAGATCATTTGTGAGCTGAAAGATATTAAAGTTTTTATTTTCTGAAAAGCCCCTGAAAATTTTTGAAACAAGATATGAGGCACTAAAACATCCCATAACGTCCCAAAAAGTTTAAGGAAATCCATTTACATATTTATGGCATGATATTTCACATCGCGAGCTTTTTGGTACTTAAAACGGTTTGTCAATCAGACACCCGGATCAAAAGTTATGCTTCCCGGAAGTTGTCTTACTTTTGGAGGGAGTTGCAAATTTCAAAATTTAGCTAGAGGCCACCAAAAAGTGCTATTTATGACTATTTTGGGAACCTTGGGTAGTAGTAGAGTTAAGGGGGGCAAGTGTAGAGTCAAGAATAGGTGGGAAAATAGAAACCCTAGCTGATTTGGGGTTACAAAAGGCTGAAGATTCTAGAGTTTTGAGCTTGGGAAAGCTGTAATGTGTTGCAACCAATAGAGGATTCATCCTCTGATTGTAATTGAACTTCTATAATGTAATGAGTTGCCCAGATCAATAAAAGAAAGTTCTATTTTCTGTGTTCAATTTCTGTTGTTGTGTGTTTTGTGATTTACCCCCTTCATCAAGTGGTATCAGAGCAAGGGTTCCTGAGTGTGTAGATAGATCACCGACCATGAGGCAGTTTGCACTAGGACCTGAGGTTGTGGGTTTGTTGCGGAGATCAAGATGCCTCCACGAAGAAATCATACTGGGAGGAATGCTTTGACGGAAGAGGGTTTTAGAGCCCTGCAAAGGCAAATCGATGCATTAAAAGAGGAGCTACGAAGATGGTTTGAGCCGAGAACAAGAGAAGAAAGAAAAGATGAAGTTGAAGAAGAGCTATCTGAGGAAGAACAAGAAGTTGCAGAAGATCATGTAGAAGTTAGGTTGTTGAGGGCCATTTCTAAGATTGGAAAGAGGCCCAGGATCGAAGTTTCTACATATTCTAAAGATTTGAATCCAGAATAGCTTATTGATTGGATCAATGACATGGAGGAGTATTTTGAGTATGAAGATGTGGAGGACCCAGATCGGGTCAAGTTTGCAAAAACAAAGTTGAAGGGCCATGCCAGTATTTGGTGGAAGGAGGTCCAATTAGAGAGGAATAGAAGAGGAAAAGGAAAGATCACCATATGGGATCGGATGGTGGAGAAATTGAAGAAGCAATTCATTCCTGTGGACTATGAGATGGAGTTGTTGAAGAAGCTGCAAGGACTAAAGCAAGGTAACAAGTCTGTCAAGGAGTATACAGAAGAGTTTTATAAGATTACTATCAAGATAGGCCATGCATAGCCCAACAAGGAGAAGGTAGCCTGTTACATTAATGGGTTGAGGCTGAGTATTCAAGAGGAGATGAGCCTAGTCAGAATGACCACCATAGAAGATGTATACTAGTTTTCCCTGAAGGTGGAAGAGAAGCTAAATAAAAGATTTGACAACAAGCAAAGGGGAAGAGGTCAAGGCAGAAGGACTAGTGGAAGACCATATGGGGGCTGAAATGAAGATGCAAAGAAAAGTGAAGAAGCTAGCTCCAGTCAAAATTAGAGAGGAGATAATACCTACCACCCTTGTGACCAAAATAATGGTGAGCAAAGAGGAAGAGGAAGAGGCAGACCTGGGCAAGGACCCGGAAGAGGAGGTTTAAGAGGAACTTGTTTCTAATGTGGAGAAGAAGGGCATCGAGCATATGAGTGTCTGCAACATCAAGGAAGGACAAATAGAAGACTTGAAGGTAATGCACGAGTTGCACATGTTGATGAAGATGCACAATCTGAGCACTCTGAAGATGTTGAAAGGGGAGAAACCCTAGTTGTCAGAAGAACCTTGTTGAATGAGGAGAAAGAACCAAATCAGTGGAAGAGTTTATTCCGCACAAGGTGCAAATGTGAAGGTAAGTGTTGTGATATTATTATTGATAGCGGAAGCACTGATAATCTTGTTTCAGAGGAGATGGTTGACAAGTTGAAGTTGACAAGAAGAAAGCATCCACATCCATATCAGATTGCATGGTTGCATAAGGACCATAGAGCTTTGGTCAATGAGCAGTGTTTAGTGAAGTTCAAGATTGGAGACTACCATGATGAGGTGTTGTGTGATATCATACCAATGGATGCATGTCATATGCTATTGGGGAGGTCATGGTAGTATGATAGGAGTGTTGTCCATGATGGCCATGCAAACACATATTCCCTAACAAAGGATGGAGTTCATCACAAGTTGAAGCCCTTGAAGGAGGTGGAAGAAAAGGTATGTAGTACTGCCAGAATTTGCTTGGTAGATGGTAGAAAATTTTTGGAGGGTATGAAGCATGAGCATCATTGCTTTGCATTGATTCCTAAGATTAGTCAAGAGAAATGTGAAGATGTACTAGTAGAAGTCTCAGAAATGTTGGAAAAATTTCAAGATATTGTCTCTAATAATGTACCAGAAGGTTTACCACTAGTGAGGAAGATAAGTCATCAAATAGATTTGATACCAAGAGCCATTTTGCCAAATAAGGCAGCCCATAGAATGACTCTAGCTGAGAGTGAAGAGTTGAACAAACAAGTTCAGGAGTCATTGAGGAAGGGATTGATAAGAGAGGGCCTAAGTCCATGTGCAGTACCTTCAGTACTAGCACCAAAGAAAGATGGAGAGTGGAGAATGTGTACAGACTCTCGATCCATCAATAAGATCATGATCAAGTATAGATTTCCATTGCCCAGAATGGATGACATAATGGACTGTTTGAGTGGAGCCAAGTACTTGATGAAGATTGATCTGAAGAGTGGGTATCACCAGATTCGAATCAGAGAAGGAGATGAATGGAAGACAGCCTTCAAGACCAAGGAGGGTTTGTATGAGTGGTAAGTCATGCCATTTGGGCTAACCAATGCACCGAACACATTCATGCGGCTCATGAACGAGGTACTGAAAGAATTTTTGGGAAGTTTTGTTACTGTCTATTTAGATGATATTTTGATTTTTAGTAAGACTTGGGATGAGCATCTGATGCATATCAGAAGAGTTTTAGAGAAGCTGAGGGAGGAGAAGTTGTTGATTAATCTAAAGAAATGTAGTTTTGCAAAGAAGGAGTTGGTATACCTGGGATTTGTTGTCTCAGAGGAAGTTCTTAAGATGGACCCAGAGAAGGTGAGGGCTATCATTGAATGGCCTATGCCGAGGAGTGCCACAAAGGTAAGATCTTTTCATGGTTTGGCAAGTTTTTATAGAAAGTTTATTAGGAATTTTAGTAGCATTTGTGCATCCCTAACTGAGACAATGAGAGGGGATAGAAAAGAGTTTAGACGGACTAAAGGAGCAGACAAGAACTTTGATACATTGAAGCAAAAAGTCGTAGAACAACCTGTATTGGCACTTCCAGATTTCAATAAGGTATTTCAAATAGATTGTGATGCTAGTGGTAGTGGTATAGGAGCTGTTTTGAGCCAAGAAGGTAAGCCCATTGCCTATTTTAGTGAGAAGATTAATGATGCCAAGAAAAAGTATTATGTTTATGATCAGGAGTTTTATGCAATAGTTCAAACTTTGAAGAAATGGAGACATTATTTGTTGCCAAAGGAGTTTGTTTTATATACTGATCATTAGGTTTTGCAGTATCTTAATAGTCAAGGAAAGTTGAACCAAAGGCACTTAAAATGGGTTGATTTTTTGCAAAGCTATACTTTTGTTTTGAAGCACATGAGTGGGAAGTCCAACAGAGTTGCAGATGCCTTGAGCAAAGGCAAAATTTGTTGAGAGAAATGAAGATAGAGGTTGTTGGGTTCGATGAGCTCAAAAGTTTGTATCCTAAAGATCCAGATTTTGCAGAGGCCTGGAAAGCTTGTTTGGAACCTGTTACTTTGGACATGACAAAATGGTTGGATTTCATAATCCAAGATGGCATGTTGTTTAGAGGAACCCAGTTGTGCATTCCAAGGAGTTCCATGAGAGAGAACTTGATTAAGGAGAAGCATAGTGGAGGATTGGCTGGACACTTTGGTCGAGATAAGACCATTGCTATTGTTGGTGAAAATTATTATTGGCCACAGTTGTAGCAAGATGTGAAGAAATTTATGCAGAGTTGTAGAGTATGTTAGATGGCAAAAAGAGCAAGTTAGCATACAGGTCTATTTCAGCCATTACTTGTACTAGAGAAGCCATGGGATGATATTAGTATGGATTTTGTTCTTGGTTTACCAAGGACATAGAGAGGACATGATTCTATTTTTGTGGTGGTGGACAAATTCTCAAAGATGGCACATTTTATTCCTTGCAAGAAGACTAATGATGTTGTTCATATTGCTAAATTATTTTTCAGGGAGGTGGTGAGATTACATGGTCTACCAAAGAGCATAGTTTCAGATTGAGATACCAAGTTTGTTGGTTATTTTTGGAGGACATTGTGGAAGAAGTTGAAGACAAATTTGAAGTTCAGTTCTGCACACCATCCACAGACTGATGGACAGACAGAAGTGGTGAATAGGAATTTAGGTAACTTGCTATGATGCTTAGTAGGAGATAAGCCCAAGGGATGGGATTTGATTTTACCACAGGCAAAATTTGCTTACAACAATTCTGTCAATAGGAGTACTAGTAAATCACAATTCCAGATTGTATATGGCAATAGCCCAAGAAATGCTTCTGAGTTAAGGAATCTAGACAAAGGACAAAAGATAAGTGCCGAGGCTGAAGACTTTGCAGCACACATGAAGAATTTACACAAAGAGGTGAAAAGCCACATTAATAAGATGAATATTCAGTACAAGGCTAAGGCAGATCAAAAAAGGAGATATAAGGAGTTCCAGGTAGAAGATGAAGTCATGGTTCACTTGAGAAAAGAAAGGTTCCCAATTGGAACATACAATAAGTTGAAAATGAAGAAATTTGGACCATGCAGAATCCTAAAGAAGCATGATTCAGGAAATGCATATGAGGTAGAGCTGCCGAGTGGGATCAATATTTCCCTTGTTTTCAACATTGCTGATTTATGAGAATATCATACAGGTGGAACAGAGGATGGACCAACAGAAGCGCAGTGGAGTATTCTGGCATCTACTTCAATAGAGGATATAGAAGAGATCTTGGATAGCCGTGTGGGAAGAAGTACTAGGAACAGGCAATATGAAGAATATCTGGTAAAATGGAAAGGAAGGCCTCTTGAAGATTCTTCTTGGTTGTCTAAGGCAGAGGTTGATTGTTTGGGTTTTCCTCACACAAACATTTGAGACGTAACAGGGTCACTTCTCAAATTACCCTAGGTGTCTGATGCAGGAGCATCCAGTGGTGTAAGGGCAATCTTGCATCACCCAAAAAGAAGTTAATTCAAAGTCATTGTATTTATTTTTATTTATTTCCATAATTAGTGTTTCTGGTTCCATAATATCTAGAATAATGATGTAGGACTTTCAGTTTTTCCAAAACTGGTAAAAATAGTAGCTGCCTGTTTTGGAAAGTGTACTTGCCATTTTAGGAAAGTTTGCATGTGGGCACAGATTGAAGCGAAAACTTACAGAAAGTTACATAATAGAAATATAAGACCTTTGGCAAAGGAATCAGGCAAAGATCATTTGTGAGCTAAAAGATATTAAAGTTTTTGTTTTCTGAAAAGCCCCTAAAAATTTCTAAAATGAGATATGAGGCACTAAAACATCCCATAACGTCCTAAAAAATTGACATAAATCCATTTACAGATTTCTTGCATGATAGTTCACATCGCGAGCTTTCCGGCGCTTAAAACGGTTTGTCAATCGGACACCCAGATCAAAAGTTATGCTTCCCGGAAGTTGACCTACTTTTGGAGGGAGTTGCAAATTTTGAAATTTAGCTGGAGGCCACCAAAAAGTGCTATTTATGACTATTTTGGGAACCCTGGGCAGTAGTAGAGTTAAGGGGGGCAAGTGTAGAGTCAAGAATAGGTGGGAAAATAGAAACCCTAGCTGATTTGGGGTTACAGAAGGCTGAAGATTCTAGAGTCTTAAAGTTGGGAAAGCTGTAATGTGTTGCAGCCAATAGAGGATTCATCCTCTGATTGTAATTGAGCTTCTGTAATGTAATGAGTTGCCTAGATCAATAAAAGAAAGTTCTATTTTCTATGTTCAATTTCTGTTGTAGTGTGTTTTGTGATTTACCCCCTTCATCATACCTTAATCCATACAATGGCCTTTTCAACTTGTAAACAAGATTCTCCTTACCTTTAACCTTGAATCCTTCAAGTTGCTCCATGTATCTTTCCTCCTCTAAGTCTCCATGCAAAAATGTTGTCTTGACATCCATCTTCTCAATATCCAATTCAAATGTCATAGCAATGGATAACAACATCCTAATATAACTCAACTTAGCAATAGGAGAAAAGATCTCACCAAAGTTTATTCACTTAACCTAGGAATATTCTTTTGCCATCAACCACACTTTGTACTCCTCAAGTTATTCATCTACTCTAAACTTCTTCTTCAATAGCCATTTTCACCCAATTAGTTTCCTATCCTTGGGAAAATCAACCAAACCCCAAGTTTTACACCACTTCAATGCCATCATCTCCTCATTCATGCAATTCTTTCAAGATTTTTTCATCTTTGGAAGCAAAAGCCTCTTCTACAAAACTTGATTCACTGTCAACGCAAGTAAGAGAAAAAAAAATGAAAATTTGGTGGACTATACTTGTCAAGTGATCTTTGTTGCCTTGTAGACCTTCTCAAATTATCAGTGAAGAACTTCTTATTGCATCTACACCCTATTTTTATTCAAAGTTTATGCTAAATGTGCTTTTCTCTTCTTCTTCCAACCTATCATGTCCACTTTTTTGTGTAGTTTCAAATACACCTTACTACTCTAATAATTTTTCAAAATACAACTTCTCCTTCTCATTCTCCTTTGGTTTTTCTTCCTTGGACAAGACTCTAAGTTCCTTGAATATAACATCCCTTTAGTGGAGAACCTTTAGAATTTCTAGATTCTAAAGTTACTATCCTTCAATGATAACTTTAAGAAAACCCTCCTGAAAAAAGATATAAAATCCTGGCTAATATTCCATTTTTTTGGAAAAATATATTAATTTCTATTGGTGAATCTTTCCTTTTTTTGAAAAAAAAATTAATTTTATTGGCAATTTTTTTAAATCACTAGAAATTTGTAGAAAATCCTGGTGAATCTTGAAAAAATAGGAAAATGCATTAATTACCACGGCGAATCCTTCCTAAAAAACAAATTAAATTAATATGGAAAAGTAAAGGCCTAAGGTGGCAGTGTTTGACTAGTTTAAGGTATAGTGCTCGTGTCTATAATTCCTTAGTTCCTTAATATTCTAAATCAAAAATTCAATATTTAAATTGACCCTAAATTAATTTTCACCACCATTGATTTTATTTATAATCTAATGGTTTGGGTTCTATTTTACGGACCAAAATGTACCCACATAGCTCTAATGCCCATGGGGCCCAAAATTGCATTTGGGCCCCATGGGCATTGGAGCTCCATGGGTACATTTTGGCCCATGGAATTTAACCCTAGTTGTTAGATTATAAAGTGAGATCAACAGCCCATGAAATACAATTTCAGGCTCAATGGGAATTGGAGCTCCATGGGTACATTTTAACCGATGGAGTACAACTGTAGTTGTTAGATTATAAATAAAATCAATGATGCTGATTAAAAATTAGTGATATGGCCCTAAAGTAACCAATAATTATATAATATTATTGGTGAATTAATTTCATTTTCTATTAAAACTTATAAAATTTAGGCAAATTTGATCTGATTAGGTATCAAATATTGTGGTGAATTTTTGAGTTTAGAATTTTAATAAAATAAATATTTTGACGATTTAACTAGACTAAAATAAAATTTTGTAAAAATGTGGCGATTCAAGTCATCTTATAGCTTGTACTATTAGCCAAATTTTGAATCCCCAATTTCAACTATTAGCTAATTGGCGAATATTAGCCACTAAAAAAATCACTACTATCCTTTAACATTCTCACCATAACTAATGAAACTACACATTTCCTCCTTGAAATCTATTTTAGACCTATCTCCTTTGGCACCTAAATGAATGTGTCACAACCAAAGACTGTCAAATGTGTCACAACTAGCTTTATACTAGTCTACATTTCATATGGCATCTTGTTTTGTGGAGCATAAGTAGTAGACATGTTCTTCAAGTGGCATGTGGTACTAATGGCTTTAGTCTGTATCCTAGATTAGCACTAGTTAACATACTTCTATCTTGATCTAGAAAGGTTCTATTCAACCTTTCAGCCACTCTGTTTTGTTGCAGTGTGTATGGAGTTGTCCTTTGCTTCACAATAATAGTGTGCCTAAAAATATTTCAAACTCTTTAGAGAAAAATTCACCACCATTATTTGTCATAAGCACCTTCATTTTCTTATCAGTTTGATTCTCAACAAGTTCCTTAAACTTCTGAAACTTAAGAAACACCTCATAATTTCTCCTAAGAAAATACACCCAAGAGTACCTAGAATAATCATCAGTGAATGATACATAACTTATAGAGACTTACCAATGATTGGATATCCACAAGATCAAATACATCATTGTGTATCACCTCCAAAATCTCCTCTAATTCAGTACTTCTAGAGCTGAACTCTACTCTATTCTATTTCCCAACACATAATGCTCACAAAAGTCAATACCAACAAAACAATCAACAAGACCATATACCATATATTTACTTACTAAGGTTTTTAGACCTTTCTTAGTTAGGTGACCCAATCTAAGATGTCACAACATCCCTAATTTAGATGTAGTTACATTATCACTCATAGATAATGTTGTACATCCATCCTATACAAAGTACCATGTCACACTCCCTTAACAAGCATCAAATTACCTCTTTCCAACCTACAACCCTTACCATCAAATATGACATGTATTTTTGAGGTAGCCATTTTAGACATAAGATTTCTAGCCAAACCTAGAATATGCAAAACATCTAAGAGTGTCCTTACTCTACCATCCATGAAGGAAACCTTCACTTTTCCTCAACTAACTATCGTCAAGGATTTATCATTGAGAAAAACTTGGCCTTCATTGCAGTTGGTGTAATCAAAGTACCACTTTCTATGTGATGTCATGTATGATAAGAAACACCTAAGTCAATCAACCATGAATCATCACCGAAAACATTAGTAGAGATATATGCATCACTATTATACTCATCAATACTAGAGAACCTATCAGAAGAATCATCCTTCTTCTTGGACTTGCAATCCTTCTTTAGGTGACGTTTATTGCCACAATGCCAACATTTTACCTTATACAAATAGATTTAGACCTTTCTTTACTGTTGGACTTCTTATCTCCACTCTTCTTCTTACCCTTTTTCTCCTTAGACCTACCTCTAATAACTAGGGCATCAAAATAATTATCATTTATGGACTTTTTCCTAATTTCCTCACTTAAAAGAATACCAATAACATTCTCTAATTTTAGTGACACGACATTACTATTAATAGACATTACCAAGTTTTCCCATGGATCTAGTAAGGAACAAAGTAATACAATACTCTTGTCCTTTTCATCCATCTTGACTCCTATTGATGCAAGTTGACTTAATATCATATTGCAGTTATTCAAATGATCAATAATTGAGTCTCCATCTTTCATTTTAAGAGAATATAACTTCTTCTCAATGCATGTTTATTAAGCACACTCTTAAGACTGATATAACATACCTATAATCTTCCATAATGAATCTGTAGTCTACTCAAACACATTCATTAACACAAAATCTAATGAACATAACTAGTAGTACTTCTTGCTTTCTTATCTAATTTTACCTAGTCTTCATCAGACATACTTGAGGGTTTAGTCAAAGAAGATACCACAACACACTGATCTATCTCCATCAAAATATCCTCCATATTCAACTTCCCTAACTTAAAGTTCTACCCATTGAATCTCTCACTTTCAGACCTTGACATGCTAGCCATATGTTTAATACTTTACTTTCTCACAAAGTCCTCAAGTTTTCTTTTATGTCCAATTATACATGAACTGCAACAATCCAAATGATGTAGGGTTTACCTCTGTACATGCTAGGGTTTGGACTCCCAATGATGTAGTAATGATGCAGGAGCATCCCGGGCGAACGAACGATCAGAATCACACAAAAACATTTTCTGCCTTGTTTGGTTTTCGTTGATTCAATTTTGGTTGATGATCTTTGCTAGTTTTCAGGTGATTTCATATTAGTCTCTTCAGTTGCGTAAATACTTTTCATCGTATCCAGATTTCACAGTTAGTATGAAATATGATGTTGAACATGCTGTTGTGAGATGATTATATTTTCATAAATTGGATAATGACCATCGTAGTGGTAACTACATTCAAATGTGGTAGTTCATGATGAACTTCTCTTCAATCGTATTTATCTCCATCTTTGAAAGCATACATGTCCATAAACCACTATTTATATTAGATGCAACAGTATACACCATTGAAAAGTTATAGAGATGGATGTAATAGAAACATCTTGGCAGATAATGACAGAGTCCACACTCAAGTTCTTAGCAGATGGAGAAATCCTAATTTATGAGAAACAAGACAATGCTTGCTACGATGTTTCCAACCATAAGCTTCCAGAATTCATTCCAAAGGCTTCTATAAATAATAGAGCGTTGTGCCTTATAGAAGCTATTCAATTTTCTTGTTTCCTTTATGGACTGGCACGCTGGTTTGGAACTGAGAGAGAATTTAGAACGCCATAAAACAAGCTGATAGAGGCAGAATTTTTATGCGCCACGTTAAGGAGTCTAACAAGAAACTTAAATGCTATTTTGAATATTCAAAAGATGGAGGAGATGCCACAGCATAAAGAGAGCCTTTTGGGACGTGAAGGGTTGTCATTCGCTGGGTTAGTGAAGTAATACACTAAAAACAATTATCACCAGCTGTATGGAGGCAACGTTTCAAGTGCTCTCGGCGGCCAAAATTTGATCTTTTTATTCTTTCATATTCTGCAATATCAATATAAAAACATATGGATATGAAGAGGGGGCGGTAAAGGGGGAATAAAAACAGCAGATTGGGAATGCCTTTGGGCAAGGCTGTGTGGCAGGGAAGACAAATGCCTCTTTTTGAGGCTCTACAACTAACACCTTCTCAAGAGAGAAAGTGTGGTAGAAATGAAAGGGTAGGAGGTTGCAGATAGAATCTATTTAAAAGCCTTATCTTGCACAAAGAGATTAGATTTCTTAGGTAGAGTGAGGAGGGATCTCAGCCCACATGAGGGGCCTATGGAGAAGTAGAATTGTGTAGAATTTGAGAGGCCATTGGGAGGTCAAGTTGTAATTGTTTAGTTGTAAATGTGTGCAGTTGTTTATTGAATTTGTAAACAAATAAAATTGTGGAAAGTTTTGTTACAATCTGATTTGTGTTAAAATTTTGTTGCAAATTTGTGAGTGTGTGTTTTGGAAGTAAGATGATTCCTCTTGCGTCAAGTAATCATTCAAACAACTTTTCTATCTAATACTAAATTTTGGGGATTTTGACCCCTATTGTAGATGACCAATAGATTGGGATAAAGAAACTTAAGACAAAGTATTTAGAAAAAAAAAAAAAAACAATAGTTGTAAAATCTATCTAATAGTATGTACATAAGTAATTGGAATAACATGCATCCACAAGATTACACAAGTCAAAGATTTATGTGGGAAACCCTTTTGAGAGAAAACCCACCGCCAAAGTACTTTCATAGAAATATTATTTAGAATTAGGGATTGAATAAAAGGTCTTTAACATATGCTCAATCTACAACTTACTTTTCTATAATAACTTTAATATTTCACACCAACAATGTTCAATCTAATGTATATACAATAATATAACCTTCTAAACTTGGTACATTCACATGAAATGAACATATATGTTCACATGGTAATCCCAACCATCTAACTATCCAACCAACACATAGAAACCAAGAGACATACAACTATAATCTAACCACAATGTGAAATTATTATACCACATATGTATATCACCAAGTATGATGTCTCGATATGGATAATCACCTTATATACATAGCCACTACCACACACTATGAGTCAATAGTTATATCCTTAACAATATTAGTACAAGTATGTTTCCAATATAGCCACCACTACCAACTCCTCATTTTTGGTAGCACATACAAACATAACATCACTTTTGATTGCTCATAGTACCTTATAGTACCATATTTTAGAACATTGTCCTACCCTCAAATTATTCTATATGAACTTCATCTTTGCCACAAGTGCTCCTGCATCACTATTCATACTTCCAACAAACACTTTCTTTCATATGCGGTTGTGAGTTCTTCAAATGTCTTGTGGTTGTTGTCATAGCACCATCACATGTGAACCAACATGTATGTTGTACGCAATCATCTACCACAACATCACCACTTATAAATCACCATGTCTACTATATCGCATTTATAACTTCACCACATATTACTATGTATTGAAGTATATAGAAAAACTCTTCCTACAAGGGCTCTCTATAGGTGAATATCACCCAAGTCCCAATAATAATCGTAGTTGAAGGTGTCATGTGATATTCGATTAGCACTTTCTCAAAAGCATTGAATAGGTTCTAAAATTTGACAAACTTGGCAATAGAAGAAATATTAAAGTCTGATGCCTTATATGATTCACCTTTAACAAGTTATGCTATTTGTTCATTCAAATTGTTGGTTAAAATAATTATGCTCTAATTAGCATAATAGTCATCGGGGATCTTTTCAATAAACTCTTAAATATTTTACATTATATCAAGGCCTAATTTTTTTGCTTTCATGAATCTCTCCTTACCTTAATTAGGTATTGTTGATGTGATTTTTAATACACCAACTTTTCTATGAGCCGTGAAGCACCATACCTTAGAACAAAAAAGGTTCTTCTACTTGGAAGGTGGCTAGCCTTAGGAATCTTTCATGAGGTTTACTATAATTTCTCAGTTGGAGAGTTCTTTGTCTATTCCATTCAAGGGGCTACAATGAACATTAGGAATCATTCATGTGAAAAAAAGGTTCAATCAGTGAAATTTAAACCTTTATTAATTGATGTAAACCTCAATTTCACTTTTAATTGTGTTGATGATTTTATTTCAGTTTTTTTTTACTTCCTACCAATGTTCTATAGCATTAAAATTGGATTGAAAGAAATTAAAATGCTTAAAAACAATAATATGCCTACGAAAATCAGAATTTTACATGGAATTCAAAGAATTATGAGTGAAAATTATTCCAATTTATAAGAAATCAATTCTAATCTTTGGCACAATGAGGAATATGTATTAAAATCTACAAGATTATGCAACCTAGAAGTCAAAAAACCAACTCAAATCTTTGCCCTATGTGACTAAAATTTATCATTAAAAAATAGAATTAAACTAATCTACGATCCTTATAAAAAAAAAGTAAAAAGGAGAGGGGAGAAGGAAAGGGTAAAGAGAATAAAAATAAATCTGAATGTGTCTCCAATCCTCCCACACACCATTCTGCAAATGGACAAACTCAATGTGAAACCAATCTCCACCGGACCTGTTACTTGCAATCCTAATGTGAGATGATGTGATCTTTGAAGGAAAAATCACATTCTTAATAGTTGACAAATTTTATCATGCATGAATGTGTTTATTCGACCATACAAAACACCTCCATAATGGCAAGATATCAATGGTTAAAACACATGTTAAGATTCATCAACATTTAGTTAATTGAATGCATAGAATGAAGCAAAAAGGAAACAAATTCAGAGCTTAGAAAACACCATTAAAAGTAAAAAATACAAAAGAATAGAGCAAAACTAATATGTTGTATTCAATTCAAAGTTCCTAAACCTGAATGGGTTTTCCTATGCATTAAAATGAGCCTCATATGAGTATAAATAGGCAAATTTGGATGGGGAAGACAAATAGTCCTTCCCTCCAAAATCACAAAATAATAATTACGTATGACTGTGAAAGGTCATTATACTTTACGTTCACATTAAACAACAATTGGCACAAGTCCTACAATTTGTTGCGCACGCTCCACAATCTCACTTATAAAATATGCAATTCCTTTATCTATCTCTTTGAATTGCTTCTTTAAATGCATGCTCTCTTCATTTATTCATCATTTAACTAATTATCCTTTCACTCTTATGGCCTTCGAGAGTGCAACTTGATCCTTAAACTAAATATATACAAAACTCTTGCTTTCTCCTAGTTTGAATTTAGAAAGCAAATCCTATAAACTATCAAGCAAATAAGTTACACCCATATGTTGCCCAATGTTCCTTTTCAAATCTCCAACAATGAATAGTCATGGAAATCCTCCTAATTTTATCAAAATAACAATCATCCCCATAAAATTCATAAGTAGGTTTTCAGTAATTGTCTGAAAGGTTCCTATGTTGAGCTTCCAGTTGGAAACCTAGGGATAGGATCTATTAACCAATGTGTAATAATTTCTTCATAAAAGATAAATCTTAACTACCTCCCTAATTCAACTTGATTATTGTATATATCTAGTTGTGTAGTCAATTTTCTAATTAAAGTTGCTACAATAGCATCTCTTGAACCAATCCTATCACATGTAGTTGAAGCGGTCAATACATCCTCTATCCCTATCACTTCTATTGCAAGTATGTGCCTAATCAATGTTGTCATCGATGTCAACATATCTTTGTTGTCATTGGTGTCAACTGTGTCCTATTCTATTACTTGTTTAGAAGCCTTGTGTGTTGAGGATATTGAGAAAATTGGCCTCTCTGGAAGAATCAAGCAAGTTATAGTGAAGTACAGTATAGACAGAGTTGTATGCTAAAGAACAATCTGGTAGATTGCTCCACATTTCCTTCTACTTACAGATCTAGGTCCATGGATTGGAAGTTGTTCAAAGGGATATCTCAAGATGCTAAATCCTGAGTTTGAGCCTCTGATGTGAAGTTGTGAGAAAGTTGCATTCACCAGAGTAAAACTTGCTCCTTATGATTATTCTCTGGGGACAGGGAGAAAGTGTTTTGCTCTGCATTCCTCCACAATAAAGTATTTTTCTCTCTGGTTCTAAAGGGAAGTCTGGGATGATGATAAATGCCTACAATTGTAGTGGTTCATGTTTTGGTGGTCCACAAGCCATCTTTCTTTTATGACAGTTAAAGACAGTGAAGTTCATGTGTTCTAGTGAGAAGATTCATATGGATAAAGTGGTTAAGGTTCGTACGGTTTCTCTTGATGATTATAATGTGCTTGTGGATGTCTCTTAATCATGTTCCTATCTTGACATTGGTCCGCGTTAAGGAATTGAGATCATGTTTGAAGATTGTTCCCAGACAGTGTAATGTGTAACCAATCTTAGCTGACTTAGTTAATTCCAGTTATTTCAGAGATTCCTTGAAGATTGTGGAAGCATGTTGCTGCGTTGAAGATCGTGTTTGAGTCCTAGCTAAGGTGTGGCATGATCCACATACATCTTTCTTCATTTCCTTTTCATAATATTGTAATAGGTCAAGACCTATTTTGTGAATGTTTGTAATGCCAACCTTGGAGATTGCTCTAATGGTTGATGATTGTAATGCTGACCTTGATGATCATTCCAAGGTTGATGAATGGAAAAGATGTCCTTGTGTGAAGATGGAAAGATAAGGGAAGAAGTGGAAAGGCAGAGCAGGGCAGAGCAGAGGACTGATTGTACTTCAATGTATTATTCTCATACATGAAGAATATGTTGATCATGGCAGTGAGCCGCTAGTAGGGTTTAATAGCCCTTATTGTAATCTTGCTAGGTTTAGGGTTGACGCAGTGAGCCTGCTAGACCTAGTTGTTCTTCATGGCAGTGAGCCAATATGTTTAGGCCCGTGGAGTGACCAAGCCTGAACATCATTATTTCAAGATTGCAATATATATTGAGAGCTAATCCTCTCTGTGGTTTTTCCCCACCTTGGGGTTTTCCACATAAAATATGGTGTCTCTTGTTTTTGATGTTGTATCTATGTTAAGTTTCTGATTTCATGCATTCATTGTTAAATCATAATAATTATGGATAAGTGATTGATGTTTAAGAGCAGAAGTGTTTAAGTTTTTGAGACAACTGATTCACCCCCCCCCCTCTCAGTTGTCTAGGGCATATCAACAATTGGTATCATAGCCAAGTTCCTTTGGAAAGAGTCTAACAACTTGAAAGAGATCCTAAATGGAGTCAAAAGGAAAACATGTACTTATCATTACACCCAAATTCTCATCAAGTAATGAAAAATTGTCCAAGGAAGTGATTCATCAAAGATGTTCTGAAGTATGCACTAGTGATGAAGTCATGTCTCAAAGTGAAGATTGTTGGGTTATTGATAGTAGCTGCTCAAACCATATGACTAGTGACAAGAGTAAGTTTGTAAGTATGGAAGGATGCGATGAAGGGCTAGTTACGTTTGGAGATGACTGCACTGCTGAAATCTAAGGAATAGGGTCAATAAATTTTGGCAACAGACAAATTTTTGAAGATGTTCTTTATGTAAAAAATTTGAAACAAAATCTCTTAAGCGTTGGACAATTATGAAAAAAGGGTTTTAAGTTTGTGTTTGAGAATGATTCCCTTAAAATCAAAGAAAAGCCTGGAGCTACAATAGCAATTGGGAAAAGAACAAATGAGAATCTCTATCATCTTAGAAGAAGTGACTTTCTTGGGTTCACATCTTAGACCAATGAAAGCTGGGTCTGGCACAGAAGACTTTGTCATACAAATCTTGATGGCTTAATAAAAACAAGCTCAGTTCAAGTTGTGAAGGACCTACCAGAAATTGATTACTCGAACAACATCACTTGCAGGAAATGTCAAAGACTGTCAAGAACAATATTACAAGATAAAGAAAGATCTTCCATTGGACCATTGGAATTGATTCATACAAGCTTTTGTGGTCCTGCAAGAATACCAAGCCTCCATTTTATTGATGATTTTTCTAGAATGACTTGGGTCAATTTTTTAAAGAATAAAACAAAGATTCTAGATGCACTCAAAGTTTTTAAAGAAATGGTTGAAAATGAGCTAAGCATGAAAATCAAAAGTCTGGGAATTGGCAAAGAAGAAGAGCTCACCTCCAATGATTTCAATATGTTTTGTGAAACCTATGGGATAGAAAAACAACTCTCTACAAAAAATAAGATAATGGAAGAAGCAAGTAGAACTATTCAGGAAACTGCAAAATTAATGATGGAAGAAGCAAATCTTCCAAATACATTTTGGAAGGAGGCAATTCAAACCACTTTCTATACATTAAACAGAGTCCAAGTAAAAACCAAAGAAGTAAAGAATCCCTTTGAGTTGTGGTATGGATCAATACCCACTGTGAGATATTTCAAAATCTTTGGAAGCAAATGCCTCATTAAAATTGAAAAGGACAATGCTAAGTATGAGGAAGGCATTTTTCTTTGTTATTCATCTTGGACCAGAGCTTACCTCTGTTACAACAATAGATTGGGAAAGATTGTTGAAAGTACAAATGTCAAAGTAAATGAGAACATTCAAAAGTACTCTCACTCAATCAATGAGGATCTACAAAATGAAGCACAAGAAGGATCCCAGACCATCAGTGACAAAAAAAAGTGTTATGTGGAAGGACACAGAGCTGCTGTGAATCAAATGAATCTTTGCTTGATTGCCAGTATTGACAATAACAGTTCCAAAACTGCACTTGAAAATCTTGAGAAATTAGAAGAAGAAAATATGGATTTAAAGGGAAATATAACGGAAGCAAATGATTACATAAAAGAATTGAGAAAGCAAATCAGGCAACTTCAGAAAAAACTAAAAGAGGACAATGAAGAAAATGCAAAAATTGAGGAATGTCTGAAAGACAAAACTAAAGACTGCATAAAGCTTGAAGAGGAAGTTATGGATCTGAAAGCTAATCTAAAACATGCATGGGCTCAAATGGGATCAATTCAGTGTGAGTGCTACTAGATATGATAGACTAATGGCAAGTCAGAAAAATATTGAAGACAAAGAAAGCATGGGACTTGAAAAAGATAAAGGTTCCAGAATAGGTCAAGAAGAGAATGCTGAGGAAAAGGACAAAAGAAAATAGATTCAGGATCAAAGAAACAAACCTAGAAGACCATCAGTCAGGCAACCAAATGCTCAAAGGTACCCATCCTTCAAAGGTTATTGTAACTCCTACAATAGGTTTGGTCACAAGGCTACTTGATGTAGAATTAGGATGAATCAAAATGTTCCACCATTCTCTAGTCAGTGTTTCACATGCAATAAAATTGGTCATAAATTTGTTGAATGCAGAAGTAAAGTAAGTCAAAATTCTATTAAGTGCTATGCATGCCATAAAATGGGACATAGGGCTAATGAGTGTAGAAGTCAAGTGAGAAAAGGCTATGGCACAAATAAGACAATTGAATCCTTCAGTGGCTACTGTTATACATGCAATGATTTTGGGCATAAGGTCAACCTATGCATGTCAAGGATGAATGGAAGAAAAAATGGTCAGAAAAATACTATGTGCTTCAATTGCAACAAGCTTGGACATTTTGCAAGATCTTGTAGAAGCAAGAAAATGAAGAAAGATAATCAATCAGAATTGGGGAAACCAATGGAAAAAGAGATGAACAAGGTTTGGGTTAGGAAGGAAGTAAATGAAGCAAGAGATGAGTCTGCACTAGACTCTGGAACAAATAATTCCTCCAGAAGTAAATTGTTGACTATGACTTAGGGGGAGCCATATTGAAAATTCTAAATTCCCCAGCTAGATAGTCAGTACTGAGATCTGGTACAAAGATATGATATGACAAATCGCTTGAAAGAATTCTAGTTTGGAAGCCTAAAAGACTAAGTATGAACAGTATGCAAAGTAAGTAATGGAGATTGGATCAGTATGCTTCTACAATTCAAAATCATTATATGTGGTTTAGGTATGTTGTTCATAAACACTTGGTGAACATATTTCCCAGGAAGTCACATTGTGAATTGTCCAAGTCCTGATGAATAAAGATAAGTCAAGGACAGTGTGCAGCACCAAAGTACAAGGGTTCGCATTTCTCCACTGTTGCATATTTTGTTCTGCAACTCTGAAAGTATGTTAAAACATCAATGATGAATGTTGGATATGAATTCTAGAAGTCTCATATGGTTTGCATTAGGATTTATGATGTGAGATGAATTGGTCACACATGCACTTAAGGGACAAGATTGACAGGTCATGAATTTTGGCAAGGCGAAGAAGACATTGTTTTAGCTACTAATGGGGAACTGATAGCTATAATTGATGTTCAAGGAAGGCTGTAGGAGAAAAGTTACACACAAGTGTTGATCTATGGAAATGCATTGTTCTCATAAGTTGTCATGAACATTGATAAAAGATGGAACATCATAGTTGGATGTCATCAAGTCTAAGGCTCTGAGAAGACAAGATATGCATGTGAAGGTCCTAATGTGAACTAAATATAGTCTAAGATGCACCACTAAGAGGGAGTATTCAGACCAGTAAAAAGAAAAAGGTGTAGCAGTGCAAGTAGAAATCAAAGATGGTTTCTGAAGACAAAGAGGATTATGAGGTTATCTCCCAGGGGAAGCAGATAGATAATGCCAATATGATTTTCTATTAAAGAGAAGTAAGTGTTGCAGTGTTACTGACAGAGGAAATAGTGCAATAGAAGCAAGATTTGAATAACTGAATAAGGGAAGAAGTTCATGGGAAAGACCAAAAGTTGCAGTCAGAGAAAGCATCAAGTAAGGGGGAGTAGTTAGATGGAAAGAGTTTGGTTCAGAAGCAGAAGAATGCAAGTATGTGCCCTTTGCCATTGATCTCAAAGGGGGAGAGAAGTCATGTGAAAAACTTAGATAGACAAAGAGTGTAGATGTGTAAAGAGAAAGGGGGAGAATCTTGTAGAAAGAAAGAGTGCAGGTGTGTAAAGAGAAAGGGGGAGAATCTTGTCTTGATGGATGTTCCAGTTTTTCACATCATATGTTGCCATCAATGACAAAGGAGGAGATTGTTGCAAGTATTTGCCTAATCGGTATTGTCATTGATGTCAACATATCTTTGTTTTCATTGGTGTCAAATGTGTCCTATTCTATTACTTGTTTAGAAGCCTTGTGTGTTGAGGATATTGAGAAAATTGGCCTCTTCGGAAGAATCAAGCAAGTTACAGTATAGTCAGAGAGTTGTATACTGAAGAATAGTCTAGTAGATTGCTCCACATTTCCTTCTACTTATAGATCTAGGTCCGTGGATTGGAAGTTGTTCAAAGGGATGTCTGAAGATGCTAAATAATAAGTTTGAGCCTCTGGTGTGAAGTTGTGAGAAAGTTACATTCACCAGAGTAAAACCCGCTTCTTCTGATTATTCTCTGGTGACAGGGAGAAAGTGTTTTTCTCCGCATTCCTCCACAATAAATTATTTTTCTCTATGGTTCTAGAGGGAAGTCTGGGATGATGATAAGTGTCTACAATTGCAGTGGTTCATGTTTTGGTGGTCCACAAGCCATCTTTCTTTTATGACAGTTGAAGACGGTGAAGTTTATGTGTTCCGATGAGAAGATTCCTATGGATAAAGTGGTTAAGGTTTGTGTGGTTTCTCTTGGTGATTATAACGTGCTTGTGGATGTCTCCTAATCATGTTCCTATCTTGACATTGGTCTACATTAATGAATTGAGATTGTGTTTGAAGATTGTTCCCAGACAGTGTAACATGTAACCAGTCTTAGCCGACTTGGTTAATTCTAGTTATTTTAGAGATTCCTTGAAGACTGTGGAAGCGTGTTGTGGTGTGGAAGATTGTGTTTAAGTCCTAGCTAAGGTGTGGTGTGATCTGCATAAATCTTTACTTCATTTCCCTTGCATAATATTGTAATAGGTCAGGACCTATTTTGTGAATGTTTGTAATGCTGACCTTGGAGATTGTTCCAATGGTTTATGATTGTAATGCCAACATTGATGATCATTCCAAGGTTGATGAAGTGTATTAATACTTGTAGTTGAGTCATGGAAAAGATGTCCTTGTGCGAAGATGGAAAGATAAGGGAAGAAGTGGAAATGCAGAGCAGAGGACTGATTGTAATTCAATGTATTATTCTCAGACATGAAGAAGATGTTGATCATGGCAATGAGCCTGGCAGTGAGCCACCAGTAGGGTTTAACAGTCCTTATTGTAATCTTGCTAGGTTTAGGGTTGAGGTAGTGAGCTTGCTAGACCTAGTTGTTCTTCATGGCAGTGAGCCAGTATGTTTAGGCCCGTGGAGTGACCAAGTCTGAACATCATTATTTCAAGATTGCAATATATATTTAGAGCTAATCCTCTCTGTGGTTTTTCCCCACCTTGGGGTTTTCCACATAAAATCTGGTGTCTCTTGTGTTTGATGTTGTATATGTGGTTAAGTTTTTGATTTCATGCATTCATTGTTAAATCATAATAATTGTGGATAAGTGATTGATGTTTAATTGCATAAGTGTCTAATCTTTTAAGACAACTGATTCACCCCCCCTCTCAGTTGTCCAGGTCATATCAACAACTTCACCCTCAAATGTTGGTGTGTAGTAGTGTATCGGTATGGTGCCATCAGTTACAATGAGAATCTCTATGTCATCATGCCATAATGGTGAAATTTCTTCTCTTGTAATATGATAACTCCTCTTCCCCCCCTTAGTATCATTGAAATCTTGTGAATAGTATCAATGCTTATAATTCCTCTTTCTGTAAAAATAATCATTGTCAAGTAAAAAGTCTAACTCTTATATGGCTACCTCAGTTACATTTGCCTTATTCCATGCTTCCTAGATAATTCTTCTTGTCTCATCACAAGATCTCCAAAGTGGCAAAGGTAAGTTTGGATCAAAGAATATAACTCCTCCAAATTCTTTTGCCATTTTGATTATGGAAAGATTAGTTGTGGGTTGTTCAAGAAGAGCTAAGGAATTGAAGTGAAACATCCTAGTCTCTTTCCATATGTCAATGTCTATCCAAACTAACTACGGAAACAATCTCATGCACATAGTTTGATGCAATCCATTCCAAATTTCCCATTTGAAAAAGTTAACTTCATGTAAGAAACTTCTATTGATGCATAAGGATCAAATTTAACACCTCAAGTTTGCACATTCTCCTTATTCATAGTCAAAACCATCCAATAACCAACAAGATCATCTCCTACTTTACCCATGAATATTTCTCTACCTCCCAACATGGCTAGCACAATAGCCACATTAAATGGATCTCCTACTTTACCCATGAATGTTGCTCTACCTCCCAACATAGATAGCACAATAGCCACATTAAATAGTGATCCTCTAATGCTATATCTAATTAGTTTGAAACTTCTCCCCTTTCTCACAAGAGATTAGATAGTTGCCAAAAGGATACAAAGCAATGGCTTCATAGTAATTCCTCAAAACAACACACTCTATCAAAAATCTTGGATTCCATAGAGATATTACTAATCCAGTGACATCTATGAGTACTAAGGAAAGCATAATAACAATTCATTTTGTTCCATGCATCTAAATTCATCAAGATATGGCTTCATATTTGAATGTTGTACAATTCTGAGGAAATAACATCCTAGAAAGTTGTTGATGCATGCCTGGTTAGCAAGAGACACTACTCTGCAGAAGACTTGAATGTTGTCATTAATGGAAACAAGGCAAAGAGAATCCATCATCATGGAAAAGAGACACTGCTCTAGCAAACAATCTTGAGTTAGCAACAAGGCACAAAGTATTTTGGTCCAGAAGCCCAAAATGGCTAAGTATGGGAAGTATTCTGAGTAAGGGACAGAAAGTGAATCAGTATGCCTCTGCAATTGAAGATTTGTAGATGCAGTTCAGGTATGATGTTTATAGCTACCTATTGTTGTTATATTCTAGTGATCAAGATCTGACTTCCTCCGGAAGTCATCTGGTGAAAAGTCTAAGTCTGTGTGGATAGTGTTAAGATAGAGACAATGAACAGTACAAAGTAAAATGGTCCGCATTCCTCCACAATAACATATTTTTTTCTGTGGTTCTGAGGAAACCTAGAGATATGTCATGACTACCTAAATCCAAGATTATAGCCTTTGAAGTTCAACAGATAATATTTTACAAGCTTCCAAGTATCGACTTCCAATTTGATAGTGTTTCAATGTGACAGTGCAACAATTCTAAGATCCGCATTTTGGCATACAAAATTATTTTGTTATGTGGATTTGAATGCATGTTAAGAGGTCATTTATGAATGTTAGATATGGATTTTGGAGTCCCATATAGTTCACAGCATAAGTTATGATGTGATAGAGGAACCTATCATATTTGTTCTTAAGGAACAAGCCGACAGGCCTATAGGATCCTTATGCAGAGAATGTATAATATCTGGACAATCAATATAAGTGATTACATGATTTGAGCCAACCTATATGAAGACTTGTACATGTTTGTTTGGGTCCGCATTACACAAGATCAAGTTGATAGAATACAACACCGCGTGTACACATTTCATACTTTTCTTTCCGCCTTGATTAAGCGTTAGATCAAATTGCGGATATATATAGAGGATGGATTTCAGTGTTTGAAATATTTATGACATGCGATGTAAAGTGTGTGAATGCAAAATATGTGAAGATAAGGCACAAGAGTAGAAGAAGAAAGATCATATGTAAAAGCATATCAGCATAACAGGGAAGTCAGAGATGATGAGTCAGTGTTTTTATGCTTCATTGGAATGGTAACCATGCATATGTAGATGCAATCTCAGAAGTTCATCTTGGCAGTGAGCCACCCTTCTACTTTCTTCATTCTTCTAATTGGAAGTGAGCCTATTCTTTGGCAGTGAGCCTCTTTGAGCAGTGAGCTCTAGGCAATGAGTCCTAAGGAAGTGAGCCTCTTTGTAACTCAGTATTGTGCTATCTTAATATATTGTGAGCTAATGTACTCATCATAGTTTTTCCCTTTTTGGGTTTTCCATGTAAAAATCTTGGTGTTCATGTGTTATGTCTTTGTGGTTGTTGTTCTTATGCTTATTTTTCTCATGTTATTAATTTTGGAATTTGGACTAATAAACTTATTAAGAAGTGGTTTTGTGGAATAATGATTCACCACCCTCTCAGTATTCCTTTCTATCAATAATTGGTAACAGAGCAAGGTTCCTTGGAAGAAGTCTAATAGCTTAAGGAAGATCTGAGGTTCTGTAATCATGGCAGCAAGAAGTTTTGGAAATTATGAAAGCAACAAGGAACTAGAAGCAGCCCTTATTGATCTTGAAAAATCTGAGGCAGAAATCAGGGATCTAAAAACAAATATTCAAGAAGTTGATGAATGCATTCTAAAGCTAAGAGAGCAAGTCAGGAAATTCAAACAAAAAAACAAGGAGCTAAATGATCAATTAGATGAAGCACAAGAGTTCCTAAATGGGTTGACATCGGAAGTTGAAAAGAAGGAAGAAATTTAAAGGCATCTAAGCCAAGTTGTTAAGGATAAATTAGAGGAATGTGCAAGATTGGGCAAAGAAGTGCTACTTCTAAAATTTGATTTGGAAGCAACTAAGAGTTATGAAGGGAAGTTCAAGCTAAGTTCTGCAAAGCTTGATGAAATGATTGTTGGTCAAAAGAGTACTAATGATAATCAAGGTTTAGGATTTGAGAAAGGAGAAAGTTCAAAATCTGGTCAAGCAAATTCTAATTTAAAGAAAAATAGAGGGAACCATTTCCGAAATCAAAGAAGACCTAGAAGACCCCCGGTCAGACAACCAAATGCTCAAAGGTACCCATCTTTCAATGGTCATTGTTTTAATTGTAATAAGTTTGGTCATAAAGCTACTTAGTGCAGGAGTAGAACAAACCAAAATCAAAATGTTTCATCATTCTCTAGTCAATGCTTCAACTGTAAGAAAATTGGTCATAGATCAAATGAATGTAGAAGTCAACTAAGAAATGGCTTTCAAAATTCAAAAAATACTCATTCATTCAATGGAATATGTTTTACATGCAATAGATTTGGACACATGGCTAATCAATGCAAATCAAGGATGAATTCATTCAGAGGAAGGAATCAAGGACAAGGAAACATTGTGTGTTTCAATTGCAACAATTTTGGACATGTTGCAAGATTATGCATAAGCAAGAATGTGGAGAGAAATTACTATGCTGAAGAAAGGAAAACAGAGCAGAGGAATGATAAGGGAAAAGAAAAGGTTGATCCAGTTGAAACCAAGAAGGAAATGGACAAGATTTGGATCAAGAAAGAAGTAATTAAAGAAGAGGATAGATCCGCACTAGCATCTGATGTAGATACTTCCTCCAGGAGGTAAATTAGGTGCTCTGGCTCAAGGGAAGCAATGTTGAAAATCTAAAACCCCCAGCCAAAAAGTAGGTGCCAGAATCTGGCACGAAGGTATATATTGGAATCTGATGTGACAAATCTCTTAAAAGAAAAAATGGAAGAAAAGAAGTCAATGTGGTACATTGCGTAGCAATCTTGATCAACTATATCTATCAAAGAAGACATGTAGCTTTTTGGTAATGAGCATTTATGACAATTTAGTTCAATTCTATTGCAAATATGTGCCTAAGTGGTGTTGTCATTGATGTCAACATATTCTTGTGGTCATTGGTGTCAACTGTGCCTTATTTTGTTGTCTATTCAGGAGACTAGAATGTTGAGGATATTGAGAAAATTAATGAAAATTCAACGTTCGCAGACCATATGGCTATGTAGAGGATTGTCAGAGGTTACTCCAGTTAAGATTTGAGAAGTCGGCATGAAGATTTGAAGAAGTTATGGCCATCTGAGTAGAACCCGATTTTGCAGTGTTCAGAAGAGATAGAGTGACAGTAAGTTGGTCCAAATTGCTCCGCAGTGAAATATTATGGTCTACGGATCTGAAGGTATGCTTGGGAAGTCAGTTTGTATCATCAACTCCAGTGGTTCATGGTTTGGAGGTCCGCAAGCTATCTTTCTAGTTTGACAGTCATGGCAGATAGTGTTCTTGAGGTTCCAGAGGAAGATACAAATGATTCTGGTAATTTGGTATAGAGTGGATGTTATTGGTGAATTCAATGTGCTTGTGAAGGTCTTTGGATCGTGTGGCTACTGTGTTGGAGGTCTTCATTGAAGTTTGAGCTTATTATTGAAGATTTCTTCTTTGAGGTTGTTGTTCTTCCCAGTTCTTGGCCGACCGGATGTTTCAAGCATGTTGCAGATGATCTAAGAGCAATTCTCTGGAGTGTGGCATGTTGGTGAAGGAAGATTCAAGTCTCAGCTATATTGGGCTGACAGTATAGTGATCTGCATTAAGTCAAGCCGACCTTGATGATCATTGCAAGGTTGATGAAGCATATAAATACTTGTTGATGAGTTGTGGAAAAGTGTCCTTGTGCAAAAATGATAAAATCCTAAGAAAGGTACAAAAAGCATAACAGAGTGATGGGCAGAGGAACAAAAGCAGCAAAGGATGAAGGTGTAATAAAGAAGTGATTGGAGGGATTGAGTAGAAGTTTGTGATCTTTCAAAGGGACTGAATTAGGCATGAATATAGATGCTATTTTTCATTTCATTATCTCTGTGTAAATCATAATTTCTTGTAGGAAGTGAGCCTCTTCTGAGCAGTGAGCGTTGGGAAGTGCGCCTGAAGGCATGTGCCTTCTATTTTCTTAAGTACTTTTAATAGGGTATGCAATTTTGTGGGTTAACCCCCACCGTGCTTTTTCCCTTAACCGGGTTTTTCACGTTAAAAATTATGGTGTTGTTTGTTCATGTTGTTTCTGCTCATGTGTTGATTCATGCTTAAATGTTTACATCATTAATCTATTTGTGAATTAAGAAAGAATATTAAAAGTGTAGAAAAGGTTAAAGATTAGGGACAACTAATTCACCCCCCCTCTCAGTTGTCCGAACTAATTCCAACAATTGGTATCATCCTCTAAAAGAAGCTTGACCACTTGACGAGATTCAGGATGTCATCTTAGAAGAAGGAAAGTCTGAGATTTGATGGAACAAATTACTCCCTCTAGAAAGTACACATGCAGTGTCATCTGGAATGTATGGGTGATGCCTTTTGGTTAAAAACCAAGAATGCATATAATATTCTGAAGAATGGACCTTCAACTATAGACGAACTCAGAAATGCTGAACACAATATCCAAGCTAAAGAAGCATTGTCGAGTGCCCTATCTGATACCGAATTGGCAAATGTCTTGGATTTGAAAACTACTCATGAAATCTGGAATAAGTTGGAAAATCTATATGAAGGTGACAAAAATGTTAAATGTGCCAAGCTACAAAGCCTGAAGGGTAAATATGAAAGATTGGTAATGAGTGAAGATGAAAACATTACTTCCTACATGCAGAAAGTAAATGAGCTTGTGACCAATATCAGAAATATAGGTGGAGTATTGGAAGAATCAGAAATTGTTGCCAAAGTACTCAGATCCTTGCCTGCAACATACAAGCATAAAGCTGCAGCCATCAAAGAAATCAAGACAGTAACAACTATCACAAGGGATCAGTTAGTTGGTAAGCTTTCAGCATTTGAAATGAGTGAGTTTGGTGATTCTCTCCCTAAGTCTAAATCTACATTCAAGGCTAGTGTGTATGGAAAGCAAAGATATAATTCAAGTGAAAGTTCTTCAGGAAGATCAAACAGATTTGTGAAAACAAGGAAGGATCTTGAAGATGATGAAATTGAGACTATAGATCTTGAAGCTCTTATTGCCAAAAGAATACCAAGAGGATCCGGTAAGTGTGAAGGAAAGTTGCTACTCAAATGTTTCACTTGTAATAAGATTGGTCATTTTACCTCAAGATGTCTGGAGAGATTTTCAAAACCAAACCCTAACAGATACAAAAGTCAGAACAATTGCTACTATGTCCAAGAAGCTGGAGAAGGAGTCACAGATGATGAATCTGATCATGGAGAAAGTG
Organism: Cunninghamia lanceolata; assembly: GCA_027924645.1. Lineage (NCBI taxonomy): Eukaryota > Viridiplantae > Streptophyta > Pinopsida > Cupressales > Cupressaceae > Cunninghamia > Cunninghamia lanceolata. Next base: position 2,713,464 of record BSBN01000847.1, on the reverse strand, counting down.
ATTGGGTGTTCATTGCTATCAAAGAAGAAGATCCAATGTCTACTGAATCTACTAGTTGTGCAAATGTGGAAAGTGCCTTGGCTGCTCAGGTTGTTGAAAAGGATGAATGGGTGATTGATAGTGGATGTTCTCATCATACGACTAGTGACAAGAGTAAGTTTGTGAGCTTTGAAAAATATGAAGGTGGGCTTGTGAAATTTGGAGACAACTCAGCTGGTAAAATTTGTGACAAAAGATCCATCTCTTTTGATGGTAAGAATTGCACCAATGATGTTCTATATGTGGAAGGACTAAAACATAATCTTCTCAGTGTTGGACAGTTGGTTTACAAGGGTTATGATCTTTGATTTAAGGATGGAAAATGTAGAATCTTGGAGAGCTCCGGAACTGAAATTGCATCTGGTACTCAAACTAGAGGTAACATCTTTCATTTAAGTAGTTCTGGCAAAAGTTGTTTGATTGCTCAGACAGATCAAAGTTGGTTATGGCATAGGAGGATGTGTCATGTGAATTTTGATAACATTGTCAAAATAAGTTCCACTCAAGCTTAAGAGATCTTCCAAGACTTATGAAACTTGACAACATATGTAGAGAATGTCAATTGGGTAAATAGAACAAAATTTCATTCAAAAGTAAGAAACAAGCTTCAAGTGGATGATTGGAACTGGTAAATACTGATCTATGTGGTCCTGCTAGAATTAGGAGTGTGCAAGGAGACAGATATTTCATGTTGTTGATTGATGATTGCTCCTGGATGATGTGGGTAACTTTCCTAAAAGAAAAATCAGAAGCTCTTGACAAATTCAAGGTGTTCAAAGTGATGGTTGAAAATGAGATTGGTGAGAAATTGAAGTGTTTGAGATCCGACAGAGGTGGAGAATTTATTTCTAGTGAGTTTGATGCCTTCTATGAAAAGCATGGAATAAAAAGACAATTATCTACTCCTAGGACTCCTCAGCAAAATGGAGTTGTGGAAAGGAAGAACCAGACTATTCAAGAAGCTGCCAGGACCATGATGATGGAAACAAATGTTCCTCAAGTTTATTGGAGAGAAGCCGTGAGTACTGTTGTCTACACTCTTAACCGGGTGCAAATCAAAGGAAATTTTGGTAAGACTCCTTATGAACTATGGTTTGGTCATCCTCCTACTGTGAGATATTTCAGAGTTTTTGGTAGTAAATGCTATATCAAAAGAGATGAAGATCTAGGTAAGTTTGAAGCAAGAAGTGATGAAGGAATTTTTTTGGGTTACTCTACTCAAAGCAAAGCATACCGGTGCTTTAACAAGAGGTTGAAAAAGATTGTTGAAAGTGCTAATGTCAGAGTTGATGAAGGCAAAGGAGGACATTCTAGGTCTTGCGGATATGATTTAGATGATCAAGATGAAAATCCAAGTTAAGAAAGGCAAGTGCAATCTCAGATTCAGATCCAGATTGATCCGGATAATCCAGTATCTCAAGAAGATAGTGCAAAAGTTGAGGAACAAGCTCAAGAAACAGAACCTTAAGCAATTCCCAAAACCCCCAAGTATGTAAGAATGAATCATCCTGAAGATCAAATCATCGGAGATAGAAATAAAGGTGTTCAAACTAGGAGAAGAGTTGTTGAAGATCAAGAAGAGATTTGTTTAATTTCAAAGATTGAACCTAAATCAGTGAGTGAAGCCTGCAATGATGAAAACTAGGTAAAAGCAATGGAAGAAGAATTGATGCAAATTGAAAAGAACCACACTTGGGATCTTGTTCCTAGACCTGAGCACAAAAATGTGATTGGAACCAAATGGGTCTTCTGGAATAAACTAAATGAAGATGGTGAAGTTGTAAGAAACAAAGCAAGGTTGGTATGAAAAGGCTATTCTCAAGTGGAAGGAATTGATTTTGAAGAAACTTTTGCTCTGGTGGCAAGAATAGAAGTAGTCAGATTATTTCTTGCATTTGCTGATTTCAAAGATTTTAAGGTTTATCAGATGGATGTCAAATCAGCATTCCTGAATGGAGAGTTGGAGGAAGAAGTCTACATTGAGCAACCGGAAGGATTTTAGTTGCTGATCAAAAAGATATGCTTTGCAGATTGAAAAAGGCATTGTATGGACTCAAGCAAGCCCCAAGAGCCTGGTATGAAAGATTGGATAAGTATTTGCTAAAGCTAGGATTTAGCAAAGGCACTGCTAATAGTAATCTTTACTTCAAGATAGATCATGAGCATATTCTAATTGTTGAAGTATTGTTTGATGATATCATTTTTGGTGGAAATGAGAGTATGTGCAAAACTTTTGTTTATCAAATGCAAAGAAAATTTGAGATGTCAATGTTTGGTGAAATGAATTTCTTCCTAGGTCTCCAAATTATCCAGTCAGATAAAGGCATTTTCATATCTCAGTCTAAGTATGTGAGAATTGTTGAAAAAGTTTGGAATGGAAGATTCAAAGCCAGTAGGTACACCTATGGCAACCAGATGCAAGTTGAGCAAGGATGATGATTCCCCTATGGCAAATCAAAGAAGGTATAGATCAATGATTGGAGGACTACTCTATCTGACTCAGACCAAACCTGAGATCATGATTGCAGTTGGACTTGTTGCTAGATTTCAAGTTGATCCTAAAGAATCTCATGTTGCATCTGTCAAGAGAATTTTTATATATCTCAAAGGAACACTTGATCATGGCTTATGGTATCCAAAGGATGATGACTTCACTCTTCAAGCATACACTGATGCTAATTGGGCAGATGTAGATGACAGAAAAGGTACTAGTGGTGGTGTATTCTTCTTAGGAAGGAGATTGGTTTCTTTATTGAGCAAAAAGCAAGAGACAATATCTCTGTCTACTGCAGAGGTAGAATACATAGCAGCAGCAAGTAATTGAACTCAAGTTTTGTGGATGAAGCAAATGTTGAAGGATATCAGAGTTGTGTTTGAAGAGCCTGTCACAATCTTCTGTGACAATTCAAGTGCAATGAACATCTCAAAGAATCTGGTGTTGCATTCAATAAAACATATATCCATCAAGTTTCATTTCTTGAGAGAGAAGGTAAATGAGAATGAAGTTAGATTGGAGTTTGTTGCTTCAAAGGATCAAATTGCAGATATATTCACAAAGCCTCTTCCCAAGGATACTTTTGAGTATCTGAGAGAGAAGTTAGGGGTTATTACCCCTCCTGATAGAAACTAAGATGCACTTATTGTAGGAGTTAAGGACAACACTGAGAGGGGGGGTGAATCAGTGTTGTGTGAATTCTTGAATCTTTTTACAAACTTTAACTTGGAGAGCACAAGGAAAGAAAGTTATCATTGAATTGTCAAACACATATGCACATAACTTTGTCAACTACATAAACAAAACTCATGAGTAAAACATACAACCACAGAGAGAAGATCAATATGAATCAAGACATAAGAATTGGACGAGTGGAAAACCCTCCAGGGGTAGAAAAACCACTCCAGAACTGCCTCACTGGCTTAAATGAAAAATCTTCTTACAAATATCTCACTGACATATATAGAGGTCTCACTGACCACAAGCCTCATTGGCAAACACAATCACTACTAACAAAACATCAAACTTTGTGTGCAAGACATGATTGTCGTTCAATCAGATTTGCACCATTGTATACAACCTTATACCTCCTGTTTGATTTTCAAATCAAGACCATTTTCTTTTACATACTTTTGCAAACAAGCTACATATATGATTTCTTCATGTGTATGTCTCCAATCCTGCATCTGATGCTCAAACAATTCATTCTCTATATATAGTTCCACACACCCCCACACTATCAATGTGAAGCCAATAAATAGATATCTCTCAACATTCTGCAAAATCATTTTCACATGACCTTTCATATTTCAAACAAAAAAAAAACTTCTTCTTTATTTTGTTTTACTTTCACCTTCTAACCCTTGACATCTGCATAAATAATTCATCTAAAATAATTGTAAGATCATAAACAAATCTTCAATAAAATCAATCAGTGCCCTGTAGGAGAAAATCAAAATCTCTGAGCAACTTCATCTTCCATCTCTGCAATTTCTTCTTAAAAAAATCAAATCTCTTTCAATCTGAAAAACATTGATATTCTTCAATCTCTGCAAAATAAAATATTCAATGAAAATAATTCATCTGTCTTTAAAAAAATAACTCTGCATCTTTTTGTATTCTCTAAAGAATAATCTTCATGAGGCCATCTAAAAAGAATCTTCCAAGAAAATCATCAATTCCTTTTCCATCTGATATCAAAAATCAAATATAAAAACTTCTTTGTATTTCCTTGCCATCTGTACATAATCTCTAAGATCTTCTCAAACCCTTCATCTTCTCCTTCACAGACTCTTCATTTCTTTTTAAAAAAATCTTCAAAAACATTTTGCCCTTGCATAAAATCTTAGGATCAATTTGCACTTATCTTCTTCATTAAATCCTATTCTTTCTGCAAAGAATTTCTTCAAATCTTCTTCAAACTTTACCCATCTCTGTGAAAAAAATAAAGGCACTAAAAAGCCTATCTTTATAAAAGCATCTTTCTTTTGTTTCATATTCTTTCTAAAACTCTGTAGATTTTATAAAAATATCTTTTCTTTTTATCTCTATTTCACGAGAGAACAAGTCCCACTTGCCCTTTTAAAAATAGAAAGAAAATCTCTTAAAAAGATTTGCTTTTTCAACGACTATTTGAACTGTCACAGAACTATGACACTTTAATGCACGTCAAACATAACATAGAGAGTCAGAGTCAATTTAAATGATCACCATTGATCATATTTTTCACGCCCGATGAACTTTGAAACCTTGCCTTTGATTCATTTTTGTCGTTCCAACGTTTATGTTATGACCAATGCGATCGGTAAATATGTAAAAGGAGGCTGGTTTCTATACGGTGCCAAACCCTTTATTCTATCACTTAAGTGGCCCGTGACCTGTTTAAAAGGTCAATGTAAAATTAAAACAAAAAGAACACTTTACATATGACGGGCAGAATATGTAGTGTGACAAAGACTTTAGGGACTTAGGAGCCAACTTAGGAAGATCAAATCTTTAGGAGGTTTCAATCTTGAACTCATCCACTCATGATGATGAACTCTGCAAAAACCTCTGAAGTCACTGATGCAAGCAAATGAACCACATCTGACCATAATTAGCATTCTGCCACTGACATTGAACTAGTATGATTATGAAGAGATTAAAGTGGTTCGATTCTAGACAATCAATGAAGATCTTGAAGGCAACATATACTAATACACTGATCTCAATGTAAGGCAGTTCTCATCACACTTTATCAACATAAAGAAATTCTGAAGACACTGAAGTATAAAGCATTGCATTCCTCAACATAATGTTCTCCAATGAAGAATATACAATCTCTCACTGATATCAAACAATTCCTGATTTCATCAAAATGATGATGACCTTTTCTCACAAGCATTATCAACATGCAATGTCATAAACAAATACATTATGTTTTGAGCCTTGGTGAAGCATGAACACACCTATGAAGCATCAACTTCAACATATCACACTCTTCAACACAAATATGAAACTCTTGAACAAGAATGATATTTTGAACTCCTGAAAAGAACATCTGACATGAAGACCATACCAACATCTAGAAGACCATTCCATGCTATTTGTATCAACCACTGTCACTTGTAAACAACATGATATTACTGTATACAAGCAAGATCCAAGTAAACCATGAATCAAGATCACATCTCATATCTTGTAAACTCTACACAGGATGATGTGAACTCCTGCTCCTCCTGATGTCCTGCAACAACTATGACAACATTACATCATCATCTGAACAAGCTTTTGACATCAATGACAACTCTTACCATCACTTATGTGCATCAGTCTGGTGGAATTCTCAGTCATATCTTGAGATCCGGATTGATGTTGAGAAGATACTACTCTAAGGAGTAGTCAGTATGCAAATGTTGGAGATCAGTCTGAAATAAAAAGGGAAGTAAAGATTGCAAATATGTGCCCTTTGCCATTGATGTCAAAGGGGGAGAGAAGACATGTGAAAAACTAATTGTTGATGATAGGGGGAGCAATGAAGAAAGTGGTTGCAGAAGTCATGGGGAGAGGTTCTTTTTGTGCTGGTTGAATCAGTTTTTCACATCATATGTTTCCATCAATGACAAAAGGGGAGATTGTTGCAAATATGTGCCTAAGCGGTGTTGTCATTGATGTCAACATATTCTTGTTGTCATTGGTGTCAACTGTGCCTTATTTTGTTGCATGTTCAGAAGACTGGAATGTTAAGGATATTGAGAACATTAATGAAAATTCAATGTTCACAGACCATATGGTTGTGTAGAGGATTGTCAGAGGTTGCTCCAGTTAAGATTTGAGAAGTCCGCATGAAGATTTGAAGAAGTTATGGCCATATAAGTAGAACCAGATTTTGTAGTGTTTAGAAGAGACAGAGTGACAGTAAGTTGATTTGGATTGCTCCACAGTGCAATATTATGGTATGCAGTTCTGAAGGCATGTTTGGGAAGTTAGTTTGTATCATCAACTCTAGTGGTTCATGGTTTGGAGGTTCGCAAGCTATCTTTCTAGTTTGACAGTCATGGCAGACAGTGTTCTTGAGGTTCCAGAGGAAGATACAAATGATTCTGGTAATTTGGTATAGAGTGGATGTTATTGGTGAATTCAATGTGCTTGTGAAGGTCTCTGGATCGTTTGGCTACTATGTTGGAGGTCTTCATTAAAGTTTGAGCTTGTTATTGAAGATTTCTTCTTTGAGGTTGTTGTTCTTCCCAATTCTTGGCTGATCGGATGTTTCAAGCATGTTGCGGATGATCTAAGAGAAATTATCTAGAGTGTGGCATGTTGGTGAAGGAATATTCAAGTCTCAGCTATATTGGGTTGACAGTATAGTGATCCATGTTAAGTCAAGCCGACCTTGATGATCATTCCAAGGTTGATGAAGCATATAAATACTTGTTGATGAGTTGTGGAAAAGTGTCCTTGTGCAAAAATGATAAAATCCTAAGAAAGGTACAAAAAGCATAACAGAGTGATGAAGGAGTAGAGGAACAAAAATAGCAAAGGATGAAGGTGTAATAAAGAAGTGATTGGAGGGATTGAGCAAAAGTTTGTGAGCTTTCAAAGGGACTGAATTAGGCATGAATATAGATGTTATTTTTCAGTTCATTATCTCTGTGTAAATCATAATTTCTTATAGGCAGTGAGCCTCTTCTGAGTAGTGAGCTCTGGGCAGTGCACTCGAAGGCATGTGCCTTCTATTTTCTTAAGTAATTTTAATAGGGTACGCAATTTTGTGGGTTAACCCCCACCGTGGTTTTTCCCTTAACCGGGTTTTCCACATTAAAATTTTTGGTGTTGTGTGTTCATGTTGTTTCTACTCGTGTTGATTCATGCTTAAATGTTTACATCATTAATCTGTTTTTGAATTAAGAAAGAAGATTAAAAGTGCAAAAAAGGTTAAAGATTAGGGACAACTGATTCACCCCCCTCTCAGTTGTCTGGACTAATTCCAACAAAGTCATGCAGAGGATAAAAGGGACTTGTTTGATTTCAAAATCACTTTGTATTCAAGATATCTGACATCTAGGAGAGACTAAGGGGAAACTTAAGCGACAACAGCTAAGATCTAAAGGATTTAGAGTAACTTAGACAAAGGTAACCCTAGCTTAGCAGAACATGGTATTTTCGTTGAAATCCCATTTGTAAGTCTATTAAAATTCTAAAATGGCAACCCCGCAAGTTTTTGATATCACTGAAAGACCTCGACCCAAATTCAAGAAACATACCTTCAAAGAAACTAAAGTTGATCCAATGGGTGCATTTTTGAAAATACCATACAGAGTTCTATATGTGGAAGACATTAGGGCATATATCCATGTTGCCCTAGATGAGCTCGGTGGCGACAAATTCTTAGATCTATACTTGAAGTTTCTAAGCAATGATCAATTTGACCTAAAGGAAGAATACAAAGTCTTAGAAGAGAAGAAATTCATCCAGTACGTAGAGTTTCCTATTTTCGTAGAGGATGAATGGGTTCGGTATATCCTAAGTTGAATCCATGATGAATTAATGTGGTTAGGGAAGTCCTTCAAAATCATCAAGGAAGCAATTGGGGCAGTAACAGGGTTAAATTCCACCGGAGGAGTACCCTTGCTAAAAGCTATGAAGAATCAAACTGTTACAGAGGCCACCGGAGCCCAATTTGACAAGAGGGCATTAACCATAAATGACATCACAGACCATGTGGTAAGATTTGCTTCTATGGTCATAGGCTACAAAATCTATTTCTCAAATCGAGAGAACTTTGTCTCTAGTACTGCAATATACACTGCATATCAAATGGTCAAAGAGAATGTTGAGTATGATTTGTGTGAGTTATTGAGAATCCAACTACTAGAGAATCTAAAGAAGATCAAGGAAAGCAAAAACTATCCATTCAAATTTGGTACGTTGATCATCTATCTATTCTTCTATTTTATGAATGAGTTACCAAAGATGAAGAATCTGTTCTGGTTAACTAGCAAACTGATAGCTGTCCAAATTAGAAATCTTTTAAGTAGCATTGGAAGCCATGATGAGAAAAAGGTAGCATTGTGGGGGTATTTCAAAAAATTTCAAAGCATGATGCAATCAAGAGAAAGAATCCCAGAGAAAATTGTTGAGAAGTATAAGGATACCATATGTTTTATGGTTACAAAAGATCAATGCTTGATGGAAGCTGTGGAGCCCAGGACAGTCTAGATTATGCCAATGGGTTATGAGGTAGATGGACAAATACTGGAAAACTATGCCCAACACCTGCTCAACAAACCTAGAGACACTAAAGAAGAGAGGTTTGGGACTTATGAAGAACTAAGTTTAAAACTTCACGTTGAACTCAGGAAGCCAGAATCCACCAGGAAGGTGAGAAAAGAAGTAGAGGAAATTGTTGCAAGATATGGGTTCACAAAAGAACAAGTGACAAAGGTAAGGGAAAAAGCACAAGTTGCTAAGGAAGCAGAAGAAAAGAGAAAAAGTGAATCAATTGGAGCTTCGAAAGAACCCAAGGGTGAACCAAAAAATCTAGAGGTCTCAAGAAAAAGAACCAAAGGATGCACCTCTACAGAAGCTACGTCCATTCCCTTTGGTTCCACACCATCTGTAAGTGTGGAAACTCTTGCCACCAGTTCTAAGAGAAAGAAGACTAAGGCCAAGAGAATGCATGTAAGCATAGTTGTTGATGAAGAAGCAATAGAATCAGATGTGGAAGTAAAGAACATGGAAATTGAGGCTATAAAAGCCTCTAGAACTAGCAAAAAGATACCCTTCGATAAGGGTAAACTTGGAAAAAGGCTAAAGCAAGATGCGCCTTAGACAGAGGAAGCAACTATAAGCCTTGAAGATGTTCTCAAAGCCATAATAGTGGATGGAAATTTGAAACCCATTGCTCAGTTGTATGATGAGTATAATGATCTAGAGAAGAGGATCATTGAGACTACTGTTGTATAATATCTAAACATCTACAACAAGGCTCTGATTGAAATTATTACTGATCTTCCACACTGCCTGGCAAATATAATGAGCACAAGAAAAGAAGCAGCTATGGCAAAGGATGTTGAGCTTAGGGAACACTCATTGATAAGATTATGTCTGGAGATCACCCCTGAGGAAAAGGCCAAAATCTCTAAAGAGGTCAAGGATGCCTTCAGGACCAAGAGAAAAATGAACTCATTGATGTTGGGAGAAATTGATAAAGTGGTCAAGGAAACAGAGGAGATCACTTTGGCAGCATTAAAGAAAAACAATATTCCTACTACCTATGACAATGAAGGAGAAAATGATGAAGACACATCTCTGCCAGAGATAAGCTAGGATCAAGGACTGGAACAGAGTGATCAAGTCCCTGACATGGACACATTGAATATGTCAGATCAAGGCAAAATTGAAACTGATCTGCCTCCTGAGTAACATGCTGAGGTTGAAGAGAATAGGGAATAGATAAGGAGCCCTACACCGGAACAAAACATTGATCAACAAGAAAATATAGACATGGATCCCCAGGAATGCAGTCAAGAAGAAGTATCTAGGAGAACAAGAGACATTACAGATGTCTCAGTTGGTTTTGGAAGACAATAAGATATAGATGAGTCTAAACTTATTCAAGGACCAATCAACCTAGCCTCATTGTCACCTGTGCAGAAATTCAAATTAGTATCTATTGTCCAAGCCAAGGCACAAGAAGAAATGCTGAAATGACACGACCAAGACAGTAAATTGATCAATGATGCATCCAACATTCTAGAAAAATGATGCCCACATTTCAAAAGGACACCTCATTATCCTCCGCTGATCATCTCAAAGGGCTATTAAACTATGTAGTACACATTTTGAGTCTTGAAAAATCTACAGAAACAAAAGTTAGAAAAGAGTTTGATGAAAAGAGATTGGTTGAGTTAAAGGCTATGATAGCTAAAGACAAAACTCTGTTAGGTAATGGAATAAAAGGAATACAAAGTACCATTAAAGAAGCCAGTGAAATATACAAATTTTGTCTATCTTGGCCAAAAATCACAAAGGAATTAGAAGTTCAAATCAAAGACTTGGAACTCAAACTGCTTAATATCTCTGAGACATAATCCGACAGTTGAGTCAATACATGCCAAAGAAACACAAGTTGTAAATACTCACAGTGATTTGAGCTCTTTGATGAAGAAAAGGGAAGAAATCAAAGATAGGTTGTGCCAGCTAAGGGGACTAATAAGTCCAAAAATTGATTCCATGACCAATCTAGTAGATGAAGCCCTGAAATTACAAGCACTAATTGATACACCATTAGATGTGCAGAAGGCAGAGAAATTAGTTTTTCTGATGAATGGCCACGTCTGTATTCTAGAAAGTTCAAGGAATAGATGGAATGGAGAGATAGCTCTGATAAAGACTATCTATAATGATATTCTACCTTCAATGAAAATGTGTATCTGTATATATGCGGTAGAATATAATAGTTTTGAACATTTTGACCAATTTTGCTTGAAGTCACACCTTTGCCATTGATGGAAAAGGGGGAGAGGAAAACTAGTGAAAAATAAGCATACATCTAAAGGAGAAAAAAAAAGTGTACAGAGTAAGGGGGAGCAACACATGCATTTTTCACTGAGTGTTGCCATCAATGCCAAAGGGGGAGATTGTTGGCAAGAGACATTGCTCGACAAAAGACTTGAATGTTTTCATTGATGGAAACAAGGCAAAGATAATCCATCAGCATGGTAAAGAGACACTACTCCGGCAAACAATCTTGAGTTGGTGACAAGGCACAAAGTATTTTGGTCCGGAAGCCCAAAATGGCTAAGTATGGGAAGTATTCTAAGGGACAGAAAGTGAATTAGTATGCCTCTGTAATTGAAGACTTGTAGATGTGGTTTAGGTATGATGTTTATAGCTACCTATTGTTGTCATAGTCTAGTGATCAAGATCTGACTTCCTCTGGAAGTCATCTGGTGAAAAGTCTAAGTCTGGGTGGATAGTGTTAAGATAGAGACAATAAACAGTACAGAGTAAAATGGTCCGCATTCCTCTGCAATAGCATATTTTGTTCTATGATTCTAAGGAAACCTAGAGATATGTCATGACTACCTAAATCCAAGATTATAGCCTCTGAAGTTCAGCAGATAATATTTTACAAGCTTCCAAGTATCGGCTTCCAATTTGACAATGTTTCAGTGTGACAGTGCAACAGTTCTAAGATCCGTATTTTGGCATACAAAATTATTTTGTTCTGTAGATTTGAAGGCATGTTAAGAAGTCATTTATGAATGTTAGATATGGATTGTGGAGTCCCATATAGTCTGCAGCATAAGTTATGATGTGACAGAGGAACCTATCATATATGTTCTTAAGGAACAAGCCGACAGGCCTGTAAGATCCTTATGCGAAGAAGGTATAATATATGGACAATTAATATAAGTGATTGCATGATTGAACCAACCTATATGAAGACTTGTACATGTTTTTTTGGGCCCGCATTACACAAGATAAAGCTGACAGAATACAACATCGTGTGTACACATTGCATACTTTGCTTGCCGACCTGATTAAGAGGTAGATCAAATTGCGGAAATATATAGAGGATGGATTTCGGTGTTTGAAATATGTATGACATGAAATGTGAAGTGTGTGAATGCAAAATATGTGAAGATAAGGGACAAGAGTAGAAGAAGAGAGATCATATGTAAAAGCAGAGCAGCATAACAGGGCAATCAGAGATGAAGAGTTTTGAGTCAGTGTTTCTGTGCTTCATTGGAACTGTAACCATGCATATGTAGATGCAATCTCAGCAGTTCATCTTGGTAGTGAGCCACCCTTCTACTTTCTTCATTCTTCTAATTGGTAGTGAGCCTATTTTATGGTAGTGAGCCTCTTTGAGCAGTGAGCTTTAGGCAGTGAACCTCTTTGTAACTCGGTATTGTGCTATCTTAATATATTGTGAGCTAACACTCACCATGGTTTTTCCCTTTTTGGGTTTTCCATGTAAAAATCCTAGTGTTCATGTGTTATATCTTTGTGGTTGTTGTTCCTATGCTTATTCTGCTTTCATGTTATTAATTTTGGAATTTGGACTAATAAACTTATTAAGAAGTGGTTTTGTGGAATGTTGATTCACCCCCCCCCTCTCAGTATTCATTGCTATCAACATGCCTCTCCCACTGTAGCTACTCTGCATTTTTCTTCGAGACATTTTAACAAATATCTCTTGTACCTAGTATGTAATTCCACATTTTGCATAAAATTGTCTATCAAGAAACTGCAACCACAATGTTAATAGAAACTTCTTCATTACACTTCATAAAAAATAATGGATATCTATTCCCATCTGGAGTTCCCACTTTGGCATAGGAATAGATAATGCTGACAGAGGTCACAGCCTTTGGTTTCAAACTGCATATTTTTTTTGCATACATAATCGCTAGAGTATTACTAATGGTAATATCAAAATTTTACCTTTCTTCCTACCTTGAGGGACATCCACAACTCCTATTTTGGGATGCTCAAAGTTTAAAAGGTCCGGCTTTCCACCTACTAATTGCATTTGCTTCAAATTTTGTAAGGCATTTTATATTTTCCATTGCACTGGGCTATTTTAAATTAATACATTTTAATATTTAATCATGAATAATTCAATTTTTTAAATATTAAATTTTAATATTTCAATATTTAAATGTAAAGATGATTTAAAATGTTTTAACATTTAAATTTGAAGTGTCAAATTTAAAACTTTTAATATTTAGGAATTTGAACTATTGTTTCAAAAACTCAAAAATCCAAGACTACAAAATGTGACAAGGCAAAATCAAATCTGTTATTTCACAAAGACCAACACATGACATAACATGGAAATGCATTTGAAAGAAAAAGGAAGATCATCAACACAACCCTAAATGCAACAAACAATAAGTCAAAAATGTTATTTTGCAAAGATGAATGCACCAATGCCAAGGCAATGAGACACAACATATGTTACAAGTATGTGCTAGTCGGTGTTGTCATTGATGTCAACATGCTTTTGTTGTCATTAGTGTCAACTATGTCTTCTGATGAAGTTGTTGTTTGATCAACTTGTCTTTCTAAAGGTGATTTGGTTTCTATGTAAAGGTGTTGAAGATGTTAAGGATATGCTTCTGATATTGAGTCTTCAGGTGTTTTTGAGAAAAATTGATTAATATTGGAAACAGTGTGTTGAAGGAGTCTTTTGGCTTACAGAATATGGTTTGAGTTTTCGCTCCACATTTCTTCTGTGTTGGATATCTGAGTGTGTGGTTTGGATATGTTTCTGAGAAGTGTTTGAAGATGCTAAATCCAGAATTTGGTGCTCTGGATTGTTGTACAGTAAAAGTTGTATTCACCAATTTGAGGACAGTGTTTAACAGTGTTTGTAATGTGTCTGAGAGAAAGTATTTTACTCCGTATTCCTCCGCAAAAAGGTTTTAGGTGTTGTGGTTTTGGTTATATGTTCATAAGATCCTAATCTATCTTCATTTGAGAGGATTTGTGATTTTGTGCTCTGAAAAGTCATTTCTTGTGTAGCAGAGTTTGACAGTGTTGTTTGTAAGCAGTTTGTGAATTGTCTTCAAGTGAAATTTGTTGTGCTTGAATTTGTTGGTTCTCAGGTGACTCCAAGTTGTTCGTGGATGTTTCCAAATTGTTTTAAAGTATTGTGTGTTCTTTGAAAGTTATGGTTGTGATCGTGGAAGCATGTAATCAAGAATTTCCTATGTTTATGTTGTTTGGCTGACCTTGGATGTTTGCGTTGATTATGCAATTGATTCAATGGTTATGTGAGTGTTGAGTAGTGTGCTTGGATGGATTTAGATCTAAGCTAAGGTGTAAAGTGGTTTGTCTTCATTCCTTTGTTCTATGGAATGTTTAGGTCTAGACCTAATTCAAATATTGTGAGTTTTCTGGCCTTAGAGATTGTTTCAAGGGTTGTAGACTGTATTATTGATGCAAGAGCATCCGGGTCCACGTGCAATCCTCATCAACCAAAAAAAAGATTTGTTTTACTTTCTTGTTGTTTGTTTTGCTACAGGATTTGCTTCAGGAATTAATTGACCAATTTCTGAAGAATTTCCTAAAGATTTTGGCCAAGTGATGACTTGATCTCGAAGAAATTTTGGCCAAGTGATGACTTGATCCTAAGGAAGGCCCAAATGGGTATCTGCATCTCAAATTTGATGAAAATCTGCCAAAAATTGAAGAAGTTATGACTCAATGGAGTTTTTGCCTATCACCAGATATCTTGTGACCTTCCTTTTGCCCACTAAGCTGTTTGGGCCACCTAGCGCTAAAAGATCACTGCATTAGATATACTACCTAGCATTAAAATCATCCTTCATTAGATTTGTACTAAAATTGGACTTCACCAGATATGCACTAAAATCGGGCTTCACCAGACATGCCCGGTAGACACCATAATTCCCGTCAGTCCAGTGATAGTGGATTTCCCCGCTGGAGTATTAAATAGGTGTTAGCGCTAAAAGTTGCTTCAATGGATTTGTGTGAAAAGGGACCCTCACAAGACATATCCATCAAACGACAAAATCTCTACCAATCCAGTGTAGGGTGAAAACCCCACCGAAAGTGTTAGAAGAGTCCAGTGCTAAAATAGAGCCTCACTGCACATGTCCTGTGAGACACAAAAACCCTGCCATGTCCTGTGATGGCTAAATCTCCCGCTTATCTGGTCATGGCCCAAAAGCCCGCATCTGGTGACACTTGAAATCCCCACAAATGCATAGAAGGTGAAAAAATTAGTTTTAAATCACGTGTATGACTAGTTTTGGAGCGAATGAGGACCTGCCATGTGTCATGTGCATTAAGTGAGGTCGGTGGCCACCTCAAGGGTCTATAAATACATGGATTTTGTGCTATGATGGGCATATTCTCCCGGGTGTGAGATTCTCCTTGGCATGAGATTCTCCTTGGTCAAGCGTCGGTAGTACATTTTTGGAGGTCCAGAAGGTTCTCAAGATTGCAAGATCTGTATGGTTTGAGCTTGAAATGTTGTAAGGCTAAGGCTAATGCATGTGTAATGCCAATTGTACTCCCATTGTAATCCTTCTCTTGCATATGAATAAAGAATCATTTTGTTTTGTTGTGGAATCATTTTGTTTTGATCAATCATTCTCGCTACTTGATCTAGTAGCTTGACAAAGTCCATGGATCTTAAGCTGTATCAAATGATATCAGAGCAAGGTTGGTCTTGAGTGCACAGGTAGAGCGTTGAATTTGAGGCAGCCTATGTCAGGACCTGAGGGTGGAGAGTGAAGCGGTTGTAAAGAACTCAAAAGATTGTTGCAAGTAGAGAGGAGTCTTGAGAAAGTGAGAGCTAAGAAGCTGTGAAGAATTAATTATGTGTTTTGTGCAAGTTGCATATTAAGAGTGCGACAATTGTTTCACAAAATGTCTTGGAGGCCAAGAGAATGTTTGATGATTAAGAAAGTATTTTTCAAGCCATAGAGAGCGGTGCAGGAGCCTATACAGAGGAGCAATGTGTTTCAAACTATTTGCAAGTTTGGTGGAAAGTGTTGTAGAGTGATTGTGGATAGCAGTAGTATAGATAATTTGGTGTCATTGGAGATGGTCAAGAAGCTGAAATTGAAGAGAAGAGAGCATTCCAATCCTTACAGTATTTCTTGGTTGCAAGGAGATCATTAGATTTGGGTAAGTGAGCAATGTGTTGTCAATTTTCATATTAGTAGATACAGGGACGAGATTGTGTGTGATGTAGTACCCATGGATGTATGTCATGTTCTATTGGGTTTAAATTGGTTGTGGGATAGAGAAGTTGTGTATGATGGTAGAAATAAGACATATAGTATAATCAAGGATGGGAAAGAAATTATTTTGGCTCTGTTACAGGATAAACATGAGGAAGTGGTAAAAGAAGTTGCAGCAGATAGGAAGGATGAAAAGGAAGAGATTGTACTAGCATGCCATGAGGAAGACATGGTGAAAGAGAGTGAGGAAGAAGAGAAAAATGTAACAGTTGAAGAGGAAAATATGGGTATGAAGGAGTCCCATTATTTTTCTAATCAAAATGTGTTTGCTAGTGATGATGTGTATGCAGGTAAAGAGGAAAGAGAAGAGATTATAGCAGCAACTGAGGACGAGAAGAAGGATATAGTTGGTGTAGATACTGAGGTTGTAGCAATAGAGAATGAGAATGGTGAAGATATGGCATCAAACAATGACAAATAAAATATTGCAGAGAAAGAGGTAATGCATAATATGTTCTATTTTTATGATGAAGATGAGAGTGGAGTGTATGAAGATGAAAATGTTGCAGCGGTAGTAGAAGAGGAACAAGTGAAAGAGGTAACCCTAAACTCTTGTGAATTTATGAAAACTGATTTACATGTTGAGATGAATGAGATGGTGAATGCAGAGGAGATGGTACAGGTGGATTTTGCTAGTGTTGATTTATATGCAAGGAAAGATTGGTGTGATACTACAGAGGGTAGTACAGATGCATATTGGTGGAGGAGGTCAGATTACAATGGATCAGATTCCATGTTGAGGAAGAGAAGTGTAGAGAAGAGTTGTTGGAGGAGGATGAAAGTTTTCCCAGCTAGATGTTGGAAGAGGCAAAGGAAGAAGTCTTTTGATGAGCCTAATTTGGTAATGGAGTTTGTTGTAGGTTGTTTACAACCTAGAAGGGTAGTTCTACTATCCAACTCTATTTTGTGAGCCCATGCTCACAAAGTTTTTACTCGGTGTGTCTGATGCAGGAGCATCTAAGTCCACACACAATCCTCATCAACCAAAAAAAAAGATTTGTTTTACTTTCTTGTTGTTTGTTTTGCTGCAGGAGTTGCTTCAGGAGTTAATTGATCAATTTCTGGAGAATTTCCTAAAGATATTGGATAAGTGATGACTTGATCTTGAATAAATTTTGGCCAAGTGATGACTTGATCTTGAAGAAGGCCCAAATGGGTATCTGCATCTCAAATTTGGTGAAAATCCACCAAAAATTAAAGAAGTTATAACTCAGCAGAGTTTTTGCCTGTCACTGAATATCCTATGACCTTCCTTTTGCTCACTAAGCTATTTGGAACGCCTAGTGCTAAAAGGTCACTACACCGGATATACCGCCTAGTGCTAAAATCATTCTTCACTGGATTTTCACTAAAATCAGACTTCACCAGATCTGCGCTAAAAGTGGGCTTCACCAGACATGTCCGGTAGACACCATAATTCCCATTAGTCTAGTGACAGTGGATTTCCTCGCTGGAGTATTAAATAGGTGTTAGCACTAAAAGTTGACTTCAATGGATCTGTATGAAAAGGGACCCTCACAGGACATATCCACCAAATGACAAAATCTCTGTCGATCCAATGCAGGGTGAAAATCTCGTCAAAAGTGTTAGAAGAGTCCAGCGCTAAAATGGAGCCTCACTACACATGTCCTTTGAGACATGAAAACCCTGCCATGTCCTGTGATGGCTAAATCTCTCGCTTATCCAGTCATGGACCAAAAGCCCGCATCTAGTGACACTTAAAATCCCCGCAAATGCGCAAAAGGCAACAAAATTAGTTTTAAATCACGTGTACGACTAGTTTTGGAGCAAATGAGGACCTTCCATGTGTCATGTGCATTAAGTGAAGTCGGTGGCCACCTCAAGGGCCTATAAATACATGGATTTCGTGCTATGAAGGGTAGATTCTCCCAGGTGTAAGATTATCCTTGGCATGAGATTCTCCTTGGTCAAGTGTCAGTAGTACATTTTTGGAGGTCCAGAAGGTTCTCGAGATTACAAGATCTATTTGGTCTAATCTTGAAATGTTGTAAGGCTGAGGCCAGTGCATGTGTATTGCCAATTGTACTCCTGTTGTAATCCTTCTTTGCATATGAATAAAGAATCATTTTGTTCTGTTGTGCAATCTTTTTATTTTGATTAATCATTCTCGTTGCTTGATCTGGTAGCTTGGCAAAGCCCCTGGATCTTGATTTGCATCAGTTGCTGACCTTGGAGAATGTTTTCAAGACTGATGAGGTATAAATAAGTATCAAGGATTCGTGGATGTGTGTGTGGGGGATATGATGATATGATGCAAATTTGATCAGTGCAGTCAGAGCTTTCATGTGTTAGGCTACCAGATGTAGTGAGCAGAAGGTGTCTACCATTTTTAGTACTATTGTGAAGATGTTTTGTGTGTTGAGATGTATATTGAGCTTCATTGGAACTGAACTCCATGCATAGGTTTGATGCAATTATATCAGTTCAAGTCCTGGCAGTGAGTCATCCTTCTCTTCTATCTTTCTTTCTCAGTGGGAAGTGAGTCCACTTGACAGTGAGTCCTTGGGTAGTGAGCCCTTTGGGTGGTTAACCCTCTGGGTAGTGAGCCCTGTTGCAATGATCCCTCTGGCAGTGAGCCTTTGTAATTCAGTATTGTTACTACATTATATTGTGAGCTAATCCTCACCATGGTTTTTCCCTTTAAGGGTTTTCCACGTAAAAATTTGGTGTTCTCTTGTGCATGGTGTTGATGTGTTTAAGTTTCTATTATCCATTTTTCATGTTTAATCCTCATAACAGATTAAGAGTTTAAGTGAATTGATGCGGATGTGATTTTGTTTATAAGGGTTTGAAGTTTTTGATACAACTGAATCACCCCCCCCTCTTAGTTGTCTTGTACAAGCCTTCAACAACATAAACTTTAATGCTTGAACACAACTCAACAAAAACTCAAGAAAAGAAAGGATCCCCATATTTGGAAAAATTTAGGGGCATGTTGTGGAGGTCACAATAGGTATCTCCATTCTCCATTGGTAGCTTTGTGCCATTCAACTTGAGTACCCAACTTTACTTTATTACCCTCTAAGACCAAATTAAAAAATTAGCCCTTGCCATGAATTCAAAATATGGCATGTTCCACTCCAAAGAAGTTAGTTCTTCATCATATTTAGCTTCCAATTGGCTAGAAGAATCAAGTTTCACTTGAGTCCTATTGCATGGATTGATTGCCTCATCTATCAAATTTGATCCTAATGTTAGTATATTTTCTATCTATTTTTGTTGCTTTCACAATGCTACCCATTTCTCTTACAATTGGCAATGAGTGTTAGGCTAGGATTGAAAAGTAGGATAGAATAGAGTTGCATTATTACTATATATTCAAGGGAAGATTTAAATTCTTATTTATAGGTAGAAAAGAATAGTTTAACTATGACATAAAGAAAAACTACCTAAACTAAAAATTGAATGGGTTAACCTAATTAACCTATAAATATTAATATTTGCATTCCCTCCTTGATCTAAACCAAGCAATCCTTTGAGCTTCTCAAACTTCCCCTAACCATGTGCTTTGCTGAGAATATCTATCGGTTGATCTAAAGTGTCTTTAAAAGGAGTTGGTTATGACTCTACCATTATATTGATTCATCAATAGACTCAAGTTACCTTCTCCATTGGAACAGGTATGTTGCCTTGACAGGTCTCAATTTCTTGATTGGACTAAGCTTGTTGCCTTGACATGTCTCAAATCTAGACTTGTTTTGACCATTTTTATGAAGAGCTAGGCTAAACTATTTTTATTCCTAGCTTGCCAATTTCATCAAGTCTCAAATCTATGTTGGATTTTTTCTTTTAAAAAATTGTGAAGACCTGGGTTGAACTATTGGTACTTCTATTGTTTGATCAAAAGCTCCACCATATTAAACATACTGAATAAAAAAACAATAATTCACTTAGAAAACATCTAATAGATTGCATTAAAAAGAGCATCATCAATGTCTGAGTTAGAATAGAAAATCATAAGAATAAGATTAACACTATCAACACTAGTAGATACAATAGCATTCTCTATCAGAATTAGATTCATCCCTACAATCCTCTTCACAAGTGGTCGATATCAAATACACCAAGGGGCATCTCAAAAATATCAACATCAACACTAGTCAATATAGTCTCAACAAGATCTACAAGACTAAGTTCATCATCATTAGGAGAACTAGGATGGATAGCAATAGCACCATCATGAGTAGATAAATTTTGATAACCAATAGTAGATTGAACTTTCTTATAAATTTGGTTAACAAGAAAACCTTAGATCTCCATCTAGAGTGATCTATCGAACCAAAATACACACACCTCATAGACTCTATAGGTGGATCTTGTAGTTAACAATATTTTCCAGAATAAGTAGGCTCACCACAATATTTACAAGGATGTAGGTCAAAGTAATTGCTCAAGGTATGACCTTGACATCCACAGTGAGAATAATCTTAGACATTATTAGACTTAGTACATATTTCTTTTGGTTGTTTTGACAACTCAAATTGTTTGAATTCACAAGAATGACCAACAAGTGAAGACTCAATATAACATTTATTCATAACTCCTAATACAAATTTTATGGGTTTAGAACACTCTAGCACATAACACCCAACAAAAACCTTATAACCAAGACCACAGTTCCCCTATTTATTTTTTTAATAGTCCCAAAGTCACACAATAGGATTTATTTGAGAATAGAATTAAACATTTGTTCACACATAGATTTTGACATAATAGACTTTGTTCTCTAGGCTATAAGTTTCTTATGGTTACAAGTTTTCACAAAACACTTTTTGACTTAGACACAAAAATTTTCTTATACGACACAAGAGAAGATGGAACATGTTTTTACTTGATTTGGAATGTGATATTTCTCTATTTTCCACCTACTTGCTATGTGTAAGTTCTAGAGGAAGGTACAAGCCTCTTAACATCGCTCTTTTTTGTGTCTCATAATTGATTTTGTAGCCTATTAAATTATTTTCTCAATAATATGTATCATTTGCAAAATTGCATGAAAAGAGATTTGTATTTTCTCCAAGATTTAGATATCAACTCTACCTCATTTTTTTTGCATACATGAATTTTAGGGGTAATAGACCATCAGTGTACAATGTGGACATGATTGCAAGAAAAAAAATAGAATGCAAAAATATTACACACACTCATCCAAGTCAAGCTCAACTAATAATGCTCAAAAAATATGCATGTTGATAAATTTACACCTTATAACTCCTATTTATGTCACATATTACTCCAGTACAACTTATAACAATACTTTTGTTTCCCAAATTACACCCATTTTATTGTCAAATTTAAGCTAGAATAGCATAAGACAAAACATCACTTTTGATAATTAGGCTTGAACACTTAACTACCACAAACCTATATGCATCTCCACACACACTAGTTTTGATTTTTGCATTTAAACTATATTCTTATAGTTCCTTTCAAATATGAACTCCTCCCTTTAAATATTATATGCATGTCATTGTAAACTAAAGTTTGACTATACAAAAAGACTTTCAATGCATTCCTAATCAAATTTCTTAAAGTGATTTCAATAACTATGGTTTGGAACAACTTACCTACATTGTAGACTTAGAAAAAAGCATACTATTTTATAAAAAATTAGAACATACAAAGCATGCAATCATGTATCACAACCACTGAAGATCACAAACCACATAGTAGTTGGTCTACAACTATCAACAAAGTTCTTGCATCCATGTGCAAAGTAATATTAGAATATCACACATAATAAATGTCTCATACCATTGAAACATTTTTTAGGGATGCAAAGGTTATTTAATGCCCACAAACACATCCACTACATAGAGGCTTGCATTGTCTAGTTATTTGATGTCATTTAGTGAGCATCAAAACTAACTCTGAGATTTGATTCATTCACTCTTCCATGTACTTTTTACAAAAATATTCTTAACCCTTTGCAACTTCCTCTTCATCCTTCTCCTCTAGCCTTAGCTATAATGTCATTGTTAGGCCAAGATTGAAAAGCGAGATAGAATGGATTTACATTATTATTATATATTGAAAGGAATATTTGCATTCATATTTATAGGTAGTGAAGAACAATTTAACTAGCTCATAAAGGAAAACTACCTAAACTAAAAATTGAATGGGTTGACCTAATTAACAAGTAAAGATTAATATTTATAATGAGTCCTTATCTACAACTATTATAGAAGGGATCAAAAGCACCTAAGTTTCTTTCATTTAGTGGGCCTACCTAAGGATTTCATCACCTTAGGAGATAACCTAAACCATGTGTTCCAACGAGGCATATAAAGGGGGGAGAGCAAAAGTTGTACCTCAAAGTAGTCATCATCATGTCTAGCATAGCCTTGAGGCCCATTTTTGTAAGGATACAAGGTGAAGTGTAATTTTCTTATGTTACTTCCACATGCTTGTAGATGGGATTTAGTTTACATATTTTGGCCTTACATACCTAGAGTATAACGAGGACATCCCCTATGTTGGTATGTGGCGACTGATCATGCAAGTATTGTACACAAGCTATGTATCCTTACCGGGGCTCGAGGCTGGACCGGGCCCCGAGCGGGGGTTTGAGGGCACTGTCCCCGAAAGAAAAAAAATTCCCTCTTCTTGCACGATTAGAGTTGGTTGTTAATTTTTTGTTAACCGACAAAAGAACAATGATATTTCAAAACCCTAACTCTAGAGGCTTCCAAAAGCTTGTTATAAGCAGCTAGGATGTATGGTACAGTGATGTATTCACGAGATTGTAATATGTTTTGCACTGGATAATAAAATCATTTGATGGCTAAGTTTCTGTGGATGTAGCCCATATTGGGTGAACCACGTTAAATTTTTGTGTTGATCTTTTTTATGTTATTTCTCATTGTTATATTTGGGTTATTTAATCTGCATATAATTGTTAGTGTTTATTGCTTTGATCTGCCCTAACCCTAACAACTGGTATTAGAGTGAGGTTGTGTTTGATTATCATCTGCAGGAAGGTCTCACGGTTGAGTGGGAGTCTCACGGTTGAGTGGGAGCAATGGCGGACGAGGGTAAATTGAAGGTAGATAAATTCAATGGGAAGAACTATCAATTATGGAAGATGCAAATGGAGGATTATCTCTATCAGAAGGATTTATGGATACCATTGGAAGGAAAAACCAAGAAATTGGTAGCAATGACTGATGAGGATTGGGATCTTCTAGACAGAAAGGCACTGGGAACCATTTGGTTGTGCCTGGCACCATCTGTGGCATTCAATATAATAGAAGCGATGACAACAAATGGTTTGATGAAAGCTTTGGCTAAATTGTATGAAAAACCCTCAGCCTCTAATAAGGTATTTCTCATGAAGCATTTGTTTAATCTGAAAATGATTGAAGGTGGATCTGTGTTAGATCATTTAAACAAGTTTAATATGATTACCAGTCAGTTAACTTCTGTAAAAGTGAAATTTGATGAAGAGGTAAGGGCTCTCTTGGTTTTATGTTCTTTGCCAGAAAGCTGGAATAGCTTGGTAATGGCTGTAACTCTGTCTCTGGTTCAAATACTTTGAAATTTGATGATGTTATTGGTGTTATCCTTAGCGAGGAAATGTGACAGAAAAGCACAGGTGAAACTTCAACATCTGGTAATGCTTTGACTATAGAGAATAGATGAAGAACAAAGGAAAGAGAAAAAAGCCCTACAAATCGTGGGAAGTCACAAGGGAAGTCAAAGAAAGGCAGATCTAAATCCAAAGGAAGAATGGATTGCTAGCACTGTGGAAAGCCAAGACACTTGAAGAAGGATTGCTGGTCTCGAAAGGGCAAACAAGGAGACGAACAACATGATGACAGTAAGGAAGCTAATGTTGCAAGTAATGAATTATAGATGCTTTAATTTTGTTTTTAGATAATGCTAATGATTCCTGGGTAATAGATTTAGGGGCTTCATTTCATGCCACACCCCATAGGAAATATTTTGTAGATTATGTTCAAGGTGATTTTGGACAAGTATATTTGGGTGATGATGAACCCTGTCAGATTGTTGGAAAAGGAAAGATAAAAATCAACTTACAGAATGGAAATGAATGGTTGCTACAGGAGGTAAGGCATGTTCCAAAATTGAGAAGGAATTTAATCTCTTCAAGACAACTGGGTAGTGAAGGCTGTATAGTTACTTTTTTAGACAAAGTCTGGAAGGTCACTAAAGGTGCATTAGTAGTAGCTAAAGGTGAAAAGGTAGGCACATTGTATTTGTGTATTGGTAATAATTATTCTACCTTAGCTACTACAGAAACAGTTGCTACTAAGACAATTATAACACTTGTTGTAGGGACAGAAACAGAATTGTGGCACCATAGACTTGGGCACATGAGTGAGAAAGGGATGAAAATCCTTCACTCCAGAAAGTTACTACCAGGTCTAAAGAAGATTGACTTGGAGTTCTGCGAAAATTGTGTTTATGGAAAACAGAAAAGAGTCTAATTTCTCAAAGTTGGGAAAGAGAAGAAGAGTGAGAAATTAGAGCTTGTGCATTCAGATGTATGGGGACTAGCTTAGGTATCTTCTCTTGGAGGCTCTTGCTATTATGTTACTTTTATTGATGATGCAACTAAGAAAACATGGGTGTATTTCCTAAAACAAAAATCAGAAGTATTTAAAACTTTTAAAAAGTGGAAAGCTTTGGTTGAGAATGAGACCGGAAAAAAGTTGAAGTGTCTCAAATCTGATAATGGAGGTGAGTATTGCAACAGAGAATTTGAGAATTACTGTTCATATAATGGAATCCGTGGATAGAAAATAGTTCTTAGAACCCCACAAGAAAATGGTGTGTCTGAGAGGATGAATAGGACCATTATGGAGCATGCAAGGAGCATGAGATTGCATGTTGGACTACCCTTACACTTTTGGGTAGATGTTGTACATACCTCTATTTATTAAATAAACAGGGGACCTTCAAATCCTTTGGATGGTGGCATTCTAGAGGAGGCATGGATGGGTAAAAAGGTAAACTATTCATTTCTCAAAACCTTTGGTTGTGAAGCTTTTGTCCATGTTGATATTGAAAATAGAACCAAGCTTGAGGCTAAGTCTAAAAAATGTACCTTCATTGAGTTTGGAGTAGATGAATTTGGTTATCAGTTATGAGATTTTGAAAATCATAAAATCATTAGGAGTAGAGATGTTATATTCAATGAGAAGGTCATGTATAAGGATCAGCGGCAGGAAAAGAAGCATGAATAGGCCAAAAAGGAATATGTGGTGCTGGATGAGATTCCAGAAAATAAAATACCAGTGGTACCTGATGCTCAGCAACAACAAGTTATCCCACAGACTCCTCCAAGTGTTAGACATTCTACTAGGATAACTAGACCTCTAGAAAGATTTTCTCGATCATTATATTCTATATTATTAACTGATTCTGGTGAACCTAAAAGTTATGAAGAAGCAATGCAAGTAGATACCAAAAAGCAGTGGGAGCTAGGCATGAAAGAGGAAATGGATTCCTTGCTACAGAATCAGACTTGGGACTTAGTCCAATTGCCTGTAGGTAAAAGAGCATTGCCAAATAAATGGGTTTACATGTTGAAGGAAGAAGATGGAGGCAGGAAAAGATATAAGGCCAGACTCGTCGTAAAAGATTTTGCACAGAAAAAAGGTATAGAATTTGATGAAATATTTTCTCTAGTTGTAAAGATGACTTCTATTAGAACAATTCTAAGTCTTGTGGCTGTGGAAGACTTGCATCTTGAATAGTTAGATGTGAAAATAGCATTTCTCCATGGGGATTTGGAAGAGGAAATATACATGCAGCAACCACAGGGATATGAGGTCAAGGGTAAGGAGGATTTTGTGTGCAGGTTAAAGAAGAGCTTGTATGGCCTGAAGCAAGCACCTCGGCAATGGTATTTAAAATTTGATAGTTTTATGGTTGAACAAGGTTATAAAAGATGTCATTCTGATTATTGCATTTATTTCAAGAAATTGGGTAATGGAAGCTATATTATCTTGTTGCTTTATGTTGATGACATGCTTGTTGCCGGGTCTAACATGCAACATATTAATGAACTTAAGCAAAAATTAGCAAATTTATTTGCTATGAAGGATTTGGGTGCAACAAAACAAATCCTTGGTATGAGGATCACATGGGACAAGACAAATAGAAAATTATTTTTGTCTCAAAGTGAGTATGTAGAGGTGTTAAAAAGGTTTAAAATGTAGAATGCAAAAGCAGTTAGTACACCTTTGCCTAGTCATTTTAAGTTGACTAAGGAGATGTGTCCAAAGACACAAGAGGAGGAAGACAAAATGTCTAAGATACCATTGCATTAGCAGTTGGCAGCTTGATGTATAAAATGGTATGCACAAAGCCAAATATTACACATGCAGTGGGAGTTGTGAGTAGGTATATGAGCAATCTGGGAATGGAACATTGGAATGTTGTAAAATAGATTCTCTAATATTTGAGAGGTACTACTTCAAAGAAACTATGTTTTGGAGGAACAAATTCTGCTCTAAAAGGATATGTTGACTCTGATCTGGAGGGTGATATTGATAGAAGGAGGAGTACTATAGGGTATGTTTTTACTGTAGGAGGTACTGCGCTCAGTTAGATTTCAAGACTGTAAAAGGTTGTTGCACTTTCAACCACTGAAGCTGAGTATGTTACTGCTACAGAAGCTAGCAAGGAGATGATTTGGTTACAACATTTTCTGGAGGAATTGGGGCAACAACAAGAAGATAGCCCTTTGTACACTGATAGCCAGAGTGTCATTCATCTTGCTAAGAACTCAGCTCTGCATTCAAAAACTAAGCACATATAGCTCAGATACCACTTCATCCAGTCAGTTTTGGAGGATGGACAGTTGAAGCTGGAGAAAATTCACACAAGTAAGAATCCTGCAGATATGTTCACAAAGGCAGTTACATAGGAGAAACTGATTTCCTCATCAATTTATGTTGGCCTTCATGACTGATAATGGTGGACTTAAGAAACCAGGTAGGCCTATAATCCAATGGGAGATGCAAGCCCAGCGGTGTCATCCAAGATCAGTCTCCAAGTGGGAGATTGTTTGGTGTGGAGCCTGATCAGTCTCCAAGTGGGAGATTGTTGGTATGTGGCAACTGATCATGCAAGTACTATACACAAGTTATGTATCCTCGTCGGGGTTCAGGGCTGGGTCGGGCCCCGAGTGGGAGTTTGGGGGTGGCAACCCCCGAGAAGTGGGGGTTCGAGGGTGGCTAGGATGTAGTGAAGAACAATCATTTTCCTTTATGAGCTAGTTAATATCATTTTTTTCCCTCTTTTTGCACGATCAGTGTCGGTTGTTAATTTTTTGTTAACTGACAAAAGAAAAATGATATTGCAAAACCCTAATTCTAGAAGCTTCCAAAAGCTTGTTATAAGCGGCTGGGATGTATGGTACAATGATGTATTCACGAGATTGTAATTTGTTTTGCACTAGACAATAAAATCATTGGATGGCCGAGTTTTTGTGGATGTAGCCCATATTGGGTGAACCACGTTAAATTTTTATGTTGATCTTTTTTGTGTTATTCCTCATTGTTATATTTGGGTTATTTAATCTGCATATAATTGTTAGTGTTTATTGATTTGATCTTCCCTAACCCTAACACCCTAGTTGCTTGTATAGCCTAGATAAGACCTTTCAGCCATATCTTTTTTGTGGTGCACCAATAAGTACCTAACTTCAAGAAGTTACTCACATTGTACTTCTAAGTTTGTAGAGATAGAGATCACTATGGGAAGGGCCTTGGCCTCTATGGTAAGGGGTGCATAGGTGGTACATGACCTTGCATTCCCTAGCTATTGGTAACTTAGTAGATAGTACACTAATGATCCCACGAAGATTAATACTCCTACTTGAATAAAACGGGCTTTTTCATGTGCTTGAAGTATTTTCTTATCAAAACCCATGAATTCCCCTTTTCATCCAAGCACATTTTGACTTTTACAAACATGAAAATCTTGTGTCAAAATCTAAAGGAAAATGCATCCCTTGTCTAAGGTTGAGTAATTTGCAATCCAAACATCCCATCATCCTTAATCATCTCCATCATGGACCCATGGTTTGAAAAAATCATTATGCAAGCTAAAACCCCTATGCCTACTATTATGTCAGAAAAATGCACCCTTGGGGGCTTTTTCCTTTTAAGGTTTAGCTCTTGGATCTTTAGATTGCATTTAGAGCATCTTGCATGATAATTCGGACTCTCAATGAGAAAACCCTTGGGCCTTGTGACAAATGGGACCTAAGGGGGACTATTTTTATGATCCTAGAACAAAGACAGGGGTGGACTTGGATGCTAGCACCCTAGTCCAACCCTATTTTGGGTCTGCCCTAAATTTAAATGTCAGGTTTGTGACTGTTATTTGGGTCCCATGCCGACATCATAAGTTTTAATTACAAAATTCTTAGCGGGAATCTTAGTAGTTGCATATATAAGCATATGTAGGTTATCATTTAGAAACTAGATGTTTATGATTGTGAGCTATTGGCATACTTGTGATTTTCATTATATTGCAGAGCATAGCATTGTTATTGTGTTTGTTTTTGCAGGTTGGATTACATCTTCTCCTCATGGCATTGAAGAGCATCTTCCTTCCATTAGAGCTTCATCATCAAGGTGACATCTATTGTGTTTTATCATCATTATCATTTGGATTTTTGCCTCTATCCCACAGGCTATGCACTCTCATCTAACAATGGTGTTTGAAAGACTTCAATGTCTCTCCAGGGCTTGACCGAGGTAAGCCTCTAAACACCACAACCCCCTCCCACACTCCTTGTGATTCTAGGTTATAGGTATTGGATCTGGAGAAAGTGGAGCTGCGCGGAAGATTGGAGGACATTGAAGATTCAAGATCTGAAAAGAAGCGGACACTGTGTGAGATTTTGGGACACGAGCGCTATCAACATTGTCCTCCACATTTGAAGCTACAGAAATAGACTGAACAGTGATAGTCAGGGTTTGTAGAGCTTCCAACATCTGACAGAAGATTCCTCAGTGGACTAGGGTGCCATCAACAGTGTCCTCTGCATCTGAATTGCCAGAAACTGAAGGTATAGTAGAGATCAGTATCAGAAGGAGATCGAGATTCTACAGAAAAAGTTGCATCTTGGACTTGGGTGCCATCACCATTGTCCCCAACATTTCTATTTTCTAGACTACGAAAAACAATCAGTTAATGTTCTCTCCCCTTTGTCTTATTTCAATAGCATCTATCGTAATTTGTAGATTTACTTATTGTTTTACTTAAATTAGGGTTTTAAGAGCATTAAAGCATTAATTAGAGATATTGTGTGACAAATTTTGAATTTCCCAGCTTCCCTTGTGGTAACCCAACCTGATAGGTGACTCTCCTCTCAAGTGGAGAGGCAACTCGATTGAAAAGCCCTTGGAATGTTTAGTGGAAAGGAGGATTCAAGCTAAAACCCCCATACAACAACAAACCCTCAAACTAACCTCTTTTTCTTACTAAATATTTTGGTGAACCCGTGTTTTTGGATTTTTTGGCACCTTGTTGAGTGTTTTTTGATAGATTTGCTTTCATTCATTCTATTGCATTTGAAAAATTACCCAAAAAAAAAAAATTGGCATATTAGGCTTGCATTTTTGTAACATTTGAATTAATTGACATTTAGTTTAATTTCTGTTATTTTCATTAGATATAATTTAAATTTCAAAAATTCATCATTTACAATTCATTTGCATTGCATGGGCATGCTTGATTTGTTAAAAATTGCTTAAAATTGTACATTTTTCATGAAAACCTAGTTTTGCATGAGCTAGGGTTGTACTCAAAATCTTGTTTCAGAGTTTACTACCTTGTTAAAACACTCCTTAATTCTGATTTTTAATTGAAGTGTTTCATCATAGTGGCCTCCTTGCAAAATTTCAAACCTTAGATGTAAAAACTTACATTTTTCACTAGATTTGAACTTATCGTCTTGTTAGATTTGCACTCCAAGCATGTTGTAAGGGATTTTTCTACACTAATTGACTGTTATTAGGGTTATTATCTATTTTCCCTTCTCAATTTCCTTACAACACCCTTTCTTTTGAGCCTTTGCATTGAAATCTTGTGAAAATTTGCATATTTTAGCTATATTTTCATTAGGGTTTGACTTGGATTAGCACTATAGGCGTGTTGTAACAGATTTTTTGTCATTAGGTGGCTGTTATTACTGCTATAATTTTCTCTACATCATCATTTCCCTACAACACCCTTTGTCCTACTCTTTTGCATTGAGATTCGGTGAAAAATCACATACTTTGGCCTATTTTCACTAGGTTTTGACTTACCGACTCTCTAGAGTTACACCAAAAGCATGTTGTAAAAGATATTTTTGCATTAGTGGACTATTATTAGGCATATCATCTTCTGTCCCTCTTGAAAATCTTTACAACACCCCTCCTTTAATTTATTTTGCATTGAAAAAAGTTGAAAAATCAAGCATTTTAGGTCATCTTTACACATAGTTTTGCATTTACTTGTTGCATGACTTGTCTTATTAGATCTTATTGGACATTTATGTTACAAGACATTTCATTATGGCATCTTCATCTCATTGTTCTTTGGTATCTTTACATGCATATGTCAAAAACTTTGAGAGTTTCTACAAATTTCTTAATATGAATCCTCATGTTCTCACTTATATACAAGCTATGTATCACAAGGATATATTTAAATGCTCTTCATTTGAAATCCTTGACTATATATCTAATTTTGACAACTTCATATCTCTCATGAATACATACCCTTTGGTAGTAGCAAATCTATCAAAACACATTGAGAATGATGAGTGTGAAACTCCTTATACCACTTTGGAATTCATAGCTAAAACATGTGAGGATGACATAAAAAATGATTCCTCCTATGAAGATATACTAGCACAAGAGGATGAAATCATTGACACATTCCTAAACATTACCCTACCCTCTTTGGAAAATGAAATATCAATGGATAAAGGGCTCCCTCTCAAGAAGGATTCTTCATGGGTAGAAAAAGAATATTCACCTAATGATCATATGGTGCATGAAAATCCAATAGATCTTCCACCTTTGATTGAAAACTCAAGAACCTTCGATGAGAAGACTATGGATAACTCTATTCCTCCTAACAACACCATACCTTCCTCTCATCCCACTGCTCTCCCTGGCCAAGATGTAGCATTAGTGGATGAGAGAAGGTCTCTCACATTAAATCATTTAGGGATAAATGTTGGGTATAATCAAGAGGAAAATAATGTTAATTCAATATTCACTAATAGACTTTGTAACAATATATTCCTAAGATGGTTGTGCAAGGGGCATCTAGTACACCTTCTTGCTTAAAACCAGTTATAACAGTTTGAGGACCACCTCGACCTGAGAATTACATCTACAAATATGAACAACAAATTTCTCAATCGAGTCAAGGTGTTCAAAATGTGTTACAACAACCACACCACAATATAATTGCTCACACACACAACACCCGTAATAACAATCAAAGTAAGCAAGCACCATATGTGCCTGTCTCTCTTCCTTGTTCTCAACCTATGCTCCCTCCACCACCTCATCTTACTCAAAAAAGTGGTCAAGAATATGATCTTGTTGAGCAGCTTCGTGCTAGTCTGGCTAAGATCTCTCTTTGGGATTTAATACAAACTTCACCTACATACCATGGAATGCTCCAAGAAGCTTTACAAAAGGTGATTGTACCACCTATTACTAAACTGACTAATGTAGCAGCTATGTTTGACAGTATAAATGTGACAAAACGGACATTCTCTTTCAACAACATGAAATACCTACGATAAAAGATGAATATGATCCTCTTATAATCTATGTCACTATCAATAAAAAGTTGGTAAAGAGAGTTCTGATTGAGAATGGATCAGCTCTTAATGTCTGTGACATCGACCTACTACATAAAATCAATATTGACACATCTTTAATCAAGCTGGATAAGACTAGCATCTGTGGTTTTGATAATAAAAGTAGCCCATCTATAGGCACTATAATCCTACTTGTAATGGTTGGACCTGTGACATTATATACTATTTTTCATGTTATGCCACATGGTTCTCTCTCATATAATATGATTCTAGGTAGACCATGGATTCTTGCCATGGGGGCAGTACCATCTACCCTTCATCGATGAATTAAGTTTATGTATCAAGACAAACTCTACACTTGGAAAGTTGATCCTAATTTGAACACTTGTTCACATATCAAAATACAAACACAAGTTAGAAATCAGCAAAGACTAAACAACTTACAAATTCATTCAACAAGACCTCTTGCCACAAATAATGTTATGCAAGACCCTCATCCATCGAATGCACCTTTTGGTGACAACTAGGGTTCATTAGATTTCAATCCCTATAGTATAGGGGAATATAAACTTAATAACCCTGACACATCAAAAGTTGCGTTGATCTCATCCAAGAAATATTTTGAAGTTCCTAGGAAAAACAAAGTTTCCTTGGTAGAAAACAAAGACAATACTCTCACTTATACTACAAATTATGAGACCTATCAGGCTTCACCGTCTTCTAAGGAACTGACATCTCTCTATGGTTGAGGATTTAAAATCCTTTATAACAACTGCAACTATGTAGGTAACAGATGCGGTGTAAATCAACAAGGGATTCAAGTACCTATTGAATCCTCTACAACACATTACTCAAGTGGCATTGGATATAATCCTTTTAAAGAAAAGAAAGCCTCTTGTCATCCTAAGCTTAATGTTAATGTAATATCAACAAGACCAAGACAACATGAGATATATCTTAGATATGTATGCTCTTAACATTGGGTTGAATCAGGTAAGTATTTCTAACACTTTACCTTTGTGTTGTGTTTCCCCCCATGATGTGTTATGTGTTGTTTAGGCCTCCTAGGATGACCCTTGATTCTCTTGTAAGGTCAAGGATACTGAGACCGCCTCTGTTGTGACCCTTCTTCTATTTGTATCATCATTCTTCTATATTGCCTCTCCTATGATTTCATTGTTGTGTGTTGTGTCTTACAGACATAGTGTTGTGGTTGGTGACTTGGGGGCCCCCTCCTATGTGACTGTCCCTAAGGCACTTGTTCTCCTTTCTGATTTATTGTTTACCTTCCTCTAGTGTTTCCACCTAGCTGGCGGATGACGAAAAATATATTATGCTGATGCGGACCTAACGTCCCTTTAGTGAGTAATCAAAAAATGGACCTAGTCCATACATGATGATGGGGTTGTTACATATTATTTGACACTTGGCTAGTGGAATCACTCCGTGTGATCTCTCTATCTTGATGTTGATGTCGATGTTATCTTATCTTGCTCACAACACTTTAACAATATTGCTGCTCCGTACACTTTGTTTATCTTGGATTTCACCTCGCATGGATCTTTCATGTAGATGATCATATGCATTGTTGTTTATCATGATTATGTAGACACTAACACCTTTCTTGCAGGAAATTGTGTGTTTGTGGGAACATTTGGCGATTGTAAAGTACATGTCACCTTTGGGGGGCATGGGCTTTGCAAGAGCTCATGTTCCCTTGTGTGTTTTCTTCCTACCTTATCGTGCTTGATATCGATATGTGATATCAACCACCTTAAGGTGGGGGCATATATAAGGTAAGTTGTCTATTGTAGATGATAGTAAAGCATGTATGAACAATCTAAAAATCAATCACAATCATTTAAACCCCCTATGGAGGCGGGATATTGAGCATATCTTTTTATCTTAAACCCTTTTGTGGAAGGCAGGGATTGTATATTTCTCAAGGAGATTGCACTATCCTCTCATTTTCAAAAGTCCTATGTGGAGGCGGGGAGTGGTTCTGTGACCAACTCAACCCTTAAGCGTGTTTTTGGTGATTGTTGTGGTAAAGCCCAATCGTCAGTGTGTGCCTATAATGTGCCTAAGATGGTGGGGGCCTAGCAATAAGTTCCTTCCATCACCTTGTTTTTCATGTTTTCTCTGTGTCTTCCGTGTGTTTTCCCCCTTATGCGGCTAACCCCCAACTTGGGCTTTGTATGGAGTGATTTTCCCTCTCGTGTATGTGTAGCGACAAGCTCCACTTACACTTGAGGTTTTGTATGGTGTGTTTTCTCTTTGGGGTTGTATGTTGCATTGTGACTTTCCATGTATCTGCGTTGATTTATATATGAAAATAAAAAAGAAAAGAATTAATCACTACACTCATTGTATTCACTATGTTTTGTGTGTCTTTAATGTTGTATTCTCCATGTTTTGTGTGTCTATAACTGTCTTCTCCATGTTTTGCGTGGTTGCTATTGTCTTCAATATGTTTGGCATGTTTTCTCCATGCTTGGCATGTTTGCTATGTTTGTTGACCTTACTTTAATGCATGTATTGGCCTTGCGTTTATACATACATTAAAGTGGGGGCTAATGTTATGTCAGAAAAATGCACCCTTGGGGGCTTTTCCTTTTAAGGTTTAGCTCCCGGGCCTTTAGATTGCATTTACAGCATCTTGCATGATAATTCAGACTCCCGATGAGAAAACCCTTGGGCCTTGTGACAAATGGGACCTAAGGGGGACTATTTTTATGATCCTAGAACAAAGACAGGGGGTGGACTTGGGCGCTAGCACCCTAGTCCAACCCTATTTTGGGTCTGCCCTAAATTCAAATGTCGGGTTTATGACTGTTATTTGGGTCCCAGGCTGACATCATAAGTTTTAATTAAAAAATTCTTGGTGGGAATCTTAGTAGTTGCATATATAAGCATATGTAGGTTATCATTTAGAAACTAGAAGATGTTTATTATTGTGAGCTATTGGCATACTTGTGATTTTCATTGTGTTGCAGAGTATAGCATTGTTATTGTGTTTTTTTTTGCAGGTTGGATTACATCTTCTCCTCATGGCATTGAAGAGCGTCTTCCTTCCATGAGAGCTTCATCATCAAGGTGACATCTATTGTGTTTTATCATCATTATCATTTGGATTTTTACCTCTATCCCGCAGGATACACACTCTCATATAACAACGGTGTTTGGAAGACTTCAATGTCTCTCTAGGGCTTGACCAAGGCAAGCCTCTAAACACCACAACCCCCTCCCACACTCCTTGTGATTCTAGGTTATAGGTATTGGATCTGGAGAAAGTGGAGCTGCGCGGAAGATTGGAGGACATTGAAGATTCAGGATCTGAAAAGAAGCGGACACTGTGCGAGATTTTGGGACACGAGCGCTATCAACATTGTCCTCCACATTTGAAGCTATAGAAACAGACTGAATAGTGATAGTCAGGGTTTGCAGAGCTTCCAACATCTGACAAAAGATTCCTCAGTGGACTAGGGTGCCATCAACAGTGTCCTCTGCATCTGAATTACCAAAAACTGAAGGTATAGTAGAGATTAGTGTCGGAAGGAGATCGAGATTCTACAAAAAAAGATGCATCTTGGACTTGGGCGCCATCACCATTGTCCCTAACATTTCCATTTTCTGGACTGCGAAAAATAATGAGTTAAGGTTCTCTCCCCTTTGTCTTATTTCAATAGTATCTGTCATAATTTGTTGATTTACTTACTATTTTGCTTAAATTAGGGTTTCAAGAGCATTAAAGCATTAATTAGAGATATTGTGTGACAACTTCTGAATTTCCCAGCTTCCCTTGTGGCAACCCAACCTGATAGGTGACTCTCCTCTCGAGTGGAGAGGCAACTCAGTTGAAAAGCCCTTGGAATGTTTAATGGAAAGGAGGATTCAAGCTAAAACCCCCATACAACAACAAACCCTCAAACTAACCTCTTTTTCTTACTTAAAACCTACCACCTTGTGTGAAGCTCATGCAAAACCAAAATCACAATCAAAGGTCCTCAAACCATGCATTCATTAGATGAGATCTTTTATCCAAATCAATTCAAAATTCCCCTTGACAATGATGATGATTATAGTCTTGTAGATCAAGATGAATATCTTGATGAACATAGCCTTACTGATGAGATTATTACACATAGACTTGCCGCAAACCTTCATCCCCCACTCATGAACATGCAAGAATCTTTCAACCAATAAATGACTAGCATTAGTTATCATGCCAACCTTAAATGCATATCTATTGATCATCCTTATGGTGCCTTTGACAAGGGAATTCCCATTCTAGAGAAACATCCCCATTGCCCATCCACATTTCAAACCCCCTTTTGCAAACAACTTGTCACCTCCGCCTCCTATGTTAATACTTCATCCTCCAAACCTTTGACAATTAACCAACAATATTATCAATCCAACCACCAATCCTATCCATCCCACCACCAACGCCATCAATTCAACCAAACATCTAATTCATTCTCTCAACCCACCTACCAATCACCTAATCCTACCTTAACTAATCAATCTAACCACTTATCTTCTCAAACCACCTCTCAATCACCTAATCCTCCCTTACCCAAACAATCCATGAAACATTTTGTCCAATAACTACTAGAATCACCCAACCCTCCCTTACCCAAAAAAGACTTGGAAAACTTTATCCAAGGACTACAAGTAGAGGAAAAATATCAAACTAGAAAGTACAAAGCAAATGAGCATGCCTCTTCCAAGCCTATCCAAAACTCACATGGTACCCTCCACAATAAAATACCACCATGAAATCAAAAGCCTAGCAACATGCCCATCCAAGATCAAGTGTAATCATACAAAGTTATTATCAATCCCAAGTCTATTAAGCATGAATGAGAGCCTCCTAGTACCATGCCTATCCATCAAACACCATCATCCAATCCAATAGCTATCAAGCCTATCAAAGAGTCTCTTACCATAAGCTCAAGTCAAAATCTATCATGCAATCGTGTTGTCGATCATTCAAAGCCTATCAAGCCCATTCAAGAAACATTTACTCTCATCCAAACTCAAGAGCTATGTCAAGATTTAAATCAAAAGCAGGATCAAACATTCACCGAACCAACTCAAGATCAAATTATCCAATCTACTAAAGATCAAATTATCTAATCTACTCAAGATCAAACTATCCAAGCCACTCCCATCTGTGATCAATAGAACCATGTTGATCCCCTCATCCAATCTACTCTCATTTATGACTAATAAATCCAAACTAATCCTATCCATAATCCAACACCATCCACTTCCCATGATGAGACACTTGATCCCCATGAACACATAGGCAACCAAGTAAATGGCATTGATCATATCAAACATATCAATGAGCAAGCTAGCACTAATCATTTGAATGATCAAGGCATGACAAATGTACACAATGAGAAAGAACAAGCATCATATCAACTAGGATCTGCCACCTTCATTAAGTTTAACTTTCTCATAGATGGGAATTTAGCAAGTTCTAATAGTTCTTTGCAACACACCAATTGGCTAGCATCATTCTTCAAAAATAACAAGTATCATATTGTAAACAAGATATGTAAAAGCATGAACTGTCAAGGAAAAGGATTGCCCAGCCTTCATGAGAAAGGTATCCCAGAGCCTATCCCAATCTACATAAGTTATGGTCAAGGCATTGGCTACAAGTGTTCTAACAAGTAATCTAATGGTGTTAGTGATACTCCAATGATCACTGAGGCAACTTCATCCAATGAAAACATCACAATAGGGACCATTCATAGCCCCTACAACAAGCTGACTACTAGTAATCCTTCCACCTCCACTACCCATACCATCAAACTTTATCCTCCACATCCTCAATCCATCAATTGGGATCAACAAAATTGTAAAGAATACACAACAAAAAATCCAAATCAAACATCAAAGGTGAATGAATCTAAAAATCAAGGAAGACGCATAAAAGCAATATGGGTCCCAAAGAAAAGTGGACCAATCAAATCAAAGGAAGTAAAACATCCAAATCAAGCAATCACTCACAACATGGAGCCACATCAAAATATGTACCTTGCATATAATAGATGTGCATCACCTTCTAGACTATATAAGAATGTTGGTCCTAATCCACAATCCAAACTCCGTCATCCACCATCCCAAGTAAGGCAAGTCAAGAATCCTCCAACCCAATCTAAATTTCCAATCTATCCACAAAAATCCTACAAGCCTTAATCACTTAAATTCCACATCCAACATCCCCCATCCAAACCAAAAATCAAGCGTAAAATCCAAAAACTCCAAATCCCAAATATGTCACATTATGGCAAAAATACTTTATCATAAGGGATATGATGGTACCATATCAAGATGTAAACAATCAAATAAAGCCAACTCTATCGCCAATGAAGATCACAACAACATCAATGGATTGTATTTGAGTGCTATGATCCTAACAAAGCAATTACTCCAAGAAATTCACTATTGGCATGTTATAACAAGAGCATAGATACCTTGATTATATCAGATGGACAGGGACATGTGAAGGTTCTTTGAATATCCAGCTATCAATGTCATCCAATCAATAAAGAAAAAAATGAAAAAATATAATTTAATAGAAAGATACAAAAAAATTCAAAAAGAAGTCAAAATAGTAAAGAGAAAATCATTCATCCAATGGTGAAAACCATTTCATGGCACCTTGGATAAGTGCAATGATAAAAACCCATTCATGGGCATCATGTGTAAATCGGTTGTCTATGTACCTTAGACTTGGGGGTGTGTTGTCTCATCTATCCCATCCTATCCCCATCATATCATTCTAGTTCATCATATACATATATCCTTGCAATCATTCTCATTCGTCATCCCTGCTTGACTTTGATCTTGATAAGGACTGGGGCACGATCTTGAAACATGCTTTGACAAACAAATCCTTCTACAACAAATCCCCCAAACATTTTGTTATGACTTATGCAGTACACTATATCTCTTTAGCTTAATATCATGAATGACATTTATAGAGTGGGGCATGTATTCCTATATGACGTAGTCTTTGGATATCACATATTGAACCCCTCCATCCATCTATCATCCATCCTCCTTCCCATCCACTATCGACAATCCCTTATCCATTTATCCAATCCTCTTTTCATCCTTGTCCCCAACCCTTGGTTTTCCCTTGTCATTGGTATCAAGCAAAAGGCTATCCAAATGCAATCCCATGAAACCATCCCAAAGAAAAGAAAAGAAATAAATCCAAGTGCAAGTAATCCTTGCTACGTCCAATCTAGCCAAACAATCTAAATAAATCATCCAAAAGCATCCATCAATTTTTTCCTAGCCTTGCTGCAAACCTAATCAACTCAAACCATCATCATCGAGATATATTGTTCCTATTCCTTGTGTTATTTTCAGGATATATTATTTTCACATTAACAATGCTATCATCGTCAACAATCATTATCGAGATATATTATTCCTAATCCTTGTGTTGTTTTCAGGATATATCGTTCCCATATCAGCAAGGCTATCCTTATCATCCATCAATCAATAATTAGTTCTTAGCTTGATAGGGGCAACAACTCTTGTTTGTCTTTGTGATCATTTGTGCATGCTTGATTGCTTGCTTGTGTGTATTATTATTATTTTCGCATTTGCATCCGTCTTTGTAACATACATGCCACAACGACATCATGGTCTTCTATATCATGTTTTCATACAACATATGCTTTATTCTGACCATTTGGGTCAGTCCTTCATGCATGGGATACATCGTCACCTTGGTCCTTATACCCTAGTGCATAACATCTCATGCTATATCAAAATAGGTGGTCATCACATATCAACACAATACCTTCATTGAAGATCACTCACTCGTTATCCCAAAAACACATTATTTATTATCATTTATCCTTTATCACTTAGTTCTATCCTTATATCCTTCTATCTTATTACCCAATCAAATTAATCCTTTTATCATCCACCCATTCATTTATCATTCTCTATTTGCACATTATTAGCATTCATCATTCATTTTTAATTTTCATATATCTCTCTTTTCCATTTCCCCTTTAATCACTTCTATCTATTAACTTTTAATCTATTTTCTCCATCCAATCTTCTATCTTCATCTTTTTGTTCCATTCATCACTAAGCATTTTTTACCAACATCTTTTTCATCCATTTCAAGAGCACACCCGTGTTCTTCAAACCCGTATTCCCTCTCAAGGGAGTATCCCTAGTTAATTCCTTCCTCTTCCAAGTGAGTGGGGCATCTTCTTTCTAAATCCTCGTATTTTATTCTTCTTTGAAATGGCATTACTTCAACACTATCTCAAAGAGGGGTAAAATGTAGACATCTAAATTTGACTACATCCTAATGCCACCTAATTCCTCCCACATTCCTATGTCTTACCATCACCTAAGTTATCTAACCAAACATTTTCCTAGCATTAATTAAATAATATACTCCTCATGATTTATTTCTATTTCTAACTCATGGGCATCTAATTAATTAAAATAATTAGATAAATCCATTAATTATCCTCCCACATTCTATCTTATCTCTCATGATTTCTTTCCATTTCTAACTCGTGTGCACCTAATTAATTAAAATAATTAGATAATTCCATTAATTATCCTCTCACATCCTATATTATCCCTCATGGTTTCTTTCCATTTCTAACTCATGTCCAACTAGTTAAATGGAAACAAACCAAGGATCGTACTCTTATTTTTTCTTTTCACAAAATCAATCCATCAAAAATCTATAAATCGAACCTCTCATAAGCCATAATCATTAGAATCAAAATTTTGAATGCAAATATATGTTGTTGAGCTGAGCACCTTATATCCATACATTCTCAACCAAATCAATCTTGGAGCACAACCATCATTGCTAGTGCAACAAGGAGGACCTTGGATGAGATTTTGCATATTATTTCACTCATTATTGTTTGTTTTATTTTATGCTTTATCTGAGGTTTGTAATTAGATTTCAAAGTGGGATTTAGATCTTTTGATTTGAGTCTTGCATGTGCATTTCAAATTTACTTACAGCTTACACCCCCAAATAGGGAAACATGTCATGGAAGGAACATGAAAAAAGACACAAGACATAATTTAGAAGATGAAATGAGAATGAAAGAACGGGGAGACTCATGAAAAATAAGGATTAAGCAAAGAGACCAAAAACATAAGATAACATAGGACAAAAGAAGAAATGATGGAGGAAAACAAAAAATATGGCTTAATAAAAAGAGACAACATCAAAAACATAACCTAAACAAGCTATGTTTTTATTCAAAATGATGAGAGTGGTTGTCAACCACTCCATACTTTGCACTATCCCAAATCCATTGGTAAAATACAACACAACACATAGATAGCACAACAAAAAAGTGGTATGAACTACACAATGCGTGTTCAAAGTCACTTTTGTCAACATGCACCACTAAAGGTGTCCTTAAATCATCCATGTGTTAACTAAGAATGGGAATAACAACACAACCTAAGCATAAAGCCCAAAAAGGAAAGAAAATTACAAAATGTGTCATGTAGTAAGAGAGATAGGTAATAAATTAACCAATGAAGCTATCCCCATCAGGTGGGTCTATCATAACATACTTAGATGATATAGCACTACAATACATTCCCCCATGAGATTATCCTTTGGAATGCCACATCTCTCATATCCATGCTCTTGTTCATCATGATGACTATGTGGGATATTTATACGTGTAACCTCACCATATGGTTGTGCACATGAAAATCCATAAACTTATCATCATTAGTATTAGAGAATCTTCATCATGCAATTTTATTGGATTAGCCTCTACTTGTATCATTTCTTGGTCAATAAGATCTTGAATTTTATATTTCAATATAATGCATCTATCCATAGAATGGCCATGTATGTCATGATAAGCAAAAAAATTTAACCTTTTATGGTGTAAACTTAGACATATCCATTGTGTGAACAAGAGGTAAAGTGATAAGTTTGTCTGCCAAAATTTGTTCCAATATAACATGTGGAGGATCCTCAATTTAGTGAATTCTCATTTAAATATAAGAGATGAGTAATGATAGATGCATCCTCATTACCCCCATTTTCCAAATTTGTCATTGATGACCTATCTCATTGGAATGAGAAGAAGTCCTAGCAACATGATAGAAATATGTATATTCCAATAAGGCATGCTCACATTTGCATACAATAGCATATAAATCTCAAAATGAATGATAAGGTTTACAAAACACTTTTCCTTTGATGAGTGGAAGTAAGTTACCATAAATAAATATACTTTAAAGCTCATCATCTACTACTGTGAAACTCATGTTAGTAATCAAAGGTTGAAATTTCAACATTTAATCCTTAACTAGCTCTTGTTCTTGTTTCTTGCATTTCATGGTTTCAGCAATAGTTACATCTCAGACTCGATATTAAAATGAAGATGTTTCATGAAAACACTAGCTAAATCCACAAAAGAAGTGATATAAGTATGAGGCAATGAATAAAACCATGTGAATGTATTACCACTCAAGCTTGTTGGAAACAATCTAGCAATCAACTTATACTCATGAAAATAAGTAAAGCACTTAGTTTGGAAGGACATTAAATGAAGCATTGGATCACCTCTACTATCATACTTTATAAAACAAGTTGGCACAAATCCACTTGGTGAAGGATAAGTCAAGATGTCATAGACCAAAGGATTATGCAATATCTCCTTAGTAGAATCTTTCTTGTTAAATCTTTGCTCATAATCATCAATACGACTGTCTAGGTGATCCAATATATTTATAATGGAGTTTAAATAATACAAAATGCCATGCTCTACATGCCACATAGCCACGTGTGTATGCTTATCAATGTCATGTGTAACAATGAAGATATATTATTTACTAGTGGTCCATTATCCTCACATAAATCCAAGTAAAAATTGTAAAATATCCCTATGTTGTTTTGTATGTATACCTAAGTCATGTGCAAGATGAGGTGTAGAAGAATGTACTCCGCAAGTAGTCAAAGATACATCATGGGAAAAACATAAAAATGATCTAAAGAATAGTCCTAATAGACATTAAAAGGTGTTATATCATCAAATTCTATGGGATCCCCCAAAGAAAGGCCACTAAAAGGTGAAGAAAGAGAGCCATGTGAAACACAAGTAAAATGATCTATAAAAGCATATGAGAAGTATGGAATGATGTATGATAAACATGTCATGATGTATAATAAACATGGCATGAGTCAAACCATTATTTAATTCTATTAATCAATGTATCGTCAAATGCATACATTAAAGTGTCATCATAATTTATATGATCATAATATGAAGATAAAAATGATCTAACACGCAGTATCACATATTCATTACCCCTAGATGACTTTAATAAGTGCTTTAGAAGAATATGTATCATCAACCAAATCATTGTGTATCATAATCCAAATCAACCTCATCATGAGAAGAGAAAGAAGTAGCACGATGCTTTCCATTAAATATATCATCAATAGACCATAAGTGAAAAGATATAGAATGACTACCAACCTCTTGTGAAGGTGAAACATGTGTATCTACATCGCTAGACTCCTAAAGGAAATATGAATCAAAAGAGGCACATGGAGGAGAATCTGTAAATGTAAAATAAAAGCTATCATGAGATGGAAAAGGGGTTTGCTCACTAGATACAACACCGCATGAATAAAGACACCTATAAGTAAAATTAATGTTGAGATAAAGTAGTGGCTAAGTTACTATCATAAGCTATAAAAGAGATCATCATAAAGAGTGATGACATAGGAAGTGAGCTTGGTGTTAAAAAAAGAGGAAAGATGTCCACAATAAAGATCTAGCAATGAAAGTGCACAAGGGAGAGTAGGTGGAGTAAGGATCAAAGAGATAAAAAACAATAATAGCCCAAGCCCTAAACAAGAAAAAGAAATGAAGCACAAATGAGGGGGGGATCCAAACCCTAATG
This sequence comes from Cunninghamia lanceolata, assembly GCA_027924645.1. NCBI lineage: Eukaryota > Viridiplantae > Streptophyta > Pinopsida > Cupressales > Cupressaceae > Cunninghamia > Cunninghamia lanceolata. The sequence goes on along the minus strand of BSBN01000847.1, from coordinate 2,669,366 downwards.
AAGTCTAAGATAAAATGTACAAAAATCAAAAGTATTAGATCTAAAAATTAAAAAATATAAAGAAAATCAAAACCCTATGGTAAAACTCTAGAGGGATTCAAATGTCGAGCTCACCATTTTGTGTAAGGGAAAATAACACACCTCATAAATATCCTAGGTAAAATAATTTAAATCACAATGATAGATAATCTAACCCGATATAAAGAGTTGGGGCTAATTTATGCCACTCAAACAAATGTTCAAAATTAATTGAATGTAAACAACAATACTTAGCTCAAAACTTAATGAAGATTTCCTGTGAAAATTTTCTCTAAACGATTCACCAATTTGTCAAAACCCTAGGAGATGTCAAGCAACCACTTTTTTTGAATAGCGAATTCCATGTATGATGTTTTGGTTGATCGATGTGTCTACGGATCTAAACCCTAGGTACTCACAAATATAAACCTTGCTCATTGAAATAATATTCACATATATTTGCATTTAAAATTTGTTTGCCTCAATGTTTGCAAGGGATTGTGTCAATAGACACCATTTAGGAGTTTTCTAGGAAAGGAATATTCTCCTTTGGTCAAATCCTTGTTAGTGAGTTAATATTATAGAACAAATGGTCAATGACAACAAACATGTAATGGGGCCTAGGATACCAATGTCAGATGATGATGCAATGTTGATGCTTTATGGTGCTTTCTATGTGATAATATGAATCAAAATAAGAGATTTCAAATGGATCCTAGATGTTTTGAAATGAATTAGGGTTTGCCTTTATATATAACACCCTAGCACATTTAAATTGACAAGTCTTGCACTCAAGTTGGCTCATAAAGACTAGTTGGAGGGAGTTGGCTTGGGCCCAAATTTAACTTTGAATTTTAAAAGCTCTATGGTCATTTTTGCACCCATATATATGACCTAAATAACAAATAGATAAAATAAATAATCAAGATCGATCCCTGAAGACATGTGCAAATGGAATCAAGTTAGGTTCAAGTTATTTACTAACTTCTACACTAAAATGTGTCACTTGCCAAATATTCACTGCATTAGGAATAACCTACCAAATGGGCCCAAAATGAATGGGAAAAGTTCAGGGTACACAATTTTCACCATTGCAATTATGTGTTTACTTAATCTAAGAGCTATAATTAGTGTTGAGCTTGCATTAAAAAACTATAAGATAGCAAAATACATACACCAGATTTTCTAAAATGTGTCAATAACAAAATCTTATTTTTAAGCCTTATAATGTACAATTCATTTGAAACATTATAAAAACTTTATATATGTGAGTTAGCATTATTTTGATTATTTTATTTTGCTAATTAACTAAAAATTATAACGAGTGGATTGCTATAAAAATGTAAAGGAGAATAAACTTTCTTTAAGCTCAACCTAGGCTAATCCAATAAAATGCATATACAAGCACAATAAAACTAGTAAATAATTATGAGAGAATTATTATGATAATTTTTTACAATAACTGAAATGTAGGAAATGAAATAGACATAAGGGTACTTAGTTTGATGATGGAAGAATAAGTGTCAAGTGAAGACCCTATGACCAAATTACTCATAAACGATGCCTCTATATTAGTGAAGTGAAAGAGCGTGCACAAGATTTGTGTCTTGTCAAAGGAACATTCATGGATTTGGGACGTAGTCACACTTGCAGATCTATTAGATGTGACTTTGGACTCCTACATACAATCAATGATGTTCTATTCTGCAACTTCACTTGATGAATAGATGTTTCCACTACTACTCCTGAATATCTAGAGACTTGGTGGTATTTAGGAATACCTTTTGAAGTAGTCAATTCATTATAGGGAGCCAAGTTCTCCCAAATCAACCCCCAAAAAGTGAACAAGAATAAAAAAAACAAGCAAGCAACCTAAGTATGCATAATTGTTATTTGTTTTACTGCACCAAATCGAACTGTCACTATTAATTACTCCAATCCTTTAGGATGAAATAATTTTGAATGATTTCTTGATTATCAGAATTGATGCATCATATATCTTTAAATACTAGCACATAGCATCAAATTGTGCCAAAAATGTGTTTAGTTAGCTTAAGGCGAGAGGGTGAATGGAGCTAGTCGACCAAATTTGAATTTTGAATTTTAAAATGAAAGGAACAAATCCATGACCAAGGGGTTGTCTCAAAATGGACAAAGAGTCAAATCCTAGTGGCAAACAAATTAACACATATAAATAATTTTTAGAATCAATCTCATTGATCCATATTTCATGAATGGTGATTCATAAGAACCTATTTCTCATAAATATAAATAGTCCACATGAATAAACATATAAATATTAAAAAATAAATAAAATAAAATAAGAGATTTTGTTCCATTACATGTACAACTCTTACAATGAAAATCCATATGTAATTTTATTTTTTACAAATTATACCATAGAACTGGAACTCTTCAAAAATTAATCACAAATAAATGATCACCTATTTAAACCATCTCAATTCCAAAGAATTTGGAGAGTTTTTAAAAAGAAAATTAACCATCTCAATTCTAAAGAATTTGGACATATCAAATTTTTTTGGTCCGGATTGATTGGTATTCTCATAAATTTGAATGTTTTAATTGTTTTTATCTTTACTCTTTTAGTTATTTTTTAATTTATAGTTTGTTTTTAAGTTTGGGAAAACAATTATTTTAGTTTTGAAAAATAATTATTTTGATGTTTCAACTTTCAATTTTTTTTCTTTTGTTTGTTGTTAGTTTTGAAAAACAATTATTTTGATGCTCCAATTTTTCAATTTTCTTTCTTTTGTTTATTTTTAATTTTGGATAAAAATATTTCCATGGTTTAATCTTTCTTTTGTTTGTTTCAATCTTTTAATTTTCTTTCTTTTATTTGTTTTTAGTTTTGGAAAACAATTATTTTGATATTCCAATCTTCCAATTTTGATTCTTTTGTTTATTTTTAATTTTAGGGAACAAAAAAAAAAATTGATGGTCCAATCTTTCAATTTTCTTTCTTTTGTTTGTTTTTAATTTTGAAAAGTAATTCTTATTATATCATAATTTATTTTTCAATCTTCTATATAAACAATTTCTTTCTTAAATCTATTATTTTTTACTACACATGGTTTCACTTTCACCATCATCACAAGTATAAATCAAAATAGTTTAAATGACCTACCCATATTATTTCTTTTTACTACACATGGTTTCATTTTCACTATCATAAGTAATTTTTACTACACATTGTTTCACTTTCACTATCATCACAAGTATAAATCAGAATAGTTCCATTTTCACTATCATAAATCAGAATAGTTCCATTTTCACTATCATAAGTATTTTTTACTACATATGGTTTCACTTTCACTATCATCACAAGTATAAATCAGAATAGTTCAAATGACCTACCCATGTTATTTTTTTTATAATTCCAAATAGTTTCACTTTCACTATCATCACAAGTATAAATCAGAATAGTTCAAATGACCTACCCATGTTATTTTTTTAATAATTCCAAATGGTTTTACTTTCACTATCATCACAAGTATAAATCCACAAAGTATAAATCAGAATAGTTCAAATGACCTACCCATGTTATTTTATGTTATTTTTTTTATAATTCCAGTTTTAATTTAAATGAACTACCCATGTTATTTTTTTTATAATTCCAATTTTAATTTAATATGCTTGTAATTTGATCGTGAGCATAAATACTACTGTTCTAATTTTGATTTTATATTTATGATGAGAACAAAGTTTTCAGATTTTAATTTTGTTCAACTTTACACATCATATATTTTAATTATTTATCTTTTATATGAATTAGTTTCTGCTTCTACTTTCATCATGGGAATTTCAATTACTTTCATCATGGGAATTTCAATTGCAGTTTGATGCATCTTCTTGATTATCCCAATCAAGTTAAATTAATGGTTTTATTATAATAGAAAAAATATATATTATTATTAAAACGACAGAATTTTTTTAAATTAAATAAAAAATTTAGATCTATTATTTTAGCACATGATATTTTCAGAGTCCATGAAAGTAAATTAAAATGCTTTTGATATAAAACTATGTCAAAAATTGTATCAACATTTAAAATACTATGATAGATTTGATAAAAAAAAACATTTTCAACAGTTTTCTACCTGAAACATTCTAATTTAAGTAATCGATTACCATGCATATCTGTTTAAAAGCAAATCTCAAATCTCAACCAGAACATATTAAAGGCAGGCACCTGGTTGCTTCAGTGCTAATATATTTGACCAAAAAAATTTCAGAGATCTTAAAATCCAATGTAAGTATAAAAATTCAATTCATAGCCCAAAACAAAATCCATTTAAATTTTTAAAAACATATTAAAACCTGCATACACGATACAATTTACTATGACAGTTGAACAAAAAATGAGATGGGTGGGCAGTCAATGACAATGACAAAAATGGGCTGCCACCAAGGTTAATCAACAGGAGGAAAATCCTCAGTTTTATATTCATATTGAAATGTTTTTGTTTTTCTGAAACATTTTATTTTCTCTTTTACAGACATGGGAACATGTAATTTCAGCTTATTTTATACTACCATGACGCTTTGATGATGCCAATACACTATGCACGTTTATTGGTGTTTGTTTACTATCACATGGGCAACAAACCAATTTAACAGAACCATTTATTAAGATCCAATCACAGTAACAAGTAATAGCAATATCATATTGCAAACCAGGAGCACAACATTCAAAAATCTCTTCAATACATATAGCTTAAAAACACCATTATTTGTGCCATGTTCAGAAGAAGATATACAATATTCAACACTGTCTCAAACTAATCATATTCCCCATCAGTGGTAACTGCATTCTCTTGCCACCGTTGGATTATAATTGTACTAAAGTCAGTGCACAACATTATAGGCATTGGGAAGGAAATAGGAAATAGGAGACTGAATGTTTTTTTCGCAGAGTTCAAGAGCGTAGATGGCAACTACTACATAAAGAAAAGAACAAAAGTTCAAACCGTTTGGGAGATTGAAAATCAAAACTAGTGATTTCTTACTTACTTTTAGATGCTGAGAAATCTGAGGAGTTGATTGGAATAGAAATGGAAAGCTGGGTAGTGGAGGAACTAGTAGCACTAGTCCTATTATTAGCATGAGTACTGGTATTGCATCTCTCATCCAAATCACACCATGAAAGCCCAGAAGAAGAATCCCTTGATCTTGCAGGCCAGTCATCAAAAAAATGCCTAAGAGGTTGTTCATGTTCATGATCCTGTTCTTGTGCATTATCTTCATCATGATCTTGTGCTTCCATTTTTACTGCACCCCCAAAACTGCTGTTTAAAAAAGAATGTTGCTGTTGCTGTTTGGGAAAATTATTGAATAAAGCATTCACTTTAGCAGAAGGCGGCTGCTGCTGCATGGAACGCCAGCCACTGTCCATGGAAGAAGTAGAACTCAGCAGGGATTGAGAATCCATCCCCAGACCTCTGGAGGCTGTTCCTGAAACTTCACTGGAGAAAAACATATGCTCATCCATATCCCCTTTCATGTACCTGCAAAGTTGAAAACACTGAAGTTAGGACTCATTTAGCACACCATATAAACAAAAACTGAATCAAATTAACCTAAAAACCAGCCAAAACAAGGATTAACTTTGAAAAGATTAACCTGTAGTCTCTTGCAAAAGAGGGTGAATCCAGATTGAAGTGGTTGACGTTGGTGTTAGGCTGTACAACTATTCCTGCACCACCAAGTCTTGAAGAAGAAGAATAAGGAGCTGATGAGCTGAAGGTGTGTGAGTTATTGGTGTTGGAGGTTATGCTGCTGCTGTTGTTATTAGTAGGACGTGCTGTAGTTGAGAGAGTTAGAGATGAAGAATGGGAAGAAGCGTGAGGTGTTTCCACAGGCTTTCTTGAACGGTTTCTGCCTCTATGCATGTGGCGTTCACAGTACTTGGAATCAGGAAATGCATCCTTTGAGCAACGCCACTTTTTGCCATCTGTTCTCCTGCATCTACCAGGCTCTGGGTCACAGTTTTTTCCGTACCCCAACTGAAATGTACTGCTCCAAGGCACTGCACCATTAAAGCAAGCCATGTTCAACAACCCCACAAAATTTAATCTTTATCAAAGGACTTTAAATCTTGAAAACAGAAAATTGCAGGCTCCGTTAAAGAATCTTTGCAAGTACTTCTAATCTTTAAACATGGTTGGCTGAAACCTTGGCGTGTTACATAATCCATATCTGTGTGAATGTCTTTTTAGCATTTCCATTTCAATCTGTTTGTGCCAAATGCATTCATATGGATTACTGGGAGTTCAGAATTTTGAGATCAATCAAAATGCACCCAAATATGACTGGTTTGTGGGTTTTATCATCCACAACTACACAGATATTTGCAGGTATATAAGTGATTTGTTCTAAAAGCATGCACCCATAGAAACAATCATCTAACATAAATCATTTCCTCTGATAGACGCCCAATAAAAAGAAATGTATAAAACTAACAGTAAAAACCGTAGACATGTTTTGATGGACACCCATGGAAACGATCATCTGAAACTAATAGAAATGTTCTGATCGACATCCATAGAAGCAATCATCTAGAAAAACTAGATATAGAACGTTATGAGCAAAAGGATGCTTGAAAGTCATCTAATTGTGAACCATACCAGCCTTAATAACAGGAGTGCAAATTGCGCAACACAAAATAGGTTATGATATACATATGCAGCACAAGGCCACCTATCCATTACTGACTATGTTGACCTTCAGAATGTATGTAAAGTTGCCCCCCAAAAAAAAATTGGGTTATAATAATACATAAGAAAGGCTTTACAGCATTCTTACTATCTGGAGGATGATGATGTGGATGAAAGAGGCCTGCAGAGATAGCCTCCAAGCTTTTCCTGATAGGAACGAGAAGATCAGCAGGCACAGGGATTCCAGCCACCATGTATTTGAAGATCAATGCCTGGTGCTCCAGTTCCTGCCACTGTGATGGGGTGAAAGGAGGCCTGGCTCCATGTATCTGCATCTGCATCTGCATCTGCATTTGCATTTGCATTCCACTGCTGTGATGGCTCATTGTCTCCACTCCCATACGTATACTGGTCTCTCTAGATTCAATAAGCTCTGATTTTGCTCAAGCCCACTGCATTCCCCAAAATGGGAACAACAAAAGGATTCAAAGACTACTAGACCCACTTCAGATTTGTTGTTTTTGCACCCCTCAAGATGGAAATAAGTGATCCATGCAAAAGAGCCCAAGATGCTGATTTTTCATTAGCAATCAGGTTAATCCTAGTTTTATTCCTCTTGTCCTCCTTCCTTTATCTCTAAAACCCTTCTCATATCACCCCAGTCCATCAATAATTATTATGCTGTTTTGCCTCTTGTGGATATAAACCCTACAGCATATTAAAAAAACATACCCCACTTGTCTCGGCCTTGAATGACCAAATATTACTATTTTTATAGTAATTAGTATATAGGGCCGCCTCTGCTCTTGGACACTGTAAGAGAGAGTGCAGATGGGTTTCTTTCTGTTATGTGACTTCAGATCCTACTGAAACATACTACCTGACTACTGCAGTAAGGGGGAGGGGGGGTTTGTTGGAGCCTGGGAGGAATCTGTAAATGGGCAGAAGCAGTGGGAGCAGAGGCAGGGGTTTCTTCTAATAATATAATGTAGACTACAGAGAATCAACAATGAAAGAGCCAAATCACTGGCATATGGGCAGCCCTCAGGCATAGCAAGTTTTATGTTCATGGAGAACAACCACAGTGCTGCAGTACATTCAAATGGGCAATGTATAGATCGGATAGGATAGAAAACCCATCTAAAAAATAATAATTAATTCTAGGCTGATTAAAATGTGGGTGTTATTCAAGACAACCTAACTCAGCCCACTGTGTTGTTTAGTGTTTTCATTAAGCTAATCACAATTTGGGAGTCAATCAAGGTGTTGACAAGTGTGGTAGAGACTCAGTCTGTCTGTCTGTCTGTCCGTCCTTTCATGTATCAGGCTTTTTTGTTGGACATTCCAATTGATTCTGAAGATATAGGACACCATATATTTCAGGTAAGCAACTTAATTCTCTTGCTAATCTATACACTCTCTCTCTCTCTCTCACATACACACATTTAATGTGCCAGGGGTCTGGGATTACAAACTTCAATATCTGCCAGCAAGACTGTGCACATGAACCATAAATGCTTTCTCTGCTGTTGCCTCTGAGTGGACAGTGGGTAACAAGTGTGCATGTTTGCTCACTTAGAGTGGGGACCATTGCAGGCCTAGCTGCCTGCTTTTTGAAGGTGGTGTGACTTTCCTTGCTGACTAGTAGGCGTCACAACTTTGTGTGAGTGCCACCGCCAGTGCAACCTTCTCTCTCCTCTCTCTTTCCATCAAATTTCACAACTCTTATGAATATTTTACAAGCAACATTAGGCTAGGTAGGCTACCCCATTATTGTTTTCCTTGGCCTTTTCTTTACATTATTGTTGTTGTTCTAGACTAGGTAGAGGAAATGCTGCTACAAATTGAGGGCCCCTTGTGATGGTCTGTCTCATCTAAACTACCTAACGGTGCCTCTTCTTCAAACAAAACCAGGCCCATATAAGACTGAAACATTGCCCTACCAAATAGCTCCACTTTTTTTAATAGGATTGAGGCGGCAAAGGCCTTTTTTTATTTCATTGGCCTTAGAAAATGAGGCAGGTATTTCCTCTGCAACTGGTAGGGGAAATTCTCACTATTCACTATGCTTCATCATTAGAGATGTTTGTCACTCGCTTGGAACAATCATTGCTTTTTATCAAACTCAACAAGCGTCAAATTCTCTTCGATTAAAGATAAAATAGTTAGCCCATTTTCCCCACTAGTGCAATCGTGGACTTGGAATACTTAGCCATCTAAATCATAACTTACTTAACAAGTCAAAGAGAGCCACCCAATTAGGATGTAGGGAGGACTATGAACAGTAGGCAATCCATGAACTGGAATTAATGTTTGACAAGGAAGTTTTCTAAATGGCTGGTGCGGAAGGATAGGTGCTCAATAAAGATGTAGGGAGAAACATAAACATAAGGTCAATTTACCTAATAGAATTCAATGTTTGATGAGGAGGAGAGATGCACAACAAATGATGCTCAGGTGTATTTAGGTGGTCTCTAGCATATATTGAAATTTTTAATTTTTGGTATTTTTTATGTTTTTTTAATTTATATTTTTGGAGGTTTTCAGAGTGGAATTGGTCTTATTAATATTTTTACTAGTTGTTTAGAAGGAGAATCGTAGTCTTCTCTCGGAGTAACTTAAATTAGGTTTCTTGAAGACCTTTCCAACATATCCATCTAGTTCAGTTTCACACAATGGACTAGTTTATTATTTTGGAGGTTTTCAAAGTTGGAATTGGTCTTTTTAAAACTTTTAGCAGTCGTAATCTTCTCTTGGAGCAACTCAAACTAGGTCTCTTGACGACCTTTCCAACATTCAATTTCACCCAATGGACTAGGAGTTAGGTCCCTACCAAGTTGGGGTACCAAAATTAAATAATTTCTATTGTAAATTTTAATTTTGTAGTTAATTTGTCTTCATTGTGCTATCCATTCTAACTTCCAAGGAGGATACAAGTATGATGACTTCCATGAATTGATGGTATGCATATCTCTTCTATAAAGTTTGTCAAATTTATGAACCCTCCATAAAACTATTTTACCCATTTCCAGTAATTGTCCATTTATATTTGGTTTTCTTTATTAATTACTAGTTATAAAATAATCAATCCATCAATGATGTATTGTCTTCATATTTCTTAACATAATTCAAAAGAACAAAGATGTAGGAAGACACATAAATATAAAGATAATTTAAATAAAGGAATTTAATATTTGATTGAAAAAATCCTAAATTGAAAAGCTATAAATAAATATTAATATCTATAGTAAAAAATATTTTTTATATCTTTTATAATTTAAAATAAAAATTAATATATTGATTTATAAATTACATTAGATGTTGTCTATGAGGACGCAATGTGGTGGTTAGTTCACTTGGTTGTTGTGATCACCACCATGGTTCAAACCCCCAATGGGTTGATGAGCTTGCAAGATATGTGGGAAAAATATCCCTGAGAATGTAAAATTGTGAATCTAAAGTTTCCATACATTTAATTTATAATAAAATTATTTTAAAAAATAAAATAAATTAATATTCAATTATTCTTCATAATTATGAATTATATATAAATTCTTATCTTAAATATCTTACATTATTTATTTTATTTTTGGTATAACAAGATGATATATCAAATACAAATTACCTTGACCATCCTATTTTCGTTCTTTTATAATATTTACTAAAAAGCAATTCTATAAGATAATATAAAACATGTCATTCAAACAAAGATGTAAAAAAAAAAAAATTTAGACTGTAATGCACCAGGTAAACGTTTTAAGTGACTGGTGATGCTAGCACGGCATGCCCTTTGAGGGTGATGCTAGCACGACATGCCCTTTGATACCACATGGGCGAGGGGATCGGACCTCGTGACCACTTGCCTGCAACAAGATGCTTTCAGCGAATCGAGCCTGGGCCCGCCTAACAAAGATGTAAAACTAAATTCTAACATTTTATTGAACTTTTAAATTGCATCATTTTAAATTAGAAAACTCAAATATTAAAAATGTGAAGTGTAGGTAGTTATTGTTTGATTATTGAATTATTTGATGTTTAAGTAGAGACGATTTATATATTTCGTAGACGTATTTCTAGTTACCTCAAGTTTTATATATACAAATAGTTCTATCAACAAGTAATGGGACTGAAAGGCAACTTGACTATTCCTCCTAGACATTAAAATATAGAGGAGAAAATTGTTGAGAGAATAAATATAATGATTTTTTTTAACAATCCATAATTATTTTAGGTGTGGCATCTATTAGTATTCAAATCATCTTAGGTGTGACATCTATTGGTATTCAAATCATCTTAGGTGTGGTATCAATTCTACCAAAGTCGCCTAATTTCAAAGTGTCAGAACCTTTACCTTCAACAAAACTTGACCCTTAGAATAGTTCAACCTCACTAATAAACCAAACTACTTTACCATCACCAACTCTTCTCTCATATTGTTAAGTTTTGTTTTGTTTTCTAAATATTATGTAAATATTAATACAAAATAAAATTTTATAAAAATTGATGAATAATTTAAATTTAAATGTATACTCATTCATCATATTACAATCAGTTCGTAAAAACAAAAATGTCAATATTTATATAATCCAATTCTTTTTATCGAAAAAATATTTCTAGACTTGAAAAGCAAAACCCTTCTCCATATGCACTACCAACCAAGCAGACAAATACTTCATGCTGAAAACAATAGTATCCGAACTGAAAACAATGACTTTAAACAACTCACCATCTATCCATGTAAAATATGCTTTTCAATGTTCCCTCTCAAGTTGCAACGTCTTATTCAAAATGTACTTAGCAAGCAAGTTGAGTATTGATTGGGGACTTCTTCCCACAACCTTCACGTTTACGATGGCTTCCCACAAGTGAAATGAGGGCCCCGGATTTCTCCGACCAACCAAACCTCCTACAATGTTATTGGTTACATGAATAACACTTTATTCGTGGACTTTTAAGGTTTGCTTACAAACATTTGAGTAGGGGGACATTATTTTTTTAATTTAATCTTTTACAAACAAGATAATACAATTCATTCCTTGAAAGGATAGACATAAGAACACTTCTCATTTAAGATTCCAAAGGTGTCATTGTTTTTGCACATATCTAGAAGTGTGATGTTTTTCACTCTCTTTAAATATTTTGAGTACATGTGCTGGGCACTTTTTATTATTATTATTGTATGAGGTTTTCCCCTCTGTTCCATACCATAAATTTATTATTTTTTATTCAACTAACAATATATGGTTATAGAATATATAGTTGAAAATGAAAACAACAATTATTAGATGTAATAAATTTATTATTTGGTAGGTGAGTGGGACATTGTTATATTTTTCATGTAAGAATGTGTGAGTAGGATGGTAATAAGAACATATAAGAGCGTTGGAGAAAAGAATTTTTGTTTTTTTGCATTTTATTTTACTTTGAGTTAATGTCTTTGATGCACAATTTTAGTACACAATTTGACTATTTTGATGTACTCAGTGACCTAAGACCCAATTTACCACTTAGTTATGCCACATCACTCTTTTTAAAACTTGTTTGACCTTCTTCCTACCAGTCTACTCATCATGGACAAGTTTACAACTACATGTACGTCCCCTAGATGAGATCAATAACACAATCACATCCCTAACTTTTAAAATTTGAATTCCTGTATTCCAAGGTTGGCAATCCTAGGATCTAACCATTACCCATTAGCATGGGCACAAAAAAATTGAATTATGCATCTAGGGTTACGTATTTAAAGACATCATCCTAAGACACTTGCAAAAAAATATCATTGAATAATCATAAATTACAGATCCAAAAAGTGCCAAAGAGTGTTTCTCCTCTTACAAATTAGTCACTAGTCATCCTCTATTAATATCAACAACAATCCATATTTCAACAATCAAGGAGTGACATCTATTGTCAAAGCACACTCTAAGTACATTCTTTAACATAGTCACTCATCAACTTGCATTGGGCTTCAACAACAATTAGCAATCAACATCAGTAACATCCATTGCCACCTCATATTAGCATATATTTCCACACTCTCTATCTCTTTTACATTTATTGTTAACTCAATCTTGGGGCTTAATTAAGGTGCTAAGAAGTCTTGAACTTCAACCTTTGCATAATAGGCCTCGTGGTGCTCCTTATCATCACCATTGTTTTCCTTATCTCAAATATCATTAGGAGAACAGATATTACAAGTACTAACGATCAAATTCTACTTAAGATGTAATCGTAAAAATTGGGATAGAATCATTGTGTTGCTATTGCATCCTAGACAATCAACTTATCTAATATTAGCCATATTCTCTCTAATCTAGAATTCATAATCAACTTTTCAAGTGTAGATCTCTATCATAGTGTGACATCAAGTGAAGTTCACTTTATGTCAATCTCAAGGTAACCAATCCCTAATCCCTCTTATTTCAATTTTAGCATATGCTCATTTATAATCTTAGTAGCTAATTTCAATTGATTTTTGCATACTCAACTCCTATATCTAGAATGTTTTTTTTTTAACCCAGAGGTATCCCCTAGCCCTGCCCCTGAGAGAGACAAGAGCGTTGCAACTCCGCCCAGCTTTGCCCACAACGCCTTGCCTCAAGCCTACATTTTGTGCTGAGTTGGGGCTAATAACCGTGGGGTGAGCGGAGGTGAGACTAATCCTCAGGGGACTGCCGAGGGGGCCTACACACCTCGAACAACCATTGGAAATCCGGGCAGAGAGAATCGACCTCGGGACCTATATCTAGAATGTTACTTATGCGTAATCAATTCATTCTTCTTATTAAATGTATAAATATTTTGAAGACTCATTTTATTTCCCTTCATTTTGGTGAACTTGTAACTTACACAATTTTCCTCTTAGGGTTAGCTATACTATTTTTTTAAATTTTAGATATGTGTGCTCTAAATTTTATCATTATAATTTAGATTTGTTGCTCATTGCCCTCTTAGTGCTTCACCTAAGGTTTGGCCCTTATTTCATTGTCACCTTTTGAATCCCCCATTGTTTGTGCTTCACTGTTAAATCTTTAGTCATGGATTCCAAATAACCCTTGTCTTTGGCCTTTATTGATGCATGTATTAAGGATTTCAATCTCTTCTTGTAACACTTTGTTATATGTGATCCTTTGATCATCAATGACACCATTTCCTTCTACCACACAGATGGTCATATATATTCAATGAAGGCATTATTTCATTGTGTATGTGATTTTTTATCTTTCATGGATCTTGTCATTACTTTATCTTCCCTTTTACATGTATTCACTTCAATTATTCATGAGTTCCGCATTGATTATATTTCTCCTATGACTAGCGAGTGATTTTTCATCAGCCTTATGATAATCATGCTCTTTCTATGATTAGTAATGATGCTTTACCTTTGAACACATTTCCCTCTTTACATGATATACCTAATGATGAGGTACATGGTGCTTTCCTTGGTGATGTGGATTACTTGTTTCTCCCTCACACAATATCATTTTGCCTCATCATGATGATATTTTTCAAGCAACTCATCAAGAACCCAATGAATTTATCGATACATCATTGTTTGATGATAATGCAGTCCATGTTTCTAATGCACACATTATTTCTAAATTAATACTACATACATCTAGTGCCTTAGCCCTAACTTGTATTGATACATCCAGGGTGAACATGACTCATGTGATTTAAACTTATTGAACTTAATGATTATGGTGTGTCTTCCTTGTTTCTTGACAATTTATTGAATGAAGACCTTCATGATGTTTGTATGCTTGATATTTATATGTTTTATCTTCTTTGTCATGCATAATGTTTTTATGGTTAAAAATGATCATCATTATTTACAAGTGACAAATGATAATGATACAAATGTTGCAAATGTTTCAATGTATCGTGATTATTTGGATCCAACTCTTTATAGTGCATATATCATTAGGGATTCAATGATTGTTGGTTTTAGGGGAGATACAAATGCATGCTTATATGTTCCATTTTTCCTATTCATATATTATGTTCACATGCACAATGAAGATTTTCCAATGTATGCATTTAGAGAAACTTTAATTAATGAGGCTTTACTATGGTTTAATATGTCTCATTTTTCTTATAATGCATTCATCCTCTTGCTTGTGATTTTATTAGACACTTTAATAATTTCCATAGAGTATGCTTATATAGTGACACAAATCTCTTGACCTCTAGTGTCCATTAGTTAGGAAGTCTTATGGGTGCCTCTTGCATTCAAGTGATACATAATTTTTAGATTTCCACAATGCATCTCCTAATGAACATCATGATTATCATTTTGTCCCCTATACCTATCCCCTTATTTCACATTAGACTACAAATAATGTCAACTCTATCACTACATCTCATGTGAAAGTTATTCAAGAAAAACCAAAGGGGTTTTGAAACTTCACTAGATTGGAGGATCCTCCCCATAGAATGTTAAAATAATTTTTGAAACAAAAAATCCTCACTCTACCTCCCACTAAACCAATTGATACATCTAAAGGTGACCCATCACATTTCAAGGCTAGATCTTTTTGTGATTATCATAGGACACTTGGGCACACTAGAGGTAGGTGTATTACAACAAAGTACAAAATTAAAGATCTTATCAAAATGTAATACAAGTCAAGAGAATGTTAATTGAAAAGGGAATAAATTTATAGTGCCTAAACATGATAAGAAGAGTCATTTTAGTCCTAGTCATGAGGAACATCACAAGTCTATTGAATCTAGCACATCACATATTGATATTACACATGAAAACCTCAATCCACATGAAAATAAGGGAATAATTTATGTACAAGTGAGCATAAACAAAACAATATGTGGTGGTCTAATGGTTGAATTTAGTGATCCAATATAAATTACATTAGAAACAAAGGTATGTCAAAAGAATCAAGATGAGACAAAAGTAAAACATACATCTTTAGATACACATTCTCATGATCTTGATCAATGTGAAAACAAAGAAACAACTATGGAAACATTTAACAAATAAGGGCATTCATGAAACACAAATAGTCCAACATCAAAAGTTTCATCTTTATACACATTTTTTGTTCATAAAGAAATAATTCATGTGCATGATCCACCACCATCACCACATGTGTGACTGTTGCATTTTAGAGGATACTCCCGTGGTGCCATATTTTCTAATGACATATATTTTAGCCCCATCAAATTATAATAGCATTGATTGGTTGTTCTCTTTTGCATTACTATCATGTGTTTTCTACGTCAAATCCTATGTTTTTCTATGTTATTTGCTTTTGCTTGATCTTGCCACTTGGGAGGAAAGTGTTACTTTTTGTAGGCTCTACATACTTATTCTTGCTCTTCTTGAGGGAAAAAAAGGGTGGGGCATCTCTTGTCCACATTTTCCAACACATTGGTCAACTACATAGAGAAGCACATTTAAGGTGCACATATTATACTCATCCTCTCATTTTCATAGCATATATGTGCTATACATAGTCAGTTTTTCAAATTATTTAATTTTATCTTTACATTCAAACTTAGTTAAATTAGTCATAGTTTCTCTCTCCACTTTGTGATTTATGTGCACTCCTTTGTAGTACACACAATTAGAGGGTGGATATTATCTACTTATTCTAATTTTTATTTTATGTGTTATCTCATGGGTGACACACATTTGCTTCAATAGCTAGAATTCTCTAGATCCATAAAATTTGCTATCCTTTCTTATTGCAACTTATTTATACACATAATTTTGTACACACATCAGAATTGGGTGAAAAATATAGAGGAGAGAAGTGCATACCTTGCACTTTTCCCTTTTCATTTTATGCAACTTTGGTCTAATGATTTGATGTATGATTTTAACACATAATTTGACTATTGTGGTGCACTCACTGACCCAAAACCTAATCTAACATTGAGTTATGCCACATCACTCTAATAAAAACTTGTTTGATCTAGTTCTCGTTGGTCTACATATCTTGGACAATATCACAATTAGAATTTTATCCCATGGACAAGATCAATAGCATGACCGAATCACCAACTTTCAAATTTTGAATCCTCACATCCCAAGGTTGACAATACTAGACATGATCATTATCCATTGGCGTAAGTGCCAAAAATATAAATTATGCATATAGGTTTATGTATTTAAAGACATCATCCCATGACACAAAATTATCATCAAATAATCATGAAGTATGTAAGGCCCAACTGTGTTTTAGCCTAGGTCACACTCCATCTACTTGGAAATCTTGTCATATGGTTGACAATGTTGACCTAATTCCTTGATAGTAATGATAATTATGTTCTTGATTTCATAAGCATGAGTGTATTAAGGAATGTGTCAATGTGATCATTTCTAAGCCAATTTATTCTTGATTCATCACGAGGAATATTGATTTTAATTATGTAATATTATTGCACTTAACCTAAATAGTTATATTGAATTGGTTATTTAGAATGCAATCTGTGTTGAATGATGAATATAAGTAAATTTATGGGGGCTAAATAGGTAAATTAGATCGATAGATTTTGTAACATTTGATTATACATTTTAATCATGTACATTAAAGTTTAATTTTATCCATGCTATTAAATAGTGAAATTTTCCATGAATGAATTAATCATAGTTACTAACAAATGAATAGTGTTATTGTATATCGTAATGCTTCAGTTATTGTCTTTCATGATGATATTTAATGTGTGAATTGAGTGTGAGACTTTACAGGTAAGGCCAAAATGTAGGTGAAGGATTATACTTTAAGAACTTGTTGGGTGAATATTTTGTCTTCAACTAACTGAAGGCAAAATGGTTATATCAACCACAGTGTAATGAGATAAATCTCTCCTCTCAACAAGGGGAGATTCCCTATTAACTATTACAAACTAATTTAACTAAATACTAATTCAGGGGTGAGACCATATCATCCATTTCTCTTTTTTCAGAAATGATGTTTACAAAATGAAAGAGCACTTTCTTGATACAAACTGAATAACCAAGAAACCCACGAGAGCACAAAGTCTATCGTTGCTTCTTTTGCTGATTTATAACATAAAACCAAGTAGAATGAGGTATAGCCCAAAGTATTCATCGAAAACTATGACAAAATAAATGATCACAAAAGATAATAGTAGTTCAAAGCCTTTCCAATATCTTTCACTTCAAAACACTAAATCACAAACTAAGATAATTGTTGTAGCACAAAGTCTCCACATTCAGCTTTAGAACATCTCTGAGATTATTCTCACTCATACTACTATTTGATCAAACAGATAAGATAGATTAGGAAAAGGATATAAGAACAATTTCCAATATGCCACAAGTTATTTCAACACAAAGTTTGAACGATCACTTGCTTTCTTATTCACTTGATAAAATTTGATTTACAATTTGAACACAAAGTCTCAAAATGCTCTTCAATTTGGCAGAGTTTCGCTTCAATAACTAAAAGATAATATTTACAATAGAGGCCCTCTTTATTTATAGGGAGGAGCCTGGAGCAAAAATAGGAAATTTACAACTACTTTGACTTATTCAACAAAAGAGTCCTATTTGACTTGGGACTTCCTTTGTCTCACATGTAATTACATTTTGGAAAATTACATGTGGATATGTCTAAAACTGAAAATAAAGTACATATGGAAATACAAAAATAAACTAAGGCATTAGTTTCCTCCGTCATTCTTCTTTAGAAAATCCTGGTACATGGCCTGTATGGCTGCCATCTCCCATGCATCTAGTTTAGCTGTATTTTCTGAGATGGTGCGGGCCCGAAGAATTGCATCTTTCACTGCCTTTATTGCCTTTTCATGTTTATCCAAATTGTCCTACAAGTTTTCTAAAGTTGAATGTTGATCATATAGATTATCCATGGAAAGCACTGAGGGCACCTCCTCTTCGAATTTTCTTTGGACCATCTCTTCAAAGGAACTTACCATCTCCTCTGCTGAGAGGAACTTGTGATCTTCACCTGTTAGGGCGCATGGAAGTTCTTCCAGCCGGTGTAGAAGTGTGACATCACTATCTTCACTGGCTCCTCTAGCTTGACATAGATCTTCAAGTAAACCCTTTATTATGTGGATATGATGAACCAGAGTCTCCTTGTTTTTAAGATATGATTCCCTGTTTGCAATGACCCTGATGGTGATCAAATTTTTTATCTTAATCTTTTTCATATCTATCCACTCCTCCAAGCTCTCTTCTTGATCTTGCAACTCTTGTGAGAGTAAGTCAACCAGGTTATCTAGCTCAACTTTAGCTTTATCCATCTTCTCTTTTCTTTCTACGGTGGTTTTTAGCAGAATTCGCCCTTGAGATAACAAACGCTCCACAATATCTCATACCACCCTTCCTCTAGCTTGTGCTTTTTCAACTTTCTGGATCAAGGGATCTTCTACAGTCACTGCCATGGGTTCTACAATTTCTGATGACTTTACTATCTTTTGAAGCACATCAACAAGTTGTTCTGCTTTGGCCTTATACTGTTCTTTCTCTTTTTTGACTTCATCATACTTTTCAAGTAAAGTGCTGGCAGTAGTTTGAAAATCTACTTTTATGCTCTCATGAGTTAGCTTGCCCAACTCAACCCTTGAAATGACATAATCATTCATGTCAAAAGTGTCAACAGTGGCATCTTCTGGTGGTTTAGCAATTTCTGCGTATCTGATTCCTTTCTCGTTGACAAGCCTAGAAACAGTCTTAGGCTTCCTCTTCAGAGTCTTTGCTTTTACAGGTAACAGCTTTTCAATATCAATCTCATCAGGCGAAATAGCTTGCTTCTTCCTCTTTGGAGTATAGGCAAATAACCATGGGGGAAGAACAGAAGCACCAACAACCGGAGATGAGTCTACTACTTGTTTTGTTGGATCCATATTTATACTTGTTACAGTCACAATAGGAATAGTGTTGGTAAAAACCACACCTGTATCAACAACCTTTTCTGAAGCATCCAGAAGATTCTCCAAGACAGATTGTTCACCAATGTCAAAAGATGGAGAAGATAAACTTGGGATGGAACCGAAAGAATCAAAAAAGGTCCCAAAACTGGTTTTTCTTGAAGCAGGGGTATTACCAGAAGAAACAACAAAGATAGGTGAAAGAGGAACATAAAAATCACTAGGAAACTATCAGAAACTGGAGTATGAGGAAGAGGTGTCGAAACTTGTGTTCCAATGGGAAGATTTTTCTCAGGGGATTGAGGTGGATCACCAAGTTCCTTTTCTGCATCCTCATCTTTATCTTGTTCAATTTCATCTTCTTCATCAGATTTATCAGATACTTTTGTTTGTTGAGCATTTTTAGACCTCTGAATATTTTGCTCTTCAGTCTCAACATCTTCAATCTCCATTTGATCAACATTAGTATCTGCAACTTCCTTTTCCTTCCCTCCTTTGGACACAAACTTAATTTTTGCTTTGTGTATCTTAGAAGAAGAAGAAGGGGCGTCACTCTTGTTTTTGGTTTTGTTCTCTGCCTTCTTGCTTGTCTGTTCCTGTGCTTCAGTCTCTGACCCTGTGAGGAACTCTTTCAATTTAATCCCTTTATTTTCCAACCACACATTTGTGTTGGCCAGGATTGGTTGAAATCTTTTCCTTATTGTTTCTTCTTTGACTGACCATTTCACCTCTGGAAGAGGTGAGACTTCAACATTCTCTGTGTTATATTTGGGATTTAGAACATCCCATCATCCTCCATTTCGTCTAGAATATCAGCGAGACCCAATTATTCAATCTGACTCAGGTGAAGCCTGCAATAGTCTAGCTTTCTGATCTCGTTCTGTGTCCTGAGATCAACCCAAATATCTTCAACCATCGGTATGTGGAAGGTTGATTTCATTTTGATCTTATCTTGAACTCTTCTAAAGTCAATGATGCAGAGGCATCCACACTATAACCTTCGCATACAGCATGGATGTCTGCAGCCCATCATCATCATCATATTTATCCTCATCATCATCATATTTGACTTTACTGTCAGCATCATCATCATATTCCACCTGCCGACCGATATCCTCCTGCAGACAAGCCTTCGCACTTTCGCCTGTCAACAGCATCACCTTACTCGATTATCGGCAGCATCATCATGTTCGACCAGCGCGAACATCCTCCTGACGTCCACTGTTCACTTCAGCGACAACTCCCGTCTTCTCTTCCTTCAGCATCATGATATTCAACATCATGATATTCAACAGGATAACGAACATCCGGTTCTTCCCATTTATCCTGATGATGACAAAACCTTAACTCCTCGCACCTTTCACTCGATGCTTGCGTCACCCGATATCCTGATGACGTAGATCCTGATGACGATGACGTCACCCGCAACTTCTCAATATCCTGCCGCTCCGAAATGTCCTGATGACGTATATCATGATGATGATGACGTCATATCCTGCTGTTGGCCAAACTTAGTCCTTTTCGGCCCGCGAACAACTTGATCAACCCGATCTTCAACCTGATGCCGATACGCTCCTCCTCGGCTCTCCTGATGATGATCACCCCGACGCACTTGCACTTCATGCAATCAAAAGCATCATGCTCTCCTCCACTTATCCGGATGACGATATCCGAACTGACTGCAGGATATTCACCAAGATATCCTGATGATGCCGTTTTGACGAACTTCTTCACTTAGCGAAATTTCACTTCGCCGATCCTCCAGGGATGACCCGATCCACTCTCAGGGTGATCTTCCAACTCAAACTTATCAACTCGACCTAGCACATACCCATGCTAGGGTCTTCAACACCTTTCAGTCGCGATCCTGCACACCTGCATGCAAACAAACAAACTACAATCTAACCTACTGTACATTACCATTCCACCGATCAGATGAGTCAACCGGTGGAATGGATCAGTGAATCCATGAAACCACCCAAACCAGCAGATCGATTACACAAAGGGGATCAAACAGGAAACCGAAAACAGGATCTTTATTGATTTCAAAGATGCAATACAATATGATGTTCCTCTCGCTCTGCCTCACTCTCGCAAAGTCTGGTCGATGATATGCAATACCATCCGATCCTCATTCTTAAATAGATTTCCCTACGAGTACTACTGACCCGACTCCAAGCGGCTGGGAACTCTCCAAGCGGCTGGGAGATCCAACCGATCATACATCATGACAGCTGTTATAACCAACTAACTAAAAATAGCAAAAGCCCGGTCAGCATGATCTTATCATGATCAGCGTGACCTTATTACATGCAATTGGTCTTAACAGACCTTCTTGGAAACATAAACAAGACCTAAACTACTAACTGCCTTATCAAGACCAGCTGTCAGGTAGGTGCTCCTGCACCAGTCAAAATGGTCTCTTTTCTTGTAGGTTCTCATAGTAACCAGTTGTAATTCAGAATCAACTATTTTTGCTTTGTTAGCTGATTGAACTGAATACCTTCCAATTTCAACAGGGAACTTTATCCCTAATTTTTTCAGCTCCATCTATTTATTGTGCACTACAATCAACTATTTGCATAGCTCCATGAGAATAAGACGGTCACTAGGATACCGTGGAAGAATATAAGGGTAACCAGGATAATATCCTACCCTGAGATATGTGAAGGTGGGGAATTGCAGGAACAAGCAACCGAAAGAATTCACGACCTCCCAAGCTTCATTTGAGACTCTTTTCTGAAGAAGTTCATTATCCCATAGGCACATGAATACTAAAAAGAAGGCATCATTGACCCTTCAGAAATGATGAATTGATCCCTTCAGAGTTATTTGAGGGTAATACTCATATACAGGGACCAATCTCCTGTCACCAACCTGAGTCAAACCTGGAAAGCTTCTCATGCTAGCAGTAGCATATACAAGATACGAGGTCATATAGAATTTGAATGTTGTATTGACCTTCACCAGTTTCTCATGCAATGCATTACTGATCTGCTCCCCCTAGAATATTATCTGTGTACCCCGAAGAATCACCTTGATGTAAGTGTACATCCATTCTTGGAATTTGGAAGAAGAGGGGAGTCCTCTAATGCGACTCAAAAGAGTAATCAAATCACAAACCTCCTCTAGAAAGTCACTCCTAGGAAGATCCTTTGGTCATCTGGTCAAATTACTTCTAGGGACTTTTAACCATTTGTTGTTGATGTACCTTCTTGCAGCTTCTACATCTTTATCATAATCCTGTTGCCCCTAAGCAAAGTCAATCTGTCCAATGTTTTCAATAGGTGAACACATGAAGATTTTGTCGAGGAATTCTGCATCCAACCTCATGATCACATTCCCTGGAGAATCTGTCACAACCCTAGTATCCCTGTTGTAATGACTGGCCACCTAAAGAACGAACTCAGGATTATGTGCAGAAACTAGAAATGAGGCAACCAAGTGAATATTGTTGTCAATGATCTTTTGCATATGCCTAGAAGGATTTGTCTGTTTTGTTCTATCCACAAATTTTGCCATGTCCACATGTCCAATTTATGTATCTCTAATTTCATCAATATTTGAATGCACTGCCGTCACTGGAAAGACACCTTGGTACTTGTATTTCATAATTTTTGCTTTGGACGAAGATGGCTCCGACATTAGCTCTAGAGAGAACTCTGAGATAAATATCTACCACGAACACTTGTTGAGAACTGCAAAAGGCCATGATCTCGCAGTTAGGGGAAAAATGGATAAACTAGGATAACCGTGATTCGATGATCATGGACAGGAAAGCATGCGTTGAAGGGCTTGAGTGTGCGCAAATCAAGGTGAAGGGCGAAAGCGGCTTAACAGGCCTTGAAAGGTGAATTTTCCCAATGTTGGGAAAAATTTAGGAAAATATGCATGAGCGGTCAAAATGACCGCTCCTGCATGAGGAATTACTTGCACATGTGTAAAGTCGGATGATTTTACCGCTTGTACATGTGTGGGAAGAATTTATCATTATTATGCAAAGTCGGTGAAAAACACCGACATTACAACTGTTTTCTTTTTGTGGAAGAATATTTTACATGTAGGGGCAGTTAAAATGACCGCCCTTACATCAAGGTAATTTGCAACTTTGAAGGCATGTGCATGGTCGACAATTTCAACCGCCTTTACATGTATGCTATCAATTCGATGCATAGTCGGTGAAAAACACCGCTACTGTATCAATTTTCTTTTTTTAACCTCTGGAATCTGTAAAGGGGGTGATTTATACCGCTCTTGCATGTTGGAAAGTTCATGGGTTGTTTCTTCGTGTAAGGGCAGCGGTTTCAACCGCCCTTACATGTGTTTGGGAAAACTCTTCAAAGGATAGAAGACGGTGAAAAGGACCGCTGCCACAGGCCTCAAAGTTGAGAATAGGTAATGGTCGATGTATGATCGGTTAGAAACACCGCCTATGCATGTAGAGGTATACTCAACTTAGCAACGGTGAAGCAGGGCATGACAAAACCACTGACACATAAAGGTAAAACACAAACCAGGTTTTCACAAAATGATACGAGACACGACGAATGTGTAGCCACAGAAGAAACTACGCATAGAGCATAGAAGATGGGTTTAAAAATCACTGTCATTTATTTTTAAACTTATAGCAAGGAGATAAAACAGAAAACATTTAAACAAAACCCTAAATAGAAAAACCAATAAAAAGGAAAGAAGACATAACCTGAAGTAAGGTTGACGCAAAACCCTAACTCATGCACGATCCGTGAAACACAGTCAAATCCACTGACGTCTCAGTTAAATGATCTCAAAGAGGATTATCAGTTGAGTGAGAAGTTTGATAACAAGAGATAAACAAACAAAACAAATTAAAATGATTTAAAAAGGTTTAAACCCAATGCATTAATGCCAACACGAGTGGCATTAATGCCACTGATTCGAAAAGATATGCTTGGGTGGCGGAATGACCAATCATGCATGTATTAACCAACATGTGAAGACGGAGGAAAAGACTGCTCAAGCATGTCAAGAGTTAAGAAGGGTCATGCATAAGTGGTGGTTCGGACTGCTTTTATATGTTAAAACAAAAACCCAGTAAGATATGCGAAAGCGGCAGAAATAGCTGACTATGCATATCAAAGAATCAAAATATATGTAAGAGCGATAGTTTGGGCCGCCATTACATGTAGTAACAAAAACTTTTCTAACACCCCAAATTGTCCAATAATTGATATTTTGGCGAGTTTACGACCACAACAAGCTTCACGATTTTTGAGAAATCGTGGCGAGGGAATGTCACAAACTCTCCTAGGACATCAGATGACTTCACTCGAGATCAATAAAATCTTGTCTCGATTTGCGAACTTAGAGTGTAGATCACGAAACGGACAAGTTTCATGGGGGTTGTCTACAAAAATGAGTGTAGCTGATTTTGAGAACAACAACTAGCTCTAATTGGGGAACTTCCATCGATCAAACTTTGAAACGATCGAAGGGAGGAGAATCCAGTCTCTAAGTGCCTTCATCCATGCCATTGGGCCATAGAGTCAAGCTACCAAAAAGAAAGACACAAAAGACTAAAAAAAAACACAAAAATAAAAATACAAAACTATACAAATGTACAAATGAACTTATCTGCTACTTCAAGGATTGAAGTGTTTCAGATGTTGCCCACTGTGATGTAGCAAGAATGGTGTTCCATCCTGATACTCTAGCAAGAAGCTATTCTCACCACAAAACTGATGAATGGTGAACAGACCTCTGCACAAGGAATCAAACTTTCCATGCATTCCCTTTGGTTCTCTCCTCTTGTCCCACAACAAGACTTGATCTCCAATCTGAAACTCACGAGTCCTTGCTTTCTTGTCAAAGAGTTTCTTTACCTGACTTTGATGCTCAGCGATACGATCCACTACCATAGTTCCCTGCTCCTCAAGTTCAGCTAGATACATAATCCTTTTATCAATAGAACTTTCAAAAGTTCTATCTTCCACTGCCTTCGCCAACTTCAGTGCTGGCAACTCCAAGGTAATTGGTATCTCTACATTCAGACCATACAGTAGCTGAAATGGCGACATACCTATTGCCCTTTTGGGGGTAATCCTGTCTACCCATAAAGCATCAAACAACGCTTTATGCCAAGTTCTCTGATTCTCTTCCACCAATTTCCTGATAATAGTAACCAGATTTTTATTACTTGATTCCACCCGACCATTCCCTTACGGATAATAGTCTGAAGAGTGAGAAAGAATGATCCCATGCTCATAGCAAAAATCAGTAATCTCATGGGAAGAGAAACAAGTAGCTTTGTCTGCTACAATCTTGTTTGGGACACCAAACTGGGAAATAATGTTTTCCTTGAGGAAATTACATATCACTTCTGAAGTAGCATGCTTAACTGGGATGGCTTCCACCCACTTGGTAAAATAATCCGTCATGGTGAGAACATAGTTGTGTCCCGCACTTGACGGTGGGTTCACAGCACCAATGAAGTCGATACCCCATTGCTGAAAAGGTTCTTCAATCACCACCGGCTTGAGAGGTAGTGCGGCCAACTTCAGTTTTCCAACAAACAGTTGACACAATTCACACCTACACACCCAATTGTACACATCCTGAAACAGTGTGGGCCAATAGTATCTGGCTCGCAGAATCTTGTGAGTTGTCACGGGTGTGGAAAAATGTCCTCCATAGGCCAAATTGTGGAAAGACTCCAGAAGTCTACTTTGTTGCGCTTTATCCACGCAATGGAGAAATACTCCATCAAGGCTTCTTTTGTACAAACCATTATCCCATAGGACATAGTTAGCAGCCTTCAACTTAACAGTTCTTTTCTCCTTATAAGACAGATGTGTAGGACACTCACCATAGGTAAGACAATGAGCGATATTTGAATACCACTCATCAGTAGTAGTGACAAAAAGGACAGTTGGCGTATCCTCAACTTCTTCTTCTCCGTCCCCTGTCTCCTTCGGTACATTATCAGCGATCAATTGACACAAACCTCTTCCACGCACAAGCTTAGTAGGTTTGATATCAAGATCAAACTCTTGGATCTTAGCAATCCAATTGCCCCTTTTAGTGCCGAACTCCTGTTGAGTTAGAATAGACTTTACTATTGTGTCAGGCACCAAAACAATAGTATGTGAATTCAAGATATAGAACCGGAAATGCTTTACTACCTTAACCACGACATAGGCATGCTTCTCCATGTTCGAATATTTCAATTCATGAGCTTTGAGAGGGCAACTCATAAATGATATAGGGGATTCCGCACCTTCTTCATTCTGCTGAACCGAATGGCTGAAAGTGTATGTTCAGAAGCGTAGCTGTATACTACGAAATCTTTGGTATAGTCAGGACAAACAAGAACTGGAGCATGAGCAATAGCCTTCTTGATATCCTCAAATGCCACTTTGCCTTCCACAGTCCAATGGAAAGTAGCCCTACCCTTCATCATGTTGACGATGTGACGGGTTTTCTCTGCAAATTCTGGAATGGACCTTCGCAGAAAATTCACCTTTCTAAAGAAAGAATGAACTGTAGTCTTACTAGCAGGTAGAGTAAGACTTTGAATAGATTTGACTCTTTCTGAGTCAATTTTAGTGCCTTCTCGGGATACAATGTGACCGAGAAGTTTACCTTCAGTAACCCCAAAAACTAACTTCTTAGGGTTGAGAGAGATACCGTTTTGTCGACATCGTTCCAGCACTTGTAAATGGTGCGCATGATCATGATGATGTTTGGAGAAAACAGTCAAGTCATCAAGATACACCACAATGAACTTCCCCATCTCATCTCTGAAGGCAAGGTCCATTGCTCTCTGGAATGTGGCGCCAGCATTGATCAAACCAAAAGGCATCCTGCGATATGCAAATGTGCCCCAAGGTGAAGTAAAAGTAGTTTTATACTGATCTGCTTCATTGACCTCCACTTGATTATATCCTGAAAAACCGTCTAGCATAGACAACATTTCTGAACTAGTTACTATTTGCAACACTTGGTCCATGATGGGTAGGGGGTAGTTATCCTTTAGAGAAGATTGGTTGAGATTCCTGAAATCAACACAGATACGGATTTCTCCGTTCTTCTTCCTTACAGGAACTATATTCGCGATTCAGGTGGAATGATGAATTGGAAAAATTATCCTTGCATTCAACATTTTTTGAATTTCAGAAAGGATAGTACCTAATATTTTGGGGTTGTATTGCCTTTGTTTCTACTTGTGAGGCAATGACCCAGCTTTGAGGGGAATTTCATGCTGAATTTCCTTAGGCCTGAAGGACTTCAGATCATCATAAGAATACACCAAGACATCAATGTAATGGCAAAGAAGTGTAATGAATTTGAACTTCTCATCGGCAGTGCAACATTTCCCAATGTTGACCATTTTGGGATCTACCTCCAAACTCAAATTTACTTGCTCAAATTCCATAGAGGAACTTGAATCCAGTTGTTGCTGTTGCTTGATATATCTGTCATGCTGATCAAATGGCTTCTCAAGGGAAACCAAACCTTTTGGAAGCTTATTCCCTTTCAGTTGAAGAAACTCTTCATCGGTTTGTGAATCTATTTCAGAAACGTATTCCCGTGGTGGAGATTCACTACCTTCAAAATAGAGCTCATCAAAGCTATCCATCTTTTCCAAGAAAGTAATGATTTGATTATCACCATTGAACACCTGCCAATGGTCAGCATTATCAGGTACACTTGGTTGAAAGACCAACTCAATAGTGTACTTGTTTCCTTTGAAATCTTTATGAGGAACCATGAGAGTGGCGGAGACAGCTAATGAATCTGCACGATCATTAAACTCTCTAGGTATCGCAGAGATATTGAAAGCATCAAAACCTTCAATGCAATCCCATACACGATTGCGATAGTGTCTCAATCTTTCATTTTTGGTTTGATACAAATTTCTCACTTGACAAACCACTAATTCGGCATCTCCTTGAGCATGAAGAATTTTAACACCCCTAGCATGAGTAGCTTCCAATCCGAGCAACAATGACTTGTATTCGGCGGTGTTGTTGGTATTGTCGAATTGCAACTTATATGAGAAAGGGAAGATATCACCTTGTGGAGATATCAAAACAACTCCGACTCCAGAACCGGTAGAAGAACAACTGCCATCAAATTCTAAAACCCAGACCTCATTAGAATTTGATTTTTTAGAATTTTTTTGATCAGAAGATTCCTCTTCATCAGTGAGGGAAGAATCTGGCATTATTATACCTTCACCTGAACTTTCATTTGAAAACTCTTCTGATTCTCCATCTGAATTGTCTGAGCTATCACCTGATGAACTCTCATTTGATGAACTAGAAACATCTTCAGTGGACAGGAAATAATTACCCATTCCCGAGGACTCAAACAAAATTTGAGCTTTAGGATTTGCCGTTTGGGTAACAATATATTTTGCCTCTTTTTCAGGAAGCAACTTTTGCATGATGCCTTTAACAGGTATCCTTGCTTCAGATAGATCCATGTTCAACTCCCCACCTACATCCTTGCAAAAATTACGCCCAAGCAGAATGCCATAGGAAGCTGGAACATCAGCTACTAGGACTGTCATCTTAATCCTCTTGTTTGGAAAGGTTGCAAATGCAAAGTGGGTGTCTTTGATTTGACCCAAAAGTGGTACTTGCTTATTTTCCATGGAGAAACATCTCCCAAAAGTCTTAGTTAAGGTGAGGCCAATGGAGTTTGCTACTTTGGTGGGCATAACATTATCAGAGGCTCCAGAATCTATTATGCAACTGCTCAACTTGTGACCTTTACCAATAGAGAAACATAGAAAGGTTCTATTTTTCCAGAGGCAACAATGGGAGTAGTGACAAGATTCTTTTGGGTAGATTTGTTCTTAGAGGAATCATGGGCAACTTTTGGAAAATCTTGTCCTGTAGGGACGGTCTTGTTTTTTACGTATTTAGCTAACCTATCAAACTGTTCAAGATCAGCTTGTAAATACTCAACTTTAGACATTTGGATTTTGGTCTTCCTAGCATGATCTATTATATCAAATAACTAAAATGAACTAGAAACAGAGGAAGGAAATCCATCATTCTAATTTTTATTAGAGGTAGTACTAGTCTGCGGGATAGAAGCAGAAGATACAGGATTGTTGGATGTACTTACTTGCTTATTGCCCACCGGGTCCTTTGATTGGAAAGGCAGTGGAGTTCCCCGTTTAGCAATTGAGATCACTGGTTGAGGTTCTTCTCTTGCTTTTCCCTTATCAACTTACTGAGTTGACTGATTTTGGGACCTAGTAAAAATAGCATATGCTCCATCACACACTTCTCCTTCTTTTTTGGCTTCGTCTTGGTAATTTAGAAAGCCAATGGTAGAGTCGCCAACTAATTCTTCTTCTCCTTCCGCAAAAAGATTAGCATCATTCTCTTGGTCCAACTCAGGTTGGAAAGAATGATCATGTTCAGCTTCATAATAGCCAACTACTGAGTTGACCGGTGCTGCTTCAATGGCAAGCTTCCCTTGTGTAGGTGGAAGACGATTGAATTGCCCTTGATTTTTAGTAGCATTACCTTGATATGAGTTGTTGGGAAAAGTTCTCCTTGGTATATCCCGATAAGAAGGAGGGGCAGACATACCTTGTGACATTTGCCTTTTCAGAGCTAGCAATTCATTTGCTAACTTTTGCACCATAGGGTCCGTGGTGCTTGTGGAAGAATTCTCAGCAAAAGAGGAACTTTTATTTCTATTAGAATCTCTTCTTATCTTACCCGCAAGGAGAAGATCATCTTCAACTTCGGTAGCCAAAATTTGAGCTGCAGGAAGATCGGCAAGGCCAGACCACCTTAACAGAAAACTCACTTTACGAAGTTGAGTATTGATAAAGAAACACTTAAGATTCTCCGCTATTGGTTGAGCGGTCGCAGGAATCCTGTTTCTCAACTTATTGAACTTAGCGATGAAGTCTCGCATAGGTTCATGAGGCTCTTTCTTCATTTGTGTAAGCTGAGCCAATAAGGCGTGTGCATCTTCTGCGGGTTTGAACCTAGCCTCAAACCTGGTCTTGACAATGTTCTAGTTGGTTATAGTTTGAGCTTGAAGATGATAAAACCAATCTGTAGCAGCACCTTGTAGTGTTTCCACAAAAAGCCTTACTACTACATCTTCATGCTCAACACCTATCACACCACAAGCTATGCAGAAAGTTGCAATGTGTTCATCAAGGTGGACTTTCCCGTCACCAGAACTTAGGAAAATTCTTTCTTGAACTACGAGGTAGTTCATGCAATGGTGGGGTTAAATTTAGAGGACCAAAAGTATTACCCCAAGGGCCTTGAGCTGCCATGATGCACTAATTAAAAGGTGGGATAACAAACCTTTGTGGAGTATGAACAGACGAAACTCTGCTAGCACTAGAACTAGAGGCTTCACCTGGTATTGGAGACCTGGCATTGGTAGGAGGAAAACTCCTGGTTCGCTGAAGGCGAGGTCGTAGAGGCAAAAGACCAAAACTATTTTGTTGCATCAACTCAAATACAGGATCAATAATACCTTGAGCTCTCTTGCTTCTTGTATACCATGAATCTGCCAGAATGTAGTATACTCAACAAAATTTTGCAACAAATGGAAAAGAACTGAAAATGCTTCAACTCGGAGCGTGAGGCTTCAAGTTGCACATTCCTTCCCCACCAGAGTCGCCAAAAACTGTTGGGTGAATATTTTGTCTTCAACTAACTGAAGGCAAAATGGTTATATCGACCACAGTGTAATGAAATAAATCTCTCCTCTCAGCAAGGGGAGGTTCCCTATTAACTATTACAAACTAATTTAACTAAATACTAATTCAGGGGTGAGACCATATCATCCATTTCTCTTTTTTCAGAAATGATGTTTGCAAAATGAAAGAGCACTTTCTTGATACAAACTAAATAACCAAGAAACCCACGAGAGCACAAAGTCTATCATTGCTTCTTTTGCTAATTTATAACATAAAACCAAGTAGAATGAGGTGCAGCCCAAAGTCTTCACCGAAAACTACGGCAAAATAAATGATCACAAAAGATAATAGTAGTTCAAAGCCTTTCCAATATCTTTCACTTCAAAACACTAAATCACAAACTAAAGATAATTGTTGTAGCACAAAGTCTCCACAATTAGCTTTAGAACATCTCCCAGATTATTCTCACTCACACTACTATTTGATCAAACAGATAAGATAGTATTAGGAAAAGAACATAAGAACAATTTCCAATACGCCACAAGTTATTTCAACACAAAGTTTGAATGATCACTTGCTTTCTTATTCACTTGATAAAATTTGATTTATAATTTGAACACAAAGTCTCAAAATGCTCTTCAATTTGGCAAAGTTTCGCTTCAATAACTAAAAGATAATATTTACAATAGAGGCCCTCTTTATTTATAGGGAGGAGCCTGGAGCAAAAATAGGAAATTTACAACTACTTTAACTTATTCAACAAAAGAGTCCTATTTGACTTGGGACTTCCTTTGTCTCACATGTAATTACATTTTGGAAAATTACATGTGGATCTGTCTAAAACTAAAAATAAAGTACATATGGAAATACAAAAATAAACTAAGGCATTAGTTTCCTCCGTCATTCTTCTTTAGAAAATCCTGGTACATGGCCTGTATGGCTGCCATCTCACATGCATCTAGTTTAGCTGTATTTTCTGAGATGGTGTGGGCCCGAAGAATTGCATCTTTCACTGCCTTTATTGCCTTTTCATGTTTATCCAGATTGTCCTTCAAGTTTTCTAAAGTTGAATGTTGATCATATAGATTATCCATGGAAAACACTGAGGGCACCTCCTCTTCGAATTTTCTTTGGACCATCTCTTCAAAGGAACTTACCATCTCCTCTGCTGAGAGGAACTTGTGATCTTCACCTGTTAGGGTGCATGGAAGTTCTTCCAGCCGGTGTAGAAGTGTGACATCACTATCTTCACTGGCTTCTTGGGCTTGACATAGATCTTCAAGTAAACCCTTTATTATGTGGATATGATGAACCAGAGTCTCCTTGGTTTTAAGATATGATTCCCTGTTTGCAATGACCCCTATGGTGATTAGATTTTTTATGTTAATCTTTTTCATATCTATCCACTCCTCCAAGCTCTCTTCTTGATCTTGCAGCTCTTGTGAGAGTAAGTCAACCAGGTTATCTAGCTCAGCTTTAGCTTTATCCATCTTCTCTTTTCTTTCTACGGTGGTTTTTAGCAGAATTCACCCTTGAGCTAACAAACGCTCCAAAATATCTCCTACCACCCTTCCTCTGGCTTGTACTTTTTCAACCTTCTGGATCAGGGGAACTTCTACAATCACTACCATGGGTTCTACAATTTTTGATGACTTTACTATCTTTTGAAGCACAGCAGCAAGTTGTTCTACCTTGGCCTTATACTGTTCTTTCTCTTTTTTGATTTCATCATACTTTTCAAGTAAAGTGCTGGTAGTAGTTTGAAAATCTACTTTTATGCCCTCATGAGTTAGCTTGCCCAACTCAACCCTTGAAATGACATAATCATTCATGTCAAAAGTGTCAACAGTGGCATCTTCTAGTGGTTTAGCAATTTCTGCATATCTGATTCCTTTCTCATTGACAAGCCTAGAAACAGTCTTAGGCTTCTTCTTCAAAGTCTTTGCTTTTACAGGTAACAACTTTTCTATATAAATCTCATCAGGCGAAATAGCTTGCTTCTTCCTCTTTGGAGTATATGCAGATAACCATGGGGGAAGAACAGAAGCACCAACAACTAGAGATGAGTCTACTACTTGTTTTGCTGGATCCATATTTATACCTATTACAGTCATAATAGGACTGGTGTTGGTAAAAATCACACCTATATCAACAACCTTTTCTGAAGCATCCAGAAGATTCTCTAAGACAGATTGTTCACCAATGTCAAAAGATGGAGAAGATAAACTTGGGATGGAACCAGAAGAATAAAAAATGGTCCCAAAACTGGTTTTTCTTGAAGCAGGGGTATTATCAGAAGAAACAACAAAGATAGGTGAAAGAGGAACATTTGAAATCACTAGGAAACTATTAGAAACTAGAGTATGAGGAAGAGGTGTCGAAACTTGTGTTCCAGTGGGAAGATTTTTCTCAGGGGATTGAGGTGGGTCACCAAGTTCCTTTTCTGCATCCTTGTATTTATCTTGTTCAATTTCATCTTCTTCATCAGATTTATCAGATACTTTTGTTTGTTGGGCATCCTTAGACCTCTGAATATTTTGCTCTTCAGCCTCAACATCTTCAATATCCATTTGATCAACATTAGTATCTTCAACACCTGATTCAGTGACATTGGAAGTTTCTACAACTTCCTTTTCCTTCCCTCCTTTGGACACAAACTTAATTTTTGGTTTGCGTATCTTAGAAGAAGAACGGGCGTCACTCTTGTTTTTGGTTTTGTTCTCTGCCTTCTTGCCTATCTGTTCTTGTGCTTCAGTCTCTGACCCTGTGAGGAACTCTTTCAATTTAATCCCTTTATTTTCCAACCACACATTTGTGTTGGCCAGGAATGGTTGAAATCTTTTCCTTATAGATGTTTCTTCTTTGACTAACCATTTCACCTTTGGAAGAGGTGAGACTTCAACATTCTCTGTGTTATATTTGGGATCTAGAACATCCCCATCATCCTCCATTCTGTCTGGAATATCAGCGAGGCCCAGTTCTTCAATCTGACTCAGGTGAAGACTGCAGTAGTCTAGCTTTCTGATCTCGTTATGTGTGCTGAGATTAGCCCAAATATCTTCAACCATTGGTACATGGAAGGTTGACTTCCTTTTGATGTTATCTTGAACTCTTCTAAAGTCAAAATAGTCTCTTTTCTTGTAGGTTCTCATAGTAACCAGCTATAATTCAGAATCAACTATTTTTGCTTTGTTAGATAATTGAACTGAATACCTTCCAATTTCAATGAGGAACTTTATCCCTGACGTTTTTAGCTCCATCTATTTATTGTGCACTACAATCAGCTATCTGCATAGCTCCATGAGAACAAGATGGTCACTGGGATACCGTGGAAGAATATAAGGGTAACCAGGATAATATCCTACCCTGAGATATGTGAAGGTGGGGAATTGCAGGAACAAGCAACCGAAAGAATTCACGACCTCCCAAGCTTCATCTGAGACTCTTTCTAAACAAGTTCATTATCCCATAGCCACATGAATACTGAAAAGAAGGCATCATTGACCCTTCAGAAATGATGAATTGATCCCTTCAGAGTTATTTGAGGGTAATACTCATATACAGGGACCAATCTCCTGTCACCAACCTGAGTCAAACCTGGAAAGCTTCTCATGCTAGCAGCAACATATACAAGATACGATGTCATATAGAATTTAAATGTTGTATTGACCTTCACCAGTTGCTCATGCAATGCATTACTGATCTACTCCCCCTAGAATATTCTATGTGTACCCCGAAGAATCACCTTGATGTAAGTGTACATCCATTCTTGGAATTTGGAAGAAGAGGGGAGTCCTCTAATGCGACTCAAAAGAATAATCAAATCACAAACCTCCTCTACAAAGTCACTCCTAGGAAGATCCTTTGGCCATCTGGTCAAATTACTTCTAGGGATTTTCAACCATTTGTTGTTGATGTACCTTCTTGCAGCTTCCACATCTTTATCATAATCCTGTTGCCCTTGAGCAAAGTCAATATGTCCAATGTTTTCAATAGGTGGACACATGAAGATTTTGTCAAGGAATTCTGCATCCAACCTCATGATCACATTCCCTGGAGAATCTGTCACAACCCTAGTATCCCTGTTGTAATGACTGGTCACCTGAAGAATGAACTCAGGATTATGTGCAGAAATCAGAAATGAAGCAACCAAGTGAATATTGTTGTCGATGATCTTTTGCATATGCCTAGAAGGATTTGTCTGTTTTGTTCTATCCACAAATTCTACCATGTCCACATGTCCAATTTCTGTATCTCTGATTTCATCAATATTTGACTGCACTGTCATCACCGGAAAGACACCTTGGTACTTGTATTTCATGATTTTTGCTTTGGACGGAGATGGCTCCGACATTAGCTCTAGAGAGAACTCTGAGATAAATATCTACCACGAACACTTGTTGAGAACTGTAAAAGGCCATGATCTCGCAGTTAGGGGAAAAATGGATAAACTGGGATAACCGTGATTCGATGATCATGGATAGGAAAGCATGCGTTGAAGGGCTTGAGTGCACGCAAATCAAGGTGAAGGGCGAAAGCGGGTTAATAGGCCTTGAAAGGTGAATTTTCCCAGTGTTGGGAAAAATTTAGGAAAATATGCATGAGCGGTCAAAATGACCGCTCCTGCATGAGGAATTACTTGCACATGTGTAAAGTCGGATGATTTTACCACTTGTACATGTGTGGGAAGAATTTATCATTATTATGCAAAGTCGGTTGAAAACACTGACATTACATCTATTTTCTTTTTTTGGAAGAATATTTTACATGTAGGGGTGGTCAAAATGACCGCCTTACATCAGGGTATTTTGCAACTTTGAAGGCATGTGCATGGTCGGCAATTTCAACCGCCTTTACATGTATGCCGTCAATTCAATGCATAGTCGGTGAAAAACACCGCTACTGCATCAATTTTCTTTTTTTAACCTCCGGAATGTGTAAAGGTAGTGATTTATACCGCTCTTGCATGTTGGAAAGTCCATGGGTTGTTTCTTCGTGTAAGGGCGGCAGTTGCAACCGCCCTTACATGTGTTTGGGAAAACTCTTCAAAGGATAGAAGACGGTGAAAAGGACTGTTGCCACAGGCCTCAAAGTTGAGAATAGGTAATGGTCAATGTATGATCGGTTAGAAACACCACCTATGCATGTAGAGGTATACTCAACTTAGCAATGGTGAAGCAGGGCATGACAAAACCGCTGACACATAAAGGTAAAACACAAACCAGGTTTTCACAAAATGATACGAGACACAACAAATGTGTAGCCACAGAAGAAATTACGCATAGAGCATAGCAGATGGGTTTAAAAATCACTATCGTTTGTTTTTAAACTTATAGCAAGGAGATAAAATAGAAAACATTTAAACAAAACCCTAAATAGAAAAACCAATAAAAAGGAAAGAAGAAATACCCTAAAGTAAGGTTGACGCAAAACCCTAACTCATGCACGATCCGCGAAACATAGTTGAATCCACTGACATCTCAGTCAAATGATCTCAAAGAGGATTATCAGTCGAGTGAGAAGTTTGATAACAAGAGATAAACAAACAAAACATATTAAAATGATTTAAAAAGGTTTAAACCTAATGCATTAATGCCACTGATTCAAAAAGATATGCTTGGGTAGCGGGAGTGACCGATCATGCATGTAATAACCAACATGCGAAGACAGAGGAAAAGACTGCTCAAGCATGTCAAGAGTTAAGAAGGGTCATGCATAAGCGGTGGTTCAAACTGCTTTTGCATGTTAAAACAAAAACTCGGTAAGATATGCGAAAGTGATAGAAATAGCCGATTATGCATATCAAAGAATCAAAATATATGTAAGAGCGGTGGTTTGGGCCACCATTACATGTAGTAACAAAAACTTTTCTAACACCCCAAATTATCCAATGACTTCGCTCGAGATCAAGAGAATCTTGTCTCGATTTGCAAACTTAGAGTGTAGATCACGAAACGGACAAGTTTCATGGGGGTTGTCTACAAAAACAAGCGTAGCTAATTTTGAGAACAACAGAACTGGGCCTCGAATTTTTTTATAAAAATTTTGGTGAATACCCCATGTAGAGGCACAATCCCTCTAGCAGTTTTTTTTCTAAAATATACTTGAAGTGATAAAGTGGGTGGCTATTTAATATTAAAATATAATTTTAAAAATAAAATGTGGGCAAATGGGAAATCAAAATTCATGCCAATTTTTAATCAACTTAGCGAATTAGAAGCTAATTTTTCATAATTGTATAATTGAGATAGAAAATTAAAACTTAGATTTCATGTAAATGTGTAATTGAGACATGGTGAATTAAAACCTAAATTTCCCATAAATTTGTACTTGACATGATAATTAAACCTAAATTTTATATGAAGTTGTAATTGAAGTGTGACTTAATACCTAAATTCTTATCAAGTTGTAATTGAGGTGGCAAAATATAACCTAAAATTCCCATGAAGTTATGATTGGGCTGGAAAATTAGAACATGAATTGTACTTAATGATAATTAAAGGGTTGAATGAGTGCTAAAATTTCATAGTAAACATAACTAAGGTGGAAAAATATAACTTGTGTAAAAGTATGAAGGATTCTATAAAGCTATAGAGGCTTGTGTAAAGTTGTGGAGCCTTGAGTAAGTCTATGGAGCCTTACATAAACCTACAAAACATTATGTAAAGATTTGGGTCATTACATAAAACTATAATGCGTTGCCTAAATCTATGTGTTGCCACTCAAAGATTTTAGAAAGGTTTCTAGAGGTCCTAGTTGTGTTGCCCTTGCTATTCTCTACCTACTCATGTGCTTTGACTTTGGAAATATGTCTTTTGCTAGCTATTTCCCTTGGCCCTTAAGAGTATAGTGTGTTTTTCCTTCCCCATGGTTAGTTCACTCTTGGAAGGCTTCACGCACCCCTTGAACACTACTGCACACTAAGCCTACATCTCCTTTAGTCAAGACCTACACAATGGCATGAGGCCTCTTCATCCTTAGTATTATGGCCCCTTGATAGAATGTTAGTGTTTTATGTTCGTTGTTGCTTCCATTTCCTCACAATCCCTCTTCACAACAATAACCAAACCGTGGTCCTCTTGCACTCTCACATATGAGTAACTTCCCACGAGCTATCATTGATACTAGTGTAGTGCTATGACATTTATTTTTATACCACTTGGATTGTTTGTTGGCGAGTCCCACCTTAATGTTCACTTCAAGCTCAATGAACTAGAATTGGACATATGTCCTCTCAATCCGAGGAGGCTATGACTAAGTTTCTAGAAAGGTATTGGTGAGCCACCTCAATCCATGTGGTAGTCTCATGTAGCCGCACTTGAATTGCACCTTTGCATCGCACTAGGAGGAGCCACTTCTTTCAAGGCTATGTTGCAATGCGACCAATTCAAATATTTCCAAGTGGCTAGAGGCTTACAAGGATATGTAATGGTGTTGATAATGATCGATAGGTGTGTGAAGTGAAATATTTACTCCAAGTCATGTCTTGGCTAAAATAATGTACAATAGGTGGCATCCTATGTGTTTCCATGGACTAGTGAGGTTCTCACGTTGAGTTTGTTATTCACACACAATCTCATCGCTCTTAAAGAATGAATTGACATGATGGAGCAATGCCCTTGATCATTAGTAAGATGATGAAATCAATGGCCAGGAGACCAAGTACTTTGAACAAGTTAAGCCACCCATTGATATTTGAAGAACACTCAGGCATTTGGTGCCATTAATTTGTAACAAGTGTAAATGGTGATAGGCGTAGTATACAACTTCAATCGAAGAAGGAGCCAATATTTGCATTCACTTGCCTACTGTGCCCTAGCTACGCTCTGAGTTCATTGGTTCTGAAGATGTCTAAAGTATTTCTTTCAATTACCTGTGCTACTGAGATATGTTGGTGTGAATGGGGTGTTTTACCTAACTAGTTACACATTAGGTCCTATTCACACTTGTCTAGTTAAGTTTACTTAGGGCATTTAATATTTATGTCTCATGTCATAGGATTAAGACACTTGTCATGATCACATGTTGTCCTAGGTCTCAACCTTGCCTATATAAGCAAGAGCTCTAATTGTACATAATCATATGTATTATAGATCTTGTGAATCTTGTGTATCTTGTATCTTGTATGCATCGTTATCATTCTTTGGCAATATAGCATTTGTGTTGCTTCTCTCTTTTGTGGAAGGTTATTTTGATTATGGGTAATCCTAGGCATCCATGAGTCTGTTCTGTGACTCTTACATGGTATCAAAACTATCTATCAGTTCTTACATGATATCAAAGCTTTAAATCTTGGATTCCTTTCCCTTGTTTGGAGAGTTTTTCTAACAAGTTTCATACGGTGCATCTTGGTGAAAAATGAACCTAACCATTGAGTCCAGAAGGCCCAAAAATCTATAAATTGATATATAACTTAGATAGGTTTTGGAGTCAGAATTTTTTTTGCCACTTTGAAGGTTTGCAGATTATTTGTTGTCATAATTATGTATGATCCATATGGAATCCATACCATATGGTCTTCATACACCCATACTTATTTGAAAATGAGTTTGTATAATCGACAATTAGTAGAGATTCTTGGCATATTCACAACAATATTATGTTTGCATCATCTAAGGGTATGATTTCAACAATCAATGATTTTAATTAGTTGGCAGGTACTATTCTATATCAACATCATACCAGGCTTATGTTAGCATCTAGAAGTTTTTGTATGGGGGTTTTTGTTAAGGCTATAGTCATGCGTAGTGACCATCAAGTTGTTTTTTCCAATCCAGTGGGGGCTAGACATTAGCAAGTGGTCTGGGGAGCACCTCCACTATCCAATGTCACCCACCACTTAAATGCTTTGCTCTACCTAGCTCAGCACAATGCCACCTAATCTATCTACCAATGCCCATCCTATGAGTGGTGCCACCCTCTAGCCACCTAAGGACCACCACTTGGTTCATTGTCTTGCCTAAAGGAGGAGTTTTCTTTTGGAGGGCATAATGCTTTGCTACAGAGTTATATTTTCACAAAATTATAGGTGTCAGAAAGCTAGTTATAAGCACTTTGTAGTGGTATAGGTATTTTTTTTGGATTTTTCTGCATATGCCTAATTTTCAATGTGAAGCATGTGTTTGCTTGCATTTTTTGACAAGCCATATCTTTTGTCACTATAAGCAATGGAGAGATGGTATTTTGAAACACGTGCACTAGCTTCATCTTTTGCCATATCTATATGGGCTTGTTCCTCAACTAGGTACTCTTTAGAAAAAGTTTGTTTGGAATTCAAAAAATATCATGTCAAAGGAGTGATTGGTTGTAGTGTTGATTTTGACATTATGTGTTCCATCAAACATATTGAGTGCCCACACACTCTCTAGACCAAATTTTGGGAGACATATGGAGATCCTGATACTCAACCATTCCCAGATGATCCTTTTGTAGATTGTCTTGTACCTCTTCATGATTTAGACAATGTACCATATGACTATGATACAAATAAGGAGTTTGCTTCTTTGTAAAGCCTTGCATGTTTGGATGATGAGGATGGTGAGCGTTCTTCTTCTTCTCCTACTATAGAGATAATTATTGATCATTGACCTTCATTGATTCCTAGTGTGGATTCGTTGAATGAGACTCCCCTTGATCGATCCTACTTCAGTTCAGTAGGAACCTTCTTCTCTTTCAAATTTAGCTTTGCGGGATGATCTTTTAATACGTATCGTAGATTTATTTTGTGAGTTTCATCTTGTAGATTTGGAGGACACACTTAAGAATATCCATTTCCTCTTTGATGATAGGTATAGAATGACTATTGTCACACCATTTTTGTCTTTGGATATTGTTGATAATGAGTTTCTATATTGCCTTGGATTGTCACACTCTTTTA
Organism: Cunninghamia lanceolata; assembly: GCA_027924645.1. Taxonomy (NCBI): domain Eukaryota; kingdom Viridiplantae; phylum Streptophyta; class Pinopsida; order Cupressales; family Cupressaceae; genus Cunninghamia; species Cunninghamia lanceolata. The sequence continues at coordinate 2,628,244 of BSBN01000847.1, read as the reverse complement.
TTAGGCTTAGAGATCCTAATTTTGTTGTGGCATCTTTTGATTGTGACAGATGGACACTTGAGAAATTTTAGAGGCATCATTCATGAAAGTTATTCCCTCATCTCTCTTCTTAGAGTTGGAGTTTCTTCTACATACACCAGATGATTTGTTTCTTCCCAAGGGGTGAAATGTTATTTTTGGGTTTTGGATTCTCTTATGTGTTCATCTTTGAGCATTCACCATTGGCATAGGAGCTACTTCTTTATGGGTGAGATTCATAGTCTCATTATTTACCTCTTATGGGGGGCTATTGATTGTATATTCACAATGGATGTAGTCCTTCGGGGGTCTTCTTAATTTCTTATTCCACCACTTTTACAAGTTTGTTTGCATGTTTTCTCTCTTTTGGAAAAATAGACTCTTCTAGCGAGTTGGTTAATGGTCATTTTTCTGATGATTCTTTTTTCACCCTCATTGAAGAGGAAGCTAATGTCAAATAGACTCTTCATTATCTTGATGTGTTTTGCCAGGCCTCTAGTTCAAGTATTCAATGGAAAAAGACCTAGTGTTACAAATAGTCCTTCCTTCCCAAACTTGGTTGTTTAGACAATTATGCCTCTAAATGGATTAATCATGGGAAAGTCTTTCATTTTCTAGGAATTCCCTTTACTTTTCAAGGTTCTCCTACTACCCTTTGGCAAGCTATTATTGCCAAGATTGAGAATAAATTAGGCTATTAGATCACCAAGCCTCTTTTTTTTACTAGTAAATTCTAGATTTATTCCAAAATTCTTGCTACCACTCATGTTTATTATTCTTCTTGTTGGGTACCTTTGAAGGCCTCTTATCTAAAAATTGAAAAGTTGCTTAGAAATTTTCTTTAGGCCTCCAATGATGGACATCAAGGATTTCATTGTGTTGCTTGGGAATTTTGTTGTCTTCCCCATGATGTTGGTGGTTTAGGATTGCTCTCAATCCATTGTCAAGGCATTGCTTTTATGTGCTAAATGGACTATCAGGGACTTAGAAGGGAATGGTGGCTGGAAAGTTCTCATCAGACATTGTATTTTTTCTAGTGTGCCTTCTAGGCAACCAACTTGGAAATGGCTCAACCTATATACTCTTCTCCCTATGAGGAATCGTGTTCAGATTCAAGGCACATTTGTTAATCAAAAGAATTTGGAAATCTTGGGAGCCCATTAAGCCATGGCTTTTTTGGGCAAGAAATGATTTCTATAATGGTATTTCAATCAATCAATGGTCTATCTGGTGGTCTCCAATTCTTTCTTCTCAAGACCATCCTCTAGCTAAAGCTCTGTGGGTTCATGCTTTGAAGTTTTTCAATCGAGGAATTAGATTCTTGCTTGATTTTATTAATAAAGCTATCAAGAATTTTCTTTCTTGTCCAAAATTCAAGATGAAATTTTGTCTTTCCAATCAAGATTAGGAGACATTCCAGACTATGATTGATGTTATTCCTTCCCAAATGATTCACAAAATTGGGGTTAGGTCTTTCAAGCCTTGGCAGAAAGATTGGAAATGGTATCCTAACACACCATTTTGCAATTACAAACCTCTCAAAGGATACTTGTGGCTTTCACCTCATCTTTCCATGGTGGACTAGTTAAACCACCACTAGCAACTCCAGTCGTCTCTTAGCACTTGGCACTCTCGACCATTCTTGAGCCTAAACTAGCTCATTTTGCTTGGTGCATTCTTTACCAAGGCCTTCCACTTGGATCTTGTTTGACTCATCTAGGAGTTCTCAACCATCATTGTACATTCTATGGATAGTTAGAGACTCTCAATCATCTCTTTTGTTTTTCACCAGAGCTCAAGAAGCTTGGAATTGGATTCATGATTTCTATCAAAAACTAGACATGAAGAAGAGTCAAAGGCTCAAACACAACAATCAATTAATCATCTTCAACATTTTTACATTATTAAATTCAATGGATTTATAAAGCCTTTTTACCTTCTAACTACCTAAACCACCTAACAACTAAAACACAACTAATTACTAACACTTATTTAATAAATTTACATTAACATGTTAATTTATTATTTATTACATCACTCATAAATATTATTCTATGCCATGCACCAATTAATTCCTAACACCCCCCGTTAGTGCTAACATAGGAACTTTATTTTGGAGTTACATTGACAATTGGCTTTGGTCAATCATTACCTTTGTCTTTTGTGATAGTGCTAAGGTTCATTTGTTTCATGCTTGGCCCCCTTAATGGAAAGTTTCCTTGGATGTCAATTTCCACTAATAATGCATCAAACTATTGTACAAATATTTCAAAAATTATTAATCCCCCCTTGTTAAAAAATTGCCACTAGATATGCAATTACATCCTTATTACTCCAAAAATACATTTATCTCTCCAATTACAAAGAAATTCTAGCGTTCCCCTTATATCATTCAAAATTAACTATGCAAATATAATATTTTCTAAAATTTTGGAGCCACCTCATATTTTGGAGATAATATAAAAATTTGTAGACGTACTCTAAAATGAGAAATTAATGACCTCATAACTATATGAACAACCTATCCTTCCATTGTTACTCCTCTTTCATGAATGTTAGGCTCTTGGGAATACATGTTTAGACACTTAGCAATGGATGATGACATATATTACCTTATAACTTCAATTCTATAACTATCTTGGGTGAGTAGAAAAATAGATGTGGTAGTTATGGCTTTGAGTAATGTGTTTCACCATTGTAAGCATCTAGGAGAGATACTCATTTTTTCTGAGGGAGCATGCACTGGCCTCGAATCTGAATAAATTTATGTTCACTTTAAATGGCACATCCTTTCCAACTTGTGGATCCTTTAAATCTCTCTATTAATTTATTTATACCTTCAAACAAAGAACTACATGTTATCAAATAATAGGGTGTGTGCAAGAAATTGAGTCCACTTTTTGGCCAAAAAGTGGAAGTGTTTTCCTTGATTTTCAGAATTTGTCATATTTGACCTAAAAATTTGAAGCACTTAAAGGTTGAATATTAAAAAAGTCAGTAATATGAAATGCAGTACTTAGAGTCTAGTTTCTAAATATGTAATTTATTTTAATACCTAAATGATACAAATTGACTTTCAATAGGCATGTCTAAAAACCATTGTTTAAAAGTCACTTTTTTTTACCATACCATGCACGTGTACGTCAACCATATTTTGACCTAAATAATTGATTTTTTCTAAATCCTTTTGGGAAAAAATCTGTAAGACACTGAAGATTGCTCACGATATTTTTTTGTAATTTTTTAAAATATTTTTTTATTAATTTTTTATTGGCAGTAATTGTTGTTTTAAAAATCCCTCGTGTACGTCATGCATAAGATGACCTAAACTTATCATTTTTTAATTTTTTTTCAAATTGAAAAGAATTGTCTGAAGATTGCTCACGTATAATTTGTTTTTCAAAAAATTATTTTAATAAAAAGTTATTAAAATAATAAGAAAACCTAATAATTCAAGTTTATGGACCAGTTTCATAAAAAATTACTTGAAAAATAGAAAAAAAAATCAAATTGTAAAAAAATTACATATTTAGAATCTACACAATCTCATCTATAATGGGTTTTAATTTTGTCAAAAAATTCTGCAAAAAATGTCTCAGATATGTGTCCAAAGTCACATTTTTTTAGTGACACTAACATGACCTTCAAGTTGCAGGTCAAAGCAGGTCCAAAGGTCAAGGTCAAGTCCCCAAGCCTTTTCACAACCCAAAACCCATAGAAGAAACCATGCTTGGATTTCAATTTTCAAGGAATGGGATCCCGCTTTGAAAATAGGATCCCGTTTCATAAATGGGATCTCATTTTTTTTATTATTTCGGTGGTACGAAAATAAAATAGGATCCCGTTTCAGTTTTGACCATTTTTTTTAAACTAATAAAAAATACCCGTCTTCTACAACTTGACATCTTGCAGGACTGTGTACAGCTGACAGCAACTAATTATGCAAATTTTTATCAAATCTTGTCTTCTACATGCTCTTGAACTTGTAATTTCATTTGAATTTTGGAAGGAGGTAACATTGGGACAATTTTGGAGAGGAATTGTGTTCATTTTCTATGCATTGGAAGGAGGAATAAAAAGGAAAGACTTTTACTATTGAAATTCATTTGTACTTCAGAATTTTGTAATCATGGGATCACAATGTCGTCAAAAGACGAAAGATAGGAAGGTATTGACCCCTGAAGAAATTCAAGCAAAGTGAGAGAAGGAGGCAAAATGACAAAGAGATAGAAGAACGAGGATTTGAGCAATGAATAATGCTGAAGCATCCGGTTCCATGAGTATTGAAGATAAAAATATTGAAGAGACCATGGATGTAGATGATGCAAATTTGCAAGAGGTGAATGTGGAAGATAATTTGATTATAGAAACTAATCCTGGTATGTCTTCAAATCCACCTTTCAATGCTATGGAGAATGTGACAATAGGCACGAATCTAGATACATCTTCAAATCCACCTTTGAATGATATGGAAAATGTGAGTCTAGATGATATTCATATTGATGATTTGGAAGAAGCTAGATATAACAATGTTGAGATCGATTTTATTCATAGACAAGCTATAGAAATGAATATTGAAAATGAAATCCCTTTGTTGGTCAAAATGAAAATCCTTTTGTTGATGAAAATGAAAATCCTTATGTTAGTGAAAATGAAAATCCTTTTGTTGTTGAAAATGAAAATCTTTCTATTGGAGAAAATGAAAATCTTTTTGTTGTTGAAAATGAAAATCTTTGTGTTGGTGAAAATGAAAATCCTTGTGTTGTGGAAAACGATTTTTTTTTTTTTAATTGAAAGTACTGTTTTGGATAATCTTCCTCGTAAGATTTCTTGGAGACAAATAAGAACGCATGCCAATAGATTATACAAACAATTTTTTATTGAAAAAACTATCATTTCAATGTCAACTCATGATGCAATTGATGAGAATGTGGAAAATGAGAAAAGTAATGAAAAAGTTAGGCATTTTTGTGAAACCAAAAAGAAAAGATGAAGCACTTAAACACATTATATTTACTGTTTCTAGTGCCATTGATTCTATTGGAAAGAAGAGTCAATCTAAAGATAAGAATGCGGCACAACAAGCTATAACAACTGCTATAGTTAATAAAATAACTTTGGATAAAAGAATGTTAAGAAACATTAGTGGAATTCTAAACATACATCCTAAAACATTGGTAAGAGCGGCAAAGAGAAGAGAAAGTATAGAAAATGATCCAATCAACCAATGTTGGAGTTTTAGTGGTCGACTCCCAAGGCCTGACATGAAATTGAATATTGAGATAAAATTTTTGGTTGAAAAATATTGGCATGATAATACTAGGGTATCATCTAATGCTAGAGATGTTTTGAAATTAAGAGTGGGGTCTGTTAGGTCTCAAAAACATAGGTTATAAACCTTAAGAGGTTGCCAAGATCTCTTAATGCTTTTGGCTAATGAAACAGGGTTGATATGATTAAAAACCCCCTTCTCTTTAGGTTCTGCCAAACCTAGGCGAGTATACGTTAATAGCTGATGCAGATTTATGTGACCTTAGTGATCTACTCACATTGACATGTAGATGAAAGACATATATAAGGCTGAAAATTATTCCTACTGTTAATTTTTGAAATGTGAAAGGTTGTTTTAAAATGTTTATGACCAATGCCTGATTCTATTGGGTTAATGGGGTCAAAATTGTATGATTTCAAACTTATCTTCCTAGCTTAACTCTGACTACCTGACACCTTTTAAATGTTTATACTTTGTATAAACGTGCAAGACTGTTGGTTATTAGACTCTTCTTTAAAATCCCATTGATATCTCCTCAAGTTACTGTGGTTGTCTAAAAGGTTTTTAATTCTACCTTGAAGGAAACCAACTAAGGTGACTTATTTAAAGGGTTTTAACTATGGGCAGAGATCAATAAACGTAAATCACTTAGAAGGACTTAAATAAACTTCTTATAGAAACCAATCAAGCATACCACACAGAGATAACAAATGTGTCTTATAAATCTAAATGATTTAATAACTGGAAAAGACCAATATGGAGACAGTCAAATAACTCACAAGAATGAATATCAACAGAGTAGTAGAACACCAAATATATATCCACTGATTAAACCATCTTGCCCCTTATATTATTTCAAAAATCTCATAGAAGTTTCTATAAAATATGATTGAAAATATAATAATATTGTATATATAATGATTGTTCTGAAATTGATGCCTCTAAACATGGCCTTGGTTTCCCTTATATATACGAGAAGCAAACAAGCTTCAGACCGAAACAATGTGCATATTCCTAAATTGCACCTTTTCAAATAACTAACATTTGTTATGAAACATAATTGAGAAGTAGATAAAGAGACAATATGGGCATCAACATCGATCAAGATCTGAATCCGTTAATCATCGTAGAGAACCCGTGACTGCTGGCCTGGCAAGGTCCCCCTCTTCAATGTTGCAGTATTCTACATGAATATGCTTTGGCCATTATTATTACTAATGCACTATTTATTATTTCTCCCTTTTGATCTAATATCACAAAAAATACTTGAATTAGCATTGGCAAAATTTCATTTCAAGTTTATCTGACCCCTTCATGCTTGTCTGGCGATGAACAAATTAATCTTGGAGATATTATCAATATACTCTTGAGTCGCATATGTATCTATGGAGATTATATCATCCATTACAGATTCCAAAGTGAAAATTTTGTCTAAACATATATGTGTGCTTTCTATCACTATGTCCTCATCATTGATCTTCTCAAGAGCTATTGGTAACAATTGGGCTAATTCATTTTTCCAGATACCCTTTTCCTATAAATTGCCTTCGTTATCAAAGAAACTAGGGAATGCCATATCCAGATTTTGATCAAAATCACCAAGGTCCTCTGCTAACAAAGTGTTGAACTTTTCATGCTCACTAATTAGTTCATCATATTCCTTAAACACCTGTTTATCAACACTTGTTTTGGCTCTTAGTTCCTCTTTCTTCTCCAGCATCTTGAGGTGCAATATTTTATGCTCTTGGTAGGCACTATGTGTTCTCTTATGTAATTCCCATACCTTATTACTTTTCCCCATCATTTTCTCAAATATTTTCTTAATCAGTTCAGAAGCTATTTTGTATTTAACAACTTTCATTTCAATTTCCAATTGTTCACTCTTCTTTTGGAATTTTTTTGCTTTAATCTTCCAATAATTGGCATCAACTCTGGCCTCCACCATTCTTTTGTTAGATTCTAGGTAAGGTGATTAGCTGCTTGATGATGATGGCAACATGTCCTTATAAGTGGCAACTTCTTGCCTTAGTTTTGCATTTTCTGCCATGTATGCATTATTATTCCTTACCAATCGCTCAATTTAAGCCTTCGTAAATCTAGCAACATTCACATTTAAATCAGCAGTCTCAATAGGATCTGTGTCCTCAACTCAATGTATCAAGAGAAGACCAAATGCTTCATTTGGGTTGTCAATGATTTGAGGTCTCTTATTAGGGGGTATAATGCCCACATTAGTAATGTCGCCTTATCAGGATCATATCCTGGCCCAGTTTTAATCTTATCCAATGCTTCAATACTCAGCTGTACCTTTTTGTCTTGGTTTCTTCTAAAGCTATAAAAAACAATGGTCGAGGTCATATCCTACCCAGAGACTAGTATCACCCATGCTTCTTCAAGCAGTGTTCTCCCCTTTTCTGGAGTCATGGTCTACATTGCTTTGTCAATTTCTATTTGGAGCTCCTTCAATACCTCAGTTTGTACTTCAGGAGTGATGTCCTTCATTTTCTCTATAGCCTGTTTGCCTTTGTACTCATACAAGAAGGCTTTGAATTTAGGGGTTTTGATGAAATTATCATCTGAAACAAATTTTTTACTGGCCATATGTCTTATATCTTCTGATAACTCATCAGGGGATTCCATCATGGCCACTTCTCTATCCACAAGAGGCTCACACTCTTCAATTACAGGCTCAAATCCCTACACACCTTCATCTCCACTTTCAAACTCTTCATCCTTTGTAACATTGGTATCAAGAGAGAAACTGATGTCTAGTGTAGGCTGAGGGGAAAGATGGCCCAAGGGTACTTCACATTCAGCTTGTGTCTCCCTAATATTTTTACCTCTTCTCTCAAAAACCTTAGGAGGAACATCCACAGTTAATTTTGCTGCATGTGTAACTAACAAGTCCAACCTTTCAACATGATCATCAACCTCCAAAAAAACTTCTTTATATGTGGGATTTTTGGCTATCCTCCAAGCCTCAACTAGCATTATTTTATGATACAAATTTCTTCTTTCAACTGCACTGTTCTCATCAATATTTCTGATCAAATTGTCATCAACAAATAGCACATGGTGATATTTTTTTCAAATTTTTATTAACTTTGACACTATTTATGAAGTGTTCAGGGTCAAAGTTTTCTCTGGCATTTCCTGATGACATTCTGAAATGTTCTAATTTTTTATCAATTAATCGATATCCTTTCTCAGCAAGAACTATAAAATCTCCAAAATACAAAGTACCAGGCATCAAGGACTGCTTATTGTGACTTTTAAGGTGCATAAAGTCAGAGTAGGCTAATTGCCTCATAATCTCTAAATAGGCAACTCTATTTGGAAACAAAAATGATGGTCCTTCATACCCAAATAATCTAATCTTTGTGCAGTAATTATAGGCATACCAATCACCCTAGTTGTGATTGAATCTTCCACTTTCATTCTTGTCTGTTGGCCTTAGAAATTTTTGCTCTTCCATTGACAGGCTATAATCACATGGATGGCCTAGCAATTTATACACAGGTTTTACAAAGTATTCTTCAAAATATAGATAATGGGATCTCTCACACCTGCTATCCCAGATAATTGTCCACATCTACACAGGTTTGATGTTTCCATCCCTATCCAAATCTCTTACTCTGAAGCATTCATCCCACAGACACATATTATGTCCCTCATACAAGATAAGATGCATGAGCAAAGAGTAATGCCCTAATTTACTGCCTCCATTTTTATAGCAACCAATTCATTGTGAAGATCATTGGCAAGGTACTCAGCATAGTCCAGATGCCATACATCTTGGCTTTGCACGTCTGTAGTTAGAACCATTGGTGCAACTTCCATAAATAGAGAGGCTTCCAGACCAAGCAAATGATAGACAGAATAGTAGGTGCATCTAAAGTATTCCTCAAATAACTCTATAGAATAGGGTGGATCCTCAACTCCTAAGAATACTCTAAGCCTATTTCCTTCATCTTGGGGCCTATGTAAAGGTAGCCTCCATCTCTTATAGTTATTGCTTAGATTATAGTACTCATTCAATAGGTCTTTGATTCTAAATTTCATATCAAAACTAGTGTCCAACTAAAACACCATTGATATATAGTCTTTGGTGATAGGGATAAAAATAGACCCATCATTCAACACAATTATGCAGGTTTGTGGATTGTATTTCTTGGCCACAACTTTTGACAACTCCACATTGACAAACACATTTGGCACTATAAGTTTTCCCAGGTTCAGTCTCCATGGATTGGAGATAGGTTTATACCAATGCATTTTCCTATAGTGATAGAGAAAAAGACCATACCCCCTTATTGGGGTCCATGTGTCCCTTATTTGTTTGTATATGTCCTCCAATTTTTTGACTTGAGGGTTTAATTGGGCATTTATCCTAGATCTCTATCCTAATCCTGGGCATTGATCTATCAAATCCTAGTTTAAGTGTCTTTCTTCTAATTTTTGTCTTTTACCCTTGGGTTTTTAGTCATATCTTCCATTATTTAAACTTATGTAAAAGAACCCTACTTCTGTGAATGTAATTTGAACTAGTATGTTGTAAATTCTAATCTAAACTTGGAATACTTACTTGGATATCTTCTCTAGTTCTTGAATTATTATTTTTGCAACGTCCTACCCTCACTCCTCGTGGTTGCTTAATTGTTCAATCTTCTCAAGATTTGCCTCAATATACTTAGTTCTGGTGTATTGATGGTATCTCATGGCATCTCTCATATCATCGAAGGGACATTTAATTTTTGAATAAAGGTCGTTTGATCACCGCCAAACATGTCTTGTCACTATTACATCGAGATGATCAACTTTATAATCTCATCGATATGTCTTTGCCCTTGATATTCTTTTATTCTTTTATTTCCTTTGGGATTTCAGAATGACCCTAAATGGGGTCATATCGATAACACGACTTCCTCCATAAATCTTCTTTATGAACAGTTTCTTTGATATTTACTTGGCTCTTTGATGTCCCTTACTTGTTATGTCGTTCATCTTTTCGAAGGGACTAGGGATTACCTCACTTCAATATCCCAAAGTCTCTTTGAAATACCTCAAATGTTCCTCTTTATTCATAAATGCCATCGGCTTATCAATGGGACTAGAAATCGTATTACTTCGATATTCTGAAGTCTTTTCGAAATACTTTTATTTACCCTTTGTAAGTGCCATCGCTTTATCAACGAGATACATTTAGGTGTCATGCCGATGTACATCGGTCCTTTTGATATGGTTTTGATGTCTTCAGAATATCGAAGAGACCCTTAAATGACTTACTCCGATGATCCTTATACTCTTCGATCTGTCAATCCCTTTAATTTTTTGATATTAGTCTAATATGCCGCCGAGTTATGTGTTTTTGCCCTTTTGGTCTTTCAGATTATCGAAGAGACTCCAAAGTGAGTCTCCCCAATATGGCAGTTTCTCACTGATATTCTTCATATTCACTTATCGAAAAGACCCTAGGGTGGGACTTAGTGATATAGAAGTGCTTTTTTGATATGGTTTGTTGCTTTTAGGGTGAAGGCGACAAAATATGAACTTATTAGGGTTAAGACTCTGGGTCAAATGGATGTATTATTTTGAGCGGGGAAAATTTAAAACAGTATTTTGGGGATAATATGATGGCGAGAAATGATTTTTTTTTTTAAAAATTTGGGTTAAAATTTTGTTCCAACAGCGGCTCTGGCTGGAGATGAATGGCCATGAGGTCATTTCAAGAATTTAGAAAATACTCTTTGGGACGCAGACCAATGGTAGTGGGGAGGGTGGGAAATGGAAATCCTAATCTACTATGCATGGAAAAAGAAAATTTTCAAGAGAAGTATTTCAGGAATTGTCCATGCACTTGCAATTCCTATACTTCACCATTCATATTCTGTAAGTAATAGGAGTCTTCACCACATTTACCAGTGATGATAAATGGTCCTATCCATAATGCCTTAAATTTACCATGTTTTCCTTTGTCTTGTCCTCTGGCATTCGACATGAAAACCATGTCATCCACCTTGAATTTCCTTTGCTTAGCCTTTTTATCAAATAGATATTTCATCTGTAATTGCATTTTTTCATTTTGTTCTTGAGCCTGGGCTCTTATTTCATCCAATTCAGCCAACTGTTCCATCCTTTCTTCCATCGGTTTAGGAACGTCTATATCTTCTTGGAGGATAAACTTATAAACTGATAAAAGATTATGTATATGAAGCCTAGATTGAGCACCATATACTAATTTAAATGGGGATTTCCCTATAGCCTTCTTTATAGTAACCCTATCTACCCACAAAACCATTTTTAATTTTGAATCCCATGCCTTCTTGTTATTTTCCAACATCCTCTTGATTATTTTTAGGATGCTTTTGTTGCTTTACTTTGCCTATCCATTGGCCTGAGGATGATATGGGGAGGCATATGAAATAATTATGCCATAGGATTCACAAAATGTTTTGAACTCATCTGATCTGAAGCACATGCCATTATCTGTAATGAGTCTCACAAGAACTCCAAACCTAGTGATGATATTTTCTAATAGAAAATTAACCACCACCTTACTAGTGGCTTGTCTAGTTGGAATTACTTCTATCCATTTTGCAAAATAATCTATAGCTACTAGGATCTATTTGTATCCACCACTGGATCTTTCTGCAATTTCTCCTACGAATTCAATTCCCCATTGATGAAATGGAGCTTCAACTTGCATTGGTCTTAATGGCAAGGCTCCTTGGTAGTTTAATCTGCCAGAGAACTTTTGACAGGATTCACATTTTCTCACATATCTGTGGGCATCCTTAAAAACTCTAGGCCAGTAGTAACTTGCTCTCATTATCTTATGAGCAATAGTCTTTGCTGAGAAGTGTCCTCCACACATGCCTTTATGCATTTCTCGTAACATCTTCTCAGCTCGTGTTTTCTCCATGCATAACAATAAGATACCATCTCTGTTTTTCTAGTATAAATCTCCATTTATGAAAACATATTTTGATGCAATCAGTTTCAAGGTTCTTCTTTGATTGTCATTCAGGCCTTGGGGAGATTTCATGTTTTTAAGATAATACATTATATTGGTGTACCAAGGTGTATGCTCAATGCTTGCAATAATGTTATCTTCCTCTTTTATGTTGCAAACTTGTGCGGCCTCCATATTTGATTCAGCCATTAATTTGGCCAAACCCTGACCTCTAACAAGCTTGGTGATTTGGATGTTGATGTTAAATTCTTGAATTATAATGATCCATCTACATCTCTGTCCTGTGAGTTCATTTTGGGTAAAGACATATTTCACTGTAGCATTTGGTACATAGGCTATCACATGGGCTCCAACCAAATAGGGCTTGAATGCCTTTACTACTTTTACTAGGGCATAGGCTTGTTTCTCAGTAATGTCATACTTCAACTTTGCCCCCTGAAGTGATTTAGTGAGAAATGAGATGGGTTGCTCATACCCTTCATTATTCTTTTGTAAGAATACAGATGCCATTGTATGAAAGGATGCAAAATAAAATATTTGGAATGGCTTGTCAAAGTCTAGAGACTTTAATACAAGAGATTCTTTAATAGCTTCCTTAATGGATGTAAATGCATCAACAACCTCTTTGGTCCAATCTATTTTTGCACCCTTTTTCAATATTCTCAAAACTGGCTTAACTATTTCTGCAAAGTTTGATATGAATCTCCTAACAAAATTTATTTGTCCAAAGAAAGGCTAAATGGCTTTCATAGTTTTTGGAATAGGAATTTTATCAATAGCCTCTACCCTTTCAGGATCAATCCTCACACCATGTTTTGAGACTATGTGTCCTAGCATTTTTCCTTCTGTCACAGCAAAAAGACATTTCTTTGGATTTAGGGAAACACCATATTCCAGTGCTCTGATGAAATTTTTTTCTAGGTGTAAACAATGATCTTCTACCCTTTTAGAATATGATGTAAGATCGTCCTGGTAGACTACCATTATTGTGTTAATCAAATCAACAAAGGCTACATCCATGGCCCTTTGAAATGTTTCCCCGACATTTGTAAGGACAAAAGGCATTCTCACATAGACATAGGTACCCCAAGGTGTTGTAAAAGTAGTTTTATACTGTTCTAATTCTTTAAGCTTTACTTGATTATACCCAGAGAAGCCATCCATCATGGACAACAATTCACATCCTATCACTTGTTGTAACATTGCCTCCATGTTTGGTAGGGGATAGTTATCTTTTAGGGATGAGCTGTTTAAATTTTTGAAATCTATGCACAATCTTATATAATGATTCTTTTTTTCTTACAGGTACCAGGTTTGATACTGATGCAGAGGCATCCACACTATAACCTTCGCATATAGCATGAATGTCTGCAGACCAACTTCATCATCATCATCTTCGCCATCATCATCATATTCCTAAAACCAACGGCATCATCATGTTTCGGACACTCGCAATTGTCCTCCTGCCGACTACTGTTCACCTCCTCCGCCTTCCTTCTAACATCATCATCATGATGTTCAGCGGGCGCACACATCCTCCGGTTGCACTGTTCATCGGGCCCCGAACTCCATCGGCCTCATCATGATCTTCAACACTACCTTCGTCAGCAGGATATCCAAATATCCGGTTGCCCAAATATCCTGATGACGATCACCTTCAGCAGCTTACCTTCGACGCTCCGCTAGCCGACGACACTAACAGCATCATGATATAATTCATCCGGTTCCCTCGAAACCTCCTGATGATGTTAACACAACTTCCTGCCACGGACTTCCGCCGATACCTTAACACTTAACGACGGCAGTATAAACTCGGATAAGGGGATATCTCAATATCCTGATGACGATGACGTCATATCCTGATGACGATGACGTCACCCAATATCCTGATGACCTCTTCAACACTTAGTCGAAAAACATGAACTTTCTCTCCCGCATCTACTCGCGATATGCGGATGTTTGGCACTCCCGATATGATGATCCTGATGCCGATACACTCCACCTCGGCTCCTCCTGCTGATGATCACCCGACGCACTTGCACTTCATGCAATCGACAACATCATGCGCTCCTCCATTTATCCGGATGACAATATCCGAACTGTCTGCAGGATATTTGCAGAAATATCCTGATGATGCCGTCTTGACCAGTTTCTAGCCTTAGCGAAATCATTTCGCCGATCCTCCAGGGATGACCCGATCCAGTCTTAGGGTGATCTTCCAACTCGAACTTATCAACTTGACCTAGCACATGAGGATGCTAGGCTTCTCAACATCTGTCGACCGCGATCCTGCACACCTGCATGCAAATGGAAAACAAACTAACTACTAACCTACTGTACATTGCCATTCCACCGATCAGACGGATCAACCGGTGGAATGGATCAGTACATCCATAAAGCCAACCAAACCAGCAAATCAATTACACAAAGGAATCCAACCAGAGCAAGAACACAAACAGGCTCTTTATTGATTTCAAAGATGCAATACAATATGATGTTCCACAGAACACTCGGACTCCTCTGCCTAATGCAACACTACACTGCCGATCGATGATCTACAATCAACCGATCTCATGCTTATAAAGATTTGCCTACGAGTACTACTGACCCGACTCCAAGCGGCTGGGAACTCTCCAGGCGGCTGGGAGATCCCACCGAACATACATCATGACAACTGTTATAACTAACTAGCTAAAAATAGCAAAAGCCTGGTCAGCATGATCTTATCATGATCAGCATGACCTTATTACATGCATTTGGTCTAACAGACCTTCTTGGAAACATAAACTGGACCTAAACTACTAACTGCCTTATCCAGACCAGCTGTCAGGTAGGTGCTCCTGCACCATACTCCCCAAAAGAAAAGAACTCATGTCCCATGAGTTTAGCATGTGGAAATCCTCCACCCTTACACTTTGCTTTGTCAATAGTCTGACCTGCTCCAGCTTTATCTGCTGCTGTCTCTTGGCTGCTCCAAGCCATCTGAACTGTAACTTGCTTTCTGGCAAGTAAAGCATCATGCCTGTTGATGTAGGCCTCTTTCTCACATACTCTGTGTTTGTCAGGTTGCCTGACCAGAACCTCTTTCTGAACTGCCTCTTGAACTTCTGCAATGTTCAACTCTATCTTCCTGTCAATCTTTATAGGACAAGCAATAGTCCCAACTATGACAACATCCTTGTCATTCTTCTGAACTGGTTGCTGTTTGTAACCCTGTTTCTGAACCTGCTGCTGACCTCTGTCAGTCACAACTGAAACTTTCTTCAGCTGGTTGTCTGTAACAACTCCTTTCCCTGCAGTATCCTGAACTGCCTTCATGCCTGCTCCCCTAGGCATCTGCACATACTCCTTCTTTCCCATTAAAATGATTTGAGCTGCCTTCTGTACTGTAGCTTTTGCCTGCAATGGCATCAACTTAATAATCTTCCCATCCTTCTTGATGGTGTAGGTATTAGCATACCCATCATACAGTACCCTTCTGTCAAATTGCCATGGTCTACCTAGCAGTAGGTGACAACATTCCATAGGCAATATGTCACACAAAATTCTATCCTGATATGGTCCAATCTGGAAATCCACATATGCCTGTTCAGAGACAAAAAGTGATTGCCTATCACTCACCCAAGATGCCTTGTAAGGGTGTGGGTGTGGAATCCTTTCCAGCTTCAGTTTATCCACCATTTCCTGAGATATCATGTTGTCTGTTGAACCAGTATCAATGACAACCTTACATACTTTACCTTTGCTCTTACATGTGGTCTTGAAAAGAGCTCTTCTTTGCATCAGATCCTTTGATGCCTGCAAACTTGTTCTCCTTAACATCAGTGATTCTCCACTCTCTGGATATCCATAATTCTCAGGACCTTTGTTTGAACTCTGTGCACTTTCCTCTTCTTTCTCTTCTTGCACAAGTTGTACTCTCTTGTCACTTGTTCTATCATTTCTGGATGATGAACCCTTGTTTTCTGGACATTTGAAAGATGGATGGCCAAACTCTCCACAGGTGTAACACTTTCCTAAAAATGTAGTAGAACCTCTACCACCTCCAAATCTTCCTCTATTACCTTTCCATCCACCTCTGAAATCAGACTGTCCCTGTCCTTTACCAGTGTCTTCTTGACCCTCATTTGTCTGCTTTTGTGCAGGGGCTGTTCCTTTTCCCCTAATGTTTCCTCTTCCTCTCATGGACTTATCATGTCCTCTATTCATCTTTTCTTCAATCCTGATTGCCATTTGATAACAATCCTCCACATTCTTAGGGTTAGCTAACACTAACTCATCTTGTATGTTAAACCTCAAACCAGCCAAGTACCTAGCCACCTTTTCTACCTCATTCTCATGATGACCAGATCTCATACTTAACAGATAAAATTCCTCAGTGTATGCTTTCACATCCCTGTCTTTCTGCTTTAAAAATTGCAGCTTCTTAAACATCTGGATTTCATAATCCCTTGGCAAGAATTTACCCTTGATCCTTGCTACCATCTTATCCCATGAAGTGATCTTTGACTTCCCTTGTTTCCTTCTCTCGGATTGTACATAATCCCACCATACCAAAGCATGACCTCCTAACTTGGTCTTTGCAATCTTTACTTTCTGATCCTCAGCAACATCTTCACATTCAAAGTGATTATCCAGTGCAGCAATCCAATCCAACAATTCATCTTCATTCAAACTTCCAGTATACTTGGGAACATCAACCTTTACCTTAGGTTTCTCACTCTGCACTGCCTTTAACAGTTTTGCCAATCTCTGGTCTTCAGCATCCAGATCTTCAGCTACCTCTTCATACTCTTCAACAGTATTTTCTTCTTCTTCAGACTCACTGTCTTCCACTTCCCTCTTTTTGTTCTTTTCCAGGGCTGTCAGCCTGGCTTGAAGTGCTTCAGCAAGCTCCTTCATCTTCCTCATCTCTCTAGCATGTTTCTCCTTCATCTCCTGCAATTCCCTTGCAGTACCACTACCTTTAGGAGGCATTTTGTCAACCTCTCAATCTACACACAACACACAATCAACTCTACCTCTGCCCTTTCGGTGACAGAATCAACACACAACAGCCCAGACCTTTTGCTGAGCTCTGATACCACTATGATGCAGAGGCATCCACACTATAACCTTCGCATATAGCATGAATGTCTGCAGACCAACTTCATCATCATCATCTTCGCCATCATCATCATATTCCTAAAACCAACGGCATCATCATGTTTCGGACACTCGCAATTGTCCTCCTGCCGACTACTGTTCACCTCCTCCGCCTTCCTTCTAACATCATCATCATGATGTTCAGCGGGCGCACACATCCTCCGGTTGCACTGTTCATCGGGCCCCGAACTCCATCGGCCTCATCATGATCTTCAACACTACCTTCGTCAGCAGGATATCCAAATATCCGGTTGCCCAAATATCCTGATGACGATCACCTTCAGCAGCTTACCTTCGACGCTCCGCTAGCCGACGACACTAACAGCATCATGATATAATTCATCCGGTTCCCTCGAAACCTCCTGATGATGTTAACACAACTTCCTGCCACGGACTTCCGCCGATACCTTAACACTTAACGACGGCAGTATAAACTCGGATAAGGGGATATCTCAATATCCTGATGACGATGACGTCATATCCTGATGACGATGACGTCACCCAATATCCTGATGACCTCTTCAACACTTAGTCGAAAAACACGAACTTTCTCTCCCGCATCTACTCGCGATATGCGGATGTTTGGCACTCCCGATATGATGATCCTGATGCCAATACACTCCACCTCAGCTCCTCCTGCTGATGATCACCCGACGCACTTGCACTTCATGCAATCGACAACATCATGCGCTCCTCCATTTATCCGGATGACGATATCCGAACTGTCTGCAGGATATTTGCAGAAATATCCTGATGATGCCGTCTTGACCAGTTTCCAGCCTTAGCGAAATCTCACTTCGCCGATCCTCCAGGGATGACCCGATCCAGTCTTAGGGTGATCTTCCAACTCGAACTTATCAACTTGACCTAGCACATGAGGATGCTAGGCTTCTCAACATCTGTCGACCGCGATCCTGCACACCTGCATGCAAATGGAAAACAAACTAACTACTAACCTACTGTACATTGCCATTCCACCGATCAAACGGATCAACCGGTGGAATGGATCAGTACATCCATAAAGCCAACCAAACCAGCAAATCAATTACACAAAGGAATCCAACCAGAGCAAGAACACAAACAGGCTCTTTATTGATTTCAAAGATGCAATACAATATGATGTTCCACAGAACACTCGGACTCCTCTGCCTAATGCAACACTACACTGCCGATCGATGATCTACAATCAACCGATCTCATGCTTATAAAGATTTGCCTACGAGTACTACTGACCCGACTCCAAGCGGCTGGGAACTCTCCAGGCGGCTGGGAGATCCCACCGAACATACATCATGACAGCTGTTATAACTAACTAGCTAAAAATAGCAAAAGCCTGGTCAGCATGATCTTATCATGATCAGCATGACCTTATTACATGCATTTGGTCTAACAGACCTTCTTGGAAACATAAACTGGACCTAAACTACTAACTGCCTTATCCAGACCAGCTGTCAGGTAGGTGCTCCTGCACCAGATACCCAAGAAGATTGTCTAATTGGTTTGATAATACCTCCCTCTCTAAGCTTCATGAGTTCTTCTTGCATCTTAGGTGCCAATGTAGGATTTATAGGTCTTTGCCTTTGTCTGAATGGTTTGGTATCAGGTTTCAATGGTATTTCATGTTGGAATAAGTCTTCTCTGTATGCTTTTAGATCATCATAGGACTAGGCAAACACATGTTTATATCTTCTGAGTAGGGCTATAAACATTTCTCTGACTTTTGGGCTGATCCTTTTTCCAAAGATAAACCTTTTTAGGAGCTTTTTTTGTTCCCAGATTAATCTCCTCAACATCCTTAAAATTGACTGATGTAGGTTTGAGATTATATCTGTCTTGTCCATCAAATACTCTTTCTAGGGCCACAAGACATTTGGGCATTTTGTTTGTTTTGAGATAGACCACTTCTTGCCCAAAAAGAGTTTCCTTGCCATCTACCTCTTCCACAAATGCATTAAAATCTATTTCTTGGGATTCATATTGGTCTACACAATGAAGGAACTTGATTAGATCTTCGTCATCATTAAATACTTGCCAATTATAAATATTATTAGGGATTGCTTGCCTAGTCTTGAATTCCACCTCTGTTACTCATGATAATGTAACATCATCTCTCTTCAGGGCCACATGTGCTAGGAAATCTGCCATTATGTTTTTAGATCTTTCTATCCAGTCTATAGAGAATGCATCAAAGAGTTCAATGGTGTCCCACAAAATTTTTTTATATTACTTTAACCTCTTGTTCTTTGATGAATATTTTGCCCTGATCTGTGAGACATTTAATTCAGAGTCACTGTATACTACTATTAGTTTGATTCCATATCTTAGGGCAATGTTTAAACCCAACAACAATGCCTCAAATTCAGCAATATTATTAGTGCATTCAAAGGTTAACAAAAATGAATATTTGAATGTTTTGCCTGTTGGTGAGATGAATACAACTCCTGCCCCATTCCCTCCTTTACTGCATGCACCGTCAAAATACATTTTCCACACACCATGTTTATCTAACTGATCTTCTCTAGTGATTGGCTCTGTATTTTGTAATTTAGGTTGTGATTTTTTAATTCTAAAACTCCCAAGATCTGCATCACAAAAACAATTTATCTGGTTTGGATCTAGACGTTCTATTATATTTTCATATCTTGGCTCTCTACACAACTTGACTTCCTTCTCGTTCACTGGTATTATTGCATATGATAAATCAAGTTGGGCACTTCCTCCTACTACAGTAGGCCATTGTCTAGATAACAACATACCATAGTATGGTGGAGTATCTATTAAAATTATATCAGTTCTGTAGGTAGCTTTAGGACATGAGGCTAACTTCAATTCTACATCTCTCATGATTCCAACATCTGGAATAGACCTGTTGTCCATTGCATAGCATTTACCATGTGGTGTATCTACCCACAGGCCTAATTCTTTTGTGACAGCTATTGGCATGATGTTTATGGCAGCTCCAGAGTCAATCATACAATTTCTTACCAGTTAGTTATTGATTAATAGTGTTATATAGAATGGGTCCACTTGGGAAGGACTCTTTGTTATGGCATCACCAAGATAAATTTCAAGAGTTCTCATGACCTCTTGTCCAAGATTGTTTATTTTGTTTTCTGGCCCTTCTTTGTTTTTGTTATGACTTTACTGCTGATTTTGTATATTAGAAATCAACTTAAGAGCACTGTCCCTGTATTCGTCTATTTTCATCATTTCCATTAATGGTACTGATATCTTTATTTGAGACAATGCTTGTGTTATATCAAATGGAGTAATGGTGATATGTTCTATTTTTTCTTTATTGGAGCCTTTCTCTTCATATTGCTGCTTACTGCTATCCTTCATCTTATTTTGCTCAATCTTAGATATTTCCTTATGTGTATTTTTCTAATTTTCTCCTTTCTTTTGGTTATCCAAGGTACCCTTCTTATGATTTGGTTCTTTGATGAACAAGCCTCTGGGTGTTCCTTGATCTGCATTTATGGTTCTATTCCTCAGATTGTAATTAGTTCTAGCTTGAGCCACAATAGCAATTGTAAGATCTCTTTTCTCTTCCTTAGTAAGTCTTCTTAACTGGAATTATGGGACCATATTGGGTACATAAGTGGTTCCTTCATCATTATCTTCCTAATCAGAGAAGACTTCTTATTGACCCATGTTAACATTATACCTCTGGTTGCTCACATCGTATTCAAACCCATCTTCTACAAAGGATGAGTATTCTTCATCAATTGAGTGAGGTCTTATTCTTAACATATTTATAGTATGATCATCTCTGTCATGATCATAAAATACTTCATTTCTTGTAATGGTTGGGCCACTACATAGTATTCAGGTGAATGAGGTAGGTTGCATGCTATACACCATGGATTATTTTCTACCACATGTGTCCCATGTCTCTTTAAGGGATCAGGGGTATCTTTACCATAATTCTACTTTTGTTTGTTATCCACAGGCTTCCCATCCTTCCAATTAGTGTTGTAAGGCATATCATGTAACCTAGGCCTTTCATTTCTATAATAATTTGTTTGCCTAGTTTGATGGTTATTAGGGCTTTGTGGAACTCTGATATTTTCCCTTGTACTAAGTTTTCCAATAGCTCTTCTATTGTTTTCAATATTCACAGCAAACTTTTGAGCTTCTGCAAGAGTCATAGGAGCTCTATTTCAGAGTTCATATCTAGTTTTGGGGCCAAAGGCCTTTAAGTATAGAGGGCCATACCATCAGGAGGTTTCATTTCAGGTGAAAATTTGTGGTATAGTTTTGAAAACCTTTGGTTGAAATCCACTACTGAATCATTATAGTTCTTTTGAATGCTTGTCAATTCATGTATAGCAAAATTTGGATCATAATAACTCCTATATTGCTCTTTGAACTGATCTTTGAAATTTGCCAAGGAACTGATTGAAGCATCAGGTAGGTTTTTATATCAATCCCTAGCATCTTCAATTAGAGATAACATGAATAATTTCATAAGGATGTCTTCATATTGTACATCATACTTGTCCATTACTATCTCAAAGTTTCTGATATGTTCTTCTGCTGAAATGGAATTATTCCCAAAAAACTTTGGAAGTACATTCCTCAAGTCATTGTTAATGGGATCAGGACATATTTGGTATCTAGATAAATCTAGTTGTCTATATCCATTTATATTCAGGGGTCCTTGTAGGTTTTGATTTGGCTGGTATTGTTGGTGGTGAGGTACATTTTGGTGTATAGTATGATGTGGGTTCATACTCATATTATGTTGGTGGGGTGGAACATGCTGCTGACTAGGAGGTGGATAGGTATTAGCCATATGTTGGGAGAACATATGAACATTATGTGTTCTTAGGTTTTGTGGTGGAATGTTTTCTTGTATAGGATTAGTGTTACCTAGATTTTGTGGTGTTTTTGAGGCATTAAAACCACTTACACTCTGATGTGAGCCTTATGGATTGCTTGTAGGGGCATGCCCACTTTGTTTATGGGGAGGTATATATTTTGAGTTGCTTGTTACACATTGAGATTTTATCTGCTGCAACTCATGTTTTATTCTTTCTTCCTCCTCTTTCAGTTTGGCTAGCCTAAGCTCTTCCTATAAATTTTGTAAGTCTTGTTGCACCTCATCAGCATTTCTTGTGTCTTTTGGTGGACTATATTGAGTCTCTGTGGACACCATTTGATTAGTAGACTCATTTTGAAATCCCCCACCTTACTGTAGTGACATTTTGTAATCATATTCTACTTGCATTTGTATCCTGTCCCGTTCAAGTTGTTCCTCAAATTCAAGTTGTTTTTTAGGGTCAGGTCTATATTGGTCTAGAACATCACCAAATCTGTTTTGTTTAGACTGGGTAGGATTACTTTTTGATTGGAATCCTTCATGGAATTCTGATTCATGCAAAGGAGTAAAACTGTTATGTGTTAGTATAGGCTGTTCTGATATATTCTCCTGAGTATTCTAGTCATTAGTACATTCAGACTGATTTGACATCCTAGTTTTCTTAGTAGGGACCTTTGAGGGTGGGGAAGATTGCAATTTTTTACCATCAGTTTTGGATCTCCTACCATCCATGTTATAAGAGATTATGACACTTTAATAAATAAGGTGTCTTGAATTTTGCATGGAGTCGCCACCTCTCTTAAGAGGACTAATTTATCTTCTGGATTTTCTCTTCACTAGTAGAGTTATGATTCTTTAATTTCCTAATGCTATTGAGATGGTCTTCTACCAGGTTTTCTTATGTTGGTCCCCAATAGATTCGCTAATTCTGTTAGGTCTAAAAAACGTAGGTTATAAACCTTAAGAGGTTGCCAAGAACTCTTAGCGCTTTTGGCTAACAAAATAGGGTTGATATGATTAAAAACCCCCTTCTCTTTAGGTTCTGCCAGACCTAGGCAGGTATACCTTAATAGCTGATGCAAATTTATGTGACCTTAGTGATCTACTCACATTGGCATGTAGATGAAAGACATATATAAGGCTGAGAATTATTCCTACAGTTAATTTTTGAAATGTGAAAGGTTGTTTTAAAATGTTTATGACCAGTGCCTTATTCTATTGGGTTAATGGGGTCAAGAATTGTATGATTTCAGACTTATCTTCCTAGCTTAACTCTGACTACCTGACACCTTTTAAATATTTATACTTTGTATAAACATGCAAGACTGTTGGTTATTAGACTCTTCTTTAAAATCCCATTGATATCTCCTCAAGTTATTGTGGTTGTCTAAAAGGATTTTAACTCTACCTTGAAGGAAACCAACTAAGGTGACTTATTTAAAGGGTTTTAACTCTGAGCATAGACCAATAAATGTAAATCACTTAGAAGGACTTAAATCAACTTATTATAGAAACTAATCAAACATACCACACTGAGACAACAAATGTGCCTTGATAAATCTAAATGATTTAAATAACTGGAAAAGACCTGGTGGTGCCTACCTAGGGTTAAGGTTTTGAGTCGAGTCTACAAGCTTATATTTTTATTCCCTCAAACTCTTAATGCCTTAGATTTTTTTTTTCCCCTCGGCCTCCTGCATTGTATCTTTTAATTCGTCGTTGACCTCCTGTAGCTGGTCATCAATCACTTAAGTTGTATTTTCATGCCTTAGCACTCGTAAGTTGACTGGACCCTTTGCATTGCATTACCACTTTCTCCCATCGCGCTAGAATAGAAAAGAAAGAAAAAATGCTAAGTCTAAAAACCCTTTATGCAGTGGTGAAATCTATTGTATGTATCATTGTATGTATGTGTCTTTGTATGTGTAGATGCATATGTACAACACCGGACCTGAAAAGATGTTCAATCAGCTTCAGAAAAGTGAAGAAACAGTTGTATGCATCTTTATATGCATATCGGGCTTGTATATGATATTCGGGTGCAATTCCGGAGGTAAAAAAGGTAGATTCTATCACAGATTCCTAGAATATTCTGTGCTTGTATGTAAATGTTGCATGTATGTTGTGTTGTATGTTTGATATACGACGAGTGAGATACAATAGCCGAACTTCAAATATATTCAAATCGAGCCTGGCGAGTATACATACAAAGACAGAGTTGAAAAGTCAAAGCATTTTCCTTTGTATCTTGCATTGTATGTATCTTTGACATACAGCTGCACATACAATGTGAAATGTACAAGTGAAATATGCAAAGTGGACATGGCTGAAAAGTTAACTACATTTGTGAAATGAGTGAGGTCCGCAGTTGTATATTGGGATTGTATGTTCCCAATATACAATCAGATATACAATGGATGAGATACAATGTCAGATTTGAAAATTATTCCAATTTGGCTGATAAATGCAGTGTATCCCGTGGTTGTATGTATATTGCATTTGTAAATGCAATATACAAGGAGATGTACAAGAAAGGAGATGCAAGCTGGACCTGATTGTAGTTTCAATTTGTTTCATAATGATTTGGGGTCCGTGCCTTGTATGTGTTGCAATTGTATGTATATACAATCTCTTATGCAACCACAGATGCAAAAGTGGATACAATGGCTCGTCAGCTGGACAATGCCTATCGGCGGACACATCCAGGGTCTTTTCGATGACTGATGAGGTTACAAATATTCATCGATGGTGATCCAACCAGATGTTGCCACGTGTCTAGGTGGTTGTATGTATATGTGTTTGCATATGCAAAGATTTAAAGGTAGAAATGGGCAAAAAACATAAAATGTATGCTCGCACTGAGAAAAGTCAAAGGGGAGAAAGCTCCCTGCGTGGCATAATTTCATTGGTTGTCAACTTTTCAAAGCGATTTGAAGCCGTTGATCTTGGCGATAGGGAGGAAATCGATGGCCTTGTTTCAAATTTTGGAAAGAAGGATTTCCTTGTATCTACAGTTACATTCCAGGTGAGAAATGTTCCTGAGCACACGAACCATTGCTGTACTTCCAGCCGCGGGTAGGTAGGCCATTAATGGTAGGTTTGCAAGAGGTATGGGTCGATGGATTGACATGCCAACTACCATCTTAAAGGAGAAAATCTTCAGTGGCTACACATCTCTCGAGTGCATCTGCTCTTTCTTTCTTGGTCTCCCTACTGCATTGAATGTTTTGGACACCATTCTGATGGTGCACTGTATTTGGCAAAATTTTGATATGACATTGTACTTGATGATGAGTGCACGTTCTTGTTGTATTTAGGAGAACTGTGTCACTCATTATTTGTGGTTGGAGACTTGGGCAAAATTTTGGTGGAGTAATAAGATACAGTTTCGCTGGTGGCTCTGTTTGGTGCCTTGTGAGTTTATGAATCATATGTTGAATGTTTTATGCATAGTTTACTGGTTTCACGTTGTTTTTATATGAGAGATGCTTTGTTGCATGTGTTTGGTTATTTGTCTCCAAGTTGTGGGTATTCTTCTTTTGAATCCAAATAGCTAAGGGTTATTTGGGATTCTAGAACATGGATTTTCTGTGTTGAATGTCTAATCTCTTACCTTTGTTCAAGGAACAAATTAAATGTTTTAGGTTAAGCATTAGGAAAAATATGTTGCAACAGGGATATCATTAAGTATGAATGACTAAATACTTAGTCTTGGGAAGTATCTGTAAGGCAGACACTAAAAATTTCCCCTTGAAACCCAGTTATTGATTCAAGTTTATGGTAATCATTCGCATGTGTATGTCTATTGACTCTGAGCCCCAAGATAGGCACCAGTCTAGTCTTGTATTGAGGTTACAACCCAAGGTCCCAGTCTTGCATCCAAATACAAAATACAAACTCAATCTTCAAATATAAACCTTTAGGATATTAGAAGTAGTTTTAGGACTAAAATCCTCTGTTTCACAATTGAGCATAGGCCAAAAGCTAGCCCCTTTGCACTTATTTTATAGTTTTGGTCTGCATAAGAGAGGATTTATCTGCTTTGTGTCAACATCCCAGTAAGTTCACAAGCATATTCTATGGATGTTGAATAGGGAATACCCCCTTTGGTTCTGCAGAGCCTAAAGAAGAAGAGGAGATATTTATAGAGTCTATCTCCTGTACTGTTGGCCCCTGGCCCAGAAATCCTGTCAATCAATGATGGCTACCTTGTAGGGATAACTGGGAAGCATCCAGTTTGGGAAAAAACCCCAACAAGACCAATAAGAAGATAGTCAAATAACTCATAAGAATGAATATCAACAGAGTAGTAGAGCACCAAAGATATATCCACTGATTAAACCATCTTGCCCCTTATATTATTTCAAAAATCTCAAAGAAGTTTCTATAAAATATGACTGAAAATATAATAATATTGTATATATAATGATTGTTCTGTAATTGATGCCTCTAAACTTGGCCTTGGTTTCCCTTATATATATATATATATATATATATATATATATATATATATACGAGAAGCAACAAGCTTCAGACTAAAACAACATGCTTTTTCCTAAATTGCACCTTTTCAAATAACTAACATTTGTTATGAAACATAATTAAGAAGTAGATAAAGATACGATCGAGATATGAATCCGTTAATCATCGTAGAGAACCCATGACCGCTGGCCTGGTAAGGTCCTCCTCTCCAATGTTGCAGTATCTGGTGAATATGCTTTGCCCATTATTATTACTAATGCACTATTTATTGTTTCTCCCTTGTGATCTAATATAGCAAAACATACTTGAATTAGCATTGGCAAAATTTCAATTCAAGTTTTTCTGACCCCTTCATGCTTGTCTGGTGATGAACAAATTAATATTGGAGATATGATCAATATACTATTGAGTTGCATAGGTATCTGCGGAGATTATATCATCCATGACAAATTCCAAAGTGAAAATTTTGTCTAAACATATATGTGTGATTTCTATAACTATGTCCTCATCATTGATCTTCTCAAGAGCTATTGGTAACAATTGGGCTAATTCATTTTTCCAAATACCCTTTTTGCCTTCATTATCAAAGAAACTAGGGAATGCCATATCCAGATTTTGATCAAAATCACCAAGGTCCTCTGCTAACAAAGTGTTGAACTTTTCATGCTCATTGATTAGTTCATCATATTCCTTAAACACCTGTTTATCAACACTTGTTTTGGCTCTTAGTTCCTCTTTCTTCTCCAGAATCTTGAGGTGCTATCTTTTATGCTCTTGGTAGGCACTATGTGTTCTCTTGTGCAATTCCCATACCTTATCACTTTTCCCCATCATTTTCTCAAATATTTTCTTAATCAGTTTAGAAGCTATTTTGTATTTAACAACTTTCATTTCAGTTTCCAATTGTTCACTCTTCTTTTAGAATTTTTCTGCTTTAATCTTCCAATAATTGGCATCAGCTCTGGCCTCCACCATTCTTTTGTCAGATTCCAGGTAAGGTGAATAGTTTCTTGATGATGATGGCAACATGTCCTTATAAGTGGCAACTTCTTACCTCAGTTTTGTGTTTTCTTCCATGTATGCATTATTATTCCTTACCAATCATTCAATTTGAGCCTTTGTAAATCTAGCAACATTCACATTTAAATTAGCAGTCTCAATAGGATATGTGTCCTCAATGCACTATATCAAGAGATGACCAAATGCTTCATTTGGGTTGTCAATGATTTTAGGTCTCTTATTAGGGGGGTATAATGCCCACATTAGTAATGTCACCTTATTAGGATCATATCCTGAACCAGTTTTAATCTTATCCAATGCTTCAATACTCAGCTGTACCTTTTTGTCTTGATTTATTCTAAAGCTATAAAAAATAATGGTCAAGGTCATATCCTACCCGGAGACTAGCATCACCCCTGCCTCTTCAAGTAGTGTTCTCCCATTTTCTGGAGTCATGGTCTCCATTGCTTTGTCAATTTCTATTTGGAGCTCCTTCAATACCTCAGTTTGTACTTCAGGAGTGATGTCCTTCATTTTCTCTCTAGCCTATTTGCCTTTGTACTCATACAAGAAGGCTTTGAATTTAGGGGTTTTGATAAAATTATCATCTGAAACAAATTTTTTACTGGCCATGTCTTATATCTTCTGATAACTCATCAGGGGCTTCCATCATGACGACTTCTCTATCCATAGGAGGCTCATACTCTTCAATTATAGGCTCAAAGCCCTGCACACCTTTATCTCCACTTTCAAACTCTTCATCCTTTGTAACATTGGTATCAAGAGAGAAACTGATGTTTGGTGTATAGTAGGCTGAGGCGAAAGATGGCCCAAGGGTACTTCACATTCATCTTGTGTCTCCTTGATATTTTTACCTCTTCTCTCAAAAACCTTAGGAGGAACATCCATAGTTAATTCTGCTGCATGTGTAACTAACATGTCCAACCTTTCAACAGGATCATCAACCTCCAGAAAAGCTCCTTTATAAGTGGGATTTTTGGCTATCCTTCAAGCCTTAACTAGCATTATTTTATGATACAAATTTCTTCTTTCAACTGCATTGTTCTCATCAATATTTTTGATCAAATCGTCATCAACAAATAGCACATGGTGATATTTTTTCAAATTTTTATTAATTTTAACAGTATTTATGAAGTGTTCAGGGTCAAAGTTTTCTCTCACATTTCTTGATGGCATTCTAAAATGTTCTAATTTTTTATCAATTAATTGATATCCTTTCTCAGCAAGAATTGTAAAATCTCCAAAACACAAAGTACCAGGCATCAAGGACTGTTTATTGTGACTTTTAAGGTGCATAAAGTCATAGTAGGCTAATTGCCTCACAATCTCTAAATAGGCAACTCTATCTAGACAGGTTTTTGGCAACAAAAATGGTGGTCCTTCATACCCAAATACTCTAATCTTTGTGCAATCATTATAGGCATACCAATAACCCCAGTTGTGATTGAATCTTCCACTTCCATTCTTGTCCTTTGACATTAGAAATTTCTACACTTCCATTGACAGGTTGTAATCACATGGATGGCCTGGCAATTTATACACAGGTTTTACAAAGTATTCTTCAAAATATAGATAATGGGATCTCTCACACCTGCTATCCCAGATAGTTGTCCACATCTGCATAGTTTTGATGTTTCCATCCCTATCCAAATCTCTTACTCTAAAGAATTCATCCCACAGACACATATTTTGTCCCTCATACAAGATAAGATGCATGACCAAAGAGTAATGCCTGAATTTACTACCTCCATTTTGTATAGCAACCAAATTCATTGTAAAGATCATTGGCAAGGTACTCAACATAGTCCAGATGTTGTACATCTTGGCTTTGTATGTCTGCAGTTAGAACCATTGGTGCAACTTCCATAAATAGAGAGGCTTCCAGACCAACCAATTGATAGACATAATAATAGGTGCATCTAAAGTATTTCTCAAATAACTCTACAGAATAGGGTGGATCCTCAACTCTTGAGAATACTCCAAGACTATTTCCTTCATCTCGGGGCCTATGTAAAGGTAGCCTCCATCTCTTGTAGTAATTGCTCATATTATAGTACTCATTCAACATGTCTCTAATTTTGAATTTCATATCAAAGCTAGTGTCCAACTGAAACACCATTGATATATAGTCTTTGGTGACAGGGATAAAACTAGACCCATCATTCAACTCAATTATGCAAGTTTGTGGATTGTATTTCTTGGCCACAACTTTTGACAACTCCACATTGACAAACACATTTGGCACTATAATTTTTCCCAAGTTCAGTCTCCATGGATTGGAGACAGGTTTATGCCTATGCATTTTCCTATAGTGATAGAGAAAAAGATCATACCCTATTATTGGGGTCCATGTGTCCCCTATTTGTTTGTATATATCCTCCAATTTTTTGGCTTGGGGGTTTAACTGGGCATTTCTCCTAGATCTCTGTCCTGATCCTGGGCATTGATCTATCAAATTCTGGTTTAAGTGTCTTTCTTCTAATTTTTGTCTTTTACCCTTAGGGATTTCGGTCAGATCTTCCATGATTTAAACTTATGTAAAAGAACCCTACTTTTGTGAATGTAATTTGAACCAATATGTTGCAAATTCTAAGCCAAACTTGGAATACTTACTTGGATATCTTCTCTGGCTCTCGAATTATTATTTTTGTTACATCTTGCCCTCACTCCTAGTGGTTGCTTAATTGTTCAATCTTCTCAAGATTTGCCTCAATATACTCAATTCTGGTGTATTAATGGTATCTCATGGCAGCTCTCATATCATCGAAGGGACATTTAATTTTTGAATAAGGGTCATTTGATCGCTGCCAAACATGTCTTGTCACTATTACATCAAGATGATCAACTTTATAATCTCATCGATATGTCTCTTTGCCCTTCATATTCTTTTATTCTTTTATTTCCTTCAGGATTTTGGAATGACCCTAAATGGGGTCATACTGATAACATGACTTCCTCGTGAAATCTTCTTTATGAATAGTCTCTTCAATATTTACTTGTCTCTTCGATGTCCCTTACTTGTTATGCCATTCATCTTTTCGAAGGGACTAGGGATTACCTCACTCTGATATCCCAGACTCTCTTCAAAATACCTCCAATGTTCCTCTTTTTTCATAAATGTCGTCAGCTTATTGGCGGGACTAGAAATCATATTACTTTGATATTTCAAAGTCTTTTCGAGATGATTTTATTTACCCTTTGTAAGTGCTATCGCTTTATCAACGGGACACATTTAGGTGTCACACCGATGTACATCGGTCCCTTCGATATGCTTTTGATGTCTTCATAATATCAAAGAGACCCTTAAATGACTTACTCCGATGATCCTTAGTCTCTTCGATCTATCAGTCCCTTCGATTTTTTGATATTAGTCCAATATGCTGCCGAGTTATGTGTTTCTTCCCTTTTGGTCTAACGAATTATTGAAGAGACTCCAAAGTGAGTCTCCCTGATATGGCGGTTTGTCACTGATATTCTTCATATTCACTTATCGAAAAGACCCTAGGGTGGGACTTAGTGATATAGAAGTGCTTTTCTTCAATATGGTTTTTTGCTTTTATGGTGAAGGTGCCAAAATATGAACTTATTAGGGTTAAGACTGTGGGTCAAATGGATGTATTATTTTGAGCGGGGAAAATTTAGAACGGTATTTTGGGGATAATATGATGGCGGAAAATGATTTTTTGTATAAAAATTTTGGGGTTAAAATTTTGTTCCAACAGGGTCCAAAATTCGTGACCCTCATCCAAAACATCTATTAGACACAAATCAAACCAAATTTTATAGAAATTTTTTAGATGATTTAGTGTTACCTAGAAATATTAGCATAAGTCAAAGATCATTTGAAAAATGTAAACCTTGGTATGTCAAAATTAATAAACAATGAATCTCTTGTTGTTGTAAAACACATGTGCAATTTAATTATTATTATGAAGTTTTTTGATATATATGTTGTACTGTACATACTAACATGATTATACATGAATGTGGTATTAATATGCCACCTAAAACAATAAAGGAGTTTATAGCATGTTTGTTTTTTGAAAGATCTAATGGATATTTATTTTATTTAAGTTCATGTATTTCTAGACAATGCACTAGTTGTGGCAATCTTTCATTCTTAGGAGTTTGTATGCATGAAAGTGTTGAAAACAGTTTTGGACAACAATTAGTGGATATTAAAATAATTAAGAATGTTGAGTATTCTTTAAAGGATGGAAAATGTGGAAAGCGTTGTGATTTAATCACAAAAAAATTAGTGTGCATGCATTCATATCAGAATTTAAGAGTAAGATTGTACCAAAATATGCCAAACACTCTCAACATGCTCGATGACTTGATAGACAATTTCGCACATGTAGAAACATTTCCAGTTGGAACTATACTATCAGTGGTTGATTTTGTAGAAAACTATACTCTTGCTCCACAAGAGGAAATCCAATTACAATATTATAATTCAGTGCAGGTGGTTATGTTTGTTCATATTGTATACAGGCATGCAGATGATAGTATAGAGGATGATAGAATTTTTTTGAGGGAATATCATTTCTATTTGTGCGACAATTGGTTACACTTGTCAGAGTTTGTGCAATATTGTTTCAATATATTTTATACAAATTTAAGAGAAAGAGGAATCTAGATGACAAACATCTCATATGGTCAGATAATTGTATGGGACATTTCAAGAACGTTTGAATGTTTTATTCATTAAGTAGGGTTCACAAGGAAAATAATGTCCAACATATGTGGAGTTTTTTTGAAGCTAGACGTGGTAAAGGAGAACATGATGGAGCTGGTGCATGTGCTAAAAGAATTCTTGCTAGAGAGCAATTGAAATTTGAGGATGCGGTAAAATTTAAAGATTGACATGTGATTGTGGATTGGTGAAATACAAAATTATCTATAGGATCAAGTGAGTACTCTACAATTCGACGATTCTTTTGGTTGGTTGAAGAAGAGAACATTCTACCTAGACTTGATTGTGATACAATCAGTGGATCTACTAAATGGCATTCATTCAAGAGTTCAAATGCAAGCACATGGACTATATGGACAAGGGAGCTTGCATGTTTTTGTTAGTTTTGTATTTAAGGAGATTGGGAAGCATGTGAGAATATAGAATGGGTTGAAGAGTGGAAGCAAAGATCGTTGACACCTGCACAAACACACGATCAATATGAAACAACATTTGAAGACAATGATCAAGTGTTTGCATCAGATGACTATGACCACGTTTCAGACCTTGTACAAGAAGGTAATTTAATTCAATTTATTTCACTTTATTACTATTTTGTAATATATTTAATTATATATGGATGCATGTATGTAGAAATTGGTTAAATTACATGTCACACAAGTTATTGAATTAAATTTTGTTTGTAGGACATGCGTATGCTGTTGTTGCACCTGAGAAGAATGAAGAGGAAACAAAATATTGGTTGGGTCTATGTGTGGAGACTAAACATAAGTTAATAGCACCTTGAGAAGATGATGATGGATTTCATTATCCAACAAGTTTGGTGATGGTTGTTGGCACTTGGTTATGAAAATACCTAACAAGGAAGAATGGTTTGCCTGCATTCGAAGATTATGAAACACATAAGAATATTATACACTACTCGCATTTGGTGGTGGCAAAAAATATAAAACTAGTGAGGTATTGTGGAAGACCTGCTAATAAAGAGCTATGGATAATTACTATGGAAGAGCATGAGACAATCATAGATGCATTGCAAAAAAGAACGGATGCAGATGATACAATGGAATCAATTTTTAGGTATGTATATATAGTTGTATATATTTAATTGATACTTAATATAGTTGTATTAAGTCATCCCTTTAGCTCCCCTTAAGCCATCCTCTTCCCTACCCTTAATCAATTTCCTATAAATATAGAACTAATTTTCTCTCATGACACATAATTTTCTCCCCTTACACCCCCTCTCTTACATCCCCTTAAGTCATCCTCTTACATCACCTTAAGTCATCATCTTAGCTCCCCTTAATCCATCCTCTTACCTCCCCTTACATTCATTATTTTTGCAGGTCCCCTACAAGTCTAGAGATCCTCCATGATTGTATCAATGAACATTTGTATATTCTTTCATTCTCATTTCACCTTCTATAAATTATTCTCTTTAACTTAAAATTTGTATTGACTCATGTATATATAGTTAATTTACTTACATTCATTATTTTGCAGGTGTACCCTACAAGTGGATTTTTGCATGATTGTCACTACAAGTTTTGACCATACAAATTTGTTAGATCAAATTTGTAGTCTTCAACTTAAAGTGAATGCATTAGGTAATTGTATATACTCATATCTTTCATATCACATGTTATCTAGTTACATATTCCATCAATGTTTTGTGTTCTTGAAATATTCTTTCATTCTCATTTCACCTTCTATATTATTCCCTTTATCTTAAAATTTGTATCGACTCATGTATTTTATGCTTATATACACAGTTAAAATTTATTTATTGTCATTTTGTATCCTTAAGCCATCATCACATTCATCACATACTTTGAGACAAAAAAGAGAGGATGCAGATTCAACCTACAACATGGAATACTTGTAAATACATGTAAGTATATATATATAGTGGTTGTATGTCATCTTGTTGATTGTATTGATGAACATTTGTATATTATTTCATTCTCATTTTACCTTCTATATTATTCTCTTTAACTTAAAATTTGTATCGACTGATATATATATATATATATATATATATATATATATATATAGTTTATTTACTTACATCCATTATATTTG
This sequence comes from Cunninghamia lanceolata, assembly GCA_027924645.1. NCBI lineage: Eukaryota > Viridiplantae > Streptophyta > Pinopsida > Cupressales > Cupressaceae > Cunninghamia > Cunninghamia lanceolata. The sequence goes on along the minus strand of BSBN01000847.1, from coordinate 2,593,728 downwards.
CAGGTGTACCCTACAAGTAGATTTTTGCATGATTGTCACTACAGGTTTTCACCATTTAAATTTTTTAGATCAATTTTGTAGTCTTCAACTAAAAGTGAACACATTAGGTAATTGTGTATATACTCATATCTTTCATATCACATGTTATCTAGTTACATATTGCATCGATGTTTTGTGTTTTTGATATATTCTTTCATTCTCATTTCACCTTCTATATTATTCCCTTTATCTTAAAATTTATATCGACTTGTAACGCCCGCCTTGAACGCCTAAAAGAATACACACTAATGCAATATGAAACAAATTTTTTTTTTAAAAAATGATTAAGTAACGTTAACAAAAATCAATTACGACATATTCTCTAAGGGTCCAAGGCTGCATCACTTAACAAATCAACTAACATAATTTAACATACATTAGTAACTGATCCAAATCCATACTCAAATAGATAACTTGTTCACATTCATTGCAATCATCAAATAACGGAATCTGTATGATAAAATACATAACTGAAATGTTTTCATATAAGTACATCATGACGTCATTACATTGCCACTTTTAGTCTACATCAAAGTTACATACATAAAGAATGTTCTGTTACACAAATCTGGTACAAGGTTAAGCACTTACATCATCATCATTGGAACAAGTACAACTGGAACAAATCCTTTCTGCATATGATCTTGACAAGAGTAACCAATGGATACAATAGCTCTTCCACCCAACCATGTGGAACCCTAAGGTCCACCCCCCGAGCTAGGAGTTAACATGAGGTCCCAAACAATGACAGTCAGGTAGACAAAGACTAACATGAACAAAGGACGACCAAATGCCAATACAACACATGGCAATATCAATACAACACAACATAACTTAACTTAACTTTCACTTTCACTTCCAGAGGCAACACAAAACAAATGAGGAGAGACCGAACAAGGGATGCTAGGTTGTAGTAGGGAGAGTGTCATCGCACAGTCCTAACATGGGTTATCCTGACAGCCTCTCACTAGGCGCCGGCCCCATAGGGTGACACATGCGGAATCGACCTTCCTTTCATGAGGACAAGGAAGTCAATCATGCCGACCAGGCCTTCTCTACCCATCCTTAGTCTAAACAAGCACTACAGGCCATGGGAGAGGAATCCATTAATCTTATTAATGTGAAATCTACCCTTAACCCCTTAGTTTATTTTTAGGTTATCACTTGATTAATCTACTTCCAACGGGTTATCCTGACTGCCACTTTGGGCGCCGGCCCAATGTTGAAAGCCACTCTCCTTCCTAACACCTAGTAACCTTGACATCATACAAGACTTATAACAAAACACGAATATATACACTGCAAGGCATAAACCCTCTTGCATCAAAATAGAATCATAACATCAATTGTTATCCAACACTATTAACATTACAAGACTTTATTCTTTTACAGATTTCAGGTCTCTCCTTACGACAAAACGGTACAATAAGAGCACAAGAGGTTTGATATTTCATCCTGAGATTATTACTTTACAAGACACAACATTCAACCTTGACAGAACCTCATTATACTTCATACTTTGTTTGATACACATAAACGCTATTACATCGTAATTACAAAAACAACAATACACAAGTTGCGAATACTTAACAACGACAACTTAGCCTCTGGAATACAAGTTTGAACAACCTCAATCCAACTCATCACAACACTCAATCAATTCCATTCAAATTCAGGAGATGAAATACTACAGTTCATTCTCAGTTTAATGCAAACAACTTCTGAAATAAAATCAACATTATATTACAACAATTAAATTAATACCTTGCAACTAAATCTCTAACTAACCTTTATATTGTTTCAAAAGATAAATAAATTGATTAACTAAAACATTACAACAATTAATAAAAGAACCACTTAATTCCTGTTTACTATTCGACACTTCCACAACGATATCTTACGGCTGAACGGTAATTACACGGGGAGGGTTCAATCACGAAAAGTTTGTTATCCTTCATACGGTCTATCAGACATTCTAATGAGCTCAACCAAATGGATTCTTTTATGATGATTTGAAGATGTTTCTGAAATTGATCTTATCTGTGGTGATATAATTTCTCAAGAGAACGATCGTAAATGCGCCCTATGCGAACAGCTTGGGATAACTTACTACTGAGATGTAAAATTGCTATTGACTGTTTTACCACTGATATGCATTCGGTCTGACGACTTCCAGCTATGATTACTAAACTTGCAAACTTACTGCGTTGACGGTAACCACGTAAATCGTTTGCTCATTTTCTAACGAATAGCAATACTCACAAAAGACGGTGACAATCTGGAGTTGGCTTCTAACAATTTCCAAACCAAAAGATTCTTTCTACAGTTGTGCAGATTTCCAACATAACAGTAAGATGAACATTTCAAATTTTAATGATCGGACAGAAGGTTACATGTCTTTGCTTGCAACTAGGATCTCAGAAAACTAACCAAAATCGCTGTTTTATACTGAGTTGATCTCCTTACTGCTCTGGACATGATACAGAATGCTACAAACCCCGTTCCACTGAACTCAATCTGGAAAAAATGCTATGTTACAGCAATGGTTTCGATAGATCTTTGTTCACTAAATACATTGCTACAGAACAAGGGTATATAGAGCCAAATGTAATGCGCCAGTCGACTGTCTACGGGAATTTGCACACTGGTATTCTATAGTTATCAGAAGCAATCTCTCTACAGCTCATGGTTTGAGAAAGATAAGCATTAGAATTCCTTACTACGCATCCAGCTCATAACTCAGAACACCTTCCGACAGTGGCTGTCTACATGCTATCCTATGTATTGTGTTCACACTAATCCATAACAACCCTCCTGCAAACCTTTTTGAAAGAACTCCAACTGACAGTCAAGTCAGCGGCCTCCCTGGGCATGGCGACCATCAATTGGTAGTGGAAAAAGATATAGACAAGCGCCAAAAATAACTCTACTATGTTCTTCTGTAAAGGGGAGCAGCTTAGGGTTTCATACTGGCTCATCCTTTCGACCTTAGAAGACAATATTCCAGTCGTCTGCGGGCCATTCTCCCTCTGGCAGATATGCGCCCAGCCATGCGGCTAGGAAACAAGGAACGTGTGCAGAGTTGTATCCAAACGGAAGAACCTTTAATAATCGAAAATGAAAAGGTTTCAGTCGCTCCAGCTATGGCATAGGTTAATCAATGGAAACACCGTATGGTACTAAGTGAATGGCGGAGAAAAAGGGATTCGAAACTTTCATACAGGCGAATGAAAGCAAGGCAGAAACGAGTGACAGCAAGGCAGAAACGAAATGAAAACAAGCCAGCGGCTATCTAATACCGTTGGTCCATGAAGGAATAATACCAAAGGCAATATACATGGGATATCGATACACCAAACTGGAGGTAAAACGAAATGAAAAGGCTTCATAAATTTTCACCAATTCGCAGGACCATAAGACAAAGCAGCGCTCTACCAATGACGCCCTAGCTTGCAGATATAAATGGCCTAGAAGATGATGAAAGGCAGAGAAACTTAAAACGACTCCTGGTATAGCTAGGCTCACAGCCATAGAATTTTGCAAGTGGAGCAGAGGTGAAACAGATCTAAGAATTGCTACTGATTTCCAAACCAATTGCTCAAATCGTTATAAGTTACAGCGCTGAATTGTTTGTTGCCAGAATAGTCTAATGGATGAGAGGGTAAGGAAATGGCAAAAAGGCAATTCATGACTGAAACTACGCAAGAAATCTAGACTGAGAGATCTTTCGGAAATGTCGTCTTACATCTTCAAACCCTACCTATTTAACGCCGGTCTGAGAGCGCATACATAAGGTATTACTGAAAAACATCCTCAATGATAAAAAGTAAACCATCAAAAATGAATGATTGCAGGAATGACAAAATGATTCGGTCAAAGCAGTGGACGGAAAACATTTAACTTACGGAATCCTTGAGCAGAAACGAAATGTTTAAACCCTAAGAGAAGATGCTGATTACACACTGAGAGGACAGTCTACAGAACTATTTGGAATCGAATAAACTATAACCACATTTGCAGATTTGAAATGAAGTTCAGAGATAAGGCATTCGACGGAACCTGATTTCGCAAATCACCTCGACGAACCTGCTCCAATTGTTGCAGTTCCAAGCTGCTTCTTTCCTTTCACCTGTGATGATGTCCTTGATGCACCTACAGCTCTTTTATAACTCAGTCTCTCTCCTCTCCAAGGGCTTGGCACGCGATTTCGTGCATAACTCCTTTAAAGAATATGTATTTTTTTTTATTTAATTAAAAGATCCCAATTATTAGATATTTTATTTTATTATTATTTTTTCTTTATAGCCGACCCAAAAATATTGTTATAAAAAGAATAGTACTATTTCGACAATATATAATTTTGTACTATACTTTAATTTATCTTATTAATCAAGTTGTGAATCACAATTTACAAGCGTGATTATATCTATTTATTTATTTAAATATTTATTATAATTAATATTATATCGAATAATACAAACTTCTTACAACTTTATTTATCAACAACACTTCTATTAAAATAATAATTTATTTATAGCTAAAATCGACAACTAACGACATTATGCCCATTTAACAACATTTATACTCTTCCGTAGAATAATTCTAATTAAAGCACAACATTACCACACATACTTAGACACCTGCAGAACTCATTAGACTCCAAGATACAATATTACCTGACAGTAAGACATGGGCGAACGACAACAAATAACCTCAAGGGTAAATTGACGACCAAGAAACACTGACTAGGGACCTCACGTTAACTCCAACCAACTAATCCATTGGCGAAGGCACGCTCAGACCTGTAATCAGGTGGAGTCGATGCCTAGTACCTGCATCCTGCAGCAACGCACAGTTAACCATAACAAGATATACATATACATCACATGCAGTCCTATCGTGAATGGAAATCGCAGTGGGGTAGGGTACTCGAGAACGAGTAATACGACACTGTTCCATTCACGTTTATGAATAACAATCAACTATATTGAACAATGTAACAGATTACTAGTCTACAACATAAAAGGATCAACTAACTTCCAATCCCATATAATGAATAACATCAAAGCATCTAAAACATCAGTTCATTTATCAAATTGTAAAGCATAAAATGACATAATCCATCATCAACATCTGTTATCATAATAATTAAGTTCATACTGAAATAGCAAAATAACTAGAAATCCATCATCAACGATCTAAAAATACTGTCAAAATGTCCAGTACTACTAAGCAAACATCAGTCCAAAAGACGATAATTTGAGGGGCACTACACGACTCATGTATTTTATACTTATATACACAGTTAAAATTTATTTATTGTCATTTTGTATCCTTAATCCATCATCACATTCATCACATACTTTGAGACAAAAAAGAAAGGATGCAGATTCAACCTACAACATGGAATACTTGTAAATATAGGTAAGTATATATATAGTTTTATATAAATTTAAATACATGTTTTGATGATATATTGATATTGCTTATATACATAGTTAAAATTTATTTATTGTCATTTTGATATCAAGTGGCGTGAAGAGGCTACATTTTGATGATCCTCCACAAGTTTTGGATTTCCTTGAGATGACATAGACACATTTTGTAAATATTATTTTGAGTTGCATATATGCCAAATTTGTATATGTACATACACAATTACTCTACACTTTTACATATATAAATCAATATTTGATATATTTTGTTCGATATGTGCATGTTTTCCTACTTTGAAAGTTATTAAAATTTGAATGTATAATCAATTTGTCATGTATATTACTGATAAATTTGGTTGCCTTGGGCAACTTCACCAAATTTAAATATATTCTAATTAATTATATCAATTGTGATTAAACATGAGTCATACTTTGAATTCTTTGTTCCCCTTAAGACATCCTATTAGGACCCCTTAAGCCATCCTATGAGGACCCCTTAAGCCATCATTTCTCATAATCACTTTGTCATGTATATTACTGTTAAATTTGGTTGCCTTGGGCAACTTCACCAAATTTAAATATATTCTAATTAATTATATCAATTGTGATTGAACATGAGACATACTTTGAATTCTTTGATCCCCTTAAGACATCCTATTAGGACCCCTTAAGCCATCCTACGAGGACTCCTTAAGCCATTATTTCTCATAATCACTTTGTCATGTATATTACTATTAAATTTGGTTGCCTTGAGAAACTTCACCAAATTTTTATATATTATAATTAATTATATCAATTGTGATTGAACATGAGACATACTTTGAATTCTTTCATCCCCTTAAGACATTCTATTAGAACCCCTTAAGACATCCTATTAGGACCCCTTAATTCATATATATCATAATTAATTATATCAATTGTGATTGAACATGAGACATACTTTGAATTCTTTGATCCCCTTAAGAAAATTTTGAATTCTTGTATATTGTTGATTTTCATGATCTTGAATAGCATCAAAAGTAATACATGTATAGCATCTAAAGTAATGATATATAACATGTGCTTCACATTTGTATAATTCCCTATTCCTATTCTAATACTATTGAATGTTTTGACTACATGAATCAAATTTGTAAAGTAAAAATATTTGAAATGCTTATGTTTTTGCTAACTTGTGAATATTTTATTATTGTTTTCACTACTATAAGTAGTTAAATTTCATAAATATAACTATAAGAACCTTAGATAACATTATTGTAAATAAAATATGGTCTCATAAGGATAACTAATTTGTTCAAGTTAAAAATGCATAAATGTACATGTGTAAATGTACAACAATAGTCCATAAAATACTAAAATTAATAAAGTCCATGAAACAATATATAAAGTCCATGAAACAATATATGAAGTCCATGAAAATACTGAAACATACATAGATCTAGTCCACATGTGAAATAATGAAATATAGAAACATGTACATATAGAGTCCATGAAATACTGAAACATATATAGATCTAGTCCATGAAATATTGAAATACTGAAACATGTATAAAGAGTATGTATGCAACATGCACTGTAACATATATAGAGTCTGTGGAATGTACTAAAACATATATATGTCTAACTCCTATCATCCCTATAATCAAGAGACCTCTTCACTCCACACAGACTAGAATGATCTGAATCAGTCTGAACAAGAGATAGAAACTTGAAATTAGAATTAAAATATTTTAAAATGATAATTTAATTCATTTTAATTTATAAAATCATAAAAAATACTGTATCAGACAGCTCATCTCCTCTGACGACCTACTCTGCATGCTCTGCTACATGACCTGTCTCATGCTATAGAAGAAAAAGAATTTAACACATGTCAACATATATTCTATTGAAATTTACTTTAAGCTCACAATGTATATTATAATTGACTTTAAATATAATCTAAAATTTAAATTATACCATATGAGGCTTCTCATCTCCTCTGTCATCCTGCTCTGCATGTGTTGTTGTAGGTGGTATGGCATCTGTAGACACTCAAAAATGTCCACTTGTCACAACTTTATATCATCTAGGCATCTTGTAGCATCTTTGACCTAAACAATCCATATCATCACCTAACCTAACATTTTCCTCTAATAAATTAAATAAATATAACATTTATTTAATTTACCCCATCCATCACATTTTTAAATAAATAAATTTTACTTATTTATTTACCCCTCTTTCCTCTTGAATTTAAATAAAATAAAATATTTGTGCTCACATTTATAATCAAAGATTCTATATGTGATCATAAAACCACGATGAGCCTCTTAGCCAAACTTTATGCAACTCGTGATAAAGAGGTTATCACTCCACCTATCCCTTCTTCCATACCCATCCATGAACAAGATATCCAAATTGCTCCTATCCATCCTCTATCTAGCCCCATCCATGATCTACATACATCTACCTGTCATGATGAGACATGTGCCTCCCAAGAACACATAAACATAGAAGATCAAATCAATACCTTGGATCTTAGTGAACACTATGTTAATCAAGATCCTAATGATCCTTTCGCATCCACCATCAACTCCATTTCAAATCCATCATGTCCTATTAGTCTATCCACCTTTATCCATGAGTGTTCCTCCTTAGAACACCAACAACCATTATCGTCTATTTCACCTTCTCCATCCAATAAGGAGCTCGTGTCTAGTGTTCCACCTACACCTAGTCCCACAGTCGATTGCATCCTCCAAAACATGAACTATCAAGGTAAAGGCCTAGGCCTTCTTGAACAAGGTGTTTTGGAGCCAATCCATGTCAAGATCCCTCCGTGCTCATTTGGCCTTGGATACACACCTCAAGGTCAACAATCTAACAATATTGGTACTTCCTCCATGCCTCCGAAGTCCACCACTTTCCATCGTAAATCCTATCACATTCCTAAAACATATGTCACCATTCCACCTCCATCCTCTGATAGATGTCAAAAGCATGTGACCATTCACCTTCCACCATCCAATTTGCCTCCGCTCCTTCCAACTCCTAGTGTCTCTCCATCCGCTTTGCTTCCACTAGTTCCAACACCTTATCCACCTACCCATAAGTCCTCTAGAAATCCCAATTATGACCAGCAAATGCACATATTGTCTAAACATGAAGCTTCCTCTCCTTCCACCATACCTATGGGATTCAACAACAAAACTTTGGATGCCTCTACCTATAAAGTCAAAAATCCTAAAGGTCCTAATGTCTTAGGATATCAATCCAAAGGTAAAGAATCAAAGCAAGAACTATCCCCAAAGCTGCATACACACACACACATCAAAGAAAAAATGAAAAAGGTGTGGGTCCCCAAGTAACAAGCAATTACCTCAAAAGCTACACAAAAGTTGCATATATCCCAACCCATACCACCACAAGCAAAGTCAAAAACTAAAATGGTATGGGTCCCTAAGCAACAAGCCATCAAGTCAAATGAGGCATCCACCTCTCGTGAATCCCAACCATCGCCTTCCGTCCATTCCATCCAAAAGCAGCAAAATCTGCCATCCCACATGAAAAGTAAAAATCATAAAAATATTGAGTCTATGTGGGTCCCTGAATGCTTACATCATCCATCTCCTAAGAGAACAACACCATTGCTTCCTACACCAAAATCCCATTGTAAGATTCAATGTTTATCACGGTGTGTGCAGTCGTTGGTCATGATTCCCTTCCATCCCACAACTCCACATACCTCCATCTCCCTATCCTTTGTCCACTATCCTAGATATCTTCCTCATCACTTCCTTATGGTCCATGCTTTTGTATAAGCCTTCCATCCATCTTCCATGCATAAATCCTTCCATCCATCATCCACATCATAATCCATTATCTTCCCTCCATAATCCATATCATAATCCACCATCTACCTATCCCATCTCACTTTCATGCAATCTCCCCTACCAACATCTTTGAGCACACTTGACACGGTCCATGCGATGACATCTTTCTAGCGGGACTATTACTTTCATGGCTCTAGACACTTGAGTCCCTCCTATCCATATCCACCTATCCCAGTCAAAAAAGTCAAAAAAAAGAGTAAAAAAAAAGGTTAAAAAAAAAGAAAAAAAAGTAAAGATAAATCCCTTCGTCCAATGGTGAAAACCTGGAAAACAGGTACTCTGGATAAGTACCATGATGAAAACCTGGCAAACAGGTACTCTGGATAAGTACCATGATGAAAACCTGGCAAACAGGCGTCATGCGTAAGTTTGATCTTCTATGTCACCTACACTTGGGGGCACCTTGTCTCATCCTCCTATCATGTTTTAACTTATCATTGTTCATCCTATCATATCCTATCTTACCATCCTTATCCATCCACATAAATATACCTATCATATTAAGTCCATCCATCCATCCTTCCTCTTCTTCATCTTGATAAAGATTGGGGGAAAAATGTTGAAACATGCTATCACTATCCTATCATCATAAGCATTGTCAAGAAAAATCTTAAGTATTATACCTAGAATGGGGCATGTTATTCTGATGCGACATAGCCTTTGAGATCACATCCTTGCTCTCTTATGCATACATCCGATGTAGCCTATCCTTTTATCCATCTACCTATCCTGAGTCTTCCATCCCATCGACTATCGCATGTCCTTTTATCCATTCATCCTAATCCATCCTATATCCTTTCTTGCACCTAGACTTGGTTTTATCCCTTGTCATTGGCATTTCACATAAAGGCTACCAAATTTGTAAATCCATTGATGTTCAAAGGATTTAAAAATCCAAAAAAATCATAAAAAGTCTTAAAAAATCCAAAAAAACCATAAACTATCCTAAAAAAATTCAAAAAAATTGTAAAATACCCTGAAAAAAATCCAAAAAAATCATAAACTGTCCTGAAAAAATCCAAAAAATCACAAAAAGTCCTGAAAAAATCCAAAAAAATCATAAACTATCCTGAAAAAATCATAAAAAATCATAAACATATCAAAAATCCAACAAATCATAAAAAGCCTTGAAAAAATCCAAAAATCAAAACAATCATACCAAATCAATTCACCAAATCAATTCTTCCAATCATTCAATCCAAAATCAATCATCAAACTCCGATCAAATCAAATCAGCAATCAAATCATCCAATCATCGAATTTAATCACCAACATTGCATCATCAAAATAAAAAACAAATCAAATCCTATCAAACCTTTCAAATCAGAGTGAATCAATCAATGAAAATCAAATCAATCATCATCACCATCAATAAAACACCAATCAGAACTACATCTCATCTCTATTGTTAAGTGCCTTGATCCCATGGATACAGGGTATGTAGGTAGTCTAGAGTACGAAGGAAGTGCCTAGATTCAGGCACAAGACGATATTAATCTTTCTTCTATCTCTCATCTTCTTCTATCATCTATCTCCATCAATTCATCAATCTTTCAAAATAATTCTTCCAATCAATTCCTTTCTTCAATCTTCATCAATCAATTCTTCAATCACTTCTTCTTCAATCTCATCATCCAAGCAATAAACTCAAATGCAAGTCATCCTTAAAACCATACCAATCAAGTTAATCAAGCTTGCCAAATTATCCAATTGTAATCATCTGGCCTTGATCCTAGCCTTGTTGCAATCTCAATCATTATTCAATCAATCCATCATCATTATCCTTGTGTTGATCTAGGGATATATCGTTCCCCACCATGACAACACTATCATCATCATCATCAATCAGCAATTAATCTTTGGTTTGCAGCTTGATAGGGGCAATACCTTGTTTGTTTTTGTTTCATTTGTACATGCTTGCTTGTGTGTGTTATCATTTTTATCTTGCATTTGCATCTATATCCAACCCAACTAATATTCATATCTTGTAACTAGACAAGGTTGTATTATGCTGGGGCATGAGACACATTGTCACCTTGGTCCTTATACCCTAGTGCATAACATCTTGTGCTATATCAAACATATGGTTGCTCACTTTCATTGCAGCATAACGCATCATCCTTTCTTCTATCCATTTCCTTATCCTTCTTCCTTGACCAATCCATTTCATTTCGAGAGCCTACGCGTGTTCCTTCTAACCTGCATATCCTCTCGAGGGGGCATCATCATCCAATCATTCCATTCTCATCCTATCTTTCCGTCGTCATCTTTTTTTCTCCTATCCATAACTTAGCTTCTTTGAAATGATGTTACTCGACACAAATCTCATCATCTCAAACATCATCCCAAAGAGGGGCAAAATGTAGACACTCAAAAATGTCCACTTGTCATAATATATCATCTAGGCATCTTGTAGCATATTTACCCTAAACAATCCATATCATCACCTAACCTAGCATTTTCCTCTAATAAATTAAATAAATATAACATTTATTTAATTTACCCCATCCATCACATTATTAAATAAATAAATTTTATTTATTTATTTACCCCTCTTTCCTCTTGAATTTAAATAAAATAAATCTTTTATTTTATTGAAATTTATCACTTTATCCTTTCCCCCATTTAAATAAATAAATAATTTTATTTATTTATTTTTAATCCTCACATGCATCATAAATTAAATAATTTAATAATTTAATTATGATTTTGCCCACCTTCCATTTCTATCTTAACTAATCTCTCAAATCACTCTTCCACCTTCCAATTTCCTCTCAACTCATCTCCAACCACCTTCTAATCCCATCTCCCAAATCACTCATCCACCTTCCACTTTTCTCTCCCAAGTTGCATAGCAACTTTCCAATTCGATTGTAACTCATGAAATGGAAAGTTTTATCCTTCCATTATCTTATATTGCCTATAAATTGATACATTTTCAAGCCATTTCACATGGATGAATCTCTCAAGCACCATTACTCTGCCAAAATTCCTCCGCATCCATCACCAATCTATTTTCTTCCTCTCATCCATCAATCTTCATCTTCATCGTTGTGCTACAAAAACATGAAGCAATCAACATTCGTATCAGCTACAAGCAATCTAAAAAAGAAACAAGGAATCACTCAACCCATATGATATTATTTTGGTTTGCATTTTTTTATTTTGTTTTGGGTTTAATTTCTTGAGATTGGGTTTGAATTTGATTTTGTTTGTTTGATCTTTGTTAAATTCTACCCAACACAACATCAATAGGATGAAATGTGTCACTAACAAGGTCCTACAAGGTCATTTATAAAGCACATGTGTACAAATTAGGTTAAAACAAATATATTCACTTGTGTACCCAATTTTGTTTTAATCTATTTAAAAGACCTACATATTGCATGTACACAGATAATTTTTTCAACAACTTGAAATGCAGTCGACTCCTGAAATTAACTTGGATCATCTAGGTGTGATGCAATACCCATTCTCATTGTTGTGTCAACCTACATAGACATATATTTTTAATATAAGTACATGCACATTTGATATAGTGAATTCAAAATACAAAAATCTAAGTGTAATTTTTTTCAACAGTATACATACAAGTGGCTCATGTGAGACGCCTGACAATGGAGGAGCGCTTGGCACACCCTCTGGAGGATCTGATGTGGAAGTCAGATTACTTCCTTGAACTACCATAAATATTTAACACATGTTCAGGAATGAATTATAAATTAAAATCAAGTTAAAATTATTGATATATTTGTAAAAAAACAATCAAAATACCCCAAATGGGTGGCCGACATGAACAGGTGTCGATGCAAAACAAAATCAATCAAAAGAACTCATTGTGCTTGTGGCCATCATCTACACCAAACAATTTGATTGTTAAAATATTATAATTTAATTGATCTATATGTTCATTAAAAACACGTCCTTAAAATTGTTATAAATTCAACATGTGTACCTATATATATATACCTTTGTCGAATGATCAGTGGGGTGATCCTCAGCAATTAGAAAATCAACAAATGAATTGATATCATCAGATGCTCCATGTGCAGCTAACGTGGGTGTTGTCTGATCAGGTCCATAATATAATTCATTACAACTTGTACACATATGAGGTGTCGACACATATGGAGTGGTACTAGGACCAACTCCACCATCAGCTCCTCCACGATCTCGCCCACTAACCCCAACTACCCTCACAGAAGTCTGCTCATCGAGGCTAGCCGAGAGCGCACTCAATGCTCCTAGTGCGGATGCCACTACACGATGCTGGATGTGTTGCAAATATGTGCCTAAGTGGTGTTGTCATTGATGTCAACATATCCTTGTTGCCATTGGTGTCAATTGTATCATATATTGTTGTCTGTATAGAAGACTGGATTGTTGAGGATATTGAGAAAATTAATGACAATCAATGCATGCGGACCATATAGCTATGTAGAGGATTGTCAAAAGTTCCTCTAGTTAAGAATTGAGAAGTTCGGATGAAGATTTGAAGAAGTTATGGCCATCTGAGTAGAACCAGATTTTACAGTATTCAGAAGAGACAGTGTGACAGTAAGTTGGTCCGGATTACTCCGCAGTGAAATATTATGGTCTGCGGATCTGAAGGCATGTCTAGGAAGTCAATCTATATCATCAACTCCAGTGGTTCATGGTTTGGAGGTCCGCAAGCTATCTTTCTAGTTTGACAGTCATGGCAGATAGTGTTATTGAGGTTCCGGAGGAAGATACAAATGATTCTGGCAATTTGGTTTAGAGTGAATGTTATTGGTGAATTCAATGTACTTGTGGAGGTCTCTGGATTGTGTGGCTACTATGTTGGAGCTCCGCATTGAAGTTTGAGATTGTTGATTGAAGATTTCTTCTCTGAGGTTGATGTTCTTCCCAGTCTTGGTCGACCGGATGTTCCTCGCATGTTGCGGATGATCTAAAGAGCATTTTATGAAGGATGGTATGTTAATGGAGGAAGTTTCAAATCTCAGCTCTGTTTGGCCGACAGTGTAAAGATCCGCGTTAAGTTTAGCCGACCTTGTTGATCATTCCAAGGTTGATGAAGTATATAAATACTTGTTGAAGAGTTGTGGAAAATTATCCTTGCTTGAAATGAATTAAATCCGAAGAAAGAGTCAAAAGCAGAGCATAGAAGAAGAGGAGTGAAGGGAGTATAGAGTGAAGAGTCAATGAAGAAGAATTTGAAGATAGGAGCAGAAGTTTTTTTGTGTGAGCCATCAAAGGGACTGATTCAGGCATAAATGTAGATGCTATTTCTTAGTTCATTATCTCTGTGTAAATCATAATTTCTTATAGGTAGTGAGCCTCTTCTTGAGCAGTGAGCTTTAGATAGTGAGCCCAAAGGCATGTGCCTTCTATTTTCTTAAGTACTTTTAATAGGGTACGCATTTTGTGGGTTAACCCCCACTGTGGTTTTTCCCTTAACCGGGTTTTCCACATCAAAATTCTGGTGTTGTGTGTTCATGTTGTTTCTGCTCATGTGTTGATTTATGCTTAAATGTTTACATCATTAATCTAAAGATTTAAAAGTTCAGAAAAGGATAAAGTTTAGGGACAACTGATTCACCCCCCCTCTTAGTTGTCCAGACTAATTCCAACAATTGGTATCAGAGCCAAGTTCCTCTAGAAGAAGCTTAACTGCTCGAGGAGATCCAGGATGTTGACTTACAAGAAGGATAGTCCAAGATTTGATGGAACAAATTACTCTATTTGGAAGAGTCACATGGAATGCCATTTACAATGTATGGGTGATGCTTATTGGTTAATAACCAAAGATAAGTATGAATCTCTGGAGAAAGGTCCTTCAACTCCAGATCAAGTCAAAGATGCGGAAAATAGTCTTCGAGTTAAAGAAGCCTTGTTGAGTGCCCTGACTGATTAAGAAATGACAAATGTTTTTGGACTGAAAACTGCTCATGAAATTTGGAAGAAGTTGGAGAATCTGTATGAAGGAGATGAATATGTCAAATGTGCCAAACTACAAAGTCTGAGAGGAAAATTTGAAAATCTGAGGATGAGTGAAGATGAAAACATCACAATCTACATGCAAAAGATAAACGAACTTGTGTGTGGGATCAAGTGTACTGGCGGAACTTTGGAAGAATCAGAGATTGTGGCAAAAGTGCTCAGATCTTTTCCTAATTCATACAAACATAAGGTTGCTGCTATAGAGGAGATCAAGACTATTTTAGATGTTAGTTTTTGAATTAAGTGAATTTGGTGATTCTCTTCCCAAGTCTGAATCTACATTCAAAGCCAGTGTATATGGAAAACAAAACTATGATCCGGGTGAAAGCTCTTCTGCAAGATCAAACGGATTTGTGAAGACAAGGAAGGATCTTGAAGATATTGAAATAGAAACTGCAAATCTTGAAGCTCTTATTGCCAGAAGAATGCCAAGAGGATCCAGTAAGTATGAAGGAAAATTACCACTCAAATATTTTGCTTGTAATAAGATTGGTCATTTTGCCTCAAGATGTTCGGAGAGGTTTTCAAAACCAAACCCTAACATATACAAGGGTCAGAAGAATTGCTACTATGTCTGAGAAGCTGGAGAAGAAGGTGTCACAGATGATGAATCTGATCATGGAGGTTCCTCTAAAAATGATTGGGTGTTCATTGCTATCAAAGAAGAAGATCTGGTGTCTACTAAATCTACTAGTTGTGCAAATGTGGAAAGTGCCTTGGCTGCTCAAGTTATTGAAAAAGATGAATGGGTGATTGATAGTGGATGTTCTCATCATATGACTGGTGACAAGAGTAAGTTTGTGAGTTTTGAAAATTATGAAGGAGGGCTTGTGAAATTTGGAGACAACTCAGCTGGTAGAATCCGTGGCAGAGGATCCATCTCTTTTGATGGTAAGAACAACACCAATGATGTTCTATATGTGGAAGGACTGAAGTATAATCTTCTCAGTGTTGGATAGTTGGTTGACAAGGGTTATGATCTTCGATTCAAGGATCGAAAATGTAGAATCTTGGAAAGCTCTGGAACTAAAATTGCATCTGGTACTCAAACTAGAGGTCACATCTTTCACTTAAGCAGTTTAGGAAAAAGTTGTTTGATTGCTCAAACAGATCAAAGTTGGTTATGGTATAGGAGGATGTGTCATGTGAATTTTGATAACATTGTCAAAATAAGTTCCACTCAAGCTGTAAGAGATCTTCCAAGACTTGTGAAACCTGATAGCATATGTAGAGAATGTCAATTGGGTAAACAAAACAAAGCTTCATTCAAAAGTAAGGAAAAAGGTTCAAGTGGGAGATTGGAACTAGTACATACTGATCTCTATGGTCCTGCTAGAATTAGGAGTGTGCAAGGAGACAGATATTTCATGTTGCTAATTGATGATTACTCCCAGATGATGTGGGTAACTTTCCTAAAAGAAAAATCAGAAGCTCTTGATAAGTTTAAGGTGTTCAAGATGATGGTTGAAAATGAGATTGGTGGGAAATTGAAGTGTCTAAGATCTGACAGAGGTGGAGAATTCACTTCCAGTGAGTTTGACGCTTTCTGTGAAAAGCATGGAATAAAAAGACAGTTATCTGCGCCTAGGACTCCTTAGCAAAATGGAGTTGTGGAAAGGAAGAACCAGACCATTCAAGAAGCTGCCAGGACCATGATGATGGAAACAAATGTTCCTCAAGTTTATTGGAGGGAAGCTGTGAGTACTGCTACCTACACTCTTAACCGGGTGCAGATCAAAGGAAATTCTGGTAAGACTCCTTATGAAGTATGGTTTGGTCATCCTCCTACTATGAGATATTTCAAACTTTTTGGTAGTAAATGCTATATCAAAAGAGATGAGGATTTAGGTAAGTTTGAGGCAAGAAGTGATGAAGGAATATTTTGGGATACTCAACTCAAAGTAAGGCTTACTGGTGCTTCAACAAAAGGTTGAAAAAGATTGTTGAAAGTGCAAATGTTAAAATTGATGAAAGCAAAGGACATTCCAGGTACTGTGAATATGATTCAGATGATCAAGATGAAAGTCACAATCAAGTAAGGCAAGTTCAAGTTCAGACTCAAATTTAGATTGATCTGGTAACTCCAGTAACTCAAGAGGTTAGTGTAGATGATGAGGAACAAGTTCAAGAAAGAGAAGTTCAATCAATTTCCAAAACTCCCAGGTATGTAAGGTTGAATTATCCTGAAGATCAGATCATAGGAGATAAGAGTAAACGTGTTCAAACTAGGAGAAATTTTTTTGAAGATCAAGAGGAGATTTGTTTGATTTCAAAGACTGAACCTAAATCAGTAAGTGAAGCTTGCAATGATGAAAACTAGGTTAAAGAAATGGAAGAAGAATTGATGCAAATTGAAAAGAATCACACTTGGGATCTTGTTCCTAGACCTGAGGACAAAAATGTGATTGGAACCAAATGGGTCTTCTGGAATAAACTAAATGAAGATGGTGAAGTTGTAAGGAACAAGGCAAGGTTGGTATATAAAGGCTATTCTTAAGTGGAAGGAATTGATTTTGAAGAAACTTTTGCCCTGATGGCAAGGAAAGAGGAAGTTAGATTATTTCTTGCTTTTACTGCTTTCAGAGATTTTAAAGTATATCAGATGGATGTCAAATCAACATTCCTGAATGGAGATTTGGAGGAAGAAGTCTACATTGAACAACCAGAACGATTTCAGTTCTCTGATCAGGGAGATATTGTTTGTAGACTGTGAAAAGCCTTGTATGGACTCAAGCAAGCTCTAAGAGCCTGGTATGCCAGATTCGATAAGCATTTGCTTAAACTAGGATTCAGCAAAGGTACTACTAATAGTAATTTGTACTTCAAGATTAATCATGAGGACCTAATTGTTGAGGTCTTTGTTGATGATATCATTTTTGGTGGAAATGAATGTATGTGCAAAGCATTTGCTGATTGGATGAAAAGTGAATTTGAGATGTCAATGTTTAGTGAGATGAATTTCTTTCTAGGTTTGCAAATTGTTCAGTCAGATAAAGGTATCTTCATATCTCAGTCAAAGTATGTAAAAGAATTATTGAAGAAGTTTGGAATGGAAGATTCAAAGCTAATAGATACACCTATGGTAACTGGATGGAAGCTAAGCAAAGATGATGACTCTCCCAAGGCAAATCAGAAAATGTATAGATCAATGATTAGAGGATTTCTCTATCTAACTCAGACTAGACCTAACATCATGAATGTCGTTGGACTTGTTGCTAGATTTCAAGCTGATCCAAAAAAATCCCAAGTTGTGGCAGTTAAAAGAATATTTAGATATGTCAATGGGTCAATTGACTATGGACTGTGGTATCCAAAGGATGATAACTTCACTCTTCATGCATATACAGATGCTAATTGGGCAGGAGATGTGGATGATAGAAAAACTACTAGTGGTGGTGCATTCTTCTTGGGGAGAAGATTGGTCTCTTGGATAAGCAAAAAGCAAGAGGCAATATCTCTGTCTACTGCAGAGGCAGAGTATATAGCAGCAACAAATAATTGTACTTAGGTTCTGTGGATGAAGCAAATGTTGAAGGACATCAGAATTGTGTTTGAGGAGCCAGTCACAATTTTTTGTGATAATTCTAGTACAATAAGCATCTCAAAGAATCCGGTATTGCATTCAAAGACAAAACATATATCTATCAAGTTTCATTTCTTGAGAGAGAAGATAAATGAGAATGAAGTCAAGTTGGAGTTTGTGCCTTCCAAAGATTAGATCGTAGATATCTTCACTAAGCCTCTTCCCAAGGATACTTTTGAGTACCTCAAAGAGAAGTTAGGGGTTATTACCCCTCCTGATCAAAACTAAGATGCACTTATGTGCATCAGTCCAGTGGAATTCTCAAACATATCTTGAGATCCAGATTGATGTTGAGAAGATACTACTCTAAGGAGTAGTCAGTATGCAAATGTTGGAGATTAGTCTGAAATAAAAAGGGGGAGAAAAGATAACAAATATGTGCCCTTTGCCATTGATGTCAAAGGGGGAGAGAAGTCATGTGAAAAACTTGGAAGTGAATAGTTGCTGGTGAAAGGGGGAGCAGTGAAGAAAATGGTTGCAGGTGTGATAAGAGAAAGGGGGATAATTTCTTGTCGTGATGGTTAAATTCAATTTTTCACATCATATGTTGCCATCAATGACAAAGGGGGAGATTGTTGCAAATATGTGCCTAAGTGGTGTTGTCATTGATGTCAACATATCCTTGTTGCCATTGGTGTCAACTGTATCCTATATTGTTGTCTATATAGAAGACCAGATTTTTGAGGATATTGAGAAAATTAATGACAATCAATGCATGTGGACCATATGGCTATTTAGAGGATTGTCAGAGGTTTCTCCAGTTAAGAATTGAGAAGTCCGCATGAATATTTGAAGAAGTTATGGCCATCTGAGTAGAACCAAATTTTGCAGTATTCAGAAGAGACAGTATGGCAGTAAGTTGGCCTGGATTGCTTTGCAGTGAAATATTATGGTTAGTAGATCTGAAGGCATGTCTGGGAAGTCAGTGTGTATCATCAACTCTAGTGGTTCATGGTTTGGAGGTCCGCAAGCTATCTTTCTAGTTTGACAGTCATGGCAGATAGTGCTCTTGAGGTTTCAGAGGAAGATATGAATGATTCTGGCAATTTGGTTTAGAGTGAATGTTATGAATTCAATGTGCTTGTGGAGGTCTCTGGATCATGTGGCTACTGTGTTGGAGGTCCGCATTGAAGTTTGAGCTTGTTGATTGAAGATTTCTTCTTTGAGGTTGATGTTCTTCCCAGTCTTGGCTGACCAGATGTTCCTGGTATGTTGCGGATGATCTAAAGAGTATTTTATGAAGCATGGTATGTTAATGGAGGAAGTTTCAAGTCTCAGCTATGTTTGGCCGACAGTGTAAAGATCCGCATTAAGTTTAGCCGACCTTGTTGATCATTCCAAGGTTGATGAAGTGTATAAATACTTGTTGAAGAGTTGTGGAAAATTATCCTTGCTTGAAATGAATTAAATCTGAAGAAAGGATCAAAAGCATAGCAGAGAAGAAGAGGAGCGAAGGGAGTATAGAATGAAAATTTAGTGACGAAGAATTTAAAGATAGAAGCAGAAGTTTTTTTGTGTGAGCTATCAAAGGGACTGATTTAGGCATAAATGTAGATGTTATTTCTCAGTTCATTATCTCTATGTAAATCATAATTTCGTATAGGCAGTGAGCCTCTTCTTGAGCAGTGAGCTCTGGGCAGTGCGCCCGAAGGCATGTGCCTTCTATTTTCTTAAGTACTTTTAATAGGGTACGCATTTTGTGGGTTAACCCCCACCATGGTTTATCCCTTAACCAGGTTTTCCATGTCAAAATTCTGGTGTTGTGTGTTCATGTTGTTTCTACTCATGTGTTGATTTATGCTTAAATGTTTACATTATTAATCTAAAGATTTAAAAGTTTAGAAAAGGCTAAAGTTTAGGGACAACTGATTCACGCCCCCCTCTTAGTTGTCTGGACTAATTCCAACAGGATGGGTGCAGGAATGGCAGTAGAAGGAGGGTCGACAAGAGGTTGAGTAGGCACGGGTCATTAGGGATCAACCCATGCCCCTAACCTCTGTTGTGGCATGCCACCACCAATACCCTGGAATGATCTGAAATCAAAATAATTGGGTTTCCTATTCATCACAAACTCTGCATATAATTTTCTCAAAAAATAGAGAGGAACCTCACAATTAGCATGAGGTGGATAATCAAATACCATCCACCACCGATCCCAAAAATTGGTAGACATCTCTTCATGTCTACACCACCTAATTGATATTCTTTTCTTGTTTGGGGGAATTGGTTCATTGGTGATGGGTGCCTAAAATATTGAGCTAAATGGGATTTTGTGATTTTCAAATCTAGGATCTCCCTATAAGAGAGGCCATCAGCATAAAAATGGCACCTCTTCTCTCTCCATAATCAAAAGTGTCCAAGTCCACATCAATGGACCTAACAGAATCTACAACATTGTGGCATAAATTGTTCATTTAAAATGACATTGATTTTTTCTTTGATGAAAGTGATATTTTCATTAATTCTAGCTCGCAAGTGAGCCTCATCAGATCTAGGTGGGGGTGGAGGTGGGGGGTTTTGAGGTGGATCATGGTGTCCAGGTGATGGGGGTGGAGGTGGCACATTGAGTAAATCCTCAATATCAAAGTGAACATCCATGGTATAGAAACTATGAATATGCATATATACATAAATATACAAACAAGTACAAAATTAACTTTCAAGAATCTATATATAAATTATAAATAAACGTATCAAAAACTAGATATTATACATGTTAAGAAATTACAAGAAATATTTAAATTAAACGTACATGACTACATTTAAAAGAAAAATTAGGAGCTACATACACATACATACATCATTCAACTTGAGCATACATACAAATTTCAAAATTTAAGAGATTCTAGTTCTATGCAATTTTTATACATGTACATACTAAAAAATAAATTGAAAACATGTACATAAAAAGGTAAATTTCTAACAAAATGTGTAAGGTTCATTTATGTCTAAGCCATATAAAATTATGTGGCTTTTAATACATACTTTAAAGTGTTTACAAGGAATAGTGAAGTTCCCCTTAAATCCTATTTTATTCAAGCCCCTTAATTCACATGTCATCTTTCCTAGGTCCATAAACCATGCTAATGGAATGATTTTGTCCATAGTTGACCAAGTTTAATATATATATCTTTAACAAGTTTGTAAAAACTTCAAGCATCTAACATTATACAAATTGATCAAATGTGAATGATCAATTTAACTATTATTAGTGGCTTAAGGGGATTAATGAGTAGATTTCAAGTTGTACCATCTACATCCTCTTATAGTGGGACTTAAGCAATTTTCTGAAATCCCCTCAACCCTAAACCCTAGACCCTAAACCCTACACCCTGAACCCTGAACCCTAAACCCTAAACCCTAAACCCTTAACCCTAAACCCTAAACCCTTAACCCTAAACTCTAAACCTTAAGCCCTAAACCCTAAACCCTTAACCCTTAACCCTTAACCCTAAACCCTAAACCCTTAACCCTAAACCCTAAAACCTAAACCCTAAACCCTAAACCCTAAATCCTAAACCCTAAACCCTCAACTGTAAACTCTAAACCCTAAATCCTTAACCATCTACATCCTCTTAGGATGGGCCTTAAGCAATTTTCTTAAATCCCCTTAATCCATGTCATCTTTCCTAGGTCCATAAACCTTAAACCCTAAACCCTTAAACCCTAAACCCTAAACCCTTAACCCTAAACCCTAAACCCTAAACCCTAAACCCTTAACCCTATACACTAAACCCTCAATCCTAAACCCTAAACCCTAAACCCTAAACCCTAAACCCTTAACTGTAAACCCTAAACCTTAAACCCTAAATCCTTAACCATCTACATCCTCCTAGGATGGGCCTTAAACAATTTTCTTAAATCCCCTTAATCCATGCCATCTTTCCTAGGTCCATAAACCCTAAACCCTAAACCCTAAACCCTAAACCCTTAACCCTTAACCCTAAACCCTAAACCCTTAACCCTTAACCCTTAACCCTAAACCCTTAACCCTTAACCCTCAACCCTCAATCCTCAACCCTAAACCCTAAACCCTAAACCCTAAACCCTTAACCCTAAACCCTTAACTATAAACCATAAACCCTAAACCCTTAACTATAAACTGTAAACCCTAAATCCTTAACCATCTACATCCTCTTAGGATGGGCCTTAAGCAGTTTTCTTAAATCCCCTTAATCCATGTCATCTTTCCTAGGTCCATACACCATGCTAATGGAATGATTTTGTCTTAAGTTGACCAAGTTTAATATATATATCTTTAACAAGTTTGTAAAAACTTCAAGCATCTAACATTATACAAATTGATCAAATGTGAATGATCAATTTGACTATTATTAGTGGCTTAAGGGGATTAATGAGTAGATTTCGAGTTGTAGGTCATCTACATATTCTTAGATCATCCCTTGACAATGACTAGATTTCAAGGGTCCATTAGTGCTATTATTAGTGGCTTAAGGGGATTTTATGATCATCCCTTGACAATGAGATGTGGTTTGTCTACCTTTGAAAAACAAATAATTGTTAATGTGATGTGAAATCTAGTTTTGTAGGGCCACATTTTGATGAACTATTGTCATAGGTTAATTATTTGTTGTAGGGCCACATTTTAAATTCCTACTCAAGTTTCTCAATTCTTTCCCTATACTCTAGCATACCTTGCCACATAAAGGTCCTTCGATGCTAATGATTTTATCCTTTATTTCTATTCCCCCCATAATCTACTTATTCATATCTAGAATCATTCCCATATCTAAAACATTCCTTCATCTACCTCCTTAAGCAATTGACCATCATTAAGGGGTTGATTGCCATTAAAATATAAAATTTCACATTTATCCTGTTACTCTCAATGAAATACCATTTTATGAATTAGTTTGAACCATTGAGACGTAATAATAATAATCTATATTAGAATCGATTAATTTTACAAACTCATTCGAATCCTCCAAACTCTCAAGGTCCTCACAACTAAGAATAAAATTTATAGTATTGGGTGGTATGGATTAGACACACTAGGGAAGATATCTATGAGATAAATTATATGATGAGAATTAAATTTATAGATATGCCCTAAGAATTAAATCACTCAAATAAAATTGTGGATTTTTCAAAGAGGATAGCTATATTTTTAATGTTTGCTCAAGAGTCAAATTCATTTATTTATTTGAGGATAGCTATATTTTCAATGTTCTCTCTTAGTCAAAGTTATTAATATTTAGTATTACTTTGTTGGTTGTTGCATATTTAGAATGAATGTTTTCTTATCTAGTAATTACAATTATAGGTAGATTTATATTCAAGTCTAAAAAGATATGATTCCTAGAGTGGATACAATTTTTATAAATGCATCATAGTTTCTCATTTAGGATGAAATTTGGTTAGCCATGGATTGACATTTTATTTCTATAATTCAAATTGAACCACATGGATATATTGCATTAATAACATGGAATAAAATATCTCACATGAACATTAAATATGTAAATTTCTGGGTAAACTTAATCCCCTTAAGCCATTTGAGAAGGATAAACTCAATGAACAATAATATTTTAGGAGGGAGTACTAGATGCTCCATTATCAATATGATTGAATGCTAACATATTCCTAGATCATGGTTTCTATCAATTTTATTCTTCTATCTTGGATCTAATGTGTGATACTAATGATATGGACTAGGTATATATAGGGAACGATAAGATTATGGCAATGTGTGATTCTAATTTTATATTTTAATGTGAAACCAAGTACTTAGTCTATAGGTTTGACTAATTTGTATCTTATTCGTAATTCAACATATCTAAAAACCTCATAGGGATTACGATTTAAAAAAGGAATATATACTAGCACTTGCACCTAAAGGAGGTTCAAGGATTACGTCAATAGAAAACTATATGTACATGTTAATATGTTAGAGAGTAGGTGTTTGTGCATGGGTACATATGGATGCCATGTGTTGTAAATTCTAATTGTATGTGACTAGATTAAACAATTAATAATAAGTGCTAAATAATGCAATGAAATAAACTTAGACAAATCTAGTTTTTTTTCTCAAAGAAATTAAGTATTATCTGATTTTGAAATATTTGCATACAGATTTAAAACATAAAACAATTTGCAAATGAAAAAAACTTGTTTTTCACTTTACCATTAAACGGTAACTAAAACTTGTTTTTCGGTTTGCAGGCATGATTGAATCTCGTTTTAGGGTTCATATTTTTGTTTGAAAGGTAGATATTTTTGTTTCAATTTAGTTTAGGGTCATTTTTTGTGTGTAGAGTAATTGTTTTTAGTTTCAATTGAATGTAGGGTTTATACAGTTTTGCAGGAAGACTCAAACCAAATTTAAAAATACAAAAAATGAAAAAAATGGGAACAAATAACTGACCTGGACTTTTAGATGGCTGGAAATAGTTCTCTGCAACTCGGGAACTCATTCTGGTTCTCCTTTGGCTATCGCTAAAAATGAGCTTGTAGGTGTTTTTTAAAAAATTAAATACTTTTTCGAAATGGGATCCCCTTTTACAAAATTGGATCTCGTTTCTTGGTCCTAGGTTCGAGATCCTACTATGGAATGGGATCCCGTTTTGAATTTAGGCTCGGGATCCTGATCCATAACGAGATCCCATTTTGTTTTGCCCGATTTCAGGTTTTTAGCTAAGTCTAAAACTTCCACGAGAAGTGGACTCAATTTTGTGCTTTTACCCAACAACTACCAATAATAATTCTTTTGTGGAAGGAGATAAGCACAAGTGACAACAATGAAATGATTCTTTCTCTATCTTGAGGCTACAAAGATAGAATCGCCAAGAAAATATGTGAATGGTTGTTTAATCTTTCTTTAATATAGATAAATGATATTTGAAAAGGTGTAACTCTGCACTCTAAGTTTGTTGAAATGAATCAACACCTTCATTCTCTCTTCTAGTAATTTTTTAATGTAGATTGAATACACCTAATGGAAATAATAGTTTAAATGCCCAAGAACTAGATTTCAACACCTTTAGCATTTTCTAGTATATTACAAATGCCATGCTATTACACATGCTACATAGAACACTTTCTGTAAATCTTAAAATAAAACTTCAAACTCTTAATACAAAAAATCTCCTTATGCAAAGATCTACTCCAAATATGACAAATCCAACAAAAACCAGAAACTAGACTATAGATGTTTTTCTAATTTTTAATATGAAAATGAATGAAATGGAGATAAAATGACGAAAAGAGTGAACAAGATGGAAAAAGAAGAGAAGTGTAAATGGATGTTGAATGTTACAAATTTGCATGCCATATACACTACATCACTGTCAACAAAAATACAAGAGTGTTAGATAGAAAAATAATGGTTGTTGCATGTGGTCTGCATTGCACTTCTATTGTATGAACCACTTTGGAGAAGGAAGGACAATCAAGTAGAAGTTGAACAAAGAGGTCTCACAAGAAACTTGCTATAATACCATACTAAAATCAAGACAAGATGAGCCAAAGGCTCAAATACATTAATCAATCAATCAATCATCTTCCACTTTTTTACATTATTACATTCAATGGCTTTATAAAGCCTTTCTACTTTCTAACTACCTAAACCACATAACAACTAACACACAACTAATTACTAACAACTATTTAATAAAATATTAACATGTTAATTTATTATTTTTTACATCACACATAAATATTATTCTATGTCATGCACTAATTAATTTGTAACAATTTCTTTAGGCCCTTTTGACCTAATCTCTTCTCATGACATATGGTTTTGTTATGGGACTAGTCTTGTCTCCCATTCAAATATACCCAAATTTGGCATGCTTTCAGGTTTGAAATCTTCAGTATTTGGAAAGATAGAAATTCAACTATCTTTTTAGGTTGTTTAGATGATGTTCATTTCTCTTTGTATACTAAAGGTATGATTTTATCTAATGTGCTTATGCAAATTTAGGTGTAAGATAGCAAGGTTGAACTTGAAGTGGCACATCTATAGGAGCTCCTTGATCATTAGGGTAATGACCTATACACTATTTCTATAATTCCTCCTCCTTCCTCCTCCCCTCCTCAAGGGTGTCGACATGGTTGTAGATAATATGGAAAATGAGATCATGGATCTCAATCCCATGGCTCTCAACCTCCAAAAAATAGGGATAACACAACCCGTGGTTGGTATCAACCTTCTCGACCACCATCTTCCTATTTTCATGGGCATGGTACTCTTGGATAGCCAGATTCTAGCAAGTTTCTTTGCCTAGAGTTGGCAATTTCTCTTGTTTGTGGTCAACAACCTACAGATGGCTCTCTTGAGGAAGAGGGTGCTCTCACTAGCTGGGAGCCTATTGATGACATTTCAATCCCCAATGATGTTTGGGGACAATCATATGATAATGACCCTCCTCCTACTGGTGTTGCTTTAGCTGCTTTGTACTTTTTATTTGTGGGCTTGACCCTTTCATATTTGTCATCTTTGTTTTCGACTATGTCCCACATAGACTTTGTGGGTGTGCCTCTCTAAGTTACTTGTCTTTTTTTGTGAATACTGTACTATTATCTTTATAGTGTTTTAAAAATTAATAAAGGCAATATTCATCATGTGTGTGTGTGTGTGCCTACAAATGAAACTATTAAAAAGTAACATATAAAAAGGTAAAAACAAAACAAAAGAATTACCAAAATAGCTCTTCAAATAAAAAAGTAAAAAATGTAGATAAAATTAAATAATTATTAAATAAAAATTAACATTTATGTGTCCATGTATGCATGTAGTAAATAAAATAGTTCTAAAGTAAAATAAAATAACTATTGAGTAAATAAGATCTTCAATATTTTTTAGATAGATATATTTAAGATATCTATACTAGTTTATTTTAAATTAAATTTTAATTTTTCTAAAAACAATCATAAACTTTGAAAAGTTTTTAAATTAAAAAAAATATATATTTTTTAAAAGTAATAAATATAAATAAGCAATATTTTAAATTAAAACTTAAATATTATCAAAATTTTAATTATTTTATGATTTACAAATAAAATTATTTGCCTTACAAAACCCTGCCAAAAATTAAAAGAACAAAACCTTTTTAAGAAAAGGTCTAAGCAATTCCAAACTCTTTGAAATGAATCTACAACATTTCATATATCACATAGCCACTTTAGGTTGCCTATTATTTAAGTAGGTGTTCAGACTTTTTCGAGAAAAGGTCTAAGCAATTCCAAACTCTTTGAAATGAATCTACAACATTTCATATATCACATAACCACTTTAGTGTTGCCCATTATTTAAGTAGGTGTTCACACCTTTTTGAGAAAAGGTCTAAGCAATTCCAAACTCTTTGAAATGAATCTACAAGATGTCATATATCACATAGCCACTTTAATGTTGCCCGTTATTTAAGTAGGTATTCACTCTTTTCCCTTATTTCATGTTGTAAAGGAAAAATCACACTCACATAAACAATCTATGCTAATTAAATAATTAAAGCAATTAACTTAGATCATAATTGAGTTGGGATTATACCAATTAATATAATTAGTGTCATGATAAATGTGGAAATAAAAGAAATTATTTATGAGGTACTTAGCTCTAGCTATGCTAAAGATTGCATTGTACAAATATCAAAATGTCACTCACCAGGATGTCAAAAAATAAGTCTCTGTCAGATGACTATTGTTGACCTAGAAATTTAACTACGCACTATTCTGGTTCATTTTTTTGAGTGTGGACCTAATCTTTTGAGAGTGGGGATCTAAACTTGTGATTCTTATGTCTTGATTAGCTAATAACTAATGATTAGAACTTTTTCACCTTTGTGCTCCAAATTTGGTAAGGAACATATGGTGTTTAAAAACACCTTTGGGAAATTTGCTAAATTCAAATGGTCATGTTCTTCATAGTCAAGCCATTGTATGGATTGATTCAATGATGATGAACCAAGGTCAAGAACAATAGGCAAGCATGTAGTATGCTCCTATGATGATGATGTTATTGGATTCTAGTTGTGTCCATAGATTCCTAGATCAATCCTTGATGATTCTTTTTAAATTAGGGTTAGTCTTTAAATACATGAACCTATCATGTAATTTGTAATAGGATGCACTTTAATTAGCTTATAGTGACTAGTAAGGAAGGAAAACATGGGCCATACTTAAGAAATTCAAATTTAAAGGCTTAATGTTCATATCATTAACTATGAAAATGATCTAGATCAATCATGCACCCATAGATCTAAACCAAGGTGATGAACAACTAGATGTGGAGACTGAAATTGGATCCAAGGGATGAATGATGGTGGGGACATGATAAGACAAAGTTATTTTCCAACTTGCATGCAAAATACACCATCTTATACACTAGTTAATGCATAAAAGGTAACCTAGTTGTCATGGGCCCAAAACATAAAGGAAAAGGGCATGGTTATGCAAGTTTCACCATAACATTTTACCCGAGTACTTTGACTCACATTCAAGCTACTATGAGATGGTATTCCAAAGTAAAATCAAGCACCAACATGGAAATTAAATAATTTTTCAGACACTCAAATGATATAGATTTGCATAAAGTATGTAGATCATGGATGTCAATTATGTGTACTCTCCTCACAACAAGTGCTCCATCTTGAGAACCTCTAAGCATAAAAGAAAAAAATACAATGTGATGCAGGGGTATTATAGGTCAATCCATAAACTTGTAGCTGATGGATATTAGGGTCATGAATTTTTGAGTCCTAGGGGATGTGACTCTAAGAGGACGTGCAAAATTGATCCTATGAAAAAAGGCATAAGTGCATGGGAGAGTCCAAGTGCAAGTTTTGGCACAGAGGTTGGAGATTGTGTGTGAGTAGAGCATATAAGGGGTACAAAGAGGAGAGAAGAAAAGCATGAAGGAACATGCTTGCAAAAGATCACACATTGGGCACAAAGATAGGGCACACATGAGAAGAAAGAAGAAGAATTCATGTAGGTATGGAGTGAACCAATTGTAGGAAAAAGTGGCTCGCAATTGGGCAAGAATGAGCAAAGGCCAAGTATAAAGAAGAAGGAAGAAGTGTACGTGTGCATGGAGAGAACAAAGGAACAAGAAAGAAGAAGTCTGAGGTCACAAGCAATAGAATTTTAAAATAAATATGCAATAATGTATTTGGATGGATGGCAATCAAGGGAGTGCATGTATACAAGACAGGGAGAATTGAATTGCCATCCACATGCTAGATCAAGAAAGTATCAAAATGGATAAGGAGTTGTGGGAGAATTAATGTGGGACATAGAGTAGGTGAATTTTAATTTAGACAACAAGAGGAGTTGAGATGTAAAAAGGCAAAGTAGGAAATTTGAAATCCTATATGTGTATAAGTACAACCAAGATTGGTTATTTTAAAGTAGATCAGTTTTGGTAGCCAAGAGTTAGATTGTGTAGAGTGAGAAAGAGAGAGTTCTAGATCTATGGATTGGATTGTGTGTGTAAGATCCAAAGAGCTATTGAACACACAAGACAACTGAGAGTGGGGGTGAATTAGTTGAATAAAAAAATTAACTTTACTTAACTTAATTCACAATTACATTCGATTGCTTTAACCACTGAGTCTGTTATGAAGATTAAACTTGAAATGCAGAAATAGTTACACTTAAACACATCAACATCATGCACAAATGAACACCAAATTTTTACATGGAAAACCCTTAGAAAAGGGAACCACGGTGAATGTTAGCTCACAATATATTATGTAGGAACAATACCAAATTACAATAGAGGCTCACTGCCCAAAAGAAGTGCTCACTGCAACAAGGCTCACTGCCTTAGAGAAAGAAAGAAGAAAGGAGATGGCTTATTGCCAAACTTGAACTGCTCTGATTGTATCTACATATGCATGATTGCAGCTCCAATGAACGCTCAAAATACTGTCTCAAAACTCTTCATCTTTGACTGCTTTGTTTCACTATTATGCTCTTATATTAGACAAGGTCTCTCTTCTTCTGCTATTGTCACCTACTCTATAGTTCAGATATTCACACATACACACTCTTAATAATGAAATCCATCAAGTATTTATATCCGCAATAAGATCTAACTCAAAACTAGGCCAGCTTGCCAAAAATGAAACGTATACACAAAAGGTTATACTTTGTTGGCTTGAACTCTTTACACAAGAAGCTATGCGGACCAATACAATCCTTTTTGAACCTTTATATAGGTGAGGACCTATTATAGGACCACTTAGAATGATGATCCAAACAATATATCTTTACTGCATATCAATCCAACTTGTATGTCAGCTTCATCCTTAAGTATACACTTAACCAAATTGACTGTCATACCACAACTCCCAATGCGGACCACAAAAGACTCTAAAATTCATACCAAACATTCCTTATGCATCAACCAACATACCTTTAGAACCACGAGTTGGTAATATTCGTATGCAACAAAATGCAGATCTCTAAACTATTGTCTCTGTCATTGTGAAATACTATCAACTTGAATGTCAATACCTAGAAACTTGTAGACAATAATCCGGTAAATCTTAGACCCCACAAATCTAGAATTGGATACTCCTAACATGTGTTTACAACACCTCCAAACCACAAATTGAAACAACCAATAGCAGAGAAATGCAGACCAAAATACTCAGGTATTCTGCACTGCTCATGACTAAACTCTGTTAACCTAGATTTAAGCAATTCAAAGTGTAGCTTTCGGAGACTGCTAAGACATGAAACTTGGAATATAGCATCATCAAACAACTATGTGTAACATACCAGAACCACATACAAGAATCTATATCTACAGAGGAATACCAACCAACTCTTTGTCACTAAGTTAGTAGGCTGCCAACACTTGGTCAATTTGACTAAGTAATTCTTCTTGGACCTAAAGAAATTGTACACAACTTGTCTCAAGACCTGCTCCCAATCATATCTAATTGTTACCATAAATGACAAAACCATATCACAATCATATCAGTAGTGTATCTTGACCATGTTGCCAATAAGAGCTCCATTGTAATGTCAAGGCATGACCCTTCTATAATCTGTAACCATATCCTTGCATATTAATGAAAATAATGTTTTTATTTCTCTATGCTAGTGTCCTTGAATCCATTATGTGTGTGTAGAGAGTGTCAAGTTGTGTGGTTAGGAATCATTTTGTTGGGACCTCTAGAAACATTTACATCATAATGAGTGGTAGTTTCCAATAATTTAAAAATGGAAATAATCACAACTTGTCAAAACTATCTACAAAAAAGTAAAAAGAGTAGGGTGAGAGATTTTTCCTATTACAAAAAGTGTTAAAACTTTGACTACATAAAAAATGTAAATGACTTTGACCAAGTGGATAAGGGCTTCAACCAAGTAGATAAATGTAAAGGACTTTGACCAAATAGATAAGGCATGAAAGGAATCTAACCATACAAAATGCAATTTGACTTTACATGATGCAGTCAAGGTAGGAGGGTCCAATGAAGGATTGTCTAGCCTTGCAGCCTTAAACAACCAACACCATGATCATAACAAAGATGTAACAACAACATACAGATAACAATAGAATGATAAGAGATACTCATAAACACATGACACAAGATTTATCCTAGGAAAACCCTAAAAGGGAAAAACCTAGCCTTCAAAGATCACTTCTCATTATATTAATACTTCAAATCTCATTACATATGCCTCTAGGGATTTTCAGATGCTAGGATGCATCCCACGCTTACAAAAGATTCATATAACATCATTCTTCCATGTCTTCTTTTCCCTTCTCCTTCTCTATTCTTTGCTCTGTATCTTCTTTTGTTTTTGCTCTGTTGTCTTCTAGGATCAAAAGTTCCACTTCTTCTAGACTATTCATCTTTTCACTTCCTTTCTTCACACACATCCTCCTACTTTGAAACAATCTTCTATACTTTATTTATATCCTTTGCAAACCTTCAAAACATTATCTTGTTGGCCTAAAGGTAACTTGCCACATGAAACATGTAGAAAACAAGTAGGTCAGCCTACAACATATGGTATTGCTCCGCAAATGAATGAAACTCGGTGCAGTTCTCAATGAAGGTTTATCTAGTCCCCTATTGTCTTGTGTGATGTTCCATTTGGCTCTGAAAGTCATGAAAGTGCTCCACAAACCTTGTATGCTTCAATTGAATGTTAACTTCTCTACTCTGTGAAAGATGATGATATTCTTATAGTGATATCTCTCAGGAAACAAGTCCAAATCACCTAAAATCTTGCTATGATGTAGTTAACACTATGTAGATGTTAAGTCCTACTTTGTGAGTTCTGATATGAATATGTGGTAAAATGCGGTAATCCCCAATGTCACTTTCTAGCACTCTGCAACTCAACATTAATTGTCCCAATTCACTGAATGACTGCTGGATGCTCCTACATCAGACTCTCGGGGTTAATTGAAAAGTGAGCCTCTTCTCTTTGGCCTATATTCTATCATAATCAATGTTGTCTCTTAGGATATGTTCAATAGTTTGGTCACAGGTACTTGCAATTGCCTCAATGTCGGCGGTTTGTTCAAGTCATCCATGCAAACTACCTCAAGTTCGATGATCGGTTCACAAATCACTGCACTACCTCATGGTTGGCGGTCTATACAGGTCCTTTGCGGACTGTCTCAAGTTCCTTCTCACTTTCGATGATCTAAATTCGATGCTTTACTTGCAAGTCATTGCACTGTCTCAATGGTCAGCAGTCTGAACAAGTCTCCTTCACAAGCTACCTCAAATTCTTCATTTTGCAGTGGTCTAGGTTTGGCGATCTGGCTACAATGTTGCAACTGCCTCTCAGTTCAGTGCTCTGTTGTCAAACACTGGTAGGTTGTCTCAAAATAAATACCAACTTCAATCAACTAGGAGTCAAATAACCTCAGCATCCCACAATACTTCAGAACAATCAGTTTACTTTCTTGATTTAGTCAATACATTCTTGAATTCCCTCTATGGTACTTTCTAACATCTGGTTCTAGCTGCAACTCCTTCTGTACACATGAAATTTATCTAGTTCTTCTCTGGATATACTTCCCCTATACTTCTCTCTGTTTCTTTATCCATATTTCCTTTATTTCAGTGTGTTTTATTGCTTCCCTTTATCTTCCGGTACACAAACTTTCTCTTGCACTGGTTCCTCAGTTGTTTAGCCTACAACAAAACTCTCCTTAAGATCAATGATTCTACCTCTTCTGGTTTCTTTGTTGTACTTAGAGTTTCAATAGGTTCTTCCTTTGCATAAGTTATCTCTGCACTATTTACTACTCCTCTGGTAATAGCCTCTTGGTGACATTCAATGTTCAATGCCTTTTGCCTCCAAACTTGAAAATAGGTTCCTCTAAATGGTTTCCAATCAAGTCCCCTTTCATCCCTCTGATATCCTTTATTGCGGTAAGAATTATGACTCCCTCTATTGCTGCGATACAAGCTTTTGTCATCTCTCCCTCTGTAGTATGAATTACTATCCTTATTTTTGTGGTCTTCCCTCTCCACATCTTGATCCATATCCTTCTTTTCCTCCAACACAAGAATACTTTAGCCTATACAACCTTTTGAACATACAAGTAACATATTTCCATTCTGGTCCATCAATCCATCCATAATCCTTTTGTATACAACCTGTCATGGACTTTCTCCTTCACATTTTATCCCAACACATCTTTTTAGAGTGATTCCTTAATCCACAGAACATACAAGGGTATAGATCCCACAATGGATACCTTTCCTTCCT
Source organism: Cunninghamia lanceolata (assembly GCA_027924645.1). Lineage (NCBI taxonomy): Eukaryota > Viridiplantae > Streptophyta > Pinopsida > Cupressales > Cupressaceae > Cunninghamia > Cunninghamia lanceolata. The sequence continues at coordinate 2,559,103 of BSBN01000847.1, read as the reverse complement.
TGAGTTGATTTGTTTAAACTTATGACAACATCCTTATTCTCTTCACCTCTGATATATCCAAGGCCTTCATTTTTTGATCTCATTACTGACTCAATAGGCTCTATAATTCCTTGTTGATATTTTCCCAATCTTTTTCCTTCATATCCCATTCTTTGTATGATCTTTAAACCAACAATGTTTTGAGAACTGTCTTTGTCAACACCATCACCAACAATTATAGATTCAGTTACATTGTTATCTTCAACCTCACCTTCTAAAGAAGCTTTTGCAGTATCACACAAATCATTAGTATCACAAGAAACATTACAAAGTTTAGGCTTAGATCTTAGACTTTCATTCTCTTCCTTGCATGCTACAAGTGACTGCTCTAATTGATTAACCTGTTCTTTCAATCCAGATATTTCACTCCTTTGTAAACTATTTTCCCTTTTCAACTTCTCCAAACTTTCCTTCAGATCTATGTTCCTCTTTTCAACCTGACCAAACAACTTGCATCCTTCTTCCAATTCTTCAAAACTCTTTTTGACATATTCGAACAACTTTAACTCTTCTTCTAATTCTCCATTTCTCCTTTTTACATTTTCTAATTCTTCTTCAAGAGTATCATATTTGTCTTTTCCTAGTTCCCTTATCTTCTCTACCAACTCTGAGTTATACCTTTTGATTTCACACAATTCTTCTTCCAGAATATCCTTCTTGCATATTAGGTTTTCATTTTCTTTCTTCACCCTTTTTCCATCTTCCCCATTGAAACAAATCATACAACATCTTAATGTGAAAAGCTTACCCAGATCTTTCTTGCCTTGAACTTTCTTCTGTGGTGATTCTTGTTACACTTTAGGGTTTCACACTTTCTTCCAACACTTTCTATCTTCCCAATAGATTTGTAACCATCCCAACAAATTCACTACCATCCCAATAGATTCACAAGCATCCCAACAAATTCACAACCAACTCTAATACCATTTGATGCAGTCAAGGTAGGAGGGTCTAATGAAGGACTATCCAGCCTTGCAGCCTTAAACAACCAATGCCATGATCATAACAAAGATGTAACAACAACATATAGATAACAATACAATGATAAGAGATACTCATAAACACATGACACAATATTTATTTTGGCAAAACCCTAAAATAGAAAATCCCAGCCTTCAAAGATCACTTCTCATTATATCAATACTTTAAATCTCATTATGTATGCCTCTAGGGATTTTCAAGTGCTAGGCCGCAACCCAGGCTTACAAAAGATTCATACAACATTATTCTTCCATGTCTTCTTTTTCCTTCTTCTTTATTCTCTGCTTTGTATCTTCTTATGTTTCTGCTTTGTTGTCTTCCAGGATCAAGACACTTCCACCTCTTCTAGACTATTCATCTTTTCACTTCCTTTCTTCACACACCTCCTCCTGCTTTGAAATAATCTTCTATCCTTCATTTCTATCCTCCGCAAACCTTCAAAACATTATCTTGTTAGCCTAAATGTAACTTGCCACATGAAATGTGTAGGAAACAAGTAGGTTGACCTACAACATATGGTATTGCTTTGCAAATGAATGAAACTTAGTGTGGTTCTAATCTCAAATTGTCTTGTGTGATGTTCTATTTGGCTCCGCAAGTCACATAAGTGCTCCACAAACCTTGTATGCTTCAACTGAATGTTGACTTCTCTGCTCTGTGAAAGCTAATGATATTTTGATAGTGATATCTCTCAGGAAACAAGTCCAAATCACCTAAAATATTGATATGATGTAGCTGACACTATGTAGATGCTAAGTCCTACTTTGCGAGTTCTGATTTGAAGATGTGGTAAAATGCAGTAATCCCCAATGTCACTTTCTGGCACTCTGCAACTCAACATTAATTGTTCCAATTCACTGAATGACTTCCAGATGCTCCTGCATCATTACATATAACATGATAAGGTCTTTGATAATCCAGAAATATGCTCTATCTAGTTACGGTGATGAAGTTTTGTTTGGTACTAGAAAACGGTCATAACTATCACAAATACATCACTGCAATCATAACCATAAAGAAACATCAACGATAATATATTCTCCCTCCAATTGGTCACATATAAAGGATGCAAGGAATTGGAGGTAAGGGAAAAAGATAACACCATGTAAAGTACAACAAGCATGTAATGAATATTAATAGATAACATCATGTAACTTAGCATGACAAGCATGTCAAGCACTATGTATGTGGTAAGCATGTAAGAACATAATGGCAAGGGGATGATATGTCCTCAAGGTTACCCTTAGTGGTAAGGCAAAAAAAGTAATAATTTGTAAAGGTAAAGCTTGTAATCACAATAGAAAACATCATGTAAGATATAAATATTGGTAATGGAAGCATGTGGAAATATTCATCTAACCTAGTGTGATTGTGAATGCACATAAAATATGTGAAGACATAAAGTTGCCTATGGTAAAAGATATGGCAATGCATAACATATAAGTAAAAAAGGGGAATAAGTAAAGGATGATGGATGAAAAGAGTTTAAAATTTTCTATAACTATCCCTTGTAACATTAACCATAATCAACAGGAATAGTGGCATAAATGCATAATATTAAATAGATCTTTCACCAATTTTCATTTGGGAGTAGATGAACCAAAAACACATGTCAAATCAAGAAGTAATAATGAAGGGGTCCAACCATTTAGTATAAAATTTACAATATAGTTCCTCTTTAGCATTTGGATTCTTTGGATTAATAGAAAGAACCAAGTCACTAAGTTGGAAATCTCAACTTCTCTTATTATAAGTTTCTTTAACTGTCTCTAATACACCCAAAGATTATCCAATACATTAACCATTCTTTCATCATGTGTCTCAAGCTTATGTAATTTGTGTTCTCTATATGTAGTATCATCAATAATGTAAAAGAGAAACACACAATGAAGGAATCTCTAGCTCAAGAGGCATAATGACCTTAGTACCATAAACCAACAAATACAACATCTATATTAAACCCATAACATAGGTTCAAATTGTGTATGCCAATTCATATTGTGTTTATCAAACATTTTTCTTAAAATTTTCTCAATAGTCTTATCAGTAGCTTTTGCTTGACCATTACCTTGTGGATAGTAAGGGGTAGAAAAACATTGTTGAATTTGAAACTTTTAAAAAAAAATCACCTCTTTGTTCTTAAAAGATACACCATTATTTGTAACAGTATTAGATGACAAATCAATTTGGAAATATGATTGTCCATAATAAAAGCACAAATATTGTTCATGCTATGATGGAAATAAGGGGGATTGCTTCAACCTACTTAGTGAAATAATTTGTAGTAGTGATAATTAAAGTGTGTCCCTTCAAAATATGTTGGGTTAATCTTACCAACCAAATTTAACCCCATGTATAAAATAGCCCAAGAGAGGTAAATGGATGAAATACAGTAGTGGGTACATATTTTTTATTACTATGTGTTTGGCATGTCACACATTTCTAAACAAGATCATATGAATCTCTCCATTTTAACTCCAGTAATAATCCATTTATAACTTTTTTGAAGCAATAACTTAGCACTAACATGACCAACATGTATGCCCCCATGAGCTTCTTGAAGGGCAATGGATTTCTCATGACCATCAAGGAATCTGAGTAATAACCCATTGAAACCATGCTTGTAAAATATTCCCACAATAATCAAATACTTAGTAGCTAACTTATAGATACAAATATAGGTACTTTTATAATAAGTAGGGGGAAATTCCCTCGTATAAAGATAAGTATAAATATCATGAAACCATTCCTCACTAGTCAATATAGCACAAACTAATAAAAAAGTTTCTTGTATAGCTAGTTGGTGTAACATATGAATAAGCAATATAAAATGAGGATTACCATCATCCATACTCATAAGTGAGACAACACTAGCTATTAGATTTGTGTGTCTATTGTCTTTGTAGGGAGTAACATCGATGGTGAATGAGTCAAAATAATCAAGTAGTTGTGAAGCTAACTTATGATATTGTGTAAGTTTGACATCTTTTTTCTTATAACTAATTGCAATCTATCTAACCACTAATTGTGAATCACCATGTATATCAATGAACTTAACTTGGAAATGACCATACATAATCTTGTAATCAATGCCTCATAATCATCTATATTGTTATTGCATGGAAAATCTAACCAAAAAGATAAAGGAATCAAATCACTTGAGGGTGGTCTTAGCATCACACCCACCCTTGAATCGATCATACATCTGAAACCATCAAAGAACATGGTTCAAGGGGACATAAGATTAGTCTATCATGTATGCTCATCTAGAAATGATGTATCATTAGGCGCATGAGTAGGACATGGTGTTGCAACTAATTGATTGACTACTATTTTTTTTGTTAATAGGTTTATGAGAAATAAACTTAAGTTCAAACTCTATGTGTAACATGACCCAACATGTTACACAAACCAAAAGATTAGCCTTAGAAATTTAATATATTTTAAAGGGTCTTTATTCACTATCACGTGTTTCAATGTTTAACATATAATGTCTCCACTTTTGTGAAGAGAAGACCATGACCAAACACAATTTTTCCATAGGAGTATACCATGATTCATAATCCAAAAATTGTGACTAATATAATAAACAACATGTTCTTTAGCATTCTCATCATTTTTTTCCTATAACCCACCAATAGAAATCTTAGTAGAAGAAATATATAGTAATAGAGGTTTACCATGAATAAGGGGCATAAGAACTAGTGGATTCATCAAATATTATTTCAAACCATAAAAAAAATTTGGCATTTGTCAACCCATTGAAACTTGATATCTTTCTTTAATAGTTTAGTGAAAGTTAAAGTACATTCTACTAATTGTGAGACAAAGTCTCGAATATCCTAGATTTTACCTTAGAGACTACAAAGTTGTGTAAGATTTGGAGGTAGAGGCATATTAATAATAATGTCTATCTTCTTAGGATCAACCTCAATGGTCACCTAGATACAGTGAAGCCCAATACACAACCATTTTTGATAACAGATATGCATTTCTTAGGATTCAAGTGACCTTGATATTATTGCAACCTCTAAAAGATAGTCCTCAAATCTTGGAGATGCTTGGTTTGATTATTCAATTTACCTAAAATTTCATCCACATAATCCTCTAAAAAAATGTGCATCATATCATGGAAAATCAAAGTCATAGCTCTTTGATAAGTAGCATTAGCATTTTTCAACCCAAAATGCATAACTACAAAATAAAATGTACCCCAAGGAATAGCAAATGTAGTCTTACATTGATCTTGGGGATTTATAAGAATCTGGTTATAACCTAAAAATCCATCCATGAATGACAACATCTTATGTTCCATTGTTGAATCAACAATCATATCAGTATCAGACGATGGAAAACCATCTTTGGGTGATGCTTTATTAAGATTTCTAAAATTAGTAAATATAAAATACATTCATCAGATTTAGCTACAAGCACCATATTTGAAATCCATGGAGAGTAGTCAATGAGTCTAAAGAAGCAAGATTTCAATAACTTTTTGATTACATCTTTGACCATTAAATCAACTTTAGGATGCATATTTCTAATTTTCTACTTTACTTGTTTAGCATTTGGATCAATAACAATGTTATGCATGACAATATCACTAGAGGGTCTAGGAATGTCTTCATAAGACCATGCGAATAAGTCATTATAATCTTGAAGTGGTGTGGACATATTGTGTCATTAAAAAATGTTTAAACAATAATTTTCATTATTGTTTTAATTAGTTTTGTCCATTTCCACATAAAAAATATGATCCACATGTATTTCTGTCCTTAATGAAAGTTTTAGTGGCCCTGAACCGTTGGATAATTCTAGAGAATGAAGGAGAGGTTTACCCAATATAAGAAAAAACCTCAAGAACATATGGTAAACCTATATCATGATGGAACTTAAGAAAATCATCATCAACACCCAAGAGGTCAACAAGAGATTCATCATTCACAAAAGTGTCTAGAGGAGTAGAATTTGCTATGTCTGTATAAATTAACTTGGGGTGCTATAAGTCTATGCCACAGTAATTGTACAATATGACTCAAAGATTATTTTCTATGTACCTTTTGTGTCCTTATCCTCAATAGGAGAATAACCTAGTATGGTAGCATTACACTTTGGTAATGGTTAAATAGGTTCTATTATACCTTTCTCCTTTAAACCTAAGCCTTTCCTAGTACAACTAAGGTTTTGTATAATAGAAAAATCTTTACCATATTGGTTAGCTAGTTGAGAAGGAGGTGAACCATAATTAATCCATGACTACGGGCACCCTCATTTGTATCAATTTTCTTCACGAAAAGTTAAAGGTAGTTAACCATATAGAGCAAGGTCCATATATAAATGAGGAATGATATAATCCTTATCATTCACTTTATGTTCTTTATTGCATGAACACGTGAAATCAAGAGAACCCCAATCATCCTTAGGATCAACAAGTGGTGCAGACGAAGGAGAGGAAGTTCTTGATGGCAATATAAGTGTAATTGATCGGTTGGGAGGAATCCACATATTTTATTTTTTAGCCACAATAATATTGATAAGGATTATCATTGGTTGTGACTATACACCTTTTATTATTGTGAATAAACTTCAAGGTTTGATGAAGTGTAGAAGGTACAACATCCATAGCATGTATCCAAGTATGACTCAAGAGAATGTTATACACAAAAAAACTAGGCATCACATGGAATACAAAATCAAGTGTAATAGGTCCAAGAGCAAGGGAAAAGTAACAAAACTAAGATTCACATCCCACTTTATCAAATCCTTTAATAGTGACTTAAGATTTTTAAAACTTAGTAGAATCAACTTTGATAATATCCAAGAATTTTTGCTATAGATATTTAAAGTGGTTCCATTATCAACTAAGATTCATTTGATATGAATCTCCCCATATTTAACCACAATATATCATGGTTGATGTTCTTGAATAATATTGGGAGGAGCCAACTCATGAGGTACAAATAAAATCTTGTAATTATTCCAATAAATAGGTTCAAGAATGGTAACTACCTCTATAGGAGTAACAATAGATAGAATGGTGATTTTAGCTAAAGCTTGTCCAAAAATATTTTGATATGTCTTAGATGAATACATTAATTCTAAAAGATAAATTTTAGCTAGAGTATTTTAGTAAGTTGATCAAAATCATATCCATTAGTCATTTCTGATATGTATGTCCAATTGTATGATAATTCTATGGAGTAGTTATAACATGGAAATTAGGTACACCTTTAGGAGGAGATGGATCAACATTAAAGATAGAATGCAAAGATGCACAAGCCATATGAATAGTGAGAGAAAGAGATATAAAATAAGATCATCAAGACATATAGGAAGAGCATTCAAAAGTAAGTCATCATAAAATGAGGAAGGAGCAATTAAGAGAAATACCATCATATAATGGTAGAGAGCTTCCTAAGGTATTTAGAGGTATGACCACTAAAAGGATAAAACAACAAAGCATTGATGGACATCACTTTAGGCCATATGCAAGAATAAACATGGAAAATATTTTCATAGCATGATCTTTAGCATAGAATCATACATGTATGACTGGTGATCTAATATCATGTAGATGTAAATGAAAGATGTCTATCAAAGCACACACATGTAAACATTATGACATGTGTCTTAGTTAGGGTTGCAAAGCATATACATGTATTATGAAAATCATATACCTTACAAGGAACCCTCAGCAAGATAACAAATGAGGAATCAACGTAGAAATGCAATCATTGGGCCTATGGTATCATCATAAAAGAGTGAAGAAAAATCATCATTAAAATACAAAGAGTATTCCATAATAAATGTCATACTTGATATTAGATTAAAAAAATAGTGAAGATTGGATCTAAAAATTGAAGACTAAACCTTAAATCCAAAAGGTGGGAATGTAAGAATCAAAGAGTTCTCACACTAAAGTGCAAACCTTGGGAAATAAATAAAGCAATAATAAATTCTCAAGGTGATACAAACTCTAATAGATTTGAGATAAATGTATAACAATAAAAAACATCAAAACCGAAACCCTAATGGAAAAGGAATAAATACTAAGGGGTGTAAGAAAGTTGGGTTCACTATTTTATGTAAGGGAAAAATCACAATCATATAAACAATCCAGACTAATTAAATAATTAAAAAAATTGTTTTAAGTAATTAATCTAGATAATTGAGCTAGGACTAGTATCAAATAATATATTGAATACCATGATAAATGTGGAAATAAATTAAATTAAATGTGAGGTACTTAGCTATGGATCCGATGAAGATTGCAATGTATAGATGTCAAAAATTCATTCGCTAGGATGTTAGAAAATAAGAACATATTAGGTGACTATCACTGATTTATAATTCAACTGTGCATTATCTCAGATCAATTGTGAGAGTGGAGAAGTGATCTTTGCAAGTATAGATCTAATCTTTTGCACAAAACTGAACTTGTGATTTATGGATATGAATTGGCTTATAATTGATGAGTAGAACTTGTTCACCTTTGTGTATGTACTCTAATCTAGTAAAGAACAGGTAGTGTTTAGAAACATCTTTGGATCATGTTTTCCTCAATCAAACTCTTGGATGGACTAATTCAACAATGGCAAACCAAGGTAAAAAACAATAGGCAATTCTGTACTATGCTCTTCAAATGAGGATGCAATAATGATGTAATCTTTTTTTTATCCTTTTGCAAGTGAATTCTAGATGTGCTCAATAGATTCTTAGATCAGCCCTAGATGATTCTTTTGAATTAATGTTAGTCATTAAATACACCACCATGGCATGCAATTTGAAATAAGTTGCACTTTAGTAGACTCATAAGGACTAGTAAGGGACAAAAACATGGCCTAAAGTAAGAAATTTAAATTTAAAGCTTTATAGTTCAAATTTGTGATTGCAGAAATGATCTAGATCAATTCCAACCCAAGGAATCTGGACTAGGGTGATAAGCAACTAGATGCGGATTTTAAATCTAGGTATTAAGGATGAATGGTGGTGGGAACAAGCTAGGATAAAGTTGTTTGTCAACTTTCATGTAAAACACGCCAGCCTACAAACTAATCAATTCATTAAAAACAACTTAATCACTATAAATCCCAAATAGAAAGAATATATATATATATATATATATATATTCACCGTTACACATACACCATGCATATATGTATTTTTTAAGTAGGTATCAGTTCAATTGCTATCTTTAAAATTTAGAATAAGTCCACTAGGGATCAAGTCTTGCGGAGTTCAAAGTCCCGACACCATAAGAGATGACGCTGGGATTGTACCCCCGGTGACTTTGGCCGAATGGATACCCCTCAATACTTAGCTATGAGTGGATGAGGTTTCAGCATAAAACTCGTACCTCTGTATCAGGTAGCGATTATGTAGGGTTTGATATAAAACCCTCCCAAAAAAGATAATGTTGTGTTTTAAAAAATCAGTTCCTATGGGCATTTATCTTTAGTCCACTTGCATTTTATAATGAATACATGTACTAAGTCTCTTAACGTTCGACTGCAAGATGACCCCATTTTAACAGTGTAATTTACATATGTGGAATTGCTTTTAAATGGATCATTGCTAAAACCAGCGTATATCGTACTGGACAGCCTGTGATATGTGACAGTGGGGGTCAAAAATTAACACCCACCTCTCTGTACAGGCAACTAATGTTGGGTGAGGAGGAAGCGTACAGTTAACACTGCTCATATCATAAATTATGATTTTATGCTGATGTAGCTGTGTTTTTGGTTGTCTGTGGGCAAAGTATCTTAAGCACTCAGTTTTCTGTACAATTGCCAAATAATATTGGGTAAGAAAGAAGCGTACAGTTAACACATCTGTACATTTAGCTCTCATAACAGAAATTATGATGTGCTGCTGTGAGTGTTTTTTTGGGTTTTGTTTATAATTTCTGTTTTTTAGACTGCAGTTCTTGTTTGTAGTGTTTGTAGTTACTCTGTTATAGATTGTTGTATTTGATTGTTGCTGTTTTATATTGATGTTTTTGGTTGTTATTAGTATAAACTGTTGTATTTGTTTTGAGTTGTTTTTTAATTTAAATTTGTAATCATATTAAAGGGTTATAGTTTAATTGGTTGAATACAATTGGTGAGAATGATGGTATGTTCCTTGATTACACTATCCACTAGATTCAAATAGTCCAGATAAAAGAATGAGCTTTTAAGCTTCGTTGTTTGTGCCCTCAAACAATTTCTCAGAAGGTACTCTAGTAGAGAACCAAACAATATAGTATAGAAGGTACAATATATAAGGGATGAGGTTGGGATCGTGCCCATGGAGTTTAGTGGAGTGGATATTCCTTAGCCCCAACCAAAGAAATATAGGATAGACTCGTACTCCCATAAGGTAATATAAAATCCTCTAACAATAAAGAACAAATATGTATTTTTAATTCAGTAAAAACTAAATATGATTTTTTTCATGTTAGGACTTCAAATTAATGATGTAAAGGTTTCAAAAATCATTTTTAACATTTTTATATAAAAATATTAAAGAGAAAATTTTAGAGAATTATATTATTAAAAATATAGAGTATAAGTTGATTATATAATGTTATAATTTAAGTTGATTATATAATGTTAGAATTTTGAAAAAGTATATTAGTAAAAATGTAAAATATAAAATGACTATAGAATATAAGATTTTGATTTAAAAAGTAAGTTTACATTTTGGAAAATATATATTTTTAATAGTTTTGATGTAATATTTTAATATAATTTAAAAATGACATGTAAAGTAATTAATTATTATTTTTAAAAATATTTATTATAATATGTATAAGTTATGAATGTGTCATTAATTTAATTGGTTAAAATGGATTTAATTGCAACTATCATTAAGGAATATATATTATAAAATGAATTCTTCTTCTTTCAAAATTCTTCAAAGTTAATTTTGATGGAGTTGTTAGGGCAATCTTAGAGCTTCTAAAGTTGGATGTGTTATTTAGAATTGTTTTGGTTCTCTACTTAGAGCACCTTCTAAGAAATTGTTTGAGGGCACAAACAACATAGCTCAGAAGCTCATTCTTTTATCTTGGATCTTTAAGTTGCTTCCAAATGCAGAATATCAAAAATCCATATCAAAGGAGATTCAATGGTCATAATTAATTGCATTCAATATCAAGTCTCACCCAATTAAAAGTTAGAAAATGTTCTTAGAGTGACTTGATTGCTATTAGAAAGCTTTGAAAGCTACACATATGCCCATTATTTTAGAGAAGCAAACGAAACAATAGACTTTCTACCATTTTTTTTGGGATTGAGTCCAAAGAGTCACTCATCATTGATAATGTCATAGAGCCTTAGGCGGATCTTTCTAAAATATGGGAATTGGGATCCAATCTTTGGCATAAAAGTGCTTTATGTGCTAAACATTCTCAAGCAAGGACAAGTGGTTGTGGCAACACTTGGCAGTAGGCCACAACGTATCATCAATTTTGTTTTATGAGGACAAATTGTCTCAATGTGGCAAGCCACATAGATGCTAAGCACTAGCAATAGATACACAATTGATAAAAAGACAAAGAAATGGCATTTGTGTTGTGTGGAGATGGGGAATGAAGGAGTGGGACACAACAAATATAATGGAGCCTAAGGTTTTCCCATTTTCTAAGAAGTGAGAGATGGTGTTCAGGGACCCAGTGTTGAATGCAAGATTGACAATATTTTTTATCATTCAAAATAGGACTATACTATACATAGATTATTTGGAGGCAAAAATTTGCAATTGGGTTAACTTAGTGGTGGTGTCCATGTTCATTTCCAACCTCTTGGCCTTTGTGAAGGATAAGCTTGTAGTGAGGGATTCGGTGATGAGCTTTATAAGAATAAAATTTAAAGGGGGTCTAGATGTGGCCCTAGAATATAGTGGGCAACTTTCTTTGTGTTTTTTAGTTTTGGGTTTTGGTTTTAGAGGACTAGTTCAAATGGCTTCATTCAAGGGAATTAGAGGCAAGATTTGTGGCTTTGGTGGGGCAAGTCGACAATCCTTAATAGCGGAAGATCATGGGATGGGAGGTGTTCCCACTTTTGACTTCTTTATTTTTTACGTCTTGTTAAAACCCCTTCCCCCCACCAAGATAGGGAGTGGGCTAATTCTTTTTGAGGATTGCATGAGTGGATGTTGTTGGGAGTAAGGGCAATATAGGAATTAGGAAGTAGACCCATCCGCATTGAAGGAGTAATTGTTGCTTTGTCTTCGTTTTGGTGTTTTGTGATTTTTTTATAGTCTATACAAATATAGCTCAAATGAGCATTTGAGACAACTAATACAAATACTTAGCTCATTACAAGCAACAACTTAGAAATTACTACTAGAAGCCAAATAATGGAAGACCATGAGTCACCACTTAGAATTCCATCTTAGATATCACCAGGGATTTGAACTTAGGTCTTCACAATGAGAACCCAATGTTTTAACCACTTGATCTTGACCCCTTGGCCATTTTGTAGTTTTCAATATCAATGATCCAGTTTTGTATGTAGATGAATATGCATATCAAGAGGAATAGAATCTCTACTACAATCATAACAAGGTTGTGAATATTAAAATAATAATATTAACTCACTTCTCTCACTTTACATATTAATAATAATTCATGTAAATGTTGTCTCTTCATCCTTTCAAGGTTGATGCCTCCAAACATTTTAACAATACTACACGCAAACAAATCCAATAACTTGAAAATATGATTTAAAAATATATTTTAATGGTCTATAAATATAGCTCAAACTAGCATCTGAGTCGATTGATACAAACATTTAATTCTTTAAGAGCAATACCATATTTAATTTCTCAGAGTATTAATATTTAGATAACTTTGAAATTCTTTATGACAAACTAATACTAATATTTAGTTCTTTATGAGCGATATAATACTTAGTTTCTTAAGAGCATTAACATTTAGATAACAATTTACAATTTTGTAGTAGAAGGTTAACAGTGGAAGACCAGGAGTGGCCAAGAGTTACCACGAATTAACATTTAAATAACAATTTACAAATTTCTATTAGAAGGTTAATAGTGGAAGACCAATAGTGACCAAGAATTACCATGAATTAACATTTAGATAACAATTTACAAATTTCTACACAAATTAGCATTTAGATAACAATTTACAAATTTATGTACACAAATTAACATTTAGACAACAATTTACAAATTTCTACTAGAAGGTTAATAGTGGAAGACCAAGAGTGACCAAGAGTTACCACAGATTAACATTTAGATAACAATTTACAAATTTCTACTTGAAGGTTAATAGTGGAAGACCAAGAGTGACCAAGAGTTACTATGAATTAACATTTAGATAACAATTTACAAATTTCTACTAGAAGGTTAACAATGGAAGACCAAGAGTGACCAAGAATTACCACGAATTAACATTTAGATAACAATTTACAAATTTCTACTAGAGGGTTAACAGTGGAAGACCAAGAGTGACCAAGAGTTACCATGAATTAACATTTAGATAACAATTTACAAATTGTTGGAAGAAACATTAATTTCTCCACTGTTCGTTAGCAGTTTATTTTTTAGTTTATTTTCTGTTTTGTAAGTTGCCTGAATTGATTCCATGTAACCGGTTGCAATTTCTATTTATTGGAGGTTTCTATAAAAGTTTTTGGAGTTTTGAATAGAATCCATTTTTCTTGATTGCTATAGCAATCCATTTGTCTTTGCTTTTCCTACACAAGTTTCTACTAGAAGGTTAATAGTGGAAGACCAAGAGTGACCAAGAGTTACTGTGAATTAACATTTAGATAACAATTTATAAATTTTTACTAGAAGGTTAACACTGGAAGACCAAGAGCGACCAAGAGTTACCAAAGATTAGCATTTAGATAACAATTTACAAATTTCTACTAGAAGGGTAACAATGGAAGACCAATAATGAATAAGAGTTGTAATTTCTATTTATTGGAGGTTTTTGTAAAAGTTTTTGGAGTTTTGAATATAATCCATTTTTCCTAATTATTGTAGCAATCCATTTGTCTCTGCTCTGCCTACATAAATTTCTACTAGAAGGTTAATAGTGGAAGACCAAGAGTGATCAAGAGTTACCACGAATTAACATTTAGATAACAATTTACAAATTTCTACTAGAAGGTTAACAGTGGAAGACCAAGAGTGACCAAGAGTTACCACATATTAACATTTAGATAACAATTTACAAATTTCTACTAGAAGGGTAACAATGGAAGACCAAGAATGACCAAGAGTTGTAATTTCTATTTATTGGAGGTTTTTGTAAAAGTTTTTGGAGTTTTGAATAGAATCCATTTTTCTTGATTGTTGTAGCAATCCATTTGTCTCTGCTTTGCCTACACAAATTTCTACTAGAAGGTTAATAGTGGAATTACCAAGAGTGACCAAGAATTACCATGAATTAACATTTAGATAACAATTTACAAATTCCTACTAGAAGGTTTAGTGGAAGACCAAGAGTGACCACGAATTAACATTTAGATAACAATTTACAAATTTCTACTAGAAGAGTAACAGTAGAAGACCAAGAATGACCAAGAGTTGTAATTTCTATTTATTAGAGGTTTCTGTATAAGTTTTTGGAGTTTTGAATAGAATCCATTTTTCCTAATTGTTGTAGCAATCCATTTGTCTCTGCTTTGCCTACACAAATTTCTACTAGAAGGTTAATAGTGGAAGACCAAGAGTGACCAAGAGTTACCACAAATTAACATTTAGATAACAATTTACAAATTTCTACTAGAAGGTTAACAGTGGAAGACCAAGAACGACCAAGAGTTACCACAGATTAACATTTAGATAACAATTTATAAATTTCTACTAGAAGGGTAACAGTGGAAGACCAAGAATGACCAAGAGTTGTAATTTCTATTTATTGGAGGTTTTTGTAAAAGTTTTTGGAGTTTTGAATAGAATCCATTTTTCTTGATTGATGTAGCAATCCATTTGTCTTTGCTTTGCCTTCACAAATTTCTACTAGAAGGTTAATAGTGGAAGACCAAGAGTGACCAAGAGTTACCATGAATTAACATTTAGATAACAATTTACAAATTTCTACTAGAAGGCTTAGTGGAAGACCAAGAGCAACCAAGAGTTACCATGAATTAACATTTAGATAACAATTTACAAATTTCTACTAGAAGGGTAACAATAGAAGACCAAGAATGACCAAGAGTTGTAATTTCTATTTATTGGAGGTTTCTGTAAAAGTTTTTGGAGTTTTGAATAGAATCCATTTGTCCTGATTATTGTAGCAATCCATTTGTCTCTGCTTTGCCTACACAAATTTCTACTAGAAGGTTAATAGTGGAAGACCAAGAGTTACCACAAATTAATATTTAGATGACAATTTACAAATTTCTACTAGAAGGTTAACAGTGGAAGACCAAGAGTGACCAAGAGTTACCACAGATTAACATTTAGATAACAATTTACAAATTTCTACTAGAAAGGCAACAGTGGAAGACCAAGAATGACCAAGAGTTGTAATTTCTATTTATTGGAGGTTTTTGTAAAAGTTTTTGGAGTTTTGAATAGAATCCATTTTTCTTGATTGTTGTAGCAATCCATTTGTCTCTGCTTTGCCTACACGAATTTCTACTAGAAGGTTAATAGTGGAAGACCAAGAGTGACCAAGAGTTACCACAAATTAACATTTAGATAACAATTTACAAATTTCTACTAAAAGGTTAATAGTGGAAGACCAGGAGTGACCAAGAGTTACCACGGAGTAACATTTAGATAACAATTTACAAATTTCTACTAGAAAGGTAACAGTGGAAGACCAAGAATGACCAAGAGTTGTAATTTCTATTTATTGGAGGTTTTTGTAAAAGTTTTTGGAGTTTTGAATATAATCCATTTTTCCTTGTTGTAGCAATCCATTTGTCTCTGCTTTGGCTACACAAATTTCTACTAGAAGGTTAATAGTGGAAGACCAAGAGTTACCACGAATTAACATTTAGATACCAATTTACAAATTTCTACTAGAAGGTTAACAGTGGAAGACAGAGAGCGACCAAGAGTTACCACAGATTAACATTTAGATAACAATTTACAAATTTCTTCTAGAAGGTTAATAGTGGAAGACCAAGAGTGACCAAGAGTTACCACGAATTAACATTTAGATAACAATTTACAAACTTCTACTAGAAGGTTAATCATGGATGGCCAAGAGTGATCAAGAGTTACCATGGATTAACATTTAGATAACAATTTACAAATTTCTTCTAGAAGGTTAATTTTCTACTAGAAGGTTAACATTGGAAGACCAAGAGTGACCAAGAGTTACCGTGAATTAACATTTACATAACAATTTACAAATTTCTACTAGAAGTTAATAGTGGAAGACCAAGATCGACCAAGAGTTACCACAGATTAACATTTAGATAACAATTTACAAATTTAGATTAACATTTAGATAACAATTTACAAAAGAGTGACCAAGAGTCACCAAGAGTCACCGCGAATCCAATCTTACAGTCATTTTGAAAATTTAAACTTGGCTCTTGATAAAAATAACCCAACGCCTTAACCTCCTGATCCCTTGAAACCAAAACAAAAGATTTTAAAAAAATTGTTTTAAGAATTATTTTGACCATAACCTCTTTGATCCCTTGAAACCAAAACAAAGGATTTAAAAAAAAATGTTTTAAGAATTATTTTGACCATTTATAGCATTTTGCAGACATTTATAGCAGATGGAATTTACAGCAGAGTTGTTATATAGTACGATGCATCAAGGACCTCAAGAAACCGTCGGATGAAATACAATTTGATTGGCAGCTAAACCTGAAAAACTTAATCACAGCTACCCAGTTAGGTATATATTTCATCAGAATTTTTTGAAAAAAGTGCAAATTTCTGTAGCAGGTACATTTCGCCCATGGTGGCGTTGAAGAGTCAGTAGAAACTTTTCCGCCATTGCAGAAAAAAGTCTTCCTCAAAAAAAAAAAAAAAAAACACAGAAAAAATCCATGAAAAAAAGGGTTCCTGTTTAGCGAATCACAGATTCGCAATGGCGAAAGTGGTGATGATTTGATGAAAGCAAGAGAAGAGAAGAGAAGAGAAGAGAAGAGGTTGGGGATTTGGGAACAGAAGAAGACGACACGCAGTTACAGTATTGCAGTTAAAGTATTGCAGTCTGGTCAGTAAGTAGTGGGTACTACTACTCTAAAATTGAAGCATCTCTGTCAGCGTCAAGTGACAGATGTAGACGTGCATGAGATGCCGAATGTACATGACGTCTCTTGTCATAAAAGCATGGGCTCAATTAGTTAATGAAGTCATTAAGATCGGCCGTACTTTGCAAATCCAGCACTTACGGTTTTCGTTTTTTTCTGAGTCACTGGAGAAAAACAGATGAATTATTTGCGGGACTGGGTTTTGGCCGTTTGCTGACGGACTCTGAAAATCTTACTGGAGAAGCAGCGGCAGGTCTCGAGTTCGAGTCTCAACGGGCGTTTTCTGGTGGTGTCCATGGGAAAAAGCTTTGTCTTGTTGTGCCTGGGCTTCACGTGGTAAAAGAGGAGGGAAAATCTATCTACATCATCATAATTGTAAGGAAGGGGAAGCCCATGTGGCAAGTCATTATCTTCTTTTTTTTTTCTCTTTTTTATCCTTAACCAAACTAGGTACTTTCTCCATTCCCATCACCATGATTCAGTTATGGTTGGTATTTAGTTTGGGATAATAATCAGAATTAGGTAGCCTTGGGAGGCATTTATAGAAGGGTTTGGAAATTTGGAACTTCTCTTTTTTGTGGGGATGAAAGTTTGCTAGGGTCATGTGTTGCCATCTTCAGAGCTCACATCATTTGTCTTTATTAGGACTTTTTGAGTGTTTGGTACACTTTCACTAAGTTTGATGGTGATTGAGAGTTACATTTTTGAAGTAGAGTTGTACATCTTAATAAAAAAATGTATAAAATGAGTAATAGAAACAAGTTTGGTTCGTGTCTTTTTATATGAAAAGTATGTACATTAAATTGGAGCCCTGACAATGATTTATATTTTTACAATTTTTTTAATCAACATAGGAAGCACAACTCGTGATCCATCATTAGAATAGGAGAAACATTGCTAGGACCGTGTCCATGATTTGGATATGGAAAGAAATTGGATTTGGAGTTATAGAACACGTGTAGATATTACTACTAGACAATAGGCTATTAGTTTGGGATAATAATCAGAATTAGGTAGCCTTGGGAGGCATTTATAGAAGGGTTTGGAAATTTGGAACCTTTTTTTTGGGGGGGTGAAAGTTTGCCAGGGTCATGTGTTGAGCTCACATCATTTGTCTTCATTAGAGCTATTTGAGTGTTCGGTACACTTTCACTAAGTTTGATGGTGATTGAGAGTTAAATTTTTGAAGTAGGGTTGTACACCTTAATAAAAAAATGTATAAAATGAATAATAGAAACAAGTTTGGTTTGTGTCTTTTTATATGAAAAGTATGTACTATAAATTGGAGTCTTGACAATGATTTATATTTTTATAATTTTTTGATCGACATATAGAAGCACAACTCGTGATCCATCATTAGAATAGAAGAAACATTGCTAGGACCGTGTCCATGATTTGGATATGGAAAGAAATTGCATTTGGAGTTATAGAACACGTATAGATATTACTACTAGACAATAGGCTATTAGTTTGGGATAATAATCAAAATTAGGTAGCCTTGGGAGGAATTTATAGAAGGGTTTGGAAATTTGGAACCTTTTTTTTTTTTTGGGGGGGGGGGGGTGTGAAAGTTTGCCAGGGTCATGTGTTGAGCTCACATCATTTGTCTTCATTAGAGCTATTTGAGTGTTCGGTACACTTTCACTAAGTTTGATGGTGATTGAGAGTTACATTTTTGAAGTAGGGTTGTACACCTTAATAAAAAAATGTATCAAATGAATAATAGATTCAAGTTTGTTCGTGTCTTTTTATATGAAAAGTATGTAAAATAAATTGGAGTCGTGACAATGATTTATATTTTTATAAGTTTTTTTATCGACATACGGAAGCACAACTCGTGATCCATCATTAGAATAGGAGAAACATTGCTAGGACTGTGTCCATGATTTGGATATGGAAAGAAATTGCATTTGGAGTTATAGAACACGTGTAGATATTACTACGAGACAATAGGCTATAACAAAAGGAATAGCTATTTTGTGAATTTTGAAAGGTGGTAGATGTTGATAATTATCCATGTCACAAGTTTATATAGGGTTTGTAATGCAACAAGTACCTATTAGTGGTAGGGTTTAGATTATGTTATTATTTAATTGAAAAGTAGAAGCTTGAGCCATGCATGAAACATGTACTGCTAGTAAATGATAAAGTAATTTGCTTTATAATCTCATGTTTTAATTTTCAGAGCTCACATCATTTGTCTTCATTGGAGCTATTTGAGTGTCTGGTACACTTTCACTAAGTTTGATGGTGATTGAGAGTTACATTTTTGAAGTAGGGTTGTACACCTAAATAAAAAATGTATAAAATAAATAATAAAAACAAGTTCATCATGTTTTATATATATGGAAGGTATGCACAATAAATTAGAGTCGTGACAATTATTTATATTTTTATATTTTTTTTAATTGACATATGGCAGCACAACTCGTGATCCATCATTGGAATAAGAGACACATTGTTAGGACCGTGTCCATGCTTTGGATATGGAAAGAAATTGCATTTGGAGTTATAGGACACGTGTAGATATTAATACTAGACAATAGGCTATAACAAAAGGAACACCTATTTTGTGAATTTTGAAAGGGTGTAGATGTTGATAATTATCCATGTTACAAGTTTATATAGGGTTTGTAATGCAACAAGTACATATTAGTGGTAGGGTTTAGATTATGTTATTATTTGATCGAAAAGTAGAAGCTTGTGCAATGCACGAAACATGTACTGCTAGTAAATGATAAAGTAATTTGTTTTATAATGTCATGTTTTAATCTTCGAAGCTCACATCATTTTTCTTCATTAGAGCTATTTGAGTGTCTGGTACACTTTCAATAAGTTTGATGGTGATAAAAAGTTACATTTTTGAAGTAGGGTTGTACACCTCAATAAAAAATGTATAAAATGAATAATAAAAACAAGTTCTTCATGTTTTTATATATGAAAGGTATGCACAATAAATTAGAGTCGTGAAATGATTTATATTTTTATAATTTTTTTAATCGACATATGGAAGCGCAACTCGTGATCCATCATTGGAATAAGAGACACATTGCTAGGACCGTGTCCATGATTTGGATATGGAAAGAAATTGCATTTGGAATTATAGAACATGTGTAGATATTACTACTAGACAATAGGCTATAACAAAAGGAATAGCTATTTTGTGAATTTTGAAAGGGGGTAGATGTTGATAATTATCCATGTTACAAGTTTATATAGGGTTTGTAATGCAACAAGTGCATATCAATGGTAGCGTTTAGATTATGTTATTATTTGATCGAAAAGTAGAAGCTAGTGCCATGCATGAAACATGTACTGCTAGTAAATGATAAAGTAATTTGTTTTATAATGTCATGTTTTAATCTTCGAAGCTCACATTATTTGTCTTCATTAGAGCTATTTGAGTGTCTGGTACACTTTCAATAAGTTTGATGGTGATTGAGAGTTACATTTTTAAAGTAGGGTTGTACACCTCAATAAAAAATGTATAAAATGAATAATAGAAACAAGTTCTTCATGCTTTTTTATATGAAAGGTATGTACAATAAATTAGAGTCGGGACAATGATTTATATTTTTATAATTTTTTTAATCGACATACGGAAGCACAACTTGTGATCCATCATTAGAATAAGAGACACATTGCTAGAGTCGTGTCTGTGATTTGGATTTGGAAAGAAATTGCATTTGGAGTTATAGAACACGTGTAGATATTACTACTAGGTACAATAGGCTATAACAAAAGGAGTAGCTATTTTGTGAATTTTGAAAGGTGGTAGATGTTGATAATTATCCATGTTACAAGTTTATATAGGGTTTGTAATGCAACAAGTACTTATCAGTGGTAGGGTTTAGATTATGTTATTATTTGATCGAAAAGTAGAAGCTTGAGCCATGCACGAAACATGTACTGCTAGTAAATGATAAAGTAATTTGTTTTATAATCTCATGTTTTAATTTTTAGAGCTCATATCATTTGTCTTCATTGGAGCTATTTGAGTGTCTGGTACACTTTCACTAAGTTTGATGGTGATTAAGAGTTACATTTTTGAAGTAGGGTTGTACACCTAAATAAAAAATGTATAAAATAAATAATAAAAATAAGTTCTTCATGTTTTTATATATGAAGGGTATGCACAATAAATTAGAGTTGTGACAATGATTTATATTTTTATAATTTTTTAATCGACATATGGAAGCACAACTCGTGATCCATCATTAGAATAAGAGACACATTGTTAGGACCGTGTCCATGATTTGGATATGGAAAGAAATTGCATTTGGAGTTATAGGACATGTGTAGATATTACTACTAGACAATAGGCTATAACACAAGGAACAACTATTTTGTGAATTTTGAAAGGGTGTAGATGTTGATAATTATCCATGTTACAAGTTTATATAGGGTTTGTAATGCAACAAATACATATTAGTGGTAGGGTTTAGATTATGTTATTATTTGATCGAAAAGTAGAAGCTTGTGCAATGCACGAAACATGTACTGCTAGTAAATGATAAAGTAATTTGTTTTATAATGTCATATTTTAATCTTCAAAGCTCACATCATTTTTCTTCATTAGAGCTATTTGAGTGTCTGGTACACTTTCAATAAGTTTGATGGTGATAAAAAGTTACATTTTTGAAGTAGGGTTGTACACCTCAATAAAAAATGTATAAAATGAATAATAAAAACAAGTTCTTCATGTTTTTATATATGAAAGGTATGCACAATAAATTAGAGTTGTGACAATGATTTATATTTTTATAATTTTTTTAATCGACATATGGAAGCACAACTCGTGATCCATCATTGGAATAAGAGACACATTGCTAGGACTGTGTCCATGATTTGGATATGGAAAGAAATTGCATTTGGAATTATAGAACATGTGTAGATATTACTACTAGACAATAGGCTATAACAAAAGGAATAGCTATTTTGTGAATTTTGAAAGGGGGTAGATGTTGATAATTATCCATGTTACAAGTTTATATAGGGTTTGTAATGCAACAAGTGCATATCAGTGGTAGTGTTTAGATTATGTTATTGTTTGATCGAAAAGTAGAAGCTTGTGCCATGCATGAAACACGTACTGCTAGTAAATGATAAAGTAATTTGTTTAATAATGTCATGTTTTAATCTTCGAAGCTCATAGTATTTGATTAGAGCTATTTGAGTGTCTGGTACACTTTCAATAAGTTTGATGGTGATAGAGAGTTACATTTTTAAAGTAGGGTTGTACACCTCAATAAAAAATGTATAAAATGAATAATAAAAACAAGTTCTTCATGCTTTTTTATATGAAAGGTATGTACAATAAATTAGAGTCGTGACAATGATTTATATTTTTATAATTTTTTTAATCGACATATGGAAGCACAACTCGTGATCCATCATTAGAATAAGAGACACATTGCTAGAGCAGTGTCCGTGATTTGGATTTGGAAAGAAATTGCATTTGGAATTCTAGAACACATGTAGATATTACTACTAGGTACAATAGGCTACAACAAAAGGAATAGCTATTTTGTGAATTTTGAAAGGTGGTAGATGTTGATAATTGTCCATGTTACAAGTTTATATAGGGTTTGTAATGCAACAAGTACCTATCAGTGGTAGGGTTTAGATTATGTTATTATTTGATTGAAAAGTAGAAGCTTGAGCCATTCATGAAACATGTACTTCTAGTAAATGATAAAGTAATTTGTTTTATAATCTCATGTTTTCATTTTCAGAGCTCACATCATTTGTCTTCATTGGAGCTATTTGAGTGTCTGGTACACTTTCACTAAGTTTGATGGTGATTGAGAGTTACATTTTTGAAGTAGGGTTGTACACCTAAATAAAAAATGTATAAAATAAATAATAAAAACAAGTTCTTCATGTTTGTATATATGAAAGGTATGCACAATAAATTAGAGTCGTGACAATGATTTATATTTTTATAATTTTTTAATCGACATATGGAAGCACAACTCGTGATCCATCATTGGAATAAGAGACACATTGTTAGGACTGTGTCCATGATTTGGATATGGAAAGAAATTGCATTTGGAGTTATAGAACACGTGTAGATATTACTACTAGACAATAGGCTATAACAAAAGGAACAACTATTTTGTAAATTTTGAAAGGGGGTAGATGTTGATAATTATCCAGGTAAGTGCAAGAAGATGGGGGCCCAAAAAGTGGCCAAATTAATTTAAAAAAAAATTAAGTCATAACACGCTCGCATTATGGCTTGGTAATGACAAGCCTTAGGCTCGTTATTACCAAGCCATAATGCGCTTGCGTTATGACTTACTATAAATAAAAAAAAGTAGTCCAATTTCATTTCTTTCTGTTTTCTCCTCTGCCCACGGCTTCCAAACCCTCAAAAGCGCGCTCGCATTTTGCAAAACACCAATCAACACAAAAATCTTATCAATTCGTCACCAAAATGCCGCTGCGACGTCGAGCACGCCAAAGGGGTGAGTTATCTTTGTTTTTTTGTTTGAATTTATTTCTAAATAGGTAAGTTTTTGTTGATTTTTGATGTATATTTCGTTATTTGTCAGGAAATGTTAATGCACCTCCTCCTCCTCCTCCTCCTCCTCAAAATCCATAAAATCCTAAGGAGGAAATACCTGTAGAACAACCACCTCCTCCATTCATTCCTCGACATGCCCCTGGAACACAAGATAATATAATGGGGCAAATTGAAAACAACAAAAAGGAAATTGAAGATATAATTGCAAAATTGAAAGATCCTTCTACTTCAACCTTGCATAGGTCCACGCTTGCCGAATCTCTTGAGTCTATGTTATCAAATGTAGATTCAATTAGCAAGCAAATAACTAGTTGGACGAATAAAAAGAGAGAGTTTAGAGATTACTATGCAGATAAGTTGTCATACCAAGATGTCAAAAAATTACAAATTACAAAATTAGACTTGTGTTCAATTTTCACAAACCCACAAACAAATCAACCTCCACCCATTACATGCAAGAGGTTCCCTATCCATTGGTGCAACAACCAAGTGATAAGGGACAATTTCGAGCAGAGGTGGTGGATGGTTTTTGACCATCCTCCATGCAATAATAATGAGGTCCCGCAATACTTTTTGAGGAAACTCTACTGCGAGTTTGTCCTCAATAAAGTGCCAAACTATTTTGATATGCGGGACTTCCAGGGTAGATGTGGGGGGTCAGCACAAGATAGACCAGGGGCACGTCTTGACCCACAGCGGGTAGTGAGACGAGTAATCAGCAGACCAGCCCACGAGCATGTTTCTATCCCTTCCATTGTGAAGGAGAGTGTTGAGGTCGATACACTTCAGTCGATTGGTGCCTTGACCCAGAGCATCATAGAGCATGCCGGTCTTGCAACACAAAGTGGGTTGGGAGATAGTGCGAGGAGTAGGGTCCCACCGCATACTTGCCAGGCTTGCGGGTCAGCCTGTGGTTATGACCCCATGGACAGTCAGGACGCAGGTGCACAGGCTACATCTACAGCTGAGCAGATGGTGATGACAGATACCCTCCTGAGTGAGACTTTCGGCCTTGATACTCAGGTAAATATTAGCAAGTTTATTGAATTTAATTTATTACATTTTATTTTTGAAATACAAGATTAACTAATTTAAATTGATGATTTTAATGAAATTTCAGGGTCATAGCATCGATGCAGTTTTCAGTGGTTCTCCACCTGCATTTTTCACTAGATCATCTACTGTCGAGGTATGTAACTAGTAAACAATTATAAATATTACATGTGAATAGCATCGTTATATGAATGGTATTCTAATTTCTGATTTTGGATGTTGAATAGGTTAATACTGTAGATTTCATGGCAACACCTGCCAGCGGTGGTGGACTTCAAAGCTTTACGGAGGTAATAAAATAAATAGTTTAATGAATGAATTGTACTTACTAAATTTTTGTATGTGATTTGTGTGCTTTATTGTGTGTACTTCCATGTTTAGATGAACGTGTGTGTATGTTAGGAGCCATGATTTGCATCACTATTATAGTTTTCGTAATTGAATAATGTTGTTTTATTTCTAGATGATGCAGGCTGCGGAGACACCTCCCCATGTTCATAGGGCAATGGAGCAGGGTGTGGCCTCTACGATTCATTGCTCCATGGCATTGACAAGGTATGAGGCAGATTAGTAAATTTCAATTTACATTCATTGTTATAGTTGTCTATTTTTGAAAAATCAAAAGATTATTGATTTGAAGTTTAATTTCTATCTGGATGGTTTCTATATGACATGACATCACCAGGGCCTATTTCTGCTACTGAGGCAAGCGAGGAGATAGATTATATGTTAGCGGTAAGTGATTATTTTGTTAAATGTTTCATTTTTTATAACATGTAATTTCTATATATTAATGTCTATACTTTTTATTGTAACAGGTAAAGATGCAGGAAGACCTAAATAGGAGGAGTAGCCCTCGGGTTCGTAGTAGACCACCCACATGCGCGTCTCCATCCCCTAGAATGTAACATCCATATCCGAATTAACAAGAAAAACTAGGTTCTCACAAAGGTAAATTTTTTTTTTTACTAGGTAATCAAATACAAAAGAAACTTATCTATTACCCATTATAACATTTTTCACTTAAACATTGACATGATCTCATTTTCATAAAACTGAAAGAAATGATATACAATAAACATTTTGTTCTCTAACAATTTGAAATTTTCTTGAAACAAATAAAATATTGGAAACATACCATTAACATGCATCTCGATTGTCGACCCATCACATTCAAGACTCGGTAATCCTCAGTATTTGGAAGAGAAAGTATCTTCAAGGAGCTTAACCTCCAACCACAGGCCGTCGGTCTCCCACACTCCTTCCTAACCGGAAGTGGCCCTACCCTACTCAAGAGGATAGACTTAGGATAACCATCGGTGTTTGCCATTTGAGCTCTGGTGTTGTAACTTACGTGTCTTGTTATCGTGCAGATCCCTAGATACCCTCTAGTCATGCACGACTCTCCACAAGAAACGCCATCTAGTCACAGTGAACATTCGATGCACTTGAGGATAGTACACCACCTTGGCCAAAGGATTTGGTTTTAATTAGCGTTCTAAGAACGCATGAACTTAGTTCACCCACCCTACTCGACTTGAACTGATCGAAATCCTACAGTTTCCTATTTGTAAAGTTTAAACAAATGTTGACCTCGATGACCTCAAGGTTTTTAGGATTCCCTCTTGCAATAGCGCATGGCACAACATTTACTCTATTCCCAAATTTATAGTTTCATAATCCCATATTCATTTTTAAAACATTGTTTAACAACACCCACTCCTAAGTGGTTTCAAAACTTGGTTACTCGGTTCCCATGTTTGTAAAACATACTCAAGTATCTAAAACAATTTCCCGTTATCCCAGAATTTAAGGGTTTTAGACTCATAAAAGTCTACAAAATAAATTTGACACTAGAATCATCGCATGCAACGTAATCTAGACTCAAATGCAGGTTTTCCCATCGTACTTGTTCATTACAAAACTATAACGGCTTTCGACCAAAACTGATACTTTAACTTTCTACTCCCCTTTCCAAGTCAAATAGTTTCACATGGTTCATAGAGATAAGAGTCGTATATACGATAATAAGGGGTTGGGAATCTTTCTTACGACATTAGAGATGACCAACCACATGGTCGACCTCTAACTAAAGATATAAGACGGATAAGATACTAGCTGGTTACAACTACATCTCCGGCTGTCAAAACACACTAAAGTTTACGTCAAAACATGCTTTAAATCTGTGGTTTTAAACTCCTACACAACATGCACGTGGAGCAATGTGTTTTCTCGCTATGGAGCTATCGTTTCAAGGGCACCAAGGGTAGTTTTAAGTTGATAATACAGTCTTAAAGGAAACTCTTTGAACATACGCCATTGCCAATCGTTTGGAGACTGTAGTTTACATTTTGCATCATGTAATGTTCATTCCTAGAAGTGTGCACGTTAGAAAATTGTGTTCTATCATCATACGGTGTCATTTATGTCAAGCAATGATATGTTTTCTGAGTTCATGTATTCTAATAAACAGCATTGTTACTATTTCTGAGGTTTCAAATATCAAAACACAGCAATGATACCATTTTATGGATAAACCTCACACAGAAATCACAATAGAATTACGTTGTCATCATATTCTATTCATTGTAAATGTATTTATCCTTGCATAGATGAGACACACTTACTGGTTGAAATTGTGAAAAAGAAGAGAATGGAAAATGAACCTGTCGACAGAGTTGAAGATTGCTGTGGTAAGTTCCACGTTCTCCTCTGGCTAATCGTGCCTCCTTAGGTTTTTTGAAATTCTCTCTCTTATCTGCCAGTCGTGCACAATGAAACCAAACTTTCCAATGAATTGACTCTCCTCTCTGCCATTTTTCTCCTTTCTACACAGCGACAGTCTTCAACAACAACTCTCCTCTCTCTGCTGTTTTTCCTTCTTTTCAAAACAACAACAGCCCACTCAATAACTATCCTCCTCTCTACCGTTTTCTCCTTTTCTAAAACCACGACCCTACTCCAAACTATCTCTTATCTCCTATCTCTTGCCCGACCACCATGAAGAAGATCCTCCGGTTATCTCTCTGCCGTTTTTCCATTCAAAACAATGATAGACTCCTCGTTAACTCTCCCTCTCTCTCGTCGATGGAATCTCCCCCTATAACTTCTCGTCTCTCCCACTTCTAAACTGCCACCTATTGCCCACGATAAAGGATTCCAACTACATTCAACTCACCGTTCACTAAATTCTCAACCACCTCACTCCCTACCGCGCTCAGCGCAGCAAAAGGCTCTCCACAACTGCGTTTTCCTTTGGTTTCTAAACCACAGCAACCTGATGCTTTTGCACCACCCACGATGAAGGAGCATCTGCCATAACTAAACAGTTACACCCTACCACAACCGCATAGCTATCTCCCTCTCGCGCCACGGTGATGGAAGATAGTGCAATGAGACCAAAAACTGTCACATGCCTATCCACAAGGGTCGGCATAACTATCTTTTTACCTGACTTCCCACTTATCACGACCACTAAAAATATGGAGGCTCCAATGGCGACGTGGCTTGTAAGTGGATATAATAACTCCGACCTCACTCAAACATAAGGCATCTAATTCTCCAAGAGCAACTAAAAGCTGAATTGTGGGGTTAAGCTTGACAAGGCAATAGTTAAGAAATGTCTAGAGCATCTTTTTGGTCGAAAAAGAAAAAGAGATAAAGACCAACTTAATAAGGAAACTCAAGGTTAGATCGATAATACCTCACGGTCAAAGCTAGAAGACAAAGACTCATTCCCAACAATGACCAAAACAATTTATTACATGCTATGGCTTCAAAATCGACATTCGTCGATCTCCAAAAAGAATAAATTCACAACACAAGTTTGACGCGTTTTACGACAATCACGACGGATTGAGCTTAATGCAAACAAGTTTCCTACATCGTTAGACGCTCAAAGCCAACTTCTCGCATCTTTCAACTATGAGACGTGATTCACAAATCCGCCACAAGTAAATTCATTTAATTACCTATAAACGAAATAATAATCGTCTATATAAGTCGACTCACTTTGGTGGACTTATGACAACATCGTCGATTCCAAGATTCTATATGACGACTTATGAAAAGGATGTTACACCTTATCTTCAGACATCAACATCTAGTTTAACTATCCCAGCCGACAAACAAAACTAAATTGATGGTTCTAAGGTTTATCTGCCTGTTTGGCGTTCTCAGTAACAAACACCCATGGTTAATTTCCAGAGTCTATACTCTCTCTCAAAGATACTTTCTCTTCCCGTCGAACATGGTCTACCTGTTCCTGCAACGACAGTCTCACATACAATTTTGTGGTCAAAGCACCTATGCTCCAAATCAAAACATAATATATATCCAAAACATCATTTCACTTAACAAAAAGGACATTTAGTCTACACTATAACATTGATCATAATCAATAGATTCTAAAATTTCATAGAACTAACTTTGTATAATAAGTCATCAGTTTCCATGTCGTCCACAACATATTATATTACTAAAATTTGCAAGAAAGTAAATAGCATAATTGATTCCAAAAAGAGGGATGTAACATAGAAGATCAAAGGCTGCTCGTGATTTATTCTCTTCACCAGCTAGAGGGGAATGACTTTTTATTGTGTTCCTTTGTTGTATGCCTATATGGCATTTGTGGACATATATTTTGTATTATACATAGTTGACATTGTATGTCTATATGGCATTCTTGTAAGCCTATATGGCTATTTTGTATATATGTTATACTTATATCGACAGATATTGATGTATGCCTATATGGATATTTGGTTAATACAAATCTTTTTTATTGATGGCATCCATACTTGCATTATAAATCCACGTTTGAATGGATATTTGTAGATGGCTACTTCAAATATTTAAAGTCCGATTGTATTACATAGGATGTTTGTTGATCCAATAAGCTAGCTATTGTTATTCAAGTATCACCTAAACTTCATTTTGGAACTAAAAGATAAAAGTTGTATTTAAAAAAAAATGAATCATCATGTTGAATAGAAAATATTAATATTCTTTATGAGTAGCATAGAATGTCAACTATATGCAATACAAAAAAATGAATCATCATGTTATTCTTTATGTTTGAGATCCTGAAAATGACTAAGTCTGGTAGCCTGATATCCTGAAACACTAGGATGAATATCCAAGTCATTAGGATGATTGCGCCTTGAGAAAAAGTCATTAAGATGAGCGCCTAAAGGAGACTTTCTTAAACATTCAAACATTGAGCAACAAGCATGAAGGGTTAAGGTGCAATTTGCAACTCATAAAGCCTCAAAAGGGCGTCCAACTTAGAGAGAGCATTCATTTAAGACAAGGCACCCATTGACACCTGTTCCACCATAAAAGTGTGCCTAAGGTGGAAGGAGAACAAGCCTTTGGTAAGTGAAGCGCACCTATTGTCTAAACCACTTCATTATGGCACCCTAGCATGAGGAGGAGTATATAAGTCAATAGGAAATGGCGCCTCTAATGCAAATGAAGGACTAAGTGGCATTTTCAATAAGCATCAATTCACCTTGAGCTTTCAATAAATACATCAAATTGAGCCCCATAAGCCTAGGTGCCCTTTGTCTGCAAAAGAACCTTGTATCGACATCAAGAGTTGGTCGTATCGGCATATCGATAGACCTTGGTTAGGCTTCGCCGATAGTGGTCTGTCTTGCCGACGAGTGTGGTTCGAAGTCAAAGACATCGGTGTATTGGAAGATAATCCCATCTTTGCATCGGAAGAGCAGTTGAGAGATTTGCTGATGAAGGGGGTCACACTGATAGTCGAAATCCATCGGTGTATCAGCCCAACAAGATTAGAGTTCACCGATGTTTGGAGTCTCACCGACGGGTGTGGTTCGAAGGTTGTCATTCGTGAGATCGGTGTGTTGGTAGAAGAGTTTTTGAGTGTGCCGATGGTATTAATTCCTACCAATAGGCGAGGGACTTAGAGTCTCGTATCGGAGTGACAAAGACATCGGTGTGAAAGGATATAAAGTCATCGATAGTGGTCTATCTGACCGATAAGAGTCAATGATGGGATGTTTGTCAGAAGTGAAATCAAACGGAATCATGGTGGCATCGGCCTATCGGCCGATGAAATTTTAAGCTCGCTGATGGTATGTTGTCTCGCCAATAGTGAGTTCAAAGGTTCAAAAGTTGATAATTCTATGCTTCCATTATTTTTAGACAAGTCAATAATAGAGTGAAATATAAAGTATCTAATCCTCTCTTGAGCAATCTACCTCCTAGGCGCTCAACATTGAGGAAAAACTTCATAAAAATGCCTCTCTTTCTTGGCAAGTTTTATTATTTTGATGGTTCTAACTCATATCTAGAGAACTTCTCACCAAGGCACCAAAATAAGTTAAACCCAACTAAAGCAAGAAAATGCGCCCAAGATGATTTCAATCAATTGGACTAGGCACCAATTTAGTGTTATTTTGACTCATACACCCTTAAGGCGCTAAAGTATCATTCCTTCAATCAATCTAGTTTCCATGTTCCCATGTGTGATGTTCCAAGTAGGAGATAGCGCCTAGGGTCTTTATCTTATTTTCAAAATTCTAATGATTCCAAACACTTACCAATAGTCTCAAAAGATCCTATTATCCCTTAAGCGCTCAATCCTCTAATTTATCAAGGCGCTCAATCCTCTTTGAGGTGCTCAAACTCATTCAAGGCGCTATCCTTTACTACTTCCCACTTCAAACACTCTAGGGCGCTCATAATTACTCCCATCACCAATCTTCCTCCTTAAAGCGCATCTGAGGACTTCTTTATGCTAGGGCGCTAATATGAAAGTAACAACTCAAGGTGCTATATGAAAGCTTGATCTTGGAAAGGCGCCTAAACTCGTAATGTGATTTATTTTATCAAATTTTCAATTTTAAGGTCTTTTGGCAACTCCTCTATAAAGGCGCCATTTGATGAGGTGTTTGAAGCTTGATTTTCCCCTTAGGTGCACAAACTTGATGTTCTTGACCCTACAATGCACCTTGAGTCCCTAAGCTCTTACACTTATCATCTCTTATGCTACTTAGTTTCATCGCTCTCATAAAGGCATTTTGAGGAGTATTACTCTTCGAACTCAATCTCTGGAACTAAGGCGCTCAAGGGTGAGTAAACGTCTATTCTTCCAAGGTACTCATCAAGGTATAAAACAACACACAAAGGCACCAAGATTACTCCACTCAACCTAAAAGCACTAGATCATATCTAAATTTACATAAGGGTGCCAAATCAAATTGTCATTCAAGGGCAAGTGCACTCGAAAGGTCATCTATCTTCAAACTCAACTTCCATTCCTCTAGGCACTTCCTTGGGTAAGTTTGGACGCTCCCTTCATTCTTACCGTTCAAGTGGCTTCAACTCATTATAGATACTTCCTCATCTAGGCGTAAATCATGATAGTTTCAAACACTTAGCTTTCAAGGCGCCAGAAGATGATTGTGGAGGAGTGAAATTGCACCTTAGTTCAAATAAGCGTTTACTTCATCATTGATGGATTTAAGTCATTGTATATGCTCATGAAGACTTACCTCACTCAATACTCCCCAAACTTATGGATCTAAACATGCTTTTTTCTCAGGCGCTAAACTGGAGTTTTCTAGATGCACAAGTGCGCCTCCCTCAATGAAGTTCATTTTGTTAACTTAGTTCATCCTAGTGACTCAAGGGGTTGTTATATTCTTTAGGCGCAATCTTTCATAGACTAAAACATTCACTCCATGTTAAGGCGCTCAAAGGAGGCTCTGGAGATGGAAAATGGCGCCTTAACTCAATTGTGTAAATTTTGGACTTTTAGGCAATTGCAAGATGTCTTGGAGGGCTCAATTCTTCAAGGCACCTGTTTTGTTCACCACTTGTAGCATCACTTGTTCAAGGCGCATGTTTGGGATTCTCCAGATGATGAAATGCTCCTTGACTCCCTAGGCAGTTAGACTCCAACTCTAGGTGCAAGATAATGATGATTTGAGCTAAAATAAGCATCTAAAAATCCAAGGTATTATTTGAGGCTTCCACTCCAAATTCTACCTAGGCGCTCACCCAGGGTGAAATGATTATCAAAGTGCGCCTTAATCATTCCTTCCTCTACGCACCCACTATCAAGATCAGGTCATCAAGGAGCTCTAAAACTCAAACACCATTGACCTCATCATCCTGACTTAATACACTACCTCCTTTTGACGATTTTTGGTGCAGCAAAAAACCTTTCCCCACGGGCAAATGCCTCAGAGATATAAAAAACTGAGAGAGGTTATTGTAGAGGCACTCTACATGATCGCGCTGCCTCAGATGGAATGTTTGTAAGTGACACGGTTTTTGAGTAACATCTTGTCAAAGATTGCTACCTTTTTGCACTTTGGACTCTTTAGGGATATCGTGGGTACAATGTAGCTCGGACTGTTTCGACATGTTTGGGTGAAAAAAAGGACCATGCCTAGTGTAAATGTACCCATCCGGACGCGTTGGAATAGTCAGTTTGGTTGCATCAGGAGCAGGACAAAAGTTACACCCCTTTGCAACTTTACACTACCTCCTTCTGACGATTTTTGGGGCAGCAGAAAACCTTTCACCATGGGAAAATGCCTCAGAGATATAAAAAACTGAGAGAGGTTATTGTAGAGGCACTTTACATGATCGCGTTGCCTCAGACAGAATGTTTCTAAGTGACACATTTTTTGAGTAACATCTCGTCAAAGATTGTTGCCTTTTTGCACTTTGGACTCTTCAGGGATATCGTGGGTACAATGTAGCTCAGACTGTTTCAACATGTTTGGGTGAAAAATAGGACCATGCCTAGCGTAAATGTACCCATTTGGATGCGTTGGAATAGTCAGTTTGGTCGCATCAGGAGCAGGATGAAAGTTACACCCCTTTGCAACTTTACACTGCCTCCTTCTGATGATTTTTGGGGCAGTAGAAAACCTTTCACCACAGGCAAATACCTCAGAGATATAAAAACTGAGAGAGGTTATTGTAGAGGCACTTTACGTGATCGCGTTACCTTAGATAGAATGTTTCTAAGTGACACGGTTTTCGAGTAACATCTCGTCAAAGATTGCTGCCTTTTTGCACTTTGGACTCTTCAGGGATATCGTGGGTACAATGTAGCTTGGACTGTTTCGACATGTTTGGGTGAAAAACAGGACCATGCCTAGCGTAAATGTACCCATTCGGACGTGATGGAATAGCCAGTTTGGTCGCATCAGGAGCAGGATGAAAGTTACACCCCTTTGCAACTTTACACTACCTCCTTCTGACGATTTTTGGGGCAGTAGAAAACCTTTCACCACGGGTAAATGCCTCAGAGATATAAAAAACTAAGAGAGGTTATTGTAGAAGCACTTTACGTAATCACGTTGCCTTAGACGGAATGTTTCTAAGTGACATGGTTTTTGAGTAACATCTCGTCAAAGATTGCTGCCTTTTTGCACTTTGGACTCTTTAGGGATATCATTGGTACAATGTAGCTCGGACTGTTTCAACATGTTTGGGTGAAAAGCAGGACCATGCCTAGTGTAAATGTACCCATTTGGACGCGTTGGAATAGTCAGTTTGGTCACATCAGGAGCAGGACAAAAGTTACACCCCTTTGCAACTTTACACTGCCTCCTTCTAACGATTTTTGGGGCAGCAGAAAACCTTTCACCACGGGCAAATGCCTCAGAGATATAAAAAACTGAGAGAGGTTATTTTAGAGGCACTCTACATGATCGCGTTGTCTTAGATGGAATGTTTGTAAGTGACACGATTTTTGAGTAACATCTCATCAAAGATTGCTACCTTTTTGCACTTTGGACTCTTTAGGGATATTGTGGGTACAATGTAGCTCGGACTGTTTCGACATGTTTGGGTGAAAAAAAGGACCATGTCTAGCGTAAATGTACCCATCTGGACACGTTGGAACAGTTAGTTTGGTCACATCAGGAGTAGGATGAAAGTTACACCCCTTTGCAACTTTACACTGCCTCCTTCTGACGATTTTTGGGGCAGCAGAAAACCTTTCACCACGGGCAAATGCCTCAGAGATATAAAAAACTGAGAGAGGTTATTGTAGAGGCACTTTACGTGATCGCGTTGCCTAGACGAAATGTTTCTAAGTGACACAGTTTTCGAGTAACATCTTGTCAAAGATTGTTGCCTTTTTGCACTTTGGACTCTTTAGGGATATCGTCGGTACAATGTAGCTCAGACTGTTTCAACATGTTTGGGTGAAAAAAAGGACCATGCCTAGCGTAAATGTACCCATTCAGATGTGTTGGAATAGTCAGTTTGGTCGCATCACGAGCAGGACACCAAAAATGCAAAAGTTGCTTTGTGCAACTTGACAACATTGACACTTTTTTGCAACATGACTCAAAGACTCAAACTGACCCCAAATGACTCAAAGTGACTTAAAATCACCTTGATTTTGGTGCCCAATGTACATTATAGAGGTCGAGGTGCTCCTTATCATTCAAACATCTTAGATGAGCGCATAGGAAAGGAAAAAGCTCTAAGTTTCATCATCATGGCTCAAACCTTAGCATGGAGTCCTAAGGCGCATTTCATGTCTCCTTTCATCCATTTTGGCGCCCTTATGTAGATTTTTCAACATGATTTGGCACCCTGTATGTGAAGGAAGATCTAAAGGCATGAAAGTAGATGTCGTATTGCAAGAGTTTGGATCATCAAAATTGAAAGAAATAAGTCTATTAAGCTTGGGCGCCCTTGGTCTTCTTTTCATTCATTATGAGCGCCTTAGGAGAATGGTATATAGGTCATCATTATGATTGGGTGCCCTGGATCCAGAGTGTTGGAGAGATCATCAAATGGTGTCTAGAGGAAGTAGGGTGAGTTATGAGTTTGGTCGCATCAGGAGTAGGACACCAAAAATACATAACATGATGATGTAAAAATGTGTAAAAATGTAGGAGGAAATAAAAAAAGACAAACCTTACAAATTAATGTGCATACATACAACTCAATGTAACATGACTTTAAAAAATCAATGTGAATACTTACAAATTAATCCAATGAACCATCTGGGTCTGCTCTACTCTTTATTGTGTCAAGTATTGCTTCATGGTCAGACTCACGCACCTTCCACAATATTTTGTTCAAAGGTCTACCCCGATACTTTATCAAATGAACATTAGATGCGACGACAAGGTTCGAGTAATGAAGAATCTTCCGATGCATGTCAAAGTCTTGAAATAGCCAAATATTAACACTCTTATGTGGGTACCTTCTAAGCCATATTCCAGTAATAACCACTGAGCCTGTAGGGTATTCGATGTTTTCTCCATCTGTAACAGGGGCCTCCAATTTCTTTTTGGCCTCAACACAATGACATAAGTAATAATCTGTTCCCTCTTCATTATCTTCATCTGCAATAACCGCATATACGTGCCCTACATTGATATGTGTAGCAAATTAGATGAAATTAGTCAACATTACAAAAACACTACAAAGTAAGATGACATTACCTGGTTGAACTAGATGAAACTAGATGCATATATGTGCCCTATATTACTTGGTTGAACTAAATCTGATATGTGGTCAAAGTCAACTGACGATTCCATCTGTGTTAGTTCTAGTGCCGTCGGGGGTCGATACGTGTCAAGTGGGCTAAGATAACTTAACTGCCATTTGTCAACCCACTCCTTTGACTCACACTCATCCTAGACTTGAATTGTACAAGAAGAACAAAAGCATGACATCTTTCATGTATGGATACTCCATGAACCTGCAATTGAGCTTCTGAAAGAGTGCATCTCATTTGATCCTGTCAGTGTACAACAATCCTCATATGGTGCAATGTTAGTATCATCTATCAACCAAAAAAATCTACGAACTAAAGACTTACCTTCATTACCTGGACCCATGGAAGCATTACACCACTCGACAATCGATTTTGCATCTGTCAACTTTGCATTGTCTTTATACTTTAACTCTTCTCGTGCTATGGTTCTTTTGATACATGCTCCTGCACCATCATGCTCCCCCTTTCCATGCCCAGCCTCACAAAAGTTCCACATATGTTGAATACCTGTAAAATTATGCCTCCTACTCAGCCAATAGAAATTTCGTGAGTTCTTGAATTGTGACGCACAGTTATCTGACCATATGATATGCTAACTGAACGATATGCCCCTTCTAGCCAAATCATTGTAGAACACCTGAAAGAAACCTTGCACGAACTCCGTAGAATGCGTGGGATCATCACTAATATAGAAATTATACTCCCTTATGATCTTTCTGTCATCCTCTATACTATCATTCGCATGAATGAATGCGATGTGCACAAATATAGAAACCTGTGTGGAGTTGTAATATTGTGATTGCACCTCACGCTGTGGCTATAGACTGTAGTTCTCTGCAAAGTCGACGACTGAAACAATGCTACCAACCGGAAATGTGTCCCTGCGTAACTTGAATTGCAAGTCCAACCATTGAACTCTATGGGCATGTCTTGCATACTCATACACTATGTTGTCACGAAATATAGCAATAAACTGATACACTAGAATCTTTTCAATAACTAATTCACACCTCTTTGCTTCTTTACCATCTTTTGTATTGTATGCCACTGTTTTATACTTGCCAAACTCTACTAGTTCGTTTCCAACCGCATGTGTTATTTCCATATGTTCACATATTGGCAAATGTTGCAAGCCACCGCAACGATGACATGTGCCATCCAAGCATAATTTCTTGTAGAATATTTGACCTTCCTCTCTTTCACATAAAATTCTTGATATGAAGTCTTTTGAAGATGTTGGTGGGGCACATATGGCACAACCCTGCAAATAATTGTTAGTATGCATATCTAAACATATAGACCTATAAGCATCAAAATGGTTAGAAAATTCAATATGTAATCTACAACAACAAGTAGTGCATGTGTGATTTATCTTAACATAGAAAGGTTTTAGCAATTCAAAATATCTTTGACAAATTTTAATTTGAGGATACTTCTCTAGAAATTTACCATAAAACTGTGTTTGATTCTCATCCAAAAAATGCTTTGGATGTGGCTCGCGGTTCTGACTACTGATTCTCCTTCTTACCACATCCCTTTGATTCGGAGATACCCTTGTGTAATTCTTCCAAAAGTCTTCAATTAGTGATCTCAATGCTTCAACAATTAGTTTATCTTTTCGTGGTAGTCTCCCCGAGAATGCCCATAATTCACTGGCACTAGTGTCCTCAATTCTTTGGCGTCTTCCAATGGCTCTTGATAAAGTTTTCCTATTAATTCTCAATTCTTGACTTGTCTTTCTAATGAGATGAGCTTTCCTCGTTTGACTACTTACTATAGTCGATGTAATCACACGCCGTGTTGCATTACTATCTTTTGTATGTGAGGTGTTACCCACACTCTCATATGCACTCATTAGATTATTGACAATAGATTTTTCACTTGAAGCCTCTGATGTTCTCAACCCAAGAATCTTCATGATAGACCTATACTTTATACTTCGCATTATTTCAAAAAATAGTTGACATCTTTCAGTCTCATTTAACTTTTCAAAGAACAATCTCCAAATCTTATTAGCATATCTTCTACAAGTGCATTTTGGAATCTTACCTTCCATTGGCTGCAAAATATTCTCATCAATATCAATCAAATACTTTGGCTTTCTATGCAAAATTCTAGGTGGTGTCAAGTTAGGTAAATTCATCTCAACATTAGGAATTTCATCAATATTTAAATGAGATGGGTTAGATGGCATACCTTCGATCAAAGATGGAATAGATGACATACCTTGAGGTTGAGTTGGGAACGATGGCGTACCTCCTTCATCACATGTGAGTGATGATGTACTCTCAACTTGAGATGTGCTAGATGGTGTCCCTACATGTTGACTTGAGGTAGAGGACGTGTCTCCAACTATGGTATTCAAATCCCTCGTACCATGAAGTTTTTGCATTCATTCTCTTTGTGATGGTTGTGGTTCCTCTTCAATTAGTATGTCTTCATTTATCATGTCCAATTTCCTCTTCTCACGAAGTTCCCTCATAGCCATTGCTTTCTTTGCATTCTTAGCTTCTATCTCTTCCTGTGTTGGTTTAATTCTTGATCGTTTCCTCGGAATGACGAAGAATTTGTCTATAGCATGATAAAGAGACCAATATTAGTTCCTAAGAAATGAATACAAGATAATAGTGGGATTGTATGTTTTTTATGTTGTAAGGATTTATTCTTGTATAGTTTGACATCATGGTATGTTAAGGTTTGTTTATTACACATAATTATTAAAGAGCCCAAGTGTAGAAAATATACATGGCATCATGTGAGATTGTAGGCTGCTTTCTTGATTGGGAATGTGTCTATTTTAAACATGTATGATAAAGCATGATAAAGTAATTCAATCTGAAATAAGGAAAATGTAAAGAACATGCATGTAAAGACTTGACATACCTAAAAAACGAAGATTTGAATGGAGAGAGTACCCAATTATGTAGTGTTTTTATCTTCTTGCATCAAACTCCTCAACAATTTGAGTTTTTCACCACTTGCTTCCTTTTCAATGTTAAATTGAATAACACTCAAATATCATTACTAACAACAATACTATTAACCAATCTATAATGTTAAATTCCTAAAATTGAATCACAATTAACATTGCAACACTACAAAAATTGAAACTTGAATAGATATATATCAAACTTGGTGTGAAAACTATGTTATTTCCTCCTTCTCAAGTTGGCAAAGCAGAAAAGGTGGTGGAAAGATCATGCAAAGGTGGTACAATGTGTCAAATGTGCATGTGAACTTCCCAACAGCATGAAAACACTTCTTTTTTGTCGGAGGATGCACAGAATCAGTAAGAAAATAGAGCATGTGGGCCTGGATCACGGGGGTAACCACTTTTTTACCGTTTCAATAGAAAGACAAAATGCGAGCGCGTTATAACGCGCTCGCGCTATAACGCACTCGCATTTTGTCCTGCTATAGATTCATCACATCCTTTACATTGATCACATCTCTTTCCTGCAAGGGCTTGCCAGATGCTCCGCCATATGATAGGCATAATAATGAAGGGGCAAGCCCTCATAATCAAGTTCTTGATAGAAAATGCCCTCAACCCTCAATGTCAAACCCTAATCCCTCAACCCTTAACTTTGATCCCTCGACCCTCAACCCTCAACATCAAATCCTAATCCCTCAACCCTTCACTCTAATCTCTCAACCCTCAACCCTATCCCTAAACCCTTAACCCTCAACATCAAATCCTAATCCCTCAACCCTAATCCATCATCCCTTAACTCTAATCCCTCATCCCTAAACCCTAAATGCTATCCCTAATCCTACACCCTCAACAGACTCGATACTATACCTTAAACTCTAATCCCTTATCCCTAAACCCTCCAACCCTATCCCTAATCCTTACACCCTCCACACTCTACTTTAACCCTAATCCCTTGAACCTCAACCCTATCCCTAAACCGTTGACCCTCGAACCTCAACCCTCAACCCTCGACGTCAAACCCTAATCCCTCAACCCTTAACTCTGATCCCTCATCTCTCAACCCTAACCCTAAACCCTAAACCCTAAACCCTCAACCCTCAACCTCAAATCCTAATT
The DNA here is from genome assembly GCA_027924645.1 of Cunninghamia lanceolata. Taxonomy (NCBI): domain Eukaryota; kingdom Viridiplantae; phylum Streptophyta; class Pinopsida; order Cupressales; family Cupressaceae; genus Cunninghamia; species Cunninghamia lanceolata. Next base: position 2,518,745 of record BSBN01000847.1, on the reverse strand, counting down.
TCTCAACCCTTCACTCTAATCCCTCAACCCTAAACCCTATCCCTAAACCCTCAACACTATACCTTAAACCCTAAACCCTAATTCCTCAACCCTCAACCCTAATCCGTCATCCCTCAACTCTAATCCCTCATCCCTAAACCCTAAATGCTATCCCTATTCCTACACCCTCAATAGAATCGATACTATACCTTAAACTCTAATCCCTTATCCCTAAACCCTCCAACCCTATCCCTAATCCTTATACCCTCCACACTATACTTTAACCCTAATTCCTCGACCCTCAACCCTATCCCTAAATCCTTGACCCTCGAACCTCAACCTCAACCCTCAACGTCAAACCCTAATCCCTCAACCCTTAACTCTGATCCCTCAACCCTCAACACTATACCTTAAACCCTTTTCCCTATCCCTCAACCCTTAACCCTTAAAACTTAAACCCTATCCCTACACCCTCAACACTTGACACTATATCTTAAGCCTTAAACCCTCATCCCTAAAGCCTCAACCCTCAATCCTTAAACCTTCAACCCTAAACCCTATCCCTAATCCCTCTACCCTCCACACTCTAACCCTAACCTCGACATTAAATGCTAATCCGTCAACCCTAAACCCTAATCCTAAACCCTCAACCCTCAACACTATACCTTAAACCCTAATCCCTCAACCCTCAACCCTAAACCTTATCCCTAAACCCTAATCCCTCAACCCTCAACCCTAATCCATCATCCCTCAACTCTAATCCCTCATCCCTAAACCCTAAATGCTATCCCTATTCCTAAACCCTAAACAGACTCGATACTATACCTTAAACTCTAATCCCTTATCCCTAAACCCTCCAACCCTATCCCTAATCCTTATACCCTCCACACTCTACTTTAACCCTAATTCCTTGACCCTCAACCCTATCCCTAAACCCTTGACCCTCAAACCTCAACCCTCAACCCTCAACGTCAAACCCTAATCCCTCAACCCTTAACTCTGATCCCTTGACCCTCAACCCTATCCCTAAACCCTCAACCCTCAACGTCAAATTCTAATCCCTCAACCCTAAACCTTATCCCTAAACCCTCAACACTATACCTTAAACTCTAATCCCTCAACCCTAACCCTAAACCTTGTCCCTAAACCCTAATCCCTCAACCCTCAACCCTAATCTGTCATCCGTCATCCCTTAACTCTAATCCCTCATCCCTAAACCCTAAACGCTATCCGTATTCCTAGACCCTCAACAGGCTCGATACTATACCTTAAACCCTAATCCCTCTACCCTCGACACTCTTATTTAACTCTAATTCCTTGACCATTAACCCTATCCCTCAACCTCAACCCTCAACCCTCAACCCTCAACTCTCAACATTAAACCCTAATTCATCAACCCTAAACCCTAATCCCTCAAACCTAAACCCTATCCCTAAACCATCAACCCTCAACACTATACCTTAAACCCTTATCCCTATCCCTCAACCCTTAACCCTTAAAACTTAAACCCTATCCCTACACCCTCAACACTTGACACTATATCTTAAGCCTTAAACCCTCATCCCTAAAGCCTCAACCCTCAATCCTTAAACCTTCAACCCTAAACCCTATCCCTAATCCATCTACCCTCCACACTCTAACCCTAACCTCAACATTAAATGCTAATCCGTCAACCCTAAACCCTAATCCTAAACCCTCAACCCTCAACACTATACCTTAAACCCTAATTCCTCAATCCTCAACCCTAAACCTTATCCCTAAACCCTAATCCATCAACCCTCAACCCTAATCCCTTATCCCTCAACTCTAATCCCTCATCCCTAAACCCTAAATGCTATCCCTATTCCTAAACCCTCAACAGACTCGATACTATACCTTAAACTCTAATCCCTTATCCCTAAACCCTCCAACCCTATCCCTAATCCTTACACCCTCCACACTCTACTTTAACCCTAATCCCTTCAACCCTTAACTCTGATCCCTCATCTCTCAACCCTAACCCTAAACCCTAAACCCTAAACCCTCAACCCTCAATGTCAAATCCTAATCCCTCAACCCTTCACTCTAATCCCTCAACCCTCAACCCTAACCCTAAACCCTAAACCCTCAACCCTCAATGTCAAATCCTAATCCCTCAACCCTTCACTCTAATCCCTCAACCCTAAACCCTATCCCTAAACCCTCAACACTATACCTTAAACCCTAGTCCCTCAGCCCTCAACCCTAAACCGTATCCCTAAACCCTAATCCCTCAACCCTCAACCCTAATCTGTCATCCCTCAACTCTAATCCCTCATCCCTAAACCCTAAATGCTATCCCTATTCCTACACCCTCAACAGAATCGATACTATACCTTAAACCCTAATCCCTTATCCCTAAACCCTCCAACTCTATCCCTAATCCTTATACCCTCCACACTCTACTTTAACCCTAATTCCTTGACCCTCAACCCTATCCCTAAACCCTTGACCCTCGAACCTCAACCCTCAACCCTCAACGTCAAACCCTAATCCCTCAACCCTTAACTCTGATCCCTCGACCCTTAACACTATACCTTAAACCCTAATCCCTATCCCTCAACCCTTAACCCTTAAAACTTAAACCCTATCCCTACACCCTCAACACTTGACACTATATCTTAAGCCTTAAACCCTCATCCCTAAAGCCTCAACCCTCAATCCTTAAACCTTCAACCCTAAACCCTATCCCTAATCCCTCTACCCTCCACACTCTAACCCTAACCTCGACATTAAATGCTAATCCGTCAACCCTAAACCCTAATCCTAAACCCTCAACCCTCAACACTATACCTTAAACCCTAATCCCTCAACCCTCAACCCTAAACCTTATCCCTAAACCCTAATCCCTCAACCCTCAACCCTAATCCCTCATCCCTCAACTCCAATCCCTCATCTCTAAACCCTAAATGCTATCCCTATTCCTAAACCCTCAACAGACTCGATACTATACCTTAAACTCTAATCCCTTATCCCTAAACCCTCCAACCCTATCCCTAATCCTTACACCCTCCACACTCTACTTTAACCCTAATCCCTTCAACCTCAACCCTATCCCTAAACCCTTGACCCTCGAACCTCAACCCTCAACCGTTGATGTCAAACCCTAATCCCTCAACCCTTAACTCTGATCCCTCATCTCTCAACCCTAACCCTAAACCCTAAACCCTCAACCCTCAACGTCAAATCCTAATCCCTCAACCCTTCACTCTAATCCTTCAACCCTAAACCCTCAACACTATACCTTAAACCCTAATCCCTCAGCCCTCAACCCTAAACCTTATCCCTAAACCCTAATCCCTCAACCCTCAACCCTAATCCGTCATCCCTCAACTCTAATCCCTCATCCCTAAACCCTAAATGCTATCCCTATTCCTACACCCTTAACAAAATTGATACTATACCTTAAACCCTAATCCCTTATCCCTAAACCCTCCAACCCTATCCCTAATCCTTACACCCTCCACACTCTACTTTAACCCTAATTGCTAGACCCTCAACCCTATCCCTAAACCCTTGACCCTCGAACCTCAACCCTCAACCCTCAACGTCAAACCCTAATCCCTCAACCCTTAACTCTGATCCCTCGACCCTCAACACTATACCTTAAACCCTAATCCCTATCCCTCAACCCTTAACCCTTAAAACTTAAACCCTATCCCTACACCCTCAACACTTGACACTATATCTTAAGCCTTAAACCCTCATCCCTAAAGCCTCAACCCTCAATCCTTAAACCTTCAACCCTAAACCCTATCCCTAATCCCTCTACCCTCCACACTCTAACCCTAACCTCGACATTAAATGCTAATCCGTCAACCCTAAACCCTAATCCTAAACCCTCAACCCTCAACACTATACCTTAAACCCTAATCCCTCAACCCTCAACCCTAAACCTTATCCCTAAACCCTAATCCCTCAACCCTCAACCCTAATCCATCATCCCTCAACTCTAATCCCTCATCCCTAAACCCTAAATGCTATCCCTATTCCTAAACCCTAAACAGACTCGATACTATACCTTAAACTCTAATCCCTTATCCCTAAACCCTCCAACCCTATCCCTAATCCTTACACCCTCCACACTCTACTTTAACCCTAATCCCTCAACCCTAAACCCTATCCCTAAACCCTTGACCCTTGAACCTCAACCCTCAATGTCAAACCCTAATCCCTCAACCCTTAACTCTGATCCCTCGACCCTCAACCCTATCCCTAAACCCTAAACCCTAAACCCTCAACCCTAATCTGTCATCCCTCGACTCTAATCCCTCATCCCTAAACCCTAAATGCTATCCCTATTCATAGACCCTCAACGGGCTCGATACTATACCTTAAATGCTAATCCCTTATCCCTTAACCCTCATGATTAATAGCCTTGAACGTAAAAAAATTTAAGGGGAACATAACGCGAGCGCGTTATAATGCGCTCGCGTTATGTCAAACATGACAAACAACAGACTTGCGGGAAAGGAAAAATGCAAAGCAAAACATAGCGTTATGTCTTGCTTTGGGAATAACGCGCTCGCGTTATGTCAAACATGACAAACAACAGACTTGCGGGAAAGGAAAAATGCAAAGCAAAACATAGCGTTATGTCTTGCTTTGGGAATCCCAAGCCTTGGGCTTGGGATTTGCTTTGGATTTCCAACCCAAAGGCTTGGAGTGCCTTATGAATAGTCACAGACGTGTTTTTCTATATTCTTCAAAATTTCACATAATTTCGTTTGTGCTAACCCTCATATTTGCACGTGTTTCAAGGTCAAACATATCAAACACATGGGTAATGTTAGGCTTTCTCTTAGCTATTTGACGATGTGATTTTTTTCACATTTTAACAATGTTAAGCCTTTCATCTTTAATTTCTTTTGTTTGTGTGCTCGTTTTTAGGCAAAAACCACTGTTTGGTCTTTTTTTCATTGTAAAATAACTATTCTTTCAAATTTCAAAAAAATTACATATTTAGAAACTAGACTCCATTCTACAAATATTAAAAAAATAAAAAAATGATTTTCGATTAGTTTTCAAAATTTATAGGGGTAGCACAACGAAAATTCTATTTTTTAGGATGTGTCCACTTTGAAAATTAGTAAAAAATCAAATATTCATAAAAAATTATCAGAAAAATCAGGCATAAACGACATGCTATTAGCTAATTTCTCACCAAAGCGATTTTAAAAATACCAAAAAAAAGTTGACCTTTTGAGGGAGCCACAAAACATGCTATGTTATGTTTTTTTGACAGAAACAACACCAATTTCTGTGGCTCCCTCTTTTGAACCCCTTAATCTATGCCATTTTCAAAACAAAATAGTAGTTTAAAAAGTAGACTCGGAGCACTACGAACATTGTTTTGGTTGCATCTCCAAATTTTGAGTGTAACTATGCTCAATTTCTCATCCAAGGCCAATATTTCCTAATTTTAGAAAAAAAGTGGCCACTTAAGACCCCTTTTTGGCCCCCCATCTTCCTGCACTTACCCATCCATGTTACAAGTTTATATAGGGTTTTTAATGCAACAAGTACATATTAGTGGTAGGGTTTAGATTATGTTATTATTTGATCGAAAAGTAGAAGCTTGTGCCATGCATGAAACATGTACTGCTAGTAAATGATAAAGTAATTTGTTTTATCATGTCATGTTTTAATCTTTGAAGCTCACATCATTTGTCTTCATTAGAGCTATTTGAGTGTCTGGTACACTTTCAATAAGTTTGATGGTGATAAAAAGTTACATTTTTTAAGTAGGGTTGTACACCTCAATAAAAAATGTATAAAATGAATAATAAAAACAAGTTCTTCATGTTTTTATATATGAAAGGTATGCACAATAAATTAGAGTCATGACAATGATTTATATTTTTATAATTTTTTTAATCGACATATGGAAGCACAACTCATGATCCATCATTGGAATAAGAGACACATTGCTAGGACCGTGTCCATGATTTGGATATGGAAAGAAATTGCATTTGGAATTATAGAACATGTGTAGATATTACTACTAGACAATAGGCTATAACAAAAGGAATAGCTATTTTGTGAATTTTGAAAGGGGGTAGATGTTGATAATTATCCATGTTACAAGTTTATATAGGGTTTGTAATGCAACAAGTGCATATCAGTGGTAGCATTTAGATTATGTTATTATTTGATCGAAAAGTAGAAGCTTGTGCCATGCACCAAACATGTACTACTAGTAAATGATAAAGTAATTTGTTTTATAATGTCATGTTTTAATCTTCGAAGCTCACATTATTTGTCTTCATTAGAGCTATTTGAGTGTCTGGTACACTTTCAATAAGTTTGATGGTGATAGAGAGTTACATTTTTGAAGTAGGGTTGTACACCTCAATAAAAAATGTGTAAAATGACTAATAAAAACAAGTTCTTCATGTTTTTTATATGAAAGGTATGTACAATAAATTAGAGTCGTGACAATGATTTATATTTTTATAATTTTTTTAATTGACGCACAGAAGCACAACTCGTGATCCATCATTAGAATAAGAGACACATTGCTAGAGCCATGTTCATGATTTGGATTTGGAAAGAAATTGCATTTGGAATTCTAGAACACGTGTAGATATTACTACTAGGTACAATAGGCTATAACAAAAGGAATAGCTATTTTGTGAATTTTGAAAGGTGGTAGATGTTGATAATTATTCATGTTACAAATTTATATAGGGTTGGTAATGCAACAAGTACATATTAGTGGTAGCATTTAGATTATGTTATTATTTGATCGAAAAGTAGAAGCATGTAACATGCACAAAACATGTACTGCTAGTAAATGATAAAAAGTAATTTGTTTTATAATGTCATGTTTAAACATCATAGATAATTGTACCTAATAACATGATTTCCTATATAACACTAGGTCAACCTCATTTATCTTAATATATTAAGAATTTAAACAACCACGAAACCTACTTTAAAATTAAAACCTATTTTATTTAAATCTTTAAACTAATTAAAAATATCTACATACATATATTATTGATATTCAACCTTTCTTTAAAACTTAAACCATATTATCTTTATAATAAGCCATCTCTATATAAACACTTGGTTAAGCTCATTTTAAATTTCCTTTTAACTCAAACCTAATTTATATTGGTAGTACACTACCCTAGATAAAAAGGGCAAGCTTATTCAACTTTACTAATTAAGAATGCACAAATTTATTTCAATACGACATTTGATAGGTGTAGAGACTAACATAACATTATGTTAACTTACTTGTAGACAACAAGCAAGCCATTTTTTAAAAGACATACGTAAATTTTGTAACTAGAACTACATTGTTAACTCCTTATAATTGATTTTTAATTGGAGTTAGTTAGGATAGGTAGCTTCACCAAGAGTTTTTTAAAAGACTATTGACTTAGCTAAAGTAAGCACCTCAAGAAGTTATTGTCTTCATTGGAGCTATTTGAGTGTTTGGTACACCTTAATATGTTTGATGGTGACAATAGAGTTACATTTTTGAAGTACGGTTGTACACCTCAATAAATAATGTATAAAACAAGTTCATTCATGCATTTTCATATGAAAAGTATGAACAATAAATTGGTGTCTCAACAATGACTTACTATTCTATGTTTTTATATATATTTATAATTTTTTAATCGACATGTGGGAGCACAACACATGATCCATCATTAGAATAAGAGACATATTGTCAGGGTCATGTCGGCGATTTGGATTTGGATTTAAATTACATTTCGAATTTTGGAATAGATGTAGATATTACTACAACAATAGGCTATAGCAAAATGAATAACTATTTTATGAATTTTGAAAGGTGGTAGAAATTGATAATTATTATATTGGTAGAAGATGTATTGGAAAAACCGCGTTACAAGTTTCTATAGGTCTTGTAATGCAACAAGTACATAGTAGTGGTAGTGTTTACATTATGTTATTATTTGATTCAAAAGTAGAAGCATGGACTATGCAAGAAACATGTAATGTTAGTAAATGATAAAAGTAATTTGTTTTATAATACCATGTTTTAACATTATAGATGATTGTACCTATTAACATGATTTCCTATATAACACCAAGCCAACCTTGTTTAACTTAATACATTAAGAATATATATATATATATATATATATATATATATATATATATATATATATATATATATATATATATATATATATATATATCATAAAACCTACTTTAAAATTAAAACCTATTTCATTTTTTTAGTATGTTTTTTATATAACACTGGCTAAGCCTATTTAAGCTTTAAACTAATTAAAAAATATCTACATACATATATTATTGATATTCAACCTTTCTTTAAATCTTAAACCTTATAATCTTTGTAATAAGCCATCTCTATATAAACACTTGGTTAAACCTATTTTAAATCTCCTTTTAACTCGAACCTAATTTATATTGGTAGTATGCTACCCTATATAAAAAGGGCATGCTTATTCAACTTTACTAATTAAGAATGCACAAATTTATTTTGATAAGGCATTTCATAGGTGTATAGATTGACATAACATTTTGTTTTAACCTAGTTGTAGACAATAAGTAAGCCATTGTATATACTTTATATAAGACATAAATTTTGTAACTAGAACTACATTGTGAAATCCCTATTATTGATTTTTTATTGGATTTAGTTAGGATAGATATCTTCACCAAGAGTTTTTTTAAAAGACTATTGACTTAGCTAAAGTAGGTACCCTAGGAAGTTATTGTTTAGAAAACGTGAAATAAGAAAGGTGTAAAAGTAAAATATATAATTGTGCATATAAAATTAGATGTAGAGGATGTAATCTTATTGTCCTTTATTATATGCATTGATATGTGCATACAGGCTTCACATAGGATATGGTAGTTAGTTGCATGATCCTAATAATTGCATCTGCTTTTGCCACGATAGAAACTAATGTGTTTTGCACCTACTTTTACACCTAGATTGAATTCTTACATTGTTATTTATTTGCTCTTGAATTCGTTTTCACTCAGTATGAGGCATATTGCTTACAATAAAAAATTTAGCACACATGTTTGATTGATGTCATTTTGTTGTATCAAGATTTTTGGCATCACATGAAAATTTGTCCTAGTCCCAAAAGGGTCAAATTGATCTTTTGTCATCTTTCATTAATACATGGAAATTACTTATTTCTTATACATTTATATAGTCCTTACAACATGAAGCAAATGCACCATAATTTTATGATTTGTTGGATGCTTTAGGGCAAAATTTATTTTTTGCAAAAGTTTAATTTTATGTTGCAGATTGAAATGATAACTTTTGATTTTTCTAACTTGAACATGCAAGAAAACACCTAAAAGTATGATGCATCATGAGAAATAAAAAAATATTACATATTAAATATTTAAAGCAATACACATAGTATAATTTGTATGGATACTGGATACTATAATATTTTTTACTTGTTTACTAATTGAAATAATTACTTTTATAATTGAGCATATGTTTGGAGGAAAGAGCCAAAAACTTCAAATTGAAGCATGTGTATATTTGAAATGTATAGTGGCTAAAAATATTGATGGAATGATGGAAGGTGTTGCCTTGAAAGCATAGTAATAGCTTACATAATACATATATAAATAGTGTTTGTGAACTACCTCTAGAGTTTTGCAAAACCACTATTTTTTCTCAACCAAAACCCTTGATTGAGTCAAGAGTAAAATGTAATCACAATCACCATGGTCAAATTTAGTTTTAAGAGCAATGAGAAAGCTGGTAGTAAGAATAGTTAATCTTGAACCTATTCTTTGTTTGTATTCATAGATAGGGCTCCCCGTCAATTCAAGGATGATTTTCATCTCTTGTTTTGATATATCAAATCAACATGAAAGACTGCTCATAAATTATAGATTTATTCAAGTTTATTTTGTAAATCTCAAATCTAAATAAAAAACAAGGTATACACTTTTATCCCTTGTAAAATTCATCATATTTTCATTAAAAGGGTGAGAAGTTTTTAAATCCTTAAACAATTGAAGGGCTCCACATAAATTATTTGGCCTTAAAGGGGCTCTTCATAAATTATAAATTTACTTAATTCCAATACCATATATCTTATTGGCTATTATTGTTGGGCTAAAAAACAATATAGTTAGTGTGGAGGTGCTCCATTAGCATGTTGGTAATGCCACAACAACCTCTTAAATCCCATTTTCACAATTACACATTACTTTGAGTCATATCAGGTTTACATAATGCACATTTTATGCTCTTTTATGACCATTATTTTTGGTAATGAAAATGATCTATAATATGCAAAGCTTGAAGCATAGCCTTCATATAATTGATTAACTATGCTGACAAAGGCTTGTGAAAAACTTCACAAAATTGAGAGGTGATAGGTAGAACCTAGGTTCATAGTTGAGAGGCAAAAGTGCAAAAGGAAGTTGGTTTGGAGTGTGCAAAGATCTTGTGCAAATTGTGAGCTAAGTGGATTATCCTACCAATAGTTTATTTTCCACATTACCAAGCAATGTCTCCCACTTTGCACCCAAAGATACTCATGGCATCACATGTCAAAACTTGTTTAAGGAAGATAACAAACATAAATCGTAAAGGACATATTTGAGCTAGGTGTTGTACAACATTTTTGCAAGAATGTAAATATGTTTTTGTTGTGATAATCAATTGTATTTGTATCATAAAAAGCTTAAAGAAATTATTGTGGTTAAAGATAGAATCAACTCCCTTATGATTGGGCTATCTATCACATATGTTCACAAAGGTTGATGCTAGGGACATTGACCATGTTGGAATAAGGTTTCATTAACCTTGTAAATTCCAATATTGTATTTTATTCCATTTATTATTTGTAATTTGTAATTACCCATAAGGGAATGAGGTAGTTTCACTGGCAGTGGTAATTCCGGAGTTACCAGCGGTAGTTACAGAGTGATATTTACTGTTGGCACATGTAAAACTCAGAGGTAAATGAGGGTAGGCATTTCCCTTGATGAATCTACTATTTTTGGCATGAATGCCAACTTGTCATAATGTTGTGTAAGTGGATTTATGGCAGTTGCAATTTGTCATAATATTTGTCACATCCCTAACTTTGGCTTTGTTTTTACTATTTACTTTTACGTGAATATAAGTGAATTCATAGAAAAATGATTTGACATTATGATTTAATGTCATTGAAAAACATTGATTTTATTATATATCAGTAAATGTGAATAGAGATAATGCATAATTTCAAGATTCAGCAAATTATATTATGAGAATTTGATTAGTTAATTCATAAGATTTATGAATGGACTAACAATGCACTAATTCTAAACTAGTAATGGCAAGATGTATGAAGGAAAATAGGTTTTTGATGACTCTCTAGGAAAGAGAGAGAGAGAGAGAGTATCTTCTGAGGAGAGGAGAATAGACCTTGGGTTACAATGGTCATTTGCCAACTGAGTATTAGTGTTTAACAAATAGTGAATTCGGTGTCGATTGAGGTAAGTCACGTTTTGTCAGTTAAACTCTTGGATCTATTCAACAAGTTGTCGATGTCTTTTTGATTCCTTTTTGGGTTAATCGTGTGTGTCGACCTTGTCTTTCATGAAAAATGACGTCGTCAGAATTGAACGTTAGCTATTTATGACTAACGTGATCTTACATCGACCATGTCGCAAATAGTTGCGTTTATGTCGTTAAAATATAGATGGTCAAATTATTGTCATTTAAATGTCAGGTGTATATTCTTGGCAAGACAGAAATGACCTGATTTAGTGTGTGATCGTGCTGGGGAGACTAGCTCGACCCAAGCATGTTACATTCGTAAGTTACATAAAAGCATCTTTATTAATGCTATTAATAGTATTCTCATCATACTTTGGTCATAATTTCACGTAAAGTTATAGTGATCATTTGAGATGGTCGTCGAATTATATCCACGACCTTCTCTTTGTTCATATTTATCCATCCTTTTCTTTATATATATATATATATATATATATATATATATATATCAAGGGAGTAATATTTATCCTTAAGAGGCAATTACTACCTCATTCTTCCCTTCTTATTGTTTATGCTTATCCGTTGAAGAAGTCCACAATGTGGACGTAGCCTTGTTAACCATTAGATAAGTGGTCGAGTTGGACGCAAATGGAGGAGTTTTTAACTACCTTGGGCATAGTGAATTTTAATCCATGAGATAACTTAAGTGATAACTAACTGATTGCATAGTTTTGTTAATGAGGGTGTCGGCCTCTGTAAGAAAATGATAGTGTTTTATATCACGTTTTTCCCTTCTCCTTACATGTGTCGTCCTCATTTGTAACCTTTACGTCTTAATTGGATTCTGTTGTAACTTGCTAAGTCGTAGAACCGTGTAAATAGATGGGGGTATTAATTGATAGATGTGGCAATAATGAGGAAGACTCATTGATGAGTCATGGGGGAGAGTTGTTTAAGAGAAAAATGACTGTATGGGAGAGGACCCCATTCTTCTCTGTAGCTAGTTTTTGTTTTGCTGTCTAGGATTCTTCTCATGAAGGGCAACGTTGTTGCACCCATCAAGGGAGTAGACTGCAACCGTATGCTATCTGTGATAAGGAGAGAAATGTAGCAGGTTCCTTTCTTACATCTGCACCATACTATAACTATGTCTTACCACTTATATCTGTAGAAAAATGATTATCAGATAGACTTGTCTAGTTGTAAGATTAAGCGATAGCATTGGAATTACTATGACGCCCATTCTATGTTTTTAATTATAACTTTACATTCTAGTTTTTTAGCATGTCTTGCTATAATTTCAACGTTCTGTTTTAGTTTCCATAATGCCATAGGTTCCAATGATGTGTTTCTGATCACAACTTTATTCATATATTTTGAGTTCCTATATGAATATAGGATTAAGAGAGAATCTGTATCAATATGGCTTCACCGTTTTAGAAAGTCAAAGATCTATAGACACTATAATCTCTTTTACATTTAGAACCTAGATTCGTTTATGCTCTGTAGCTATTAAAATATTTCTCATTATTTATGAGTAAGCTCATTATGAGAATAAATGTGAATCATATCATAGTCTTTACGTATTTATCTTTGATATCAAGTCTTTCTATTATGAAAATTGTACTTGGTAGAAACCATTAATTATCTTAAATCTATGAATGTCTCATAAATAGATTTAGTCTCATTTGAAAGATTTTCAATGACTTCATAGATGAAATAGAGGATCAATACTATTCTTTCTAAGCATTTAGATTATTTATATTATTATTATTATTATTATGATGTTATTTTGGTTTAAGGGAAATGGAACCCTAGCATATTTTAATTATTTAAATCTACGTTATTAGTAATCAGTTTAAGTCTCTTTATCAATCTTTGAGACATTTTTGAACCTAGTCAACCAATCTAGGTTGTTATCAACTTAATCTATTTTGTATCAAATCAAATCCTATTTTCGATATAATTAGGTATTCTATCATGGGAAAGATTTTTACTAGTTGATAAGACTTGAATAATTTCTTAGGGGATAGATCATCGATAAATAATATTTTTTCTAATTTAGAGTTGGGTAAACTAGTAATAATAATCTATTAGTCAAATTTAAGACCTAGGAGGTCAAACTTAGTTCTTTTATCTTATTAGTGTAAGTCAATTGACTTGAGAAGACCTAGAGGGTTGATAAGTTTATCATAGACTTAAACTTGTCAAGAATTGATTAAGTTGTAAGTATTTATCCTTGTTAAATCCATAGATGTGTTCTTCCTTTTGGAAGCAATTGATCGCTATCTTTCGGAATAGAGACCTTGGTGAGATAATGTCATTACGATATTAAAATGAGTATGAGATGACTAGACAAAGATTTCCTTTTGAGAATTACAATTCTTCTTGTCATACAAATCCATGGTAATCAGTGAGCCAAGAATGTGGACTCCGAGATTGCTTTTGATTAGCAATTATTATTTTATGATTGATTTATTTTGAGATAGGGTATACTTGAAGACATATTTAACTTCTATGTTAAGATTGAAACTATTAAACCAACTCTAGGGTATAGGAGTACAAGGAGATGAAAGTTATAGTTCTTATTATATGATTAATAGAACTTATTATGGAGCTACTTGTGCACAGAAGACAAAAGTTATCCTAATGTTGCATATCTCTATTTTGATCGATTTCAAGTTGGGTATGTTGAGAGATTTAAACGTTAACCCCATACGATTGTTATGAATGTTTTGTTAAAGGTTTATGGGACATGTATGCAAAGGATGTTATATATGTGTCCATAGCCTATGGTAAAATTAGAAGTCAGCAGACTTAAGGAGGCCAAGAGGATGGAAGTATTTCTTAGCTTTTATGATTAAAACCTTTTAGGGTTGATAGATTGAACTTAGTCAAAAGACTAGTTTTGAGAAAATAAAGTATTCTTTTAGATATTATATGGGTGAGGATATACCTCAATTACTATGCTTATTCATGTTACGTGAAATGTGAATTGGAGTGATGCCAAGTGGTCTAGGAAAGACTAGAGGTATTTGCTCCCATGTTTTGCTATATTTATGTTATTGTGTTTAGAAACTAAAGACATTTGATATTCCCATGCATTGGGTTAGAAAAGTTAAACCCTAGAATCATAACCTGAAGGATTTAGGAAAACTATAACTCTTATGTCAGATATATTTATATAATAGTCGACAGGGAATGGTCGAGAAGACCATATTGGTCGACAGTCAAAACGTCGAGAAAACCATAGAGCAAGACAAGAAAAGTCTTTATAATACCTTATCAAATTTAAGTGATTCTTTGATAATGTTGAAACTCATTTTAATGCATCAACATGTTTGATATTTGAATCAAAGAGTAGAATGACAGAAAGTCCTAAACCCTAGAAGTTGCAAGTATGCAATGAGGGACTCTTTAAAAGGTCAGTTATGCTTGAATCTTAATATTGCAAATATATCCTAGATTAAGGATTGTTCAAAAGTCAGATTGACTAGAATGGATGTATAGTACTAACAAGTTTGTGTCTAGAGTTACTAAACGAAGGGGTAAGTACCCTGACTATGTTTATTTATTCTTACTTGTAAGAAAGGAAGAAATTACCTAGACTATGATGCTTAGCCTAGGTGAGGTAACCATCTTAGTTGTAAATGAATCGACTTAAAGTACTTTAAGTGTCGATAAGTTTTGGATCTCAGGTACTGCAAAGTTGCAATGAGTGTCCTTGTATAGAAAGTTAATCTATAAGGTTTATAGAACATAGACAACGTCTTGAAAACCTGTCGAAGTCAGGAAGACCAAATTAGAGTTGATTAAACTATATAGTCAAACATAGTTGACCAAGTCAAATTGTAGGATGTAATAGTATCCAAGTCGAGTTGGGGTGGGTGAACATTACGACCATGTTCATTGCGAACATCTATTTATATTGAAACTTTGGCCAGTAATTCATATGTCTCTGTGTGCATTGTCAGTTCACCGTATCTGGATTGCATAACCTATTGAAATGATCATTCTTAGCTAGAGGGTATCTAGGGTTGTATTATCGATAAAGTTATGTAGGATACAACACTATGTACTCAAATGGAAAATTACCGTTGGTCACCTTTGGTCTATACTCTTCGTGAAGGTTAGGGCCACTTCCTATGTGGAAGATCTGTGGGAGACTGTCAGTCTATGGTTGGAGGAAAAGCACTGGGAACATGCTCTGTCTCTCTCTCTCTAGCAAAAGAAATGCTGAGGCTTGCTATAAGGATGTCAAAATTCCAGAAGCAGCATAACCATTAGATATATGACTTGTGTTACTTACACTATGTAAAACTTTATCTATTGCAGATCTGTTTAAATTGAAAGGACAAAATGTCATCTTTGTATATTATATCAGGTTGTGTATTTAAGAAAAATAAATTGTTGTATCTTGATATTATTTCAAAAAAAGAAAAAGAAATTCTATATTTTTCACCTTGTATGTTTTATCTCATGGTAAATATTTGATTTTAGTCTTGTTTAAACGTGGATGTTACATATGGTATCAGAGCTAGCAGGTTCGGCACTAAGGCTTATGAGACCACTATGCTAACCTGTAGTCAACATTATGTGGTTAGCTAATGTTTGAAAACTAGTTTTATGCCAGAAAGGCGTAGAAAAAAACCAACTGAGGAGTTAAAACTCCAAGAGAAAATAAATTTTGCTGAGGTTGCATGTCGGAAGGATTATGAGACTTTGACTAGATAGGTAAAACCTTGGTCAATTGCAAATCAGACTAAGAGCTCAGGTGAGCAGAGTCTGTATGAAGCCACGATCAAAAACTTTGGTTCAGATACTAGGGCCTATGAGCCTATTGTGTCAGACTCAATTTTTGAAGACAAGTGAACCTAGGCAAAGTTAAGAAGAACTTAGGGATGGAAGATCCAGAAGTAATCATCAAGATGTAGGAGCCACTGAGTGTTGTTATAACACCATCTGAGTGATGAATGATACATATTCCAGGAAATAGGAGTGGATGTGTTATAACCCTTTGTTATGCAAAATTTTTGAGCAAGAAGAAAGCCTTTAGGGGCTTATTTACTTGTTGTGCTTGTAGCACGATCTCTAACCCTTTGTAAGTTTTTAGAAAATCCAAGTGCAGTGCAACAATCTACTCCCTTGTTAGTGACTGGGTTAGTCACGTAGTGCATAGTAAGTGTTTTTTATGGTTTTTGACACTTCTTTAGATTTTGGGAAAAAATCTTTTTAATATTTGCAAGAATTAACAATGTTTTATTCCTTTATTTTGGAATAGTTTAGCCACCAAATTTTAAAGATTGTTTATTTTATGACTAGTTGGTCAACATTTGATTTATTTTTGAAAATGAGCTCAATATTTTGACTTATTGTTGGAAATGAAATTGCTTATACTTTGATTTTGGATTTAAATTATTGTGGTGGCTATACAGAACATTTTGGTTGCTCACCATGTTTATGCAATGTTTACTACTATCATGTCCTGGATGGGCCTCTGATGGCTTTGTAGGGGATTAAATTGTAGAGAATGCACTTGGAATGTCCCTAACTCTTTAGAATTAAGAAACCTTGTGTGGAAGGAAATTCATTCTAAAACATAAGCAAGTCATCAAGGAGTAACTAAATTCCTAATCAATATGAAATCTCTTTATTTCTGGAAAAGAATGAAGAGTAGTGCTGCAAGATTTGTAGCAAGATTGCCAGAAAGTCAAGGCTGAGCATAAGCACCCAGTACGACATCCTATGTCTCGAATTAGGCTAGATGCTATTCTATGGTGGTAAATAAACTCACCAAGGTAACTCACTTTATACTTGGGAATCTAAAGGATGGAGTACTAGCTTTAGTTTGTAAGTATGTGCAATAAGTGGTCAGATTGCCTAGAGTTCTCGAGAAGATAATCTCTGATAGAGATGCATGTATGATGCCAAGGTTTTGGCAAGATTTGTCTTCAGTGTTAGGAAATCATCTTAATATAACTCAGTTTATCACTTTGTGGCAGATGGTCAAATAGAGAGGGTAACACAAATTTTAGAAGATTTCTTGCAAATGTATTACAGAGAACAATAATATAAGTGGAAAGAGTACCCACCTATTATGGAGTTGTTTATAACAACTTCTATAAATCTTCTATCATAATGACTCCATTTGAAACTTTGGACAGAAGAAGATGCCGAAGTCCTATAAGCTGGGTAAGCTAGAAGATAGGATTAGCATTAGTCCAGAAATGTTGTAAAAAATGGATGAACAGATCAAGTTGATCAAAAAGGATTGGCAAAAGTAATTGATAGGTAGCATTCACCAAGTAAATTCTTAGTTGGATAAAAAGTCCTTTGAGGGTTAAATCACCGAAAATATTCTTAAAGTTCATAAATTATTCCAAACCAGTCCCTAGATATGAAGGACTCTTTGAAGTTTTTGAAGTTATCAATTCAATTGATTTCATAATCATTTTATTATCAGAAATTGCCATAAGGTATAATGCTTTTTATGATTATATTTAAAAATATATAGCAGATGACAATTATATTCTTAGAATGTTTTACAGGAACAAGACCTAGGAGAGGTCATGATCGAGCTTTTTAAATGTTCAAAGATCACAAGCTCTGCTTGTGAAACAAAGAGATTACTCATTTTAAGGTCTGATGGGACAGCATACAGAGATAATATGACATAGAAAGTTTACCATAATTTTATAGCAAAGATTTTATCCATTGTTTACGCTTTTGTAGGTTAAACAAAATTTCTATCTTATTAAGGATTGGATACATTGGATCATCAAGGACGATGAATCTTATGGGGGAAGACATGTTACATCCCTAACTTTGGCTTTGTTTTGACTATTTACTTTTATGTGAATATAAGTGAATTCATGGAAAAATGATTTGACGTTATGATTTAATGTCATTGAAAAACATTGATTTTATTATATATCAGTATATGTGACTAGGGATAATGCATATAATTGAAAGATTTAGCAAATTATATTATGAGAATTTGATTAGTTAATTCATAAGATTTATGAATGGACTAACGATGCACTGATTCTGATCTAGTGATTGCAAGATGTATGCAGGAAAATAGGTTTTTTGATGACTCTCTAGGAAAGAGAGAGAGAGTATCTTCTGAGGAGAGGAGAATAGACCTTGGGTTACAATGGTCATTTGCCAACTGAGTATTAGTGTTTAACAAATTGTGAACTCGGTGTCGATTGAGGTAAGTCACCTTTTATCAGTTAAACTCTTGGATCTATTCGACAAGTTGTCGATGTCTTTTTGATTCCTTTCTGGGTTAGTCGTGTGTGTCAACCTTGTCTTTTGTGAAAAACAACATCGTCAGAATTGAACGTTAGTCATTTACGACTAATGCGATCTTACGTTGACCATGTCGCAAATAGTTGCATTTACATCATTAAAATATAGATGGTCAAATTATTGTCATTTAAACGTCAGGTGTATATTCTTGGCAAGACAAAAATGACTTGATTTAGTGTGTGATCGTGCTGGGGAGACTAGCTCGACCCAAGAACGTTACATGTGGAAGTTACATAAAAGCATCTTTATTAATGCTATTCATAGTATTCTCATCATACTTTGGTCATAATTTCACGTAAAGTTATAGTGATCATTTGAGATGGTCGTCGAATTATATCAACCACCTTCTCTTTGTTCATATTTATCTATCCTTTTCTTTATATATATATATCGAGGGAGAAATCTTTATCCTTAAGAGGCAATTACTACCTCATGCTTCCCTTCTTACCATTTATGCTTATCCGTTGAAGAAGTCCACAATGTGGACATAGCCTTGTTAACCATTAGATAAGTGGTCGAGTTGGGCACAAATGGAGGAGTTTTTAACCACCTTGGGTGTAGTGGATTTTAATCCATGGGATAACTTAAGTGATAGCTAACTGATCACATAGTTTTGTTAATGAGGGTGTCAGTCTCTTTAAGAAAAATAGTAGTGTTTTATATCACATTTTTCCCTTCTCCTTGCGTGTGCCATCCTCATTTGTAACCTTTACATCTTAAGTGGTTTATGTTGTAACTTGCTATGTTGTGGAACTGTGTAAATATTGGCAATAATGAGGAAGACTCATTGATGAGTTGTGGGGGAGAGTTGTTTAAGAGAAAAATGACTCTATGGGAGAGGACACCATTCTTCTCTGTAGCTAGTTTTTGTTTTGCTTTCTAGGATTCTTCTCATGAAGGGAGACGTTGTTGCACTCATCAAAGGAATAGACTGCAACCGTGTGCTATCTGTGATAAGGAGAGAAATGTAGCAGGTTCCTTTCTTACATCTACACCATACTATAACTATGTCTTACCGCTTATATCTGTAGAAAAATGATTATCAGATATACTTGTCTAGTTGTAAGATTAAGCGATAGCATTGGAATTGCTATGGTGTCCATTCTATGTTTTTAATGATAACTTGACATTCTAGTTTTTTAGCATGTCTTGCTATAATTTCAACGTTCTGTTTTAGTTTCCATAATGCCATAGGTTCCAATGATGTGTTTTTGATCACACCTTTATTCATATATTTTGAGTTCCTATATGAATATAGGATTAAGAGAAAATCTGTATCAGTATGGCTTCACCGTTTTAGAAAGTTAAAGATCTATAAACACTATAATCTCTTTTACATTTAGAACTTGGAGTCGTTTATGCTCTGTAGCTATTAAAATATTTCTCATTATTTATGAGTAAGCTCATTATGAGAATAAATGTTAAGCTATTAGGAATCATATCATAGTCTTTACATATTTATCTTTGATATCAAGTCTTTCTATTATGAAAATTGTACTTGGTAGAAACCATTAATTAGCTTAAATCTATGAATGTCTCATAAATAGATTTAGTCTCATTTGAAAGATTTTCAATGACTTCATAGATGAAAGAAGACTAGAGGATCAATACTATTCTTTCTAAGCATTTAGATTATTTATATTATTATTATTATTATGTTATTTTGGTTTAAGGGAAATGGAACCCTAACATATTTTAATTATTTAAACCTACATTATTAGTAATCGGTTTAAGTTCCTTTATCAATCTTCAAGACATTTTTGAACCTAGTCAACCAAGTTAGGTTGTTATCAACTTAATCTATTTTGTATCAAATCAAATCCTATGGTCGATATAATTAGGTATTCTATCATGGGAAAGATTTTTACTAGTTGATAAGACTTGAATAATCTCTTAGGGGATAGATCATCGATAAATAATATTCTTTCTAATTTAGAGTTGGGTAAACTAGTAATAATAATCTATTAGTCAAATTTAAGACCTAGGAGGTCAAACTTAGTTCTTTTATCTTCTTAGCGTAAGTCAGTTGACTTGGGAAGACCTAGAGGGTTGATAAGTTTATCATAGACTTAAACTTGTCAAGAATTGATTAAGTTGTAAGTATTTATCCTTGTTAAATCCATAGATGTGTTCTTCCTTTTGGAAGCAATTGATCGCTATCTTTCGGAATAGAGACCTTGGTGAGATAATGTCATTACAATATTAAAATGACTATGAGATGACTAGACAAAGATTTCCTTTTGAGAATTACGATTCTTCTTGTCAAACAAATCCAAGGTAATCGGTGAGCCAAGAATGTGGACTCCGAGATTGCTTTTGATTAGCAACTATTATTTTATGATTGATTTATTTTGAGATAGGGTATACTCGAAGACATATTTAACTTCTCCTATGTTAAGATTGAAACTATTAAACCAACTCTAGGGTATAGGAGTACAAGGAGATGGAAGTTATAGTTCTTATTATATGATTAATAGAACTTATTATGGAGCTATTTGTGCACAGAAGGCAAAAGTCATCCAAATGTTGCATATCTCTATTTTGATCTATTTCAAGTTGGGTATGTTGAGAGATTTAAACCTTAAACCCATATGATTGTTATGAATGTTTTGTTAAAGGTTTATGGGACATGTATGCAAAAAGGTGTTATATATGTGTCCATAGCCTATGGTAAAATTGGAAGTCAGCATACTTAAGGAGGCCAAGAGGATGGAAGTATTTCTTATCTTTTATGATTCAAACCTTTTAGGGTTGATAGATTGAACTTAGTCAAAAGACTAGTTTTGAGAAAATAAAGTATTCTTTTAGATATTATATGGGTGAGGATATAACTCGATTACTATGCTTATTCATGTTACGTGAAATGTGAATTGGAGTGATGCCAAGTGGTCTAGGAAAGACTAGAGGTATTTGCTCCCATGATTTTTTATATTTATGCTATTGTGTTTTGAAACCAAAGACATTTGATATTCCCATGCATTGGGTTAGAAAAGTTAAACCCTAGAATCATAACCTGAAGGATTTAGGAAAACTATAACTCTTATGTTGGATATATTTATATAATGGTCGACAGGGAATGGTCGAGAAGACCATATTGGTCGACAGTAAAAACGTCGAGAAAACCATAGAGCAAGATAAGAAAAGTCTTTATAATACCTTATCAAATTTAAGTGATTCTTTGATAATGTTGAAACTCATTTTAATGCATCGACATGTTTGATATTTGAATCAAAGAGTAGAATGACAGAAAGTCCTAAACCTTAGAAATTGCAAGTATGTAATGAGGGACTCTTTAAAAGGTCAAATATGCCTGAATCTTAATATTGCAAATATATCCTAGATTAAGGATTGTTCAAAAGTCAGATTGACTAGAATGGATGTATAGTAATGACAAGTTTGTGTCTAGAGTTACTAAACGAAGGGGTAAGTACCTTAACTATGTTTATTTATTCTTACTTGTAAGAAAGGAAGAAATTACCTAGACTATGATGCTTAGCCTGGGTGAGGTAACCATCTTAGTTGTAAATGAATCAACTTAAAGTTCTTTAAGTGTCGATAAGTTTTGGATCTTGGGTATTTCAAAGTTGCTATGAGTGTCCTCATATAGAAAGTTAACCTATAAGGTTTATAGAACATAGACAGTGTCTTGAAAACCTGTCGAAGTCGGGAAGACCAAATTAGAGTTGATAAAACTATATAGTCAAACATAGTTGACCAAGTCAAACTGCAGGATGTGATAGTATCCAAGTCGAGTTGGGGTGGGTGAACATTAAGACCACATTCATTGTGAACCTCTATTTATATTGAAACTTTGGCCAAAGTAATGCATATGTCTTTGCGTGCATTGTCGGTTCACCGTATCTGGACTGCATAACCTATTGGAATGATCATACTTAGCTAGAGGGTTTCTAGGGTTGTATGATTGATAGAGTTATGTAGGATACAACATTATGTACTCAAATGGAAAATTACTATTGGTCACCTTTTGTCTATACTCTTCGTGAAGGGTAGGACCACTTCCTATGTGGAAGATGTGTGGGAGACCGTCAGTCTGTGGTTGGAGGAAAAGCACTAGGAAGATGCTCTGTCTCTCTCTAGCAGAAGACATGCTGAGGCTTGCGATAAGGATGTTGAAATTCTAGAAGTAGCATAACCATTGGATCTATGACTTGTGTTACTAACACTATGTAAAACTTTATCTATTGCAGATCTGTTTAAATTGAAAAGACAAAATGTCGTCTTTGTATATTATATCAGGATGTGTATTTCAGAAAAATAAATTGTTGTATCTTGATATTATTTAAAAAAAAAAGAAATTCTATCTTTTTCACCTTGTATGTTTTATCTCATGGTAAATATTTGATTTTAGTCTTGTTTAAGAACATGGATGTTACAATATTCCATGATTCTATGACGCATATGACACTAATTATTAGTTGTAATTTGCTATCTTTAGCCCCAAACGCCTATCTTGGAAAGATTTATTGTTGGTGGTATCTATGACGGTTATGATGCATTATAAGATGCTATTACATTCTATTCTTGGTTTTGGGTCCCCAACCTTGCATGGGTAAGTTTTTTCCACTTGGAGGTTGCATGTATGATGACATTTAATTCTTGCATGTGGGGGAATCTTGGAGAGAGAAAGTGGACACCTAGAATGGAGGGACAACACTTCTATAAGTATTTGCCATTGTATTTGTTGCTGCAATACAAATTTTAGGTACTCAGGTGCTGTCAGAATGTTGTCAAGTTGAAGACTGGTGGAGAGAGTTGTTGAGTCAAGTTGTATTGTACAATCTTTTTCAGATTAATACAAACTTGTGCCTGTAACGCCCCGCCAAGAAACCCTAGAGAATAGCTTAACTTAACTATACAAAAAGGATAATTTTTTTTTGAAAGGAAAGAAATAACAAAGAAATGTAAATCATATTTATTCATAACATCTAGTTAAACTTTATCCTCTAGGGTTCCACGACTGCATTACTAACAACTATTAACATGATCTAACCAACATTATGAATTAACTAACAACCATTGTTCATTCAAAATCTAATTGCATCAAATGAATAAACACATACATTTTTTTTAAATTATATCATCAGATAAGTAAACATCAAGATCCTGTATATAGGATTACAAGTACATATACAATTTCCTTTACATGAGAGTACACAATTACATTGTTTACAATATCACTTTCCTGATTACATTGGAGTACATATATCAAGACAACAGTACATGATTCTACAAGACAAGAACATAAATATCTGTCTCCTCAAGCTAGATCAAGATCTAAAATCTACTACATGTAATACATCCTTCTCGCACATGATCAATATCAAGGAAACCAATGGAGATAAAAGCACAACCACCAAACCATGTGGAACCCTAAGGTCCACCCCCCATGCTAGGAGATAACAATAAGGTCCCACCACAACATATAGTCAAGAAGACAATAGACCAATAGGTGCAAGGACTACACATGACTCCAAAACAACACAGACCAATATGAACATCACAAACAACTCAAACATCACTTCCAGAGGCAATCACACAACAAATGGGGAGAACACAATTAGGGGATGCTAGGTTGCAATAGGGAAGAGTGTCATTGCATGGCCCTGACATGGGTTACCCTAACAGTCTCTCACAAGATGCCGACCCCCATCTATGGTTAGCCTGACAGTCTCTCACTAGACGCCGGCCCCATAGGGTGACACATGCGAAACCAAAATTCCTTTCAAGAGGACAAGGAAGTTGATTTTGCCAAACAAGCCTTCTCATCCCATCCTTAGTCTAAACTAGCACTACAAGCATGGGTGAGGAATTGAATTATCTTGTTTAATGTGAATAACTACCTCGCCTCCTAGATTTATTATTAAGTTATCACTTGATTACCAACTTTCAATGGGTTACCCTGGCAAGCCACTTTGGGCCCTGGCCCCACATTGAAAGCCACTCCTCCTTCACTGCATCTAGACTCTCAAAGCCCATAACACCATTCAAGCATGATCTATCACATTCCTCATCATGATACCTTTACAACACAGAATATATATCATCTTACATTATCATATAACAGAATCCTTATATGTAAACAAAGACATCATCCCGTTATAACTTCATTATTTCAAGACACCTATCAACACAATACATGAATTAAAACATAAACATCTTAGGCCTCTGGAATTAAATCTTAACAACTTGCACATAGACCCCCATTACAACCAATGGTCTAACTCACATGAATTTCACTTGCATAATGCGATTCAACTCACAATAAATAAATTATCTAAATGCAATACTTATAATCAAATTTCAACTTAACAACCATTGTAAAGAATCCGTAATAAAATCAATACTAATTTAAATTAAATTTATCAACATTTAAATCTATAAACATATCGATTTTCATTTAATTGAATTAAAACAAATACAATCTAAATCACTAATTTTCTTTATCTTATTCCTTTTCAATATAAAGTTCAATAAATCAAATAATCTATTCAATTAAATTTCAATAAGTTAATCTAAATAAGTAAAGTATCTTAACTATAACATTTGATTTATATATGATTTTGATTAATACTTGAATACTATATATAAATATATAAATTTGTAGATTTGTAGAAACTTTCTAATAAATGAAATCTGATAAATGAAACTTCCTAATAAATGAAATTTGTCAAGTATAGCAATTGAAACGGTCTTGCTAGATAGGTATGCAAAACTTAGGTGCATGCACAAGGCAAATGATCTCATGGAAAGTGAGGATTGAAGGATATGCATAAAATGAATTTGCATAACAAGCTTTAGAAACTTTCAAGCACATGCAATTAGCAGGCGTAAAACAAGATGCCACAACCTTTACCGGCATCCCCTTTGAAAGCATTGAGATGGGAGCTTTGGAATAGGGTAGAGTCATCCTTCAAATTATAATGGTAGAAGAATTCTTGTCAGATATGATAGTTGGGAATGCTCAAGTAGACGATTATGCATAGGACCAAGGCATTGATAGGCATGTGAACTATTTGATAGAATGCCTCAAAGAGAGTCATATGATGGAATATAATGATCGTAGAATATGCACAGAAACATATTTGTTGAAAAGACCTAGAAACTCTCAAGCAAATGTGAATGGCAGGTTTAAAACCAGATCAACAACCTTTTCGAACATCCTAATAGCCTGCGCCAAAATGGGAGCTTTGGATCGAGTAAGGGCATCCATCATAGCATAACGAGAAGAAAATATATGTCAGATGTTGTAGTTGCATCTGCCCTACTAAATATGTATGCAAAATGTGGAAGCATGCACAAGGCACGCGAACTGTTTGACAGTTTCTTCAAAAAGATGCGGTCTCAAGGAGAAGTCATATAACAATTCTTTGAAATGACCACGGATTACGAATGTTTAGACAACCTATTATAATAAAATGGAGATTATAGGAAATGTTAAGAAATTCAAGAAAAAGAATACAGACTTGCACTCATAAAAGGCTATAAAACAGATTTGGAGGCTTTTGAGCGCAAGCAGATTTAATGCCAAGAATGGCGGCACATTCATCTTTCAAAACAAATCTATAGACAATGTAAAAAAAAACCTCAAAGAAGTATTATCTCATAGAATGCAATGAATGTAGGACATGCACCAAAAATTCCTCACAAATTTATATAAAGAGATATCTATTTATTCCATTCACAAAAGTAAATATTACGAAAATACAACTACAGTTGATTATTATGTCTACAAGGTTGACCTTCTCCACATGATTGGATATTTTGAGGACACCCTAAACTTTGTCATAAGGCACTAGAAAAACCAATGAAGGTTGTTTGCATGTGTTTCTAAAAACTTGAAACAGAGTGTGAACAAACATCAATCATATATGAAAGTGGGTAATCGGAATTTACTTGGAAATTTTTTAACTAACTTTGTCTCTCCTCCAAGCATAGAGTGCAAGAATAACATTAAGCACCAAAATCCTCCAACACTCGTGAGAAATTTTAGATGCCATTAACCCATTGCTGAGATAGAACTCTCACTGAGTGACCATCAACAACCAAGGAGTAATCTGAATCTCTAATTCCCCCCCCCCCCATTATTTTTAGAGGGAGAAACCCCCAAAATTTCTTCCAGAAGATTCCCCCCACTAATGGCAATAAATTCCACCTTTATTACTTTCTCTCAAATAGCAATTTATTTAATTTACAACTAGACAAAAAAGATTTCTTTCTATTTTTATTTATTTAGTATTTACTATATATGACAATTCATAATTATTATTATTTATTGATCTTAGATTACAATATAGTATATTTTCCCATACTTAAATTTACATAAAACCATTTATATTTATTTATCAAAGTGCCCTCTAGACTAATAATTTTATTTTAATGAAGCAATTAGCCAAAACATTAATCAAGCAATTACCACCTAAATAAACCAAATGCTGAACAATACCTAACGACTACACATGATCGAACAACAATGACTGACTAACATGCCCATGCCAACCTTATTGACATGATGCAAGACTAGATACTCATCCTTTTTAAGGATGGTGACTAAACTAGGGGACCCTACATTGTCTCCATTCAAATATCTCCATTGGGTTTAAGGCATGCTCAAACCTGTCAATTCGGGTGGAGTCGATGCTTGATACCTGCAACCTGTAGCAAAAAAAATGGTCAAACATATAGATATATAATCATATAGTCAAACACACTGTGAAAGGGAATCACAGCGTAGCAGGGTACTCACGCATGAGTAACGCGACACTGTCCCTTTCATAAAACACATCAAACAAGTAACCACATCATTCATAACATACAATTGCCTAACAAATAAGATAGAACAATCAGTTAAATAATGATCAACTACGAGCATCATCATAACACATAAAGCTCAGAATTAAATTAATCCACATCATTTAATATGTCCATACATCTGTCATAACATATGCATAACCCAAGTTAATAACAATATCACCAAAATATCATCAAATGTCATCATAGTGGTAGGTCTAACATCAATAAAGTATCATCAACTAACATCATAACAGTAAATCCATCATCAAGCAAAATGTCATACTGTCTAGACCTAATAGAACAAATATCAATCTAATAGAAATAAAAAATAAGGGGCACTACAGTGCTTCTTTTCTGGTGGAGTTTTTTACCCGCAAGGGTTTTCTCTATGTAAACATTGTGTTTTGTGTTCATTTTTCTGTTTTGATGTTTCTGTAGACACCTAAAATTGACCTAGTTATCGTTACTATCAAAATATTGCATTAGCTATCATCTACATTTGTCTAACACAATTGAGCAATTTCCCTATTTTATCTAAATCACTTATTTCTTCTATTAATTAAATAAATTCATGTTTATTTAATTAATTCATTATCTATTTCTTCTAATCTATATTTAAATAATCTTTAATTATTTAATTATCTCTATTTCTATCTATTTTAATTAAATAAATTTTATTTATTTAATTAATTTCACATTCATAAGCCCACTTTCCAATTAATTAATTAAATTTTATTTATTTAATTAATTTCTCTTATCATTTATCCTCATGAGCCAACATGTGTGCCTCTTTTATTTAAAAAATATGTGTGGTACTACATCTTTTATTTAATATCTTTCACATGTAGTAATTTTTATGTACACGGTCACACATAAGCCTTATCTTCCCTCCACTTGTCATTTACACATTCACCTATGACTATCATTTAATCTTAGCTATTCACATAGCCACCAAATCTCCACCATTGATTGATTTTAGTTGAGGTCTATATAAACACCCTCTTATTCCATACTACATCTATCCATCATTTTTCATATAGTGTCTACATTATCATTTTGAGCATATTGAGCAATTTAGCATCCATCTAGCATATTATCATTATCATCCATCCATCATGGCAGCTTTGATCTTCATTATTGTTCGTTGTTGAGAAGTAATCCACATCATAAACAAGGAATCATACAATCTAGGTGATTTTGTTCTTGAATAACATGCTTTTGATTTCACTTGGATTCGATTCTTTGATGGTGGTACGGTTAGGTTTTCAATTATATGGTTGATCTTATTAACCTGATTTTTACCTATCACATTTTGGCACACTCGATGGGACCCACATCCTTGATTAACTTTGCTATTTGAAGTTGTTTTTTGTGAAGATCAAATTTTTTGAGCGCTTATAGTGCATCGCGGTCGCTTTTAAGTGAAAACCAGCTGTTTAAAGAACATACGCATCGCTTTTAAGCTGAATTATGCCGCTTTTAGCATTTTTCAGGTCATTTCTAAGCCTACAGTGGTCGCTTCTTGTGAAATCCACAATGCCTTTAATTAGACCCTGATCATGTCTATCATAATTCACATCACTTTTAATCTAAAATGGATCGCTTCTGACTGTTTAGGTCACTTCCTACAATTAGGGTTTTTTGCTAACATTTGAAATTTGCAGGTTTCCGCATCGCTTTTGACCATTAACAATTCACATCTAGGGTTTTCGCATCGCTTCTAAGTAATAATGGTTCTCATCTCAGTCTGTCTGCATTGCTTCTAACCAGTAACAGTTCGCTTTAATTAAAATACAGATCACTTTTGAGCAATAGTCAGTCGCCTCTGGTAACTGTGTGCCACTTTCAATTTTATCATTTATAGTTCAGTTTTCTTGGATACTAATCAGTTATTTGTGCAGCATCTTATCGATTGTCCAAGAAAAGGAGGTTGTGAAACTACTAACATATCAGTTGCAGCTCTGATCGGTCCAAGACATTGCATTTTATCACTAATTTAGGAACATTTGGGCTTGGTGCTTAAAAAGAATCATTGTTTGCTCCATGATTGATTTATCTTTTTTGGATTGCTTGTTGTGCATGTTTGTAACCCAAATTTAATAGCGAAAGTATCCTCTCCCCTTGCCTATCAAATGGATCTTGTGTGCATGAGAACTTGTTATTATCTTTAGAGGGCCTGCCTTCCCGGTGTGAGAAGAGGTATGACCCAAGCAGTAACGGGATAAAGCCAAGTCCTTCTGAACTGCTATATAAGAAAAGTGTTTGTGTCGAAAGCCACAAACAACGAGTACTGTTGTGTGATACCGACAGCCAACCTCCCCCAAAACCCTCCAAGGCGTAACCCTTGAAGGCTGGGAGACTCCATAATGGAGAGTAGTGCTGCCGCACGTATAACCACCCGAATGTATGCCCTTACTAGCAAACTTGTGTAGTAGCCAAAATCCTTCTATTTGTTGACGCAAAAGGTGGGACTTTTGAAATCGCCCCGATTCTTGTGGTTCTTAGTAGAGATAGCAGGGACAATCCTAAGGTCTGGTGGGGGGACAAGCCTTGGAAAACCTTGATCTTGGTATGCGTGAGAAGTGAGTGCCGTGGAGGGGAGCCGGTGCTACCAAGATCCTGAAGCTATCCGCTTTGAATAGGAACGGCAAGGGGACTCAACAAATACAGTCCTTTCCTAGCCTAGGTTGTACAAGTTTGTGATTGTTGTGAGTGTGAGTGACTGAAATTACTATTTTCTTGTCAAAAATATCATTCAAACATATCCTCTGATAAACACAGACCACTTTTGAGCCATAACTGTTCACCTTCAGCCAAACCAGATCACTTTTAAACAATAGTTATTCACTTCTAGTAGAATTTGCATCGCCTTTAAACAACAGTCCATCGCTTTTGGCACAATCTGCGTCACTTTTAGCCTGAAATTGATCGCCTCTGGCAAACCTAGTCGCCTCTGGTCAACACTGTAGCTTGTCACCTGTAGAAAAACCATATCACTTTTGAGCTATTAGTAGTCGCTTTTGGCATCTTTCGAATCACTTCTAAGCTATTACCTGTCACTTCTGGTCAGATATCAGCAATTAGTATCAACTTAGCCAAATCAGTTGCATTTTCAAACTTTCTTAGCTCTGTTATCAACTTTCAAACAGTCCTCTAATCAGTTACAATAACCTGAACATTGTCTTCTATCTTAAGCATATCAATCCATTGGACTTTTTTGAGCATTCATCCTTTTGAGACCCCAAAACAACCAACTAGTAAAACCAACAAACAAACAATGTCCTTTTGGCTTTACTTAGCCCTAGCAAAACCATCAAACAACATCAACAACCAGGTTTTCCCTTGAGTGTGTGAGCTATCCTCTAGGGAAGTTTAAACAACAACCAACAACAACCCAACAACAACAACCAAGAAACCAACAAACTAGCAAAACAAACCAACACCAAACAATCAGCGAAGTGAACCATCACCTTTTGGGTCTCAATCTTGACAAGCTAAGTCCAATTCAAAATATCAACCATCATGCCTCAAACTAGGAGCCAATATAGAGCTGAAATGGAAGCAAAATTGTGAGCTGAGATGGAAGCCAAAATGCAACAATCTCGATCAACGCCTCTTAGAGATGCAACTCAATTCATAACCGGCATGCCTTCTTACATGTTTGTGCCTGAAGGATACACTGCTGGACTGTCATCACAACAAGTGCAACCTCAAACATTTTTAGAGACCCATGAAGAGCAATCCCTAGATGACTTATTAGAATTTCAAGACACACATGTATGGGATCAAGTTGAGAAGCTTGTTTTATCTGATCATATCACTACTTCTTGCAATTAGCACGTATGGGAACCAAATTACCAAGTGACTTTATCATATCCGCTATTCAAGAACACGATCCAAACACTCCTGCTGTTGTTGCAAAGGGACCATCCACTATAGCCACACCATCTCATACCATGTCCATGCTACAAAATCCACCTTCCACCCCATCTCTTTCATTGCCTATTACTACCTCATCAAACCTACCACGCTCGGAGTACACTCTAGAACCTTTGATAACTCCCACTGAGGTACTTCCTTTCCTTTCACAAAATCTAAGCATTCCACCTTTTCATGTTCCACAACATATGCCTTCTCCTACCATGACTGTATCTTGACCTCAAGTAACACAAGCTATCCATGTGGCACAAGTGCCAATTCCCCAAACATCACAAGCTATCCCAATATCACAAACTTTGCAAGTTTCACAAGTTATCCAAATACCACAAACCGTACAAGTCTCACAGCCATTGCAAACCACTACTTCTATTGCATCACATGTGGAAATCGCATCTCACTCATATTCCTATCACTGCTAATATGGTCTCCATTATTTGCACAAATCCATCGAACACACCAAATAACCCCAATGTTAGTCTCATTGACATGAGTGACCTGCCTATTGTATCACAAGCCAATCCTAGTACCACTGTCTCTTATGTTGATCAACTTACATCACTTTCGTCACCCTCATATAATCCTTCACAAACCATCATTCCATCTTATGCAACCCAAGGATTACCCATCGTCACCCAACACATGAGATATACCAATCCTCATGTTGTCCAAAACACAAACCCAAATTTCCATCCTTCTTCCGCATTCACCAATCCTTCCATCACTTCCCATATTACAAATCCAACTCTGAATCCACAATCATTGACCAACGTCAATCCATCCTCTACTTCCCATGTGATGTAAACCCTTGGCGCTAATCTATCTCAATATACCCAACCACCACTTTTGTCTCAAGGACAACAATCCTCAAACACATATATGTCACATACTAGTCCTTTGACATATACTGTGAGCATGCAACCTCAACAAATGGTCATGCCCTCATATATCCCGCAACAACAACCACAATATACACCATATTACATTTCACCTCCGAACCATCAACCCCCTTTG
The DNA here is from genome assembly GCA_027924645.1 of Cunninghamia lanceolata. Taxonomy (NCBI): domain Eukaryota; kingdom Viridiplantae; phylum Streptophyta; class Pinopsida; order Cupressales; family Cupressaceae; genus Cunninghamia; species Cunninghamia lanceolata. Next base: position 2,486,191 of record BSBN01000847.1, on the reverse strand, counting down.
CAACAACAACACCTATCTCAAGCGGATGTTGAACAAATGATTAACAAGGTGGTAGGACAAAGCAAGAAGACATTTTCCTTAGAAGATATATGCACTTATCCATTTGACAAGTCACTTCATATGACACCTTTTCTGCCACACTTTGAAATTCCACAATGTTGCATGTCTTGATGTTGCTCAAGATGATACATATCTTTTGAGACTATTTCCCCGAAGCTTAGTGGGACAAGCTCTTGAATGGTTCTCTCATTTACCTCTGGGAATTAAGACTTTTGAAAAACTAGCAAACAAATTTTGGTCCCATTTTGCTTTTAACATTGAACATGAGGTGAACATGAATGACCTTGTCAACAACAAACAACACAATGGTGAAGCTTTCTCCTCATTTACTCAATGATGGCGTAACATGGCTAGCAAACTATCATGGCAAATACCTAAGAAACAACAACTTGATATCTTTGTCCAAAATCTTCATCCCGAGCTTTCATTCCAACTACAAGTGCAAAGTGCTAGCACCTTTGATGAAATCCTTTCCAAAGGAACCATCATTGAATGTGCTTTAATTGCTAAGGGCACTATCAAGATTTTCAAAGACAACAAAGACAATCCTCAAAATTCCAATGATAAATCCTGCTTTTGGAACAAGAGCAAGAATGTCGTTAATGATGGTATTATGGATGCAAAGAACATACAAACAATGAAAGCTCCTATTAACATCCGAGCCGCATCTACAACAAATCAACCTTTTCAACAAAATTGACCAAGAACAAATCCAACACTTCGACGACAATTTACTCCTTTAGCGGAACCTATGGAGGTAATCTTTCAAAAACTTGTCCAAGCAGGAGATATCACATTACCGGATGCACCACCCAATGACGAACTAGTTTTCAAAGCTCCTTGGTATAAAGAGAACAAGTATTGTGAATACCATAGAGTCAAGGGACACAAGACAAATGGTTGTATGTGCTTAAAGCATGTCATTCAAGATTTCATTGATCAATGTTTAATTAAAATCACACTGCCAACATCACAACCGACACATTAACTGACATCGAACTATGATCTAGATGCCTTCAAGAATCCACTTCCATCTCATGACAAGACAAGTAACCCTCATACTGGGAATGCTATCCATTACAATTATGAGTCATCCACAATTAGCCGCATTGACCAAGCCCGCATTTCTACCACACTATCCAAGGCAAAGCATCTGATTGTGTTGTAACTACTAGAAGAGGTTGTGTTACCATTCAAGGAACGCCTGTCAATCCTTCTTGACTATCCTCTAGCTATAATATCCTTGATCACCTTGGCAAAACACCCGCACATATTTCCATCCTAGAATTACTTTGCATATCCCTCACCCACAAAGCTATCCTTGATAAAGCATTGCAAGAATCCTCGGTGCCTAATGATATCGATACTACACAATTCCAATCTATGGTAGCCAGCATTGCAGCCCCTTGCCATCTTACTTTACCTGACAAAGATCTTCGACCATCCATCAACCCATCACATTGTTGATAACTGAGAGGGGGGGTGAATCAGTTATCTTAATTATTTCAGCTTTCTGAACTTTCTTAATAATTAGTGCAGCATCAATTCAAACAAGCAAACATAACAATGAAATGGAAATACACATGACACAATATTTTTGACGTGGAAACCCTGTTAAGGGAGAAAACCACGGGGTGATTAACCCAAGATTGTATTCTCTGTTAGAAAAATAGAATTACAAAATGGCACTTGCCAATTAGGGCTCACTGCCTAAGCACACTACTCACAAGAGGCTCACTACCTACAAAAAGACTTACTATATACACGAAGAAAACTTGAACTGATGAGAAGCATCCACACATGCTGAAGTTCAGTTCAGGTTAAGCTCAATAGACTGATCTATTGTACTTCATTCTTACTCTCCTTAAGTGCTACTGTCCTTTTACATTTCGAATCTACTTTTCTGCCTTTTGTTCTATTTTACTTTTATTCATACTTCAATTCATACACGACACACACATTCACATCTAAATCCATCTTGTATATATACCCGCACAAGTGATTTCAACACTTTTCTAGTCGGCATCTGGAATAGTCAATATTATCTCAAACTTTAGTCTGTCGGCTGAATCCTTGCTTCCAAGTGAAGCAGATCAAGGATATACTTGTAGAAGTCATCAATCATGTCGGACAATCATAACTTATGCCTTAAGAATCTTTACCATCATCAGTAACACATCCGGAATAATGTCTGATGTTCTGCCAGTCAGTTCTTCCTCTGTCCACACTGCCAATTAGGAACCCGACACTCAAGTATTCATATCTTTTTCTTCATCTATCATCGGAGGCTAAATCCTTGGAATCTATCAGTCAAGGTAGTCCTCTTGACTTCCCCAAATTCACACTTCACCAAGATACTTCCTCTGAGAGATCCGGAGCTGACTGTCAGACCTCGCCACATGCTCTGTTCTTGCTTACCGGATCACAATACTCTGCAATTTGTCTTCCGGTAGAGACTCATCATGTCCTGCAGATGTGTGGGTTAACCTTTGTTGCCATTAATGACAATAATAATGAAGCTCTAATGTGTCTATTGCCAACAATCTCCCCCTTTGGCATTGATGGCAACACTTAGTGAAAAATGACTAAGTGTTATACTATACTCCCCCTTAGTTGATGCTCTGTCTCTATGTACATTTTCCGGAGCTCACCCTTGGCTGGTACAACATTTTTCACAGCTCATCACTCCCCCTTTGACATCAATGGCGAAGGGTGGGGTCCGCACACCAAAATTTTCAAAATTTCAACTATACTTGGCTATAGAAGTATATACACATGGCATACTTACATATACTAAAGAATGTCTGCAAAAGTTGTCTTCAATTGGACAAATTCTATTGCCCAACTTTGCTTCATTCTGTCCAAAATTGATATATGACCACTTAACAGGAATGCAAATGCATCTGCCCTTTTTAGATCTGTCAGATCACTGGTTCGGGCTATGATCTAGGCTTCTTTTATGGCCTCATGCATGGCCTCTAACTTAGGGATAATTATTCCTCTAAGTTCATTCAACTTGCTGATTCTATTTTTCTTCTCTTCTTCAAGCTTTTTAATTTCATTCAAAACTGCAATCGTCTGACATTCTTGATTTATTATGGATGTGGTAAGTGGATCAAAATTTTGAGAAAGTTTTGTTAGATTGTCCTCCTGTTCTTTTACTTTCTTCTCAATCTCCACTATTGAGAGACCTACTTATAGCCCCTGTCCAAACCCTAATTCTTCTATACCATCCCAATTTATCCCACCCAACCCTTGTTTTCTCTGTCTCAACCGTGTTTTCTAGCCTTTCCTCTTATCACGAGTCAGCCCAACCCTTCCTAGCCAGCCTAGCTTACCTCTCGAGGGGGCATCACTTGCCAGTTACATTGGGGCATAACCTTGTTTATATGGCAATTATCATATCCTCTTTGACACAACGCTCTAACGAACATTGTATCAAAGAGGGGCAAAATGTAGACACCCAAAATTGACCTAATTATCATTAGTATTCAAATATTATATTATCTACCATCTGCATTTGTCTAACACACTTGAGCAATTTCTCTATTAATCAAAAGCACTTATTTCTTCTATTAATTAAATAAATTCATATTTATTTAATTAATTCATTAGCTATTTCTTCTATTTTCTCTAATCTATAATTAAATAATCTTTAATTATTTAATTATCTCTATTTCTATCTATTTTAATTAAATAAATCTTCTTTATTTAATTAAAAATCCCTTCATAAGCCCACTTTCCAATTAATTAAATAAATTTTATTTATTTAAATAATTTCTTCTTATCGTTTATCTCAATGAGCTGACATGTGTGCCTCTTCCATTTAAAAAAGATAAGTGGTACTACATCTTTTATTTAATATCTTTCACATGTAGTACTTTTTATGTACACGGTCACACATAAGCCTTATCTTTCTTCCACTTGTCATCTACACATTCACCTATGATCATTCTTTAATCTTATCCATTCACATAGCCACCAAATCTCCACCGTTGATTGATTTTGGTTGAGTTCTATATAAACATCCTCTCATTCCATACTACATCGATCCAACATTCTCATAGAGCATCTACATTATCATCTTGAGCATATTGAGCATTTTAGCATCCATTGAGCTTATTATCACTATCATCCATCCATCATGACAGCTTTGATCTTCATGATTGTTCATTGTTGAGAAGCAATCCACATCATAAACCAAGAATCATACAATCTAGGTGATATTGTTCTTAAATTGCATGCTTTTGATTTCATTTAGATTAGATTCTTTGATGATGGTAGGGTTAGGTTTTCATGGCTATGCTTGATCTTATATACCTAATTTTTACCTATCACATTTTGGCACGTCCGGTGGGACACACGTCCTTGATTAACTTTGTTATTTGAAGTTGTTTTTTGTGAAGATCATATTTTTTGAGTGCTTATGGCAAGTTTCAGTTGCTTCTAAGTGAAAACCAGTCGCTGTTTGATTAGACGCATCACTTTTAAGCTAAAACCTGCTACTTACAGCATTTTTCAGATCGCTTTTGAGCCAATAGTAGTCGCTTATTGTCTTTTTTGCATCGCTTATAAGCTAACAGTGATTGCTTATTGTATTTTTTGCATCGCTTTTAATCTAACAGTGATCACTTTTAGCTACTCGATCGCTTTCGACAAAACTAGGGTTTTCTATTATATTCTATTTTTTTCACAGATCTAGGTCACTTATGATCTGTAAGCAGTTGCCTATTGCCTTTTCACATCGCTTATGAGCTTTATCAGTTCACATCTGGCTTTACTGGCATTTCCTCTAATCTGTAACATTTCTCTTTTAGCAAAATATAGATCACTTTTGATCAATAGTTGATTGCCTTTGGTAATTGTGTCACTTTCAGTCAGTATCATTTGCAGTTCAGTTTTCTTGGTTACTAATTGGGTATTTGTGCAACATCTTATCGATTGTCTAAGAAAAGGAGGTTATCAAACTACTAACGTATCTGTTGCAGCTCTGATTGGTCCAAGACTTGTAGTTTATCACTAATTTAGGAACATTTGGGCTTGGTACTTAAAATGAATCATTGTTTGCTCCATGCTTGATTTATCTTTCTTGATTGCTTGAATGTGCATGTTTGTAACCCAAATTTAATAGCAAAAGTATCCTCTCCCCTTGCCTATCAAATGGATCTTGGGTGTATGAGAACTTGTTATTATCTTTAGAGGGCCTACCTTTCTGGTGTGAGAAGGGGTACGACCCAAGCGGTAACGGGCAAAAGCCAAGTCCTTCCGAACCACTATATAAGAAAAATGTTTGTGTTGAAAGCCACAAACAACGGGTGTTGTTGTGTTATACTGACAACCAACCTCCCCCAAAACACTCCAAGGCGTAACCCTTGAAGGTTGGGGAACTCCATAACAAAGAGTAGTGTTGCCGCACGTATAGCCACCTGAATAGATGCCCTTATTAGCAACCTTGTGTAGTAGCTAAAAACCCTCTCTTTGTTGATGCAAAAGGTGGGACCTTTGAAGCCGCCCCGATTCACGTGGTTCTTAGTAGAGATAGCAGGGACAATCCTAAGGTTTGGTGGGGGGACAAGCCTTGGGAAACCCAGATCTTGGTATGCATGAGAAGTGTGTGCCGTGGAGAGGAGCCGGTGCTACCAAGATCTTGAAGCTATCTACTTTGAATAAACACAGCCAGGGGACTCAACAAGTACAGTCCTTTCCTAGCCTAGGTTGTACAAGTTTGTGATTGTTGTGAGTGTGAGTGACTAAAATCACTGTTTTCTTGTCAAAAATAGAATTCAAACATATTCCTTGACAGACACAGACCCCTTTTGAGCTTTAACTAATCGCTTATAGACAACCAGACCACTTTTAAACAATAATCAATTACCTCTTTCTTAAAACCCAATCACTTTTGAATAGCATCCGCTCGCCTTTGTCTTGAACTGAGTTGCCTTTAATCAACAGAAAATCACTTTTGAATCAAAATTGCTTGCCTTTAAAAAATAGGCTCGCCTCTGGCTAATATTGTAACCTATCACCTAGACTAAAACTAGATCGCCTCTGAGCTATTATTAATCACTTTTGGCTTTTTTTGTGTTGCACCTGAGCTATTATTTGTCGCCTCTGGCTAAATATCAGCAAATCCCAACAACTCAGCCAAATCAACCATATTTCTAGTTTGCTTAGCCTCAGCATTAACTTTCAGACCCACTTCTGATCATTTACAGATATTTGAACTTTGTCTCCTATCTTGAGCATAATAAACAATTGGACTTTGTGGACTTTCCATTTTCTTGAGACCTCAAATCAGCAAACCAAACATCCAACAATCAATCCAACATCGGCAAAACATCATCTTTTGGCCTTCGCCTTAGCAATATCAGCAAACAACAACATCCACCAACTTTTTCCCTTTGAGTGTGTGATCTATCCTCTAGGGAAGTCTATCAACAAACCATCAAACAACTAGCAATCATCAACCAAACAACATCAACAATCAACCAAGCAACCCAACAACAAAGCAAACAACAAACTAGCAAAGCAAACCAACAACCAAGCAAACAATCAGCAAAACATCACTTTTTAGGTCTCAACTCTTGCAAGATAAAGTCCAACTTTCAACATCAACAATCATGCCTAATACTAGGAGCCAAAATAGAGCTAAAATGGAAGCAAAACTATGAGATGAGATGGAAGCCAAGATGCAACAATCTAGATCAACGCCCCTTAGAGATGTGACTCAATTTACGACCGGTATGCCTCCTCACATTTTTGTGCCCAATGGATACACCATTGGAGAGTCATCCTCACAACAAGTACAACCTCAAACATTCTCGGAGACTTATGAAGAGTAATCCCAAGAAGACTTATCAGAATTTAGAGATACACATCCATGGGATCAATTTGAGAGACTTGTTTTATTTGATCCTAACTACTACTTCTTGCAATTAGCACATATGGGAGCTAAACTACCAAGAGATTTTGACATATCCGCTATTCGAGAGCATGATACAAGCACCCTCGTTGTTGTTGCAAAGGGACCATCCACTATAGCCACACCATCGCATGCCATGCTGCAAAATCCACCTTCCAATCCATCCCTTTCATTGCCTATTGTAACTTCATTCGACCCATCAAGTTCAGAGTACACTTTAGAACCTTTGCTCACCCCAACTAATGTACTTCCTTTAATTTCATAAAATCTAAACATTCCACCTTTCCATGTTTCACAACATACACCTTCTCCTACCGTGACCGTATCTTGATCGCAAGTAACACAAGTTGTCCATGTTGCCCAAGTGCAAACTCCTCACATGTCACAAGCTATCCCCATATCCTATACTCCGCAAGTTTCCCAAGCTATCCAAACAATGCAACTTGTCCAAGCTTCACAACCATTGCACTCTGCTACTCCTATTGCATCACATGTGGACACCACATCCCATATTCCTACCACTACTAATATGGTCTCCACAATTTCCACGGATCCATCCAACACATCATACAATCCCAATGTTAGTCTCATTGACATGAGTGACTCACCTATTGTTTCACAAGCTAATCCTAGCACCATGGTCTCTTATGTTGATCAACTTACATCACAAACCATTAATTCATCTTATTACCACTCAAGGGTTACCCATCATCACTCAATATACGATATATACCAATACTCATGTTGTCCAAAATACAAACCCGAATGTCCATCCTTCTTCTGCATCTACCAATCCTTCCATCACTTACCATGTCACAAATCCAACTCCGAACTCACAACCATTGATCAATGCCAATTCATCTTTCACTTCCCATGTGATGCAAAACCTTGGCCCTAATTCATCACAATATACCCAACCACCGCTTGTGTCTCATGGATAGCAATCTTCAAACACATATGTGTCACATATTAATCTTATGACATATATTGTGAGTATGCAACCTCAACAAACAGTCTTGGCTTCGTATATCTTGCAACAACAACCGCAATATACATCATATTACACTGTACCTCCAAATCAACAACCCCCTTTGCAAAAAAGTAGTGGGACAAGGCAAGAAAACATTTTCCTTGGAGGACATATGCACTTATCCATTTGACAAGTCACTTCATATGACACCTTTTCCGCCACACATTGAAATTCCACAATTTGACAAGTACAAAGGAAAAGGAAATCCGAAAGACCATCTTAGAACTTTCTTTGTCGCATGTCTCGATGTTGCTCAAGATGATACATATCTTCTGAGACTATTTCCTTGAAGCTTAGTGGGACAAGATCTTGAATGGTTCTCTCATTTACCGTCAGGCATTAAATCTTTTGTAGAACTTGCAAATAAATTCCGATCGCATTTCACCTTCAACATTGAACATGAAGTGAATATGAACGACCTTGTCAACAATAAACAATGCAATGGTGAAGCTTTCTCTTCATTTACTCAATGATGGCGTAATATGGCTAGCAAACTATCATGGGAAATACTTGAGAAACAAAAGCTCAATATCTTTGTTCAAAATCTTCATCCTGAGCTTTCATTCCAACTACAATTGTAAAGTGCTAGTACCTTTGATGAACTTGTTTCCAAAGGAACCATCATTGAACGCGCTTTAATTGCTAAAGATGCTATCAAGATTTTTTGAGATAACAAAGACAATCCTCAAAACTCCAACGATAAATCTCACTTTTGGAACAAGAACAAGAATGTTGTCAATGACGGTGTTGTAGACACGAAGAATATACAAACAATGAAAGCTCCTATTAACATTCAAGTTACTTCTACAACAACTCAACCTTTTTAATGAACTCGAAAATGACAAACTTCAAATCCTTGATGATAATTCACACGATTAGCAGAACCTATGGAAGTTATCTTTCGAAAGCTTCTCCAAGTAGGAGATATCATGTTACCAGATGCACCACCCAACAGCGAACTGCTCTTCAAAGCTCCTTGGTACAAAGAAAATGAGTATTGTAATTATCATAGAGTCAAGGGACATAAAACAAATTGTTGTATGCGCTTAAAGCATGTTATTCAAGATTGCATCAATCAGGGTTTAATTAAAATCACACCTCCGACAATGCAACCTATATAGCAATCGACATCAAATCATGATCTAGATACTTTCAAGAATCCACTTCCATCTCATGACAAACCAAGTAACCCTCATACTGGGAATGCCATTCAATATAGCTATGAATCATCCACTATTGGCTGCATTGACCATGCTCGCATTTCTACTACTACTATCTAAATCAAAGCACCTGGCTGCGTTGTGACTACCCGAAGAGGTCGCATTACCATTCAAGGAGCCCCTGTCCATCCTCCTCAACCGTCTTCTAGCTATAACATCCTTAATCACCTTGGCAAAACACCTGCACATATCTCCATCCTTGAATTGCTTCGCATATCCCCTGCCCACAAAGCTATCCTTGATAAAGCCTTACAAGAATCTTCGGTGCCCAACAATATCGATACCACTCAATTCCAATCTATGGTAGCTAGCATTGTAGCCCCTTGCCATCTCACCTTTTTTGACAAAGATCTTCATCCTTCCATCAACCCATCACATAATGAAGCCCTCCACATAGAAGTGTTTGTCAACCAATGCCATATGAAATGAATCTTAGTGGATGGTGGAGACGGTCTTAACATATGTTCTCTAAAATTAATAAAACAATTGGGATATTCTGAGAAAGATGTTGACACTTCCAAGGTCATTACTATCAAAGTATATGATGATGTTGAGAGAGATACTGAAGGGATTATTCACTTGCCTATTCAAGTTAGGCCAGTCATTACTGACACCCATTGTTAAGTCCTTGATATTGATCTTCCTTATAACATCATCCTTGGTCGTCCATGGATCTAGGCTCTTAAAGCAGTTCCTTCTACATACCATTAATGTCTTAAATTTCCACACAATGGTGTTGAGATTACTATCCATGCCGATCCCAATCCATTTGAATTTTGTCATGCTTTTCAAGCTAAGTATCAAAGCCCTAACCACATTCCTATCAACATCGAAGTATATCCATCTTCATCATATGTAGATCCATTTGCCCTACTCAAGCCATCATCTAGCAAAGCTGCTTCCAATCTCTGTATCAAGTACACCAAACATGGCCTGGGTGAGTACACATTGCAAGAATCTTGTTGTGTTGGAACTCTTCCCTTATCTCCCAAATCTCATGGCAAACCTTCTACATCCAAGCCATCTTCATCTGTAGCTATCATAAAAGCCCCATCCACAGTATTCATTAAAGATGGATTCCTGGATGATGAAGACATCAATGACATCAACTCTTGGATATTCTTTGATGAGAATGACCAAGTCCAACTTGAAGTAGAGAGATATAACAATGGGTTCTGCATCATTAAGAACATGGGCTACAAAGGACATGGAGGATTGGGATCACAGGAACAAGGACCTATCGAACCCATTGTTGTGTCTAAGAAGTTTAATAAACAAGGCCTTGGCTATTAGCTAGAGGTACCGTTTCCCAAAGACATTAATTGTTTTTCCGATATGGAAGATGGACCTTCCTCGGTAGGAGAGACTTCTAATATGGATACCATTGATGACTCATCCCTTCATATTACTGACCTTTTTCAAGAAAACTCCATCTTCATGATCTCCACAACTTCATCTAGCCAACACCCTTCGTTCATTACCCTTTCACTCGTATATCCTAACCTCGTCGATTGGGACCAACAGGGGGCACCGATATTGGACACATTTAAAAATGATGAAGCTATTGCTGAATTCATGGGTTTATGACAAGGCATTCCATTGGGTGATCATAAAGTAGGTTTCATGATAGATCTCCCTAAACTAGCATATTTTGGCAGAAGTATCAAATCCTTCAGTCGCAAAAGTGAAATAAATAAGATAAAAAAAGATAGGTCACTAGGTGAAAACTGAAAGGCACCTCTTGACCATGAAAAAGTAAAAATAAAGGATGTATCCTAGGGTGAAAACCTCTCTGAGGCGCTCGAGGATGGGGGATTTGATCTTCCTGTCACCACTGACTATCATGAGAAATCAACAGTGCTAGTTGAAAAATCACAAGACATGAACTTGGGCACAGAACATAATCCAAAGATTACATATTTGGTAGCATCACTATCAGAGTAGGAAAGAAGAGATTTCACAACATTTTTCATAAAAAGAGCTATCAATTTTGCATGGACTTATGTCGACATGCCAGGTCTAGATTCTTCACTCGTGTTACATCATCTAGCAGTATCTCCTAATGTAAAACGTGTCAAACAAAAATTGTGCAAAATGCATCTGCAAGTAGCTCTATTGGTTAAGGCAAAAATTCAGAAGCTCTTACAAGCAAAGTTCATAAAGCCTATTGATTATCCAGAATGGGTTTCAAACTTGGTACCTGTAGCAAAACCTGATGGACGAGTTCGCTATTGCACAAATTTCAGAGATCTTAATAAAGCATGTCCCAAAGATGAATTTCCATTACCAAACATAGACAGCATTGTAGATCTCACAGCTGGACATGAAATGTTATCTTTGATAGACAGATTTTTAGGATATAACCAGATTAGAATAGTAGAGGAAGATCAAGACAAGACATCATTCATTTGTCCATGGGGTACATATTGCTAGGTTGTAATGCCTTTCGGTCTCAAGAACGTAGGAGCTACTTATCAACGAGCCATGACAGTGATTTTCCATGACCTTTTTCACACTATCATGGAAGATTATGTTGATGATATTCTAGGAAAATCCAAGACAAGAGAAGGACATCAACAGGTATTAGCACAAATTTTTGATCGACTAGAGAAGTCTCAAGTCAGGCTGAACCCAAAGAAATGTGTATTTGGCGTAACATCTGGAAAATTGTTGAGATACATTGTGTCTCGACGAGGGATAGAAGTGGATCTGGACAAAGTAAAAGCTCTCATGGAAATGCCTCCACCAACAAATCTCAAGCAGCTCCATAGTCTACAAGGAAGGTTGCAATCCATCTGCAGATTTATCTCACAACTAGCAGACAAGTGTCATCCTTCCCAACATCTTCTCTGCAAGGGTGAACCTTTTAAGTGGGATGAAAAGTGTCAACATGCCTTTGACAAAATAAAAGAATATCTAGCAACACCTCTTGTGTTAGTACCTCTTGCACTTGATCGACCACTATTGCTCTACATATCTTCAACAACAGCAGCATTGGGTGCCCTCTTAGCTTAGCATGATGATTCAGGAAAAGAGCAAGCCATTTATTATATCAGTAGAACTCTTGTGGGATATGAACTTAATTATTCATCTATGGAAAAATCATGTTTGGCATTGGTGTTTGCTTCCCAAAAGTTGTGACATTACATGTTGAAGCAAACAAGAAAGCTCATATCTAATGTTGATCCACTCAAATATCTTCTCTCCAAAGCAATCCTTACGGGAAGATTAGAAAAATGGGTTATGATCTTAAGTGAATTTGACATACAATATGTGGATCACAAGGCCATAAAAGGACAAGTCATTGTTGATCAGTTTGTCACAGTACCTATCATAGATATTCAACCCATACGTCCAGAGTTTCCTGATGAAGAATTGTTCAATCTAACTTCACCAACACTGTGGCAACTATATTTTGATGGATCTTACACACAACATGGATCAGGAGTAGGGATATTGTTTGTTACCCCTCGAGGAGATTATATCTCAAAATCATACAGAATTGCATTTCCATGTACCAACAACATAGTAGAATATGAAGCTTTTATCATAGGATTACGTATGGCAATACAATGGGCTATCAAATAGTTACAGGTCTTTGGTGATTCTCAATTGGTTATCAGACAGGTTTTACATGAATATCAAACAAAAGATGAGAAGCTCCTTCCATATAAGCTAATGGTTGATGATTTTAAGAAATATTTTGACACTATCACCTTTGAACAAATTCCAAGGATACAAAACAAAGCAGCAGATGCCATGGCTATGATTGGATCTCTTTTAGATATGTCATCCAATACACATAAGTGTGAGTTTCTGGTCAAACAACATTTGATCCCAGCATTTGAAGTATGACAGTCTAAGCTTATTTTGTGAGATTGTTGGTCCCAATTCACCTTGGTACGAGGATATATACGAGTATCTCTGCAATCAAACCTATCTGTTGCAACTCTCTAATACCCAAAGGAAAACCTTTATCCGTCGAGCCTCTCGCTACACTATCTTAGGAGACACCCTATATCGTCGGAGTCTTGATGGTATCCTTCTTAGATGTCTTGATTTCGAGGAAGTAAAGGTTGCCTTACATGAAGTACATGAAGGTGTCTGTGGATCGCATTCTGTTGGCCCTAGTCTTGTTAAAAAACTTCTACAAGCTGGATACTATTGGCCAACTATGGAGAACGATGCACATCAATTTGTAAAAAGATGTCTACAATGTCAGAAACATGGAGATTTAATACATGCACCAGCACATGAACTTCAACCTATTACCACTCCTTGGCCATTCTCGTAGTGGGGACTTGATCTCTTAGGTAAAATCCATCTGACTTCATCAAATGGTCATAAGTTTATCATAACTGCCACTGAATACTTCACAAAGTGGGTGGAAGGAATATCAATGACCTATATTACTAGCAAGCAAATGTCTAAGTTCATCTTACACTATATCATTTGCCGGTACAGAGTTCCTCAAGCTATTGTCACTGATAATGGTCATCCTTTCAAGAACCAAGAAGTTAGAGATCTTTGTAACAAGTTCCAGATCCAACATAGATTCTCTACACCTTATTATCATCAAAGTAATGGCCAAGCTGAGGCTTCTAACAAAATAATCATTAAGATCCTCAAGAAGACAGTTAATGAAGCTGGTCGTGATTGGCATTTACAACTCAATCCTACATTGTGGGCTTATCGAACAAGTATGAGAACTCTAACTGGAGCTACACCCTATGCTCTTGTGTATGGCATTGAAGCTATCCTACCTATTGAGGTTGAGATCCCCTCATTGTGAGTATCCTTACAACATACTATTTCAAATGAAGAGTATCGAGTATCTAGACTCCATGATCTTGAGTTATTAGATGAACGGTGTCTTTCAGCACTCAACCATCTCCAAGTCTATCAGAACCATCTACGCTGTAGCTACAACAGGAAAATTAGAGAACACAGATTTCAGGTTGGAGACCTTGTCCTTAAAGCAAATCAAAAGAATCAGCAACACCGTGAGAAACAGGGCAAGTTTGAACCTAATTGGCTTGGTCCTTTTGTCATCACATCAGTTTATGGATTAGGTGCATACACTCTCTCAACACCTGAAGGTATTCCCTTGGATGAACCAGTTAACAACATTCATCTCAAGAAGTTTTATCCATGAATCTCAGCTATCCCAAAAAAAAAATAATCCATCCAATAGTGAAAACCACTTTGTTGTGCTTTGGATAACAAAAAAAAAGTAGTACAAGATAAATAATCCGTCCTTTGGTGAAAACTTGGTAAACAGGTGCCTTGGATAAGTACCATAGTGAAAACCTGGCAAACAAGCACTATGTGTAGTGACGAGCTCTCATCATCCGCTTAGCTTGTTTCGATAATAAGCTTTTCATAGCATACTTCACCATCTATCCTACATAATCCATATCATAATTCACATCTCTCCTTGTAAACCATTATCCCTTATCCATCTATGATAAAAAGCCTTTCCATCCCCACCTCTGTCTTGTTGGCTTTCGCAGTTTGGATTTTGTTGAGGTAATTTTATCATTTGGCACCCTAGCATCTTGATCGCACAACACATCCATCACAACTTCTCCATAATAAACATCATCCCACACTGGGGGCACTTGTTGAGCCTTGTTTGGAAGTGGATACCTATAGCTCTAACTCATAACACAACAAACACCCAAGCTCAAACACAACAAACATTCAACTTCAAGCACAACACACATCCAACTTCAAACGTGGCAAACATTTGCAACTAGTATCAAAAACATTTCAAAAATCCAAAAAAATCAAAACATTGCCAAAATCCAAGCAATAAAGTTGATCCTTTGACATCAACCATCATCAATAAGCAAGAACTACATCACTAGCTCTATCATTAAAGACTTGATCCTGTGGATACAAGGTATGTAGTCAATCTGAGATGCGAAGGAAGCACTCTGATTCAGGCGAAGATGATAGCCCTTCCCTCATCATCCATCTTCCATTTTTCTTCTAATCATCCTCCAATCTTTCATCTCATTTTCTTCTTTCATCACTTACATCATCAATAAACCCAGAACTACATATTCATCATGTGTCATCACCATCGTAATGTGCTTTGATCCCATGCATACAGGGTATGTAGGTAGTCTGGAATACGAAGGAAGTATCCGGTACTCAAGCACAGATGATCCACCCCATCTTCTTCATCTTATTCATCTTCCATCTTCTTCTCTTTGACCAGCTCAAGCAGGAAGCAGACCATGTGTACTAAAAGCTCAAGCACTTTAACCAATCAGGACTAAGCTAGAATCTATTTGTTTGCATGCCTTAAGCCAACATTTGCTATAGCATTTTATCAACATTTTTAGCCTTCAACAAGATGCAACTTTCCTCTCAACAAGGTGCCAGCTTAAATCCATCCAAGAGAACTTAAATTTGGCAAGAGAACATGGTGACAGTATCTTTTGTTTTATCTTTTTGATTTATCTCTTGTCCCTTTCTTAAGCCTAATCAAGATTGCCTTGATCTATCATATCTTGGTATGTTGCGATGAAGTACAGAATGGGGCATGGTCATATTGCTTTCGTATGCTGTGTCTGTGGGATGATCTTATTCTCTTCCTATGTGTATTGGTATCTTTTACGTGTTGGGATTAGCATCTTACATATCAATATTTCTAGCATCTAAGAAGCTAAACAGTCTCTTATGCACATGAGACTATTCTATGCTAAGACTACCTCCATACATATAACTAGCAAGGTATCACTATGTGTAGTGGAGATAAGCTCAAACCATTGCTTGTAGCATCAAAGTCCATCTCAGAACACTAGCTGCTATTCATATCTTGTGTATGTCGGTTCAACATCTTGACCTCATGCATTTAGACAAGATTGTAGTATGCTAGTTTTGCATTTGATATCTTGACATCTTGGTCTTCTATACCCTGGTGCATAACATCCATATGCTATATCAAATATAAGGATTGCATTTATGAAATTTTTGAGTAATTACTTTTCTAAGCTGCCATTCCATTTATTCACTCCATCTATCTATCCCATCATACGCCTATGTAGTCCTCAACCAAGATCAATCTTTTTTCCATCATCTTTTTTCTACATCTCTTATCTTGCAAAACAAGTGTGTTAGACATATCATTATTATTACCATATATATATGCATCAGTCCATATCATATCATTACCACCTATCCATTTGCATTAGCACAATAACCTCATTTTCATTATTATCATTTGTGTATCCATATTATTTGCATTCCATATAAACCATGAAAATACAAAAATACAAAAATGCATAACATCCATCATAATACCATAAGTGCATCCATAATCACATAGAACCAAAAGCCATCATATATATATATATATATATATATATATATATATATATATACATGTGTCAATATACAAGTATCTACAAATACAACATAGGCTATCTATGAGCCATCAAAGAATGTATGTACAATCAACCCATAGGCCTCATCATGATACAATAATATACAACAAAAACAAGGTAGCCCTAGTGACTACTGGCAGCCCCCTCTCCCTATTCACCACCACTGGGTCCTGCACCTGGCCTACCATCTCTAGGAGGTCCTATAATCGAAGCAACAGATTGTGATCCCCCTATCCCCCATCCCACTAGAAATCCCCTAGCTCGCCTGTCTCCCACTAGCCATCTGATAATAGCTACCACTACTCACTGTAGCCTATCGCATAGCTCCTCCATCTTGGCAATGGGAATCTCTAAGCCCTCAACTCTAATGTCTGGAGTCCTAAACAATCATCTAAATGCAGCTGGACCCATGTCAGGATCATAATCTACTCGGTCCCCATCAATAGGAATGTGTAGAATCCTGAACACATCCTCCAAGGTGATAGTCGCCTCTCCTGTCGGTAATAAGAACAAACTATTCTTACTCCTCCATCGTTCCACCATCGACGTCATCAGTCCTCAATGCGCCTGCATTGGCTCTAGCCTCGACACATGATCTAACCCGAGGATCTCTAGCACTAGCTGCTCCTTTGCATCTAGTAATCTAACCAACCGCAAATCTCTGGGATGTGGCTCTCGTGATAACAACGGTGGTAGTACATCTTGCATCATTTAGCTCGTCATATCAGTCTTTGTGCTATTGAAATTGCCTTTTGCATGCTATACTTGATTATCTCTGCTATAAGCGACCCATTTTTCTCCATGCGACCATCTGTTGATCGTAAGCGATTTAATTTATTAAATGCACCTATTTCTAGCCTACATGCGACTTCTTTACCACATGCACTTGACTGTTGACTAAAAGCGAGCTAAATAGCTATATGTGCATGCTTTTTCACTATACGTGACCTATTTGCTATATGTGAGCATTTGTTCTTTCTAAGCGAGCTATTTTTCTACATGTGTCCACTTTTCCTCCATAAGTGACCTATTCTAACCATATGCACATTTCGCCTACCTATTTCCTCTAGCCGACCACAAGTGACTCACTTTTTCCATATGCGACTAAGCCGCGCCTATATGTGACCTAAACTACTCTAAGCGACCGCTTTTAGCCCGCAAGTGACCTAAACTACCTAGCCTCTAACCTAGTTGCTTCTGGTGATGTGTGTACATTTATGACGCTTCTAGCCTATTTAAATCACACTTTTAACAAAAAAATTGATACATATCGGTGCACCTGCTCCCTCTGGTCATCCATGTGTCCTCACTCGCTCAGCATGATGATCTCTGCGTGGAATCACCATCCTAATAGATCTCTAACTCTTGTCGCACAACTCTAAGGAGCTTTGGATCTCTATAGATTTCTAAACACAAATGAGCCTATTTGCCCTTGAGAGACCTACTTATAGCCCCTGTCCAAACCCTAATTCTTCTATACCATCCCAATTTATCCCACCCAACCCCTGTTTTCTCTGTCTCAACCGTGTTTTCTAGCCTTTCCTCTTATCGTGAGTCAACCCAACCCTTCCTAGCCAGCCTAGCTTACCTCTCAAGGGGGCATCACTTGCCAGTTACATTGGGGCATAACCTTGTTTATATGGCAATTATCATATCCTCTTTGACACAACGCTCTAACGAACATTGTATCAAAGAGGGGCAAAATGAAGACACCCAAAATTGACCTAATTATCATTAGCATTCAAATATCGTATTATCTACCATCTACATTTGTCTAACACACTTGAGCAATTTCTCTATTCATCAAAAGCAGTTATTTCTTCTATTAATTTCTTCTATTTTCTCTAATCTATAATTAAATAATCTTTAATTATTTAATTATCTCTATTTCTATCTATTTTAATTAAATAAATCTTATTTATTTAATTAAAAATCCCTTCATAAGCCCACTTTCCAATTAATTAAATAAATTTTATTTATTTAATTAATTTCTTCTTATCGTTTATCTCAATGAGCTGACATGTGTGCCTCTTTCATTTAAAAAAGATAAGTGGTACTACATCTTTTATTTAATATCTTTCACATGTAGTACTTTTTATGTACACGGTCACACATAAGCCTTATCTTTATTCCACTTGTCATCTACACATTCACCTATGATCATCTTTTAATCTTAGCCATTCACATAGCCACCAAATCTCCACCATTGATTGATTTTGGTTGAGTTCTATATAAACATCCTCTTATTCCATACTACATCGATCCAACATTCTCATAGAGCGTCTACATTATCATCTTGAGCATATTGAGCATTTTAGCATCCATTGAGCTTATTATCACTATCATCCATCCATCATGGCAGCTTTGATCTTCATGATTGTTCATTGTTGAGAAGCAATCCACATCATAAACAAGGAATCATATAATCTAGGTGATATTGTTCTTGAATTGCATGCTTTTGATTTCATTTAGATTAGATTCTTTGATGATGGTAGGGTTAGGTTTTCCTGGCTATGCTTGATCTTATTAACCTAATTTTTACGTATCATACCATGTACCAATAACATAGTAGAATATGAAGCTTTAATCATAGGATTATGCATGGCAGTACAATGGGCTATTAAACAGTTACAAGTTTTTGGTGATTCCCAATTAGTTATCAAATAGGTCTTAGACGAGTATCAAACAAAAGATGAGAAGTTTCTTCCACACAAGGTAATGGTTGATGATTTCAAGAAGTACTTTGATAGTATCACCTTTGAATAGATACCAAGGATACAAAACAAAGCAGCAGATGCCATGGCTATGATTGGATCTCTTCTAGACATGCCGTCCAATACACATAAGTGTGAGTTTTTGGTTGAACAACTTCTGATTTCAGCATTTGAAGTACCGTAGTATGAGCTTATATGTGAGATTGTTGGTCCCAATTCACCTTGGTACGAGAACATATACGAGTATCTCCATAATCAAGCCTTAGCATTTCAATTATCTAATACCCAACAAAAAACCTTTATCCGTCAAGCCTCTCGCTACACTATCCTAGGAGACACCTTATATTGCCAGAGTCTTGATGGTATCCTTCTTAGATGTCTTGATTCTGAGGAAGCAAAGGTTGCCTTACGTGAAATAAATGAAGGTGTCTGTGGATCACATTCCACTGGCCCTGGTCTTATTAAGAAACTTCTAGAAGCTGGATACTATTGGCCAACTATGGAGAAAGATGCACATCAATTTGCAAAGAGATGCCTACAATATCAGAAACATGGGGATCTAATACATGCACCAACACATGAACTTTAGCCTATCACTACTCCTTGGCCCTTCTCATAGTGGGGACTTGATCTCATAGGTAAAATCCATCCTACCTCATCAAATGGTCATAAGTTCATTATTACCGCCACTGAGTACTTCACAAAGTGGGTGGAAGCAATACCAATGACTTACATTACTGGAAAGCAAATATCCAAGTTCATCTTACACTGTATCATTTGCTGATATGGGGTTCCTCAATCCATTGTCACTGATAATGGTCATCCTTTCAAGAACCAAGAGGTTAGAGATCTTTGCAACAAGTTCCATATCTAACATAGATTCTCTACACCTTACTATCCTCAAAGTAATGGCCAAGATGAGGCTTCTAACAAAACAATCATCAAGATCCTTAAAAAGACAGTCAATGAAGCTGGTCGTGATTGGCATCTACAACTTAATCCTGCATTATGGGCTTATAGAACAAGTATCAAAACTCCTACTGGTGCTACACCTTATACTCTTGTGTATGGCACTGAAGCTATCTTACCTATTGAGGTTGAGATTCCCTCACTGTGAGTATCCCTACAACATATTATCTTAGATGAAGAATATAGAGTATCCAGACTCCATGATCTTGAACTATTAGATGAATAGTGTCTTACAGCACTCAATCATCTTCAAGTCTATCAAAATCAGCTATGCCATAGCTATAACAAAAAGATCAGAGAATGAAGATTTCAAGTTGGAGATCTTGTCCTTAAAGAAAATCAAAGGAATCAGCAACACTGTGAGAAATAGGGCAAGTTTGAACCTAATTAGCTTGGACCTTTTGTTATCACATCAGTCTATGGATCAAGAGAATACACTCTCTCAACACCTAAAGGTATTCCCTTGGATGAACCAGTTAACAACATTCATCTCAAGAAGTTCTACCCATGAGTCTCAGCATATCCCATCCAAAAAAAAAAACATCCAATAGTGAAAATCACTTCGTAGCGCTTTGGATGACAAAAAAAATATATTACAAGATAAATAATTCATCCTCTAGTGAAAATCTGGTAAACAGGTGCCTTGGATTAGTACCATAGTGAAAACTTGGCAAACAGGCAGTATGTGTAGAGACCAGCCTCCATCATTCACTTAGTTTGTTTGATCACAGCTTTCCATGACATCCATCTACTATCTTGCCTCCATAATCCATATCATAATCCACTATTGTCTTTATCTAAGCATCGCAAGCCATTATATCTTATCCATCCATAATAAAAGCCTTTTCACCCTTACCTCTGCCATGTTAGCTCTCGTAGTTTGGACTTCGTTGAGGTTAATATATCATTTGGCACCTTAGCACACTATTCACATGAATACATCCATTGCAGTGTCTTCTTAATAGTCGTCATCCCACACTGGGGGCACTTGTTGAACCTTACTTGAAAGTGGATACTCACATCTTTAGCTCATATCATTTCAGCAAAAATCCAACCAAACACAACAAACATCCAAACCAAAGCATAGAGAACTTTCAAAACACAACCAAAAACATCAAAAACATAGCAAAAAACCAAAACAATCAAAACATCAAAAATACAAGCAATAAAGTTGATTCTTTGACATCAACCACAAACTCAATAAACAAGAACTACATCTCATTTCTATCATTCAAAGCCTTGATCCTATGGATATAGGGTATGTAGGCAATCTAAGATGCGAAGGAAGCACTCTGATTCAGGCATAGATGATAGCCCTTTTTTCCATCATCCATCTTTCATCTTTCTTCTCATCATTCATCTCTCTTTCTTCTATCTTTCATCACTTACATCATCAATAAACCCATAACTACATATTCATCATGTCTCATCATCATCATAAATGTGCTTTGATCCTGTGGATACAGGGTATGTAGGCAGTCTAGAATATGAAGGAAGTATCCAGTACGCAAGCACAAACGATTCACCCCATCTTCATCTTCTTTCATCTCCATCTTCTTCTCTTTGACTAGCTCAAAAAAGAAGCAGACTATGTGTACCAGTGAAAGCTCAAGCACTTTAACAAATTAGGGATCAGTCGGAAGCTATTTGTCCGCATGCCTTAAGCCAACATTTGCTATAGCATTTTATCAACATCTTTAGCCTTTAACAGGATACAACTTTCCTCTCAACAAGGCGCCAGCTTAATCCATCCAAGAACACTTAAATTTGGTAAGAGAACGTGATGACAATATATTTTATTTTATCCTTTGATTTATCTTTTGTCCCTTTCTTATGCCTAATCAAGATTGCCTTGATCTATCTATATCTTGGTACATTGCGATGAAGTACGGAATGGGGCATGCTCATATTGCTTTCGTATGCTGTGTCTGTGGGATGATCTTATTCTCTTCCTATGCATATTGGTCTCTTGTACGTGTTGGGATTAGCCTCTGGCATATCTATATCTTTTGCATCTGAGAAGCTAAACAGTCTCTTATGCATTGAGACTATTCTATGCTAAGACTATTTCCATACATATAACCAGCAAGGTGTCAGTATGTGTAGTGGAGATAAGCTCAAACCTTTGCTTGTAGCATCAAAGTCCATGTCAGAACACTAGCTGCTATTCACATCTTGTGTATGTTGGTTCAACATCTTGACCTCATGCGTTTATACAAGATTGTAGTATGCTAGTTATGCATTGGATACCTCGACACCTTGGTCATTTATACCCTGGTACATAACATCCATATGCTTAATCAAACATAAGGATTGCATTTCTTTACTTTTGAGCAATTACTTTAAAAGTTGTCATATCATTTATCCATTTCATTACCATCCTATATAGTCCTCAACCAAGATCAATCATCTTTCCTTCATTGTCCTGTCCGCTTTCATTATTTCCCTTGTCTTCACCCTGCAAAACAAGTGTGTTAGGCATAAATAGGTCCATATCATTATCATAACCTCATTATTATTCCTTACCATTATGTGCATTTTCATTATCATAATACCATTTGCATAACACATTTCCATTATTACCATTTGCATATTTATATCATTTGCATAAACATCCATATAAACCATGAAAATACAAAAATCCATAACATCATAACATAAGTGCATCTGTCATCATTACAACATCCCATATATAATCAAATCCATCATATATATATATATATATACAAGTCAATATACAAGTGTCTACATATACAACATGGGCTATCCATGAGCCATCAAAACTGTATGTACAATAAGCTCATAGGCCTCATCATGATACAACATATACAATATACAAGGAAGCCCTAGTGACTATTGGCAGCTCCCTCACCCTGTCCACCACCACTGGGTCCTACACCTGGTCTATCATCTCTAAGAGGCCCCATAACTAAAGCTACAGATCATGATTCTCCTATCCTCCATGAAGCTGAAGCCCCTGACCTGCTCCTATAGCTAGGCTACCTCTGCTCTGCTGGCACTGCTCCATGATACAAGCCTCTATAATACTAGGCCTCACCCTGGGCTCTCCTCAGCTTTCCATGTGATTGTGTCAACTGCATAGCTAGATACATAGTGGCCCCATCTGTCCCCAATGCAGATACTGCCCTATCTCTCTCCACTCTCATAGCCTGCATCAGTTGCATAGCCATATCCCTCTCAGCTCTCACTGCCTATACCTACTGTATAGCTGCGTCCCTCTCGGCCCTCATAGCCTGCATCTGCTACAAAGCTGTATCTCTCTCTACTATAAATATATGCACCTACTGCACAACTGCCTCTCTCTCTCCTATCACCCTTGCCAGTGTACCATCATCCTCCCCATCACCTCCCTATCCTCTAGCCTGTAGCTGCGCCTGGTAAGCATGAGCCTATGCTTTAGCATGTCTCAATCCCATGACCACCTGGTGTCGATCTATCTCCACTCTCCTCAGCCTCATCTAAGCCCGCTACCTCCATCTCCTCTCTAATCCTTTGCCTCAGCTGTTGAATCCCAACATCATCATCTCCTAGCACCTGTACATATGGCTGTGCAAGTACCTGAGCCTGTCCTTGTCCCTGTCCCTGAATCTCTAGTGTCGCTAGTACTACTACCTGTACTGGTGGAGCTTGTCGCCGTCTCTGCCTAACCGGACTCTCCATCCCAATCTCCCCTATCTCCCCAGGCCTTGTCAACTGAGCTGGCCTAGTTGTAGCCCAGTGTGCATTATAATTTGGTAAAGTCCCTAGATCTGTAGGACCTTGTCTCCACTGCCACATAACTGGCTGTAATCCCTCTCTCTCTGCCAAAACTGTATCCACCACTATCTTTGGCCCCCAATCAAAAACCTCCTATCGCATCCTCCCAAAAATGGCATCACCTACTGGTACTACCTGTGGTACCCTGAACTGTCTCAATACCCTCTCGGGCAAATAGTGCTCTATAATATATATCCCACAACCAAAAATATATCTAGCCTGCCTAGCATAGACAAGCTCTGCATCATCCTCATCCCATCTCTCACAACCAAGCCATGGCCTCCATTAAATCTATCCACCTCATCCAATGTCCGTCTCTAGTATACTATCCCCCCTGCGCTGTCAATAGGTAAGAGCTCCCCTGGACATCCTTGCCACCCATCCATCTAGCCTCATCACTGGAATGTGCTCATAAGCCCATACGTGCAACACTATGACTCCCACAGACATGCTAGCTCCAAACATATATGCACAATCATGTAAATAATGATATAGTTGCCCCAGTACACACTCAGCCCATGCATATCTCGTCCCATATGAAAACATCCCCTCCATCACAGTCCCCCATCTGACTGGAAATCCTCTCGCCTGTCTGTCTCCAACCAGCCATCTGATAATAGCTACCACTACCCACTGTAATCTATCACAGAGCTCCTCCATCCTAGTCATCAGAATCTCTGAGCCCTTAGCCCCAATGGCTGGAGTCCTGAACAATCATCTGAATGCAGTTGGACCCAAGTCAAGATCATAATATACTCTATCTCCATCAATTGGGATGCACAGAATACAGAACACATCCTCCAATGTAATCATAGCCTCTCCCATCGGCAACGAGAATGAACTATGCTCACTCCTCCATCACTCAACCATCGATGTCATTAGTCCTCGATGTACCTACACTGGCTCTAATCTTGACACATGCTCTAAACCAATGATATCTAAAAACAATCGCTCCTCTACATCCAATGCTCTGACCAATCGCAAATCCCTAGGATGTGGCTCTCATGACAATAATGGTGGTAATACATCCTGCATCATTTTGCTAACCATATCAGTCTCTTGTGCTACAAATTGACTTTTTGCTGCTAAACATTGCCTATCTTTACTAAAGGCAACCCACTTTTCTCCATGCGCTACCCTTTTGACTATACGCAAGCCATTTTCCTGCAAGCGCACACTTTTTGCTTATAAAAAACTCATTTACTATATGCGCACTACTGCTAGTTAAAAGTGACTTAAAACACTATACGCGCTCACTTTTTGCCTATAAGTGACCTGCATTTACCATATGTGCATTTCACTTCTCTACTTGACGTAGGCGACCAGAAGTGACCTCCTTTTATCTTACGCCACTAGTCTGCACCTATAAGTGACCCATTTTACTATAAGTGACTATGTTTCCTATACAAGCGACCTAAATTTTCTATCCTACAAACTGCTCGCTTCTAGTGATGTGTGTGCATTTCTTATGCTTTTAACATAAAAAAATCACGCATTTAGCAAAAAATTTTATACAAACCAGTAAGCCTACTCCTGCTGGTCGCCCATGTGTCCTCACTCACTCGGCTTGATGATCACTGCGTGGAATCACCATCCTGGTAGCTCTCCAACACTCGAAGCACCAAAACTCTAGGGAGCTTTAGATCTCTATAAATAAATGAGCACAAATGAGCCTATTTTCCCTTGAGGTACCTACTTATACCCCCTTTCCATACCCTAATTCTTCTATACCAAAGCCTATTTTCTTCTAAACCATCCCAGTTCACCCAATGCAACCCCTGTTTTCTTCGTGTCAACCTTGTTTTTAGCCTTTCATCTTATCGCAAGTCAATCGAGCCCTTCCTGGTTAGTCTGGCTTACCTCTCAAGAGGGCATCACCTGCCAGTTACACTATGGCATAACCTTGTTTATTGAGTGAATCATCATATCTTCTTTGACACAACGTTCTAACAAACATTGTATCAAAGAGGGGCAAAATGTAGACACCCAAAATTGACCTAGTTATCATTAGTATTAAAATATTGCATTAGCTATCATCTGCATTTGTCTAACACACTTGAGCAATTCCCTATTTTATATAAATCACTTATTTCTTCTATTAATTAAATAAATTCATGTTTATTTAATTAATTCATTATCTATTTCTTCTAATCTATAATTAAATAATATTTAATTATTCAATTATCTCTATTTCTATCTATTTTAATTAAATAAATTTTATTTATTTAATTAGTTTCACATTCATAAGCCCACTTTCCAATTAATTAAATAAATTTTATTTATTTAATCAATTTCTCTTATCATTTATCTTCATGAGCCGACATGTGTGCCTCTTTCATTTAAAAAATATGTGTGGTACTACATCTTTTATTTAATAGCTTTCACATGTAGTACTTTTTATGTACATGGTCACACATAAGCCTTATCTTCCCTCCACTTGTCATTTACACATTCACCTATGACTATCATTTAATCTTATCCATTCACATAGCCACGAAATCTCCACCATTGATTGATTTTGGTTGAGGTCTATATAAACACCCTCTCATTCCATACTACATCTATCCATCATTTTTCATATAGCGTCTACATTATCATCTTGAGCATATTGAGCACTTTAGCATCCATCTAGCATATTATCATTATCATCCATCCATCCATCATGGCAACTGTGATCTTCATTATTGTTTGTTGTTGAGAAGCAATCCACATCATAAACAAGGAATCATACAATCTAGGTGATTTTGTTCTTGAATAACATGCTTTTGATTTCACTTGGATTCGATTCTTTAATGGTCGTAGGATTAGGTTTTCAATTATATGCTTGATCTTATTAACCTAATTTTTACCTATCACAATTTCTGTGTTGCATATTTTCTTATCTATGTTTCAATATCCATTGATAAGACACAGTTAAAGATTGTAGTTCAATCTATTTTTGAATCAGATTTTTGTTGAGTAGTTGTCCTTTCATTTCTAACAGACCAATCCTGTCACAAGTGAACACCTACAAGTTAATGAAGTTAGAAGTTGACTTTTTAAACAATTTTATAGGGAGTTCAAGCACCCCCAAATATTTAATTACACACATTGACTAATTTGGTAGCAATGTTATGAACTTATACAATATTTGACCTGCCACTTCATTATTTTTAGCACTCATTTTCATTATTCTTACTAGGTAAGATAAGTTTTTTTTATAGTTTGAGAACTCTTTGTATTGTTACAATGAGAAGTAAATGATAGTTTTTTTTTCTTTCTTTTTTAATTGTCTTGAGTTTTAGATTTATAATTCATAATACTTGATCTTTATATGGAAATTAACAATTAGGTTGTTAAGGCTGAAAACACTTTGTGACCACGCTCTGCACACTCTTTCCCACCTTTGCATTTTTTGAATTTGATCATGGTTGCGGGGGACCCGAGGGGTGCCCTTGACCCCCCTCCCCTCTCCCCTTTGGTACGAGTTATGTCTGGTGAAGCCTCGGGCTACCACTCCGAACCCGTGACCCAGGGCGACGCGTCGGTTCCGACGTGTGGAAGAATGTCCTCTTCGGGGACAAAGACTATGAGTTCCCAAACATTGTCCCACAACTACAAGAGATTGAAAGAGTATCTACTCTCAAACTCCCTAATTTTACAGTGGAGAGAAGTGTTTCCTTGATGGAACAGGCTTTAGTTGGAAAAATTTTCTCCTTTAGACCAAATATTGATCTGTTTAGGAGATGGGCCGCTTCCAAGTGAAGAGTGAAGGGAAGTGTCTCGGTGAGTACTATGGCTGGGGGAATGTTCCTCTTCAAGTTCACTACCAAAGAAGATCTCACTACTGTTCTAGCCAAAGGGCCATGGATGTGGTGCAGGAGCACCCGCACATGATCAGGATATAGGTCCGCATGATGACATACATGATCAGGATATAGGATAATTATCAGCATGATGACAGGATAGTCTATTTTTAGTATGTTTGACTTCTTCATGTAATAAGGTCCACTGGACCGATGCTATGTATTAGTTCAGCCTAGGAGTATGTGTAGGCAGTTAGAGATCGGGATAAGGTAGTCTGAGCTGTCCTCTCTCCCAGCCGCTTGGAAGCTCCCAGCCGCTGGGAAGTGAGTTGGTAGTACTCGAAGGATTTGTTATATATACCTTCGATCTGTTAGGGTTTAGACAGATTGATTATTGAGATTGATATTGATGTTGCTAGATGTACTGGTGTTGTGTTGAGTTGAGATTCAGGAGAGCAGTTCAGACATTGTGAAGCTGTATTCAGGACATTGAATTTCAATTGAATAAGATCTCATCTTTTGCATTGTCTGGTTGTATCTGTGTTGATTTCCTTTCCGTTTTGCAAGTTGATGGGTACTTTCAACCCTTCCACCGGTTGATCCTGCAAATCGGTGGAATGGTCCTGTATCATAGTTTAGTTTGCATTTGTGTTTTCTGTTTATGCATTGCATTGTTCAGGAGATCAGTTAGGAGCATGCTGTGAATCAGCCTAGCATCCTCATGTGATAGGTATAGAAAGATAAGTTGTTAGATTTTGGTTTGAAGGTGATCCGGCCCGGTCGTCACATGATCTTTGTGAAATAGAGTGGTTCGGAGTGCTTACATGCAGTGGAAGGATACACAGGAGTCTGCATGTGCGTTTCCAGCCGGAGCAAGCTGCATCGTCATCTGCGGATCCATCGTCATCAGGATAGACTGTCTGAACAATTTCTTTGTAACAGAGGAGATACCAGAACAGCAGAGAGTGAAGATAGCACAGTCAAAGATGAAAGAAGCTGCCTTGACATGGTGGAACTTTGTTCAGGATGATAGAGTACAGGAGGGAAAACGTAGAGTTGCCACATGGAAGAAGATGATGGAATTGGTAAAGGAGGCTTATATTCCTTTGGATTACAGTATCCAGTTACACAAGAGGAAGCAAAACCTGAAGCAGAAGGAGCTAGATGTCAGCTCATATACAGAAGAGTTCATGAAACTCTGTATGAAGACCAAGGTGAAAGAAAGTGAAGAGGAAAAGGTAGCCAGATACCTTAATGGATTGAGGTTTAATATTCAGGAAGATCTCAGTCTGCATAACCCAGATACAGTGCAGAAAAGCTTTCAGTTGGCATTGAAAGTGGAAGAAAAGCTGAAGAGAAAACAAGACCAAAACAATAGAGGAAGAGGAAGACAACAAAGAGGTGGAAGAAGTCCTTTCAGAGGCAGAGGACATGGACAGGGATATCAAGGAGAGTCCAGTCAAGACAATAGCAAGGGCAACAATGGTCAGAATCAGAGAGAGAATTTCAGTCAGCAAGGAAACTTCATAGGTAGAAGACCTTACAGAGGAAGATCCCAGGGCAGAGGATCCATCAGATGCTACAACTGTAACAAAGAAGGCCATATAGCCAGCAGATGTCCAGACAAGGCCACAAGCTCAGCAGGAGAAAGGAGGACAAATCTGGTCAATGAACCTGATAATCAAAGTAGGACAAGCTCTAATGATTTTCAGAGTGTGAATGGTCCTGAGAATTATGGATATCCAGAAAGTGGAGAGTCCCTGATGATGAGAAGAACAGTGACTACCATGAAGGTACCTGATAAAGAAGCCCCTCAGAGAAAGTCTCTTTTCAGAACCATTTGCAAAGCAGGAGGTAAGGCATGTAAGGTTTTGATTGATTCTGGTTCTACTGAGAACTTTGTGTCTGAAGAGATGGTGGTGAAGCTGAAGCTTAGGAGATTGCCTCATCCATCTCCATATAAAGTCTCATGGCTTACTCAAGGACAGCAGACAACTGTAGAAGAGCAGGCTTGGGTAGAATTTCAGATTGGTGGATATAAGGATAGGTTGTTGTTTGATATCACCAAGATGGATGCTTGCAACCTTTTGTTTGGTAGACCATGGCAATATGATCTGAAGGCACAGCATGATGGTGTTAAAAACACCTATAAAATCACTAAAGATGGTAAAGAAGTAACGTTATTCCCATTGAAGGAGAAAGAGGAGAAGTCTAAAGGCAAAGAAGTGAAGGTCATGCTGATGGAAGGCAAACAGTTCATGAAAGAAGTAGCAGCAGAAGGTGCAGTTGCATATGCCCTAATCCCATGTCTGAGTGTGAATAAGAAACAACAGCAAGAAGCCAAGAAAGAGAAGAAGCCAAGGTTGATAGACCCAGCTGTCCAGGAGTTATTGGATAAGTACAAAGGTGTTATCTCAGAGGGAATGCCAAGATCCCTACCACCTGTTAGAGATATCAGTCATTGCATAGACTTGATTCCAGGGTCTACACTTCCAAATAAAGTAGCTTATAAGCTTACCCCAGAACAGAATGCAGAAGTAGCCAGGCAGATTGAAGAATTGATGAATTCAGGTCTGATTGGAAAGAGTTTGAGTCCATGTGCAGTACCAGCTGTACTAGCACCAAAGAAGGAAGGCACTTGGAGACTTTGCACAGATTCCAAAGCCATCAACAAGATCACAATCAGGTATAGGTTTCCAATCCCCAGAATTGAGGATTTACTTGATTGTTTGGGAAATGCTAAGTACTTTACAAAAATAGACTTGAAGAGTGGGTACCATCAGATCAGGATTAGACCAGGTGATGAGTGGAAGACAGCATTCAAAACAAATGAAGGTTTGTATGAATGGAAGGTTATGCCTTTTGGTTTGTCTAATGCCCCTAGTACTTTCATGAGGCTGATGAATGAGGTTCTGAAGGAATTCATTGGTAAGTTTGTCATAGTCTATTTAGATGACATTCTGATTTTCAGTAACACCAAAGAAGAACATCTCAAACATATAGAGCTGGTTCTCAAGAGGTTACATGAAGAGAAGCTGATGATAAACTTGGACAAGTGTTTGTTCATGAAACAGGAGATCACATATTTAGGTTTTGTCATTGCACAAGGAAAGCTACAGATGGATAAGGAGAAGGTGAGTGCCATATTGAATTGGCCAACTCCACAGACCATGAATGAAGTCAGGAGTTTCCATGGGTTAGCAACCTTCTACAGGAAGTTCATCAGAGGGTTCAGTCATATTTGTGCACCCATGCTGGATACCATCAAAGGAGGACAGAAGTGCAGGTTTGTTTGGACTCAAGGAGCAGATGATTCCTTTGAGGCATTGAAGAGGAAGGTGGCACAGCAGCCAGTCCTTGCACTTCCAGATTTCAACAAGATCTTTCAGGTAGAGTGTGATGCCAGTCACATGGCCATTGGAGCAGTACTCAGTCAAGAGGGTAGACCAATTGCATTTTTCAGTGAAAAGCTCAATGATGCTAAGAAAAGGTATTCATCATATGATCTGGAAATGTATGCTTTAGTTCAGTCCCTTAAGAAATGGAGGCATTACCTGATGCCAAAGGAGTTCATAGTTTTCACAGATAACCAGGCTTTGAGTTTCATCAACAGTCAGGAGAAGCTGAACCACAGACATATGAAGTGGGTAGAGACCTTACAGGCTTTCACTTTTACCTTGAAGCATAAGAAAGGGGTTAAGAACAAAGTTGCAGATGCTTTGAGCAGAAGAGTTCTCACAGTCAATCAGATTCAGTTAGAGAGTGTTGGTATTGATTCACTCAAGACCATGTATGAGTCTGATGCTGATTTTGGAGAGATATATCAGGTCTGTACTTCTTTTGGGAAGAAATACCATGCTGAGTTCTCTGAATTCCTGATCCAGGATGGATTGCTGTTCAAGGGTGGACAGTTGTGTATCCCAAGGTGTTCTATGAGGTTGAATATAATCAAGGAGAAACATTGTGGAGCCATGGCAGGTCATTTTGGTCTAGACAAGACTCTTGATCTGGTCAGGAGGCATTATTTCTGGCCTAAGTTGCAGTCAGATGTCAGGAAATTTGTAGAAACCTGTGTAATTTGTCAGAAGGCTAAAGGCAGGTCAACTAATGCAGGGTTATACCAGCCCTTACCCATTCCCTCCAGACCATGGGAAAGCATCAGTATGGATTTTGTTTTGGGTTTACCAAGGACCAGGAGAGGATTTGACAGTGTTTTTGTTGTAGTGGATAGGTTCAGTAAAATGGCACATTTCTTGCCATGCAAAACCACTACAGATGCCTCATATATTGCAGATTTATTCTTCAGGGAGATTGTCAGAATTCATGGGTTGCCTTTGAGCATAGTTTCAGACAGGGATGTGAAGTTTGTGGGTCACTTTTGGAGAACCCTATGGAGGAAGCTGGGAACCAATTTATCTTTTTCCTCTGCATATCATCCTCAAACGGATGGACAAACTGAGGTTGTGAACCGTTCCTTGGGGAATCTACTTAGATGCTTGACAAAACAACATGGAGAGAAGTGGGACAATATTCTGTCTCAAGCTGAGTTTTCATATAATGATACTGTCAACAGGAGCACAGGAAAATCGCCTTTTCAGGTAGTGTATGGAATGCATCCCAGAGGTATTTTGGAGTTGCGAGATCTACCTACTACAGATCCTGTTAGTGCAGATGGAGAAGCTTTTGCTGAAGCAATCAAAGAAGTTCATGATCAGGTTAAGACCCAACTCCAGCAAACCACCTTAAAGTATAAGGAGTATGCTGACAAGAAGAAGAAGGATGTTCAATTTGCTGTTGGAGATTTGGTTTGGGTTCACTTGAAGAAAGATAGGCTTCCTAAGGGAAAGTATACTAAGCTCATGCAAAAGAAAGTTGGACCATGTCATATTTTGCAAAAACATGGACAGAATGCTTATGAGATCCAACTCCCACCTGATCTTGGTTTATCTCCTATCTTCAATGTATGTGATTTAACTCCATACAAGGCTAATCCAGATGCAGCTCAGGATATTCTACAGGATACAGTTGCTGAAGACATTCCTCAACATGATCCTCCACAGATACAGCAGATTTTGGACACTCGAGTGGTCAAACAGACCAGGAACAACAAGTACTTGGAGTACCTCGTCTCTTGGAAGGGACAGCTGAACTCTGAAGCAGTATGGATGACTGCAGAACAGATACAGAAACATGGTGCCGACCTTGATACTCTCATCTCAAGTGGACTTGAGATTTCTTCTTTTGGGGAGTATGGTGCAGGAGCACCCGCACATGATCAGGATATAGGTCCGCATGATGACATACATGATCAGGATATAGGATAATTATCAGCATGATGACAGGATAGTCTATTTTTAGTATGTTTGACTTCTTCATGTAATAAGGTCCACTGGACCGATGCTATGTATTAGTTCAGCCTAGGAGTATGTGTAGGCAGTTAGAGATCAGGATAAGGTAGTCTGAGCTGTCCTCTCTCCCAGCCGCTTGGAAGCTCCCAGCCGCTGGGAAGTGAGTTGGTAGTACTCGAAGGATTTGTTATATATACCTTCGATCTGTTAGGGTTTAGACAGATTGATTATTGAGATTGATATTGATGTTGCTAGATGTACTGGTGTTGTGTTGAGTTGAGATTCAGGAGAGCAGTTCAGACATTGTGAAGCTGTATTCAGGACATTGAATTTCAATTGAATAAGATCTCATCTTTTGCATTGTCTGGTTGTATCTGTGTTGATTTCCTTTCCGTTTTGCAAGTTGATGGGTACTTTCAACCCTTCCACCGGTTGATCCTGCAAATCGGTGGAATGGTCCTGTATCATAGTTTAGTTTGCATTTGTGTTTTCTGTTTATGCATTGCATTGTTCAGGAGATCAGTTAGGAGCATGCTGTGAATCAGCCTAGCATCCTCATGTGATAGGTATAGAAAGATAAGTTGTTAGATTTTGGTTTGAAGGTGATCCGGCCCGGTCGTCACATGATCTTTGTGAAATAGAGTGGTTCGGAGTGCTTACATGCAGTGGAAGGATACATAGGAGTCTGCATGTGCGTTTCCAACCGGAGCAAGCCGCATCGTCATCTGCGGATCCATCGTCATCAGGATCGGGTCATGAAGTTGTTGAAGTTTGCAAGTTGCAAGTGCATCAGGATGTTTTGAGTGGATATATACTCAGTGTATATATCGCAGTCAGGATCATCTCTCGGAGAAGGTCATCATCCGCGTATCGCTAGCAGATGCGGGTGTGAAAGTTCAGTTTTTTTGGCTAAGTGTTGAAGAGTTCATCAGGATGATGTGTGACGTCATCGTCATCAGGATATGACGTCATCGTCATCAGGATATTAAGAAATCCCTCAATGCGAATTTATCCTGTTGTCACTAAGTGGTAAGGTATCGGCGTAGGCAGGAAGTTGTATTAGCATCATCAGGAGGTTTCGAGGAACCGGATGAACAATATCATGATGCTGTTGCTTGTATCGTCGGGCAGTGGAGCATCGAAGGCAAGTTGTTGAAGTGCAACGTCATCAGGATATTAGAAGCTACCGGATATTTGGATATCCTGCTGACGAAGGTGATATTGAATATCATGATGATGCCGCTAGTGTTTGGCACCCGATGAACAGTGCAACCGGAGGATGTTTGCGCCCGTTGATTATCATGATGATGATGATAGGCGACAAACGGAGGAGGTAAATAGTAGTCGACAGGAGGATATTTGCGATCATCCGAAATATGATGATGCTGTTGAAATATGATGATGCTGTTGGTGTCTCTAGGAAATATGATGATGATGTTCAGCCGATAGAGAATTTTATCATGCTGTTTGTATTGTTGGCTACTCCTTCCTGTTAGTTAGCCTCCGTTGCGTCCCACTCTGCATCAGGATGTATGGTAAACACAACCTTTCTCTTTGTAGGTGGTGGCTAGGTTTTGATGTTGTTGCTGATCTGAACAAAACAACTCCTGTTTGGCTCAGGCTACTTGGACTCCTATTGGAATATTGGGATGAAGAGGTCTTCATTTGGATTGCAAACACCTTTGGGCACTTCATTGCCTCAGAAAATACCACCAAGAATAAGTCCAGGTTAGTATTTTCCCGCTTTTGTGTTAGTGTAGATATTCATAAAACTCTACCTAACTCTATAACTCTTGAATAAAAATTTGGCCAATGGACTCTATCCATTCAATATGAGAAGGCCACTATTTTCTGTGATATTTGTAATAGAAAGGGGCATCTCATAACTCAATGCAAAGCTACTAAAAAGATCTTTATTGCAGGGAGAGACCAGGCTAAAGGGGATGAAGAGGATTACTCTTTTAGGGAGGATATTCTCAACATCATTAGTTCCCCTTAGAAGGAGAGCAAGGGGGGATATGGATAGGGAAGAAGATAGAGACTTGTCCCTGGGTACAAAGAAACCTTTAGGGATAGAGAACTCCTCCCCCCAGGGAGTGACCCACAGGACTTCAACAATGGTTCAATCCTATCAGGAGGAATAGTTGTCCCCCCCTCTAAGGATGATTCTCTTTCTTTGTAGGGGGATCTGGAAGATGGGGAGATCCACCAGGTAGAGGTTTCAAATTTTGCACTAAAGGCAGGTAGTTCTGAGGTGTTTGGTGTGGATCCCGACCTAGAATCTATTTTCAAACGGATTGGGAGCCCAATGCCCGATGAGGGGAATGGTAGTAAGTTGAAGGGCTTCTCATCACTAAGGAACAACCCCAGTAGTTTAACCCTAGGTGCAGGAATAAGTAAGTTAGGCAATGACCCAGATTCAGAGGGTTGGACCACAACTAAAAAGAAAGGCCAAAGTTAAGGTAGAAAGAATGCTAATGTAGGTGTGGACCCCAAGGCTAGGAGGCCCACCCAAAGAGAAACCAAATAGAAGGCTATCAATAGGGATATTGCGATGAGCAGACAAAGGACACTGGAGATTAGCTCCAAGAGGGTCCTAGGAAAATGAGGATCCTCTCTTGGAATATTTGGGGGCTCAATAGCCCCCAAAAGCAGTTCCTTGTCAAGAACTACATCTTTGATAATAAAATTGATATTCTTTTGCTGCAGGAATTCAAGATGAAGGTGGAATGACTTCAGTCTATTGCTAAAGGTATATGGCCCATAGCTAAATATTGCATTAGTGATGCCTTGGGAGTTTCCGGGGGTATTGTTACTATGTGGAACAACAATGTGGTGAAAGGAGTTCTCCTCTCTAGGTGCAAGAATAACTTAAGTGTCAAGATTTCTACTCACAACAGTTCTTGGAATTTGGTTAACATCTATGCCCCTAACCAAAGAAATGCTAGGAAGGAGTTGTGGGATACTCTCACCTCCTTGGTTAGGGATAACAAAGATGAATGTTGGATGCTGGCTGGTGACTTCAACTCCTCCTATACCCCTCAGAGAAGATTGGGGGCATTATGGACTACACTGACAACATGACTGATCTGGCTGAGTTTCTCACCAATGCAGGCCTTATGGACCTTGATCTTCAAGGGTAGCTTTTCACCTGGACTAATAGAAGAAAAGGTGAAAGTATGATTCATGTAAGATTGGATAGATTCTTGGTCACTTCTAATTGGGATTATACTAGCTCCTATCTTTTGGAAGCCCTCCCTAGGATAACTTATGATCACAATCCCCTCCTTTTATCTTGGATGGATAGGGAGGTCAAGGGCCCCTATCCCTTTAGGTTTGAAATAATGTAGACTCAGCATCAGGAGCTCAGAGATCAGCTGGCTGACTGGTGGAATACCTCAATTCAAGGCTCTCCCATGTTCAGATTGGCCCAAAAATTGAACATTGTCAAAACTAATGTCAAGGGCTGGAATAGGTTTACTTTTGGGAATATCCTTGAGAATAAGAGGAGGACCTCTACTAAACTTGCTTACATTCAGCAGTTGATGGCCCATGGGGACTCTTCTGATGTAGGAGGAATCTCTAAGGAAGGAATGGAGTGAGTTACTAAGGAAAGAGGAAATTTAGTGGAAATAAAAATCTAGAGTGCAATGGCTTCGAGAGGGGGAGATAAATACTGCTTTCTTCCACCAATCTACCATGAGACATAGGAAGAGAAACAACATTGTCAGGTTAATGGATGAGAGTGGGACTATGCTCTATTTATATTTTCAAGTGGGGTAGGTGCCGACCAACTATTTTTAGAAATTTTTGGCTTCTCATGTTTGCTCAGAGAGGTATGAATTACTGGATAACATTCCTTCCCAGCTTTCGGATGAAGACAATTCTCTCCTTACTAAACTAGTGACGGAAGAGGAGGTGAGAGTTTGCCTCTTTTCCATGGGTGTTTGTAAAGCCCTTGGGCCAGATGGCTTCCCTTCTATCTTCTTCTATGAGTTATGGGATATTGTGGGACATGATGTCTTTGAGGCGGCTAAGGATTTTTTAAAGACTGGTAAATTGTTGAAACGACTTAATAATACTTTCATAGTGCTGGTGCCCAAGAAATTGGATCCTATTAGTATGGGGGACTTTTGCCCCATTAGCATTTGTAATACTATCTACAAGATATTCTCCAAGGTCCTTGTTTGTAGACTACAACCCATGTTGGACCGTCTAATTGGTAATAATCATAAGGGTTTTGTCTCGGGTAGACAAATTTTAGATGCTGCCATTTCCACTCACGAGTTTATTCATTCTATGGATAGGAACAATTTGCTTGGGATAGTTTTCAAATTGATATCTCTAAGGCTTATGATAGGGTGGTGTGGGATTTCCTATTTAAAGTATCGGAGAAGATTGGTTTCCAAGATAGAACCTTGCAGCTTATTAAAGCCTGTGTCACCACTGTTAAATACTCTATTCTGGTTAATGGGGTCCCGAGGGAATTCTTCAATGCTGGGAGAGGGCTTAGGCAAGGAGACCCTTTATCCCCTTACCTTTTCATTCTTATGGATGAAGTTCTCAGTAGAAGCTTTATGAAGCTGTTGAGCAATAATGAGATCAGTGGGATTAAACCAACTTCAACAGTTGACCTTGCTACCATCAAATAGTTTGTGGATGACACTATCCTCTTTGGATCTACCTCCATGGTTGAGGCAAGGAGATGGAAGAAGGTACTCAATGAATATGTTGTAGTGTCAAGCCAATGCATTAATTATGATAAAACTCAGTTCTACTTATTTAACACTAGGATGGACTTACAACAGAAAATTATGGGGATCTTGGGATGCCCTAGTGGAGAGCTCCCTGGAACCTACCTTGGTCTTCCCTTAGCTGTTAAATATGTATCTCCCATGTATTGGAATTCCATTCTTGAAAGGATCCAAAAGAAGATGGCTGGGTGGAATGTGAAGCTGCTGAGTCAAGCTGGAAAATACCAACTGTTGAAGGCTTCCCTTCAAGGAATTCCTATTTACTTCATTTCCCTCTTCAAAATCCCTAAATATATTACTGAGAAATTTGAAAGGATTTAGAGAAATGTTTTGTGGATAGGGGTGGAGGAGAAAAAGATGATTGCTTTGATTAGTTGGGATAAGGTGTGTAGGCGTAAGTTGCAGGGAGGTCTTGGCATTAGAAAAATCCATTGGACTAATAAAGCCCTTCTAGCTAAGATTGGTTAGAATTTCTTGAGCAATAGTAAGGATTGGTCTAACATTATGAGGACCAAATATCTATCTAACAATAACCCCTATGGTTTCTTGCATGCCATTGGTATCCCCAAAGGATCGATTATTTGGAATAATGTGTTGAAGAGCAGAACCCTTTTGCAGAAGGGTATCAAGTGGAAGTTGGCGGATGGTAGAAATATCAAATTCTGGGAAGATAGTTGGCTAAAGGATTGCCCTGTTGATCATGATGTTAGTCACAAACAAACATAGAATAAAAGTTACACATCAACCTTTACTCATCTTGAAAGATATGATGAATTCAAAGAATTCATGATCCCAAGTCTTAGTGGATTAGTTCTTAATCAACTGACGTTACTCAGTGGTTGATGTGTGTTGCTGTTTTCCATTCAGGGGCCTTACGTTTGCTCATCAACATGATTCTATTTCTGTAAAGATGCTACCCAGACTTGGTTATCTACATATGATGTTTCCACAAATAGTGTGTCTATACTCAAATCTTTGCATACTATTTGTCAATTGTACATGCTTTAACTTCAAATATGCTATAAATCTTCAATTATCTATGGGATGTCTGCATATTTTGTTGGCAAGAGACACTATATGGATTCATGGTTGTTGTCATTGATGGCAACAAAGGTCATCCCACATATCCGCAAGACATGGTGTGTCTCTACCGGAAGTTAGAATGAAGATTATTGTGGTCTGGTGAACAAGAACAGAGCATGTGGCAAGGTCTGATAGACTGGTCTGGATCTCTCAGAAGAAGTATCTTGGTGCAATACAGATTTGGGGAAGTCAAGAGGACTACCTTGAGTGGTATATTCCAAGGATTTAGCCTCCGGTGATAGATGAGGAAAAAAGATATGAATAGTTGAGTACCGGATTCCTGAGTGACAATATGAACAGAGGAAGAACTAATTGACAGAACATCAGACTACCTTCCGGATGTGTTACTGAGGGTGTTAAAAGTTATGAAGGCATAAATCATACTTGGCCAGCATGATTAATGATTTCTACAAGTATATACTTGATCCGCATTACTTGATGCGGTAGGATTCAGCCGACAGATCAGAAGTAGTGAAAATATTGACTATTCCGGATGTCGACTAGAAAGGTGATGAAATTACTTGTGCGGATATATATGCACGATGGATTTAGTTGTGAGAGGTCAATTTGTGTGATGTGATATGTGAATAAGTACAGAGCAGAGCAAAAGCAGTAAGAAAGATCTGGTATGTGAAAGGAAAGCAGAATAAAGAGAAGAAGAAAGATGAAGTGCAACAGATCAGTGTACTGAGCCTAACCGGAACTGAACTCTAGTACATGTGGATGCTTCCAATTAGTTCAAGTATTGTATAACATTCTTTTGTAGACAGTGTGTCTCCTTGTAGGCAGTGTGCCTCCTTTGTGAGCAGTATGCTCGGGCAGTGAGCCCTAATTGGCAAGTGCCATTTTGTAATTCCTTATTCTTCTAACAGAGAATAATCTTTGGGTTAATCACCCCGTGGTTTTCTCCCTTAACAGGGTTTCCACGTCAAAAATACTGTGTCATGTGTTTTTCATTTCATGGTAATATTTGCTTGTTTGAATTAATGCTACATTGATTAATAAGAAAGTTCAAAAAAAGAAGTAATTAGGATAACTGATTCACCCCCCCTCTTAGTTATCAACAATTGGTATCAGAGCCAAGTTCCTCCTAATAGAGCCCAACAGCTTGAGGAAGATCTGGGAGTTCAAATGGATGCATATGGTTTAAGGGAGCAACTCAAAACTGCCCTTGAGGATCTTGAACAGTCAAACTCTGAAGTCAATGAATTAAAGGAAAGACTTAAACAGGCTAATGAATTCATGAGAGAACTAAAAGACAAATTAAGTCTCTCTATGAAAAAGAGAAAGGAGCTGCTCCAGCAATTGGCAAGACAAAGTGAAGAAAGTAATACAAATGAAGAGCTGACTGAAAAAACCAAGTTATGTGAAAAGTTATCAAAAGAAGTTATTATGGTAAGACATGAAATGGAATCAGGAGTTATAAAGTTTACTCAAGAGATTGAAGAGAAAAGAAAAACTGAAGACAATCTAAGACAATCTCTCAAAGAGAAATCAGAAGATTGTCACCAGATGGATAGAATTATTAGACATCTTGAATCTGATCTTGAAGATGCTAAAGATAATGAAGAAAAACTTGAGGATCAAATTGTCTCTCTCAAAAGGGATCTTCAAATAGCAAATGAATATAAGGAGAAATTCAAGATAAGTTCTGCTCAACTTGAAGTTCTTCTTGGATGTCAAAAGAGGACAAATGACAAGTGTGGTTTAGGATATGAGAAAAGAGAAAGCTCCAGATCCGGTCTGAAGAATTTTGGATCATAAAATCCAAGGAACAGGCCTAGAAAACCTTTGGTAAGACAGCCCAATGCCCAAAGATATCCTTCCTTCAATGGATACTGCCACAGCTGCAATCACTTTGGTCACAAAGCTAATCAGTGCAGAAAGAGAATGAATCAGACTAATTCATCCTTCTCCAGACAATGCTTTAACTGCAAAAGGTATGGACATAAGTCTCATGAATGCAAAAAGATGCAAATGAACAAATCATTCAATGGTAGATGCTTTACTTGCAATAGAGTAGGTCATATGGCTAATCAATGCAGATCAAGAGGTTATCAGTCAAATATGTAAAGAAATGTTGTTTGCCAAATCTGTAATAGGTCCAATCATAATGCAAAAGTCTGCAGAAGCAAGAATCAGGACAAAAGAGGTCTGGTATATAGTCAGAATCAAGACAAAGGTAAACAAAAGATGAATGCGGATGAAGTTAGGAATGAGATGAACAAGATTTGGGTGAAGAAAAGTTCAGAGAAGGTAGAGGTTGGATCCGCACCAGATTCTGGTGCTGATATTCTTTCCAAAAATTAAGAAATGAGCTCTGGCTCAGGGGGAGACTCAAAGAAAATCATGTTCCCCCAGCCAATCAAGTGGTGCCGGATGTGGCACAAGATGCGGAGTAAAGGGTTTGTAGATATAAGTCTTGAGATGATCCAGATAAGATTTTAGAGGTCCGCATGAAGATGTGAAGAAGTTGCGATCGATCAAGTAAGACCTGTTCCAGGAGATGCTTCGGAATGACAGAGGATTACAAAAAGGTCCGGAGAGATCCGGAAGTGCATTGTCTTATTCTACGGATTGGACAGAGTGTTTGGGATGTCCTTGTGATGTGTCATCTTGATTTGTTCATGGTTGGAAGATCCACATGATGTTCATAGATCAGGACTGATCCAGTTCTTCAAGTTATCCGAATAAGGCAAATCAAAATAATGTAGGTTGAGCATTTATTGCCATCAGATATTAGGGTTTGTGGAGCAATATAAGGGATTTCTCATAAATCACTTGCTCATTCTGTACTCAAGAAGAAGCGAAAAGTGGTGCTCTGCAACAAGATTCATCAAGTTCACCAAAGATCTCTTGCAGAAGTCATTACATACAGAAATCAATCCAACCACTCCGTGTAACCGAAGGCGCATAAGGTATTTTTCATTTTTGATATCTTACTACAAATCTTTTAAAAAATGGCTACTCTAAATATAGTAAAGATCTCAGATAGGCCCCGACCTGAATTTAAGAAACACCCATACAAGTCATTGGAGGTAGATCCCTTAGGAGCATTCTCTAGTGTTCCTCATGG
This sequence comes from Cunninghamia lanceolata, assembly GCA_027924645.1. NCBI lineage: Eukaryota > Viridiplantae > Streptophyta > Pinopsida > Cupressales > Cupressaceae > Cunninghamia > Cunninghamia lanceolata. The sequence continues at coordinate 2,444,056 of BSBN01000847.1, read as the reverse complement.
TGTTTTACACACAGAAGACATTAGGGTTTACATACATGCAAGTATTGAGGAATTTAGGGAATTTAAATTGAGAGATTTCTATCACAAACAACTGATAGACAATGCTTTTGAGCTTAAACCGGAGTATAAGGGTATCCAGAAGAAACAGTTTGATCAATTCATTCATTTCCCCTGCTTTGAAGAAGATGAATGGGTCTGGTATGTATTGAGTAGGATGCATGACAACTTCCTATGGCTGGATAGACCCTGCAAGATCACAAAAGAGGCAATTAGGGCAGTGACTGGTCTATACTCTTCCGGAGGGATACCTATCCTCAAATCCATCAAAAATAACATTGTAACTGAGGCCACCGGATCAAAATTTGATAAGAGGGCAAATGACCATTGAAGATATCTCTGACCTGGATATCAAGTTTGCATCCATGATAATAGGATACAAAATTTATCACTCCAATAGGGAGAATTCTGTATCTGGAACTACAGTATATACTGCCTATGAGATGCTAAGGAAGAATGCAGATTATGACCTCTGTGAACTTCTTTTAAGTCAATTGATGGAAAATATACAAAAGATCAAAAAGGACAAAAAGAATTCTTTCAAATATGGTACACTTATATTATGTCTATTTTTCTATTTCATGAATGAGCTGCCTGGATCAAGTGGATGGGTATGGCAGAATGACAAACCTGTAGCAGTCCAGATCAGAGATTACTTACATGGACTTGGGGATGCCAAAGCAAGAAATATAGCTATGTGGGGATACTTCAAAAACTTCCAGAGTATGATGCAAGAAAGAGAAAGAATTCCCCAGTCTCTTGTTGAAAAATACAAAGACTTAGTCTGCTTTATGGTTGATACTGATCAGTGCCTAATGGAGGCAGTTGAGCCAAGAACAGTCTGGATCATGCCCATGGGGTATGAGGTTGATGAACAGATTGTGGAACTGCATGTTCAACACATGCTTAGTCAACCCAAAGATCCAGAAGTAGAAAGGTTTGGAACCTTTGAGGAGCTGAGTGTGAAGATCCATGTGGAACTCAGAGAACCTGAGATAAAAAGGAAAGTAAGAAAAGAAGTTGAACATATTGCCCAAGGCCTAGGCATACCAAAGGAGGCACTTGATGCCAACCGGGAAAAGAGGAGAAAGGCTAAGGAAGAAAAGAAAGAGGCAGAAAAGAAAAGCAAGAAAAGTGCTCCGGTGGAAACCTCAACCTAGACTAGATCATCAAAAGGATCTACACCTGTCAGAACCAAAAGCTCAAAAATATCTAAACCGGAAGGTCAGACATCCGGTAAAGGAGAGAAAAGGTCTAAAATAAAAGCCACAAGGGCTTATACAAGTCAGAAAGATGAAGAGGAAATGGAATCAGATGAGGGGGTAAAAGAAATAAAGAAGTAGAAGAAGAAAGGATCCGGTAAACCCTCCACAGGCCAAGACAAGGAAGAAATGGTAGAGGAATTTGTTGAAAAGCCCACCCTGTCTCTAGAGAGTGTAATTAAGTCAATCATTGTGGATGGAAACCTTCAACCAATGACCGAATTCTATGATGACTAAAATGAGGTTGACCAAAAGATCTTGCAGGAGGCCACAATCAAGTATCTGAACATATACAATAAGGCTTTCATTGAGATTATATCTCTAATTCCTAAAAGCCTAGAAAAGGAATTAGAAATAAGAAAGAACAATGCCCAGGCAAAAGATCTTGAGATCCGGGAGCAGATAGCTATTCAGCTATATCCTCAAATTGATCCCAAGACAATGAACATAATATTGAAAGATTGCAAAGATGAGTTCAGGAGTAAAGCAAGGATGAATCAACTCATGCTTGGTGAGACTGACAAGGTGGCCATAGAGACAGAAGAGATCCTCCGGAAGGCCTTCAAAAGGATTAATCTTCCTATTGTAGAGGACTTGGGCACTGATCCCTCATCCACAAGTGCTGCAGAAGAAACTTCTGAGAAAGCAACAGAAGAGATGGGCCCTGAACAAACCAACATTTCTCCTCCGGTTTCCCCTACAATCTCCGGATCCAAATAAGAAGAGAAATTACAGGAGAAAGAAGTAGCGGTAAAAGAAAAAGAAGCTGACAGTACCAAGGGTGCAGAGAAAGAGAAGACTCCAACAGAGAAAACCACGACTGATAGTGGTAAGAATGTGGAGAAAGAGAAAATTCCAAAGGACAGCTCCAAGACTGCAGAAGAGAAGAAACATCTGTCTCTGGCAAGAGACACTACACAAACTATGCAAAATTTTCTGAGCAAAGAAGCAATAGAGATTGATGAACCAGAGCTTCTACAAGGTCCATTCAATTTTGATTCCCTCTCTCCGGTGTAGACAATGAAAATAGCTTCATTTGCAAATGCTAAGGCAAATGAAAAACTCCTAAAGTCTCATATGGAAGACTGTGAGTTGATAGAGGCTGCTTTTGGAGTGCTTGAGAATATTATGCTATCGATCCAGAAAGATCCCATAGCCTCCTCTTCCGGTAATCTCAAAACCTTAGTCAGCAGTGTTGATACACATTTTGAATCCCTAGAAAAATCAGCTGAAGAAAAGGTCCGGAAGGAGTTCTTAGATAAGAGATTCTTAGAGGTACTAGGATTAATCTCTAATGATAGGAGAAATATGAGTATTGGAATAAAGAGCTTAGAAAATGCTCTTAAGGATGGCGGTGACATTTACAAATTTTGTATCTCCTGGTCAAAAGCAACTATAGAAATTGAGAAGAAAATAAAAGAGGAACAGGACAAACTACTGAGTTTGTCTCAAAGTTTTGATCCTCTCTCTTCCTCCATAGTAAATCAAGAATGTCAAACTATTGCAATCACAAATGCAATAAAGAACTTTGAAAAGGAAAGGAAGAATATAATTAACCAGATGGGAGAACTTAGAAGGATTATTATCCCTAAGTTAGAAACCATGCATGAAGCCATAAGTGATGCTCAGACTACTGCCCAAACCAATGATTCGACAGATCTCAAGAGGGCAGAAGCTTTTACATTTTTGTTGAGTGGTCACATTTCAATTTTGGATAGAATGAAGCAAAGTTGGGCTACAAAACTCATCCAGTTGAAGACATCCTTTGCAGATATTCTTCAGTTTATGTGAATATGTAATATACAGTCAAGTACAGTAAATTTTTGAAAATTTTGGTGTGCGAACCCTACCCTTTGCCATTGATGTCAAAGGGGGAGTGAGGAGCAGTGAAAAATGAGGAATCCAACTAAGGGGGAGCTCTGGAAAATGTATATAAAGACAGAGCATCAGCCAAGGGGGAGAATAGTGTAAACACTTAGTCATTTTTCACTAAGTGTTGCCATCAATGCCAAAGGGGGAGATTGTTGGCAAGAGACACTATATGGATTCATGGTTGTTGTCATTGATGGCAACAAAGGTCATCCCACATATCCGCAAGACATGGTGTGTCTCTACCAGAAGTCAGAATGAAGATTATTGTGGTTCGGTGAACAAGAATAGAGCATGTGGCAAGGTCCGATAGACTGGTCTGGATCTCTTAGAGGAAGTATCTTGGTGCCATGCAGATTTGGGGATGTCAAGAGGACTACCTTGAGTGGTATATTCCAAGGATTTAGCCTCCGATGATAGATGAGGAAAAAGATATGAATAGTTGAGTACCGGATTCCTGAGTGACAGTATGAACAGAGGAAGAACTAACTGACAGAACATCAGACTACCTTCCGGATGTGTTACTGATGGTGTTAAAGGTTATGAAGGCATAAATCATACTTGACCAACATGATTAATGATTTCTACAAGTATATACTTGATCCACATTACTTGATGTGGTAGGATTCAGCCAACAGATCAGAAGTAGTGAAAAGATTGACTATTTCGGATGCCGACTAGAAAGGTGATGAAATTACTTGTGCGGATATATATGCACGATGGATTTAGTTGTGAGAGGTCAAGTTGTGTGATGTGATATGTGAATAAGTGCAAAGCAGAGCAAAAGCAGTAAGAAAGATCCGGTATGTGAAAGGAAAGCAGAATAAAGAGAAGAAGAAAGATGAAGTGCAGCAGATCAGTGTACTGAGCCTAATCGGAACTGAACTCCAGCACATGTGGATGCTTCCAATTAGTTCAAGTATTGTATAACATTCTTTTGTAGACAGTGTGTCTCCTTGTAGGCAGTGTGCCTCCTTTGTGAGCAGTATGCTCGGGCAGTGAGCCCTAATTGGCAAGTGCCATTTTGTAATTCCTTATTCTTCTAACAGAGAATAATCTTTGGGTTAATCACCCTGTGGTTTTCTCCCTTAACAGGGTTTCCACGTGAAAAATACTGTGTCATGTGTTTTTCATTTCATGGTAATATTTGCTTGTTTGAATTAATGCTACATTGATTAATAAGAAAGTTCAAAAAAAGAAATAATTAGGATAACTGATTCACCCCCCCTCTCAGTTATCAACATATTTCATGTATTTTGCTTCTTATTATCTATTATTTGCAATTGTGATGGTGAATTGTTCTGAAATTAAAAGAAATGTAAATGAATACTTCAAATTATGATGAATCTTCAGCTATTGAGCCACATACACACTTGATACAGTCATGAGAAAGAAGAAATCAAACCATATTTTCACCAGGACATTCCACAGCTAGATACAATTGATGCAAACTTCAAAGGATGAGGAATGAAAACAATATATGCAGACTGATGAGCACTCCAAGGGACACAGCAAATCAAAGCATATACCAAGAATTTAGACATAGATTACTTAGAATTTATGATGATTTTGTAGGGAAATGAGGGCATCTCAGAACGTATTTCTAAGAAAAGTGGTGTCTTCGACAAATTTAAATTCTTTCCAAATGCTTCAAAAACACGCACAACTATGCCTTTAAAGCGGAAACAGACATAGAACATTTCCTACATTGACCCTTACAGGAAAGCACAAGCGAACAATATCTAGTTTCAACAGCAGAGACATTAAACATGAAAGATAGAACAAGAACACAGATTTACGTGGGGAAAACCCTTACGGGTAAAAAACCCCACACTCCAAAAGCCCAGATCACCATTGTATTATTCAGCAATAGAAAAATAGTTACAATACAAAACTGGCAATAAGCCTTTACAGGAGATTTACATCTTGCTCCTTCTGAAGAATAGCTGACAGTATAACCTTCTCAGCCAGAACTTCCTTCATCTAAATTCTGTTTTCATCTTCTTCTCAGTCCCTTCACATGCTGTTCACATGCTGCATACAACATACAGCATAAGACTTCACAGAAGAAGAAAACTAGAGGTCTCTCTCGAGAAGAACTCTCTCACACTTTTGACTCGATTACACAATTGCTTTTAGCAATCTAATCAATTCTCATGCAAATGACCGTTCATTCCAACTGCCCAGTATCGCTGAAATCCAACTGTCCAAACCGTTCGCATAACTATCTAACTGTTCACATTCTCATAAGAAACTTTAGTCCCACATGCACAAGTTCTAGTTGGACATCCGGGTTTAAATGCCCAAACACACGTAAGATAATTGTCGACACTTTTGCCGCCGACGACTCCAGACTAAGTCTCATCGGAGTAACCAACATCATCGGTGAATACTTCAACACTCACTCCGACAGTTCCTTGTCTTACCGACGCCAACACACCGCCAACTCTTCATCGGAGTGACTTCTGCCATCGGAGTGACAATTCAAGGCTGAGCCGATAGAAGTTCTCACGCCGATGCCAAACACCAACTTCCATCGGGGTGACCAATGCCCATCAGAGAAACTTCCAAATGTCAACCTGACAAGGATTGTCATGCCGATGACCGTTCCATCAGAGAGACACCAACAATCGTCAAGACAAAACCAAACTTTGCCGAAGACCAATGTCTCATCGATGCCAAAGCCAATGTCGTCCATCGGAGAGAGAACTCAAGGCTTGGCCGACAGTGATTCTCACGCCGACGCCAACCCTTCATCGGTATAACATGAAGTAACGGGGAGACTTCTTCCAGCTACGCCGATAACACTACTCACTCTGATGATCTTTCATCGGAGTGACTCACGCCGACAAGATCGCTAACCCTTCATCCATCGTCAGTGTGACCCAACACTATCGGAGCTCCTACCACCAGCTTTACCGACGGTCAACCTCATGCCGATGTCCCACTACCATCAGTAAGACCTTGGAGATCGGCATAAGACACTGAACTCCTGTCGATAGTAAACCTCATGCCGATAGGTAGCCCTCCATCGGTGTAACCTAGCAGATCGGCCAAAGACCTCTTACTCCCACCGATACAAGGAGTCAAGCTGATAACAAAGGAAAACCAAGGAACCAATGAACCTGTAATTTGAGTCACTAGTACTCAACATTCTCCCACTTGATGAAGGAATTACAGGAAACCATCAATGCTCCATATCACAAAACCAAAGCTGATACTGCCACCACTCCACTATGCTCACATGCTCCACATAAGTTTTAACAAAAACAACTTCAAAGCTTCCAGAACATAGCCATGAGAAACATCCTCCAGAAACAAGATAAACCATCAGCTAGAACAACAATCAGTAAGCTGATTGTACCCATCCAACTGAACATAAAACCCACATGACTGAAAATAGCACACATAGCCAGTGCTAAAACATCCAATCACTCGTACCTTAAAGGTATGAACATCAGTAGACTCATGCCACCTGCATATACACCCATCAACTGCAAATACAAGCTCCATATGTCAACTAGTCAAAGAAGACCAGACACATCAAGAACTCCCACTGCATGGATAATGCAGATCTGAAAAAGATCATGGCATACAAAATCCACCAATAGCATTACATAGAAAGTGTAAATATCATGTAGTACCAAGGAAACATCCACCATGATATGCAAATCAATAACCTGCAAGAACAACACCTCACAACCAGTCCAAAGTTCTCCAATTTCTCCACATCCAACAAAAGAAAGAGATAACAGAACAGAACCTTCATGCTGTCACCCAACAACATAAGTGAAAGCACATGACCACAAACTAGTGATCATTAGCTCCAACCAAATCTCAAAACAATGTAGTGTGAAACACACCATCAGAGAAACTAACTGAGACCAAGAGGAACACTGCACATCATATACCTGTAGACAATCCTTTTACATACACCTCTGAATGCCAACTGTGTCAAGTATGATCTCCTTCAAAACACCCCAAAGAAGAACAGCATAACAACATCCAAACAAACATTCAATCTCCAAGATCAACTAACATGGATGTAAGCTTCACAAACCAAAGAAGATCAAACTAATTCATTTCCCATTTCAGGAAATCAGCCCATTAACCATCTCCTAACAGTCCTCATCAATGAATGAAATCTCTAAACTCAAATGCACAAGGAGATAATCATGCTATTCATCTCTCACAATGAATCCACCAAAACCATCAATGAGCAGTTCAAGATCCATATCTATGAAAGAAAACATAAAACACCTGAGAGAAACAATGGGCTATACCTCTCAAGTGAAACTTGTCGAGTAGACCAAGAGTGGGGAAAGAGAATGTTCTTCCAAGATACCCAAGTCCCAATGACTTTCTCCAAGAACAATCTCCTCTAGATCTTTTCTTGAATTCACATTCAACCAAGGTAAAGACTCCTCGAACTTCCAGCTGTAAACTCTGATTTAGCACAACATATACAATCTCACCTTATTCTCCATGTATCCATGAGTACCTTTGAACAATCACCTCATGCTGAACTCCAACTGCATCACTACAACACTATGAAGTAATCAAGCAAAAGATAAATGTACCCAAACATAGAGAAGTAACCAGACCACTGTCAAAACTCCAATCATCTGAATCAAGAACTTATCATGACATCATGATCTTACCATCTCCATTAGGAGATTCCATGCTCTAGGTGAACATAACCATGGTCTCTAGATCAATGTATCATACCAAAATTCAAAAGCAGAAATCATGATATGAAACAAACCAAAATTCTAAACCAACATCACCTGTCAAGCACCACCAACACCTTAGCCAAGAATTTCATGAATCCTCCATGACTTCAAGATGTTACTCATCCTCAAATAGTGCCCCTGCAAATGCGAAAGAACCCTTCTGCAGCAACAGGATCAAAGAGCTCCTCCTAGTAACATCTGCAACACTAAAGAAGATCATTCACCACTAAGTGATGAAACACACAGTCAATGCTAAAGCTCCCACTGAACTGTAACAACAGAGCTTTCCAAGCATCCTGACCAAACATCTCCTAATCTGAAAATCTTCCAGGTCCACACATTAACATGTCCATGTGACTATAAAACCAAGTGACACCAAGATCTCCAAAACAAGGAATTAAACTATCACTGTCAATAGCTTACACAAACCTGTATATTCAAGCTATACATGACATCATGATACACTTACTACAAGTCTCCATAACCAACTATTCAGATACTCTACAACATCCATCCTCTCATCCCAAAACAGTCACACCAATGCACAAGTGACCACAGACAAGGCCAGCTAACAAATCTGCATAAGCACTGAAACAACCTTGTGGATAAAGACAGTCCACATCCGAGTCATCTCACTGTAGCTTAATAGGTGATCAGCCCACAAAACTACATAACTCGTAGATCCAACCAATGTATCATGCAAACTCACTATCACGCTGGAAACTGCAAAACTGAGATTTCAAGGAATAAACAACAATGTAGACAACAAGACTCAAGCATCAGAAAACTTACTTTTCACTGCTTCGCCCAACATGTCCACAACCGGAGCACCATAGTCAAGAAACTAGAAGCATTACCATAGAAATGCTGAGTGTCATATCACATACCAGCACTCCCATGCAGAGAAAGCATTTCACCTCCTCACACCATGCACAGAGCATGCATGCAAAACTGCAACTATATCATCCAATAACATCCCAAAAGCCAGGGTCTAGAAATAGCTTAACTGCAGCTTCACAAAACCACAAGTTTTTCTTTTGACTGTGTAAAACCTGCAAAACCACTATGTTTGAAACACACCCATGCACATCCATATCCACTTCACATCTGGAAAACCCAAAAGTTTGTAGCACAAACTCCATAACAGTTAAACCAAAATAATGTATCATCATGAATATGCATAACCATAGATTTTAAGGAAAAACTATAAAACCCCTCAAATCCAATAATCATGAATCTGAGTCATGCAAGTACAAAATATCCATTTAAGGAAACAACAGTTCAAGAGCTTCAGGCCCACTTGTAGACCAATCTCTCAAACCACCAACATGCACATGCATCCGAGAGAATCAGGCTATTACAGAAGCTCTCAGATCATCCAATGATCAACTCCAAAGCCTGCATGCAATCAGGGTAACAGAAAAATTATGCCTTCCAATACCAGGAACAGAACACCCAGCATAAGCACAATACTCCATGGCTGAGCAGTAACACAAAATTCTCCATATCATTAGAGAGCCTCTCACACAGACACCCAATATGAAAGTTACTGCAGCAACACAGCCTCAAAGCAAACCCCATGCAACAAGATTAAATAATGTCAATTAAGAGCCTCAGGCCACATCATGACCAGCTCCAGTCTCTTCACCATCCTTCAAGCACTGCTGAAACAGAAACACAAGATCAACTGCCAGACTTTCACTCAAACAAGGATCAAACAAACAGACATTTCCTTCAGATTTCCTCAAGCCTGTCACACTAAGAAATCATCACAGAAGGAATACCCAGACCTTATACACCAGGAACTCTTACATGCAAACACATGCAGCACACAAATGTACATATGTGAGCAACAAAGCATATCCCAGAAGAAGGCTCTGATACCACTTGTAGGGAAATGAGGGCATCTCAGAACGTATTTCTAAGAAAAGTGGTGTCTTCGACAAATTTAAATTCTTTCCAAATGCTTCAAAAACACGCACAACTATGCCTTTAAAGCGGAAACAGACATAGAACATTTCCTACATTGACCCTTAGAGGAAAGCACAAGCGAACAATATCTAATTTCAACAGCAGAGACATTAAACATGAAAGACAAAACAAGAACACATATTTACGTGGGGAAAACCCTTACGGGTAAAAAACCCCACACTCCAAAAGCCCAGATCACCATTGTATTATTTAGCAACAGAAAAACAGTTACAATACAAAACTGGCAATAAGCCTTTACAGGAGATTTACATCTTGCTCCTTCTGAAGAATAGCTGACAGTATAACCTTCTCAGCCAGAACTTCCTTCATCTGAATTCTGTTTTCATCTTCTTCTCAGTCCCTTCACATGCTGTTCACATGCTGCATACAACATACAGCATAAGACTTCACAGAAGAAGAAAACCAGAGGTCTCTCTCGAGAAGAACTCTCTCACGCTTCTGACTCGATTACACAATTGCTTTTAGCAATCTAATCGATTCTCATGCAAACGACCGTTCATTCCAACTGCCCAGTATCGCTGACATCCAACTGTCCAAACCGTTTGCATAACTATCTAACCGTTCACATTCTCCTAGGAAACTTTAGTCCCACATGCACAAGTTCTAGTTGGACATCCGGGTTTAAATGCCTGAACACACGTAAGATAATTGTCGGCGCTTTTGCCGCCGACGACTCCAGACTAAGTCTCATCGGAGTAACCAACATCATCGGTGAACACTTCAACACTCACTCCGACAGTTCCTTGTCTTACCGATGCCAACACACCGCCAACTCTTCATCGGCGTGACTTCTGCCATCGGAGTGACAATTCAAGGCTGAGCCGATAGAAGTTCTCACGCCGATGCCAAACACCAACTTCCATCGGGGTGACCAATGCCCATCGGAGAAACTTCCAAACGTCAACCCGACAAGGATTGTCATGCCGATGACCGTTCCATCGGAGAGACACCAACAATCGTCAAGACAAAACCAAACTTTACCGAAGACCAATGTCTCACCGATGCCAAAGCCAATGTCGTCCATCGGAGAGAGAACTCAAGGCTTGGCCGACAGTGATTCTCACGTCGACGCCAACCCTTCATCGGTATAACATGAAGTAACGGGGAGACTTCTTCTAGCTACGCCGATAACACTACTCACTCTGATGATCTTTCATCGGAGTGACTCACGCCAACAAGATCGCTAACCCTTCATCCATCGTCAGTGTGACCCAACACTATCAGAGCTCCTACCACTAGCTTTACCGATGGTCAACCTCATGCCGATGTCCCACTACCATCGGTAAGACCTTGGAGATCGGCATAAGACACTGAACTCCTGCCGATAGTAAACCTCATGCCGATAGGTAGCCCTCCATCGGTGTAACCTAGCAGATCGGCCAAAGACCTCTTACTCCCACCGATACAAGGAGTCAAGCCGATAACAAAGGAAAACCAAGGAACCAATGAACCTGTAATTTGAGTCACTAGTACTCAACAGATTTGTAATCAAATTGGTCTTCTCTTTCATTAAGTATGCAAAAATATGTATGCTTACAATAACCTTGAAATAGGCCTTGATATTTTAGCAAACAAATTTCAATTAAGCTTCGAATGTTTAAAACAAGGCATCCCTACACCTTTTATAGAACAAGGTGAGGGAGCGGTTACAAATGATCTACGATCAATATTTATCAATTAAGATCTACGGTGCACACCCTTTTGACTTGGTCAACTTCATTTCGTGGCATAGGTTGCCAGCTGGCAACCATCTAGGTAACTTATTTTCTTCTAAGTACCTGATGCATGTATTTCCATTTGTTGCACATCTTCATCTACTCATCAGGTTCTTCTTCTTCATCTTCATGATCCTCATGATCATCGCTTTCTGTGTCTTCATCATCCTGATGAATGCCTCCCTGTATATGGACCTGCATGGTTGTCCTGATATTTTCATATATCTCCACTATTCTTTCAATTTCTCCGCCATCCTGAGTTTTGGCTTTGCTAATAACATGCTTATGTGATTGGAACTTATCCCTGAGGGTTTCCAATTTATTTTTCTTGTTGCTCAATGTTTCATTGTAGTTCTCCACCCTGATCTTGATCCTCATGATCTTATTCATTGCTTCTTCTGTCAGGTGGTTAAGAGGGTCATTAGCCATCAGCTAGAAATTATTATGCAGAGCTTTCATGGCAAAGTCTGCATCTTGGTTCTCAATTTTACCTTCTACTTTCCCCTCTAAGGCCTCCATGACTTCTGCCTCATAAGACATCATGTCATGTAGCTTCACATTGATATCTCTCAATTTATTGCTGCACCTCTTTAGTACATCACATTCAAATTTGATGTCTTTATACTAGATATCCATCAGCATGGCAATGTTATTATTCAGCACCTGGTTGCTTATTAGGACCTTAGGATTAATCCTCTTTATTTCTCTCAAAGCACTCAAGGCTTTTTCTAATTGGAATGACCTTCTTCCAATCTCTGTCTGCAATTTAACAACTTTTGTCCTTGAGATACCCAAAGAATTCCACCTCTGCAAAGAGGCCTTCACTACTTCCTCAGCTCCCATGAGTGCGAATGACATCCACTTTCTCATAATCACTGACTCATGCTTCATGAGGTCTAATTTATTGACCTCCTCCTGAGAAATTACAGTCAATGGGACTGCCTGATCTGATGGTGTATGATCAGGGTTAATTAACCCTTTTATGTATGCATGTAGCTAAGCAATGTGCTCCTTATGCTGCTTCTTCTTCTCCTTTTCTTTCTTCACCCTTTGGGTTAAAGAATTTATTATGTCTTTTCCTTCCTGACCCTCTTGGTCTTCATTTGCAAACCCTAAATCAACTATGCTAATCTGGAATTCTTCTAGGGTGATCTTGTCTTTTTCTTTTTCAACAATGGGAAGGGCTACCTTGGCTGTCCTTCTGCCTGTAGCAGGATCTCTTCTGATGGCCAAGGTTAATCTGGCCTTCCTCTTTGGCTTCATGATGGTTTTTGAAAATAATGTCGAAACATCAAACTCTTGAATCTCAAAACCAGATTCTATACTTATCTCTTTCTCGAGCCATTGAGGTACTTGATCTCGGGATCCATGTAGTCCGTCATCATCATCATGTCCACCCTAATCTCCTATATCGGTCTCTATTCTTGATGGAGAGGTTGACTTCCTTATTTCTTCCTCATGATGATCTTCATGAGGGTGATGTTGTTCAACTTCCTCTTCCTGATGAGTCTCTTCTTGGGGTGGAGGATCTTGTGGTGCATCCTCCTTTGTTTCATCCATCTTAGTAATTTCCTCATCCTGAGGCACATTCGTATCTGTGGATATCATTGTATCTGTACTAGGCGCATTAACCTGATCTTGGATCACATTCTGATCTGCACCTGTTGTATCTACCTCTTGAATCTTTAGGTCCTCATGACCTGACATAACCTTATTACCTGAGGTTTCTTGAGTCCGGGGGACATCTTCACTTGATGTGGTCTCGGTATCCCTGCCCTTTTCTTGGACTTCCACTATTTTGGGCTCATCAGATATATCTTGTTGTTGTTGGCCTATATTTGGAGTGCTGCTTTCTATTTTTGCTAGCCTGATCTCCTAAACACTTTTTGTTTTCTCAGGTGCACCTGCTTGATGTTTAGGACTTGCATCCTCCTTGTATGTTAGATCGATCACTGTAGGGCTAGTTACCTAATCAACTAATTTATCAAGCCCTATCTATTGGGCTACCCTTTCTGGGCTGTTCTCTTTTTCCTACTCCACTTGCTTTAACTCTTCTAATATCACCCTCTGTGAGGATGGTGTTCCTTGTAGAGTCATGCGAGTATTTGAAGCGAGGGTCTCCATTTGCTGAGAGGCTACATTTTCTACCACTTCATCATCTGATAAGTCCACAGTCTCCTCTAGTGAGACAGGACCGCTTTGACATGCTACAGTGGTTTCTTTAGCTTGCTCTTCAGCCCTCTCAGTCTTAAACTGAATGATGGTAGGAAGTGGTACCTCATGTTGCAACTCTTTTCTGAACACTTCACTACCTGCTCCCCTTAACATCACAGGGTCATGTCTTATTTCACCTCTCACATGTGTTCTTGGTTTTTTAGGGGTTGAAGTTGCTAAGGATATTGCTTTCCTCTTCCTGGTGACCACCACGGGGTCATCTTCTGTAGGCTCCTCTTCAATAAGAATATCTTTCTCTGCATACTGCTGTGAAGTTTGGCCTTGATCCTGTATTTCTGCAGTATCCACAGCCGTCCTCAGGATCTTTTTAGTCTTTTGTTTATCCTCTGGAGGTGGTGCTAACGAGGCTGATGCATGTCCAGATGCAGATGCATCCTTAGCTGGTATATCAATTCTTTCAACTATTACGCCCTTAGGTGTATCATCAGTTTTCTTCCTCTTACTGGGAGTTCCTTTTCCTTGTTTCTGGGGTGGCAGCCTTTTTCCATTAGATTTTCTCTTCTCCCCAAGAAAGTCATCATATTCCTCATCAAGAATTTCCTACCTTTTCCTCTTGTTATCTACTGTGATGGCCATCCCATTCTTCTTCAATATATTTATTTGTTTATCTACCCATGCTTGGGTCAACTGCAACACCCCACCTGTAAACCTATCCAATGTAATGTCTTCAAGCTGCGTTAGGTGAGGGGCTGAAATGGTGTCATTATACACCTTCTTCTCTTCATATTCATTTGATAATAACCTACCATCATCCCTCTTCAATTGTGCAAGCACTGGAATGCAATCAAATGTCCTGATCTGGTTGAGGGTGAGCCTTTGATATTTTCTTCTTCTGACCTCGGCTTCATCCTCACAGTCTGTCAAAAAATCCTCCAAGTGCTTTTGATGGATGGGCTTTCCCATGATCTTTTGCATCCTCCCATAGGGGTCATATGATCTAGCCAATGGGAATGGCTGTAAGTTCATCAGGTTCAAACCCGCTATGGCTTTCTTTATATTTTTTGAATTAGGGCATATATACCACCCTATAGTTACTGGAAACAAAACTGGAGGAATCTTATTGCTTTCTTTATATGTATCTGGTATAGTTGATACTTGTCTTAGAAACTCCATCAGGATTACCCCATCAGTAGGGTACCTGGGTAGCATTAAGGGCTGTCCCTCAAAACCTTCTACTCTGATGTAGGAGAACATGGCAAACTGGATGAACCAGGCACCATGTCTATTTATTACTTCCTGAGCTTCCATGCTCAGTCTTTTGGTTCTATCTTCCTCCATTGTTCTGACTAGATGCATGGAGAATGCATCATTCACTAATTTATAATCATGGAGATAATGTGCTCTCTGCAACTGAGGATAATGATCCCATATATGGGCATCATTCAAACTGCCACCAATCCTTCCAACTGTAGTGAGTGCATCAAATGTACCCTTATAGGCACATGAATACACAATATATGAAGTCATATGAAATGAATAGTCCAGGCCTCCTAGGTTAATTAGTTGTTCATCTAGGGCATCACTGATGATCTTAGCCCATAATGGCTTGTTATCCATGTAAATGCACATCATGATAATCCCATACATCCAATCTTTGAAGCTTCCAGCTGTAGGCTGGCCTGTCATCGTGCTGAGCAGGGCAATCATATATTGATACTCATCATCAAAATCAAACTTGTACATGTGCAATGGTAATTTGGCAGAGGCAGTGTAAGGACTGTTCTTTTCCCTCCATTGGTACATCCTCTTTCTTGCAGTCTTCTTGTTGTTAGTATATTCAACCTCCAGTTTCTTCAGATCCATACTAACTACCTTTTTCCCAACTGGAAGGTTGAAAGTAGACGTAATTCCTTTGATAGATAGGTCTGCATATACCCTTTCGTGTTTTTCTACTCTCCTTGTCTTAGGGTTGTAATTTCTGGCACACTCAACTACCAATTCTGGAGTTTCCATGGTGTAAGGAAATCCAGCTGCATACCACATTCTTGATACAAAGACAGCATCTAGTATGGTACTTTCTTTGTCTTCGCCCAGCTTGGCTGACCATGCCACCAAATCTGTGTTTCCTTGGTGGGTATCTCCGATGACACCATATTTGAATTGTACTCCCTCAAGTTGGGCAAACATAGGTTTAAGGAATTCTACATCAGACTTATTCTTCCTAACGTCCGCCATAGGTTCCTACAATGAATGCAACTGGTCTTACAACAATATCCACATGCATGCATATACAACATCATACAATCATGGCATCATGCATAATATACCTATTCATTTTCATTTCATTATGATATGTCTAATTACAAAGCGAAACCAACAAAGGACTTACTACCTGGATATTTGCAGAAAACGACAACAGGAGGGTTCTAATTACTTACTTGATTACGTTTTTATCCTGGATTAAGCTGATGATTACCGAAAGAGGAGCTCAAATACTAGTGATAATCACGTGCTTCATTTTGCTGTAAGCTGTTAGCATCCGCAGGTAGCTCGTACGAGGGTTTGAATGTTCTACGCTCTGTAAAATCTCGTTTCTTCGCAAGTGTAAAATGACCCTATCGATTCACTTTTAATCTCATTCTTAGGGTAAATTAGGGCAAATCCATGCTAAATTGATTAAAACCATTGATCTTCTGCCATGGATCTACGGATATTGCCAGGTGTTTGCATCGTGTTTGCGATCGGCTGGAATCCACCTACTGCATTTATGTGCATTTAATGTCATGGGGCAAGATGAGAGGGTGGCCTTCAGAAGATCAGGTGATATTGGGAATATGACCCCCTCCGTGTAATATGACCCTTTGCCTTTGAGCGGGAAAACTGATGTCGAAGAGATCGGGTGATGTTTAAGATATCGGGTGATATTCAAAATATCGGGTGATATCAAATATCAGGTCATGTTCGGAAGATCAGGATGACGTCACCGTCATGTTATGGAAAAAGGGTGATCAATGGAAATATACCTCCGTGAGGTAAAAAGGATGATGATGTCACCATCAGAGTGATTTTCTTTGTTTATCAGGATTGGATGACGTCATCGGCATATTGGCTCTAGGGTGATATTTTGCGACAGGGTGATATTCAAAAGATAGGGTGATATTCAGAATATTGGGTGATATTGTCAGATCAGGGTGATCTTTCATAAGATGACTGATGTTAAGAAATATGACCCCCCCTCAGAAAATTTGGTTTGACCAGAACTTTGACTTGCAATAACTTTCATTCCTTGAGGAATCTTAGGGTGATCCAAAAGGCAAACTTGCATGAAATTTTGTACTCCTTCCAACCATGAGGTTATTGACATGAAATATTAAATTTGACGAACTGACCTCATCATGATGACTTACCCAGCTCCCCTTATGTAGGATCACCTGCATGACTTACTTTTACCAGACCACCAAAAAGCAAGAAAACACAAGCCAAGCCAAGCAAAAAGCTGGGTCCTTGTTTTGTCAAGTCAAAATGGGGCGTGTTGTGTAACCACACAACATGCCTCCTATATAGTATACAGAGCTTCCAGAGACTTGCTAATAGGGCTACTAATTTTTTTGGGCACTTGGTTGCTGACTATTTTATGCCTGTAGCTAGGGACTGGAAACAACCATTAGACTACTGCCAGGGTCAAAGGGATCTTTTGCTAGCTGCTGAGGATCTACAACAATCTCTCAGGGGGTGCAGGATTCCTATCTTTCCCTCAAATGAAAAATTGTTGTGGGCCAAGGACAAGGTGTGGTCTTTCTCTGTTAGGTATTCTTATAACTTGGTCTTGGATTTCAATGAGGATTCAAGATTTTGGGGTAAGGTCTGGAATCATAATGTTATCCCCAAGATTAATCACTTTTAGTGGCTTGTGATGCACAATAGGATCCTAACTATGGATAATCTGAAGATTAGAGGCTTCCAAATCTTGAACCAATGTGATCTCTCTATGAAGGAAGAGGAATTTGTTCCCCATTTGTTGCTGCATTTTGAATTCTCCTGGGTTTGGCCTTGCAGAACCTTGGTGTCTCTTGGAGCATGAATCTTGATCTTCTTGCTATCATGAAATGTTGGTCGTCTCCCTTCTTCCACCCCATTTGTAAAGAGCTATGGGCTCAAATCCCCCCATTCTATCTTGGGGCTTGTGGAAGGAACGTAACAACAAGATGTTTAGAGATAAGGCTACATCTACTAAGGAAGTCTTTTGTATATTTACTAAACTATTACAGGAAAATATCTCTAACAACACTTTGAAAGCTGTGAACTCCCCCCACTATGTATGAAATTAATATCATCAATAAATGGAGTATCCTACTCCACATCTGCAGGGTGGACAATTCTAAGAAGATAGCCCATATAAACACTAAGTGGATGCCCCCGACTGAAGGTTGGATGAAGCTTACCTTCGATGGTGCTGCTAAAGGAAATCTAGGCCAAGTAATGGGGGTGGAGTCCTAAGGTCAGCTAGGGGGGAGCTCATGGCTACTTATGCGGGGGGATTGGGGGAAAATTCCAATAATGTGGTGGAGGCTATGGCTCTCTTATGGGGAATTAAGGTGGCCTTGGCTCTTTGTATTAAAAAACTTATGATTGAGGGTGATTCTAAACTTATCATTGATGTAGTTTAGGAGAAGGCTAGAATTGGTTGGCATAAGATGGATGTCATACAAGACAACAGGCAACTCCTTCTTGTCTTTGATGAGATTGATGTCAAACATACCTACAGAGAAGGTAACCAATTAGCGGATGCCATGGCTAACATTGGAATTAATTTATTCCCTAAGAGATGTTGGAGGAACCCCTATAATCTTCCTAGAAGTGTTAGAGAACACCTTCGGTTAGAGTCCCAAGATTAACTTCTTTATGGAGCCTAAAAGATATTTTTATTTAGAATATATCTTAATATATATTCTAATTATGATGGAAAGTGACCATCGTAGGATGCAGAAGGAAGTCATCACCATGAGTGGCTGGATGATGTGGGTTTACTCTCCATTGGAAAGGGAATGCCACATCATTGGGGTCTAGGTTAGCATGTTCATGTGGCTAATGCCAAGCTAGTCCATGGGGACAATTCAAAATTTGGTAGCGCACATCCCTATTGACAACCCACATGCTTCTCATTACTGCAGTAATTATGATTTGGAAAGAGGAGATGTTTGGAAGGATAGACTGAGTGTCTTGAGCAACCACAAGAGTTGGTTTCATTATTACTCTCTTGCTTGCAATAATAGGAATTTTTCCAATAGCTTCCAAGTTTTCTAGTTGTGGGGGTTTCTTCAAGGTGACTATTTTCAGAGGGATTTGAAGAGAGTTTTCATGGGTAGTGACAAAGTGAGAACAGAACCTTCATCCTGTGTGGAATTCAAAGTAAATTCTATGCTTTGGAGCATCTGTTACAAGGGGGGACTCACTCCTTTTTTGGAGTGCCTCAACAATTACAATGAGAACCTTTCGGTTCAATTCGCTTTGTCATGGGGTGAGGTGAGGATGGTTCGTGTGGGTGTGTTTAGTTTATAGTTAGTGAAGATATGATTGTCAAAGCCACTAGCTTAAGATGCAAAGAGAAAAGGCTGAAAAAATAGACTAAAGTTTGACACCCCGAGAGCATGAGGAGGTTTTTTAAAGATGGTGAAGTGCCTATTCGTCTGAAAGGAGGTTTCTAGAGGGAAAGCCTTATATACCCATGGGATAAGGTATGCTTCCTTATTATGATATACATAACTTTAGAAGGTCAGTTTAGGTGTTTCTACCATTACCACTTTACCTTGCTAAACCACTTCCATCATAAATTGCTTGTTAATTTCCCTTTCTACCTGTTAACATCCTCGTAATCCTTTGTGAAAGTGGCCAAATCTACTTGTGAAAATAACCCTAGCCTTGTGGTTGTTTTGCTTCACCAAGGTTTGATTCTCCGTCTATTTCACTTTCATCTAGCCTTATGCCCTCTAAAGCTCATCAGAGCTTGCCTTGTCAAGGAAGTTAATGGCGATGAGTCTGATGATAATATCCCTTTGAGTGTCAAGTATGGTAGTCTGGCTAAAGGCAAGGCCTTAAACCCCCTTGTTAAGGATTCCCTGGGTCCCTTTGTGTCCCCCTGAACCCTAATGTCCCATCTATTGATAGCTCGACCCCTCGACCCCATAAGAAAAAAGGTGTCAAAGCCCTTCATGTTGCCCAGAAGAAAACCCATTCCCTGTCAGGTCCATATGATGTGGAAACCCTTGTTGGTGGTGTTTTTGGGTCCCCCAGTCATGCTGAAAAGGTGGCAGTGAAGGGTTTGTGTGATCTTAAAAATAACCCTATGCACTCTGGTGAAAAGAAGAGGAAACGAGATGTAAGTGAACATGCTAAGCATGGGAAATCTACTAAAAAGAAGGGTAAAAAGTCTCTTGGTGGTGAAGAACCTACTAAGCCCTCCCTCAAGAAGGGTCATAATGTTATTCAGGATAAGGGGGATGAGGATGATGTGAAAGGTAGGGAGAAAGATGTTAAGGGCAAGTCTGTGTGAAGGCCGAGCATCCACCATTCTAGTATACTTGCGGGAGGTAAGACCCATCTTCTAAAAATTGTAGATTACTCCTTAGCTTCAGACCTTAAGGAGGAAGTGGAAATAAAGGAGGTCAAGTCTATCCCTGAGAAGCCAATGGTCCAGGAGAGAGCTAGTTTGTTTGAAGAGTTAAATAATTCTTTCTATGACGCTTAGGAAGATGAGGTTGAGGTTATGGAGTCACCGGCTAAGGAGGTGGCCAATGTTGAGAAGTATGGTAATTACATCTTGCTTCAAAAGGATATGGAGGATCTAAAGGTCCGGATGACTTCCTTGGAGGATAAGATGAGGGTGATGGCAACCCTATGTTCCAAGGTGACCCATCGGGCAACTACCTCTTTAGTTGTTCTACAGGATATCCAAGATGATAAGCTGGACAAGGAGAAGAACTCTACTAGTAAGAATGAACTATTGGGATTCCTCATGGAGGAATGGAATATGCTGCTTAAATACTTTCTGGTTTTTCTTTTGTTTTTGGTATTGGTTCAATACTCTTTCTAATATGAATAGTAGCTATTAGTTGGCTATTGTTCTGTTGTTCGTGGCTTGTTGGCCTATTTTGCTACCTTTGTAGCCTTTTGTAATAGGGATCTGCACCCTGATTTGCAGCTTACCAATATAAAAAAAATTAGGTTGTTAAAATTGTTTTTGTATTTACTTTTTGTTTCTTTCATATGATAACCTTCTTCTTTTTTATGTGATAATAGAAATAGTAACACTAGATTTTGATTTTTAATTATTTAGAAATCTATTTATGTCAATTTGGTTGAGTCAAACTTTTGAGCATTCTAATTAATGAAATTCTAAATGTCAAAGTCCATGTCACATGTGGTTTAGGTGTGAAATTGATCATTTTAAATTGCTGAAAAATTATTTAAGTAAAATTGTAAAAGTTGTTTGTTAGGAAATTGAGTTTTCCATGCACATTTACACTTTGTGCAAAGGTGTAGGGGAACCCTAAAAGCTTGAAAATAAGGAGAAGTCACAAAACATATCAGGGAATTAGGGTTTGGTTACATATTTTCACTTTGTCAATTGAGTTATATTTATGGAGTCATTAGGACGAATCTCAATTTTGGGAAATTAATAGCAAAAAATTAAATGTCAAAGAGTTTGTGGTCTTCGGTGATTAGGTGTAAATTTGGTCTTCAAAAATCAATAGATTTTTTTGAGGCAAAGGACCAAAATTAATGCAAATTAGGATTTCATATTTTTTTGTACAATTGTGTAGTTTTGTGCAAAACTACACACAAGTCCAAAAACTCCATTTTGTTCTATATTGTCAAAGATCTGAAGTTCTTATGTAGTTTCATAGTTGCTATAGAACTACATAAAAACCCCAAAAGATGAGTAGGAATACAAACTTTTCAATCAGTCTTGTAGTTTTGTAAGGCTACACCAAAGCTCAAAATTCTTGCAAGTTATAAGAAAGTGGGAAACTAGAGTATTTATGTAGTCTTGTAGTTGCTACATAACTGCATCAAAATCCTAATTTAGTCTACCAATCTATAAAAAATTAGGAAATCAGGGAGTTCATGTAAGTTTATAGTTATTAAAAGATTACTTCAAACCCCAAAAACCTCAGAATGACTTGAATGTCAAGATTCCATACTTTTTTGTGTAATTTGGTATCTTTTTCAAAAGTACATAGCAACCTTGCATTTTTACCAAAACATAACTAAAACACATTGCATTTATTGTGAGATAATGCAAACTCTAATAGCATCTTGCAAACCCTATTCCATGCCTATATACTCAATTTGTATATCTAATTCAACCAAATCATTCCTTTGAGCACTAGGGTTTAACTATTTGTCAAAGTTTCTTATTGTCATTGTATTAGGGTTTAACTATACTTTCAACCTTGATTGTAGCGGTTCTCATACTACATAGGATCTCTGAAAGTCCAACAAGTTCATTTTGTAGGGAAGTAGACAATCTAGGTACTCATTTTATAGGGAAGTAGACAAGTTCATTTTGTAAACCTACTTGAAACTTGTAGGAGTTGACTAATTGTCTTTTGTTAGGGAAGTGGACTTTTCTTGCACTTTTGTAGTTAGTAGATATATCCAAAAAACCCTTTAGAGTCCAACAAAGCATTACTTGAGTGGGGATCTAGAATTTCCTTATAGTCTTGTACTCACTACACAACTACTCAAAAACTCTAAAAGCTTGCATTACATTATTTTGTTAGGGATTCTGACTTTCTTTGCGTTGGCAATCACTATTGCAGCTCCAAAAATCATAAATATAATACCAAAATCTAAGACCAGGGAAGGTCAACATAGGATGATAGGTTAGACTTATGATTGAAGACAAAGACAATAATGGACCAATTAATAGGAACAAGTAACCCCCTTCACTTTTGGCTTTACAAAACCATGGAGGGTGATCCAAGAGATCTTCACAAGACAATTAAAGGGAAATGAAGTTAATATATTAGGCCTCAAAAAGTCATACCATATACACACAAACACCCCAAAGATTTGTCACTAAGTATTATGGTGTGTTGACTTATCGTGAGTAGACCAAAGACCTCTACTAAGTAGATATATACAAGACTGCACATGCAACAAATGATAGAAAATAGATTTATACCCCTTAGATCAATCCCATTAAACATTGCATACACATGTTCAACTTGTCGACCACACAAACATGGTTCCCTAAAGGCTTATCAATTTAATCTCACTAAGGATTTAACAAAAGATAAAATTGAATCATGCAGATGGACAAAATCTAATCTACCAAGAAAGATAAAGAGAATCATTAATTCAAAGATTTTCATTATTATCTATTAAGACCAATGTCTATTCATTGGGATAGAGTCATAGTGAGAAAGGGAAAGAGATCATCATATGAATCTACAAATAGGAACTAGACTCACACTTGTGAATTAATGAGACAAGAGATGTACACATAGCTAGATCTACTCAAAATATTTGTATATACTCAAAAAATCCCATATGTCATTATGTAAAGTTATTCCTAAAAGATTTAGGAAATTTTATAGTGCTACATCACTAACTAAACACAAGTGACACCATATTAGGAAATGTAATTTTAGAAATACATTAATATTCTCAAAGAATTTTTAGGTACAAGTGGAGACAACCAAATGTGGAGAGGTCTCTACATTACAATGTCTTTTTGACATTCATACATAACAAAACCCAACTATTACAAGCTATGACATACCAAAATTGATCCCCTAGATATTTAGGCAACCCTATACAAGAATGGCTAAAAGATTTGTTCTATATGAGAACATGTATTTATAGCATTTCAACCCTACCTTAGATCTCTTACGTAGATGGCACATGACACAAATCAAACTCTTTGTTGAACAACAAACTCTACCAAATATTAAATTCATCAACAGAGCACAATTATATATGAACCTAAGTACAAGTAGGTGAGATCTTAATCAAATATAAATAATTGGTTGGAACAAGGGAACCTTCTTTTCATGATTGCACACATTACCTAGAAACACTAAACTCTGCATATAGAGATTCAATTCATATCAATAAATGTTGGGATATTGGCCCATGCTACATATTTGATTTTGCATGAGATTCTTGGTACACAACATGTGAACTGCCATGTTCTCATTAAAACACCCAACAACTACCTCAAAATAGGCCAATAAGGGACTATCACATCACTCTTGCCACCTACAGATAAACACCAGCTACCATAGGTCTCCTCAAGCCTTACCACCATTGGCACATTAAATTCACAACCACTTGCAAGCTCCACATATCAAAAATCACCACGAGTAGTACAAGATGAGCACACTATCTTTAATCACACCATGCAATAATATAAAACAACTACCCAACTTCTGCATAGGCACACCACATCCTACTTCATTAAATTCACATGGCACTTGGTCACCACTTAAGCATATGAAGATATCAATGATGATATCACAAATTGGTTTGAAGGACCAATAAAAATGTTTGAGCTCACAGTGCCACAACTACATACCATCAAAAAAAGTGTACCATAAGAACATTGAGCACACACACCTGCAAGTTCATGAGATCTCAAATGCATTCCTTCATTGCCAATGATAATGATGATCTAGATATACCATGGCTAATGGCACAATCATGGACATGATATACAATATTGAGCACAAAGGGATTGTGTAGACCACAAGATGATACAACTTAACACAAAATTAATAATTCCATAATCTTTGGGAAGTTATGATCATGCACAATTAGGGGGCTCACCATAATGCCGACACAACATATACAAACCAATGGTGCAACTCAAGAGAAAAAATGAACTTGACACCCCATAGGGTTGTACCAACTGCATGATCCTCCAAATCAACATTGAGATTGATGGTTTTGTGGGTGATTCATAAGCACATAAATATACAAAGGCAAGGGCCCTACCATTGGATGACATGGATACCACTACCCAATGGTGCAATATAAAACCCAACAATTTCCTACCAACCTTTAGAGATGTGGAATCATGACATGTGCCTTACTAACATCACAATTGTGGGCTTAAGATAAATAAATAGAGAGGGGTGGGACCGCTATGTGGGTTGGTGTGGAAATCAACAACCAATGATAGAATCCCAAAGCCTACCATATACTCCCATCCTCAAGAGATGTGCGAGAGTTCCATGTTCCACCTAGATGACATCATAATTACATATTAGACTCCCAAAACCACCATATACCAATCGCTCCAATAGCACAATAGGAGAAACCAACCACTCACTAACACATCATTGGAGTGCATGAACTACACGATCTTCCGAGTCAAGATGAAGATTAATGATGCACAAGGGAAAGGAAAAGGGACCTACCACACATTGACATGCACAACCAACCAACCAATGGTGCAATAGGATATAGATGTCAGACTGACAAACCTTTAGTAATGTGAGATCATGCCTTGTGGCACTCTAATGACATCATGCTTGTTGGGTGAGAAAACAAGAGAAGGGGCTTACAAAGGATGATAAGGATGTAGATCAACCAATGGTACAACTTGATGGATACAAAAACATAGACACACTAAAAGATTATCCAAGCCCTTCAATCAGAAGTGGATCCATGGATTCAAAACTCTTAAGAACATTGAATCTACCATGTAGGAACAATGAGATCCACTTATGGCTACTCAAAACACAACACACATGATCATATCTCCACACCCTTTCCACATAACACATGAAATCATATGACCACATCACAACCCTCATTGTTAAGATCACCATGAAATCACTTATTTGGAGCTCATATAACATCAAAAGATCATACACAAGCCACCATGACCACAACATTGGAACTTGATAAACACATGGTCATTTATGATGACCAAATGAATATCATAGGGGTGAGGAAAAACAAGTATGGGTGTGATAAAAGAATTTAATGGGGCCTATGAAATCAAGTTTCTTAGATTAGATATCACTAATAGGCATATAGAGAGCTCGAGAAAAAATTGAAGGTAGGAAATTTACAATTTTGGGTGTGTAAAGAAACATTGGCTTAGGTTGGGGATGTGTACCTCTTATGGGTGAAACAAGAATCCAAAATTCATCTTTGGGAGGTGCAAACCAAGCCAAAAAGGAAAAGGGGGAGGATGAAATGAGTAGAGTAGAAACATCATAGATACACATAGACATAGATAGATATGTACAAAACATAAAATAGAACCAGGAAAGGGAGAGATAAAAATCATGATACAAGACTATATATAGGGGATGAAATCTTACATGCACAACTCTACATATGAAAGTGAAATTGGGAGACACCTAGGATTTATATGAAGTTGACATTGAGGGGGGTAAATGAAAGGAAGCAGGTACTGGAAACACTTCCTACACTAAACAAAGAGGAGATAAATGCAGGCAAAATACAATGTAACACTTATGAAAGAAATATACACACAAAATCAATACCACAATGACATAGTTTTTATCTCAGGAAAATCCTTTTGAGAAGAAGCCTAGCCTCTAAATATTAAACTGATATATTCAAAGTATTAATCTGATTACAATACATTAACAGGTTTAAGTCTTCATAGGAGAACAACCAACACAAGTCTGGAGAAAATTTGATAGCATAACCCATTGCAAAATTACATCATACTACATCTCCATCCTAGGCACCAATATATAGGAGAAACAAAATAGGAAACCAAAAATGACAAACCATAAGCCATAAGAGAACACCACCCCAAAAAATGGCAACCAAAACCCCATGAGGAATTCCAACACCCAAGTTGCATGATGATTCAACATGTTAATATCAGAAGATCGTCTTATGCTATCATAATCTTTCATAACCAACTCAACAACTTGGGTACTCCATTTGGCTCCATCATCACCATTCAAATATGCCTTATGACCTGTCATTCTCACACATCATAAGCTGGTGAAAAGTCAAGTCTACTATGTAACCTCCTTGATACATGCTCATACACATGATAGATATACATCATAATAATATCTTACACATTACAATGTCATAAGATACTCTTAAAACATAAAATTCTCTTACAACCTATTACACATGCCATGAGATATTTGACATGTGGCCAAAAGTACCACCTCAAAGTGGGATGCCCCTTTTTACATCCAGGAAATAAATAATAAATAAATACAATGAATAAATAATTGAAAAACATTGAGGTGCAAGGTTGAGATACATTTCCCAATATTATCCCACTTGTTGAACACCTTGCAAGAGAAAAATGGAATTTCCAACAAACTATAGACTAACTACTAGGGGTTGTAAGGCTATAGACTCATTGCGCCACCTAAACTTCTTTGTGCTCACAAACATCGTTAGTGCATCTGTAACATTCACGAAAGTGTCAACCTTTTCAAGCATTACCCTTCTGTCCTCCACCATGTCATACACAAAATGATACTGAACATCATCTATATGCTTTGTTTGTGCATGAAAAGTTAGGTTCTTTACCAAGGTGATGACACTTCAACTATCACATCTGATCAGAACTACTCCTTACCTTAGCCCAACATCTAACACATTCTTTGAAGCTAGATTACTTCCTTATAAGCATTAGTAGCTACCATGTACTCTACCTTTGTTATGGATAAAGAGACCACAATCTATCACTTGCTTATCCAACTAATCACACCACCAAATAAGTTTAAATCATAACCACTGGTAGATCTTCTACTATCCACATCTCTTGCCCAATCCAAGTCAATAAACTTCTAAATCTCCAACTTTGATAAATATTCACTATCTTTGTTGCAAGTGACATCAACCTTGTTTTTATTCAAGTGACCTCCACTATGCTGCAAGTGACCCTCACTGTGCTACAAGTGACCCTCGTTGTGTTGCAAGTGACCCTCACTATGATGCTAGTGGCCTTGGACTATGTTGCTAGTGGCCATGGTATAAAATAGAATACTTTGTAGTGCCCTACAAGTACTTGAGGACTCTCTTTATTTCTTCCTAGTGCTCCCTACTACGATAAGCCATAAACTAGATCAAGACGCCCACTACTTGGGCAATGATTGCTCTGGTGCAGATCATAACGTACATCAAACTACCCATTCCGCTAGTGTAAAGAACATACATCCTCCATCTTCATTGATGAATTCAAACACTACTGAATTGATAACTTAGTTCCCACCAAAATAGGAACTCATTAGTCTATTGTCTACCATGCTGAAACACTGTAACATAGACTCAACATACTTACTCCGTCCCAACTAGAGATTTCTATTAGTTCTATCTCTTAATCTCCATACCTATGATTAACTTAGTATCCCCCAAGTTCTTCATATCAAACTGTAATGAGAATTGAGACTTTAGATCCCTAATCGTTCCCTTACTATTACCAAATGTCAACATACCATCTGTTAATGTGAAAATAGATTTTACCTATCTAGATTGACTAGGTCCTATTCACACTATGCTTAAGTCTCCACTTAGGGAATTTTAGGAGTTTGTCTCATCTCATATGGTTGAGAAAAGTGTCCTCATATTTTGAAGACACCTAATGCATGCATACTTGCCACTTGCTCAAACATGTGTCACTTGAGATAGACAAGTCTTGCACCTTTGAGGGGTACTCAGTCATTGTTTCCTACCTTCCTACCTCCTCTTTCTTGCCTATTTATACAAGGAATCTATGTACATTTTAATCAAATTTTGAATATATCAATTAGGATTATTTTGTGTGCTTATAGCTTATGGAAGTTTATTCTGGTTCATGCTTATTGATCTTAGAAATCCCAACATGGTATTAGAGCCATGCTAGCAAAACCCTTCCCATTTTGAGCAAGTCCCACACCTAGCCTTGTCAAGAGTTTGTCGTGGAGCCAAATAGACACTTACAACAATGAAACATTACAATACACTTATAGAGTTTTAATGAACACTTTTGAAACATCAAGCTCTTTTAATGCATCCTCCGTGTGTCCAAGAAAATGGGTAACCATGCAATCCACACATCCTATGCCATGCTTGACATATGCACTCTTCAGGAGAGCTTAATACAAATGACCAGCCAACCCCAACCACTAAACATGTGCTTGCTTTTATAGAATCAAGCTTACACAAATACAACCAAATGGTATTGGCTAAATAATGTTCTCAAAACCATGAGAGCACAAAACCATTGACCCCAAAATTAAATATTTACCAAAATATTAACTATTTGTCATATGTCTCTCACACATAAAATATCTAACCAATGTTACATACAAATTTACAAGTGGACCCAAATAAATATTTAATGTGGCTAAACACATCACTCAAGATGCACCTCATATAAATATTTATTTTATATAAATAAATTATTTCTTTCTCGTGCAAGGTTTACAACACAACACCTTTTCTTAACATTCTCCCACTTGTTGTATACATTTCATGAGGGTCAATTGATGAAACACGTCATCTTAGCCATTCATGAAACCACATGAATCTCTAGCATGCTCTTGTGCTATATCAAGATACCTATGATAACATCCAAGATGACCGCCATCTCAAGAAAGAACTCTAATCCTCCAACATTCCACGTATGGAAGAAAAGGAACAAGCCAAGGTGAAGATACATCCATCCAAAGAACACGAGCATCAAATCCAAGTGATAACAAAGTCTCTAGGTTGCTACCAAGGAAAAAACCCACAAGACTAGAAATAACATCCACAATAAATGTTAATACATCCAACCATCCATACCTCAAAAGGTATCCAACAACATCAGTAAACTCATGCCAACAACGTATCTAAACCATAAACCACAATTATAAGCTCCTTGTATAAAACCTGTCAAAGTGTAACATACACATCCAAGAACTCCCACTGCATGGGTAATGTCAAATCTGAAATAGATCAAGGCATACCAAGTCTACCAACCAACACTCATACCATGGTGTGGATAATGATCAAACCATGTAGTAACAAAGAACTATCACAATGATCCACACATGCAAGAAAAACCACTACATACTCCCTCACAACATGTCTCCATAAATCTTCCAAGTCCATGACAAAAAACCATGTGAACATGAACCTTTAGGAAGTAGCTGTAGAACATAGAGAGAAAACTTATAAATCATATCTCATACCACGTCCTTCTACCAACACTTCAAAGTGCTAAGCTATGTCAAGTATGATCTCCTTTACAACCACAAATGAAAAGCCTTAACAACACCCAACCATTCAATTTCATAGATCAAACAAAACATATAATGTGAATCAATAAACCAACTAGGATGTGAGTCTCTCTAACCAAGAAAGATCAAACTCAAATCCATTCCAAAATCTAGGAATCAACCCAATAAACATCTCCTAAAATCCTTATAAATGATATCATAAATCAAACCCATATGCATAAGGAGATAACCATGCCAAACACCCCTTAAATGAACCTTCTAGAACTAACAAGCATAGCTCAAGATCTATATCCATGAGAAGATAAAGCATAAAGCATAATACATCTAAAAATAGGATGGGCAATACCTCTCAAATAATTATCCATTGAGTAGACCACAAGTGGGGAGTAAGAATGCTCCTCTAGGATACACCAAGCCACAACGACTCTCTCCAAGAATAATCTCCTCTCAATTCCATCATTAACTCACATCCATACCTAGGTGAAAGGCTCCTCAAACTTCCTACTGAAACCTCCAAAGAGTAATCATCTCAACAATGTCTCTAACCCCAAGAGAACTCCAACCTCACCTAAGTCTCCAAGTATCCATGAGCACATACAAATGATCAATCCATGCTAAACTCCAAATGCAACACTGTAGTATCATGAAGCTCCAAGAAAATGACCAATGTACTCAATACCAAGAGAACTAACCAAACCATTGCCAAAGCTCCCATTGCATATCTAAAGAATCCAAGAACACATCGTGACATCATGATCATGCATATGCTCCTAGGATATCACATGCTCCCAAGAGCACCTGTATCATGCCAAATTGAATCTAGAATCAAGAGTCCAACATGGCACAACACTAAACATTCTCTCAACCAAGGATCACTGATCAAAACTAACAAGTCATAAATTGACACCTAAACCAAAGACTCTAAGAGTTCTCCATGGTAAACTAAGATGCCAACATCTCCAAACAGAAGAAGATAACCATCTCATGACATTAGAACTCAAGATGTCAAAGAACTCCCACTGCATCCAGGAATCATGATCCAAGAGCCTCTCCATGACACTCGCAACTATTTTAGAAGATCATCCATCACTAGGTGACAAATACACATCACTGCTAGATCTCCCATTAAACCATGATATCAAGATACACATGACACGTGATAACCATCTCCTAAATGAAAATCACCCATGGTCCACCCACACTCAACTACATTACTAACAGCTCTAGAAAATAAAGTAGAACCACGATCTCCAAGCCAAGAAGATAAACCACCAACCCATCACCAGTAGAATTTTGGCAAATATATGACTACGTGACTAAAACTTTTAGTCACGACAACTAAAAATGACTAAATTCTACTAATTTTTTGAAACACAGCTATAAATTACTAAATAAATGACTAATTAATGAGTAACTTGATCAGTGAGTAAAAAGCACAACTAAATAATTAGTTGTTGGTTTTAGGACAGACAACTGAGAGGGGGGTGAATCAGTTGTCACCAAACCTTCTATTCTTTGAATCCTTAAATCCTTCTTATATTTCAACAACATAATAATCATTCAATCATGGAAGTAAAATGCAACAACTTAAGAGCAGAAACACATTCAACACATTGACACCAAGATTTTAACATGGAAAACTCGGTTAAGGGAAAAACCACGAGGTGACTAACCCAAGATTGTATTCTCTGTTAAAAGAATAAGAGTAAAAATGGCACTTGTCAATTAGGGCTCACTGCCCAAGCACACTGCTCACAAGAGGCCCACTACCTATAGGAGACACACTGTCTATAGAATAATATAAATCTTACATACTTGAACTGGAGATTAGCATCTTCACCATGCTCGAGATAGTTCCATTTAAGCTCAACACTTTTTCTTTGCTTTTTGCTCCTTTCATCTCTATCACTTTCTCATCATGACCACGGATTCATTCGAAATGACTTCACAAATCTTCCCACCAGATAGTTCCATAGGGGCTTTTGGGTGGGAATAAGAAGTACTCGATCACCAACTCTCACAGCTATGTCGAATGCAATTCATTCATCTCAAACCTTCCTCCCGGGCCCCACCCTTCATTCATTGATTAATGCCATCTGGAATCAACCTATCAGTAATCAGCAAGTATGGTTTGGAGACCCGCCGGACATTTTTGACTAGGTTTCCCTCCTTTCAACCATCAATCCGTATATAAGAGAATGCCCTCTATTGAATTCGATCAGTGGTATCCACCCCAGTCAAGCTTTATGACCAATAATCCATCTGAAATCAAGACTTACCCTAGCATGTCCTCCCACCCACCCCATGGCTCCATTCCCAACCCTACTGCTTCCAGCACATTCCTTGCTTTCCTCCAATGCCTGCTTTCCAGGGATATACAAGTGACCTTCCATGTCCGGCAAGAATCCGGAAGACCAATGAGAATGACTATCTCTATCACGGCGAGAACTCCCAACATTATTCCATGTTCTATCTTCCACCCCCATCTGAATGTGAAGAGAGGCTGGGTGAGGCCCAACTGAGATCGATTCTCAATTTTCATTCCTCACCCTCCTTTCTTTATTGATTGATTGGGCCCCACTCGACCTGCTATCTTTTCACTAGAGTTCCTCGGGTTTCTCTAAATAGTAGAGATCAATTCTCTATGGTCATGTTCTCGGAGGAGAGCCAAGACATCAACTTTGGGAAGATCATCAAAGTCAGCACAATACATACTTTATTTTATTATAGAGCAATTACACAAATACAACTTGACTTATTACAAAAACTTCATGCGCGTCACTACCCTATCGGCCACACATATCTGGGACTTCAATCTTCTTCAAGGAACATGCCTTGCTTCATA
Organism: Cunninghamia lanceolata; assembly: GCA_027924645.1. Classification (NCBI taxonomy): domain Eukaryota; kingdom Viridiplantae; phylum Streptophyta; class Pinopsida; order Cupressales; family Cupressaceae; genus Cunninghamia; species Cunninghamia lanceolata. The sequence goes on along the minus strand of BSBN01000847.1, from coordinate 2,411,182 downwards.
AAACATCTTCACGATCATCCGCAACATGTGTAAAACATCTGGTCGGCCAAGACTAGGAATAACATCATCACTGAGAGGTAAATCTTCAATTACGAGCTCTATCTTTAATGCGGACTGCCAACACGAATTGGACACAATCTAGAGACCCCCACAAGCTTGCCTGAATCACCAAGAACATCCACACCACTTCTGCTAACTGAAATCATTCACATCTTCATCCAAAACCTTAAGAATACAGCTGGGCATCATTGTCACATAAGAATAATTGCTTGCGGACCTCCAGACCATGAACCAATTGAGTTGTCAATTCACAATGGCTTCCCAAACATGCTACTAGATCCGCAGAACAAGTTATTGCATTTCCAGATCTCACTGGACCTATTTGTGTCACTCTGTCACCTCTGAACAGCTACCAGAACCAGTTTTACCTATATGGCCATAACTTCTCCAAATCTTCATGTAGATCTCTAAAATCTTTATTGGAGCACCTTCAGACACATATATACAAAACCTTTGATGTGCATACTCTGATATTCAAATGTCTAGAATATTCACTTCATAGAACTTCACTGACTCTATTGTTCTTCTTTCTTTCTGATAGGGCTATTTTTCTCAATATCCTCAGCACACAACTCATCCAATCCTTGACATCAATGCAACAGGAGTATGTTGACATTAATGATAACACTGGTTAGGCCCATACTTTCAACAATCTCTGCCTTTGTCATTGATGGCAACATATGATGTGAAAAATTGTTTTGACCATCAAGACAAGAACTTCTCCTCACTGACTCCCCCTGACAACATCAATCATTCACATATCTTTTCTTTCTTCATTTCTCCCCCTTTGATCAGTAATCTATTTTCTTTTTCACATGCCTTCTCTCCCCTGTTGACATCAATGGCAAAGGGCACATACTTGCATCATACTTCAGAAACATACAGACTGCTCCCCCTGAGCAACAACTTCCTATCATCAATCCGCACCACAAGATATGACTGTGAGATCCACTGGACTGATGCACATCAGTGCACCTTAATTTAGAAATGGAGGGGTAATAACCCCTAACTTCTCCCTGAGATACTCAAAAGAGTCCTTAGGTAGAGGTTTAGTAAAAATGTCTGCAATCTGATCCTTTGAGAGCACAAACTCCAATCTGACTTCATTCTTGTTCACTTGCTCTCTCAAAAAGTGAAACTTGATGGATATATGTTTTGTCTTTGAATGCAACACCAGATTTATATATATATTTATTGCACTTGAGTTATCATAGAAGATTGTGATAGGTTCTTCATACTCAACTCTAATGTCTCTTAGCATTTGCTTCATCCACAATACTTGAGTGTAACTACCTGTTGCTGTAATATACTCTTCTTTTGCAGTGGACAGAGATATTACCTCTTGTTTCTTGCTTAGCCAAGAAAATAATCTTTTCCCCAAAAAGAATGCACCACCACTGGTACTCTTTCGGTCATCCACATCTCTTACCCAATCAGCATCTGTGTATGCATGAAGAGAGAAATCATGATCCCTAGGGTACCATAAGCCATACTCAACTATTCCCTTTAGATATCTGAGAATTCTCTTAATTTCTATGACATGAGACTCTCGAGGATCAGCTTGGAATCTAGAAACAAGATGAACAACATTCATAATGTCAGGTCTACTTTGAGTAAGGTACATTAGTCCTCCAATCATTGACCTATGTTTTTTTTGATCAGCCTTAGGAGATTCATCATCTTTGCTCAGTTTACACCCAGTTGCCATGGGAGTATTCATTGGCTTTGAGTCTTCCATCCCAAATTTCTTCAACAATTCTTTCACATATTTGGTCTGTGATATGAAGATTCCCTTCTTTGTTTGAGTGATTTGAAGACCCAAGAAGAAATTCATTTCCCCAAATGTAGACATCTCAAATTCACTTTTCATTTGATTTGCAAAAGTCTTGCACATACTATCTTTTCCTCCAAAAATGATATCATCAACAAATACTTCAACAATCAAGATATTTTCATGATCAATCTTGAAGTGCAAGTTATTGTCAGTAGTACCTTTGTTGAAACCAATCTTCAAAATATGTTTATCCAATCTTTCATACCAGGCTCTTGGGGCTTGTTTGAGTCCATACAATTCTTTCTTCAACTTGCAGACCATATCACCATGATCAGACAATTGGAATCCATCCGGTTGCTCAATGTATACCTCTTCTTCCAAATCACCATTTAGGAAGGTAGACTTGACATTCATCTAAAATACTTTGAAATCCTTGAAGGCAACAAAAGCAAGAAATAGTCTAACTGCTTCAATTCTTTCCACCGGAGCAAAAGTTTCTTCAAAGTCAACTCCTTCTACTTTAGAATAACCCTTACAGACCAATCTCGCTTTGTTTCTGACTACTTCACCATCTTCATTTAGTTTATTCCGGAAGACCCGCTTAGTCCCAATCACATTTTTGTCTTTAGGTCTGGGAACAAGATCCCAAGTGTGATTTTTTTCAATCTGCATCAACTCTTCCTCCATTGCTTTAGCCCAACTTTCATCATTGCATGCTTCACTTACTATTTTTGGTTCAACCTTTGAAATTAGACAATACTTCACTGAATCTTGAGTAATATTTCTTCTTGTTTGAACACCTTTGCTTCTATCTCCTATGATCTGGTCTTCAGAATGATTCAGTCTTACATACCTGGGAGTTTTGGGAATTTCTTGCACTTCTATTTCTTGGATAGGTTCATTCAAACTTATCTCTTCTTCCTATAGTTTAGGATTCTCTAGATTAGTCTGAATCTAAACTGCAGTTGGGGCTTGTTCTTCTTGGACCGAAACATCATTCTGATCATCTGCTTCATACTCATAAAACCTTGAGGGATTTTCAATGCCTTCATCAACCTTCACATTTGTGCTTTCTACAATCTTTCTCAATTTCTTGTTATAACACCGATATGCTTTGCTTTGAGTAGAATAACCCAAGAATATTCCTTCATCACTTCTAGCATCAAATTTTCCAAGGTCTTCATCTCTTTTGATATAACATTTACTACCAAAGACTCTAAAATACTTCACAGTAGGAGTGATGCCAAACCAAAGTTCATAAGGAGTCTTACCAGTATTGCTTCTGATTTGTACTTGATTAAGAGTATAGACAACAGTGCTTACAACTTCTCTCCAGTAGATCTGAGGGACATTTGCTTCCATCATCATGGTTCTAGATGCTTCTTGGATGGTCTAGTTCTTTCTCACCACTACTCCATTCTGCTGTGGAGTCCTTGGAGTAGATAACTGTCTCTTTATACCATGTTTCTCACAGAATTCTATGAACTCTCCGTATGTGAATTCACCACCTCTATCAGACCTGAGACATTTTATGTTTAGCCCAGTTTCATTTTCTACCATAGCCTTGAATATTTTGAACTCCTCAAGTGCTTCAGATTTCTTTTTCAGGAAAGTCACCCACTTCATCTGCGAGTGGTCATCAATCAGTAACATGAAATATCTATCACCTTGCAAACTCCTAATTCTTGCTGGTCCACATAGATTAGTGTGTACCAAGTCTAATAATCTAGTAGAAGATTGTTCCTTACTTTTAAATGTGACTCTATTATGCTTACCTAACTGACATTCTTTGCACAAACTGTTAGTAGGTTTCATCAATCTTGGAAGATCTCTTACAGCCTGGGTGTTACTTATCTTAATGATATTATCAAAATTCACATGACACATTCTCCTATAACACAACCAACTTTGATCAATTTGAACAAATAAACAACTTTTGCTAGTACCAACCAAGTGGAAGATGTTACCTTTTGTTTAAGTACCGGATGCAATCTCAGTTCCAGAGCTTTCAAAGATCTTGCATTTTCCACTTTTGAATCAGAGATCATAGCCTTTGTCCACCAACTGTCCAACACTAAGAAGATTATGCTTTAGACCTTCAACATATAGAACATCACTGGTTTTGTTCTTTCCATCAAAAGAAATGGTTCCTCTGCCTTTGATTTTGCCAGCAGAATTATCTCCAAATTTTACAACTCCACCTTCATATCTTTCCAGGTTTATGAACTTATTCTTATCACCAGTCATACGGTGAGAGTATCCACTGTCAATGACCCATTCATCCTTTTCTTCAACTTGAGCAGCCAGAGCCCTTTCTATCTTAAGATTGGCAGATTCAATAGGCATTGGATCTTCTTCCTTGATGGCAATAAACACCTAGTCACTTCCGGATTTGGTTCCTATCTCAGATTCATCATCTGTTACTCCTTCATCATCATCTTCTTGAACATAGTAACATTGCTTTTGAAATCTTGATCTATTAGGGTTAGACCTTGAAAATCTTTCCAGACATCTTGAAGCAAAATGACCAATCTTGTTGCAATTGAAACATTTGAAAGGCAATTTTCCTTCATACTTACCGGATCCTCTTGGTAGTCTTTTTACAATAAGGGCTTCAAGTTGAGAAGCTTCTGCCTCATCTTCTTCCAGATCTTTTCTTTCTTTTTCATACCATGATAATTTCTTTGAGGAACTCTCTCCTGGATCATACCTTTGTTTACCTTTTGTAGAGGCACTAGCTTTGAATGCAGATTCAATCCTGGGAGGAGCATCTCCAAACTCAGCCAATTCAAATGCAGCTAACTTCCCAACCAATTGATCCCTTGAAATATTTGATAAAGATCTGAATTCCTCAATAGCAACAACCTTGTGTTTGTAAGCAGGAGGTAAGGATTTGAGAACTTTGGCAACAATCTCATCTTCATACAAAGTTCCACCAGCACATCTAATGCCACAAACAAGCTCATTTACTTTTGGCATAAATGAAGTGATATTCTCATCTTCATTCATCTTCAGGTTTTCAAATTTTCCTTTCAGACTTTGTAGCTTGGCACATTTAACATATTTGTCTCCTTCATGCAGAATTTCCATCTTTGACCAAATTTCATATGCAGTTTTTAAATCGATAACATTTGTCAGCTCTATATTAGATAAGGCACTTAGTAAGGCTTCTTTAGCTCAAAGATTATCTTCAGCATCTCAGATTTCATCTAGAGTTGTCAGACCATTCTTTGGAGGAATATACTATTTTATAGTCATGTTCCAATATTGAAATTCCATACATTGCAAGTGACATTCCATGCGGCTTTTCCAAAGAGTGTAGTTCATTCCATCAAACCTCAGACTATCCTTCTTGTAGGAAGACATCCTAGATCTCCTCAAGTAGTTAAGCCTTTTTAGAGGAACTTAGCTTTGATACCAATTGTTGGTTTTAGGACAAACAACTGAGAGGGGGGGTGAATCAGTTGTCACCAAACCTTCTATTCTCTGAATCCTTAAATCCTTCTTATATTTCAACAACATAATAATTATTCAATCATGGAAGTAAAATGCAACAACTTAAGAGAAGAAACACATTCAACACATATGACACCAAGATTTTAATGTGGAAAACCCGGTTAAGGAAAAAACCACAGGGTGACTAACCTAATATTGTATTCTCTATTAAAAGAATAAGAGTAAAAATGGCACTTGCCAATTAGGGATCACTTCCCAAGCACACTGCTCACAAGAGGCCCACTGCCTATAGGAGACACACTGTCTATAGAATAATATAAATATTACATACTTGAACTGGAGATTAGCATCTTCACCATGCTTGAGATAGTTCCATTTAAGCTCAACACTTTTGCTCTGCTTTTTGCTCCTTTCCTCTCTATCACTTTCTCATCATGACCACGGATTCATTTGAAATGACTTCACAAATCTTATTTATACAAGACATCAACTTTGGGAAGATCATCAAAGTCGGCACAACACATACTTTATTTTATTACAGAGCAATTACACAAATACAACTTGACTTATTACAAAAACTTCATGCGTGTCACTACCCTGTCGGCCACGCATATCTGGGACTTCAATCTTCTTCAAGGAACATGCCTTGCTTCATAAAACATCTTCAAGATCATCCACAACATGTGTAAAACATCTGGTTGGCCAAGACTAGGAAGAACATCATCACTGAGAGGTAAATCTTCAATTACGAGATCTATCTTCAATGCGGACCGCCAACACAAATCGGACACAATCTAGAGACCCCCACAAGCTTGCCTAAATCACCAAGAACATCCACACCACTTTTGCTTACTGAAATCATTGGCATCTTCATCCAGAACCTTAAGAATATAGCCCGTCATCACTCTCATGTAGAAGAATAATTGCTTGTAGACCTATAGACACAAATCAATTGAGATGTCAATTCACAATGGCTTCCCAAACATGCCACTAGATCCGCAGAACAAGATATTACATTTTTCAGATCTCATCGGACCTATTTGTGTCACTTTGTCACCTCTGAACACCTGCCAGAACCAGTTTTACTCATATGGCCATAACTTCTCCAAATCTTCATGTGGATTTCTGAAATATTTACAGGAGCACCTTCAAACACATATCTACAAACCCTTTGATGCACATACTTTGATCTTCAACTGTCTAGAATCTTCACTCCATAGAACTTCATTGACTTTATTGTTCTTCTCTATTTCTGATAGGGCTAATTTTCTCAATATCCTCAGCACACAACTCATCCAATCCTTGACATCAATACAACATGAGTATTTTGACATCAATGACAACACCGCTTAGGCCCATACTTGAAACATTAGTCACATATGATATTAAAGTCGGTAATTAAAAAAAAAGGGAAACGTGAAGTTGAGCAAGTGATAAATTAAATTTTTGATTTTTACAAGGGGGAAACTTGTGCGGGTTTCATTCTCTTTATTTTTTTGGGAAAAGGACTAAAACAACATTGGCTCTTCCAAGATGGATGCCTTCTTTGCTGTTTGTTGCTTTAAAGAGGTAGGTTGCAGTGTTTTTGGGCAGTTATCTGAGTTTCATTTAGCTAAGATCATGGGGTAGCTTCATGGCAATGTTTCTGAGCATTTTCAATCTTCATTTGCACGGTTGGTTATTTCCTTTGCCCCTTTTCTATGTTTTTCAATCTTCTTTGGGTTGCTTTGTTTCATTTTTGAGTTGTAGAAGGCAAATAAGGGAGTGTTCTTTCTTCATGTTCTTGCATATCAATGTCTTCTGCATCCATTTCAGGCTCTTTCCCTTATTACCATGGGTTAGGGTTTTCTTTTGTGTTTGATATGCATTTTCAATTTGAAATGCTACTTTGTAGAGCTCTATTTTATGTATTATGGAGGCAACATTATGCAATAGAAGTTTTCAAATTCAAAACCCTTGCAATCTAGCCTTTGGACAATGTTTCAAATCATTATGCTTTGGGATCTAGAGTTTCAAGAGTGCAACAAAGAGACAATGGTTTTGTTTCAGGGATATTGGCTTGTTGCATTGTCATTAAAGCCATTGTGTTAGGTTCATTAAGGAGGCAGTAGTCATAAAAAATGGAGATCAATCTAACTGTGCATCAAAATGAGGATCTAGTCTCTTTGACAAGGAATGAGAATCAAGTCACTGTGAGGGTTAATGATTTTGTAGTGGCAGTGTGCATTAAATATATAACTTTTAATGAAGTGATTCTACCTTAAATGCAGGTCCACACCTCCAAGAGGGCACATGCATGTGTTTATCCAAGTCTACTACAACAAGGCATCATTTGGTTTTGGGCAAACACTGATCCTCTTTACACAGATATTGTTCTCAACAAAACTCCGCCATTGATTCCAATGCTAAGCAATCCATCAATCCGATCTGTTCTAACAATGAGAGATTTTCCTTATGGGTAACTATTTTTCAAGAAAAATCAAATATTTATTGAGTGGGATTATACTCCACAGACACAAGATATTAATGGTTTTTATTGTTCATCTTTCCTATTTTTTTGTTCTTAAATTATTTTAGTGTTCTTCCATCAAATTGATAAGATTATATATAATGTTTATTTCTACATGCAAATTAAACAAATACCTTGGTTGATACTTTACAGGTATGAAATACTTACTGAAAATTTGATGGACCCTTCCCATATTCCATATGCACATCATGGGATTCTTACTCAGACATTTAGACCCATTGGTTTCAACAACAATGTAAGTTCTTAGATTATCTTGTGTAAGTTTGTTTCACATTCTTTAAAATCAGAAATTTTCAAAATAGAAACCTTAGGAAGAGCTATTGAAAATGGTAAAAACCAGTAACATTGTGAATGCGATATTGTCTTGAGATTATATAAAAATAAGTTTGGTAGTTTTAGTAAGTTATTGTATTCTTTTAATGGCATATTAGATGCCTCGAAGAGCAGGCAAGCCATTGGATTTTCATGTAAGTAATTTGGACAAATCAGGTTTTGAAGGTGAACGTGAAATGGGCCCTGCAACATTTATATCTCCTTGCATATTCATCATGAAAAACTTGCTTCCTCCATCCACAAAGGTAGGAGCATCTCATGCCTATTTAAACAACTAAAATGATAAAGCAAATTCAAGGCTGATGTAAATATTTGTTCTATTTTTATTGGCAAAAATTGACCTTTGACTATTGAAGTGGATGATATTTAAGAATAGCTGACTCCCAATCACTCCACTTAAGTATCATCCACTTCAATGGTCAAACAATCAATAGCAATTTTACACCTCATTCACAACAAAAAAATGTAAATATTTGTCCTATTTTTACTAGTAAAAATTGATGTTTGACTATTGAAGTTGATGATATTTAAGAATAGCCGACTGCCAATAAATCCTGCAATGCAACTTTTTATGGTGCACATGTTTTCCTCAGCCTGTGAATTCTTACACCTACCTTCTATTGTACTCCTTCTGCTTTAGGAATACAATAATATTATAAGGTTATTTCCATGATAATACAACTGCATGTAATTTTGAGTTCCATTGAGCTCTGTGTGAGTCACTAGTATGTTTTAATTTTTCCAGGGAAACATTCATACTTTAATATCAGGAAGTAGGGAAGAGAAGATGAAGAATTTTTCTGTTATCTTCTTGTATTGACAGTGTTCTATATTTTAGGCAAATTGTGTAACCTTTCTAGGCTCACGTGAATCCTAAAAACTTAGACAAAGTTGTATAACTGTTGATGAATCTCTAAACCTTGTGAGACCTCTAGGACTCTCTCAAGACTCTTCCACAAAATGTTACAAAGGATTCTCTAGTCTAAAAGAACTTCATAGTCCCTGTCATGATACTATTTTGACTCATAAATCTCCTTTGAATAGGTTTGAGAGACTCTAATCTTCTGTACAAACTTGTTCATCATTTGGTAGGGTTTAATGATTCAATATTACTAGTTCAAAACAACACTACTCTTGATATTCTTAGATCTCCTATTCCATAGAACTTCCTATGTTTCTACAATTTTGACATACCTTTGTAAAAGTTCAACCCAAGTTTGTAATAGTATTTAACACTATAAGATAGAGCTACTCAAGAGTCTTCATAAACTACCTCTGCTATGTGAGATTGATACATGGTCCATCTAAATCTTTATTTGATATGCCTTATCTCTTCTCATTACACTCCTTCTAGTACATATCTTCTTTGCATAGTTGTTCATCAAACCTTTCTCCTCTTGGATTGACTTCTATATCATTCTAGATCCCTTTGCTATGTTTAGTGTAGGCATGTCAATGCTATCTTTGCATTGTATATCTTCACAAGGTCACTGTATTTATTGCCTTGATGCCCTATTACCAATCCCTTGCTTTCAATACTGAGTGTAGACATCTCATGAGTTCCTTTAAATGACTGTCATCAAGCCCTCCTTTAACATATGCATACCTGACACTGGAGATGCAAGGTTATACTAGACCCTTTACAATGACTGTATTGACCTTATACTAGTTTAGTAGGCCTTCTTTTGCAAGGTTCTCATAATGAACATGTAGATATCACACATTCCTATAAGGTGCATGGGATTCCCTTATCATACAGAGTTCATAATGTTTGTGCAAGGCTTGGTGAAGAGATCCCAGCAAGTGGGTTTATGCACACTATCTTCACAACCTTTATGAGATCATGTTGACTGTCTCATACTCAAATCTCAGTGTCTTCTCATGTTTGCCAACTTTGTGATAGTCCATATTGTTGTTTGCAACTTTCTAGTGTAGGTATCTATTAAGAATGCGACAATCATATCATACCAACCTCATAGATGAAAATGGATAGAGAGATGTAAAGGTGGGTTTGGACTGTCACCTTTCCTTAGACCTAGGTATTCTTGAACTGACAGTCTTGAGTTACTATCTCTCTTGTGCAATGTATCTCAGTCTCTTCTTCATTTTTCCCTATATGCATTTGATGTAGTTTAAAATCCCTCTATATTCTTGTTTTTATAGACTCAGAGATTTCTTATGAATGAAAATATTCTTTAATTCAGACCTTTGTGTGACAGTGTAAATTTTTGCATCATAGTGTAGACTTTCTACAAGACATTGTAAAGCTCAAACACGATACCCTAGAGTGTTGGTGACAAGGCTCTGTATAATTTTTCATGATGGACCTATGTTTACATTTATAATTGTCTCTTTGTAACCTAACCAAAAACTATGTCTAAAGAGATTCTCTATTAGGAATCGATCATTGTAAGTCTTGAAATTATTTTAGTGCTCTCAAAGGTGCAGCCATATATTGAAATCTGTACAACAGTTTAGATCTTCCTTGTTACCTTGGGAAGAATGAAGCAAACTCAAGCTCTACAAGTTGTGAGTGACCGGATGGGTGCCCTTTGCATGGCAATGCACTAGGTGTGATAGGTTATGCAAAGACTCAAACATCCCTTTTTTTGTGGTTCCTCTCTACTATGTAGAAGCATTATGTTATATCTCATTGAGCTTTAGCAATCATCATGGAAAACTCAAAGTAGATAATGAGAGGAAAAGCCAAATAAGTCCTAAATCATGGAAAAAATCACAAGCACATGCCTTCCCGTAGGCTTTAGTGCAACACAAGACTAGTTGTGTCCTGAAAAAGTCCCCTGACAATCAAAATATGCCACATGTGAATTAGACACTCTTTTTTGTCAGAAGCATGTACGCAAAATGGTTTGAGAATGCTTGATTACATTAGCATGGATAGCACTTTCTCAACTATCCACAAGTTGGAGGCATTCCCAGAGTCTCATTAGCTCCAAATAAATACATCTTTAGGATTGAAAGAATAAATCAGTCTGGATAAGTTGATAGAAACCTCAAGAAGTATCACATGCTCAGTAAATCATTGATGATTACATTGGTAATGCTTCCATGATGCAAGCTCAGCAAATGGTTCATGTACTTGTCAAATGAAACCAATTGGGTAACTAAAAAATTAAAAAATCTTGAAATCCTCCTATGACCATCTATCAATCAATAAGAGGAAATAAAAGGACCCCATCCATGTCCAAATAGTGGTATGAATTTAGATCTTATGTTTATAGGGTTTGAGACATCAAAAGCTTAGTTGCATTCAAGGAAAATGGATCTTATTGAGGACCCAGTAGTAGAGGACAACAATGATTTACAGTAGTTATTCGGTACAAATAATGCTAGGCATGTACTTAGGTATTGAAGGTAGCTGCTGATCTGGCTCACTTTGATGATGTCCTACAGTTTTAGAAGCACTTAGTTGCTGACATATGATGTTGCGGAGTATGTTGCATCAAACTATTTCTAGAGCATTTTCTTGAGAGTTTCTGGAGCATTTTCAAAAAATCCAGTTTGTGTGTATCCTGCAATCATTGCAGTCCATGAGACAACATTTTTTTTATGCATTCTATCAAACAGTTCATGTGCCTTGTCCATGGTTCCACATTTTGCATACATGTCTACCAGGGTAGTTGCAACTACAACAAATGACAGAACTTCTTTATCCTTCATGCTTTGATGGATGTCCATACCTTGTTCCAAAGCTCCCATTTTGGCACAGGCAGGGAGTATACTGGCAAAGGTTGTCTAATTTGGCTTTACACTTGCTAATTGCATTTGCTTGAAATTTTCTAAAGCCTTTTCAACAAGTCCATTTTGTGCATATCCTGCAACTATTTCATTCCATGAGATGACATCTCTTTGAGGCATTATGCCAAACAGTTCACATGCCTTTTCAATGCTTCCACATTTTGCATACATGTCTCCTAGGGCAGTTGTGCAGAAGACCACTGCAACACCGCACGATTATTGTTGGGCCTTCACGGTGATGCGTGGAAACTCCCTACATCACTGCGAAGGCCCAACAATCACTGTGTGGTGTTGCGGTGGTTGTTGTTACTTCTAGAATAACAACTTCTATTTCTTGTAGGAACCTCTGACAATGATTGGTTAGGTCCCAAAGGAGCAAACAAAAGAGGATGTTTGGATGGAAGTAATGAGTTGACGTCCCTAACTAGCCAAAATGAAGGAAGGTGCCTGAGTCATTGCAACACTGTACGGTGATTGTTGGGCCTTTGTGGTGATGCGGGGACTGCAACATCGTACAGTGATTGTTGGGCCTTCGCGGTGATGCAGGGAAACTCCCTGCATCACCACGAAGGCCCAACAATCACCGTGCGGTGTTGCAATGGTCTTCTACACAACTGCCCTGGTAGACATGTATGCAAAATGTGGCAGCATTGACAAGGCATGTGAACTATTTGGTAGAATGCCTCAAAGAGATGTCATCTCATGGAATGCAATGGTTGCGGGATATGCACAAAGTGAATTTGTTGAAAAGGCTTTAGAAACTTTCAAGTAAATGCAATTAGCAGGTGTAAAGCCAAATTCGACAACCTTTGCCAACATACTCCCTGCTTGTGCTAAAATGGGAGCTTTGGAACAGGGTATGGACATCCATCAAAGCATGAAGGATAGAGGAATTTTGTCATTTGTTGTAGTTGTATTCTTGTTGAATTCTTTCAATTAGCATAATAAATGGCATTGTTGTCAAGTTCAACATGGACTGCAAAACAATGGTAACTTTATATTTTGATTGAAAGTTTATTGAAAATTTTGAGGACTGTCTTACATTTTTGTAATGTTGATCTATATGATAAGTAGTGAATGTTCTCCATCTAGGTTGAAGTCTAGTAAAAATTACAATATATATAGGCTTAGTATCATAAATACATCGAAATTGTATTTTTGCATGTGAGGAAACTCAACATTGGTCCACTTATATCTGGCATGAATGGTCTTTGTAGGACTTATCCCCTATTCTATTTTGGTCTTGGGTCTCCTCTTTATTCCAGAGTCCCCTAGCTGGTTCGTGAGTAGCTTTTTCATTTGGTAATTTCATCATGTTTTGTGGTTAATATGCAGGCAATTAAAAGAGAGTGAAATTAATCTGTTTTGTGGTCCTCTTCCTTTTAGATGTTTTCATCCTTAATCACTTCACTTCATAGTGTTGTTTACTTGTAGTCACTAATCTACCATGTGAACCTCAAGATACTATCATCAAACATTGACTCCTAGAGGATTGTCTTTGATTACTAATTCTTCATGAACCTTCAAGACAGTCCTACCTCTGAATTTGATCATTGTCTTACACTTCATTGGTCATTTACTATCACAAATAACAACCAAGTTCTTCCTTACAGTCCTAAAGACTATCCTTTATCATCTAATGCTTGATATTGCATGGTCTACCCTCATGTCTTATGACTACCTTTTCACTGTACTCTGTTACCTTTGATCCATCAAGATTATTGCCATTTGTTGCATTCATGGTTTTGATCCAAAACATAAGCTATGATTGTCTTCTTATGAGATCACTAGAATCGTCCTTCTTTGTGACTATCACCTTCAATATGGACTATCATACTTACTTTATGATGCATTATATTTCCCCTATGTCTGCCTGAAGGCCGCTATCATAAATGATAAACCACTGTCATTAATGAAAATGAGTTACATAAAGTTATGGCTGTCCTTACATGCCATAAAGAACTTGGTCTTCTTTGTTACACATCCCTTTAACCTTGACCAATGACAAGGTAGGGTTACAAGAGGTTATGAGCCATGTTTAACAAACCAAATGCAATTGCTAACTTTTCACTATGGTGCAAGATAAATGATTCTTTTTTCTTCTATTCCACAACATTAAGTAAAAGTCTTGAATCTGGAAATACCCTACTGCCTTCATTTGCCAAGTTGTTTGACTATTTACTTGATATAAGAATAGTCAACTCCAACTAATGTAATGGAGGTATTGTTAGCCATTCCACATGTTATACCCTTGTAATCTTGGAATAGTAAGCACCGATTACTTGTATGTTATAAGCATATTTGAGCTCCAAGTGATTTGATTTTGGATTGTCACTTGTATCATTTTGTCATTGATATTCATTGATCTATTTGAGGAGGTAATTTTCTAGTAGCTTGGGAACCTTGTACTTATATGGTAAACTATATTTTCAATGTCATTAGCAGTGAGGATCCTAACATTCACTTCAAATACATTGAAGCAACAACCAAAACTGGACAAATCAAGGAGGTGGAATGTGTAACCAGAGAGTCAAACTTCTATGATGCTGAAAAGACAAAGAACTTTCATATGGAAACAAGACTTCTAGATGCTCGTCCACTGATAAATGTTTGTGATCGGTTTGGATTTGTCCACTGTCATGTTTAGCAAATCTTATTAGTCAAGGTATTGTAATGTCGTAAATTGTCCTGTTGTATGGTATGGTACAATTTCCCTCTGTTTAGTTCCTCGCTTTGGGTGACCTCTCAACCTTTTTCTTTCTGACCTTCCCAAAACCCTGATTGACTAAGTCTAGTTAAAAAATGTTCACTTTTTGAGGTGACCTCTTGATGGAACCCAGAAAGGGAATTTGAATTATAGTTCCCTAGGACCCACAAAAAGCAAATTTGAGTGGAAAATGGGGGCTTGGACTTGGACGCCCGTACCGTAGTCCTCCCCTGTTTCCCAAGATTTTGAATTTTGGCGAGATGTCGACTCTTGTTGTATGCCTTGAGATTCCATTTTCAAATTCTCAGTTTTCATGCGATATCAAGACATTATGTCAAAATTTGAATTTTCCTAAAGCTAGATATAAAAAGACATTTGAAAATCATTTTTATACACACAATTCTTATGCAAGCTTGATGCCAAAACTCTACCAAAATTGCCATTGAAGATCGGTGACTTTTTGAAGCTTTCGAAAGTATTTAATATTTTCTATTATGGAGACAATGGATGGAGATTAGGAATCAAGATCTTGAGACTATCTTTCTCTTCCTAGGGTTTGTACACCCTTTGTATGATCGAGAGAAGGGTTGAAGCCTCCAACATCGAGCTTGGAGATCTTTCGCAAACATTGTTGATTCGCCTTCTTGTTCATGCAAGTCTTCATTTGTTTTCATCTCCTTGAGGTGAAGTTGTATGCATTTATTGATTCAAAGCAAGTTGTTGATCTTCCCTTGATTGAGACATCTAGGGTTTGATATTTATTCATACACATTGTTAGGTTTGCACACACTTCTACAAATATTTATCTTTGGCTATTATTGAGGTAGAAATACCAAGATGGGGCTTGACCGAGGCAAGCTCCTATATAGCTACAACATCTTTCTCCTTCTTTTGTAGGTGCAGATCATATTTTATAGGTTCTGACAGAAAGAAGATACAGAAAGGAGGATATTGTAGCTACAGTCGCCACATACTTTTTAATTTCTAGATTCTGACACTTGCAGGACTAAGGAGCGGGCACCCTAGTCCAACTAGGGGAAATTTTGTCACTGATCGAACTTTCCAACCATTTGGGTGCAGAGGCCGAGACTTCTTTACTAGGATTTAATTGATCAAAAGGCACATTTGAAATCATCATCAAGTTAGCAAACTCTGAAGCAACCTCTGCCTGTTGTTTTGCACTAACCTCATTTGCCATTGGTGAATCAGACTCTTTATCACCTGTTCCTTCTCCTGAATCTTCTTCAGAAATCAAGTCCACAACTATCCTTTCAGAGATGTGCTTCTTCCTCTTGCTTTTAGTTCTTGATCTAGTGGCACGAGGGGGTAGAATAGCTCTGAGGGATTTCTTGGATTCTTTGATGACAGGACCCCTTCCAGTTTTTGGCCTGGAAGTACCTGCATCACAGATAGCAATAAGCCCATTAGAAGAGCTTATTGGGGATGGTGATTCAGCCATTGATGCACATTACAGGGAACCTTTATTTTGAACTTCTTCCAGCCTCCATTCCCTCAACCATTTCTCAGTTCTCCTTATTACTGGGAGAGTTCTGACCTCAATCTGATCCTCTTCATCTTTATCCCAATCAATTTCTGGGATAGGTAATTGTTTCATTTTTTCAAATTGAGGATCAATCATCTGTTCCTCATTATCAACTATTCTAGAAATATTCATATTTAAATTGAGGGTAACTATTTGCCCCAAGGAGAACCTACACCAAAATCTCTTTCTGACCTCAAATTCATCTGAACAATCCTCCCAAAAATCCTCTATTTGAGGAATATGTGAAAATCCTGTCCCAAAATCCAAATTATCCTTGGCAAAGCCTTTGCTGTCGAACTGGGATCTGGCAATATAGTATTGAAAATTGAATTTTTTAAGATCCACTTCTAAGTTCAAAGCGTTAGAAATTGACTGACAGGAATAATGTCCAAGTTCAATGGGAAAAGAGATACCATATTCCTTCTTCATTGAGAACTTCTTATCCACATGGGCTAGCTATCTGCAGACTTCTATCAATACAAAATGATCAAAAACATACCTGGGCAACTTCACGGGTTCACCGTCAAAACCCCCAACTCTGATATAAGTAAATTTGGGGAACTGGATAAAGAAATTGCCATAAATACTGATCAGTTGCATTGCTTCATCAGACATTCTCTTATTTATATTGCCTTCCAGTTCATAAGTCATTCTTCCAGTAAAAACATCATTAACCCTCCTATAATTCTCATAACAATTATGCATCTGTAACTGTGAATAATAGTCATAAATTTTGCTGTCTTTGACCAAGGGTGCATGAGGTAGCCCTACCCACTGTTTCATAAATGCTAGGCAATAGAAAATATATGAAGACATATAAAAATCCTTATTTCCCAAACAATTGCTAAGACTCAGATGTAAACATTCGGCTATAATTTCAGCCCAGTCCAAATATTGTTCCCCTTGGAGGATCATCTGGATGAAGAAATACATCCAGTCTTCCCAATAATATGCCTGGGAGTTACCCTTCAACCTGTGCAGCAAACCACAATATCCTTTACCTCCTGAATCATGTGATCTCTTGTCAGTGGTCTGGGCAGTCTTGAACCCCCTTTTGGAATTTCAATAACCAATTTCTTGCTTTGACGCTCTTGTAGTTTGCTTTCTTTAATGAAAAATGCCCATAAGAAGAAGTAATATTGAGATCAGAATATGGTTCTTTGGGCAGAATTCTCATCACAGACATTAGGGTTTGTCTATTGACATGAAGTAACACATTACCATCTGCAGTTCTGATGTACCTATTTTGGGGTTCATATCTATTCATGCACTCCATAACTAATTCAGGGCACTGTACGGCCATGGGAAAAGCCGCAGCTTCAACCAAACCACTTTCTACTATCTTCTCTATCATAGGAGTTGGTACAGGATTTTTAACCCTCTCCCTAAAATCTTCTAAGTCATATTGAACTAGAGAGGTATCCCCAAATTCAGGAAGAGAACAGATGAGACCAGAACCATGCTCATAACCAAGACAAGCAGACTTCATAGCTTCAGATTGGAGGATATAGTGAAAAAAAATGCTTTGAACTTCTTGAATAATGTTAGAAACTCAAAAGGATTTTTCTTTCCAGTTAAGAAATGGAAACAACTTATAGGAAGATTAGAACTCACATTCAGTGTATCTGAAATCATTGTGAAATTGGGCAATAAAAATTTTATACCTCCGCGCTATTCTCCGTTTGCATCACCCAGTGTGTTTATTTGCTAAATTTGGCTTGTTCTCTCTTGATAAAGACATTAACTAGGTCGAATAATTATTAACCAAAATAATACATGCTAAAAATGCTTGAAAAGAAATGAACTCTGACATATGCATTAATGGCAAGCATTCTTCATGCATGACCTTGATGTATAATAATTATCCATAACCTTTCGAAAGTTAGAACTTTCTGCTTCATAATGAGTTTCGGATATACTTTCCTCTAAATTTCCTGCTAATTTTGACTTAGAGAAAACCTCAGGGAGAAATGGGACTATAGTCACTGAACCCTTGAACCATTGAACCTTTGAACAATTGAAATGTGGTTCAACTCGAAGGTTCAAAGACACAAGATGAGTTACACAGTCTGACCAATAGTCACACGACTTTTCAAGAAACATTGAACTTTGAACCAGTGAACTGTTAAACCGTTGAACCATTGAACTCCGCTATGAGGTTCAAGCGGAAGGTTCAACGATACATTAAATTACACAAGGGGACTAAGTGAACACGACTCCTTATGAAGCATCGAGTATTGATCTCTTGAACCGTTGAACCTTTGAACCATTGAAAAGGGTTCAAGTTCAACTGGAAGGTTCAAAGACATATTTGAATTACACAAAGGGACAAATAGTTCACTTTGAGAAACATTGAACTATTGAACCCTTTGAACCATTGAACTCTTGAACTTTGAGAATGGTTCAAGTTCAAAGGTTCAATTCTTTAGTAATTTCACACACAAAATATGATAGGTGGGTGAACTTTAAGAATAAAGAGCCGACTTAAGAAACAAAGATATGACCAATAAAGGAAAATGGTAAGTCGACTCTTGCTTAGGGAAATTTCATGAAAAAAAAATGAAGTAGGGCGACTCAAAAGGTAACACTGGCTCTGACTAGGGACTACATTTTATGGCAAAATGCAGAGAACTCAGAAACTCTGGTTACGCATGAACTGAAACATAGGGACGAAAGAAAAGGAACAAGGCAAACCAAAACTGGGAAAGGAAAACAACAGCACATGACAACAAAGGAAAGGCTATGTACAAAACAGGGGACACCTGTTTTACAGTCGATACAATTTAAGATCCTGTCCATTATAGGACAAGGGTAAAACAAATCCATCCCGATATTCCAATTTGAAAGAATTAGGACCCAGTACCTGATGAATTGTGAAAGGTCATTTCCAAAGTGAATCAAATTTGCCATGTGCTCCTTTAGGTTCTCTTCTCCTATCCCACAATAATACTTCATCTCCCTCCATGAACTTTCTCGGTCTTGTTTTCTGATCAAAAATCTTTTTAACCCTAGCTTGATGAGCAGTGATCCAATCAACCAATTCATTCCTTTCCTCCTCAATCCTAGTTAAGTGCATAACTCTTTTCTCTAAAGAATCTTGAAAGTACTGATCTTCAATGACATTTTGTAATTTGGCCGCAGATAATTCCAGAGGTAATGATAATTGTGCTCCTATCCCATAAACTAGCTCAAAAGACGCCATTCCTATTGTCCTTTTTGGGGTTACTCTGTTAGCCCAGAGTGCTTCATATAACTTCTTATGCCAATCTTTGGGGTTATCACTCACTAATTTCCTCATGATGGCTATCAGATTTTTATTGCTGGATTCAGCTTGTCCATTCCCTTGAGGGTAATAATATGATGAGTGAGAAAGAGAAATACCATGTTCATAGCAAAATGAAGTAAGTTCAATTGAAGAAAAACTGGTAGCGTTATCTGCCACAAGTTTCTGAGGAACACCAAAACATACCAGTATATTTTCTTTGAGAAATTACATACCACTTCTAAAGTGGTTCTCTTCACAGGGGCTGCTTCAACCCACTTCGTAAAGTAGTCTGTTGCTGTTAAAATGTGTGTATGCCCAGCACTCGAAGGAGGTGAGAGAGGTCCAATAAAGTCTAATCCCCATTGTTTGAAAGGTTCTTCAATAACAACAGGCCTCAGAGGCAATGCTACTAGTTGTGGCCTTCCTGAAAACATTTTGCATTTTTCACAGTTAGCTACCCATTTGTACACATCTTTGAACATACCTAGCCAATAATAACAATTTCTAAGAATTTTGAAGGCTGTAACCGAAGAAGAGAAATGTCCACCACAAGCTTCATTATGAAAAACTTCCAACAACTTATGTTGTTGTTCCTTATCTACAAATCTCAAAAAGATTCCATCTAGTCCCTTTTTGTATAAGACATCACTCCAAATGACATATTTTGCTGCTTTTAACCTCAGATTTCTTTTCTCCTTCAGGGATAAGTAACTGAGACAATCTCCATAAGTAAGATAGTGTGCTACATCTAAGAACCATGGATCTTGTAAGCTCACCAATAGGACAGTGGGAAGTTCTTCTTCTTCTTCTTCATTACTTCCAGCAATCAGTTTGCACAGGCCTTGACCTCTAACTAATTTGGTTGGTTTAATCTCTAGGTCATATTCTTGGATCTTAGCAACCCATGTTGCTCTATTATTCATCCCAACATCCTGTTGGGTCAGAATGCTTTTCATAGCTGAACTAGGAACAAATACAACTGAATGAGAATGAAGTATGTAATATCTGAATTGTTTGATAGCCTTTACCACAGCAAAAGCTTGTTTTTCAGTTACATAATATTTAAGTTCATGCTTCTTAAGAGGAACACTCATAAAGGCTATTGGGGTTTCTACATTCAATTCATTTTTCTGTTAGAAGATACCAAACATGGTATGTTCTGAAGCATAACAATAAATAATAAAATCTTTTTGGAAATCAGGGTTTACTAAAGTAGGTGTTTGTGCAATCACCTCTTTAATATCTTCAAATGCTTTCTTAGCAGCCTCGTTCCATTTGAAAGCCTGTTTTTTGCTCATCATCCCCACAATATGCTTTGTAATCTCAATGAAATTAGGAATGAACTTTTTGAGGAAATTAATCTAGCCAAAGAAAGACTTAACTCCAGTCCTATTAGAAGGAAGGCTTAGCTGTTGTATTGCTCTAACCCTTTCTGGATCAATCTTGATTCCATCCTTTGAAACTAAGTTTCCCAACAACTTACCCTCTATTACACAGAAAACTGACTTCTTAGGATTAAGAGATATGCCATGATTCCGACACCTTTGCAAAATGATCTCTAGATCCTTCAAATGGTCCTCTCTTTTTTTAAAGAAAACAGTCATATCATCAAGATAAATGACAATAATTCTATCTTTCAGATCTCTAAAGGATGAATCCATCGCCCGTTGAAAAGTTGCACCATCATTAATTAAACCAAAGGGCATATGGTTATAAGCAAAAGTTCCCATGGGTGTAGTAAAAGTAGTTTTATGTTGATCGGGTGCAGCTACACTTATTTGATTATAACTTGATAACCCATCTAGCATGGACATCATTTCTAACCCAGCAACTGTTTGCAAGATGTGATCCATCATAGGTAAGGGATAATTATCTTTCAAACTGGCTTGATTCAGATTCCTGAGATCAACACAGATTCTTATTTCTCCATTCTTTTTGCATATTGGGACAATGTTTGCCACCCAGGTGGAGTGTTGAATTGGATAAATAATCCTAGCCTTCAACATTTTGTCAGTCTCCTTAAAGATGGCCTCAGCAACCTTTGGGTTATAGTTTCTCAACTTCTGCCTGAATGGGGTTGCATTTGTTTTCAAAGGAATATGATGCTAAAATTGCCCACGCCTAAAGTCTTTTAGGTCATCACCAAGCAAAGACTTCCTTATATTTAATCAACAAATTAATCAATTTGTTTTTTTCCTCTGCTCAGCAACACCTACCAATAGAAATCCATTTAGGATCAGTTTTGCTCCCAATGTTTATTTTCTCATAATCCTTCACTTTGTCAGGATTCCGAGCAAGTTTGCCTTTAGTATACTCATCTTGTCGAGTAAACAAATGTTCTAGAGAGACCAATCCTTTAGGGATTTTGTTTCCCTTTAACTGAATTACATCATCTTTTGAATTGATCCCTAGATCAGGATTGAATTCTTTACATTTTGCTTTAGAACCTTCAAAATAAGTCCCGAGGAACATCTCAGTACTCTCCAAGAATTTTTTGATCTGCTTATCATTCTCAAAATCTTGCCAATTTTTAGCATTATCTGGGACATTAGGACGGTAGACCAGTTCTATTCTATATGAATCATTTTTGAAATCAGGGTGTGGGAGAAGAAGAGAAGCTGACACTGCTAGAGAATCCGCTCGTGTGTTCTAGTCTCTAGGAATTGCTTCAATAGAAAAGGCATCAAAGTATTCTATCTCACCCCAAACTCTGTTCCTGTAATGTCTCAATCTTTCATTTTTAACTGAAAAAATGCCTCTCACCTGTTTAACAATTAATTCAGCATCTCCTCTTACTTTGAACATCTTTACACCTTTTCCTTTGGCTTCATTTAACCCAAGCAATAGAGCCTCATACTCTGCAGAGTTATTAATGTTTTTAAATTCTAGCTTGAAAGAGTAAGGAAAATTTTCACCTTCAGGTGAGATCAAAACAACCCCTGCACTTGAACCAGCGGTAGCACAACTACCGTCAAATTCCATGGTCCATAGATCATTTGAATGAACAGACTTTGGGACATATTCTTCCTTCATGTCCTCAGAAAAAGAGAAAATAATTACCAAATTCACATTCTTCAAATAGAATCTGAGACTTAGGATCATCAGGAGGGTATACAGTAAACTTGCATTTAGGTTCAGGTTCTAGCTTAACTTTCTGCTTTCCCACTAGAATTGTAGCTTTTGACCAATCCAATTTAATCTGCCCACCCAAATCTTTGCAAAAAGTCTTGCTCAACAACATCCCATAACTAGCAGGAATATCCATTACCAAAATAGTCAACTTCACTCTTTTTTTAGGATAGGCTGCAAGAGCAACTCGTGCATCTTTAATTTGTTCGAGCAAAGAAATCTATTTGCCATCCATAGAGTAACACCTACCAAATGTTTTTGTAAGGGGTAGACCTAGGGCTTTGGCTACGGAAGAAGGCATAATATTATTAGAAGCACCTGAGTCTATAATACAGTTATTGAGTTTATGGCCATTTATGAATAAAGAAACATAAAATGGGTTGGGCTTCATATTGGTCATGTAAGAAGTATCATTAGATGAATTGAGGGCCATTTTAGGAGTATGCGTGGGTGACTCAGGTGGAGAAGCAAATAATTGGGCAATGGGAGACTCAGCATTAACATTTAGTTAACTTTCAGGTTTAATTTGTGTAGGATTACCTTTGACATATTTGACCAATTTATCAATTTCTTTGGGTTTTAACTTGAGGTATTCAGCAGGAGATATTTGAATCTTCACAGATTTACAAAATTCTAAAATATCAAAAGAATTTTCATGATCATTTCTATGTAACAATTTGATTTCTTGGGCTTTCAAATTAGCATAAGAGGTTCCTTACCTTTAACAGGCACTTCTTGAGTATTAGGAAATCTCTGATTCTTCTGACTTCTGGTAAGCACAACACATGAAGGATCTTCAAGAGTAACCAATATTTCACCTCCTCTTTCTGAATCTGATTCATATTCTAGGAAGTGTATTTGAGAGGCACCAAGTTCCTCAAAGTTCCTTTCTTCTTCAGTAATCTCCCCCAACACATCTTGAGTAGCAGCCATTTGAGCATATCTAAGCATCTCCAGACAAGAATTTATGTCATGATCAGTAGTCAAATGAAAGGCACACATATTACCTCTTCCAGGAGGAGCTTCAATAGTTAACCTTGGTTGTGCTGATGTAAGTGGTAATGTCCTACCAGTATTTGCCTGTTGATTAAAATTTCTTCTGCCAATATCTTGATATGGTTGTTTGAATGAAGTACCAGCCTTAGGTAATTGCCTTTTTAAGGCAATCATATCATTGACTAGTCTTTGAACCAAAGGATTTGTAGAGGATGAGGGATGAGCATTAGGTATTTGGACTTCTTTCTTCCATTTTCCAGCCATAATAAGATCATCCTCTAACCCAACTGCCAAGGTTTGTGCGGCTGCTAAATCTACAATTGCACCTCTTCTAAGATGAAAACTAATATCAAGAGGCATAGAATTAATAAAGAAACATTTTTTATTCTCGGCAGTTGGCCTTTTAGCAGTTGGAATTTTATGTACAATTCTACTGAATTTGGCTATAAATTCCCTCATAGGCTCATGCATCTCCTTCTTAAGCTGAGTCAATTGAGCAAGAAGGGAATGTTCATTTTCTGCGCTTTTGAACCTGTTTTCAAACACAATTTTCATATCATTCCAGTTTGTGATTGAGGTGTTTGTTAGATGATAGAACCATTGTGCTACAGTATCAGTTAGAGTTTGCACAAAAAGCCTTATGGCTACATCTTGATGTTGCACACCTAACACACCACATGCTGCGGCAAAGGCACTTAGATGCTCCTTTGGTGATTGTCTTCCATCTCCATTAAATTTGGGTAAATTTTCCCTTGCATTTTTAGGCAAAGGATTCAAGTTGGCTCCTAAATTTAGAGGTCCTATAGCTGCTTCCCAAGGTTGGGCCATTGGTAGAAAGCTTATAGCAGAGGGGATGATAGTAATGGAAAGAGTTAAGGCTTGACAAACAGGGGATGTAGAGGGTTTAGGAGGTCTAGGAGGTCTACTTCTAGCTCTTCTGCTACGGGTAGGAATATAAGGAAAATTTAAGTTTTGCAGTGTTTGAAAAGTAGGATCCTCAATTCCCTCTCTTCTTAAAGAACTTTTGTATCTTCTAGAATCTAGTTTATGATATTGTAACTGGATAAGCAGCTATTAATTTCTATGTTGTTCTTGATCTCTTCGCACTTCAAGGGCTTGATTTCTTTCTACGTTTTCTGCTTGCCTCCTTTGCCTGAGCAACATCAATCTCAAATTATCAACCAATTCTACTTCTTTTTCTAATACTCTGCTTTCCCTCCTATAATCATCAATATTCCAATGAGTGCGCCAAGCAAGGGTATTTAAATGACCAATTATATCTTCCTGCTCATCTTGAAAACCAAGATTAGGTTGTAGAACAGGAATTATATTTTCATGTGGAAGCACCATTATTGCTTCATATTAAGGTGACTAATCTTTCAACAAACAACTTTGAATTCCCCAGTAGAGTCGCCAAAAACTGTTGGTTAACAGATTTGCCTTGGTTCGAAAATATTTTATTTTGACTCTATACCCCCCTTTCTTTCAAGAACAAATAAATTAAACAACAAATGGGTGAACTATCAAGAACAGTTCCCCTCTGAATTAAGGTACAACTCCCTTTAAGATCTTCAATGAATTCAATCTACTTTAATCTTTCAGATACACTTTTAACCAGAAAGTGCTTAAAGGCAAACTAACATCCATACATCATCATGCTATGAATGCGATACTTTTTTCTACAACATCATTTGGTAATAGAATACATAGATTCCATCTTCAATAATAATCAGATATATAAACATGTATATTGCTGAACCGATAAACGATAAAACACATATAATGAGTTATCCAATAAAAGAATAATTACCATATGAAAGAAGATTTCTCACAGAAAACCTGATTTCAAATACTCAAACACACAGATCTAAGTATGCAGTAATTATTTCTCCTTTTCATTCACAGATGAAAAATGTTTTAGACAAACATCATATATGTTATAAAAATAGCCAAAGTTCAGCTCTAAAATTTCTTGTCTCCTTTCTTCACTATTCTTGTATATCAGTTTTAACAATTGAAAACATATATATAGTTGCCCTAATTATCTGATCTTTTAAACCAAACCCAGAGTTAAAGTAACTCTGACCCATATGGGATTTAGTTTTTACAAACTCATTTAAAGACTAATTTCTAAACAGAATACCAACTGAATAACTGAATAAAAGATTATCCAAGCAAGATTAATACTGGGGTGACAGATTAGAATCTATAGATTTATTTTTCTCAGCAAAGGAGACAAGTTGTGCTTTCCACTCCTGAAATGCTATAACAAATTCCTAGATTTTCGAGAAATTGGGGATGCCAATGTGTTTCACTCTTGCTTTCCAGACATCTTTCTCTCTTTGAATTTTCCCCACTTTCTCCATGTGCTCCAGGAGTGCATCAACATAGAGATGAAGAAGTGACCACCTTTGAAATCTGAGAGAAATCTTCAGTTAATAAGTTGTCATTTTCTTTAATGAAGGTGATCTTTTTCCTGAAGGATTGAATCACAGTATCGATGTCTTTTTCTGGTTCCCCATCATCCTTTATACACTTCACATCAATACATTGTAAATCATGCTGTAAGGATTTAGTGAATTCAATTATTTCTTTGATCATTTTTGTAAGTTCAATTCGCCCTTGTCTGGATACTGAATTCCTCCATTCGATATTTTTCTTACTTACATACAGTATATCCTCATTCAGACCTGTCAAATTCTTCTCTGACAAAAACTTAGCTATCCCATACTTCTGTACTTTATCAATTTGATTCATCACATTCATCCATTTGCCTTCATCCTTTATCCACGAAGCATTCTGTGTCTTTAAGTCTTCAATGGTAGCTGTGGTTTGATCATATATATTCTTCACTTCATGGATGTATTCCGTAACTTTCTGGATGATGCCATCTAACCAATCATCAAATATCCTTGTTAGCTACTGTTGCACCAAAAGATCGACCTGTTAATGCCTGATACAACCACTTGACTTAACAAGCATGGGAGGTGGTTAAGCCCTTGTCGCAAACCACCACAGCGCAGCGCTGAACAAGGAGACCAAGGGTCACACCTTGCAACAATCTCCCCCTCAGTGCAAGCACGGGGTTTGAACCCATGACCTCGGCTCTGATACCAATTGTTAGCTGCCATTGCACCAAAAGATCAACCTGTTAATGCCCGATACAACCACTTGACTTAACAAGCACGAGAGGCAGTTAAGCCCTTGTCGCAAACCACCGCAGCGCAACGCTGAACAAGGAGACCAAGGGTCACACCTTGCAACAGCCCTAGCCACCATTTTGTTTTTGTGTATTTGGTCCAGTATCTTTTGATTGACTGGCAATTTTGGGTCGAAAGACAGAGGCAGTTAGGAACAGGTTGTGGATTTGGGTTATGAATGGCCTCGATGTACTCTGCCATTGACCTCAAGGTCTATTTCAATTCTTTCTTATCTTTCTCATCTTTCTAGGTACGATTGACTATCCTCTTGGTGGATGCTTCAAGATGATGCACATCCGCGGCACGTGATGCAGTCCCACGATCTACTTTTTCAATCATGAAATCTTGAACTGTAGGATCTTGAACCTCCTCATCAGTTGTCGGCCAGGCTATTTCTGCGCTCCAGTTCCCTGTGTTAGGGTCAATGTCCACCCTGGATGTTGTTTTCATCTTCTTAGATTTAGGAGTCTTTCCTAAACACTCACTAACCATGTCCTCCAATGGCAATGAAAATGGGACTATTTTTCTTTTGTCGCTGATCAAACTTTCCAAAAATTTGGGTGTAGAGGCCGGGACTTCTTTACTAGGATTTAATTGATCAGAAGGCACATTTGAAATCATCATTAGGTCAGTAGACTCTAAAGCAACCTCTGCCTGTTGTTTTGCACTAACCTCCTCTGCCATTGGTGAATCAGACTCTTTATCACCTATTGCTTCTCCTGAATCTTCTTCAGAATTCAAGTCCACAACTATCCTTTCAGAGATTTGCTTCTTCCTCTTGCTTTTAGTTCTTGATCTGGTGGCACAAGGGGGTAGAATAGCTGTGAGGGCTTTCTTAGATTCTTTGATGATATGACCCCTTCCAGTTTTTGGCTTGGAAGTACCTGCATCACAGATAGCAATAAGCCGATTAGAAGAGCTTATTGGGGATGGTGATTCAACCATTGATGTGCATTGGAACCTTTATTTTGAACTTCTTCCAGCCTACATTCCCTCAACCATTTCTCAGTTCTCCTTATTACTAGGAGAGTTTTGACCTCAATCTGATCCTCTTCATCTTTATCCCAATCAATTTCTAGGATAGGTAATTGTTTCATTTTTTCAAATTGAGGATCAATCACCTGTTCCTCATTATCAACTATTCTAGAAATATTCATATTTAAATTGAGGGTAACTATTTGCCCCAAGGAGAACCTACACCAAAGTCTCTTTCTGACCTCAAATTCATCTGAACAATCCTCCCAAAAATCCTCTATTTGAGGAATATGTGAAAATCCTGATTATCCCTGGCAAAGCCTTTGCTGTCGAACTGGGATCTGGCAATATAGTATTGAAAATTAAATTTTTTAAGATCCACTTCTAAGTTCAAAGCATCAGAAATTAACTGATAGGAATAGTGTCCAAGTTCAATGGGAAAAGAGATACCAGATTCCTTCTTCATTGAGAACTTCTTATCCACATGGGCTAGCTATCTGTAGACTTCTATCAATACAAAACGATCAAAAACATACCTGGGCAACTTCACGGGTTCACTATCAAAACCCCCAACTCTGATATAAGTAAATTTGGGGAACTGGATAAAGAAATTGCCATAAATACTGATCAGCGGCATTGCTTCATCAGACATTCTCTTATTTATATTGCCTGCCAGTTCATAAGTCATTCTTCCAGTAAAAACATCATTAACTCTCCTGTAATTCTCATAACAATTATGCATCTGTAACTGTGAATAATAGTCATAAATTTTTCTGTCTTTGACCAAGGGTGCATGAGGTAGCCCTACCCACTATTTCCTAGATGCCAGGCAATAGAAAAGATATGAAGACATATAAAAATCCTTATTTCCCAAACAATTGCTGAGACCCAGATGCAAACATTCGGCTATAATTTCAGCTCAGTCCAAATATTGTTCCCCTTGGAGGATCACCTGGATGAAGAAATACATCCAGTCTTCACAATAATATGCCCGGGAGTTACCCTTCAGCCTATGTAGCAACACCACAATATCCTTTACCTCCTGAATCATGTGATCTCTTGTCAGTGCTCTGGGCAGTCTTGAACCCCCCTTTTGGAATTTCAATTACCAATTTCTTACTATGAGGCTCCTGTAGTTTGCTTTCTTTAATGAAAAATGCCCATAAGAAGAAGTAATATTGAGATCATAATATGGTTCTTTGGGCAGAATTCTCATCACAGACATTAGGGTTTATCTATTGACATGAAGTAACACAATACCATATGCAGTTCTGATGCACCTATTTTGGGGTTCATATCTATTCATGCACTCCAGAACTAATTCGGGGCACTGTACAACTATGGGAAAGGCTGCAGCTTCAACCAAACCACTTTCTACTATCTTCTCTATCATAGGAGTTGGTACATGATTTTTAACCCTCTTCCTAAAATCTTCTAAGTCATATTGAACTAGAGAGGTATCCCCAAATTTAGGAAGAGAACAGATGAGACTAGAACCATGCTCGTAACCAAGACAAGCAGACTTCATAGCTACAGATTGGAGGATATAATGAAAAGAAAAGTGCTTTGAACTTCTTGAATAATGTTGGAAACTCAAAAGGATTTTTCTTTCCAACTAAGAAATGGAAACAACTTATAGGAAGAGTAGAACTCACCTTCAATGTATCTGAAATCACTGTGAAATTGGGCAACAAAAATTTTATACCTTTGCGCTGTTCTCCATTTGCATCACCCAGTGTGTTTATTTGCTAAATTTGGCTTGTTCTCTCTTGATAAAGACATTAACCAGGTCGAATAATTATTAACTGAAATAATACGTCCTAAAAATGCTTGAAAAGACATGAACTCTAACATATGCATTAATGGCAAGCATTCTTCATGCACGACCTTGATGTATAATAATTATCCATAACCTTCCGAAAGTTAGAACTTTCCGCTTCATAATGAGTTTCAGATATACTTTCCTCTAAATTTCCCGCTAACTTTGACTTAGAGAAAACCTCAGGGAGATATGAGACTATAGTCACTGAACCCTTGAACCATTGAACCTTTGAACCATTGAAATGTGGTTCAACTCGAAGGTTCAAAGACACAAGATGAGTTACATAGTCTGACCAATAGTCACACGACTTTTCAAGAAACATTGAACTTTGAACTAGTGAACTATTGAACTGTTGAACCATTGAACTCCACTATGAGGTTCAAGCGGAAGGTTCAGCGATACATTAAATTACACAAGGGGACTGAGTGAACACGACTCCTTACGAAGCATCGATTATTGAACTCTTGAACCGTTGAACCTTTGAACCATTGAAAAGGGTTCAAGTTCAACCGGAAGGTTCAAAGACATATTTGAATTACACAAAGGGAGAAACAGTTCACTTTGAGAAAAATTGAACTCTTGAACTTTGAGAATGGTTCAAGTTCAAAGGTTCAATTCTTTAGTAATTTCACACACAAAAGACGATAGGCGGGTGAACTTTAAGAATAAAGAGCCGACTTAAGAAACAAAGATATGACCAATAAGGGAAAATGGTAAGTCGACTCTTGCTTAGGGAAATTTCACGAAAAAAAAATGAACTAGGGCGACTCAAAAGGTAACACTATTAAAGGTTTTTCATCTTCTTCTCAACCTCTTGATCACATTTATGATTATGCTAAACAAATAGTGCAACAAAACTTACAACAAACTAATCATAATGTGGTTGCTCATGCATACAACACTCAGAATAATAAACAAAGTACACAACAATCAAGCATTTTGATATCTTTACCAGCTTCTCAACCTATGCTTCCTCAAGCACCTCGTTTAGCATATAAAGGTGGTAAAGACTATGATCTTGTAGAACAGCTTTGCGCTACTCCTGCAAAGATATCTCTTTGGGAACTTACACAAACTTCACCTACTTATCATGGAATGCTACAAGAAGCTTTACAAAAGGTGATTGTTCCACCTGCTGTTAAACCAAATGATGTTGCCACTCTATTACATTGTATGCATGCAACAAAAATAGATATTCTGTTCCAACAACATGAATTGCCATCTCTTGAAGTTCAAAATCAACATGATCCTTTGATTATCTTCATTACAATAAACAAGACATTGGTTAAGAGAGTTATGATCGATAATGGATCATCCCTTAACATTTGTGGCATTGATTTATTACATAAGGGTAATGTTGATACAACTGCAATCAAACTGGAATCATTAAGTATCCGTGGTTTTGACAATGTTGGATGCCAATCCGTGGGCACTATAACTTTACCTATACAAGTTAGACCTATGATGGTGCCTACCCTAATTCATGTCATGCCTTGTTCTCTATCTTATAACATGATTCTTGGTAGACCTTGGATACATGCATTAAGAGCAGTTCCTTCTACTTTACATCGTTCAATCAAGTTTATATTCAAAGATAAGCTACACACTATTCATGCTGATCCTAAACCTGATAATTGCTTGCAAATGAAAGTTCATAAGCAGGTTGTTTGTCCTAAGACTCTAAACAATCTAAAAATGGATTTATCAACTCCTCTTGCTTCCAAAAATGCTACAAAAGAATTTAAACAATCGAATACATTTGTCGGTCTGGGGTTCGTTAGATTTTACATCTTCCTCTACAGGAGAATACAAACCCAAAAACCCTGTCCCCGAAACATCAAATATTGCATTGATCACATCGCATGCTTTGAATGATAAACATAAACATTCTTGATGACAAATGTGGATAATACATTTACTTATACTACTGATTATGACACTTATGAAGCTCCACCTTCCTCTAAGGAAATGGTTTCTCTTTATGGTTGAGGATTCTGAATCCTTTATAAAGATTGTGATTATGTGGGTAAAGGTTGTGGTATAAATCAATAAGGAATCAAAGTCCCTATAGAATCTGCTTTGCGACATTGCTCCAGTGGCATTGGATACAATCCTTTCAAGGAATCCAAAGCCCGTAAATGCCCTACTCTTAATGTGAATACAATATCAACACTTAGTTTGATATTTCCTGAGATGATCGACACTAATTGTCCTCCAAGATCACTTCCATTGTATGTATTCTCAATAGACGAAGTGATAATAGAATTCTTGGGTGCTTATGACAATATTCCTCATTATCATCATAAACGCGGCTTACCTTATTATTTAAACAACAATGCATATTTTGGAAAAAAATACTAGCACAATAAATGCTATTGTAAATCCCAATGGAGAATTTGAAGAACAATTACAATCATATAATCCCTTAGACCATAGTACTCTCCTCAATGGAAAGACTATTGATGTCTTTATGGATAAGGATAACACTGAAAAAGTTCTCCCTATTGGTGATTGTTTAGATGTGGAAGAAAAAGAAGAGACGACTACGTTATTGCATGAATTCTCAGAATTATTTGCTTGGAAGTATTCTAACATGTCTAGCATTGATCCTCAGATTGTAACACATAATATCATGTTGAAACTAGATGTTAAGCCATTCAAACAAAAGATTTAGAAGATGAATCCTAAGATTGCACTGCTTGTTAAAACTGAGTTAGAAAAACTTTTACAAGCTTGTTTCATTCGACCTATTGATTATTCACCTTGGATT
The DNA here is from genome assembly GCA_027924645.1 of Cunninghamia lanceolata. NCBI lineage: Eukaryota > Viridiplantae > Streptophyta > Pinopsida > Cupressales > Cupressaceae > Cunninghamia > Cunninghamia lanceolata. The sequence continues at coordinate 2,378,863 of BSBN01000847.1, read as the reverse complement.
TCAAATATTGTTGTTGTCGCTAAACCTGATGGTCACATAAGAATGTGCATAGATTTCTGAGACTTGAATTTGGCATCTCTGAAAGATGATTTTCCACTCCCTAATATTGATATGATTGTCGATTCCATAGCTAGTCATGAATTGCTATCTTTCATGGATGGTTTTTTAGGATACAATCAAATTCTAATAAATCCTCAAGACTAATATAAAAAAAAAATTATAACACCTTGGGGTACATTTTGTTGGGTAGTCATGCCATTTGGACTTAAGAATGCGGGAGCTACTTATCAACGTGCAATGACTCTTATATTTCATGATTATATGCACAATATTTTAGAAGACTATGTCGATGACATCTTGGCGAAGTCTATCCATCGTAAGGATCATGCTATAAATCTTTGACAAATATTTGAATGCATAAGGAAATATAACATGCGATTGAATCCCCGTAAGTGTGTTTTCAGTGTGGATAGTGGAAAGCTAATAGGATTCATTATCTCAAATCATGGTATTGAAGTGGATATGAAAAAGATAGATGCAATTGTTAATATGCCAATACCTAAGAACATATCTCAACTTTGTAGTTTGAAGGGAAAGATACAGGCCATCCACTAATTTGTTTCACAACTCACAGATAGGACTCACCCCTTTACACAACTATTGAAGAAGGATTCTACATCTGAATTTCAAAAAGATTTCAATGACTTAAAGGATTACCTAGCTAGTTTGTTGTTCTACAACCTACTGTCCCTGATAAACCATTCCTGTTATACATTTCAACATCTAACAATGCCCTAGAAGCTTTGTTAGCACAACATAACGCTGAGGGCAAGGAATGCGTTGTCTATTACATCAGTCAAACTTTGCTCGATTATGAAGTGTGTTACACTATTATAGAGAAGCATTGCTTAGCTTTAGTATTTGCAACTAAAAAGCTTAGACATTATCTTCTAAATGCTGAAGTACATGTGATGGTAAAATTTGACCCCCTAAAACATCTCTTTGCAAAAATAGATTTATCGGGTCGTCTCGCTAAATGGGTTATGTTATTAATAGAATTCGATCTTAAGTTCATCTCCCAAAAAGTGATTAAAGGGAAAATGTTAGCTGATCAGTTAGCTGAAGCTCCTTCACCCTTTTCTACACAACATTAGGATGTATTTCATGATGACCAAATTTTAACAATCTCTAAGGATGAAAGATGGGAATTATACTTTGACAGATCAAAATGTCGAACTGGCTCCAGGGCTAGTGTTATATTGATACCCCCCATAGGTAAGTTGATTCCTCTATCTTACTGCTTAGACTTCTTATGCATAAACAATATAGCTGAATACAAAGTTCTTATTGTAGGACTTCATGCCACCTTGGCTCTTAATATCAAACACATTCCAATATACGGTGATTCTTGTTGGCAAGAGACACTATATGGATTCATGGTTGTTGTCATTAATGGCAACAAAGGTCATCCCACATATCTGCAAGTTATGGTGTGTCTCTACCGGAAGTCAGAATGAAGATTGTTGTGGTCCGGTGAACAAGAACAGAGCATGTGGCAAGGTCCGACAGATTGGTCCAGATCTCTCAGAGGAAGTGTCTTGGTGCAGTGCGGATTTGGGGAAGTCAAGAGGACTACCTTGAGTAGTATATTCCAAGGATTTAGCCTTCGGTGATGAACAAAGAAAAAGATATGAATAGTTGAGTACCGGATTCCTGAGAGATAGTGAGAACAGAGGAAGAACTGACTGACAGAGTATCAGACTATTTTTCGGATGTGTTACTGTTGATGGTAAAGGTTGTGAAGGCATGAATCATGTTTGGCCGACATGATTAATGATATCTACAAGTATATGCTTGATCTGCATTGCTTGGTGAGCAAGGATTCAGCCGACAGAACAGAGTTTGTAAGAAACTAGACTGTTCCGGATGCCGACTAGAAAGGTGATGAAATTACTTGTGCGGATATATATAGAGGATGGATTTAGTTGTGAAGTGTGGAATTGTGTGATGGTGTATGCGAATAAGTGCAGAACAGAGCAGAAGTAGTAAGAAAGATCCGGTATGTGAAAGGATAGCAGAATAAAGAACAGAGGAAAGATGAAGTGCAGCAGATCAGTGTACTGAGCCTAACCGGAACTGAACTCCAGCATATATAGATGCTTCCAATCAGTTCAAGACTATGATTCTTATCACTTTGTAGACAGTGTGTCTCCTTGTAGGCAGTGGGCCTCTTTGTGAGCAGTGTGCTCGGGCAGTGAGCCCTAATTGGCAAGTGCCATTTTGTAATTCCTTATTCTTCTAACAGAGAATAATCTTTGGGTTAATCACCCCGTGGTTTTCTCCCTTAACAAGGTTTCCACGTCAAAAAACTGTGTCATGTGTTTTTCATTTCATGGTAATGTTTGTTTGTTTGATTCAATGCTGCATTGATTAATAAGAAAGTTCAAAAGAAGAAATAATTAGCATAACTGATTCACCCCCCCTCTCAGTTATCAACAATTGGTATCAGAGCAAGGTTCCTCCTAATAGAGCCTAACAGCTTGAGGAAGATCTGGGAGTTCAAATGGATGCATATGGTTTAAGGGAGCAACTCAAGACTGCCCTTGAGGATCTTGAACAGTCAAATTCTGAAGTTAATGAATTAAAGGAAAGACTCAAACAGGCTGATGAATTCATGAGAGAATTAAAGGACAAATTAAGTCTCTCTATGAAAAAGAGAAAGGAGCTGCTCCAACAATTGGCAAGACAAAGTGAAGAAAGCAATACAGATGAAGAATTGACTGAGAAAACCAAGTTATGTGAAAAGTTATCAAAAGAAGTCATTATGTTAAGACATGAAATGGAATCAGGAACTATAAAGTTTACTCAAGAGATTGAAGAAAAAAGAAAAGCTGAAGACAATCTAAGACAATCTCTTAAAGAGAAATCAGAAGAATGCCACCAGATGGACAGGATTACCAGACATCTTGAATCTGATCTTGAAGATGCCAAAGATAATGAAGAAAAACTTGAGGATCAAATTGTCTCTCTCAAAAGAGATCTTCAAACAGCAAATGAATATAAAGAAAAATTCAAGATAAGTTCTGCCCAACTTGAAGTACTTCTTGGAAGTCAAAAGAGGACAGATGACAAGTATGGTTTGGGATATGAGAAAGGAGAAAGCTCTGGATCCGGTCAAAAGAATTTTGGATCAGAAAATCCAAGGAATAGGCCTAGAAGACCTCTGGTAAGACAGCCCAATGCTCAAAGATATCCATCTTTCAATGGATACTGCCACAGCTGCAATCACTTTGGTCACAAAGCTAATCAGTGCAGAAAAAGGATGAATCAAACTAGTCCATCCTTCTCCGGACAGTGCTTTAACTGCAAAAGGTATGGACACAAGTCTCATGAATGCAGAAATATGCAAGTAAACAAATCATTCAATGGTAGATGTTTTACATGCAATAGAGTAGGTCATATGGCTAATCAATGCAGATCAAGAGGTTATCAGTCAAATATGCAAAGAAATGTAATTTGCCAAATCTGTAATAGGTCCGGTCATAGTGCAAAAGTCTGCAGAAGCAAGAATCAGGACAAAAGAGGTCCGGTATACAATCAGAATCAAGACAAGGGTAAACAAAAGATGAATGTGGATGAAGTTAGGAATCAGATGAACAAGATTTGGGTGAAGAAAAGTTTAGAGAATGTAGAGGTTGGATCCGCACCAGACTCTGGTGCTGATATTTCTTCCAGAAATTAAAAAGTGAGCTCTGGCTCAGGGGGAGACTCAAAGAAAATCCTGTTCCCCCAGCCAATCAAGTGGTGCTGGATGTGACACAAGATGCGGAGTAAAGGGTTTGAAGATACCAGTCCTGAGATGATCCAGACAAGATTTCAGAGGTCCGCATGAAGATATAAAGAAGTTGTGATCGATCAAGTAAAGACCTGTTCCGGGAGATGCTCCGGAATGACAGAGGACTACAAAAGGGTCCAGAGAGATCCGGAAGTACATTATTTTACTCTGCAGACTGGATAGAATGTTTGGGATGTTCTTGTAATGTGTCATCTCGATTTATCCATGATTGAAAGATCCGCATGATGTTCATAGATCAGGACTAATCCGGGATACTCCAAGCTATCCGAACAAGGCAAACTGGAATAATATAGGTGAAGCATTTATTGCAAACAGATATTAGGGTTTGCGAAATGATATAAGGGATTTCTCATAAATCATTTGCTCATTATGCACTCAAGAAGAAGCGAAAAGTGGAGCTCTACAACAAGACTCATCAAGCACACCGAAGATCTCCTGCCGAAGTCATTACATACAGAAATCAATCCAGCTACTCCGTGCAACCGAAGACGCAAAAGGTATTTTCCACTTTCGATATCTTGCTACAAATCTTTTGAAGAAATGGCTACTCCAAATATAGTAAAAATCTCAGATAGGCCCCGACCTGAATTTAAGAAACATCCATACAAGTCATTGGAAGTAGATCCCTTAGGAGCATTTTCCAGTGTTCCTCACAGAGTTTTACACACAGAAGACATTAGGGTTTACATACATGCAAGCATTGAGGAATTTGGGGAATTCAAATTGAGAGATCTCTATCACAAACAACTGATAGACAATGCTTTTGAGCTTAAACCAGAGTATAAGGGTATCCAGAAGAAACAATTTGATCAATTCATTCATTTCCCCTGCTTTGAAGAAGATGAATGGGTCCGGTATGTACTGAGCAGGATGCATGACAACTTCCTATGGCTGGATAGACCCTGCAAGATCACAAAAGAGACAATTAGAGCAGTAACTGGTCTATACTCTTCCGGAGGGATACCTATCCTCAAATCTGTCAAAAATATCATTGTAACTGAGGCCACCGGATCAAAATTTGATAAGAGGGCAATGACCATTGAAGATATTTCTGATCCGGATATCAAGTATGCGTCCATGATAATAGGATACAAGATCTATCACTCCAGCAGGGAGAATTCTGTATCCGGAACTGCAGTATATACTGCCTATGAAATGCTAAGGAAGAATGCAGAATATGATCTCTGCGAACTGCTCTTAAGCCAATTAATGGAAAATATACAGAAAATCAAGAAGGACAAGAAGAATTCCTTTAAGTATGGTACTCTTATATTATGTCTATTCTTCTACTTCATGAATGAGCTGCCCGGATCAAGTGGATGGGCATGGCAGAATGACAAACCTGTTGCAGTCCAAATAAGAGACTATCTACATGGGCTTGGGGATGCCAAAGCAAGAAATACAGCCCTATGGGGATACTTCAAAAACTTCCAAAGCATGATGCAAGCAAGAGAAAGAATTCCCCAGTCTCTTGTTGAAAAATACAAAGACTCAGTGTGCTTTACAGTGGACACTGATCAGTGCCTAATGGAGGCAGTGGAGCCAAGGACTGTCTGGATCATGCCCATGGGGTATGAAGTGGATGAACAGATAGTGGAGCTGCATGTTCAACACATGCTAAGTCAGCCCAAAGATCCAAAGGCAGAAAGGTTTGGAACCTTTGAGGAGCTGAGTGTAAAGATCCATGTAGAACTCAGGGAACCTGAGATAAAGAGGAAGGTGAGAAAAGAAGTAGAGCACATTGCTCAAGGCCTAGGCATCTCAAAAGAGGCACTTGATGCCAGCCGAGAAAAGAGAAGAAAATCTGAGGAAGAAAAGAAAGAGGCAGAAAAGAAAAGTAAAGAAAGTGTTTCGGTTGAAACTTCCACCCGGACCAGATCATCAAAAAGATCTGCACCTCCCACAACCAAAAGTTCAAAACCGGAAGTCCAGGCATCCGGTAAAAGATCTAAGACAAAAGCCACAAGGGCTTATGAAAGCCAAAAGGATGAAGAGGAAACTGAGTCAGATGAGGGAGTAAAACTAATAAAGAAGCAGAAGAAGAAAGGATCCGAGAAACCCTCCACAGGCCAAGACAAGGAAGAAATGGCAGAAGAATTTGCTGAAAAGCCCACTCTATCCCTAGACAGTGTAGTCAAATCAGTCACTGTGGATGGGAACCTTCAACCGGTGGCTGAATTTTATGATGACTACAACGAGGCAGATCAAAAGATCCTGCAAGAAGCTATAATAAGGGACTTGAACATCTACAATAAAGCTTTTATTGAGATTATCTCTGAAATCCCTAAAAGCCTAGAAAAGGAATTAGAAATAAGAAAGAATAATGCTCAGGCAAAAGATCTTGAGATCCGGGAGCAGATAGCTATTCAGCTATATCCTCAAATTGATCCCAAGACAATGAACATAATATTCAAAGACTGCAAAGATGAGTTCAGAAGTAAAGCCAGGATGAATCAACTCATGCTTGGTGAGACTGACAAGGTGGCCAAAGAGACAGAAGAGATCCTCCGGAAGGCCTTCAAAAGGTTCAATCTTCCTGTTGTAGAGGACTTAGGTGCAGAAACAGCTGTGGACTTGGAACCCTCTACTCCAGAAGAAGTGGCCTATGAACAGGCTAGCATCTCTCCTCCGGTTTCCCCTACAGTCTCTGGATCCAAAGTGATGCAGAGGCATCCACACTAAAACCTTGACATACAGCATGTATGTCCGCAACCCTTCATCATCATCATCATATTTCCCTTAACACTGTCAGCATCATCATATTTTCTCTGCCGACCGATATCCTCCTGCAGACAAACCTTCGCCCTTTCACCTGTCAGCAGCATCATCATATCCGGCTATCGGCAGCATCATCATATTCGGCAAGCGCAAACATCCTCCTGATGTTCACTGTTCATCTTACCGCCAACCTCTTTCTCCATCATCATGATGTTCAACATCATGTTCATCAGTAGGATATAAAATATCCGGTTCCTCCCATATATCCTGATGACGACAACCTCATGCACCTTTCCTTCGATGCTTACGTCACCCCGATATCCTGATGACGATTATCCTGATGACGATGACGTCACATGCAGCTCCTTCAATATCCTGCTGCCCCGATATCCTGATGACGATTATCCTGATGACGATGACGTCACATGCAGTCCCTTCAATATCCTGCTGTCGGCCAAACTTAACATTATCAGCCCGCAATGGTTTTATCAACCCGATCTTCTACCTTATGCCGATACGCTCCTCCTCGGCAACACCTGATGATGATCACCCCAAAACACATTCACTTTATGCAAACTACTGCATCATGCTCATCTCCACTTACTCGGATGACGCCCGAAGTACCTGCAGGATATACGCAGAAATATCCTGATGATGCCGTTGCGAAGGATTTTCCAACCTTAGCAAATTTCGATCCGCCGAACCTCCTGAGGTGACCCGATCCGCTTCCTGGACAACTTTCCAGACTCTAACAACCAACACAACCTAGCACATACCCATGCTAGGGTTCTCAACACCTCTCGACGACGATCCTGCACACCTGCATGCAAACAAACACGAAATGCAGACTAAACCCTAAACTACTGTACATAGCCATTCCACCGATTCGACGAATCAACCGGTGGAATGGATCAGCGAATCCATGCAACCACTAAAACAGCGAATCAATTTCACAATGGAGATCAAACAGAAAATGAACACAAACAGGATCTTTATTGATTTCAAAAGATGCAATACAGTACTCTGTCTCACTCTCTGTCACTCCCTGCAATCTAGCTTCTCAACATCTCTGTCTAAAAACCAACCGATACTAATGCATAAATAGGATCTCTGGCGAGTACTACTGACCCGACTCCAAGCGGCTGGGAGCTTCCAAGCGGCTGGGGGGATCCAACCGAACACACAGCATAACAGCTGTCTTAACAAACTAGCTAAAAATAGTAAAGTATGGTCAACATGACTTTATTACATGCATTGGTCTTATAAGACCTTCTTGGAAACATTAACCAGACCTAAAACAAACTAACTGCCTCATGGAGGCCAGCTGTCAGGTAGGTGCTCCTGCACCACAAAGAAGAAGAGAAATTACAGGAGAAGGAAGCAGTGGTGAAAGATAAAGAGGTTGACAGTACCAAGGGTGCAGAGAAAGAGAAGACTCCATCAGAGAAGACCATGACTGATAGTGGTAAGAATGTGGAAGGAGAGAAAATCCCAAAGGACAGTTCCAAGACTGCAGGAGAAAAGAAACATCTGTCTCCGGCAAGAGACACTGCACAAACTGTTCAACAATTTTTGAGCAAAGAAACAATAGAGATCGATGAACCGGAGCTACTACAAGGCCCATTCAACTTTGATTCCCTCTCTCCGGTGCAGACAATGAAGATAGCCTCATTTGCAAATGCTAAGGCAAATGAAAAGCTCCTAAAGTCTCATATGGAAGACTGTGAGTTGATAGAGGTTGCTTCCGGAGTGCTTGAGAAGATTATGCCATCGGTCCAGATAGATCCGACAGCCTCCTCTTCCAGTAATCTCAAAACCTTAGTCAGCAGTGTTAATACACATTTTGAATCTTTAGAAAAATCAGCTGAAGAAAAGGTTCGGAAGGAGTTTTTGGATAAAAGGTTCTCCGAGGTTCAGGGTTTGATCATTAATGATAGCAGAAACATGAACATTGGGATAAAGAGCTTAGAAAATGCTCTTAAGGATGGCAGTGAAATATACAAATTTTGTATCTCCTGGTCCAAGGTAACAGTGGACATTGAGAAGAAAATAAAAGCGCAAGAGGACACACTACTAAGCTTGTCTCAAAGTTTTGATCCTCTTTCTTCCTCTATAACAAATCAAGAATGTCAGACTATTGCAGTCTTGAGTGAAATCAAGAAATTGGAGAAGGAAAGGAAAAATAGAATAAGCAGGTTGAGTGAGCTCAGGGGGTTAATTGTCCCTAAGCTAGAGGCCATGCATGAGGCCATAGCAGAAGCTCAAATCACAGCCTAGACAAGTGATCCGAAAGATCTAAAAAGGGCAGATGCATTTGCATTTTTGTTGAGTGGTCACATTTCAATTTTGGATAGAATGAAGCAAAGTTGGGCTACAGAACTGATCCAACTGAAGACATCTTTTGCAGACATTCTTCAGTATATGTGAGTATGTAAATATGCGGCTATGTATAGAAAATTTTTGAAAATTTTGGTGTGCGGACCCTACCCTTTACCATTGATGTCAAAGGGGGAGTGAGGAGCAGTGAAAAATGAGGAATCCAACTAAGGGGGAGTTCCAGAAATTGTATATAGAGCATCAGCCAAGGGGGAGCGTAGTATAAACACTTAGTCATTTTTCACTAAGTGTTGCCATCAATGCCAAAGGGGGAGATTGTTGGCAAGAGACACTATATGGATTCATGGTTGTTGTCATTGATGGCAACAAAGGTCATCCCACATATCTGCAAGTTATGGTGTGTCTCTACTAGAAGTCAGAATGAAGATTGTTGTGGTCTGGTGAACAAGAACAGAGCATGTGGCAAGGTCCGACAGATTGGTCCGGATCTCTCAGAGGAAGTGTCTTGGTGCAATGCGGATTTGGGGAAGTTAAGAGGACTACCTTGAGTAGTATATTCCAAGGATTTAGCCTCCGGTGATGAACAAAGAAAAAGATATGAATAGTTGAGTACCGGATTCCTGAGAGACAGTGAGAACAGAGGAAGAACTAACTGACAGAGTATCAGACTATTTTCTGGATGTGTTACTGTTGATGGTAAAGGTTGTGAAGGCATGAATCATGTTTGGCCGACATGATTAATGATATCTACAAGTATATGCTTGATCCGCATTGCTTGGTGAGCAAGGATTCAGCCGACAGAACAGAGTTTGTAAGAAACTAGACTGTTCCGGATGCCGACTAGAAAGGTGATGAAATTACTTGTGCGGATATATATAGAGGATGGATTTAGTTGTGAAGTGCGGAATTGTGTGATGGTGTATGCGAATAAGTGCAGAACAGAGCAGAAGTAGTAAGAAAGATCCGGTATGTGAAAGGATAGCAGAATAAAGAACAGAGGAAAGATGAAGTGCAGCAGATCAGTGTATTGAGCCTAACCAGAACTAAACTCCAGCATATATAGATGCTTCCAATCAGTTCAAGACTGTGATTCTTATCACTTTGTAGACAGTGTGTCTCCTTGTAGGCAGTGGGCCTCTTTGTGAGCAGTGTGCTCGGGCAGTGAGCCCTAATTGGCAAGTGCCATTTTGTAATTCCTTATTCTTCTAACAGAGAATAATCTTTGGGTTAATCACCCCGTGGTTTTATCCCTTAACAAGGTTTCCACGTCAAAAAATTGTGTCATGTGTTTTTCATTTCATGGTAATGTTTGTTTGTTTGATTCAATGCTGCATTGATTAATAAGAAAGTTCAAAAGAAGAAATAATTAGGATAACTGATTCACCCCCCCCTCTCAGTTATCAACAATTCTTAGCTAATTGTCAAAAAAATAACTGGATCATATCAAGCTAAGCATGATAAGCTATCTCAATATCGTGAGTTTGCATTATCTCTCTTAAAACAATTCACATCATATTTAATCAACACTATTCCCAGGAAAGACAATCAACATGTGGATGCAATGACAAGCATAGCTTCGCTTATATCCCCTAATGATTCTCTTGAGGAATTTACTTTCGTTGTTCATAATCTTAAAACATTGACAATTGAAGATCCTACAGTTGTGAATATAGAACTTTGTGGTAATACATACATTGATGAATGATTCTCCTATATATTCAATTATTTGCGTGATGGAACTATTCCTAATTCAACATCTAAGAATGCCCGAATCCATTTATGAAAACTAGCAACGCGAAACGTTATACTATCAAATGCCTTATATCGACGAAGTTACAAGGGTGTTTTACTCCAATGTTTATGTAATTCAGAGATTCCGATAGCTTTAGAAGAAGCTCACTCTTGTGCCTGTGGAGGGCATTTTGATGGAAAGTCCTTGGTGTAAAAATTGTTACGAATGGGCTACTATTGGCAACATATGGAACAAGATTCCTTTGCTTATGTCAAGAGATGCCCACAATGTCAACAACACAAACACCTAATCCATGCTCCTGCTCAAGAGCTTCATGCCTAGGTGTCACCATGGTCATTCTCTATTTGGGGATTGGATCTAATTGGTAAAATTTCCCCACCCTCCTCTCAAGGGTATACATTCATCATTACTGCCACTAATTATTTTATAAAGTGGGTCGAAGCAGTCCCCTTGCGATCTACGACTACCGATGTAATCAGTCGATTTATACAAGACAACATTATTTCTTGATTCGGAATACCTTCCTCCCTTGTTTCAGACAATGGTACGCCATTTAAGAACAAAGATGTGAAAAAGTTCCTCAAAAAATATCATATACAACATCGCTTCTCTACGCCTTATTATCCTTAATCAAACGGTCAAGTAGAAGCTTCAAACAAAGTCATTGGATAGATTTTACTGAAAACTGTTAATAAACATCAGAAAGATTGGCATGCTCAATTATCTTACGCATTATGGGCTTATAGAACAAGAATTCAAACACCTACTAGTAATACATTGTATAATCTTATCTATGGCGTAGACACGATAATGCCTTTAGAGTTAGAAATTCCTTCCCTAAGAATTTCCCTAAGAGACATCATGGATGACAACATGGAACGTGAGATAAAACTACAAGAGCTTGAGATTCTTGACGAAAAGTGAATTAACGCTCTCAAACACCTCAAGGCCTATCAAAAAGGTATACAACGATCCTATAATGCCCAAGTCATACAACGTTCATTCGACATTGGGGATTTAGTCCTTTACAAAAATCAATGCAATGTAAACACACCACCTGGCGAAAAAAGATAAGTTTGGCCCAAATTGGCTTGGACCGTATATAATCACTAAAACCTTTAGATCTGGAGCATATAAATTAGCTGATGAGCAAGGTAGGCCACTTAAAGAACCCATTAATGCAGCACACCTCAAAAGATTTTATGCTTAAAGATTTGATGTTAAATGTTCCTAAGCCAATTTATTATATAGATTAGCTTCAATTTTGACAAAATGTTACTATTTTGTCTTAATTCATTTAGCATTACACCTTTGTTCAGTTGATCATTGTTGTATCTCGTTTAAGTATTCTTTGCTTAGATCACTTTGGTATTAACTGAATATAGCATTATAATTTAGATTATGTGTAAAATGCTTGATCATTGTGCTTATTACTATATGTTCTTTTAAGAATTGTTAGTATATCACAATAGCATTAATTATAGCATTTAAATATCATCACTAGTTGCAAAAATTACATGTGATAGATAAAAAACTGTTACACATAGATGAAAAGAAATAAACATTATATATATCCTCAGTTTTAAATATACAGCCGAGTCGACTATCCCTCACGACAAAATGGGATGTCGTGGTGCCTAAAATCTATACATCACATAGCTGAACCTCGATCGCCGGTACCCTCAGGCCCTCATGGTGTGTGAGTGATAGAGGCCTGACCATGTGTGGCTATGAATCACAAATGACTCCTAGAGATGCTTGCGATTGTAACCCCTCTCATCTCACCTCTCATCTCTATCATCTGCTCATGTGCCTCCTGGTACATCTTGTGGTACTGATCTCTCTCAGACTGAACCCTATCACTATCAGCTCTCGCCTGACAAACCTCATGCAGTAAGAAATCACTGACAACTGGCTCTCCCTTTGATGTAGGTACCGCTACCGTCTGCTCTTGTGGTGCCCTAAGCTCAACTTCGGTGCACTCATCTCTCTATCGTAACTCATCTCTCTCCTGTACAGATTGCTCTAGCATAGCCTCTATAGTGGTCATGTACCAGACGAATGACATAAATATCTCTACATGTCACCTAGCGGATGACCATGGTGAATAACCTACCCATACTCGCTGCTCTGAAACATCTGTGGGTACTATGTCTGCTATGATGTGACCCAAAAAGTCTTGCCAAGCATTCATCCCAACTACAAAATAGAGGATAAGATAGATATTAGAATCCCATATAAACATCACAAATAATAAACTATACAAAGCATCAAAATAATAAATCAAACCTAACCTAGATCTCCATCTCGTCAGAATGGATCTTAGATCAATGAAGGTGTGATGAGCTCTGCAATCTGATCTACAGCTGGGGGCACATACCTATTACACTCCCCCCACTCTCTCTGACTAGGTCTCACATTGCCTGCAGGTATAGGACCACAAGCCCTAGACCGCGGTCTCGACTCGGTCTCCTTGTCAGCGTTTGCCTCCTGCTGGCCCTGTCGTGGTCTCGCTTTGAAGATGTACTGTGGTGGGACCTCCTTTGACTAATCCTCATCATCCTCCATATCCTCATTGAGATCGTAGCATCCTACAAAATCACTAACATCTTCCTCTACCCCTGTGTCACTAGCGTGACTGACACAAGGTCGAGCATCACCTGTAGGGTGACTAGGTGGAAAGATAGGAGTAGGTCGTGTTGTATGCCACCAAGTTTGATATGCTCGGGTACAATAGATGTCATCTATGTCTAACACTGGCTCTGCACCCTCAGGACTCTCATCATCACTAAGTGGCACATCTGCCATTATTGGTCGTCGGATGCTATTTGCCCTGACTGCACTACACACAGCACGCGCGTAGCTCAGATGTACTGCAGGAACATCCTGTATCTATCTAAACTATCGTACCACCTTGTCAAAATAGAACCAAACCATGACATGATCGAGGTGACCGACCATCAGCCGATCCCTCTGCATCCTCGCTAACTGCCTCTGCTGGCCAGGCCATTCGATGTAGTCGCAATATGGTCTCTAAATGATGTCACCAGGCTGTAATCTATCAAAAATAGCTCTCCAGTATAATAGATCCCCGTGCCTCCAACACCTGACCACTGGATAGATGTAAACATGTGGATGGGTGAATGTTGCCTCTATAAGATAACCCACCGGTCATGTGCACCTGATGTGCTCAAAAGGCCAAACCTGTAGTAATGTGTAGATCATCAGACTATGCATGTCATAATGGACATATCGCTCCAAGTCGCAGTGAAGGTGCGCAAGCATACTGCACCCCCAAGCATAGACTGTCTGATGCTCCTCCATCTCCCTAATGGTGTGAATGAGACCCACATGTAGGTGAGTTCCTCATCCATCTGGCGCAATGGCTAATGTGACTATGACTATCATAATCCTTCGCAGTAAGGGAATGCCACCACATCCATGCTCTAGAAGTCGGAGCTGAATGTGTCCTCGTTCTGCCTGAGAAACAGTGTGGCCCAAGCAGTACAACTGACTCTCGTAGGTGTACCTCGCTAAGTGATGTCCTATTATCCTCACTATCTCTCCTCAGATGGGAAGTTGAAGGATCATGTATACATCCTCTAGTGTGATGGTCATCTCACTTGTAGGTAAGTGGAATGTGGAGGTATTTGCATCCCACCTCTCCATCAGTGCCATCAACATAGCATAGTGGAATCTGATTGTGGGCATATCAAATACCCATAATAGGCCCACCGTCTGTAGGTGCTCTCTCTCTATAGTAGATAATGAATTGGCACGCTCTCATAGAAGCGCCATTAGGTGACCGCCTATGTGCTCACGTAACTCAGGGACATCTTGCAGGTTGAAAAGTAAACAAGAACATCAGAATCTCCTCAGAAGCTGAAAGCAGCTATAGAAGATAGATAAAGAGTGCATGTGCCTAGGGCTCATGTCCTTTGTGGACCCAGGCACCCCAGGAGACTAGGGCACTCCAGAGGGACACTGGTCCACTTGTGGGACTAGGGCACCCCAGAGAGACTCTGCCGCCCTAGGTGGACCTGGGCACCCCTCTTAGGGACCCATGTCCATTCCTCCCTCTTGGCACAGTAAACGATAAAGTCAAAACAAAAGTACAATAAAAGATAACAGAAGCGTAATATTAGGACCCTACCTCAGCCTCGAAATGCCTCTCCACTACTTGGGCTCGAAGCATCTCCAGTTGTGGTGGCTGGTACGGGCGTCGGTTCGACATGGTTGTCTTCTTCTCTTTCTCTCTCTCCTCTACTTTTTCTAAAATGACAAGAAACAAGAATGAGTAAGTGATAAGTGACAACTCCCCTTTACATAATGTAAATGAGTGAGAATTCCTATCCCTAACTAGGTACAAGATTGATCTCTTTTACTCTTGAGCCCTTATCTTGAGTTGTCGAACTCTGATTTTTGCGTCATTAGTTGCATTGTAATCTTGGTTCCGCTCTCTTTCTTACACAATGTGTTGTGTTTGAGCATTGTTTCTTTAAATGACCCTCATAACACATTTCTCATCAAGTTCCCCTCGAAATCAACGCATGTGGATATCTCCTTGTTTCTCCTTTTCAGACTAAGCAAGCAGAAACAAGGGGGGCATATATCTCCCTTGATTTCCTCCCTCATCATGTCTCATCACTCAACCCCCTTAGTGTTTTTGGTACTGACTCATCAATGCTGGTTGCAAGTTGATTTGATTTTTGATTTTCTTACAAAAATATTCCTTTATAGGTTACGGTTTCTAACTTTGTGGTCATGCAGAATTATAGACTTGGGGGCTTCTTCCTTCTTGATGACAATACTTTTGCTTCCTCTACAGTATCCTTTTCAGTATCCTTTTCATGATCGATGTATTTACTTTCCTTTACTTGCATATGTACGTAGTGTCATATGGCCACTAAAGTGGGGGCTAAATGTAACATCAGAAATTGTCCTCCTGTATGGTATGGTACAATTTCCCTCAGTTTAGCTCCTCGCTTTGGGTGACCTCTCAACCTTTTTGTTTTTGACCTTCCCAAAACCCTGATTGACTAAGTCTAGTTGCAAAATGTTCACTTTTTGAGGTGACCTCTTAATGGAACCTAGAAAGGGAATTTGAATTATAGGTCCGTGGGACCCCCAAAAAGTAGATCTGAGTGGAAAATCAGGGCTTGGACTTGGGCGCCCACGCCCTAGTCCTCCCCTGTTTCCTGGGATTTCAAATTTTGGCGGGATGTTGGCTCCCGCCATATGCCTCGGGATTCTGTTTTCAAATTCTTAGTTTTAACGCGATATCGGGACATTATTTCAAAATTTGAATTTCCCTAAAGTTAGATATAAAAAGACATTTGAAAATCATTTTTATACACACAATTCTTATGCAAGATTGAAGCCAAAACTCTGCCAAAATTGCCATTGAAGATCAGTGACTTGTTGAAGCTTTCGAAAGTATTTTATATTTGCAATCATGGAGACAATGGATGGAGATTAGGAACCAAGATCTTGAGACTATCTTGCTCTTCCTAGGGTTTGTACACCCTTTGTATGATCAGGAGAAGGGTTGAAGCCTCCAACATCGAGCTTGGAGATCATCCGCGGACATTGCTGATTCGCCTTCTTGTTCATGCAAGTCTTCTTTTGTTTTCATCTCCTTGAGGTGAAGTTGTATGTGTTTATTGATTCAAAGCAAGTTGTTGATCTTCCCTTGATTGAGACATCTAAGGTTTGATATTTTTGCATACATATTGTTAGGTCTGCACACACTTCTGCAAATCTTTATCTCTGGCTATTGTTGAGGTAGAAATACTGAAGACGGGGCTTGACCGAGGCAAGCTCCTATATAGCCACAACATCTTTCTCCTTCTTTTGTAGGTGCAGATCATATTTTACAGGTTTTTCCGGAAAGAAGCTATAGAAAGGAGGATATTGCGGGTACAGTTGCCACAGACTTTTGAATTTCTAGATTCTGACACTTGCGGGACTAAGGAGTGGGTGCCCTATTCCAACTGGGGGAAATTTTTGAGATCTGGAAGCCATTTGGGAGTGCCAGACAACTTGTGCAGAGGATTTTCTGTGTCAGGAACTTTTAGGACTAAGGAATGGGCGCCCTAGTCTAGTGAGCCCTCAAAATCTAGGTGCACAGTCTCTGAAACTCTTTCTCCACATTTCTGTGATCAGTTTTGCCTGTTTCATAACTAATTTTTGAATATTTTTGATTTAAGGCATAATTAGGGTTTTATATGGTTTATGGACAAAAACACTTAACAAAACCTTAGTTGGGCTCTTGAAATCAGATAATGCGAGCATAAGGGATAGACAAGTAACTCATAGATTGACCCCACATTCAATCCTTGTCCTCCCAATGTTTAGCTTGGTGAAATAGTAGTACCTAACCTAGTTGAGGCAAAGCTACAATTTTTCCACTAAATAGGTATATGCAGAACATAGTTCTCAATCCATACTGAGTATTCATGATGTGAAGTCTACAGAGGAGTCTTTCATAGGACCCGTAGGCTTCATTTTTCAAGTAGTTCTTTCATGTTTTGGAGCTGTATAAGAAAAAATTAGAGCATTGTAACTCAGTTTTCTCAGTCACAACACTGAGAAACACACTTTGTAACAGATTTTTCAAAGCAACGACACATATTTCTATCTTGTATCTGTTGTAAGAACACATTTTCTCAATAAAATTTCAATATTTTTCATTCTTAATAGTTGTTTCATTATGTGGAAATGAATGATTATTTTTTTCTGTGTTTTATGTTTAAACCTCAAAAGCATTGTCTCATTTACAACACTTTTAGGCATAAATTAGTGAACAAAAATAATTAAATAAACTACCAATTGACTAAATATATTACCACCTGATAGAAATCAGTTAATAAATATGACTAAATATACTACCAGTTGATAGAAATCAGCAAATAAATATACTACCAATTGATAGAAATCAATGAATAAATATGACTAAATCAATGACTAAAAATATACTACCAAATAAATGACTGGCAATAAAATACTAATGGTCACATGACCAAGCTTAGTGAATAATATGACTAAATATATGACTAAATTAACAACTAAATATACTACCAAATCGATCAATCAAAATGATCGAATAAATGACTAAACTTGGTTTAGTCATAAATTTGGTTGCGTTATAAATGACTGGAAATAAACTACTAATAGTCACGTGACCAAGTTTAGTCATTTATAAGCAATTTTTAGTGATTTTTTTAATCACATATTGTTGTTTCTGTACTAGTGCATCACTGTCAAAATCTCACATTGAACCATGTAACCAAGCTATCCATGACATCATGGTAAATAACATGCTATGAGTCCCAATAACCAACTATCTAGGCACTCTAATCATCCATCCTCTCATTCTAGTGCAATATACCAATGCACAAATGACCACAAACAAGGGCAACTAACAAAGTCTGCATCAACATTGAAAAGACCTATGGATATAGATAATCCACATTTGAGTCATCCCATTACAATCAATGGGTTGCACCTACCCAAAAACTACATAACTCGTAGGTCCCAAACTGATGCAACATGCAAACTCATCATCACATTAATAACTTGCAAGATGAGATAACAAAGAAGATAACCTATAGACCTTAAGACTCAAACACCAGATCAACCCCAAATTTGATTTATTAAACAAGTCCATAAATGAGTAACCACCGTCAAGGAACCAATCAAACATCCAAGAGATCTGAACAACCTCCTAAATCTGAACCACACCACTACCTGTAAACATTAATCAATCAAATCATCACAACCTAAACCTGTCAACTGCATACATGATCATGTCATGCCAACGCTCAAATTTATATGCATATCCATGACACCATAGTCATCACCATCACTATACATGTACTCAACTCCCATTGAAATGAGACTCAAGTCTCACATGTGTATCACTCATGTTCTCAAAATAGAATACAACCTATGTACCTATCTCCATCAAATTCCATACTCTGAAAACACCTATAAACCTATATCAAGAAACATCAATTCTGATAACCTATTGTAATATCATTTTAGTCTCATTAAAACATGCACTCCCACACGTTTTCACCCAATAATTCATCCAGATGCTCACACAATCACACCTCGAATCTTAGGCTCCTACAAGTGCTCAAACAAGTATAATCATCTCTCTTCTCATCGAAGTGAAAAAAACACCTGATCCACTATGTATTATGTGGCAAATGCTCTTTATCAGCTATTCAAAATCCAAAATATGATTTCCTATGCACAAGTTAGGACCAATTAACCATTCTAGAGAAATGCTAAGCTTTAGGTACTAAATTTTGACTCAAACAATAAAATCTAATGACCAAAGTTGTACCACTATGTAGTGGTTGGAGAGAGCTTTCCAACACCTATAAGAAGTCAAAAATATGATACCATGGGTGAAAGTTATGTCATGTAGAAGAAAAAGACCGTTTGAGGGCTAGAAGGGGCCCAAAGGACCTTGTTGATATAGTCCGTACAATTGCTGATGGAAGCATGACATCATTGCTAATGTCATCGGTAGTGTTGGGTTGCGTAGGGGTGGTGCAGGGTTGATGTCATTGTCTTTGCTAGGATGGTCGTCGATATATTTCAAAGAAGTTTTAAATTTGTTTTGATTTTTCAAATTTGAAATCTTATATTCATGAACCCAACAAGAAAACAAATTTTGGTTTAATTTTTAATTGTTTAACAGTCTGTGGGGGGCTATAGGTCTGGTAGGCCTGACTGGGGCATGTGACCAAGGCCCAGGGCCTTGCTGACCATGGTGACTGCCAGCCAGTTGGGGCTTACAACCTTTGGCATTTTGGCATATTGTAGTACCATAGACCACAAAATCTGTCCTCTGCACATTAAATCCTACCATACCTGTACCCTATACTCCAACTGTCAACCATCGATTTATTTTTTTTTAAATTTTCTTCTATAGTTTTCTAACATGATTTTTAAATCAATTTTTTTTCAAATAATTTTTCCAAAACTATAGAAATTTTGCAATGATATTTTTTAAATTTTCTTTTTTGCAAGTTCGTACATTGTATGATCATATGACTGAGCATAGGGGAGGGGGCTTTTTTTTTTCTCTGGGCCCTGGTGGCTAAAATATCTCAATTTTTATATCATTTTTCATCTCTCGGGCCTTCAAGATCCAATGGTGAGGTCTATTGTGTTATAGGAGGTCATTTTCCACAACTTCCTCCATAAAATCTTCATATAGTGAACACCCAAGAAAACCCTTTCTGTCATATCTTTTTCAAACCCCATATCTGCAAAAAAAAACCACAAATATGCAAACCCCAAAACCCCAAATCTACATTTTCACAACCTACACAAAACCCTTATACCTTGAAATGTCTTAAATCTTTCCAACATTCCCATGGCTTCAACCTTACATCAGATCTACTCAAACAATGGTTAAACAAAACCAGGGACCTCACACCTCCCTCATCGACAACCATGGCTTTGATAATGAGTCTTAGGAAATTAACCAGGTTGATCAAACCATTTCCTACATTACCCTATGAGAGAAGATGATGCATACAAGCTTACAAAATAGCCATAATGCAAAGATCAAAAGATACACCACAAGATAACACAAGATATACCCTGGGAAAACCCTCAAGGGGGAAAACCTACCCTCCAAAGGCATCCACACTCAATGTATTATTTAGTAATGAAACATTACAATACACTTATAGAGTTTCTATGAACACTTCTAAAACATCAAGCTCCTCCAATGTATCCTCCATGTGTCCAAGAAAAATGGGTAACCATGCAATCCACACATCCAATGGCATGCTTCACATATGCACTCTTCAAGAGAGCTCAATACAAATGACTAGCCAACCCCAACCACTAAATATGTGCTTGCTTTTTATAGAATCAAGCTCACACAAATACAACCAAGTGGTGTTGGCTAAACCATGTTCTCAAAACCATGAGAGCATAAAACCATTGACCCTAAAATTAAATATTTACCATAAATATTAAATATTTGGCCTATGTCTCTCACACAAAATATCTAACCAATGTTACGTACAACTTTACAAGTGGACCCAAATAAATATTTAATGTGACAAAACACATCACTAAAGATGCACCACAAATAAATATTTATTTTACATAATTAAAATATTTATTTCTTGTGCAAGGTGTACAACACAACACCTTTTCCTAACATGTAGTTATTACAAAACCACTTGAAAACATTCAAACCTTGAGAATCACTTGAATGTCAAGAATTTAGGCTTTTGGGGAACAATAACACTCTTGCAAGTCTTTGCCTACAAAACCCTTGGGCAAACATTATTTACCCTAGTGCAATGGCAATAAGAAACTTCAACAAGGTGATAGGAATGGAGAAATATGCAAAAACACAACATTTGAACTAATGCATAAGGGTTTTGTAGACAAAGGCAAAGTAGTTACTTAACCATTGCAAATGTATAGAGAACCAGGAAATATGAGTTGAGGTGTTAGGAAAGCAGGGATTGCAAGCACATATTTAACTAAAGTTTGTAATTATTACAAGACTACCTGAAAACACTAAACCCTAAGAATCACTTGAATGTTGGGAATCTAGACTTTTAGGGAACAATAACACTCCCAAAGATGCTTTTTCCTACAAAACCCCCAAGAAAATACTTAAACCCTAATGCAATTTGGCAACAAGAAACTCCGACAAGGTGACAATTGTGGAAAAATATGCATGTGATAGGATTTGAACTAATACACAAGAGTATTGTAGTTTAATATTCAACCAAAATATTTGCAAACTAAGTGGTGCCAATGCCAAAGATATACCAAGTGCTAATGGTGAAATTATGAAAGCCAAAAAATGAGTCCAGAATAACAAAAAGACTTAAACAATTGGAACATTACTTACACATGGAATTGTTCCCCACATAAACAACTAGCAATAACAAAGGAGACTCAAACCCAATGAGACACCATGGTGTAGTCACGGTTAGGAGGGTCCACAAAGTGAACAGTCTAGATCATGCAACAAGAGTAAACACAACGGAAAAAACTCAAAGATAGAAAGCAAATACAGATTCAATCATTCAATATATCATAGATTCAAAATACAAATAGGCCGGCAACATGCGGGCTTACAATTAGGGCTCACAGGCTTGATTCCTCAGTTACAATATATGTACAGGATATAGCTTTGAAGTTCCTTCGCATTGAATTCAAATTATCCAACTTGTTAATTATACTAACTACTTTCCTAGGCATCTATTACATGATTATATATCATCTCCGAAACACAAGATTCCTCCATGTCAACCAAGGATGGCTACAAACTCTAATGAAAGAGATGTAACATGTGTACATAGATAGGTCAGACCTAAACAGATGGGAATCCTCCACAAGTGAATGGAATAGCATGCGGATCTTAGGGAAGGTTGGCCAGGTTCTAAACAACATTGAATGATGTGTCATTTAGCTTTGCAAGTTGTGAAAGTGCTTCGCAAATCTTCTCATTTAGCTGATTGTCAGAGACTACAAGGATGCTCTGTTCTAAGAAAATAGTCAATCTTCTGATAGCGATATCTTTCTGGTACCTGATCCAAATGATCTGAATTTTGGATATGATGTGCATGAAGGTGTCTAGATGCTAAGTCCAGCTCTGTAAGGTCTAAAATGAAACTATGGTAGAATGCGGACCAAAATAATGAAACTACTACTGACTGAACTGAACTAGAAAATGAAAAGAAAAAATTGAAATGCAAATATTTTTGGTTGATGCAAGATTGCTCTTGAACCAGGGATGCTCTTGCATCAGACATTCGGGGTTGTTGAAAAAGTGAGTCCCTCACTTTGTTAGGGCTAGAGGAAAACCAAGATGGTCAACCTCAGCCTGAGAAATCCAAGATGAGTCTTCTTCTAGTCTTCCTTTCCACTTTACCAAATATTCCTTGTATTATCTTCCTCTAGTGCTACGTCTAATTCTACTATCCAAGATGTCTTGAATCTGCTCTAGTGCTTGTTGTGGTAAATGCTTCTTGAAATCTTCTTCCATGTTGTCACTGAACTCTACTTCATGATACTGATATAGGTCTACAATGTTGAAAATAGGTGATATATCCAATGTCTCCGGTAACTCCACTTCATATGCATTTCATGAATCAAACTTTCTCAGTATCCTACATGGTGCAAACTTCCTCATCTTCAACTTGTTATTGTCTTGCTCTAGTGCTGTGTCCAATTCTACTATCCAAGATGTCTTCAATCTGCTCTAGTGCTTGTTGTGGTAACTGCTTCTTCAAATCTTCTTCCATGTTGTCACTAAACTCTGCTTCATGATACTGATATAGGTCTACAATGTTGAAAATAGGTGATATATCCAATGTCTCTGGTAACTCCACTTCGTATGCATTTTATGAATCAAACTTTCTAAGTATCCTACATGGCCCAAACTTCCTCATCTTCAACTTGTTATATGCTCCAACTAGAAATCTTTCTTTTCTCAGATATACCATTAATTCATCTCCCACTGAAAATTCTTTTTGTCTTCTCTTCTCATCTAATTGCTCCTTATACTTATTGTTCATCTCCTCCAAATGTTTCTTAACTTGGTTATGTACTCTCTCCATGTGTCCTACAAATTCTTCTGCCTCTGTACTCTTTTTGTCTTCCATACTGATATCTCTCAACTCGGCTACTCGTCTAGGGTTAGTTCTTGTCACAATCTCAAATGGTGCTCTTCTAGTGCTCCTATTCACTGAATTATTGTATGCAAACTCTACTTGTGATAGAATCAAATCCCAATTTCTTGCCTTTTCTCCAACCAAACATCTCAACAAGTTTCCCAAACTCCTATTTACTACCTCTGTCTGTCCATCAATCTATGTATGAAATGTTGAACTAAAATTCAAGTATGTCTTCATCTCCTTCCAAAGTGTCCTCCAAAAGTATCCAAGAAATCTTGTATCTCTGTATAAAATTATACTCTTAGGTAATCCATGCAATCTCACAATCTCTTTGAAAAATAGGTTAGCCACATGCACTGCATCAGTTGTCTTCTTACAAGGTATGAAATGTGCCATCTTTGAAAATCTGTCCACCACTAGAAATATTGAATCATGTCCCCTCTATGTCTTCAGCAATCCCATTATGAAATCCATGCTTATGTCTTCCCAAGGTCTCTCTGGTACTATCAAAGATTTGTACAATCCAGTATTCTGACTACTTCCTTTTGCAACTTGACATGCTCTACAACTCTGCACAAATTTCCTTACATCCTTATATATCTAAGGCCAAAGTAATTTTCACTTATCAAAGCCACTGTCTTATCAATGCCAAAATGTCCTACCAATCCACCACTATGCGTCTCTTTGATCAAATTGTCTCTCATTGAACTTCTCGGTATATATAGCTGATTTCCTTTGAAGAACATATCTTCTTGAATGAAATAATCCAACCACTTACTCCTATCTATCACAATAGGTTCCTTGCATGCTTTCCACGGTTCTGCAAAATCAAGATCTTTCTCATACATGTTTCAACTCCTCAAAACCTAATACATCAACTCTCATCTCTGTCAGCAAGTTCCTTCTTCTACTCAAGGCATCTATAGCTTTGTTTGATTTTCCACTCCTATGCTTCAACACAAAAGTATAACTCTACATGAACTCTACCCATCTCATATGTCTCTGATTTCGCTTTCCTTGACTATTCAAATACTGCAAAACTTGATGATCTGTATACAACACAAACTCCTTAGGTAACAAATAATGTCTCCACTTCTTCAAGGCTTGAATTATGGCATAGAACCCCTGATCATAAACTGAATATCTTTTCCTTGCATCATTCAACTTCTCACTAAAATATGCTACAGGTCTACCTTCTTGACTTAACACTGCTCCGATTGCATTTCCACTTGCATCACAATCTACTTGAAATACCTTATTGAAGTTCGGTAATGCCAACACAGGTTGCTTAGTCACTTTCTGCTTTAACAATTCAAAACTTTTATTTGCTTCTGATGTCCACTTAAAGTCTTTTCTGTCACCTCTCATTATCTCTGTCATAGGGTTACATACTAAAGTAAAATGATCCGACTTCTCCAATGCTCTCAGGTGTAGGCCACTCAATAATTTCTCTTACTTTCTCAGGGTCCATCTTCAATCCTTCTGCATAAATCACAAATCCCAAGTAAACCAATTCTTTTTTCATGAAACTACACTTCTTGATGTTTATCAACAATTTCTTTTCTCTCAGTCTCTGCAACACTTGTCTCAGGTGCCACAAATGTTCTTCTTTTGTCATATTGAAAATCAAAATATCATCCAAATATACAGTATTAAACTTACCCAAGAATTTCTTTAAAACTTCATTCATCAATCTCATGAAAGTACTTGGTGTATTTGTCAATCCAAAAGGCATCACTAACCACTCATACAATCCTTCATTTGTCTTAAAAATAGTCTTCCATTCATCTCCTTCCCTAATTCTGATATGATGGTATCTATCTTCAAGTCTATCTTTGTGAAATATTTTGCTCCACTCAAACAATCCATAATATCATCCATCCTAGGTAAAGGGAATCTATACTTAACTATGATCTTGTTTATTGCTCTAGAGTCTATACACATTCTCCATCCTTCTTCAATGCTAACACTGTAGGTACTATATAAGGACTCAAACTTTCTCTGATCAAACCTTTCCTTAACAAATCATGTATCTATCTATTCGATTCTTCATTCTCTACTGGTGTCATTCTATGTGCTGCTTTGTTAGGCAAACTAGCTCTAGGTATAAGATCCATGTGATGACTAATACTTTTGATTGTTGGCAATCCTTTAGGTACATTATCTGATATCATGTCTTCATACTCTGTTAGCAACTCAGTTATCTCCTCCGGTTGTGATTCTTCAGTCTCTGTCTTCAGGTTTCCTGGCTTCTTAGGAATGAAAGCATAACACATATTATCATGTCTCAACCAAACAGATTCTAGCATTCCCACATACTTCACTCTTAGTATCATCTTCCAAAGGAATCAAAGTAATTCTCTTTCCATTTGATGTTATAGTATTTGTATTCTTCCTTCCATCATGTATAGCTTTCCTATCATACTGCCATGGTCTACCCAACAAATTGTACCTTATGATCATCTTAAATCCATGCTATCTGATATGGCTTAGTGTGTTTCAATCTTTCCAACTTTGGCTTAGTCACCATCTCCTTTGAAACTAAATTATCTAATCTACCACTATCAATTATAACTTTACAACATTTACCTCCTAATTTGCATCTGGTTCTGAACAAACTTTTCCTTTGCAATGGTTCCTCATTTGTCTCTGCTTGAAATAGTGCTCTCCTCATGACAAGTGATTCTCCTTTCTCAGGTATACCAACTAAACAGGGGTCACCTAGTTCAATAGGTTCTTCTACATAAGCTGTTCTTCCACTATTCTTTGTCTTCTTTCTTGTACTTCCTTGGTTACATTCAAATGCTCTATGTCCTTCACCTCCACACTTAAAACAGGTTCCTCTGAATGTTCTCCTATCAGGTCCTCTTCCATCTCTTCTGTATCCTTCACTCTGGTATGAACTAGGCTTTCCTCTATAGTAGAAAGTTTTGTCATCTC
This sequence comes from Cunninghamia lanceolata, assembly GCA_027924645.1. Lineage (NCBI taxonomy): Eukaryota > Viridiplantae > Streptophyta > Pinopsida > Cupressales > Cupressaceae > Cunninghamia > Cunninghamia lanceolata. Next base: position 2,352,585 of record BSBN01000847.1, on the reverse strand, counting down.
TCTGGTATGCATTATTATCTCTGTCCTCCTTCTTAAATGTGCTATCTTGTATGTTCTTCTTTGCAAATGATCTCTATCCTCTGGAAAATGTTCTACCTCTCTGAAATTACCTCCTCTACCATTCTGTCTTTGCTCATGCTTCTTGTTCAACTTTTCTTCAACTTTCAAGGAAAACTAATATGCTTCTTCCAATATTTTCATCCTCACCAAACTTAGTTCTTCTTGAATGTTCAATCTCAGTTCATTGATGTATCTAGCCACTTTTTCCTTGCTTGCTTCAGTATGTCCTGTCCTTATGATCATCTTATGAAATTCTTCAATATACTGCACAAATTTCTCCTTTTGTCTCAGGTTCTGCAATTTCTTCAACAGTTCCAACTCATAGTCAGCAGGTATAAACTGATTCTTCAATTTTCTCAACATTCTGTCCCACTTTGTAATCTTCTCTTTTCCTCTTCTGCTTCTATCCAACTAGACTTCTTTCCACCATATAGCATCATGTCCTTTCAACTTTGTCTTTGTAAATTTCACCTTCTCTGGATTTTTAATTTCTTCATACTCAAAGTATTCTTTTAGGTCATTTATCCAATCAATTAGCTCCTCAAGATTCAAATTACCAGTGTAATTCGGTACATCAACTCTAGGTCTTTTCCCAATCTTTGAAATAGCTCACAACATCTTGACTTGATCTGATTCTTCTTTTTCTTCTCCTAGGGTTTCGCCATTTTGATTAGTGGATTGAAATTCTTCATCATCACTTTCAACATTAGGTCAAGGTGTCAATCCTCTTTGCCTATCTTCTTCAACAGGATCCAATCAAACTCACATCATTTTCATCATTTCCATCATCTCATTAATTCTTCCAGCTATAGTACCAACAACAGGTATTCTCCTTTGCGACATCTCTTCCTAGGATTAGGTGTAACTACGTCAAATTTGACGATGGGGCTACAAGGTGACAACTGCCTCACAATCGGCAATCGGTTGACAACATAAGTAGTTTGCCTTAGATTTGGCGATCTATTCACAACAAGATTGTATGGAATGCCTTTGCCAATTTCACTCACTTCACTCCCAAAGGATTCGAACTTCGCTCTGATACCACTTGGTGCAATCACGGTTAGGAGGGTCCACAAAGTGAACAGTCCATATCATGTAGCAAGAGTAAACACAATGGAAACAACTCAAAGATAGAAAGTAAATGCAGATTCAGTCGTTCAGTATATCATAGATTCAAAATACAAACAGGTCGGCAACATGCGGGCTTACAATTATGGCTCATAGGCCTGATTCCTCAGTTACAATATATGTGTAGGATATAGCTTTGAAGCGCCTTCACAAAGAATTCAAATTATCCGACTTGTAAATTATGCTAACTACTTTCCTAGGCATCTATCACATGATGATATATCATCTTCGGAACACAAGATTCCTCTGCGTCGGCCAAGGATGGCTACAAACTCTGATGAAAGAGATGTAATGTGTGTACATGGATAGGTTAAACCTAAACAGATGGAAATCTTTGCAGGTGAATGGAATAGCGTGTAGATCTTAGGGAAGGTCAGCCAAGTTCCAAACAACATTGAATGATGTGTCAATTAGCTCCGCAAGTCTTATCCTCTAGTTGATTGTCAGAGACTGCTAGGATGCTTTGTTATGAAAAAACAATCGATCTTCTGATAGTGATTTCTTTCTGGTACCTGATCCAAATGATCTAAATTTTGGATATGATGTGCATGAAGGTGTCTAGATGCTAAGTCCAACTCTGCAAGGTTTGAAATGAAACTGTGGTAGAATGCGGACCAAAATACTGAAACTGCTACTGACTGAACTGAACTAGAAAATGAAAAGAAAACAAACTGAAATGCAAATGTTTTTGGTTGATGCAAGATTGCTCTTGAACCAGGGATGCTCTTGCATCACACCAATATCTTCCCAAAGACATACCAAGCTCTCGTGCTAAAGACGAAGATGCTATAATAGACTAAATAGAGAAAGAATTTGGTCCACTCTTAGTGTTGCTTGATATCATGCATCTTACTTATCTCTTACCTACCGTATAAAAGCATTCATAGAGTGTGGAGGCATTGCAAAAAAACACTACCTATTCCTGTTCGTGTAATGTTTTGTAGAGAACCACATTTTTTGGGTCCAAATGAAGACTGTCATGCATGCATCTCATATTTGTAGGGATTTTCTAGCTTATACATGGTATACACCACCATTTTGAAGATTAAATTTTAATGATTTTTTAGGGAGTATTGTTTTTTGGGAGTTACATTTAAATTATTATTTTTAGAACAAAAAAGTGCCAAATTGAAAAAGTTATTTTAACTCCATTAACATATATTCCTTCGAGGAGTTATTTTAATTTTTATCTCCTGCCTTGGTAAATTTTGTGTAGTCCACCTTGGCTTCTATTTGATTTTCCATTGATTTGATAATTTTAATAAAATAATTAGATTTCTATTTAGGTTCACAAACCATTTTTCAAATCCTTCTTTCATTTAAATAATTAACTTATGGCAGGCCCATCAGAGTCCACATCATCACTCTTTGCAAACTTTCATGATAAGTTCTGCACTCCCTAATTGATCCTTTTGATGGAGCAAGTTAGAGAGAGTTTAAGTTTGCAAGTTCAACGACTGCCAGCCTTTGCATTCCTCAGGCATGCACTTTTTCCTTCTCTATAGAAGAAAGCTCCAAGTTTTCCATTTTGGGTATTTAATTGAGCTCGTAGTTATAAATACCACATTAAGCTCTACTTTTCTCCTAAGAAATTTCTTAAGAATTTTATTTTCTGACCCCTGATTTTTTTGCTCTTTTAATTTCGAACTAAGTCCTCATGAGTAATTCACATGGAAAGGAGGGTATGTTGTAACTTAAGTACTTTGGGAATATGATCATAGAGATTTTTGGTATCTTTTGATTATATCATCCATAAAAGAAGATTGTACATGGTGTGTCCAGGCGTTGTAATGTTTTCTCATGTAGATTTGCAGATTCCGCGGATTTATCTAAAACAGCAGGGAAAAAACTGCATGCCTCATATACTAATACATTTAGCATGATTACAATCAGATAGATCATTACTGTATAGGTAATCAATGAGATACCTGACAAATCATCAAGACTTTTTAATTGATATCAAAATCAACCTTTTCTTCTCCATGAATTTTCTTTTCCACCAAACTTAAAGAACTGTTTCTCAGAGAAAAGTAAGGACTTAGGAAACAAGTAATCTTGTTTCTAGGCAATAATTAAAAATAAACTTTTTAACTGAAACTCTCTCTAAAGTTCAAGGGGTTGAGCTTAATTGGCTAAAGCATCGAATTTTCATTATTAAACTTGTATTTGTTTCATGTCATGTTCAATTGAACAGAATATTTGTAAACAATTAGCAATGACGATGTATTTGTTTCATGTCATGTTCAATTGAACAGAATATTTGTAAACAATTAGCAATGACGAGATCTTGGGTTTTGACTATGGTGGACAACAATGGGTTTCTAACGTTTCCTTTCGTTTTTGGCACATTCGAAAATCCCAGTTTGAAAGACATCAATTACCTATGTAGAAGAGCCCAGCTTCATGCTCAATTCTCAGTTTCAAATGCTTTGTTTTCTTACGCAACTTATAAAGTGTTGAACTGATAACTTTCATTTGATTTTCTCTTATACCCAAGATTTACTGTATAAATAATGTTATTTTAAAGTGAGTACCATGATAGTTTTGTAAATGTCTTTTATTAATTGAAAATCATGATCCAGGTTGGAATAATCATGGGTATGTCACCTATGGATTCCAATCAACGGAAAGCAATAAAAAGTAAATTCTCGGTGAAGCAATCAAGAAAGACTTTTTTTTCAAGAAATTTTCGTCTCATATTATCACGTTAGTTTCTGGTTGAAATAATAAAGGGCTTCATGTGCAGAGCCTATCATGAAAGATATACAATGATATATTTTTTCTTATCATGAAAGATATACAATCATTTTTTTTTTCTTATCATGAAAGATATATAAGGAGGACGAATTTAATAGTATTGACTAGAAACAGATAAAACTGATTTCACAAGTGAAAAAAAGATAACAAAGCACAAGCTAATCTGAAATAGTTATGTTTGCTATAGTTAGATTGGCGTATTGAACTTTTGGCATCTTCAACTTCTAAAATAAAAATAAAACTGATTTTACAAAGCTTTCTCACCTTCCATCTCCCACCATAATGTCTATGGCATGTCTTGGAGTTGTAGGCCAAATAAGTAGCCCTCGCATTATCAGGCTAAGGGAGAAATTTATATCCAAATGTCTTTAAAAGTACATTTGTAGTAGGAATATCTTATAAGTCTTGCAAATTTGTATCACTAAAAAATATTTGCTATTTTTTTTTTATGTCTATTTTTTTTTATGTTTGTGTAGGTTTTCTTGTTGTGCATGTGTTATAATGTTATGTAGAAGGATTTCTACTCATACACAAGTGTATCTTGGTTGCATAGACCTCTCTCTCCACACACACACACACACACACACACTTAGTTGAAGGTGCAGTTGATTCTAGAGTTGCACACAAGGTTAAGGCTTTGCATAAAGGATGTATGCTTGCACATATATGATGACATGGTAGGAAACGTAGTAGAATATTGACAAGAGGAAAACATATCGTGAGCCAACAAATGATGATTGGAAAAATTTAAATTGTAGTGGAACTTGAATCATCTTGGGCATTGCAATGGGTTTTCACTTGGGAAGTTGTATTGTTCTTTTTAGTATTTACCACTCCTTGATTGTATTTAAATGCAATAGATCTAGTAGTTGATGAGTGGGTTGGTGTGAGGAGTGGATAATAGAGATTGATGAAGGTCATGAGTAGATAAGAAATTGAATAATTGTTTCCTTTTGCCATATCTAAATAGAAGGGAATCAAATTTTTGTGTAGAGAGTCCTTACACATTTGTGATCTCCTTATGAATGGGTAGCATGTGTTTGTAATTTGTAATACTTTTGCAAGTGAATAATATATAATTTTGTGTCTCCAAACCTTTTGTTTTTTCTTTCATTATGTATTTTGCCTATCCATTAATTGGTTATTCATTTGATCCATTATTGGCACCACATCTATTGACATCAAAGAAAGTATTTTGAGACCTTAAGGAGGTGAGTTGTGCTATGTAATTAGAACACATTTGTGCATATGACACATTGATGGACTGAAAAGTTTGTTGGAGAAATGGTAGAAACTAGCTATAGCAATGTGTGACAATGATCTAGCTGATCGGTTATGAGTTGTCTAGGCAATGCTCGAAGTCATTGAGACTGTGCAAAGGTGAGGATTAATTGTGAATGAAGCTGTCAATTAAGATGAGAGAATGATTAAAGAAGTACATGAAGATGGTGTTGCAAATTTAGAATATGAACTTAGTGTTGAAGATAAAATTTCCATAGCCTTGATGAAGGCACAAATAAACCAAGATTTGATCTTTTGAGAAACTCATGAAGCTTAAATTGAAAAGACTTGTTAGATTGGATTATTGAGTTGGAGAAGTATTTTGAGTTTGAACCCATAAAGGACCCTATGCACATGAAGTACACTACCATGAAGTTGAAAGGGCATGCCACCTTGTTGGTGGGATTTAGTCCAAAAGAACCACATATAAAGGGAGAAGTGTAGGATCTCAAAGTGAGGTTGCATGGTGACAAAGCTCAAGGGTAGGTTCATAGCCATCAAATACTCATTCAACTTTTTCAAGAAGCTCCAAAACTTATACCAATGGGAGACATCTATGAAGGAATACACCAAAGAGTTTTATTGACTTAGTATCCACATTGATCATGTGGAGGATGATATGAAAAAGTCTCCAAGTATGTAAATTTGGTTTGTCCACCTCAATCAAAAATGAGATTTGGCCATTGTAAATTAATTCCATGGAGGAGGCGTATCATCTCATGGCTCTAGAGTGGAGGAGAAGTTGTCTCATAGACAACAAATTATGTGCACCAAATGTAGAGGTGGAAAGGGAAGATAGGCTGATGGAAGACAAACCTACGTGTAAAAGCAAACTATTGAGTCTAGTAGTATTGTGTAGAACTTGAAGGATGAGAAAATCTCCATAAAAAATGGAGGCGAAGGAAACTAAGGCTATGAAAAATGCTTTAGTGGGACTTGCTTCATGTGTGGACATGTAGGTCCTTAGGAATGAGTGTCTAGACATTGCACAAGAACAAGGTCGCATGAAGAAACACATACATTTTGCATTAGGAGAAGATGAGTAGGAGGTGAAGTAGAAAGCATTGAACTAGGAGATGGGGAAAATTTGATGATACATAAGGTTTTGTTGAAATTCATGCATGAAGAAAATGAACCATTGATGAGGGAGAGTATCTTCCACACTGAGTGTAAGTTAGGTGGAAAGTATTGTAAGTTGATAATTGATGGTGGCAATACAAACAAATTGTTGTCTATAGATATGGTTTAGAAATTGAGGTTGAAAACTATCACATACCCCACAACATATATGTGAAAGTTTGGATCTATTTCACCTTTTTATAAAGGCAACAATCCATCTTTTTAACTTGAAGAATCTAAAATTGACATATATACATATATATATATATATATATATATATATATATATATATTAAATTTTGTAGAATTTAAGTGTAGTTTATGACTATTTAAAAAAATTATAAATATTTTGGTATAGTAATATTTGTAAAACTAACTTAACTATTTAATTGCCAAAAAAAGTTCAAAAAGTGAGATACATGGAATATCAAGTTATTTATAACAAACTTCATTATTCAAGGAAATTATTTTTTCCATAGTGAACTTAAAATTTTAGCTTATAGACTTAAAAAATTATATTTCGATAAATATTTTAAATAAATGCTTAAAATTGCATGTCTTGAAAACACAACAATTTTAAGGGATGCCAAACATTTCGATGACAATTTCTCAAAAAAATATTAAATTGGCTTGACCAAGATTCTCTCCTCTAGTGCAATGGATTTTTTCAAAATTCTAAAGTAAATTTGGTTCATGATTTCTGCAATTGATATTTCTACTATAGTGTTTTATTATTTGGTTGTGTAAGCAATTTTCTATCTAGGTATGAATTTTTCCTTTGAAGTGTTATTTATAGACATGCAATGTTTGTTTTTAGTTTAGTCATGATATTGTACTAATTTCTTCTATTTCATATAATTTTTGTTCCCTTGAGCACCCTTTATAGTGCACTGAACACAACATTGGACAATATTACCCTCTTATATCTTAAGAAATGATTCCCTATAGATATATTTGAGGGATATAGAGGTCTCTTGGAGTGATAAGGAGACCACATAAACTTTTATTACATATATTTTCTCTTTATTTTCTTATCTCTTTATTTCTATGGTCATCTCTTTCTCTTTCTTCTTTCAACGATTTTTTAATATTGGCTAGGCTAGATTATCCATAAACGGATTAGTGATATGAGGGGTGCTACGACTCCAATACCCAAGCCTTAGATAGACCCAAGATCTTTCATGTACCATTGATCTTTCACATACCCCTTTGCTTTCACCTAGCACTCTCTCACACATACATTTTATCTTGCACATATCATTATCTCCCATGTACCATTCTCCTTCCATGTACTTGTGAGTATATTCGAAGGTTTTTTTTGGTATATATAGGGTGGTTTCATATTCTGGAAGGTTTAGTATATAGGCTAGCTTTAGTCTATTGGAAGGTTTAGTATATAGAAAGGAGGGAGTGATAAGGATTTCTTTTAGGAGGCATAAGAATAAATTAGTTTGAGTTATTTGAAAGAAATTAAGCTTAGGGTTTAGGATGTAGAGTTTGGGTTTCTAAGGTTTGAGATTTCTAGTTAGGGGTTTCTAGATTTTGAGGTTTTTTATTTGGGTTTATGGTTTCGTATGTAGAGTTCATTATTTAGAGTTTGGTGTTAGGGGAAATATGGTTTGAGTATTAAGGTTTATGATATAGGGTTTAGAGTTTACGTAGGTTTGGGGTGTATAGTTTGTACTTGTTTTAGTTTTAGGGTTTAGGATGTAAGGCTTGGGAAACTTTTCTAGGGTTTGAGGTTAGGGTGTAGTGTTTAGAGTTTAACAAGGTTTAGGGTTTTAGGTTTCCACTTTGGCATTACCTAGGGGTTTAGTGTTTGAGGTTTGGGCATTAAGATGTAAGGTTTGGGTTTAGGGATTAAAATGATCTAGGCTTTGAAATGTATAGGTTTTGGCATTTGGGGTTTGGTGATAAGGATTTATGGTTTATGATGTTGCATTTAGGGTTTATCTATGTTTAGTACGTAGGTTTTAGGGTAAATAGGATGCGGGGTTTACTTGGTTTAGTTTGTAGGCTTTAGGGTTTAGGATGTGTGTTTTGGGGTTTCTAAGGTTTGAGGTTAAGGATATAGGATTTGAATATCAAGGTTTTGATTTTCAAGATTCATTTTTTGGGTTTCCTAGGAATTTAGAGTTTGGGGTTTCAAGGGTTTAAAATTTGTAGTTTAGGATGAAGGGTTAGGATTTTGGTTTTAGGGTTTAGGATGGAGGGTTTATGATTTGGGGTTTTAGGTTTCTAGTTAGGAGTTTATGTGTTAAAGCTTGTTTATTTAATAGATATATGGTTTGAATTTGGGGTTTAGGATGTAGGGTTCGGTGTTAGGGGAAATAGGGTTTGAGGATTGGGCTTATGATGTAGGCTTTGTTGTTTACCTAGGTTTAGGGTGTCAAAGGTTTGTACTTGGTTTATGTTTTGGGGTTTAGGGATTATAATGTAGGGTTTGGGGAACCTTTCTAAAGTTTGTGATGCAAGATCATCCAGAGGTGTAGAGCAATCTTGCATCACCAAAAAAATGATTTTATTTTCTATTTATTTTAATTTTAGTTTTTACAAATACCCATTTGCTTGAATAATGATTCAGAACCTTCAAAGTTTCCAAAAAGGCTAAGAATACTATGACTTACTATTTTTAGTAAGCCTATATCAGAGAAGCGGTTGGGTCTAAAATTTTTCCCAAAGCTTCTAAATAGTCAAATAAACATTCTCGGTAAATTTCAACCCAAGATCATGTTTGGATTTCAAGATATTAAAGTTTTTCGTTTTGAGGTTCATAGAAAAAGTTTCAAAATCAATTTTGAGGCACTTAGAGGTTCTGTATGGCCCAAAAATTCCAAAAATCAAAATGTTCCTAAACAGGATATTTTTTAGGGATTTGATTTTTCACAAGCTTTCCAACGCATCAAATGGTTCATCAATAAGACACTTAGTTCAAAAGTTATGGCTCCCGGAAGTTGTGCTACCTAGTTTCTCAATTTTATTTTATTTTTCTTGGGTAGGAAAAAAGATAGTTGGGTTCATTTTGGTGCTCAAATGGGAGTTACACATTTCAAAGCAAGTTGACATTGGGGTAAATTACACTAAGTGGTGTTGATGTGTAATTATAGCCTATTTTTAATAGTTCCAGGGAAGGGTTATTGGGAATTATTGGCAAGTCATGTTCATGCGAATAAGGAGGTCAGGTAGATATCATAAGATAGCTATGGAAAGTTCTATAAGTCAGATATTTCTACTATAAGGCAACCCATATTGCTTTAATAAGAGGGCATATGACCCTGGTGATTGTATTTCAGATTTGTAGCCTTTATAGGCAAGTTTAATGAAGAAATTAAAAAACAGATTGCAGTTTGCTTAACTAATCTTTCTTGAGATTTTGTTCTTGTCTATTTGAAATCTATAAATTGTTGTTGTATGTGTTTTGGGTGGAGTCCACCCTCATCAATTTGAGGTTTATGGTAACTTAGTTTTTCTAGGATGTATATCCTATATAGGATTTAATGGGGGTCAAGGTTTCAGATTTTGAGTTTTAGGTTTCAAGTTTGACATTACCTATAAGTTTAGTGTTTGAGTTTTACTCAATTTAAGATGTAGAGCTTGGGATTTCTAGGCTATGGGTTTTTTGGTATAGGGTTTTGATTTAATGTTTAAAGGATGTAAGGTTTAGTACATACATGGTTTGGAATTTAGGGGTGGTTTATTGATTGGTTTAAGAGGTTTATGGTTTGAGGATTGAGGTTTATGATGTTGGGTTTAAGATTTAGGGTTTGGCATCTACCTAGGTTTGGTTTTAGGGATTCTGAGTCTAAGGATAGGGTTTATGATATAGGGTTTGGGTATACCTAGGTTTGTTGTTAGGTGTTTGGGGTCTAAGGATTGGGGTTTATGATGCAATGTTTAGGTTTTACCTAGGTATGTGATGTAGGTTATAGGGTATATATGATGTACATGGTTCACCTAGTTTAAACTTTAGGTTTAAGGTTTAAAGGATTTTAAAGATATAGAGTTTATAGGATGTGGGTTTTGTGGTTTATATGGTTTTATGCATGGGGTTTAGGATGTATGATTTAAGATTTGGGTTTAGGGTTTTAAGTGTATTTTAGACATGTTTATACCTAGTGAGCCTACATCTACATTTATTCTAGATTTTTGTGTACTTATTAATATCTAGATCTCAGTAATTAGAGGACTACGTGACAATGTTTTATGTTCAAGTTCTTATAACCACTTGAATTGCATGTAGATTTGTATGTGAACATATAAATTGAAGATCCTAGGTAAAGTTTTCTTGTATTTTCACAAATGGGGAATAAATGAAATAGATTGATGAGCTATGATTTGAAAAGATCTCATAAAGAGTACAATGTAAAAAGAATAAATGCCAATATATTGAAGAAAGAACATGTTGAAGGAGAAATTGAAGTTGAACAAAAATATGTTTAAGAACAAGTTGAGGAAGAAATTGAAATTGGTCAAACAAGAAGATACATTGAATAAGAAGTTGAAGCCAAAAAAGATATTGAAAAATAAGTTAAAGAAGAAATTGAAGCTAAAAAAGAAGACGTTGAAGAAGAAATTGAAGCTAAACAAGATGTTGAAGATGAAAATTTTGATGCTAGGGAATTACTTCCTCATATGGAAAACCTCATGCAAATGGATGAGGATGATCTAGGGCATACTTTAAGAAATCACCTCTTTAAAATTCTATATAATTCTCAGTGAATCCACTATAAAGAAGCATATTACACTAGACAATGTTATTTGTTATTACAAATCAAGTTTTAGAGTGTATGGCAGCTTTTTCTCCTTGTACCATTTTGATAATTAAATGACCAGTTTTTTCTATTAATATATAACTTTAATGGTGATTCAACATCTAAATTTATATCAATATATGAATTTTAAACAAAGAAGTTGAAATGTAGTGAGTATAAAAATTAAAAAAGTAGCCCTTCACAAACTAGGGAGATTAGGGCCCAAATCTTTATATACAATAGTGCAATTTGTGTCAATCTTAAAGAATTAATATTTCTAACAAGTGAGGTGATTTTTTAGGGTTACATAAAATCTATCAAATATAGACAAATTGAACATTTTTGAAGAACCTAAAAATTATCAAATTTGGAGGATAGAATTGTCATAAATAGCCACTAAAAAATTCCACGAGATGATCTTTTTAGTAACATTAAAAATGAGGATATAGTGCTAGACTGTATAATAAAATTATATTCTAAAAGAATTAGAGATGAATTATTTTTAGGAAAATCATTGATTGGAAAAATATAATTATGTGCAAAATTGTTTTGGCAGATAAATGACCTTCTTCTAGAGTTGCTAGGGGTTGATAACAAGAAGAAAAAAGAGGATGCTAAAGAGACAATTATTAAGAACATACAACTATCCTATGATTCTATTAGAAGGTGGAAGCACAAGGCAAACTAAGGACTTAAGCAGGGCAGATAGGCCATTAATGAGCACCACAACAAGTAAAAGTTTGACATATAATTTAGATAGGTGCAAGAAATTAAAAATATGTGTGTCTTAAAGAGAATAGTTCAAAGATACATTACTAAGAGGAACAAATTTTATGAAAGCATTAAAAGTAATTGGATAACTATTTACAAGGTTCCTTAGAGAGACAAAATAAAAAATGGCGTCAAGACTTGAATAATTGAATATTGGACCGATCACATCAAAGTTTCTTCCAATAGAGGGACATTGTATAAATAGTGGGTGAAGATGGTACACTAAAGTTCTTCATCCAATTTTTTTCTAGATATAAATCAAAATGAGTTTTGAAACATTCAAACAAGAATTTCATAGACAAAGATTTCTTAAAGAGTGTCCAAGAAATTAAAACCATCTTTTCTATAAATAACTAAAATATGCAGAACATGTTACTATTGGAACCATGTTGAATTTGGTATCCATATTCAAATGTACAAACTCATATTAAAAACTCTTAAGCCAAATTTAGCCATCTCTACAAGTACAAGCCAATTTGTGAAATTCTTTTTATATGAAAAAGCTATAAGGTGCAAATGAATTCAATATAAATTGTATTAAAGGTAGATTCACAAACTATGGGGTTTTGAAGAAACTTGTAGAAATTAAAGATATTGATGGTTCAACAAAATTTGTTTGGAAAATATTTGAATACAACAATTATATATCTAAATTAGGTGCAAAATGAAAAATTGTCCTTAGAGAAAGTCTATTACTTTTCAATAATTTTATGAACAAATTCTTCAATCTCATCTATCCACATGTTAAGCATTGCCATGGAGTAAGGTAGTAGGAAAAGCAATTTCAAGAGTCAAAGAATTGATTTCCACATGGTTGTATTTTATCTATGATAGATCTTTTGTTGAAAACTATATCTTTAGTCTTTAGAGTGAATTTCAAAGTCAATACTATCATTTCAAGCAAGTAGTAATCATGGTCCATGTGTGCTACATACATGTACAACTTGATGTAGATGGAGTACAAAGTAGTACAATAAAGTGAATAATCATTAAGGAGGTACACTTCTACATTAGTAATGATTCAAGCCATGATGAAATCTATATACGTCATTATTTTTCTATTTTTGAAGACCTACATGGACGAAACTACAACACTTCATAACACTAGATTTGATTAATGGTTGTCATGGTTAGTTCACCTACATTTAATTCATGAATTGTATAAATTTTTGACTAGATAATTTAAAATTAGATTTGGTTTGATCATGGTTGTGATTTTGTAGGACAACTCAACTCTACAAAATAATTTAATTGATTAACCCAAGAACATTCTAGAGGCAATGTAAAAATTTTATGGATTTTTTTGGTAGTGGGTATGGAAAAGGAGAGCACAATGAAGTAGGATCTTGTGTCAAACGTGCACTTTTGCAAAACAATATTGTAGGGAACCCCATACCTAGTGCTAGTAATATTGTTGATTGGTGCAAGAATCAGTTTGGTGCTCTTGAAGAAAAGAGTTGTCTCATGCCTATCAAGTCATTCTTTTGGGAAGTGAAAGGTAAATACATCATTATTTGAAAATCAAAAGTAAATCCATATATTCAAGTGTATCTAGATGTTTAATAATAATATTATTTTGTTTATAGATATTGGTTTTTCTAATTTATACAATTGTGGAAGCATTGTTGGCATAAGGAAATTCCATTAGATAATGACTATAGGTTAGAGAAATCCATTGTGTTTTTAGAAAAGGGGAAATCATGTTTTTTGTGGATTATGGATGGAGAGTAATAGAAATTATCCTATATGTAAAAATATTGTTGATGGATATGTTGAAGAGTGATATTTTGAGGTCATACCCTTACATGTGTTGTGGTACTATTAACCATTGTAAAAACCCTAGCATACAGGTTTGGTGTAGTACATGTAACTAGTTGTCATGGGGCCTTTGAAGGATTATGTGAAAACATAGAGCACTTGTGTTTTGTTAAATTCATGGCAAGAACGTCAAGGTCTAAAATTGAGAAGCTTAATGGTTAGAACTTTGAATTATGGAAGTTGAAGGTTAAGGAACTCCTAGTAGAAAGAGATCAATAGACAATGGTATCTTCTTTGGTAAAACATATAGGTATGACTAGTGAGGATTGAAATAAATTGGATAAGAAATCTAGAAGTACTATTCATTTATATATTTCAAATTATATGTTAATGAATGTATTAAAAGAAACTACTGCCTATTCATTATGGAAGAAGATAAGAACCCTATATCAGTCCAAAAGTCTTGTGAAACAATTCTTCTTAAAAAGGATCTTATATTCCTTGAAGATGAAAGAGGGAGACTCAATAAATGATCTTCTTAACACCTTCAATTTTATTTTGATTTAGTTAGCATCACTAGGAGTCAAAATAGAAGAAGAGGATAAGTGCATTTTCTATTATAATCCTTACCTAATTCATGGGAATATCTGATTATGATGTAATCAATAGTAATTATTCTTCACCTAAGCTAGAAGAGGTCATTATGGTCTTTTTAAGTGAAGATATTAGGAGAAAATCCATGGATGGTTCCTCTAGTGATTCCCTTCTTGTAAGGGATACATCAAATGATAGAGGGGGTAAGAATAAAGGTGGTGGATATAAGAAGTCTAAGAAGAAGGGTAGGTCTAGGTCTCCTACTAAGCCTAAGGTGAAATGTTGTAATTGTGTAAAGAGAGGTCACAAAAGGAAGAATTTCAAATCCAAGAAGGATGATTTTTAAAATAGATCCTCTAACACTAATGAATATTCTAGTGATGCTTGTGTATCTGCTAGTATTGCTAGTGATGTTTCTTAGTTGTTTGACTCAGGTGCATCATACCACATTACTCCTCATAGGTAGTGGTACTTTGATTATAAGGAGTATGATGGAGAACAAGTTTTCCTTGGTGATAACAATTATCTACAATTAGTTGGTCAAGGAAAGGTGAAAGTGTCCTTTGTGGATGGGAGAGTGAGAGCCCTCTCTAATGTTTTACATATACTAGGTTTGTCAAGAAATTTAATTTATATCTCCAATATGATTGACTCAGGTGTACATGAAGATTTTGATGAAAAAGGGTATAGGTTGGTCAAAGGAAATTTGGTGTTGGATAAAGGTGTGAGGTTAGGTACTCTATTTAGGCTAGAAGCATCAACATTGTGTAGCTCTACTAGTGCTAGTAAACTTGAATTAGGTTTGTTGTGGAATCACTAGTTCAGTCATATTAGAGAAATAGGATTGAAAAATTTGGTGAGAAAGAATAAGGTGGAAGGTATGTCAGACTATTGTATTGGTTTTAAATTTTGTCAACATTATTTGTTTGGAAAGCAAAATAGGATGCAATTTGCTTCAAGAATCTCTAGAGTAGGGGATGTGTTTGAAGTGGTCCATAGCGATGTCTTCAATATTGTGGAGGTACACTCAATTTTTAAGCCCTTAGACTACATCTCTTTCATTGATTACTCTAGACATGCTTGGGTGCATTTTCTTAGGAAAAATCTTTTTTTTTCTTAAGTTCAAAGAATTTAAAGCACTTGTAGAAAATTATAATGGTAAGAACATCAACATGCTAAGGTCAAATAATAGTTAAGATATTTTCTCCATGGATTTGAGGCATATTGCAAGTGCATTGGTATTGTTAGGAAAATGATAACACCTTGTCCACTACAAAATGGATTTGTTGAAAGGTTGAATAAAACCTTGTTGAATTGAACTAGAAACCTATTGAATAGTGTTGGTCTAGGACACATGAGTCTTGGGTTGAGGTAGTTAATACTACTTGTTATTTGAAAAATAGGTCTCCTAGATTTGTGCTTGAGGAGTAGACACCAAATGAGATGTGGAAAAGTAAACTTATTTGATAGTATTTGGTTGTGATGCTTTTGTGTATGCTCCCAAGGATATAGTCCAATTTGGACTTTAATGATGAATATTGTATTTTCATTCATGTTGGGAATTAAGGTGTCTCAACCTTGGTAATTCCTTGTATTAATTCATTGTATTTATTTATTTATTGCCTATTGTATTAATTGGATGCAAATCCTATGTTGTCATATTGTGGGAGTTGGCACGGTGATGTGTCATCCTACATGGCATATGACCACATGTAATTTTTTCCTCACATGAGGAGATAGGCATCCCACTTAGTGGTGGGAATATTTTTCCATGTGTCAGCATCTTAGATGTTGTGTAAGGGAATATTGACTGAAACGGTCATGATAGATTCCTATGACAAAGTTATGACATGTAAGAGTCAAAAATAGGAGATTCTATGACAGGTGAAGACATGTGTCGAAGAGCATCTTTGAAAAAGGCATCTTTAGGTGCCCCAAGGTGGACTATGACATGTTGTAAGAGAATATGCTATTTATAGCCTGTGTATGATAGATTCTCTTATAGCTATAAGTTATGACAACTATGATAGATTCTATGATAGTTGTAAGAGTCATAAGAGCATCTGTCATAGCCCATTTTGGAAATAGGTGACCTCCTTGGGATGGGGTGACTTGACAAGTGTTAGGAGTATCCTACAGTGTTGGACAAGTGTCCATAGGTGTGGGTTTTGGGACATGAGGTCATGTTGGATGCCCATCCTAGTGTGGAGCTATTTTTGCCTTGTATTTGTTATATAAACAGGTCCTTTGGAGAGGTGATGTACTACAGGTTTGACAGGTACTGTTATGCTACCGGAATATCTCTAGATACGAGTGTCAAAAACTCCTGTAAGAGCATTGGCTCTGTGTTGTATTGTAACTTTCATTGTTTACGAAATACATTTGAGTTGTGTTTTGGAGCATGGGGTTTTTCACTCGTAAGGGTTTTCCCCATGTATATCTTGTGTCTCTCTTCTTCTGTCTTACTTTCTTGTGTATGTGTTTGCTACAATATCTCTATTAGTGGGTTAACATAGCTGTAATTGTAAAGATAAAACTAAATTTGCACTCTCCTTTAGGCCTCATTAGATTAGTGTAGGAAGCATTTTCCACACACCTAGCTTCCTTTCAGTTGGTATTAGAGCCTAGCCAGTTTTGGTTCTAGTTGTTGGGTAAGGGTTTTTTGAGCTAATCTTAGGTTGAGTGGGAGTGTTGTGCAAAGCATTCTATATCTTGCTGTAGCAAGGTGATGGCAACCACATCCGGAAGGTTAGAGGTGGAGAAATTTAATGGCACTAATTTTGAGTTGTGGAAACTCAAGATGGAAGACCTACTTGTTGATCGTGACCTATGGGAAACCGTATCCGGTGTAAAACCTACAGAAATGTCACAAGCTAATTGGGACCTCAATTATCGAAAGGCTAAGGGTCTCATAAGACTCTGTTTAGCTAACTCTATCCTATTGAATGTCCATGAGGAGAAGAGCATGAAAGATCTTTGGAAGAAGCTAGGTGATGTTTATTAGGCCAAGTCCCTAGTGAACAAGATTTTTCTAAAAAAGAAGTTGTTTGCTTTGAAGATGGAAGATGGAGGATCTGTTGCAGATGAAATGAATGCTTTCAACATGATCATTGCACAGTTGACATCTGTGGGTGTGAAAATGGAGGGGGATCGATGTATGACCATGCCTTGTTCTTTGCTAGATTCATGGGATCATCTTGCCATGGCTATCGGAAGCATCACTATGACCTTCAAGATGGAAGATGTTGTGTCCTTGCTATTATTTGAAGAAATGCGGAGGAAGACATCCATGTTGGCCAAAGAGGTTCTTGCGGTTCGTGGAAGACCTAAAGAGAAAGGGAATAAGAAGGACAAGAAAGGTGAAAAGGGTAGATCCAAATCCCGTGGGAGATCTAAATCTCCTAGAAAGTCCAAGGCTCTCTATTGGAACTGTGTGAAGACGAGGTATTTCTTAAAGGAATGCAAAGAAGAAAAGAAAAAGAAAAAGAAGACAACCCCTGATTCAGATTCTGACAAGTCACAAGATGATGGTGATGCCTTCACTGCAGCCCTAGCCACCCATGCATCTGATGATGTGTGGTTGATTAATTCTGGTGCATCATTCCACATGACCTTGCATCGAAGTTGGTTCACAAAGTATGAAGAGTTCGATGGTGGAAGAGTGTACATGGGTGACAACTCTCATTTGAAGATTGTTGGTCATGGATGAGTCTTAATCTGATTCCCTAATGGACGAGTGAAGGGCATCAATGGGATTATGCACATCCTAGGCCTTACACGGGACCTGTTTTCTGTAAGTTTGTTGAATGATGTAGGTGTGCAGGTTGTCTTTTCAAAGGATGGATGCAAGATGACTAGAGGATCTATGGTGCTTGCGAAGGGTACTCAGAGAGGTACTCTATTTCAGCAAGAGGCATGCACTTCATAGTGCAATAGTTCTTCTGACTCAAAGAAAAGAGCTGCAATCACTTCATCCCCACCATCTGAAGGAGCAGTGAAGAAATCTATTATAACTAGTTCTGATGGTAGTGCATGTGCTATAGAAGCTAAGCTTCCTACTGAAAAGACTATGTTATGGCATTTGAGATATGGCCACATTGGTGAAAAGGGTCTGCATACCCTGCAAAATAAAAACCTCATTGAGGGGTTAAATGATTGTAATCTCAAGTTTGACTTTTGTGAACATTGTGTATATGGAAAACAAAACCATGTTTAGTTTTACTCTAGTTCTCACAAGTCTTCTGGTGTATTGGATCTTATTCATTCTAATGTGTTTGGTCCAATTAATGTTCCTTCGATTTCCAAATCTATATATTTTGTATCTTTCATAGATGATTACTATAGAAGGACATGGGTTTATTTTATCAGCAGCAAGATTGAAGTCTTTAGTCAGTTTAAGGAGTTTAAAGCCTTTGCTAAAAATTAGACTACTAAAAAGATTAAGTGTTTGAGAACTGACAACGGTGGTGAGTTTTGTTCGGTAGAGTTCAATAAGTTCAATAAAGAGCAAGGGATTGAAAGACATAAGACAACTCCATACACCCCACAACAAAATGGAGTTGCAAAGAGGATGAATAGGACACTGATGGAGAAGGTTAGGAGTATGCTTAGTGGAGCAAGCTCGAACAAAAGTTTTGGGTTAAAGCTGTAGCCACTACTTGCTATCTGGTAAACAGATCTCCTACATTAGCTCTTGTTGGTAAGACACCTATGGAGGTGTGGGCTGGTAAGAAGCCTTCAGTTAGACATCTTCGTGTTTTTGGTTGTGAGGCATATGTACATGTGCCTAGGGAGAAATGGTCTAAATTAGAGAACAAGGCTATTAAATGTATTTTCATTGGCTATTGTGTCGGTGTGAAAGGATACAAGCTTTGGGATCCTGTGGCTAAAAAAGTGTTGTATAGCAGAAGTGTTATCTTCAAAGAGCTAACACCTTCTTCTCTTGTTCTATAGCCAGAACAGATAGAAAAGAAAGAAGATGCAGTTTAGTTTCCTTCTACCCCTAAGAAGACTGAATAGACAGATCCTGTGAGACCTGATGATGAGGAGAGCTCTAGTAGCTCTGAAAGCTCAGAAGAAGAAGTAGAACCTCAACTTCATCCATTGAAGAGGTCTACATGAACGAGAAAGCAACTTGATAGGTTTGGTTATTCATTACTTGATTCTAGTTGTGCTTTTGCTTTACTTACTAACATTGATGAGCCTAGAACTATGAAAGAGGCTATGGGCATGAAAGATGCAGGTTCTTGGAAGGAGGCCATGGAGGATGAGATGACTTCTTTGGAGAAGAATAAAACATGGGACTTGGTGCCTTTTCCTGATGGACGGAAACCTATTGGATGCAAATGGGTGTTCAAGAAGAAATTTAGTGCAAATGACAGTGTTGAAAAGTACAAGGCTAGATTGGTTACGAAGGGGTATTCATAAGTGAAGGAATTGATTATGGTGAAATTTTCTCTCCCGTTGCAAAGCTAACATCCATTCAATTTCTTTTATCTCTTACAGATGCTTATGACTTAGAGGTAGAACAGATGGATGTGAAGACAACTTTCCTTCATGGTGATTTGGAGGAAGAGATTTACATGTCACAACCAGAGCATTACATAGAGAAAGGTAAAGAAACTCTGGTTTGCAAGTTAAAGAAGTCTTTGTATGGTTTGAAGCAATCTCCTAGGATGTGGTACTTGAAGTTTGATGCCTTTGGGTTGTCGATTGGATATCTAAGATTGACAATTTTGACAATGATCCAGTTCTCATTATTGCATTGTATGTTGATGATATGTTGTTGATTGGGAATGGTAAGAATATGATTTCTGATTTAAAGTCTCAGTTGTCAGTATAGTTTGAGATGAAAAATCTTGGGGTAGCCAGGTACATTCTAGGAATGGAAATCAGAAGAGACAGAGCTAACAAAAAAATTTGATTAAGCCAGAGTAAGTATGTGAAGACCGTGTTGGACAGGTCCAGCATGGCAGATTGTAGACCATTGTGTGTTCCTATTTCATTGGGGACAAAGTTGTATGTTAATGATTGTCCAAAATCTCCTAGTGAGGTGGAGGAAATGAGTAGAGCACCTTATGCTAGTGTTGTTGGCAGTTTGATGTATGCTATGGTCTATACAAGACCAGACATTGCCCAAGCAGTGGGAGTCCTTAGTCGATTTATGGCTAATCCTGGACGGGTACATTGGGATGTAGTTAAGCGAGTGTTCAGATATTTGTGGGGTACTTCCAAGTATTCCATATGCTATCATGGTAATGCTACAAGAGCTCCATATTAATTTTGTATTCATGGATTTGTAGATTTTGATTGGGTAGGTGACATTGACAGCAGGAGATCCACCAGTGCCTATGTCTTCACTATGTTTGGTGGTGTAATTAGTTGGATGAGTAAGAGACAACCTGTGGTTGCTTTGTCCACTATAGAAGCTGAGTACATGGCAGCAACTCATACTTGCAAGGAAGCCATTTGGCTTAAGAGATTGTGTCTAGATATTGGTGTTGATGCAGGATAGATTACGATTTGTTGTGACAGTCAGAGTGCGATTTGGCTTGCGAAGAATCCAACTTTCCATGCCAAAACAAAGCATATTGATGCACAGTTTCACTTTGTGTGAGACATGGTAGAGGATGGAAAGGTAAATTTTGAGAAGGTAGATACTTTGAAGAATGTTGCAGATGCATTGACGAAACCAGTGGGCATAGAGAAGTTCAGATGGTGTTCAGAGTCTATGGGCCTCTCGGCCTATAGCAGTTAAATCCTGTTAATTCTATTGGCTCTTACAAGGTGTTCGACAAGTGGGAGAATGTTGGGAATTAAGGTGTGTCAACCTTGGTAATTCCTTGTATTAATTCATTGTATTTATTTATTTATTGCCTATTGTATTAATTAGATGCAAATCCTATGTTGTCATATTGTGGGAGTTCACACGATGATGTGTCATCCTACATGGCATATGACCACATGTAATTTTGTCCTCACATGAGGAGATAGGCGTCCCACTTAGTGGTAGGAATATTTTACCATGTGTCAACATCTTGGATGTTGTGTAAGGGAATATTGACTGAAACAGTCATGACAAATTCCTATGACAAAGTTATGAGATTTAAGAGTCAGAAATAGGAGATTCTATGACAGGTGAAGACGTGTCAAAGAGCATCTTTGAAAAAGGCATCTTTGGGTGCCCCAAGGTAGACTATGACATGTAAGAGAATATGCTATTTATAGCCTGTGTATGACAAATTCTCTTACAACTGTAAGTTATGATAGCTATGACAGATTCTATGATGGTTGTAAGAGTCGTAAGAGCATCTGTCATAGCCCATTTTGGAAATAGGCGACGTCCTTGGGATGGGGTGACTAACAAGTGTCAGGAGCATCCTATAGTGTTGACAAGTGTCCATAGGCGTGGGTTTTGGGCCATGAGGCCGTGTTGGACGCCCATCCCAATGTGGTGCCATTTTTGCCTTGTATTTGTTATATAAACAGGTGCTTTGGAGAGGTGATGTACTACAGGTTTGATAGGTACTGTTATGCTATCGGATCATCTCTAGATATGAGTGTTGAAGACTCTTGCAAGAGCATTGGCTTTGTGTTGTATTGTAACCTTCATTGTTTACGGAATACATTTGAGCTATGTTTTGGAGTGTGGGGTTTTTCACCCGTAAGGGTTTTCCCCACGTATATCTTGTGTCTCTCTTCTTCTCTCTTACTTTCTTGTGTATGTGTTTGCTCCAATATCTCTGTAAGTGGGTTAACATAGCTGTAATTTTAAAGATAAAACTAAATTTGCACTCTCCTCCCCTCATTAGATTATTGTAGGAAGTGTTTTCCGTACACCTAGCTTCCTTTAAATTGGGTATTATGGTGAGACTATGAAAGGATACAATCTTTGGAATCTGGTAACCTAGAAAGTTCTCTACTCAAGGGATGTCATATTTAGGGAACATAAAGTTTTTTTTCTGGGGAGGAGTAGTCAAAGTAGACAAATGAAAAGGAGATTGGTAAGATGCATTTTGAAGACAAATTAGAGTAACAAGATGCATTTGGTAGTGCACAATTAAGTTGGATGTTGTTGGATGTTGGATTAACTATACCTTGAAGGTGTGAAGTTCTGGATGAAGGATATATAATGTTAGTCTATAGATTGAGATTGTGTGTGAAAGAGACCTATTGTATTAGATACAACTTTCTTGAATAATACAATTGTGAATGTCATTTTTCTAGTGGTTTTTTTCTCATAAGGGTTTCCCATGTAATTCATGTCTCATGTGTATCTATAACTTGTGTATCATTTCATGTGATTCCTTTAGTGTTGCTTAATTTAATTGTATAATAGAACATAACTAATGTTAATCACATAATATTAAGGTCTTCCAATAACCTAGTATATTAGTCATTTATATCAAGGATTTTTGCCAACACTACTAACATTGAAAGTTTTTCAATAAATTCTTTATATTTATACTAATCATAAATGTAAACATCATTCTTACTTATGTCTATATTTTTGGGGCTAAAAGATGATCTTGCAACTCAAAACTCCATGATCAAGAAAAATAAAATATCTAGAAACACTCAAGAGAACAAACATAAAATCTCAAAACATAGTATACACAATAAAATAAGAGAAATCACAATATGATATATTGCTTGGGTGTAGGTGGGAGAAACATTATATTCAAACACTTAATCATAATAACATATAATGTGGGTTGACCACTCAAGTTATAGCTACACCATCATATATCCCAATGATGTATGCTACAATTAAAGCAAAACTTATTTGAGTCCAATTAGAGAGATTTATCTATTGTGACTCCAAAGAAAATCTTGGAGGGTATAGAGGAATTTGGCATATAATTTTTAAACCCTACCCACAAAATCCCTCATAAAAAGGAATCTTGGGAAGTAACAGTTTACTTACCATACATTCCCTCTAACAGATCCCCCTTTGCTATATGTTCTAATAGCAAAGATGACAATGAGTTGAAATGTTAAAGTTAAGTATAATTTTGAACTTATTTCAATCAAAACTCTCATAGTATTATATATAGTGTGTGTTGACCTACTTGACCACGAGCAACTTTGGTGGACTAAATATGTTTAACTAAGTAGTTTTTTTAGATACTAAAGAATGCTCTTTAGAAAACATATCTTCAACCATAGGGCAATGCATATGAGCTCTAAGTTGAACTCTCTTTACAACCATAATTTTATATCAAAGGAGTGTAGCATATGAAGCTATAGTTTATAATTAAAGCATTAATTAGTGAGCCATGTTAGAATTTTAGTATAATGATCTAATTTTTTTTTTTAATCTTTTGTAATAGGTTGTTTTTCTCATAATGCCACACAATATCATATGAAATATGTCCTTGTTTGATAAATCAATCTAAATTTCAACCAATAAAAAATATCTTGGAGTTCAAAACCTTTGTTAACACTAGATTTTTAACATTGATTTTTTGTTTAAATAAAGTAGTGAAAAAATACATTTGAGAATCAAATGTTTGGTCTCAAGGTAAATTAGATCTCCATTGGATTCATTGAAAACTAATTTTATATTTATCTCATAACATGAGATATTTGTTTGTTAATGTCACAAAAAAGGAATTAATATGTGATGGGTTTTGTTCCACCATTAATCCAATCAAATGAAAATTAAGTTCTAGGGAGAATTTTCAAATTGTATCAACAAACTTGAAGCAATCCCTCTAACTATAAAAAGCATATATCATGATAATTGGGATAAGATGATTTAGGAAAGAAAGACACAAAGAATTTAAAGAAATTCATGCCATCAAATAAACAAACAACACTAATGATGGAATGATGTGTTTCTATAAGGTAGTATAAAGTAGTGAAAGTTATTTTTCTCTAAGAGTTAGATTTTATATATTAATGAGTTTTAAATTACCAAATATTTAAGTGCAAAAAAATTACTAAATTTCAAAATAAAAAATTACCTACCATCATCAATTTCTCAAATGTTCACATCTACATAACATCAAAAGTTAAATTACTAAATTAAGCATATAAAACTATCAAAATTTAAGATAAAAAACTAATAACTTAGTGAAGACTAGTTATGAACATAACCGAAGCCAAAAGCATAACTATGAAAGACATGATATACAATGTACATATAAAATATACTCTAGAGTCAACATGTATGAAAGATGTAAGACATGTATATGCACACATAAAATGAAGCTCAAATATATAACATGTATGGATCAAATATAAAATGTTTACATATCAAATATAAAATCTATTAGGAATCATGAGTTTGTCTCAAGTATAACTATTCAAAATAGATAGATTAATTTTTGTATTTTTAAAACCTAATATTTACCTTTACAATAAGAGAATCATTAGGAGGAGCCAATATCTATAATCTAGCTCAAATAATGTAACTACACCATGAATGATATGATCTAATAGGTGTGATCCTTTAACTAAAGAGTGCCATTGACTAAAAAATTAGGCACTACAATGTCATGACCCAACAAAAAATGGTATACTCTATATTTCTCACCTTTAGACCTTGACACATCGCCAACAACATAGTCTATAGTATATTAGAGGAACTAGAACATGTTATCTTTTCCATGACTCCAAATAAAAGTCCTAAGATCAATGGACTTTTAGTTGGATTTTATCAATCCATGTGGCTACATATCAAGAAGGATTTCTATCTCTTTATTTGGAAGCCTTGGAGAAAGGCTCATTAGGGTCTAATATTAATAGAGGTCTAATTAAGTTCATTCCAAAAGGGAAAAATGAGGACACTATTTCTAGATGGTGTCTGATTACTTTGCTGACTACTTCCTTCAAAATTATTACCAAAGCTATAGCGATGAGGATCAAACCAATGGTTCAAGGGATAGTTAGACCCAAATAGTTTAATCTTGGTGAAAGATATATTCTTGATAATTTAATCTTGGCATGGGAAGCTAGTGAATGGGCTCAACAATTGGGACATAATACGTTGTTAGTTAAGCTTGATTTTTGATAAATCTTATGATAGAATGCATTTGGGTTTCATTCTCAAGATGTTGCAATGGTTGGGTTTTGGCCCCAAGATTCACTCACATGTTCAGATGTTATTTAATGTTGTCAGTGCTCAATTAGCTATTAATAAGTCAATATCTGATCCTTTTCCCCTACAATACTCTATCAAGCAAGGTTGTCCTTTATCTCCATTTTTGTACATTCTTACTGCTGATGCTTTGGGGTATCTACTACAAAAAGCCAATCAAATGAAGCTGATAACTAGTATTTTCATCCCTCAAAATATGGTTGTTAGTAGCTTGCATTTTTCTAATGATAACTTGTTCTTCAAAATTTTGAAAAGGAGATAAATAACACCTTGGACATCCTAAATCTTTATTGTTTAATTTCTAGCTCCTAGTTAGCTTATCATAATACTAAAACACCTTGGACATTTTATTTTGCATTACTTCTCTGTGTTTGCAGTTGTAGGGAGCTTATGAAAATAATTTAACATTGCAAGGTGTCTCCAAAAAGAATTTGATGATAGGCCTCCAACTTGCTAACATTAAACTTCAAATTCTCCATCTTCATCAAAATGATGTTGTGTGTTCTAGACAACTTCAACGTCTACTTTATTTTAGAGGATGAAGTTTTGCTAATAGCCTAGACTGCTTTGAGTCTTCAAAAGATTCATGTTCTCAAGAATTCTTATTTTAATGGTGATGTGTGTTAGAAACTACACGTTAAATTTTGGATGTATTCTAGGTCTGCACCAAATAAATTTGTAGAGGTTTAGTTTATACATGGAATTCCTTTATTATGTTATTTTAGGTTTAAAGGCAATGTAGTTATAGTAAGTCTATGTTGAAGGTGTACCTCTGACATTTGTGGCTTTATAGCTATACCACTAGCTTAATGGCCTTGTAGTTTTATAGATTTTCCTCTTTGTGGCTTTATTGTGTCTAGTACTCCTCCAACTGTAGCTTCTATTCTAGGTTAATTTATCTTGGTTCAAGATATAATTAATTTTTCTTCCTAAGACCTTCAACTAATTGACTTTTTACAATGTTGTGCGGCTTTTAAAGTAAGTTGCTAGCAATGGACCTTGTAGCAAATGTTGTTTATTGTTATGGCTGGCAGTTGTTTGTTGTCTAGTAGAGCTCCATATAGGCGTGCTTGTTACTATAATATTATTTCTTCCTTGTGTTGTTTATGTGTAAGTTGTTTTGGTGAAAGAGTTGTTTTGAACTTGTTCTGTTTTCTTCTGCAATCCTTTCGTTGCTCATTCTTTGTAACTGTATTTTTCAATACCAAAAACAACATAGTCTATAGTAGTTAATTCTCTAGGAGGATGTGCAATGTGCTCAAATACATAATGAGACATTTATTACCACATATGCTACCTTCCACCATTGAACATGTGTAGCTACTGAGGTGACAAGGATGTCATAAAATGAGTTGATCGTCTAATACGTGCTTAACAAATCAAATGCCAGAGATGTACTCAATGTGCATAACTCCTCAAAATTACTAATACGCACCATGTCCTATGGGGACACTAAATTTGCTCAAATATATACCAGATTGTATGTGGTGAATGGCCTAGAACTTAAAGAGGTGGACATGTGTAGCATCGACATAAACCTACTCACATAATTCGATAAAATATAGTCTATCTAATGCATGATGGAATACTCTAATACTATAATCCTTGGAAGACTAAACACCAAATTCTTAGCCTTTGCAAAATCTCAATGGGAGAACCTGAAGGTTAGGACCCACATATCACTTCTTATTTGGATGAGACATGTGGTTTTCTAATTGATACTCGACTTAGTTGACAAAATTGCCCTAAACCTTGTCCAATATAAAAAGGGAAAATAAATTTATCCCACACTCTTCTCTAAATCTATCTCTACATGTAATTCTTTAGAAAAATGCAATGGCACCTACTTCTTTTAAGGCCACACATGGTGAACTACCAACCAATGAGGGTAAATCAAAGGTGATATGACATGGTCCTCACACCAAGTGACATAATAACCCCTAACACTATTTCTACCTACATAATACATGCACATAGTTCAAACTCGGGGAGTGGGGAATAAATCATCAATATTATATATGGTATGGTTGGACTTTAATACTAGTTGATAATGATACATAAAATATTTGAATGCTAGCATCATCATATAAATTTAATGGTTGAATGGTATCAATCATACACTAAAAATCTAATCTAATAAATATAAGACTATCTAAAAATCTAATTGAATAAATATAAGACTATCTTTTTTAGGAAGGGAAAGGTTGTTATTAATTGTTTCCTTCAAATGAGTTAATACACCTCTTAGTCTCTGAAGCATGTCATCTCTACGCCTAGCATCCATATCTGGATAAAATTTTAAAAATTTCTAAATTAAATACACTTTATTAAATTTAAAAAACTAAATAAATTTAAAAACCAATTTTAATACTAAGTAAATTTTTAAACATCAAATTTATAATAAATAAAGATCAATTTTATATCAAATTTATCAATTTTATACTGATTCATAATTTAGTTCAATGTAATTTTATATCAAATATCACTACAATATCATGTGATGGTGCTCCTGTGTGATTCTTGTGCCCTACCTCTAGGTTCCCTGAAGGATTTCCCATCCCTTTCCTAGGTGAACACTCATAGCCTTCCCTTATGGATGAGTGATGAGTTTGGAGGGGTTGGTTATGATCCTACGGTGACTTTTGTTGTAGGCATTTCAAGTAATGGATCTTCTATAACTACTAGGGTTTCTGACAAGGGTCATTGTACCTTGAATTTAAATATCATTATTTGTCAATCTAGGGTAGTGTATCCATGATAGTTTGCAGCAAAACTAACAACTAACAACCCCAAACTACTTCCTAGAATTAAATTAACTTCCTAATCAAGCTCATGCATTTACTCACTATTAAAAAATATATCTAATTGTTGGAAAATAAATCTAATAACTGATCCACACACAATTGCTTGAAAAAAATCTAACTAGGAAGGAATAACTGGTAACCAAGATTTAATCTAGAATTCAATCATCATTTGCAAAACAAAAAAGTAAATCATACCATAGCAAAGATCTATTCTAAGATTGAAACATCAATTAATCTATCAAGATGGAAATAGGTAAGAAAAAATCAAATACTAGCCTCTCTTCATTAGTGGGAGTGGGACCTTGCTCCACACTGTTGGAAAGAAGACTAGGCTAACGAATCAGAATTAGAGATGCAAAATTATCTGCTCTTTCATTCTAGATTGTTCAAAAACATAACATGCATGCAATTGGCACACAGATCTGAAGCTATTTTTAATCTATCTATCTATGGAACAAAAAGACTAACTATATTCCTACTTCTAATTCTCTATATATATCAAGTGTTGTTCTGATACATATTCTTAGAGTAATTATTCTCTATTGTTGTTCATTATAGATATCCAAGTCTTATTATTACATAACTCATGCAATCAAATACTAAAAGATAATATGGTGACACTACAAGTGTCACAAGAGTTCAACTGAAGTTATAAATAGGCCACAAGGGCCAATAAAAGAGGAAAAGAAAAGAACTGAAACAGACAAAATTGGCAGCCTCTTCACTGCACCACTGTAACTAGAACTCCTACTCGCTATCTGAACCTTGATATCATAAGTGTGGTTCCCTTTTCTCTAAAATCTCCAGTCATTCATGGTCCATGTGCCAATTGCAGTTCTTCCTTCAACTTCTGATGTCTTTTGCAGAGCTCCAGAGTCTTTAGGAAGAACTCTGGAGATATCTCTAGAGGTAAGATACCTACATGTAAAAAGGGTATGTTTCTGCAATATTTTGTTAGTGACCATTCACAATGCTAACACCATCTAACTATGCAACCACCATGATATAACACCTATCTCTAACAAGATTAAACAAGGTTTCTATTAATTTCTATGGTATATTCATGGTATGATGGCTCTATAGGACATAAAAGGGAGATAAATAAGCATATATAATGAGTGCTACCTATCACTCATCATCCCCCCAACTCAAGGGTTTATAGGTCCTCCTACATTATGCTGAAGCCTCGATCTATTGAGCTGATACAACCTCTCCACCAAGTCATAGATAAGAAAAGATGTTTTCTAGTTTGTTCTAGTTGTATCAACATTCCCTTGGTATAAATCAAGTTGATGTAACCATTCCTAAAAATTAGTGTCCTCCAATTGTTTAACTCACATAGGAAGAGGTTTGATGATGAGAGGTGACCTAAAACACATACCAATCCATTCTTGTTGATATTTCTCAATTAGACTAGCCATTGCCTTAGCTTTTCTTATAAATCATTTTGTAGTGGACACTAGGTCTCTCATTTTATGCTCTGTAGTTAAAGTGGCCCATCTTCTTCTTGTTGTTGAAAGTCTTATAAGGACTAAGAAGACCATAGATATGCCAAATTGCACAACACATTCCCCTAAGTTTCTTTGATACAGAGGTAGGAGAGTATCAGTGTAGACAAATGGTCTAAATTTTTTCTTGAAGGCTAAAGGATGTGGACTTTTAGGATGGATGTATAATCCTACACTCTCTATATTGGATGAGTGTGCATCCATTCTTGGCTGCAAATCTCATGGTTCTTCATTAGGGAAATGAATGCCCTTAATTGGAACTCACCTACAAACAAATTAATGGAAAATGAAGTATAGTGCTCCAAGAAGAAATTGTGCAAGAACAACTCACAAAGGAAGTTCTTGTCCTCACTAGAACTAAGAACATATACTTTCATGAAGTCATGACCATTTTCAATGGTTTTGGTCATGCCTGAGATGAGAAATGAGAATTTCCTTTGAATAAATCTCTCCCTCAAGAACATAGTATAACTCCCACTTGGATGTCTGCATGATAATATATTAGAGAAAAGGGTGGTCATTGTGATAATCCTATCTTCTAGCATCCTTACTTTTGCATTTAGGGAAGATATTGCATTTTGCTATTGAATCATCACAATATTGTTGGCCAAGTCCCTACACCTTCTTTCCCAGTTCATATATTATAGCCCTAGGGACATTGAATTCAACCTCCTTGAAAAAGATGTCAGTTTGGGTTCCTTGGTGGACTGTGTTTGCGGGGACTATGAGCTCCCTTATGATCTCTTGCTGGTCAACAATTTTATTATTTTCCAGGGTGGTGCAGGAGCACCAAGACATCAGGGTTTTGTTTGATCTTCAAGTAGTTGTTTTGTCAATAAGGTCTATGAGACCATCTACATGTTGTAATAAGGCTTGCATGCCATACTTGTAAGGGACTATGTCCAAGTGTCTAGAATCTATTCTCATGTTGTAAGTCCTAATAAGGATAGCCATGTTGTAATAGGTAGGTTGCAATAGTCATTCATGTAAGCCTTTATTGAGGCATATAGGACAGTCATTAGAGTTGTCATGTTTGTAAGCCTATAAAGGCATGTCTAAGGTTAAAAGGTATGTTAAGAACCTTGTCAAAGGTTACTAATGATGGAGAGTATTATTTAAACATTAAAACAATCATTATAGTCCAAAAAGAGATAGGATAGTTACAAAAACTGTAATCTTGTGCAAATCGAGCAGTTGATGGGTTGGGGACAGTTTTCTTCTCCCTCCATCGATTCATCTTCCCTCCATCTTGTGCAAGGCATTGGGGCAGGCTTAAAAGAAGCCAAGAATCTATCCATTTGGTGTGTGTGAAGGAAGATTGAAGAAAAGTGAAATAAAGAAACTGTTCTCTTGCATTCTTTTCTATGTTTTTCTATTGTTTTATTGCCGTACTCGACCCTGCACGGATTTGTCATAACCCATGTTTGTAATGGAATGTTAGAGGATTGAAGTACCTTGGTTTTGAGCTTTGTTTGGGGTCTTGACAGTAAATTAGGAGTGGGAAAACTGTTGTTTTGTGCTAAGCTGTCTTAAACCCTGAGTTAGGGTTCTTCTAAACAAACAGATGGAACTCTCCCCATTCCATTGATCTTTTTTCTATTTCTGCTCAGTGGAATGGGTTGTATATTAGTTAATGCAAGGGCTTGTGAAGGTTTTGGAGGTAGGAGGATGGGTTGTGTTGAGGTTTCCATGTAAATGACTCTGCAAATCCATGTATTAGGAATGGAGTGAAGGGCAGCAGCAACTAGGTGGTAGTAGTGACTATGTTCAATGGTCAGTCAGTGAAATACCATGTATTGTACCCAAAAAAAGGGCTCCTGATCTTGTAAATGATCCTATGACAAGAGGAAGGAAGAGATCTCTCTGAGGAAACAATCCATCTTACCTTATGCTGTCTCTAACAGTCCTCCTCGAGACATCCACTGTAAAGAAGGCCTGGAGACAGTCACTACATAGAAGGTAATAGGCATGTTGTTGTGTTATTGACTTGTGAAGGCATCAGGTATGCTTGGCATGTCATTGATTAGGCATGTTGCAATAAGATTGAGTTTGTGTTAGAGGGAGATCATCCCAAGGAGGTTATTGTGACTGTTATCCTAATGAAACGACAATGTTATGACTGTCTTGAAGACTGCTGTCTTGCAAACCCTGCACAGTGGGTTGGATGAAGCCTTGAGTGGAGTTAGGCATCTTTGGATAGGTGTCCTAGAGTCCTCTCACCTTGTGTCATGAACATGTGTAGTTTGGAGTTAAAACCCTGCCTTATGTGAAGTTTGATCTCTGTCAAAGAAACAGTGAAGTTGAGAGTCATTTCATTGAAGTTTTGAAACATGCTTCTGTTGTCCTAGTTGCTCTGCATCATATTGGTATTAGAGATCAGAGCCACTAGTAGGTCTTTGAGGAAGTAGTAGATCTTGTGAAACAGTAAGGGTTTGGGAGAGTTGTAAGGATGCATCCTAAGAATCAGATGGCTAGGGAGAATAGTGAGTTGAGAGAAGCCTTAGAGGCTAGAGAAAAAGAGTTGAGGGAGAGAAGAGAACAAGATGCTGCAAGGGAAAGAGAGTTGAGGCAAGTGAGAAGAGAGAATGCATCAATCTTGGCAAGATTGGAAGCATTAGAGAAGAATCCTAGAAGGGATGAGCAAGATGATCAAGAAGGAGATGAGGAGGCTGATGAGAATCCTCCTGAGGATGAATTGGATCCTGAAGAGAAGAAATTTGTGAGATTGTTGAAGGCAGTTCAAGGTAGTGGAACAAAGGCAAACATAGAGTTACCTATCTATCAAGGGAAGATGGATAGTGAAGAGCTATTAGGGTGGATAGATGCCCTTGAAAATTTCTTTGAGTATGAGGAAATGAGTGATGAGAAGAAGATTAAATTTGCAAAAACAAAACTGAGAGGAACAACACTTACATGGTGGAGTAGTGTGCAAACAGAAAGAGTGGCTAGAGGTGGCACAAGAATCACTTCTTGGGGTAGGATGAAGGATATGATGAAGGATCATTTCCTTCCATCCGATTTCTCCATTCAAACAAAGAGGATGAGGTAGAATCTGAAACAAAAGGACATGGATGTTATGTCCTATACTAAACAATTTCATAAGCTTAGTATTAGAGGAGGATTGGAAGATGAAGAAGAGAAAGTGGGAAGGTACCTTAATGGGCTTAGGTATAACTTGCAAGATGAGATTGGTTTGACAATACCAAAGTCACTTGGGGAATGTTTTCAGTTAGCCATAAGGGCTGAAGAAAGGGTGAAGAGGAAGAAAGAAAGACAAGGAGGTAGTGGAAGAGGATATAGAGGTAGGGGCAAACCTACTAATGAAGGACAGAGCAGCAATGAGAAAGGTAAGGAGTTTTCTACAGATCAGAGAGGTGGATATAGAGGTGGAGGTAGGTTTGGATCAGGTAGAGGAGTATTCACAGGTAGATGTTATCATTGCAATGAAGTGGGACACACATCTTTCAAATGTCCTAAGAAGGATGATGTTGACAAGAGCAAGGATAGAAGAGTTCACTTGGCACAAGAGGAGGAGAAGCCAAAAGAACTGGAAATGTTATCAGCCTCTCTAGTAATGGTTGGAGAAATGCTCATGGTGGAAAAAGGTAAAATATAGCAACCACCACAGGTATCTATTTTCAAAACTAATTGTTTAAGCCATGGAAAGATATGCAAGTTGATTATAGATTCAGGTTCTCATGATAATCTAGTTTCTTGGGAAATGGTGCACAAGTTGGGATTGAAAACATTTGATCATCGTAGTCCTTACAATGTCACTTGGATGAGTCAAGAGTAGCGAGTAAGGGTTAGTAAGAAGGCATATGTTGATTTTTCCATTGGTCCATATCAGGACTATGTTTTGTGTGATGTCATTCCAATGACATGTGGGCATATAATCTTGGGTAGACCATGGCAGCATTTGAGAAGGACAATTCATGATGGTTATACTAATGACTATTTGGTGCACAAAGATGGTAGAAAGTTCAAATTAGTGCCTTTACCTTGTGAAGACAAGAAGGAACATGTTACTATTTGTTTTGGAGAGAAGTTGAAGTTGAATGTGTAGGTTAAGGATGATGGGAAACAACAGGAATAGTTGCAGCTGAAGAAGATGGAAGATAGTCCTAAAGAGCAACAGGTTTGGGACTTGAGTTATGTCAAGGTTGGGGACATCAATTGCCCTATAAGGAGGCAGAAGAAGGAAGGCAAATAGCAGATAGTATAGAGAGGAATAAATCAGAACCTCCAGTTGGGAAGAACAGAAAAATTGCAGTAGTAGGGTCCTAGGCAAGGACACCAAAACAAATTTTATGGTACTAACACTGTTTACAGGAGCCATGCAGGTTGGAGAAGGAGAAGGATCACACTTGGAGAGTTCATGTTTCCTAGTCAAAGGAACATCCCAACAAGATTGAAGAATGGTTGGAGCAGATCCCATAACTCTTGGGACAAGAGTTTTCATTATGCCGGGAAGTATGGTGCAGGAGCACCAAGACATCAGGGTTTTGTTTGATCTTCAAGTAGTTGTTTTGTCAATAAGGTCTATGAAACCATCTACATGTTGTAATAAGGCTTGCATGCCATACTTGTAAGGGACTATGTCCAAGTGTCTAGAATCTATTCTCATGTTGTAAGTCCTAATGAGGACAGTCATGTTGTAATAGGTAGGTTGCAATAGTCATTCATGTAAGCCTTTTTTGAGGCATATAGGACAGTCATTAGAGTTGTCATGTTTGTAAGCCTATAAAGGCATGTCTAAGGTTAAAAGGTATGTTAAGAACCTTGTCAAAGGTTACCAATGATGGAGAGTATTATTTAAACATTAAAACAGTTATTATAGTCCAAAAAGAGATGGGACAGTTACAAAAACTGTAATCTTGTGTAGATCGAGCAGTTGATGGGTTGGGGACAGTTTTCTTCTCCCTCCATCAATTCATCTTCCCTCCATCTTGTGCATGGCATCAGGCAGGCTTAAAATAAGCCAAGAATCTATCCATTTGGTGTGTGTGAAGATTGAAGAAAAGTGAAATAAAGAAACTGTTCTATTGCATTCTTTTCTGTGTTTTTCTGTTGTTTTCCTGCCGTACTTGACCCTGTACGGATTTGTCATAACCCATGTTTGTAATGGAATGTTAGAGGATTGAAGTACCTTGGTTTTGAGCTTTGTTTGGGGTCTTGACAGTAAACTAGGAGTGGGAAAACCGTTGTTTTGTGCTAAGCTTTCTTAAACCCTGAGTTAGGGTTCTTCTGAACAAACTGATGGAACTCTCTCCATTCCATTGATCTTTTTTCTATTTCTGCTCAGTGAAATGGGTTGTATATTAGTTAATGCAAGAGCTTGTGAAGGTTTTGGAGGTAGGAGGATGGGTTGTGTTGAGGTTTCCATGTAAATGACTCTGCAAATCCATGTATTAGGAATGGAGTGAAGGGCAACAGCAACTAGGTGGTAGTAGTGACTATGTTCAATGGTCAGTCAGTGAAATGCCATGCATTGTACCCAAAACAAAGGGATCCTGATCTTGCAAATGATCCTATGACAAGAGGAAGGAAGAGATCTCTCTGAGGAAACAGTCCATCTTACCTTATGCTATCTCTGACAGTCCTCCTGGAGACAACCACTGTAAAGGAGGCCTGGAGACAGTCACCACACAGAAGGTAATAGGCATGTTGTTGTGTTATTGACTTGTGAAGGCATCAGGTATGCTTGGCATGTCATTGATTAGGCATGTTGCAATAAGATTGAGTTTGTGTTAGAGGGAGATCATCCCAAGGAGGTTATTGTGATTGTTATCCTAATGGAACAGCAATGTTATGACTGTCTTGAAGACTGTTGTCCTGCAGACCCTACATAGTGGGTTTGATGAAGCCTTGAATGGAGTTAGGCATCTTGGGATAGGTGTCCTGGAGTCCTCTCACCTTGTGTCATGAAAATGTGTAGTTTGGAGTTAAAACCCTACCTTATGTGAAGTTTGATCTCTGTCAAAGAAACAATGAAGTTCAGAGTCATTTCATTGAAGTTTTGAAACATGCTTCTACTGTCCTAGTTGCTTTGAGTCATTTTATTATTTTCTAGGGTTAGCTGATAAGCCTACCTATCCATCCTTTCTCTCATTGCTGACATTAGGGTGAGACTGTTGCTTATTTCTTTAGTGGAATTTTTGAGCTGTTTGTTTTTCTATGTTACTTATGCCTCCTTGGCCAACACCACTTCCTCTTTTTCCCTTAGTTCTTCTTCTTGGCCCCTAATGATTGTGTCTTTCTCTTGGATGCTTCTCTCAAGGAGAGAATGTTGCATATTGTTGTCATTGATGCCAATTGATGTCAAGGTTTGAATGCAAGGGTTTCAAGATGGAGTTCATTGTAGAGGGAGATTGTTGCATAACGGAATCAGTTGTTTCTGAGTATTCACTACATTTACAGAAGTTTGGTAACATGTGTGGTAGATTTATGAGGTCTGTTTCTCAGATGCAGTGTTAGATTCTCATTGTTGTTGGTGCTGTATTCTACCGTAGATGGTTAGTTTTGGCTCAAATGTTGGTACAAGAACTACAAAATGATTATGCATGCCATAATTATATATTTCTGAGTGTTTACCATGTTTGTGGAGGTTTGGTGATGTATACGGTAGACTCTTGAGTTTTTTTTTCAAAAGTATGTTACTCTATCAATGTTTGTGCTACCACTTTCTATCACAATTGATTGTTTGGACTTATGGTTTGGAGGTTATGAAGAGAAAATAAGAAGGCATGTTACATCTTAATTACAGAAGTTATTAATCACCACAAAGATATCTGGAAGTGTCTAAGTCAAGACAGTGAAACTGGTTAACAAGAGGTCAGTGAAGACTACTGCATACTAACACATTTACGTGTATGGTCTTGTAGTTTGGAAGATAGAATTTGATGGCCATTATGTTGGTTTGGTTCAAGTTTTAGGTGATTTGAGTTACCACATAGGTATCTGGAAGTATCAGTGGGAAGATAGTGTTACTATGTTACAAGAAGATCAAGTGTATGTATGTTTGAGAGCTTGCTCCAGATAAAGGAAATGTGCACCAACAAGAGGAAGCATGTGAAGGTAGCATGGGACTAGGACAACTCATGGAATGAAGTGCATAATGTAAATTCACTCCTATGTTACTGCATAGGGTTTGGATTCAAGTTGTCTACATGTTAAATGAATTAAGGGTTGATGGCTGACATGAGTTATCTTGGAGAAATATGTTAAGAGGTTCTAAGCTGACATAGATGATATAGAAGAGATTATTGATGTGAATCATGTAATTATACTTCATTCCTTCATTACCGCATTTGATTTGGGATAAAAGAGTATATGCAAGGCTAACTACATGTTTCATGTTGCATAGAGTTTTGCAACACCATGTAGCCGACACAGATGATTTGAAAGAGTTGTGAATAATACACACACACACAAATATATCTATATATATATGCATAATCTTAAGTTGTTTCAAAAATGGGGTAGGTACATGTAGTGTGTGAGAGCGATCTTATAAGTTTTGTGTGAAGGACATGAATAGAAGATGATCCAGATTTCACATAGTTTGTGTTAGTACTATGGTAGGGTCGATGCTCAGTTTGGAATGAACTTGATCGTGGTTTAGTCAGTTGAGGTTGGTGCTTTATAGCTGGGTTGGTGCTCAGTGGAGATTGATCTGGATCCAGTTGTCTACTCCTTGAAGTTGGTGCTTCATATTCTGAGTTAGTGCTCAGAGACAGAGTTGGTGCTCAATTTGATAAGGGGATTAGAGTCTCCTGTAGGTTGGTGCATGTAAATCTATAAAAGGATTGGTGTCCTTCTCAGGTTGAAATTCCTGTGGGTTGGTGCCTATGAAATATTTTAATTCATTGATTCATTTTGTGAGGCTAGATTTGGGTGGTAGACCCAAGCAACTTTTCTCATCGTGGTTTTTTCCTTTCAAGTTTCATGTAAATCTTGTGTTCTCTTATATGGATGTGTGGATGTGCTTATGTTTGCATAATTCTTACATAATTTGATTGATGCGGTTAAGATCTCCATGTTGTAGTAGAGTTAAAGTAAAAAATTGGTATATACTGATTCACCCCCCTCTTAGAATATCTGTGTGTTCTAACAGTTGGTATCAGAGCGAGGTTCCTTGGTGTAGCCTAACAGCTAAAGGTAGATCTTGGATTGGAACACATGGTAGGTCATGAAGCATCTTATTCAAACAAAGCACCACTACTTGATGGAACAAATTATGCATTGTATAAGGATGGAAGCCTATCTAACCTCATTAGGGTTTGATGTTTGTCAATCTATTGTGAATGATTTTACTGCTCTGAGAACTCCTCCAATAGATCAGGATGATAAGAAAGTATGTGAGAACAATGCTGAAGCTAAGAATGCAATTCTAAGTGGATTGAAAAAAACTAAATTTGTTAAGGTGATGAACTGCAAGTCTGCGAAGGACATCTGGCAAAACCTGCATAGCATTTATGAAGGAGATGATAAGGTAAAACAAGCTAAGCTATAGACATACAAAGGCAAGTTTGAAAGTCTAAAGATGAAGGAAGAAGAAAACATTGCTGACTATCTACTCCAGGTGATTGAAGTTGTCAATGCTATTGGAGGACTTGGTGAAGAAATGAAAGAATTGGTAATTGTGAAGAAGGTCCTAAGATACCTTCCCCAAAGGTATGATTCAAAAGTTTCTGCTATTGAAGAAGCCAGAGATCTAAATAATTTTACAATGGATGATTTGTATGGATCTCTCACTACTTATGAAATGAGGAATATGAGTGAGGAGACATCTAAGAAGGAAGCCACTTTCAAAGCATCTAAGAAAGAAAAGATTGATGCATCTAATACAAGCAATGGATCCGATGATGAGGAAGCCAACTTTATGAGGAAATTGAAGAAGGGCTCTGGCAAGTACAAAGGTAAGTTACCTTTCAAGTGTTTCAACTATGGTAAAGTTGGTCATTATGTATCCAAATGTCCCTTTGGAGAAAATGAAAATAGAATTAAGGGTTTAAAAACAAACAACTTCAACAAACACAAGAAAAGCCTCTACTCAAAAGAGGATAGTAGCTCATCAGAAGAAGTAGATCACTGCTCATCAGAAAGTGAAAGGGAAGAAGCCCTATTCATGGCCATGGAAGTCTTGGACACTTAGATAGAGCTACTAATGATGAAGAAGAATGTGAAGTTGATCTTGAAGGTGAACTTATTTCTTCTCTTGAGGACTTGAGATTATTAAGCAGAGAAAACAAAGAACAAAAGGCAAAGATTAAAGAATTAGAGGAAATGATTGTTAGCTTGAAGATTCAAATTGAAGAGGGAAAAAGGATTGCAGACATCATGAACACTAACCTCAAAGCCAAATTAGATGAGTGTTTAAAGCTTGAAGAATAAATTGTTTCACTGAGAAGGGAAGTTGAAAAAGTACATGCTTAGTTGAATAATAATATCAAGTTTGGAAAGAGCTCTAAAATTATAGATGATATAATAAACACTCAGAGACCTCTATTCATAAAATTAGGTCTGGGCTATGATGAAGATGTCATACAATCTTCTGTTCTTACAAAGAAGATTGACTCAGAGAAGACAGTGCCAAATAAAGAAATCCCAGTGAAGAAAGAGAGTAAGAAAATTAAAGAAGTTGATTTCATCCCTATCATCTCTCAAAGAAGAGAATTTGTAAGATCAACTCCTACAAGACAAACAATCATGAACAAGTTTAATTATGCTTTCTCTGGTTATTGTTTCATTTGCAACCAATATGTTCACAAATCAATTAAATGTAGCTCTAGAATGAGAGGAAGTGATTATGTTAGTAGAAATTCTTTTGCTCCTTTGATTGATTTCAACATAATATGTCATATTTGAAAATTTTGGACACATAGCAAGGTTTTGTAGAAGTAGCTTGGCAAAGTCAAAATCCTAGATGACTAATCTCTGTAACCAAGATAAGAGGATAGACATTCCTAAAAATAAAAAAATAGATCATAAGAAGGAATGGAAAGTAAGAAGGAATGATACTCAAGAAGAAGAAAATTCAATGATTGTCCAAATTGCATTTCATGCACAAGGGCAAGAAAATCCTTGGGTAATAGACAATGGGTGTTCAAGCCACATGACAGGAGAGAAAAGCAAATTCATTAGTCTTGTAAAGTGGAATGGTGGTTCAGTTAAGTTTGGAGATAACACCACTGCAAGAATCTATGAAAAGGCCACAATAAGCATTGACGAAAAAACTAGAATAGAAGATGTCCTATATGTTGAAGGCCTCAAGCACAATCTTCTTAGTATAAGTTAGATGTGTAACAAAGGATACAACCTCATATTTCATGCACAAGGATGTGAAGTCAGAAGAGAAAGCACTAGCGAACTTGTGGAAGAAGCAATAAGGACAGAGAATAACTTGTATAATCTTAGTGAAGTCAAAGGAAGGAATTTCCATCTAAGACAGAAAAATGAGAGCTAGCTATGGCACAAGAGGATGGGTCACATCAATTTTGATAGTCTTGTGAATATTATCTCTAAACATGTAGTGACAAATATGCCAAAGATTGCTAAGCTTGCTAGTACCTTTTGTAAGGAATGTCATATTGGGAAGAAGACAAGGACAAGGTTCAAGACCAAGGAGTACTCTTCCATAAAGCCATTAGGAATGATTCAAATAG
The DNA here is from genome assembly GCA_027924645.1 of Cunninghamia lanceolata. Taxonomy (NCBI): domain Eukaryota; kingdom Viridiplantae; phylum Streptophyta; class Pinopsida; order Cupressales; family Cupressaceae; genus Cunninghamia; species Cunninghamia lanceolata. Next base: position 2,312,283 of record BSBN01000847.1, on the reverse strand, counting down.
ATTTGTGTGGCCCCACAAAAACAAGGAGTCTTCAAGGTACTTTATGTTACTCATTGATGATTATTCTAGGAAGACTTGGGTCACATTTATGAAAGATAAATCATAAGCTTTCAAGAGATTTTAAATTTTCAAGTCTATGGTTGGGAATGAAATGAATCCTAGAATCAAGTGTTTAAGATTTGATAGAGGTGGTGAATTCATTTCAAATGAGTTTGAGGAATATTGTGAAGAACATGGAATAAGAAGACATTTCTTTGCTGGAAGAACTCCTCAACAAAATGGAGTTGTTGAAAGGAAGAATAGGAAAGTACAAGAGATGGCAAGAACTATACTCAATGATACAAAACTTCCTGATAGGTATGTGAAGGAAGCAATACACACTGCAGTTTATATTCTCAATAGCGGACAACTAAGAGTGAACAACACTAAGACACCATATGAGCTGTGGAAAGGCATACTTGCATCTGTCAAGCATTTCAGGGAGTTTGATAGCAAATGTTACATCATAAAGGATGAAGACAACTTAGGAAAACTTGATTCAAGATTAGATGAAGGAGTTTTCCTTGGCTATTCAACCAGAAGCAAAGCATACAAGTGTTTTAACAAGAGGTTACAAAGGGTTGTTGAAAGTGCAAATGTTAGGGTTGATGAAGAATTACATGCATCCACACATGATCTAGAAGACTACTGCGCAGAAGATGAAGTTGAAGAGGAAGAATCACAGAAGGATACTACTAAAACACCTACAAAGTATGTTCAAAGAAATCATTCTGAAGATCAAATTATTGGCAATAAGGATGATGGAGTTGTCACTAGGAGAAAACTGAGAGAACAGATAAACTTCTCTTTGCTATCCAAAGTAGAGCCTAAGAATTTCATTGAAGCTAATAAAGATGAGAGTTGGATCAATGCTATGCAAGAAGAGCTAAATTAGATTGAGAAGAATGAAACTTGGGAACTTGTCCCAAGACCTAAAGACAAAAATGTCATTGGCACAAAGTGGGTAATTAGAAATAAGTTGAATGAAGATGGAGAAGTGGTTAGAAACAAATCAAGGTTGGTCTACAAGGGTTATTCACAAGTGGAATGCATTGATTTTGAGGAAACATTTGCCCTTGTGGCAAGAATGGGAGCAATCAGAATGTTTCTTGCATTTGCAATTCACAAAGACTTCAAGGTGTATCAAATGGATGTCAAATCTACTTTCTTGAATGGTGATCTAGAAGAAGTTTACATAGGGAAACCTGAAGGATTTCAGCTATCAAAAGATCATAATTTGGTATGTAGACTTTGAAAGGATTTATATGATCTCAAACAAGCCCCTAGGACATGGTATGCCAGGTTGGACAAGTACTTACACCAAAAAGGTTTCAGGAAAGGTATTGCAAACAGTAATCTCTACATAAAGCTAGAAGGTGAGCATATGTTGATAGTAGTAGTATATGTTGATGATATTATCTTTGGCAGCAACAATGGTATGTACAAAGAGTTTACAGAAGAAAGAGTTTGAAATGTCTATGATAGGTGAACTTTCATTCTTTCTTGGACTTCAAATTGTTTGATTAGACAAGGGTATCTTTATTTCACAAGCTAAGTATGTCAAGGACATGTTGAAAAAGTTTGGTATGGATGACTACAAACCAATAAGTACACCTATGGAAACAGGTTGTCATCTTAGCAAGGATGATGAGTCACCTCAAGCTGATCAGACTCTTTATAGGTCCATGATTGGAAGCTTATTATACTTGACTACATCAAGACCAAATGTTATGCAAGTAGTTTGTATGGTGGCTAGGTTTCAAGCCAATCCAAAAGAGACACATGTGAAGGTTGTTGAGAGGATTTTCAGATACTTGAAGAGAACATTGGACTATGGATTGTGGTATGAGAAAAGAAAGTATTTCTCTCTGACTTCATATATAGATGCAGATTGGGCTGGCAACATTAGTGATAGGAGAAGCAAAAGTGGTGGAGATTTCTTTCTAGGTGATAGATTGGTTTCATGGTTAAGCAAGAAGCAAGATTCAGTCTCTTTATCAACAATAGAAGCAGAATACATAGCTGCAGTATCTTGTTGTACTTAGGTGTTGTGGATGAAGCAAACATTCAAGGATATCAAGGTGATATATGATGAGCCTACTCCTATTTTGTGTGATAATACAAGTGCCATCAACATATCTAAGAATCCAATAATGCATTCTAGAACCAAACATATATCTGTTAAGTATCACTTCTTGAGAGAAAAAAATTGCAGATCAAGAGGTAAAGTTGGAGTATGTCACCACAAAAGATCAGATTGCAAACATTTTCATAAAACCCATTCCTAAGGAGACATTTGAGTATCTCAGGCAGAAGCTAGGAGTGATGGCTCCTTCTTCTCATGTCTAATTGACTAAATGAAGCATGATCCTAGGGGGAGCATATGAAAGATCTATTGTTAATCCTTGGAGTATATCAGAGTGGCACAGTGGAAGAGATGTACAAGAGGTATGGATTCATGGGGAGCTACCCACTACATTATCCTTTAGCCCAATGGAAAAGAAAATTCAGAGATAGGTCATCTGATGAAGAATTTTTGGGAGAGTTACAAAAAGGGGAATTGTTGTCAAAAGGAAAAAATATATAAAGGGGGAGCTTTACAAATAGAGGAAGAATCATACAAGTATGATACATCCCTGCCATTGATGTCAAAGGGGGAGAATTAGCAAAAGAAGAAGAGCTAAGTAAAGAAGAATTGAAAAAGGGGGAGAGTTAGAGAAAAAGTACATTATATTGCCATCAAGGGAAGTGTTGCCATCAATGACAAAGGGAGAGATTGTTACATATTGTTGTTATTGATGCCAATTGATGTCAAGGTTTGATGTCAATGGCTTCAAGATGAAACTTTTGTTTTAGAGGGAGATTGTTGCATAATAGAATCAGTTATTTCTATGTGTTCACTACATTTGTAGAGGTTTGGTAACATGTGTGGTAGATTTTTGAGGTATGTTTCTTAGATGAAGTGTTAGATTGTCATTGTTGTTGGTGTTGCATTCTATCGTAGATGGTCTATTTTAGCTCAAATATTGGTACAAGAACTACAAAGTGATTATGCATGCCATAATTGTCTATTTCTGAGTGTTTACCATGTTTATAGAGGTTTGGTGATGTATATGGTATATTCCTGAGGTGTGTTGTTTATAAGTATGTTACTCTATCACTGTTTGTGCTACCACATTCTACCGTAGTCAATTGTTTAGCCTTGCACTTTGGAGGTTATGAAGAGAAAAGAAGAAGGCATGTTACATCTTAATTACAAAAGTTATGAATCACCACAAAGATATCTAGAAGTGTCTAAGTCAAGACAATGAAACTAGTTAACAGGAGTGTCAGTGAAGACTACCACATACTACTGCATTTAGGTGTATGGTCTTACAATTTGGAAGATAGAATTTGTTACCCATTATGTTGGTTTGGTCCAAGTTTCAAGTGATTGGAATTACCGCACAGGTATTTGGAAGTATCAGTGTGAAGATAGTGTTGCTACATTACAAGAAGATCAAGTGTATGTATGTTTGAGAGCTTGCACTAGATAAAGGAAACATGTGCCAGCAAGAGGAAGTGTTTGAAGGTAGCATGGGACTAGGAGAGCTCCTAGAATGAAGCACATAATGTAAATTCACTCCTATGTTACCGCATAGGGTTTGGAGTTGAGTTGACTACACATTACATGAATTAAGGGTTGATGGCTGACATGAGTTGTCTTGGAGAGATATGTTAAGTGGTTTTGAGCTGACACATATGATATGGAAGAGTTCATTGATGTGAAGCATGTAATGATACTTCATTCCTTCATTATCGCATCTGATTTGGGATAAAATAACTTATATGCAAGGCCGACTACATGTTTCATGTTGCATAGAGTTTTGTGCCACCATGTAGCCGATGCAGATGATTTGAAAGAGTTGTGAATTATATATATATATATATATATATATATATATATATATATATATATATATATATATAATCTTAAGTTGTTTCAAAAATGGGCCAGGTACATGTAGTGTGTGTAAGCGGTTGTAGAAGTTGTGTGTGAAGGGCATGAATGGAAGATTATCTAGAGTTCACATAGCTTGTGTTAGTACTATGGCATGTTCAATGCTCAGTTTAGAATGAACTTGATCCTAGTTCAGTTAGTTGAGATTGGTGCTTCATAGCTGGGTTGGTGCTCAGTGTAGATTGATCTGGATCAAGTTGTCTACTCCTTGAAGTTGGTGCTTCATATTCTGAGTTTGTGCTCAAAGATATAGTTGGTGCTCAATTTGATAAGGGGATTGGAGTCTCCTATAGGTTGATGCCTGCAAATCTATAAAAGGATTGGTGTCCTTCTCAGGTTGAAATTCATGTGGGTTGGTGCTTACAAAATATTGTAATTCATTGATTCATTTTGTGAGGCTGGATTTGGGTAGTAGACTCAAGCATCTTTTCTCACCATAGTTTTTCCCTTCTAAGTTTCCAAGTAAATCTTGTGTTCTCTTGTGTGGATGTGTGGATGTGCTTATGTTTGCATAGTTCTTACATAATTTGATTGATGCAGTAAAGATCTTGATGTTGTGGTAGAGTTAAAGTAAAAAATTGGTATTTACTGATTCACCCCCTCTCAGTATATCTGTGTTCTAACAAAGAAATTTTTTGATCCTTTGTTGTCTCTTTCTCCTGCATTACCTTTTTGAGGTCTATGATGATGAAATTCTTATTCCAAAGCATTCTCTTCAAATTCTTAATCTCTTCCATTAGTAGCTACTCTAGAGAGACCTTAGTATCTTTATGGTCACATGGTTGGGACTGTATCTCACTGTCATGTTTTGTCTCCTCTACCACTCTCTTTCCCTTATCAATAGATGGTTCTACTTCTGTTATCGTCTCTGGCGCTACCTGAGACTTTCCTTCAATCTCCAGTGCCTCTGATTTTGATGCTTCCATAGGCCCAACACCTTCTTTAGTTTCTATCTCCATTGTTCCTTCAGAGGTAGGAGGGTAGGGTTCCACCTCTTTTCCAGGGGTCTGGTCATGTGTATGTTCAACCTCATTTTCTTGTGACTCTTTGTCACCATCTATTTATGTTGAGGTCTGAAGTTCTATTAAGACCTCATCAATCAATTATGCATCCATCTCCATCTGAGTCTTTGCCCTCCTACATTTACTTCTTCGGAGCACTCTTTGTGTTTGCTCTGGAGGTTCTTCTAAACCTAAGGAAATGTCCTAAGGCTCATGAATGGGTGCCTCCAATGTTGTGGAGGCGTGTACAAGAGATTCCTTTTGAGGTTTATCTTTTCCCCTTTTTCCTCTCTTCTTTCCTTCAAGTTGTGAGGGGTTTTCCTTAATTATCGGTGTTGAGGAGGCTTGTGCAAGGGATTCCTCCTGAGGTTTACCTTTTCCTACTTTCCTCTCTTTTTCTATTGGTGATGAGGGATTTTCTTCAGTGGTTTCTGGTTTCTCCTATGCTATTGTAGGTGGAGAGGGGATAGTCTCAATTATGTTGGTGCAGGGCACCTAGGAGCACCTTGGTTCCTAAAGTCACTTTGTTTGCATTTTTTTTTAAGTTGTGGTTTTGATTGTAATAAGGCTTTAGCCATGAGTATATGGTCCTTTTTGTGTGGTCAAGATGATTGAGGTGACCATATAAACCTCAATCATGCTTAGTCCACTTAGATCCTTGTTATGCCACTTAGGCCTAGAAGGTCTAAGGATTGGTTTTTGAGTTTTTTTTATTGTTTGTGTGTTTTAGCATGTTTTGGGAGTATGGAGGATGTTTTGATTCCATTGGACAAGAAAAACAAATCGCCATCCTTTGGAAAATGAAAAAACTCCATAGTGTCAAGTGTTGTCAATGGTGTCAATGACACATTGACCGGTTGCAACTTCATTTTGGTTATTAAAACTATTTGGAGAAGTTGTAAACTGACTTGGATAGGTTGATATGGAGGACATCTTGCTCCAGTACGGAGGAGAAAGTTTTTGTACGGAATTTGGGCACAAAAATCAAGAAAACTGACTATTTTTTGCTATTTTTCTTGATGTGTATGGCATGTACAGATTTTTCAGGGGTGCAATTGTACTTTTTCTGAAATCTCTTGGAGTTAGGGTTCTAATGCAACTAGTTTGAGGTCCTGAAGTGGTCAGGAACAAAAGTTATTGATTTTTCTTTCAAAACAGGTCCAAAAACCCTATTTTCTAGGGCAGCCATAGAAATCCGGCCCTAGAATGCATTCCCACCGTTGAAAATTTGCAAAAACTGGTGAAATGTAGGCTAGGGGTATGTACTATAAGATTCCAAAATATTTTAGTCGGGAAATGTAGTCTTCTATTTTTAACGTGATGCCCTAGGTCAAGTATTTCATTGTATTTGGCCAATTTCATGCTATTTGAGGTTGTAGATGATATAATCCTATTAGGGTGAGAAAATAAATGATGGATTTGCATTGTAGGCACATGGTAGAAGCATTCCAAATTCCTGCCCCTGACCTATGCACCCAATTTTGAGCACTTGCTTTGTAACCTAGCCTAAATTGATCAATTAGGCCTAGAAGACGAAATGAGTGTTCTGGATTGCTGGAGTAGAGTTGGAACAGGAGACTTGGGAGTTTGATAGGGTTCCATAGAGTGTATCTAAAACCATCATTTTCTTGCCTGGTCATATGGGATTTTGTCAAGTTTTGTTGAGAAAACCTTGTTTGGAGGGCTAGTAGCCTTACTAGTCAAGGTATAGGTTGAAGAGTTTTGGGAAGTTGGAGATCAAACAAACTGCATAGAAGGTGTTTGTTGATCTATACTAAGGTGTTGGAGAAGCCTAGAAGGTGGATCCATCACTAGGATACCAAATCCTTCATACACCCTTGAATGTGCCTTTGGTTGCTTGGTTAAAGCCTGTTTGAAGTGGGTGAGTGCGCAAAGGACAGTAGAGGAAACTCTTGTGTGTTGCTTCCCTTGTGCCACTCTGCATCATATGTTTACCTTCCTCTTCTTGGTGATAGGTGAGGAGGATGTTGTTGCAACTATTTTCCCTTTCCTTTCTTGCTTGGTGCTCAGAGATGAACCCTTTACGGAGGTCTTCTTACCTTCTTCTTGTTCTTATATTTTCCTTCTAAGAAGGTATTCCATGGGGTTTCCCCTCCCTCATGTGTTATGAAATGATGTTTCATGATAAGGAAAATAAGCCCATGGTGTTTTAACTAACCCTTCCCCTGCTAATCTATATTTTCCATTGAGGTAATGGCAAAGTAGAGGAAGTTTGGCATGCTGATTTGATATTTAGGGTGACCTTGCCCATGCCTTAGGAAAATAAGCATCTTCATGATAGGCTCTAACACTATAGAATATTATCCATCACAAGTGAAATATTTCATGAGCCAGGTTGGCAAAGAGTGCCATGGGGAAGGAAGGATAGTCCTAACAAGTCCTTTTACTTCCCCCTTATTTATATGTATTTGAATTATAGGCTCATTTTCTATTGAAAAATATTTTATGAGCCCAGAATACAGAGTTTTCAAAGATAGAACCTCTCACCTTCCTCTGGTAGGATCAAAATCTTACTGATGATAGTTGTGGAGATGGGGATGGTGACACCCCAGACTTTACTCTAACGCTCCTTGAGGTGGAAGACAAATTCTTCGACCACATCCTCTCTGTCTCCTTCAAAATTTTCTAGGAATGGTAACCACCCTGCATTCTAAAGAATGTTGTAACTACTTGATCTTTTACCAGTTCCTCCACTATCATAGGTTTGGATTTCTTCTTTACTCCCATGTTTGCAGTACAATCTAGTTGGCTTTCCAACATTGTCCCGTTAATCCTTCTTTTTCTCATTATGCCTAAACCCCAAGTCTAAATTTTCTTCATCACACTGCAAGCCTCAATGCAGAATATCATTTGAATGACTAGTTATTGTTTTTTTCTTTTGTTTTGCTCTTTTAAACCTCAACTATGGAGATATCTATAGAAATGATGGTTTCACAAAGGAAAATTAAGGCAAACTACCTCCACTCAAGGTGGTTATGTCACTCTGGAGCTATAGTAATGGTGGCACGTGGATGACGAGTGTTCAAGCATGTTTAGGGAATGGGAAAGGTCGCAATTGATGATTGATTGTACTAAAAGAAATATAGTAAAATACCTTATTTAACAAGTTAAAGATAAGTGTTACCTATGGTCACCGCCATAATTATTTGGCTTCAAGTCAAAAATGTGTGTCGTATCATCAGCAAGATGTGATTTGACCATTCATCATTACCGAAATATGTGATGTGACATTTTATGACTATCGTAGCATCTGCTTCCTCATTTATTGATGACGTCATGATGGAACATGTTAGTAGGAGTGGCAAGAAAGGAATTCTTAGTTGGCATACAACTATCTCCTCTCAGTGTGGTATGTCGATGTCATGCGTATGAGATGTTGCTAATGTGGTCGTACAATTTGGACTATGTAGAGATGAGCATCGGAGGCAAGCTCTGGAGGTGGTGTTTTGTTAGCACCAAAGGTGCTCCTAGAAAGGTCCAGAGATTCTTGGAAAGCATTAGGGGTGCTCCTAGAAGGGTTTGGAGGTATTGTTGAAAGCGTCGGAGGTGTGCTTGCAAGAAAGAAAAGAACCGCCATTGCTAGTTTTCAATTCTTTTTATTATTATTTATTTATTTATTTATTTTTGAGAAGGGATTCCATATTACTAGTTTTCAACCCTTTTTTTGTTTTATCCATCAACCATGCAAGAGAGTGTGACCTCTCCCACATAACATAGATATTCAAAAAATTCTTCCTTAGTGAATGGTCATTGATATAAGCGAATCCTATGACCATTCAATAGAAATATAGTTTCTCCTCCATCAATAGGTACGAATTGGATTGTTCCATTGTCATAGACTTCCTTGACTTCATAAGGCTCCATCCAATGAGTTTGTAGTTTTCCCTTGAATTCCTTAAACTTAGAGTCATACAAGAGAATCCAATCTCCAAGTTGAAACATCCTCTTTTTGATATGTTAATCATGCCATTGTTTTCTCTGATGCTAAATAATATCTGTTTGTTGAATGACCTCCATCCTAATCTCATCCATCTCATTAAGTTGTAAGATCTGATTCTGTTGTGCAATGGAAAATGGTAACCCAACATCAAGTGATGTCCTAAGTGTTTGGAGTTCAAATTCTATTGATAGGATATGCTTCTTCCCATAGACAAGTTCATAAGGAGAAAATTTTGTTGTTGATTTCTATGTTGTATTGTAAGCCCATACAGCTTCATGTAGTTTATTTGCCCAATCCTTCCTATTCATTGCTACTGTCCTTGTTATTATGTTCTTCAGTTCTCTATTCGTGACTTCCACCTATCCATTAGCTTGAGGATGATAAGCTGATGATTTTCAATGTTTGATCTGATAGAGATCTATGAATTCTTAGATCACTTAAGAAGTGAATTTGGGTCCTCGGTATGAGATTATAGTTCTTGGGGCTCCAAACCTCAAGAAGATCCAATTGTACAAGAAATCAACAACTTTTTCTTCCCTAGCAACCTGCAAGGCTTCAACTTCTGACCATTTTGTCACATAGTCAGTGCATACTAATATGTATTCCTTTCCTACTAATGCTAGAGAAATGGGTCCAACAAAATCCAAACCCCACTATTTAAATGGTTCTAAACCCACTTGAGGGTGCAGTGTCATCTCATTTGTTAATGTGGGTTGTCCCATTCTCTGACATTGATCACATTATCTTACATACCTTTTTACATCCTTATGCAAAGTTGACTACTAATAGCCTACTCCCAAAACTTTATGGATGGTCCATTGTGCAGAATAGTGTCCTCTCACTAGTTCATCATGGAATGCCCTTATGACATCAAAAAATTCATCAACCCTTAAGCACATGTGCAACACAAAGTCAGGACCACATTTGAACAATAGACCATTCAACCATTTATAAGATAAGATTTCTTTCTTCAGCTTCTTCCTTTGCTTTGAAGTAAATTGTGGAGGGAACAAGTCTATAGCTAGGAGATCGGCTATATCAGAAAACCAAGGGGTTCTTGTTGACACAAAAAATCAATTATCATCTGGAAAACCATCCTCCATAGGTGCATCTTCTCCTCTTGTATGAAGTCTAGACAAAAAGTTAGCAACCAGATTAAATTTCCCTAGATTCTCAACAATGGTAATGTCAAACTCCTATAATAACAATAACCACCTAATAATCCTTGCACTGACAACTAGTTTGTTTATTAAGTACCTGATTGTTGCATGATCAGTGTGTACAAAAAAATTGTAACCTGTGATGTCTAAATTTGTTAATAGCATATATCACAACCAGGAATTCCTTTTCTATGGTGGTATAATTTTTTATCTAGGGGTGAGATTCTTACTGATGTAATAGATGTCATACATTCCTTCCCCTTCTTTTTTTCCTAAGACTGCTCCTATTGACTCATTAGATGCATCTATTTGAATGTGGAAAGGGAGATTCTAGTTGAGTGCTCTTAGAATAGGGGTGTGAGTCATTTTTTCCTTGATAGTTTCAAAATCGGTTTGGCATTCTTCTGTCCAAAGGAACTTAGTATCTTTTGTCAAAAGGGAGAACATAGGAGCAACTATTTTACTAAAAAATTCTCAATGAAACTCATATAGTAACTGACATGCCTGAAGAAGCTCTTGACATCAATCTAATTTTTAGTAGTAGGTAATTTTCTGATTACTTCCACTTTTCCATTGTCTACCTTGATCACCTCAGTAGATATGTGATGTCAAAGCACAATACCTTGTTCTACCATTATGAAACATTTCTCATGACTAAAAGACAAGTGGTGCTTCTCACAACATTTTAGGAATTTCTCTAAATTCTACAAGGCATCCTCAAATGTGTTCCCATAAATAGTGAAATCATCCATGTAGACCTCCATTAATTCATTTTCTAATTCTACAAAAATGGCCAGCACTACCCTTTGGAAGGTGGTTGGTGCATTGCATAGTCCAAATGGAAGCACTCAGTATGTGAAGGTCCCCCAAGAGCAGGTAAAGGTGGTTTTATCTTGGTCTTCAGGTGCCACTTGGATTTGATTATATCCGCTAAAACCATCCAAGAATGAAAAGTATTTCATCCTTGCTAGGTTGTCTAACACTTGGTCAATGAATGGAAAAGGGAAATAGTCCTTTATAGCCTTGTTGAATTCCCTATAATCAATACATACTCCCCATTTTCTATTATTTTTGGGCACTATGACCAACAGGGACACCCACTGGCTGCTTGAGATAGGATAGATGAATCCATCCTGCAATAGTTTTTCTATCTCAGTTTTCACAATTTCTTTTAGTGCAGGGTTCAATCTTCTATGAGGTTGTCTGACAGGATTAACATCTTCTATATATATGTGGTGATTGTAAATCTTAGGAGGTATGCCCCTCATGTCCTTATATTCCCAAGCAAAAGCTTCTAAATGCGATACTAGAAGATTAGGAAGTTTTTCCTCCTGCTCTATTGTTAACTGAGTACCGATGTTAAGTGTTTTTTCAGGTAAGATCATAATTTTCTTTGTGGTTTGTTCCATGGATGTTCCTACTCTACATTATAGACTCATGGTGTTTAGGGGGCAATAATGTGGGAGCAATAGATGGAAGGTGGCAAGGTCTCTATAGAAAGTTTTTTCATAGGGTATAACATTAGCAAGGGTACAATGGGTTGCAATCAAAAGTTCATGCCTTAAATCTTGAGTGAGATCCATTGTTTCCCCTTCAATGAGGATGTGAGTTATGTCTTCATGGGTTTCATAATCTATTTCCCCTTCCAACTCCCCTAAGTGCTCTGTAATAGTCACCATGGCCAGGGAAGCACTATTTTCTCTAGTGATTTGTTCATCCACCCAAACTTTTCCTGAGTACTAGATAGATGGTTTGGTTTGGGGGTACAAGGGGATCTTCTTCATCCCCATTCCATTGGATATGACCATGTCACCTATTCTGTAGTCAATTGATGTTGCTGCAGTGGCTAGCCAAGGCCTTTCCAAAATTAAGGGGTAAGCGTTTTTGTGTTTCCTTGGTTCTAAGCTTAGAAAATCCACAAAGAATTCCCATGATTCTATCATCACTAGCACATCAATAAGCACTCCTTTGGAAATTTCCACCAACTAATCATCCAACTACAAAATGATAGAGGTGGGTTGCATGCCTGTGAGAGCCAGCTTATCAGAGGTTTGGACTGTCATCACATCGATTGTCAGCCCTAGATCAACCAACACATTTGATATCTCAATTCCTGTAATGCAAAACATGATAATGGGGTTTCTAGGGTCGCCATATTTAGGGAGGAGCATTTCCCCCACTAATAGTTCGACTACCTTTCCCTCCACTAGAATGGTTTTAGGAAGGGTTGGCCTTCGCTCCTGAGTCCTGAGACAGTGTTATTTGATAAATTGATTAAGCTCAAGAACATCTCTGATGGCTTGGAGCAGTGGTATCTCAATATTCAATTGTTTGATCTCCTAAATTAACTTTGATTCTTCAGTGGTTTGTATTTGGTTGGATGGTATTTTATATTTTTTTGAGGGGCAATGTGCTTTAACCATTGAGGGAAGGGTACCTTACTTGTAGTCTTTAGAGGGGCTCCAGAGTGTATCTCTGGAGGAGCTCCAAAGTGCATCTTTGGAAGAACTTTGGAGTGTTCTACAAATTGATTCTCTACCATCCTAGTGGTAATAACCTCATGCTGGGGTTGTTGTTATAGTTCATCAGTGACTTCAACAATCATAGGGGGAGATGGTCTTGGAAAAGCTTTCCCTGAGTGCAGTTGAAGGTTATTCAGGTATATTACATTTACTCTGGCTATGTTTTCCTATTTAGTCAGGTAAATTGATGTCCCTTGTTTATCATGTTTAGGATTCACCATAGGTTAAGTAGGGAGAGGTGGTTGACTAACAGGTTCATTTTTCTATTGTGTATTCATTGGACTTGTCAAAAGGGCCTGTTGTTGGTTAGTGAACCGTCTTTGTTGATTATGATAAGGCTGACTACAGTTTTGCTAGGAATTCCATTAAGGTCCATAATGGGGTTGAAACTGTGGTGTTCCTTGCAGATTCAATGAGGTCTGATTTCCCCATTATTGATTAGACCACGGTTGATTTTTCCACTATTGGTTTCCCCATTATTGGTTAGGCCATTGCTGGCTTTGCCATTGTTGGCTCTAATCTAGTGGACTGATTTGGGGAGGTTGTATGGGTCCATTCCACTGTGGATTTCATTGGTTAGCCCCCCAATTTGAAGAACCTTTGTAAGACTGTTGATTTGGATGTTGTTGATATGAGGGATTACCTTGTTGTTTCTGGCCAATGTAGTTTAATTCTTCATCCATCTAGGTAATTTTTCTTTGTCAACTAGTTTAGAGCAAGAAACTGATCACACTTGTCAATAGGGCAAATTTTCTCACAGCTTTCGCAGACCTCAATCTTGTCTAAGTGGTATTCTCTCAGAAGATGTTTGTTCCTACACCTAGGATAGTAAATGGACAATGGTTTTGTAGTTCTATTTGTTTATTGAATTCTATCCAAGGTGATGTTCAATTGACTAAGGATGTATATTTTGAGATTAGAAAGTCCCTCCATCAATTGGATTATATCATCCTTCCCTTTAGCAGATCTGGGTGCCCTAATGCCATCCTACGTTCTCGAGTAATTCCTACAGAACTCTTCTATGTATGGCATGTTCAATTGGTTAATGTTTCCCTTTCGCATCAAATCCAAGACTTCCTTTGATTCTTTTTCTAATCCCCCGAGGAATAAGGCTTTAGAAAAATTATGTTCCATGGGATTCCCATATCTTTGTAAAGCAAAATTCAATCTATCTAGGTAATCTTCCAATCTTTCATCCTCCTTTTGTTTAGTTCTAAAAAGCTCCTCTTTCCTATCACTAACCCAACAGTAGTCCTGATACTTTTCAAGAAATTCTATTTCCATCTGCCCCCATGAATGTACGAAGTCAGGGATTAAACCCATGAACCATATCATGGTAGAGTCCTTGAGAGTGGAAGGAAACAACTTCAGTTTATGATTATCAGATCCATAATCATAAGTCTAACATAATACCTTGAATTCAAAGAGGAATTGGTTTGGGTCCTCTGAAGGGATTCCTCTTAATGTAGGAAGGTTAGATGGAGAGATGTTTTTCATAGGGGCATTTTTGTCAAGATCAAGAACTATAGGGTAAGAAAAAGTCTACTGAGGAACCCTTTCCCCCATAGGATCTAGTTGCTCATTCCTATTGTTATTCTCCATTGCTAGAGGTCAAAGTAGAAAACCTTCTAGGGAATCAGCTTGGGTTTGATCTTGTAACCATTGAAGAAACTTTGGGATTATGTGATGTTGGGGAAGTGCAAAAATTTCTAGTTGTTATGATGCTTCCAAAATAGTTGGTAATTGATTTTTCCTGCTCAACAGTGTCCTCTTGCACTCTACTACTCTCACCTATGGGTTGTGTGGGGGTTGCTATTTTTTAACAAATCTTCCAAAAGAATCTCTAGGCCTAACCATGCATAAATTGTTCCAACCCTAACCAAGACTATCAATTTAAGTACCTACTAACACTACTCCTTGGAAATGGTGCCACAAATGACAAGGGTCGTTGTACCTTGCATTTAAATATCATTATTTGTCAATCTAGGGTAGTGTATCCATGGCATTTTGCAACATAACTAACAACTAATAGTCCCAAGCCACTTCCTAGAATTAAACTAACTTCCTAATCAAGCTCATGCATTTACTCACTACTAAAATATACATCTATGTACTGGAAAATAAGTCTAATAACTAATCTAGACACAATTACTGGAAAGAAATCTAACTAGGAAGGAGTAAATGGTAACCAAGATTTAATCTAGAAGTAAATCATCATTTGCAAAACAAAAAAGTAAATCATACCATAGAAAACATCTATTCTAAAATTGAAACAACAATTAATCTATCAAGTTGGAAATAGCTAAGCAGAAATGAAATCCCAGCCTCTCTCCATTAGTGGGAATGGGCCCTTGCTCCACACCACTGGAAAGGAGACTAGGCTAACGACTCAAAATTAGAGATGCCAAATTATCTGCTCTTTCATTCTAGATTGTTCAAAAACATAACATGCATGTAATTGGCACACAGATCTGAAGGTCTTTTCAATCTATCTATCTATACAACAAAAAGACTAACTATATTCCTACTTCTAATTCTCTATATATATTAGGTGTTGTTCTGATACATATTATTAGAGTAATTATTCTATTCTACAGTTCATTACAAATATACAAGTCTTATTACATTATTTATGCAATCAAATACTGAAAGATAATATGGTGACACTACAAGTGTCACAAGAGTTCAATTGAAGTTGTAAATAGGCCTCAAGGGTCGATAAAAGAGGAAAAGAATTGAAATAGATGAAAACAGTGACCTCTTCACTGCATAGCTACAACTGGAACTCTTGCTCGCTATTTGAACCTTGATATGATAAGTGTGGTTCTCATTTCTCCAAAATGTCTGGTCATTCATGGTCCACGTGCCAATTACATTTCTTCCTTCAACTTTTGATGTCTTTTGCAGAGCTCTAGAGTCTTTAGGAGGAACTCTAGAGCTATCTTTGAAGGTAAGATGCCTACATGCAAAAGCGTATGTTTCTACAAGATTTTATTAGTGACCATTCACAATCCTAAAACCATCTAACTATGCAACTACCATGATATAACACCTATCTCTAACAAGATAAAACAATATTTCTATTAATTTATATGGTACAATCAAGGTATGATGGCTCTATAAAACATAAAAGGGAGATAATTCAGCATATATAATGAGTGTTACCTATCACTCATCAGTTTCTATCTCTCCTAGTTCTACTAGCATTGTTCAATGTTGCTCTATATTTGCAAGTGGCATTTCTCAGGTGGTTCTTGTGCTTATCAATGTTAATGGTTGTTAAAAATTAGGATCTTAGGATACTAATCATTATAAATAAAATATAAAATAAATAAAATGAGAATTGCAGAAGCATCAATTTAACACATTACACAATTTACACAGGGAAAACCCTTTCAAGTTAAAAACCCCATAAAACATCATTTATTATAAAACATTTACAAACTTGTCTATAAAATTATAAACATAACTTGGGGATACACTTCTTCTCACTTCCACATGGCCAATAATACCTCATGTGCATAGTGATAGAACTTGCTATAAATCTCCAAATTCACTTACCTCTCAATGAGAGAGAATCTTAGGAGAAGGGGTGACAAAATACCTGATGGAGTATTAGTCATACCTATTCAAAATAACCATTTGTAAATAATTAATAATCTAATAGTTATTAGATTATTAATTATTAAATGGTATATGATTTATAAAACATATAATAAACATAAGGTTTTATAACCTTATAATAAAACAATATATAAATGTTATAATAGTATTATCCTTGATAACATTATGTTCTAGCACTTCCCCTAAATGTTAATACGGGCCTCACCTATCAATTTCTATAAAATAAAAAAAATGAAGTACCCCAATAACGTAGGTCTTCTTTAACAATGATAAATAGGAACACAAATATATGCCAAAATGAGGATCATGTATTCTGGACTACATGAAAGTCATCCTATCATAATTTATAATCCTAGTGTTTTAAAAAATGACACTTTAAGGAGGTCTTATAAAGTTTTTATTAGAGATCGGGACCCCTCAAACCAGCCTCCCCTAGGTTCATTACATAGTGATCATAGGTCTTATATAATACAATACTTTTACAAGTGGAAGATTTATAGAGATACAAATTTATGTAATATGCTCAAATGACTTATACATATAATGCCTAGAGGTCTTACGCTATGCATATTAGGTCTTGCATCCAGGGTTTATCCATATAATGCCTAGGGGTCTTATTTTATGCCTTTTAGGTCATACATCCAGAGGGGTTATATATAATGCGTAGAAGTCTTATTTATTCCCTTTAGGTCTTACATCCATAGGGGTTATATATAATGCCTAGAGGTCTTATTTATTCCTTTTAGGTCTTACATCCAGAGGTGCCTTTGTCATGCACATTCCCCCTCAATGGAAACTCCTTATGACCAAGCATTTATTTGAATTTGGAAAATTTGGTATTGCATAGAGATTTGGTGCTATACTACATATAAAATTTTCTTTTTTGATTACTGGGAACCTAGCCTGATTCTTCTTGATCATAGTATATCTATCACCTGATAATCAATCTAGCAGAACTAGAGAGTAATTTTATGATGGAAAAAATTTCCCTTGAATGAAGTGCCCATGAATCTTCAATGTGCTTTATTTCTAAAATAAGAGTCTTTGGTAAGAGTAAATAGCTTTGGTTATCACATACTAAAGTGAGACTTTTACTAGTACCCAGATGAAACTCTTCCAATAATTTCCTAAGCCACATTGATTCTTTTGGAGCTACTTTTGTACTCAACCTTTTGATTAAATATCCATAGAAGGTAGCTTGTTTAAGTATTACTCCATCCATGGGATAGCACCTGCACCATTGTTTTGAATCAATAGCTCGAGGTATATGTCCTATCAATAGGATCACTAGCATATTCAGTAACACAATAATCAATAAGTTTTTTTTTTTGATACAAGAATAATAAAACCAATAATTAATTTAATAAGAAGTAAGTCAACTACATATAACATGATGTGACAATACTTAAAATAATGATATGATGATCTTATCAAGGAGATCATTTGGGATTTTCATAAACATATGTATAATCTACCAAGTTTCTTTAAGGGAAAAAATAGTCATCCTACTAAATATATAGTAACATGTGAGCCATTCTTTCTAGGTTTTCTCTCCAGATAGTTTCTTAAGGCGACAACCACACATTATAACTAGGTGGTTTATGTTGGCAAGAGACACTGTGTGGCTTCATGAGTGTTGTCATTGATGGCAACAAAGTCCATCCCACACATCCACAGGACATGGTGTGCCTATACCGGAAGATAGATTGAAGAGTATTTTGGTTCGGTGACCAAGCACAGAGCATGCAGGTAAGTTCCTCCAAACAGAGCCAAACAACTTGAGGAAGATCTGGGAATTCCAATAGATATGTATGGTATGAGGGAACAACTTCAGTCTATCCTAGATGATCTTGAGAAATCTCACTTTGAAGTCAATGAATTGAAGGAAAGACTCAAACAAGCTGATGATTTCATAAATGAACTAAAAGAGAAACTTAGTATCTCTATGCAAAAGAGAAAGGAAGTACTTCAATAGTTAGCAAGTCAAAGTGAATCCAATATTACTGATGAAGATCTGAATGAAAAGAACAAGTTATGTGAGAAGCTATCAAAATAAGTCATTATGGTAAGACATGAAATGGAATCAGGAGTTATGAAATTCACTCAAGAAATTGAAGAGAAAAGAAAGACTAAAGATAATCTAAAGCAATCTCTCAAGGAGAAGTCAGAAGACTGCCACAAAATGGATAGAATAATCAAGCATTTGGAGTCTGATCTTGAAGAAGCTAGAGATAATGAAGAACAACTTGAGAATCAAATTGACGCTCTAAAAAGGGATCTTCAAACAACAAATGAATATAAAGAGAAATTCAAGATAAGCTCTGCTCAGCTTGAAGTTCTTCTTGAAAGCCAAAAAAGGGTAGACGACAAGCAAGGCTTGGGGTATGTGAAAGGTGAAAGCTCTGGATCTAGTCAGAAGAACTTTGGATCAAGAAACCAAAGAAACAGGCCTAGAAGACCTCCAGTAAGGCAACCAAATGCTCAGATATATCCATCCTTCAATGGATACTACCACAACTGCAACAACTTTGGTCATAAAGCAAATCAGTGCAGAATAAGAATGAATCAAACTAACTCATCCTTCTCCAGACAGTGTTTTAACTACAAAAGGTATGGTCACAAATCTCATGAGTGTAGGAATATGCAAATGAACAATTCATTCAATGGTAGATGCTTTGCACGCAATAGAATGGGACATATGGCTAATCAGTGTAGATCAAAAGGATATTAGTCAAATATGCAAAGAAATGTTGTTTGCTACAATTGCAATAGATCTGGTCATATTGCCAAATTCTGCAGAAGTAAGAATCAGGACAAAAAGGGTCCGGTGCATCATAATCAAAACCAAGACAAAGGAAAAGGCAAAGTGAATGTAGATGAAATTCAAAGGGAGATGAACAAGATTTGGGTGAAGAGGAGTACAGAAAATGTCGAGGATGGATCCGCACCAAAATCTGGTGCTAATATTCCTTCCAGAAACTAAATAGATGAGCTCTGGCTCAGGGGGAGTCACAAAAGAAAACAATTTCCCCCAGCCAGTCAATTGGTGCCTGAAATTGGCACATGGTAAGTTGCGGATTAAAGGGTTCTTAGAGAAACATCTAAATGAGCCTTGGTAAAGATATGGAAGATCTACAAGAAGTTTAGAAGAGGTTAATCTTCCTAGATTGATCTGGTTTAACAGTCATCAGGTAAGAACATAATTCTCACAGTTAGATCCGGTATGACTCAAATTTGAGGTATCTTGATCTGTAGATAAATGGAATGATTGGGGAAAGGTAGATAGACAACTAATAGTGCATACCAATGATCTGGAAAGATCTCTCTCAAGACAAGGAGAACAAAGCAACCAGAATAACTTAAGTTAAGCATTTATTACAATGTGAAATTAGGGTTTACGCAGAAATATAAGGCTTCTTTTGTTCATCATTTGCACATTTTGCACTCGAGAAGAAGAGAGAAGGAGCTCTGCAACTAAATTGTCTCAAACCTCTCAAAGATCAATCACAGAAGTTGATTCATCCTACAATCTAATCTGACTCATATCGTGAACCCTAGAAGTGAAAAAGGTATTTTCCATTCTTGATCAAATTCTCTCTGAATCTTTAAGATGGCTACTTTAAATGTTGTGAAGATTACTGATAGGTCACGCGCCCTAAATTTAAGAAACATCCCTACAAATCTCTAGAAGTGGATCCCTTAGGCGCATTTTCTAGCATTCCGCATGGGGTTTTGCATGTTGAAGACATTAGGGCATATATTCATGAAAACATTGAGGAATTTGGGGAATCCAAGTTAATGGATATCTATCACAATCAGTTAATAGATGATGCTTTTGAACTCAAACCACAGTACAAGGCTATCCAGGACAAACATTTTGGACATTGCATCCATTTCCCCTATTTTGTAGAAGATGAATGGGTCTGGTATGTTTTGAGCAGAGTGCATGACAACTTCATGTGGTTGAATAGGCCGTTTAAGATCACTAAAGATGCCATTAGGGCAGTAACTGGATTGCACTCATCTAGTGGGTTGCCTACTCTCAAATCTGTCAAAAACCAAATTGTGAGTGAGGCTACCGGATCAAAATTTGACAAGAGAGCAATGACTATAGAAGATATCACTGATCCAGATATCAAGTTTGCATCTATGATAATTGGCTATAAGATATATCACTCTAGCAGGGAGAATTCTATATCTAGAACTGTTGTATATATTGCTTATGAAATGTTAAGAAAGAATGCTAACTATGATCTTTGTGAGATTCTCCTAAACCAACTATTGGAAAATTTGTAGAAAACAAAGAAAGATAAAAAGAATTCTTTCAAGTATGGTGGCCTGATACTTTGCCTATTCTTCTACTATATGAATGAGCTACCCGGAACTAATGGCTAGATATGGCAAAATGATAGACCTGTTGCCATACAAATCAGAGATTATTTGCATGGAATAGGTGATGCCAAGACATAGAATACAGCACTATGGGGCTACTTCAAGAACTTTCAGAGTATGATGCAAGCAAAAGAGAGAATCCCCCAATCTCTACTTGAAAAGTATAAAGATACAGTATGCTTTATGGTAGAAACTGATCAATGCCTAATGGAGGCAGTGGAGCCAAGGATAGTCTGGATCATGCCAATGGGGTATGAAGTTGATGGGAAAATTCTAGAGCTGCATATTCAACACCTGCTAAGTCAGCCCAAGGACCTAAAGGAAGAAAGGTTTGGAACATTTGAAGAGTTGAGTGTGAAGATTCATGTAGAGCTAAGACAACCGAAAATGAAAAGAAAAGTGAGGGAAGTAGAAGAATTTGCCAAGAGGCATGGAATTTCAAAGGAGGCACTTGATGCAAATAGAGAAAAGATGGAAAGGGCAAAGAAAGAAAGGCAAGAAACTAAAAAAGAAAGTACTCCGGTGCAAGCCCCCTCCCGGACCAAATCTTCCAAGAGCTCTGCACCTGCCACCTCTAAGATCCAAAAGGCATCAAAACCAGAAGTCATGACATCTGAAAAGGGAGAGAAGAGAACTAAGACAAAGGCCACAAGGTCTTACATCAGTCAGAAGGATGATAAAGAGACTGAGTTAGATGAGGAGGTAAAGAAAATGAAGAAGAAGAAGAAAGTATCCAGTGATTCCTCTACAGGTCAAGACAAGAAAGAAGAGGCAGAAGAATTCATTGAAAAACCCACTCTTAGCATTGATGGTATCATCAAATCAGTTACTATGGATGGGAACTTGCAACCAATGGTTGAATTTTATGATGAATATAGTTAAACTAATCAGAAGATATTGCAAGATGCCACAGCCAGGTATCTAAACATCTACAACAAAGCATTCATTGAAATTATATCTCTGATTCCCAAAAGCTTAGAGAATGAACTTGAAACAAGGAAGAACAATGCCCAAGTAAAAGATCTAGAAATCTGGGAGTAGATTGCTATTCAGCTCTATCCATCCATTACCCCTAAACAGATGAACATTATCTTCAAGGACTGCAAGGATGAGTTCCGGAGCAAAGCTAGAATGAATCAACTTATGCTTGGAGAAACTGACAAAATGGCAAAGGAAACAGAAGATATCCTCTGGAATGCCTTTAAAAGATTCAATCTTCCTATTATAGAGGACTTAGGTAATGAACCCTCTGCCATGGATGACAAAGGAGAATCTACTGAGATAGTGGCAGAAGAGGCAAAGAAGACAAGTGAAGAGAAAACTAAGGATCTAGATTCCTCTGCTCTGGAAGAGGAAGTCCTTAAAGAAGAAAACATCTCTCCTCCAGTTTCCCCAGCAGACTTCGAATCTAGAGGAAAAGAAAGAACAGAAGAGAAAATCAGTCAAGAAGAAGAGGTGAAGGAAAGAGAAGAAGGTCAAACAAAGAAGACCACAAGTGATGGTGCTGAGACTGCTGAAGGGAAGAAAACTCTGTCTCTAGCAAGAGACACTGTAAAAGAAGTCAAAGTCTTCTTGACAAAAGAAATGATGGAATTAGATGAACCGGAGCTACTTCAAGGACCATTCAATTTTGATTCCCTCTCCCCGATTTAGACTATGAAGATAGCATCCTTTGCCCATGCAAAGGCAAAAGAAAAACTTTTGAAGTCTCACATGGAAGAATGTGAGCTAATAGCAATTACATCTGATGCATTGGAGAAAATCATGCCATCCTTCCAAAAGGATCTTTCGGCCTCCTCATCCAGTAACTTAAAATCTCTTGTCAATTCAATTAGCACACATTTTGATTCTTTGGAGAAGTCAATTGAAGATAAAGTCTGGAAAGAATTTTTGGGAAAGAGACTCTCTGAGGTGCAGTGTCTAATAACAAATGATAGGAGAGTTATGGATATTGGGATAAAGAGCTTAGAAAATGCTGTTAAAGATGGCGGAGATATATATAAATTTTGTTTATCCTAGCCTAAAGTGACAAAGGATATTGAGAAGATAGTAAAAGAGCAAGAGGACAAACTGTTAAGTTTATCTCAAAGTTTTGATCCTCTCTCCTCTTCCATAGTAAATCAAGAGTGTTAGACTATTGCAATCATAAATGAAATAAAGAAGCTTGAGAAGGAGAAGAAAAATAGAATAAACAGGTTAAGTGAACTTAGAGGGATAATTATTCCTAAATTAGAGGCCATGCATGAGGCCCTATTTGATGCTCATACCACAACCCGGACCAATGATCCGACAGATCTAAAGAGGGCAGAATCTTTTGCATTCCTGTTGAGTGGTCACATCTCAATTTTGGACAGTATGAAGAAGAGTTGGGCGACAAAAGTGGTACAATTGAAGACTACCTTTGCTGATATACTTCAGTATATATAAGTATAGCATGTATATATACTTATGCGGCTAAGTATAGTTGAATTTTTTTTGGAAATTTTGGTGTGCGGATCCTACCCTTTGCCATTGATGTCAAAGGGGGAGTGAGGAGTAGTGAAAAATGTGGTATATAGCTAAGGGGGAGCTCCAAAAAAGTGTACAGTAGAATAGAGCATCAGCCAAGGGGGAGTACAGTGTGACACTTAGTCATTTTTCACTAAGTGTTGCCATCAATGCCAAAGGGGGAGATTGTTGGCAAGAGACACTATGTGGCTTCATGAGTGTTGTCATTGATGGCAACAAAGTCCATCCCACACATCCGCAGGACATGGTGTGCCTATACCAGAAGACAGATTGAAGAGTATTTTGGTTTGGTGACCAAGAACAGAGCATGCAGCAAGGTCCGACAATCAGGTCTGGATCTCTCAGAGGAAGTATCTTAGTAAAGTACAGACTTGGGGAAGTCAAGAGGTGTACCTTGACTGATACATTCCAGAGATTGAGCCTCTGGTGATGAAAAAGTGAAGAGATATGAGCACCTAAGTGTTGGGTTCCTGTTTGGCAGAGTTGACTGAGGAATAACTAACCAGTAGAGCATCAGACCTTAATCCAGATGAGTTATTGATGGTGATCAAGTTTCTTGAAGTATCATTCATGATTGGCCGACATGATTGATGACTTCTATAAGCATCTGTTTGATATGCATCACTTGGTAAGCAAGGATTCAGTCGACAGACCAGAGTTTGGGAAAATATTGAGTATTCCAGATGTTGACTAGAAAGTTGATGAAATCTTGGTGCGAATATATATACTAGATTAATTTCGGTATGAAGAAGTGTGTGGTGTGTTGTGGTGTGTGAAGGAAAGCAGAGAGCACTATGGAACCAGTAATACAGGTCTGGTATATGACAGGATAGCAGCATCAAAGAAGAGGAATAATCAAGTGCAGTAGATCAATATATTGATCCTAGCTAGAACTAAACCTTAGCATATGTGGATACTTCTCATCAGTTCAAGTACCTGGTTACTTTCTTTGTACCTTGTAGACAGTGAGTCTCTTGTAGGCAGTGAGCCTCTTGTGAGCAGTGTGCTTGGGCAGTGAGCCCTAATTGGCAAGTACCATTTTGTACTATCTTATTCTTCTAACAGAGAATACATTCTTGGGTCAGTCACCCCGTGGTTTTTCCCTTAATAGGGTTTTCCACGTCAAAATCATTGTGTTATGTGTATTGACTTTGCTTTTGCTTTCATGGTTGTGGATGCTTATTTGTTTTGATGCTGCACTAGTTATTAAAGAAGAACAGAAAGTTAAAATAATTAAGATAACTGATTCACCCCCCCTCTCAGTTATTAACAATTGGTATCAGAGCCGAGGTCACGGGTTCAAACCCCGCGCTTGTGCTGGGGGGGATTGTTGCAAGGTGTGGCCCTTGGTCTCCTTATTCAACGCTGTGCTGTAGTGGTTTGTGACAAGGGCTTAACCACCTCCCATGCTTGTTAAGTCAAGTGGTTGTATCAGGCATTAACAGGTCGATCTTTTGGTGCAACAGCAACTAATAGTTTATGCCTAAGAAATTTAAAGGATTTTGTAAATACATGACATTTCATTGTTACAATTACTAGTTTTTTACATTATCAAATGACATCATGGTCTCCACTAATTAAGGATTTAATATCACAAAATTCCAATGTGCCAAAAAAAATTACAACTACTAATCAACTCAAACATATGTAGTATGGGGAATTTTAACTATACAACATGATCAACAATTATCTCTATTTGTACACAATATGCAATGCTCATGTGGTTAACCCTTCGAGTGAATAATAAATTGAATATCTTAGAAAAAACAAGAATCCAAAATCAACTCATGACTTGAGAATAAATTTTAATTATAATACTTGTGTTAGGAGAATATTAATGTACCCTTACAATCTTTGACTTAACAAAGAATTCCCTACCACTAGGAGCAAAGTGATCATATTTAAATACATGTATGCAAAAGACATGAATTAAATTTTGAAATTACATGTTAATATAATTAATATCACAAAAAAGGATTCAACAATAGATGTATGAACACCTTATTAGTGAGTAAGTAGTTGTTGGACTTCAAGAAATAACCTACATTTATAGGATATTGGACAAACCAAATAATGTTAGTTTGAAATGAAGCTTGGAAATATAAATACTTACCTTCAATGTTATATCATCCTACCATTTGATTTCATTGATTTTACCTGGCACTTACAAACTTCCAACTACCAAATCCTAACTAGGGTGGTTGATGATGCTCATGTTCAGTAGATGAATCATTAGACAACCAAGTACGTATTAGTATGTTTGATGATGCCCCTTTTCAAGGATGACCTATAAGCTAACCAAGACTCCTTCATGGTGGCTAACAAATTCCATCCAAAGTGACTATTTTAATGAGGTGAATGCAATGATGGAAAAATTGAAGATATTCACAAATAATTAACAAGAGAGTTTTTTTATCTGAAAAAATAAACTTCTCTTTTTGTAAGATATTGTTTCAATGGACAATGATGATTTCTTTAGTACTCACTTGACTATGTGATGAGTGCCAAATTGCACTCATGAAATACATCCTTTTGCCTCTCTTTTTCCCCTTTCTGAGTTCATCTTTCCTAGTGTCTGCACCCAAATAAGTTAGCAAGATCGTTCTATTTTATGATTAATTAAGATAGATTACTTAAGATTAGAATTTCTGATTGAGTGACTAATGTGCGTGGAATTGATGGAAAAATATAGAATTTCTCTCTCTTTTTGAATCAATAGGTGTAGATGCCAAGAACAACGATTTTGTGCATCTCCAGAGACAATACCAAAGAACCATGACACCTGAAGTTTTGAAGATATGAGGAATGCCTCTCCGGAGCTCTGTGAGAGTCTGGAGTATCTCCGGAGCTGAACAAGAAGCTACAAACATATCTCCGGAGCTGCAGACAGGAACAGCTATCTCCGGTACCTCCTAAGAGTAGGGCGTATTTCCAGCAGAGCTACCGACCAGACACTCTCAACAGTGATCTTAATACCCCTCACTTCACTCAAATCATCACCTGAGTGGTGAAAGGTCAACTATTAGTTAAACTACTGAAGTTTTCTCTTTTCAAAGATTTTGCATGAGTTACTAATTGAACTAATCCAATATCCTTATTTTTAGGGCTTTGATGCCCAAGTGTATTAAGACTTAAACTTAAACTTCTGAGTGGACTTCTGTTCCACTGAAGTCTACCTTTATTGCATGGTTATTTTTTCATAGTTAGACAGTTAAGAACAATAAAGAGATGGTGTCATCTCATAGAAAGACTGGTAGATAAGTTCAATGATATATCATCACTCATTTTTATATATACTCTTAGAAACAGTAGAAGGAATATACAATGATTGAATTATTCTGACTCTCAGAGATCTCAGTTCTGTGCTAGCAATATTTTCATGAATACAGAGTGGATGAATTGGATTGAATCTAAGTTGTGATCATCTTTCTTTGTGCTGATTTTCTTCTGTAGCCTTTAGCCCCAAGGGTGCGGAGCAAGGGCCCACTCTCACCACTAAGGCAGGAGGCTAGTACACTATTTTATTGTTTTAGATTTTCATGAAAATATTCACTGTTTTTAATAGATAGATGCATGTTCTATTTTAAAAAATGCTTTGAGTACATTTCCTGTTTAAATCAGTTTCAGCATTCCTTAAATTTATTTAGCAAGCAGATAGATTAATTTCCTTCCAAATTGTAGAGACTGTTAGGATTAGCTATGAACTGGCAACTCTAGAATCCCTAGTTGTAGACAGCTATGGACACAACCCTAGTTTTTGACATCTGAAAATAGATTAAATGATGAGGTACAGTGACACCTTGTCATTTTTGGTGCCGTTGTTGGGGATAATCTTGTGTTAATTAGGGAAACTGAGTTAAAACAGTTTTTAGGATAGATATGTATGGTTAGAACTAGAGATCTAAAAGGAAGATATATTAAGCAGACACCCCAACAACACACCATAGGGGAAAGCAGTGGGGTGGTACAAAATCTTGTTGAGGAAGGAAACCTAGATCCTAATTTGGAACTTGCACCTCAAAACAACAATCCCTTAGATCCTCAAGACATTCCACTTGCCAATTATATCCAGGAATTACAACAAAAGTTTCAGACAGATCCTTTAGTAGAACCTAATTTCCTAGAGTCTCAGGAAGAAGAACCAATACTAAACATGGAAAATGATAATCATGGGGAAGAGGAAAATCAGGCTCCAAGAACCTTCTCTTATCCTATTGTTTTGGCTACTGGATATAATGCTCCATGACGAATATCTCACCAGCACACCTACCAAATTTTAGAGGACTTTCTTCTGAGGATCCAGATCAGTTCTTGTTTGAATTCAAAGTAGTCTACCAAACTTATGATTATGGATCAGATAACCAGAAACTCAAACTGTTCCCTTCAACCCTAAAAGATTTTGTTATGAGATGGTTTATGGGTTTACCCCAGAATTCTATCCGTTCTTGGGATCAAATGGAAACAGAGTTTTTGGAAAAATATCAAGATTATTGCAGATCCAGTAATAAAAATGAAGAATTGTTTAAAATTAGGTAGGGGGAGGAAGAATCCTTAGAAGACTATGTGGTTAGGTTTAATTTTGCCTTGAGAAGGTATGGCAATCCAGTGGATCACTCCTTGGCTAGAACCCTGTTTATAAAAAGATTAGATAAAGAATCAAAACAGGCACTGGACCTAATGGGAAAAGGGAACATTAACAAGATGGAAATACCTAATATAGAGGAACTCTGCAGGAACTATTCCAGAACCCAAAATGGAGTGAGGTCATCCAAAACTTTTAAAGGGAAGAATGAAATAGGACAGTTGATGGAGGAAATTGTAAATCTAAAAACAAACATTCTAGTCCAACTAAATACCACATTGGATGGGATTCAAGCAAAAACCAGAACAACTGATCAAAACAGAGCAACTGAACCACTCTCCATCTATTGTCATAGGTGTAGGAACAAACACCTATTGAGAGAATGCCCCTTGGACAAATTAGAGATTTGTCAGATCTGTGATAGGGAACATCCCACCAGTCAGTGTAGTCAACTTCTAGCCTTGAAAAGATTAAGTAAAAAGAATGCTGTAATAGAAGAGGAGTTGAACTATGTGGGACAAAAACAAACTAGAAATTTCCCTTATAATCAGTATCCAAACCAGCCTTCCTACAGGGGTCCTTCTAATTGGGGAAATAATCAGTGGAATCCAACTTGGCATGGCCCTCAAAATAATCCTCCTTGGGGATAGCAGGATTGGCCAAGTCAACATTGGCAAAACCAAAATTGGCAAAATCAGCCTTGGGGAAATCAACAGTGGCCACCACAGTTTGGATCACAAAACATGCAACCTCAATGGGGTTCTCAATAGGGATATAATCAATAATACCAGGGACAACCTCGACGTTTCCAACCTCAACAGCAGGCTTTACTAACTGGACCCTCCAACACACAAGGTCAAACACAAAATGAACCAGTTAGTCAACCACCTTTACCAGCTCAGCCTATACCAAACCCACAGAATAAATAGGGAGCAGCTGTCTACATGACAGAGCAAGAAAATCTGGCTAGAATTAATGCTATATATTCAAATAATCTCCAGCTACGTTCTGGGAAAGCATTCCCAAGACCATCTCCTCCAACTATAGTTGAAGTAACTAATGATGAGGAACCTGAAAACCCATCCAATCAACCCCCAGAGGAGATTACTAACAAAAAAATGCTAGAAAAATCAGCCATAGACAACTCTGGATTTACTCCCAAGAGACTAGCTCTGGAGAACAGTCTTGAACACAATTCTGACAAGAGCTCCGGAGATGCTCCGGAGATGGAAAAGCCAGCACCATACCTAGAACGGCTTAAACAGAATGCTCCCCAGAGAAAGATTCTACAAAAACAAATCCAAACCAACCTAGAATCAGAACTTTTACAAGAAATCAAGCAGCTAAACATTGAAATTCCTCTTCTCCAGGCAATCAGAGATGTACCGGAACTAAATCAGTTCATTAAACAGTATTGTATCAAAACGCAGGGTAGAAAGAAAAACTTTCCCTCCACAATACAGGTGGAAGGAAAAGTAGTGGATCTATTGATGGGAGAAATTCTCCTCCCAAAATATGGAGACCCTGGAAATCCTGTCATAACTATTTTCATCTCAGGGGTAGAAATTTCAAATGTTCTAGTTGATTTAGGAGTAACAATTAATGTGATGACAGTTCATACAATGGACAAGTTAGCTCTATTAGGTATCCAATCCACAACTACAATTCTTCAACTTGTTGATCAGTCAGTAGCTGTTCCAAAAGGAGTAATCACTAATGTACCTGTTGTGATAGATTCATGGGAATTCCCAGTGGACTTCTTAATACTAGAACCCAGAAACTAGAGAAATGCTTATCCGCTGATTTTAGGAAGACCATGGCTAGCTACTGCAGCAGCATCTATTGATTGTCAGACTGGAGATATGGTCATTTCTAATGGGATAGATCTAAAGAAAAAATCTCTGTATCCTCCAGCTAAACCATCAGTGCATTACACAGGAAGAGTATGGGTGGATGAACCAGAGAACAATGACAACAATGCCTCATTAGCTATGGTAACCATTAAGGAACATCTAGGAGAATTAGAAGAAGAAGTATACTATGATACAACGGAAGACTTCACTCACATCCTAATCAATAAAGATGTGATGGAACTCACCCAAGATCCTCAGAGAGAACTTCTTATTTCTTCTCATTGTACCCTTGCCAACATTATTCCTTGTGGGGAAACCTTTTACAGGGACTTACCCACCTTTCACATGTTACTTCCACATTCTTGTCCTCTCAATACCATGACTCTAATGTATGGATTAACCACATCTATGGATCAAATCACAAAACAGGTCATGATTCTGCCAGGGAAAACACTTAATATAAATACATAGTTAACAGCAAATCAGGAAGAAAAACTTATCCAGCTTTTGGTCTCCCACTCAGCCTCTTTTGCCTGGGAATACCAAGATATGAAAGGCATACCTCCTGAGATCTGTACCCATCATATATACACTGAGGATATTAAAATTGTCAGGCAACCACAAAGAAGATTGAATCCTGCTTTAAAGGACATTGTCAAAACTGAAATAGAAAAATTACTCCAGGCAGGGTTCATATATCCAATCTTAGATAGTCAATGGGTCTCACCCCTTGTCATTGTGCCTAAAAAGAATGGGAAATGGAGGGTGTGTATTGATTATAGAGAACTCAACAAGGCCACAAAAAAGGACTACTTTCCCTTACCATTTATTGACCAAGTTCTAGACAACCTTGCTGGGAGAAAGTATTTTTCTTTTCTAGATGGATTCAGTGGGTATAATCAAATTCAAGTAGCACCTGAAGACCAAGACAAAACCACCTTCACATGCTCTTGGGGAACTTTTGCTTACAAAGTTCTTCCCTTTGGGCTATGCAATGCCCCAGCTACATTTTAGAGATTGGTTCTAGCTATTTTTGCCGAATTGGCTAATGAATGCATGGAGGTCTACATGGATGACTTTACTATGTATGGGGATAACTTTGAGGAAGCTCTCACAAACTTTGAAAAAGGACTAAAATGCTGTGAGAAAAATCAATTGTCCCTTAGCCATGAAAAGTGTTTTATGATGGTGGAGGAAGGAATTGTTTTGGGACACCATATTTCAGAGAAAGGGATCAAAGTGGATCAGAACAAGATAGAAGTAATCACACAGTTGCCTTCACCCAAAAATCAAATTGACGTTAGAAGTTTTCTAGGTCATGCAGGCTATTATAGGAGGTTCATAGAAAATTTCGGCAGAATAGCTGCCCCCCTGTTTACCCTGCTTAGCAAAGACACAGAATTTCTATGGACAGAAGAATGTCAATCAGCATTTGAAACCTTAAAGGAAAAGATTACTATCACACCAATCTTAAGAGGACCTAATTGGACTTTACCATTTCACATACAGACTGATGCTTCAAATGAATCCATTGGGGCAGTTTTAGGACAAAAGGAGGAAGGAGAAAGTATGCATGCCATTTATTACATCAGCAAAAAACCTTACCTCTGCAGAAAGAAATTACACAACAACTGAAAAAGAATTCTTGGTAGTCATCTATGCTATAAATAAATTCAGGCATTATATCACTAGATATAAGATATTTGTACACACTAATCATGCAGCCATCAAGTACCTAATGAATAAACTAGTAGTAGGTGCAAGGATCGTCAGGTGGTTATTGCTGTTGTAGGAATTTGACATTACCATAGTTGATAATCTAGGAAATTTTAATTTGGTTGCTGATTTTCTATCAAGATTGCATACAGGAGGAGAAGACCAACCAGTGGAGGACAGGTTCCCAAATGAACATCTTTTTGCCATATCCTCTACTGCACCTTGGTTTGCTGACATAGCTAATCTTTTAGCTATAGGCTTGCATCCATCCCATTTCACTTCAAAACAAAGAAAATGTTTAGTTAAAGAAAGTTTATCTTACAAATGGTTGAATGGTTTACTATTTAAATGTGGTCCTGATTTCATTCTACGCAGGTGTTTAAAGGCTGATGAGACTTTTGATGTGTTGAGAGCATGTTATGATGAACCATCTGGTGGCCATTACTCTTTCCACCGGACAGTCCACAAGATCCTTGGAGCTGGTTACTACTGGCCTTCTCTTCATAAAGATACAAAGAAGTATGTGCAGCACTGTGACCAGTGCCAAAGGATGGGGCAGCCAACCTTTACTCAGGAAATGCTGTTGCATCCTCAAGTCATGATGGAACCATTTGAGCAATGGGGTCTAGACTTTGTGGGACCAATTTCACCACCATCATCAGGCAATGAGTATATTCTAGTGTGTATAGACTATGTTACTAAGTGGGCTAAGGTTCAAGCATTACAGTTTGCAAGGGAAGAAAAAGTTGTTGATTTCCTCTACAATAAAATTTTCTTAAGATTTGGAGCCCCAAGATCAATAGTTTCAGACAGAGGACCTCAGTTTACTTCACAGGTAATCAAGGCATTCACAGATTTATACCAAATCAAGCACAGGAAATCTTCACCTTACCATCCTCAAGCAAATGGGCAGGTAGAAGTGACTAATAAGGAAATTGAGAATATTCTGACAAGGACAGTGGTAATGAACATAAAAGATTGGGCTAGTAGATTACCTAAAGCAGTTTGGGCTTACAATACCACTTGGAAGTCCACAACAAAGTTCTCACCATATGAATTGGTTTATGGGAAAAAGCCTATATTATCTATAGAATTTGAACTCCAGACACTTAAAACTGTATTGGATGTTAGTTTGCCATTGTCTATAATTCAGCAGAACAGAATTCTTCAGCTCAACGAGTTGGATGAGATTCGGACAGAAGCCATTCAGCAAATAGAACTGGTTCAATACCAGAGGAAGCAATGGCATGACCAACACATCAAGAGGACATTTCAACAAGGTGATTGGGTTCTTCTTTATGATTCTAAATTTAAAGAATTCAAGGGGAAATTACAGACTCACTGGCTGGGTCCTTATCAAATAAAGGACATGTTTGAAAATGGAATTGTATTATTGCAACCTATTGATGGGAGCACAGACACATTTCTAGTCAATGGTCACCGAATTAGGCTCTACAAAAGACCATCTACTAAAGAAGAGTTTTTGAATAATTTGTGTTTTGATATAGGGGATACCTCCTCTGTCACGGTGTTGGATTAAAAAAAAATGAAGGTTGAAAACTAGCAAATGGCTGCCTTTTAAAAAAAAAAACAATAAAAAAAAGAGAAAGATGGAAAACCAGCAAATGGCTGTCTTTCTCGACCAAGGGAGTTGAAAACCAATAAAATGGTAGTTCCCTTCTTCAGGACAATTGAAATAATTAAGCTCTGGATATGATCAGTTGCCAGAAGTTAGCCCAATGCATCTCCGATGCTTCTCAAACTGAAGCACCTCTGGCTCCTTCCAATTAGGAGCACCTCCGGTGCTCTGTCAATAACGCCATCAGTCTCCATAATAAGGGAGGGACCCACCTCTCCAGGCGGTAAAGTAGAAAAATCATATGATGAGGTCATCATGACTCATCCTCTACTTTATCACAAAGAATAATTAAATTAGAATAATAATCATTTGCAGGAGTATCCACAAGCCGACACTGACATCACCAAAGGGCATGGATTTTTGAACCACTCAGTGCAATGATTGCAAGTCACGTACAAATGGGAAGTGGATGTCATCTCAGGCCACTGCTCAATTGTCATGACACGTGCAGTTTCCAAAATGATGCAACATCTCTCCCATGTACATCACCTCATCATTAAAACTAATCCAGGTAAATCTGTCTTTAATTAATCATTATTAGTAACTGTCTTGTCTTTCTGTTTTGGGTACCGCCATGATGACACGTCCTTCCACCATCATTTCCTTCTTCACATCTGAGCATGCCACCATCTGTGCCTTAATGCCACCTTACCTCCGGAGTGCCCTGTCAGTCTGCTACATTTATGACTGCCTTGGTCCTCTAACCCATCTGCATAAGCCTAAACTAAAAAACATAACATCCCTCACTCAAACTTCCAGAATAAACTAAAGCATAGGGTAAATTAAATAGATTTCCAGAGCTACGGAACAAATTGAACAGTTCTCCAGAGTATACAGAGCAATTTGAACAATACTCCAGAGCCCACTGAGGTAAGAGGAAAAGATAGACTGCAGATTGGGGAGGTAAAAGAATAAGCACAGAAGGTGAAATCAATTCAGCAATGGGAGTCAAGAAGAAGTCTGAGCTAGAAAATACTGTGGGTCTTCTGAGGGATGCAGCTGCAACAAACATTTTAAGGGCTGCTGGATGGTTAGATTTCCTAGACAAATTCGAAGGGTTTCAAGAGGAATTCCTCTAAAATTTTAGAGACAACCAGATGACTGTGAGAGGAATCCAAATCAATTTCTCCTCAGTAATTATCAGCCACATTTCTAGACTTCCTGAACAAGGTGAGAGGTTCTACCACTTGAAAACCTTATACACTGATTTGATTAGAAATTTTTCTGTTCGTGGTGAACCTACTATTCACTTACATTCGAATAAAAATGAAGTCAAAGGAATTTTCAGGTCCACACTCCCAAACCCTTGGGCATCTGTTGCCACCTGGTTAATGAAATACTTTACTTGTGATGGCCAATTCTCTATAGTTCTAGCACCAATCATGAAAATGCTGATTTTTCTCAAACATGGAAATAGACAACCTGAGTATAGCATAAATATCCCCAATTTCCTATATTCTGCCATCAGGGCAACTGCAGAGAAATATTAGCAGAATAAGGGACCCATGAAACATCATGACCTCATCTTTCTGGTAGTCAAACACCACTTCCTATCTCAGGCCAATGGAGAAGAACTATTGCAAAACTTTCTTGAGCAGAGCCCCCAGGTCAGAGAACCAGAGATAACACAACCAGAAGGTGAGAGTTCTCCTTCTCACCAAGATGAGGAAACTGAGCCTTCAGCCTCCTCCATAGCTGTTCACAAAGGGAAGTCATCCTCGCAAGAGGCCACTTCATTTGCAGCCCCCGTTCATGACAAAAGAAGGAAAGGCAAACAAATTGCAGAACTTGCTCCTACACAAACCCTATACATGACTCGGTAAGTCAGGAGAAAGATGACTCTACCTGAGGAATCTTGGCCTAAGGAATTAGCAGAGGGAAGGTCAGGATAGGGAATTGAGGAAAAGTGGTGGGCTGAAGAACCATCCCATGATTCAGATGAGATCCCTCTGGTCAAGAAGAGGAAGCAAAATAAAATTTCTCCTACACCATCTGTTCATATGGAGTCAAGTCCAGTTTCAACATCACCATGTGC
Source organism: Cunninghamia lanceolata (assembly GCA_027924645.1). Taxonomy (NCBI): domain Eukaryota; kingdom Viridiplantae; phylum Streptophyta; class Pinopsida; order Cupressales; family Cupressaceae; genus Cunninghamia; species Cunninghamia lanceolata. Next base: position 2,277,251 of record BSBN01000847.1, on the reverse strand, counting down.
TCTGGAAAAAGGAAACATACACATTTTTACTATTTCCTCAGATTTTGAGGAAGAGAGACCTGCTCCGGAGGCACCTGCCCCACCTTTGCTCCAGAGGAGCAAAAGGAAGAGACAGCTCTCACAAGATGAGAAGGATACTGTCCTGCTCGCTGAAGCACTCTTGGAATTGAGAGCATGTGAGGATAAAGCTGGGCCTTCATTAGTGCCAGCAGCAGCAGAGGATCCTCAGGACAGAAAGACTGAAGAAGGAGGAACAAGGCAAATGGATACATTAGGCAGAGCAGGGCAGATGGCCATGGACAACCTTGATGATCAGCCAACAACCACAAAAATAGAAGCAGAAACTCTATCTCATCCCTCTGACCAAGAGGATGTAGAAATTTCAACAGAACAACAATTGATGGAAGAAATTGAAAATTTAAAAAGATTGCTCTGGGGAAAGAATTTGATTATTTCTGACCTCAAGAAGGTTAGAGTAGAGGTGGAGATAGAGCTGAAACAAACCATTGCAAATATCCAAACAAACCTCCAAAGCAAGGATAAAATCATCCAGGAGAAAGAGGCAGAGTTGGAGGCACAGAAATGTGAGGCAGCCAAATTGGTGGAAGAAAAAGAGAAAGAAGCAGCACAGAAGGTTTCTGAGCTCACCATGGCTAGAGAAAATGGCCTCACAATAATGGTGGCACTGATTGAGAAGGTACAAAGCCAGGATAAACAGTTAGCTTGGGCCAATAACAGACTGGATGACCAAGAAGAATATATTCAACAATTGTCTGGGCCAAGGGCAACCAATGAGCAGGAAATCCAAACAGATGCCTATGTGGGTCCAATCCCCATTGACATTCCCAAAGCCCTGTTTCATTGGGAGAAAATGTGTAGAGAATTTGAGGCCTCCAAGCCAATGTTGCAGTTACAAAGGGCAGTCACTGCCAGAACAGAAAGAATAACAACTTTGGAAGGCAAAATCATTAAAATGGCCTCCCTTTCCTCAGAAATTCTATCCTGCCGACCTCCAAGTGCCAGCTATTCAATGTTCTTACAGGAAAGGGTACTGTAAAGGAAACTCTCCTTAGTCTTGTCTGACCTAATTGAGGATACCGAAACAGCAGAAGGATTCATGGCAGCTTACACCAGAAGTAATGATGAGGACAAAAACTTCCTATGTGAATTATACCTACATGGGTTCTGTATTAATGATTTAGCCTTCATTCTTAATGACTTTGTGGGAGAATGCCAGCTTAAGGAATTCATGTCCCTATTGAGAAACCACTAGATCTGGAATGAAAGGATGGAAGATCATCTTCAAAAGGATTTAAAAACAGATCTCTTCATCAGGAAAGAATGTCCCAATCCTTTTGCTATTCGGACCCAATTCAGGGCCCTTATCTATCATCCTTACAATGCAACTAGAATGTTGCCATTATATCTGAAAAATTTGCAGGAATGCTCCATTGACTTTGGTCTTTTTATGGTCAATTCAGCAAATTCAGTACTTGCTGTAGCAAAGAGGAGATGGAATATTTTTACCTTGGAATAGAAACTTAGAGAGGTGGTCACCCATGCAAACCTAAGATTATTCATGAGAAAGGCAAAGTTGATATCCAAACTGATGGATACTCACAAGCAGGAATGGATAGGTGGACGGTTCAGGCCCCCTCTACTAATTGAACCACTCCCTGTCTAAGCTGAACAAATAGAAGATGAAAAGTTGAAAGACTGGTTGAAGCAGGTTGATGAATACAGAGGAAATGGTAACACCAACAGAACCACTTGGCCAACCTATCTCCAGGATTATAGACTGACTGATAGGCTGCTTCACCAAAATAAATCCAGAGTGTGAGATGCAGGAGGACCTGCCAAACTTTAGGTATGGAGGGGATGATGAGTGCCAAATTGCACTCATGAAATACATCCTTTTGCCTCTCTTTTTCCCCTTTCTGAGTTCGTCTTTCCTAGTGTCTGCACCCAAATAAGTTAGCAAGATCATTCTATTTTATGATTAATTAAGATTATATTACTTAAGATTAGAATTTTTGATTGAGTGACTAATGTGCGTGGAATTGATGGAAAAATGCAGAACTTCTCTCTTTTTCAATCAACAGGTGCAGATGCCAGGAACAATGATTTTGTGCATCTCCGGAGATCATCTTCAATGATCTCCGGAGACAATACCAAAGAACCATGACACCTAAAGTTTTAAAGATATGAGGAATGCCTCTCCGGAGCTCTGCGAGAGTCTGGAGTATCTCCGGAGCTGAACAAGAAGCTACAAACATATCTCTGGAGTTGCAGACAGGAACAGCTATCTTCGGTACCTCCTAAGAGCAGGGTGTATTTCCAGTAGAGCTACCGACCAGACACTCTCAGCAGTGATCTTAATACCCCTCACTTCACTCAAATCATCACCTGAGTGGTGAAGGGTCAACTATTAGTTAAACTGCTGAAGTTTTCTCTTTTCAAAGATTTTGCATAAGTTACGAATTGAACTAATCCAATATCCTTATTTTTAGGGCTTTGATGCCCCAGTGTATTAAGACTTAAACTTAGACTTTTGAGTGGACTTCTGTTCCACTCAAGTCTACCTTTATCGCATGGTTATTTTTTCATAGTTAGACAGTTAAGAACAATAAAGAGATGGTGTCATCTCATAGAAAGACTGGTAGATAAGTTCAGTGATATATCATCAATCATTTTTATATATACTCTCAGAAACAGTAGAAGGAATATACAATGATTGAATTATTCTGAGTCTCAGAGATCTCAGTTCTGTGCTAGCAATATTTTCATGAATACAAAGTGGATGAATTGGATTGAATCTAAGTTGTGATCATCTTTCTTTGTGCTAATTTTCTTCTATAGCCTTCAGCCTCAAGGTGCGGAGCAAGGGCCCACTCTCACCACTAAGGCAAGAGGCTAGTACACTGTTTTATTGTTTTAGCTTTTCATGAAAATATTCACTATTTTTAATAGATAGATGCATGTTCTGTTTTAAAAAATGCTTTGAGTACATTTCTTGTTTAAATCAGTTTCAGCATTCCTTAAATTTATTTAGCAAGCAGATAGATTAATTTCCTTCCAAATTGTAGAGACTGTTAGGATTAGCTATGAACTGGCAACTGTAGAATCCCTAGTTGCAGACAGCTGTGGACACAGCCCTAGTTTTTGACATCTGAAAACAAATTAAATGATGAGGTATAGCAACACCTTGTCACTATGTATGACTTTTAACAAGTGTCATTACAACTACCATTAGAAATCTATATAGAAATAATTTATAATCAAATATTAAAAATTGTTTCTAAAGTATTAATTGAGCCCTATATAGATCAAGGAAGTTTCATTGACATATAAATCATTGTAAAGTGGATTACACCATCAAATTCATCAAATAGACCATTGTCAAAGCTTGAATATGTTGTCTTTAAAAAATTCCAAAGCTCATAGATATGAAACGAAAGGTTGGTCAAAGAGGGCAATCCCTACTTGGCATGAATAATACTAGTGACAAAATTAGAGAAGGCCATAAAGGAGTTTGAAATGGTTCAATAATTATCTCATCAAGTTGTACTATTGTAGTAATGAGAGTCATAGAAATGTGAATGTCTTGCAACTTCTAGAATAATAGAGGCCTTGAGATGGAGTAACAACTTTTCTTAATATCCACAAAACAATAAAAGGCTATAGAAGAATTATGATGCACCTCTTTCGTAGGAAAATTTATTCGACAAGCCAGTCCAATATATACACACTCTCTTCCCTCTTCCTTGATTCTATGGCTTAACAATTTAGAGAGTGGATTTTTTCGGCAAATGATTATAGAAGTATCTGTGTGTAGAAGTGGTGAAAGATCTTGGAATGTCATAGTTCTATTTTGTGTTCGTTGAAGGTATAGACACCAATCCCCCTTGCCAAAGATCCTTGTTTTGTTTTTTTGCAAGGTCGAAATTAAGAAACCCATTGTCGCCATTTCTTGGTGTCTTTGCCAATAAGATTTATCATATAATTATTTCTCCAATTAGCTTTTCATTACCTATATGAATGTGCCCTTTTCAAAAGAGCACAAAATATCATGGTAGGAGTGATGAATTCCCTCTACTTGTGGTAGCTAAGTTGAAAGACAACGTCTGGTTTAGATGTGTGTTACAATCTACTTAAAAGAGTAGAGATGTCGATACTATATAATATGCTTATTTCCATCAAAAAGTTACCTTTCAAATGCTAATGCGTCTTTCTTTAAAAAATAAAATATCATAGAGTAGATATATACAACTATAATTCTTTAGAATTCTTGACTGATTGCAAAACCTAAATAATATCCCAAATCAAAGGGAAAACCAAATATGAAATAGTATCTAAACATTCTCATATAAAATAACTATTTCTAAACATAGTAGTTTAGTCAGCCACCCCAACTAAATAGGTCCACTTATATCTGACACATTATACCACTCTACTTAAACATCATCCACTACTCTACTTAAACATCGTCCACTTCAATGATTAAACTGGATTAACTTCCTCCTCCTGAATATCATACTCTGGCAGTGGACTCCTCCTGGATATCATAATCTGCCAGGGTACGCCCATCTTCAAGCTGTTTGCCAGCGAAGATCAGTCTCTGCTGTCTGGCAGAATACCCTCTGTTTGTCCTGGATCTTGGCCTTGACGTTGTCAATTGTGTCTGAGCTCTCAACTTCAAGGTGTGAATGTCTGACAGAAAATTGAAAAAAACAGGCCTGATAGCCAATCTGGTTAGCATTTGTATCTGTCTATTTAGAAATACGACTCTGCAAAAGGAGTCATCCAAACTTGAAATGTCACCATCAATAAGTATATTATCTTTCATTTTTCGAGTATTGTGTAACAGAAATGGGGGATATGTCAGTATATATGGATGTCTCTGTGTACAAATGTTAAACTAATTGAAGATGCCAAATCTTTGTATCGAGGCTCAACTCTCGGTGAACCACATAATCACAGATTTCTTCCCATGCATTCTATTATGTCTCGCCCCTTTAATTAGTTAAGTTGAGGCCTCACAAGTCGTCCATTTTTTTTTTATAAAGGATTTTGAATTATTAAAAACAAAATGACTTGAATGTGACTATGACTAGAGTCAGGTGTTTTTTTTTGTTTTGTTTTTTTTCCTTGATAACTAGTCATTTATGTAGTATGTAATGTAATGTAATAAAGAAATATGATAGATGTATTATCTTTATGTGATAGCATTTATTTAATAGAGATTATTGTGCTATTTAATAGATGCAAGTGGCAATTTGATAACATTATTAAGAATGTTTTGATGGCTAATGAATTCAAATCGATGTCGATAAATGTTAGTTCAAGTATCCTAGGTGGAATGTATTTCATGATAATGCATGGGAATAAATTATTGGTGGTGGATCAAACAATAGTTACCCTAGCACATTATCAATCTTAAAAACCTTCTTAATAGTCTCTTGTTCACTTATTGATGAAGTTCATTAATAGAGGAGAAATGATCCTCAAATCAAGTCTTTCATGTTAGTGATGACAAGGATAGATCTTTTAGCAAGAGAAAGAAGTCGGTGGAGGGATTTTCATGAGCATGTTAAAAAAATATAGTAGCATGAAAAGATCCTCTCAAATGTTTCCTATAAAAAAAAATTGGTATTTCCTAACCGCTATGATACTATGTTAGAAATTAGGATCTTAGGATACTAATCATTATAAATAAAATGTAAAATAAATATAATGAGAATCATAGAAACACATATTTAACACATTACACAACATATACATGGGGAACATCCCTCTAAGTAAAAAAAACCATAAAACATCATTTTATTATAAAACACTTACAAACTTGTCTTAAAAATTATAGATAGAACCTGGGGATACGCTCCTCCTCACTTCCATATACCCAATGATATGTCATCTGCATAGTGATAGAATTGACTATAAATCTTCAAATTCACTTATCTCTTAATGAGAGAGAAGGTCCTTGAATATAGGAGAAGGGGTGGCAAAACACTTTAAGGGGCAATAGTCACACCTATTCAAAACAACTATTTGTAAATAATTAATAACCTAATAGTTATTAGATTATTAATTATTAAATGGTATATGTTTTATAAAGCATATAATAAACATAAGGTTTTATAACCCTATATTAAAACAATATATAAATGTTATAAGGGTATGAGCTCTATTAATATTATGTTCTAACAATGGTCCCCCAAACAAGAAGTTGGGGTTGAAGGCTTGTGAGAGACCTTGTTTTTATGAATATGGTGGCTTAGAATGGTATGTCTACTATGTTTATTGATGTTGGGGTGTGACCTTCTCCTTTGCGGAAGATCAAGCCTCTGCCATGTGCTAGGACTTCTTTCGTTGTGATATTTTTATTTTTATTTTTTTTGGGGAGGGGGAGTGGTTGAGGGCAAAGCTTACTTCATGGATAAGGATTTGATCTATTGTTTTAACCATTATTAGCCTAGCCTCCCTAAGCTCCACAAATGGCTTTCAAATTCTTTGTGACCCCTCATTGAAGGAAATATAAAGATTTACCCTTGTGTTAGGGGGCTTTTATTGTGGTTTTTGACTCTACCTACGACCTAGATATTATGCTCTATGGATAGGTTTGGGTTTGGGCACAACATTCTCTCGTTCTTAAACCCTAGTATCCTATGTTCAATATTGCTACTGAATCTTTTAATGTCATAGTTATTTGGGTTAGAACATGTAACCTCTTACTTCAGTTTTGTTTACATTCTTACAATGAAGATATTGGTAATGTGTTGGGACACTATTTGATGATTGGTTATGCCACCATGGTTTTCTCCCACATGAATTTTTTATGTATCTTGGTGGATCTTGAAATCTGTAAGGATTTTCTTGTAGATATTTTTCTACAAGTGGTAGATCATCCTTGTATTTAACCTTTAGATTATGAGGATATACCTTTCCATTGTTATCAATGATTTGTAATTGGTCACATGGCTTCAAATTGTCACCATTCCAAACATAAGGAAGATGGTGCAACAATTTGGTGGAGGGATATTCTCCCCCACCATTTTACTATTGATTGCCTTAATTTAGATAATCAAACTTTTGTGGTGCTATTTGAACTAGCCATACTTGCTCCTTTTGAATCAACAATGCTTTCTCCTTTAAATTTAAGTTGCTCCTAATTTTCTATCCTTAAATGCCCCATTTGTGTCAATGCAAGATGCTTCTTCTATGGAAAGACATGTTCATAACTCCCTAGCTTATATGGATTCTCTTATTGTGAAGTTGGCTGTGAAATCTCTTCCTTTAGCTTCTAGTATTGTTAATGAGTAACAAAGTTTTATGAACCATTATAGAAAAGAGGAAGAAAGGCCCTCCAAAAATTGTTTTGAACTCCCACAATCTATTTCTTCATTCCCAAACTAGGGGATTGAAGGGAGCTAGGTCTAGTTTAGGGACTATGTAGTCTTGGTTCTCATTAGTCTTATTGAGTTGTTGGCTTTCAGCGTTGCCACAACTTTGTTTCATCTCACCTATTTGTTAGGCTAATTTCTTGTTGGGACTAGTGGTTTTATATTTCATGGTTCTACAAGGGTTTGGACACTTTCAAAAAATACCTTTAACCATAATTTTAAAAAAATATATATATATATATATATATATATATATATATATATATATATATATTATCAAATTTATATCAATTTCTTTCAAATTTTATTAAATTTTATAATTTAAAGATCTAAGCTATATCAACTTATACAAGTTTATCTAATTTTATATTTCAATCAAATTTAGTTCAATGTAGATTTATATCAAAATTTATCTCAATTTTTTACAAATTTGTAGATCAATTTTACCAATTTTAGATTGACCAAATTTAGTTAAAAGTAATTTTATATCAAAACTATATCATTTTTAAATCAAAATTTATATCAATTTCATTCAAATTCAATATTGAATTTTAGAATTTAAAGATCAAATTTATATTAATTTATTTTAAATTTATCCAATTTTATATAAAAATCAAATTTGGTTCAATGTAATTTTATTTCAAATTTATATTTAAATTTAGCTCACTTTTTCATAAATTTGTATCAAATTTATGATTTAAAGATTAATTCAATATCATGTTATATCAAAATTATCCAATTTTATTGATCAAATTTAGTTCAATGTAATTTTATATAAAGATTATATCATTTTTTAATCAAATTTTCAAATTTATCCAATTTTACATTGATCAATTTTATTTTCATGTAACTTTATATCATTTTCATTGAATTTTATATCAATTTATTTCAAATTTAAAACAAATTTATAATTTAAAGATCAATTTTATATCAAATTTATTCAATTTTATATGAATCAAATTTTGTTCAATGTAATTTTACATCCAATTTATATCAATTTTATTTATTTAAAAAAATTATATCAAATTTGTAATTTAAAATTGAATTTTATATTATCAAATTTATGTAATTTTATATTGATAATATTAAGTTCAATGTAATTTTATATCAAATTCATACCATTTTAATCCATTTTTTTAATAGATTTTATATCATGTTTATCTAAATGATTCATTTTGATCAAATTTAGTTCAATGTAATTTTATATCAAATTCATATTATTTTTTTCTAAAATTTACATCAAATTAACAATTTAAAGATTAATTTCCCCCATTCAAGGAGTAGTAGACAAGAAGCAAAAAAGAGATACAACCTATTGGAAATGGGCCCCCTTCGGCTATCTCAAACTCAACTTTGATGGAGCCTCTAAGGGAAATACAGGGACTATGGGTGCAATAAATGTATTGTTTGGGACAACTCTAGTAGATTGATTAAAGATGCCTCCTTTTTTTGGATCATAAAATAAATAATGAAATTGAGTGGGAAGAAATGGCACAAGGTTTGAAACTTGCAATTTCTCTCAAATGTAGGAAATTCCTAGTTGAAGGGACTCTTTACTAGTCACCTCAAGGCTAGACAAAAAAATGCCAACTGTTAGAAAGTCAAAGGTCTATTGGAGCAAGCCTTGGCTTTTTGCACTTCTTTTGAGGATATTTTAGCTTCACATTGTTTCAAAGTGTGTAATAAAGTGACACAATTATTGGCCAATCAGAAATTAGTGATAATGAATAAGCTTGGGTTAGAATGAAGGAGATGTTGAACTCTAATATCTATGCTTCTAATAAATAGATATCTTTCTTTGGACTAACTATTTTGATATTTGTAGGTATCAAATTCTGATGTAGGAGCATCCTAGGTTGTAGAGTAATCTTGCATCAACCAAAAATATTTGCATTCTTTCTTTTCTTTCATTTCAGTTTAGTTTAGTCATTTGTAGTTTCAACATTTTGTACCATATTTTGCCGCCTTCATATCAGAGCTTACGAAGCAGAACTTAGCATCTACATAGTGTCATCTACATCATATTTAGATTTCAATTGATTTGGATTTATTTCCTGAAAGTTATTGCTATCAGAAGATCATCAATTTTCATAGAATAGAGCATCTAGGTAGATAATTGAAGATGAAGGCTTGCATAGCCTAATGGAGCATCATACATGACACATAAGGATCAGGTAGACCTTCTTTAAGGTCCACACCAAGTTTCATTCATTTGTGAAGCATTACCATGTGTTGTAGGCCAACCTACATGTTCCTACACGTTACCTCTTTCATTGGAGTTTGTAACCTCTTGTGGCCGACGTGGAGGATTCTATGAGCTTGAAGATGATATATATAGATCTCCTAGATGCATTATGAAGTCAGTAGTTTTAGAATGTGATTTAGAGTTTTATTTTATTTTCGGAAGGCACTTCAATGCTATGTCTTGCATATCTATTATAACCCAGAAAGCAGGCCTGGGAGCCCTTTGATTGTATCCCTCATCTTGCTGGCATATAAGCATTTTGATCATTTGATATATTGAGCATTTGAATCTTCCATTGTATTCTATATTTGTGTTGTTTCTGTTATGTTTACTCTTGCTACATGGTTTGGACAGTTCATACTGTGAACCCTCCTGCCATGACTACACCAAGTGGTATTAGAACGAAATTTTGAATCCTTTGGGAAGTGAAGGCATTCCGTAAGATCTTGTGGTGAACAAAGCAACAACTTGAGGCAGTCTACTTGTGTTTGTCAATAGAGCACCGATCGTGAGGCAGTTGCTACCTTGTAGTTAGATCGTCAAACTGAGGCAGTTGCACTGGATCCTAGGACGAGATGTCGCCAAGGAGGATGCCTGCTATAGCCAATGTTATTGGAAGAATGGAAGAAATGATTGAGGTGATGAGGACAATGAAAGTTAGATTGGGTGATGTAGAAGAAGATAGAAGAAGAGGACTAAACCCTAGATATGACGCTGAAAGTGATGATGAAGAATTTCAATCAGTCAACCAAAATGAAGAAGCCCTAGAAGAAGAATTAGATCAGGTGAAGATGTTGAAAGCTACTTCAAAGATAGGAAAGAGACCTAGGGTGGAAGTATTATATTATACTAGAAATTTGAATCTGGAGGAATTGATTGACTAGATAAATGACTTGGAGGAATACTTTGAATATGAGGAGATGGAAGTTCCAGAGAGAGTGAGATTTACAAAAACTAAATTGAAAGGACATGTTGCTATTTGGTGGAAAGAAGTTCAGTTGGATAGGAATAGGAGAGGAAAAGAGAAGATCATAAAATGGGATAGGATAGTGACAAAATTGAAAAATTAGTTCATACCTGTAGTTAGGGTAAAATTGCAAATAGGATAAATGAAGAATCAACAATGATAAAACCCTAGCAATGCACAATGAAGCACAAGACAACATGAAAATCAAAATAAGAAATGTAAATGCAAACCGATCTCCACGCTATGCTTGATTTATCTCCATTGCTCTTCTCCACCTCGCATGAGCATGCAAGATTTTGAAGGATTATTGTTGGAAGAATGTTGGGTGCTCACTTCTGCAGCATAACGTTAAGATGAAGATGCTAGAATGAATGATAGATGAAGGATGCAAAGGCTCTAATGATATTTCAACAGCATGTGGATACTTGAAGCTCAATGCATGCTAATGATAATTTGGCAGAATAATGTTACTTGAAGCTCCATGCATGCTAGAAGATTTGGCAGGATAAGGGTACTTGAGGCTCAATGCATGCTAATGGCTTGTCAGGGAGTTGATTTATAGGAAAGGCTTGGTTCCAATGGACGGCTGAGATTAAAAAGCTAATTGATTGATGTGGATGACTAGGATTGATTAGGTATTCCCACTCTTCAAGGGAGTTGTAGTCATTTGACAAGTGGAGGGAGGATAGGGCTCATGTGTGCTTGTGTACATAAAAAGTACTACATATAAAAGATATTAAATAAAAGCTATAGTACCACTTATCTTTTTAAATAAAAGAGGCACACATGTCGGCTAAATGATAAAATAAATTAATTAAATAAATAAAATTTATTTAATTAATTGGAAAGTCGGCTTATGATGAGAACTTAATTCAAATAAAATATTTGAATTAGTTGGGATATGAGTTAGATATTAATTAAATAAATAAAATTTATTTAATTAATTGGATAGTGGGATTAGGATATGATGTGGAAATTAATTAAATAAATAAAATTTATTTAATTAATTGGCTAATGGATAAAGTGGGATTAAGAGTGGGATTTAGGACAAAATGCTACATGATGTCTAAGTGATGTTTTTGACTAGGTGTTGCAAGACATGGACAAAGTTGGGACAATTTTGGGTGTCTACATTTTGCCCCTCTTTGAGATGATGTTCGAAATGATAAGCTTTATGTCGAGTAACATCATTTCAAAGAAGTTAAGGTATGGATAGAGGAAAAGGATGATGATAATGATGTAGGATAGGATGAGGATGACGATGAAATGGGATGATGATGATGAAAATAGAAAGATGGGATGATGATGCCCCCTCGAGAGGTTAGGCGGGTTGGACAAACACGGGTAGGCTCTCGAAAAGAAATGGCTTGGTCAAGAAAGAAAGATAAGGGAATGGATAGAAGAAATGAATGATGCGTTATGCTGCAATGAAAGTGAGCAACCATGATGTTTGATATAGCACTAGACATTATGCACCAAGGTATAAGGACCAGGGTGATGATGTGTCTCATGCCCCAGCGTAATACAACCTTGTCTGGATACAAGATATGAATATTAGCTGGAAAGATGTGGATTTGATGCAAATGCAAGATAAAATGATAACACGCACAAGCAAGCAAGCAAGCATGCACAAATGATACAAAAACAAACAAGGTATTGCCCCTGTCAAGCTGTAAACCAATGATTAATTGCTGATTGTTTTGTTGATGATAGTTGAGAGTGTTGTCATTGTGGGGAAAGCTATATCCCTAGATCAACACAAGGTTGTTTGCTGAGTTGGTTGGCTAATTGGCTGAATGATTTGGCTTACAACAAGGCTAGGATCAAGACCATGGATTGTGTTTAGATAACTTGGCTTGATTGATTAACTTGATTGGTATAGCTTAAGGATGGGCTTGCATTTAGATTATTGCTTGGATTCTTTGGATTGATTTGATTGGATGAAAGGATGATTAGATTGATTTGGTTATGTGGAGGATGGGTTGATATGTGGTGGATTGAGCTGCTTTTGATTTGTTGTAGTGATTGGATTTGTTCCGATTGGAGTTGGATGTGATTGAGTTGATTTGCTTTGGTGTTGATGTTGATGATTGATAGGATTTATTTTGATGGTTGGATTGATGTGCTTTAATTTGATTTTCTTTGGTGTTGATGCTGATGATTGATAGAATTTGTTTTGATAGTTGGCTTGATGTGCTTTGGTTTTGATGTTTGTTATTGCTAGGTTGATTGTTTTGATGATTAGATTGTTTTGAATGATGATAGTGATGCTGTGATGATTAGAGTGTCCACTCAATCTAAGCATAAGCAAGTGTTCTCAGTGTGCTCAAAGGATGTAAAACAAACAAGGTATTGCCCTTGTCAAGTCATAAACCAATGATTGATTGTTTCATTGATAATGATAGATAGTGTTGTCATTGCGGGGAAAGCTATATCCCTAGATCAACACAAGGATGTGGGAATGCTATATCCCAGTGATGATGATCGATGATGATTGATTTGGTTCATGACAAGATTAGGATCAAAAACTTGTTGATTTAAGTGGATAATGTTCCTTGATTGATTAGCTTGCTTGATATGGATCAGTGTGACTTGGATTTTGAGATCATCACTGAGATTGATTCGATTGCTATGATTGGAAGAAGTGATTGATTGAAATGGATGAATGAATGTTATTGATAAGAAGAATTGATGATGATGAGGATTTGATTTTGATTGATGTTAATGGAGTGGATTGTTTTGGATGATGTGATTGGTTTTATTGCTTGGATTTTTCGTTGGATATTTAATTTTTTTGGAATTTTTGACATATTTTTGATTTTTTTGTGTTTTTTGGGAATATTTTGATTTTTTTGTGTTTTTTTTTTGAAATGTTTTGGAAAATGCCAATCGATTTACAATTTGGGTAGCCTTTGTGCTTGATACCAATGACAAGGGAGAACCATGTCTAGGTGCAAGGAGGGATGAATGGGATTGGATGGATAGAAGGTTGGGCAACAAGGGATGGAAGGCTCATGCTAAATGGGTCGATAAAGGGATATGCCATAAAAGGGAAAGCTCATGATAAATGGATGGGGATAAGCTATAAGACGGAAAGCTCATGATACAAATACGCCATAGTGGATGGATCATAAGGGAGCTAGGATGTGATCTCCAAAGGCTATGTTGCATAGGAAGAACTTGCCCCATTTTAGGTGGTAATGCTTAGGATTTTTACATGACAAAGTTCATGACCAAGGGATGACATGATGGATTGGTTTAAATGAGATGGATAAATGGTCAATGGATAGGACTTGGTTTGGAAAGAAGGTATGTTAAGAAATATCCAAACATGTTTCAACATCTTGCCCCTATTTCTTCATCAAAATCAAAAGGAGGAAGGGTGGATGAATGGGTTCAATAAGATAGGTATATGGATGTAATGGCTAAGGATGGTAGGATAACAAGATAGGATAAGATAGGTTGGTATGATATAATGGGATAGATAGTTTGGAAATGGATAGGTTGGATGAGACAATGTGCCCCCAAGTGTAAGTGACATAGAAGATCAACCTACACATGACACCTGTTTGCCAGGTTTTCATCATGGTACTTATCCAAGGCGCTTGTTTACCAGGTTTTCACCATTGGACGAAGGGATTTCTCTTTACTTTTTTTGATTTTTTTTTTTTTTTTTTTTTTACTTTTTTTTTTTTTTTCTTTTTTGCTTTTAGATGGGTTGACAAGTACACATGGCGCCTGTTTGCCAGGTTTTCACCATGGTAATGGATAGGAGGGACTCAAGTGTTTAGTTCAATGGATGTTGGTAGTCCCATTAGAGATGGATGTCCTCGCATGGACCATATCATTATGCTCATAGATGTTGATAAAGGATTGCATGGATGGGAGATGGATTAGGTAGATAATAGATTATGATGTCGATTTATGGTAGGGTAGGCTAGTGGCTTATGCAAAAGCATGGACCATAGGAAGGGGATTGGGGGGATATGTAGGATAATGGATGAAGGATGGGGAGATGGAGGCATGTGGGAATGTTTTGGAATCGAAGGGAATCATGACCAACGGTTGCACACACCTGATAAACATTGAAGCTTTTGATGGGATGGTGGTGTAGGAAGCAATGGGGTTGATGAAGTGATTTAGGAACCCACATAGATTTAGTATTTTTAGTACTTTTGCTTTGTTTGTGGGATTGTTGAAGGGAATGGAAGTTTTGGGTGAAAGTAGGCTTTTGGATGGATATAGGTGATTGGGATTCTTGAGATGTGGATGAGGATGCCTCATTTGACTTGCTAGCTATTTGCTTAGGAACCCAAACCATTTTGCTTTTGGGCTTTGCTTTTGGAGGTAAGGGTTTGGATGGCTGCTTAGATGAACTTTTCTTTGATTTTGATTCTTTATGTCCTAAGGTATGAAGACCTTTATGATTTTTGGTAGGATTTTTAGCTTTATAGGGAGAGGCATCAAAATTTTTGCTTTTGAATCCCATGGGTTGGGTGGAGTGGATGGAAGCTTTAGGCTTAGGTGATGTGTGCATTCGTTGGCCAGGATTAGGGATGTAAGGATACTTATGAATGATAGGCATGTTAGGTGTTGGAAGCAACGGTGGCAAGGTGAATGGAGGGATATTTGGAGTTGGTAAAAGTGGAGGCAAAGTGGATGGTGGAAGGTGTATGGTTACATGCTCTTGGGGTTTGTAAGTTGATGGAGGTGGATTGGCTACATATGTTTTGGGTATATGGGGGGTGTGATGGAAAGTGATAGGTTTAGGATGCATGAAGGGATTACCAATAGCTTGGCCTTGTTTACCTTGGGGTGTGTATTCAAGGCCATATGAGCAGGAAGGAATCTTGACATGGTTTGGCTCCAAAATACCTTGTTTATAAAGGCCTAGACCTTTGTCTTTGTAGTTCATGTTTTGGAGGATGCGATTGACTATGGGACTAGATGTGTTTTGGGAACTAGACTTGAGTTCTTTATTAGATGGAGAAGATAAAATGGAGGACAAAGGTTGTTGTTGTCCTAAGGAAGAACATTCTTGGAGGAAGGTGGTAAGACCACTAGGACATGATGGTGGACTTGAAATGGGATCGATGGTAGATGTGGAGGGAGGATCATTAGCATTGTGTTCACTAATATCCAAGTTATTGGTTTGATCTTCTATGCTTATGTGTTCTTGAGAGGCACATGTCTCATTATGACAAGTGGATGTTTGCTCATTATGAATAGGGCTAGATGGTAGATGACTAGGAGCAATTTGGATATCTCGCTCATGGATGGATATAGGATTATGGATAGGATCAAGGTACTTTTTAATAGGTTCTTCATCATAGATGTCATCTTGATCATGAGATGGATAAAGTTTTGCCAAATGGATCATCATGGTTTTCATGATCTTAGCTAGAACCTTGATCATAACTATGAGTAAAAATAGGATTAAGTGGGCTATAAAAGGGATAAATTTGCTCATGAATGAGGTCATGGTGATGGCTAACAGCTTGAGGGCAACCCATAAGTAGGTCATGGATAGGTGGAACTTAGAGGTGCTTTGATCTTGATTAAGACTAGGGTTCGATATTTCCACATGTTTAAGATTATGCTCTTGACATACCTCTTGACTTTGGATGGAAGCGGAAGGTTCTTGAGTGGACTTGATAGGCTCTTGATAGTTATCAACATGAAGGCATGATGGCTCTTGACTCAGGCTTGTGGTTGAAGACTCTTGAATAGACTTGTTGGCTTGTAGGTCACATGATGGGCTTAAAGGGATAGGTATGTTAATGGAAGGCTCTTGAAGAGGCTCAAGGATATGTGAACCACATGATGAGATTATAGGATTGGACATGACCTTTGGAAGTTCATTGGTAGGCTCATGAATTGGTGTTTGACATAGGGGTAGTCTATTCCTATCTAGTAGCCAATGGATCACATCCTTCGCAAGTGTATGGGTGGATGGGAAATATAATGGATGGATGATAATGGTAGATGGTGTTGGATTAGGATTAGGATGAGGATTAGGTTGAGAGCTAATTGGATTGGGTGGATTAGGATTTGGACTAGATGGGGGTGATGTGGCATGATTTCCCATTATAGGTGGGTACACCTTGTAAACAATTGAGAGAAATATTGGGCATTGGTTTGTATTATGGCCTTTGGTCCTATGGTATGCACAATAATCATGTTCATCATATGGACTTTCTTCACATGGTTTGACTTTAGGAAGTTCAATGAGTTTTGCTTCAAGCATCCTTTGTAAAACTCTCTCAGCCGCATCCTTTGGTGAATGATTAGAATGACATGGCGAGGAAGGTAATGAAGGGCTTGGTGGTTTGGAGGGGATCAATGGACTAGGAATAGGATCACATGGTGGTTTTGGGATAGGCTTAGTTGGCTCATGTGATGGCATGTGATTGGATGGTGGTGGCCACTCTAGATTCGTATCTCCCTTGTCAAAGGTAATTAAGTCTTGCATAGGATAAATTGGGCTTTGATTTATGTACAAGGGGCCACTTGGATTTGGATATTGTTCTTGTGGAATTACTTGATTGCTTTGTGGATAGGCTTGGTAGTGCATTGGAATGTTGTCATGAGGGATTGAATAAGCTTGAGGTGGATATTCATAGGTTGATGTGGCATTGACTTGATGGATAGGTAGATTAGGTTGATGAGAGGTGAATGGATATGACATGTGGCTATGAAGTGGATTAGGTTGATAGTGAATGGCTAAGGATTGCTGTACTTGTTGAGCTTGACTAGTGGCTAAAAGGTGTTGGACTTGGGCTATGAAGTGTTGTAGTTGAGGTGATTGGCTTACGTGGGGTTGAGCTCTTTGGAGGAAGAATTGTAATATTTCAATGGCATCTTGGTTGAGGGGTTGTAATCCTTGATAAATATTTTGGAGGAATCTTTGGAATTTGATTTCTAGGTCCTCCAATGTAGACATGTTGTCACCAAGTGTTTGTCTTAAGTCCTTTTAGCAAGTGCTTGCTTAGGGATTTGGATGATGATGTGGATTGTTTGGATGACTTGGTTATGTTTGGGATGAAAGTGATTGGGTTTGAATGTTATTGGAAGAATGTGTAGGATGACTTGTCTTTATGTGTTTTGGTGTTTAGAGCTTGATGTGGCAATATTCAAACAAATGATTATGCATATACACACATGAATCACTCACGCAAGACACATAAGCAAGTTTTAGTTTGGAAGAATGTGATGATGGTTAAGCAAGCACATGAAGACACTTCAACAAGTCCTAGTTAAGGCAAGGCCACTATCACAAGGAGGTTCTAGTGAAAATCCAGGGGACCGGCACCCCACGAGCATCCAGCAAGCCACTTAAGACTTTAACTAACCCTACTAGGAGTTTTAATATACACAATGGTACACCTCCTTTCGAGTTAGCACTGTATGGTGAGCGCTAATACCGGTTAGACTTGGCTTTTGCCTTATCCTCTAATTTTTATAGCGGACCGGATGAAAGTACCGCTTGAGGTCATTCCCTTGGGGTGGATACCAAGGCAGGCCTCTCTAAGGCTAAACAAAAGCAACACAAGTAAATGTTTTTGATCTCCAAGTTCGTGTTGGGACGCGAGGAGAGAGCATACACATTTACTTGGTCACACTCGCATGGGGTTCATTAACCTTAGAAATTCCATGTGTGGAAGACAATGCAAGCACTTGTTTGTTTTAAAACCCAAATCCAAATGTGATGAAAGACAATGGTTCATTTTAACCCAATGTTTTGATGTGAATTTGCAAACAATTGTTCATTTTATGCCCAAAATCCAAATGTGTTTGCAAATAATGATTAGAAGATGAAAGAGATGAAAGATTAGAATGAGTGCACCTGATACAATCACTTTCCAATTTGCTGTAGATGTTGATGCCAATGCTGCTTCAGCTCCTTAGATGCCCTTACAAGTCACCAATTCCAAAAAGAAACAAGTAAACTTGCAAAGAAGATGATTACATGAAAAAGATGAAATCAGAAAATTCTGATGAAAATGATTTGATACAGAAAAATAGATTGCATAAACAGAAAGATCAGGAGATTCTAAGCAATTTGAAAAAAAGTTTCGCTGAAAAACGATCAAAATTGCTCAAGTTATGCTCAAATGAAGTTTGAAATGAAGCTAAACTTTGACTGATAAAAAAGCTTGAAAAACAGTACAGTCACCTGATAAAAGTGGTACAGTTGTGAAGCTTGTCCTCCCAGCTTTCCAATGAGTCCTTGTTTGTGCGATTTGGCCTCCGTATGTGAAAGTTATGATAGAAATACCAAGATGCACAATGACAGCAAGCAGAAGTAAGTTACAGTTCCCAGATGCGACATACTGTTGATCAGAGGTGATCTGTATTTGTGATAGGTGGGATCTTGCAGATCAAATGCGACATGAAAAATACTAGATGTGGTTCCTGTAGGCTTATAAGCGATGAAGAAAAGCCAAAAGCGACCGATTTTGGCCTATAAGTGACCTGTATCTGCAAAATAACAATACGCTACAGAAACCCTAACTCTGCACAGGTGATCAATGTTAATTCAAAAGCGAAGCATATCAGGTCAAAAGCGGATACTGTCAGTCCATAAGCGATACACATAACATCAAAAGCGACGACTGTTATTTTAAAAGCGATCCGAATTAATGCGGAAGCGATCACTGTTAGGCCATAAGCGATTAATTCAGTTGAAAACCCCATAGCAAACAGTGAAAACAACAGGCGGGTTCTGTTAATACAAAAGCGATCCAAATCATACCTGAGGCGATCACTGTCAGTTTAAAGGCGATCCAGAAAATGATAGATGCGGCCGATCCCAGTGTAAAAGCGATGCGGATATCCAGAAAGCAGTGGATTTTTGCTCATAAGCGCTGCAAAAATGAATGGAAGCGACAAGTAATAGCTTATATGTGACTAACAAAAGGCCAAAAGCGAGACATAATAGCCCAAAAGTGATCTGGAGAGTTTCAGGAGACAGAATACAAATGTTAACCATAAGCGACCAATTTTACCATATGCGGTCTCTTTTTGTTCAGAAGCGAGCACTATTTGTTCAAAAGCGGACCAAATTTGACCATAAGCGACTGCTGTTTGCCCAAAGGCAAGCTGATTTAGCCCAGGCGACTGCTGTTTGATCAGAAGCGACCTGAATTACCAGAAGCACATTGTTGCAGTCCGGTTGTTGTTTTCTTCACCAAACGCTCCATTTTTCATCAAATTTAGGCAAATTTGTACTCAAAGTTTATGGAAACGGCCTCTCGGACGCAATGGTGAGGTTAGATTTGGGCTAAGAGATCATATACATACATTTTTAGCCAAATCTTTGCAAACTAGGGTTAGAAAAATACAAATTTTTGCTACAAAAGCTTGCAAAAATGAAAGATTCGCGCTCCAAGAGATCTAAACTTCATAAAAACAACTCAAACAAAAGAGGTTAATCAAGGACGTGAGTCCCACCGGGCATGCCAAATGTAGTTAGGGTAAAATTGCAAATAGGATAAATGAAGAATCAACAATGATAAAACCCTAGCAATGCACAATGAAGCACAAGACAACATGAAAATCAAAATAAGAAATGTAAATGCAAACCGATCTCCACGCTATGCTTGATTTATCTCCATTGCTCTTCTCCACCTCGCATGAGCATGCAAGATTTTGAAGGATTATTGTTGGAAGAATGTTGGGTGCTCACTTCTGCAGCATAATGTTAAGATGAAGATGCTAGAATGAATGATAGATGAAGGATGCAAAGGCTCTAATGATATTTCAACAGCATGTGGATACTTGAAGCTCAATGCATGCTAATGATAATTTGGCAGAATAATGTTACTTGAAGCTCCATGCATGCTAGAAGATTTGGCAGGATAAGGGTACTTGAGGCTCAATGCATGCTAATGGCTTGTGAGGGAGTTGATTTATAGGAAAGGCTTGGTTCCAATGGACGGCTGAGATTAAAAAGCTAATTGATTGATGTGGACGGCTAGGATTGATTAGGTATTCCCACTCTTCAAGGGAGTTGTAGTCATTTGACAAGTGGAGGGAGGATAGGGCTCATGTGTGCTTGTGTACATAAAAAGTACTACATATAAAAGATATTAAATAAAAGCTATAGTACCACTTATCTTTTTAAATAAAAGAGGCACACATGTCGGCTAAATGATAAGATAAATTAATTAAATAAATAAAATTTATTTAATTAATTGGAAAGTCGGCTTATGATGAGAACTTAATTCAAATAAAATATTTGAATTAGTTGGGATATGAGTTGGATATTAATTAAATAAATAAAATTTATTTAATTAATTGGATAGTGGGATTAGGATATGATGTGGAAATTAATTAAATAAATAAAATTTATTTAATTAATTGGCTAATGGATAAAGTGGGATTAAGAGTGGGATTTAGGACAAAATGCTACATGATGTCTAAGTGATGTTTTTGACTAGGTGTTGCAAGACATGGACAAAGTTGGGACAATTTTGGGTGTCTACAATACCTGTTGACTATGAGTTGGAATTGTTGAAAAGATTACAAAACCTAAGGCAAAAGGAGAAATCTGTGAAGGATTACACTGAAGAATTTCATAAGATCATCATAAGGACTGGACATAGTGAAGAAAGAAAGGAGAAAGTTGAAAGATACATAAATGGATTGAGGATAAACATTCAAGAAGAATTGAGTTTGGTGAGAATGACAACGATAGAAGAAGCATATTAGTTTGCATTGAAAGTTGAAGATAAGTTGAACAAGAGGCATGAGTAAAGATAGAGAGGTAGAGGAGGTAAATTTCAAAGAGGTAGAACTTATTCTGGAGGAGAAAGATCATATATAGAGCAGAACAAAGAAAGTAGCCCATACCAAAAGGAAGAAAAGGACAATAATTCATACTACAGAGGGAGAAATGACATAAGTTTCTATCACAACAGTAGAGGGAATCATAATTCTTACCACAATGAAGGATACATGAGAGATGAAAGATGAGTGGATAAGGGATCATTCAAAGGGGCTTACTTTAAGTGTGGAGGTGAAGGATGCAGAGCATTTGAATGTCATTAGGGAAGTACAAGCAAGAGGATAGAGAATAGTGCAAGAGCAACTTATGCGGAGGAAGAACCTATTGGATCACCTAGTTCAGTGGGAAAGCCAAAGAAAGGAGAAATATTAGTCATGAGGAGAGCATTATTTCAAGCAGAGACAACTGAGGAACCACCGTAAAGGAAAAGTTTGTTTTAGACAAGATGCAAATCAGGAGGCAAATGTTGTAAAGTGATCATTGATAGTGGCAGTACTGATAATTTGGTTTCTGAGGAGATGGTGACTAAGCTGAACCTGAAGAGATTGAAACACCCTAATCCCTACAAGATAGCATGCATTCAAGATGAACACAAGGTACTGGTGAGTGAACAATGTTTGGTGAAATTTCATATAGGATCTTGTAATGATGAGGTATTGTGTGATATTATGATGATGGATGTATCTCATATATTGTTGGGTAGACCATGGCAATATGATAGAAAAGCTATACATGATGGGAGAAAGAATACTTATACTATAACATCAAATGGGAAGAAACACATCTTGATACCTTTGGAAGATGAACCTAAGGGTGAAGTATGTGGAACTACTAGAATCTGTTTGGTTCGTGGAAGGAAATTTCTAGATAGATTGAGACACGAGAAATGTGGAGACCTAAGTATAGAGACTGTTACCAGAAAAGAAGCAGAAGGACTGCCAGAAGAGATAACTGAATTGTTGACAGAGTATGAAGATATCATATGATGCAGAGGCATCCACACTAAAACCTTGACATACAGCATGTATGCCTACAACCCATCATCATCATATTTCCCTTAACACTGTCAGCATCATCATATTTTCTCTGCCGACCGATATCCTCCTGCAGATAAACCTTTGACCTTTCGCCTGTCAGCAGCATCATCATATCCGACTATCGGCAGCATCATCACATTCGGCAAGCGCAATCATCCTCCTAACGATCATTGTTCATCTTACCGCCAACCTCTTTCTTCATCATCATGATGTTCAACATCATGTTCATCAACAGGATATAAAACATCCGGTTCCTCCCATATATCCTGATGACGACAACCTCTTGCACCTTTCCTTCGATGCTTACGTCACCCCGATATCCTGATGACGATGACGTCACATGCAGCTCCTTCAATATCCTACTGCCCCGATATCCTGATGACGATTATCCTGATGACGATGACGTCACATGCAGTTCCTTCAATATCCTGCTGTCGGCCAAACTTAACATTATCGGCCCGCAATGGTTTTATCAACCCGATCTTCTACCTTATGCCGATACGCTCCTCCTCGGCAACACCTGATGATGATCACCCCAAAACACATTCACCTTATGCAAACGATTGCATCATGCTCATCTCCACTTACTCGGATGACGCCCGAAGTAACTGCAGGATATACACAGAAATATCCTGATGATGCCGTTGCGATGGATTTTCCAACCTTAGCAAATTTTCAATCCGCCGAACCTCCTGAGGTGACCCGATCTACTTTCAGGGTGATCTTCCAGACTCGAACTATCAGCACGACCTAGCACATACCCATGCTAGGGTTCTCAACACCTCTTGATTGCGATCCTGCACACATGCACATGAACAAACAGAAAAAACAAACTAGATCCTAAACTACTGTACATAGCCATTCCACCAATTCGACGAATCAACCGGTGGAATGGATCAGCGAATCCATGCAACCACCAAAACAGCAAATCGATCACACAATGGAATCCAAAACAGAGAATAGACACAAACAGGATCTCTTTATTTGATTTCAAAAGATGCAAATACAGTATTCTGTCTCACTCTGTCTCACTCTCTGCAAAGTCTGATCGATGATCGATGATATTTAATACCAACCGATCCCCATGCATAAATAGGATCTCTTGCGAGTACTACCACTTGATTCCCAGCGGCTGGGAAATCCCTCCAGGCGGTTGGGAGGATCCAACCGAACATACAGCATAGCAGCTGTCATAACAAACTAGCTAAAAATAGTAAAGCACGGTCAACATGACCTTATTACATGCATTGGTCTTATCAGACCTTCTTGGAAACATTAACCAGACCTAAAACAAACTAACTGCCTCATGGAGGCCAGCTGTCAGGTTATGGATATAGAGTTCAAACACTTATCAAGGGGATAGAGTTCCTGACGGTTATGGATATCCTGAGGAGGGAGAAGCATTGATGCTACGGAGAATTAGTTTGTAGACATCAAAGGATATGATGCAAAGAAGAGCTCTTTTCAAGACCACATGCAAGAGCAAAGGTAAGGTGCATAAGGTTGTCGTCATCAGGATATATGGGAGGAACCGGATGTTCTTTATCCTGCTGATGAACATGATGTTGAACATCATGATGATGAAGATAGAGTTTGGCGGTAAGGCGAAGAGTGAACATCAGGAGGATGTTTGCGCTTGCCGAATATGATGATGCTGCCGATAGCCGAATATGATGATGTTGTTGACAGACGAAGGGTCGAAGGTTTGTCTGCAGGAGGATATCGGTCGGCAAGAGAAAATATGATGATGCTGACAGTGTTAAGGGAAATATGATGATGATGATGAAGGGTGTTAGACATATATGCTGTATGTCAAGGTTTTAGTGTGGATGCCTCTGCATCATAGCACTATGATGCAGAGGCATCCACACTAAAACCTTGACATACAGCATGTATGCCTACAACCCATCATCATCATCATATTTCCCTTAACACTGTCAGCATCATCATATTTTCTCTGCCGACCGATATCCTCCTGCAGACAAACCTTCGACCTTTCGCCTGTCAGCAACATCATCATATCCGACTATCGGTAGCATCATCACATTCGGCAAGCGCAATCATCCTCCTGATGATCACTGTTCATCTTACCGCCAACCTCTTTCTTCATCATCATGATGTTCAACATCATGTTCATCAGCAGGATATAAAACATCTGGTTCCTCCCATATATCCTGATGACGACAACCTCTTGCACCTTTCCTTCGATGCTTATGTCACCCCGATATCCTGATGATGATTATCCTGATGACGATGACATCACATGCAGCTCCTTCAATATCCTGCTGCCCCGATATCCTGATGACGATTATCCTGATGACGATGACGTCACATGCAGTTCCTTCAATATCCTGCTGTCAGCCAAACTTAACATTATTGGCCCGCAATGGTTTTATCAACCCGATCTTCTACCTTATGCCGATACGCTCCTCCTCGGCAACACCTGATGATGATCACCCCAAAACACATTCACCTTATGCAAACGATTGCATCATGCTCATCTCCACTTACTCGGATGACACCTGAAGTAACTGCAGGATATACACCGAAATATCCTGATGATGCCGTTGCGATGGATTTTCCAACCTTAGCGAATTTTCAATCCGCCGAACCTCCTGAGGTGACCCGATCTACTTTCAGGGCGATCTTCCAGACTCGAACTATCAGCACGACCTAGCACATACCCATGCTAGGGTTCTCAACACCTCTTGATTGCGATCCTGCACACCTGCATGCAAACAAACACAAAATGCGAACTAAATCCTAAACCACTGTACATAGCCATTCCACCGATTTGACGAATCAACCGGTGGAATGGATCAGCAAATCCATGCAACCACCAAAACAACAAATCGATCACACAATGGAATCCAAAACAGAGAATAGACACAAACAGGATCTCTTTATTTGATTTCAAAAGATGCAAATACAGTATTCTGTCTCACTCTGTCTCACTCTCCGCAAAGTCTGATTGATGATCGATGATATATAATACCAACCGATCCCCATGCATAAATAGGATCTCTTGCGAGTACTACCACTCGATTCCCAGCGGCTGGGAAATCCCTCCAGGCGGCTGGGAGGATCCAACCGAACATACAGCATAACAGCTGTCATAACAAACTAGCTAAAAATAGTAAAGCACGGTCAACATGACTTTATTACATGCATTGGTCTTATCAGACCTTCTTGGAAACATTAACCAGACCTAAAACAAACTAACTGCCTCATGGAGGCCAGCTGTCAGGTAGGTGCTCCTGCACCATCATATCAGATAATGTGCCTGAGGGATTGCCACCAATCCAGAGTATCAGTCATCATTTGGATCTTATGCCTAGAGCTAGTTTTCCTAACAAAGCAGCACACTAGATGACACCAACAGAGAACACAGAGCTGAATAGACAAATATAGGAGTTGTTGAGGAAAGGATTGATCAGAGAAAGTTTGAGCCCATGTGCGGTACCTACAGTACTGGCACCTAAGAAAGATGGAGAATGGAGGATGTGTACAAACTCTAGAGAAATCAATAAGATCATAGTTAAGTATAGATTTCCATTGCCAAGGATGGATGACATTATGGACTATTTAAGTGGAGCAAAGTATTTTACAAAGATAGACTTGAAGAGTGGATACCATCAGATCAGGATCAGAGAAGGAGATGAGTGGAAGACTGCATTCAAGACAAATGAGGGATTGTATGAGTGGTTAGTGATGCCTTTTGGATTGACTAATTCACCGAGTACTTTCATGAGGTTGATGAATGAGGTTTTGAAGAAATTCTTGGGTAAGTTTGTTATTGTATACTTGGATGATATTTTGATTTTTAGTAAGACAAAAGAAGAACATTTGTGGCATATTAGACAAGTATTGCAGAGGTTGAGAGAAGAGAAATTACTGATAAACATCAAGAAATGTAGTTTCATGAAGGAAGAGTTGGTATATTTGGGATTTGTGATTTCTGCGAAAGCATTGAAGATGGATCCTAAGAAAGTTAGAGCAATTGTTGAGTGGCCAACACTCGTGAACATTGGAGAGGTAAGATCATTTCATGGATTAACAAGTTTCTACTGAAAGTTCATCATAAATTTTAATTTAGTATGCACACCAATGATAGAGACAATGAGAGGTGACAAAAAGGATTTCAAGTGGACATCAGGAGCAAATAAGAGTTTTGAATTGTTGAAGCAAAAAGTGATAAAGAAGCCAGTGTTAGCATTACCATATTTTAACAAAGTATTTCAAGTTGATTGTGATGCCAGTGGAAATTCAATAGGAGCTGTTTTAAGTCAAGAAGGGAGACCAGTAGCATATTCTAGTGAGAAGTTGAATGATGCAAGGAGAAGATATTCAGTTTATGATCAGGAGTTCTATGCCATAATTTAATCTTTGAAGAAGTTGAGACATTACTTGTTGCCTAAGGAATTTGTATTATACACTTATCATCAATCTTTGCAGTATTTGAATAGTTAGGGAAAGTTGAATCAGAGACATATGAGATGGGTAGAGTTCATGCAGAGTTACACATTTGTATTGAAGCATAGGAGTGGGAAGTCAAACAAAGTTGCAGATGCATTGAGTAGAAGAAGGAATTTGTTGACAGAGATGAGAGTAGAAGTATTAGGATATGAGGAACTGAAGCACATGTATGAAGAAGATGTTGATTTTGTAGAAGCATGTAAATCATGTAAGGAACCTGTTGTGATAGATAGAAGTAAGTGGTTGGACTATTTCATTCAGGAAGATATGTTGTTCAAGGGAAATCAATTGTGTATACCTAGGAGTTCAATGAGAGACAATTTGATGAAGGAGAAGCATAGTGGTGTATTGGCAGGACATTTTGGAATTGACAAGACTGTAGCTTTGGTAAGTGAACATTACTTTTGGCCTCAGATATATAAGGATGTAAGGATATTTGTCTAGATTTGTAGAGTTTGTCAAGTTGCAAAAGGGAATAGTCAAAATATTGGTTTGTATAAATCTTTGATAGTACCAGAGAGACCTTGGGAAGATATAAGCATGGATTTCATATTGGATTTTCCAAGAACATAGAGGGGACATGATTCTATATTTGTAGTGGTGGACAAATTTTCAAAGATGTCACATTTTATTCCTTGTAAGAAAAAAAATGATGCAGTGTAGTGGCTGGCCTATTTTTCAAGGAGATTGTGAGATTGCATGGATTATCTAAGAGTATAGTTTCAAACAGAGATACAAGATTCATTGGATACTTTGGGAGGACATTGTGGAAGAAGATGAAGACAGACCTAAAGTTCAGTTCAACATTTCATCCATAGATAGATGGACAAAAAGAAGTGGTAAATAGGAGTTTGGATAACTTGTTGAGATGTTTAGTAGGAGATAAGGCAGGAAATTAGGATCTAATTATACTGCAAGTAGAGTTTGCATACAATAATTCAATGAATAGAATAGGAGTACAGGAAAGACACCATTTGAATTTGTGACAAGAGTAAAACCTAGAGGAGTTGCAGAGTTGAGGGATATCAGTATGGAGAACAAGAGAAGTGCAAAGGCAGAAGAATTTGTAGGATACATGGAGACATTACATACTCAGGTCAAGAAGCATTTGGAGGAAATGAATAGTAAGTATAAGGAGCAAGTAGATGAGAAGAGGAGACATAAATAATTTTTAGTGGGAGATGAGGTAATGGTATATCTAAGAAAGGAGAGATTTCCAGTGGAGACATACAACAAGTTGAAGACGAAGAATTTTGGACCATATAAGATTCTTAAGAAGTTTGATTCAAGGAATGCATATGAAGTGGGGCTACTGGAGATATTGGGTGTATCACCTATATTCAACATTGCAGACCTATACCAGTATCATGAAGGAGAGTCAAGTGACAACATTGAAGATGGGTTGAAGAATCAGTTACCACAACAACCACCAGAGCAGATAGAGGACATCTTGCATATCAGAGTTGGATGCAGTACTAGAGGCAAGCAGTACAAAGAATATTTGGTAAAGTGGAAAGGAAGACCAAAAGAAGATTCATCATGGATTTCTTAGGCTAAGGTAGACCGCCTTGATTTTCCTCTACCCCCAACAAAGTGAGGGACTCACTTTTTCAACAACCCCAGGTGTCTAATGCAAGAGCATCCCAGGTTGCAGAGTAGTCTTGCATCAACCAAAAATATTTGCATTTTTTCATTTCAGTTTAGTTCAATCATTTGTAGTTTCAGCATTTTGTATCGCATTTTGCTACATCTTCATATCAGAGCTTGCGAACAGGACTTAGCATCTACATAGTGTCATCTACATCATATTCAGATTTCAAGTGATTTGGATTTGTTTCCTGAAAGTTATTGTTATGTCAGAAAATGTCTCCCTGGGGCTTTTCCCTCTTAAGGTTTAGCTCCCGGGTCCTTAGAATGCATTATAAGCATCTTGCATGTTAATTTTAAACCCTGATGAGAAAACCCCTAAGTGTTATGGCAAATAGGACCTAGGGGGTGCTATTTAAATAGATCCTAACCTAAATTGGGATGGTGGACTTAGGCGCTAGCGCCCTAGTCCTACCCCATTTTAGGTTATCCCTAAATTTTAATGTCAGTTTTATGACCGTTACTTAGGTCCTATGCTGACATCTCAAGTTTGAATTACAAAATTAGTAGCGGGAATGTGTGTTGTTGCATATATAAGCATGTTTAGTGTTTCATTTGCAAACTAGAAGATGATTATGAACTTTTGGAAAACTTATGATTTTAGAGCATTCAAAATATTCATTGTTGCAGAGCGGAGCATTATTATTGTGTTTGTGATTGCAGATTTAGCTTCATATTCTCATGTGTTGAAGAATCTTCATCTATGTGAGATCTACAACTCTAAGGTGACATTTATTTGTGTTTTCAATCATTTGTCATTTGGATTTTGCCTCTATCTTGTAGGGATACACACTCTTTATCTAACAATGGTGTTTGGAAGACTTGAATGTCTCTTTGAGGCTTGACTGAAGCAGGCCTCTAAACACCACAACCCCCAACCACTCTCCTTGTGATTGTAGGTTACAAGTGTCACATCTTAATAGAGTGGAGTTGTAGGGAATAGTAAGATAGTGTGTAGATTCTGGATCCTTGAAGAAAAGGACTACTCGGACACAGGCGTTAGTGGTAGTGTCCTCCGAAGTTGCAAACATAGAAATCATTGTGACAGTGATAATTAGCGTTGGAAGAGGCTCTGACATCTTGAAAAACATCTAGCCTTGGACTTGGGTGCTAGTGGTAGTGTCCTCCACATATCCTAGGGCAGAAACAAAAAATACAATGATCATCAGTGTCGAGAGGAGATCAAGATTCTACAAGAAAACACCACCTTGGACAAGGGCGTTAGTGGTAGTGTCCCCTAGTATTTTGCATCCTGAACTTCAAAAATGGTTAGTAACTAATCTCTGTCTACTACCTTAGTCTGCAAGCATTTGTAGTAATTCATCAATTTGCTTACTATTTTGCATACTTAGGGTTTTAAGGGTATTTGAGTATTAAATTGATACATTAGTTGATAACATCTGAGCTTCCACATTGTTCCAAGTGACAGCCTGACCTGTAGGTGAATCCTCTTGCAAAAGTGTGATTCAACTCAGTTGATATGTCCTTGAATGTTTGTAGAGAAAGGAGGATTTAACCCTTGTTTTCATTTTCCCCGTTTTCATATTAAATAGTTATCACTATCAGAAGATCATCAATTTTCACATAACAGAGCATCCAAGCAGACAATTGAAGGTGAAGGCTTGCAGAGCCTAATGGAGCATCATAAATGACACATAAGGATCAGGTAGACCTTCCTTGAGGTCCACACCAAGTTTCATTCATTTGCAGAGCGTTACCATGTGTTGTAGGTCAACCTACATGTTCCTACACATTACCTCTTTCATTGGAGTTTGTAACCTCTTGTGGCCAACGTGGAGGATTCTATGAGCTTGAAGATGATATATATAGATCTCCTAGATGCATTAGGAAGTTAGTAGTTTTAGAAGGTGATTTAGAGTTGGATTTTCTTTCTGGAAGGCACTTCAATGCCATATCTTGCATATTTATTATATCCTAGAAAGCAGGCCTGGGAGCCCTTTGATTGTTGCTCGCATGTTGCCAGCATATAAGCATTTTGATCATTTGATATATTAAGCATTTGAATCTTCCATTGCATTATATATTTGTGTTGTTTTTGTTGTGTTTACTCTAGTTGCATGGTTTGGACAGTTCATACTGTGAACCCTCCTACCATGACTACACCAAATTCTCCTTCACATATTTAGAGGATAATATCATTTGATTGCATATGACACTACTGACATGTGCACCATCCCATTGCTACCATAAAAAAATTATTTGCACCTCCTATTTCTCTCACACATCTATCACTTTTGCTTCCTACTGCCCATATATTTAGATTTGCACTTTGCTCCTCCTAGATTCATGTCACATAGATGCTACAACCTCTCTTGAGAGGTGCTATCTCAATCACACACATCCTCTCCATTTTCTCTCAACTTACAAGGTCTACATTTGGTATGCTGAAGCATGTCTTAGGCCATGTGGGAGTGGAAACCATTTGGGTTTCTCACACATACCAATCCATTATGATTTACTTTGTGGCTAATTTCTCTACTTTGGTACTATACCTCATCCTCTACAATTGGATCATTCAATAAGTCCTCCTAGGCTTAGACATTTTGGAAAAAGCTATGGTGGTATCAACAACAAAGGTTGGACCTCTTATCTTTGCATCCATGATATAGTGAATTAGGTTAAGGGGAAAGTTGATGTCATCCTATATCTTTTGGTGGATTGGGATACTCTATGGAAGGACACAATCTAGAAGGTAAAACAATTAAAGGTTACTCATAAGGATGGTGTCATTTCCTTAGATTCATTATCTTTCGTGTCCATGGAAAATGGTACTCTCTATTGTGTGGCTTCTAACATCACCTTCTTCCTTGCAATCCACTTTAACCCTTTTTCTCCCCCAACTAGCATTTTTGTTTCATAAGGTGGATGCCTTGTTGATTTAGCCCTCTAGTGATTTTGAAAAGGTGATTGTTCAGTGGTAAGTAGTGACTTAGTTGGTGGCCTGTGAGTTCCACAATTCTACCCTCTTTTCACTAATCATCATAAGATGTCGTCCTAGTTGGGGACCCCTTATTTTTTGATAGGCTAGCCATGTGGCACATTTTTTAACCCCTTGTGGGCCTTTTAGATCCTTTACTATTCCATACTAAGTATAACCTTTGGGCTCAAGGGTTTAGCCCCTTTTGATGTTTTTTAGTTATGTTACCACATGTTTGTATATCAATATAGTTTTCATGAGCGAGGAACTCAATAGAATCCTCTCTATTCCATAAAAATAAAATAAAATTTGAAAATCAATTTTATATCAAATTTATCAAAATTTATATTGATCAAATTTAATTCAATGTAATTTTATATCAAATTCATAAAAAATTTTAATCATTTTTTATAAATTTTATATTAATTTATAATTTAAAGATTAATTATTTATCAAATTTATCCAATTTGATATTGATCAAATAAAGTTCAATGTAATTTTATATCAATTTTATATAATTTTTAATTAAATTCTATTTTGATTTCTTTAAAATTTTGTATCAAATTTATAATGTCAATAATATCCAATTTTATATTGTTCAAATTTAGTTAACTGTAGCTCCATATTATTTCTTGTCAAATTTTATAATAGTTTCTTTCAAATTCTATATCAAATTTATAATTTTTAATGATAAATTTTATTTCAAATTTAGTTCAATGTAATTTTATATGATATTCATATAATTTATTTATATCATTTCTTTTCAAATTTTATATCAAATTTATATTGATCAAAATTAGTTTGATATATTTTTATATCAAAGACATGTTATTTTTATCATTTTTTAAAAATTTTATATCAAATTTATATCATTTTTAATCAAATTTTATATCTAATTTCTACAAGTTATATATTCATCAAATTTAATACAATGTAACTGTATATCATTTTTTTAATTATTTTTTTAACAATTCCTTTCAAATTTTATTTCAAATTTGTAGAAATAAATTTTATCCAAATTTATATTGATCAAATTTTTAGCATATATCAATCAGGTATCACTTTTTGAGAGAGAAGGTTGCAAATAAAGAAGTGAAGTTGGAATATGTTCCAACAAAGGATCAGATTGCAGATATTTTCACAAAGGCTCTTGCAAAGGATACCTTTGAGTATCTCTGATAAAAGTTAGGGGTAATTGCCCCTCCTTCTTCCTGCTAGTTGCATAGTTGGTGCATCTGTCTAGGGGGAGTTATTCATGCTATATCTTTTTCCTAGATTGATGGTGGCTACCTGTTGTGTGGTTACACAACATGCCCCATTTTAACTTATCAAAACAGGGACCCAACTTTTGTTCTGGCTTGTGTTGTCTGCTTTCTGGCGGTTTGGTAAAAATAGGTCAGGTGCATCATCATCATGAAGGGCAGGATGAGGTTGGTCATCATCATGAGGTCAGTTTGTCAAAGTTCATATTTTGTTTTTATGACCTCATAGTTAGAAAGAGCTTGAAATTCCATGCAGATTTGCCTTTTACATCACTTGAAAATTCGTCCATATGAGGGAGTTATGCACAGTCAAAGTTTTGGTCAAACTTGATAATTGCTGTATGAAGATCATCATCATCATATTTGAAACGCCCCCCGATAATATCCTGAGGTCGAAATATCCGGACGTCAACTTTAAGTCGTAGTAAGCTTTTCCCGTCGAGCGGTCTTTTGTATTGCGAAAGGTCATCATCATGATCTTGGTCTATCACCCGATAAAAATCATGCAGTCCCAATATCCGGACATCAATCTTAAGTGATAGTGTGTTTTACCCGTCAAGCGACCTTGGAAACATCGCGAGCATCATGATATTCTAACATCACCTGATATTATAATATCATGCTGATATTATAATATCACCCTACTTAGAAAATCTGCCATCTGCATAATTTGCATGCGCACGTCAAAGTCCTGGTGATCATCATCATCATGATCTTTCAAGGCAGGATCATATTTCGTAATATCCTCCTGATCTCCTTTTGCACAATTATAATGATCACCTTATCTTTCAAAGGGGGAGGGTGATATTCCATTCCTAAGTCATGATGTCAAGATCATCATGATCTTGTCTATCTACCCGACATGTCGCAATATCCTCCTGCCGACAAATATAACCTTTTGCAAATATCTTGATGACGTCATCTCGACCTGATAAACGAAGAAGCAAATATCAGGATGACGTCACCATCACCTTTCTCCTTCGGCAGGATATTTTCCAAGGCATGATCCTGTTTGCCAATATGACGATGACGTCATGTTCTAAGTTTAACGAAGGCCCCGGATATCCTGATGACGTCATCTGGACGTTCAGCAGGATCGTATTCCAAATCCTCCTATTCTCCTTCGACATGATGATGATGATGATGTCTTTCTTTCCCCAATATGCGGAAGTGAAACATCCTGATGTGCTTTTCATCAGAGCATTCGGAGGGGAGGAGCATCATATTTCATGATATCCTGCGGCTAGATAGAAGACATAGAGTTGGGCATCATCATGATTTTTGGCGTCGGTATAACTGTTGCCATCGGCCAAGTCTAATATTGTCACCCTGATCATATGTGGTCACACCGATGCGAATATGATGATGATGACCCGAAACATACAAACAGAGCATGCAAAGCCAGATTCGAAGGATGGTTAAAGGGCGGTTATTTCCTTGTATATTTTGAGATCATCATGATCATATTTTGAACCCGATATACAAGAAAATGGGCGGGAACATGAAGCGATGGAAATTTGAAGACCCGATTGCTGATTTCCCAGTCAACGATGGTTGACCCGGGTGTTTTGAAGATGTTTATGCATTTAGTGCATAATTTTCCACTGATTTGGAGCCCGATTGCCTGTAGCTGCACATTTTTGGGGGCTTGTTTAATAAAACGTTTTACTTCCTGTTGTTTATCCGCATGATGATGAACTTAATGTTTGTCTGTTTACTTGCAGGAAGTCATGATGATGCTGCTGAAGCTGAGCATTGAAGTCATGATGCTGTTAGAGCTGCTGCTGAAGCTGATAATTACAAAGTTGCACATGGAGGCAACATGAACCAGAAATAAGGAGGATATTGTCAAATATGCTGTTCGCCAGCTGGAGACCGAATCAAGTTGAAGATGCTGGAATATTCTGTGCCAGCTGTACATTTGCCAACTAACGAAGCATGTGCTTTTCATCTGGACCGTTGATTATTATGAGAGGATCCTGATCCTTGGATCATTGTAACCGTTTTTTGGCAGTTGTTCTATATAAGAGCCAGAGCTTGTCAAAAAATAGGGGGAGATATACCTAAGATACACAGACACATTTGGCGCATTAAGGCTAATTACTGTAGAATCAATTAGGAGATCGGATTACTGAGACTAATGAGGATAGAATTGTTGAAATGTCAAGGTTCTTTCTTCAGATCACTGTAAATGTACCTGTTCTTGAGCATACTGAATGGATATGAAGTTTCAGATTACATCCTGATTGTAAATTTTACGTAATCTTCTTGTTGATTTCTGGATATGTACTGGTGAATGATGTGTTCAACTGGAAGCGCTTTCATTTCATTACATGTTGTTGTCAACTTTTCCTTTGAAGATTTGCACTAGATCATGCGGATTTGTGGAATGTCCTGGTGAAGTATGATTTTAGTTTCCTTCTTTTCATTGCATGTATGGGAGCTTGTATGTGAATCAGTGATCTAAGTCAGGTAGTTTTGGGAATCTCATTCTTTAACCCTTTTCCTTTTTTTAATTTCATAAATTCATCATCATAACTGCAAATCATGATAAATAACAAGCAGAACAGAGAAATATGCTGAAATCCCGTAGGTAACTGAAGATCATTAGCATATTTGAGTTAAATGCATGTAGTATTGAAAATATCATGCAAAGAATCATAAATAATGGTAGAAATCATGCAAATATCAGCCTGTAGGCACATTATTTGACTAACTTCACAGTGCAGAGGTAGAATTATTGGAGATTTATGCAGAGCAGACATACAGATCAGGATATTTGGATGATGATGATGAACTTTGCAGAAACACGTAAGGCCCCTGAATGGAAAACAGCAGCACACATCAACCACTAAGTAACGTCAGTAGATTAAGACCTAATCAATGGAGACTTGGGATCATGAATTCTCTGAATTCATCATATCTTTCAAGATGAGTAAAGGTTGTTGTGTAACTTTTATTCTATGTTTGTGAATGATCAACATCATGACCAACACTACCTCTCAGGGGGAGCAGGTAGTGGTTGTTGCTGACAGGGGGAGAAGGTTGGAAAGGAGAGTTTGTGCCCTAAGGGGGAGAATAAATTGCCCTTTGTCCTTGATGTCAAAGGGGGAGAATGAGGATGCTTATGTTGATGATATCCTATGATGGTGTGCTAACAGTGATGTTGTTGATGTTCATGGTTGGATGTCATGCCTTGTTTACTGTTAATTAAGGTTGTGTTAAGTATGCTTGTTGTCAGTAGAGATGATATCATGATGATGTTGCAAGTATGGGCCTAACTGGTGTTGTCATTGATGCCAACATACTCCTGTTGCATTGATGATAAGGATTGGATGAGCTGTGTGCGGAGGTTATTGAGAAAATTAGTCCTAATCAGGAACAGAGAAGAAAAGTAAAGATAGTGAGGTAAAGATCCCAGCTAAGATGAAGATTACAGGATGCACTTCAAAGGGTTTGTAGATATTTGTCTTAAGATAATCCAATAAAGATTTTAGAGGTCCGCATGAAGATTTGAAGAAGTTATGGCCACTTAAGTAAAACTGGTTCTGGTAGATGTTCAGAGGTGACAAAGTAACATAGATAGGTCCGGTAAGATCCAGAAATGCAATATCTTGTTCTACGGATTTGGTGGAGTGTTTAGGAAGTCAATATGAATAGACAACTCAATTGATTCGTGGTCTGGAGGTACGCAAGCATCTATTCCAATTTGACAGTGATGATAGACTATGTTTTTGAGGTTCTGGATGAAGGAGAGAATAATTTCAGTAAGAAGAAGTAATGTGGATGTTCTTGGTGTTTCAGGAAAGCTTGTGGAGGTCCTTGGATTATGTCCAATTCATGTTGGTGGTTCGCATTGAAGTTTGAGCTCGTAATTGAAGAATTACTTCTAAATGATGATGTTCTTCCTAAGTCCAGCCGACCGGATGAGTTACACCTCTTGTGGATGATCTTGAATATGCTCTGTGAAGAATGGTGTATTCCTAAAGAAGCATTGAAGTCTTAGATTTGTGTGGTCGACAACGTGTTGATCCGTGTGAATTCTTTTTGTAATAAGTCATGTTGTATTTATGTATTTGCTTTGTAATGTATGCCGACTTGGATGATTATCCCTAAGTCGATGTCTTGTATAAATAAGGAATTGTAAAGTCATTTCAAAGGTGTCTTGTGGAGATGAGAGTGTGGTAAAGAGGAGCAGAGTGAAAGGTAGAGCAAAAGTATTGAGCTTAAATGGAACTGACTCAAGCATGGTGAAGATGCTAGTCTTCAGTTCAAGTATGTAATACTCATTATTCTGTAGACAATGTGTCTCTTGTAGGTAGTGGGCCTCTTGTGAGCAGTGTGCTCAAGCAGTGAGCCCTAATTGGCATGTGCCATTTTGTTTTTCCTATTCTTTTAATAGAGAATACAATCTTGGGTTAGTCACCCTGTGGTTTTTCCCTTAACCAGGTTTTCCACGTCAAAAATCTTGATGTCTTATGTGTTAATGTGTTGCTGCACTTAAATTGTTGCATTATGTTTCCATGATTGACTTATTATTATGCTACTGAATTAAGAAAAGGATTTAAGTGATTAATTGCAAGAAAGTTTTGAACAATTGATTCACCCCCCCTCTCAGTTGTCTGTCCCAAATCTAATAATTGGTATCAGAGCCAAGTTCCTCTAAAAGGAGCTTAACCGCTTAAGGAGATCCAGGATGTCATCCTACAAAAAGGATAGTCCGAGGTTTGATGGAACCAATTTCACTCTTTGGAAAAGTCACATGGAATACCACTTGCAATGTATGGGAATGCAATATTGGATTATGGCTTCAAAGAAGTATGATCCCCCACAGAATGGCCCACGCATCGTAGATGAAATCAGAGATGTTGAAAACAATCTGTGGGCTAAAGAAGCTCTTCTAAGTGCCTTATCTGATTCAGAGCTGACAAATGTTGTTGAACTAAAAACTGCATATGAGATTTGGCAAAAACTGGAACTTCTACATGAAGGAGACAAGTATGTTAAATGTACCAAGTTACAGAGTCTGAAAGGAAATTTTGAAAACCTAAAGATGAGAGAAGATGAAAATATCACTACATTTATGCCCAGAGTAAATGAGCTTGTTTGTGGCATTAGATGTGCTAGTGGAATCTTGGATGAAGATGAGATTGTTGGCAAAGTTCTTAGATCCCTTCTTGATTCTTACAAATACAAGGTTACTGCCATTGAAGAATTTAGATCCTATTCAGGTATCACAAGAGATCAATTGGTTGGTAAATTGGCTGCATTTGAATTGACCGAGTTTAGAGATGCCCCCCCAAGACTGAATCTACATTCAAAGATAGTGCCTCTGTAAAAGTAAAACAAAGGTTTGATCCGGGGGAGAACTCATCAAGGAAATTATCATGGTATGAAAAAGCAAGAAAAGACCTGGAAGAAGATGAAGTAGAAGCTGTTCAACTTGAAGCTCTTATTGCAAAAAGACTGCCAAGAGGATCCGGTAAGTATGAGGGGAAATTGCCTTTTAAACATTTTAACTGCAATAAGATTGGTCATTTTGCCTCAAAATATCTGGAAAGATTTTCAAGGCCAAATCCTAACAGATCAAGGTTTCAAAAGAAATGTTACTATGTCCATGAAGATGATGATGAAGCAGTAATAGATGATGAATCAAAAATAGGAAAAAAATCTGAAAGTGACTGGGTGTTTATTGCCATCAAGGAAGAAGATCCAATGCCCTTTGAATCTGTCAATCACAAAATTGTAGAAAGAGCTTTGGCTGCCCAAGTTGAAGAAAAGGATGATTGGCTCATTGACAATGGATGCTCTCACCATATGACAGGTGACAAAAATAAATTCATAGATTTGGAAAGGTATGAAGGAGGAGTGGTAAAATTTGGTGATAATTCTGCTGGCAGAATCAAGGGTAGAGGAACCACTTCTTTTGATGGAAGGAACAAAACTAGTAATGTATTGTATGTTGAAGGTCTAAAGCACAATCTTCTCAGTGTTGGACAGTTGGTGGACAAAGGCTATGATCTCCGATTCAAAAATGGAAAATGCAAGATCTTTGAAAGTTCTGGAACAGAGATTGCATCCGATACTCAAACAAAAGGTAATATATTCCACTTTGTTGGTACTGGTAAAAGTTGTTTATTTGTTCTAGTTGATCAGAGTTGGTTGTGGCATAGAAGAATGTGTCATGTGAATTTTGATAATATCATCAAGATAAGAAAAACCCAGGTTGTGAGAGATCTTCTAAGACTGGTGAAACCTACTAATAGCTTGTGCAAAGAATATCAGTTGGGTAAGCAAAGCAGAGTCACATTCAAAAGTAAGGAATAGTCTTCTACTAGATTATTGGACTTAGTTCATACTAATTTATGTGGTTTGACAAGAATAAGAAGTGTGCAAGGTGATAGATACTTCATGCTATTAATTGATGATTACTCCCAGATGATGTGGGTGACTTTTCTGAAAAAGAAATCAGAGGCTCTTGAGAAATTCAAAATATTCAAATCTATGGTAGAGAATGAAATCAGATTGAACATAAAATGTCTAAGGTCTACTAGAGGTGGAGAATTCACATCTGGTGAGTTCATAGAATTATGTGAGAAACATGGAATAAAAAGACAGTTGTTTGCCCCAAGGACTCCACAGCAGAATGGAGTAGTGGAGAGAAAAAATTGGACCATCTAGGAAGCATCTAGAACCATGATGATGGAAGCAAATGTTCCTCAGATCTACTGGAGAGAAGTTGTAAGCACTGCAATCTATACTCTTAATCGAGTACAAATCAAAACAATACTGGTAAGACTCCTTATGAACTCTGGTTTGGCATCACTCCCACTATGAGGTATTTTAGAGTCTTTGGTAGCAAATGTTACATTAAAAGAGATGAAGATCTAGGTAAATTTGATGCTAGATTGAGAAAGATTATAGAAAGTACAAATGTGAAGGTTGATGAAAGTATTGAAAAACCCTCAAGGTTTTATGAGTATGATGAAGATGACCATAATGATGTTTTGGTCCAAGGAGTTCAAGCCCCTTCTGAAACTCAGATTCAGACTGATCTGGTGAATCAAGAAGAAGAGATAAGTTTGAATAAACCTGTTCAAGAAATAGAAGTGCAAGAAAGTTCCAAAATTCCCAGGTATGTAAGACTAAATCACTTTGAAGATCAGATCATAGGTGATAAAAGCAAAGGTGTTCAAACAAGGAGAAAGATTGCTCAAGACTCAGAAGAGTATTGTCTGATTTCAAAGATTGAACCAAAGTCAATAAATGAAGCATGCAATGATGAAAGTTGGACCAAAGCAATAGAGGAGGAGCTGATGCAAATTGAGAAAAATCACACTTGGGATCTTGTTCCTAGACCTAGAAATAAGAATGTGATTGGAACCAAATGGGTATTCTAGAATAAACTAAATGAAGATGGTGAAGTAGTCAGAAACAAAGCTAGATTGGTCTGCAAGGGTTACTCTCAAGTAGGAGTTGATTTTGAATAAACTTTTGCTCCGATGGAAAGAATTGAAGTAGTCGGGTTATTTCTTGCCTTTGCTGCCTTCAAGGACTTCAAACTATATCAAATGGATGTCAAGTCTGCCTTCCTGAATGGTGACTCGGAAGAAGAAGTTTACATTGAGCAACCGAATGTATTTCAATTGTCTAATCACGGTGATATGGTCTATAAGTTGAAGAAAGCACTATATGGACTCAAGCAAGCCCCAAGAGCCTGGTATGAAAGATTGGATAGCACCTTTTGAAGATTGGTTTCAACAAAGGTACTGCTAACAGTAATTTGTATTTCAAAATTGATCATGAAAATATCTTGATTGTTGAAGTGTTTATTGATGATATTATTTTTGGAGGAAGAGATAGTATGTGCAAAACTTTTGCAAATCTAATGAAAAGTGAATTTGAGATGTTGATGTTTAGGGAAATGAATTTCTTCTTGGGTCTGCAAATCATTCAAACAAAGAAAGGAATCTTCATTTCTCAGACCAAATATGTGAAATAATTGTTGAAGAAATTTGGAATGGAAGACTCAAAACCAATGAGTACTCCCATGGCAACTGGATGCAAATTAAGCAAAGATGATGACTCTCCTAAGGCCGATCAGAAAAAGTACAGGTCAATGATTGGAGGATTATTGTATCTCACTCAAACTAGACCTGACATTATGAATGTTGTTGGTCTTGTTGCTAGATTCCAAGCTGATCCTAGAGAATCTCATGTCATGGCAATCAAGAGGATTTTTAGATATCTAAAAGGGATAGTTGAGTATGGTTTGTGGTATCCTAGAGATCATAATTTCTCTCTCCATGCATATACAGATGCGGATTGGGCAGGAGAAGTGGATAACCGAAAGAGTACTAGTGGTGGAGCATTCTTTTGGGGGAACAGATTGGTTTCTTGGTTGAGCAAGAAACAAGAGGCAATATCTCTGTCCACTACAGAAGCAAAATATATTGCAGCAATAGGTAGTTGCACTCAAGTATTGTGGATGAAGCAAATGCTAAGAGACATCAGATTGGAGTATAAGGAACCTATCACAATCTTCTGTGATAATTCAAGTGCAATAAATATATCAAAGAATCTGGTGTTGCATTCAAAGACTAAACATATATCCATCAAGTTTCACTTTTTGAGAGAGCAAGTGAACAAGAATGAAGTCAGATTGGAGTTTGTGCCTTCCAAAGATCAGATTGCAGATATTTTTACTAAACCTCTACCTAAGGACTCTTTTGAGTATCTCAAGGAGAAGTTAGGGGTTATTACCCCTCCCTTTCTAAATTAAGGTGCACTGATGTGCATCAGTCCGGTGGATCTCATAGTCATATCTTATGGTCCGGATTGATGTTTGGGAAGCTGCTGCTCAAGGGGAGCAGCTGGTATGATTCTGAAGTGATGCAAGTATGTGCCCTTTGCCATTGATGTCAAAGGGGAAGAGAAGAGATGTGAAAAAGAAGTGGTTGTTGATCAAAGGGGGAGCAGTAAAGGAAGAGAAGACTTGTGAATGGTTGTTGTTGATAGGGGGAGTTGTGTCAGTAAGGAGTTCTTGTCTTGATGGTTAAAATAGTTTTTCACATCATATGTTGCCATCAATGACAAAGGGGGAGATTGTTGCAAGTATGGGCCTAACCAGTGTTGTCATTGATGTCAACATACTCCTGTTGCATTGATGATAAGGATTGGATGAGATGTGTGTTGAGGATATTGAGAAAATTAGTCCTAATTAGGAATAAAGAAGAACAGTGAAGACAATGAGGTAAAGATCCCAGCTAAGATGAAGATCAGAGGATGCGCTTCAAAGGGTTTGTAGATATGTGTCTTAAGATAATCCAGTAAAGATTTTAGAGGTCCGCATGAAGATCTGAAGAAGTTATGGCCACTTAAGTAAAACCGGTTCTAGCAGATGTTCAGAGGTGACAGAGTGACACAGATAGGTCCGATAAGATCCAGAAATGCAATATCTTGTTTTGTGGATCTGGTGGAGTGTTTAGGAAGTCAATATGAACTGACAACTCAATTAGTTTGTGGTCTAGAGGTCGGCAAGCATCTATTCCAATTTGACAATGAGGATAGACTGTGTTCTTGAGGTTCCAAATGAAGGAGAGAATGATTTCAGTAAGAAGAAGTAGTGTGGATGTTCTTGGTGATTCAGGAAAGCTTGTGGAGGTGCTTGGATTATGTCCAGTTCATGTTGGTGGTTCGCATTGAAGTTTGAGCTTGTAATTGAAGAATTACTTCTAGATGATGATGTTCTTCCTAAGTTTAGCCGACCGGATGAGTTACACCTCCTGCAGATGATCTTGAAGATGCTCTATGAAGAATGGCATATTCCTAAAGAAGGATTGAAGCCTCAGATCTATGTGGCCAACAGTGTGTTGATCCACGTGAATTCTTTTTGTAATAAGTCATGTTGTATTTATGTATTTGCTCTGTAATGTATGCCGACTTGGATGATTATCCCTAAGTTGATGTCTTGTATAAATAAGGAATTGTAAAGTCATTTCAAAGGTGTCTTTTGGAGATGAGAGTGTGGTAAAGAGGAGCAGAGTGAAAGGCAGAGTAAAAGTATTGAGCTTAAATGGAACTGACTCAAGCATGGTGAAGATGCTATTCTTCAGTTCAAATGGTTTTTCCCTTAATCAGGTTTTCCACGCC
This sequence comes from Cunninghamia lanceolata, assembly GCA_027924645.1. Classification (NCBI taxonomy): domain Eukaryota; kingdom Viridiplantae; phylum Streptophyta; class Pinopsida; order Cupressales; family Cupressaceae; genus Cunninghamia; species Cunninghamia lanceolata. The sequence goes on along the minus strand of BSBN01000847.1, from coordinate 2,234,335 downwards.
AAAAATCTTGATGTCTTATGTGTTAATGTGTTGCTGCACTTGAATTGTTGCATTATGTTTCCATGATTGACTTATTATTATGCTATTGAATTAAGAAAAGGATTTAAGTGATTAATTGCAAGAAATTTTTGAACAACTGATTCACCCCCCCTCTCAGTTGTATGTCCCAAATCTAATAGATGATATATTAAGATGGGAATTAGAAGCATCAAGATGAGGATTAGAAGTAATGTTGATGTTGGGGAGATGTTTCTGATGGTCTGTAGCATGTTGTATGCTATTTTCTATTATTTATAAGGATGTAAGTGTTGTGACAAGAAGATTTTGGTCTCCGGATGTTGGTGAAGGTTCCTGCTGTAGGAATTTGCTTTGAAGACTGTTTGGGAGAATGCTCCACATTCCCCCATGTTTGAGGATAAGGCCATGTGGTTCATAAGTTGAGTTTAGTATGTTGTGAAGGAGTTATATCTAAGAGTTCAAGTCATTATACCTTCAGCAGTAAAAGTTACAAGTGATAGAGTTTTGGTCTATGCCTCTAGAAGAGTAAAAGTGATGATGAAGGCTAGTTAGAATGCTCTGCATTCCTCTAGATGTGAAGATTTTCTCATGCAGATTTGTGAACATGATTAGAGATGTTCAATGCATGCTAATTTGTAGTATCATGTGATTTGGTGGTCCGCAAGTTCAATTTTCCAAATGACAGTGAGATACAGATAGTTTCGGATGCCTAATTGTTCTCAAAATACATGTTGAAGGTGTGTGCCACAAAGTTCTTGTTGTGCGGACTTCAAGGAATTTTTGGAGATGTTGTATAGGTCATGCTGACTCATTTGGGAGAACAAGTAATGATTAATCATCCATGTGTACCGCTAAGTTGTAATGACTAGTGTGCTACAAGCTTCACGTTTTCTTGCTTAAGGGTGACTTGATTCAATTTTGTGAAGAGTGTTGAATGTACAAGACAACTAACAAGGGGGAAAGTGAATTAGTTGTATCAAAAACTTTAAACCCTCACAAACATAATCACGTCCACATTGGTTCACTTAAACCCTTATTTTGTTATGAAGATTAAACATGAAAAATAGATAACAGAAACTTAATCACATCAACACCATGCACAAGAGAACACCATATTTTTACGTGGAAAACCCTAAAAGGGGAAAACCATGGTGAGGATTAGCTCACAATATAAAGTAGTATCAATACCGAATTACAAAGAGGCTCACTACCCAAGGACTCGCTATCCAAAGAAATGCTCACTGCCAAAATGGCTCACTTCCAAAAGGGCTCACTGCCATGAATTGATATGATAGCATCTACCACATGCCTGAGTTCAGTTCCATTCAAGCACAACAATCATCACCTTCGCAGCCTTCTTGAAATTGCAGATGACTTCTGCTCACTACATTAGGTCTTCTACCACATGAAAGTCCTTGTTTCCTTTTATTCAAATTCACAACACAAATATCACCATCCTCACACTTGCACACATACACATGAATCTTTCACACTTATTTATATCAATCATCAACCTTGAAACATTCACCAAGGTCGACAACACAATATACAACCTTTGAAACAATCTCCAAGGTTGGTAAACATACATAATTCAAATTAGGTCTGGACCTAAACATTCTTGTGAAGCAAAGGAATGAAGGTAGAACATTTCATAGCTTATCTCAGACCTAAATACATCTTCACATGCTTCAATACGCTTCCTTAATCCACAAAGCACATCCATAATTAGTGTTAGCACTCAATTCAGTTAAACTTGTGCAAACACCAACAACACTTAGGCACACGCTTCCAAGAACCCAACCATAGCTTGCAAACCAAGCACAAGCCTTTAACATAATCTAGAAACATCCATGAACAACATGAAATCACCTAGGAGCCAACAAATCCAACTACAACAAATCTTGCTTAAAGACAGTTCACAGACTACTCATGACCAACACTGCCAAGCTCTGCTACTCAAGAAAACTACATTCTGGAGCACCAAATCACAAGTCCTTTGGATAAAACATAGATATGGACCTTATGAACATCATCATCTAGAACTACAAGACCAAAAACCAAAATGCAAAGAAATGCGGAGAAAAATACTTTCTCCCAGTCATACTGGTGAACATAAATCTCAAACCACAGTGTTTTGGAGCACCAAATTCTGGATCTAACATCTTCAACCAATTCTCTAAAACATATCCAAACCTCACACTCTAGTCTTCAACACAAGAGAAATGCGGAACAAAACCTCAGGCAGTATCCTGTAAACCAGAATACTTCTTCACAACATTGTCTTTAGTATTTATCAAATTTTCTCAAAAGCACTTGGAAACCCAGCAACAGGAACAATATACTAACAGCATCAACACTTATACAAGCCATTCAAATCACCTTAACACAACAACTCAATCAACCAATCAACAACATCAGAAGATACAGTTGACACCAATGACAACACAAACATATTAACATCAATGACAACACCGATTAGCACATACTTGCAACAATCTCCCCCTTTGTCATTGATAACAACATATGATGTGAAAAACCATCATGACACAATTCTGCACTAATCTCATTCTTCCCCCTATCTTTTATACATCTTACTCTTCCTTTGTTTTTCACATGAACTCTCTCCCCCTTTGACATCAATGGCAAAGGGTGACACACCTTTTTCAATCTTTCTCCCCCTAAATAAGATATTGCACATACTTGCACTAATCTCAACTACTCTGAACCATCATGTACCAACTCTTACTCCCCCTGACTATAACACTCTTCAATGTCACTACCTGCTCCCACTGAGAGGTAGCCTCCCTCATCAATCTAGAAAAGAATGAATTTTGAATCACACTGGACTGATGCACTTCCTTATGCATCTAGTTCAAGGAAGGAGGGGCAATAACCCCTAACTTCTCCCAGAGATACTCAAATCTATCCTTAGGAAGAGCCTTGGTAAATATGTTAGCAACCTGATCTTTTGTAGGAACATACTCAAGATTCACTTCTTTCTCTGCAACCTTCTCTCTCAGAAAGTGATACCTGATAGAAATATGATTTGTCCTTGAATGCATCACTGGATTCTTTGAAATGTTAATGGCACTGGTATTATCACAAAAAATAAGAATTGGATCATCATACTCAACTTTGATATCCTTCAAAGTGTGGCTCATCCATAGCACCTATGTGCAACATGATGCTGCTACAATGTACTCTGCCTCTGCAGTAGATAAGGATATTGAATCCTGCTTCTTGCTTTGTCTCCAAGAAAGAACACACCACCACTTGTACTTTTCCTATTATCTACACATTCGGCCCAATCTGCATCTGTGTAGGCACTTAGGGTGAAGTCATTGTTCTTAGGATACCACAAACAATGGTCTGGAGTGTCCTTCAAATACCTGAATATCCTCTTTACTACCATGACATGTGACTCTCTAGGATTTGCTTGAAATCTGGCCACAAGATAGACTGCATGCATGATATTTGGTCTAGTAGCAATTAGGTATGGCAGTCCTTCAATCATTGATCTATATTTTATCTGATCAACCTTAGGGGATTCATCATTTTTGCTCAGCTTGCAACCAGTTGTCAGGGGAGTACAAACTGGTTTAGATTCTACCATTCCAAACTTCTTCAACAACTCCTTGACATACTTTGATTGTGAAATGAAAATGCCTTATCTATCTGATTAATTTGCAGCCCAAGAAAGAAGTTCATCTCACCACACATTGACATCTCAAATTCTTTTTGCATCTCATCTGCAAAGTTCTTAAACATACCTTCATTTCTACCAAAGATTATATCATCCACATAGACCTCAATAATCAGGATTCGGTCTTTGCTTACCTTGATGTACAAATTACTATCTACATACCCTTTATTGAATCCTTGCTACAACAAATACCTGTCTAACCTAGCATACCAAGCTTTGGCAGCTTGTTTCAGTCCATACAATGGCTTCTTCAATTTGCATACCATATCTAGTTTTTCTGATAACTAAAATCCATCATGTTGCTCTATATATACTTCTTCTTCCAACTCACCATTCAGAAAAGCAGACTTTACATCCATTTGATATACTTTGAATTCCTTATGTGCTGCATAAGCCAAAAATAACCTAATAGCTTCCAGTCTTGCCACCAGAGTAGAAGTTTCCTCATAGTCTATTCCTTCCACTTGTGAGTAGCCTTGGCATAGAAGTCTAGCTTTGTTTCTGACCACTTCTCCATTCTAATTCAACTTATTTCTAAAAACCCACTTTGTTCCAATCACATTCTTATCTGCAGGCCTGGGGACAAGTTCCCAAGTCTTGTTCTTTTCAATTTGCATCAATTCTTCTTTCATTGTCTTGACCCAATGTTCATCTTTACATGCTTCACTAATTGTCTTAGGTTCAACCTTTGAAAATAAATAGAGATTTACATATTCTTGATCTGCAACTCTTCTTCTTGTCAAAACTCCTTTGTTTTTATCACCAATGACTTGATCCTCTAAGTGATTCATTTGCACATACTTGGGGGTTTTAGGAGCTCTTTCTGGAGCTTCTTCTTCATCAATCTAAACTTCCTTGTCTTTGTCTTCTTCAACTTCTTCTGCATCAGCAGACCCATCTGTTTCATATCCATTAGGCTCTGAGATTCTTTGAATATCTTCATCTACCTTCACATTTGTACTTTCAATAATCTTTCTCAACCTTTTGTTGTAGCATCGGTAAGCTTTGCTTTTGGTAGAGTACCCAAGGAATATGCCTTCATCACATCTAGCATCAAACTTTCCTAACTCTTCATCTCTTCTGATATAGCATTTTCTTCCAAAAACTTTGAAATACTTGACAGTAGGAGTTCTTCCATACCATAGCTCATAAGGTGTCTTCATTCCATTTGCTTTGACTTGCACTCTATTCTAAATGTAGATAGCAGTGTGAATTACTTCTTTCCAATATACTTCTGATAGGTTTGCTTCCTCGATCATTGTTCTAGCAGCATCCTAACTTGTTCTATTCTTCCTTTCAACTACTCCATTTTGATGAGGAGTTCAGGGAGTAGACAATTGTCTCTTTATCCCATGTTCTTCACAAAAAGCATTGAAATCATTTTAAGTAAACTCACCACCTTTGTCAGACCTCAAACACTTGATTCTCAAATCTAGTTCATTCTCAACCATTTCTTTAAATGCCTTGAACTTGTCTAGGGCTTTCGATTTTTCTCTAATAAAAGTAACCCAAGTCATTCTTGAATAATCATCAATGAGTAGCATGAAATACCTATCACCTTGTAGACTTCTTGTTCTTGTAGGACCACACAAGTCCGTATGCACCAACTCCAATAGACTGGTAGAGGTTTGTTTTTTACTCTTGAAACTAGTCTTTGTTTGCTTGCCAATTGACATTCTTTGCAAATAGAATTAGCAGGCTTCACAATCTTAGGTGTGTCTCTTACAGCTTGGACCAAGCTTATTCTCACCAGATTATCAAATTTAATATGACACATTATCCTATGCCATAGCCATCTTTCATTTGATTGAGCCAACAAACAACAATTATCAGTACCTTTCAATTGATTAACATTACCATGAGTCTTCTTACCAGCAACAATTATTGTTCCGAAGCTTTTCCTTATCTCACATCCATTGTCGTTAAACATTAGATTGTATCATTTGTCACATATCTATCCAACACTTAGAAGATTATGCTTTAAGCCTTTGACATAAAGAACATCATCTGTATTATGCTTACCATCAAAAGTAATTGACCCTTTTCCACAAATCTTACCAGCTGCATCATCACCAAATCTAACTAGTCCTCCTTCATACTTTTCCAATTTAACAAACTTACCAGTGATAACTTTAAGAAACCCCTCCTAAAAAAAGATATAAAATCCTGAGAATCTTTCATTATTTTGGGAAAAAATATTAATTTCTATTGGCGAATCTTTCCTTTTTTTGAAAAAAATATTAATTTTATTGGTGAATTTTTACATCATGACAAATTTGTAGAAAATCATGGCGAATCTTGATGAAAATTAGGCAAATGCATTGATTACCATGGTGAATCCTTCCTTTTAAAAAAAAAGTAAATTCCTATGGAAAAGTAAGGCCCTGAGTGTGACAGTGATTGACTAGTTTAAGTTGTAGTGCTCATGTCTATAATTCTTTAATTCCTTAATATTAAAATAAAACACTGAATATTTTAAATCAGCCCTAAATTCATTTTCACCACCATTGATTTTATTTATAATCTAATAGTTTGGGTTCTATTATGAGGGTCAAATGTACCTGCAGAGCTCCAATGTCCATGGGGCTTGAAACTACATTTGGGTCGTTTGCATTTTGGGACACTGATCTCAAATGCAAATGACCCAAATGCAATTTTGGGCCCCATTGGCATTGGAGCTCTGTAGGTACATTTTGGCTCATAGAATTTAACCCCAGCTATTAGATTATAAGTTGAGATCAACAGCCCAAATACAATTTTAGGGCTGATGGGCATTGGAGATCTATGGGTACATTTTAACCCATGGAATACAATCCCAATTGTTAGATTATAAATAAAATCAATGGTGGTGATTAAAAAATGGTGATATGGCCCTAAAGTAACCAATAATTATATAATATCATTGGCGAATTAATTTCATTTTCTACTATAACTTATAAAATTTAGGCAAATTTGATCTAATTAGGTATCGAATTTCATGGCAAATTTTTGAGTTTAAAAGTTCAATAAAATAAATCTTTTGGCAATTTAACTAGTTCTAAAATAAAATTTTGTAAAAATGTGGCGATTTAGGTCACCTTACAACTTGAACTATTAGCCAAATTTTGATTCCCCAATTTCAACTATCAGCCAATTGGTGAATAATAGCTACTAAAAAAATCACTGAAACTTACTCTTATCTTCTGTCATGTGATTTGAACATCCAATGTCAATAATCTATTCATCCTTTTCCTTTCTAGCATGAAATGCAGACATCACTTTCTCTTCTTCTGGACTTCCTTCACAAAGCTTGCAAGGTTAGTAGAAATAGGTTCTTCTTTTAGGGTTGTGTGAGCAAGAAAAATTAGGTTAGGATGATAAAACAATGCAAATCAAACCTAATCCTACCACCTTCAAAGAATCCATCTAAATGATATAAGAATGCAAACAAATGGAAGCAAATCACCTAGAGTAGTGATTCCTTGGTTGGATTTGTGGATTGCTTCTCAATTGTAAACAATCATAGATGTTAAAGTTGCCATGATGATGGATGAAATGCTTAAAATGCTCAATGGATGCTAATGGAAGTGTTATGCTTGAGACGATACTCTAGATGCTATATGGTGAGATGATAATAAGGAGAATGAGTGGGTGTATATATAGCACTCAATAAAGGTTGATCAACGGTGGAGAAGAAGAGATAGTTTGAACGGTTGAGATAAATTCATGATCATAGGTGAATGTGCACAAGACAAGTGTCCTTGAAGCTTACATTTATTAAATGATGTTGGTTTGTTGGTGGTAATAAGATTGATTTTCTTAAAATATATTGCTTTTCTATTTTAAAGATTGGATGATGTGGATGATTGATTTTAGAACTAATTAAATCATTTTTTTCCTTGGTTTAAGATAGGACCTATCTTGTACACATAGAAGAAAGTGAAATGATAAGATGATGATAGAGAAAAATGCTATTTTTAGAAGATTAGAAGACAAGTCATAAATTAGATAAATAAATTTATTTAATTTATGCTCATGATGAGAAAATAAATAAATAAAGTATAGATTTTATTTATTTATAGAAGAACTAAATTAAATAAATATGTAAATTTATTTAATTTAAAGAGGATAGAGAAATAATTAAATAATTAAAAATTATTTAATTATAGATAGAGGAAAATAGAAGAAAAATAGATAATAAAATAGATGAACAATTAATTAAATAAATTCAAATTTATTTAATTAATAGAAGAAATAGATGATTTAAGAGAAAATAGAAAAAATATTCAAATGTGTTAGACAAATACAGATGATGAATAATGCAATATTTTAATAATGATAACTAGGTCACTTTTAGGTGTCTACATTTTGCCCCTCTTTGAGATGATGTTCATTAGAACATTGTTTCAAAGAAAATGTGATACGATACGTTGCTTTCAAAAAATAGATTTTGCCCTAGTGAAGCTAGCAGATGATGCCCCCTCGAGAGGAAACACTAGGCGATCAGGAAAAGGCTAGGTTGACTCACAAATAGATGACAAGACGAAGATGAACTAGGTTGACACAAAGAAATTAGGAATCGGATGGGGTCAAAAGGGATGGAGTGGAAGAAATTAGGGCTTGGCTTAGAAGAAAGGGGATTAGGGTTTGACACTATATAAATAGGTGCAGGAGGGTCACGATCAGTGGCTTCAGTGATGAGGCCTCCAGTACAGAGGGGTACAGATGGGTCCTTAGGGAGTGCCACCCATGTCAGACGTAGGACATAGTCTACTTGTATAGATATTGTATCACTGTGAGGCATGTGAGCCTGATGTACATTTTGATATGCTCTTCGTATATCTATGAGACATGTACATTGTATATTGACCTTTATTCATATATATATATGAGATGGATGTTCATGATGTGTTATGTGTTCATGAATTGCCATGCTATGGATATGATGGATGTTTATGTTTATGCATATAATGGTAGGTAGATGGTAACTTGTGCAATGGAAATATGTCATGATATGTGGTATGCAAATGTGATGGAAATGATAAGAGATACTATATTATATATGATAATAATGGATAATGCAAATGGTATATTTCCAACACATTTGTTTTGGCAGGATGAGAAGAATGAAGACAACAATGAGATGGAGAAGAGAACCAATGATCAATTCTATTGAGTGCTATTGTGTTATTGCAGGATGGATGAATGGATAGAGGTAGCTTTAACAATTGCCACAAAGTTATGAGATTTGCAATCCTTATATTTGATATAGCATATAGATAGTATGCACCAAGGTATAGAGGACCAGGGTGTCATGTATCCAATGCATACAACGTAATACAATCTTGTCTAACGTATGAGGTCAAGCTGTTGATCCAACATACACAAGATATGAATATCATCTGCTTCTCAAATGAAAAATATATTACTATGTAAGATACTAATCCCAACATGTATAAGATACCATTAGGCATATTAGGAGAATAATATCATCCCACAAACACAACATACGAAAGCCAATGACCATACCCCAGCCTATACTTCATCTCAACATAACAAGATATGATAGATCAAGCAGCCTTGAGTAGGTATAGAAAGGGACAAAAGATAAACAAAAGACACGGCCATCATGTTCTCTCGCAAAATTTAAATGCTCTTGGATGGATTGGATAGTGCCTTGTTATGAGAAAAGATATATCCTGTTGAAGGCTAAAGATGATTTTCTTGAGATAGATACAACGGGTATTGGCTTAAGACATGGTGGACAAATAACTGTTAACTTAGGTTTTGATTTTTCTATACTCTTGAGCTATCGAGGCATGCATAGTTTGCTTCTTGCTTGAGTTAGTCAAAATAGAAGAAGATGGAATGATAGAGGGATAGAATAATGAATCATTGGTACTTGTGTACTGGATACTTCGTTAGTATTCCAGACTACCTGCATATCTTGTATCCACAAAATCAAATCACCACATGATGATGATGAGACATGATAAATATGTAGTTCTGGGTTTTATTGATGATGTGGGATATATGATAATAGAAGAAAGTGTGATGAAAGAAGAAAAGGATGATCAGAAGAAAGATGGATGATGAAAGAAGGGGTATCGCCTTATGCCTGAATCTGGGTATTTCCTTCATACACCAGACTACCTACATACCATGTATCCATGGGATCAAGGCACTTAATGATAGACATGTGATGTAGTTCTGATTTATTATGGGATGGTGATGGTAGGGGATGAGTGATGAATAGGATTGATGTGATTTGATGCAGTGGTGATTGGATTGGATTGGATTATGAATGGATGTAATCGATTGGAATGAGTGATTTGATGGATTGATTTTATTGCTTGGAGTTTTTGTTGGTTATTTGATTTTTTTGCATTTTTGGGGAATATTTGATTTTTTTTAGGATTTTTGGAAATATTTGATTTTTTTTTGAATTTTTTGGAATGTTTTAAGGTGTCAATGTATTTACAATGCATTTATAATTTTTTACAAAATGTCTGATATTGACTCTCTGAAGATCCACTTTGAAACAAGGTTCAAGCAGGGGCCTCCAGTGTGGGATGAACGTATTAGGAGGTGATGATGGATCAGGTGATAACCTAAATGGTTTAACATAAAGTGGAATAACATATCAACTCCAACATTTTCTAACCATGGTAGCATGCAAAGATGGATAGATCTTATTGAGGATGAGCAATGTTATTATGGGAAAGGGATAGTGGATTATGATATGGATTATATAGGAGACTAGTGGATTATGATGTGGATTATTTAGGAGACTAGTGGATTATGATATGGATTATATATGATAATTACAGAATGGATCATAGAGATAAACGAATATGAAATAAATGGTGGGAGCTAGCCTTCTACACATAGCACCTGTTTACCAAGTTTTCACTATGGTACTTATCCAGGGCACTTGTTTATGAGGTTTTCACCATAGGATGAATGTTTTTTTTTGTTTTGTTTTTAGATACTCTGAGGATTGAGCATAAAATTTCTTGAGATGAACATTATTGATGGGTTCATCCAAGGGAATGCCTTCTGGTGTTGATAATTTGTATGCTCCAGATCTGCAGACTACTGTGATTATGAATGGTCCAAGCCAATTCAGTTCAAACTTGCCTTTTCTGTCCTGATCCTGTTGATTCTTTTGATTTTCCTTTAGGACAAGGTCACCTACTTGAAACCTTCTCTCTTTGATTTTCTTGTTATAGTTGCGACGAAGACGATTCTGATATACTTGGAGATGATTTAGGGTTGCTAGACATCTTGCATCAAGTAATTCAAGGTCACTCAATCTAGATTTTCTGTATTCTTCATTAGAGAAAATGTATTACAAGGAAACTCTCAATGATGGGATCTCGACCTCAATGGGCAAAACAACTTCAGTTCAATAAACCAAAGAGTAAGGTGTGGCACCAGTTGGAGTTCTAACACTAGTTTGGTAATCCCACAATGTTGGATTAAGCTGTAAGTACCAATCACGACCAGCTTCATTGACTATTTTCTTAAGGATCTTGATGATAGTCTCGTTTGAAGCCTCAGCTTTTCCATTGCTTTGAGGGTAGTATGGTGTAGCAAATATGTGTTGGACATGGAACTCATGACACAAATCATGAAATTCTTGGTTCTTGAATGGACGGCCATTGTTAGTGATTATGGCTTGAGGAACATCATATCGGCAGATGATATAATGAAGGATAAATTTGGATATCTTCTTACCAATGATGTATATCATGGGTATAGCTTCCACCCACTTTGTGAAATACTCAGTAGCTGTAATGATAAACTTGCGACCATTAGAAGATGACGGATGGATTTTCCATATGAGGTCGAGTCCCCATTGTGAGAACGACCATGAAGTTATGAGATGTTGTAGTTCATGTGCTAGAGCGTGTATAAGATCACCATGTTGTTGAAACTATAGACATCTCTTGGCAAATTGTTATGCATCTTTCTCCATTATCGGTGAATAGTAACCTGCTCTCAAGAGTTTTTTAGTAAGATTAGGACTGACGGAATGCGATCCACAGACACCTTCATGTACCTCACGTAAGGTAGTTTTAGCTTCATCTAAGTCAAGACATCTAAGTAAGATACCATTAAGGTTCTTTTGATATAGGGTATCTCCAATGATAGTGTAGCGAGAAGCTCGGCGCATGAATGTTTTGTGTTGGGAGTTTGAGAAGTGGAAAGGGAAGGTTTGGTTGCAAAGGTATTCGTATATATCCTCATACCAAGGTGAATTGGGACCAACAAATTCACATACCATCTTGGATTGAGGTACTTCAAATGTTGGGATCAAAAGCTATTCTACTAGAAACTCATATTTGTGTGCATTGTTGGGCATGTCTAGGAGAGAACCAATCGTTGCCATCACATCTACTGCTTTGTTATTGATCCCAAGAATCTGTTTAAATGTGATCTCAAAAAAGTATTTGAAATCATTGACCATTAGCTTGTAAGGAAGACGTTTTTCATCCTTTATTTGATACTCATCCAGGACCTGTTTAATTACAAGTTGTGAGTCTCTAAAGACTTGTAGTTGTTTGATGTTCCATTGCACTGCTATGTGCAATCCTATGATTAATGCTTCATATTTTGCAATGTTATTTGTACAAGGAAAAGCTATCCTATATGCTTTAGGTATTTAATCTCCTTGTGGGGTGATGAACAATATGCCCACTCCACATCCATGTTGTGTGAATGAACCATCAAAATATAGTTGCAAATTGTTGAAGGATATAAGTTGAATAACTTTTCATTAGGGAATTTTAACACGAATTGGATGAATATCTGTTATAGGTGCTTCTATTAGTTGATCAGCTATTACTTGTATTTTTATTACTTTTCGATCAACAAACTCTATGTCAAATTCACTGAGAATCATTACCCATTTGGCTAGTCTTCCTGTGAGCACTGCTTTTGACAACAGGTACTTGAGTGGGTCAAAGTTGGATATGATCTTAGTTCTCTGATTTAACATTATACATATAATGTCACAACTTTTAGGAAGATAACACTACTTCCAAACACGCTTTTTCCATTAACAAATAATTGAGCTCATAACTGACCAAGGTTCTGCTAATGTAGTAAATGGCTTATTCTTTTCCTAGATTATCATGTTGAGCTAGTAAAGCACCTAGAGCTACTATTGTTGTGGAGATGTATAGTAACAATGGTTTATCAGGTACAGGAGCTACCAACACTGGTGGAGTTGCTCGATATTTCTTGATCTAATCAAAAGCTTGCTAGCACTTGTCATCCCATTTAAAAGATTCTCCTTTATGGAGTAAATGTTGAAAAGAATGACATTTGTCTGCTAATTGTGCTATAAATCTGCGGATGGACTGCAACTTACCTTGAAGACTGTGGAGTTGTTTTAGATTGGTTGGAGGAGGCATTTCCATTATGGCTTTCACTTTCTTAGGATCTACCTCAATACCTCTTCTTGATACTATATAGTCCAATAGCTTTCTTGATGTTACACCAAACACACATTTCTTTGGATTTAATCGAACTCGATATTTCTCTAATCTGTCAAAGATTTGTTCCAACACTTTCAAGTGATCTTCTCGAGTTTTAGATTTTCCTAGGATATCATCCACATAGTCTTCCATTATGGTATGGAAAAGGTCATGGAAAATTACTGTCATTGCCCGTTGATATGTTGCTCCGACATTTTTGAGACCAAATGGCATCACTTTCCAACAATAGGTACCCCATGGGCAGATGAAAGTTGTTTTGTGCTGATCTTCAAGAGCAATTAAAGCCTAATTGTATCCTAAAAAACCATCCATTAATGATAACATTTCATGCCCATCTGTGAGATCTACAATGATATCAATGTTTGGCAATGGGAAGTCATCTTTTGGACATGCTTTGTTTAGATGTCTGAAGTCTATACAAGGAAGGATGCTTCCATCTAGTTTTGATACTGGCACAAGATTCGACACCCACTCAGGAAAATCAATGGGTCTTATGAATTTGGCATCTAAAAGTTTCTGAATTTCCACCTTGACTAACAAAGCTACTTGAGGATGCATCTTTCAAAGTTTCTACTTCACTAGCTTGGCATTTGGATATACTGCAAAGTGATGTACCACAAGTGATGGATCTAATCCTGGCATATCTGCATAGGTCCATGCAAAATTGATTGTGCGTTTCATGAAGAATGCCATGAAATCTACTTTTTCTTTCTCTGATAATGATGCGGCCATATGTATGATTTTAGGACTCTGTTCTGTACCAAGATTTACTTCTTGAGATTTCTCAATTAGCAAAGGTGATTGTTCCTAATATTCCCTCAAAGGAAGGTCAAGTCCTCCATCCTCAAGTGCCTCAAAGAGGTTTTCTTCATCAGATGCGTCCTTTATTTTTACTTTTTCTCAGTCAAGAGGTGCCTTGTGGTTTTCACCTAGAGATCTTTTATTTTCTTTTTTGTTCATTTCACTTTTACAACTAGAGGCCTTGACACTACTCCCAAAGTATGCTAATTGAGGTAAATCCATTTTGTAGCCCACCTTATGATCTCTGAGTGGCAAACATGTTCTTAGTCCCAAGAATTCTGCTAGAGCTTCATTGTTTTGAAATGTGTCCAATATGGGTGCCCCTTGTTGATCTCAATCGATGAGGTCAAGATATACAAGAGGTAAGTCAAATGATGAGGGTTGGGATACATAGGTTGTGAATGAGATCATTAAATAGTTCAGTGAGGTGATGGGAAGAATCATCGATGATATCTAGATTAGAAGTCTCTCCTATAGGGAAAGCTTCAGCTACCATGTTGAGAATACATTTGATGTCTTTAGAAGGCAGGTCCTCCTATCCATACCCTAGACCTTTCTTATTAAACTTCTTGGTTACAGTGATTGGTTATGTAGGTCCTTTCTCATGTAGTCCTAGACCACCTTGTCCTTTGTATCCCATGTTTTTGATAATGCAGAAACCATTGTTGTAATGCTCCACTTCAAGTGTTTTTTGATCATTTTCATCATAGAAAATCCATGAATCAATATCTTCAATGTCTTCGGCATCTAGTAGCCCTACTTTTATAAACATTGTAGGAGGAGCTTTGATAATTGTTTTAGATGATGATACTATAGATGCTAATGGTTTTCCATATGTCTTTGGGGATAGAGGCAATGTTTCAATGCAATAGGATTCTTGCAATTTATACTCACCAAGTCCTTTGTCCTTATACTTGATTTCTATGTTAGGGGTGGCTTTGCTTGAAGATGCTTTGTTTAGATTGGCAGGGTCAACATAGGAAGTGGATGGATAGGCTTAAGTTTTGAGAGGTATATGATTAGGAGTTTGATACTTAGCTCGATATGCTCGATAGAACTCAAAAGGATTGGGATCTATGGGAATGGTGATCTCAGCTCCATTATGAGGGAATTTGAGGCATTGATGGTAAGTTGATGGCATAGCTTTCATGGCATGAATCCAAGGATGACCAAGGATGATGTTAGATGGCAATTCAATGTCAAGGACTTGGCAACAAGTATCTATAGTAACTGGACCAACTGTGACAGGCAAAGTTATGATCCCTTCTGATTCTCTTTCAGCATCATCATATGCTTTGATTATTATGCTTTTTGATGTATCAATTTTATCCTCAGAATATCCCAATAATTTTACTAATCTTAACGAACAAATATTTAGACCCGCTCCACCATCTATTATGATTCATTTAATGTGGCGTTGATTAACGAAGACTTCAATGTGGAGGGCTTCATTATGGGATTTGTCAGAAAAGGTTAAGCGATATGGGGATGCAATGCTTGCTACCATGACTTGAAACTATGTAGCGTCTATGTTATTGGGGACCAATAATTCTTGCAATGCTTGGTCAAGGATAGCTTTATGTGCAAGGGATATGCATAGCAATTCCAGAATGGAGATATACGCATAAGTTTTTCCTAGGTGATCAAGGATATTGTATCCCATAGTTAGTCTTGCAATGGATGGTGCAGCTTGGATCGACACACAACCACGACGAGTGGTAACAGCATAATCAGACTCTTTTGTAGCTTGGATATGAATAGGTTCTTTTGATTTTATAGAGATGGTCGATATGCGAGCATGGTCAATGAAACCAATGGTGGATGACTCATATGTGTATTAGACATTTCTCCCCAAAGAGGAGACACTTGCTTTATCATGAGCAGGAAGTAGATCTTTGAAAGCATCAAGATCATAGTTTGATGATTGCTTAGGTTGTTCTAAATGGACTTGGCCTCGGTCAATCAAGTTTTGAATGAGATGTTTCAGTTTCATGCATCTAGCGGTGTTATGTCCTTTTACCCTATGGTATTCACAATATTCATTATCTTTGTACCAATTGGGCTTGAATTGAGGTTCTTCATATGGTTTCTCTTCTGGTAAAATAATAGCTCCTGATTGAACAAGTTTCTTCAAAACAACCTTAATAGGTTCTCCCAAAGGAGTGAACTGGCATCTTGGTGGTGGATTTTCTTGGATTTTATCTCTTGGGAGGAATGGTGTATTTTTGTTTGCAGTGCTTTTGTTCACAGCTTGAATATGCACAAGAGCTTTCATAGTTTGGACATGTTTTGCATCTACAATGTCATCATTGACTACATTTTTGTTCTTGTTCCAGAAACAAGATTTGTCATTTGAAGATTGTGGGTTGTCCTTGTTGTCTTTAAAGATTTTGATCACACCTTTAGCAATTAAGGCTTTCTCAATATTTGTTCCCTTGGCAATGATCTCATCAAATGAAGTGGCGCTTTGCAATTGCAGTTGAAATGAAAGTTTTAGATTGAGATTTTGGACAAAGATATCCACTTGTTTCTTTTCAAGCATTTGCCAAGGAAGTTTGCTAGCCATGGTGCGCCATCATTATAGAAAGGATGCAAATGTCTCACCATTGCGTTGTTTGTTTGTGACAAGGTCATTCTGTTAGATTTAGGATAGACAACTAAGAGGGGGGGTGAATCAGTTGTCCAAAACTTTCTTGCAATTAATCACTTAAATCCTTTTCTTAATTGAACAGCATAATAATAAATCAATCATGGAAACATAATGCAACAATTCAATATCAGAAAACACATTAACACATATGACACCAAGATTTTTAACGTGGAAAACCCAGTTAAGGGAAAAACCACAGGGTGACTAACCCAAAATTGTATTCTTTGTTAGAAGAATAGAAAGAACAAAATGGCACATGCCAATTAGGGCTCACTGCCCGAGCACATTGCTCACAAGAGGCCCACTGCCTAAAGGAGACACAATGTCAACAGAATAATAAGTATTACATACTTGAACTGAAGAATAACATCTTCACCATGCTTGAGTCAGTTCCATTTAAGCCCAATACTTCTTCTCTGCCTTTCACTCTACTCCTCTCTATCACACTCTCATCTCCACAAGATACTTTTGAAATAACTTTACAACTCGTTATTTATACAAGACATCGACTTAGGGATAATCATCCAAATCGGCATACATTACAGAGAAAATACATAAATACAACATGACTAATTACAAAAAGACTTCACGCAAATCAACACACTATCGGCCACACAGATCTGAGACTTCAATCTTCCTTTAGGAACATGTCATTCTTCACAGAACATCTTCAAGATCATCCACAGGATGTGTAACTCATCTGGTTAGCAAGACTTAGGAAGAACATCATCATCCGAAAGTAATTCTTTAATTATGAGCTCAATCTTCAATGCGGACCACCAAAACAAACTGGACACAATCCAAAGACCTCCACAAGCTTTCCTGAATCACCAAGATCATCCACACTACTTCTGCTTATTGAAATCATTCTCTCCTTCATTTGAAACCTCAAGAACATAGTCTGTCATCACTGTCATATTAGAATAGATGCTTGTGGACCTCTAGACCATGAACCAATTGAGTTGTCAATTCACATTGACTTCCTAAATAGTCCACCAAATCTGCAGAACAAGATATTGCATTTCCAGATCTTACCGGACCTATCTGTGTCACTCTGTCACCTCTAAACATCTGTCAGAACCAGTTTTACTTAAGTGGCCATAACTTCTTCAGATCTTCATGCAAACCTCTGAAATCTTTACTAGATCATCTTAAGACACATATCTACAAACCCTTTGATGCGCATCCTCTAATCTTCATCTTAGCTGGGATCTTTACCTTAGTGTCTTCACTATTCTTCTTTGTTCCTGATAGGACTAATTTTCTCAATATCCTCAGCATACAGCTCATCCAATCCTTATCATCAATGCAACAGAAGTATGTTGACATCAATGACAACACTGGTTAGGCCCATACTTGTAACAATCTCCCCCTTTGTCATTGATGGCAACATATGATGTGAAAAACTATTTTAACCATCAAGACAAGAACTTCTCCTCACTAACATAACTCCCCCTATCAACAACAACCATTCACATGTCTTCTCTTCCTTTACCGCTCCCCCTTTGATCAGCAACTACTTGTTTTTCAGATGTCTTCTCTTCCCCTTTGACATCAATCGCAAAGGGCACATACTTGCATCACTTTAGAATCATACCAACTGCTCCCCCTGAGTAGCAACTTCCCATCATCAATCTGGACCACAAGATATGACTATGAGATCCACCGGACTGATGCACATCAGTGCACCTTAATTCAGAATCAGAGGGGTAATAACCCCTGACTTCTCCCTGAGATACTCAAAAGAGTCCTTAGGTAGAGGTTTAGTAAAAATATCTACAATCTGATCCTTGGAAGGTACAAACTCTAATCTGACTTCATTCTTGTTCACTTGCTCTCTCAAAAAGTGAAACTTGATGGATATATGTTTAATCTTTTAATGCAACACCAGATTTTTTGAAATGTTAATTGCACTTTAATTATCACAGAAGATTGTGATAGGTTCTTCATACTCGACTTTGATATCTCTTAGCATTTTCTTCATCCACAATACTTGAGTGCAACTACCTGCTGCTACAATATATTCTACTTCTGCAGTGGACAGAGATATTGCCTCTTGTTTCTTGCTCAGCCAAGAAACCAATATCTTCCCCAAAAAGAATACTCCACCACTGGTACTCTTCTGGTCATCCACATCTCCTGCACAATCCACATCTGTATATGCATGAAGAGAGAAATCATGATCTCTAGGATACCACAAACCATACTCAACTAAACCTTTTAGATATCTAAAAATCCTCTTGATTGCCATGGCATGAGATTCTCTAGGATCGGCTTGGAATCTAGCAACAAGACCAACAACATTCATAATGTCAGGTCTAGTTTGAGTGAGATACAATAATCCTCCAATCATTGACCTGTACTTTTTCTGATCAACCTTAGGAGAGTCATCATCTTTGCTCAATTTGCATCCAGTTTCCATGGGAGTACTCATTGGTTTTGAGTCTTCCATCCCAAATTTCTTCAATAATTCTTTCACATATTTGGTATGAGAAATGAAGATTCTTTTCTTTGTTTGAATGATATGTAGACCCAAGAAGAAATTCATTTCCCCAAACATGGACATCTCAAATTCACTTTTCATTTGATTTGCAAAAGTTTTGCACATACTATCTCTTCCTCCAAAAATGATATCATCAACAAACACTTCAACAATCAAGATATTTTCATGATCAATTTTGAAGTACAAGTTACTGTCAGCAGTACCTTTGTTGAAACCAATCTTCAAAAGATGCTTATCCAGTCTTTCATACCAGGCTCTTGGTGCTTGTTTAAGTCCATATAGTGCTTTCTTCAACTTGCAGACCATATCACCATGATCAGACAATTGAAATCCATCCGGCTGCTCAATGTAAACTTCTTCTTCCAAGTCACCATTCAAGAAGGCAGACTTGACATCCATCTAATATACTTTGAAGTGCTTGAAGACATCAAAGGCAAGAAATATCCTGACTGCTTCAATTCTTACCACCAGAGCAAAATTTTCTTCAAAATCAACTCCTACTTGAGAGTAACCCTTGCAGACCAATCTGGCTTTGTTTCTAACTACTTCACCATCTTTATTTAGTTTATTCTGGAATACCCATTTGGTTCCAATCACATTCTTGTTTCTAGGTCTGGGAACAAGATCCCAAGTGTGATTTTTCTCAATTTGCATCAGCTCTTCCTCCATTGCTTTAGTCCAGCTTTCATCATTGCATGCTTCATTTACTGACTTTGGTTCAATCTTTGAAATTAGACTATACTCTTCTGAGTCTTGAGCAATCTTTCTTCTTGTTTGAACACCTTTGCTTTTATCACCTATGATCTGATCTTTAGAGTGATTCAGTCTTACATACCTGGGAATTTTGGGACTTTCTTGCACTTCTATTTCTTGAATAGGTTCATTCAAACTCATCTCTTCTTCTTGATTCATCAGATCAGTCTGAATCTGAATTTTAGAAGGGGCTTGAACTCCTTGGATCAAAACATCATTCTAATCATCTTCATCATATTCATAAAACCTTGAGGGTTTTTCAATACCTTCATCAACCTTCACATTTGTACTTTCTATAATCTTTCTCAATCTCTTGTTATAACACCAGTATGCTTTGCTTTGAGTAGAATAACCCAAGAATATTCCTTCATCACTTCTAGCATCAAATTTGCCTAGATCTTCATCTCTTTTAATGTAACATTTGCTACCAAAGACTCTGAAATACTTCACAGTGGGAGTGATGCCAAACCAGAGTTCATAAGGAGTCTTGCCAGTATTGCTTCTGATTTGTACTCAATTAAGAGTATAGACTGCAGTGCTTACAGCTTCTCTCCAGTAGATCTAAGGATTATTTTCTTCCATCATCATGGTTCTAGATACTTCATGGATGGTCTGGTTCTTTCTCTCCACTACTCCATTCTGTTGTGGAGTCCTTGGAGCAAACAATTGTCTTTTTATTCCATGTTTCTCACAGAATTCTATGAACTCACTGGATGTGAATTCTCCACCTCTATCAAACCTCAGACATTTTATGTTCAATCCGGTTTCATTCTATACCATAGCCTTGAATATTTTGAATTTCTCAAGAGCCTCTGATTTCTCTTTCAAAAAACTCACCCACATCATTTGGGAGTAGTCATCGATTAATAGCATGAAGTATCTATCACCTTGCACACTCCTGATTCTTGCCAGACCACATGAATCAGTATGAACTAAGTCCAATAATCTGGTAGAAGACTATTCCTTACTTTTGAATGTGACTGTGCTCTGCTTACCCAACTGACATTCTTTGCACAAACTATTAGTAGGTTTCACCAGTCTTGGAAGATCTCTCATAGCCTGGGTGTTGCTTATCTTGATGATATTATCAAAATTCACATGACACATTCTTCTATGCCCCAACCAACTCTGATTAATTTGAACAAATAAACAACTTTTACCAATACCAACCAAGTGGAAGATATTACCTTTTGTTTGAGTACCAGATGCAATCTCTGTTCTAAAATTTTCAAAGATCTTGCATTTTCTATTTTTGAATTGGAGATCATAGCCTTTGTCCACCAACTATCCAACACTAAGAAGATTGTGCTTCAGACCTTCAACATACAGTACATTATTGGTTTTATTCTTTCAATCAAAAGAAATGGTTCCTCTACCTCTGATTCTGCGAGCAGAATTATCACCAAATTTTACCACTCCACCTTCATAACTTTCCAAATCTATGAACTTATTTTTGTCACCTATCATATGGTGTGAGCATGCACTGTTAATGACCCAATCATCCTTTTCTTCAACTTGGGCAGCCAGAGCTCTTTCTACAATTTTATGATTGACAGATTCAGAGGGCATTGGATCTTCTTCCTTGATGGCAATAAACACCTAGTCACTTCCAGATTTGTTTCCTGTCTCTGATTCATCATCTGTTACTCCTTCATCATCATCATCTTCATGAACATAGTAACATTTCTTTTGGAACCTTGATCTGTTAGGATTTGGCCTTGAAAATCTTTCCGGACACCTTGGGGCAAAATGACCAATCTTATTGCAATTAAAGCATTTAAAAGACAATTTTCCCTCATACTTACTAGATCCTCTTGGCAGTCTTTTTGCAATAAGGGCTTCAAGTTGAGCAGCTTCTACTTCATCTTCTTCCAAGTCTTTTCTTGCTTTTTCATACCATGATAGTTTCTTTGAAGAGTTCTCTCCCGGATCAAACTTTTGTTTTCCTTTCACAGAGGCACTAGCTTTGAATGCAGATTCAGTCTTGGGGGGCGCATCTCCAAACTTGGTCAATTTAAATGTAGCCAATTTACCAATTGATCTCTTATGATACCTAAATAGGATTTGAATTCTTCAATAGCAACAACCTTGTATTTGTAAGAATCAGGAAGGGATCTGAGAACTTTGGCAACAATCTCATCTTCATCCAAGATTCCACCAATACATCTAATGCCACAAACAAGCTCATTTACTCTTGACATAAATGTAGTGATATTTTCATCTTCTCTCATCTTCAGGTTTTCAAATTTTCCTTTTAGACTCTATATCTTGGCACATTTAACATACTTGTCTCCTTCATGCAGAAGTAAAAGTTTTTGCCAAATCTCATATACAGTTTTTAGATTAATAACATTTGTCAGCTCTAAATCAAATAAGGCACTTAGAAGAGCTTCTTTAGTCCACAGATTATTTTCAGCATCTCTGATTTCATCTACGGTACTCAGACCATTCTGTGGAGGAACATACTTCTTTGAAGCCATGATCCAATACTGCATTCCCATACATTGCAAGTGGCATTCCATGCGACTTTTCCAAAGAGTGAAATGTTGCAAGTATGAGGTTAACCAATGTTGTCATTGATGTCAACATACTCATATTGCATTGGTAAGAAGGTTTGGATGAGCTGTGTGTTGAGGATATTAATAAAAGTAGTCTCAATCAGGAACAGTGAAGAATAGTGATAAGAAGAAGGCAAATGTACTCGATAGGTTGAGAATCAGAGGATGAGGATTAAAGGGTTTGTAGATATGAGTCTTGAGATGATCCAGTTAAGATTTCAGAGGTCTGCATGAAGATATGAAAAAGTTGTGATTGGTCAAGTAGAACCGGTTCCGGGAGCTATTCCGGAGTGACAGAGTGTTACAAAAAGGTCCGGTGAGATCTGGAGGAGCATTGTCAGACTCTGTGGATTAGAAGGAGTGTTTGGGATGTCCTTGTGATGTGTCATCTTGGTTTGTACAAAGTTTGGAGGTCCGGAAGCACCTTCTTCAATATGACAGTGGCAACAAACTGTTCTTGAAGTTTCAGATGAAGAGGAGAAGAGATTCCAGTGAGTAGAGGAAGTGCAGATGTACCTGGTTAATCAGGCAAGCTTGTGAAGGTTCTTGGATCATGTTGAGGTTATGTTGTCGGTCCGCATTGGTGGTAGAGCCTGAAATTGAAGATATTCTTCTGGATGAAGTTCTTGTTCAGACTAACCTACCGAATGAAGTTGTTCATCTTGCGAATGTTCTTGTGGTGGTTGACCGGATGTATTAATCATCTTGCGAATGTCCTTATGGTTGATTGCCGACTTAGATGATTGTTCCTAAGTTGATGTCTTGTATAAATAAAGGTTTGTGAGTTCATTTCAAAGTGTGTGGAGCAGCGGATGAGAGTGGTATAGCGAAAGAGCGAAGGGCAAAGCAGAAGTATCTTGGACTTAAATGGAACTGATCCAGACATGGTAAAGATGTCAATCTCCAGTTCAAGTTTGTGATTCTTATCACTTTGTAGACAGTGTGTCTCTTGTAGGCGGTGTGCCTCTTTGTGAGCAGTGTGCTTGGGTAGTGAGCCCTAATTGGCATGTGCCATTCACTTTTCTTATTCTTCTAACAGAGAATAATCCTTGGGTTAATCACCCCGTGGTTTTTCCCTTAACCGGGTTTTCCACATCAAAATCTTGGTGTCCAATGTGTTGATGATTATCTACTCTTGTGTTTATGCATTATGCTTTCATGAATGATTAACTAATATGCTATTAACTAACAAAGAAGAATCAAGTGTTCAAAATAGAAGCAAGTTTTTATGCAACTGATTCACCCACCCTCTCAGTTGTGTGCCCTAGATCTAACAATTGGTATCAGAGCCAAGTTCCTCTGAAAGGAGCTTAACCACTTGAGGAGATCCAGGATGTCGTCATACAAGAAGGATAGTCTAAAGTTCGATGGAACCAACTTCACTCTTTGGAAAGGTCACATGAAATGTCACTTGGAGTGTATGGGAAAAGCATACTTGGCCATGGTCACAAAACCATATGTACCTCCACAGGGTGGTCCAACAACTCTGAATGAAATCACAGATGCTGAAAACAATTTGCGGACCAAGGAAGCTCTTCTAAGCACATTGAATGACTCAGATCTCTCAAATGTTATTGACCTACCAACTGCATATGAGATCTAGACTAAACTGGAACTTCTGTATGAAGGAGATGAGTTTGTCAAGAGTGCAAGGTTGCAAAGTCTGAAAGGAAAATTTGAAAGATTGAAGATGAGAGATGATGAAAATATCACTACCTTTATGCCAAGAGTGAACGAGCTAGTGTGTGGAATCAAGAATGCTGGTGGAGTTTTGGATGAAAATGAAATTGTTTGCAAAATTCTCAAATCCCTTCCTGCTGCCTACAAAATCAAGGTTGCTGCCATTGATGAATTCAGAGCCCATACAACTGTCACAAGAGAGCAACTGGCTAGCAAACTGGCTGCATTTGAAATGACTGAGTTTGGAGATGATCCCACCAAGACTGAATCTGCATTCAAAGCCAGTGCCTATGTGAAAGGCAAACAAAGATTTGATTCGGGAGAGAACTCTTCAAGGAAGCTGTCATGGTATGATCAAGCAAGGAAAGACATGGAAGAGGAAGAAGCAGAAACAGCTCAACTTGAAGCCCTCATTGCAAAGAGACTGTGAAGAGGGTCCAGTAAGTATGAAGGAAAACTACCTTTCAACTGCTTCAACTACAATAAGATTGGTCATTTTGCTTCAAGATGTCCGGAAAGATCTGCAAGGTCTAATACTAATAGACAAAGGTTTCAAAAGAACTGCTATTATGTTCATGAAGAAGATGACAATGAAGGAGTAACTGATGATGAATCAGAAATAGGAAGCAAATACAGAAATGAATGGGTGTTTATTGCCATCAAGGAAGAAGAGTCAATACCCTCTGAATCTATCAATCATAAGGTTGTAGAAAAAGCTTTGGCTACCCAAGTTGAAGAAAAGGATGATTGGGTTATTGACAGTGGATGCTCTCACCATATGACTGGTAACAAGAACAAGTTCTTAGATTTGGAAAGATATGAAGGAGGAATGGTAAAGTTTGGTGACAATTCTGCTGGCAGAATCAGAGGTAGGGGAACTATTTCTTTTGATGGAAAGAGCAAAACAGGTAATGTACTATATGTTGAAGGATTGAAGCACAATCTTCTCAGTGTTGGTTAGTTAGTGGACAAAGGCTATGATCTCTGGTTCAAGAATGGAAAATACAAAATCTTTACAAGCTCTGGAACTGAAATTGCATCCGGTACTCAAACAAAAGGTAATATCTTCCATCTAGTTGGTTGTAATAAAAGTTGTCTGTTTGTTCAAGTTGATCAGAGTTGGTTATGGCATAAAAGGATGTGCCATGTGAATTTTGATAACATCATCAAGATAAGCAATACCCAAGCTATAAGAGATCTTCCTAAATTGGTGAAACCTACAAATAGTTTATGCAAAGAATGTCAGCTAGGTAAATAGAGCAGAGTCTCTTTCAAAAGCAAGGATCAGTCCACTACCGGATTGTTGGAATTAGTACATACTGATCTCTGTGGTCTAACAAGAATCAAGAGTATGCAAGGTGATAGATATTTCATGTTGCTAATTGATGACCATTCCCGGATGATGTGGGTTACCTTCCTAAAAGAGAAATCAGAAACCCTTGAGAAGTTCAAAATCTTCAAAGCTATGGTAGAGAATCAAACCAGATTGAAACTGAAGTGTCTAAGGTCTGATAGAGGTGGTGAATTCACATCTGGTGAATTCATAGACTTTTGTGAGAAGCATGGCATAAAGAGACAGTTGTCTGCTCCTAGGACTCCACAGCAGAATGGAGTAGTTGAGAGAAAGAACCAGACCATCCAAGAAGCTTCCAGGATAATGATGATGGAAGCAAATGTTCCTTAGATGTTTTGGAGAGAAGCTGTCAGCACTGCATTCTACACTCTTAACCGAGTTCAAATCAGAAACAATACCGATAAGACTCCTTATGAACTTTGGTTTGGTATAAATCCTACTATGAGATATTTCAGAGTATTTGGTAGCAAGTGTTACATCAAAAGAGATGAAGATCTAGGAAAGTTTGATGCTAGAAGTGATGAAGGAATTTTCTTGGGTTACTCCACTCAAAGCAAAGCATATCGGTGTTACAATAAGAGACTGAAAAAGATGATAGAAAGTACAAATGTGAAGGTTGATGAAGGAATTGAGAAGCCCTCAAGGTTTTATGAATATGATGAAGATGATCAAGATGGTGCTCTGACTTAAGGAACTCAATCCCTTCCTGAAAGTCAGATTCAGACTAATCCGGTAAATCAGGAAGAAGAGGTTTGTCTGAATGAACCTGATCAAGAAACAGTAGTGCAAGAGACTCCCAAAGTTCCAAGGTATGTAACTTTAAATCACTCTGAAGATCAGATCATAGGTGACAAAAGCAAAGGGGTACAAACAAGGAGGAAAATTGCTCAAAATTCAGATGAATGTTGTTTGATTTCAAAGATTGAACCTAAGACAGCATGCAATGATGAAAATTAGACAAAAGCAATGGAAGAAGAGTTGATGCAAATTGAGAAAAATCACACTTGGGATCTTGTTCCCAAACCTAGAAAAAAGAATGTGATTGGAACCAAATGGGTTTTTTGGAACAAACTAAATGAGGTTGGTGAAGTTATCAGAAACAAAGCCAGATTGGTCTGCAAAGGCTACTCTCAAATAGAAGGAATTGAATTTGAAGAAACCTTTGCTTCGGTAGCAAGAATTGAAGTAGTCAGATTATTTCTTGCATATGCTGCCTTCAAAGACTTCAAGGTATATCAGATGGATGTCAAGTCTACCTTCCTAAATGGTGATTTGGAAGAAGAAGTATACATTGAACAACCGGATGGATTTCAATTGTCTGATAATGATGATATGGTCTGCAAGTTGAAGAAAGCATTGTATGGATTGAAGCAAGCCCCAAGAGCATGGTATGAAAGGTTGGATAAGCATCTTGTGCAGATTGGATTCAACAGAGGTACTGCTGACAGTAACTTATATTTCAAAATTGATCATGAAAACATTTTGATTGTTGAAGTGTTTGTGGATGATATCATTTTTGGAGGAAGGGATGGTATGTGCAAAACTTTTGTAAATCAGATGAAAAGTGAGTTTGAAATGTCTATGCTTGGTGAAATGAATTTCTTCTTGGGTCTGCAAATTATTCAAACAAAGAAAGGGATCTTCATTTCTCAGATCAAATATGTGAAAGAATTGTTGAGGAAATTCGGTATGGAAGATTCAAAGCCAATGAACACTCCTATGGCAACTGGATGTAAGTTGAGCAAAGATGATGACTCTCCAAAGGAAGATCAGACAAAGTATAGATCAATGATTGGTGGATTGTTGTATCTCACTCAGACTAGACCAGATATAGTGCAGGTTGTTGGTCTTGTGGCAAGATTCCAGGCTGATCCTAGAGAATCTCATGTTATGGCAATCAAAAGAATTTTTAGGTACTTGAAAGGAATAGTTGAGTATGGTCTATGTTACCCTAGAGATCTAGATTTCTCTCTTCATGCATATACAGATGCAGATTGGGTAGGAGATGTGGATGACCGGAAGAGCACCAGTGGTGGAGCATTCTTTTTGGGAAGGAGATTGGTTTCTTGGCTAAGCAAGAAACAAGAGGCAATATCTCTATTTACAACTGAAGCAGAATATATTGCAGCGGCAAGTAGTTGCACTCAAATTTTATGGATGAAGCAGATGTTAAGAGACATGAAAGTAGAATATGAGGAGCCTATCACAATTTTCTGTGATAATTCAAGTGCAATAAACATTTCTAAGAATCCAGTTTTGCATTCTAAGACCAAGCACATATCTATCAAGTTTCACTTTTTGAGAGAACAAGTGAACAAGGATGAAGTCAGATTAGAGTATGTACCCTCCAAGGATCAGATTGCAGATATTTTTACTAAACCTCTCCCTAAGGTTTGAGTATCTCTGGGAGACGTTAGGGGTCATGGCCCCTCCGGTGATGAACTAGGATACACTGATGTGCATCAGTTCGGTGGATATCACAGTCATATCTTGTGATCCAGATTGATGATGGGGAGTTGCTACTAAGGGGGAGCAGCTGGTATGATTCTGATATGTTACAAGTGCAAGTATGAGCCCTTTGCCATTGATGTCAAAGGGGGAGAGAAGACATGTGAAAAATAAGTGGTCGATGATCAAAGGGGGAGCAGTAAAGGAAGAGAAGACATGTGAAGAGTTGTTGCTGATAGGGGGAGCTGTGACAGAAAAGAGAAGTTCTTGTCTTGATGGTTTTTCACATCATATGTTGCCATCAATGACAAAGGGGGAGATTGTTGCAAGTATGAGGTTAACCAGTGTTGTCATTGATGTCAACATACTCATATTGCATTGGTAAGAAGGTTTGGATGAGCTGTGTGTTGAGGATATTAAGAAAAGTAGTCTCAATCAGGAATAGTGAAGAACAGTGATAAGAAGAAGGCAAATGTACTCAATAGGTTGAGAATCAGAGGATGTAGATTAAAGGGTTTGTAGATATGAGTCTTGAGATGATCCAGTTAAGATTTCAGAGGTCCGCATGAAGATATGAAAAAGTTGTGATCAGTCAAGTAGAACTAGTTTCGGGAGCTGTTCCGGAGTGACAGAGTGTTACAAAAAGGTCCGGTGAGATCCAGAGGAGCATTGTCAGACTCTGCGGATTGGAAGGAGTGTTTGGGATGTCCTTGTGATGTGTCATCTCGATTTGTACAAAGTTTGGAGGTCTGGAAGCACCTTCTTCAGTATGACAGTGGTGACAGACTATGTTCTTGAAGTTCTAGATGAAGAGGAGAAGAGATTCCAGTGAGTAGAGGAAGTGCGGATGTACCTAGTTAATCAAGCAAGCTTGTGAAGATTCTTGGATCATGTTGAGGTTATGTTGTCGGTCCACATTGGTGGTAGAGCCCAGAATTGAAGATATTCTTCCGGATGAAGTTCTTGTTCAGACTAACCTACTGGATGAAGTTGTTCATCTTGCGAATGTTCTTGTGGTGGCCGACCAGATGTATTAATCATCTTGCAAATGTCCTTATGGTTGATTGCTGACTTAGATGATTGTTCCTAAGTCGATGTCTTGTATAAATAAAGGTTTGTGAGTTCATTTCAAAGTGTGTTGAGTAGCGGATGAGAGTGGTATAGCGAAAGAGTGAAAGGCAAAGCAGAAGTATCTCGGGCTTAAATGGAACTGATCCAGACATGGTAAAGATGTCAATCTCCAGTTCAAGTTTGTGATTCTTATCACTTTGTAGACAGTGTGTCTCTTGTAGGTAGTGTGCCTCTTTGTGAGCAGTGTGCTTGGGAAGTGAGCCCTAATTGGCATGTGCCATTCACTTTTCTTATTCTTCTAACAGAGAATAATCCTTGGCTTAATCACCCCGTGGTTTTTCCCTTAACCGAGTTTTCCACGTCAAAATCTTGGTGTCCAATGTGTTGATGATTATCTGCTCTTGTGTTTATGCATTATGCTTTCATGAATGATTAACTAATATGCTATTAACTAACAAAGAAGAATCAAGTGTTCAAAATAGAAGCAAGTTTTTGTGCAACTGATTCACCCCCCCTCTCAGTTGTGTGCCCTAGATCTAACATGAAATTGGTTCCATCAAACCTCAGACTATCCTTCTTGTAGGATGACATCCTAGATCTCCTCAAGTGGTTAAGCTCCTTTTAGAGCAACTTAGCTCTGATACCAATTGTTAGATTTAGGACAGACAACTAAGAGGGGGGGTGAAATAGTTGTCCAAAACTTTCTTGCAATTAATCACTTAAATCCTTTTCTTAATTTAGCAGCATAATAATAAATCAATCATGGAAACATAATGCAACAATTCAATAGCAGAAAACACATTAACACATATTACACCAAGATTTTTAACGTGGAAAACCCAGTTAAGGGAAAAACCACAAGGTGACTAACCCAAGATTGTATTCTCTATTAAAAGAATAGAAAGAACAAAATGGCACATGCCAATTAGGGCTCACTGCCCAAGCACACTGCTCACAAGAGGCCCACTGCCTAAAGGAGGCACACTATCTACAGAATAATAAGTATTACATACTTGAACTGAAGAATAGCATCTTCACCATGCTTTAGTCAGTTCCATTTAAGCCCAATACTTCTTGTCTACCTTTCGCTCTGCTCCTCTCTACCACACTCTCATCTCCACAAGATACTTTTGAAATGACTTTACAACTCATTATTTATACAAGACATTGACTTAGAGATAATCATCCAAGTTGGCATACATTACAGAGCAAATACATAAATACAACATGACTAATTACAAAAAGACTTCACACAGATCAACACACTATCGGCCACATAGATCTGAGACTTCAATCTTCCTTTAGGAACATGCCATTCTTCACAAAACATCTTCAAGATCATCTGCAGGATGTGTAACTCATCCGGTCAGCAAGACTTAGGAAGAACATCATCAGCTGGAAGTAATTCTTCAATTACGAGCTCAATCTTCAATGTGAACCACCAACACGAACTAGACACAATCCAAAGACCTCCACAAGCTTGCCTGAATCACCAAGATCATCCACACTACTTCTGCTTACTGAAATCATTCTCTCCTTCATTTGGAACCTCAAGAACATAGTCTGTCATCACTGTCATATTGGAATAGATGCTTGTGGACCTCCAGATCATGAACCAATTGAGTTGTCAATTCACATTGACTTCCTAAACACTCCACCAAATCTGTAGAACAAGATATTGCATTTCCAGATCTTACCGGACCTATCTGTGTCACTTTGTCACCTCTGAACATCTGTCAGAACCAGTTTTACTTAAGTGGCCATAACTTCTTCAGATCTTCATGCAGACCTCTAAAATCTTTACTGGATCATCTTAAGACACATATATACAAACCCTTTGATGCGCATCCTCTGATCTTCATCTTAGCTGGGATCTTTACCTTACTGTCTTCATTGTTCTTCTCTATTCCTGATAGGACTAATTTTCTCAATATCCTCAGCATATAGCTCATCCAATCCTTATCATCAATGCAACAGGATTATGTTGACATCAATGACAACACCAGTTAGGCCCATACTTACAACACATTCATGGAGATCTCATTTTTAATGTTGAAAGCAAAGTGTGACAAGAATTGTTCAGCTAATTCGCTAAAAGTTTTGATCCTCGGAGGAAGATGAGAAAACCATTTGATAGCTTGTCCCCCTAAACTGTGAGGGAATAGGTGCACGAGGTATGTGTCATCATAGGCAATGTCTAGACAAGTGACATAAAAAGGTCAAAGATGGTCATCGAGATCTCCTTTCCCTTTGTATTTGTCAAATTGAGCCACTATAAAATGTGGAGGAAAAGGTGTCATTTGCAATGATCTATCAAATGGATAAGGACACACTTCCTCAAATGAAAATGTTTTCTTGTTGTGACCCAATTGAATATTGTCCACATCTTATCATAATTTTTGAAATTGCTCAGGGGTAAACATTTGTGATTGTTGTTATATGTGACTTTGATGGCTTGGATGCAGTATATGATATTGCGTATTTGGATTTGGGTTATATGGTGGTTGGGTGTTGTAGGATTGAACATATGCATTATGCCCTTGGCTACCAGGTGGTGGAGGAGAAAATGAAAGTGCAGAAGTATTGAATTTGGATGCAAATGTCGCATGCGAACCATGGGATGGATTAACATAGGTTACTTGCGGAGTAGAATTGTGTGGGGCTTGGGAGACGGTCAATGGATTTTGGACACAGAATTTGGGTTAACATAAGATTTGTATGGAGCTTGGGATATAGTAGATGGATTTTGGACATTAACAGATGGGTTGCTATATGATGCATATGTACCAATAGATGGATTAGCTTGTAATGTGGTAGATACATTTATCAATGGAGGTTGGGATACAAAAGATGGATTGGCTTGAAATTATGCTTGTGAGACAATGGGTGGATTAACATAAGAAGCTTGGGTATTGGAAGGCTATGATCCAAAGAAAAGTTGATCAAGAGAAGGATTGGTGTTAGGAGGATTGAGGTCAATGAGGGGAGTATTCGGATTGGTTTGGTGTGTGGTTATGGTATTTATGGAGGAAGATGCATTAGATGGTTGGGATGGTTCAACATGCGACACATAAGTAACTGATGCTTGCGACACTTGAGGTGTTTGGACTATGGTTGTAGTGCTTTGCGTGGCATGGGGTGCATTAGTAATAGGCATATTTTGAGTAGAGCTTATAAGTGTTTGTGAAATTGGTGTTGCATTTTGACTTGCATGTTGAGAAGCTAAGGACTCACGCATTTCAGCAATGATAGTGGGTTGTATGGTAGGTTGCATGGTAACAAGAGTATAAAATGGAGGAAATTGAGCCAAGGATGTTGATACAACCTTAGACGGTGTGGTTGTGGGCTTAGTGGACATGGTAGTGATAGTAGTAGGATTGACATTTGAAGGCGCTTCTTTTTGGAAAGTGGACAAATCAAAGTTACTAGGCAGCAAAGTTCCATCTTTGAGCAAATTCACAAGTATTGTTTGTCAATTGGCTTATATAATCTTGTTGGCATGTCACATAGATTTTGGGTCTTGAAGGGACATTTGGTCATCTTCTGAGGAATCTTCATAGACAACTGCTTGTTCTTGTGGCCCCAGAGTAGAGGATGAAGTTCCTAAAGTGTAACCTTCAGGTAAAAAGTGTTGCAGGTTCATTCTAGTTGTAAATTGTGAGGCATCCTTAAGAGGATTGTTTTGGAATTGTTGCAAGTTTTTCTCCATGGCTTCTTTGTATTGTTTCCTTTTTTGAGGCATTGGATGATGTTGGCCTAGATTGGTGGACTTGTTTCACAAAGTTTGAGACTCCAAAGTTGATTAGGATGATGGTCGATTGTTTGATATTTGGTTGATGGGTTGCTTGGATTGATCGTTTGCTAGGATGTTTTGGATTGCTAAGTTGATTGTTTAGATTGGATTGCTTGATTGGTTTATTGGATTGGTTTCTATTTTGATGGCTTTGATATGGTATGATTGATTGATAGGCTATTTGGATTGCTAATTGGATTGGATGCTTGGTTGGTTGGATAGTTACTTAATTGTTTGATTTGGTTTTGGATAAGGAATACCGCTAGAGATAGACTCTTGAACTCAAGGGATATGTTGTCGGGTAGGATGCTAAGGATGATGATAATCAAACTTGAGTGATGGCTTCAACTATAGAAAGTCATTGATTTGATTTGATGATTGGTTTGTTATTTTGGGAGTCTCAATGGATATGAGTGTTCAAAAGTCCAAAATAGATGATGATTCTAGGCTCAATGAAATGATTACTGTGTAAACTGGATGATGGATGCTCAGAATGAAGCTTGCATACCAGAAGTAAGGCTCAGACAACAATGAAAATGAGGATTTTAGAAAAGATCTTGGATAACTGTCTGTAGATGACCAATTGTGAGGCAAGATAATTTAATTGTGATGGATTAGCTCAATTGCGATTGAGAATAAGCCAATTGTGAAAAACTACGGTTCAATTGTGACTAGGTTTTTGATAGATGAGACAGATTATGGCTTAATTGTGACTAGAAATAAACAAATGCATCTGACAAGGATTTTAGCAGCAAGATTTGACAGAGACCAATTGCATATAGATTTTGACCAGATGCAACGAATTGTGGCTCAATTGCGTATGGTTTTCTGACAAGTGCGAGGGTTTATTGTTCAATTGCAATTTTTTGTTGTTCAATTGCTATCTTAGATTTTGTTTGATAGAAAAATGATGGTTGTAAGAAAATAATCACTCCAACATTCACAAACATGTACAACCTAGGCTAAGAAAGGATAATATATGTTGAGTTCCCACTTGGGTTTCCCCAGCCGCACCTACTTATGGTGTATAGGTCTAGGAACTCAGGGCATGGGCTCCCCCTTATAGTGCACTCACTTCTCAGGCACACCAAGTTCCAAGTCCTCAAGATGTGCAGATCTTGAGGTACTTTGTTATCTTTGCCATAAGCCACAAAAATGTGGGACGACTATCAGGGGCCTAATCAGCTATACTCATGTATCAATAGATAGAGGTGTAACATCAGAAATTATCCTCCTGTATGGAATGGTACAATTTCCCTTGGTTTAGCTCCTCACTCTTGGTGACCTCTCAACCTTTTCTTTTTCAGCCTTCCTGAAACCCTGATTGACTAAGTCTAGGAGCAGTCTATTCACCTTTTGAGGTAACTTATTGAAAGAACCTGGAAAGAGATTTGAAACTTGGGTCCGTAGGACCCCTAAAAATGTAGATCTGAGCTGAAATTGGGTGCTAGGACTTAGACACCCACACCCTAGTCCTCCCCCATTTCACAGGATTTTGAATTTTGGTAGGTTGCCAGTTCCCGCTGAGTGCCTCGGGATTTTGTTTTTAAATTCTCAATTTTCACGCGATATCGAGACTTTATTTCAAAATTTGAATTCCCTAAAGCTAGATATAAAAAGACATTTGCAAATCATTTTATCACACACAATTCTTATGCAATCTTGATGCCAAAACTTTGTTGTAATTACCATTGAAGATCAGTGACTTGTTGAAGCTCTTTGAAGTATTCTTTATCTGCTATCTTGGAGATATTGGATGAAGATTAGGAATCAAGATCTTGAGTCTATCTTTCTCTTCCTAGCATTTGAACACCCTTTACATGATTAGGAGAAGGGTTGAAGCCTCCAACAACAATCTTGGAGATCCTCCACGAACATTGTTGATTCACCTTCTTGTTCATGCAAGCCTTCATTTATCTCATCTCCTTGAGGCAAATTTGTATGTGTTTATTGATGTAAAGCAAGTTGTTTATCTTCCCTTGATTGAGACATCTAGGGTTTAATTTTATGCATAACACATTGTTAGGTTTGCACACATTTCTGCAAATCTTTATCTCTGGCTATTGATGAGGTAAAAATACCAAAGATGGGGCTTGATTGAGGCAAGCTCCTATATAGCTATAACAATTTGCTTCTTTTGTATGTGCAGATCATGTTTTGTAGGTTCCACCTAAAAGAACCTACAAGAAGAAGGATATTGCAGGCATAGTTGCAACAAACTTTTGGATTTTTAGATTTTGAGACTTACGGGACATTAGAGCGGGTGCCCTAGTCCAACCAGGGGTCTATTCTAGGATTTGGAAGCCTTTCGACAGTCTCAGACACCCTGTGCAGAAGATTTTCCAGTGCGAGAACTTTCAGGATATTGGAGAGAACACCCTAGTCCATGCAGCCCTTAGAATCTAGGTACACTATCTTTGAAACCATCCCTCTACACTTCTGCACTCAATTTTGCCAGTTGTTTCATCAGTTTCTATATATTTCTAATTTAAGGCATAATTAGGGTTTTACTTGGTGGAAAGGAAAACACTTGATAAAATCTTAATTAGGGCCTTAGGTTTCATAACCACATGAGCATAAGGGATAGAAAAAGTGATTAGAAGCCTGTTCACATGCTCGATCCTTGTCCTCCCAATGCTTAGCGGTGGAATTGTGGTAGTTGACCTAGCTTAAACAAACTATCATTTTTCACCCTAAACATTTTGGTGAACCCATGTTTTTGGACTTAAATTGCAACTTGTTGAGTGTGTGTCTTCATATTTGGATTGATTTCATTCATTCATATAGTCATTCATTTTATTGCATTGAGAAAAATTTAAATAAATTGAAAATTTTGGAAAATACCAAAAAATTGCATTGTTTGGCTTACTAAATTGCATCAATTCTTTCTAAATTTTCCTAATTCATGATTTTTGCATCAGATCTGATATAAAATATAGAAAAATCCAAATTTTCAAAATTTTGCATTCCATTTTCATGATTTAATTGCTAGGGTTTTGTGGAAATTTTGACAATTTTATATAACCTAGTAATTCCAAAATCTAGGGTTAGTAAGCAAAATATTTTATCAGATTTTTCTACTGATTTTAGAGGCTTATTCAAATTTACATTTGTCTATAGTCTTTCATTTTAGTGTGACTTTGCATTTAGATTTAAAATATTTGCATTTTTACATAGAAAATTTCAACAAAAACTAGCAATTTTGATGCATTTTCATTAAATTTGCATGGACATTTTGCATGTTAAGGCTTGAAAATAATTTTTAGATCTGAGAGTAATTCAATTTAATCATAAATCAGACTTCAAATCATTCACATAGAATTTTATCCTAAGATCTTAAACCTAGGGCTTCAAAAACAACAATTTTCACTAAAATTGACCTTATCAACTTTGTAAACTTGCACCATAGGTGTGTTGTGAAAGGTATTTTTGTATTAATTTTCTTTTATCAGGGTAATCATTTTATTCCCCTCATAAAAATATTCACAACACCCTTTTAACAGGACCTTGTAGTGAAAAGTCGGTGAAAAACTACACATTTTGGTTATTTTTGCCCTAGGGTTTGACCTAGTTTGCACTCCAAGTGTGTTGTGATCAATTTTATGGATTTATTTGACTAATATTATTGATATTATTTTTTATACCTCCTAAAATTCCTTACAACACCCCTTTTACTAGGTCTTGGAATTGAAAAATCGTGAAAAATAGCTTATTTTTGCTATATTTTCACTAGGGATTTACCTTAAGTGGCACTAAAAGTGTGTTGTGCTAGGTATCTTGACACCAAGTGGATGTTATTACTGATATTATTTTATTTCCATAATCATTTTCCTCACAACACCCTTTTTTATGCTCTTTTGCATTGATCTTTGGTGAAAAAAGTGCCTATTTTGACATATTTTCACTATATTTTGACTTGGAATTATCTTGGATTTGCATCAAGTGTGTGTTGGGAGTGATTATATTGCTGTTTTGGACTGATATCAGACATATGACTTGCTTCCCTTGACTGAAATCCTTACAACATCCTTTGTTTCATTCATTGGCATTGAAAAGAGTACAAAAAACCAAGCATTTTGGCCGTCAATCATATCCTTCTCCTAGGATTTGTACTCTTAGTTTGTGAGTTGTATGATTTGGTATAAGATTTATGACATGCTCTCCTAAAAATAATATCCCTTTGAGAAGAAGTAAAATATTAATGGGATCTAGTGCTTTTGAAGAAGTTGTTACTTTGGACACCTTTATAAAGGGAGAAACTCAAATTGTGCAAGATAGTATACATCCTCCAACCACAATGGAAGAACAAACTTTTCATGATGTTGATAACACTATTGAGGCAATAGGATATGTATC
This sequence comes from Cunninghamia lanceolata, assembly GCA_027924645.1. Taxonomy (NCBI): domain Eukaryota; kingdom Viridiplantae; phylum Streptophyta; class Pinopsida; order Cupressales; family Cupressaceae; genus Cunninghamia; species Cunninghamia lanceolata. The sequence continues at coordinate 2,197,162 of BSBN01000847.1, read as the reverse complement.
TGATGAGAAAATAGAAAAATTGGATAAGGATCTAGTTGAATATCAATCATTTATCGAAAATGAGAGAATAGTTGAAGAAGTTGTCCCTACAATTCATAACATAAGAGAATTGATTAAAGAAGGACAAGATGGTGTTAATGCAATTCATGGTCTAGAACATATTGTACAAACCAATATCATGCCAATGACTAAATGTGCACAAATGATGAATAACACTCTATCACCATCTCATACTCAAGTTTCGGCACCTATACCGACTACGAGAAAATCCACTTTTACGTCAACGATCTTAACAAGTAATGTGAATGCTTGTAGTAATGCTACCACTAGTATTGGAGTATCTAATGGCACTAATTACAAAGCTGTGGGATTTAATTATTAGAATTTGGTTCCCAAAGGGATGTCTTCTATGAATACTTGTTCTCAACCTCCTATCTATTCCACTCATTTCCAGCCACCTATTACATACTCGCAACCATCTTCCACCTATCATTATGGCCAACCACCATTAACATATTCTCAGCCTCCACCTATTGTATCTCAAGCTCAATCACCTCCTCACCTTGGTTCTAATTCCTCACGACAAATGGCATCTCCCAATGATGTCATCCTAAACCAACTATTACAAGGCATGACTGCTTTGCAACAAAAGGTAACAAATTTGACAAATTCTTTGTAGCCTAGTCTACCAACATATCATGCCCGTAATCTGTTATCCTATGCAATCTTGAGAACCCTTATGCCTGAGAGGTTTGAGACACCCCGCTTTGAAAAATATGGTGGAAAAGGTGATCCCAATATTCATGTGGCAGCATTTATAGCTATATGTAGTGATTTTTATTTTGAAGAAGAATTGTTAGCAAAAATTTTCCCGTGATCTCTTAAAGATACTGCTTTAGAATGGTTTTGCTCATTGCCTCCAAATTTAATACACTCCTTTTCACAGTTGATTGATCAATTTTTACATCATTTTCAAGCAAACATCAGACCCCAAGTCACTCTTATTGACTTGGTTCAATGCAAACAAGGTCCCAAAGAAAAGTTGACTGAATTCATTAGTTGATATCAAGGACTTTACGCATAGATTTAGTATCAGCTGAAAGATGAGGATGTTCAAAAGATATTCATTACAAATCTACAACCTAATATTTGTGATAAGATTCTCTTGATGAAATACAACTCCTTTCAACATTTATGCATTGCTCTTCGTAATTATCAACTTTTGTCTAGTCAATATGAAAACCAAAACTTATTGACTCAAGTTGGTCAATCCTTGGGTGGATCATCACAAAACAACTTTAAAAGGAACAATAATAGGAGTTTCATCAAGATCAATGGACCAAACATGAATGTGTCTGCTATAAATAATCCAAATAAAGCATCGTATCAACCAAGAGAGTTTACTCTGATATCTGAGTCCTATCATTCTATCATGAATCAAGCTGTGAGTAATAACATTCTAAAGCTTCCCCCGATCAAGCCTGTTGATCCTAGTAAACAAGGACCTTACTTCGATGCTAATGCCTTTTGTCATTATCATCGGATGCAAGGACATGACACTGAATGATGTATGCATCTTAAACATGAGATACATGACCTTATTGATTCAAATGTCATCCAAGTATCGGGTGTGAATGATAATGGAAATAAGTTGGTTGCTCCACCAAATCAGAATTTACAAATCTTCACTAATCCTTTTCCTAAACATACCAAAAATAATATGGTGGAACAAGATTTAGTGGAAGTAGATGAGGATGATTACTTGGACTATGATAGCATCGTGGGTATGATTGAAGTCGACAAGAAATGAATGGATAATCCACCTCGTCCACCAAGAAATAGAATTTGTGCTAAGGTTCCTCCTCTGTTATCCTTATATGGATTGGGAGATAATCAAAATGCATTTGAAAGGAAAGAACAACAACCGATACAGACAAGTAAGATGGTACAGGATGATTCTCGTTACTATTCTATAAAGATTCAACAACAAAAACTAGCTAAAAATCAGAAAAGAGCAAGACGACAATCAATAGTCAGAAATAATAGTGGTTCTCCCTCTCATAAGCACCAAAAAGTCTCATTCAAACAAGGATTTAAGGAACAAGGATCATATGATAATAAACAAGACTTTCATAAGAACCACTCAAATTTTACATTAAACATGATCGAATACTTCTCCAAGAGGTTTGAGAGCTCCAAGATCTAATACGAAGACCCTATAGGTAAGTATCTCTAACCCTTTATCTCTCTCGTGATGGCTTCCCCCGTGATGTGTTATATGTTGTTTAGGCCTCTTGGGATGACCTCGAATTCTCCCGTAATGTTCGTGATACCAGGAGACCGCCTCTATTGTGACCTTCTTCTATTTGTATCATCATTCTTCTAAATTGCCTCTCTCTGATTTCATTGTTGTGTGTTATGTCTTGTGGACATAGCATCATGGTTGGTGACCTGGGGGCACCCTACTATGTGACTGTCCCTAAGACACTTGTTTTCTCCTCTCTTATTTATTGTTTCCCTTCCTCTAGTGTTTCTATCTAGCAGGCAGATGACGACAAACATTTATACTGATGCAGACCTAGTGTCCCTTTCGAGAGAAATAAAAAAAAGGACTTAGTTCCTAATATGACAATGGGGTTGTCTATCTTATCTGACACTTGGCTAGTGGAAGCACTTGTGCTTTCCACGTAGTGAATTTGATGATGTTTTTGTTGCATTTACAAACCTTAATAATATTGCTGCTTTATGCACCTTTATTTGCCTTTGAATCTAGCCTTGGTGGTACTCGATTCGGAGAGCTTCATTATATAGCCCCATGGTTATCCTTGAACTCTGAATTCGTTGTATAACCTTGGCTCTTTGTCTGGTTAATCATATGCATTGATGTCATTGTTTATCATGATGTTGTAGACACTAACATGTTTCTTGCAGGGATGTCTTTGTGGGAACATTGGGCGATCGTAAAGTACATGTCACCTCTGGGGACAATGGCTTTGCAAAAGTTGGTGTTCCCTTGTGTGTTTTCTTCCTACCTTAATGTACTTGATATCGATAACTGATATCAAGCACCTAAAGGTGGGGGCATATATAAGGTAAGTTGTCTATTATAGATGTTAGCAATGTGTTTGACCTCAGATGCAAAGACTTGCGCCCCAAGGTAGTGCATCATGCATCCTGAGTTTGTTTGCAATCAATCAATCAATCATGTAAGCCCTCTGCGGAGGTAGGATATCATGTATATCCTTTTTATTAAGCCCTCTGCAGAGGTGGGGATGGTGTATTTCTCAGAGCAGATTGCATCATCCTGTCATTTTCAAAATTCCTCTACGAAGGTGAGGAGAGGTTATGTAATTAACTCAACCCTTAAGCATGTCTTCGGCGATTGTTGTGGCGAAGTCCAATCGTCGGTGTGTGCTTGTAATGTGCCTGAGATGGTGTTGGACCTAGAAATAGGTACACTCCATCACTTGTCTACCATGTTTTCTCTGTGTCTTCAAGTGTGTGTGTTTTGGTGTGCTTATTTTGTATGGCTTGTTTGTTTCCCCATATGCACAGACCAGTGCCCTCGATTAGTGCTTCCTGCATTTTTTGGGAGGTTTTACATGTTTTACGTGTGTGTTACCCCATATATATAGAGAACTGTGCCTTAGGGTAGTGCATCCTGTATTATGGGAGGTTTGTTTACATTCCAGTTCTTGCATTTGTATTTCATATATATAAGAAAAAGAAAAGAAAATATATCATTTTTGTCTTCCATGCATTAATGTGTCTTCTATGCATTGACTGTCTTCTCCATGTTCTATGTGATTGTAACTGTCTTCTCTGTGTTTTATGTGCCTGTTACTGTCTTCTATGTGATTGGTGTGTCTTCTTTGTGCTTGGTGTGTTTGTTGTGTTTGTGAACTTACTTTAATGCATGTATTGGCCTTGCGTTTATACATACATTAAAGTGGGGGCTAAATGTAACATCAAAAAATGTCCCCTTGGGGGATTTTCCCTCATAAGATTTATCTCCCGGGTCTTTAGCATGCATTTAGGATATTTTAGTTCATATTTTGGCATCCCGATGGAATGAGACCTAGGTGGACCCCTTGAGTTGTACCCTGCCCAAAATAGGGGGAGAGGACTTGGACGCCTACGCCCTAGTCCTGCCCTATTTTGGGGCAGCCCTAATTTCCCTCAGTTTAGCTCCTCACTCTTGGTGATCTCTCAACCTTTTCTTTTTCGGCCTTCCTGAAACCTTGATTGACTAAGTCTAGGAGCAGTCTATTCACCTTTTGAGGTAATGTATTAATAGAACCAAAAAAGAGATTTGAAACTTGGGTCCCTAGGACCCCCAAAAATGTAGATCTAAGCTGAAATTGGGGGCTAGGACTTGGGTGCCTATGCCCTAGTCCTCCCCCATTTCACGAGATTTTGAATTTTGGCAGAGTGTTGGTTCCCACCGAGTGCCTCAGGATTCCATTTTCAAATTCTTGGTTTTCACACGATATTGAGATGTTATTTCAAAATTTGAATTCCCTAAAGCTAGATATAAAAAGACATTTGCAAATCATTTTATCACACACAATTCTTATGCAAGCTTGATGCCAAAACTATGCTACAATTGCCATTGAACATCAGTGACTAGTTGAAGCTCTTCAAAGTATTCTTTATTTGCTATCTTGGAGACAATGGATGAAGATTAGGAATCAAGATCTTGAGTCTATCTTTCTCTTCCTAGGGTTTGTACACCCTTTGCATGATCGGGAGAAGGGTTGAAGCCTCCAACAACAAGCTTGGAGATCCTCCATAGACATTACTGATTCACTTTCTTGTTCATGCAAGCCTTCATTTATCTCATCTCCTTGAGGTGAAGTTGTATGTGTTTATTGATGCAAAGCAAGTTGTTGATCTTCCCTTGATTGAGACATCTAGGGTTTGATTTTATGCATAACACATTGTTAGGTTTGCACACAATTCTGTAAATCTTTATCTCTAGCTATTGATGAGGTAGAAATACCAAAGATGGGGCTTGACTGAGGCAAGCTCCTATATAGTTGCAACAATTTCCTTCTTTTGTATGTACAAATCATGTTTTGCAGGTTTCAGAGAAAAGAAGCTACAGGAAGAAGGATATTGCAGGCACAGTCATGAAAAACTTTTAGATTTTCAGATTCTGAGAATTGTGGGACATTGGAGCGGGCGCCCTAGTCCAACTAGGGGTTTATTCTAGGATTTGGAAGCCTTTCAGTAGTCTTAGACACCCTGCGCAGAAGATTTTCCAATGTGGGAACTTTCATGACATTGGAGTGGGTGCCCTAGTCCATGCAGCCCTCAGAATCTAGGTACACTATCTTTAAAACCGTCCCTTTGCACTTCTGCACTCAATTTTGCCAGTTGTTTCATCAGTTTCTATATATTTCTAATTTAAGGCATAATTAGGGTTTTACTTAGTGGAAAGGAAAACACTTGATAAAATCTTGATTAGGGCCTTAGGTTTCATAACCACGTGAGCATAAGGGATAGACAAAGTGATTAGAAGCTTGTTCACATGCTCGATCCTTGTCCTCCCAATGCTTAGTGGTGGAATTGTGGTAGTTGACCTAGCTTAAACAAACTATCATTTTTCACCCTAAACATTTTGGTGAACCTAAGCTTTAAAGAATTTGCATCCTTGTTAAACTTCAGATCTGAAATAACTTGTTGTTCTAGAGCATAATTAGATAAAAAAACCTCTTTAGTGAATTTGCATATGTTAAATTGTGGATTACATTCTTTATCTTTTCACTAAAAAGAGTTGAAAATTAGCATTTATTGTTGAAAGTTGTATTTCATTGGCAAAGGCCATCATTGTGCATTTAAATCTTGGTTTAAATAGAGCATGTTAGAATGTCAGATTATTTTTTGCAAGATTTTCATGCTTATGATGAATCATTTAGTCGTGATGACTTTGATATGTTAGATGAAGCCCTTGAGGACTTTATCTCGATTGAACATTCCACTACGGCCTCTAAGCTGTCACTATTTCAAAGATTCATAAATACGATTTATGTTCCTAAATCTAAAACCAAAAATTGTGGTCACTCTATGTACAAATGTGGTTCAACCATCCTCAAAACCTATGCTTGTGGTTAAAGGTCTTTCATCCTCTTCTCAATCTCCTGATCACATTTATGATTATGTAAAACAAATAGTGAAACAAGACTCACAAACTAATCATTTAATATGGTTGCTCATGCATATAACACTTAGAATAATAAACAAAGTACACAACAAATGAATGTTCTGATATATTTACCAACTTCTCAACCTATGCTTCCTCAAGCACCTCGTTTAACATATAAAGGTGGTAAAGACTATGATCTTGTAGAGCAGCTTCATGCTACTCCTACAAAGATATCTCTTTGAGAACTTATACAAACTTCACCTACTTACCATGGAATGATACAAGAAGCTTTACAAAAGGTGGTTGTTCCTCCTGCTATTAAACCAAACGATGTTGCCGCTTTACCAGATTGTATGTACGCAACAAAAACATACATTTTATTTCAACAACATGAGTTACCATCTCTCGAGGTTCAGAAGCAGTATGATCCTTTCGTTATCTTTATTACAATCAACAAAACATTGGTTAAGAGAGTTATTATTGATAATGGGTCAGCCCTTAATGTTTGTGGTATTGATTTATTGCATAGGGTTAAAGTTGAAGTATCTGCTATTAAACTAGAGTCGTTAAATATCTGTGGCTTTGATAATGTTGGACAAAAATCCGTGGGCACTATAACCTTACCTCTACAAGTTAGACCTGTGATGGTGTCTACCTTGATTCATGTCATGCCTTGTTCTCTATCTTATAACATGATTCTCGGAAGACCTTGGATACATGCATTACGAGTAGTTCCTTCTACTTTGTACCATTCCATTGAGTTTATATTTAAAGGTAAACTACATACTATCCATTCAGATCCTGAACCTGATAATTGTTTGCAAATGGAAGTGCATAAGCATGTTGTTGGTCCTAAGATTTTAAATAATTTGAAAGTTGAATTGTCAGCTCCTCTTGTCTCTAGAAATGTTATGCAAGAGTCCAAGCAATCAAATGCATCCATTGGTGACGACTGGGGTTCATTAGATTTTGCATCTTCCTCCACAAGAGAACATAAACTTAAAAACCCCATCCCCGAAACATCAAATATTGCATCGATCACTTCGCATGCTTCGAATGATAAAAATAAGACTTCTTTGGTGACAAATAAGGATAATACTCTAATTTATACTACTGATTATGAGACTTACGAAGCTCCGCCTTCATCTAAAGAAATGGTCTCTCTCTATGGAAGAGGATTCCGAATCCTTTACAAAAATTGTGACTATGTAGGTAATGGTTGTGGCATAAATCAACAAGGAATCAAAGTCCCTATAGAATCCGCTTCGCAACATTACTCAAGTGGCATTGGATATAATCCTTTTAAGGAATCCAAAGCCTGCAAACGCCCTACTCTAAATGTGAATACAATATCAACACTTAGTTTGATATTCCTTGAGATGATTGACACCAATTGTCCTCCAGGATCACTTCCATTAGATATGTTTACGATGGATGAAGTGATAATGGACTTATTAGGTGCTTATGATGGCATTCCTCGTTATCACCATAAATGGGGCCTACCTTATTGTTTAAACAATGATGCATATTTTGGAAAGACTACTAGCACAATAACTGCTACAGTAGAGCAAAATGAAGAACTTGAAGAACAATTACAATCCTACTGTTAGTGCCTGAATTGACTGGTAGTTTTTTGAGCAATTTTCATTCAGGCACTCTCCCTAAGTATCCAAAAAATGTTCTAAGTGTTGGACCTCCTCAGCAGTTTTCAGCTGCATCATCATATTTTCTTGAGGAGGAGGTCATCATCATCATGTTTGTTTCGATGAAGGTCAGCATCATCATGTTCTCCGTCGACCGGTTTCTCATCGTCATCATCATATTGAAATATCGGGTGATATTTGGTTATTATCCTGATGATGCTGATGAGCTACAGTGCGCCCTGATCTGCTTGCGAGGGTGATTTTTCAAGGTGTCCGGTGATCTTCCATTTATCACCTTGCCCAGACATGATGATGATGTTGCCCTGATATTCTGAAGGGGTTATTCTCTAAGTTGTTCGACCTGACTTGTTCTTTCTTAAGGGCCGTCATCATCATCATATTTCCAGTTATCACCGTGTTGCTTGCGAGGGTCATCATATTTTCTGCCTTCATGATATTTCGCCGGGGTGATATCTTTATCATCGGGTGATCTTGGTTATGATCATCCTGATGATGTTGTTGAAGAGTTCTAAGTGCGACCCGATATTCACTGGGGTCATCATATTTTGAACGTCAGGATGATCTTAGTCAATATCATCCTGATGATGTTGTATCACTTCTTGTTCGTTGTTTTGTCATCCTGATGATGCTGACGTCATCCTTATATCAGGGTGATATCTTTCTTTCTGCCTATCTGCATCATGATATTTCTGAAGGAGGGGGTGATATTTTCATATCACTCGAGTGTGTGTTTGTTCCAGCATCATGATGATGCTGATATCAAGGAGATATCCGCCTGTCGGCTTCGTGCGCTATCTAGTGGGGGTGATCTTTTCGAGCATCATCATATTCATCTATCGCCCCGATCTTACAGAGGAGCTACAGTGCAACCTGATATTTGCACATCAGGATGATATTTCCAAATATCCGGTTGTCTTCCGAATATCATCCTGATGTTAATATGATGATGACGTCATCAAGGTCCCGGGGGGGTCATATTTCTAACACTGATCATCTTGAGGAGATCTCCTGATATTTGCAAACATGATGATGACGTCATCCGGATATGAGGAGGTGCGCAGAAGGCAGATATGATGATGACGTCAGCAGGATATGATGATGACGTCATCAGGATGTTCATCGGCCAGACTTTTGGTATAAGCTCAGCAGGAGGATGTTCCTCCGATGGATCAGGTTGTGCCGATGAAGGCGATTATCATGCAAGTTGTATTGCGATATGATGCTGACGTCAGGGTGATATTTCAAGCAACAGGATATCATGCTGCTGGAGGATGATGATGATGAAGTCTTATACTAGTGTCGTCAGGAGCAAAAGCACCGACATGATATATGCTCATGACCTAGTATATAAAGTGTTAATGAGGTTGCTGCGGGGTGCATGTGGGATATTGGCATCCTGCATATTCGAAATGTCATGATGATGAATCTCAGCGGGAAATGGTTGCGATTAACTGTCTGATGTTCTTCCCAAGGCCGCGGGTTGGTGCGCCATTAATGGCGATTGTTGCAGAGGTATGGGCGATGGCGTGGGCTGATCTAGTACCCGGTTGAAGATCTGGATCCCTAGGCGGTGGCGCAGGGCTCGAAAAATCTTCCTGTCTCCTCCCCTACCTGCTGCATTAATGTTTGAGTGCCATTTTTATGATACTGTATGTCTGGCGGGATTTTTGGTCAACCTGGTAGTTAATGCTGAATACACCCTCCTGCTATATAAGGCAGACGGTGTTTTTCATTCAAGGTTGTTGAAAGTTGTGGATTTTTGGCTCTGTAATCCAAAACCAGCTGATCTGGTTGCTCTGTACAGTCTATCTTGTGAGTTTATGTATCTCCTGTTGTACGACTTGGCATGAATCCACTGATTTCATGGTTGATCTTATATGAGTAATGCTATCTTAGCATGTGTTGTGTTAATTCTGTCTCCAGTATTACATGTATTCTTCTTCTGGATCTGGATATTTGCGTAATGTTTAGATTCTAGAGCATAGAATTCCTATGTTGAATGTCTGATCTTTTAACTTCTGTTCAAGGGGCAGATTAAACTGTTTTCAGGTTGAACATTGGGAAGGGTATACTGCAGTAGGGATGCCATAAGTAGAGATAACTTAACACTCTTCATTGGGAGATGTCTGTAAGGCAGATATCATGTGTATCCCCCTGAAATCTAGTTTTAGCTATTCATGCTGATCATTCACAGGTGTATGTCTACCGACTCCAAGCCCTGGATAGGCACCAATCATGCTGTGTTCTTGTGTTATACACCATGTCCAGCTTTGCATCCAAAATTCAAACTAAAACATTTCATACTTCCACCTGTTAGTTGTAGGAGTAGGATTAGGAACCCCCTGCATGCTCTCATACCCAACCAAACATCATGTCCAAGAATGTTGCCAGCCTTGTGATCTATCATACAGATCTTGGTCCATACATGAGAGTATTCTGCTTGTTATTGTCAAGTTAGATCTTTCTATCTTTGAGCTAGTCAAGGTTACATCTTGAGTTATAGGGATACCCCCCTTGGTGCGGCAGAACCAGAAGTGAAGGGGAGGAGCTCACGCAACCTCCTGTATTCAGTTGGCTGAATCTGCCTGTGCATTAGAAGTGGCAATCCCTAATGCTGATTCAAAGAATGTCAACAAAATGGCGACTCCGCTGGGGATGGACTAAAAAATGATATACTTGTGGCCCATCCGAGTCACTAACAAAATGATGCTCTGCTGGTGGAATGAACCTGGAAATGTAGCTTTCAGCTATTGAAAATTTTGTCCTCTCTGGAGAGGTGGCGACTCTGCAAAAAAGATCCAAATGCACATGAAAGATGGATGTATGTGATGTGACAGAAATGTGTTGTTCATTTTTCTGCATCTGTATGAGAAAAGGTACCTTGTTCCTTCCCCTTTATTTGTTGTTTTACTACATAGGTTAGATGCCAGGGGAAGCCTTGGGTCTTAGACAGACAAAGGATGTCTAAGAGTAAGATTTTTATGAATCCAAGTATGAATTATCCCATACTCAGTGGTGAAATGTTGGATAAAGGAATAGAAGAGATAAGAAATAGGTTGATATTCTTAGAGGCTGAGCAGGCCCAGTTAAGAAGCAGTAACCCTGTTGTGTCTGCCAGTCAGAAGGCTAAACCTCCTGTCAGCCCTTTTGATCCTTTGTATGATCAACTGGATTTGTCATGGGTGGATTATAAAGTAGAAACTATGCCTGCTAGGATATACTGTCAGATGCCTAGATTTGGTGGTCACAATGTGTGTGATGGGAATGCACATATCCAAAATTTTCAAAGTTTTATGGGAAAACATTCATTCAGAGATGAGGATATGTGGATGAGGTTTTTTGTTAGGTCCTTTGATGCAAAAGCAAAAGACTGGTATTTGAGCTTTCCAAAGAAATTTTTTGCCTGTTGGGATGAGCTTGCTGACTGTTTCAAGGAAGAATTTGCAAAAGAACCGGCTGATCTTGTTGCAGAATTGATGAGAATCAGAAAACAAGATGAAGAGCCATGTGTTGATTTCAGTCATAGGTTTGCAGTAGCCCTTTCACATGTCCTTGAAAGTTTCAGACCTGATATTTTAGCCTGTGTTGGCATATTCTTTGAAGCTTTTGAGGAGGGCTCTAGTGCATTACTGAGGGATTTCAAGGTGACAAGTATGCAGATGGCATACAAATTTTTAGAAAATGTAGAAGAAATGAGAAATGTGCACCTGCTGAAACCCCTGTCCCCAGGCCTTGGTGTGAATAATGGTTATGAAGCTGCAAATAACCAAATGATTGTGGCATCATGTGCAGATAAAAATGAAAATAAAAGCATAGAGGTTGAGACTGCTGTATTTGAACATAATGCTAACAATACTGCTCAACTGGATTGTTCACCAGTTGAGGATGCCAGTGAAAGGACTAATGAGGATTCCCATTGCAATGATAAGGCAGCTGACCATGAAAACAATAACGAGGTTGTGGACAGCAATGAGCAATTTTTAGAATGGACCTGTGGAGACAATTGTGAGTATTGTACTCAAGACAGAGAAGATATAAGCAAACAGAGAAGCAGTCCTATGTGTGACCCATTGCCTACCTTTCAAACACATGGAAATCATGAAGAGCAGTCAGAAATTGAAATAAGTGCTAGTTCAGAGCATGATTGTTTTTCATTTGATGGCTGTTTTGCTTATGACACACAGGCTGATACTCCTCCACAGAGTGAATCCATTGGTGATGAAGAGGTGTGCTCAGCTGCCCATGAACAAATGGCATACTATGATGAAACTGATGCACCTGGGTCACCCATTTATGACACATATGGTGATGAGGATCTGTCTGAGTATGGTGAAGATCTAGACATTACTTTTGGCTTGGATTCTGTTTCTCATCTTGATGAAGGAGGAAACAACATACATCAGGTAAGTGACTGTGAAAATGTGCCTGATTTGAAAGAGATGCCAGAGCCTGATCTTTTCCAGCCTGGTGCTGCTGATTGTTGTGTACATGATGTGCACAATTGTGATTTTGAAAGCTTTTGTTTTGATGAGCCAGCATATAATACAATGAGCCCTGATCTTCCTAGTTGTGTGGTGGACTCCGAGTGTTTCCTATTTGCAGTCTAGCTAGGAGATCATGTTGCAATGCATAATGATGATATAGGTGATAAGTGCTATATGCCATATGAATATGCATTGTTTGATATATTCTGCACCCACATGTCACATGATGCTGAAGGTTATTTGCACAGGTTTGACAATGACAAGCTAAATCAAAAGGTTGAATATGCAGATGACAAGATTTGTTTGTGGGTGGATGTCTGTAGTATCTCCAAGCTTGACCCAGTGCATGCAGATGAAAACAAGATATTTGACAAAGGGAGATACATGTTTTTCTTTTCTTGGTGGCCTTAGGCCATCAAGTGTGTTTGGTGATGCAGGTCAGTGCAGTATTTGACTCTGTGCCCAATGGATAAGGGACTGGTCTGCATCCCAGAGATCTGGGGTTCTCGCTGCAGGTTTTCACCTGCACGTCCCCAAACAGAGCCACTGTTAGTGCCTAAATTGACTGGTAGTTTTTTGAGCAATTTTCATTCAGGCACTCTCCCTAAGTATCCAAAAAATGTTCTAAGTGTTGGACCTCCTCAGCAGTTTTCAGCTGCATCATCATATTTTCTTGAGGAGGAGGTCATCATCATCATGTTTGTTTCGATGAAGGTCAGCATCATCATGTTCTCCGTCGACCGGTTTCTCATCGTCATCATCATATTGAAATATCGGGTGATATTTGGTTATTATCCTGATGATGCTGATGAGCTACAGTGCGCCCTGATCTGCTTGCGAGGGTGATTTTTCAAGGTGTCCAGTGATCTTCCATTTATCACCTTGCCCAGACATGATGATGATGTTGCCCTGATATTCTGAAGGGGTTATTCTCTAAGTTGTTCGACCTGACTTGTTCTTTCTTAAGGGCCGTCATCATCATCATATTTCCAGTTATCACCGTGTTGCTTGCGAGGGTCATCATATTTTCTGCCTTCATGATATTTCGCCGGGGTGATATCTTTATCATCGGGTGATCTTGGTTATGATCATCCTGATGATGTTGTTGAAGAGTTCTAAGTGCGACCCGATATTCACTGGGGTCATCATATTTTGAACGTCAGGATGATCTTAGTCAATATCATCCTGATGATGTTGTATCACTTCTTGTTCGTTGTTTTGTCATCCTGATGATGCTGACGTCATCCTTATATCAGGGTGATATCTTTCTTTCTGCCTATCTGCATCATGATATTTCCGAAGGAGGGGGTGATATTTTCATATCACTCGAGTGTGTGTTTGTTCCAGCATCATGATGATGCTGATATCAAGGAGATATCCGCCTGTCGGCTTCGTGCACTATCTAGTGGGGGTGATCTTTTCGAGCATCATCATATTCATCTATCGCCCCGATCTTACAGAGGAGCTACAGTGCAACCTGATATTCGCACATCAGGATGATATTTCCAAATATCTGGTTGTCTTCTGAATATCATCCTGATGTTAATATGATGATGACGTCATCAAGGTCCCGGGGGGGTCATATTTCTAACACTGATCATCTTGAGGAGATCTCCCGATATTTGCAAACATGATGATGACGTCATCCGGATATGAGGAGGTGCGCAGAAGGCAGATATGATGATGACGTCAGCAGGATATGATGATGACGTCATCAAGATGTTCATCGGCTAGACTTTTGGTATAAGCTCAGCAGGAGGATGTTCCTCCGATGGATCAGGTTGTGCCGATGAAGGCGATTATCATGCAGGTTGTATTGCGATATGATGCTGACGTCAGGGTGATATTTCAAGCAACAGGATATCATGCTGCTGGAGGATGATGATGATGAAGTCTTATACTAGTGTCGTCAGGAGCAAAAGCACCGACATGATATATGCTCATGACCTAGTATATAAAGTGTTAATGAGGTTGCTGCGGGGTGCATGTGGGATATTGGTATCCTGCATATTCGAAATGTCATGATGATGAATCTCGGAGGGAAATGGTTGCGATTAACTGTCTGATGTTCTTCCCAAGGCTGCGGGTTGGTGCGCCATTAATGGCGATTGTTGCAGAGGTATGGGCGATGGCGTGGGCTGATCTAGTACCTGGTTGAAGATCTGGATCCCTAGGCGGTGGCGCAGGGCTCGAAAAATCTTCCTGTCTCCTCCCCTACCTGCTGCATTAATGTTTGAGCGCCATTTTTATGATACTGTATGTCTGGCGGGATTTTTGGTCAACTTGGTAGTTAATGCTGAATACACCCTCCTGCTATATAACGCAGACGGTGTTTTTCATTCAAGGTTGTTGAAAGTTGTGGATTTTTGGCTCTGTAATCCAAAACCAGCTGATCTGGTTGCTCTGTACAGTCTATCTTGTGAGTTTATGTATCTCTTGTTGTACGACTTGGCATGAATCCACTGATTTCATGGTTGATCTTATATGAGTAATGCTATCTTAGCATGTGTTGTGTTAATTCTGTCTCTAGTATTACATGTATTCTTCTTCTGGATCTGGATATTTGCGTAATGTTTAGATTCTAGAGCATAGAATTCCTATGTTGAATGTCTGATCTTTTAACTTCTGTTCAAGGGGCAGATTAAACTATTTTCAGGTTGAACATTGGGAAGGGTATACTGCAGTAGGGATGCCATAAGTAGAGATAACTTAACACTCTTCATTGGGAGATGTCTGTAAGGCAGATATCATGTGTATCCCCCTGAAATCCAGTTTTAGCTATTCATGCTGATCATTCACAGGTGTATGTCTACCGACTCCAAGCCCTGGATAGGCACCAATCATGCTGTGTTCTTGTGTTATACACCATGTCCAGCTTTGCATCCAAAATTCAAACTAAAACATTTCATACTTCCACCTGTTAGTTGTAGGAGTAGGATTAGGAACCCCCTGCATGCTCTCATACCCAACCAGACATCATGTCCAAGAATGTTGCCAGCCTTGTGATCTATCATACAGATCTTGGTCCATACATGAGAGTATTCTGCCTGTTATTGTCAAGTTAGATCTTTCTATCTTTGAGCTAGTCAAGGTTACATCTTGAGTTATAGGGATACCCCCCTTGGTGCGGCAGAACCAGAAGTGAAGGGGAGGAGCTCACGCAACCTCCTGTATTCAGTTGGCTGAATCTGCCTATGCATTAGAAGTGGCAATCCCTAATGCTGATTCAAAGAATGTCAACACCTACAATCCCCTTGACCATAGTACTCTCATTAATAGAAAGACTATCGATGTTGTTATGGATAAGGATAATCCTAAAAAAGTTATCCCTATTGGTGATTGTTTAGATGCGAAAGAAAAAGAAGAAATGATTAAACTATTGAATGAATTCTTGGAATTGTTTGCTTGGAATTATTCAGACATGCCTGGTATAGATCCTCATATTGTAACACATAATATTGTGTTGAAACCAGATGTTAAGCCATTCAAACAAAAGATTCATAAAAAGAAACCTAAGATTGCTTTGCTTGTTAAAATTGAAATAGAAAAACTCTTACAAGCTGGTTTTATTCGACCTATTGATTACTCTCTGTGAATCTTGAATATTGTTTCTATCGCTAAACCCGATGGTCGTATAAGAATGTGCATAGATTTCTAGGATTTAAATTTGGCATCTTTGATAGATGATTTCCCGCTCCCTAATATTGATATGATCGTTGATTCCATAGCCGGACATGAGTTACTATCCTTCATGGATGGATTTTCAGGATATAATCAAATCCTTATAAATCCTCTTGATCAATATAAAATAGCCTTTATAACACCTTGGGGTACATTTTGTTGGGTAGCCATGTCGTTTGGACTTAAGAATGCAGGAGCTACTTACCAACGTGCAATGACTTTTATATTTCATGATTATATGCACAATATTTTAGAATATTATGTTGACGACATCCTAGTGAAATCTATCCACCGTAAGGATCATGTCACAAATCTTCAACAAATATTTGAGCGCATACGAAAATATAATATGCAATTGAATCCCCGAAAGTGTGTTTTTAGCGTAGACAGTGGAAAGTTACTTGGGTTTATTGTTTTAAATTGAGGTATAGAAGTTGATAAAAAGAATATAGATGTGATTGTTAATATGCCAATACCTAAGAACATATCTTAGCTTTGTAGTTTGTAGGGAAAGATATAGGTCATTCACCGATTTGTTTCACAACTCGCGGATAAGACTCACCCCTTTACGCAACTACTGAAGAAAGATTCTCGTTTTCAATGGAATTCTGAATGTCAAAAAGCTTTCAATGATTTAAAGGATTACTTAGCTAATCCACCTATTTTGCAACTTGTTGTTTCTGATAAACCATTTATGTTATACATTTCAGCATCTAACAATGCCCTAGCAGCATTGTTAGCGCAACATAATGATGCAGGCAAAGAATGCAGTCTATTACATCAGTCGTACTCTGCTCGATTATGAAGTGTGATACACAGTCATAGAGAAGCATTACTTAGCTTTAGTGTTTTCCACGCATAAGCTTAGACATTATCTCTTAAATGTTGAAGTGCATGTAATGGTAAAATTTGACCCTTTGAAACATCTCTTCGTAAGAATAGATTTATCAAGTCATCTCGCTAAATGGGTTATGTTGTTAACAAAATTTGATCTCAAATTTATCTCACAAAAAAAAAAATTAAGGGCAAGTGATAGATGATCAATTAGTTGATGCTCCCTCACTCTTTTCTATATAGAATGTTGATGCTTTTCCTGATGAATAGATTTTAACAATCTCTGCAGATGAAAAATGGGAGTTATACTTTGACAGATCAAAATGTCGAACGGGCTTCAGGGCTAGTGTTATATAAATACCTCCCATTGGTAAGATGATTCCCTTATCTTACCACTTAGATTTCTTATGCACAAACAATATAGTTGAATATGAATCTCTTATCACTAGACTTCATGCAGCCTTGGCTCTTAATATTAAGAATATTACAATATACGACAATTCTTAGTCAATTGTTAAACAGATAACGGGATCGTATCAAACTAAGCACAATAAGCTTTCTCAATATCATGAGTTTGCATTATCTCTCTTAAAACAATTCACATCATATTCAATCAATACCATTCCTAGGAAAGATAACCGGCATGCGGATGCAATGGCAAGCGCAGCTGTCCTTATATCCCCTGATGGTTCTCCTAAGGAATTTACCTTCGTGGTTCATAATCTTAAGACACCGATAATTGAAAGCCCTATAGTTGTGAATAAAGAACTCTGTGGTAACACATACACTGATGAATGGTTCTCCTATATATTCAATTATTTATGCAATGGAACCATTCCAGACTCGACATCTAAGAATGTCTGACTCCGTTTACGCAAACTAGCAGTGCGATACATTATATTATCGAATGTATTGTATCGACGAAGTGATAATGGTGTTTTACTCTGATGTTTAAGTAATGTAGAGATTCTAATAGCTTTAGAAGAAGCTCACTTTGGTGCCTATGGAGGACATTTCGGTGGAAAATTGTTGGTGCAAAAGTTGTTACATATGGGGTACTATTAACAACATATGGAACAAGATTTCTTTGTTTACGTCAAGAGATGCCCGCAATGTCAACAACATAAACACCTCATCCATGCTTCTGCTCAAGAGCTTCATGCCCATGTGTCACCATGGCCATTTTCTATCTGGGGCTTGGATCTTGTAGGTAAAATTTCCCGCCCTCCTCTCAAGGACATACGTTTATCATTATGGCTACTGATTATTTTACAAAATGGGTCGAAGTGGTCCCTTTGCGATCCATGACCACCAATGTAATCTGTCGATTCATACAAGATAACATAATTTCTTGATTTGGAATACCTTCCTCCTTGGTTTCAGACAATGGTACACCATTTAAGAACAAGGATGTGAAAAAGTTCCTCAAAAAATATCATATACAACATCGCTTCTCTATGCCTTATTACCCTTAATCTAATGACCAAGAAAAAGCTTCAAACAAGGTTATTGGACATATTCTAAAGAAAACTGTTAATAAACATCAAAAAGATTGGCATACGCAATTATCCTATGCACTATGGGCTTACATAACAAGTATTTGAATAGCCATGGGTAACACACCGTATAATCTCATCTATGACACAAATGCGATAATGCCCTTGGAGTTAGAAATTCATTCCTTGCGAGTTTCCCTAAGAGATATCATGGATGATAACATAGAACAAGAGAAAATATTACAAGAACTTAAGATGCTTGATGAAAGGCATATTAACGCTCTTGAACATCTCAAGGCTTATCAAAAAGGTGTGCAACGAGCCTATAATGCACAAGTCATACAACGTTCATTTAATGTTGGGGACTTGGTTCTTTATGAAAATCAACGCAATGTAAAATGCATTACCTGGTGAAAAAGGTAAGTTCATCCCTAATTAGCTTGGACCATATATAATCACTGAAACCTTTGGATCTAGAGCATATAAATTAGCTGATGAACAAGGTACGCCACTTAAAGAACCTATTAATGCAATGAACCTCAAAAGATTTTATTCTTAAAGATCTAATGTTAAATTTTCATAAGCTAATTTAGCACATAGATTAGCTTCAATTTCGACGAGATAGTATTGTTTTGTCTTAATTCATTTGGCATTATATCTTTGTTCAGTTGATCATTGTTCCATCATGTTTAAGTAATAATTTCTTAGATCACTTTTGTATTAACTGAATGTAGCATGGAAGTTAAAGTTATGTGTAAAATAATTAATCATTGTGTTTGTTACTACATGTTCTTTTTAGACTTGTTAGTATATCACAATAAAATTAATTATAGCATCATCACTAGTTGCATTTTTACAAAAATCACATGTGATAGATCAAACGCTGTTACATAGAGATAAGTAAACATCATATATATATATATATATATATATCTCAGTTTCATGTATACATCTGAATTGACTATCCCTCAAAACAAAATAGGATGTTGTAGTGCCTAAAGTCTATGAATCACATAGTTGAGCCTCGATCGCCAATACCCTTAGGCCCTTGTGGTGTGTGAGTGACAGAAGCCTGACCATGTGTGGCTACAGATTGCGAATGACTTCTATAGACACTTCACGATCGTAACCCCCTGATCTCGCCTCTCATCTCTATCATATGCTCATGTGCCTCTTGGTACATCCGCTAGTATCGGTCTCTCTCAGCCTAAACCCTGTCTCTGTCATCTCTAGTCTACTGGACCTCCCATAGTAAGAACTCATTGATAGCTGGCCCTCCCTCTGATGTAGGAACCACTACCATCTGCTCTCATTGTGCCCTGAGCTCAGCCTCGACGTGCTTAACTCTCTATCAAAACTCCTCTCTCTCATGCAGACTGGTCTGGCGTGGCCTCTGTAGCAGTCCTGTATCTAATGATAGGCATAAATATCTTAGCATGTCGCCCAATGGATGATCGTGGTGAATAGCCTACTTGCATCTGCTACTCTGAGGCATCTGTTGGTACGATGTCTCCTATGACATGACTCAATAAGTCTCGCCATGCTTTAGGCCCAACTTCAAAATAGAGGAAGAGACAGATGTTAGACTCCCATATAAAAATCACAAATAATAAACTATACAACACATAAAATAACAAATCAAACCTACCCTAGATCTCCATCTCGCCAGGATGGATTTCAGATTGCCGATGGTGTGATGAGCTCTATTGTCTAATCTGCAGCTGGGGGCATAGACCTACTACTCTCCCCCCACTCTATCTGACTAGGCCTCAGATCGTTTGCAGGAGTAGGACCACGAGCCTTGGACCGCGGTCTTAACTAAGTCTCCTCATCAATGTTTGCCTCCTGTTGGCTCTATCACGATCTTGTTATGAAGACGTACTATGATGGGACCTCCTTGGACTCATTGTCATCCTCCTCCATACCCTCCTCGAGATCGTAGTATCCTGCGAAGTCATTGGCATCATCCTCCACCCCTATGTCACTTGCGTGACTGGCCCATGGTCAGGTATCTCCTATAGGATGCCCAGGTGGAGAGATAGGTGCAGGCCGTACTGTGTGCCACTAGGTCTGATATGCTCAGGTACACCTAACATCATATGTGCCTGATAATAGCTCTGCATCCTCAGGACCCTCATCATCGTTAAGTGGTACGTCTGCTATAGTCAGTCGTTAGACAGTATTGGCTCTAACTGCACTCTAAGCTGCACGAGCATAGCTCTAACGAACTACAAGAACATCATGTACCTGTTTGAACTGTCATGCCACCTTGTCAAAGTAGAACCATGATATGGCATGATCAAGGAGACCAGCCATCAGTCGATCTCTCTACATCCAAGCTAGTTGCCTCTGCTCGCTAGGCCATCTGATGTAGCCCCAATACGATCTCTAGATGATCTCACCAGGCTATAATCTATCAAATACTACTCTCTAGTATAATAGGTTGGCGTGCCTCCAACACCTGACAAGTGGATAGGCATAGAAACGTGGATGGGTGAATGTTGCCTCTATAGGAAAACCCACTGGTCGTATGTACCTAATGTGTTCAAAGGCCCAAACCTATAGTAATGTGCAGACCATTAGACTTTACATCTCATAGTGGACATATCACCCTGAGTCGCGATATAGGTGTGCAAGCATACTGCGCCCCCATGCATAGACAACCTGATGCTCCTCCATCACTCTGATAGTGTGAATGAGACCCCCATGAAGGTGTGTGCCTCATCCATCTGGTGTGATGGCTAGTGCGACCGTGAAAATCATGATCCTCTGTAGTAAGGAAATGTCTCTGCATCCCTGCTCTAGTAAACAGAGTTGAATGTGTCCTTGCTCTGCCTGTGAAATAGTGCGACCCAAGTAATACAACTGACTCTCATGAGTATACTCTATTGAGCGATGTCCGACAATTTTCACTGTCTCTCCTTAGATCGGCAGTTGAAGGATCCTGAATACATCCCCCAGTGTGATTGTAATCTCACCAATTGGTAAGTGGAATGTGGATGTATCTGCATCCCGTCTCTCCATCAGTGCCATAAGCATCGCGTAGTGGAATCTGATTGTGGGCATCTCAAACACCCACCATAGGCCCACCATCTGTAAATGCTCTCTCTTTGTGGTAGTCAAAGCACTAGCACGCTCTCGCAGAAGTGCCATTAGACGACCGCCTATGTGCTTACGCATCTCAAGGACATCCTGCAGATCAAAAAGAAAGCAAGAGTATCAGAATCCTCGCTAGAAACCAAAATAAGCTAACATAAACTAAGCAGAATGCCTGTACATAGGCCCGGTGTCCTCTGTGGACCAGGGCACCGTAGGAAGACTAGGGTGCCCCAGAGGGACACTGGCGCCCCTATGGGACTAGGGCGCCCCTATGGGACTCTGGCACCCTAGGTGGACTCAGACGCCCCTGTCTAGGAACCCTGTCCACCTTACCCTCTTGGCACAGCCATCAATAAATGTGAAAACAAATGTACATCGAAAGATAACAGAAGGATGGAATCATGACCCTACCTCAGGCTCAAAGCATCTCTCTGCCACTCGAGCTTAGAGCATCTCTAGTCGTGGTTAATGGTATGAATGTTGGTTTAGCATGGTTGTTCTCCTATTCTCCTTCTCTCTCTCTCTCCAATGATAAGAAATAAGAATGAGTTAAGTGATAAGTGACAACTCCCTTTTACATAAAGTAAGTGAGTGAGAAACCCTATCCCTAACTAGGTGCAAAAGTGTGCTCTTTCAATCTTGAGCCCTTTTTGAGTTGTTGAACTCCAATTTTAATGTCGTTTGTTGCATTGGAACCTGGGTTCCGCTCTCTTTCTTCCACAATGTGTTGCGTTTGAGCCTTGTATGACCCTCACAACACATTTCCCTGGAAATTGACACATGGATATCTCCTTGTTCTTACTCTCGGACTAAGCAAGTAGAAACAAGGGGGGCATATATCTCCCTCAATTTCCTCCCTGCCTCATCA
The DNA here is from genome assembly GCA_027924645.1 of Cunninghamia lanceolata. Classification (NCBI taxonomy): domain Eukaryota; kingdom Viridiplantae; phylum Streptophyta; class Pinopsida; order Cupressales; family Cupressaceae; genus Cunninghamia; species Cunninghamia lanceolata. The sequence goes on along the minus strand of BSBN01000847.1, from coordinate 2,174,888 downwards.
CTCAACCCCCTTAGCATTTTTTGATACTAACTCATTGGTGGTGTTTGCAGGTTGATTTGATTTTTATTTCTCTAACAAGTGTTCCTTTGCAAGATGTGGTTCCTAACTTTGTGGTCTTACAGGATTGCAGACTTGGGGGCTTCTTCCTTCTCAGTGACAATGGTTCAGCTTCCTTTACAGTATCCTTTTCATGATTGATGCATTTTACTTTCCTTTAGTTGCATATGCACGTAGTGTCATATGGCCACTAAAGTGAGGGCTAAATGTAATGTTAAAAATTGTCCTCTTGTATGGAATGGTACAATTTCCCTCAGTTTAGCTCCTCACTCTTGGTGACCTCTCAACCTTTTCTTTTTCTGCCTTCCCAAAATCCTGATTGAATAAGTCTAGGAGCAGTCTATTCACCTTTTGAGGTAACTTATTGATAGAACCTGAAAAGAGATTTGAAACATGGGTCCCTAGGACCCCCAAAAATGCAGATCTGAGCTGAAATTAGGGGCTAGGAGTTGGGCGCCCGTGCCCTAGTCCTCCCCCATTTCATGAGATTTTGAATTTTGGTGGGGTGTCAGTTCCCACCGAGTGCCTCGAGATTCTATTTTCAAATTCTTAGTTTTCATGCAATATCAAGACATTATTTCAAAATTTGAATTCCCTAAAGCTAGATATAAAAAGACGTTTGCAAATCATTTTATCACACACAATTCTTATGCAAGCTTGATGCCAAAACTCTGCTACAAATGCCATTGAAGATCAGTGACTTGTTGAAGCTCTTCGAAGTATTCTTTATTTGCTATCTTGGAGACAATGGATGAAGATTAGGAATCAAGATCTTGAGTCTATCTTGCTCTTCCTAGGGTTTGTACATCCTTTGCATGATCAGGAGAAGGGTTGAAGCCTCCAACAACAAGCTTGGAGATCCTCCATGGACATTGATGATTCACCTTCTTGTTCATGCAAGCCTTCATTTATCACATCTCCTTGAGGTGAAGTTGTATGTGTTTATTGATGTAAAGCAAGTTGTTGATCTTCCCTTGATTGAGACATCTAGGGTTTAATTTTATGCATAACACATTGTTAGGTTTGCACACACTTTTGCAAATCTTTATCTCTGGCTATTGATGAGGTACAAATACCAAAGACGGTTCTTGATTGAGGCAAGCTCCTATATAGCCGCAACAATTTCTTTCTTTTGTATGTGCAATTCGTGTTTTGCAGGTTTCGGCAAAAAGAAGCTATAGGAAGAAGGATATTGCGGGCACAATCGTGATAAACTTTTAGATTTTTAGATTCTGAGACTTGTGGGACATTGGAGCGGGCGCCCTAGTCCAACCAGGGGTTTATTCCAGGATCTAGAAGCCTTTCGGTAGTCTTAGACACCCTATGCAGAAGATTTTCCAGTGCGAGAACTTTCAGGACATTGGAGTGAGCGCCCTAGTCCATGCAGCCCTCAAAATCTGGGTACACTATCTCTGAAACCCTCCCTCTGCACTTCTACACTCAGTTTTGCCAGTTGTTTCTTTAGTTTCTGTATATTTCTAATTTAAAGCATAATTAGAGTTTTACTTGTTGGAAAGGAAAACACTTGATAAAATCTTGATTAGGGCCTTAGGTTTCATAACCACGCGAGAATAAGGGATAGACAAAGTGATTAGAAGCTTGTTCACAAGCTTGATCCTTGTCCTCCCAAGGCTTAGCGTTGGAATTGTGGTAGTTGACCTAGCTTAAACAAACTATCATTTTTCACCCTAAACAAGAGGGTTTTGGCTACTACACAAAGGTTTCTAGTATGGGCATCCGTTCGGGTGGTTACACATGCGACGGTTTGCTCTATTAATGGAGGCTTCCTAGCCTGAAGAGGTTACGCTCAATAGGCTTTTGGGGGAAACATTTGTTGGTGTAACACAACAGCACCCATTGCTTATGACTTTAGCCACAAACGTGTTTTTTATATAGCAGTTGGGAGGAGCTTAGCTTTAGCTTGTTATTGCTTGGGTTGTCCCCTTCTCACACCAGGAAGGCAGGCCCTCTAAAAATCATAACAAGTTCTCTTGCACCCAAGATCCATTTGATAGGCAAGGGGAGAGGATACTTTTGTTATTAAATTTGGGTTACACACATACACAACAAGCAAGCAAAAAAGATGAAACAAACACAAAGCAAACAATGGTTTCTTTTAAGCACCAAATCCAAATGTTCCTAGATTAGTGATAAAAATGGTATGTCTTGGACCAATCGATGCTGCAACAAATGGATTAGTAGTTTTAGAGCCTCCTTTCTTTGACAAACGGATAAAATCTTGCACAAGAAGATGATTAGATGCCAAAGAAATCAAACAGAAATAAGATTTTGCCAAATGCATATCAGAAAGACCAACTACGATGATCTGGGTTACAATTGCGCATGAAATAAAGCAAGATGCAAAAATTTACCGACCAATGGCGTATAAATTTAAGCCAAATGTGACGATCTATGATTCAATTGCGGTCAGATCTGAACAATTACGTACAACCTGCAAAATAGAAACCCTAACTAACTGATGCAATGCAGGGATTGAAACTCAATCTACTATAAGGCATATTTCACAACAATGGGCTCAAATAAGCAACTTCACTTCCTTCTTCAAGGGCACAACTTGGGTTTCCAACTTCTCTGACCTCACAAGGTTACCACAAGCCTCTTTACACCTCAGGGACCCAAACCCAACCAAACTAATCCATTACCAAAATCTGCCCCTTCAATTTTTGACCATTCCCTATATTGACTACCCAAGTGCTAGTAGGTCTCCTAACCATGATTTCTGGCCTTATCTCTCTAAGACAACATCAAACCCACAAAAGAAATAACATTTCAGATACCCTTTAAGCCTTTTCAAAACATACTTCAAAATCTCATATGGTTCCTTTGGAACATATTCCTTAAACTATTTTTGCTACACTGCTCTCTTAAGCCAAATAGGCCACTTTTACAAAGCATCACCTATCTAAACCTCCTTCCAGACTCAAAACTCTACTGCAAAACCTTGACCAGGATACACAAGCACTAATTCAACAAATTTTATCAAGAGATAGGCCCACCAAAACACCAAACCATAAAACCCTCATTTAGACTAGTTTTAGGAGGGTTTATTGAAAATACACCTTCCAGACCTCTTCTCTACCAAGAAAACCTTCAAACACTTCTAATACTATCTACAAATGCTTAATCCACCATTACATGACTAATTTCAAAGACCCTTATACAAACCCTAGCATCTAACCATCAAATTATGCCCAAAACTCATGAATTTCTAATTAGGACAACTCAAATCCATCAAATCACCTCCCCTGCTCAGAAAAAAAACCACAAAAGACATCATCCTACTTCTACTCATGCCATTCCACCAAGATATTACACATTTTACCTGGTGGAATGGCTTAAATCACCATTTTGCATCCTCAAAACTTTAAAATCTGAACTTACAGGCTGCCTACAGACAAAACTCAATAAATTCTTTGTTTCTTTATGAAATTAGATCATTCAAAAGCCAAATCCTTCTTAAGTCATGCCTCCATCTATTTCAACAACCTTTTGACCAATATTCTTCTGTACGGCTACATACAATAGACTGTAACAGCAAGGTTTTAATGAAATACATAGAAAATTCAAAATAAACAGGAAATTCTTATTGATTTGCATTCACAACAATTTCCAATACCCTACCTCAAATTATGTGAGGTCTTTTTAAACTCAAAAACACCAAAACTAACTGACTCAACTGATGCAAACCAACTTTTTGAACTTCTGACCGTTGGTCTTCCAAGTTTGCACTTTTGACAACATTGCATTTTTTCCCATTTACATATAACAACTCAATATTACACAATATGACAATATGAAGACTAATTACATGATAAAATGGTCTATTATGACCTTATTGGACTCACAAGACTCAAAACACCTCAAAAACGTAGCATAAGACCATATTTACAAAAGTTGACGTGGTACCCCTGTACCATACACACGGACTGAAAATAATTCAAGTCCACTTGAATAAGGAATATCAACATGAGGAATATGTTTAAAATTTTTTGACTAATATCTTGAAATCCCAGCATTCTATCCTCCTTGAAACAATTCAATATTTGCTTTATCTTCACCTTAGGTTTTCCAAACTTGTTGCTAAGGTACTTAGGTCTATCAAATGGAATAAGTTGCTTCCTATCTACATCTCTGGATATCTGCACTTGGATAATGACCACATCAAGAACTTGATTACTACCATTACCAGCAATGGGTTCTTTGCTCTTCCTTGGTGACCCCTGCAACATGACAACATCTAACTAAAACATCTTGGTCTGCAACTCTTCATCAACAACTTGAGTATCAACACCAACTTTATCAGCAACACCAACACCCTTCTCTACTTGTTCATCTTGATCATTAGACTCAAACAACTGAAAATGGTGTGAAGACTCATCCATAGCTATGTCTACCTTGTCCTTCTGAACTTCTTCAATGCTTGATGTCAAAACAATCATAGATGTACTCGCCATTTCATTGCATACCTCTTCCTCTTTCTGAGATTGCTTTTGTTCTTCCTCTATTGATGTTGTCCTTGCTTGTCTCATTCTTCTTTGGGCAATTTTCTTGATGGGCCATGTAACCTTCCTCTTCATTGATAAGTGCCAACTTAGTGCTTTTTTGAGAAACTGCTCCATCTCATCTTCCATCCTTCTTCTCATCTCTTCCATAGCTTGACCCAACTTTTGTACCTTATGCTTAAGACTTTCTAGTTTTGGCTTGCCATCTTTTTCCTTCTTCACACTTGTCTCTTTTATCTTCTATTATTTCTTCTTTTGTGAACTTCCAACCTGCAAGTACCTTCTAAACAAATCCATCTTTCCTCTAGAAAGTCTCTCCTTGCTTCTCCTTGTCTTTGCCTCACCTAGGTCTCTTCTCTTTTTCTCTACCTAGTCTTTTGGCAACCAGGTTCTCTCTTCAACCTGCACAAACACAAACACACAAACACCAAACTCTCTTGCTCAGACCTTCTGAGCTTTGATACCAATTGATGCAAAGAAAGGGATTCACTTTACTCAATCCAATGGAGGCATATTTCACAACAATGGGCTCAAATAGGCAACTTCACTTCCTTCTTCAAGGGCACAACTTGGGTTTCCAACTTCTCTGACCTCACAAGGTTACCACAGGCCTCTTTAGACCTCAAGGACCCAAACCCAACAAAACCAATCCATTAGCAAAATCTGCCCCTTCAATTTTTGACCATTCCCTATATTGACTACCCAAGTGTTAATAGGTCTCCTAACCATGATTTCTGACCATATCTCTCTAAGACGACATCAAACCCACAAAAGAAATAGCATTTTAGATACCTTTTAAGCCTTTTCAAAACATACCTCAAAATCTCATATGGTTCCTTTGGAACATATTCCTCAAACTACTGTTGCTACGCTGCTCTCGTAGGCCAAATAGGCCACTTTTACAAAGAATCACCTATCTAAACCTCCTTCCAGACTCAAAACTCTATTGTAGAACCTTGACTAGGCTACATAAGCACTAATTCAACAAATTTTATCAAGAGATAGGCTCACCAAAACACCAAACCATAAAACCCTCATTTAGACTAGTTTTAGGAGGGTTTATTGAAAATACACCTTCTAGACCTCTTCTTTGCCAACCAAACCTTCAAACACTTCTAATACTATCTGTACATGCTTAATCCACCATTATGTGACTAATTTCAAAGACCCTTATACAAAACCTAGCATCTAACCCTCAAATTATGCCCAAAACTCATGAATTTCTAATTAGGACAACAACTCAAATCCATCAAATCGCCTCCCCTGCTCTCAAACAAAACCACAAAAGACATCATCCTACTTCTACTCATGCCATTCCACTAATCTATTACACATTTTACTCGGTGGAATGGCTTAAATCACCATTTTGCATCCTCAAAACTTTAAAATCTGAACTTATAGGCCGCCTACAGAAAAAACTCAATAAATTCTTTGTTTCTTTATGAAATCAGATCATTCAAAAGCCAAATCCTTCTTAATTCATGCCTCCATCTATTTCAACAACCTTTTGACCAATATTCTCCTGTACGGCTACATACAATAGACTGTAACAGCAAGGTTTTAATGAAATACATAGAAAATTCAAAATAAACAGGAAATTCTTATTGATTTGCATTCACAACAATTTCCAATACCCTGAATCGAATTATGTGAGGTCTTTTTAAACTCAAAAACACCAAAACTAACTAAATCAATAGATGCAAACCAACTTTTTGAACTTTTGACCATTGGTCTTCCAAGTTTGCACTTTTGACAACATTGCATTTTTTTCCCATTTACATATGACAACTCAATATTACAAAATGTGACAATATGAAGACTAATTACATGATAAAATGGTCTATTATGATCTTATTGGACTCACAAGACTCAAAACACCTCAAAAACCTAGCATAAGACCATATTTACAAAAATTAACATGGTACCCTTGCACCACTAACCAAATGCGACTGAAAAACACCAGATGCGATGCTCTGCTGTATAATTGTGCTCGAAATAAGACCAAATGCAAAAATCTACAGATCCATTGCACTTTGTTTTTGGCCAATTGTGGTGATCTGCGGTGCGATTGTGATTTTCTGTAGAACAATTGTACTCGGAACCCTACAAAAATCTAGAACTTCACAGAAAACAACTATACAAAAAGATGTTAAATCAAGGACGTGGGTCCCACCGGGTGTGCCAGAATGTGTGAGCAAGAAAAATTAGGTTAGGATGATCAAACAATGCAAATCAAACCTAATCCTAGCACCTTCAAAGAATCCATCTAAATGATATAAGAATGCAAACAAATGGAAGCAAATCACCTAGAGTATTGATTCCTTAGTTGGATTTGTGGATTGCTTCTCAATTGTAAATAATCATAGATGAACTAAAGCTGCCATGATGATGGATGAAATGTTCAAAATGCTCAATGGATGCTAATGGAAGTGTTATGCTTGAGATGATACTCTGGATGTTGTATGTTGAGATGATAATAAGGAGAATGAGTGGGTGTATATATAGCACTCAATAAAGGTTGATCAACAATGGAGAAGAAGAGATAGTTTGAGCGGTTGAGATAAATTCATGATCATAGGTGAATGTGCACAAGACAAGTGTCCTTGAAGCTTACATTTATTAAATGATTGTTGTTGGTTTGTTGGTAGTACTAAGGTTGATTTTCTTAAAATAGAATGTTTTTCTATTTTAAAGATTGGATGATGTGGATGATTTATTTTAGAACCAATTAAATCATTTTTTCCCTTGGTTTAAGATAGGACCTATCTTGTACACATAGAAGAAAACAAAATGATAAGATGATGATAGAGAAAAATGCTATTTTTAGAAGATTAGAAGACAAGTCATAAATTAAATAAATAAATTTATTTAATTTATGCTCATGATGAGAAAATAAATAAATAAAATATAGATTTTATTTATTTATAGAAGAATTAAATTAAATAAATATGTAAATTTATTTAATTTAAAGAGGATAGAGAAATAATTAAATAATTAAAAATTATTTAATTATAGATAGAGGAAAATAGAAGGAAAAAAGGATAATAAAATAGATGAACAATTAATTAAATAAATTCAAATTTATTTAATTAATAGAAGAAATAGATGATTTAAGAGAAAATAAAAAAAATATTCAAATGTGTTAGACAAATGCAGATGATGAATAATGCAATATTTTAATAATGATAACTAGGTCAATTTTGGGTGTCTACAAGGGCAATAAACAACCAATCACTAGCATTACCATCCTCAAAATCAGATTCATCATCAGTTACACCATCATTTTCTTCAACATAGTAACTTTTGATTACCATCTTACCTTTACCTTCTTTGTTCTTGATCTTCAAAGATCTATCAGGACATCTTGAAGCATAATGACCAATCTTACCACAACTAAAATATTTGAAAGGTAACTTACGTCTGAACTTTCTAGTTCCCTTTTTCATTATGCTTACAAAGTTTGCCTCAATCACATCAAAGTCTTCCTCATCTGACTCCACATCATACTTGTCTTATTTAATAGTCCTTTATGATTTGGCCTTAAAAGCAGTCTCAACTTTCACATGACCATCAATAGTACCAAATTCTCTCATCTCAAAAGTAGTCAGTTTACCAAGCAATTGATCTTTTGAAAGCTTGTCCATATCTTGCAATTCTTCAATGGTAGACACTTTATGACTATAAGATTTGAGAAGTGTTCCTAGTATCTTATTTACAACTTTTTTATCATCCATCTCTCCACCAAGACCTTTGATTCTCTTGACAACTTCATCAATCTTCTGCATATAACTTGTTACGTTCTCATCTTTAGACATCCGTAGAGTTTCATATTTGAACTTCGAAGTTTGCAACTTGGCTTTCTTAATAGATTCATCACCTTCATAGATATTTTTCAATTTATCCTAGATCTCATGTGCAGTTTCTAGATCCAACACTTTTGCATAAGTAGGACTAATCAATCTTAGTACTACCATTAGTCTCATAAGTCCTAATCTTAGTTGCAAACTTCGACCCATTTTCAGGTATAGTTTATTCCTTTTAAACCATTCTCCAAACATCATAACCACGAGAAATAAGATAACTTTGCATTCTCACCTTCTAGAAGTCATAGTCAGTTCCATCAAACTAAGGAATGTCTTTCTTGTGCGCCATCCCAGATCTACCTTAAGCTGTCAGGCTTTCTTCCAAGGAATCCTCGCTCTGATACCAATTGTTGAATGCACAAGACAACTAAGAGAGGGGGTGAATCAGTTGTATTGAAAACTTTAAACCCTCACAAACATAATCACATCCACATTAGTTGACTTAAACCCTTATTCTATTATGAAGATTAAACATGAAAAACAGATAAGAAAAACTTAATCACATCAACACCATGCACAAGAGAACATTAGATTTTTACATGGAAAACCCTAAAAGGGAAAAACCACGGTGAGGATTAGCTCACAATATAAAGTAGTATCAATACCAAATTACAAAGAGGCTCACTCCCAAAGGGCGTACTACCCAAGGACTCACTGTCCAAAGAAATGTTCACTGCAATAGGCTCACTGCCAAAAGGGCTCACTACCATGAACTGATATGATAACATCTACCACATGCCTGAGTTTAGTTCCAATGAAGCACAACAATCATCACCTTTGTAGCTTTCTTGAAAATTGTAGATGACTTCTGCTCACTACATTAGGTCTTCTACCACATGAAAGTCCTTGCTGCCTTTTATTCAAATTCACAATACAAATATCACCATCCTCACACTTGCACACATACACACAAATATTTTACACTTATTTATATCAATCATCAACCTTTAAACATTCACCAAGGTTGGCAACACTGTCTACAACCTTTGAAACAATCTCCAATGTTGGCAAACATACATAATTCAAATTAGGTCTAGACCTAGAAACATTCTTGCGAAGCAAAGGAATGAAGGTAGAACATTTCATAGCTTAGCTCAGACCTAAATACACTTCCAAGAACCCAACCATAGTTTGCAGACCAAGCACAAGCCTTTAACACAATCTAGAAACATCCACAAACAACATGAAATGACCTAGGAGCCAACAAATCCAGTTACAACAAATCACACTTGAAGACAGTTCACAAACTGCTCACAACCAACACTGCCAAGCACTGCTACTCAAGAAAACTACATTCCAGAGCACCAAATCACAAGTCCTTTGGATAGAACATATATATGGAACTTATGAACACTCATCTAGAACCACAAGACCAAAAACCAAACTGTGGAGAATGCGGAGCAAAATACTTTCTCCCAGTCATACTGTAGACACTACCAGGCACAGTCTTCAAACTGGTGAACATAACGCTCAAACCACAACATTCTGGAGTACCAAATTCTGGATCGAACATCTTCAACCACTTCTCTTAAACATATCCAAACCTCATGCTCCGGTCTTCAACACAAGAGAAACACAAAGAAAAAAGTTGGATAGTATCATGTAAGCCATAATACTTCTTCACAACACTGTCTTCAGTATTTATCAAATTTTCTCAAAAGCACTTGTAAACCTAGCAATAGGAGCAATATACTAACATCATCAACACTTCTACAAGACATTCAAATCACCTTAACACAACAACTCAATCAACCAATCAACAACAACATCAGAAGATACAATTGACACCAATGACAACACAAACATGTTGACATCAATGACAACACTGATTAACACATACTTGCAATAAAGCGTGCAGATGTTATTCTATGAAGGATGTTTAGAATTGGTTTAAGCATGTGTTGGGGTTTGCAAGGCATGTTTCTCTTCCTGGTGTTGCATGTAGTTCATGTTAAGGCTTGTCCTCTACATGTTTCATGTTGTTTTGATCTCTGGCTGACTTGTAAAATGTAATATTCTTGTTGTCTCTGGCTATCTTGTAATGTAATGAATGTAATATCATGTATATATTGTAAACCTAGTTGATCTAGGTGAGGTATGATTGTGAATGAGTATGTGAAGTGGAATATGGATGTGTAATGCATTATGATGTGCGACTGAAGGAGAAAGAGTAGAAGTAATAATGACTGTCCTGATTCATCTTGAAGACATTTTTCAAATAGGAGGGAAGTGAAGAGTGTGCCTAATTGATTGCCGGAGGTAGTGAGCCAAAGGCAAAATTTCTTGAAGGCTAAAAGCAGTGAGTCAGTAAGCTGCATAGAAGATTGTTGAAGAAAGTGCAAAAATTGTCAAAGTAGAAGAGCAATCATCAAAGGAGGAGTGAAAAAGTAGAATTGCAATCATTAAAAGAAGTGAGTTTCATTGTCAGTTTCAGACAGTAGAAGGACTATCATGCTATAATCATTTCTAAGTTTGTTCTTAGTTCAGGGAGTAGTTGCTTCCTTGGGTTGTAGCCCTAAAAGAAAGTCTGCAGGGAGTTGTAGCTTCCTTAGGAGTGACCCTTAAACCTTTCTTCATGGAGTAGTAGCTTCCTTGGGTTGAAGCCCTAAAACAAAGTCTGCAAGAAGTTGTAGCTTACTTGGGAGTGACCTTAAAAACCTTTCTTCAAGGAGTAGTAGCTTCCTTGGGTTGAAGCCCTAAAACAAAGTCTGCAGGGAGTAGTAGCTTCCTTGGGTTGTAGCCCTAAAACAAAGTCGTAATTTTTATAGTAGTGAGCTTCATATATTGTGAGTTAATCCTCACTGTGGTTTTTCCCCTTTGGGGTTTTCCACGTACATTTGGTGTTATGTGGGGTTGTGCATTATGTGGATTTTTCATGTTTTTGTTAATGTTGTAAAGTTTAGGTTTTAATTTGCTCTGGAGCATTTGAGATTTGTTTGGATATTGATTCACCCCCCTCTCAGTATTTGGGTGTGTTCAACATATCAAACCATGGTGAAGGGGAATGAGGGGTTTTTTAGGATTTTTAACATGAGCTTCTTTGGTTTCCTTAATAGAGGATTCAAGAGAAGACAACAGATAGAGGGGAAAACTAAGCAAATTATTATGCCTAAAATGGTTTAAGAGGGCAAATTGGTAATGGAAATAGCACCTAAACTACCCTTCTAACATGAAATACTTCATGATGAAAACATATATACCTTATCCCAAGGGTCTGGTAATTTCTCCCTCTTGAAGCCACCCTGCAATTTGACCAGTTGCTCATCTTCCTTGAAGAAGATGGCCATGTTGTTTGTGTCAAGCAATTTGCTCTAATTTCAAATCTTATTGCCTTTGCAACTCATGCTCATGGCCTATCTAATGACATTTTCATTTACTTCAAAACCAACCCCTTTGAGTTGAACATGGCGATGATCCCATGACTCCACAAATTGCATGGAAAGATTTTCATCATACCTATTTAACCCTTCCAAGAACGGCGTCACCCCTCCTTCATTACAAATAAACCACAAAGTACCATCCTATTTAACCTCTTCACCGGAAACTGTCTCAGTTCCAACCCTATCCCCTCCCATTCTAGCAATTCTGACCCTAGCAGAGTAGAGAAAATACAAATGCAAATGTAGAGGAAAATAACTATTAAAAATAGCTATTGAATGGTGTTTCTCACTGTCCCTTCTTTGCCATCTAAAAATCTCAAGTTTCCCCAATGTTGTTTTCATTATGGCCGTCTCTTGAATCTTCCCCATCCGTAGGTGTGAAGTAATGATGAGCAAGCTTTAGATGGCTTGAACTTAAATGATGGAACGTGCTAGGGGGTACTTCATACAACTTCGCACCACCAAATGATTATTTCCCGTCTGCCACCCTTGAGCGATAACCACTCTATCAAGCTGAGTCATCTCATAACCCGTCCACTTCATCTACCTGGTAATCTAGTCAGCCTTAGCATGTTGATACCCATCTCCATCATCATTTTTAAAAATTAACTTAGCAAAGTCAATTTATCAGGGTAGGACTTAGGCCAAAAACTCCTACTTAACACCATTAAGCAAAAGGGACCAAAATAAATCCAATCAAGGTATGCCATGAGGGTTTAAATCTTTAGTAAGGAGGGTTTGAATATTACTAGGGATATTCCCAATATTCCTCCAACATTGCCATGAGTTGAGAATGATACCAAGGTTGGCCATGACATTAACAACTTTATTACCTTCCCTGAAAATGTGGGATATTTCATACCCCTCCAACCCACTGAGGAGACCTTTAGTGTCATTGACAATGTCCATGAGCTGCCATCCAGGGTTAGCTTTGTCCAAAACCACATCCACCATAAGTTTTGAGTCCCTTTCAACCTATAAAGCACCAATTTAACTCCCCAAAGCATTGCCATAGCCTCCACCTTATTATTGGACTTAACTCCTAACCCACCTGTTGAAGTAGCTAATAAGTCACCCTTATTTGATCTAATTATTCCCCCACTACTAGCAGGACCTGGGTTCCCTTTAACAACCCCATCAAAATTCAGCTTACACCAACCAATTGGGGGAGATCTCCAATGGGTATTGGCCCAAGCTAGTTATTTAGATCTGTCCACTATAGTTAAATCCTTAGAAATGCCCCACTTTCTCACTATACTGACCTCCATAGGACATCTCTATGTTATGTGTTATTCTCTTGAGTTTGCTAATTTCTTTGTTGCTAATTTAATTTAGTTTAAATATCCATTTTGATATTTTATGGATAAATTTCATATTTGCAGTTTATTTTAGATTTCCATATTGTAGTGGTTTGCCTTCATTTCTAACAAAATCTTTCTAAAATTCATGTACAAAAAAGGTTGTAATAGCCTCATTGCTCCCTAGACCACCTTCAATAGTATTGAGTGATTTTAACAAGGGAGATTTGACATTTGGGGTCTCTAAAATCTTTAACAATTCCTATCTTAAGGGATAACCTTCATTTTTTCTTTCAACTGAATAGATTGGGGCATCTCCTTATCTTTTGATTCTTATTTTATATGCTAGAGTTTACGGCATTTATCAATTAAATTTCCAAATCTACAGCAGTTTTGGAAATAGAGGCATGAGTTTTCATACACTATTTGTTGGGTCCATTTGCCAAACTTTGAGTGTAAAGATATTTGTGAAGGAAGGACCTTGTTTAACTCCACATTAATGTATAATCTAGAAAATACTAATATGCTCTTGTCCTTAGTAACATTTTCAATTGCTAGAAATTGATCAAATGAATTGCTATGCTTTCTATGATAGTAGCATCCCAATATTCTAACGAAAGACCTAGAAAGTGCACCGAGGTGGGTGCAATAGCACAAAGATCAACACTTGGGTTGAATCTAGGTTTCCATTTGAAAAGAGATAGGTTATTTCGATTGTTACAACCATAGAACCAAGGCCCATTGACCAAAACCCTACACGTATCCTCCTGAGAAGAGAATAAAAACATAAACAAGCCTCCTAGCATGGCTAGCACATTTCCTGCCAAGGTCAATGTTGGGTTGAAAGGAAAAAAACTTACCAACTAGAGCATTCTCCATGGTTGAAATAAGTCATCCATTATTGAATCTGAAAGCTTAAGGGATAAACACTTCTCCATCTCTAAGATCTTTGGAAACGTAGTGCACCTTTCTCTAGAAGATCCAAGCCCTTTGGCCATATCTATCTAGCCCAGAGTATATCCTTTCTAGCCTATAACCCCTTTAGAAAATATTCCTATCATGTCCTAGGGGAAAGGGGAGCCCTTTGAGGCCCCCCCAATCTATCACCCATCTAGAAGAAATCCTACCAAACCAATAGTTTAAAATTTCAAACACTAGGTAGAGAGCACATACTATTAATCCATATACAAACCCATAATAAATTTGAAGGTACTAAGAAATATATGTATGATGTTGATAAAATTTAGAGAATTCTAAAATACCACAAGGAGATAGAAAAAATAAAGCACCTATTTATTGATGTAAAGAAAGACAATTGTAGAGGATTACACAAGGCAAGTTGAGCAAGAGAAAAAAACAAACTTTTCTTCTAAAACACAAAGACCTCGATAGTTTTGGGATTATATTGTTCATTTCCTAACAAAGCAATATTACTTAGCATGATTCCAAACTTGTTTAGGAACATGTCATTTAAAAAAATTAGTTGAAATAATGTGGTAATGGGTTGCACATGAAATTTACCAATGAGGCTTCTTGCCCTTTATTTTATTCATCTTCAAAATGGATGACATCTGATCATGAACCCTATGACTCCTTAAATAAGAATTAATACCTACCTTTAATCTCATAGCATTCTAGGTGTATAAATTTGAAGGCCTCTTTTAATTCTAATTCAATGTTGTATTGTCTCAAATATCATAGTGCTTTGGAAGATGGTAGTCAAAGTATATACTAATTTGGTGGTAGCACACAAAAAATAGTCAAATTTAAATGAAATGAAAGTTTAATAGATTTACAAGTAGCCATGCATCCATCTTCTATTTAGAGTTAGTTTTGGTGATAAGGATGTGCTTTCATTGGTGATGGTTCAATTGTTTGAGTGTACATTGTTTCAAAAAATATATATGCCTTATATATTTCATCGTTGACCCTTCTATCCATATCATCTTTTGACCTATGAGAAGTATTGATTCATAAGGTTGTAGAAGGAATTTGGTCAATTCCTAGTCCTACACACAAAAATAAGAGCACATGTTGTGCATATAAATTACTTTGATTTTCCTAATTAGATGCTAATTCATGGATGATTGAAGACATGAATCTATTATGTCAAACTAATACAATACATTGTCTATGGAGCAACATCAATAGTAAATGAAATATAGTTGAAATGTAAAATGGAATGAATTCTAACTCAACTAAAATAAATGTTTGTGATACTATTTATAGGCATGCATAATTTTGGATAACATGAATATCAAGACTATATCCTCTCAATTCCAACAAATGTGTCAAAGTCAAGGATCCCAAACCTTACATATGTTAAAAAGTATTGGTCTCTCTAGTAATAGATGTCTAGGAGCTAGTGCTCAAAATAGTATCTTCAAAGTTTGTGAATTGTCTCCTCTACATGAAGGAGGGCTTGTGATAGGAGCGCAAATACATGTGTACAAATAGACCCCTACAACCTTGTTACATTTGTAGGTGAGGTTTAATTCTTAAGTTTCTTTCTTGGATGTATTAATGGTCATGGCCTTTGCCTTGCTTTGGTTTACTTAGCATTGTCTAATAAACTCAAAGTGTCAATGTTGCAAAAATAGGTGTTAAGAGTTAGATACCATCATTAAACAACAATGTAACAATGATTATGTTGACAACTATACATTTTTCCATTTCAACTCCATAACAATAAAACTCTCTAATTCATCTATGTAGAATAGTGATCATAACTAATTTCCATGTACATGTTTTTTGTCAATTTGAGTGATGTAATTCCTTATATTGGTCTTTCTTTTTCAATTTGCAGTATCAATATGTGCATGTATAGTTGTGTGTGTATGTACACAAACTTATAGTCAAGTTTCTCAATTCAAGCTAACCTCCTTCCTAAATAAATTTGGATAGGTTTAATAGCCATACAAGACTTGAGTTTCACAATGATGGAGGTATATACTTCCCAATTAATATATGGACTTTAGTTGGCTTAATTTGAGAATCATATGTGAAATTTTGAAATGAGATTCCATACTTAACCACTTAAGAAAATCAAATTGATGTTGTGTGTTAGTCATATGTACATTGACCAAGATCTCTCCTTTCCTAAATAAGGTGGATGCAGATTTCAAGTCATTTGGGACTCTACTATTATTTATAATCAGTCAAGGTGTGTGGAGACCCTCTATTTTTGTATGAAGTGTTGACTTGAATGTCTCCTTCCTTTAGCTCCATCAAGTTATGTTTTAATGGGACATGTTAGGCTGGAAAATCCATCTTGATAAAAACCCCTTTTAAGTTACTAATACTTTGTGATACACCATTGCTATTTATAACTTGTATATGTAAATGTGTGCCTAGTAGTTGTAACTTGCACATGCAACTTGTACCCATGTTGGGGTTAGTATTTTGAAGGATCGTCCTAACCATAACTCATACCTTGAATGATGTATAAATAGAAGCTTTTCCTACAACCATATCAAAGAGATTCATATGTGTACATAAATTTCCATATTCCATTGAGTAACATTCTTTTAACATCCTAAAGGATCGTCTTACCCATAACTCGTATCTTGAATGGTGTATAAATAAAAGCTATGCATACTACCATATCAAAAAGATTCATATGAATGCATACATTTTCATATTCCAATGTGAATGATGTTCTTTTAATGTCTCTTAAACACTAGCAAAATGTATTAGTCCTCTCCAAACCCTTTCAAAATTTGGTTTTACCCTTAATCAAAAACATTAGTCCTCTCATGTATGCATGAAATGATATTTTTACAGGAGGATATTGTAATGGGCAGTGAATGATTGTGGGTGAAGCCAAAATGAAAGTTGTTTTGGAGGAGAGAATCAAGTTCTAATTTGACAACCTACAAAATTTCTCCCATTTGGATTGATAGGGGGGGCACTAGTGAGAGCAACTAACAATGCAATCTTTCCAAAGTGAGGAGAGGTAACATATAAGTAGGTAAAGCGCTCCATGGTTTGCATTACTTGACAGTGACAGAGATGAGCATTTTTAATGTGTACCGACTTGACAGAACTCACATGCCCTCTGACACCCTCTACACGTGCTCTTCTCTCTCCAAGCCTTTGTTACTCCTTTCTCCCTTTCTTTGATGAAATGTCCCCACCAATCAACCAACAAAATATCTCTTGCGAAAATTATAAGATGATTCCAATCCTTGTAACATAAACTTCCAAAACCATCATATTTCTTGATTTGATGATTTTATGAGAAGACATTCATTTAACTATTTGTAAAATTTTGATAGAGTGAATCCTCCCATCATAACAACTTAATAGAAGAAAACTTCTAATATTTATATAAACACTTATAAACACTTAAAATCAGAGTTGTCTATATATCCCCAAAACATCTATACACAACACAGAATTCTTATTAAAGGATACATAACACATGTTCACATCTTATCATGTCCTTACAACAAGAAGTCAAATTTGTTGGAGATGAAAAAGGCTAGGCACCATAGAGATGCAACAGTTAAAAAAATCAAATTTGAGAGGCAAGTTGAAATCCTAGGCCTGGTAGGCCTCATTAGGGTGTTGGCATTTAAGCCAACATTCCACTGAAATACAAGTGACAGGTCAGTCTTTGAGGAGCATGGATTCTTTCATTCTCTAGATGTTTGGTTGGCTGACGAGAACTTTTCCTTTATTCCACGTGGAGACCACGTGAACAGAAAAGAGAATCTATTGACTCTGTAGTGCTATGCTTTTTACTGCACTGTGTTGGGAGTAGTACTCACCAGTAACCTGTCTCTCTTTCTCAACTCTTCTCAAGTGGAGACAGTATTTTACGTCACTGTCTGACGGAACGCCGTAAACGGGGTGACAGTCTGTTCTAATCATTAATACCCAACACCCTGTACTAAGATTTCTGCCCTTAAATGTTTGAAAAAAAGATGCATTTAGCACACTGATCAACAGATAAGTGTACCTATACAGTGATTTCCACTGTCAGGCTACCTAACAATAGTTCCAATCATTCAATTCAAGTTAATATTTGTAAAGAAAATATCTAGAGTAAATAAATGGAAGTAAATAATATTTGAATAAATTATTTTAGATAGAAGAATTAGGACAGGAGGAATCTGTATAGGGGTGGATATGATATGATCATGTAAGTCAATTTTAGTGTTAGAGAGGAGATTGAAAAGATTGTGACAAACAACTATTATTCAAAATTTAATATTAGATTTGAGACGAACAAATTGAGATAACCATGTTTTATAAATTTTGAAATTGTATGTGAATCTGGGTCAATCTCCTAGATGTAGATCTAATACCCACATCTGCAATTTGGATGTAAATGGTGTGGTTTTGTTTTTTTTCTTATAAATCCCACCCTATTGTTTTTAAATCTTCTGTAACTGCAAACAAGTTTCCCTTAGGCTTATAACATATAATGAAAGACTTGGTGTTGTTGAGAAACATCGTTGGAACTTGCTATGTTAAGTGTGGGAGACAACTTGTTTCCTTCCTTTTGTCTTAGTTAGGAAGACAACAAGCAACAAATACAACTGACAATTGATGCTATTGTAATTATGCTAAGTGCTTCAACCTTGAGCAATGGATGTTGGATAGAATCAATGCAAGACCTAGTTTTTGGCATTTGTTGATGCAATGAGCTTATGCAACTGATGCAAAAAATTGAGTAGTGACTACTAATTTATTCTTTGTGATAGATAGATGTGAAGGGGTTATCTTAATGATCCATGCTCCTAGATGCTTCTCCTCATGAAATAACCTAAGGGATGATGTCCTTTTATACTTGTCATATGCATACAATTTGAAAGTTTTGGCATAAAAAATGATGAATAACGATAGTTGGGTTTGAGTAGACCCTTATTAAATTTGAATTTTGAAGAAGTGGGCCAATCTCCCACATGCAAATCAAACCTGGGTAAATATTGCACTTGAGTTTTAAACCTAAGAAAAGAAATGTAGATATGAGAATTGAATTTTTTTTTAGCATAGAGAACTTATTGTTTGTAAATGTCAATTTGAGTTCAAGGTCGATAAAACTATCAAATCAATCAAAATCATGTGCTAAGACAATATATTTTTAACTCTTCCTTACATCATTTCATAAATAATTGGAGGGCCTAATAAATAGTTAAAAAGTAAAAATTTGAAAATTAAAAAAAATTATATTGATCCCTTAATTCCTTGAAGGTAAAAAATTAGCTTAACGGTTGGTAACCCCACTTCAAAGTATGATTCATTATTAAACTACATAACCAAAGTTAACGGTGTGGAGATTAGTAGGACCTAATTTTTTAGTAGTGACTTGTAGATTTTGGATGGAAGAAAAAGTTCCAAAAATATTTTTCCTCAAAAGTTAAGAATTTAAAAAGAAATTATTCTATACAATATTTTATTGGGTAAAGTGCAATAAAATTATGCTTACTAAGTCACAATAGTGGGGGAGTTGAGTATTATAGAGGTAGTTTAAAAGTGATGTATAAGTAAGGTTGTTCCTTTAGCTAACAATTATTTGGTCAGCATAAACTTTTATGCTAAATATATAGAGGTGATGAAATTGGGTTTTTCCTTTTTATATGTTCATTTTCTCACATGATAAAACAAACGGTGAACAAAAAGCTTTGCATAAACATCCACAAGTTAATAAATTAAAGATTATTAAAGAGAATGAATGATAGCTATATATATGAAGACCTTTACATGAAAGAAACAACATTAATTTACTAAGACATTTACATGAAAGAGATAACACTAATTTATTGAGTTCATCTTTACATATAAACACTATAAAAATTCATTAACTCAATGGCTTCAACTTGACATTTACATGGAAGAAACAACACTAATTTATTGAGTTCATCTCTACATATAAACGCTAAAAATTCACTAACTCGATGACTTCAATTTTGCATATGAACACCATGAGAAGGATTGTCAAAGATGAAAATTAGAATGAAAAATAAAGAACCTTACAACTCAAATGCCAATCAATGAGAGGATATGTTTATTCATTCTAGTGTGGTTGACATCTAGAAGCCCATCAACCAGGGCTTAAATTTGATGGCCGTATGACTGTATTCAAAGATTTTTGCTTTAAAATAAATCAAAATTTTAGAAAGACTATATCATGTGAAAGGGGAGATTCTAAACAAACCATAAAAAATTATAAAGAATTATAGTTAAATATTATCTAATTTATGATAAATTTCTTAAATAAGACAGGTCTTGACCTTTGAAGAGCAACTTTGAATGGATAACCATCACAAAAAATTTCTTGACAAGTAGGATCAAACATCAAATATAGGTCATATCATCAACATGCAAAGGTAATGACAATGACTTTTTAACCAAATTGATATATCTAACCTTCCATAATTTATCTATTTAGATAGAAGATTATTTCTATAATTTTTAACTTTTGTGATATATTTCTTAAACTTTATTTAATTGTCTTTAAAACCACATATAAATAGTATAAAGCACATAAAATTAATTTTATATAAAATTATATTCAATAGAGTTATTTTTTAACAATAAATGATACAAGAGATATGAGATTTTTATATTTTATTGTATTTGAATTAGAATGTTTTTGATAAAAATTGTGTAAGCTTTTTTGAAACAATATTTTTAAATCAAATTCTATGATTTATCATTGAGATAAGACAAAAATATGCTTCTCCCAAAAAGTGTGTAAGATTTTTTAAATCATCATTTTGGATCAAATTCCTTACCTCATAGGGAGTTTGATCCAAAATCATTCAAAAAATATTTTTTGCCTCATTCTCATGATGGATCATGGAATTTAATCCAAAAATGTCCATTCAAAATATATTTGCCTCATCCCAATAATAAATCATGAAGTTTGATCCAAAAATTTAATCTAAAATAGGGGCGAGGACCCAGTAGTTGAGCTCGCCTCATCCCAATAAAAAATCATGAAGTTTGATCCAAAAATTTTACAACAGCTTACTTGGCAAGGCCCCTTCTTATAACTAAGGTTTCAGGGCCACATCATCAAATATGATGCCACATCAACACGTTTTTTTGTTGAGGTGTCAAATAGTTCCCCCCAAAAAAGGTGGACCAATAGGTGTGCATTAAGTCATGTTTTGTTGGTGCGCTGATGTGGCATCACATGATTGGTTGCTTTTTAAATCTAATGAGCACATTTTGTTCAATTATAAGTACTTATAGTAACACTAACAACCTTAGAATCACAACTACTAGTGCTAAACTTTTAAAAATATTGAGCCTTAAATACACAAATACTATCACACCTATTGGAACATGCTCAGCAATTGGGTCCTCTCCCCTATCTTACACAATTTTTACCAAAAACGTTCTAATTCAAATAAATGATATTATATTGATAAGAATACTTCTGATTTTAACTGTGCATGAGTTATTTGCCATTTGCAGTTAAAACCAAAAACACTCTTATCAATATCTAAATCTTATTGTTGATATTATATTTTTATTTATTTTGATTAATATAAAAGTATGGCTTTGTGAGAAAAAAACAGAGCGTTGATGATGTCAATCCATCCCCACATCTTAAAGAGTAAATTTCTCTCCCTCACTAAAGAAAATGATATATGTCTTGCCCCCACAATCAACAACAAGATCTATCCTCGTACAATTTCAGAAAAGAAATGCAAGCATACATGTAGTCATTAGCTGCCAAGGACAAAAGCCACTGCACTCAACAACAGGAGGTAAAAGCACTCATTCATGCCAATGACAGATGAGTTGTTTTCATGTCCAAAACTAGACAAGCAAGCCCATTAAGTTGCCCACACCAACATACCAATAAAAGTCCTATAATTGTCATGCCATAAAGCATGCAGTTCTTGGTTGGCCAGCATTCACGAGCTCCAAACAAAATCCAAAAGAGCCTTGATATGATGTGACTTGTAAGACAAGAACTATCCTTTATTACTTTTAGCTCAAGCATTGCCCATCCATGCACAGTAAAAGTAACTGTAACATGGATTGAGAGCTTTAAAGAAGCGTGTATTTCACTCAAAGACCTTTAATTTCAATTCTTCTATTAGCTCTTTAATCATATGGTTTGAACCTGATGTTTTAAGTGGCCCAAATCCATATTGTCCAAGCATTTTGTCCTTGAAAAGGGTGAAAGGAGGGCAAGTGCTCTTCATAGGAGAAACACATTGTTTTCTGCTTTACTGGACACACATGTTGGCATCAATAAAAGTCAAACATGTGAATGGAAAGCTTTGGTTCCCAATCGTCGTCTTTTAACTGTAGTTCATGGAATACAGTGGCTAGATTGACGACACATTAGAGATTAGGTGCCATTAGATTGGTAAAGTTTTTTTTAATTTTTTTTTTTTTCACATACATTGGTAAAGTTATCATGAGCATCCTCACTTGAATGCTTAATATGTAAGGTACATTCCTTGAAACTTTTAACAAACGACATCAACAGAATATTGAGGGGATTAGGTATAGTGTTCAATTCAAAGGTTATACTCTTGAATGGTGACCGAATAGGATAGAGCTCTACTTAAAAATTATCGAGTTTAATGGTCAAACAGTCAAAAGTAATTTTACACGCCATCTGCATCAAAAAATAGTAAATATTTGTCTTGTTTTTATTGGCCAAAATTTATCTTTGACCATTGAACATGCTGATGTTTAAGAACAACCATAGGAGAGAGGAAGGGAGAGGAGATGACTTATGGTTGAGAAAATATGATATTCATGAGAATATAGAGTATTGGATAGAAATAATTAGATTGTATATAGATATTAGTATTTCTGTCTTTTTCTTAAGTAGATTATGATATGATACATATTAGCATTTCTTTTCTTTTGGATTATAACATGCTAAGTAAACATATATCTAAATTAGAAGTTGTCTTTCACCTAAATTGTCATAACTAGGGAGAACCAGTGCATCAAAGTCATTCAAGAGTTGAACCTAGCCTCAATCGTACCTCTAAGAGATTTGAACCTTGGTGGATGGTGTAATGAAAGAACATACCATTAAATCGTTTTTTTTTATTAGATGGTAAAAGTGGGTTTTTGAAGGGGCCCAAATCCCTTTACAAACATTTGAACATAATCATTAGTGAATCCCAACAAGTAGCAAAGAGACTACAAACATGGGTGAACAAAAGAGTCTACCAACAAAAAGGTTGCAAACCAGTAGCAAGAGACATGACACAAACAACAAAAATCTAGCTAGAGAACAACAATAAAGTATATTGTAAAGAAGAAGAGAGAACATTCAATGTTTCAACAACATCCCACTCATCATTTAGGAACTTCAAATGGACATCAACCAAATCCATATCCATCTCAACTGAGCCAACTACATTCTTTTTCCTTTGGCTTCTAATTCTTTTGCTAGGACCAACTTCAAATAGACTCCCCTTTTTTCAGCTTCTACAGACCGAAGAGTCCATTAAAATGGGAATTCATCAAGTCATTTATGGAATTTAACAAGTTGTTTGGAGCTACTAAGCTCCAGAGTACTCTAGCTTCCATCAATTGCTTCCTTCATTGTATCCCTCAAATAGATTTCGTTCATATTTGGTCTTCCTCTTTTAGCTTCCGCACCTATGCCAACTAATCTCTTAAGAGTTTCTATTTGTCCTCAAACATGATTGATCACTAATTTGCTTTGTATTTGTGAGAGGAGACAATTTATGCTCCTCTAATTGGACCAAAGAGCAAGGGATAACTTCATCTTCTTCTAGATCTTTGTATTTAATAGCTTCCCTTCTTTGCTTACCTACTCTAGGGCTTGATTCCTCCTTTTCTATTTTGTCCTTGCCTATTGAAGGAGGGTTGTTTGTAGGCTAACCCTTCCTCATAGGTTTGAATTCTCCTTCTTCCAAGGTCAATCTCTTTGATTCACTTCTAGCATCTTCCCCCTTCCTACTATTATTACAAATATCTCTCAAATCTAGAATCTCCTTGCCTTGGGACTCTATATCATGAAAATAACTACTCCTCTCAACTTCTCCAAATCATACTTTAGCTTCTTCTTTAAAGAGTGATCCTCCCCTTGATGAGGATTGTACTCAAATATGTCTATAATTCCAAACTCTCTTTGAAGATCTCACTCAACTTCTCTATTTTCAAATTCCTAGATTATTATCTTATCCTTCCTTTGGTCTGAGACAACTATCTCTTTCCCTTCCTAATGTAAATTTGCCTCATTTTTTTCCTTCACTCTCCAAAACTTAAGATTACTCCTATTGATCGAGCAATATTTGGCAAAGTGGCCTAATTTATGGTAATTTTAGCAACCAAAAGAGGAGTCCTCATATTCAATATGTTGCACCCCATTGCCAAATTTTGAGGACAAAAAGTTAGAAGATAAAAGGTCTTTATCCACTCTACATTCACACAAAATCTTGCATAAACAAGATGTTTTCTAGATTTGGTAACTACATCAAAAGCTAAGAGTTGGACGAATAATTTAGTTATTCCCATCATAACTTCATCCTCCCGATACTCCAAAGGCAAAGCCAAATGCTTAACCTAGACAGGGACCATGTTTATATTCTCCCTCTAAGGATCAAAACCCAATTTTCATTTTTTTTAGGAAAAGCCTTATTTTACCCAAAAACCAAGGTCCATCCAAGAGGGTTTGAACATAGTCCTCATGATTAAAAAAAGAGATCAAGGAAAAACCTTTAGCCATAGTTGAGATCCCAACTTGGCTAAACAATTTCTATTTTCTCTAAGCACATATTCTAACTAAATGATTTAGTTATTCCCATGATAACTTCTATTATGTATGGAAAAGATGAATGAAGAAGACTAGCATGCTTACTAGATCAAACCCTCTTCCACAATAACATTCAAGGACAAAACTGAGCCAAATCACTACCAAATGGAGGTGGACTTAGCTATAGATTTTGTACTCAAGGGTGCTATGGAAAGATTTGATTTAATCAAGCCTTTTATCAAACGCTAGGTCAATTAATGCACTAAACCCTAGATTTGCAAAGATCTCATTATAATAGGAGATATGCAACAAATAATCAGAAACCAATTTCACAAGAGTGATCAGGAAGATATCAGAACTTGTGTCCCAAAAGACAGAATGTCAGAGGAGTATTTCAAAGGTGCTTAGGTCCTAAAATTTGGAATTTCTAGAAACTGTAAACTGGAGAAATGATGTAGAGATTGTCTTGATTCCAGATCTGATGTTAGCTAAGGCAGAAGGATAGTTTCAAACATGCCCAAGTCTTCTATAGAGGAATATTTCCAAAATGTTGTCAGATCCCAAAACCCTTATTTTTACTTAGCCTTCCCGTGTCTTCACTTTTCTAGATCTTGCACCTGTAACCTGCACACAAGAAGAAAAGGGGTTTGGAGGCTATGGTGTTTAGGGACTTGCCTCAGTCAAATCCAAAGATAGCATTCAAGCTTCCCAACACCATTGTTTGATAAAGAGAGTGTGCCCTTTCAAGGAAGAGGCTAAATAGAAATCAATAAGATGAAATAAAATGATGAACACAAATGATATCACCTATGTGATGAAACCCTTAAGAGGATGAATGCTCTTCAACTCATAAGGAGAGATAGATGACAACTTCAAAACCTGCAACAACACACAATGACAATACAAATCTGCTCTAGAATCACAATAAATGCTTTGAATGCTCTTTACTCCAATGTGTTATCCTTGAATTATAGCTCACTCAATTCATGGGATAACCCCTATGAAACTTGTACGTTTTGTGGCCCACATCCTCTAAGCATGCAAATCGAGACATTTTTGCATCATCTCAAGCGTGGCTTGATCCCTCAAAGAATCTCTTTGATTTTCAATCAAGGTTCATTTTAAGTATTTTGTCATTTTTAGTTTTTCCAGGTGTTAGTCATTTTTGCATACTGGGTTGCAAATGCAGAAAAAATATTTGCATTTGCATGACATTTGTCAATGCAAAAACAAAATTTACATTTGCACATAGGATGTAATTGTCTCCTATGCTGGCACACTTGACATTAATGGTGTTTTTAATGAAAGATTTTCTAAATCTTTATTTGCTTTATATTTGTTTTTCTTCTCTCTTTCGTCACTTTTTTTTGTTACTCTGCGTCAATTGCTTTTGCTCCAACTGTGCCCTAGTTTCCTGAGATCATCTCGAGTGGTTTTTTGTGAAAAACTTTGACTTGAGTTTGTTTTCACACAAGAATAGGTATGTCAGTGGTGTTTCTTTTTCCTTTTCTGTGTTTTACACTTAATTCCTTTGTTTTTTGTAATGCTTAAACATTTCCTTTTAAATGTTTAGGTTCTGTGTTTGTTTTAAAACCTAGGTTTTTTTCATTTTTCTTTTTCCCTTAGCACCGAGTGTTTCATTGTTGGTTACCTTTATTTTGCATCTTAAAACCTAGGGGTTTTGTTGTAAAGGTGTCGTCTTGCTTGAGAATCATTTGATCATGCATTGTTCGGAGGTCAAACTCTAAACAATGTCATTTTTGCTTTTTCCTTTGTAACTATCAGTTATGCAGGATGGAGTGCGGGTTTTGGAATCTGCACAACATCCTGTCTTAGGATGTTGGGCATATTTTAAACCCCACACTCCATCCGAAGGGTGAGACCTTTACTTTGGACCTACACTCAAGACATCTCGCGTCAGATGCAATGTGGGTTATGGACTTGCATTACATCCAGCTAAGGATATTATGCGGAGTTCATAATCCGCATTGCATCCTTATCCCTTTTTCTTATTTCCCAAGACAAATGTCTTGTAGAGTTTAAACTCCGCAAGAAATTTTTGTTTTGCACAAACTTTAAAACATATGCTGATTGAGTTTTAAAATCCAACTTTCACTTTGATCTACCCCAAATATGCACATCAGAGTTTAAAATCTGATGTGCATACCAATTTTCTCCAAGTCCTTCCTAACATATCAATTGGACTTTAAACTTCGATTGACATATGTTTACCTATGCGTTGAGAAATGCAGGTTGGAGTTTAAACTCTGACCTACATCTGAAAAAGAAAAATTTTTCTAACACTGGTAAACTTGAAAATGATACTCCAAGGGGAGATTTTTCCCAATCTAGCAAGTGAATGTTTTTGAGCATGGAGGTGACATGTTTTCCCAAAGTTGCACATAGGCGGATTGTATGAGATTTTTCTAACTATGAGAAATTTCTCTAAAAATCAATTTTTTGTAGTGCATTAACCAGATGTCAAAATCATCTCCAAAGAAGAAAATGAAATACAAGTTCCAAGGTGTTGTCCCGGCTACTTTAGTTGAGTCAAATGTGGATGAGATCAAAGACATAGAGATTGGGCATGTTAACATGTCTAAATTTTTGGGAAGGTTGAACCAACAACCATTGCCCTCAAACATGCAATGCATTCTAGACAGTGACATCCACTTGGTTTCCACTTTTCCAGTGTCAACTCAAAACCCTGATTTTGTCTTGGCTATGGCATTGAAGTTCGATAAGGATAATCAGAGCATATCAGAAGCTCATGGAAATGTAATTATTCAACTAGATGTTAACTTTTTTGACTCAGTATTGAGTTGTCCTGACATTGAGGACTATGCTAACCTCACCATTGAAGAGGCACATAAATATTACGATACATACATTGAGAAATGCAAAAGGGTTATTAACACTAGATGGCTCAAAACTCCTCATCCTACCATATCAAGATGGCCAAAGAGCATCTTTAGGAGTGAGTTCATCGAGGAAGTTGGTGATCTCATTACCCTTCTTAGCAGGGTAAAAGGCCTCTCAACATCAAATGTCTTTCAAGACTAGATGTTTCAATACATTCATGTCATTAGAAAAGGGGAACAAAAAATATGGTGGGGTCAACAAATTAGTGATTCCATATGTGAACAGTAATCTATAGTATCAACAACATTGAAATTTTATATGACTTCATATCTGGTATATGCTGCTGCATCTATGAAACATTTTCTAGGGCTAACATGTGAAGGTGATAGAAGAGTAATTCTTGTGTATCAATACTACCCCCAACTCACCCTGATAGAAAGCATCAAGCATTTCAGGAGAGTGAATGATCCCTTTTTCTATCACCACATATGCTTGCTAGAGAAGGAACTCAAGAACAAGAGAGTATTAGATCAAGCATGGGAATAGGTGAAGAAGTTTGGGTGCATTTTCTTGCAATTCCCTTCTTTCACGTATGTCAGAGTAGGTTGTTTCAGTGAGAAGCCATACATGCTTCCCAGGTACCCAGGAGACAAATTAATCTTGATGGAGTTATGTAGGCAAGTGGTGGATGTGCATATCAAACAAGCTGGCTCACATCGAGGTGGTTTCAAATTTTAGTTCCAGATTGGAAGGTATGGTATTTCTACAACTCCAAGAGCCAAATCTATGGAGACTAAGTTGCATTTGGTTACTTTGAAAAGCTACAAGAGAAGGAAAGACTTCAACTATCGAGGTATGAAGAATAAGCTCAAAGGTAACTATACGCATGTGCACATGGTTGAAGATATCTAGACAGATTGTAGAACTGATGAACATGTAAGAAGGATGGATTACAATAGGCTCTCTCTTGACCAAATGAGAAATTTCCAATTGGTTGATGTTCCAAAAGATATGCAGGATGAGGGAGACATAGTAGAGGCTATGTACATGGGCAACAAGATTGCTGACACCCCTTTACCTGCTATTCAATGGTCTCAAAAAGAGATGACTTTTGTGAGACAAAGATTCCAAAAAATTCTTGCAAACATGAATGTGTGGTTGATAAAGAAAGGTATCAAATTGAAGCCCTTCTTAATAGGTTTAGAGGAGCAAACATAAGTATCTCCAGGAAAGAAGGAGGAATTGAGAACTAAGAATAAGGAAGATACCCCTTCAAGTGATAAGAGACTGAAGTTTGTTTTCAAAATAGGAGATAAGGGGAAATGAAAGGAAAAGGAAAGAACATCTGTACAACAAGATGTCGAGCAAGAAGAGACAATAGAAGAAGAGTCACAAGAATAACAAGACAATCCACAAGCTGAATTTGCTCAAGTGCCACCTCATCCTTCCCATTCTATGGTTTTAGATGCACAAACTCCTGCAACTCCTGCAATATCAAGTGCACAACAATCATCAATTATTCTAGATAATCCTTTATCACCAACACCAAGTGTGTTTATCCATTATGTGAATTCTTCCCCTTCAACACTTGAAAATTGGTCTGTGTTTGATACACTATTGGACAATGTTGATAATATTTTTATTCCTCTTTCTTCCATGCCTAGTCTTTCTGATGTTCCTATGTCTTTGATTGATTCAATCTCTTAGTCAGATTTTGAAAAGTTCTTAGGTTCATATTCTACTCAAGTTGACACTAATGTTAACCTTTCAGCTGTGCAAACTCAAACACCATCACTTGTCACGCATACCCCACTTGTGTCAGTATCAGTGCAAGATTCTCCCATTCCACCAAAATCACAAGAACCTATAGTTCCACCCATGTCCACTCAAACCACGATTGTAAAAATAAGAGGTGATACATTTGTTCTTCCATCGTGGCTTATGCCACAATAGCCCAAAAGAAAGAAGCAATTTGTGTCACCCAATAACTTTGATTTCGGTCAGTTAGTTCCAACAAAGTCGAAGGCAACCAAAAAGGCCAAGACTTTGTCTAGCATTTTTGTCGATGAATCAAGAAACAAATTTTTAGAGATTGTTGTTCCTTCATATGACAAAAGTATCATAGACTTTGAAAATCCTAATTATGTCATAACTAGAGTTGATCTGGGTAAACAAATGCATGAGAGTGTAAGGAAGACCTTCTAGCACAATTGAATTCCTTACTAGATAGATATGACAGGGACAAAGCCTTAAAGGACCAGCTCAAAGTGTAGGTTGATCAGTTGAAATCAGTGCTTCTTAAAATAACTCAGTCATCCAAATAGGTTGAACCTGTTGGCACAAGCACAAGTAATGAAGCTTTTCTAAAAGCTGAAAGAATTAGTGCAAAGGGTCAGGTAGTTGATGCTTGGATCAACAGAGTGCTTGCCCAAGGTTCATTATTTATAAAGTCATCCATTGAGCTCTATGACAACGTGGGAAAAGTTGGCAAAGAAATCAATCAAACACTTGAGATTCTTTCTCAAGACATGCAACTGATTGAACAGGATGTTGATTCTTGGAACAAGCTACAGGATTTCAAAATTGAAGTTTTGATTGAGCATGGGGTCATTCCCAATAGGAGAAAGTATGTGGAGTATCAAAAGGCCATGATACACAAAAAGGATATTATTGAAGGCCTGATACTCGATTTGAAAAAAGATCTGGAGAGGGGAGAAAACAAGGCTCAAGATATTTCAAATGAGCTGGCGGAGCTACCATGTCATATGCTTGATGAAAACCAATAGACACTCCATGAGGATGCAATCATTAAAGAGTTCACCAACCTAGTGCAAACATAAGTTGAAACAAAAGTCTTTTCATTGGATTCACTTGACAGATTGATGGAGTTCTAGATAACTCTGAATAGGCTGCAGAAAATACTGAATAAGCACAAGAGCATGCCTAACACTCTCACCGATTCCATCACTTGGGTGCTTATTATCTCCAAGCATACACCAGGGCCTGATAATAATGAAGTCCAGGCTACTATGAAAAGATATGAAGAATTCCTGGAGAAAGATCAAGATGATGAAGTGTCCAAGGACACTTAGATATTTTCCATGCTTTGTAAATTGTAGTTGACAAAATCCATGTCATTTTGTAAAATTAGAATACATGGAGTTGTGAGATAGAGTCATAAGTCAATTAGAACTCTGCTTTTGAATAAGTCAAATTAGTTGTAGATTTCCTATTTTTTCTCTCGGCCTCTCCCTATAAATAAAGAGAGCCTCTTATGTAAATATTATCTTTTTTAGTTATTGAAGCGAAACGTTGTTGAATTGAAGAGCATTTTGAGACTTTGTGTTCAAGATGTAAATCATAATTTTATCAATAATAAGAAAAGCAAGTGGGCATTCAAACTTTGTTTTGGAATAAACTTGTGGTACATTGGAGATGTTCTTATGTCTTTTCCTTTGCACTTTCTTATGCAATTGATCAAATTGTAGTGTGAGTTTATGTAATCTGGGAGATGGTCTAAAGCTGATTTTGGAGTCTTTGTGCTACAATATTATCTTTGGAGTTTATGTTTTATGTTCGTGAGTTGAAGATATTAGAAGAATTTGAGCTACTAGTTATTTTCTGTGTTCATTAATCTCTTGATAGCATACGGTGGAGACTTTGGGCTGCACTTTATTCTATACGTTTCCAACTTCAAGTCAGCGAAAGAAGCAACAAAAGACTTTGTACTTTTGTGGGTTTCTTGGTTATTTCACTTTGGTATCATTTTGAGTATTCTTACATTTATTCAATCTTGATATTGGTTATTATTGTTCCAGCAAGTGGTTTTTAAGTTTATTATACATTGTGAGGATTAAGAAGAAACATCTTTTTCTGAAAAAATAAAAATAGATGATATGGCACCATCCATAGGTTAGTTTTTAATGTACATAAATCTAGTTAAGTATTTGTTGATTGTAGTGAACAATAAGAAGGGAGCCTCCCCTTTCTGAGAGGAGAGATTAAATCTCATTGTACTATGGTTGATATAACCATTTTGTTCTCAGATAGTTGATAACAAAATATTCACCCAACAGTTTTTGGTGACTCTACTGGAGACCAAGCACGCAACCAAGAGCCTCTCACCTTTGGTTGAAGTATATCGGCCTTATTGTTTGTAATAGTTTTGTTGTTTCTGATTTATTGTTTGTTAAGACTGCACTCTAGCAGAAACAAGGTACACACATAGCAGAAGAGCTCAAGGATTTGTAGATCATGTTTTTGAATTGATGCAACAACATAACTTCAATCTTTTGACTACACAAATGAGATCACCTCTTTTGCATACAAGGAGTTTTTCTCCTACCAATGCCAGATCTCCTATATCGAGTGAAGCTTCTAGTGCTCATAGAGTTCTACCTATCACACCAGTTCAAAGGTTTGTTATTCCTCCATTCAACCAAGGAAAAATGACTACTCCAGGACTATGGGGTAATGCCTTTGGGCCACTGAATTTGACTCCACCAGCACATGTACTACCACAGGGTTCACGTAAGAACTTTCCCAAGTTCTACGATGATGGTAAGCAACACCCTAATGAGCATATTGCAGCTTTCTATATTGCATGTGGTGTTCTCAGAGTGGAACATGAAGATGTATCCATAAGGTTGTTTGTTGAAACACTTCAAGGAGTGGTTGCCAATTGGTTCTATCATCTTCCATCAAGAACCATTACTGCTTGGAATATATTTTAGGACAAATTTGAATCAAGGTTCAAACCAGCTGAAGATGCACATTACTTATTGGCTTGGCTTACCCAGATGAAAAAAGAGCTACAAGAACCTATGCGTGAATTTATAGCTAAATTCAATAAGATGACAAATAGAATTTCAGTTACTGCTCAACCGACAGTTGAAAATCTAAAATATTTTTTCATCAACATTCAATTGCCTGAGGTAAGTTTTCTCTTGCGAAGGGTAAATCCAGTTGATCTCGTAGCTGTCCAAAGTCTAGCTACTAAGATTGAAGATGATCTAATCCTTGATGGAAAAATAAGAAAAGATTAAAATAGCTCCAAAGGGCAGACTTCTTCAAATGCACCTTCTACTAGTACCATAGATCCCATGGTACAAAAGCTAGCCAACAAGTTGTTGGCTGTCAAAAAGTAGATGTCCCAGAGTTTTTCCATTCCCTCCTATAAGGACATTCCAAGAAGAACTTTCCCAAATGCTCCTAATTATCAAGGTAATGCTGCAAGGAATCAAAACCAAAATAGGCTTCCTCCACCACAAGGAAGGCTTGCTTTGGAAGCACCATCAGTGAATGTAGAAGTGGGTTATTATGAATCAGAGCAAGACAATCTACACCAATCAGAACATGATCAGAAAGATGATGCTAGCCTCTTCACGGAGGGTGAAGAGGAAGTAGCTGGCGACTCTAACATTGGGTTCTTGAACTTTGAAGATGAAACAAAACAAGAAGAAGATGCCTATAGCGAATCTTATGTTATTTTTACTTGGTCCTAGAATCAATTGAATCATTAATAGCCAACTAATAAATGAAATTCAAAAGAAGATCATTTACCTGCAATCTCCATTGCTAAGAGGGCCACTCCTTTACCTTTTCAACCAAAGGACACAACAAGAAATAGGAAAGTAAGTACATCAGATCCTCTCGCTTCATCTTCTGTACCTAGGACCAATACCTCAAAAGTAAAACCTCAAGGCAAGAACATTTCATCATCTATAACTAGACCCTATCAATCCTTTGACATTATAGATCATGTTGGAAGAAGACAAAAATTCAAATGACAGAGGTCAAATACCTTCAAGATAATCTTGATCAGTTTGATAGATTAGCTAAATTTGTCAAGAGTAAAGTTGCCCCTAATGGCCAAGATTCTCCTAGACACACCCCGGTGGCTCCTAAAACAAAATCTTCCCAAAGCAACCTAGTTTCAACTCCTTCCTCTATTACAAGGAAAAATATAACCTTTTTATATCTCCTTGCTTGTTAACGACCATAAACTCAGTAATTAGATCATAGATTCAGGTGCTTATGATAATGTGATGCCCACCAACGTAACCAATGCTCTAGGATTAACATTGACAAAAACTTTTGGTCATTGTTTCTCCATGGAGACCAAGCAAGTGCCCCTCATAGGGTAGATTCAGGATGCATAGTTCAGATTCACCGCTTTCCCCAAAAAGAGAATCAAAATGATAGTCTTGGTAGCTGATGTCCTAGCCTCATATGGGATATTACTAGGATGAAATTTCTATAAGGATGTTGGTAGAGAGATCAACCTGGATTGGTTGGAAGCTAGAATACCTATCAAAGGTATTATGCAAAAGCTTCTTACAGAAAGAGAGTCCAAATACACCATGACAAAATCTGAAGATCCAAACGCTCATATTTTGTTTGATTCTTTTGGAATGGGCACATATTTTTTGAAAACTGATGAAGTTCTTGAGTCCTCTGATGAAGATTCAAATGAGGATCTCATAACAGATGATTCTTTCTCTTCAACTGAAGAAAATCCAAAATTTGAAACTGTAAAGATAGAAAGTTTAGATGATGTTTGGACTTTGGAATTTGATGGTAGTTGCTCTTCCACTAGATCTGGAGCAGGAATAGTCCTCATATCCCCCAAAGGAGAAATTTCCCCATTTTCCTTCAAATTGCAATTCAACAATACCAACAACACTACTGAGTATGAGGCTTTGTTGTTAGGAATGGATGTTGCAAAAAACAAGGGAGTCAAAAATCTTCATGCACAAGGTGATGCTGAGATGATTGTTTGCCAGGTAAGGAACCTTTACCAGTCAAAGAATGAAAGGCTAAGGCATTACCGCAATCGAGTCTGGGATTGCATAAAAGATTTTGATGCTTTCAACATTTCTATTGTTCTAAGGGAATACAATGACAGCAGATTCTTTGGCTATATCAACTACTCTTATGGTCCCACATAAGGATTTCAAGGGGATTAAATATACCATTGAGTTGGTTTTCTGACCAAGTGTCCCAGATAATTCTACCCACTAGAAAATCTTCAATAGTGATGATCAAATCATCGCCTTCTTGGAGAAGACAAAATTTTTTAGTGATTTGTACTTCAAAGGAAGTGACACTCCTTTCCGAGAATTTGTTTCTGAAGTAGATCCATAAAATGGTGAATAAATATTGTAGCTAAAGGGGAATAAGATTCCTAAAGGTTTGGTTTCTCTTGAGAAACTTTTTGATAAGCATTATCTCTATATCAAACGTCAACAACAATCCGGTTCAGAGTCATCAACTGCAGTTGAGCAAGTCAATTTGGGTATGGAAAGTGATCCCAACATAGTTAATATTGGGAAATGTTACACATCGGAAGATTTTGTAACACTTTTACGTTAGCACATTGATGTGTTGTCTTACCCATATGATGACTTGAAGTCTTTTCATCCTAAAGAAGTCCAACATGAGATTCCTCTCAAGACAGGATCTCTGCCTCACAAGCAAAATCTAAAAATCTTAGGTACCATTCTTATTGAGATTCAGAAAATGCTCAATGCCAGAATAATTTTTACTATCCATCATTCAACATGGATAGCCAATATTGTTCTAGTGAGAAAAAAGAATGGGGAAATCCGCATTTGTGTGGACTTTCAAAATCTGAATCAGTCATCTTTAAAAGATAATTACCCATTGCCGGTAATGAATCAAGTCCTTCAAATAATGATTGGTTCAGAAATGTTGTCTATGTTAGATGACTTCTCAGGATACAATCAGGTGGAGGTTAGTGAAGAAGACCAACATAAGACTACTTTCACCACTCCATGGGTTACTTTTACATATTGCAGAATGCCTTTTGGACCGATCAATGCTGGCACTACTTGCCAAAGAGCAATGGACCTGGCATTCCGTGATGAAATGGGTAAGTTCATTATTGTTTACCTCAATGATCTAACCATATTTTCTAAGAATTATTTACATCATGCTCATTACTTATGGCAAGTTCTTGAAAAATGTCATCGGCATGGTATTTCACTCAATCCCAAAAAAAATCTATTTTTGGGATAATAGAAGGTAAGCTTCTTGGGCACATTGTGTCTAAAGAAGGTATAAAAATTGATCCTGAGTGGGTCAAATCTATCCAGGGTCTTACTTTGCCTTCAAGTAAGACAACAATACACTCCTTCAAGAAGGTAAATTTTCTACAAAGGTTTGTTCCAGAGTTTGCAGAAAAGACTCATCATATCATTGATATGATGAAGGGGAAGTCTACCTTCCGATGGAGTGTAGAAGGAAAGAAGCTTTTAATGATATCAAGGAAGAAATTGCACATGATTCAGTCTTGGTCTACCTGGATTACACTAAGGATTTCATTATGTATAGCTATGATTCTAAGCACACTCTATCGGCCATCTTGGTACAACAAAACAAAGAAGGCATCGAATCTCCAATTGCATTTATGAGTTGTCCTTTGAAGGCTCATGAACTCAAGTATTCAGTAATGAAGAAGCATGCCTATGTTGTGGTCAAGACAATCAAACATTTTAGGTATTACATTTTGAACTCCCACACAATTGCATTAGTCCCCGATTCAATAGTTAAGTCTATCTTAACTCAGCAAGAGTTTGGGAGTAAGAGAGGTAACTAGATTGTTAAGATCCAGGAGTATGATTTGTATATCAAGCCCACCAAGTTGGTTCATGGGAAAGGCTTATGTCAGCTTATTGCTGATAATGTACCAAAAGAAACATCTGATGAGGAAGAAGCAAATGATGAGGTATTTCCCATAGTTTTGTTCGTCAGCACAACAAATGAATGGTACTAAAATATTGCACACTTCCTCACCTATGGGGAATGTCCTGAACACTTGTCCTACAAAGAGAAGAGGATGGTCAAACTCAAAGCTACAAATTTTGTTCTATGGGATAATGGTTTGTATAAAAGGATTATTGATGGATTTTTTTGCATTGCTTTGATAAGGTGCAACAAGGTAAACTATTGGAGTCTTTTCATAGTTTAGCTTGTGGTGGACATTTTTTAGCCATAGTGACAGCTCACAAAATCTTGCGATCTAGGTACTACTAGCCCACACTTTTTCAAGACACATATAACTTGGTGCATAAGTGTGAGTTGTGTCAACAGTTTATGGGGAAACCCAAGTTGGAAACACTACCCCTCAAGCCAGTATTGATTGAGGAACCGTTTTAGCAGTGGGGCATTTACTTCATTGGTGTAGTGAATCCACAATCAAGTGTAGGGCATAGTTATGTTCTCATGACAAATGATTACTTCACCAAGTGGGTGGAAGCCATTTTGGTGAAGCATGCCACTTCTAAAGTGGTTTGTAACTTTCTCAAGGAGACTATCATATCAAGGTTTAGAGTGCCAAACAAGATAGTAGTAGATAATGCTACTTGTTTTTCTTCTTAGGAGATAACTAGTTTCAGTTTTGAGTATGGGATCATTCTTGGTCATTCATCTGATTATTACCCCTAAGGGAATGGTCAGGTTGAGTCGAGCAATAAGAATCTAGTCACCATCATCAGGAAACTGGTTGATGAAAATCAAAGGACTTGGTACAAAGCATTGTATGATGCATTGTGGGCATTTTGTATTACACCCAAACAAGCAATTGGCATGCCACCATTTTAGCTTTTGTATGGTCTGAATGCCAAAATACCAATCACATTAGAGTTGTCTGATTTGAAGTTGGCCAAGACCATAGAAGATGGAACTTTTCATAGTTCTATTGACAAACGTGTAATGTTTCTTTCTAAACTTGAGGAACAATGTGTGAAGGTGGCGGATCACATTGTGGAACATCAAAGTCAAGTAAAGAAACTATTTGACAAGAAGGTGAAATCCTAAAGTTTTCAAATCTATGATCATGTCCTATTGTGGGACAAAAGAAGAGAGTCGAAAGGAATGCATGGAAACTTTGATTCCTTGTGGAGGGGCCCTTTTATGATTCATCAGCTCTATGGTGAAAATAACTTTCTTCTAGAATATCAAGATAGAACGCCTTTTTTGCTACCTCACAATGGACAACATCTAAATCTTTTCTCACAGTGAAGTGACAAATAAGTTTGTATCTTGTGTATATTTTTGTGGTCTTTATGTTCTGTTACTTTGTTTTGTGTTTTGGTCACCTGACTCTATAGCCCAATAGTTGGATAAAGGCACTTAGAGTTCTGGGATTCTTCTCCCTTCAATCATTTCAAAGGATGATTGAAGGAAGCTCCCTAGTTAGAGCCAGTTGTTATCCTTAAATTATAGCTCTTTCTATTCATGGGATAAACCCTACGAAACATGTCTATTTAATGGCCCATGCCCTCTAAGCACACAAATCGAGACATTTTTGCATCGTCTCTAGTGTGGCTTGACCCCTTGAAGAATCTCTTTGATTTTCAATCAAGGTTCGTTTTAAGTATTTTGTCATTTTAGTTTTTCCAGGTGTTAGTCATTTTTGCATATTGGGTTGCAAATGCAGAAAAAAGATTTGCATTTGCATGACATTTGTCAATGCAAAAATAAAATTACATTTGCACATAGGATGTAATTGAGGAAAAAATTTCTGCAATTACACTCGTATGCTGGCATGCTCAGCATTAATGGCATTTTAAGGAAAGGTTTTCTAAATATTTATTTGCTTTATATTTGTTTTTCTTCTCTCTTTCTTCACTTTTTTTGTTACTCTGCGTTGATTGCTTTTGCTCCTGCAGTGCCCTAGTTTCCTAAGATCATCTCGAGTGGTTTTTTGTGCAAAACTTTGATTCGAGTTCATTTTCACACAAGAATAGGTATGTCAATGTTTCTTTTTTCTCTTCTATGTTTTATGCTTATTCCTTTGTTTTCTCCATTGCTTAAACGTTTACTTTAAAATGTTTAGGTTATGTGTTTGTTTTAAAACCTAGTGTATTTTTGTTTTTGTTTTTCCCTTAGCACTGAGTGTTTCATTGTTGGTTACCTTTGTTTTGCATCTTAAAACCTAGGGTTTTTGTTGTAAAGGCATCGTCTTTCTTGAGAATCATTTGATCATGCATTGTTCGGAGGTCAAATTTTGAACAATGTCGTTTTTCCTTTTTCCTTTGTAATTGTTGGTTATGAAGGATGGAGTGTGGGTTTTGGAATGCACACAACATCCTGTCTTAGGATGTTGTGTAAATTTCAAACCCTGCACTCCATCCTAAGGGTGAGACCTTTACTTTGGATGTACACTTAAGACATCTCGCGTCGGATGCAATGCGAGTTATGAACTTTGCGTTACATCTAACTAAGGATGTTATGCAGAGTTCATAAACCGCATTGCATTCTTATCCCTTTTTGTTATTTCCCAAGACAAATGTCTTTCAGAGTTTAAACTATGCATGACATTTGCCAAAAATGTCATGCGGAGTTTAAACTCCGCAAGACTTTTTTGTTTTCCACAAACTTTAAAACATACGTTGATCATGTTTTAAAATCTGACTTTCACTTTGATCTACCCCAAATACGCACATTAGAGTTTAAAATCTGATGTGCATATCAATTTTCTCCAAGTCCTTCCTAACATGTCAATCGAAATTTAAACTTCGATTGACATATGTTTACCTATGCATTGAAAAAGTAAAATTTTTCTAACACTGGTAAACTTGAAAATGATACTCCAAGGGGAGAATTTTCCCAATCTAGAAAGTGAATGTTTTTTAACATGGAGGTGATATGTTTTCCTAAAGTTGTACATAGGTGGATTGTATGAGATTTTTCTAACTCTGAGAAATTTCTCTAAAAATCAAATTTTTGCAGTGCATTTGCCAGATGTTGGAATCATCTCCAAAGAAGAAAATGAAATACAAGTTCCACGGTGTTGTCTCGGCTACTTTAGTCAAGTCAAATGTTGATGAGATCAAAGACATAGAGATCGGGCATGTTGACATGTCTAAATTTTTGGGAAGGTTGAACCAGCAACCATTGCCCTCAAACATGTAATGCATTCTAGACAGTGACATCCACCTGGTTTCCACTTTTCCAATGTTAACTCAAAACCCTAATTTTGTATTGGCTATGGGAGAGAAGTTTGATAAGGATACTCAGAGCATATCAAATGCTAATGGAAATGTAATTATTCAACTAGATGCTAACTTCTTTGACACAGTATTCAGGTGTCCTGACATTGAGATGCTAATCTCACCATTGAAGAGGCACAAAAATATTACGATACACACATTGAGAAATGAAAAAGGGTTATTAACACTAAATGGCTTAAAACTCCTCGTCCTACTGTATCAAGATGGCCAAAGAACATATTTAGGAGTGAGTTCATTGAGGAAGTTGGTGATCTCATTACCCTTCTCAACACGATGAAAGGCCTCTTAGCATCAAATGTCTTTCAAGACTGGATGTTTCAATACATTTGTATCATGAGAAAGGGGGAATAGAAAATATGGCGGGGTCAGAAAATCAGTGATTCCATATGTGAACAATTAGCTACAGTGTCAACAACATTGAAATTTTATATGACTTCATATCTCTAGTATATGTTGCTGCATCTATGAAACATTTTCTAGGGCTAACATGTGAAGGTGATAGAAGAGTAATTCATGTGTATCAATACTACCCCAAACTCACCCTAACAGAAATCATCAAGAATTTCAGGAGAGTGAATGTCTTTTTCTATCACTACATCTGCTTGCTAGAGAAGGAACTTGAGAAAAAGAGAGTATCAGATCAAGCATGGGAATATGTGAAGAAGTTTGGGTGCATCTTCTTGCAATTCCCTACTTTCACATATGTTAGAGTAGATTGTTTCAGTTGGCTGCCATACATGCTTCTTAGGTACCTAGGAGATAAATTAATCTTGATGGATTTATGTAGGCAAGTGGTGGATGTGCATATCAAACAAGCTGGCTCACATCAAGGTGGTTTCAAATTTTAGTTCTAGATTGGAAGGTATGGTATTTCTACAACTCCAAGAACCAAAGCTATGGAGATTGAGTTGCAATGGGTTACTTTTAAAAGGTACAAGAGAAGGAAATATTTTGACTATCAAGGTATGAAGAATAAGATGAAAGGTTACTATACTCATGTGCACATGGTTGAAGATATCTAGGTAAATTGTAGAAGTGATGAAGATGTAAGAAGGATGGATTACAATAGGCTCTCTCTTGACCAAGTGAGAAATTTCTAATTGGCTAATGTGCCAGAAGATATGCAGGATGAGGGAGACATAGTAGAGGCTGGGTACATGGGAAAAAAGATTGTTGACACCCCTTTACCTACTATTCAATAGTCTCAAAAAGAGATGACTTTTGTGAGATAAAGATTCCAAAAAATTCTTGCAAACACCAATGTGTGGTTGATAAACAAAGGTATCAAATTAAAGCCCTTCTTAACAAGTTCAGAGGAGGAGCAAACAAAAGTACCTCCAGGAAAGAAGGAGGAATTGAGAATGAAGAATAACAAAGATACCCCTTCAAGTGATAAGAGACTGGAGTTTTTTTTCAAAACATGAGATAAGGGGAAAAGAAAGGAAAAGGAACACCTGCACATCAAGATGTCGAGAAAGAAGAGACAATAGAAGAGGAGTCACAAGAAAAACAAGACAATCCACAAGTTGAATTTGCTCAGGTGACACCTCCTCCTTCCCATTTTGTAGTTTCAAACGCGCAAACTCCTGCAGTTCCTATAATATCAAGTGCACAATAGTCATCAAGTATTCCACATAATCCCTTATCACCAACACCAAGTTTGTCTATCCATTCTATGAATTCTTCCCCTTCAACACCTAAAAATCATTTTGTGTTTGATACACTATTGGATAATGTTGATAATATTTGTGTTCCTCTTTCTTCCATGCCTAGTCTTTCTAATGTTCCTATGTCTTTAGTTGATTCAATCTCTCAGTCAGATTTTGAAAAGTTCTTAGGTTCATCTTCTACTCAAGTGAACACTAATGTTAACCTTTCAACTATACAAACTCAAACATCATCACTTGTCACTCATACCCCACTTGTGTTAGTATCAATACAAGATTCTCCCATTCCACCAAAATCACAAGAACCTATAGTTCCACCCATGTCCACTCAAACCACGACTGCAAAAATAAGAGGTGATACCTTTGGTCTTCCACTATGGCTTATGGCACAACAACCCAAAAGAAAGAAGCAAGCTGTATCACACGATGAATTTGATTTCAGTCAGCTAGTTCCAGCCAAGTCAAAGGCAACCAAAAAGACCAAGACTTTGTCTAGGGATTTTGTCAATGAATCAAGAAACAAATTTATAGAGAATTTTGTTCCTTCATCTGACAAAAGTATCATAGACTTTGAAAATCATGATTATGTCATAAGTAGAGTTGATCTAGGTAAACAAATGCATGAGAGTGTGAAGGAATACCTTCTAGCATAGCTGAATGCCTTGCTAGATAGATATGACAGGGACAAAGCCATAAAGGACAAGCTCAAAGTGTAGGTTAATCAGTTGCAATCAGTGCTTCTTAAAATAACTCAGTCATCCAAACAGGTTGAACCTGTTGGCACAAGCACAAGTAATGAAGCTTTTCTAAAAGATGAAAGAATTGGTGCAAAGGGTTAGGTAGTTGATGCTTGGATCGACAGAGTGCTTGCCCAAGGTTCGTTACTTATAAAGTCATCCATTGAGCTCTATGACAACCTGGGAAAAGTTGGCAAAGAAATAAATCAAACACTTGAGATTCTCTCTCAAGACATGCAGTTGATTGAACACGATCTTGATTCTTGGAACAAGCTACGAGATTTCAAAATTGAAGTGTTGATTGAACATGGGGTCATCCCCAATAGGAGAAAGTATGTGGAGTATCAAGAGGCCATGATACACAAAAAGGATATCATTTAAGACATGATACTCAATTTGAAAAAAAATCTTGAGAGGGGAGAAATCAAGGCTCAAGATATTTTAGATGCACTGGCGTAGCTACCATGTCATATGCTTGATGACAACTAGTAGACACTCCCCGAGGATGCAGTCATTAAAGAGTTCACCACCCTGATCCAAACATAGGTCTTTTCGTTGGATTCACTTGATAGGTTGATAGAGTTCTAGACAACTCTGAATAGGATGCAAAAAATACTGAATAAGCACAAGAGCGTGCCTGACACTCTCACTGATTCCATCACTCGGGTGCTTATTATCTCCAAGCATACACTAGGGCCTGACAGTAATGAAGTCTAGGCTACTATGAAAAGATATGAAGAATTCTTGGAGAAAGATCAAGATGATGAAGAGGTGTCCAAGGACACTTAGATATTTTTCATGCTTTGTAAATTGTAGTCAACAAAATCCATGTCATTTTGTAAAATTAGAATACATGGAGTTTTGAGACAGAGTCATAAGTCAATTAGAACTCTATTTTTGAATAAGTCAAAGTAGTTGTAGATATCGTATTTTTGCTCTCGGCCTCTCCCTGTAAATAAAGAGGGCCTCTTATGTAAATATTATCTTTTTTAGTTATTGAAGCGAAGGGCTGCTGAATTGAAGAGCATTTTGAGACTTTGTGTTCAAGTTGTAAATCATAATTTTATCAATAATAAGAAAAGCAAGTGGGAATTCAAACTTTGTTTTGGAATAAACTTGTGGTACATTGGAGATGTTCTTATGTCTTTTCCTTTGCACTTTCTTATGCAATTGATCAAATTGTAGTGTGAGTTTATATAATCTAGGAGATGGTCTAAAGCTGATTTTGGAGTCTTTGTGCTACAATATTATCTTTGGAGTTTATGTTTTATGTTCGTGAGTTGAAGATATTAGAAGACTTTGAGCTACTAGTTATTTTCTATGTTCATTAATCTCTTGATACCATACGATGGAGACTTTGGGCTGCACTTTATTCTATACATTTCCAACTTCAAGTCAATGAAAGAAGTGACAAAAGACTTTGCACTTTTGTGGGTTTCTTGGTTATTTCACTCTGGTATCATTTTGAGTATTCTTAGGTTTATTCAATCTTGATATTGGTTATTATTGTTCCAGCAAGTGGTTTTTAAGTTTATTATACATTATGAGGATTAAGAAGAAACATCTTTTTCTGAAAAAAGAGAAATAGATGATATGGCACCATCCACAGGTTAGTTTTTAGTGTACATAAATCTAGTTAAGTACTTGTTGATTGTAGTGAACAATAAGAAAGGAGCCTCCCCTTTCTGAGAGGAGAGATTAAATCTCATTGTACTATGGTTGATATAACCATTTTGTTCTTAGTTAGTTGATAACAAAATATTCACCCAACATAATGCTTCAAGTTGGCTATCTCTATCTAGGTTCATAATGAATTCAAAAACACAATTATATATGATTTCTCACTAACATTTGTGAAACT
This sequence comes from Cunninghamia lanceolata, assembly GCA_027924645.1. Lineage (NCBI taxonomy): Eukaryota > Viridiplantae > Streptophyta > Pinopsida > Cupressales > Cupressaceae > Cunninghamia > Cunninghamia lanceolata. The sequence continues at coordinate 2,130,883 of BSBN01000847.1, read as the reverse complement.
AACCAAAAGAGCTAACAAGGAGAAACCTTTTTAAAGGTCTTATGCTGACATTCAATAAAATTTTCCTTGACCAATTAGGAAGGACTTGGGCACAGGTGCCCAAGTCTCAAGGCACCTTTTTGGTTCAGGGTAAGGTAGAATATAGGACCCTAGTTTCTAGTTTTTGGTTTTAGAGGATTTTGCATCTGGATAAATATTTAGGATGTATAATGTAATCGCAGGGACCTAGAAGCTAAACAAGGAGGTGAAAAGACACGTGTCTAGTTTTTACTCCAATACATTTAGCTCCCACTTTAATGTGTGTATGACGATCAATACATGCATTAAAGTATGGTTGAAGCATATCAAACATAGCAAACACTAGAGAGAAGACACAACCTAAGTTTGGAAGACCATTTCTAGCCCCTAAGCTTAGGCAAACATAAGAAAACACTTGACAATCATGCAAGACACGGTATATACATTAAGGAAGCACACAATACATGGAGAAGATAGTAAGACACACAATACACAGAGAAAACATGAATACAGTCACACAATACACAAAGAAGACTGTTGGCAAGAGACACTATGTGGCTTCATGATTGTTGTCATTGATGGCAACAAAGTCTATCCCACACATCCACAGTACATAGTATGTCTATACCGGAAGACAGACTAAAGAGTGTTTTGGTCCGGTGAGCAAGAACAGAGCATGCAACAACGTCCAATAATCAGGTCCAGATCTCTCAGATGGTGTAACTTAGCAAGTTACAGACTTGGACAAGACAAGAGGAGTACCATGACTACTACATTCTAGAGATTGAGCCTCTGGTGATGAATGAGTGAAAAGATATGAGCATCTAAGTGTTGGGTTCCTGATAGGTAGAGTAGATTGAGGAAGAACTAACCGTCAAAGCATCAGACTTTAATCTGGATGAGAAATTGATGGATCAAGCTTCTTGAAGGATCATTCATGGTTGGCCAACATGATTGATGACTTCCATGTCTATGTTTTTGATACACATCACATATTAAGCATGGATTCAACTGACAGATTAGTGTGTTGGAAATATCTTGAGTATTCTAGTTACCAACTAGAAAGATGTTGAAATCTTTGATGTGGATATATATACCAGATTGATTTCAGTATGAAGAAGTGTGTGTGTTGATATAGTAGATGAGGAAAGGCAGAGAGAAGAGTGGAAGCAGTAATACAAGTCCGGTATGTGACATAACAATAGCACTAAAGTAGAGGAAGAATGAAGTGTAGTAGATCAGTATATTGAGCCTAACCGGAACTGAACCTCAGCATATGTGGATGCCTCTCTTCAGTTCAAACATCTGGTTACCTTCTATAAACTCTGTAGACAGTGAATCTCTTGTAGGCAGTGTGCCTCTTGTGAGTAGTGTGCTTGGGCAATGAGCCCCAATTGGAAAGTGCCATTTTATACTTCTTATTCTTTTAATAGAGAATACAATCTTAGGTTAGTCACCCTGTGGTTTTTCCCTTAACAGGGTTTTCCAAGTTAAAATCCTTGTGTTATGTGTGTTGATTTCTTTTCTACTCTCATGATTATGTATGCTTATATGTTTTGATGCTGTACTAATTGTTAAAGAAGAAAAGAAAATTAAATATTTAAGATAACTGATTCACCCCCCCCTCTCAGTTATCTACTTTGTTTCCAACAATTGGTATCAGAGCTAAGTTCCTCCAAACAGAGCCTAACAGCTTGAGGAAGATCTGCGAATCTCAATGGATATGTATGGTATGAGGGAACAACTTCAGTCTACCCTAGATGATCTTGAGCAATCTCACTCTAAAGTCAATAACTTGAGGGAAAGACTCAAACAAGCTGATGATTTCATAAATGAACTAAAAGAAAAACTGAGTATCTCTGTGAAAAAGAGAAAGGAATTAATTCAACAATTAGCAAGCCAAAGTGAAGCCAATGATACTAATGAAGATCTGAATGAGAAAAACAAGCTATGTGAGAAGCTATCAAAAGAGGTCATTATGGTAAGACATGAAATAGAATCAGGGGTTATGAGATTCACCCAAGAAATTGAAGAGAAAAGAAAAATTGAAGATAATCTAAAACAATCTCTCAAGGAGAAGTCAAAAGACTACCACAAAATGGATAGAATAATCAGGCATCTGGAATCTGATCTTGAAGAAGCTAGAGATAATGAAGAACAACTTGAGAATTAGATAGACACTCTTAAAAGGGATCTTCATACAACAAATGAATACAAAGAGAAATTCAAGATAAGATCTGCTTAACTTGAAGTTCTTCTTGAAAGCCAAAAGAGGGTAGATGACAAGCATGGCTTGGGATATGAGAAAGGTGAAAGCTCTGGATTTGATCAGAAGAAATCTGGATCAGGAAATCTAAGGAACATGCCTAGAAGACCTTTGGTAAAGCAACCAAATGCTCAAAGATATCCATCCTTCAATGGATACTACTAGAATTGCAACAATTTCAGTCATAAAGCAACTCAGTGAAGAAGAAGAATGAATCAGACTAATTCATCCTTCTCTAGAGAGTGTTTCAACTGCAAAAGGTATGGTCACAAATCTCATGAATGTAGAAATATGCAAATAAACAATTCATTCAATGGTAGATGCTTTGCATGCAATAGAATGGGACATATGGCTAATCAATGTAGATCAAGAGGATATCAGTCAAATATGCAAAGGAATGTTGTTTGCCACAATTGCAATATATCTGGTCATATTGCCAAATTCTGCAGAAGTAAGAATCAGGATAAAAAGGGTCTGGTACATCATAATCAAAATCAAGATAAAGGAGCCAATAAGGGTGTGGTTCGGTGGTTAAGTCGCTTGGTTGTAGTGGCAGCCACCAGAGTTCAAACCCCTGCTGGGCCAATGAGCTCGCAGGCTTTACGCCTTCGCTGGGCCGATGAGCTCGCGGGTTTCAAGTGTTCTTGCTAGGGGATGAGGTCCCCCCTGTTGTCGTCTCACCGGTTCATTACTCCAGGCAAAAGCATTCGCTTGGAGCCGGAGGGCGTGTCGCACCAGCATCGCCAGTCACGTTAAAAATTTTACCAGGCGCATTTAAAAAAAAATCAAGATAAAGGAAAAGGCAAAGTGAATGCGGATGAAGTTCAAAAGGAGATGAACAAGATTTGGGTGAAGAAGAGTACATGAAATGTTGGAGATGGATCCGCACCAGAATCTGGTGTTGATATTCCTTCCAGAAACTAAATAGATGAGCTCTGGCTCAGGGGGAGTCACAATGGAAAAATAAATTCCCCCAGCCAGTCAGTTGATGCCTAAATTTGGCACATGAAATGTTGTGGATCAAAGGATTCTCAGAGAAACATCCAAATAACCCTCAGTAAAAATATGAAAGATCCACAAGGAGTTTTGAAGAGTTTAATCATCCAAGATTGATTCAGTTTGACAGCAATCCAGTAAAAGTAGGATTTTCACAGTAAGATCCAGTATGATTAAAAATTGAAGTATCTTGATCTGTGAATAAATGGCATGATTGGAGGAAAGGAGATACATTGTCAATTTTCACTAAAAATAATTCTAAGTGCATATTAGTGACTCGGAAAGATCTCTCTCAGAACAAGGAAGAACAAGGCAACTAAAATAACTTAAGTTGTGCATTTATTGCAATAGGAAATTAGGATTTGCGCAGAGATAAAAAGGTTCTTTTATTCATCATTTGCACATTTGCATTCAACAAAAAGAAAGGAAGAGCTCTGCATCAAGATTGTTTCAACCCTCTCAGAGATCAACCATAGAATCTGATTCAACCAGCGACCTTTTCTGGCTCATATTGTGAACCCTAGAAGCGTAAAAAGGTATTTCCATTTTCAAATATTTCTCTCTGAATCTTTTGCAAAGATGGCTACTCCAAATGTTGTTAAGATCACTGATAGGCCACACTCAAAGTTCAAGAAACACCCCTACAAATCCCTAGAAGTTGATCCCTTAGGTGCCTTCTTGGTGTAGGAGCTCCCAGTTTAGTCATTTTGTTGGCTATTTCCTAATTGTCTTCATGTTATTTATTTTTCTCTAAGGCTTTGAAAGCCATTTTGATGTTTTGTAATAAAGACTTAGTCATTTTTGATTGACTAGTCCAATATAGACTTAGTGAAGGCCTATTTTATAGGAATGCTCCTTTTAGAAACTTGGTGTTTTTATGAAAAAAGCCACTTCCATCATTTCATTGCCTTTCATGGGCAGTTGTATGGGTAGAATGGAAGTGGAAAGGTTACCAAACTTCCTATAAACATTATTTTGTATAAACATGCCGACAGAAATGAGAGAGGAGTCTTTTTTATTTGAAAAAATAGTGTTTTTCTGTATTCTGCAAGGAACAGCCGATTTGTACGACCTGGTACGGACAGTAGGGGCCCAAGGCCTAGAAAATATGCTTGCATGTTGAATCACCTTTTTTTTGCATCTAATTAGAGCTTTTGACACTTCTGTAGGAGGAAGAACCAATCCATTTTGTAAAAACTGTTTTGAAACCCCCTTAACTAGGGTCTGTGTCCAAAATGGTGAATTTTTCCTCTATCCTCTGAAAGTTATCACCCATTTTCGGAAGGATGGAGAAGACTAGGTTAGGTTTTTATGTTTTCATGATTTGTAGGTTGAAGACTCCTCTTCCAAGCGTCTGACATGACTCTAACTAGTCAAAAATAGTGACTAGTTAGCTAGAAGTAATGGACAACATTGCAAATGCTGATAACAGTCAAAGGGAAGAGCAGATATATGGTGGTTTTGATGTCTTGTGGTGAAGACAAGTCTGTATGACTACTTGGAAGATCATGTATATGCTAGTTTGATACTTTTCATTCTCCCAACCTCAAACTAGACTGTTTTCTAGAAGGAAAAATAGTTTGTTGTCAGAAAAATAGTTTACTATCTTTATTCATTGTGACAGAGTACGGTCATGTACTTTTGCAGAAGGTAGAGAATCCATCATGGATGCTTGGGTGAGTATAAAGTTTACATGGTCATTTGAAGGTTTGAGGAGTTGATTTTGTGTGGATCATCCTTAAGAACTACAAAGAAGTAGTTTTCCTCTTTGGCACTGTCATAAGACAGTCATATAGAGTTTTGCTGCTCACTGTTTTGGAAGGTGTAGAGTGATATTTTCTTGGTCAGAGACCTTGCTCCATGCATGTCTTAAACAAGTTAATTAATGTTTGTTGTCCATGTTGGTAGAGGTATTGGTAGTAGGTAATAAGCTCCTGAAGGTGGGTTGTGCTTCTAGGTTGGGTTGAGCTGTGACTCCCCAAAGTGAATGTTAAGTAGCCTGTGTGATGGACACCAGAGTGTGGTCCTAGGCTAGGTCAATCCTCGGAGTAGCCTTGTGTAGGCTTCTAATCACAAACACCTTTGTAAACCTCTTGGAGGAAGCATTGAGATCTAGTTCATTGAGTGAACTTCAACAACCACTACTTTTACCTCTGCATCACTTCTCTAGCATTCCACATGGGTTTCTACACGTAGAAGATGTTAGGGTATACACACATGCAAATATTGAAGAATTTGGGGAATCCAGGCTGATGGATATCTATCATAAACAATTAATAGATGAAATGTTTGAACTTAAACCTCAATACAAGGCCCTCTGGGATAAGCATTTTGGACATTGCATCCACTTTCCCTATTTTACAGAAGATGAATGGGTCCGGTATATTCTTAGCAGAATACATGACAACTTCATGTGGTTGATGAGGCCATTCAAGATAACAAAATATGTCATTAGGGAAATAACCGGATTGCACTCATTCGGTGGGTTGCCTGCTCTCAAATCTGTCAAGAACCAGATAGTAAGTGAGGCTACCGGATCAAAGTTTGACAAGAGAGCAATGATAATAGAAGACATCACAGATTCGAATATCAAATTTGCCTCTATGATAATTGGCTATAAAATATATCATTCCAGTAGGGAGAACTCTGTGTTTGGAACTGCAATATATACTGTATATCATATGCTGAGGGAAAATGCTGACTATGACCTATGTGATCTTCTTCTGAACCAACTATTAGAAAACTTGCAGAAAATAAAGAAGGATAAGAACTCATTTAAGTATGGTGGGCTAATACTATGTTTATTCTTTTACTATATGAATGAGCTACCCGCATCAAGTGGTTGGGTATGGCAAAATGACAGACCAGTTGCCATACAAATAAGAGACTACATGTATGGGCTTGGTGATGCCAAGGCTCAAAGCACAACACTTTGGGGATATTTTAAGAACTTCCAAGGCATGATGCATGCCATAGAGAGAATTCCTCAAACAATAGTTGAAAAATATAAGGATATAGTATGCCTCATGGTAGATACTGATCAATGCCTAATGGAGGTAGTTGAGCCCAGAACACTATGGATAAGGCCAATGGGCTATGAGGTAGATGAGAAGATCCTGGAGCTACATGTTCAACACTTGCTGAGTCAACCTAAGGACCCTGAGGCAGAAAGGTTTGGAACTTATCAAGAATTAAGTGTAAAGATACATGTCAAACTGAGACAACCAGAGATGAAAAGAAAAGTGAGAAGGGAAGTAGAGGAGATTGCCAAGAAATATGGCATATCAAAGGAGGTTGTTGATGCAAACACAGAGAAAGTAGAAAGAGAAGAGAAAGAGAGACAAGAAGAAGAAAAAGAAAGTGTTCCAGTGCAAGCCCCCTCCTGGACTAGATCCTCAAAGAGTTTTGCACCTACCACCTCTAAGAGCTCAAAATCCTCCAAACTGGAAGCGAAGACATCTAAAAAGGGAGAAAAGAGAACAAAAACCAAGGCTACAAGGTCCTGCATAAGCCAAAAGGATGATGAAGAGACAGAGACTGATGAGGAGGTTAATAAAATGAAGAAGAAAAAGAAAACATCCATGGAATCCTCTACCGGTAAAATAAAGAAGAAGAGGTAGAAGAATTTGTTGAAAGGCCTACTCTCTCTATTGATGATATCATCAAGGCAGTCACTATGGATGGGAACCTGCAACCAGTCACAGAATTTTATGATGATTACAGTGATGTTGACAAAATAATTTTGGAGGAGGCCACAGTCAAGTACCTAAACATTTATAATAAAGCATTCATTGAAATCATTTCCTTAATTCCCAAAAGTCTAGAGAAGGTACTTGAACTCAGAAAGGAGAATACCAAGGAAAAGGATTTAGAGATCTAGGAATAGATTGCAATTCAACTCTATCCTTCCATTACTCCAAAACAAATGACCATGATCTTCAAGGACTGCAAGGATGAGTTCCAGAGCAAAGCAAGAATGAATAAACTTATGCTTGGAGAGACTGATCAGGTGGCAAAAGAGACTGAAGACATCCTCTGAAATGCCTTCAAGAGATTCAATTTTCCTATTATAGAGGAAATAGATGAAGAACCTTCTACCATGGATGTTGGAGGATTAAGTGCATCGAAAGAAGAATCTACTGAGAAAAATGTAGAAGAGTCCAAAGAGATGGATGAGGAAAAGACTAAGGACTTGGATTCCTCTATTCTAGAAGAGGAAATTCATGAAGTTAACATCTCTCCTCTAGATGCCACTACAGATTTAGGAACTGAAGGAGAAGGAAGAAAAGAGGAGAATGTAAGTCAAGAAAAGGAGAAAAAGGGAAGAGAAGAAGAACAAACAAAGAAGATCTCCGATGACAGTTCTGAGGCTGCAAAAGGAAAGAAGTCTCTGGCAAGAGACATTACAGAAGAAGTAAAGAATTTATTGACCAAAGAAATGATGGAGATAGGTGAACTGGAACTATTCCAAGTACCACTCAATTTTGATTCCCTCTCTCCGATTTAGACAATGAAGATAGCATCTTTTGCCCAAGCTAAAGAAAAAGGAAAGCTTCTAAAGTCTCACATGGAAGACTGTGAGCTGATAGAAATTATATCTGGGATGCTGAAGAAGATCATGCCATCCTTCCAAAAGGATCTTTTGACCTCTCCATCCAGTAACTTAAAATCTCTTGTTAATTATGTTAGCACCCATTTTGATTCTTTGGAGAAATCGACAGAAGAGAAATTCTGGAAAGAATTTTTGGGAAAGAGATTCACCGAAGTGCAAGGACTCATAGATAATGACAGGAGGACCCTGGATATTGGGCTAAAGAGCCTAGAAAATGCTCTTAAAGATGGTGGAGAAATGTATATATTTTGTCTATCCTGGTCTAAAGTAATTGAGGATATTGAAAAGAAGGTGAAAGAATAAGAAGATAAACTGTCAAGTTTATCTCAAAATTTTGATCCTCTCACCACATCCATAATGAATCAAGAGTGCCAAGCTATTTCCATTCTAAATGAAATAAAGAAACTTGAAAAGGAGAGGAAGAATATAATAAGTAGGATGGGTGAACTTAGACGGATAAATATCCCTAAGTTAGAGGCCATGCATGAGGCCCTAACTGATGCTCAAACCACAACTCGGACCAGTGATCCGATAGACTTAAGAAGGGGAGAAGCTTTTGCATTTTTGTTGAGTGGCCACATTTCAATTTTGGACTGGATGAAGGAGAGTTGGGTGATAGAATTTGTACAGTTGAAGACCACCTTTGCGGATATACTTAAGTATATGTAAGTATAACATGTATATATACTTATGCGGCTATGTATAGGTTGATTTCTGCAAATTTTGGTGTACGGATTCCACCCTTTGCCATTGATGTCAAAGGGGGAGTGAGGAGTAGTGAAAAATTTGGAATCCAACTAAGGGGAGCTTCGATAAAAGTGTACATAAGACAAAGCATCAGCCAAGTGGGAGTTTGTTATGACACTTAGTCGTTTTTCACTAAGTGTTGCCATCAATGCCAAAGGGGGGATTATTGGCAAGAGACACTGTGTGGCTTCATGATTGTTGTCATTGATGGTAACAAAGTATATCCCACACATCTGCAGCACATAGTATGTCTATACCGGAAGACAAAGTGAAGAGTGTTTTGGTCCGGTGAGCAAGAACAGAGCATGTAGCAAGGTCCAACAATCAAGTCCAGATCTCTCAGATGGTGTAACTCAGCAAGTTGTGGACTTGGACAAGTCAAGAGGAGTACCATGACTACTACATTCTAGAGATTGAGCCTCCAGTGATGAATGAGTGAAAAGATATGAGCATCTAAGTGTTGGGTTCCTGACAGGTAGAGTAGACTGAGGAAGAACTAACCAGTAGAGCATCAGACTTTAATCCTGATGAGAAATTAATGGTGATCAAGCTTCTTGAGGGATCATTCATGGTTGGCCGACATGATTGATGACTTCCATGTCTATTTTTTTGATACGCATCACATATTAAGCATGGATTCATCCGACAGATCAGTGTCTTGGAAATATCTTGAGTATTCTAGTTGCCGACTAGAAAGATATTGAAATCCTTGATGCGGATATATATACCAGATTAATTTCGGTATAAAAAAGTGTGTGTGTTGATATAATGTGTGAGGAAAGGCAGAGAGAAGAGTCGAAGCAGTAATACAAGTCCTGTATGTGACAGAACAACAACACTAAAGTAGAGGAAGAATGAAGTGCAGTAGATCAGTATATTGAGCCTAATCAGAACTGAACCTCAACATATGTGGATGCCTCTCTTTAGTTCAAACATCTGGTTACCTTCTATAAACTTTGTAGACAGTGAGTCTCTTGTAGGTACTGTGCCTCTTGTGAGCAGTGTGCTTAGGCAGTGAGCCCTAATTGGCAAGTGCCATTTTGTCCTTCTTATTCTTTTAATAGAGAATACAATCTTGGGTTAGTCACCCCATGGTTTTTCCCTTAACAGGGTTTTCCATGTGAAAATCCTTGTGTTATGTGCGTTGATTTCTTTTCTTCTCTCATGATTATGTATGCTTATATGTTTTGATGCTGTACTAATTGTTAAAGAAGAAAAGAAAGTTAAATATTTAAGATAACTAATTCACCCCCACTCTCAGTTATCTACCTTTTTTCCAACAAAGACATGATTAAACAATTATATATAACCCTAACTAGGTGATGGGGGTAGCTCATCGCTACATGCCACCATTAAAGGTACACAAAACACACGATGTGGAACACACAAAATACATGGTGTGGAGGGAGCTCATCGCTACGTGCCACCACTAAAAACATGCTAGACACACAAAGAAGACATGAAAAACACATGAAATACACAAGCATCATAGAGTATGTCATTGACAGAATATATGTCTTATACATAGAAAACACAAGCAATAGGAAGGAGCTTATCGCTACACTCCACTATGTAAGACACACCAAACACACTTGATGGTTGAGCTACGCTACCACAACTGCCAAAGACATGCTTAAGGGTGAATAAATCAAGATCCAACCTTGCCTATGCAGAGGACTTTCAAAAGGATGTGCAACTGCTTAAGGGAAGACACAATCCCATCTTTCACAGAAGGGATTTTAAAAGAAACCCCACTTGCATTTGTAGATGCCTTATGGTGAAAATGAAGCATACACAAAGTATACAACCCCACATGCATCACACAGATGCCTTACAGTGAAAAATAGGTATATGTAAAACAAAACAAAGTACACAACCCCACTTGCATCCACATATGCCTTACTGTGAAAAGGAAGCATACGCAAACATGCTTTATCAACATGTTATGTTGGAAAATGTCTCCATGGGACTTTTCCCTCTTAAGGTTTAGCTCCTTGATCCTTTAGAATGCATTATAAGCATCTTGCATGATAATCCCAAATCCTGATGAGAAAACCCCTAAGTGTTATGGCAAATAGGACCTAGGGAGTGCTATTTAAATAGATCCTGACCTAAATTGGGAGGGTGGACTTGGGCGCTAGCACCCTAGTCCTGCCCCATTTTAGGTCAACCCCAAATTTGAATGTTAGTTTTGTGACCATTAATTAGGTCCCATGCCGACATCTTAAGTTTGAATTACAAAATTCTTAGTGGGAATGTGTGTTGTTGCATATATAAGCATGTTTAGGGTTTCATTTGCAAACTAGAAGCTAACTATAAGATGATTGTGAACTTTTGGATAACTTATGATTTTAGAGCATTCAAGATATTTATATTGTAGAGCAGAGCATTGCTATTGTGTTTGTGATTGAAGATTTAGCTTCATCTTCTCATGTGTTGAAGACCCTTCATCTATGTGAGATCTACACCTCCAAGGTGATATCTATTTGTGTTTGACTCATTTATCAATTTTTTTTGCCTTTATCCCATAGGGATACTCACTCTTTATCTGACAACGGTGTTTGGAAGACTTGAATGTCTCTTCGGGGCTTGACTGAGGCAATCCTTTAAACACCACAACCCTAACCACTCTCTTTGTGATTGCAGGTTATAGGTGTTGCAACTTGATAGAGTGGAGTTGTAGGGAATAGTAAGATAGTGTGTAGATTCTAGATCCCTGAAGAAAAGGACTGCTTGGACTCGGGTGCCAATGATAGTGTCCTCTAAGGATGAAAACACAAAAATAATTTGGATAGTGACAATCAGCATCTAAAGAGCTTCTGACATCCTGAAAATCACCTTGCCTTAGACTCAGGCACTAGTGTCAGTGTCCTCCGCATCTCATGAGACAGAAATAGAAAGTACAATGATCGTCAGTATCAGAAGGAGATCAAGATTCCACAAAGAAAACACCACCCTAAATAGGGATGTTAGTGCCAGTGTCCCAGAGTATTCCGCATCCTGAACTTCAGAAAACAATCAGTTATTAATCTCTACCTACTACCTTAGTCTGCAAGCATTTGTTGTAATTCATCAATTTGCTTACTATTTTGCATAATGAGGGTTTTAAGGGTATTTGAGCATTAAATTGGTACATTAATTGACAATATCTAAATTTTCACATTGTTCCAAGTGACAGCCTAACATGTAGGTGAATCCTCTTGTAAAAGTGTGATTCAACTCGGTTGATATGTCCTTGAATGTTTGTAGTGAAAGGAGGATTTAACCCACACATCCATTGAAATTGAAAAACCCCTCTTTTCATACTAAAATTTTTGGTGAACCCATGTTTCTTTGAATTTTACACCTTGCCGAGTGTTGTACTCCAGATTGCATTCATTCATTTTATTGCATTTGAAAATTTATGAAAAATTGACATCTTAGGCTTGCATTTTGGCATAATTTGAATTAATTAACATTTAATTTCTATTATTTTCATTAGATCTGATTTAAATTGCAGAAATGCATCTTATTTTAATCATTTGCATTGCATTTCCATGCTTAATTTGTCAAAAATTGCTTGAAATTGTGCATTTTTCATAAAAACCTAGTTTTGCATTAGCTAGGGTTTGTAGTTAAAATCTTGTCTTAGATTTTACTACCCTTTTCAAACACTCATTTAGGACCAATTTATAATTGTAGTGTTGCATCATAGTGTCCTTTTTGCAAAAATTCATGTCTAGGGTTTGAAAACCTTGCATTTTCACTAGGTTGGGCCTTGTCATCTCTCTAGAGTTGCATTATAGGCATGTTGTGAAGGATATTATTGCATTATTGGATTGACATTGATCCTATTATTTCCTTCCCCTCATCAATTCCTGACAAGACCTCTTCTTCTAAGCATTTGCATTGAAAACAATTGAAAAAAGTGAAAAATTTGAGTACTTTTAGGCACATAAGCAAACATAAATTGGTGTTGTTTTAGTACATTCACCCTAAATCTCTTTCATTTCAGATCTTACATTCATATTAAAGCATTCATTTAGTTATCATTTGAAAATATTGGCATTATTTCATTAAATTGTGTGAAAATCAACATCATGGATACTTCTTTGGAAGCTTTGTTTGCATACATCATAGACATTGATAATTTTTATAAATTTACTCATGAATATCCTCAAGACTTGGAACAAATAGAATACATATATAATGTTGATATTTATATGTGTTCTACATATGAAATCCTTTGTTATATATCTGATTTTGATAACTTCACAAATCTCATGGGAATATATCCTTTGATATTAGATGACCTCACTAAATTTATAACCAATAATACATTTAGTAGTGATGATTTCAATATGTTAGATGAACCCTTAGATGAATTTATCTCTAATAAACATTCCACTATGACTCCTATTGCTAAAACATGTGAGAACTTAGTTCTACCTTATAATCTTTCTCCCAAAGTTGTTCCACTAATGAAGACACTTTGGTGAAAAAGGATGAATTCATTGACACATCCCTTAACCTCATACCACCACCGTTTCTCCATTCCAATGCTCTCTCTGGCCAAGATGAAGCATTAGTGAATGAAGAACCCTCTCTAACAAAGAACATTCCATGGATAGATAATGAGAAATCATTTAACAATATTAAAAATCATATCCCTACCATAGTGCATGAAACCTTTATGGATCATCCCATCAATCTTCCTCCTTTAGTTGATCATTCACACACCTTGGATATCACTCAGGAAGAGAAAAACCTTAATCTCCCTCCTTTGATTGTATATCCAAGTCATTTAGATATCACTAAGGATTTAAAAACATTGACTATCTCTCCTTTAGTTGCATATTCTTTGGACATCACTAAAGATACAAACATTCATAATTGTCCTCACAACACCTTACCTTACCTTCATTCCTATTCTCTCTCTCCAAAAGATGTAGCACTAGTGAATGAAGAAAGGTCTCTCACATTAAATCCCTTATGGATGGATGTCGAGATCACTCAAAACAAATCACTTCTTCCATCTCATAAGAGGATAGTGAATAAGTATACTAATGCACATCAACAAGAAAACATTCCACCTAACATTGAATCAAATCAAGACGAACTTAACACTGAACAACTCAAAGACAAGAACAAAAGTTGGGCTATGATACCTTATGAACCTCTTTCCTCTAGCATTCGAGATTGGCAAGATGATGACTTACTCAATGATGATTACTAGTTCAGTTGTCTCCACAGGTAAGTATTTCTAACCCTCTACCTATGTGTTGTGTTTCCCCCGTGATGTGTTATGTGTTGTTCCGGCCTCCTTGGATGACCCTTGATACTCTTGTAAGGTCAAGGATACCGGGAGACCACCTCCATTGTGACCCTTCTTCTATTTGTATCATCATTCTTCTATATTGCCTCTCCTCTATTTTCATTATTGTGTGGTGTGTCCTAGGGACATAGCGTTGTAGTTGGTGACTTGGGGGTACCTTCCTACATGACGACCCAAAGGCACTCATTTCTTCTCTCTTTATTTATTGTTTACCTTCCTCTAGTGCTTCTACCTAGTTGGCGGATGATGAAAAATAAATAAGATTGATACGGACCACGTGTCCCTTCAACGAGTAAGCAAAAATGGACCTAGTCCATACATGAAGATGGGGTTGATATATATTATCTGATGCTTGGCTAGTCAAATCTCTCCATGTGATATTTTGATGATGTCTTATCGCACTAACAAACCATAACAATATTGTTGCTCTGTGTACTTTGTTTATCTTGGGTCTCGCCTTGGTTGCACTCAGTTCTGAGATCTCTATAGTATAGCCCCACGGTTATACTTAGGTTCCAAATCCATAGTATAACCTTGGATTTTGATGTGATGATGTTTATTCATTGCTTTGATCATGTGATGTGGTTATTATCTTATGGAATGATTTCTAACCTCTTGTCTTCTAGGAAATTGTGTGTTTGTGGGAATATTCAATGATCGTAAAGTGCATGTCACTTCTGGGGGCATGGGCTTTGTTAAAGCTCTTGTTCCCTTCTGTGTTTTCTCTCTACCTTAACATGCTTGATATTGGTACACGATATCAACCACCTTAAGGTGGGGGAATATATAAGGTAAGCTGTCTGATGATTTTGATATTGATAAAGTGTGTTTGCATACATTGATCTATTGCATATACTTCCTTTACACTGTAATGCGTCTCCGTGATGTGGGTGGGGTTTCCTTTTGAAATCCCTTTGCAGAGGTAGGGATGGTGTATCTCTTGAGCTAGTACACATCCTTTTTATTCTAAAAGTCTTTCAAGTAGGTGAGGTTGGTGTATCCTCCCTTAAGCATGTCTTTGGCGATTGTTGTGGCAAAGCCCAATCGTCAGGTGCACTTGTAATGTGCCTGAGATGGTGATGAACCTAGCAATAGGCTCCTTCCATTGCTTCTTTGCCATGTTTTCTCCATGTCTTCCATGTGTGTGTGTATGGTGTGTGTGTTCCCAAGCATAGTCTAAAAACGTGGTGATGAGTCCCTCCTATGCTTTGAGATTTGTATGGCATGCTTGATTTGTATTGCATGTCTGCTGCCCCATATGCAGTCTAAAGACGTGTGGCGATGAGTCCCACTTGCATTTTGGGTGGTGTGTTTACTTTCCATGTACTTGCACCTGCATTCATTTATATATGAAAATGAAAAAAAATAATCACTGCATTCATTGAATTCACTGTGTTTTGCGTGTCTTCAATGATGTCTTCTCCATGTTTTGCATGCCTGTTACTATCTTCTCCATGTTTTGCATGCCTATTATTATCTTCACTGTGATTGGCATGTCTGTAATGTGTTTTCTCTAATGTCTACCTGAGACTTGGGGCTAGAGATAGTTCCTCATTCTTTGTGTATGCATTAGCTCCAAGTGTCTGGCGTGTTCACTGTATTTTGACCATACTTTAATGCATGTATGGGCCTTGTGTTCATACATACATTAAAGTCGGGGCTAGATGTTATGTCAAAAAAGTCTCCCTAGGACTTTTCCCTCTTAAGGTTTAGCTCCCGGATCCTTTAGAATGCATTATAATCATCTTGCATGATAATCTTGAATCCCGATGAGAAAATCCCTGAGTGTTATGGAAAATAGGACCTAGGGGGTGCTATTTAAATAGATCCTGACCTAAACTGGGGAGGTGGACTTGGGCGCTAGCGCCCTAGTCCTGCCCCATTTTAGGTCAGCCCCAAATTTGAATGTCAGTTTTGTGACTGTTCATTAGGTCCCATGCCGACATCTTAAGTTTGAATTCTAAAATTCTTAGTGGGAATGTGTTTTGTTGCATATATAAGTGTTATGTCAGACAATGTCCCCTTGGGGGCTTTTCCCTCTTAAGGTTTAGCTCCCAAGTCCTTAGAATGCATTTAGAGCATCTTGCATATTAATTTTGACTCCTGATAAGAAAACCCTGAAGTCTTATGGCAAATAGGACCTAGGTGTGCTATTTTGATGATCCCTAAACAAAAATAGTAGGGTGGACTTGAGCACTAGCGCCCTAGTCCTGTCCTATTTTGGGTTTGTCCTAAATTTAAATGTTGGTTTTATGACCATTATTTGGGTTCTATGCCAACATATCAAGTTTGAATTACGAAATTCTTAGTTGGAATCTTTGTAGTTGCATATATATGCATGTCTAGGAATTCATTTGCAAACTAGATGGACATTGTGAACTTGTGACTTTATGCTAAAGGGATTCAAGGCATTCATTGTGTTGCAAAGCAGTATTTTGTTGTTATTGTGTTTGTTTTTGCATATTTGACTCCATCTCCTCATGGCATGAAGAACATCTTCCTTCCATGAGATCTACACTTCAAGGTGATATCTATTGTGTTTTCAATCATTTATCATTTGGATTTTTGCCTCTATCCCGCTGGGATATGCACTCTCATCTAACAACGGTGTTCAGAAGACTTGAATGTCTATTCAGAACTTGATCGAGGTAAGCCTCTTAACACCACAACCCCCTCCCACACTCCTTTATGATTGCAGGTTACAGGTACTAAGTTTCATGGAGTGGAGTTGAAGAAAGGAGGTTGCAAACAACAAGGATTCGAGATCTGAAAGAAAGACGACAAAGGTGAACATTTCGGGACAAGGGCGCTAGTGCAAATGTCCTCTAGAATTGTAGAGATAGAAACAAATTAGATAGTGGTAATCAGCATCTGAAGAGCTTCCCTCACCTCAAAAAACACCAGACCTTGGACTAGGGCGCTAATGCTAGTGTCCTCCACTTTTTCCAGAGCAGAAACAGAAGATACAGTGCAGATCAGTGTCAGAAGGAGATTCAGGTTCTGTGACAAAAATAATACCTTGGACAAGGGTGCTAGTGCTAGTGTCCCCAACAATTCTGCATTCTGAAATTTGAAAAATAGTGAGTTAACAATATCTGTCCTTCACCTTAGTCTGAAAGGATTTGCTGTAATTCATTGATTTGCTTACTGTTTTGCTTATTTAGGGTTTTAAGAGTAATTGAGCATTAAATTGAGATATTTTTTGATACATCTAAGCTTCCACATAATTCCAAGAGGTAGCCCAACCTGTAGGTGATTGCTCTCACTTAGTGGAGATTCAACTCGATTGATATGCCCTTGAATGTTTGGTGAGAAGGGAGGATTTACCCTTGAAACTTAAACCAAAAACCATTCCCCCTTTTTCACCCTAAACATTTTGGTGAACCCATGTTTTTGGACTTTTTGGCACCTTTCTGAGTGTTGTGTGATAGATTTGCATTCATTCATTTTATTGCATTTTAAAAAATTACAAAAAAGTTAAAAATTTTTCAAAAACATTTGCATTCTAGGGTTTGCATTTTCAAATAAATTGTATTAATTTAGTAAAATTTTATTTAAGTTCTGATTTTTGAATTAAATCTGAAAAAAAAATTCATCATACCCTTATTGCATTTGAAGAATTACAAAAAAAAATGGAAATTTTGAAAAATTTGAAAAAATTGGCATCTTAGGCTTGCATTTTAGCATAATTTAAATTAATTGGAATTTAATTTTATTAAATTTCTATCATTTTCATTAGATATAATTTAAATTATAGGAAATCATCATTTAGAATTCACTTGCATTGCATTTTCATGTTTAAATTGTTAAAAATTGCTTGAAATTGTGCATTTTTCAGAAAAGCCTGGTTTTGCATTAGCTAGGGTTTGTAGTCAAAATATTGTTTCAGATTTTACTACCCTTTTCAAACACTCATTAGGAATTATTTCTAATTTTAGTGTTGCATCATAGTGGTTTTCTTGTAAAAATTTCATGTCTAGGGTTTGAAAACCTTGCATTTTCACTAGATTTGGCCTTATCATCTCTCTAGAATTACATTACAAGCGTGTTGTGAGGAATTTTGCTGCATTATTTGACTGGTATCTATAATTTTCTACCCCTTCTCAAATTCCTTACAACACCCTTTCCATTAGGCATTTACTTTGATATTGGTGAAAATTTGCATATTTTAGGTGTATTTTCACTAGGTTTTGACTTGTCATCACTCTAGACTTGCCTCAAAGGCATGTTGTGAAAGGTATTTTTGCATAATTGGGATGTTATTAGGAATATTATTTTATTTCCCTATTTAAATTCTTCACAACACTTCTTATTTCATTCATTTGCATTGAAAAAAGTTGAAAAATCAAGCATTTTAGGTCATTTTCATACATACTTTTGCACTTGTTCTTGCATAAGTTTTGAAAAACTTTTGAAATCTGATTTGGCATTCATTTGAAAACATACATATGGCTTCTTAATATAACAATAAATGATAGGCTTCCTCTTAGGCCTTATTTGAAAAGATGAGCCCCTGAACTTGAAATAACATTTACACCTCATGACAAAGAAATGGTAGATATTGAAGGGCCTCTTTACAGTACAATGAAAATAATGGAAATACCTATGGATGGAACACTTATAGAACCTAATTACATGACTAATGTGGTTACAAAATATTTTCTTCTTAAACATGATTTGGCACAAGATTATTATCAACTATCTGATTTGAGAATTAAAACACATAATAGAGATTTGATGAATACATTTGGAAAGATAACTTTATTGGTCTCAGTTTATGATAAATCTATGGATCAGTTATTTGATGTTATCCCCTTATCTAACCTCTTCCATGTAGAACTTGGACATCCATGGCTTAAGCCTATGAATGTTGTTCCCTCAACTATTCACAAATGCTTAAAATTCCCTTTGCATGGAGAGATCCGCACTATCCATCATAATTCATACCAACCTCCGGCTAAGAGCAAGAATTTCACTCTTGATTAGTTTTAGCCTCAACCTGATATAGACCTTGAGCCACGAAGAGACCAATCTTTCCTAAACTACAGATGATACAAAGCAAAACAACTAGCTAGAGTGGCCAGTCCTCCTTTACAAACAATAAGAGAAGAAAAGCATGCATTTGAAGATCCCCTTAGAGAAAAAGGAAAATGACAAAACGAATATGATGAGATAATTGGAATGGTAGATGTGGATAAGGAAAATTTTCATAACTCACCCCTTACATGAAGAGACGATATCTATGCTGAGGTTCCTCCCTCGTCATCCTTACAAGTATCGGGAGGTTTCATCGACAACAAAACATTCCACCAAGACTAATGAAATTTGAAAATGGTGCTTCCTCCTCTAATGTGAAAAACCCTATGGAAAAACATGAAAATGCCTTTGAAGAGATAAGTAGTAAGACAAGAAGGAATAGACAAGCAAGAGAGAGGAGGAAGAGAAGACAATCTTTTGTCCAACGAAATGCAACTCAATAAGAAAGCATTCAACCTAACATTGAAACAAACAAGAAGAGCTTAAGAATGAACAACCTAAAAACAAGAACAAAAGTTAGGCTATGGTACCTTACACACCTCTTTCCTCTATCATTCGGGATTGGGAAGAGGATGATTTCTCATCAACAACCCTTAGATTGGTTCTCCCTATAGGTAATATTTCTAACCCTTTACATCTGTGTTGTGTTTCCCCCATAATGTGTTGTGTTGTTTAGGCCTCCTAGTATGACCCTTGATTCTCTTGTAAGGTCAAGGATATTGGGAGGCCACCTCTTTTGTGACCCTTCTTCTATTTTTATCATCATTCTTCTATATTGCTTCTCCTCTATTTTCATTGTTGTGTGTTGTGTCTTATGGACATAGTGTTGCGGTTGGTGACTTGGGGGCACCCTCCTACGTGACTGTCCCTAAGACACTTGTTTCTCCTCTCTTGATTTATTGTTTACCTTCCTCTAGTGCTTCTATCTAGCTAGCAGATGATGAAAAATATATTATACTGATGTGGACCTAGCGTCCCTTCGGCGAGAAATAAAAAAATGGTCCTAGACCATACATGATGACGTGGTTGATATATATTATCCAACGCTTGGCTAGTAGAATCATTCCGTGTGCTATCTTGATGTTGTCTTATCGAACTTATAAAACATAACAATATTGCTGCTCCATGCACATTGTCTATCTTGGATCTTACTTTCCTCGGCTCTTTATGTGAATGATTACATGCATTGTTGTTTATCATGATTATATGGATGCTAACACCTTTTCTTGCAGGAAATTATGTGTTTGTAAGAACATTTGGCGATCATAAAGTACATGTCACCTCTGGGGGGCATAGGCTTTGCAAAAGCTCGTGTTCCCTTGTGTGTTTTCTTCCTACCTTAATGTGCTTGATATTGGTACACGATATCAACCACCTTAAGGTGGGGACATATATAAGGTAAGTTGTCTGATTTAGATGCTAGCAAAGTGTGTTTGTAAAGCTTGAAATCTATTGCAATCATTAAGCCCTCTACAGAGGTGGGATATCATGCATATCCTTTTTATCTTAAGCCCTCTACGAAGGCATGGATGGTGTATTTCTCGAGGAGATTGCACATCCTGTCATTTTTTAAAAGTCCTCCGAGGAGGCGGGGCGGATCTAATACTATCCTAACCCTTAAGCATGTCTTCGGTGATTGTTGTGGCGAAGCCCAATCATTGGTGTGTGCCTATAATGTGCTTAAGATGGTTGCGAACCTAGCAATAGGTTTCTTCCATCACTTGTCTGTCGTGTCTTCCATGTGTGTGTGTATGGTGTGTTTGTTCCCAAGCATAGTTTCAAGACCGGTGGCGATGAGCTCTTCCTATGCTTTGGGATTTGTATGGCATGTTTGTTCTCAAGTGCAGTTTCAAGACTGGTGGTGATGAGCTCCTCCTACACTTTGAGATTTGTTTGGCATGTTTGTTGCCCCTTATGTAGTTTCAAGATTGGTGGCGATGAGCTCCTCCTACATTTAGGTTGTGTGTTTACTTTCCTTGTACTTGCATTTGCATTTCATATATGAGAAAATGAAAAAGAAATAATCATTGCATTCACTATGTTTTGCATGTCTTCAATGTTGTCTTCTCCGTGTTTTGCATGACTGTAACTGTCTTCTCCATGTTTTGTGTGTCTGTCATTGTATTCAATGTGTTTGGCATGTCTTCACCGTGCTTGGCATGTTTGCTGTGTTTGTTGACCTTACTTTAATGCATGTATTGGCCTTGCGTTTATACATACATTAAAGTGGGGGCTAAATGTTATGTCATAAAATGTCCCCTTGGGGGATTTTCCCTCTTAAGGTTTAGCTCTCGGGTCCTTAAAATGCATTTAGAGCATCTTGCATATTAATTTTGACTCCCGATGAGAAAACCCTGAAGTCTTATCGCAAATAGGACCTAGGGGGTTCTATTTTGATGATCCCTGAACAAAAATAGCAGGGTGGACTTGGGCGCTAGCGCTCTAGTCCTGCCCTATTTTGGGTTTGCCCTAAATTTAAACGTCAGTTTTATGACTGTTATTTGGGTCCTGTGCCAACATCTCAAGTTTGAATTATGAAATTCTTAGTGGGAATCTTTGTAGTTGCATACATAAGCATGTTTAGGACTTCATTTACAAACTAGATGGACATTGTGAACTTGTGACTTTATGCTAAAGGGATTCAAGGCACTCATTGTGTTGCAGAGCAGTATTTTGTTGTTATTGTGTTTGTATTTGTAGATTTGACTCCATCTCCTCATGGCATGAAGAGCATCTTCCTTCCATGAGATCTACACTTCAAGGTGATATCTATTGCGTTTTCAATCATTTATCATTTGAATTTTTGTCTCTATCCCGCCGGGATACGCGCTCTTATTTGACAATGGTGTTCGGAAGACCTGAATGTCTCTTTAGGGCTTGGCTGAGGTAAGCCTCTAAACACCACAACCCCCTCCCACACTCCTTTGTGGTTGTAGGTTATAGGTACCAAGTTTTGGGGAGTGGAGTTGCAGAAAGAAGGTTGCAGACAACAAGGATTCGGGATCTGAAAGAAAGAGGACAAAGGTGAACATTTAGGGACAAGGGCACTAGTGCTAGTGTCCTCTGGAATTGCAGAGATAGAAACAAATTGGACAGTGGTAATCAACATCCAAAGAGCTTCCTTCACCCCTAAAAACTCCAGACCTTGGACTAGGGCAGTAGTGCCAGTGTCCACTTTTTCTGGAGCAGAAACAAAAGATACAGTATAGATCAGTGTCGGAAGGAGATTCAGGTTCTGTGACAAAAATAATACCTTGGACAAGGGTGCTAGTTCCAGTGTCCCCGATAGTTCCACATTCCAAAATTCAAAAAACAGTGAGTTAACAATCTCTATCCTTCACCTTAGTTTGAAAGGATTTGCTATAATTCATTGATTTGCTTATTGTTTTGCTTATTTAGGGTTTTAAGAGTAATTGAACATTAAATTGAGATATTTTTTGATACATATGAGCTTCCACATCATTCCAAGAGGTAGCCCAACCTGTAGGTGATTTCTCTTACTTAGTGGAGATTCAACTCGGTTGATATGCCTTTGAATGTTTGGTGAGAAGGGAGGATTTACCCTTGAAACTTAAATAAAAAACTATTCCCCCTTTTTCACCCTAAACAATAAGCATGTTTAGGGTTTCATTTATGAACTAAAAGCTAACTAGATGATAATTCTGAACTTTTGGCTAACTTATGATTTTAGAGTGTTCAAGATATTCAATGTTGCAGAGCAGAGCATTGTTATTGTGTTTGTGATTAAAAATTTTGTTGAAATGGACTGGACAACTGAGAGGGGGGTGAATCGGTTGTCCTAAAACTTTTAACCAAATATGATCATCAACTTATCAATTACTTATATTCAAATATAACCATGAAAACATCAAATGAAAAGCTCAACACAAAAGCATAAACAACATAGGAGACACCAAATTTTTACATGGAAAACCCTAAAAGGGAAAACCACGGTGGGTGTTAGCCCACAGAAATCTATATGTTATATCAATACTAAAAAAAAGGCTCACTTCCTACAAGGCTCACTGCCCAAATTGCTCACTGCAAAGAAAGGCTCACTACCAAAGGAAGGCTCACTGCCAAAAGTTTGAACTGAGATAACAACATCTACTCTATGCCAAGGTTCAGTTCCATTGAAGCACAAAACACCTCTGCTCTGCTCTACTACCTTACTTCACTTCTATCTTCACTCTTGGATACATTTTCACAACTCAATTACAAGTATTTATACACTTCATCAACCTTGGAATGATCATCAAGGTCAGAATTACAATCATCAACCATTGGAACAATCTCCAAGGTCGGCATTAAAAACATACATAAAATAGATCTAGATCTAATACAAATTTAGCTAAGGAAAAGATGTAAGAATGTATGCGGATCACACCACACCTTAGCTAGGACTCAAACACAATCTTCCACACTACAACATGCTATCACAATCTTCAATCCATCTTCGTAGATGATGAGTTTAACCAGGTCAGCCAAGACTAATGTTAACACAAGTATTCTCAAGAACATGCTTCATGCACGATCTAAATTACACCTTGTGGACCAATCCAAATATAGGAGCATGATCAAGAGACATCCACAAGCACATTGTAATCACCAGGAACAACTGCACGATCTCTAACAACTCTATTAGTATGATTCTTCATACCAGAGCACAAGAACAACACTACCACCCACTGTCATGAGTAAAAGATAGCTTGCGGACCACCAAAACATGAACCATTACACTTGAAGGAATTTGACATCATCACTGACTTACTTCTAGAACCACAAACCAAAATACTTCAATGCGGAGGAATGCGGAGAAAAACACTTTCTCCCTGTCACCACCAAACACACAGAAAAAGCTATTTTCACTCTGGTGAACATAACTCACTCAATTATTCATACCGAAGGCTCAAATTTGGAATATAACATCTTGAGACAAGCTTCTAAATAACTTCCAATCTATAGGTAAAGATATTTATTCTACAGGAAATGCAGAGCATTCTTTTGGACTGTTCTTCTGCATGAAATGCACTATTTCTACTACAACACATTGTTATCACCGGATGGGCTAATTTTCTCAATATACTCAACAAAGTAAGATCACAGTTGACACCAATGACAACACAGATATGTTTACATCAATGACAACACCGATTAGGTACATACTTGCAACAATCTCCCCCTTTGTCATTGATGGCAACATATAACGTGAAAAACTAAAAAGACCACCAAGACAAAATTTTGCCCCTTTCTCTTTACACATATGCATTCTTTCTCCCCCTAAGTTTTTCACATGATTTCTCTACCCCTTTGACATCAATGGAAAGGGGGACATACTTGCATGTTGCTGCTTTGATCCATTTACTTTACCAAAAACATTTAGCTACTCCCCCTGAGAGGTAGCCTTCAAAACATCAATCCAGATCAAGGAATGACACTTTGAGCTCCACTGGATTGATGCATTCCTATGCATCTTAGTTTAGGATAGGAGGGGTAATGACCCCTATCTTTTCTTTAATATACTCAAAGGTATCTTTAGGCAAAGGCTTAGTGAAAATGTCTGCAATATGATCCTTTGTGGACACATATTCCAACTTTACTTCATTCTCTGTCACCTTCTCTCTCAAAAAGTGATACCTTATTGATATGTGCATTGTTCTTGAGTTCATCACTAGATTCTTTGAAATGTTTATGGCACTTGTATTGTCACAAAAGATTGCAATTGGATCTTCATACACAACTCTTATATCCTTCAGAGTCTGCTTCATCCATAATACTTGAGTGCAGCAACATGCTGTTGCAATATACTCTACTTCTACAGTTGACAAAGATATTGAATCTTGTTTCTTGCTCAACCATGAGACCAATCTATTACCCAAGAAGAAGGCACCTCCACTTGTACTCTTTCTATCATCAACATCTCCAGCCCAATCTGCATCTATATAAGCACTAAGAGTGAAATCATTATCCTCTAGATACCATAAGCCATAATCCAGAGTACCTTTCAAATACTTCAGGATTCTCTTAACTACCATCACATGTGGTTCTTTTGGATTAGCTTGAAACCTTGCAACAAGACAAACTGCATGCATAATATCAAGTCTGGTTTAAGTTAGATAAAGCAATCGTCCAATCATGGATCTGTATTTTTTCTGATCAGCCTTAGGTGATTCATCAATTTTTCTCAACATGCAACTAGTCACCATGGGAGTACATACCGGTTTAGAGTCTTCCATCCCAAACTTCTTCAACAACTCTTTCATATAGTTAGACTGGGATATGAAGATTCCTTTATCTAATTGATTAATTTGTAGACCTAAAAATAAATTCATTTCACCAAACATGGACATTTCAAATTCACTTTTCATCTCACCTACAAACCTTATGCACATACCTTCATTTCCTCCAAAGATAATGTCATCAACAAAGACCTCAACAATCAATATCTGATCATCATTGATTTTGAAGTACAAATTGCTATTTGTAGTGCCTTTACTAAATACTAATTGCAATAAATACCCGTCTAACCTTGCATACCAGGCTTTAGGGCTTTGTTTGAGTCCATACAATGCTAAATCTTCAACCTGCATACCATATCACCTTGATTTGACAATTGGAATCCCTCCAGTTGCTCATTGTATACTTCCTCTTCTAATTCACCATTCAGGATGGTATATTTCACATCCATCTGGTATACCTTAAAATCTTTGTGAGCTGCAAATGCCAGAAACATTTTGATTGCTTCAATCTGAGCTACTAGGGCAAAGGTTTCTTCAAAATCTATCCCTTCAATTTGGGAATATCCTTTGCATACAAGTCTTGCTTTATTCCTTACAACTTCTCCATTTTCATTTAGCTTGTTCCTGAATACCCATTTTGTTCCAATAACATTTTTGTTAGCAGGTCTAGGAACTAATTCCCAAGTTTCATTCTTTTCTATCTGCATTAGTTCTTCCTCCATTGCCTTTACCCAAATTTCATCATTGAATGCTTCATTCATAGTTTTTGGTTCAATCTTTGAAAGAAAACAATAATTGACTTGTTCCTCTGCAACTCTTCTTCTTGTCACCTATAATCTAATCTTTAGAATGATTGATCCTTACATACCTAGGAGTCTTGGCAACACTTTCTAGAGCTTCTTCTTCATCTTGTTTGTCTACTTTCTTATCTTTCTCTTCAATTACTATAGTCACAGGTTCATAACAAATTAGGTCTGATATTCTTTCCTTGCCTTCATCTACCTTCACATTTGCACTCTCAACAATCTTTTTGAGCCTTTTTTTGTAGCTTCGGTAAGCCTTACTCTTGGTAGAGTATCCAAGGAAGATTCATTCATCGTATCTTGCATCAAACTTTCCTAGATCTTCATCTCTCCTAATATAGCATTTGCTTCCAAAGACTTTGAAGTATTTTACTATAGGAATTTTTCCATACCATAATTCATAAGGAATTTGAGTACCATTACCTTTCACTTGAACTCTATTTTGGATGTAAACAACATTATGAATAGCCTCTTTCCAAAATACTTTTGGCAAATCTACTTCCTTCATCATAGTCCTAGCAGCCTCTTGAACTGTCCTATTTTTCCTTTCCACAACTCCATTCTACTGAGGAGTTCTAGGTGTAGACAGTTGTCTCTTTATCCCATGCTCTTCACAAAAAATGTTGAATTCATTTGATGTGAACTCACCTCCTCTATCAGACCTCAAGCATTTGATCTTCAAATCTATTTCATTCTCAACCATTGCCTTGAAAGATTTGAATTTCTTTAGGGCTTTTGATTTGTTTCTTAGAAAAGTAACCCAAGTCATTCTAGAATAATCATCAATAAGCAACATGAAGTACCTATCACCTTGTAGGCTTCTCACCCTTGTACGACCATAGAGATATATATGCACTAGATCTAGTAAACTAGCAAAGAGTTGCTCTTTGTTCTTGAAGCTTGTTCTTGTCTACTTCCCTAACTGACATTCCTTGCAGATTATGTTGAAAGGTTTTACAAGTTTTGGTAAATCTCTCACAATCTAACCTGAACTTATCTTTACTAGATTATCAAAGTTTATATGACACATCCTTCTATGCCATAACCAACTTTCATCTGCTTGAGCCAATAAACAATAGTCATTAGTTCCTCTCAATTGATAGATTTTACCTTTTGTTTTCTTACTGGTAGCAATCATTGTTCTGGAACTTTCCATGATCTTGCACCTATTATCTTTGAATCTTAAATCATATCCTTTGTCACACATCTGACCAACACTCAAAATATTATGCTTCAAACCCTTCACATATAGAACATTGTCAGTATTATGCTTTCCATCAAATGAAATAATTCCTTTTCCATAAATCTTACCAGCTGCATCATCTCCAAACCTAACCAGTCCTCCATCATACTTTTCCAAACTTACAAATTTACTTTTTCCACTGGTCATGTGATGTGAGCATCCACTATCAATAATCCATTCATCCTTATCTTTCTCAACTTGAACAACCAAAGCACTTTTTGCTACTAGTTTTTCATCCTTCACACAACTAGCAAAATTAGTAGACATGAGATCTTCTTTAATAACAATAAATAGGCATTAATTTGCACTAGTATTAGCATCATCAGGTTCATCATCAATCACCCCTTCATCATCAAAATCTCTGACATAGTAGCATTTCTTTGGAACTCTAGGCCTGCTCTCATGTTTCTTCTTATTTCTTTCAATTCTTTCAGGACATCTGGAAGCATAATGACGTACTTTACCACAAGAGAAACACTTGAAAGGTAATTTACCTTTGAACTTACCGGAGCCTCTTTATAGCCTATCAACAAAGTTAGCTTCAATTTCATCAAAGTCATCATCCACCTTGTATTTCTTAGCTAGATGGAGATCTCTGCTGAAGTACTGGCTTTAAAAGTTGATTCAACTTTAGGCAGGGCATCACCAAATTCTCTCATCTCAAAGGCTGTAAGCTTTCCAAGTAACTGATCTCTATCAATAGTTTTCACAGTCATGAATTCTTCAATTGCAACTACCTTGTGACTATATGACTTTGGTAGTGATCTGAGAATTTTCATCACAACTTCCTTATCACCGAGAGTTCCTCCCATACCCTTTATTCTAGTGACAAGTTCATCAACTCTTTGCATAAAGGCTGTTATGTTTTCATCTTCAAACCCTCATATTTCAATTTTAGACTTTGTAGCTTGGCTTCTTTTATAGAATCATCTCCTTCATATAGATTTTTTAGCTTCTCCCATACCTCATTTACAGTTTCAAGGTCCACAACTTTTGTCAACACTGAGTCATTTAAGGAACTTAGCAGAGCATCCTTTTCTTTGACATCCACCTCATATTCTTTGATTTCATCTTTAGTCATCAAACCATTTGGAGGCATGGTATATTTTGCTTCTGCAGCTTTCCATACTTTATAACCAAGACAAAGAAGATGACTTTTCATTCGTACCTTCCAAAGAGCATAATTTGTCCCTTCAAAATGCGGAGCTTCCTTCTTATAAGACATCCTAGATCTTCCTCAAGCTGTTAGGCTTTCTTCAAAGGAACTTGGCTTTGATACCAATTGTTGAACTACACCAAACAACTAAGAGGAGGGGTGAATTAGTTGTCCTAAAACTTTTAACCAAATATGATCATCAACTTATCAATTACTTATATTCAGATATAACCATGAAAGCAACAAATGAGAAGCTCAACACAAAAGCATAAACAACACATGAGACACCAAATTTTTACGTGGAAAACCCTAGAAGGTAAAAACCACGGTGGATGTTAGCCCACGGAAATTTATATGTTATATCAATACCCAAAAATAGAGGCTCACTGCCTACAGGGCTCACTGCAAAGAAAGGCTCACTGCCAAAGGAAGGCTCACTTCCAAAAGTTTGAACTGAGATGCCAGCATCTACTCTATGCCAAGGTTCAATTCCATTGAAGCACAAAACACCTCTGCTTTGCTCTACTACCTTATTTCACTTCTATCTTCACATCTTCACTCTTGGATACATTTTCATGACTCAATTACAAGTATTTATACACTTCATCAACCTTGGAATGATCATCAAGGTCGGCATTACAATCATCAATAGTTGGAACAATCTCTGAGGTTAGCATTACAAACATACATAAAATAGGTTTGGACCTAATACAATTTTATCTAAGGAAAAGATGTAAGAATGTATGTGGATCACGCCACGCCTTAGCTAGGACTCAAACACAATCTTCCACACTACAACATGCTATCACAATCTTTGATGCATCTCCATAGATGGTGAGTTCAACCAGGTTAGCCAAGACTAATGTTAACACAAGTATTCTCAAGAACATGCTTCATGCATGATCTGAATTACACCTTGCAGACCAATCCGAATGTAGGAGCATGATCAAGAGACATCCACAAGCACATTGTAATCACCAGGAACAACCACATGATCTCTAACAACTCTATCAGTAAGATTCTTCAAACCGGAGCACAAGAACAACATTGCCAGCCACTGTCATGAGTAAAAATAGCTTGTGGACCACCAAATCATGAACCATTACACTTGAAGGCATTTAACATCATCACAGACTTACTTCTAGAACTGCAAACCAAAATACTTCAATGTGAAGAAATGCGGAGCAAAACACTTTCTTCCTGTCACCACCAAACACACAGAAAAAGCTATTTTCACTCTGGTGAACATAACTCACTCAATTCTTCATACCAAAGGATCAAAATTAGAATATAACATCTTCATACATTATTCTAAATAACTTCCAATCTGTAGGTAAATATATTATTCTACAGGAAATGCGGAGCATTCTGCTGGACTGTTCTTCTACATTTAATGCACTGTTTCTACTGCAACACATTGTTATCACTGGAGGGGCTAATTTTCTCAATATACTCAACAAAGTAATATCACAGTTGACACCAATGACAACACAGATATGTTGACATCAATGACAACACCAATTAGGCACATACTTGCAACAGATTTAGCTTCATCTTCTCATGTGTTGAAGAGCCTTCATCTATGTGAGATCTACACCTCCAAGGTGATATCTATTTGTGTTTGAATCATTTATCAATTTGTTTTTGCCTCTATCCCACAACGATACACACTCTTTATCTAACAACAGTGTTCGGAAGACTTGAATGTATCTCCAGGGCTTAACTAAGGCAAGCCTCTAAACACCACAACCCCCAACCACTCTCCTTGTGATTGCAGATTACAAGTGTTACAACTTGATGGAGTGGAGTTGTAGGGAATAATAAGACTGTGTAGATTCTAGATTCCTGAAGAAAAGGATTGCTTGGACTTAGGTGCTAATGTCAGTGTCCTCTGAGGATGAAAACACATAAATCATTTGGACAGTGACAATCATCATCTGAAGAGCTTCCGACATCCTAAAAATTACCCTGCCTTGGACTTGGGAACTAGTGCCAGTGTCCCTCGCATCTCATGGGACAAAAATAGAAAGTAGAGTGATCATCAGTATTGGAAATAGATCAAGATTCTACAAAGAAAACACCACCTTGGACAGGGGTGTTAGTGCCAGTGTCCCTGAGTATTCCGCATCCCAAACTTTAAAAAATAGCTAATTATTAATCTCTGCCTACTACCTTAGTCTGGAAGCATTTGTCATAATTCATCAATTTGCTTACTGTTTTGCATAATTAGGGTTTTAAGGGTATTTGAGCATTAAATTGGTACATTAATTGATAATTTAAGAATTTCCACATCGTTACAAGTGATAGCTTAACCTATAGGTGAATCCTCTTGCAAAAGTGTCATTCAACTTGGTTGATATGTCCTTGAATGTTTGTAGTGAAAGGAGGATTTAACCCACACATCTATTGAAATTGAAAAACCCATCTTTTCATACTAAACACAACAATATCTAAAATATCTAAACATTTACCACAATATATGCCCCCATGTTAAATTGGTTGATCCTGCTTGCCGGTATCAAACACATTTAAGGTAAGGTTGAAAACAAGTAAGGGAACAAGAGCTTTCGCAAAGCCCATGCCCCAAAGTGACATGTGCTAACAATTACTGAATGTTTCCAACAATCACACATGTTAGTATCAAATTCTAATCATCAACAATATTCATGCATAGAAATAAGGTAACAAACCACATAAACAAATCAAGGCTACACTTACGGGTTTGGAACCGAGTATATCCATTAGGTTATACTTTAGGTATCTCAGAATTGAGTGTAACTACAAGGTGAGATACAAAACATTCTAAATTGCCTAGAAGCATATTTAGATTATTGCAAAGGTTTGTTACAAGAATTTCACAATACGAAACATGATCGCATCACAACACGAGGTGATTCTACTAGTCAAGTATCAGTAACATATTAACCCCATCTTCATATATGGACTAGATCCATTTTTATTTTCTTGTTGTAGGGACGCACGATCCTTATCAGTATTTATTTGTTTATCGTCATCTGCCGACTAGTAGAGCCACTGAAGAATGAAAACACAAACATGAGAGAGGAGACAAAGGTGACTTAGGTTCATAACGTGGGAAAATTCCCCCAAGACATCCTCTGCAACATTATGCCCCCAAGGCACCACACACAACAATTACAATAAGAGAGAGGAGAGTAGAAGAATAGAGAAACAAATAGAAGAAGTGTCACAACAGAGGTAGTCTCCTTGTATCCTTGACCTTACAAGAGTATCAAGGGTCATCCAAGGAGACCTAAACAATATTTAACACAATATGGGGGAAACATAACACAACACAACAACATAACTATATCTATTTAAGAGGAGGCCAAACTTGCGAGCATCTTAGAGAGGTGCTCCATCAAGTGTGGTAAAATGTGTGAGGAATTCATACCTGTTTGATTTTCATTACCTAAGTAGTCGTAGGATGCTTGTGGGGAGATGAATCATTACCTTTTTCCATGGATAATTCACGCCTTGCTCTTTTCCTTTCTTATTCTGCTTTACTTGATGAATGAGCCTTTCATGATGAAATGGGATGCTTTTCATCGTCACAACTTTCTCTTACTTCAAGTTGTTAAGGGAAATTTGGATCAACAATGAATATGCAATATAATCAATATCAAATACCCAAAACTTCAATAAAATAGTGAACTAAAGAGATTTAATCAAATAAGCAATGAATCAACAACAAAGCAAACCTCCTTTAGATCGAAACTTCCATTGATTGCCTATCAAAATTGTTCTTACGTGTATGAAATAGGGCCTACAGAGAGTGCACTTCTTTGCTTTGTCAAGAATGTCGATTGAGAATGGCGGTGATAATGTCGCAATGAAGAGGAGCTTCAAGATGAAGGTAGTAGTGCGTAGTGCATAGTGCATAGTAAAAAGTGTGATCACAAGCAATGAAGGAATTGGTGCCAAAGGCGTGCTGTAATTCCTGCAGAGTAACAATACTTAAAACTTGGATGAATGAAATGGAAGAATGAGGTTCAATTTATAGACTTGGGAAAGAAGAGATCAACGGTATAGAAGACTTGAGAAGATCAATGATTGAGAACAATTGAGGAACGTGCAACGAATAAGAAGAAGACAAGTGTCACACAAAAGTTGTTTTATTTGAGTTAATCACTTTCTTTTCTAAAGATAAGACATGCTTTTCATAAATTAGAAAGCTTTTTTTCTAATTTAAGAGATATTGATAAAAACAAGGTTGATTGAATAGATAACTCAACTTAAGATTTGCTTTTGCATGATTTGAAAGAAATTAAATAATAAATTATTTAATTTTGTGTGCATGAAGAAGAAGACTTATTTTTAGAAGATTTGGAAGATATTTGAAGAATTAGAAGATAAAAAAGCAAATTAAATAAATAAATTTATTTAATTGTGTTGCATGATTTGGAAGAATAAATAAAATATTTGATTTATTTTATTTTTAGAGATTGGGAGAATTTAAATAAATTTGATTTGATTTATTCAAATTTGGAAGAATGATTTGATTTAATTAAATAATTAAGAATTATTTAATTGTTTGGAGGAATTTAATTAAATAAAGGATTTTATTTAATTTTGACTTTAGAAGAGGTAATTAAATATTTAGATATTTAATTAATTCAGAGGAATGTGAATCAAATAAATAAATTTTATTTATTTATTGATAGAGGAATTAGAAGGGAATAAATATTAAGAATATTTATTTAGACTAAATCGTGTCATTTTTAGGCATATACATTTTGCCCCTCTTTGATGCAATGCAGTTTACAGCGTTGCTTCAAAGAAATCAATTGTTGAATGATAATACATGCCCTAGTTTGCCCCTGGTACAGGTTTTAGCGATAGGATGCCCCCTCGGGAGATTGGATGGGAAGAAGGGCGGAAGGCGTGAGACGAACAATCTCACGAAGACAAAGGGAGAACTTGGTTAGGTTTGAAGAAAACAGGATGCGTTTCAGAGAAACAGGAAGAAAACTGGAAGAAATGGGTGTGGGAAGTAGTCGTAGTCACCACATAGCCAGATTAGGGTTTGTATGCTATATATAGGAGCAGGGTCCACAAGACAATTCATTTGCACACTTGTCTTAGTTTGATTTGCTTTAGAGAGTTTAAAGCAGCATGGCAGCTAGAGAGGCAGATATTCCATGTGAGGAGCATCGATTCGAGCACGTTCATCGATTCGACCAACCAACAGAGGCAGGACCCTCGGTATGTATCTCAAATTTTTTTCCCTAGGGTCGATTTTGAATGTCATAAATCCTAGGAGAAAAATAGGTAGATAGATGCACTAAAAGCCAGTACGGCGCATATGTTGCACAAAATGGTGCATAGGTATTTCTACGGCGCATACATGATATAGGACGACACTTTTGTGAAATCGACGCATGCATAGAATAGGATGGCACATGTAGAATACTGTGGTGCATGCATGGTATGTAGCGATGCATGTATCGGAACATCGCATATGTAGCATAGGGCGGCACATGCATGTGTTTTTGCAGCGCTTTTACCAAAAGTGGCGCATGGATCAAGAAATGGTGCTTTCATTAAGAAATGACACTTTCATTAAGAAATGACACTTTCATTAAGAAATGACGCATTTACCACCTGTTGTGGCGCATATGTTATAGATAGGTAGTTTACTTAGCGAAATTGACTTGATTGGTGTCTTGTTTGACATGTCAACTGATAAGCTATCTCTGAGATTGCAGGAGTCTAGTCAAGAGATGTAGTGTGCTATTTTGATCAATTTGAAATGCTAAATTAGTTGATATGGTTCTATAGATATGTTGAGTATGGTGTTTGCAGCATTAGGTTGATGCCTTGCTTTGTGTGCTTGCAGGAGGATATATGAGATACACTTTAGTCTAGGGAGCAGTTCCCTATGCCTTTGTTGCAGAGATATACGCTAACTGAGATAGATAGAGAGGCACTTGGTGCTATGGGACTGGATTATCTTTGCTTCATGCCTGAGGTTTGGGCAAATCGTGGCTTGCTGATTGCTACAGTGGAGAGATTCCATAGCGAGAATGATACTTTTCATTTTCCTACCAGTGAGATGACTGTGACATTAGAGGACGTCTAACAGATTTTGTATTTGCTGATTCAGGGTGAGCTTGTGGATTATGATCCATAGAGAGATGCGGGACTCACTGAGTGCAGGCAAGTGTTTGATGACCCGGAGCTGGTTGGACAGGTCATCCCTTGGCAAGATATTCATGATTACTACAACTACTTCCTAGGGATTGTAGCTGGACTGATCAGAGGCGTGGTATGCCCTAACAGGAGATCGCATGGGTTTCTCATTGGATGGGGTCAGATCATGGAGAGGATGGTGACAGAGGGCACCTGATATGCTTGGGGTGTCTACGTACTTGCTCATTTATACCACGATATGCATCAGGTAGTATATCACAGGAGTACGAGCCTATTTGCAGGTGTATCACTACTACAGTTTTGGCTATGGGAGCACATAGTGATCACGAGACTGATATGTGTGTTTGACCGATAGAGGGGAGAGCCATACAACTATGGCTATGCAGGGGTGATTTCCCAGCATAGGCTGGGGAAGCTAGAGTACTGGAGACATGCTTTGGATGGGGTAGATGTGGTCATCTGGCGACCATATCTAGACTACGAGCCATGGGATGATGAGGTAGATAAGCTACCCTACTTCTTTCAGATGAGATGGCTGATAGGACGGACACACTTCATACTAGAGAGACAGATTATAGGCAGAGTATAGAGACAGTTCGGCAAGAGGCAGGGCATGCCATAGGGGCAGGCTCGGTTTGCATGGACACATACTGAGAGGGTCAGATGGGGACCAATGGCATCCTACAAGGAGGCCTTAGCAGAGTTTCAACAGACACCCTATGTCACCTGGAACATGAGGAGGGAGATAGAAGATGCAGGGATGATGTAAGACTACGAGGATTGGTTCACTACTCACCCGTTCCTGAGATACTCAGGACCTGGGGTGTTGGTGCCTCGCATAGATGAGGCAGACTTAGATGACGAGGGCCAGGTTGGTCAGAGGAGGAGGAGGGGGAGGGGGAGAGGGAGAGGAGGATGGAGAGGTGGCAGGGATGGAGGAGATGATGGAGGAGGAGGGGGAGGAGGTGGAGATGATGGAGGCTGACCTAGACAGAGGCAGAGAGTTGGGGAGGGACCACAGGTTGCACAACAGGTATCACAAGTACAGCGGGCACAGATGCCGCCACCTCAGCAGGTGGCACAATAGTAGGTGCCCCAGCCATAGGGGCAGGGGCAAGGATAGGCACAAGCAGCCTAGGGTCCAGC
Source organism: Cunninghamia lanceolata (assembly GCA_027924645.1). Taxonomy (NCBI): domain Eukaryota; kingdom Viridiplantae; phylum Streptophyta; class Pinopsida; order Cupressales; family Cupressaceae; genus Cunninghamia; species Cunninghamia lanceolata. Next base: position 2,095,135 of record BSBN01000847.1, on the reverse strand, counting down.
ACAGGAAGATGTCCATGAGAGGACCATAGCTACATTGAGAGGGCAGGTTAGACAGCTACAGGCACAGCTCAGGAGGGTTGAGGCCCGACAAGAGACAGATGCAGAGTACATTGTTGGGCTTACTAGAGAGAGAGACATGGTAGATGCTCAGATACGAGTCATCTGGGTGGAGAGAGATACTGTAGTGGCAGCCCTGGGGACAGATGTGATGAGTAGCTTTTTGGTTGGACAAGTGCAGCAGGCACATGCACAGCTAACACAGGCACAGACAGAGTTGGAACAGGTACGAGGGCAGCTAGCATAGGTACAGAGTGAGCTTGCCAGAGCACAGGCTCAGACATAGTATTATCGTAGATTATACCATGGTGAGGTGCCGGTTAGTCAGAGGGCTCCGAGCTACAGGAGTCAGTCTATGGCCTCACAGAGAGCAGGTTGATCGAGGTCAGGGGCCTTCGTGATGGGCCCACAGCAGTCTGGGGCCAACGGAGGAGAAGGAGATACTACTGGGAGTAGTGGTCGATAGCCGCAGGGGTAGAGATTTGTAGAGTTTGGATCCTATGTACCTTTTGATGGCTTAGATAACTAGATAGACCTGTACCATTTTTGTATTTTGAGACACGTATCACCATCCGTTGGGATGTATTTATTGTATATGACACTGATTCAGAGACAGATACTTTGATATTGTACATTTGGACATATTTTATGATATTTATATGATGATGTAACTATTTTGATTCTCTCTATATGTATGAGTTTATGATGCATTTCTATTGCATGATGCGATGTATGTGCTTATCTAATGCAGACTTAGATGTTTTACTTGATGTTATGAGATGTTATTTGATACAGATTTTGATATGATGCTATATGACCTAATGCAGACTTAGATGCTTTACTTGATATGCTTCTAACGTGTGTGAATGTGAATGGTATCTATATGATTATGCAACTTATGTGATGCACTTTATCTATGTTTTTGATTTTTTCTGTTTCGACCCTATGTGATGATTGTATATGGATGACCTAATGCACTCTATTGTGTATGCAACTAATTTAATCATGTAAATGACTATCTCATATGATATGATATGCAACTATATGCTATGTTTTGGTGATGTCCAAATATACACTATCGACATAGAGATGACAGAATGGTAGGTAGAAGATTGATTTGAAAGAATGATTTGACAAAAAGACTGACAAGCTTCACTTTGTATTGTTACTTTGCATTGTTTGGATCTTTTATTGCATGGGATATGGATGTATGGATGTGTAAATGGATGTATAATGGATGCTTTAATTTTGACATCTTGAAGGTGCAAGTATTTTGAAGTGCTTTATTTCATCATTGGGCAATTTTTTTTGGTACTTTTTTTGAAATGTTGTAAGTTAATACAAGCATCTAGGTATAATTGAACCGAGATGACCTGAGCATCACTTACATGGATTTTGATTTAGCAAGTAAATACAAGTATTGAGGTATAATTGAACCGAGATGACCTAAGTACTTCTTGCATATCAACAAACAAGGATTGCCCCTGTTCATGTTAGACCTTGGATGTCCTCGATGATCTTTTACCGATCATGTCCTTAGACAAGGCTTCACATTACTAAAGATTAATCCACAAACAACAAACAAAGAAAATAATCATGCCCCCATCATAGCATCTCTAGCTTTTGGCATCCTTGAGTAACATAGAAAGGCATGATAGCAGAAATCAAGACTCTATAAGTTTAACCTAACCAACACGAAACATTCTTGCATTTAGATGTGTTTGTTTCTTGCCATAATTTGAGTAAAATCATTTTAGAAGGCCTTGGGTGTTTTTTGAATTTGCTTTGGATAGGTTAAGTGCCTCGTGTCAAAACTTCTGCTTGAAAGTGGGTTCTGCTTGCATTTTCTTGCTTGGTGAGAAGATTCCACAATCCTTATTGGTGAGACAGATCCTAAGGGACTGACCTAGTGCCTCAGGGGCTCATTGCTAAATGGCCTTGCCTACGTGACAACGCAAAGGCAACTTAGTTCAGGGTAAACCCTAAGGGACAATGGATGGACTAGAAGACAGACGACAAGAAATGGGACGGATGGGACAATGGGAGCCTCGAGGGCACATTAGAATAATGGCCTTGCCTACGTGACGACGTAGAGGCAACGTAGTTCATGGACTTGGATCATGGATACTGACGAGCGACACTATGCTAGGGTCACACTATGGATACAATATGGGATAAAACCTTGGTTGATAAGGCCAACAAAGAGATAGAGTGTCAAGCCATGACAGGTTACTGTCAAGATTTTATTATGGAACAGATATGGGTCGAATGGGACACGAGGAAGAATGTACACAAGGTGATTTGGTTCCCAAAGATGGAGGAGGTGGTTTATCACAAGTAACGCATGTTTACCAGGTTTTCACCAGTTGCTTTTATTTGCATGAAAAGCTAGAAAGTATACATGATGTATGTTTGCCAGGGTTTCACCAAAGGATGATTTTTTTCTTTTTTTTTTGTATTTTTCTAATTTTTTGACTTTTTTTTTGTTTGTATTTTTTGATTTTTTGATTTTTGGTATTTTTAGGCCCCCCTTACATTGGGGTTCTCCTAGGTATAGAACCAATGAAGATGCATGCTGTTGATTGGTTCATCGAACAGCTCACCCTCTAATGTTGCTAACTGATATGCCCCAATCCATAAGCAGCTATGATCACATAAGGCCCCAACCAATTGGGTTCAAACTTGCCTTTCGTTCCCCTATCCTGTTGATTGCGGGGATTCTCTTTGAGGACTAGATCTCCAACCTTAAAGACTCTTGGGCGAACTCTGTGGTTATAGCTTCGTGAAATCATCTGTTGATATGCTTTGAGATGGTCAAAGGCTTTCTGTCTCCTTTCCTCTAGCAACTCTAGTTCTTACAATCTGAAGACTCTGTATTCTTCATATGATATGAGACCTTTCAACGACACCCTGAGAGATGGTAATTCAACCTCAATGGGGAGGATAGCTTCTGAGCCATAGATAAGGGCGTAACGTGTAGCACCTGTGGGAGTGCGTATACTGGTTCTGTAGGCCCACAGAGCGGGATTGAGTTGGATGTGCCAAGCACGACTAGCATCATTGACTGTCTTCTTGAGGAGTTTCAAGATGGTTTTGTTGGATGCTTCAGCTTGACCATTGCCTTGGGGGTAGTAGGGTGAGGAAAAATGGTGTTGGATTTTGAAGTGGTCATAGAGTTCTTAGACATCCTGATTTTTGAAGGGTCTTCCATTATCCGTGATAATGGATGAAAGAATTCCGTATCTACAGATGAGGTAATTCAGGATGAATGAGGAGATTTGTTTACCTATGATTGGTGGTTAGGGGAACGACTTCAATCCACTTTGTAAAGTACTCAGTGGCGGTTATGATGAATTTGTGGCCGTTGGATGAGGATGGATGGATCTTTCCCACAAGGTCAAGTCCCCATTGGCAAAAGGGCCAAGGTGTCATTAAAGGTCTCAACTCTTAAGCTGGTGCATGTATCAGGTTCCCATGTATTTGGCACTGCTTGCACTTCTTGACAAGTTGATATGAATCTGTTTCCATGTTCGGCCAGTAATACCCCAAATGCATGAGTTTCTTGGCTAAGGAAGGACTGCTAGAGTGTGTTCCGCAGACCCCTTCATACACATCTTGTAAGGTGGTTAGGGATTCTTCTCATTCTAAACAACAGAGTAAAGTACCATCTAGACCACGTCGGTATAGGGTATTAGCAGTAATGGTATAGCGAGAGGTTTGACGTATAAAGGTTCATCATTGGTTTGAAGATAGGTCAGGTGGGAGAGTGTTGTCCTTGAGGTAAGTATAAATCTTAACATACCAAGGTGAATCAAATCCAACTAAAAGGCATATGGTATGGTTCTCAGGAAGATCATAAGCTGGTTGCCGAATAGTTTCTACTAAGAACTCGTACCGTGACTCATTCTCTAGTATCTTGAGGAGAGAGGCAATGGTCACCATGGCATCTGTTGCTTTATTTTCAATCTGCGGTATCTACTTAAAAGAGATGATCACAAAGTATTCCTTAAAGTCATCGACCATCCGCTTGTATGGGATAAGCTTCTCATCTTTGGTTTGGTAACATCATTGACCTGATTTATCACTAGCTAAGAATCACCATAGACATGTAGCTCTTTGATTTTCCACTCTATTGCCATTTTGATACCAATGACTAAGGCTTCATATTCAGCTATGTTGTTGGTGCATGGGAATAACAAATGGTAAGACTTTAGAATGGTGTCACCCTAAGGAGTTACAAACAAGATTCCTACCCCCGATCCATGGTTTGTGTAGGACCCATCAAAGTAGAGCTTCCAGGAAGGTGTTGAGATGTTGAATGGGGATTCATCTAGAAATTCAAATTGCATTGGTGTGGTGTCCTGTAGTGGTGCATCCGCTAACTGATCAACAATGACTTGTCCTTTGATAGCTTTTCTGTCTACATACTCAATGTCGTATTCACTTAGGAGCATTACCCATTTGGTTAGGTGACCTGTGAGAGTTTCTTTTCTTAGTAGGTACTTTAGTGGATCTATTTTTGCAATAAGTTTGACTGGATGCGCAAGCATATAATGTCAGAGTTTTTGGGAAGCAAAAAAAACCGCAAGACATGATCTTTCTATCTGAGAGTATTGCAATTCATAGCCCACTAATGTTCGGCTGATGTAGTAGATGACTCTTTCTTTATTCTCATAGTCTTGTTGTGCTAGGAGAGCCCCAAGAGCTATAGGTGTAGTAGATATGTAAAGTATCAATGGTTTCCCTTAGATAGGAGGCATGATAATAGGTGGATTCATAAGATATTCTTTCAGTTTCTTGAATGCCTCTTCACACCTCTCATCCCATCTAAATGGAATGTTCTTGTGTAGGAGATGACTGAATGGTTGACACTTGTCTGCCAGTTGTGATATGAATCTACGAATTGCTTGCAGCTTGCCCTGTAGAGATCTTAGTTGAGTAAGAGTCTTGGGTGGTGGCATGTCCATAATAGCCTTGACTTTGTTGGGATCCACCTCTATTCCATTTGCTGACACAATAAAGCCTAGAAGCTTGCCTGAGGTGACTCCAAATACACATTTCTTTGGGTTCAACCTGACCTTGAATTGCTCTAATCTCTGAAAGACTTTCTCTAACACATCCAGGTGTGATTCTCTTGTGAGTGACTTTGCTAGGATATCATCGACATAATCTTCCATTGTTACATGCATCATATCATGAAATATAGTAGTCATAGCACGTTGATATGTGGCTCCTACATTCTTTAGCCCAAATGGCATGACATTCTAGTAGAAAGTGCCCCATGGACAAGTAAAAGTTGTCTTATGCTAGTCTTCTGGTGCTATCCTAATCTGGTTGTACCCTGAGAATCCATCCATGAGAGATAACATGGTATGCCCTGCTGTTAAGTCGACTATGATATCTGTATTTGGCAACGGAAAATCATCCTTGCAGCAAGCTTTGTTTAGATCTCTGAAGTCATTGCACAGTCTGACTCAGCCATCTGGTTTGGACACTAGTACAATGTTGGATATCCACTCCGGGTAGTCTATTGCTCTGATAAATCCCACATCTAACAACTTCTTCAATTCTTCTTTGACCAATAGTGCTATTTGCAGATGCATCTTTCTAAGCTTCTGTTTGACTGGTTTCATGCCTAGATCTAGTGGAAGATGATGCAGGATCAAGTTTGGGTCTAGACCTGGCATGTCTGCATATGACCAAGTGAAGTTGCCTTTCTTTTTCTTGAAGAATGGTATAAACTTGATCTTTTCTGGTGGAGTAAGAGATTTAGCAAAGTGAATGATCTTAGGTTGTTCCTCTGTTCCAATGTTAACCGGCTCTATAGGTTCCACAACAATCTGAGACTTCTCCTGGTGCATGTCATTGGGGAGAGTGTAAAGCCTTCCATCGTCAGGTGCCATAGTTGGGTTTTCACCTTCGGATGCGTCCTTTCTTTTTACTGTTTTGGGATCTAACACTGCCGTAGAACAGTTTTCACCGTCAGATCCAATTTTTATTTTGATATTTTTGCGACTGGAAGGCTTGACACCCTCTCTAAAATAAGCCATGGTATTTAGTTCAATAGAGAAACCAAATTTATGATCTCCTTTGGGTAGGTGGTCCCTAAGTTCCATATAGTCAATATAGGTGTCATCGTTTTGGAACATATCTAGTTGAGGGGTTCCTCGTAGATCCCAATCAATAAGTTTAGGATGCACAAGGGGGAGGGAGTCAGAGGATATATTTAATTCGTTGATAGTTTGAATGGATATACTAGGAGTATTGGTAGGGGGAGTGTTCGGGATGGTACCTTCCTCCAAATTTTTTATTGTGATAGAACTCCAACCTTCCTTGAAAGTTGTATTCTCAGAGATAGGATCATAGGAATGCTCTGTCAGCTCATCCCACTCATATTCATTGGAATCTGTGTCACTGTCCACTTGAAGTGTATGGATCATTTCTACAAGACAAGCATTTTCTTTAGCTTTGTGGTGCAGAAGCACCTACCTGACAGCTGGCCTTCATGAGGCAGTTAGTAGTTTTAGGTCTTGTTTATGTTCCCAAGAAGGTCTGATAAGACCAAATGCATGTAATAAGGTCATGCTGATCATGATAAGATCATGTTGACCATGCTTTTACTATTTTTAGGAAGTTTGTTAGAACAACTGTCATGATGTATGTTCTGTTGGATCTCCCAGCCGCCTGGAGAGTTCCCAGCCGCTTGGAGTCAGGTCAGTAGTACTCGAAGGCAAATCTATTTAAGCATTAGGATCGGTTGATATTGCATAGATCATCGATCAGGCTTTACTAAGAGAGAGAGCGTCTGAATATTGTAATAGCATCTTTTGAAATCGAATAAGAGATCCTGTTGTTTTCGTTTTCTATTTGATCTCCTTTGTGTAATCGATTTGCTGGTTTGGGTGGTTTCATGGATTCACTGATCCATTCCACCGGTTGATTCGTCTGATCGGTGGAATGGTTATGTACAGTAGGTTAGGTGTTAGTTTGTTTGTTCGCATGCAGGAGTGCAGGATCGCGGCTGAAAGGTGTTGAAGACCCTAGCATGGGCATGTGCTAGGTCGAGCTGATAAGTTTGAGTTGGAAGATCACCCTGAGAGTGGATCGGGTCGTCCCTGGAGGATCGGCGAAGTGAAATTTCGCTAAGGTTGAAAATTTGTGAAAACGGCATCATCAGGATATTTCTGCAAATATCCTGCAGTCGCGTTGGACATCGTCATCCGGATAAGTGGAGGAGATCAGCATGATGCAGTCGAGTGCATGAAGTGAAGGAGCGTCGGGGTGATCATCATCAGGAGGAGCCGAGGAGGAGCGTATCGGCATCAGGTTGAAGATCGGGTTGATCGCAGGCCGAAAAAGCTAAGTTTGGCCAACAGTAGGATATGACGTCATCATCATCAGGATATACGTCATCAAGATATTTCGGAGCAGCAGGATATTGAGGAGCTGCGGGTGACGTCATCGTCATCAGGATATACGTCATCAGGATATCGGGTGACGTCAGCATCAAAGGGACGGTGCGAGAAGTGAAGGTTGGTCATCATCAGGATAAATGGGAGGAACCGGATGTTCTTTATCCTGTTGATTATCATGATGTTGAATATCATGATGCTGAAGATAGTGAAGACGGAAGTTGTCGCTGAAGTGAACAGTGGATGTCAGGAGGATGTTCGCGCTGGTCGAACATGATGATGCTGTCGATAATCGAGTAAGGTGATGCTGTTGACAGGCGAAAGGGCGAGGGCTTGTCATCAGGAGGATATCGGTCGGCGCAGGAAATATGATGATGCTGACAGTGTTAAGCAAAATATGATGATGATGGTGATGATGATGATGATGATGGGCTGCAGACGTCCATGCTGTATTGTAAGGTTATAGTGTGGATGCCTCTGCATCATAGTGGTATCAGAGCTCAGCAAAAGGTCTGGGCTGTTGTGTGTTGATTCTGTCACCGAAAGGGCAGAGGTAGAGTTGAATTGTGTGTTGTGTGTTGATTGAGGGGTTGACAAAATGCCTCCTAAAGGTAGTGGTACTGCAAGGGAATTGCAGGAGATGAAGGAAAAACATGCCAGAGAGATGAGGAAGATGAAGGAGCTTGCTGAAGCACTTCAAGCCAGGCTTACAGCCCTGGAAAAGAACAAAAAGAGGGAAGTGGAATACAGTGAGTCTGAAGAAGATGAAGATGCTGTAGAAGAGTATGAAGAGGTAGCTGAAGATCTGGATGCTGAAGACCAGAGATTGGCAAAACTGTTAAAGGCAGTGCAGAATGATAAACCTAAGGTAAAGGTTGATGTTTCCAAGTATACTGGAAGCTTGAATGAAGATGAATTACTGGATTGGATTGTTGCACTTGATAATCACTTTGAATGTGAAGATGTTGCTGAGGATCAGAAGGTAAAGATTGCAAAGACCAAGTTAGGAGGTCATGCTTTGGTATGGTGGGATTATGTACAATCTGAGAGAAGGAAACAAGGGAAGTCAAAGATCACTTCATGGGATAAGATGGTGACAAGGATAAAAGGTAAATTCTTGCCAAGGGATTATGAAATCTAGATGTTTAAGAAGCTGCAATTTTTAAAGCAGAAGGAAAGGGATGTGAAGGCATATACTGAGGAGTTTTATAAGTTAAGTATGAGATCTGGTCATCATGAGAATGAGGTAGAAAAGGTGGCTAGGTACTTGGCTGGTTTGAGATTTAACATACAGGATGAGTTAGTTTTAGCTAACCCTAAGAATGTGGAGGATTGTTATCAAATGGCAATCAGGATTGAAGAAAAGATGAATAGAGGACATGATAAGTCCATGAGAGGAAGAGGAAACAATATGAGGGGAAGAGGAGCAGCCCCTACACAAAAGCAAACAAATGAGGGTCAAGAAGACACTGGTAAAGGACAGGGACAGTCTGATTTCAGGGGTGGATGGAAAGGTAATAAAGGAAGATTTGGAGGTGGTAGAGGTTCTACTACATTTTCAGGAAAATGTTACACCTGTGGTGAGTTTGGTCATCCATCTTTCAAATGTCCAGAAAACAAAGGTTCATCATCCAGAAATGATAGAACTAGTGACAAGAGAGTACAACTTGTACAAGAAGAGACAGTAGAACAAAGTGTGCAGAGTTCAAACACTTATCAAAAAGATAAGGAGCCTGATAATTATGCATACCCAGAGAGTGGAGAGTCTCTGATGATGAGAAGAACATCAACTACCATGAAGGTACATGACAAAGAATGCCCACAAAGAAGAGCTCTTTTCAAGACCATATGCAAGAGCAAAGGTAAAAAATGTAAGGTTGTCATTGATACTGGTTCAACAGACAATATGGTATCTCAGGAAATGGTGGATAAACTGAATTTGGAAAGGATTCCACATCCACACCCTTACAAGGCATCTTGGGTGAGTGATAGTCAATCACTTTTTGTCTCTGAACAGGCATATGTGGATTTTCAGATTGGAGCATATCATGATAGAATTTTGTGTGATATTTTGCCCATGGAATGTTGTCACCTACTGTTGGGTAGACCATGGCAATTTGATAGAAGGGTACTGTATGATGGGTATTCTAATACCTATACCATCAAGAAAGATGGGAAAACTATGAAGTTGATGCCATTGCAGGCAGATGCTGCAGCACAGGGGGCAGCCAAAATCATTTTGATGGGAAAGAAGGAGTATGTGCAGATGCCTAGAGGAGCAGGCATAAAGGCAGATAAGGATACTGCAGAGAAAGAAGTTGTTCAGGACAACAGATTGAAGAAAGTTTTAGTTGTGACTGACAGAGGTCAGCAGCAGGTGCAGAAACAGGTTTGCACACAGCAATCAGTTGAGAGGAATGACAAGGATGTTGTCATAGTTGGGACTATTGCTTGTCCTATAAAGATTGAAAGGAAGATAGGATTAAACATTGCAGAAGTTCAAGAGGCAGTTCAGACAGAGGTTCTGGTCAGACAATCTGACAACCACAGGGTATATGAGAAAAAGGCCTACATTAACAGGCATGCAGAATTACTTGCCAGAAAGCAAGTTACAGTTCAGAAGACTTGGAGCAGCCAAGAGACAGCAGAGGACAAAGCTGGAACAGTTCAGCATATTGCAAAGGCAAGGTGTAGAGGTGGAGGACTTCCACATACTAAACTCATGGGACATGAGTTCTTTTCTGTTGGGGAGTATGGTGCAGAAGCACCTACCTGACAGCTGGCCTTCATGAGGCAGTTAGTAGTTTTAGGTCTTGTTTATGTTCCCAAGAAGGTCTGATAAGACCAAATGCATGTAATAAGGTCATGCTGATCATGATAAGATCATGCTGACCATGCTTTTACTATTTTTAGGAAGTTTGTTAGAACAGCTGTCATGATGTATGTTCGGTTGGATCTCCCAGCCGCCTGGAGAGTTCCCAGCCGCTTGGAGTCAGGTCAGTAGTACTCGAAGGCAAATCTATTTAAGCATTAGGATCGGTTGATATTGCATAGATCATCGATCAGGCTTTACTAAGAGAGAGAGCGTCTGAATATTGTAATAGCATCTTTTGAAATCAAATAAGAGATCCTGTTGTTTTCGTTTTCTGTTTGATCTCCTTTGTGTAATCGATTTGCTGGTTTGGGTGGTTTCATGGATTCACTGATCCATTCCACCGGTTGATTCGTCTGATCGGTGGAATGGTTATGTACAGTAGGTTAGGTGTTAGTTTGTTTGTTCGCATGCAGGAGTGCAGGATCGCGGCTGAAAGGTGTTGAAGACCCTAGCATGGGCATGTGCTAGGTCGAGCTGATAAGTTTGAGTTGGAAGATCACCCTGAGAGTGGATCGGGTCGTCCCTGGAGGATCGGCGAAGTGAAATTTCGCTAAGGTTGAAAATTCGTGAAAACGGCATCATCAGGATATTTCTGCAAATATCCTGCAGTTGCGTTGGACATCGTCATCCGGATAAGTGGAGGAGATCGGCATGATGCAGTCGAGTGCATGAAGTGAAGGAGCGTCGGGGTGATCATCATCAGGAGGAGCCGAGGAGGAGCGTATCGGCATCAGGTTGAAGATCGGGTTGATCGTGGGCCGAAAAAGCTAAGTTTGGCCAACAGCAGGATATACGTCATCAGGATATTTCAGAGCAGCAGGATATTGAGGAGCTGCGGGTGACGTCATCGTCATCAGGATATACGTCATCAGGATATCAGGTGACGTCAGCATCAAAGGGACGGTGCGAGAAGTGAAGGTTGGTCATCATCAGGATAAATGGGAGGAACCGGATGTTCTTTATCCTGTTGATTATCATGATGTTGAATATCATGATGCTGAAGATAGTGAAGACGGAAGTTGTCGCTGAAGTGAACAATGGACGTCAGGAGGATGTTCGCACTGGTCGAACATGATGATGCTGTCGATAATCGAGTAAGGTGATGCTGTTGACAGGCGAAAGGGCGAGGGCTTGTCATCAGGAGGATATCGGTCGGCGCAGGAAATATGATGATGCTGACAGTGTTAAGCAAAATATGATGATGATGGTGATGATGATGATGATGATGGGCTGCAGACGTCCATGCTGTATTGTAAGGTTATAGTGTGGATGCCTCTGCATCACTTTGCCCTTACCTTTATATCCTAGGCCATTTGTATTTCTAGCCAATGAGGATGGAGAAGGTTGAATGGGTTCTATGATTCCTTCTTTTCTTAGGGCGATAGGGCCTTGTCCTTCATAACCCATTATGTGTACGATAGCTTCTCCTCGCCCATAGAGTTCTATTGGGAGCCTAGGTGGTTCCTATTGTATGTTCTCTTCTTCTTCGGTATAAAGCCATTGTAGGACATCTCTTTCCTCTGTCTCATCTGATGAGGTCCCCCATTTTACAAAGGGAGCTATGGGAGGTATAGGAGGAGCAGATGGCTTTGGAAAATGCTTGGGTTGACCAAAGGATCTCAGAGATAATGACATCTTGGCTAGATTGAGGCTATGCTCTATGGAGTATTCCCCAACTCCAGTTTCTTTGATGGTAATCTTTTTCTCTTTTGGCCTTGATGAGGAAGCTTCAGAGATATGATCATGTTGTGGGGTAGGAGATGTAGATGCTTTGTTGTTTGGTATGATGTAATCGGGTTTTGAAAGGACAAAGTTGTAATGCTGGAAGGGATCAGGGTCTCCTTGGATGGTGACTTGCTTGCCATTATGCGAGAATTTTATGCATTGGTGATAGGTCGAAGGGACAACTTTCATGGCATGAATCCATGGTCTTCCTAGGAGAATATTATAGGCAAGCTCCCTATCTAGGACTTGGCACACAACATCCTTTATTATTGGTCCCACTTGTATGGGTAAGACTATTGTTCCCTTTGTAGTTCTCTCCTCTTCATCATAGGCTTTGATAGTAATCTTCTTCCTTGGATCAATTGCGTTTTCGGAGAACCCCAATGTAAGGACTAGCTTTAAGGTGCAAATATTTAAACTGGCTCCCCCATCAATGAGAACCCTCTTGATGCGGTGCTTGTGGATGAAGGCGACAATATGTAGAGGGGTGTTATGAGGTTGAGACACTAAGAGGTCATCTTGCTCGGTAAATGATATGGTACTTGAGGAGGTCAGATTAACTACCATGGCCTAAAACTTCTCTTGGGCCAAGTTAGTGGGGACAGTGGTTTCCACTAAGGCTTTATTGAGAATCTCCTTATGGGAAGGAGATAGACGCAACAACTCCAAGATAGAAATGTGTACTGGAGTCTTCTGTAGTTGGTCTATGACATTATACTGATAGAAGTTGGACTAAGAAGGTGACGACCTTGGGGGGGCGATATTCAGTGTGACTTTACCACTACGGGTAATGATACTACAACCAGTTCTATTAGGTTCTGATTATTGATTGGGCGTGACCACATTAATTTGTGGGACATGCTCGGATAGGCAATTGATGGTATAGTCAAATGGCACACTTGCATAGTTGGCATTACTATTCCCACTATTCTGATTTGGCCTATTACGGTTGTTGTTGTTGTTACTGTTGTTGTTATTACCATGGTTGTTGTTGCCATTGTTGTTATTGTTGTTGTATAGTCTGTTGTGACTGAGAAGTGGATCCCTATAAGCCACATGTGTCTCATTGGAGATATGCTGTTGGGTTCCTCCTTGATTTTGATCAAGCACATCTTGGATAACATGTTTGAGATGGATACAATTGTTGGTTGTATGTCCCCTTCCTCTATGATATTCACAATAGTTAGTGTCTTTCCAATAGGGAGGTTTGACTATAGGCTCATAATCACTTGTTAGCGGTAGAGAGATTTCATTGTTAGCCAATAACTTCCGTAATGCGGATTCTTGGGACTCACCCAGTGGTGTGAACTTTCACCTTGGATTCACACTGAACCATGGTCTTAGCTCCCGAGAGAATGTTTTGTTGGGCGTAACATTATTTTCTTCTCCTTTGAGAGTGAGTATGGGTTGTTGCTTGGGAGCTGCCACCTTGGCGTCAACCACTCCATCATTGACAACATTCTTATTCTTGGTCCAAAACTTTGATTTGTCAGTTGTGTAGTTGGAGGTAGGTGTGTCCTTGCATAACTTGATTTGCCCCTTGGCGATCATAGCTTTTTCGATAAACAATCCCATTTTGATGACTTTTGAGAATGATGTAGGGCATTGTATTTGTATTTGATAGCCAAGATCAGTGTTGAGGTTATGGACAAACATCTCCATTAGTTGCTTCTCAGGTACATCGTATGAGAATTTGCTTGCTAGTTGTCTCCATCTTTGTAGGAAGGTGGTGAATGATTCACCACTCTTTTTCTTGGTGTTGCATAGGTCAAGCATAGAGACTTCATGTTCAATATTGTAAGAGAAGTGCGTGATAAATTTGTTGACTAGCTCATCAAAAGTTTTGATGCCTGGTGGAAGCTGTGAGAACCACTCCATAGCTTGACTACCTAGAGATCTAGGGAATAGTCTCATTAAGTAAGTCTCATTGTGAGCTACTTCCAAGCATGCTATGTTGAATTCCCTAATGTGATCTCTAGGGTCCCCTTTCCCTTTGTACTTATCAAACTTAGGAATTTCGAATCGATAGGGAAATGGTTTCATGATCAAACCTTTATTAAAGGGGTGCGGTGCAATATCTTATAAGGAGTAGTTTTTAGTGTTTGTACCTGTCTTGAGATCCGACATTTGTTTCTTTAGACCCTCAAGTTATTTCCTCATCTCTTTCATAGGAGCATTTGGGTCTATGGCTTTCTTTCCTTTATCATCTATGTTTGGGTCTATGGCATTCTTTCCCTTTTCATGATCATCTTCTATGTTTTCCAGGATTGTGCTTATATCAAAATCTGCAGGGAGTTTAATTCCAAGACTAGAAAGATGATAGAAATACTTATGAGGGTCTACATGGAGCACTTTCTCTACTAAGCGTTGGAATTTTTGATCTTGGATGCTTCCTTGATAGTCTTCATTAGAGATTTCCTCATCACTATCGTGAGGTGTGAAGATGTGGTTGGATGATCCAGCCATTTCAAGTTGTTTTTTGTATTGAGATCTAGTAAGAACCATGCAAGGTGATGTGGGACGAGGTGGGATGGGACAAGAGATTTTGGCAAGGTGCCAATGGAGATTGCTGAGAATAGGATACTTATGACAAGATTTGGAAAAAGGACTTTCTTGATTAATGACTCCAAGCAAGATGGCCGATACAAGACAATAGCCACTAGTAAGGGTACTCAATACCTGTCTTACTGTGTAGGGACTAGTCATGCACCAAGACCTACTAACAAAGTTCTGTGACCTACTAGGTTTGCTTGAATCCAAAGTGATACAAAAAAGGGGCCTGTGCTGACCTGATATGGGATAGTTTTTGACTTTTGGACTAGAAAGACCTGATAGAAGGCGAATGGGATGACTAATGAAAGAGAGATTTTGACACAAAATGGATAGAAAATTGACTGCAAGGTAAGACCTGATCTCTGATTTTGGGACAAGACTGAAATGGGTACCCAGAATTGGTGAAATTTTTCTCTTGAAAATTGTGCAAGTGCTCACTGTCGCGTATGCGCTGATACAGATGTGTTGTAGAAATTGACAAATGCGTTGTAAGTCAGGATATATGCGCTGTACTGGTAAAATGTATATGTACTAGAATAGTCAATAAAAGCACTGAAAGTCACTGCAAATGCGCCACAAGTCAACACAGATGCGCAGAAACAGAGGACAGATGCATCGCTCTAGCTTTTCTCAATATTTTTGCAATTTTTTTGGAATTTTTTTTGGTGTTTTTGGTACTTTGGTTGCAAGAATGTTTTTTTGATCCAGTTTTCTAGAATTTATGGCAAGAAAACATAGCAAACACAAAGAATATTTTTATGGTTTTTTAATTTTTTTGTGATTTTTTTGACTCTTTTTGGAATAAAAAGAAAACAAGTACAACCTATGGTTTCAAAGGATAGTATAAAACTGAATTCTCCCTATCTCTAGGTGAGGCATCTTCAGGAGGTGATAATCGCCCTTCCCTGCATAGGATTATAGAGGTTTTTGGTCTCACTAAAACAAGGATGAGTAATAAAGGCAACCGTTCAAGTGGTTATACATGCGGCAGCACTACTCTCTGTTATGGAGTCTCCCAGCCTGCAAGGGTTGCACCTTGGAGGGTTTTGGGGGAGGTTGGCTATCGGTATAATACAACTGCACTTGTTGTTTGAAGCTTTCACTCCAAACACAATTTATTTATAGTGGCTTGGAAGGGCTTGGCATCTAGCCTGTTAGCACTTAGGGTTGTTCCTACTTGGATGAACAGTATCCAAGAGCAGGCCCCTCTAAAGGAAAAACACATGCGAAAATGATATGTCTGGCATTTTGATCACCCAAGATAGGGGAGAGCATAGGCCTGGTATCATTCCCAAAGCACAGTATACAGTGGTTCTTTTCCCCTAGTTAAAATGAGAAAAACTAGATGAGCTATCTACTGGGCAAGCTCAGAACTTTGAAGTGATTTAGCAAGATAGCAATGGTCCAGTTTTAACCAAGATAGCAATGATGAGTTCAATTTTAATCCATGTAGGATGAGTTGTTAACTTTGAAACTTTGGTCAATCGAGATAGCAATGGTTCAGTTTTACCCAAATAGCAATGATGAGTTCAATTTTTATCCACGATAGCACAAGTTGTTAACTTTGAAGTGATGGTCAATTGAGATAGCAATGATGAGTTCAATTTTATCTAGATAGCAATAACTTTGAAAAGATAGCAATGTTGCAATGCAAGATAGCAATGATTCAATTACCATTTTCTTAGTTAAACTATGTGAGATTTTGCATGAGCATCCATTTTACTTTCCCTTTAGAAATTGAAGTGTGAGCTAACAAGTGCAACTATATGAATCTAAACTAGTTCCTAGCCTGCAAAATAAATCAAGAGAATTCCTGCAAAGATGTCAGCGTTAGCAAAAATCTCCTAGAAAACCCTAAAATCACTGCCTACAACAGAAGCGCCGCTTCATAGACTGAATGCGTAGAGACAGTTAACAGAAGCGCCAAAATACATATGTGCTGCAAAATAGGATAAAAGCGCTAGAAAATAGTTTATATCCGCTGCAATAACAGATGCATTGTCTCAGATGATAAAAGTGCCGTAACAGTGTTTGTATGCGCTGCAGAGATGAAAGCGCTATAACGGTTAACAGATGCACCTAAATAGAGGGTATATGCGCTACGGATATGTATGCGCCATGATAGGTAACAAATGCGTGTTAGGAATTGACGTATGCGTTGTTTCCTCCTATGTACGGCTTTCTAAAACACAAAAACTCAGTTTTGGGGTTAGATTTGGGGCTAGGCCCCACAGTGGGCACCAAAAATGTTAAGGGAAATTTGGATCAACAATGAATATGCAATATAATCAATATCAAATACCCAAAACTTCAATGAAATAGTGAACTGAAGAGATTTAATCAAATAAGCAATGAATCAACAACAAAGCAAACCTCCTTTAGATCGAAACTTCCATTGATTGCCTATCAAAATTGTTCTTACGTGTATGAAATAGGGCCCTCAGAGAGTGCACTTCTTTGCTTTGTCAAGAATGTCGATTGAGAATGGCGGTGATAATGTCGCAATGAAGAGGAGCTTCAAGACGAAGGGAGTAGTGCGTAGTGCATAGTAAAAAGTGTGATCACAAGCAATGAAGGAATTGGTGCCAAAGACGTGCTGTAATTCCTGCAGAGTAACAATACTTAAAACTTGGATGAATGAAATGGAAGAATGAGGTTCAATTTATAGACTTGGGAAAGAAGAGATCAACGGTATAGAAGACTTGAGAAGATCAACGATTGAGAACAATTGAGGAATGTGCAACGAATAAGAAGAAGACAAGTGTCACACAAAAGTTGTTTTATTTGAGTTAATCACTTTCTTTTCTAAAGATAAGACATGCTTTTCATAAATTAGAAAGCTTTTTTTCTAATTTAAGAGATATTGATAAAAACAAGGTTGATTGAATAGATAACTCAACTTAAAATTTGCTTTTGCATGATTTGAGAGAAATTAAATAATAAATTATTTAATTTTGTGTGCATGAAGAAGAAAACTTATTTTTGGAAGATTTGGAAGATATTTGAAGAATTAGAAGATAAAAAAGCAAATTAAATAAATAAATTTATTTAATTGTGGTGCATTATTTGGAAGAATAAATAAAATATTTGATTTATTTTATTTTTAGAGATTGGGAGAATTTAAATAAATTTGATTTGATTTATTCAAATTTGGAAGAATGATTTGATTTAATTAAATAATTAAGAATTATTTAATTGTTTGGAGGAATTTAATTAAATAAAGGATTTTATTTAATTTTGACTTTAGAAGAGGTAATTAAATATTTAGATATTTAATTAATTCAGAGGAATGTGAATCAAATAAATAAATTTGTACATTTATTTATTGATAGAGGAATTAGAAGGGAATAAATATTAAGAATATTTATTTAGACCGAATCGTGTCATTTTTAGGCGTATACACAAGTGATTACATGTAGGCTTCTCTATTTGCATATCTTGTGCATTTTGGTTATCTCCCAATCTATAAAGGGGTAATGGAGGAGGAACCTGAGCGTAGATACCTTTTCCTCGTGGGCGAGGTAGATCTTCATTTACCATCTTATCTACTTCTATCATGCCAATTATTTCATCATATTCGAGAAGTAGTAATCCACAATCTCTATTGTGTTTTGTTCCACCATGTTGTTGTCGCTATGTTTAGGAAAAGGATCAGTGAAGATCTGTAGGTTTTGATTCAGAGGAGCTACCGAATTATTTCCATTGTCATTCACATTGGTAACCTGCATCACGTTAGAATTGATGAGGTCTTGAATTTTATGTTTAAGACACATACATATTTCGGTATCATGTCTTGCGAAGTGGTGATAGTGACAATAGGCATTAGCATCAAATGAAGGCCCTTGCATCTTGCTACTGTTTAGTGGATGAGCAGGAGGAAGCTTCAAAATATTTTTGTTCACTGCTTGAGTCATTATCGAATGAAGAGAATCTGATAATGGAGTGAATTATCTCTATTGTTGCTTGAATTGAAATGGTGTCTGATTAGGCTTTGTAATAGCGCACACTTGTGATTGAAATTTTTGAATGTTGCCCATAGATCTTAATGAAATTCCTGTTATTCTTCTTAAATGAATTTTGAGATGTTCCAGCTACAGATTGATCAACAAGAGTTGATGAGGTATGATTCTCATACTAACTAGCCAAAAGTTGGTAATCTTAGAGAGTAGTGTACAGATGTTGGAAAGAACTATACTTCATCAAAAGTATCTTATCACGTATGTGTTGATGTTTAATTTTGCAAGAAGTTGCCAACAATGGGAAATTTCAAGAATGTGGGACTTGATTCCTGAAATAACCTCCAGATTTTAAAGAAGCTAGCTCTTCTCTATTGTTTTGAGGTAAAGGGAAGAAAAAACAAGATTATAAAGGAATACTTAAAATTGCTAAGGTGATGCACCAAAATCATTATCTAACTCCAACAACACAGTGATAAAACTTAACAATCTACTGGTAAAGTTAAAGAGCATAAAGCATGATTAATATTTCCAGTATATCTATTAGATCAACCAAAGGCTTATAATAGAAAGTAAGAAACAAGAATTAGAAATAGATTACAATTTACATAGAACACCACTCTCTCTTCATTGATTGATAGGAGAACAAAGTACAAGAGACAAACATTTGCATAAAATGCAATATTCGATCCCTTAGGAGAGGCACCTATTAAGGTAGTAAAATGCTTCTACTCTAGCTCTACTGATAAAAACTCTATGATCATCCTCATTCTTCTATCTCTAATCCACACTATTTAAAGCACAAAAACTCCCTCGAAGATCCTTAGTAATTGACAAAATATTCTAACTAACTTCCACAAATATCAGCTTTGATTGCTCTAGCTAATCGATTCTTTTATGTTTCGACTCCCACGCTGTAGATCTTCTTGAGAATATTGACTCTTTGTTCGTCTATGTCATTATAACTTCTTCAACTGTGAGCTTCCATGCATAGAGACTTAGAAAACTGACACATAGTGGCCTTTGTTGTTCTCTCTGATTCATATTATATCATAGAATCTCCTCCTGACTCCCTTATGCTAGAGCTGACACATGTCTATAACAACCAATGGCACAACATACAGAGTTCTTTGAAAATGAGGCACAATACAAGATGCACTATTGAAACATGTGGAGTCTTCCGCTTTCTCAATAAAATGGACGTGTGGCAGGCTGATGCATCCTCTACAAAACTTTACCAAAAAGACTCTTTAAAAGTGCACCCTGCTGACAATTCGCTCTTTCTTCTACATTCTCCTTTATAAGAGTTGGGCCTTATTTAATAATCGATAGTGAGACACATGGAAGGCTCTCGCAATAACTTGAAGCCTTAATAAAAAGGGACTCTTTTATTATGTGCAGTGCTGACATGCGACATCTTCCACTATCATCTGCTAAGACTCATGATTTATTAAAAAGTTGACTATGACGTCACAAAACTTTTCCTTTCCTTTTTTTTTTCGAACCTCGAAGACCTATCGTTCCACCACGTGGAACCTTTGCGTAAGCTAGGAGAGTCTTTTGTTTTGAGAGCTCTTCAAACAAGTGCTAAGTTGACACTTGGAAGCTTCCATTACCTTCTAACTCTTAAAGACTCCTTTCCACTCTGATGCTCCAACATGACTCAAAACATTAATATGTTGAATAATATATATTGGATATATATATTAAAAAACATAGAGTTTTAACTCTACAGTTCATGGTGATCCATTAGGGACTTTACACATGCATATAAAGAACCACAATCTACCTGCCCCAATCAAAAAGAGAAAAAACAAAATTGTACTTCTCACCACAACCCCTTAATGCTTCTGCAAGGTGACCTGAAATCTAGCCCATTCAGTCTCTGATGGGTGTTCTTTCCTCTAAAAATCTGGGAAAGCTCTATCCAACTCAATAATTTCTCTATGAGAAAAGGTCTGAAGGCTCTGCATAACTGCATGTAACTGGAATTCTAACTTGGCCATTGGAAGCAAAACTATTTCCACCTCAGTAACACTTGATGAGTCACTCAAAGTCTGGAAGATAGTTTGGTCATTCTATTTTGTGGCCAGTAGAGTCTTGATCTGATCCTCCATCAGGACTATACTATTATTTGGAAATGGTTAGGGGAGTCCTAACTGGACTAGTTCTTCAATGTGTCCCTTCATTTTCTTTGTTCCTTGTTTCAAAAAATCTAACAAATTCTCACATTTTGTAGGAGCCTTGTTGCAACTTAGAATCTCATTCACCTTGATAGCTTCCATCCACCTGTTAGTAACTACTGTAGCTTGTAACACTTCTTCGGAAGCATCATATAATTTCTGAACCAACAATTGTGATTCAGAGACCTTTGCAACAATTGAAGATATTATCTTCTCCACAGAAGAATCTACTTTCTCACAAAGCTTTTGAGCATCTGATATAAACTTAAGTGCAGGCTTAAGTTGGGTCACTTCACCCGAGATTCTTTGCCAAAAGAAAACATAAACCTCTTTTACCATATACAACACCCCAATAGTTTGAGATTGTTGGGCAAGCTCTAGAGTCAATTGTTTCACATTTTCTTCTATAGTTGGGCATTTACTCTGCAAGTTCCTATTCTCTTCCCTCATAGCTGTAACATTTTGATGAAGTTGAGTGACTTCTTTAGCTTTATCACTGTATTTCTTCTCTAGGAGACTCTTTTCTTTCTCCATAGAAGTGAATGAAGCTTTGGCCTTATCTAGCTCTATCTATAGTTCATTGACCTTTACTTGTGAAGCTTGGAAGATTTTCTTGGACATAGTCCCCTTTAGATCCTTATTGAGTTGGCTGATCTCCTAATCCTTGGCCTTACCCTCTAAGGTTAGGCGGTTCACAATAGTCTTTTCTTGGGCTAACTTATCCTTTATTTTCTATAATTTCCTAGAGACTTTAAGGAAATCAGTAGTCGCTATAGCTGCAGTTTCTTTCATGTTCTCTACTTTATCCTGAGGCCAAAACTGAGTAAGATCCATAGCCACAACATTCATGGTGTAGTCTTCATGTTTCATCTATTCTAGTGTCTTGACTACATTGGGGGTCATATGGATAATTATCAGGGAGCACTGGGTAGGATCATAGAGAGACCTCAAATGTGGGACAACTAAAGCTCTACCTTCTTTCTGCCTTTGCTTCTCCTTTCTTGATTCTCTTGGCTTTTTTGCAATTTCATCTTGATTATGGAAGGCGAAGGGGGAGACAATCAATCCACTAGAAAAAAGGGGATCCTTGAGGAAAACCATATGGAATGGTGGTTAATTGTTGGGATGGGGCTTGTGAAAATGATGCACTCTTTATTACTGATGGAGAAAATGTGGGTAAATTCAACTATTGCAAAGCAACATGAGGTGTAAAACTAGATGAGGGTGATAATGATTGTTGAGGCACAACAGAGATGGTAGGGAAAACTAAAATATGAGAAAGTGGGGTAGCCATCCCTTGAGAAGAAGAAGATTGAGAAATAGAAGGGGAAGGGGGAATACTTACCTTGGTGGTAGTCATAGTTGTAGTGATTGGCATGTGAAACGTAACAATCACCTCCTCTTCCTCCTCGTCTTCCTCTTGAAGCTTTAGTTTACGCTTTTTTTTGAGAGGGATCTTTGTAGGATCCTCTGGCAATTCTTGTGTAATCGCTTATCATGATGAAACTGCCAATTCTTGTACTTGTGAACCTTGTGCAATTCCCACTCCAAGGTCCCTAGATGTCGAAGCTATATGGACCCCATGAGACAGTGGTTGGGAAGCTCACTATTTTTCCAATTCACTAAGAGATGGTGACCAATTGGAAGACCTTGGAATCTCCTTTAATGCTTCTAACTCACTATTTGATTTCTCTTATGTTTCTTGATGCCCAGGAATATTACTCATATCAGGACTGGAGACTGGAGTCATGTGTGCTTCATCCTAGAGGCTCTCCCATTTCTCGTATGTATCAATCTCCTCAAAATTCTTTTCCCATTCAAATATTTCTTGCCTATATTTCCAATAGGGAACTATCTTATCTATACCCCAACCTTTGGCTATCAGAGCTTGTCTCAAGCCATGAGTCATCACCTTGGCTAGGTCATATTTCTTGATGGGTTTATAAAAAGTCTCCCATGGAGGAAGAGGCTCAAGGAGAAAATCCCCCAACTCAATGTAGACCTCTAGGGTGTTTGTTTTTGGTGATCTACTCTTCTTGAAGAATGGGTGGCTCTGATGTTTGAAAGAGGCATGGACTTTATTCTTAGATAGCCAACACTAGTAGAATTTTTGGCAAATAAATGACTAAGTAACTAAAACATTTAGTCACAACAAATAAAAATGACTAAATTCTACTAATTTTTTGCAAATAAGCTATAAATGAGTAAATAAATGACTAATTTGGTCATTGACTAAAAAATTATTTAGTCATAGAAATAAAATGACTAAATAGTTAGTCACCCAAATACAAATTAGTCAAAATTTTAAAAAGAGCTTTTTGGGAAATTATTGGCGGGATGTATTGCCGTGATTCACTATTCATGTTCATTCCAACATTTTTCGCTATCTGCATCGCCATCATACCCTGTTCTGTATCTTCCTTCTGTTTACACTCAAATCTCCAACTCCTTACTGAATATCACCATCACCATCACACTCTTCACTTGCAGGCACTCTAACATGCTCTTCACACACTCAGCTTGGAATATCTCTGACCCTTCATAGCTGATGTGGTGGACTCACCAAAAAACAAAAGGTCAAGAATGTAGAGATGAAAGTACTTTCCCAGAGCTACTTTGCATTGAGGCTTTTTGATTTATAGTAGCTACTTGCATGGGAAATAAAGTGGAGAGGACCTGGAGACTTTTGAAAAGGTGGGCAAGGAATTCAGAGTTTGTTGCAATGAATTTGAAGTCGGCGAGGCCCTCTGCAATGAAGTCGAATTTGGGGACACCCTCTACAATGAATTCAGAGGTAATTCAAAAGCCTCATTACATTTATAAACACAAAATCTATAGCTTTGCGATTGGAAAATTACAATAGTTACATCTACTGCTCTTAATAATGTTCTTTTACAATCTTGCCACTTTTCTGCTTGATAATGTGTTCTAGCTAAATATAATAAAATTTGGGTGTCAGTGCCAAAATAGAATTTCCTCAAACAATTTTGATACATTTTCATTGCAAGTGCAAAGTGTCCTTGTGCAAAGTAAACATGTGCTAGATTTACCCACACACCAGGCATCTAAACAAAGATGTTTCTTGCTACAGCTTCTTGTACCTATGTAAAAATTTCCTTTATAATATCAAATTGACCCCTTTCAGCTAGCACAATGGCTGCCCCATTTGCAACATAAACATTTCTTGGTCTCTGTGCCAACACTTTATAATACAGTTCTCTAGCCTTCTCAAGATGTTGTACCTCCACATTTGGATCCCTCCTCTCATTGTGAAAAGCTACAAAATAATTCCAATTTCCAAGTGAAATGTCAAGATAAGAATTTTTTGCATCTAATTCACTTTGTGCAGCTTTAATTATTTCTTTTGCTTTAAGCTAGTCATCTATTTTCAGTTCCATTTTTCCAAGCATAGATAAAGCATTTGATGAGTTTTTATCCACCTTAAGTGCATCCCCAATCAATTCTAGGCTTAGTTGGATCTCATTCTGAGACTGAGCCATGGCTGCAAGACATAGATATGCATCCACATAATCAGGAAACTTGAACAATATTAGCATGTATAAAAGATTTTCTTTTTTAGTATCATGTAGTTCAAACAACCTAGAAAGATTATATAGTGTTGTGACTTTATCCCATGGTTGCTCAAGTGAAACACCACCTTCTTCTAGTCGATGGAAGAATTTCATATCCTTAAAGAGCATAGGAAAAATTGCAGAATTGGCACTAAGGCTTTTATTTATGAATTCAACCCAAGTGCCATTTCCTAATGCCTCCATAAACGTTTGTTGAGCGAACTCTAGTTCATCACACTCAAAATGAAGAACCCCAATGTTGTTTAACAATTGAATGGGTACTTCTTCTCTACTCTTCTTTAGAAGAGACTTTGTTGTCTTAAGAGAATCTAAGGCTACACTGGGGTCTGATGATATTAATAACTCACCCATCTTGATAAATGCATGGGCATCATGTGGATCTATGCGAGTTGCCTTTCTTAAAATTTCCAAAGCCTTCTTTGCATGCCCTTCCTAAGCATATATATGGCCTACAGCTTTTAAGCTCTCATAGTTCTCAAGGTGGACCTCTAGAACCTTTTCAAAATTTGAGAGAGAACTCTTAAGATCTCCCAGCTTTAATTGAACCTATCTACAAAATCCTGTGGCCTCTGGCTTTCCTTGACTGATGCCATGTAGCAGTAGCTAGTGGTGTCATAATCACCTTTACTATGATAAGATCACGCAAGATTATAATATGAATGAGATTTCATGAGAGGATGGTTAGTTGAAACAAGAGCTATCTCAATCAACTGTTCCACAAGAAAATGCTGCCCTGTGAAGAAAGAATGGTTTGCTAAATGATTCAATGCCATTGCATAGTATGGGTATAATTCAAAGGCTCTATGCATCTTTTCCATTCGTTCATGAACACTACCTTTTCACTAACTGTGAGAATCCTACAAGTAAAAAATGCACAAAACTGACCACAGAGATTTATGTAGAGGTAGAACATGATGCAGAGGAAGGACTCACACACAATACCCTTGACACATCCCAAACAAAGTTTCAATACACTTGATGCAAATCTACACCCTTGTTCATTCTTGATAATTTGCTCCGAAGCCTAAAACATGAAAACATCACCCTAGTGACACTCAATCATTGAAGACAACATGGAATATGGGTAACGTGGTTTATCCAGACATATCACAACATCTTCTAGGGGTTTCCAAATGTACATGACCTAACCAAGTGATTAACACAATGATTTATGCAATTTAGGTCTTGCAGCCACTAGGCGCATTCAAGGTGATGACTCCAAACGAAGGTAAGAACACTTGTCATATGAATTCCCAGGCCTGTGCAGGTCCTAACAACATGCCACTATGACTCTTCACCCCTCCATGGACATACAGTGCATAGATTATTCAAAGCAACAAAGAACCTAGGGTTTTAGGACTGTCTCACAACAAATCTACACACAGAGTCAATCATATCTTCTTCACATGTGCTAGTCATGAGTTGTCCTCTTATGGGGATGTGGATAGGTGTGGGATAGAGATTTCCACCAATTTTTAGGATTTTTGGATGGTGGAAGCTCTGCCCATGATCAAATTTTGCTCCCTAGAAACCCTAGGTAGGGTTTAGACCTGCATTCACCAAAAATGCAATATTTCGCACAAAACTTGATGATATTCTACCAAACCAAATGCATTCGAAAGATAGATTTTTTTTGCTAATAGATTTTTGTTTCTATGTGTAGAACAATACAGATGGATCAATGTCAAATGTTGACTACGGATCAATACCATGCATTTGATGAGAGAGTACCCAATGAGAGGGACATGGACAAATATCCATGTCCATGTAAAGACTGTCATGGTGGAAAGGTGAGAAAAAGAAACCTATTTTTTTGACATATGATAAGATATGGGCATAGTGGTATAAGCCCTTGGGATTACAATTATTATGAAGATATGATAGAATTGCAGAGTGTGAGAGATGAAGAGGCAAAAAACATAGATAAAGTGGCACCAAACATAGATGAAGAGGCAGTAATGTTGGACAAAGGGTTTGAGGTTGATAGAATGTTGAATGAGGGTCTAGATGATGATTGGGCCAAGTCGATGGAGGATGCTTTAAAGCCTATGTATGCTAATTGCAAGTTAAGTTGTTTGACAACAATCCTTCAAATTCTTAACTTGCAAGTGGTGCATGGTCGGATAAATGAGAGTGTAGATCAGTTATTGGCATTATTAAGTTTGTTGTTACCACTTGACTCCACATTGCCAACAAAATGAAGTCAATGTAAAAATCAAATCACTAAGCTAGGATTAGGGTATAAAAACATCCACACATGTGTCAATGGTTGTGTATTATTTTGCAATAATCTTGCAAGTGAGAATGAATGTTTGAAATGTCATGAAGCGAGGTATAGACAAGGGTTGAAATTAGTTGTGGTTCCTAGAAAGGTTCTTTGCCACTTTCCAATAATCCCATGATTACTCCAAATGTATAGGTGCGGAGACATTGCTGAACTTATGCAATGATATGCCCAAAATAAGAGAACCAATGAAAAACAACGACATGTTCCTGATTCTAAGACGTGGATGGAATTTGATAGCAGATGGCCTGATTTTTCTCAAGATCCTCGTAATATAAGGTTGGGTTTGGCTCTAGATGGGGGTGAACCCATTCTCAGATCAAAGTACTAAATGGTCAACTTGGCCAATGTTTTTAATAAATTATAACTTGCCTCCATGGTTAGCAACTAAACCATTTTTCTTAATGCTATCATTGATTATACTAGGAAAAAAAGTGCGACTTTAGATACAATCGATACTTATCTAGAGCCATTATATGATGAGCTAATGGAATTGTGAAAAGGAATTGAAGCAATTCAATCTTTAAGGTGTGGTCATTCAATCAAATTCACTTTAAGAGCTTCCTTATTGATTACAATTCATGATCTTCCTACATATGGCACATTGTATGGTCTCAGTGTTCATGGATACCATGGATGTCCTGCTTACAACTTTAAGGATTTTGTGAGGTACTCAAGAAGTTTGCGTAAGTGTATCTATTGTGGACATTGTGCTTACCTTAAAATGGCTCATCCATATTATTGACAAAAAACACATTTCAATGGTCAAGAAGAGAATCGTGAAGCACCATTGCTAATAACAAGTGATTACAATGTTGACAATGGATAAAAAAGAATGTCATTTATTGAAAATGATGGGATTGCTGGTAGTAGATATGATCCATGTAGTGAAAGCAGTGTAAAATGGTTGCGCATATTTTATAAGTTGCCATACTTTAAGGATATAGCCATTAGGCATACTGTTGACTTTATGCATACTGAGAAAAATATAGCCTATGCTATTATAGAAACTCTTTTTGGTGCTTTTGATACTGTTTCATCACGTGAAGACTTTCAACAACTAAAGATATGTCAAAATCTTTGGGTTGAAAAATGGGTTGATGAAAAATATAGAACACCTAGTGCTCCTTATGTCTAGACAAAGGAACAACGTGTACACTTCTTACAGTTGTTGTCTCAGACTCACTTTCCCACTGGATATGTAAGTAGTAGTATTAGAAGCCAAACTAACATTAATGGCTTAAGAGGCCTCAAGACCCATGACTATCATTTCATAATCAAAAATATTTTACCTATTGTGGTAAATATATCAAGTTTGGAAAAGGGGCCAAGATTGACAGTTATAAGGTTGGGCCTAATATTAAAGAGAATGAGCTTACATGTATTAGATCCTTCAAACTTTGATAGTTTGAGGGAGGAGGTTGTTGAAGTCCTTTGTCTATTGGAACGGGAATTTCCACCAACAATCTTTAACTTTTCTATGCATCTTTTGATACATCTAGAATATGAACTAGAGCATTGTGGCCCAGTAAGAATGAGATGGATGTATCCTATAGAATGATATATAAAGGTTTTGAAAAAAATTGTTCGTACTAGGGCAAAATCGGAAGGCAACATGTCTGAGGGATATTCAATGCAAGAGGCCATGGGATTTTATATATAATATATGAAGGATTTAAAAAATGTTAATCAATATGTATGGGATGATGACGAAGATGAAAGAGTTGCAGGTGAAGTATTAGAAGGCAATGGATGTCGCTTCAAGCTATCACATCAAGAAAGAAGTGTGATACATGCCTATATTCTTCAAAACACAACTTTGTTCGATAAGTGGCATAGGTAAAAAAAATTTTACACAATAGATTATTTACCCAATTGCATTTACACATTTATATTATTAATCTTACTATTTGTACGTTAATATTCCAAGAAGAGAATCAAACTTGGATACAACATTGACATCAAAAGTGTAGATGTCATGATTTGATTGGAGGTGATTCTTTTCCAAAATTTGAAGAATGGATTACTAATGCAGTCAGTCATGCAAAAGAAGAAGGTCAAGATGTAATAATAGAGGAAAGTGAGCTTTCACAATCTCCACATGTATGGGCTATGTGTTTTAGTGGAATGTGGGCCTATGGTAGTCATTTAAGAGTGGAAGAAAAAGACAAAGGAAAGACAAATTGTGATTGTGTTGTTAGTGCTGAATTTTTGCATGAAACTAAGAAGAAATTTATGTTGGATTCATCCAAGAAATTATTCAAGTTAATTTTGTTGAAAATAGTCCTATATTATTAAAATGTAAGTGGATCTGACCATCCACAGTACAATTTGATGAGTATGGATTTGTACGCGCAAATACAGGGCAATTTTTATCAAAGATGGGTGAGCGGTATGTTTCCCCTCTTCAAATTAACCAATCATTTCTAATTGATGATGTGAGAAGCCCAAGATGGTCATATGTCATTCAAACCAAGTCTCGTTCCAAACAAAAATTCATGGAAGTTGTCGATATAATGCTTGATGGGCAATATGTTAATTTACAAGAAACTTTTGAAGAAGTGGATGAAGATGATGATGGAGTGTTTGAATAAGAGATTTTGATTACCAATGAAGAGATTGGGAGAGAGAATGAGTAGCATGTCACATATGAGGATGAGGAAGAAAATCAAGTAGATGCAAACACGAGTGATATCTATTGGTAATGTAGATGATTATGATGATGTTTTGTCACCTTAACTAGCCTGTCACCTTAAGAGGTTAGCTTGTCACCTAAAATTTGGTTATATGTATGGTGTAATTTATTATTGAATGCAATAAAGATCTAAGTATAGGTATGCTTATTCACTATTGTTTTACTGATACATTTCTTAATGTAATCATCATTATTCTGCTGGTACATTGTATACAAAACCTGAGATGTTCACTATTGATTTGAAGTGCATTTAAAGCCTGGTTCAATCATTCTTCTTAGTTTTCTTACTTTGGTTGAAATTAATTTTGTTTAGTTAGAATATAATTTCTTGTATGTCCTATATGTTTTCTAGATGCTAGACTTTTCTTGTATGTCCTAGATGATAGCTTTAGTTTGTAATATAGATTCTAGCCTCCACATGCATTGAATATGCTTGTGTGAAGGAAACAATGATGGACATCTGTGATTTAATAATACATATAGGTATCTTAACATTAGGTGAACTAAGCCTCCTCATTACAAACAAATAAATGATCTCTTAGATATCTTAACCAAAATTCAAGCACCAGATTAAATCTTCTTCTCCATTGATTGCTTCAAATAGATATTACAATATAACATAAGTCTCCTCATATATGTTTCTATAAATGCCTATGATTATGATATCAAAATTTGGTCTTGGTTTCTCTTTTATAAGAGAATCAACAAGCTTTAGACCATTATAAAATATGGCATCTTTTCAAAATTCATGCCTTTTCGTATAAACTAAACATTAATTTTTCTTAAAACATAATTAAGAGAAAATAGAGAAAGTAGACAATATTGATTGGAAGCTCGCAGCACTTGTAGTCCGTTAATCAACATAGGAGACCCATGATCATACCGATCTGGCAAAGTCCCCTCTCCATGATAGAGTGTTTGAAGGCTCGGTTCTTCCACTACAACATCTTCAAGGCCCTATTCTTCTGGAGGAGCCAAATACTCTCTCTCCCATTGGTATACTGCGTAGTCATGAGGCCATGATGCTCGTTTCTCCCCTGCACATATAGCCTGTGTATTCATCATCTTGAAGATACTTCTCCTACCATTCAAACACAGTAAAATCACTAGGCCACTTATAATCTTGAATTTGGAGCAAGTTGTCCTGGTGCTCCTTCCACCTTTTGTCTAGCAATGCTTTGGCATCAATTACAAACTTTGTATATCCAACATCCAAAGCAATTACTCTGTCCAAAATGATGTTGAAGCTGAGAATATTGATATCTTCATCATTTTTCAAAAATTCCATGACCTTAGAAACTATATGACCAAATTCATCCTTCCACACATCAAAATCCTTGATCTTTTCATTCACAGTTAGGATAGATGGAATCAACTGGTGTTTGAAAGTGGAAAAAGAATCAATCTTTGCTTGCATTCTTTGATTCTCATCATTCACATACTGATACTCATCCATTATCATCTTGACCATTTTCTCTATTGGCTTTATAGCTGTAGGAGCATCTTGATTCCATTGTAGAACTTTACACAGAGTGATAAGTTTGTGATGTGTTGACTGCCATCTTTGATACAAGGGATCTAAAACAGAAAAAAATACTTTCAACCGTTCCATGGCCTGAGACAAGGAAGAATAACATTCATGCACATCTGTCAACTTGTCAACAACCTTTTTCACTTTATATTCCAAAATTTCCTCAAACACTTCAAGAATTTTCAATTTTGCCTCATTCTTTGTTTTCTCATTTTGGCTTTTCAATTCCTCAATTTCTTTTTCCAACTTCAATTTCAAAACATTGAAGTGTTCAGCAGTCACTGTGGTATCACCAGTCTCTTGTGGCACAGGTGTTTGAATTGGCACAATGGCTTGAATCTGAGAAGAACTCTCACCCTTCAATTGTTTTTTTAGGTTTACATTTTCAAGATACAATCTATTTACCTCATCATTCATCTCCATCTGAGTTCTCTCATAATCAAACAATCTTTGCTCTAGCTTTACAACAACAGCTCGTGTAAACATTGTAGTATGCATAGTGAGGGTAGTTGCTTTAGTTGCTAATGTGTCCTATAATGTCTTGACCACAACTGTTCCCCTTATTTCTTGGACCACATCAAGTAATCTTGCTTTGCTCATGTTCTTTTGTGTTGTCCATATTGCCAAAGTCTCTATTTTTGGATTGTAACCACAACCAGCTACACCTTCCTCGTAGTCAAATTAAGAAACTAGCATGAGGTCATCTTGATTCCTAACTTGGTCTAACAAAAACATTTTCTTCAACTCAAGCCCATGAATGATCAGCATGTTGCTTCTTAATACCATTTGTGTAGCCTCATTAGGGCTGACACTTATTTCATCTATTTTCATTTTCTTGAAAGTTTGTGAAACAATTTGGTCATGCTGAGATTCATCAGCACCCATTTTATTTATTTCCGCTTGTTCTTGAAATTCTTTCATCTTCATCTTAAGCCAAAAATATTTGAATTCAGGAGAATTAATGAAATCATCATCCTCCATAAATCTCATAGAAGCCACAATTCTTTCATCTTCTTCTAATTCAGGCTCCCCTTGTGCCTATTTGGCCATTCTGGCCTCTGGTTTGTGTGCTTCTATTTCTTGGCCAACAAGTGGATGATCTGTTTCTCCTTCATCTCCCATATTTCTTAGGATTAGCCACTTCGTCAATGTCACCCCCTCCTTCGCTCAATTCATATGGAACCAGTGGAGAAACATCCTCAATCCTTTGCCTTTTAGCAAGTGGTGAATCAAGGACATGACCTAGATCCTGTAGTGACAATGCATCTAGTGTAGGCTCTTGAATCACAACTCCTACTGGTCTTTTGACATTGAGCTTGGTAGCCTTTGAAGGCTGCTTCTCAGACTTGCTATATATTCTTTCAAAATTGTCAATTATCAGATCTATTCTTCTCAAAGGGTCCCTCTCTTCAACAAAGAATCCAACAAAAGTTAGGATTTTGTTTTCTCCTATCATCCTCAATCCTTTTCAAAATCTCCCATTTTCTTACCCTATTATACACTTCTTGAAAGGTGACAAGATTTCTGATCACATCCTCATCAAAATTGATTTGATGAGATTCCCATTCTTGTGAGGATGGTTTGTCTGACAAAGTTCATGTGGCCCTCTGGATCACAAACCCTCTCTACACCTAGTTTCAAAGAATATTTAGCCTTCAAATAGGCTTACAAATCCTCTAAAGTATCAAAACCAATGGACCAACCGCCAAACACTGTGGAATTAGGAAGAAATGTGTCTTTCTTCTATTTATTCATTACATCCTTCTCCATCCACATCATTTGCCACATGAATTTAAGGAATACAATTCTGTTTGGCACAAATTTGGGGAGCACATGGGGTGGCTGAGTACACCCATATACCCTGATTATAGTGTGAGCTGGAAAGAAAAACCAATTAGCATAGTTATGGCTATGACCCTATTCTAGCCTATGGGCAAGAGGCCTCAACATTTCCCTGATCGCTTTTGTCAATCTCGAAGAAAAACTGCCAAGAGAATTCATTATTCTAATTGAGAAATCATGACGAAACACAACATAGTCACAATTCTTGCAATGGCTATCCCATTTGTAACACCAGCACTATGTTGGCAATCTTTGTCCATTTTCATCAATCGTGCTCAGATCCATTCTGCTAGGCTACTTCCTTCTATTTTGATATAAAATCAAATGACATAACAAAGAGTAGTATTTGAAATCTATGGGCTTTTTGTTTTCTCTTATTTCCAAAAATCCATCATACAGTTTCTTTTCAATGAATGTTGCAAAATCATATTCAACATTAGCTCCTAGATTTTGAATTCTCATGCCATCATCATTAGGCTGACATGCATTCTACCTTGGAAATAGACAGCAAATTATTCAATAGAGAAAGGTTCAATTGCAGTGGATGGGATTTCAATTCTTCTGTTATTTGCCCCTTTCCTCATGTGCATGGGCACCTCATCCCTTTTGTATGTTTTTCTCAAACTATTGTACTCCTCCTCACTCTTTTGCATATCTACTTGTGTGAGGGCTTGCTTGCTCAACATGAAGCAGTCTATGATTGTATTCCTATCCACAGCCACTAATGGTGACCCATTTGGTAGTCTAACTGCTTTGGTGGCTGAGTGATAGTGTTGTTCCAATGTTCTAATCAAATCCACATCAATAAATACATTCTGCACCATAACCTTTGCCAAATACAATTTCCATGGGTTTCCAACTGGTCCCTATCCATCTTTCTTTGCACAAAAATACCAAAAAAGGTTCCATCCAGAGATAGGGATTGCAGCATCTCGATATCCTTCTACAACATCCTTGAACAATTTCTTAGACCCCTTGTCAACTGAATTTGGCAGGATGTCCAACAATGATTGTTGAAGTGATCATTTCTTAGGAGCAGGGGGGTCAGTGCTCTTACTCATAGACTCAAATTTTTTAGGTGCCATATTTTAGTGCCTCTATGAACTAGGGTTTTAATATTTTATTTGCTTTACTAGACTAGTTGAAAACATAGCACAAACCAAACATCAACTTTTATGCAAAGAGTGATAGGGCAAACTTACCCAGTTGGAAAATGCTTGAGGAGAGCACACAAAGCTTGAATTCGCCTTCTGCAATCAACACTAA
Source organism: Cunninghamia lanceolata (assembly GCA_027924645.1). Classification (NCBI taxonomy): domain Eukaryota; kingdom Viridiplantae; phylum Streptophyta; class Pinopsida; order Cupressales; family Cupressaceae; genus Cunninghamia; species Cunninghamia lanceolata. The sequence continues at coordinate 2,061,163 of BSBN01000847.1, read as the reverse complement.
ATTCACTAGAATGAAGAAATATAAAGAAATCCCAAGTTTTATCATGCCATGAAGCTGGTCATTTCACCATTAACCTGGTTCATGCCACGAAATCAACAAATCTCAGCATTCAATTCTTTTCAAACATAGACCGTTGATTTGATCCAATCCAATGGCTGAGTGAGTATTTCATGACTTGCAATCCTTTCCTTGAAAACTAGAATCCCACAGGCATCAATGATAACCATTGCAGGGCAGCATTGAAGTCATTTCAAAATTTAATTCCTTACCATATCACTGCAAGACCAACTTAGGGCAATCACAGGTCTGTAGGACCGCGGGACCTCTTAGACAATTACGTTCATCTTCACCACTTACCGCCACCCCACAAGCCTTGTTGCACACCACCACGGGATGGCGGGGTACATGTTATCCCTTATGTCTTTTACCGCGCCACCGCCAAGCTTTGGCCTGACCATTGTGGGGCCGTGGGAGCCTTTGGTCTCCCATTTGTTGTTTACCGCATTACCGCTAGTTGAAGTTATTAGCAACGCAGGGCTGCGGTATGTAGCATTACCAGTTACTTGAACTCCTTATACCACAACACCACAGGATTAACTTGAAACCATCACGGGGGTGCGGTGAACACTTAATCCTGACTCCTTCATATCGCATTGCCACCGGTCATCTCCTTACCTGCTGCGGGGGCGCGGTAACATATTATGTGCCGCTTGAGTTTATACCGCAACACCACAACTAAATTTTCTGCATGTTGCGGGGAAGCAGTAACTGTGTATTCACATCCTCTAATTCCTACACACCTACCAAGGCTTTTTGCATGTACTGCGAGGCTGTGGTAAGAGACAAAAACACTTCAATGGTCAAAAATATAAATTTCTTTCACATAGACCTGATATGAGATGCTCATAAATGACTCCCGGAACAATTCTAAAAGGAATATGAATCCCTAATTATGGATTTATGGAAGGAAAATGTATAAAATAGAGTGGGACTATGTCAAATTTTGAATGGTTCTAACACACCTCATGATGAGCTAGACTATGTTTTTCCTTCATCCTGCTTGTGTTATGTTTTTATGAGTTCTTTTCTTGTGAATATATCCCTAAGGAAAATTTGTCTGATACCTGTAATTGTAAACATCTTCTTGGTTTTTGAGTGCAAATTATTTTTAATCTATAAACTGAATTCTATTTTAAGTTTTCATTTGCAGTTATCAGTAGATTGGAAAGTCAAAAGTTATTAACTTATGAACTCAATAAAGTTTTACTGATTCAAGTTGTTGATTTATACATTATTATTTATTTGGACTTCAGGAAATGAAGAGAAGGACTGTAAGGCACAAATTAGATGATAGTGATCATAATGTTGAAACTTCACTGACAGATTATGAGTGCCTTCGTAGAGAAAAAGTGGCCAAGAATAATGAATATTTATTGAGACTTGATTTGACAAACAGGCAAGTTGTAAATCCACTAAGTAGTAAATTATTTGTTTAATAATGTTCAATGAAATTTTATAGGCAAGAGCTTTATGTATATAAGACATAATATGATATTTTTTTTGTTTTATACCTGCAACAAAAAGAGTGCAAAGAAAACGTGGAGAAAAAATAAAAGGAAAGAAAAGATATAGTTCCACCATCTCGTAGAAGCCATCACTTTTGTGATTCAACAAATGCAGTTGTTGAAAACAATAGTTGCAATGATGATCATGTGCAGCCTGATATAGCATATGCTGATGTGTAGCTTGATATAGCACATGGTGATGTGCAACCTAATATAGCACATGGTGATCATGTGTAGCCTGATATAGCACATGGTGATGTGCAACATTGTGATGATCTCTTAGAACAAAGTCTAAGAGAGATTATTGAAAAACATCATAGCATTAAAGGAACAACAGGTTTGCAGATGATTTATTCAAGATTAAAGGATGTGTTTGAAGTGAAATCTATAGAGACCGGTACTCATGATCTACCTATTGATGTCACACCTGATGTGGCCAAGGAGCATGAAGTTGCTATTAATGAAAGTCATGGAGAGAGACCACTTGCATCTGTTGTGCCTCAAAGTGCACTTGTTGCATCTAGAACTTTTGATGGAACTAGTGGATCAGCCAGGAATACTGGTAGTGGTTTAATGGAAGATGTGGATGCTTTTGTCAAAAGACAAAGATTGAGTCAAGATTTGTACAGATCTACAGAGAGGAATGCAAAACTAAGAAAATTAGAAGGCAAGAAGCCATTCTTGCTTGACGTATCGAGAGATGGTGAGCCCATTGGGCCAAATGCTGCAAAGTGGGCCTCCGAGTTGGGTGTAAGATGTAGGGCCCATTTGGATATTTGCAAATCAAGTTTTGTAGATCAAGATCCACAATCTCTGGAAAATGTTATACAAAAATGGAAAATGCTTTTGAGACTACTGGTGGACAAATCTCTAGAAAATATTATTGTTACCTAAATTTCACTACAGCTCATTCAGGTAGAGGTTTGATTCAAAGTTTAAAAGGTACATTTTATCTAATCCTTATTACATTACATTCAAGTGTATAAATGAAATAATTTAAAAGATTATGATTATCAAATTACTGCATTTATCCAAGTGCATGTAACATAAGAAAGATTTATGCAAATCCTTTCTAAAAAATAAAGTCTTTCTTGAATGTAAAATGTAAATTATCTCACACAAGCCGTGAGATTAACTTTCTTATTCAATGAAATTGAAGAACCAATTTATACATGAATATGTAAATGAAAGTAAAAGTGCATGTGAGGATAGAGGCCAGTCATTTCCTGAGAATGACTGGTTCTAGTTCAAGTGTGTTATCCTGTTACCCCAAGTTGTCTTTGTCCTTCCTAGTTCATGTCATCTCTAGTTCTTGCATCTAGCAAAAGAATGATGTTAGAGTAATACTCTAAGAAATGAATGTTCCCTAACCTGACATGATCAAGTACCTATGCATGTATAAACGGATCCTCAAATGCATTAAACAAGAGATGTATACTTTGGATGTCCTAGAAAACAAGCAAGTCATCAAACACATCCAAAGTATGCATTTACTTTCTAACAAGTTTGCTTCATGTGAAGATACAGGTGAAATTATGTTTCTGAGTGATTCATCAATTTATATTATGAGTGGAGAAAATGTGGCTCCCACAAGGGTTGAGCCCAGCTCATAGTCGTTATAGAACCTTTCATATGTATTTCTCAGAGAAAAGAATAGTTAGCATGATTTACAAACTCAATTTAAAAATAGTCATCATTGGTCTGAGAGTAGTGATTTTGGACAGTCAACCATGAAATAGAAAGAAGCAATAACAAGGCAGTATGAGGATTGACAAGAGGTTTTTGCTAAAGGACAGTCAACAATAAAGATATTAAGACACCAATGAAGCATGTTAAATACATGTATGAGATCAACAATAAGATACAGTGATAGAAGTTAGCTACAGAGGAGTATCTGGTATCTGAAGGTGAAATACACAGAAGCAAATACAGTCCATGTTTCAGGTCTCTGATGCTCAGAATAAAATAAGATACAGTGTCTACATGCCTATCAATATATGTGAGTAAAGAAAGGAGGTCTGTATTCATCCAACACCAAGATCTATGCACACATACTTTAGAGAGTCATCATTAAGCACAATGGTGAGAGTTGTTGCTCTCACAAGTAGACTGAGTTGAGCACTGAGGGAATAGTGTCAAGGAGGTGTTAAAACTCACAAAGAGGTCTATTACCATTAAAAGGAAGAGTAGAGGATCTATTAAATATGTTTAAAGGCTTTCTCTAGGGTTATATGCTATTGGGAGATCTCATAACAACCAAGTAAGGAAGATTGTAAATACAACTCATAACAGGCTACTAGATGACTGTCAAAGACTCTATGAATAATCAGTGAGTAGTCTAGATGACAGTGAAGCAGTTTAAACAAGTGGATAGTCAGATGAGAAGTGGAGACATACTCAAGAAACCTATGGATAGACATCTATCAATTGAAAGGGATAATGAGATAGTTTTTCACAGCTTTATCATCTAAAGACCTACCATAGACTTAGATATAAGAGCCTTGCAACCACAGTCATACAATGTTAATAACATACTATAAGAAAAGATAGTGAGTTAAGTGAGTATGAGGGCAATGTTTATGACTGTTGTAAAGGTAGCAGTCAGTCCAATACAATCAACCTGTCAACGATGTGGTATATACTGTGTAAACAGTCATGAAAAAATGAAGACAACCAGTTTTGATGAACAATTTGATAGAAGATTTGGTTAAAGTCCTAGAGGACTGTAATATCAAGATAAGATAGTAGCAGTTGCATGCATATAGGAGGTTTGTGCTGCTATAGAATAGTTACAAGAAGATCAAAATATACAGGGGTCTGCAAGGCTAGAAGAGAACACTCAGTTACAGATTAATAAACATGTATAGATCATTTAAAGAGTTGTATGCATGTTTCATGACCCTAGATCAGCAAGTAGTCTCTTCATGGGAATAAAGAGTAGTCCTATACATTCTTCTTAAGACTCATGAGAATGACTGCTACATCAAAGGTACAACATGATATCAAGGCACAGATAAGAAAACAACATACAGTCATCAGTTCACATTGACAGTGAGACATTGAATAGTGCCTCCATACGTAGATCTTGAACATAGTTATGAACAAGTTGTAAGTCATACACTAACTCATAGGATGGTGGACAGTGACTGCAGTGAGGTTGTTATTGTTGGACAAAAGCATTTGGACTGTTAACAACAGGCATAGAAGACAACATCCTTATCATAATAGTCATATAAAAGGCTGAGAAAGGAAACACAGGAGAAACAACTCATCACCAGATAGGAAACATAGTTATAAACATTAAGGGACAACAGTCTACAAAGCCCTGAGGAATAATAACAATAGTAGTATGCATGTTTGAATAGCAGAGGATAGGGTTTGTCAGAGATTAAGAAAGTATAGAAGTCTTCTATAATCACCATTATTCAAAGAAGTAAATATTTACAAGAAAAGCCTGCAAGGGTCGGATATATCCGTATAATCTTGAAGAAATCTCTGTCAAACATACTGAGGTCTATTAAAACAATAGATAGAGGAGCAACTAATGATGCAAGAAAAATCAGCACTCTGGAAATAATAGTCACAAAAGTTGATTGTCAAATGCAAGGCACAACCTCAAAAGTGACTGTCAAAGACAAAAGATAGTCAAACTGTTTCAGGAAACCAAGAAATGGAAGTCATGTTATAAATGTGTGTTGACAATCTTATGAAAGGCACATGCTCAAAAAAATAGTCACGACTAGCCAATTTTCTTATGGAAATAGTTATTTAGAGGGACTGTTTGATAGTCATAGCAGACATTTTATTGTGTTATAGTCTAATGATTAAAGAAATAGATTCATCATCATAAGATAATAGTCCTACATCGAATAGAGGTAGAAAGTATGGTCAATAGACCTTGACAGTCATGCTCATGGGAAAGAGTATACAGAGATCTTCAAGACAGAGTTTGCACATCACAAGGGAATCATGGATTTCATCATTGCAAACCTTGAATGCAAGTGTGTTTGACAGTCATGTCATTGTGATTTACACCAGGATAAAGTAACAGTTGAGCCTCCTGAAGTTTTTATGTCAACAATCTATGGTGCCATCAACATACGAAGGAATGGATTTAGGGTTTCCAGAAACCCTAACAGAGTTATGATCTTGTACAAAAGAAACTATTAGAGTTTCATAACATCATGCAGATCAAATTCTTAAGATTCAGAGACCTATATATGAGCATACAAAGAATACAACAGAAATACAGAAATATCAGTTATATGTCATGCAAAGAGCAATAGAAACCATGAAAATTTGTAGTTAACCTCAAAAGAAATGAGTTCATCAAACTTACCAGAAGCTATAGAAGCTTTTCATGACAGTTTTCAGTGAAAATGCCGTGAGAAACAGCAAAAATTATCCTCGAATGTAACTAGAGAAACTTCTAAGACATGAAACCCTCGTGGCAGTGGAGAAACAACAGAAAACAATTTTTCAAGATTGCAAAAATACAGAATGAGGGAAAAAAGTGTCGTTTTGTGTTTTAGGGTTTCATAACCCTAGAAACCCGGTGGGCTTTATTTTCTTTTTGCCTTTTATTTTGCATACCTTGAAATTGCCCGTGGTATAAGACTTTAAGACATGTATTCCCTAGGAGTATGCCACGAGGTGGCATTTTAAGACTTTTGTGTTAAAATTTGTATTCCTTTTGCCAAGATGAGCACTTCAGTGCCTTCTTTGTTTTTTATTTATTTTTCTTTGCATACTTTGTGATGTAAAACAATAATCTTTAAATGATGACCATATAAATCATTTAAGATTTATTGTTTCCTTTTAATGCAAAAAAGAATAAGGGTGAGTGAGGGATGAGTCTTTATTGTCTTGGAGAGCATATAGTTGGATTGTAGAAGATGCGGCAATTACATGCCAAGAGTATAGGTGTTTGTTTTTGTCTTCAAGGAGGAGATTGACTAAGTCAGGAGACAGTTGGATAGTTATAGATTGATTTGATAGTTGGAGAGGGTATCTAGGGGTGTGTTGATGGCTCTTAGAGTCCTTTTGGACTTGTTTTCATGACTCATTATGTTTGACTAAGTCCTGATGGACTTTTTCTTGTATTATGGGCACTTTTGGAGAGGATATAGACCCTAGTTTTTAGGCTTTTTTCTAGGCATCCGACCCAAATCAGTTGGAGATTCCTTCTATTGTGGAATCACTTGGATAGTGGTGGATATAGTCACTTTTGTGACTCTATTGTACTTAGTTCTTACCATGCAGTCTCTGGAGTTTTGTGATTTTGATAGTCCTTGCTAAGATTTTGACAGTTTGTAACTCACATTTGGACATGTATGACAGTTCATACCTGGAATATCAATGATAAGTAATTTGGCCTTCTCATTTTCTATTTTACTATATGTATTTGGATTATTTTATGTAATGTCTTATGATTTTTATGCTTTCTTAGCTCTGTGTCTCATCAATGGCATCTTTGAACAAAAAACATATGTAGTTGTAGGTTGTAGGTTGTGTTGTGTTGCAAGTAATTCAAGTTTTGAAAGTTTTCTTCCCTTCCAGGATTGTGTATTGAAGCCTTCTTACAAAGTACTGATGCAAAGGCATATCAATATTGAGTTGTGTATATCAAGCTTGTATTTGATAAACTGTGTATGCAAGTTGTTTGCAGGTCTAGTTAATGTTTTGGTGCATCACCTTTAGGAGTAGTTTTTATACTCATGTTTCATTTCTTTATCCTTTTCCCCAGTAAAGGTAGCAGTTTAGGTGACACCATAGGAAGCCAGCCTTCTCTAGAGGTTAACCTTTAGTTACAAGTTACCCACAACTTTAGAGGTTTTCCCATGTTTCATCAAATAGACTAATTTTTACAAATTAGTCTAGGTGCATATTTAGGTGATAATAATTTTTGGCACGCCCGGTGGGACCGATTGGACTATCATAGTGCACAAGTCCATTATTCATTGTTGATATTTGGTGTGTATGTCAACAACATCAGCCCATGGAGGCAATATCCACACACCTAGTGACTCTACAAGTGAAGAATCAACTAGTTTTAACAGTCCAGGTACAAGCAACTAATGAGGTTGGTGCTACTTGTTAGTTTTCTATCATTTGAAATTATTTTCTCAGCACCTGGTGACTCTATTTGGTGTTATAACTCATTTCTTAGTGTTTCAAGACCCTGTTGCCTATATACATTCCAAATCAGTTATCTGGACTTGGCTATGTTTCATGTTTGACTCTTGCAATGTCTAGTTATCATTACCATGATGTTTTTTCACCTCCATTCCATGAAAATCATGCATATATACCTTTTTACCAATCATATCACATAGAAAAGCTTGCTGGTTTTATTCCAAATGATCCTATAATAGTAGATTACTAGCAGTCCTATCATGTTTTCCACCCTCCCATCCCTGCTCAATCTCAATATCAACTGATATATGATCAAGTTCAACCTCAAGAAGAGGTTTTTGATGCCAAACAAGATGATTATTCACATAATCAGCCTCAAGAACACCCTTACCAGAATGTGTTGGATCTAATCCAAAAGTTTGACTGTGTTTTGAGGTATTTGAACCAAAAGCTTGAACAGATGAAGATCAATGATATTAGTAAGGAGTTCACACACATGTATTGGATGTTGGTTGAAATTGAGAAGCAAAAAGAGATTATCTTGCAGCAGCAAGAGTTGGCTAAGAAATCCACTATTTATAATCAAGAGAGGGTGACAAAAAGAATATAGTTTGAAAGAAATCTTGAAGGAGAGATAGCTGCTAAAAAGGAGAAAATGAAGCTTTTGTCTACTTAGGTGCAAAGTAGTTGAGCTTACTTAGATTATCAATGCCAAAAAGGGCATGAAACCTAGGTAGCCCTTTCTATTCCTAGTTTCAGCTCAACTCTTCCTGTAAAGTTGAATCATCCTATGAATGAAGAATGTGTGGTTTTTCTACTTCAACAACAGTTTCAGAACAACAAGAGGACATCGAACAATCTGAGGAGTTGTTGATGGATAATAATCAGTATGAAAATGGAGCTTGGGACCATGAAGAAGAGTATAAATCTAAACCTGACACCATATTCAAGCATGTTATGCATGACAAAGCTAATGTTGAGCTTTTTGGAGAGATCTGTACAGGTATAATTGATCAATTTTGTTTAATGTTGGTTAACAAGAAATCAGACCTTTTAAGAGAAGTTGACAATCATGATAGACTAGAAGATGGACTAGAACAACAAGTTCACAAGCTTAAACAAGTGCTAAAGCAACAGGAGGAATATGGTCCTAATGGAGAGGAGTTCATTCTCTCAAGCCAGGAAATTTCTCATGAATCTGATTTGCAAGGTCTTAGCTGGTTGGAAGAGGTTCTTTTCTATTGTACTGAAGAACTTGAGGCCGATGCATCAGTTAAAAGTTTGCTTCAAGGGGCTACTTCAATGTTTGAGTTTTTGCCTTCCTTCATTGACGAAGAAACTCCTAATTTAAAGTGTACCTCCTTCGGTGGTAATGAAGATTTTGAACTTGAATCAGTTGTCCCTAAGATCCTTCCAACAGCTGATAGCTTTGAAGAGTTGTTAGACATCCTAGTGGAAGAGGATTGTCAATTGACCATGGAGGAGGAATCAACATGGCAACTTATTATGCAAGGTGAAGGTAATGTTGTTTTTTCTAAGCATCTAGTTTATTATGGTTCAAATTTAGTCACGAGGCAGGACAATCATGAGCAACAGGAAGAATGTGAAGCAACCAACAATGAGAGTCCAAGTTTTATCCATTCTAGTGGATGTCTAATCAGATATTTAGCTAGTATGGAGGCCACTGAAGTACCAGAGGTCATTCTTGTACTCGAGTATGAGGATGCATTTGAAGAAGAGACTGATTTTGGAGTTGCAGCTAAAAGTGATCAGATTCAGCTCACTTATCCAGTTCAGGACAGTAATAGGCCTCATCAAAATCAAGGTGTGAGTGAGTTTATTTGCACCTTTCATGAAACATTGCAACAGTCTATTGAATATTTGCATGTGTTTCATGTTCTTTCAGCAATGTATAACCATGTAATACATCAGTTGTTGATTAGAAAGTGGTGTTATTTTGCAAAGCTAGTTGATGGTTTTGTTTGACCAACTTCTTCGTTGGTTAGGGTAGGTTAGGATAGGTTTCTAGTTGTAGTTTCAATTCCCTAAGTGTTGTTCAACACAGCTAGATAGGTTGCTTTATGTGTTTTTGCTTTTTAGTTAGTTTTCCAAGTGTCTTTCACTGCTGTTCTACTGAGTTATAGAAGTTAAAATTGTTTGTCCAAAGTGTTTTAGAAAGTCTTTGAGTGACCCTATGCCCAATGGATAGGCTTCATCCAACTGGCATGATGTTTAGCAGGCAAACATATAGTAGATGTCGCCAGAAATGTTACCTAAATTTCACTACAGCTCATTTAGGTAGAGCTTTGATTCAAAGTTTAAAAGGCACATTTTATCTGATCCTTATTACATTACATTCAAGTGCATAAATGAAATAATTTAAAATATTATGATTATCAAATTATTGCATTTATCCAAGTGCATGTAACATAAGAAAGATTTATGCAAATCCTTTCTAAAAAATAAAGTCTTTATTGAATGTAAAATGTAAATTATCTCACACAAGCCATGAGATTAACTTTCTTATTCAATGAAATTAAAGAACCAATTTATACATGAATATGTAAATGAAAGTAAAAGTGCATGTAAGGATAGAGGCCAGTCATTGCCTGAGAATGATTGGTTCTAGTTCAGGTGTGTTGTCCTATTGCCCCAAGTTGTCTTTGTCCTTCCTAGTTCCTGCATCTGGCAAAAGAATGATGTTAGAGTAATACTCTAAGCAATGAATGTTCCCTAACCTGACATGATCAAGTACCTATGCATGTATAAACGGATCCTCAAATGCATTAAACAAGAGATGTATACTTTGGATGTCCTAGAAAACAAGCAAGTCATCAAACACATCCAAAGTATGCATTTACTTTCTAACAAGTTTGCTTCATGTGAAGATACAAGTGAAATTGTGTTTCTGAGTGATTCATCAATTTATATTATGAGTGGAGAAAATGTGGCTCCCACAAGGGTTGAGCCCAGATCATAGTCGTTATAGAACCTTTCATATGTATTTCTCAGAGCAAAGAACAGTTAGCATGCTTTACAAACTCAGTTTAAAAATAGTCATCATTGGTCTGAGAGTAGTGATTTTGGACAGTCAGGCATGAAATAGAAAGAAGCAATAACAAGGCAGTATGAGGATTGACATGAGGTTTTTACAAAAGGACAGTCAACAACAAAGAAATTAAGACACCAATGAAGCATGTTAAATACATGTATGAGATCAACAATAAGATACAGTGATAGAAGTTAGCTATAGAGGAGTATTAGGTATCTGAAGGTGAAATACATAGAAGCAAATACAGTCCATATTTTAGGTCTCTGTATAAATCATGTAATGCTTAGAATAAAATAAGATACAGTGTCTACATGCCTATCAATATATGTGAGTAAAGAAAGGAGGTCTGTATTAATCCAACACCAAGATCTATGCACACATACTTTAGAGAGTCATCATTAAGCACAGTGGTGAGAGTTGTTGTTGTCACAAGTAGACTAAGTTGAGCACTAAGGGAATAGTGTCAAGGAGGTGTTAAAACTCACAAAGAGGTCTATTACCATTATAAGGAAGAGTAGAGGGTCTATTAAATATGTTTAAAGGCTTTTTCTAGGGTTGTATGTTATTGAGAGATCTCATAACAACCAAGTAAGGAAGATTGTAACAAGTCATAACAGGCTACTAGATGACTGTCAAAGACTCTATGAACAATCAGTGAGTAGTCTAGATGACAGTGAAGCAGTTTGAACAAGTGGATAGTCAGATGAGAAGTGGAGACATACTCAAGAAACCTATGGATAGACATCTATCAATTGAAAGGGATAATGAGATAGTTTTTCACAGCTTTATCATCTAAAGACCTACCACAGACTTAGATATAAGAACCTTGCAACCACAGTCATACAATGCTAATAATAGACTATAAGAAAAGACAGTGAGTTAAGTGAGTATGAGGGCAATGTTTATGACTATTGTAAAGGTAGCAGTCAGTCCAATACAATCAACCTATCAACAATGTGGTATATACTGTGTAAACAGTCATGAAAAAATGAAGACAACCAGTTTTGATGAACAATTTGATAGAAGATTTGGTTACAGTCCTAGAGGATTGTAATATCAAGATAAGATAGCAGCAACTACATGCATATAGGAGGTCTGTGCTACTATAGAACAGTTACAAGAAGATCAAAATATACAAGGATCTGCTAGGCTAGAAGAGAACACTCAGTTACAAATTAATAAACATGTATAGATCATTTAAAGAGTTGTATGCATGTTTCATGACCCTAGATCAGTGAGTAGTCTCTTCATGGGCATAAAGAGTAGTCCTGTACATTCTTCTTAAGACTCATGAGAATGACTGCTACATCAAAGGTACAACATGATATCAAGGCACAGATAAGAAAACAACATACAGTCATCAGTCCACATTGACAGTGAGACATTGAATAGTGCCTCCATATGTAGATCTTGAACATAGTTATGAAAAAGTTGTAAGTCATACAATAACTCATAGCATGGTGTATAGTGACTGCAATGAGGTTGTTATTGTTGGACAAAAGCATTTGGATTGTTAACAACATACATAGAAGACAACATCCTTATCAGAATAGTCATATAAAAGGCTGAGAAAGGAAACACATGAGAAACAACTCATCACCAGATAGGAAACATAGTTATAAACATTAAGGGACAACAATCTACAAAGCGTTGAGGAACAATAACAATAGTAGTATGCATGTTTGAATAGAAGAGGATAGGGTTTGTCAGAGATTGAGAAAGTATAGAAGTATTCTATAATCACCATTATTCAAAGAAGTAAATATTTACAAGAAAAGCCTGCAAGGGTCAGATATATCCATATAATCTTGAAGAAATCTCTGTCAAACATACTGAGGTCTGTTGAAACAATAGATAGAGGAGCAACTAACGATACAAGAAAAATCAGCACTCTGGAAATAACAGTCACAAAAGTTGATTGTCAAATGCAAGGCACAACCTCAAAATTGACTATCAAAGACAAAAGACAGTCAAACTATTTCAGGAAACCGAGAAATCACAGTCATGTTATAAATGTGTGTTGACAGTCTTATGAAAGGCACATGCTCAGCAAAATAGTCACGACTAGCCAGTTTTCTTATGGAAACAATTATATAGAGGGACTGTTTGATAGTCATAGCAGACATTTTGATTGTGTTACAGTCTAATGATTAAGGAAATAGCAGCATCATCATAAGAAAACGGTCCTACTTAGAACAGAGGTAGAAAATATGGTTAATAGACCTTGACAGTCATGCTCATGGGAAAGAGTATATAGAGATCTTCAAGACAGAGTTTACACATCACAAGGGAATCGTGGATTTCATCATTGCAAACCTTGAATGCAAGTGTGTTTGACAGTCATGTCATTGTGATTTACACCTAGATAAAGTAACATTTGAGCCTCCTAAATTTTTTATGTCAACAGTGTATGGTGCCATTAACATATGAAGGAATGGATTTAGGGTTTCTAGAAACCCTAATAGAGTCATGATCTTTTACAAAAGAAATTGTCAAAGTTTCATAACAGCAGGAAGATCAAAGTCTTAAGATTCATAGACCTATTTATGAGCATACAGAGAATAGAGAAGAAATAAAGAAATATCAGTTATATGTCATGGAGAGAGAAACATAAACCATGAAAATTTGTAGTTAACCTCAAAAGAAATGAGTTCATCGAACTTACCAGAAGCTACATAAGCTTTTCATGATAGTTTTCAGTGAAAATGCCATGAGAAACAGCAGAAATCATCCTCGAATGTAGCTACAGAAACTTTTGAGACATGAAACCCTCATGGTAGTGGAGAAACAACAGAGAACAATTTTTCAAGATTGCAAAAATACAGAATGAGGGCAAAAAAGTACCTTTTGTGTTTTAGGGTTTCATAACCCTAGAAACCCGATGGGCTTTATTTTTTTTTTTGCCTTTTATTTTGCATACCTTGAAATTGCCTGTGGTATAAGACTTTAAGACATGTATTCCCTAGGAGTATGCCACGAGGTGGCATTTTAAGACTTTTGTGTTAAAATTTGTATTCCTTTTGCCAAGATGAGCACTTCGGTGCCTTCTTTGTTTTTTATTTATTTTTCTTTGCATACTTTGTGATGTAAAACAATAATCTTTAAATGATGACCATATAAATCATTTAAGATTTATTGTTGCCTTTTAATGGAAAAGAGAATAAGGGTGAGTGAGGGATGAGTCTTTATTGTCTTGGAGAGCATATAGTTGGATTGTAGAAGATGTGGCAGTTACATGCCAAGAGTATAGGTGTTTGTTTTTGTCTTCAAGGAGGAGATTGACTAAGTCAAGAGACAGTTGGACAGTTATAGATTGATTTGACAGTTGGAGAGGGTATCTAGGGGTGTGTTGATGGCTCTTAGAGTCCTTTTGGACTTGTTTTCATGACTCATTATGTTTGACTAAGTCCTGATGGACTTTTTCTTGTATTATGGGCACTTTTGGAGAGGATATAGACCCTAGTTTTTAGGCTTTTTCTGGACATTCGACCCAAATCAGTTGGAGATTCCTTCTATTGTGGAATCACTTGGATAGTGGTGGATATAGTCACTTTTGTGACTCTATTGTACTTAGTTCTTACCATGCAGTCTCTGGAGTTTTGTGATTTTGATAGTCCTTGCTTATATTTTGACAGTTTGTAGCTCACATTTGGACATGTATGACAATTCGTACCTGGAATATCAATGATAAGCAGTTTGACGTTCTCATTTTCTATTTTACTATATGTATTTGGATGATTTGATGCAATGACTTGTGAATTTTATCCTTTCTTAGCTTTGTGTCTCATCAATGGCATCTTTGAACAGAAAGCATATGTAGTTGCAGGTTGTAGGTTGTGTTGTGTTGCAAGTAATTCAAGTTGTGAAAGTTTTTTTCCCTTCTAGGATTGTTCATTGAAGCCTTCTTACAAAGTACTGATGCAAAGGCATATCAATATTGAGTTGTGTATATCAAGCTTGTATTTGATAAACTGTGTATGCAAGTTGTTTGCAGGTCTAGTTAATGTTTTGGTGCATCACCTTTAGGAGTAGTTTTTATACTCATGTTTCATTTCTTTATCCTTTTTCCCAGTAAAGGTAGTAGTTTAGGTGACACCATAGGAAGCCGGCCTTCTCCAGAGGTTAACCTTTAGTTACAAGTTACCCACAACTTTAGAGGTTTTCCCATGTTTCATCAAATAGACTAATTTCTACAAATTAGTCTGGGTGCATATTTAGGTGATAACAATTACAAGAAAAAGATGAGAATTTTGATTAACAATTTTAGATACAATTGCAGAAAAGCAATCATGGAGGGAAAAGAGAGGTTAGACTCCACTCTATGTCCCAAATAGTGGGAGGAGTAACAAAGGCAAGAAAGCGAGAGATAATGTGAGGGCTGGATATACATTTGGCTGAGGCGGGTTGCAGGACAAAATGGATAAATTTGGAGTAAGTGTATGGATTTTTGGTTCAATTTACATTGTGTTATTTATATTGATTTTTTATTGAATTGACTATATGTTGAAATTGACATTGTATTTTAGGGGGAAAACAGTAATAGAGAAGCAGGTGCAGAAGATATTGTCAATTATATGGCAGCACTAGATCCTAGTAAATCTAAGAGTAGGATGAAGTGGAAATCTAGTTCATCAACAAAGTTTTCATAGCCATCTGTTACATGCCTAGTAGCATCGGCCTCTCAAGATCATGTCAACTCAAATGAAGGGTACCAACATGTACTGAATTACATATACGGTCTCAATCAACAAGTTTCATAGTTGGTTGCCTCCGTTAACCCTATAGTTTCTACATGGAATGAGCATAAATCCATGGATTTAGATGAGGTAAGAGGCTCTATTGACTCATTTCTTCTTGTTTGGCAATTCTGTATACAAATGTCTCTTAATATGTAGATTATTGAAATTTGAGCATAGGAGAATCCAACCCAGTTTCTTTATTGTTGGAGTGACCCAGAAAATGTTCTTTTGGACAAATTTATAGCTTGCATTCTTTACTTGACTATTGAATGCTTTGTATATTTTTTTGCATGATGGTTAAACCACATGCAAAGCAATTTTTCAAAGCAGCGGGAAAAAAAAATGCCTTCTTGATGTCAACAGAGCTGTCGATATTGATAGTGATGATTATGATGAACTAGATAAGAATGTGCAACACAGTCATCATAGTTATGCTAAAGTTGAGGTAATATAATAGTTGTCAGTTATCTATCCCAGTGTTTTATCATTCTTCATGCTTAAAATGTTCTTTTGGACAAAAAGTTATAGCTTTTGCATTCTTTAAGTTGTAAGTTAATCTGTCCCAATGTTTTGTCATTAATTCTTCATGCTTAGAATGTTCTTTTGGAAAACAAATTTATAGCTTTTGCATTCTTTACTTGACTTATAGTAATTTTTGCATGATGATTAAACCACATGCACAACAATTATATGAAAGTAGAATGAAAAGAAAAAGGCCCTATCAATAGAGCTCTCTACAAAACTATACTTCATGTCAATGTTGATAGTGATAATTATGATGATGAAATCGATGAGCATGCACATGATATTCATAGTAGTAGTCATTGATGCAGAGGCATCCACACTATAACCTTAACATACAACATGGATGTCTGCAGCCCATCATCATCATCATCATCATCATCATCATCATCATATTTGACTTAACACTGTCAGCATCATCATATTTACTGTGCCGACCTATATCCTCCTGATGACAAGCCCTCGCCCGTTCGCATGTCAACAGCATCACCTTATTCGATTATCGACAGCATCATCATGTTCGACCAGCGCGAACATCCTCCTGACGTCCACTGTTCATCTCACCGACAACTTCGACCTTCACTATCTTCAGCATCATGATATTCAACATCATGATAATCAACAGGATAAAGAACATCCGGTTCCTTCTATTTATCCTGATGATGACAAACCTTAACTCCTCGCACCGTCCCTTCCGATGCTTACGTCACCTGATATCCTGATGACGTATATCCTGATGACGATGACGTCACCCGCAGATCCTCAATATCCTGCTGCTCCGGAATATCCTGATGACGTATATCCTGATGATGATGACGTCATATCCTGCTGTTGGCCAAACTTAGTTTTTTTCAGCCCGCGATCAACCTGATCTTCTTCCTGATGCCGATGCACTCCTTCTCGGCAACTCCAGCTGATGATCACCCCGACGCACTTTCAGTTTATGCAACCAACCGCATCATGCCGATCTCCTCTTACTCGGATGATGATGCCCGAAGCGACTGCAGGATATACGCAGAAATATCCTGATGATGCCGTTTTGGCAAACTTCCAACCTTAGCAGATTTTCACTGTTCTGATCCGCCGAACCTCCTGGGATGACTCAATCCACTTCCAGGGTGATCTACCACACTTTATCAGCTCAACCTAGCACCTACCCATGCTAGGGTCTTCAACATCTCTCGACAGCGATCCTGCACACCTGCATGCAAACAAACAAACTAACTCCTAACCTACTATACATAACCATTCCACCGATCAGACGAATCAACCGGTGGAATGGATCAGTGAATCCATGAAACCACCCAAATCAGCAAATCAATTACACAAAGGAGATCAAACAGAAGATGAAAACAGGATCTTTATTGATTTCAAAGATGCAATACAATATACTGTTTCTCACACAGCACACTCTAACTCCTCTGCTCAATGCAATACTATACTATCGATTGATGATCTACAGTCAACCGATCCTCATGCTTAAATAGATTTTCCTGCGAGTACTACTGACCCGACTCCAAGCGGCTGGGAAATCTCTCCAGGCGGCTGGGAGATCCAACCGATCCTACAACATGACAACTGTCCTAACAAACTTCCTAAAAATAGTAAAAGCATGGTCAGCATGATCTTATCATGATCAGCATGACCTTATTACATGCATTTGGTCTTATCAGACCTTCTTGAAAACATAAACAAGACTCAAACTAACTAACTGCCTCATGAAGGCCAGCTGTCAGGTAGGTGCTCCTGCACCACATTGGGAGCCTTTAATTACATGATTTGTTAAGTTGACATAGTAAACTCTTCCTATTACTTACATTTTTAGACTTTGTTTTTAAAAACAACCTAAATTATGACTCTAAACTTCAAATTTCCTCCTTTTTTTAACCTTATCACATGGATCTCAGACTAAATTACTTCCTAAAAACTCTTTGGACATTCATATTTGACTAAGTATTAAGCCATGATTGGCTTGAGTGCTCCTGCACCAATAACACAACAACACCCATTGTTTGTGGCTTTCGATACAAACACTTTTCTTATATAGCGGTTCGGAAGGACTTGGCTTTAGCCCATTACCGCTTGGGTTGTATCCCTTCTCACACCGGGAAGGCAAGCCCTCTAAAGATAATAACAAGTTCTCATACTCCCAAAATCCATTTGATAGGCAAGGAGAGAGGATACTTTTGCTATTAAATTTGGGTTACAATCAAGCACATGCAAGTAATCAAGAAAGATAAATCAAGCACTGAGCAAATAATGATTCTTTTTAAGCACCAAGCCCAAATGTTCCTAAATTAGTGAAAAACCACAATTCTTGGATTGATCGAAGCTGCAACAGATATGTTAGTAGTTTGATAACCTCCTTTTCTTGGACAATCGATAAGATGCTGCACAAATACCCAGTTAGTAACCAAGAGAACCAAACTGTAAATTATATAGACTGAAAGCGACATAGTTACCAGAGGCGATCAACTGTTGATCAAGAGCGATCTGTATTCTGCTACAGGCAAAATGTTATAGATTAGAAGTGATGCCAGTAGTGCCACCTGCGAAATGTTAAATCTCATAAGCGATGCAAAAAAGCAACGGCTGACTAGTTATGGGTCATAAGCGACTCAAATCTGCAAAAAAAATAGAATGTAACAAAAACCCTAGTTTTGCATAAAGTGATCCAGATAGCTAAAGGAAATCACTGTTAAGTTAAAAGTGATTCAAATAAAGGCATAAGTGACCACTGTTATCTTGTAAGCAAGGGAAAACAAACAATAAGTGACTACTGTTCACTCAGAAGCAATCCTAGGAATGCTAAAAGCAGCAGGTTTCAGCTCAAAAGCGATGCATTTGTGCAAACAGCGACTGGTTTTCACTTAGAAGTGACTAGAACTTGTCATAAGCGCTCAGAAAATTTGATCTTCACAAAAAACAACTTCAAATAGCAAAGTGAATCAAGGATGTGGGTCCCACCAGCCATGCCAAATGTTGTTAGGGTAAAATTGCAAATAGGGTAAACGAATAAACAACAATGATAAAACCCTAACAATGCACAATGAAGCACAAGACAATATGAAAATCAAAATAACAAATGTAAATGCAAACCGATCTCCATGCTATGCTCGATTTATCTCCATTGCTCTTTTCCACCTCGCATGAGCATGCAAGATTTTGAAGGATGATTGTTGGAGGAATGTTGGGTGTTCACTTTTGCAACATAACGATAAGATAAAGATGATAGATGAATGATTGATAGATGGAAGATGATAATGGATGATAGATGGAAAGGCTCTAATGTGATTTCGGCAGCATAAGGATACTCCAACTCAATGCATGATAATGGCTTATGAAGGGGTTGATTTATAGGAAAGGGTTGGTTCAAATGAATGGTTGAGATTAAAAGGATAAATGATTGATGTGGACGTCTAGGATTGATTGGTTATTCCCACTCTTCAAGGAAGTTGTAGTCATGTGACAAGTGTACAAAGGAAGATAAATTTCATATGTGACCGTGTACACAAAAAGTACTACATGTGTGATTGTGTATATAAAAAGTATTTTAAATGAGTTGTACTACAACACATGACTCACAGGGAAATGGACAAGTGTCAAGGTGAGATAATGATCATGTGATTTAATTCAAATTAAATATTTGAATTAATTGGAATATAGTTGGGAAATTAATAAAATAAATAATATTTTATTTAATTAATTGGGTAGATGAATAGGATGGGATAAGATATGAATGGGAAATTAATTAAATAAAAAAAATTATTTAATTAATTGGAAAGTGGGATTATGAATGTGAAATTAATTAAATAAATAAAATTTATTTAATTAATTGGCTAAGTGGAATAAGGATGGGATTTTAATTAAATAAATAAAATTTATTTAATTAATTAGCTAATGGATTAGTTGGAATTAGGAGTGGGTTTAGGAAAAAATGCTACATGATGTCTAAGTGATGTTTTTGACTAGGTGTTGCAAGACATGGACAAATTTGGGTGTCTACATTTTGCCCCCCTTTGAGATGATGTTCGAGATGATGTAATTTTTGTCGAGTAACATCATTTCAAAGAAGCTAAAGTATGGATAGAGGAAAATGGATAGGATGGTGATGATGCAGGATAGAATGAGGATGGTGATGGGATGATTAGAGTGTCCACTCAATCTAAGCATAAGCAAGTGTTCTCAGTGTGCTTAAAGGATGTAAAACAAACAAGGTATTGCCCTTGTCAAGTCATAAACCAATGATTGATTGTTTTATTGATGATGATAGTGCTGTCATTACGGGGAAAGTTATATCCCTAGATCAACACAAGGATGATGTGGGAATGATATATCCCATTGATGATTGATGATGATTGATTTGGTTTATGATAAGATTAGGATCAAAACCTATTGATTTGATGGGATAATGTTCCTTGATTGATTGGCTTGCTTGATATGGATTAGTGTGACTTGGATTTAAGATCATTGCTTAGATTGATTTGATTGATATGATTAGAAGAAGTGATTGATTGAAATGGATGAATGAATGTTATTGATAGGAAGAATTGATGATGATGATGATTTTGATTTTGATTTTGATTGAATGTTGATGGAGTGGACTATTTTGGATGATGTGATTAGTTTTATTGCTTGGATTTTTCGTTGGATATTTGATTTTTTTGTATTTTTGATATGTTTTAATTTTTTCGATGTTTTTTTGAAATGTTTTAGGATGCCAATGGATTTACAATTTGGGTAGCCTTTGTGATTGATACCAATGACAAGGGAAAAAAAAACCAAGTCTAGGTGCAAGGATGGAGGTAGAATGGATGGATAAAAGGATGGGTGATGGTGGATAGGGTGAAAGGCTCATGATAAATGGATGGAATACAAGGAAAGGCTATAGTGGATGGAGGACTCATGATATATGGATGGATACAAAGATAGGATATAGTGGGTGGATGTATGCCTCATAATGGAGCTACGATGTGATCTCCAAAGACTATGTCGCATAGGAATAACATGCCCCATTCTAAGTAGTAGACTTAGGATTTTACATGACAAAGCTTATGACAAAAGATGACATGATGGATTTTACATGACAAGGCTTATGATAGGTGGATAACATGATGGATTTTACATGATAAGACTTATGATAGGTGGATAATGAAAGGATTGTATGGAAAGGGTGAGGTATATCAAGAGATATCCAAAGCATATCTCAATATTTTACCCCTATATCTTTATCAAGATCAAAAGGAGGAAGGGAGGATAGCATGGACTCAATAGGATAGGTATGTGGGTGTAATGGCTAAGGATGATATGATGGTGTGGTAATGGTATGATGGGATAGATAGTGTGGATGAGACAAGGTGCCCCCAAGTGTAAGTGACATAGAAGATCAACCTACACATGACCCCTGTTTGCCAGGTTTTCATCATGGTACTTATCCAAGGCACCTGTTTACAAGGTTTTCACCGTTGGATGAAGGATTTCTCTTTACTTTTTTTTTATTTTTTCTTTTTTTTGCTTTGATGGGATAGCATGACAATTACACATGGCGCATGTTTACCAGGTTTTCACCATGGTAATGGATAGGAGGGACTCAAGTTTCGAGTGCTATGAAAGGTGATAGTCCCACTAGAAATGGATGTTGTCGCATGGACCATGTCAAGTGTGCTCATAGATGTTGGTAAGGGTTTGCATGAAAGGGAGATGGATTAGGTAGATAGTGGATTATCAAGTGGATTATGGAAGGCTTATGCATGGAAGGATAGTGGATTATGATGTGGATTATGTAGGACATATGGAAAAGGATGGATGAAAGAGTTATCCAAAAGCATGGACCATAGGAAAGTGATGGGGGAGATATGTGGGATAATGGATGAAGGTTGGGGAGATGGAGATATGTGGGAATGTTTTGGAATGGAAGGGAATCATGACCAACAGTTGCACACACTGTGATAAACAATGAATCTTTTGGTGAGATGGTGGTGTAGGAAGCAATGGATATGTTTTCTTAAGATGGTTGATGAAGTGATTTAGGAACCCACATAGATTTAGTATTTTTAGTGCTTTTGTTTTGATTATGGGATTTATGAAGGGAATGAAAGTTTTGGATGGAAATAGGCCTTTGGATGGATATAGGTGGTGAGGATTCTTGAGAGGTGGATGCCTCATTCACTTTACTATTTGTTTGCTTAGGCATCCAAACATTTTACTTTTGGGCTTTGCATTTGGGGGTAAGGGTTTAGATGGCTGCTTAGATGAAATTTGCTTTGAGTTTGATTCTTTATGTCCTAAGGTATGAAGACCTTTAGGATTTTTGGTAGGATTTTTAGCTTTATAAGCAGAGGCATCAAAATTTTTGCTTTTGAATCCCATGGGATGGGTGGAGTGGATAGAATGATTGGAAGCTTTATGCTTAAACGATGTGTGCTTTTGTTGGGAATGATTAGCGATGTAAGGATACTTATGAATGATAGGTATGTTAGGTGTTGGAAGCAATGGTGACAAGTTTGATTGAGGGATATTAAGAGTTGGAAGTAATGTCGGTAAATTTGAAGGTGGAAGGTGTATGGTCACATGCTTTTGGTATTTGTAGGTTGATGGAGGTGGAATGGCTACATATGTTTTAGGTAGATGATGGGAGGTGCCATGGAAATTGGTAGGTTTAGGATGCATGAAGGGATTACCAACATCTTGGCCTTGTTTACCTTGGGGTGTGTATCCAAGTCCATATGAGCTTGGAGGAATCTTGACATGGTTTGGCTCCAAAATACCTTGTTCATAAAGGCCTAGGCCTTTACCTTGGTAGTTCATGTTTTAGAGGCTACGATGAACAATGGGACTAGGTGTACTTTGACCATTAGACTTGAGTTCATTATTGGATGGAGAAGGTGAAGTGGATAAAGGTTGTTGTTGTCCTAAAGAAGAAAACTCATGGAGGAAGGTGGTAAGACCACTAGGACATGATAGTGGACTTGAAGTGGAATCAATGGTGGATGTGGAAGGAGGGTCATTAGGATCTTGATTAGCGTTGTGTTCACTAAGATCTAAGTTATTTGTTTGATCTTCTATTATTTCTTGGGGGACAAGTGTCTCATCATGACAAGTGGATGTTTGCTCATTATGGATAGGGCCAAATGGCGGATGACTGGGAGCAATTTGGATATCTTGCTTATGGATACATATAGGATTATGGATAGGATCAAGGTGCTCATGGATAGCTTCTTCATAGGTATCATCTTGATCATAAAGAAGGTAATAGTTATGGATAGGTTGAATTTGGATAGCTTTCTCATGAATAGTTGTTGGGATATGGATAGGATCAAATGGCTCATGGATAGATTCTTGATCATGGAAAAGATACATGTTATGGATGGGTTGCATAAAAGTGATTTGATCTTGACTTGGATTAGGCTTAATGTTTCCACATTATTAGGATTAAACCTTTGACATACCTCTTGGGTTTCTTGAAGGGGATTGGAAGTGGATGACCCTTGGATAGGTTCATGGATAGGCTCTTGAAGAGGCTCAAGGATATGCAAACCACATGATGAGATTATAGGATTGGACATGACCTTTGGAAGTTCATTGGTAGGCTCATGAATGGGTGTTTGACATGGGGGTGTTCTATTCCTAGCTAGTAGCCAATGGATCACACCCTTTGCAAGAGTATGAGTGGATGGGCAATATAATGGATGAGCAATAATAGTAGATAATGTTGTAGGCTTAGGACTAGGATTAGGTTGGGGGCTAATTGGATTGGGTGGATTAGGATTTGGATTGGATGAAGGGATAATCTTACCATAATTTATGAGGTTTGTGATCAATCCCTTAAGTTTGACACAATCAATCTCTTAAGGCAAATATGTCTGAATTGTGTTTTTGATAAGAAAATAGTAATTTCAGTCACTCACACTAATAACAATCACAAACTTGTACAACCTAGGCTAGGAAAGGACTATATTTGTTGAGTCCCCTGGCCATGCTTATTCAAAGCAGAGAGCTTCAAGATCTTGGTAGCACCGGCTCCCCTCCATGGCACACACTTCTCATGCATACCAAGATCTAGGTTTCCCGAGGCTTTCCCCCCACAAAACCTTAGGATTATCCCTACTATCTCTTCTAAGAACCACAAGAATCAAGGCGGCTTCAAAGGTCCCACCTTTTGCGTCAACAAATAGAAGGTTTTTGTCTACTACACAAAGTTGATAATAAGGGCATCCGTTCGGGTGGCTATACGTACGGTAGCACTACTCTCCGTTATGAAGTCTCCTAGCCTTCAAGGGTTACGTCTTGGAGGGTTTTGGGGGAGGTTGGATGTCGGTATAACACAATAACACCCATTGTTTGTGGCTTTCGACACAAACACTTTTCTTATATAGCGGTTCGAAAGGACTTGGCTTTAGCCCGTTACTACTTGGGTCGTATCCCTTCTCACACTGGGAAGGTAGGCCCTCTAAACATAATAACAAGTTCTCATACACCCAAGATCCATTTGATAGGAAAGGGGAGAGGATACTTTTGCTATTAAATTTGTGTTACAATCAAGCACATGCAAGCAATCAAGAAAGATAAATCAAGCACAGAGCAAGCAATGATTCTTTTTAAGCACCAAGCCCAAATGTTCCTAAATTAGTGAAAAACCACAAGTCTTAGACCGTTCAAAGCTGCAACAAATATGTTAGTAGTTTGATAACCTCCTTTTCTTAGACAATCGATAAGATGCTACAAAAATACCCAATTAGTAACCAAGAAAACCAAACTGCAAATGATATAGACTGAAAGCGACACAGTTACTAGAGGCGATCAATTGTTGATCAGGATCGATCTATATTATGCTGCAGGTGAAATGTTATAGATCAGAAGTGATGCTAGTAATGCCAACTATGAAATGTTAAATCTCATAAGTGATGAGAAAAAGCAATAGGTGACTGGTTATGGGTCATAAGTGACTCAGATCTACAAAAAAAATAGAATGTAACAAAAACCCTAGTTTTGCAGAAAGTGATCTAGATAGCTAAAGGTGATCACTGTTAAGTTAAAAGTGATTCAAATAAAGGCATAAGAGACCACTATTATCTTGTAAGCGAGGGAAAACAGGCAATAAGTGACTACTATTCACTCAAAAGTGATCCCAAGAATGCTAAAAGCGACAGGTTTCAGCTCAAAAGTGATGCGTTTATGCAGACAGCGACTGGTTTTCGGTCAGAAGTGACTGGAACTTGCCGTAAGCGCTCAGAAAATCTGATCTTCACAAAAAAAAACTTCAAATAGAAAAGTTAATCAAGGACGTGGGTCCCACTAGGCGTGCCAGAATGTGATAGGTAAAAATTAGGTTAATAAGATCAAGCATAGCCATGAAAACCTAACCCTACCATCATCAAAGAATCTAATCCAAATAAAATCAAAGCATGCAATTCAAGAATATTATCACCTAGATTGTATGATTCCTTATTTATGATGTGGATAGCTTCTTTAACAATGAACAATTATGAAGATAAAAGCTGCCATGATGGATGGATGATAATGATAATGATAAAATGCTAGATGGATGCTAAAATGCTCAAATGCTCAAGATGATAATGTAGATGCTATATGAATGTCGGATAGATGTAGTATGGAATGAGAGGGTGTTTATATAGACCTCAACCAAAATCAATCAATGGTGGAGATTTGGTGGCTATGTGAATGGCTAAGATTAAAGGATAGTCATAGATGAATGTGTAGATGACAAGTGGAGGGAAGATAAGGTTTATGTGTGACTATGTACATAAAAAATACTACATGTGAAAGATATTAAATAAAAGATGTAGTACCATTTATCTTTTTTAAATGAAAAAGGCACACATGTTGGCTTAATTGAGATAAATGATAAGAGAAATTAATTAAATAAATAAAATTTATTTAATTAATTAGGAAGCGGGTTTTATGAAAGGAATTTTAATTAAAAAAATAAGATTTATTTAATTAAAATAGAAGAATGAAGATAATTAAATAATTAAAGATTATTTAATTATAGATTAGAGAAATAGAAGAAATAGCTAATGAATTAATTAAATAACTATAAATTTATTTAATTAATAGAAGAGCTAAGTGATAGGGACATTTCTCAAGTGTGTTAGACAAATGCAAATGGTAGCTAATGCAATATTTGAATGCTAATGATAATTAGGTCAATTTTGGGTGTCTACACTAAGCATTAGATACCACTGGCATTTTATTTTCTAGAATATCATCCAACACCACATATTCCTTTTTGGTCTATTCATGCTTCTTTTCCTACATCTGATCCTTATACATGACCTTCTCATTGAATGTAACATCTCTGCTCCTAATGATTTTATGATTTTCATAATCCCATAACCGATAACCAAATTCATCTACTCCATATCCAATAAAGGTACATTTTTAGACTCAGCTTCAAGCTTGGTTCTATTTTCAATATCAACATGGACAAGATCTTCACAACCAAAGGTTTTTAGAAAAGAATAGTTTACCTTTTTACCCGTCCATGCCTCCTCTAGAATGCCACCATCTAAACTATTTGAAGGTCCCCTGTTTATTAAATAAACAGCGGTATGTACAGTATCTACCCAAAAAGTGTAAGGGTAGTCCAGCATGCAATCTCATGCTCCTTGCATGCTCCATAATGGTCTTATTCATCCTCTCAAACACACCATTTTCTTGTGGGGTTCCAGGAACCATTTTCTGCCTACGGATTCCATTATATGAACAATAATTTTCAAATTCTCTGCTACAATATTTGCCTCCATTGTCAGACCTAAGACACTTCAACTTTTTCCTGTCTCATTCTCAACCAAATCTTTCCACCTTTTAAAAGTTTAAAATACTTCTAATTTTTGTTTTAGGAAATACACCCATGTTTTCCTAGTTGCATCATCAATAAAAGTAACATAATAGCAAGAGCCACCAAGAGAAGATACCTGATCTAGTCCCCATACATCTGAATGCACAAGCTCTAATTTCTCACTCTTCTCTTCACAACTTTGATAAATTAGACTCTTTTTTGTTTTCCATAAACATAATTTTTGCAGAACTTCAGGTCAATTTGCTTCAGACCTGGTAGTAACTTTCTGGAATGAATGATCTTAATCCCTTTCTAACTCATGTGGCCAAGTTTATGGTGCCACAATTTTATTTTTGTCCCTGTAGCAAGTGCTATAACTGTCTTAGTAGCAACTATTTCTATAGCAGCTAAGGTAGAATAAGTATTACTAGTACACAAATACAATGGGCCTACCTTTTCACCTTTAGCAACTACTAATGCTCCTTTAGTGACCTTCTAGACTTTGTCTGAAAAGGTAACTATGCAGCCTTCACTACCTAGTTGTCCTGCAGAAATTAAATTCATTCTCAAATTTGGAACATGCCTTACCTCTTGTAGCAACCATTCATTTCCATTCTGCAACTTGATTTTTATCTTTCCTTTTCCAAGAATCTGACAGGGTTCATCATCACCCAAATATACCTATCTAAAATCACCTTGAACATAATCTACAAAATATTTCCTATGGGGTGTGGCATGAAATGAAGCCCCTGAATCTATTACCCAGGAATCATTAGCATTATCTAAACATAGAATTAAAGCATCTTGTAATTTATTACTTGCAACATTAGCTTACTTACTATCATCATGTTGTCTATCTCCTTGTTTGCCCTTTTGAGACCAACAATCCTTCTTCAAGTGTCCTGGCTTTCCATAGTACTAGCAATCCATTCTTACTCTAGATTTAGATCTGCCTTTCTTTGACTTCTCTTGTGACTTCCCATGATTTTTTGGGCTTTTTTCTCTCTCCTTTGTTTTTCCCATGTTCTCTACAATCAAATCATTACCCGATGTTGAACTCTCACCTGTGCTTTTCCGTCGCATTTCCTCACTAAGGATAACAACAATAACATCATCAAATTTCAAAGTATTTGAACCAAAGAGAGAGTTACTAATAGCCATTACCAAGCTACTCCATCTTTCTGGCAAAGAACATAAAACCAAGAGAGCCCTCACCTCTTCATCAAACTTCACTTTTACAGAAGTTAGCTGACTGGTAATTGTATTAAACTCATTTAAATGATCTATCACAAATCCACCTTTAATCATTTTCAGATTAAACAAATGCTTCATGAAAAATACCTTATTTGAGGCTGAGGGTTTTTCATACAATTTAGCCAAAGATTTCATCAGATCATCTATTGTCTTCGCTTTTGTTATATTGAACGCCACAGATGGTGTTAGGTACAAACGAATGCTTCCCAGTGCCTTTCTATCCAAAAGTCCCCAGTCCTCATCAGTCATTGCTATCAGTTTCTTAGCTTTTCCTTCCAACAGCGTCCATAAATCCTTCTGATAGAGATAATCCTCCATCTGCATCTTCCATAACTGATTGTTCTGCCCATTAAATTTATCTACCTTCAATTTACCCTCGTCTGCCATTGCTCCCACTTAACCGTGAGACTCCCACTCAACCATGAGACCTTCTTGCAGACGGTAATCTAACACAACCTACTCTAATACCAGTTGTTAAGGTTCAGGCATATCGAAGCAATAAATATTAACAATTATATGCAAATTAAATAACCCAAATATAATAATGAAGAATAACACAAAAGAGATCAACATAGTATTTTAATGTGGTTCACCCAAAATGGGCTACATCCACAAAAACTTAGCCATCCAATGATTTTATTATCCATTGCAAAATAAGTTACAATCTCATGAATTCCCTCCCGCAACATATATCACAGCCACTTATAACAAGCTTTTTGGAAGCTTCTAGAATTAGGGTTTTACAAAGTCATTTTTCATTTATCAGTTAACCAAAACTAACTACCGACCCTGAATGTGCAAAAAAAGGATTTGCATGATAATCGCCACATACCAAAATCAACACCATGCATAAGAGAACACCAATTTTTTACGTGGAAAACCCTAAAAGGGAAAAATTGTGGTGAGGATTAGCTCACAATATAAAGTATCAATACCGAATTACAAAGACGCTTACTACCCAAAAGAAATGCTCGTTGCAATAGGCTCACTACCAAAATGGCTCACTTCCATGAACTGATATGATAGCATCTACCACATGCCTGAGTTCAGTTCCAATGAAGCATAATAATCATCACCTTCACAGCCTTCCTAAAAATTGTAGATGACTTCTACTCACTACATTAGGTCTTCTACCACATGAAAGTCCTTACTACCTCTGATTCAAATTCACAACATAAACATCCTCATCTTTGTACTTGTACATATACACACAAATCATTTACACTTATTTATATCAGTCATCAACCTTGAAACATTCACCAAGGTCGGCGACACACTCTACAACCTTTTAACCAATCTCCAAGGTCGGCAAGCATACATAATTCAAATTAGGTCTAGACCTAAACATTATTATGAAGCAAAGGAATGAAGGTAGAACATTGCACAACTTAGCTTGGACCTAAATACATCTTCACACACTTCAAAATGCTTCCTCAATCCATGAATCAAATCTGCAATTAGTGTTAGCACCCAAGTCATCTAAACTTGTGCAAACACCAAGAACACTTAGTCACATGCTACTAAGAACCCAACCGTAGCTTGTGTACCAAGCACAAGCCTTTAACACACTCTAGAAACATCCATGAATAACATGAAATCACCTAGGAGCTAACAAATCTAGCTACAACAAATCTCACTTGAAGACAGTTCACAACCAACACTGCCAAGCTCTGCTACTCAAGACAGCTACATTCTAGAGCACCAAATCATAAGTCCTTTGGATAGAACATAGATATAGACCTTGTGAACTCTCATCCAAAACAACAAGATCAAAAACCAAACTATGGAGAAATGTGGAGCAAAATACTTTCTCCTAGTCACACTACAAATACTGCCAAGCACAGTCTTCAAACTAGTGAACATAACTTTCAAGGCACAGCATTCTCAACCACCAAATTCTAGATTTGAAATCTTCAACCACTTCTCTAAAACATATCAAAACCTCACACTCCAATCTTCAACACAGAAGAAATACGAAGAAAAAACTCAAACAGTATCCTGTAAGCTAGAATACTTCTTCACAACATTGTCTTCAGTATTTGTCAAATTTTCTCAAAAGCACTTGGAAACCCATAAACAAGAACAATATACTAACATCATCAGTACTTCTAAAAGCCATTCAAATCACCTTAACTTAACAACTCAATCAACCAATCAACAACAACATCAAAAGATGCAGTTGACACCAATGACAACACAAACATGTTGACATTAATGACAACACCGATTAGCACATACTTTCAACAATCTGCCCTTCTCATTGATGGAAACATATGATGTGAAAAACCATCATGACATAATTTTGTACTGCCTTCACTCTTCCCCTTTCTTTTATACATCTTACTCTCCCTTTGTTTTTCACATGAACTCTCTCCCCCTTTGACGTGACACACCTTTCTCAAGCTTTCTTCCCCTGAATATGATACTGCACATACTTGCACTATTCTTAGTTGTTTTGAATACCTCCCCCTAACTATAACACTCTTCAATTCCACTACCTACTCCCCCTAAGAGGTAGCCTCCACCATTAGTCCAAAAAAGAATGACTCTTGAATCACATTGGACTAATGCACTTCCTTATGCATCTAGTTCAACAAAGGAGGGGCAATAACCCCTAACTTCTCTTGAAGATACTCAAATGTGTCCTTAGGAAGAGCCTTGGTGAATATGTCAACAACCTGATCTTTTGTAGGCACATACTCAAGCTTCACTTCTTTCTCTACAACCTTCTCTCTTAGAAAGTGATACCTGATAGAAATATGCTTTGTCCTTGAATGCATCATTGGGTTCTTTGAAATGTTAATGGCACTGGTATTATCACAGAAAATAGGAATTTTGTCATCATACTCAACTTTGATATCCTTTAGAGGTTGTCTCATCCACAGCACCTGTGTGCAACATGATGTTGTTGCAATGTACTCTGCCTCTGTAGTAGATAAGGATATTGAATCCTGCTTCTTGCTTTGCCATGACACAACTTTGTCTCTAAGAAAGAACACTCCACCACTTGTACTTTTCCTATCATCTACACATCCGGCCCAATCTGCATCTTTGTAGGAAATTAAGGTGAACTCATTATTCTTAGGATACCACAAACCATGGTCTAGAGTGCCCTTCAAATACCTGAATATCCTCTTTACTACCATGACATGTGACTCTCTAGGATCTACTTGAAATCTTGCCACAAGACAAATGAAATGCATGATATCTGGTCTGGTAATAGTTAGGTATAGAAGCCCTCTAATCATTTATCTATATTTGCTCTGATTAGCCTTAGGGGATTCATCATTTTTTCTTAGCTTGCAACCAGTTGTCATGGGAGTACTAACTGGTTTAGATTCTTCCATTCCAAACTTCTTCAACAACTCCTTGACATACTTTGATTGTGAAATAAAAATGCCCTTATTTGTCTAATTAATTTGCAGCCCAAGAAAGAAGTTCATCTCACCACACATTGACATCTCAAATTCTTTTTACATGTC
Source organism: Cunninghamia lanceolata (assembly GCA_027924645.1). Classification (NCBI taxonomy): domain Eukaryota; kingdom Viridiplantae; phylum Streptophyta; class Pinopsida; order Cupressales; family Cupressaceae; genus Cunninghamia; species Cunninghamia lanceolata. The sequence goes on along the minus strand of BSBN01000847.1, from coordinate 2,029,613 downwards.
ATCTGCAAAGTTCTTACACATACCTTCATTTCCACCAAAGATTATATCATCCACATAGACCTCAATCATCACGATTTGATCTTTGCTTACCTTGATGTACAAATTATTGTTTGCAGACCCTTTACTGAATCCACGTTGCAACAAATACATTTCTAACCTAGCATACCAAGCTTTGGGAGCTTGCTTCATTCCATACAATGGATTCTTCAATTTACATACCATATTTGGTTTGTCTGATAATTGAAATCCATCTAGTTGCTCTATATATACTTCCTCTTCCAACTCACCATTTAGAAAAGCAGACTTTACATCCATTTGATATACTTTGAAATCCTTATGTGCTGCATAAGCTAGAAACAACCTAATAGATTCTAGTCTTACCACCAGAGAAAAAGTTTCCTCATAGTCTATTCCTTCCACTTGTGAGTAGCCTTTGCATACAAGTCTAGCTTTGTTTCTGGTGCAGTCATGGTAGGAGGGTTCATAGAATGAACTGTCCAAACTATACAACAAGAGTAAACACAACAATTGCAGGTTCAGTCATTCAGTATATCATAGAATTCAACTATAGATTGGATGACAACATGCGGGCTTAAAATTAGGGCTCAAAGGTCTAATTTCTAAATATCAAAATGTGCGCAAGATATAGCTTTGAAGTTCCCTCGCACAAAATCTAAACTATCAACTATCATGAACTTGATAACTACTTTCTTAAGGATCTATTACATAAATATATATCATCTCCAAAACAACAGATTCCTTTGCATCAGCCAAGGAAGGTCACAAACTCCAATGAAGAGTTGTAACGTGTGTACACGAATAGGTCAGACCTAATCATGTAGAACACCTCTGCCAATGAATGGAATGATGTGCAGATCTCGGGGAAGGTCAGCCACAAATCATAGAACATTGAATGATGTGTCATTAGGCTCCACAAGTCAAGAAATGCTCTGCAAGTCTTCTCCTTTAGTTGATGTGTCTGAGACTGTCAGGAAGCTTTGTTCTAAGAAAATAGTCGATCTTCTGATAGTGATAACTTTCCGGTAACTAATCCAAATGCTCTGAGTTCTAGATATGATGTAGATGAATGAATCGATACGTTAAGTCCAGCTTTGCAAGGTCTGAGATGCAACTGCGGTAGAATGCAGACCAAAATACAAAAACTACTACTGAGTGAATTGCCTGAACTGAACTAGAAAATGAAAAGAAACAAACTGAACTACAAGCAAACTAAAATGCAAATGTTTTTGGTTGATGCAAGATTTCTCTTGAACCAGGGATGCTCCAGTATCAGACATCTAGGGTTATTGAAAAAGTGAGTTCCTCACTTTGCTAGGGCTAGGGGAGACCCAAGACAGTCCACCTTAGCCTGAGAAATCCATAACAAATCTTCTTCCGATCTGCCTTTCCACTTCACAACGTATTCTTTGTATTATCTTCCTCTAGTGTTGCGTCCAACTCTATTGTCCAAAATGTCTTCAATCTACTCCAGTGCTTATTGTGGTAACTGCTTCTTGAAGTCCTCTTCAAGGCTGTCACTGAACTCTACTTCATGATACTGATATAGGTCTGCAATGTTCAAAATAGGTGATATACCCAATGTCTTTGGTAATTCCACTTCATATGCATTTCCTGAATCAATTTTCCTGAGTATCTTACAAGGTCCAAACTTCTTCATCTTCAACTTGTTATATGTTCCAACTGGGAATCTTTCTTTTCTCAATTATACCAACACTTCATCTCCTACTACAAATTATGTCTTCTCTTCTCATCTACTTGCTCCTTATATTTGTTGTTCATATCTTCCAAATGTTTCTTCACCCGATTATACACTATTTTCATATGTTCTACAAATTCTTCTACTTCTATACTTCCCTTTTCTTCTGTACCCATGTCTCTCAGTTATGTCACTCCTCTAGGATTCACTCTAGTAACAATCTCAAAAGGTGTTCTTCTGGTACTCCTATTTACTAAATTATTGTATGCAAATTCTACTTGTGAAAGAATCAAGTCCCAACTTCCTACTTTCTCTCTGACCAAACATCTCAACGAGTTTCCCAAACTCCTATTCACTACCTCTATCTGTCCATCAGTTTGTGGATGAAAAGATGAACTAAACTTCAAATATGTCTTCATCTTCTTCCAAAGTGTCTTCCAAAAATATCCAAGAAATCTAGCATTTCTGTCTGAAATTATACTCTTAGGTAATCCATGCAATCTCACAATCTCTTTGAAAAATAGGTCTTCTACATGCACTACATCAGTTGTCTTCTTACAAGGTATGAAATGTGCCATCTTTGAAAATCTATCCACCACTACAAATATTGAATCACGTCCTCTCTATGTCTTAGGCAATCCCATCACAAAATCCATGCTTATGTCTTCCCAAGGTCTCTCCAATACTATCAAAGGTTTATACAATCCAGTATTCTGACTACTCCCTTTTGTAACTTGACAAACTCTACAACTCTGCACAAATTTCCTGACATCCTTATGTATCTGAGGCCAAAAGTAGTTTTCACTCACCAAAGCTACTATCTTATCAATGCCAAAATGTCCTGCCAATCCTCGACTGTGTTTCTCCTTGATCAAATTATCTCTCATTGAACTTCTAGGTATGCATAACTGGTTTCCCTTGAACAACATATCTTCCTGAATGAAATAATCCAACCATTTACTCCTATCTATTGCAACAGGTTCCTTGCATGCTTTCCAAGGTTCTGCGAAATCAGTGTCTCCCTCATACATGTTCTTCAATTCTTCAAATCCCAATACTTAAAATCTCATTTCTGTCAGCAAATTCCTTCTCCTACTCAATGCATCAACAACTTTATTAGATTTACCACCCCTATGCTTCAACACAAAGGTATAACTTTGCATGAACTCTACCCATCTCATATGTCTCTGATTCAACTTACCTTGACTGTTCAAATATTACAAATTTTGATGATCTTTATACAACACAAACTCCTTAGGCAACAAATAATGTCTCCACTTCTTCAAGGCTTGAATTATGGCATAGAACTCTTGATCATAAACTTAATATCTTCTCCTTGCATCATTCAACTTCTCATTGAAATATGCCACAAGTCTACCCTCTTGACTCAATACTGCTGCAATTGCATTCCCACTTGCATCACAATCAACTTTAAATACCTTATTGAAATCCGGTAATGCTAAAATAGATTGCTCTGTCACTTTCTGCTTCAGTAGTTAAAAACTTTTATCTGCTCCTAATGTCCACTTAAAGTCTTTGTTGTCACCTCTCATTGTCTCTATCACCTCTCATTGTCTCTATCATAAGGTTACAAACTGAACTAAAATTTCTGATGAACTTCTGGTAGAATCTAGCTAATCCATGAAATGATCTAACCTCTCCAATGCTTTACAGTGTAGGCCATTCGACAATTGTTCTTACTTTCTCAGGATCCATCTTCAATCCTTCCACAGAAATCACAAATCCCAAATACACTAGTTCTTCCTTCATGAAACTACACTTCTTGATGTTTATGAGTAATTTCTCTTCTCTCAAGCTCTACAAAAGTTGTCTAAGGTGCTACAAATGTTCCTCTTTTGTCTTACTAAAAATTAGAATGTCATCCAAATACACAATAACAAGATACCCAATAATTTCTTCAAGACTTCATTCATCAATCTCATGAAAGTACTCGATGCATTTGTCAATCCAAAAGGCATTACTAACCACTCATACAATCCTTCATTTGGCTTAAAAGCAGCCTTCCATTCATCTCCTTATCTTATTCTGATATGATGGTATCCACTCTTCAAATCTATCTTAGTGAAATATCTTGCTCCACTCAAACAATCCATGATATCATCCATCCTAGGTAAAGGAAATCTATACTTAACTGTGATACTGTTTATTTCTCTAGATTCAATACACATTCTCCATTCTCCATCTTTCTTAGGTACTAACACTATAGGTACTACACAAGGACTCAAACTTTCTCTGATCAAACCTTTCCTCAGCAATTCTTGTATCTACCTATTCAATTCTTCATTCTCTGCTAGTGTCATTCTGTGTGCTGCTTTGTTAGGCAAACTAGCTCCCGGTATAAGATCCATGTGATGACTGATACTCCTTATAGGTGGCAATCCTTCAGGTACATTGTCTAATATGATGTCTTCATACTCTGTTATAAACTCTCTTATCTCCTCTGGTTGTGATTCTTCAATTCCATTCTTCAATGTTTCAGGCTTCTTAGGAATCAAAGCATAACACATATTCTCATGTCTCAAACCGTCCAGAAATTTTCTTCCATCTACCAAACAAATTCTACCATTCCCACATACTTCACTCTTAGGATCATCCTCCAAAGGAATCAAGGTAATTCTCTTCCCATTTGATGTTATAGTGTATGTATTCTTTCTCCCATCATGTATAGCTTTTCTATCATACTGCCAAGGTCTACCCAACAAGATATGACATACATCCATAGGCATAATATCACACAAGACTTCATCATGACATGATCCAATATGAAATTTCACCAAACATTGTTCACTCGCCAGTACCTTATGATCATCCTGAATCTATGCTATCTGATAGGGCTTAGGGTGTTTCAGTCTTTCCAACTTCAGCTTATTTACCATCTTCTCTAAAACTAGATTATCTAAACTACCACTATCAATTACAACTTTACAACATTTACCCCTTGATTTGCATCTGGTTCTAAACGAACTCTTCCTCTAGGGTGGTTCCTCATTTGTCTCTACTTGAAATAGTGTTCTCCTCATCACAAGTGATTCTCTTTTCTCCAATTTACCAATTGAACTAGGTGATCCAACAGGTTCTTCAGCATAAGCTACTCTTCCACTGTTCTCTATTCTCTTGCTTGTACTCCCTTGATTACACTCAAATTCTCTATACAACTACATATCCTTCACCTTCACACTTGAAAAAAGTGCCTCTAAATCTTCTCTTATCAGATCCTCTTCCTTCTCTTCTGTATCCTTCATTCTGGTATGCACTAGGGTTTCCTCTACGGTAAAAATTGTTGTCATCTCTCTGGTAAGCATTATTATCTCTGTCATCCTTCTTAAATGTGTTGTCAAACTTGTTCTGCTCCAGATGTGATCTGTCTCCTCTGAAAAATGTTCTATCTTTCTAAAATTTACCTCCTCTACCTCTCTGTCTCTGATCATGTCTCTTATTCAACTTTTCTTCAACTTTCAGTGTAAACTGATATGCTTCTTCCAGTGATGTCATCCTTACAAAACTTAGTTCTTCTTGAATGTTCAATCTCAGCCCATTGATGTATCTAGCCACTTTCTCCTTGCTTGCTTCACTATATCATGTCCTTATGATCATCTTATGAAATTCTTCAATATACTCCTTCACAGATTTCTCCTTTTCCCTCAGGTTCTGCAATCTTTTCAACAATTTTAACTCATAGTCAGCAAGTATGAATTGATTCTTCAGTTTTGTCACCATTCTATACCACTTTGTAATCTTTTCTTTTCCTCTTCTATTTCCATCCAATTGAACTTCCTTCCACCATATAGCAGCATGTCCTTTTAACTTTGTCTTTGCAAATTTCACCTTCTTCGGATCTTCAACTTCTTCATAGTCAAAGTATTATTCCATGTCATTTATCTAGTCAATCAATTCTTTAGGGTTCAAATTAACAATGTAGTTTGGCACCTCAATTCTAGGCCTCTTTCCAATCTTTGAAATAGCTCACAACATCTTTACTTGATCTCATTCTTCTTCCTCATCATCTCCTAGGGTTTCACCAACTTGTTCAATAGATTGAAACTCTTCATCATCACTTTCAACATTAGGTCTCGGTGTCAATCCTCTTCGCCTATCTTCTTCAACAATGTCCAATTGAATTCACATTATCTTCATCATTTCCATCATCTCGTCCATTCTACCAGCCATTGTTCCAACAACAACAACTTTCCTCAGCGGCATCTTCCTAGGATCAAATGCAAATTGCCTCAAGTTCGGCGATCGGGCTCCAAGGTGACAACTACCTCACAATCGGCGATCGGTTGCAACACAAGTAACCTGCCTCAATTTGGTGACCTATCCACAAAAAGATCTTATAGAATTCCTTCACCTACTTTGCTCATCTCACTCCCAAAGATTCAAACTTTCACTCAGATACCACTTGGTGTAGTCACGGTAGGAGGGTTCATAGAATGAACTGTCCAGACCGTGCAACTAGAGTAAACACAATAGAAACAACTCAAAGATATGAAACTAATATAGGTTCAGTCATTCAGTATATCATAGAATTCAAATATAGATCAGTCAGCAACATGCGAGCTTACAATTAGGGCTCAAAGGCCTAATTTTTGAATATCAGAGTGTGCACAAGATATAGCTTTGTAGTTCCCTCGAACAAAATCTAAACTATCAACTATCATGAACTTGATAACTACTTTGCTAAGGATCTATTACATAAATATATATCATCTCCGGAACAATAGATTCCTCCGCGTCGGCCAAGGAAGGTCATAAACTCCAATGAAGAGCTGTAACGTGTGTACATGGATAGGTCAGACCTAATCATGTAGAACACCTCTTTTAATGAATGGAATGATGTACGGATCTCAAAGAAGGTTGGCCAAGAATCGTAAAACATTGAATGATGTGTCATTAGGCTCCACAAGTTGAGAAATACTCTGCAAGTCTTCTCCTTCAGTTGATGTGTCAGAGAATGTCAGGATGCTTTATTCTGAAAAAACAATTGATCTTCTTATAGCGATAACTTTTCGGTAACTGATCCAAATGCTCTAAATTCTAGATATAATCTAGATGAATGAAGCTATATGTTAAGTCCAGCTCTGCAAGGTCTGAGATGCAACTGTGGCAGAATGCGGACCAAAATACAGAAACTGCTACTAACTGAACTAGAAAATGAAAAGAAACAAATTGAACTGCAAGCAGACTGAAATTCAAATATTTTTTCTTGTTGCAAGATTTCTCTTGAACCAAGGATGCTCCTACATTAGTTTCTTACCACTTCTCCATTCTCATTCAACTTATTTCTGAAAACCCACTTTGTTCCAATCACATTCTTATCTGCAAGCTTGGGGACAAGTTCCCAAGTCTTGATCTTTTCAATTTGCATCAATTCTTCTTCCATTGCCTTGACCCAATGTTCATCTTTACATGCTTCAATAACTGTCTTAGGTTCAACCTTTGAAAGTAGACAGAGATTTACCTATTCTTCTGCAACTCTTCTTCTTGTCAAAACTCCTTTGCTTTTGTCACCAATGATTTGATCCTCTAAGTGATTCTTTTGCACATACTTGGGGCTTTTAGGAACTCATTTCAGAGCTTCTTCTTCATCAATCTAAACTTCCTTGTCTTTTTCTTCTTCAACTACTTTTGTATCAGTAGACTCATCTAACTCATATCCATTTGGCTCTGAGTTTTTCTAGGTATCTTCATCTGCCTTCACATTTTCACTTTCAACAATCTTCCTCAAACTTTTTTTGAAGCACCGGTAAGCGTTGTTTTTAGTAGAGTACCCAAGGAATATGCCTTCATCACATCTAGAATCAAACTTTCCTAACTCTTCATCTCTTCTGATATAGCATTTGCTTCCAAAAACTTTGAAATACTTGATAGTAGGAGTTCTTCCATACCATAGCTCATAAGGTGTCTTCATTCCATTTGCTTTGACTTGTTCTCTGTTCTGAATGTAGATAGCAGTACGAATTGCTTCTTTCCAATATACTTCTAGTAGGTCTTCTTCTTTGATCATTGTTCTAGCAGCTTCCTAAACTGTTCTATTCTTCCTTTCAACTACTCCATTTTGCTGAGGAGTTTAGGGGACAGACAATTGTCTCTTTATCCCATGTTCTTCACAAAAAGTATTAAATTCATTTGAAGTAAACTCACCACCTCTGTCAAACCTCAAACACTTGATTCTCAAATCCATTTCATTTTCAACCATTTCTTTAAATACCTTAAACTTGTCTATGGCTTCTAATTTTTCTCTAAGAAAAGTAACCCAAGTCATTCTTGAATAATCATCAATAAGTAGCATGCAATACATGTCACCTTGTAGGATTCTTATTCTTGTAGGACCACACAAATTTGTATGCACCAACTCCAACAAATTGGTAAAGGTTTATTATTTGCTCTTGAAACTTGTCTTTGTTTGCTTCCCAAATTGACATTCTTTACAAATGGCATTAGCAGAATTTACAATCTTAGGCAAGTCTCTTACAGCTTGAACTAAGCTTATTCTCACCAAATTATCAAAGTTAATATGACACATTCTCCTATGCCATACCAAATTTCATTTGTCTAAGCTAACAAACAACAATTTTCAGTACCTTTCAATTGATAAACATTACCATGAGTCTTCTTACTAGCAACAATTATTGTTCCAAAGCTTTTCCTTATCTCACATCCATTATCCTTAAACATCAGATTGTATCCTTTGTTACACATATATCCAATGCTTAGAAGATTATGCTTTAGGCCTTTGATATAAAGAACATCATATGTATTATGTTTGCCATCAAAAGTAATTGACCCTTTTTCACAAATCTTACCAGTTTCATCATCACCAATTCTAACTAGTCCTCCATCATACTTTTCCAATTTAACAAACTTGCTCTTATCTCATGTCATGTGATTTGAACATCCACTGTCATTGATCCATTCATCCTTTTCCTTTCTAGCATGAAATGCAGACATCACTTTCTCTTCTCCTGGACTTCCTCCACACAGCTTGCAAGGTTAGTAGAAACAGGTTCTTCTTTCAGGGCAATAAACAAGCATTCACTAGCATGACCATCCTTAAAATTAGATTCATAATCAGTTACACCATCATCATCATTAACATAGTAACTTTTCCTTACCATCTTACTTTTACCTTCTTTGTTCTTGATCTTCAAAGTTCTATCAGGACATCTTGAAGCATAATGACCAATCTTACCACAACTAAAACATTTGAAAGGTAACATACCTCTAAAATTTTTGGTTCCCTTTTTCATTTTGTTTACAAAGTTTGCCTCAATCTCATCAAAGTCTTCCTCATCTGATTCCATAGCATACTTATCTGATCTAACAGTCTTTTCTGATTTATCTTTAAAAGTAGTCTCAACTTTCATAGGACCATCAGTAGTACCCAATTCTCTCATCTCAAAAGTAGTCAATTTACCAAGCAATTGATCTTTTGAAAGCTTGCCCATATCTAGAAATTCTTCAGTGGTAGACACTTTATGACTATAATATTTGGGAAGAGTTCTAAGTATCTTATTCACAACTTCATTATCATCCAAGTTTCCACCAATACCCTTGATGTCGTTGACAACTTCATCAATCTTCTACATATAGCTTGCTATGTTCTCATCTTCAGACATCCGCATAGTTTCATATTTGGACCTCAGATTGTGTAACTTGGCTTTCTTGATAGAATCATCACCTTCATAGATATTCTTCAATTTTTCCCAGATCTCATGTGTAGTTTCCAAATCCAAAACTTTTGACATTTCAGTGCTAGATAGAGCATTTAGTAGGGCATTCCTAGCTTTACCATTAGTCTCATAAGCCCTAATCTCCATTGTAGTCTCTAAACCATTTTAGGTATAGTGTATTCTTCTTGAACTATTCTCCACACATTATAACCAAGAGAAATAAGATAACTTTGCATTCTTAACTTCCAGAAGGCATAGTCAAATCCATCAAACTAAGGAATGTCTTTCTTGTGCACCATCCCAGATCTACCTTAAGCTCTTAGGCTTTCTTCCAAGGAACCCTCACTCTGATACCAATTGCTGAAATGCACAAAATAAATAAGAGTGAGAGTGAATTAGTTATATCAAAAACTTTAAACCCTTACAAACATAATCACATCCACATCAGTTCACTTAAACCCTTATTATGTTATGAAGATTAAACATGAAAAATAGATAACAGAAACTTAATCACATCAACACCATGCACAAGAGAACACCAAATTTTTACGTGGAAAACCCTAAAATGGAAAAACCACGGTGAGGATTAGATCACAATATAAAGTAGTATCAATATCGAATTACAAAGAGGCTCACTGCCATGAACTAATATGATAGCATCTACCACATGCCTGAGTTCAGTACCAATGAAGTACAACAATCATCACCTTCACAGCCTTCCTAAAAATTGTAGATGACTTATGCTCACTGCATTAGGTCTTCTACCACATGAAAGTCCTTGTTGCCTCTGATTCAAATTCACAACACAAACATCCTCATCTTCATACTTGTACATATACACATGAATCATTTACACTTATTTATATCAATCATCAACCTTGAAACATTCACCAAGGTTAGCAACACAATATACAACCTTTTAACCAATCTCCAAGGTCGGCAAGCATACATAATTCAAATTAGGTCTAGACCTAAACATTCTTGTGAAGCAAAGGAATGAAGGTAGAACATTTCACATCTTATCTTGGACCTAAATACATCTTCACACACTTAAACACGCTTCCTCAATCCACGAAGCACATCCTCAATTAGTGTTAGCACCCAAGTCGGATAAACTTGTCCAAACACCAAGAACACTTAGGCACACACTTTCAAGAACCCAACCATGGCTTGTGGACCAAGAACAAGCCTTTAAAACACTTTGGAAACATCCACAAATAACATGAAATCACCTAGGAGTCAACAAATCTAGCTAGAACAAATCTCACTTGAAGGCAGTTCACAAACTACTCACAACCAACACTGCCAAGCTCTGCTACTCAATAAAACTACATTCCGAAGCACCAAATCATAAGTCCTTTCGATAGAACATAGATATGGACCTTGTGAACTCTCATCCAAAACCACAAGACCAAAAACCAAACTGCGAAGAAATGCGAAGCAAAATACTTTCTCCTAGTCACACTGCAAATGTTGTCAGGCACAGTCTTCAAACTAGTGAACATAACTTTCAAGCCACAACGTTCTGGACCATCAAATTTTGGATTTAACATCTTCAACCACTTCTCTAAAACATATCAAAACCTCACACTCCAATCTTCAACATAGAAGAAATGTGGAACAAAAACTCAGACAGTATCCTATAAGCCAGAATACTTCTTCATAACATTGTCTTCAGTATTTGTTAAATTTTCTCAAAAGCACTTGGAAACTCATCAACAAGAAAAATATAATAACATTATCAGTACTTCTAAAATTCATTCAAATCACCTTAACACAACAAATCAATCAACCAATCAACAGCAACATCAGAAGATACAGTTGACACCAATGATAACACAAACATGTTGACATCAATGACAACACTAATTAGCACATACTTGCAATAGTGGCTTCACTTAGGACCTATCTTCTACACATTTCATATTGTGTGTTGTCTGGACAACTTGTAAATGTATTTTCCATGTTGTATCTGGCTAACAAGCAATGTAATAAATGTAATATCATGTATAAATAGTGGATCAAATTGAGTGAGTAAAGTGTGATTGCAAGGAGATTGAAAAGATCGCAAGTAGATAAAAAGTAGAATAAATGCATTGTTGATGAGGGACTGACGGAAAAAGAGCAAAGGTTTTTGATGCTATCTTGATTCATCTTGAAGACATATTTGTGACAGTGATCAAGTATAGATTGTGCCTGACTGATCAGATCATTAGAAGAAAGTGTGAAGAGGTAGAAGTGTAATCATCAAAGGTGTGAGTTTCAATGTTAGTTTTCAGACAGTAGAAAGACTATCATAATGTAATGTTGTAAGTGTGTTCTCAATTGAGGGAGTAGATGCTTCCTTGGGAGTGACCCTAAAACAAAGTCATCAGGGAGTAGATGCTTCCTTAGGAGTGACCCTAAAACAAAGTCATCAGGGAGTAGAAGCTTCCTTGGGAATGACCCTAAATCAAAGTTACTTAGGGAGTAGCAACTTCCTTAGGTTATAGCCCCTAAAAAAAAGTTATTATTTGAGATTCATATATTATGAGTTAATCCTTTCCATGGTTTTTCCCTTCTAGGTTTTTCCACGTATATCCGATGTTATGTGTTGATGTGCATTGTGTTAATCTTACATGTTCATGTTTATGTTGTAATGATTAAGTTTTGATCTACTCCAAATAAATTGAAGTTGTTAGAATTAAAGATTGTTTAGATACCGATTCACCCCCCTCTCAGTATCCTAGTGTTTTCAACACAACCCCTTCCCAATCCCATTTATAGAAGAAATCTCAAAATCAGTGGCAGGAAGGGAAATTTATTCATTTATAGATAGATTATCAGGATACCATCAACTAAAATTTTAGGAATAAGATCAAATGAAAACCACATTTGTAACTGAATGGGGGTCATTTATGTATACTATAATTCCTTCTAGTTTAAAGAATTCACCTGCAATATTCAACAAAATCATGATCAACACATTTAAAGACTTCATTCACAAGTTCATAGAAGTATAAATGACTGGACAATGTATGGGTTAATTAAAGACAATGTTCAAGTACCCATGATGATGTTAGAATAATGTAGAATGCAAATTTTATTAAATTTTAAGAAATGCATATTTGTAATGCCTTTTGGAACCCTTTTAGGGACATTATATGCAAGAAGGGTCTGATGGCTAATCCATTAAAGGTAGCAATAATCTTAAATCTTTTAGCTCCAAAAATAGTAATAGAAGTAAAGACATTCCTAGGATACATAGGATATCATAGGAAATTCATCCAAGGATATGTAGCAATAGTTGGACTAGTAGAAGAGCTACTAAAGAAGAAGACAAACAAAACTTTCAAATCGATGGACTAGTGTCAAGAAGCTTTTGACACATTGAAAAAGAAGATAGCAGAACAATCTTAGTTTTTCTAGATTGGAACATTCATTTCCATGTACATGTGGATGCCTCAAGTACCGCAATTAGAGCGATGTTAGCACAACCAAGAGGAAACAAGGACCACCCAATTACATATTCTAGATACAAATTGTCATGAACAGAGAAGAACTACACTACAATAGAAAGAGAGGCACTAGAAATGGTTTATGCATTGCAAAATTTTAGATACTATCTCTTAGCCACTCCATTTATATTTTTTATACACCATGAGCCACTTAAATATTTAATGAATAGACCAATAATATAAGGAAGAATTTGTAGATGGTTACTACTATTTTAGGAATTTGATTTCAAGATCATAGTAAAACTAGGGAAAGTAAACCAAGAACTATATTATTTATCTAGAATTGATACAAGAGAAGAGCTAGGACAAGCAGAGGAAGAATTATCCATCACAAGTTTGTTCAAAATCAAAGTGGTGCTAGAAGAGTTGATAGAAGTAGTGCAGCTACTATCTATAGGGAAATTCCCATAACACTATTCTAAAAATAAAATATATAGGCTCTTGTGGAAGTAATCATTGTTGATGTGCAAATCTAAACCTGATATGTTGCACCTGCATACAAACCTACACTAACATGGGAAAACTTGCAAACATGGGATGTATCTTGCGAGATGACCTCCAGGATTTTAAAAGTTGGCTCTTCGTAGGATATTTAATGAGTTTTGCCTCAAACTTTGGGAGAAAAGAGGAGACTAAAAAGAAATCCTAATTAAAATGAAAAAATTCCAATGATAGAATGTTTCCACTCGCATATGACTTATTATGCAAAGGATTTGCAAACATGAAATAAGAAAAACATAGATGCAACAATGAAAAGTGAAAATCACATAGTCATTAAACTGTAGAAAGTTTGATAGTTTTATATCTACAAATAGAGACTGCATATGCCATATAGAAAGAGAGAATGATTCAATACAGATAAGAGATAGAGCATAGAGTGATAGTTTTACATTCATTGTTGAACTGAGAATGAAGATGCGAAAGGCCAAAGGCACAATCCATCAATATTGGTTTGATTCTTAGAAAATGACACAAAGGCCTGTGTCTGCTACAAAATCCTTCCTCCTGAGGGCTCAATGACCAACCACTAACCAACCCCTAATACATCATCAGAGCATGTATATATAGAAATCCCAATTGTTGCACTTGGGTGGGAATCACCTACCCCATCTACCTCAATAACTTCGGCATTGCACCCACTCATCTATCTCTCTATGTCTAGATCTTTAATTCACATCAATGGCATCTCAGGTGTAGGTCCATGGAATTCAAGACTCACCAAGACTTATGTGTGAGACTAAACAACTGCCAGCACATTGCCGCACTGCATGAGCCACCACGTGTCCCCCTAGAGATGCCTTTGTGTCTTCTTTGCATGGTTCAGAGTCATGCTAACTCATCTACTTTAGTTAATGGTGCAATGCCTTATGGCTTGTTGTCTCTAATGATATTTTGTGATGCACGAGCCATTGGATCTTTTCTATTTACAATCAACAACTTAGAGCCCTTTGATGCCTCATAGATAAGGGACAGGACCCACTACCAATAACTTGTCCTCAAACAACCAATGGCGCAACATTTTGAACTAACATCCTCTAACAAGATGTATATGGGGTTCTAACCATTGGATCATGAGGAGATCAAATAGTTCAAAAGCCTCCACCTAATGGTGGGTCCTTTTGCCACACAGTAACATGGCATAATGCCTAGAATGTATTAGGCATGGCCTCTTTGAGGAGTTTCATGGTTGCACCTAGTGTCCCCTTGTCGTGCCTCCCTTAGCTTCTCATTTTAAATAAAATTGGGCCCTACCAGCCCATTGAGTCACCTTTGTTAACTAATGGCGCAACAAGAAGTGCCAACATTGAAGCCTTTAGAATGAGCATGGTGCCACCACATAGCATATAGAAGTTGTCGGAAGAGTCTACTTCCTTTTGAAAGAGGGTCCCACCTCGTGTGATGACTCATCCACCCCAACCAATGGTACATCATGAAGAATGTGTTAGCATTGAAGCCTTGAAATTATGTGCGCTGATAACATGTGTCTAGGAGAAAGCCTACGCACTTGCCTTTTATTTTTGATTTATTAGGGCCCACTGCCTAATGTGACTTAGCGCCTCTCAACCAATGGTGCATCGTGAAGAATGTGTTAGTTCTACAAACTTAGAATTATGCAAAAAGATGCCATGTGTCTTAGGAAGGCGTCGAATGATTAAAATATAAAAAAAGAAGGGGCCCGCCAAATATGACTCAGCGAAGTCTCAACTAATGGCACATCATTTAAAATTTGTTAGGACTGACAACTTTTAAACATGTGTAGTTGCGACATGTTGCATCATCGCATTACTTTATATGAAATGGACATGTGGTCTCTACCCTTCGCTGACTCTTAGAAACATGGGTCCACCACATGGTGACTCAAATGGAATAGCAAATGGCACAACGTGAAGACTACATCAGAACTAGCAACGTTTAAATGTTGTGAAACTTTGACATGTGGCAACTCGACTATTAAAAGATGATGTCTCATCACAGGATTAAAAACAAGTCGTTGTCTGAGACAAGATTCAAACCACTACTGCCTGACTCCGGAGTTGAAGATGCTTAAATGGAGTGCATGTAAAAATGCACTATGATTATCATGTAACTTTATTGAAGGAGAACTACATGTCATAGGTAGGGATGAAGTTATAAGAAGATTTGTGTTAGAGCATGAAAGAAATAACATTTTAAGAGAATCTCATGAAGAGATGTTTGGAGGGAATAATTTAGGAGAAGGTACTACAAGAAAGGTAATTTTGGCAAGGTTGTGGTGGCCTACACTATTCAAATATGTAAAAAAGTATGTGAGATAGTGTGACATGTGTCAAAGTGTAGGAAAACCTACCACAAGAGATGAGATGCCCTTGCGTCCAGTATTGGCACAAGCCCCATTTGAGAAATGGGCAATTAATTTTATTGGACCTATTGATCCCTTGCAAAGAAATCAAAAGAAAGATTCATCATAATAAGAATTGAGTACCTCAAAAAATGGGTGAAAGTGGAAGAAGAAAAAAGATTGAACTATCCAAACCACTGCAAAATTCATTTACCAAAATATTATAACAAGGTTTGTTTGTCCCCTTAGCATAACGAGTGACCAAGGGAAACGCTTTGTTAATAGAATAATTGCAGAATTATTGGACACCTTTATGATAGCACATAATAGGAGTAGCCCCTACCATCCTCAAGAAAATGAAGTAAGACACTAAACAAAATTATAGGCACTGTACTCACTAAAATGAGTAATAGTAACACCATAGATTGGGACATTAAGATACCAGTAGTACTGTGAGCCTATAGGACAACCTATAAAAGATTAACATTATTTGCCCATTTCAACTAGTGTATGGAATTGATGTGACATTATCCATCTAATACATTATACTAAACTTAAGATTAGCCAATAAATTATGGTTGAATGAAGAGGAAGCTTTACAGGAAAGACTAAAGGAATTGAAAAATTAGATGAGAACAGATTGTTAGCATCTTACCATCAAATTTTGGAAAAGCACCAGATGGCATGGCATGATAGAAATTTATAGAATAATATTTTCCAAATAGGTGACACAATTCTCCTATATGATAGCAAGTTTAAGAAACATGATAAATTAAAAATGTGATGGTTAGGCCCATATAGAATTACAGAAATAACTGAGTCTAGAGCTATTAAATTACAAACATTACAAAATGAACCATTAAAATATGTTAATGATGTGTAATGAGCTGCCATGTTTGTAAATTTTTTTAATTTCTTATTTGTGTTATTTTTATTAGTTTTTGTGGTCTTTCAGAACTAGACAGAAGTTGCAGAAGGGTTTTTTTTGTTTGCATGTAATTGTTTTTACAAATACAATAAAAATATGAAACATGCAATGATAACCCAGAAAAACCAAAACCCTAATGCAATAAAGAACAAAGACCCAGATCATATCTAATCATGTAAAATGAATTACCGATGCATACCCATCTCATGCTTTTCAACTTCATGAAACTATTGTAGCTAAACCAGCATCATATAAATTGGAAAATTGCCTCCATTACAGCCATGGATAAAGAGTCTTGACATTAAATAGTTTCTACTAGCTTCAATGGTCTAATTCGACCCCAAACACCAGAGATAGGCTACCCAAAGATGGGTTTTTGGACTGTTTGCAGACCCACGTCCTTAGTAGAGGTGTACGGCCTAGCTGGGTAGTAAAATAGCAAGTTAGAAAGTTTTGACATTCAAATCTATCACCAAACTAACACGGGTGTGCACTATATATCTGCAGCAAATGACAAATGCTCCAATGCCCAAAAACAAGCCCAAACCATTACAAAAACACTCATATCATATGCTTAAAGTGTACGGCCCTATCAAGAAGAAGTGCAACCTACTGTAGCTATTCATAGTTGCACTAAAACACACAGAAAACCCACTCAAATCTGATCTTCAATATCATATATTCACTGCTCAAACAAATTGATTACTATCCATAAGAAATCTCCTCAGAATGATGTCATTTGAAGCTCAAGTGAAGCCTCCATCATGAAGCTCCCAGCAAACCCTCCTGATGTTGTCTCTCAAGCATGAGAAGAGTGATCTTATAGGGGGTATTGTCCTTGCAAAACCCTTGTTCCAAACCCCAAAGCCATGCTTCAATTTTTGCTCAACCAGATATATTTTCAAAAGAGAGAATAATAATAAAATGAACTCACAATGCCTTTTAATAAGCCCTTGGCTTCCAATGCTCAAGAATAGGGTTACTTTATTATTTTATTTATTTTATTTTTAACCCCATATCTCCACATGAGGTATTCACCTCCTAGTACATAACTTAAGTCACTTTTTTATAATCTCAAGGTGGGTGCTCAACATTATTGCTAAAGTGACTTTTAATAATATTTCATTTTTTTGACACTTAGCCAATATAACCCAAAGTCCAATATTAATATAATATTAATAATTTACGGACTTTAAAACGGAGGCCCAAATGATCTTAGAATCCAATGATCTATAGACCATTAGAAAGGTCTAGCCAAGACACTTCATCTCCAACACTAAAAATCTTGAAACAGACAGAAACCCTAATTTGTAAAAAATAGTAAGTCCAGGCCTAAGCAAACAAATCCACCTCAGAAAGTGCCAAGTTGAAGATCACACCCAAACCATGCCAACATCCACTCAAATACTGACAAACCCATACAAGTCAACGCCAACAGTGGTTCCCTAACCAGGCTGGTTAGTCTACAGGAACTCAATAATAGACTAACTATCCATCTATCGGCATGGGCTAAAAAGGGGACATTACAGTCCACCCTTCCCAAAATTGCTTGTCCTCAAGCAATGCCAATATGGCCTCCAATCAACAGACTGATCCAAACTGGAATCAAGAATGATCCCAGGGTCCCAAGTCAACCTAGGAGATCTATGGTACCATCTACTGAAGACATTGTCCTACAAGGTACCAATATAAATGACCTGAAAAACCTTCTATAAGAAGAGCAATCAGATACTGCATGAACTCAATCAACTTCTTAGGGAATTGCTCTTTGGAAAGATCCAAATGTAACTCCATAAGAATACGCTGAAGAGAGTCAGCATCAACTCTCTCATTCCCAAAAGTTGTTGAACTGCCAACCCAAGTGATCCCTGGGTTCCAAGTCAATCTCTGGAAAAAACCACCACACTGTCGCTGCACCACTCTAATATACACTATAAACCCGTCATGCCACATCACTCTCCTCTCCTGGGACTCCCAAAAGTAATCATCTCTGGATCCCAAACTGGAACATCGGTAAGGGATGAAACCCATACTATGAGACATCTCCTGCTGAGGCATCCCAGTAAAGTACATGACTGCCATCCATGTATCAAACATGATCCTGGGCAATAGGAAGAATAGTCTACTCAACCCAAAAACCAAACTCCCCCAAAGAAGAAGTGGACCAATCACTACCACAACTCTAAAATCTGCTAACCAAGGAATGCCTCTACTATCATCAGTTGTACTCATATCGACACTTAATCTCCAAGTGTCAAAAGGAAGGTTCTAAACACACCAACACACCCAAACCACTACAATCAATAAGGCATCATCTGATGATATGTACACTATCTTCATAAAGTATCTGCAGTACCTATCACTTACCAGGGTGGAAACAATAAATAGGGGAACTATGTCCAGAAAAACTCACATAACCATCTGTCCTAAAGCATGCCAAAGCTCAAAATCAATCTTCTCACAAAAGAATATTACCATAACCAATGTGAAAATGTAAGGGCAACGGTAATCATTCTGAAATCCTACTGAAAACATAGGAAAGATGAGTATGGAAGTAGTTATAGATTCATCTCCTATGATCAAACCATTTCTATTAACTAACTCCACCCACCAGATACTCCACTACTGATCTGAAAAGACAAACCAACACAGCTGCGAGTCAAGACCTGAAGTCATGTGTGTGTTGATTGGGAAGTGGATAGCGGTGCTAACACTCACTGTTAAAACCCTAAGAGCCTCTGAAAGATGAATCATAGCATGTGAAAACTTGTCCTGAACCCACACTGAGAGTAAACTATCAAAGTTTACATCACAAACCTTCATAGGATGAACTTTTTGAATTATGAAGGTTTGAGGTAAACAATAATGACTGCTGTCCAAAACTGAAATTAGTGAGGTACAATCTAATTTAAGTGCTCTACACGAAGGACAACAACAACACCAACAAATATCCCAAGTATGAGTGAACATGAAAAGTATTTTGTTGTGCCAAAACAACTCAGAAGTGCTTGGAAAACACCTCCAATCAATCACCAACTGAGAATCCTCACTACCTCAACAAAGAATAGTATGCCAACTTCCCTAAATGAGAGAAAACCATGATGTAAAGTGGCTGACCTACAACCAATCAACAATCTCCAAACAAAAATTTTGATTCATTCTTTGCCAAGTAACATTCCCAAGAGTGATCATTCATTCAATGCTCCAATCCTCACTTAAAATATTTCTCCAATCTACCTATAGATGAATCAATGGAATCACATAGTGGATGGTAAGGAAAAGAACAGCACCTTTAAGTCTAAAATTTTGATCCTTAATCACTCCAAAGGTCACTCTTATGACTCCCAATAATCTGTCAATTCTTGTTGAGAATCCCAAGCATATATACCCAACCAAGAATAATCTCCAAGGATCAATACATCCCATGAAGGGAATGCATCTCCAACTACATATCAAAAGCATGCAATACTACTCATCAACTCAGTTAAGGTATGAAATGTCACACTTGATGGCCAGCTCCAAAACTCAAGACCAAACCTCATGCAAGAATGAAGCAACTCATAATGAATACCAACAAGCAAATGATTCTTAGCTAAAATCATCAATTTGCATACCCAAGTTACCTTCCAATCCCTCATGTAGCAAGGAATTATGATGCCTCCACATGTCATATCATCCCAAATGCAAACTTCATATGTACCCTCATTTGTACATATCATATCTGGTGGTCTCCTAGGAGGGTAACCAAACTCCTCATAATGTGAACTTGAATCAAAACCAAGCTTAGTACCACACTCCAACTCAAGTTCTAAATCTTCTCCCAGATCCCATACCTTGTTATTTTTTCCAATTACAATACTACAACCCGAAATAGCTCCATCATCTAACTCAAAGAGTGGATTGTCATAAGTCATATCAACACCCATCTCAAATAATGGGTTATCAACAATCACCACAAATTTATTCTTGCAATCATATTCATGCAAAGAAAATGAAATGCTGCTATGATGAATACTAAACTCAGAACCTTCATACCGATTATCAATGACTCCAAGGCTATCCCAAATCACCTGTGCCTCTTCCTTATCATCTTCAACAGTGAGCAGTGGAACCAAATCAACAAGGTCACTAGGACTCTGCTCAAGATCAGCTACATGCAATGTGAAATCAGATTTGTTTTCATGAGAAAAAACAATACCATCCATACCACCCTCCATGCATAGCTGTGGGAATGAAGATAGAACAACACTACAGGCAAAAGGGAATTCATCCCAAACAAGACCCTTGTCATATTTTGGTGCCAACACCCTTGGATCCCAAGTGCTAAAAGGTCGATTGCTTTGTTCAGACAGAATATGCTTCTCATGAATGGTTGCCTTTGTTAATAAATCACTCTCCAACTCCCTAGTATTGTCATCAACATAGTCATTCCTCTCCATAGGCATGGTTTGAAAGTCAAACCAACAACCACCTATGTCATCATCACTAAAATAAGATAAGGAATCATCATTGTTAGTTGTTTTGAAAATCTCATCCTCTTTGCCTTCAACAAGCCCATTATCTGAAGGTATATCAATGATCTCAACTATCCCAACACTTTCACTAGTGTTATCAGCTTCATTGGAAAGCTCTAAATATGTATCTAAGGCTGCAGTTTTGTTACTTTCATTGCACACATCCTCATTCGTAGTAGCTACATGCATAAGCATAGAATCATCTTGAAGCTCTGTAACATATTCCTCATGCTCCAAGACAAGCTCTATGTTGCCTCTATTGAGTGTATGCCTCATCCTAACATCCATATAGTCACGTAAAGATATGTCACACTGAAAATCAGGTCCTGCATCTACCCAATCGTGTCAAAATTGATCTTGCATTTCAAGTAGTGCAAGTTCATTCCCTACTGGTGGTTCAACTCTGGGTGGGAAAACTTGCATAAGAGGTCTCACTACTACTGCTTGTCGATACAGGTCTTCTACCCTATGTGGATTTTGACCATTCCTCTGGTCCTCATCACCCCTGTTATTAGCTACCAATAAGGCAATCGCATCAACCAACTAAGCCATGTGTTAATTTGATTACTCTTGACTTCTAACCAAGGCATCCAAAAGAAGTGTTGTACGATCTGGTTATAGATTTCTATTATCTCTGTCACCCATATTTCCTGTGTGATATGATTTTTGTTCTTCTGTATCAGAAGGCCAATGTTCCCAACGATCTCCCCTTTTTCTCTATCTTTCTTGATATCTTCTTTCTCTGTCACTGATGCTCATAGAACTTCATTAACCCATTGGATGGCACGAAATATTGAGCTCTGATACCACTATAATGAGCTGTCATGTTTGAAAAAAAAAATTAATTTCTTATTTGTGTTATTTTTATTAGTTTTTGTGGTCTTTTAGAACTAGACAAAAGTTGCAGAAGGGTTTTTTTTATTTGCATGTAATTGTTTTTGCAGATACAATGAAAATATGAAACATGCAATGATAACCCAGAAAAAATAAAACCCTAATGCAATAAAGAACAAAGACCTAGATCATAGAATCATGTAAAATGAATTACTGATGCATACCCATCTCGTGTTTTTCAACTTCATGAAACAGTTGTAGTTGAACTAGCATCATATATGTTGGAAAATCACCTCCATTACAACCATAGATAAAGAGTCTTGACATCAAACAATTTTTACTAGCTTCAATGGTCTAATTCGACCCCAAACACCAGAGATAGGCTGCCCAAAGATGGGTTTTTGGACTGTTTGCAGACCCACATCCTTAGCAGAGGTGTACGGCCCAATTGGGTAGTAAAATAGAAAGTTTTAACATTCAAATCTGTCACCAAACTAACACAAGTGTGCACTATATATCTGCAACATATGACAAATGTTCCAACACCCAAAAATAAGCCCAAATCATTACAAAAACACTCATATCAGATGCTTAAAGTGTACAGACCTGTTAAGAAGAAGTACGGCCTATTGTACCTATTCATAGCTGCACTAAAACACATAGAAAACCCACTCAAATCTAATCTTCAATTTCATCTATTCACTGCTCAAACAAATTGATTACTATCCATAAGAAATCTCATTAGAATGATGCCATTTGAAGCTCAGGCGAAGCCTCCGTCATGAAGCTCCTAGAAAACCCTCCTAATGTTGTCTCTCAAGCATGAGAAGAGTGATCTTACAAGGGGTACCGTCCCTGCAAAACCCTTGTTCCAAACCCCAAAGCCATGCTTCAGTTTTTGCTCAACTAGGTATATTTTCAAAAGAGAGAATAATAATAAAATGAGCTCACAATGCCTTTTAACAAGCCCTTGGCTTCCAACGCTCAAGAAGAGGGTTACTTTATTATTTTATTTATTTTATTTTTAACCTCCATATCTCCACATGAGGCATTCACCTCATAGCACATAACGTAAGTCACTTTTTTATAATCTCAAGGTGGGTGCTCAACATTATTGCTAAAGTGACTTTTAATAATATTTCATTTTTTGACACTTAGCCAATATAACCCAAAGTCCAATTTTAATATAATATTAATAATTTACATACTTTAAAACAGAGGCCCAAATGATCTTGAAATCCAGTGATCTATAGACTGTTGGAAAGGTCTAGCCAAGACACTTCATCTCCAACACTGAAAATCCCAAAATGGATAGAAACCCTAATTTGCAAAAAATAGTAAGTCTAGGCCTAAGCAAACAAATCTACCTCAGAAAGTGCCAAACTGAAGATCACACCGAAACCATGTCAACATCCACTCAAATACTGACAAACCCATCCAAGTCAACGCCAACAGTGGTTCTCTCAGGCTAGTTAGTCTACAGGAACTCAATAATAGACTAATTATCCATCTATTGGCATAGGCTAAAAAGGGGACATTACATGATGCAAGATTAAAACTTTATCACAAAAACACTTAAGGAAAAACTATATACTAAAAAAGAGTAAATTACGTAGTAGCGTAACCTCCAAGAAAACTATCTAACAAAATATGTCATGAGGAAAATAGGTAGGTAGGTGCAATAAATGTACAAGCCTCATTGAAGATCTATAAATCCAATGCATTCCAAAAAAAAATCATTTGAGAAAATTATGGAGAGCTTCATTGCAAGAAAAAAGAGAGAATTATGGTTGGAAGAAGCAAATTGTCAGAAGAAAGAAGAAGGGAAGAAAAGAGAAGATATGGAAACACCTATTCCGGTTGATACAACTAACAACCCATGACCAAAATATAAGAAGTATCCCTTTAAAGGAATGGAAATGGACCCAAATGGAGCATTCTCCAATGTGCTCGCCAATGTCATCTACGTAAAGGACATAAGGAAGTATATACATACTTCTTTGACTGAGATTAACTACAAAACCATTGAGCCCCTTCATAGAACACTTCTAAAGCTAGAACTTGAAGAATACCTTCTTTAGTACCAACAAATTTCCAACTTCATTCTATATACATGGAAAACTTCCTCACATCATGATAGAGCACGACTGGGTTTATATAATCCTAAGTCGTATCCATGATGGATTCTTATATCTATACAAACCCTACAGAATCATGAATGATGCAATCCATGCAGTCACAGGATTGTGGAACAAGGGTGAGTTGCCCTCAAAGAAAAAGGTGAGCAACCAAAAAGTGAAAGAACACACAAGAGCAATATTGAATGGAAGGAACTTGTCCATTGAGAGAATAATAAATCCAACAGTAAAATGTGCAAACCTAGGCATTGCCCACCACGTGTACCACATAAATAGAGAGGGATCCACTATGGGGATGGTCATCCTAGCTAGTTATGAGATGGTTCTGCAAAACAAGGAATTTGATTTATGTGAGGTTCTCTAAGAGCAACTAATGGAGAACATCATTAGGACAAAGGGATCCAATTGGTACCAATTCTGGTATGGTTCTCTTATCATATACATAGCATTCTATTTCATGAAAAGACTCCCTAGGTTCACAAGGAAAATACAGACACAAGACACAATAGTTGTAGAATAAATAAATGCCCATATCAAGTACTTCAAATATGCCACCTCTTACAAAAAGGTATACTAGGGTTTCTTCAAGTATTTCCAAAAATAGAGATGCAAGAAAGGTACCGCATCTCTTATGATGTGGTAAGAAAATATAAAAATGATATTATTTTTTTGGTGGATAAGGATCATATTTTCATGGAGGTGGTAAAGCTAAGAGAATCATGGGTACCATAGCTACCCTATGAAGTTAGTGATGATTTGATAGACATTAATGCTAAATCACTACTAGCTCTCTTTAAAGACCAAAACACAGAGAGATTTAGCACATACAAAGAATTTATTGATAAACAAGAAAAATAGAGGGCCAAAGAGCACCTAAGTAAAGAACAAGGAGAAACTACATAAATAATAAGGATTTCATCCAAACCCCACCCCAATAGAGGTAATGATAGTATCTAATTCTCCAACCACAAAAGATATTTGATCACCACAAGTGTGTTGCTCTAAGCATCTCAAGATAGAATCACTTGGATGTGAAATCAGGGATTTCCAAACACACAAATTATTGAGTAAGGAAGAATTGGAAAGCTACTCCCTAACAACAACTACAAGAAGGAAACTACCAACACATTTACATCATTGCAACCATAGAAGAAGGCACCCAAGTCTCCCACAAGGGAAGCAATAGAGGCCCTTTTACAAATGATCGTCAAGAAAAAGAAAGGTAAAACATCCAAACTTAAAAAGAAGCAGAAAGCCAAAAGGAAGTATATTTCAGCACAAATAGACACAAATGACACACCACAAGATGATGTAGCAGAAGAGGTAGCTACAAAATAGCCACCCCCAAAGAAATCAAAGGGATCTCCACAAGAGGCAATTACTACAAGTGAACAGAAGGTAGAAAAACAAGCAAAGAGTAAACAAAAGGAAAAAGAAGAAATAATGGAAGCGATAGGAACTATTTAGATTATTATTCACTCTAGGCATCCTCCTTACTACTGCACAAATGTACCCCATAGTAGGAGTAGAGAATAAAGCAACAAGTGAAAAAGCTATGATAGATTTTATTTTAGCTACAATGTGAACACTTGTGGAGATAATTGAGGATTTTCTAGACAAAATTGCAATAGAATTATCACTAGAATAGAAGTCAAAATTGAAACAATTACAGCAAGATAAATTGAGATCAAAGCACAAAGTGGATATACTCCTATCTCAGGGGAATGAAGCAATACAAAAGGCGAAACAAGAAATTGCAGAGGCTACTCGAAAAGCCTACACCACTCTATTGTAGAAAGAAAAAGAAGAGAAACAACAAAAATAAAAATAAAGAGCAATAACAAAAAGAAAAGGAAGAACAATAGTAGAAGGAGACAGAGCAATAGTAGAAAAAAAGAAAGAACAACAACAAAAATCACCATAGCAAGAAGAGCATATAAAACAAGAGGGGTCACAACAATTGCCTCCTTACCTCCATCTCCATCACACATGTTGACACAACAAATACAACATTTTTTGGTAGAACAGAGATAGTTGCAGCCATTGCCATCCACTTAAATTTTATATTTACCAACAGCAAACTTAACATAGATATCCCCATTAAAAAAGTTCTAATTAGGGGATATGTTATAGTTAACAGCAAAAGAAGACTTGCTCAAGAAACAAATAGACATAGTGGACATAGAAGAGAATATTTTAAAAACACTACAAGCAGCATCTCCACAAATCACAAGGGACACTTCCACCACCTTGTGACAATAGCTCAAGCAATTCATAGATGACATGATATAGCAGGTACAAAACCAAAAGGAGGAAGTAAGACAAAAATTGATGGAGGATATCAAGAAGAAACAAATTGAAGAAATCAAGAAGTGTGCCACCATGTAGACCAAGTTATAAGTGGAAGTAAGAAATATGTAGACAAGTGTAAACTCATACCAATTTTTTCTAGGATGGCCTACAACAACAAAATTCCTAGAGATGCATCTTGAACATATTGAGAACTAGATAATGCAGCAAGCATCTACCTATGATGTCCAAAAGGATCAAGATGGGAATCAATGAGTGTTCATTGAGACCCTTCATAATTAGTACCAACAAGTCCAAGATCAAAGGGAAGGACTTAGAGGCCAAATAAAACATCTCAGGGAAGTAGTTAGCCTTCTCCTTGCTCATTTGAAAACTCTATTAATAGAAGCCAACAAGGTTACAATGCAAATTCAAATATCAAAGAGTGTAGAAGATGGAGAGAGAACCCTACTTAGTATCAATGGGAAAATAATGTTGTTATAGAAAGGGATCACACAATGGAAGAATATATACACTTAATTGCAAGGAATCTATAAGAATATACTACCTTGAAACATAGAAGTCTAATACAACTTTGTGGTACAAAAATTTGTCAAATTTAGTAGGAGGGAGATAGGATGTCTTGAGGACAAGACATCATTTTCAAGGGGTGATGATGTTAGCAGGATAGAGCCGACATTACAACAAGAATCAACCACTGCAAAAGGATTACAACATCAACACATCCAAAAAACACAAATAATACAAGAAGACACACTCTCCCATACTTATACTTGGGTATAAGTAATGGCTCTACAAATGTAAATTGTAATAGAGAGGAAATAAAGAGAATATAGAGAAGAGATAAGGGATAAGGGATAATATAGAAAGATAAATTTACAAGTTTAGGTATGGAAAGAAAAGGAAGAAAAGAAGAATGTAATGTGAATATGGACATGAACTAATATTGTAATAGAGTTATTTTAAATAATATATGATACTAGAAATTAGTTGGACTCATATGTAATGTGTTATGGTGTATGCTATTGTTGTTAGTAACTATAATTTATTAATTTTACATATTATTTCATGTCATAACCTTCTATAATTCATTGCACTTGCTCTGATCCTCTTCTTATCCATAACATTGGGGAATAAATACAACATTTCAAGTACCTAAGCCCAGATCTCTAATCTGCGCCCATACTTGCCAATGGTCATGCTAACTATTATTTTTAGGATTTACATGCTTTGGTCAAGGGTTTATCAAATTCCTTAGATACTCACTACAAGCACCTTGTCCATGACAACTTCTAGCTCTATGTTATATGATCAAGGAAAAATTAGTTGCAATGCATCGTATTACATCTTAACCGTGTATTGACCATGCAAAAAATGGTGTTTAAGATAGGCAATGATTGCCCTCCACCTATCATTGAGGAATGAGTTGATGCAATAGTTTGCTATGTTTGTCTAAAATTATATTACATTCTTGGTTTTTTTAATCAAAGGACAATACATAACCTATTTAAGTGATAAGAATCACCAAAATAGTATTATGAATTATAGAATGTATGATGGAACTTGGAAAGCAAGATGTAGAAAACCATCACACATCCAAAAGAGAGTCATTAGTAGAAATACTTCTATTCAATATCAAAATAGAGATAAATACATAAGTGTATGCATTATAGAAAAGGATGAGAATGAGAATTCTAGTGATTTAAAAAGGGATGAGACGTCTTTCCTAATTTTTCTAGATTATATAGAAGGACATATCAAATGCATGGAGCATGTTGATATATTGATGCTTACATGAAGTGCTTGACTCACTAAACTAGAATGTTGGACTCATAAAGTTGGAGTGCTAAGTCAATTGCTACAATATCTCCTCTTGTTGACTCCCATGTATAAGAGGTACAATGCTAGTATTTATAGGTGAAGATTTGCTACAAATATCCACATCTATACTAGCATGTGTCCAATTCATATGGTCATGGATGCTACGAAGTGTCAACCTTGTATGGTGTGTATTACATGTGGTACAGGGAACTACCATGTGTTGGATGCATATGGTGCCAAATCTCAAGCTTGTATATAGCTATTTTTGATAGTGAAGGTCCTACCAAGTGTCATGCATGTGTATGGAATCATAATATGTTGATGCCAATGTTCCATGTGTTGCACACATATGGTCCAGTACAAAGTTACATAAGGTAGAGAATGTGTATTAGAGGATAATGTAGAGGGGTGTAAAGCATATGTGAATCATGATGCTAAAGGAGATTTGTAAAGCTATCAAATCTTGCACACAAGGGACTCCTAAAGTTGCATGGCTATGTGCAAAATTATTGACGCTAATTCTTGTGTAGCTACACGCAAAGTTATACTGTTAGATATGCATGTATGCACATGGCATCTAGGCGCTATGCTAACATGCAAGTGGCTATTCAAGAGATGCAAAGAAACAATATTGTTTATGAATTTATGTGCACGGATGTACTTAGATCATATACCCTTTCTTGAGGAGGGATGGTCCCCATTATGTTCTGATATGAACTAAAGAAGATTTTGGGAATTTGATGAACCGATGAACCTGCACATGTGTTTATGCTCAAATCACTCATTCTTTCTTGAGGATAAATGGTCCCCCATTTCATTCTAATGTACCTAGAGAAACTAACATATACATGAGGTGTGACCAACTACGCATGCACTAATCTGTGGTAAGCTAGTTGGATGGCACTAGTTATCCTAAGATGCACGAATGTCGATGTGCTTATCTTCTAATATACGGTGAGCCAATCAAATTATGTAAATGTGGCCCACAAGTGAATTTTTATCTAATCGAGAACTATTAAAATAATATTTTCTATCACTAAAATTTGGTCATTCACCCTTTCTTGAAGAGAAAACATCCCCATTTGTAGAAAATCTTCAAGTTCCTAGGAATATTAGTGCTATTGTTGTTGAAAACAATGCTCTTGTTGTGTATGCCTATAGATGTTGAGGGATGTATGTGATACCCCTATTCTCTAATATCAAAAAGAAGAGGGTGTAAGTGTACCCATGCTTCCTTATTGAGAGATATAGATAACACACATAAAGTTAAATGAATTTTGTAACTAATAGCTTGAGTAGCAATTCAGAACTTCCTATATGTGAGAGTGGATTATAGAAAGATACACATGCTAAGAACACAACAAATTCAAAGAATGTTAGTGTTGTGATGGCACTAATTCTAAGATATTCCAATCAAAGTAGCACATGTAGATGTTATTCAACATGGTGCTTGACCATACAAAAGTGAAGTTGAGAAAGTTTGTGTACTTTAGTCTTATTTAGAACTATGAAGATTTTGATGTAAATATGGATGTGACCTATTGTGGGTGTTGCACCACAAAGGTGAGCATGCTTCATTTTGATGTTAGGGGATGTGCAGATATGTTGGTATCTAATGCATTACTCATATGAGAGGAGGTGTGCTTATAGGCTCATCGTAGAGAGAAGTGACTCCCCATCTATCTAGGTCAATCCACTCATAGTGTTTCTTCAACATGAACACAATCTCTTGTGCATGGACATTTGAGAGTCAATAATGGGATTACAAATGGATACACTTTCCACATAGACCACATGGATCTAAGCTCCAACACTATCTATTTGTATGTCCCATGTGCAGACAATGGTGACATTTAACCAAAGTGTATGCTATGGCCCTTTGTTATGGACACCATCACCTTTTATGCATTTAAATAGTACAATGTTCTTATGTGTGATTCATGGTCGATGCTATCAATGTGCAAGAGTTGAATGAGAAGCTTGTGTTAGGAAAAAGGTGTTGTACACCTTGCACAAGAAAGACATATTTTAATTATATAAAATAAATATTTATTTGTGGTGCTTAGTGATGTATTCAACCACATTAAATGTTTATTTGGGTCCACTTGTAAAGTTGTATGTAACATTGGTTAAATATTTTTATGTGTGGTAGACATAGGAAAAATATTTAATATTTGTGGGAAATAATTAATTTTGGGATCAATGGCTTTGTGTTCTCATGGTTTTGCCAATACCACAGTTGTATCTGTGTGAGCTTGATTCTATAAAAGCAAGCACATGTTTAGTGGTTGAGGTTGACTATCATTTTGGGCTTGGTTGTAAGTTGTATTGATCTCTCCTAAAGAGTGCATCTGTGAAGCATGGCATGGAATATTTTGTTGCATGGTTATCCATTATGCTTGGACACATGTAGAATGCATTGGAGGAGTTTGATGTTTCAAAAGTGTTCATGGAGACTCTGTAAGTGTATTGTAATGTTTTCATTATTGAATAATACATTGAGTGTGGATGCTTTTGGAGGCTGGGTTTTTCCCTCTCGAGGGTTTTTCTAGGGTATATCTTGTGTCATCTTGATGGTATGTTTTTCTATTCTTTTGCATGGTGGATTATGAGTGTTTGTTTGCATATTTATCTCTCTTGGGGTTATGTGGAAATGTTTATATTGCTACAATTTTTCCTTTCAAATGGTATCAGAGCCTAGTTGTCAGGTTATTAGAGAAGATCTCCTAGGTATTTGTAACCCTTGGTATGAGTATATTTTGGTACATAGTTGAATCCATGGTCTTGCAATAAGAGAATGAAGTCATTTTTAAGGTCATGGGTGTGTTTGTAGACTTGAGTTGTTGTAGATCTAGGGTTTTATGGATATTTGGCAAATGAGTTTTTTGTTAGAGCTCTTTCTATGGGGGTTTTGGAGGTGAGATTTTTCTAGAGGCCTCCTAGGCAAAAAAAAAATAGACCTCACCATTAAGTCCAAAAGGCCCAAAAACCTATATTTTGATATAAAACTTGACTATGTTTGGATATAAAAAAAATTTCACCATTTTCATGCACTAAGAGGAATCTTGGCAAGGAATATTATGTACGACCATATGGAATTTGTCTGGTGTTGCAGCCATCACTGGTATATTCAAGTATAGAGAGTATTCTACAAACTACATAGTTCCTACATCAACATATGTATGGTTTGTGAATAAGATTTAATCTTAAAAAAAATGACAGCATGGGGGCTAATGTGAGCAAATGAAAAAGCGCAGTTTAAAAATTTTTAAGGGGCCAACCCTTAGTCCTATGGTAGAACAGTAGGAATTAATGGCCATCTTGTAGAGGATAAACACCCCCAAGGCTGTGTAGTGGCCCCACCATTGGTAGGTCATCACCCACCGCCAGCAAGTCGCCACCCAACAACCACCAACTGTGATTTTTTGGGGCCTAATACAACTAAATTTTTTCAGAGGGCATAAGTTTCACCCATGGTATCAGATTTTTGACTTCTTATAGGCATCAGAAAGCTCTCTCCAAGCAATTTGTAGTGGTATAGGTTTGGTCATTATTTTTATTTCTTGTGTTAGAATTTGGTGCTTGAAGCCGACATTGGTTCAAAATGGTTAAGTGATATCTTGAGCTTACAAAATTGGATCTTAGATTTCAAACAACTGATGGAGATCATTTGTAGCATACTACATAGTGGATCAAGTAAATTTTTTCACCTGGATAAGTTGAAAGAGGTTTGTACTTGTTTGAGCACTTGTAGGAGGCTAAGATTCCAGGTGTGATTATGGGAGCATCTGGACAAATTTATGGGAAAAACTTGTGGGAGTGCATATTTTTGTGAGACCAATATGACAGTATAGCAACTTATCATTTTGGTGCTCCCTGATACAAGTTTACAAGTATCTTCAAAGTGTTGACTTTGATGGAGACAAGTACACACGTTATCTTCTGATTTGAGGACATGGTTCAATATGCATGTGAGACTAGGAGTCTCAGTTAAGTGAGAGTTGGATATAGGTACAATGATAGTCATGATCATGGGGTCATGGAGGTTCCTTGTATGCTTGGAGCTTTGGCACAACATGGATATTTATGTAGGTTCATTGGGTGGTGATCATTATGTCATGGAGGTTTCTCGTATGCTTGGAGCTTTGACAAGACATGATGGTTTATGTAAGTACATGGTATTGGTTGTGGAGTTGGCCTATTTGATGGCCTGGAGCTCCTAGACAACCTTTTTATCCTATTGGATGGTAGTGCTTGCATGTTTCATATTCATGTTGACTAGATCTGTAGTTATGATTATTTGTAATATTCCATTATTTGGTTGTCATTTTGATGTTTTCAGATTTATTGGTCTTCCAAATGATAAGTGGATTCAAATTAGCATGTATGTCCCTAACATGGATGGTTTTGCAGGTTTCACATTATTAACCAAAACGTGTGGTTTGTAGATCTGTGGATAGACTATTTTTTAGATTGTGAATCCCATGGGGGTGTTATTAGATGCAAGATAGTTGCAGGTTTGCATGTATGCTTCATGCATGGTTCAAGGAGGTTGTTGGTAGCTTTCTTGATGTGGATATGTTGGTATGTGATTAGTCACTCAGTATTTCTACAATATTTTCTTGATGGGTTCCTGATTGATTACTCTATTGGATTTGTGGCAAATTAGGTCTAGGGTTATCTCATGTTTGAGTCATGGAGAATCTAAATGATTATCTATCATTGTTTCTAATTTTCTTTCTACTGATGTGGCGCTGAGTTTACTTACTTTGGGGTCTACATTGTGGTGGATTCATGTTGTGTTGCTTTGTGATCTATGAGTTATGTAGTTTTGTGGATTGTCTATACACACAGATTGCATAGATAACTTAGAGTTGGGTTGTCTATACCCATAGATCATTGCAATATTGGTTTACAAATTCTAGTGTTGGTGATCCTTTGGCCATCATGGTGCATTAGTGTAATGTGGCAAAGAGAGTGAGTTGGATGATTAGAGTACAATTTTTGATTCATGTTTGAGTGCTTTTGGATTATCATAACATTCCTGTAGTACTTTGAGTCACTTGCAATTGTTTCTTGGAGCCTATAACAATTATCTTCTTTTGGAGATCATGGTTTTACTTTACCCTTTGGGAGATCCTGATGTTTCAGTTGAGTTAATTGATTGTGTTGGGGCCACAGATGATCTTCGGTTAGGAGATGTTCATCATGATGTCATGTGTAGCTCAGTATCATGATTTAGTGGAAATTTTGATAGTGATGTGATATTGTGCCATGGAGGACTCTAGTTCTTTCTATTTTGTAGTCTTGGCATGATATGGGTGTGCTTAGGAGCATACATGTTTATTTGGGACATATGATCTTATTTTGAGGAGATGTTAGATCATGATATCATGATGTGTTCCTAGATTCTATAGATGTGGAATGGGAGCTTTGACAATGGTTTGGTTAGTTCTCTTGGTATTGAGTACATTGGTCATGTGCTTGGGAGCTTCATGATAGTGTGGTGTTGCATTTGGAGCTTAGCATGGATTGATCAGTTGTAGGTGCTCATAGATACTTGGAGACTTGGGTGAGGTTAGAATTCTATTGGGTTTAGAAACATTTGTTGAGATGGTTACTCTTTGGAGGTCTCAATAGGAAGACCAAGGAGCCTTCACCTAGATATGGATGTGATTTCATGATGGACCTTAGAGGAGATTGTTCTTGGAGAGAGTCAGTATGGCTTGGTGTATCTTGGAGGATAATCATCTGAGAGGTATTGCCCATCCTATTTTCAAATGCATTTTGTTTTATGCTTTGTCTTCTCATGGATATGGATCTTGATCTATGTTTGTGAGTCCTAGAGGGTTCATTTGAGGAGTGTTTAGCATGGTTATCTCCTTGTGGATATGAGTTTGACTTATGATGTCATTTATGAGGGATTTAGGAGATGTTATTGGGCTCATTCCTGGTTAAGGAATGGTTATGGGTTTTATCTTCCTTCAATTTGAGAGGATTACATCCTAGTTGTTCTATCGATTCACATTATATGTTTATCCTTGGGGTTGAATGGTTGGGTGTTGTTAAGGCTTTTCACTAGGGGTTTTGGGAAGGAGATCTTGCTTGACACAACTTAGCACTTTGAGGTGTTGGTAAAAGGGCATGTTATGAGATATGGTTTGTAGGTTCTCTCTTTGTTCTATGGCTACTCTTTGGAGGTTCAAGTTCACATAGTTTTTTGTAGTGGACTTGGGATAGTTATGGTGACATGTTGTGAGGGAGTATGCAGTGGTTTGTGTGGCATGTGTGGATCATTGTGATTGTTCTTTATGCTACATGGTTTTGATTGTTTTTTATACTACATGGTTCTTTATACCTTGATATGAGTGTTGATTGATAGACTTAGTATGCCTTGATCTATTTTAGAATTGACATTACCCATGCAATGGGAGTTCCTAGATGTGTATGTTCTTCATTGACAGGTTTTATATAAGAAGATTGTGATTGTTGTTTATGGGTTGGATATGTTGGCATGATTTCTACTGATGTTTTGATACCTTTGGAGATATGTATGATTGGATGTATTAGCATATGTTGTGGATGCTATTTCTAGTCATGTGGGTTTTTTCCTTGGCAACAACTTGGAGCCTTTTGTTATCATTTGGATTTGATGCTTGTGTTCTTTGGATTGGTGCATCTTCACCTTGGCTTGTTCCTTTTCTTTAGTAGGTGGCATGTTGGAGGATGACAGGAGTTATTTCTTGATATGGTGGTCACTGTGGTTTTATTACAAGTATCTTAATAGAGCACAAGAGCATGTTGGACATTCATGTGGTTTCATGGATGACTATGATGATGTGTTTCATCAATTGACCCTTATGCAACATACAACAAATGGGAGAATGTTAAGAAAAGGGTGATGTACACCTTGCACAAGAAATAAATATTTTAATTATGTAAAATAAATATTTATTTGTGGTGCATCTTTAGTGATGTATTTAGCCACATTAAATATTTATTTGGGTCCACTTGTAAAGTTGTATGTAACATTGGTTAAATATTTTGTGGGAGACATAGGACAAATATTTAATATTTGTGGGAAATATTTAATTGTGGGGTCAATGGCTTTGTGCTCTCATGGTTTTGAGACACATGGTTTTGCCAATACCATAGTTGTATATGTGTGAGCTTGATTCTATAAAAGCAAGCACATGTTTAGTGGTTGAGGTTGGCTGTCATTTTGGGCTTGGTTGTCAATTGTGTTGAGATCTCTTAAAGAGTGCATATGTGAAGCATGGCATGGGATGTGTGATTTCATGGTTACCCATTATGCTTGGACACATGGAGAATGCATTGGAGGAGCTTGATGTTTTAGAAGTGTTCATGGAGACTTTGTAAGTGTATTGTAATGTTTTTGTTGTTGAATAATATATTGAGTGTGGATGCTTTTGGAGATTGGGTTTTTCCCTCTTGAGGGTTTTCCTAGGGTATATCTTGTTTCATCTTAATGGTAGGTTTGACTATTCTTTTTCATGGTGGATTCTGAGTACTTGTTCGCATATTTATCTCTCTTGGGGTTATGTGGAAATGTTTATATTGTTGCACTTTTTCCTTTCAATTTGTGCACCTACATGAGGTTCATTCTACACAATGTGCAACCAAGATGTGTGAATTTGTTTATGTGGGGCATGTTGCTAAGGTGTGTGCTAAGTGCTTTTCAAATGAAAACTACTTGTATAAGTGGAGATACTTGAACTATTGGATTCAAGGTGTGATGTTGATGTTTCATCAACACTAGACAATGGTGAGAAGAGTATGAAACCTTCTCTCTTTGTACAACCACAAGTGTATCCTAGACTACTATTATGTTTTCACATCCCTATCTAGAGGGGACTGATGATGCCTTGGTTGTGCTTGTTGAGGCCTTATCCATTGTATCACATTCACTTAGCATCTTGGCATGAATGCCTTTGGTGCGCTTCTTTAACTACTTAACAAGCTTAAAGAATCAAAAGATTGTGAGGAACAACAAGGGCTTACTAGGCTTGTCATTGTCTGCACATCATAAGTCTTGACTAAATTTGGCACATTGAATTGAACTCATTTATATGCTTGGAACCATGTGCACTCAAATTTAAGTCATGCTAGTTCCTCCTCTCCTTTGGAGAGATGTTGTGGTAGATACTTCATGGCTTGTGTACCACTACCCTCATCTTGAGAAAGGATTTCAAGAAAACAAGTGGTAAAATGTATGGTGTGTGCCATAAGATATATGAGCCACTTTAAGATGATTTTGATTCCTTTCTCTTGTGAATGGAGAGTTTCTCACAACTATTCATTATAGTGCTAGTGATCCTAGATATCTATAAGTAGAAATCGATCCTCATCACAAGATGTCAGAAGGGAGGCTTCCATCTCAAAGATCTATGTCATGTTTCTCACTTTTCCCATGCCTTCAACAATGAATATAGGCTTGTTTCTGGTCCAATTCTATGTTAGATTACAACCAGTGTACCTAACTTCCAAGCTCTAATACCAATGATCTAATTCAAGCCTAGGAGACAATCGAAGCACAATCCATAACCTACTTAAGTGATTAGAATTGCCTAAATAGTATTATGAATTATAGAATGCACAATGGAACTTGGAAAACAAGATGCAAAAAACCATAACACATTTAGAGTCATTAGCAAAACTACTACTTCTATTCAATATCAAAATAGGGATAGGTACATAAGTGTATGCATTATAGAAAAGGCTAAGAATGAGAATTCTCATTATCAAAAAAGCAATGAAACATCTTTCCTAATGTGCCTTGACTACATGGGAGGCTATATCAAATACATGAAGCATGATAATATATTGATGTTTGCATGGAGTGCTTGTCTTGTCAGATTGGAGTGTTGGACTACTACGACAAATGATAACTCCTCTTGTTGACTCCCATGTACAAGGTGTATAGTGCTAGTCATTATAGGTGAAGACTAACATTTGATAGCCATGTCTATGCTAACATGTGTCTAATATGTATGGTCATGCAAAATGTGTGGCTAGGACACTGCTAAGTGTTAAACCTGTATGGTGCATATTACATGTGGTGCAAGGTGTCACCATTTACCAAATGCATTTGGTGCTAAATGTCAATCCTATATGGATCCATTTCTTGTGGTGTAAGGTCTACAAAGTTTTATGTGTATGGAAGCATAACATGTGGATAATGTTGTTCCTTGGGTCACACATGTATGGTCCAATGCAAAATTGCATAAGACAAAGCATGTGTAGAGCATGTGTTGTAGCGCACAATGCAGAGGGGTAGTAAGCATATGTTAAGAATGATGTTGAGAGATATTTGTGAAGTTGTTGAAGCTTGTGCACAAGGGACTCCTAAAGTTGCATAGTTGTGCTGAGAACTATTGAGGTCGATGCTTGTCAGACTATGCATGAAATAGTACTACTAGATCTGCATCTATGCACAAGGCATCGGGACACTATGCTAGCAAGCAAGTGGTTTCTCAAGGGATGCATAGCAAGCAATGTTGTTTTTAAAGCGATGTGCAAGGTTGTGCTCAAATCAGTTTTAGCTCATGGGGCAATGTTTTGTATATATTCTTTTAACTATTGTAACCCTTTAATCAATTTAAAATTATAACCTTATGATTCTCTAAGATTTTATATTTAAAATGATACTTGTATATATTGGTGAGGAGCACAATGTTCGTTTTCATTTTATTATTTAATTTAGAATTCATTAAAATATTATCAAAATCCACATATATAGCCAACAATACATTATTAGTTCCTATCAGGTTACTAAGCATTCATTAAAATGTCATGTCAATAATGGTATCAATATTTTCAATAGTTTATAAACTTTTATAAATTTTATTTGTCTAATCTTTTATTGGCTACTATGTTCTTTTTTCTAAATGAATAGTCTTACTATGCAATTTTTTTATATTCAATTCAATTTTTTTTAAACAACCAATAAAAATATCCATTTATTTTTTCCTTTGCTATAAAGTTTTAATATTTGCTATGAATTTCTCTATATCCACTATACACTATAGATGACAATTAATGACAATTTTTTTCATCTTTTACTCCATAAATATTGTCATAGTGGGGTGACAACTCCACAATACTATTTTTTTTTAATTGCAATGATTTTTAAAATTGACCTATTAAAAATGCTTGAATTTTTCACATTACTAATGTTTGATGTCATGTTGACATAGTGTTATGATCAATATTTTCAATTATTTAAAAAGATTATAAATTTTATTGTCTTAATTTTTTTATTGGTTACTATGTTCTTTTTTATAAATGAAATCTTATTGTGCAACTTTTTACATTCAATTCAATTTATTTTTTAAACAACCAATCATATCATTTTATTTTATTTTTCTCTCCTACAAAGTTTCAATATTTGCTATGAACTTCTTCATATATACACTATAGATGACAATTAATGATAAATCTTTATTTATATTATATTATATTTATTTCTCACTTTCATATGAATACTACTATTGTCATCAAAACAATTATCTTGTCTAAGTGTGGTGGCCATTGGTAGAATATTCTCACTACTACAATTTTGACATTATATATGCCTTAATCTAGCATCATTGAAATCAACAATAGACATAGTTAAGCATAAGTTTTCATTTGTTGTGGGTTAGTTGAAAAACTCCTTCCTAAATTTGCTACGAACACCCAACTTCTACTCTTTAGGGGAACCTCAAAGTGTACAACCCAAGAACTTTGGGGCATTAATCTTTAAGTGTATGATTCCAATATAGAGTTGACTGATTTGAAAACTTTCATGGAGGCATTTGGACAATAACAACAGAAGCGGTAGGAACCTCTATGGGACTATATTACTAGGCAGGGTTCCCACCTAGGTTCTAATTCAAATAAGCTTTTTAAAAATGGCTCCACTGGTGCCCATTGGTAAGGTCCTGAGCCTCTATGGCCCAAGGAGTTACTCCATAGACAGTTGTAATTTTAGTTGTAAATTCTAGTTGAGGTTCTCATTATGAGCATGAAGTTCAAATTGGAGTTTCATGTATTAGGGTTTCTAATTAAAATATGATATAACTTTATATCGGCCTATCTTGAACCTTCTTAGAGATCATCTCAAAATAACATTTAGTTTCATATGAGTGTCAAAAGATTTGCAAATGCTCATATCAAATCTTGCTAAATTTTCTTAATATTAGATGATATTTAAACAAAAAATAATAAAATAAAGTTTTCTCCAAGATACCATTTAAAACTCTTTAACAAGTTGAACTTCGAAACTTTCATGAAATATCTAATCATTTGCTTCTAGCATCTTATCAACAACATACCAAAAGAAGAAATGAAGACATCATAGAGAAGTTTGATATCATATTCTTCTTTAGAAAATCCTTAAGATCTTTGACAAATATTTATTTTGTCTCCTATAATTAACTGAAACTAATTATATATAAAAAAAGTCCATTTTTATAAACAAAACTCAAAAGCCATGTTTACCAGCCAAATGCTATTTCATTTAACAAATTATATAATATTGACTCGAAATACAATTTAAATCAACAACTTAGTGACACTACGTGATGCAATTCATCTCTTGTTACATATACCTAACCTTTTTTAAAACAAGTGTTAAATATTTTGCCAGTTTCAATTATCTTTACCCATGTATGTGTTACGGATTTACACCCCTACTACAGATTGAAATAATGAATTCTTAATATTATGTGTTCAATTAACAATCAATAGCATGTATCAAATTTAAAAAATCAACACATATGAAAGTAATAAAATAGTATGCAGTCATGAAATTACACAAAACAAATTTTTACGTGGGAAACCCTTATAGGGGAAAACCCACCACCAAAAGATGATCACAATTATTCACAATCAACACCAATTCAATACAACAGAGTCTTAAGAAATCCTTTTACAGAGTCTCAATCTACAACATACCCTTCTTCTACAATATCTCAAGTGTTTACAAACCAACAATGTACACAATGTCTACGACGTTTATACAATGAGTTTGTAACCTTAAGTAACCTTGATGCATTCATTCAAACTAATATATAGATGTAATCATTGGAAAACCAACTGTCCAATTGTATAACCAACCTGTGGAATACCAAGAATCACATAACCATAATCCAAACATACATGACATCAACATACTGCACTCATCACTAAGTAAGATGTCTCAACATGGATAATCACCTTGTAAATTTTGTTGCTACCACATACTATGAATCAATAGTTACAACCTTTACACTATCAATATCAGTGTGTTTCCAATATAGCCACCACTACCAAATTCTCCCTTCTAGTAGCACATACAAACATAACTTCACTCTTGATTGCTTATGGTACCTTGTGTCATCTTATAGGATATTATCTAGCCCTTGGATCATGTTGCATGTTTACCAATTCTGCCACAAGTGCCCCTGCATCATTGATCATGCTCCAACAAACATTAAACTCATGCGGTTGTAAGTTCTTCATCCAAATAACATGCGAATTTTGTCATAGCACCACCACATGTGAACCAACATATATAATGTATCACAAGACCTGCAACATCACAAACATATGTAAATCACTATGCCTACTATACCACAATACCTAAAAATTCGCATTTCACTACATTCTGCTAGATTCCACCATAATGAAGACTTTAGATAAACTCTCCCTACAAGAACTCTCTATAGGGGAATATCACCCAAGTCCCAAAGTCCCAACAGTATGAACATCTATTAAATGGTCCATTCAAATCGAAGAAAAATAAGTTTTCAAGTCACTAATCAAAATATAAGTAGAGAGGTTATCTTGAATTAAAAATATAGATAGTTATAATTAAAAAAGAAATTAATTAAATATTTATTATCTTATTATGTCACGTACAAGTTAATATGTAATTTAATTTTTTTGACTTATAATAATTAAGTTGAGAGGCCTAATTATAATGGGAATAAGGAGTGAATTGTAATGATGTAAATATGTTCACAAAAACCCCTTAATATAAATTTGGTAGGTGTTAAATTAATAAATAATTACTAAATATAATATTTAAGCTTATATATAATATTTAAATCTTCAAATTATATATATAATTTATATAATTAAATATGTTATTATAATGGTGAAATTTGCATACCCATGCCTATTCCCATTTTATTTTGTGCTCATTTTGAGAGAATGTATTAATGCAATTACAGATGTGAGATTGATAGCGATTGATAGTGTGGCTGCAGATTTGACCCCTACATTCCTAAAATTCTAATTCAAATTTAGTCTACTCCCACCCATTTCACTAGCCACTATAACGCGACTATATACATGTTTGCATGGTTTATTACTATATGTTTATATTTAAAGGCATTCAATTGGACATCTTATCATATCCAAAAATCAAGTAATCATT
Source organism: Cunninghamia lanceolata (assembly GCA_027924645.1). Lineage (NCBI taxonomy): Eukaryota > Viridiplantae > Streptophyta > Pinopsida > Cupressales > Cupressaceae > Cunninghamia > Cunninghamia lanceolata. The sequence continues at coordinate 1,987,922 of BSBN01000847.1, read as the reverse complement.
CACATTCAAGGAACATGCTAGGACACTTCCATCGATGCACTAAAATGAATCAGAATCTACATAATCATCCTAAGGTATCTACATGTTTGAACTCTCTTGTCCTCAAGTATTCGCATAATCATAAAGCTAATCTTTTTCAGGGTTGTCCTAGGATAAGGTGTACCCTAACAATCTAGCAACCCTCTAAAGGCATTGAACAAACATCAATGAATCAAGGAAACCAAATAGCAAAAATGCACAATCTACAAGATCAAATCTATGCAACATAGGATAGATCCATGGGAGCTTAAATGATCTACAACCATAGATTTGACTTAAATGGAGACATAGATCTTATGCAAAATTCAAAGCAAAATACACACAAAAGTTGAGAGTCCAAATTTTAAAATTACAACAAAATTGTTCTTCATCAAGCCTAAAGCTAAGGACCGCATACACTTTGCATTTACTTTGTCAAATATCACTCCTACAACTCTAATTAATTAATCTAAATTAATGTATTCTTATGCATGTGCATCTTTTTTATTGGATTAGCCTAGATTAAGCCATAGGAAAAGGTTACTTTCCTTTACACTTGTATAATATATAAGTAAATTTATTGATTTTAAAATAAAGCACCATGTAAAAGATATAACTTAAATATTTAAATATTAATTATTAAAAATAATATTAATTTAATTAATTTAATATAATAAAATAATATTAATTTAATTAATTTAATATAATAAAATAATGGATAATTATATAAATAAAACGCCGATAAGGATGTGGTTTGGTGGTTAAGTCGCTCAGTTGTAGTGGCGGCCACTAGAGTTCAAACTCACGCTAGGCCAACGAGCTCACAGGCTTTACGCCTTCGTTGGGCCAACGAACTCGCGGGTTTGAAGTGTTCTTGCTAGGGGATGAGGTCCCCCGTGTTGTGGCCTCACCGGTTCATTGCTCCGGCAAAAGCATTCGCGTGGAGCCGGAGGGCGTGTCGCACCGGCGTCGCTGATCACGTTAAAAAGTTTATCAGGGGCATTTAAAAAAAATTATATAAATAAAATAATTTATAATTATAGAAGCATAGCGAGGATGTGCGAAACTAGAGCAGGCGGATGTGGCGAGGGCGAGCAGGTTGACGGTGTTGGTGGGTGGCTACGCAAATCTAGGGCCAGTTCTCGAGGAAGGGGCAAAAAATCGCCTTGCCTCTGGTTCGGCAGGGAGGCATCAATATGCTCTCTGTTTTGGGACCTCCAAGGAGCGATCCAATCCTCCCTCAAAATCCTAGATGCAGCCCCTATGGGGAAATCTACAGCGGAGGATGTTGGGGATGGTGCAGGGGCTTCACCTGGTGAAGTGCCCTTCGCTCTAGTTGATGGGTGCAAAAATAAGGCCAACCCCTTTCATGTTTGCTTAGATTATTGCCGTGTGCATGCTAATCTAGTTAACAATATTCCATCCATCCCTCCAGCGTCTGTTGATCTCCCCCCTCCTTTGAATACGGATAACGGTTCTCAATCTAGCTGCACTCACTTTTCTTTTGGGGATTCGGTTGTTTCCTTCTCCGACGAACCGACGGATTTCAGTATTTCAAACGAATGTATTGATGCAATAGCTAAGGACTACGGTGCCCATTATGTGATCATGAGATGCATGCATAGGCGCCCTTCGATGGATTCAATTCTCTATTGGATCAAATGCACCTGAAGTAATCTGTCTCTCCCTGCTGTGGAATCTTTGGATTTTGGTTTCTTCCTGATAACCTTTTTTCTGTGGAGGATTGTAACTTTGTTTTGCAGAATGGGCCTTGGTTTTTCGGGCACTGTGGCCTCTTTATTTCTCCTTGGTCGCCCTTTTTTGATCTTGCCACTGCCAAGATCACTCTTATTCCTGTCTGGATCAGGCTATATAATTTACCCTTGGTGCTGCGCAATGCGGATCTGCTGAGCAATTTGATCAACCAGGTGGGGTCTTTTGCCAAGATGAATTCAGTTCCAGCGGTTTCAAATGGCAGGTTCTATAGGGTTTGTGCCATGGTGGATATCTCTAAACCCCTCTCTCATTCCATTCGGATCCATTCTTCTCATGGCGTATGGACCCAATTTTTAAACTATGAAGGTTTGCCCTTTCGTTGCTTCCGCTGCAATATGCTGGGTCACAGAATTGAGGCTTGTTCCCTCCAACGTTTTGCTGGGGAGAGGAATGTATGTTTGAAGCAATGGGTCAAAAAGGGAGGTGCTCTAGATTCTGACTTCATTTGGAGGAACCATGGTAAGTTCTTCGATCCTCCTCAAGTCCCTGCGTCGAATCTGGTCCGGACGGAGGCTCCCTCCTCTCTCCCAATTGTACCTGTCCTTGAGAGTCCACCTGGCTCTTCTTCTGAGCCGGAGGAGGATGGCTCTGATTCCAACGGTGCCTTCCCTTTCATGGATGACTTGGAAGAGCAGGATCAGGTTTTTTTGATGATTTTACTTTGGCTCCACCTCAGAGACTTGGGATTCATCAGCATTCTAATGGTAAATTAAAACCTGATTGCTGTTCAAAACGTAAGGTTGGGAGAACCTCTGATGCGAAAAAGCTTTGCATCGAAGGTTCTAAAGCGGTGGACACTGGATCCCAGCGGACTTTGGATGCGCTTCTCTTTCGTAACACTCGAAGGGTGTAATTTGTGTATGGCATTTGAGCTTGTCTTTCTCTTTTTGAGAGCCATTGTATTGACAGAGGATTTTCTTTCAGTATTTGTTCCTCTGTAGGTTTCTTTATTTATTCTCTTTCCTTCCTTATGGCTTTAGCCTTTGTTCCTCTGTAGGTTTCTTTAGTTCTTCTCTTTCCTTCCTTACGACGTTAGCCTTTCTTTGTTCCTTCTCTGCTGTGCAGCAGTTTTTTGTAATTTTTTATTATTTCTAATAAAGGGAGTGGGCCCTTATCCCCACAGATTATGAATCAAAAATAATAATAATAATAATTTATAATTATATAATTAAATATATTATATTTTTATGCAGTTGAATCCTGATAAAACATATCTTATTATTTTTAAACCCATATTTCATGTATGGATTGCTCCTCACAATGGATACAAGTTCTTTACTGCAACTATAAATTGTGCTTGTAAACAATATTTGTCCATTCCCACATATTTGAAGTGGGTGACTGGATAAGCACTATCTTGTAGGTACATAGATTTCCCCCCAAAGATATAAGCAATAGTTTCCACCCAGGCTTCAACAATGGATGTAAGCAACGATCCAAAACTTGTTTGAAATAATCCAAACAGAAAAAGGTTGCAACAAGATGGCCTCCTTCACAGGATTCTATACATGAGTTTAAAACTGCTAAACACCTTGGATAGAAATTGTAAATACAGAACATTACAATCAACTCTCAAGGATGTCACCCTCTTGACCTCGTATACATATTGTATTGAAGGTTCTCTTAATGGAGTAAATAGGAGGTTCGATTTGAATTTATATATGAGTGCCTCACAATAATATTTGTATGCCTGATGAATTATATCAATGTCAAGGGAGTGACTAAAATTGGTCAAGCAACTCATAAAACAGCCAGGAGAGATGCACAAAGTTAGGGACAAAAGTATCCTAAAGTAGAAGTAAACTTGGGCATGCTTGCATATTATTGCTTCCATCTCGTCATGATGTGCATTTCTAGATCTCAAACGTTAACAAGAGGAACATTAAAGCACCCCAACTCACAAGAATACTCTACCTTTTTCTGGTCACAATGCTCATTTTTAGATCTCAAATGTTATCTCACTAGAAACACCATACAGGAAAATGGATATAAATAAAATGTCTGATCATAATCAATTCAATGAATCACCATACCTTCACAACGAATAGATGACCACATTTACCCTAATAAGCATTATTCATGTTTTTCCTCTAGCAGATCACATCTTGAATTTCATGCAACTAGACTCATCAAGATTGTCTTACAAATCTTCAATTTTGTTTGACAGACAACAATAAAATAACTTTCAAATTATACATCATTTAATTTAGAAAATTATTTTATGGTAGCAATGAATAGAAATTATCAGTGCAGATGAGGCACAGGCACGAACACTTGAAACTTTGAATCAATGAAGAGTATGAATGGGATCACCTGTTGGTTGAACTTAGGGAATCAAATGGTACAATGCATTATAGTACATGAAATGAGTTTGGATTGCACTATCCATGCCACTGAAATTTGAGCAAGAAATAAAATGTGACCAAGGACCAAACATATCGCGCTTATTCTGTGCTCTCATTCAACTTTTGGATTAGCACAACGGTAGCTGTGATCACAGATGCATAAACTGCATTTGGAATCTTCTCTACCACCTTCCCCACTCTGGGTACTCTCTCTGTTGCTCTCTTTGTCATCAGTGCCACCACAGGAGCTGCTATAACAGCAATAATCAGACTTGTGCTGATCTTAGATGCTATATGAGATGTAAGCTTCTTAACAAACTCAGCAAACTCCTCTCGATCCAGTCGTCCATCCAAATTTAAATCAGTAGCCTGCAATTCACACCAACTTAGACATTTAACATCATGTGCCAAACTGGTACACATTAATTTATGGTAAAGATTTGGTAGGATTGTATTTAGATGAGAATATTTGTAATGCTAACTTAATCAACTGTGAAGAGAATATCAAAGTCAACCCAGAATGGAAGTCATAACTTCGTACTTGTGGATATGGATTCTTGACCAGAAGACCAAACAACTCAGCATGTACCCACTTTTTATCCTTATTTACTAAAAAGTGCAATGTACAAACATAATTATACTTCCCAATTTAAGATTCTGATAGGGGCATTAACATAGACATAATCTTTGCTCAACCAGTAGATAACCCTCCAGGAAGATTCACATAAACAAACGCTGACATTTGCCAAAGATCTTCTCAATAACCTGTGTAATGTTTTGTTCTATGGTTCAAGTGAGCTACCTCATTCATCATCAAGAAACGTGATTTGGTAAAGAATCACAAACCATCATTACAGATAAATATATCCCTAGAGGGATAAATTGTTAAATAAGTAGTTCTAGTAGCTCAAAATTGTGCTGGAAGTTTTGAGGACATAAAAATATAAAGATATAAAAACGCTGATATAATTCTGAAACTCTTGATGGCACTAAGGAATGGGAAAATCAAATTGTGCTGAGAGATACCTAGGGAATCCCACTTGACTAGGTATCGCAACTAGCCCGTAAATCCGTAGCATTCAAGACTGACAACAAATTCCTCGGAAATGGTGGTAGAAAGATTTGGTTGTCCTTTTAATCCAGAATTTACCTCGTTACTTTGTGAGCTTGTCATGAAGCCCATATCTGTAATAGGCAGTGGTCCCAAGGAGGCTCCTCAATTTTCTGAGCGGGGTATGCAAAGTAATTTTAGAACTAATAGAGATGACAGCAGTACCATGGCAAAATCCTGCCGCAAGTCTTCAAGAGATGTTAATTGAAATTATCAGATCTTAATTTATACAGAAGTTCTAAACCTATGCTACCAGTTTGCTCAGAAATACCCCTAGATCCGGATCTGGTCCATTCCTACTCCAGGTTCGCAGACCAGTCCGGCTGGGTGTGGGCAAGGGCTTATTTTATTTTATTTTTATTTTTCTTTATTTAAAAAAAAATTAACTTTTTCTTCGCACTCTAACTTTTGTTTTGATCATCATGTTTCAGGTAAAGAATTAAAAACACCCCAGCATCACCATTAGCGCTGCTGCTGTTTCACAGAAAAAATATTAGTCAGAAGTCAATGAGTACGTGCATAAAAATGATGGTATTTTGGTGGTGGTGTTATTATGGTTAGCACTGCTTCTGTTTTAAGTTTGTATGCTGCTCTTTCACTTTTTAATTATTTTTTAGTGTTAGGGATTTGTACAGCTGTCAGGAGGTTTTATGGCTTGTATTTTTACGGCAACTGCAAGTCTTGGAGCATATTAGGCTGTGGTCCCATGGAGGAGGGCTTCCTAAAATATCTCAGCAGATGCTGCTGAAAATATTTAGGAGCTTTCATAGGCAGGTGGTCCCATGGATTTTAAAACTCTAAGCTCCAAAATTTCAGAAAGCTCGTAGTCTCATGATTATTTTTTAGCAACAAAGAATGCTAAATCTACAACTATATAGCTAAATCTAAAAAATTATTGGCAGGAATTTAAAAAATTATAAATGAACATCTGGCAGCAAAATTTTAGGAAGTTGGTGGGGAAAACTTTCAGCCCCGTCCCAAAGTCACCCCCTTAAAAATCTAAAATCTAAAAAGTAGGGGCTCCAATTTTCTTGCACAAGATTCTAATTTACCCTGTAACATAATTTTCTCCTTCTCATGGGACCCCATGCTCCACAAAAATACTTCTTGTAGCGGCTCCATGGGACCCCTTCCTTATCTGCTGCATTTCTCAATAAAAAGCAATTATCACTGGCTTCACATTATTAAAAACAACACATATTTTACTTTTTAGTGCCTTTTAAGTGTCCACACAAAGGTGGTTACAGATTTTAATAGTGAAGTCCATATGATCTTATAAAACTTTTATGATTGTTTTGTTTATTATATGAATGTTATGTGGCTATCTGTCATGAACCCCCGCAAAAGAATTAAAATAAGCCAAAACCGATTCACAAGGACAAGCCGACTTCCATCGATGAGACAAAATTTCAATTAAAGATTTAAATTTAACACATAAAAGAAGATTGTAGTTGGCCGACCCCTCTAAAAGACAGCGATCAAATACCTGGTTAGCATTCATACGATTGGTCACAAAAGACGAAGACATAAAAGACAAAAAAAACAGCGATTGTGCTAGAAGACAAAACAGTGATTCCACTAGGAGACAAATCTGTTAGTTAAAGATAAACGATTTCACATATAGAGGAATGCGTTGGTTTGATGAGACAGGCTGTTATGAAAGAGACACAACCCTTGATTAAAGGCAAATCTTTGAAGGTATAAATATGAAGAATAGGAAGCATTAGAAGGCATCAAGCAAAAAGCATCATCATTATTAGAGCATTCGACTCAGAACTTGAGAGCCATTGTGATATTTGTATAATACAGTTTCAGATCTGCAGGTCAGACATATATTCTAGTAACCATACTTATTATGCAATGAAAGAATTATTGTGAACATGTCAGCTTGAATCTATATAAGTAATGTATTGCTGTTTTCAATCCTCCATCATAGGAGTGAATGACAGATAGACTGAGGCTATGCAGTCCTACCATACCCCCTAAGGCCAGCTTGGAGGCAATCTGGTCTACACCCCTACCATACCCCCCGTAAGGGCCAGTATGGAGGCCATGTACAACAGCTTGAACCTGCCAAGCCCCCTTAGGGTCAGTATGGAGGAACTGAACATGAGAGCTGCCATGCCCCCCATAACTGCCAGCATGGAGTCATCATGTACCAAAGAATATCATGTCTTCACTACTATAATGGAGTCGAATTCATGAATGTAACTTCATCACAATGAGTAGTAAAATAAATCTATGTAACATGTTTATATGCAGGTTGATATTATCTAACATTTGTATTTCAAGAGGTATGTCATATATCCATGTATTTTGCATCTATATTTCTATGTTATGAATGCAGATTTAGAGTACAAGAGCAGTGAAAGTAGAAGATCATCCAAATGGTAATTCTAAAACCCTAACCCTAGTTTTGATATTTGAATTTTCCTAGGGTAATTTTGGTAGGGGACATTACAATTGGTATCAGAGCATAATCCTGCCAACCTGTGAAAGATTTGTTGATGCAAAATAGTCAAAGGGCTCAAAAAGCTTTGGAAAGAAAAAAGAGGAAACTAGCTTCAATTAATAACTCCATACCTAACTACACCATGGGTGAACAAGGAGAGAACGACTTGAGGACATTCACCCAAGCTCTAATGGAGCAAAACGAAAGAAACACTCGATTTTTTTTCAAAGCAATCCAAAACCTAACTAACAACAGTAATACAAATGATGAAAGAGCTATTCACTCAAATCATTCTGAAAATAATAACTCTAGCAAAGACTCAACCACTAGACCAACTAGACCCTCTTTCCTACCACAAGAAAGAGAGGTGGAGGATGAGGGAGAAACCAATCAAAATATGAATAGCATAGAAGAACTAGCATAAGCTTATTCAAAACTCAGTTCTGCCGTAAAGAAAGATGTCTCTTTTAGAGACTATTGTGATGCCAAAAGACATGACAAACCAAACAAAAAAAGATTAGAACCCGACAAAGACCTAAAGGGGAGGATTGGTAAGATGGCAGTCCCAAAATTTGATGGATCCGGCAAAGTAACAACACGTGCTTGGGTCCAAACGTTGGACACATACTTTACACTTAGCCCTATGACAGAAAAGAAAGCAATAACATTTGCTGTCTTCCACTTAGAAGGGCGGCACATGATTGGTGGCATCACGGTTTCATTACCGAAAATCACCAAAACATAACATCCTACGATGAGTTCACACAAGAACTCATCCAAAGATTCGATCAAGAGCATCCCGAATGGTATTTTCAAGAATTGACACTCCTAAGACAGCAAGGAACCGTGAAAGAATACGTAACCGAGTTCCAAAAACTTGCGGTAATGGTACCTGAGGTATCTCAAAGAAGACTAACCTACCTTTTTGTCCAAGGATTAACAGATTCTATCAAGAAATTGGTAAGTGCCTCAACCCTTCAACACTAAAAGATGCAATCCAACAAGCACTAAGTATGGACACCCCAATCACCAAGGACTCATACCATACCAAACATCAAACCTTACCCACTTCTCATGGAAATAAAAGACTCAAAAGGGAATTTCGAAGAATCAATTGCTCTTACTGTAAAAAACCATTGGACCACCGGCATAATTGTCGAGGTGATCTAAAAAAGAAAGGGTTGTGCTTCAAATGCAAGGAACCATGGGGACCAGGACACGTGGGAAGAATGGTCAAATGAATAACATGGAAGTAACATTTGATGAAGAGATAAAGGAAAACCCTAACGAAAAGGCAAGAATGGAGGAAGAAGAATACGGGTCCCTCGCAACCATCTCTCAAAGTAATGAACACCAACCTTTCAAGATCAGGGGCACCTTAAAAGGGCAAAGAGTCATTGATCTATTAGACAATGGGGCTTCGCATAACTTTATTAACAAAAACCTAGTGAAAAAAAGAAAGTTAGAAACCCAAAATTTCAAAGGATTCAAGGTAGCCCTAGCAAACGGGTCCGTGGATCAATGCACCCAAGTAATTCCCCAATTAGAAATCACTTTGGGAAAGCATACCATTAAAGGAGGTTTTTATGTTGTAAACCTAGAAAATGATGTAATATTAGGAACCCCTTGGATACATTCTTTAGGCCGTTTTACCATGGACCTTCCAAATTTAGAAATTTGTTTTCAACACAATAGGCAAGAGGTCACATTAAAGGGAGTACCAAATGGATCCCCAAGAATGGTCTCATGTAAGAAAATGGAAAGAATATTTAAGCATAATCAAGCCGAATGGGTTGCACAATGTATGATCTTAGATAAATCTTCTCCCCCAAGTCAAACATACCATGTAGATATTCAACCCATCCTAAGAAAACATAAAAAGGTTTTTGAAGACATCCCACCAGGTCTTCCTCGAGGAGAGGGTTCGAATATACTATAGAACTGGAGGCGGGAGCTAAACCGGTAATTACCACTCCCTATAGGCATCCCCGCAAATTTAAGGAAGAAATCGAAAAAACTATTAAGGAATTGTTGGAGATGGGGTATTCAACCTAGTTCTAGCCCCTTTGCATCCTTTGTCATATTAGTCAAAAAGAAAGACGGAACTATGCGGATGTGCATAGATTATATAACTCTAAACAAAAAAAAATAAAGAATCGTTATCCCATACCAAGGATAGATGAATTAATAGATGAGCTCCATGGGGCCCGATACTTCTCTAAGATCGACTTAAGATCAGGGTATCACCAAATCCGAAGGAGGGAAGAAGATATACCTAAGACAGCCTTTAGGTGTCATTATCGGCATTACGAATTTCTAGTCTTACCCTTTGGTCTTACGAATGTCCCTGCCACCTTCCAATCATGCATGAATCATGTCTTCCGTAAACAATTAAGGAAATTCCTTCTTATATTCTTTGATGACATACTTATCTATAACAAGACATGGGAAGAGCACCTCCAGCATATTGAAGAAATTCTAAGTATCATGGAATCTGAATCTTTGTTTGCCAAGGCATCCAAATGTGAGTTCGGCCTAGAAGAGATCCTTTACCTAGGTCATAAAATCAGTGCAGAAGGAGTAAGCGTGGACAAGGAAAAGATTAAAGCTATTAAAGATTGGCCTAAACCCAAAACCCTGAATCAACTTAGAGGATTTGTGGACCTATGCAGCTACTGCAGACGCTTTGTCAAAGGGTTTTCCAAGATTGCCGCTCCCCTAACAAACTTAACCAAAAAGGGAGCTTTTGCATGGAATGAAGCCTCACAACAATCCTTTGAGAAGCTCAAAGAAGCAATGAGTTCATGTCCTGTCTTAGCCATCCCAGATTTCACCCTACCATTTGAATTACAATGCGATGCTTCAGGAGAAGTCAGGGCAGTGCTTATGCAAAACAAACACCCCATAGCTTTTGAAAGCCGTAAGCTTACAGACACGGAAAAACATTACTCTATATACGATAAAGAAATGATGGCTATTATGCATGCTCTAAATAAATTCAATGTCAAAACCGATCACAATAGCCTAAGATTCTTCATGAATCAAAAAGACCTCAATGATCGCCAACAAAAATGGGTAAGTGTTGTGACGTTTTCACACATCGCCCCATTGCAAATGGGGACCCCCTCTTGTGACTTAGCCCGGATTCTTGCTCTGATCTCGGACTTTCTGGCTTATTTTTATAGCAGTAGATAATGTTACTTGTCGAGTTGCATCATGGATGCTCAAAGAAGTGAACTTGATGGATTCTTCCGGCATAGGTTTGAAGCCCTAACTACTTGTTCTGGACTGTCCTCAGGGAAGGGATTGGTCTTTCCATCTTTAAAAAATGAACCCTCTCCACTCCCGGCATGGAACTCAGTTCTAATCTCGTTCCAGACTTCAGTCCCAATCCAGAAGTCATTCTTGGACTCCAATCCAGGAATCCAGTCCGGAAGTCCAATCCAGAGTCCTGTCTGGAAGCTCCTATCCCTGAGTCCTGTTCCAAAGAGTCCCTGCCCAGAAACCCTGGTGCAGGAGCTTCAATTTACAACTATTTTTCAAATATTATATTTTCATGACCTTGTTAATTTTTGGTTTTGTCTAAGGGCTTAGAAGCCATTTTTGATGTGATGTAATAAGGACTTAGTCTACTTGTTTTGACTAGTCCACTAGAAGATTTGAAAGACCTATTTTATAGGTTTTTCCATTTTTTAGAAACTTTTTGTTTTATTTAAAAAAACTGCCTTTTTAAATCTGATTTTCTGCCTTCCTAGGCAGTTGTACGGTCAAGGAAAGAGGAAGAGTTTTTTAAGAACTTCCTATATATTCCAATTGTTAAAAAACATGCCAAATATATAAAAGCAAGAAGGAGTTTTAAAGAAGAAAAGACTGTTTTTTCTGTTTTTGCTGTTAAAAACAGCCTTGGTACGGCCAAGTACGGCTGTTTGTGAAGAAATTCTCTTGTAATGTTTTAAGTTCTGTGTTGTGGCTCCCATTTGCAGGTATTTGGAGTTTTTGAAACTATTGGAGTGGTTTGATCTTTTCCTGTTTATAAAGATTGTATCAAAACCTCTTTTGTCTGGGGTTCTGAGGCAAAATGGAGTTTTGTTCCTCTGTCTTCTGAAGGTGAACAGTCATCTTGTGAAGGGATGGAGGAATTTAGATTAGTTTGTATGTTCTTGTTGTTAGATAAGTTGTTCTCCTTCTTTCTCAATGATTGGCATGTCTCTATCTAGTCAAACAGTGACTAGTTAGTGAAAAAAAGATTTTGGGACAGCAAATAAATAAGAAACAGTCATAGTGTTGGTAAGATTGAGTGTAATTTTTGGTTTTAAGAGGGATACAGGTCTGCATAGGAATCCTACACTCCTGATGAGAATCCTTGTTACATCTTTTGTCCAACATTTTAAGCTAGACAACCCTTGGAAGACAATCACCAATATATAACAGAAAAAAGACTGTTTGCTGTCTTGTACGTGGTGTAGTACGGCCTGCAGGGCTGATAAAAGTTAAAACATTTCAAAGTTTGTGTTTGGTTCTTGCACCAACCAATGAAGGTTATAAAAGATCAGTATATGACTAATATAGTGTCATTTATCTGTTTGTTTGCAAGGAAACCCAATCTTTAACCTTGTTTAATTAAAAACAGCAATTCTGCCGTACTTTTTTATGACAGTACAGTACGGTGGTGAGTGTAAAAACAGCAAGGATCTATTCTATTGGTTGCATGTGTGTTGTGGTCTTTATTGGAGTAGTTTTCTGTAGCTTGGAGTCTTCTTGCAGGAGATAAGAATCAATGGAAACTTCAAGACTGTCATAGGGCAGTCATCCTATTATTTGCTGTCCTCTATCTTTTTAAACACTGTATGGGCCTGCACACAAGAAGTTAGTGGTTTTCTCACATCAAATGTTGAGTGGGCATTAAGCCTTGATGGTCATTTTAAGTCCTGGAAGGGTGTTGTAGATTTACTCCTTGTGTATGTTACAATATTAAATACTATTGACTGCTGTCTTAAAACAGTCACAATGCAATTTGCTGTCCCCTGTTGTGTTTGGGAGTAGAATGGTAGTTTATTGATCAGAGACCTTTGCTCAAGCTGATCACAAGATAGGTGTAGGATTACCTATGTTGGTAGAGTTATTGGTAATGGTTGTGTTGTGTTCTTGAAGGTGGATTGTGTCCCTGAGTTGGGTGGAGTTCTGACTCCCCAAGGTAAGTGGTGAGTAGCCTAAATGGATGGCACCAGAGGGTGATCCTAGGCCAAGTGGGTTCCTGTAATAGCCTTGTGAGGCTTGTAAACACAAACACCTTGTAAACCTTTTGAAGGAAGTTAAGAGAACTAGTACAACCTTACCAAGAACCTCTGCATCAAACCCATTCCAAGATCTATCCAGATTCTTATCCTGACAAGGTCTTGAATTCAACAAAGCCTGTCACTCCTTGGCATGTTCATCTTTCCATCATGGAACTCAGTTCCCGGCCCGGCAGCTCCAGTCTAGAAGGACTAATCCAAGGGATGTCCTTCTGACCCCAATCCAGGACTCACTCAATCTCAGATCATAACTTGGAGGATTCACAAATCAATAGAGTTTTTTCAAGTAGTCAAAACAATGAATGTTCAAGTACCCCTCCTGATGACTAATGAACTGTGGCACAGGAATGTTCCTGGGCGCATAATCCAGTACCTACTGGAATATGTGCCCAGGGAAGGATTCTATCCCTGGTCGCATATTCCAGTAGGTACTGGATTATGCGCCCAGGGATGGTTTTTCATCCTGGTCGCATAATCCAGTACTTGCTCGATTATGCGCCCCAGGATCCTGATTGTCCTGTTCCAGTTCTTGTCCTGTCTGAACATTGCAAAATCATCAGTTAATCATTCCTGGGCTAGCCTATAGGTACCTAAATGAAGAATTCACCATCTGTTAGGAAAATTTCGCCATGAAGATTGAAATTCCCTGAGGGGATGGAGGAAAACTCCTTGTTCCGGATCCCGAGTCAATAATCAAACCTCTGTGAAGCAACTGAAACTTTACTCAAATGACAAACTGAAGGATAAGTCCTTAGTCATCCTGAAGAAACTATAAAAGCTGGTCAAGGACAATCCTGGTCACAAATTCCAGAAGGTATTGGATTGTGTGCCCAGGAAGGTTTTTTCTCCTAGTCGCACAATCCATGACCCTCTGGATTTTGCGCCCCTAGAGGAATTATGTCCTAGTCGCTCCTGGATAGCTGGACTACAAGACCTACAGGAAAAAGTGCCAGAGAGATTCCAGTTCCCTCCGGAGTATGTAACATGAATGGATTCCTATTCACAAGTGCAAAATTGTAGCCTTCCTTCTGAATAAAATTCATCAAGGAGAAAATTTCCAAAACTTGGTAAAATTTTGACAAAAAGACTTGAAAGAAAGTCTAAGAGAGAAGAAGTCTAGACTCAGGAAGAAGTTATCCATGGTCGCATAATCCAGTCACTCAAGGAATCCTCGACCTTAAGGAATCCCCGACCAAAAGGAATCCCCAACCTCAAGGAATCCCTGACCAAAAGGAATCCCTGACCAAAAGGAATCCCCAACCTCAAGGAATCCCCGACCAAGTGGAATATATAATCCAGTCACTCAAGGAATCCCCGACTTTAAGGAATTCCCGACCAAAAGAAATCCCCGACCTCAAGGAATCCCTGACCAAGTGGAATATATAATCCAGTCACTCAAGGAATCCCCGACCTTAAGGAATCCCCGACCTCAAGGAATCCCCAACCAAGTGGAATATGTAATCCAATCACTCATGGAATCCCCGACCTTAAGGAATCCCCGACCAGAAGGAATATGTAATCCGGTCACTCATGGAATCCCTGACCTTAAGGAATCCACGACCAAGTGGAATATGCGCTCCAGGATAGGTGGATTCCCTGACCAGGTGGATTCCCCGACCGACTGAAATCCCCGACCACCGACCCTGGGAGAAAAAGACAAAAAAACTAAGTCGGCTAGGTGATGGAGTATGGAGGCTAGGTTTTTTTTTATTCCGCCAACCTAGGTCGGCCAAGTGGTAGGGGGAGTCCAAACACCTATATAAGGAGGCCGCCCAAGTCATTTCATTCATTCAAACTCAAATCCAAGATAGAAAAAGCAGATTTCATGTTCAAACCAAGGGCAAAAGTAAGCATTCCAAGGAAGATTTTAGCATTCAAAGAACAGAGCTCACCATGAGGACAAATTTCATCAAGACCTGGAATTCCTAGTTGAGGAATTCCTGTCCAAGGAATCCTGCTCCCTCCTTCCAGTTGTCCCGTGCCCTGGAAACTCCTCAATTCTTAACCCTAGAATGAAGGAAAAGTCAGTTGAGTATGAAGAATGCCAGAGAATGAGGAAAACCCTTTGTTTGTTTAGGAATTTATAAGTGAAATTGATCAAAACTTGCAAAATCATTCATGTTTCATATTGCATTACATTTATGGATTTTGTGCATCATGACTATTCGAGGTTTCCCTTATTTTGTAGGAATCCAAGACGAGGATGAGCTTCCATGAAGACTGTCTCAAGCATCATGGAGTTCCAATACCGGAGAGGAGGACTACTTCCAACGCCAGACGAGGAGACTACATGTGAATTCCACAAGAAGAAAAGAGAAAATTCAGACTTCAAGGACACAGGAAGGGTTAGCATCAAGATCCTCAACGGGAGAAGATACACTTCAAGTTCCACATCAAGGACTTCAGTTCCGGATAAGAGGATCAATCCTTGGAGAGCCAAGAACAAAAGAGCAGTTCACCATCCATCGAGAAGAACGAGAATCCACGCCGGGATAGGGAATTCCAACTCAAGAGTCCATGACCTCTGAAGGACTGCAGCCCTAGTCAGAAAGAATTCCAAGCGGAGGATTCCTGAACCAACTAAAAAGTGCGCCCCTGCTCAAGGAAGGATTCCTCCACATGAAAATCCTTTTCACCCTGAAATTTGCGACCAGGACAAGGGGATTCCTGTTCACCATGAAATTTGCGACCAAGGAACAGACAGTTGACTGGTCTCATCCACCTACCAAGCAGCTTAGTCAGCCTGGCGTCCAGGACAAGTGGCAACTTTTCATCTAGAGCAGGTGGCGTCCAAGACAAGTGGTAGCATCCCATGGAGCCTATGACATGTTCATCCCTATCTCTTTAGGGTTTGCATGGATTTTCAGATTAGATCTCCTCACCTCCTCCTTGTTTGCTAGCTAGCCTATAAATAGGCTAAAGGCGCCTCATTTAGGGATCCCTCCCTCTCTTTTTACCATCATTCTGCTGCTCCTAGAGCACCCTAGTAGCTAGTTTTCATTTCTGCACTATTTTTTTGAGCTGAAACTCCAAGGATCAATTGGATTGTTGTAATACAGACTTCTGAAGCAATAATATATGCATTGAAGAATGGTGTTTATATATTTCTTTGGATTTTTGGCATGGTCTTATTGATTTCTTGGAGAAAATCTGAAAGATATTGAAGTTATTTCTTGTATTTTCATACTTTTGTTAGATAGATGTGATGGAAATGTTCTTGTTGAATGATTGAAGTTGATTTGTTCATACCATTTGTGATTTGTGGCTTGCAAATCACTTTGTATGGTTAGTCTGAACGTAATCGATGCTTAACTTCGACTATTTCTATATGATTAGTTCCATGTTCCATGACAGGACAGTGTGAAAATCTCTGCCTCTACCCCAGAAGATTGCACCATCTCTGCCTAGTTGTTGTCGCATGACGAAGCAGAGGACTGGTTCCAGTTTCCATCTTCAACAGCAGTCATTTCCATTGATTAGATTCCTGAACCCTTACCCCATATTTTGCATTGTCTTTTAGGTCTTCGTTAGGAATAGTCCGTAAGGAGCCTCACTGGGAAATCATTCCCTATCTGGAAGTGGAACTAAGAGCCTATGCCTTGTTTTCCTTGGAAGAGATAGTGAAATCCAGGCCTTTCCGTGGAAGAAACAGTGAAATCCCAGTCTCTCTGTTGGAGGAAGCAGTAGGTTCCAAGTTGTACACTTGTGAAGGAATTCCATTCACCCACAAGTTCGAGTCCCAGGAGTGAATTCCATGTCCATGAAGGAGTAATCCCGCGTAAGTCCCCCTCATGATTACTAGCAAATCACATCATTCCACCGAGTCTATCCCACACCTATCAAGACTTGACACAAAAGGAACCTTGGAGCAGTCTCATTCGATCACATAGTTCAGCGTCTGAGAAGCTTTATTCAAGAGAGGATAGAATACTCCGTGTTTTACTCTAATGTTTGTTGCAATCACAAAACACTCATCAACAGTAAGCAAAATCCAAGCCTACAATTTTGATATCGAGTATGTCAAAGGAACTAATAACATGGTAGCAGATGCCTTGTCTCGACGACCTCACTTAAATACCATAACTAGCATTGCAGGGGATTGGAAAAATGATATTATTGCGGAGTATGCTAAAGACCCCCAAGCTAGCGAAATTCTTGACGAGAATGGATCACACAGTGAGTATAAGATAATTGAAGATCTCATTCTATATAAAGATAGAATCTACCTTGTGCCCAACTCCAAAATAAAAGAGAAAATTATAAAGGAGTATCATGACAACCCATTAGCAAGACATCCCAGATATTATAAAACTTATAAACAGATATGGAAAAGATATTCCTGGAAAGGGCTCAAAAAGGATGTTTTGAAATATATCCAAGAGTGCATGGTTTGCTAGAGAAATAAAACTGAACAGAATCATCCAGCAAGTCTATTACAACCATTACTTGTTCCGAATCAAAAGTGGGAAAGTATTTCGATGGATTTTATCACAGGATTACCCAAGGTACAGGGAAAGGACTGCATATATGTGAGTGGATCAATTAACTAAATATGCACATTTCCTTGCAATATCAACTGATTTCAAGGCACCCAGATAGCAGAAGTGTTCTTTAAAGAGATCTTTAGATTACATGGTTTACCCAAGAACATAATCAGTGATCAAGACAGCCGTTTTCTTAGTCAATTTTGGCAAGAACTGTTCCGATTAGCAGGGACTAATCTCACTCCTAGCAAAAGTTACCATCCCCAAACAGATGGACAATGGAGATAGTCAATAAGTGGTTAGAGGGGTATGTAAGAAATTATGTCACAGGCCAGCGGAACGCATGGCTTAAATGGTTGCATTTAGGGGAGTATTGTTACAATACCACCCATCATATGTCAATCGGTATGAGCCCATTCAAGGCCCTATATGGGTATGATGCCATTTCTTTTGAGAGCTTGATCATCCAAGATAGTAAGGTACCCAGAGCCCAAGACTTCATAAAACAAAGCATTGATATTATACGTACTCTTAAAGACAACCTTCATCATGCTCAAAACCAACAAAAGATTTATGCTGATCGAAATCGTGTAGAAAGGGCATTTGAAGTGGGAGATCTAGTCTTCCTAAGACTCCAACCGTATAAGCAATCTTCGATCAAAACCAATGGAGCAGAAAAGCTAAAACCCAGGTTTTATGGACCGTATAAGATCTTAAGAAGAATAGGTGAAGTGGCATATGAATTAGAGCTGCCCGAGAGTAGCAGAATTCACAATATCTTCCATGTGTCCAGACTAAAAAAAGTCCTTGGACAGCAAATCATCCCATGTGCAGAACTACGCCCAATTGACGATGAGGGTAAACTAATATTGGAACCCGAAGTAATCCTAAATGTGAGAGAAAAAAGATTATGAAACAAAACGATTTCTGAATTCCTGATCAAATTGAAAGGTTTGCCAGAGGAAGATGCCACGTGGGAAGGGGAAGATATCTTTAAACAGCCAAGTCTAAGTTGCTTGAGGACAAGCAAATTCGGGGAGGGCGGACTGTCATGAACCCCCGCAAAAGAATTAAAATAAGCCAAAACCAATTCACAAGGACAAGCCGACTTCCATCGATGAGACAAAATTTCAATTAAAGATTTAAATTTAACACATAAAAGAAGAGTGTAGTTGGCCGACCCCTCTAAAAGACAGCGATCAAATACCTGGTTAGCATTCATACAATTGGTCACAAAAGACAAAGACATAAGAGACAAAAAAACAGCGATTGTACTAGAAGACAAAACAGCGATTCCACTAGGAGACAAATCTGTTAGTTAAAGATAAACGATTTCACATATAGAGGGGTGTGTTGGTTTGATGAGACAGGCTGTTATGAAAGAGACAACCCTTGATTAAAGGCATATCTTTGAAGTTATAAATATGAAGAATAGGAAGCATTTGAAGGCATCAAGCAAAAAGCATCATCATTATTAGAGCATTCGACTCAGAACTTGAAAGCCATTGTGATATTTGTATAATACAGTTTCAGATCTGCAGGTCAGGCATATATTCTAGTAACCATACTTATTATGCAATGAAAGAAATATTGTGAACGTGTCAGCTTGAATCTATACAAGTAATTTATTGCTGTTTTCAATCCTCCATCATAGGAGTGAATGACAGATAGACTAAGGCTATGTAGTCCTGTCATACCCCCCTAAGGCCAGCTTGGAGGCAATCTGGTCTACACCCCTGCCATACCCCCCGTAATGGCCAGTATGGAGGCCATGTACGACAGCTTGAACCTACCAAGCCCCCTTAGGGCCAGTATGGAGGAACTGAACATGAGAGCTGCCATGCCCCCCATAAGGGCCAGCATGTTGTCATCATGTACCAAAGAATATCATGTCTTCACTACTATAATGGAGTGGAATTCATGAATGTAACTTCATCACAATGAGTAGTAAAATAAATCTATGTAACATGTTGTTTATATGCAGGTTGATATTATCTAACATTTGTATTTCAAGAGGTATGTCATATATCCATGTATTTTGCATCTATATTTCTATGTTATGAATGCAAATTTAGAGTACAAGAGCAGTGAAAGTAGAAGATCATCCAAACGGTAATTCTAAAACCCTAACCCTAGTTTTGATATTTGAATTTTCCTAGGGTAATTTTGGTAGGGGACATTACACTATCTAAACTTAATTTATATTTTTACGGTAAAATATGTATTTATTTATTATTTTTTATATGTTTTTTGTACAGACATATCCAACCCCAAAAAAAAATTTGCTGGCCTAACCCATAACTTAGTTCTAGACAAAATTTTAGCAATTACATGCCGCCATCTGGCAAAAGAGTCTCCTAAAAATCAGAAACAGTAACGGGAAACTTTTGGCCCTTCCATTTTCTTGGCTGCTCAAAAATTACTACAAATTTTCATCTAAAGATTCTATAATTTCCTCTTACTTAAGTTCTGCACTATGTCTTTGACAAATTGGCAACTCTATTCAGATTATAGCTCTATATGTAATGAAACAACTCTTCATCTTAGTCATGGTGCATTGCACAGAGAATAAATATACACGTATAGCATATACGTGACAAATAAGGTGACTAAAGAAGCTTATGCGCTATCACATACTACCTCATATAGAAAATGCAATAACTAAAAGAAACTCACTCTTAACTACACCAACTGCTATACTAAGCTGCATATGTGCATTCCATGAACTTTTTCTTTACTTAATGTCTCTTTACAAACTGTAAAAGTAAAAAGTGTCCCCTTTAAATAAAAATGTCTTTTCTTATTTATAACATTCACTGATACTTCCTTTTATGTTTTGTCCGTACAGGAACACAATTCATCATCTTAAAACTCTTTTTGTATTTTGGCATAAAATTGAGTCTTTGGATGCATATTTTTACAGTACAATGGGATAACCTTTAGAAAACATTGCTATCCCCCTCACCAAATAAAGGGTCTTAGATTAAGCTCCAACGTCTTTATATACAATATGGTTTCTAAGCAAATGGCTTTGCACAAACATGGATAGCTAAGTCATCTAAGAAACTGAGGTCAGATTTTACAAATTTCTTTGCTAGTGCCTTTAAAAGTCACTGACCTACCTTCCAAATAAAGGAAAGATTTATAATTCTACGACAAAAAAGGGCCAAGCACATTTCCTACTGAAATATGGGTCACTTCAAAGTGTTAATTTCCAGTGAATGCTGTGTACAAAAATGCTCTAGTATGTCTATAAGGGTTGGCCAGAAATTTACAATTAAATTTATCGTCCTAGAAGATGTGTTTAATGACCTCTTGTTTCCTCCACTGGACAGACAATCCTGAAAAACCCATCTTGGCCAAACAATGCTTACTAACCAAGCCTTCAAACAAAATTAGCAAACCAAGAACTATAAGCATGAGTAAACTGTACACCCATTGGACTTCATGGTACTGCTACCATATATTCCCCAAATCCTTTTTTTATACAATTTACATACCAAAAAGTATTTTGGGGTTGATCTGGTACAGGTACTACCCTGGGGTCTAATATATAATATATATCAATGCAACTGGGGTTGACCTGGTACAGGCACCCTGGGGTCTAATATATATCAATGCAAAAATGAAGAAATGCACATAATATATACCAAGTGATGGAATAAATTCATAAAAAATAGCTTCCCAAAGGCAGTGCAGTATGTTCAATGCTCCCACCCTGAAGTCCATCGTGAACATTTCCAATTAGCTTGGGAACTTAACCTGATTAAGAACATTCAGGTTTAGCATTTAGTACCCTAAGACTTCATTAACATGTCATTTTAGAAATTAATAAAAATTGTGTTACCGAGTTGAAGAGTGGCTAGTTGTATAATTAACAAAATCTGTGTTCTCATTCGCATTACTAATGCTTCAATGAATGAAGGCAGCAGACATGCCCTGAGTTTGATAAGCTAGATTTTAAGTCTCACTTCAGCACCCAACATAAACATTTGACATCATCCATCTGTAGTTGCACATCACTTAATGCTGCAATAGCCAGTCTTGAAGGTTAAAAGGGTGGGTGCTTGACTGGATGTGAATTGCACAATAGCATTTGAGAAAGAATTATGGATCATTTTCTGAGATGAATGACAAGTTCAATGATTAGCACCTTAATCTTGCTTCTGCTTTAACTTTTTCTTTAGTTATGAAAGACTCTCACGAACATCATAGACACACATAAGGAGCATTGGTTCTTTTATAATTTTTCTATCAGTTGGATGAAATTCAGAATTTTAGTTTTGATAAATCCTAAGCCATTATCCTATTACTTGCACTAAAGTTCTAACTTCTAAATTAGATCATTTCCATTGGTAGCCTTTGGTTGTTCATGAACTTGAGAATTCTCTACCCTGATTCATATAACAAAATCGACAGGAACATGGGAGCTCACCTTAAAAAAACGAAAATCAACTTCTTTTACCATGCAAGGTTTTACATTTGTCTGATAGCCTCTTCAATTTCAAAATAAAAAATCATGTGCCCAAGTCAAACATCTTTAAGTCTATGAATAAGATTCATAAGAACATAAATTGAGTGGGACCATAATCCATAAAAGTATCTGGTTTTATGTTCAGAGTCCATGGTAAGGTGTGACTCAGCTCCAGAAGGTATGTTGAACATGGAAGAGGGAGAATATGGCAGAAAAATGGAGGTTTCACGTATTTTGAGCGAAACTGCCGGTTTGCAATAGGTAGCGATTTTGTAACTGCCAGGGCAGTTTCATCCCGGGAAATGGTGGTTTCATACAAGACAGAGTGACAGTTTTGTTAGCAGCGGTTTTGTAATTGACAGCGGCACTTTTATCAGGAAACCGGTGCTTTCATCAGAAAAAAGGCAGTTTTGTAATTGCCCCCTAATGACAAGTCATGGTTTCATCACACATCAGAGAAACTGTCCGCACGTATCCAAAATGCTTCCAATTCCCAACTTTTCAACTTCCTGTGTTTTTTGGTATTCCTTAAGGGTTTGTACATCTATTATGACTACGTAAAACATCCAGATGGATCAGTTAGTGAGAACTGAAGAAGTTCATAAAAGGGATTTAGTTGAAGCCCATAGGGGGTTCAAGATTCTCGATTAACAGTTGGTCAAGAAGGTTTAATAGACTTGTAAGTGAGCTGTGTCAGAGATCTTAGGGTCTGAATTCTTTGAAATTCAGGCTAGCCATGTGCCCAAATGGCCTAGGACTGTAAATACCATTGAAGTTGTGGTTCTTATGTGAGTTGTAACTCACATTTCGCTGGAGTTTTCTACCACACACAGGTTTCTCCAGAGTAAATCCTTTGTCTTCTTAATTGTGAATGGTGTTCACTCTCATTTACATTCTTCTAAGTTCGGTTTACTAATTGACAAGTTTACAGTACTTCTTTTCTTTCATAAATTTGTAAGTGATGTAATATTGAATGGACTATCCATCATAGTTTACAGATCAGAGCAGAGCAAGACAGGTGAGTGAAAGGTTCTCATGAAGTGAAGATTTGACTCGTTCCTTATCCATATGGAACTAATCAAATGAAGTCCTGACAGAAGCCCTATTTTAACATGCAGATTGTTTTCTGACTAAAGAAGGAAAAACTTTTCACATCACTGGACTTAAAAGATAATGTATTGTTCCTCTAGTTCAGCTGCCTAAACTTGCTCTTCTTGTATGGCAAGTTGGTGAAGAAGATATGTTTGCCTTCTCTGAATTACTTTTCTTCCTCAGGCTCAATTTTATGCTAGGTTTTGTGTGCGTAACGTGATATGTGCAAATGATAGGGCATCAAAATGAATAAGAGAAATCATCATTTTGGATCTTCCAAAGGTCAAAGCCTGCTTTCTTGGCTTTGTCCAGTCTACTCAAAGCATACATACATGAATATAACAATAATAGCTGGGATTCAACCCATATACAAGGTCCAATTCCTAGTAGTGTTTAATGTGAAAATATTGTCTTTAACCCTTTTGTAGGTACCCGAGCTTAATCTTCTATATCCCAGATATGGTCATCTCCTTGTCAGTGTTGATCACTGAACTGAGAAAATTTTATTATGGCCTTGTGTATCGTTTTTGTCGACCTCCATGTCTTTGGTTCGTGAAATTTGCCTCTTGCCTTGTAGGTGCCTTCATTATTATTGCCTTGGTCATATTTCCTAGTAAGCCTTCATGGTGACCTGGTTTATATCAGTCTGAAATGGAGGTCGAAAACTTGCTAAGTATCATGTCTTTGTGGTAATGTATGGCTGATTACCTGCTAAAAGTGGCACGCTTTGCTTAACTGTTCTTTTTATTTGTCAGTTGACCAGTTATTGGTTTCTATATATCTATAGACTGGCTGGGTTGGTCAAAAGCTCATCTTCCAATCTACTGCAATGGTACATGTCATCTGAGTAATTATATCCAGCATGGAAGTTTTCTGCGATGACATAATGATGTGTACTTTTCTAATTGGGTCATAGTATAACCATCACCAAATGAGGAAGTATATTGGGCCCCCTTTCAATGGCAGAGCCTAAGGTGACATGGCAGCATTTAACTGGCTTCTATAGATTGGTAGATCATCTTACCAAGCACTTTAGCATCTTTAGATATGCCAAAGCCATCAATCTTGGAGGGAAATAAATCTCAGTTGTTAGTTGAGGATAAAGCTGGAATGCATTGAGCATTGTGATCTAGGAGTGTGCACTTTGATAATCCATAGATCTTCCACAACTGTTGATTGTGGTCAGTGCTTAATAAGTTAAAGTAATATGGTCAAGTTCAGACAAAGGAGAACACCTAGCACATTATGATTGGCTCCTAGGGAGTCGACAAATTATTTGATCCGTGGAGATGTCTCAAAGATTCCACATGGCATACAATGATGTTATTAATGGTGGGCCCATTGTAGTGACTTGTCAAAAGAGAATCCAAACTATGGATTCCCTTAAAGATTGTGCAAGATGTCCCAATCTTATTAACTTCTGTAGATCAGAAGATGGTTGCTAAAGCCATTGATCTACTGCAGCCATTGATCTACCTTTCAAAGCAAAGCAAATTGCACCACATGGCTCTATTTGGTAAACTTCTACGTGTCAGTGGATCAAAAAGGGAACACTTTCTAATCTTTAGATCTTCTGCAATCATTGGTTCTAGAAAGCGATGAATCTGAGCTGTTCGTCTTAGTTGAATTTCAAACTTGTTCTGCTGATGCGACCTTTCTTCGAAATTCAAAGAGGAAAAGCAACAGGTTGTCAGCATTAATGAAGTGTGCCACTAATGCATAATGCAGAGTTTTCACATCATTTGAGCTTTAATACGATATAATTCAACTAAAGATGTTGTGTTTTCTATTCTACGAACTATTATCTAAAGCAAGAACATGCCCTGCCAAACCAGGAGCTCTTGCAATCAACTTTTCATGCTTACAACTAATCAATTTCAAGCTTACATTCCAAGTGAGTTCAAGTGCTCTTTGTTGTGGTCATTTATTCTAAAAGGATTGAGTGCATTGTTGCCCTAGGTGGCTGTTAGGGTTTAGAAAAGGAAAAATCGGGGTGATTTGCCATTTTAGAAGTTCAGAGTTTTGCTTATGTGGTCATCTATGTGAATTGTTTGCCACTTGGAAATTAACTTCTTCTACAAGTTACGGATAAAATTGATATCTTCAACAACCCCCAGAGGCCAGATCAAACTGGTGCAATTATGGTCCGTTCATATGAACAGGCATCATAACCATTCATGATATTGCATTTTGAAAATTATTTTGTGAATTTACTATTGAAGAAGTTAATGCAAGAGGATAGGCCCAAATTGACCGAGGGGGGAATGCATTTTATTAGGCCCCTCCACATGGAAGCTACTAGAGTATTGAAGCATAATTGGGGAGATTGGTTTTTTTCAAAGAATATACTTTGATCAGAATTTTTGGCGATATAGCCAAGCCTTACATATTGCCTCATACTGTATCCCCTAGAATTGTTTTTTTGGAAGCAATAAGGCAATTACCTTCTGTTGACAAGTCCCACTTTAAAGATCACAAGGATGGTTTTCTTCCTCCTGCTATGGAAATTGGGGATTTCAAACTTTTGGGAGAAAATGCATTTAATACAGCAGCTGCATATATTGACAAATTGGGTATGAGATTTGCTCCCTAGAGAATTTATGATCCTGAGAAGTTCATTGATGGATTGAAAAGATCTCAAAAGTTCAGAACAGGTCAAGACTATAGCATGAATGATGAATATGATGAAGCTGAATATTTAATCAGGAGTTGCATAAATGATGTAGCGGACTTGAAAATGGATGCTTGACTAAGGATTAATTTGGCAGAGCAGAAAAAGCAAATGATTAATTTTAAGTATCCAAGAGCTTTCCTCCTCATTTCAGACAAGATTGAAAGAATGGACGCACTCCTAAAACATGTTCATATTTATGGAGTCATGCCTAATGAACCTGGGCCTAAAACAATGCCCACACAAGATGAAGCACAAGAAGGTGATGAGTTTTCTGAGGATGAATCTGTGCAACTATTAGGAGAGGCAAGGCCCTCCAGAATTCCATCTCCTGCAGCATCAGTAGCTCATGAACCACCCCAAAGGAGTGAACAAGTAACAATGCAATTTGATCCTTCCCCTTTAGTGGACTAAGGTGACTGGGGAGATTGTGCCCCCACAAGAATATGAATTTAACTCCACTAAGTCTCTCCAACATCTAGGAGGGCATGAGCTTATCATCCCAGATACTGAAGCATCATTGGAGAGACATGTAAGTGTTAAAGACACTGAAGATGTCTAAATGAAGACTTGAAAGGAATTCTTGGCAGATGACTAGTTTGTCAGGACCCCTGGACTCAAAAGGTTTGCTTGAATGATCAAATGCAGTGAGAAGCAAGCCCCGCTTGCAGAAAAAGATAATGCCATCTTATCAGCTGAAAAACAAAATACTGTAGAAAGCAATGGACCTCCTCCTAGCTTTGATTTTGATGTAGAAAATATTATTCCAGAAGAAGGGAAATAGATAGTTAAGGCCAATGTGTGTTTGTTACTACTTGGTTGGAATATTGCAGAAGCCATGGTGTTTAAAAATTGACACCATGACGAGAAGAGAGGGTGTTGATGACATTTTCAAAGACCAAGGGGAAACTGCTCAGTTTTTCTCAAGGTCATCATTTAACCCTGATTTGCAAACTTTGACTCCCTGGGCATTGGCCCTTCATATGACAAACCTCAAGTTGACTACATTCCTCACTAGCTAGCCGAACAACTTATGATCAAAAGGGTTGGAGATGTATCAGCAGTTGATGGAGCAACATTGGCAGTCCATACTGCCCAATTCAGTCAAGTCACTACTTAGAAGCTAGTAGAGGACTGCAAAAAACTAGAAGAAGAAAATATGAGGTTAAGAAATGAATTGATTGTCTCGAGAGCAGCATATAACAAAATGAAGGATAAAATTAAAGCTCCTATGCAAAAGGCTTTGCCACCTGTCCCTAGGTTCCAATTACTGTCTACATCTACTTGGTGAAAAAAAAAATGACATACTTGACATGTAATGCAAGATGGACAAGCATTAATCATCCTATTGAAATGAGCATTGAAATCTTGTTATATAATGAGGTTATTTTCCATGTAAAATGATCATTTTGCTGTCCTTCACAAATTTGGTGTTGTTTCTATCCAAGAGCATGTTTTGGGGTGTCAACTTGGCACGTTTGATTCTGGAGTCTGTTTTCAATAAAGTTGTAGAAACCTCTTGAAGAATTAATATATGAAAGCTTGTTCTACAAAGAGTTTTCCATTAGTAGCATAGTGTTTCAGGAGACTTATATATCTCAGTTCGTACTTGTTGTTTTGTTATTTGATTAATTTGTCTTCAGTTCAAGGATGAATACAAAAAACTTTTTAAGACAATATATGGGATGCTACGGATCACTAATGGATAATTAAGAATCTTTTTGTAACACATTAGCTATCTTATTTTGAGGTTATAAGCTCCTAGAAAATTCTGCTACATATTTGCCAGTGAGTTAAAGGATTTACTCTTTATTATTATTATTTCTGATATTGGACTCTATCACCCATGGATGGACACACCAGTCTTAAAAAGAGACTGATCAAAGTTTTATTTCAAGAATGTTTTATTTTATTGTAATTTATTTTCTTTCAAACCTACAAATTGTTGTCTAAAGGTGTAAAGAATCAGTGTTAAAGACATTATTTGAAATTTTTTACTAACAAGCACACCTATAGGTTGTAAATTATAAAATGCTTCAATCATCTCTAGTTGCAAAATCACAAAGATTAGAATAGAAGGCAGTAAGTGACAAATAAATGAATTGGTTCTATGCCATTAAAGTCTAGTCTTTGTTTAGATCTTTTTATGACCAACTAAGAGTTAAGATGGATCTGGAGCGGAGGTTTGCAGAGTCCAAATCAGACTACCACAAGAGAATCATGCAGCAGTGGCATGATAAGTCAGAAGGGGGGACCCAGAATGCAGCAATACCAGGCCCACTGGCAAATCTGCAGCCCCTCAATTCTACTTCAAGGTAGCTCTCAAGAATATGGTGAAGGAGGGTTTCGAGGCAAGTTCACAAAGGGGGACAAAGTTTGGACCCACAGGAGAAGCCCATATTGGGACATGCAACCAGCATCTAGATACAATGAAATCGATCATGGAAGAAGCAAGGAACAGAGAATCTTTGCAGATGTGATGCATGTTAAACCCTCCAGCAAGGAAAATCGAGCTCCCTCCTTTAACCGGCCAGTGAATCGGATCTCTGTGGAAAATAGAGAACAAAGTGGCAGTACCCAACAAAACCCTAGGAGATCCTCGACTACTTATCATCATTAGGAGTTAATCAGAGTCCACGTCAGGGAGGTTGAAGAGATCACTCTCACTGAAAATGCCAACCTGGATGATCGACTTAGCGAGTTGAGACTAATGGCTCTGATAGGGAAATTTCATGGTGCTTGGCCAGCCAGAGAAAAAATAGAAAAATGGGTCCATTCCCCCTGGGGTTTGTCGAACTGCATCAAATTTCTTCCAAAAGGTTTCTTCATTGTCAAATGTCCCAGTTGACTGGAGGGCCTTGGTCAATGGAAGGCATTTCTTTGTTCACTAGAAAATGGGTCCCAGGTTTTGACCCAACAAGCTTTTAGATCCCAGAAATTCCAACCTGGATTTGCCTCTATAATCTACCCGAGGAATACTAAGAGTGATCCATTCTAAAGGAGATTAGTTTGAGCTTAGGAAAATTTCAATGCTGTGATGAAGAGATTCATAATGGAGAATCGAGAGTTTATGCCAGAATTTGCATCTTAAAAGCCCCATCCCATCAGCTCCCACATCATATTCTCTTGGATTCAGGTATGTGTAAATGGAGACAATCAGTTGAGATTGAATTTTTCCCTTCTTTCTGTAGATTCTGCAAATCAAAATCTCACATCTCCACCAATTGCAAGCACAAATTATCTCCAGAGAAGGGTGTTGGAGTGGATAAGGAAATAGGGGATCAGATCCCCTTCTCAAACAAGGGCAATGAGACTCCTATCCCTCCAAGTTCTGATGGGAATCCCCCTCTCCCAGCATTTGAGGTGAAGCAATCCTATATCCCTATCCTAAGTGATAGAGACTGTATTCCAGCTTCTCCAAAGGCTACTGAGAATCTCCCCCTTCCCTCTCCTAAGCCTATGAAGGACTTTCAGTCTCCTGATCTTGGTTGTAGCCCGCCACTTGAGAGTCTAATCAACGCTGTAAATGACTTAGAGATTGCCGATGGTGGGTTATTCAACCAGGAAAGCGACAGGGATAAGTTGATCTGTCTTGAAATTTGTTCTATCTCCCAATTGGACAAAGACAAGGTCAGGCCCAACTATGGTCCCACAACAAGGAGGCTGGAAGAAAGCAGAGAAAGTCACTTTGGAGGAAATCAAGGCAGGCTCTCAAGCAACTTTAAATTTTGACAAACAGAAAGAAAAGCAAGGGGGGAAGGGCCCCTCACAGGCTCAATGACATGTCAAGGTCCTAAACACTCCTAACAAAAGGCGCTTAATAAAACATCAGTTGGATGTTCAAAAACTTGATATCATTCTGTTGCAAGAAACCATATTATGTATTGAAGAGGCGGCCAAATTAGTTCAAAAATGGTTTAAATGGAAAGGAATTTTTACCTCAACCAATGGAGCCTCAAGGGGTCTTGTTGATGATTGTTTTCAGACAACACAACAATAGAGTAAATCACTAAGTATCCCACTCCCTCTTGAGTAAAGTCTCTCAAAGGCTAAGCTATGTGATCCAGTGAGACAACTTCAAGGTTCCCTATTCGTGATTTGTGGATAAACTCAGTGAATACATGTGATCTTGCCGGTATTCACAAAGGGACTTACACAAACTTCTTATTTCATTCAGCTTGTTTCTCCTTTTAGTGTGGATGATATATGTACAATGTCTCAATAATGAAGAACAGGGAAAAGATAAGGTTTACAAATGAGGCAACAAAGCCTTTATATAGAAGTCCAAAATTACAATGAATGGCTTGGATCAATTCAAGTAGCCAAGGGCCAGGATCATGCCACCTCAACAATTAGTTACAACAACTTGTTATTTTTAGTACATAAGAGAGGCAATGAAGGCACGTTTTCCAAGAAGATAAGGATAAAACGGAATCTTTAGAGCATCTTCCACATAGGCATCCTCTTTGGGTTCTTGCTTGTTGAATGATGTGGCGAACTGTGATTGGTCAATAGTATGTATATGCCACGTAGGTGCCACCTCAGCATATTCCCAAATTGCATCATCTTATGTGATGTCTTCGAATGTGATCGCTTGAATGAACTTGTATGTTTGGGATGTATGTTTGTTGACTTAGCCTTGTTCATTGTAAGTTGAATGTGTATGATATATGTCGCTCATTTGTATGACTTTGTGTACTTCTTGCAGGATGTATGTTGATCTCTTTGATGTTTCTTAATGTAGAGAGTAGTGTAGATGATGATGATGCTTCATTGATAACATGGAGTAGGAGACTCCTCTCAAGGACTTCAAAGGATGAATGCCTTCTACAATGCAGATGATGAAGTATGCTTCATGGAGTAAGGGACTTCTCGGAGACTTGATGATTGAGAGAACTTGAAGTATGGTGGATGGATGTCTTCTCTAGATGTCATTGATAATGAAGTGTTCCAGCATAATGATGGTGAAGTGTTCATTCGGAGCAATAACATGATGTCTTCTCCGACATGGCAACCTCTTGACTTCATTCCTCGGATGAAGGTGACTCCAAGCTCTTGCTTCTCAGATGATTTCGCAGCTTTGTTGATGTTCCTGCAACACAGAGAGAACCACCTATTAAACCATCGATAAACATTGAATCTCATAGCATCAAAGTGAGGTCTTTTATCATTGACTTATGTGTTTACAACTTAAGGCGCTGATTTATGGTTTATGGAGCAGGAAGATGCGCCTAGCATCTTAGGCCTTAAATTTGCCAAGTTTATGATTTCTATCAGTTGGAAACATCTTGGAATGACCTCTTTTCCAAGGCGCTTTTATTTTGAGGTGCTGATTCAAGGTGGAAGGAATGGAAAAGGGCGCCTTAACACAGATGAATGTTTACCTCAAACTCCATCAGTCCAAAACATGAAATCAGCATAATTAACTTAGGCGCACTTTATGGTTGCACAAGCAGAAATTGGCGCCCTGATATTTAGCTTATTTTTTGACATTCAATGGTTTCAACTTCATGCTCAAATGCCTAGGAAACTCTCCCTTTACCCTCATGATTATATCAGATTTGATGCTCATTCAAATGAGGCGCTGTTTTGAATCTTAATGGACTTCTTGATTGTTTAGGCACACTTTATGGCCTTTTGGGATGAAATCAGCGCCTAACCTTAATGTGATGGTTTCCTTCTAATTCTTAAGGAGGTTCTTGTCTTATGATGATCAATTCTTAAAACTCAAATGCCTCTCCTAATCAAGGCGCTATTTGAAGGTTGTATTGACATGGATTGGCGCCTTGACAAAATGAATGTTCTCCTTAAGTTAGGTGCTGATCTGAGTTTGCTTAGGCAAAAAAATGCGCCTAGCTGATTTAACTAATTTCTTGTCACTCATATGCTTATGGGATCCTCCTTCACCTTAGGCGCCAATTCAAGTTGTCCAATTTGATTAAGGCGCTCATTCAAGGGATCATGAATCATCTTCTCTAAGCTAGGCGTTGAAACTAGATGGCATAGAGATGGATATGCGCCTAACTTCTCTTGACTCAATTTCTTAACTTTTTAACACCTTCATTCACTCTTTTAAACTCTCTGAGACTCCTTCTTATCATTAGGCACTAGATTTATGATTTGAAGCTTCTTTTGTTCAAGGCGCCAAAAGTAGTATGTATAGGCATGAAATTGCACCTTTCACTTGGAAGATGCTCACTTCATTTCTCATGTATTCAAACTCTTTTGTAGTTTCAATAGAAGTGCCTTAATACTTAAACTCTTTCAAGTTGATTGATGAATATCCTTAGTGCTAGGTGCCCAAAATCCTCCCTCAAAGCAACCTACCTCCTAGGCGCTCAAAATGACTAGAACAGCAAGAAATTGCACCTAAGCTTATGATGTGCATTTGTGGATTGGAATCAACCTTGGGATCTCTGGGAGAGTCATTTTCATCAAGGCACCATCTTATATAAGCTCATATACTCATTCCATGTCAAGGCGCAAGTTTGAGGTTCTCTGGATGATGAAATGTGCCTTGAGTTCTAGGTGCAACTTTAGGTCACTACAAGTGGGGAAGTGCGCCTAACTAATTAGAGCAAATTTACGCCTAGAAAATGTAAGTCCCCAGGGTTAGGTATATTGAAAAATATATTTAAGTATAAGCTTATACTTTAAATATTT
Source organism: Cunninghamia lanceolata (assembly GCA_027924645.1). Taxonomy (NCBI): domain Eukaryota; kingdom Viridiplantae; phylum Streptophyta; class Pinopsida; order Cupressales; family Cupressaceae; genus Cunninghamia; species Cunninghamia lanceolata. Next base: position 1,955,542 of record BSBN01000847.1, on the reverse strand, counting down.
TTCAATATACCTTTCAGAATGTTTGAGATAGGTCTCGGATCCATAGGATTTAACATGCAGATTCTAGATTTTTGAGGATCCACTAGATTTCAGACTTAGCCAATTTTAAAGATTTTCAGAATATCAGACTTAGTCATTTTCAGGATCTCAGAACATTAGGATATTATGGTTTCTACCACGAGGCTATAGACTCAAACACCACTGACTTCATCATGAAATAAATCTAAGACATCATCCAAAACTCAATGCAAAGCATAGAAGCTCAAAAAAGGGGGTCCCCATTTGCAATGGGGCGATGTGTGATTTGGTCACAACAAGTCTAACTATCCTCTATTGATAGGAGGACTAGCATTTCTCCTTTAAATCATGGATCTAATTGGCAACTTTGCTAGGTAACCTCTATCACTTCTAGTCTCAATTTTTTTCTATTTAACATTTATGGTCCAAACACCCCTCCACAAAAAAAGATCTTATGGGACTCTTTATCAATTGTCATGGCTCCCATTCAAAAAGAACTAATAGTATTGGAAGGAGATTTTAACACTGTGCTGAATGTTAGTGACAAATAGGGGGAATTACTAGGATTACACAATCTCAATTGGATTTCACCAATTTTGTTCAGCTGAACTCCCTTGTCGATGTGCTGCCGAAAAATGGGGGGTTCCTTGGAACAATAAAAGAGAGGGCACTTTCAACATCTCAGAAAGGTCAGATAACTCTCTTCTCTCTACTAAATGGCTGAGTCTAAATATCATAACTGAAGGATGCATTATTCCAGGGTTTGGTTCAGGTCATTTCCCAATTACCCTATCATGGCATGAAGATATGGCAAATCCCAAGTGCCCATTTAAGTTTGACGATATGTGGTTCAAGGACGAATCTTTCCTAGGGCAGACCAAAGACTGGTGGAAGACTTTACCCAAATTCGAAAGGAACAAAAATGTTCATATGGGTTCAAAAACTTGCTGCCCTCAAACTGAGAATCAAGGACTAGAATAAAATTAGTTTTAAAAATATCTTCTCTAATAAAGAAAGGGTGGAACAAGAACTCACTCTCAATGAGGAAGTCATCAAGGGAGGAATGTTCCAAGATCACTTTATGACGGAGAAGGCTCTTTTGGCCGAATTGGTAGAGCTAAAAGCCAAAGAGGAAATCTTCTGGAGGCAAAAGTCAAGGGAGTTTTGGTTAAAAGAAGGTGACCGAAGCACCAAAAAATTTCACAACTCCACAAGGGCCAAGAGATGTGGAGCCAAAATTTCTTCAATCACTTCATCGAATGGTGCTAAGCTAAGCAATCAAAAAAAAATAACTAAGGCGGTAGTCTCTTTTTTTCTTCACTCCTTGGCAGTAATGAACCCTCCAGGTTAGCAGAGCAATTGGACTTCATGAGGATAATTGTAATGTGCCGTACATGTTTGTATTTTTGAATCTTTATTTATGGATTTTATTATTAATTTTTGTGTTCTTTCAGATAGACAGAAGATGCAGAAGGGGTTTATTGTTTTCCTGCAGATGTAGTGCCAGAGCACACAATATTGTGCATATAACAAAAACCCAGAAAATATACAATGATTCTGAGAAAAGTAATGACAACCTAGATAGTAGAATAGTCAGAAAACAATTACTATTACATACCCATGTGAAATTATGCAACTTGGTAAGACCGCCGAAAATGGACCAGCAAGTGGGTATGGCTGGAAATGCCTCCAAGCTCCTCAAATTATCAGATATAGTTCATACAAATGGCTGTAACATAAAATCATGTCCTACACGCCTCAACTAGGACCAAATAGGTCATACAAATGAAAGACAGAAGGTCCCACAAACCCACGACCTCCTCAGCATGGTACGGCCATGGCTGCCAAAGGAAAAATGCACACAGAAGTCTGGAACCCTTTGGGACTGCTGCAAATACGGTCTGATATTCATTACTAAGCCATTCGTCCAAGTTAGAATCCAAATAGCTGCCGAAATCTCATGAAATGAACATGCCAAGAGGTACGGCCTGCTCCAAAATGGTACGGCCAGCAAAGGAATCTCACACAGCAGCAAGAACAACTCTTTACACACTGATATCTGCCCTCAACTCCTCATAAAATCAGAAACATTCGATCACTGGTGATAAATATGACAAATCAGCTCCATACTTCGTTTTCCCAACTCCATTGAAGCACAAATGCGAATGCCGGATGCATCCACTCACAAGGCACCGTTGGGTGGTCTTTCACACCTGTGGGATACCGTCACTAATGGAGGTTTCCGTCTCCAATAGCCTGATGCAACTTCTCAAACTCCAGAAACCCTAGCAAAGCTCTCACAAGCAAAATATCAAACATAGCATGACCAAGAATGAGCTCCAAGTGACCTTTTATCTTCCTCCAAGATATGCATTGGGCATTTAGGAGGGAAAATAACATTTTAATTTCACTTTATGTCTCCTAGGGATGAGCACCCAAGGTCAAAACATAAGCCTATGTCTTTATTTCATTAATTTCACTTTTTCCAGCAAAATATAATAAAGTCCATATTAATATAAATTAATAAATCTTCGGACTTTAAAATAAGTGTGAAGACGGTGTCGGAATTCACTATTCTTTAGCTCGCCGGAAAGGTCTCGACGGAACACATCTGATCCAACTTTGAAAATCCCGAACTGACATAGTACCCGAACTTACTAAAAATAGTAAGTAACGACCAAGAGCCCACTGAACCAACCACGAGGATGCCAACTGGATCATGCGAACCAAGACTCTGTCACTGCCAAGGACCTCCAGAGCCAATCTAACCACAGTTCCCTAACCAAACTGCTAGCCCACGGGAACTCCATGATGGACTAACCATGTGTCTAGAAGGGGACATTACAATAATCCCCAGAATTTATCACAGATGCCAACAATCAAATGTTAATGGACCCCTTCACTGAAGAAGAGATCAAATTGGCTCTAAATCAAATGCACCTGAACAAGGCCCTGGCCCGGATGGGTTTCCTGCAACTTTTTTTCAAAAATGTTAAGACACATTGTGGCCAAAGAAGTGGTGGCAGCAATGAGTCACGGAGGTACAGGAAAGTTTTGAAAGCTCTCAAGTACACCTTCATCACTCTCATCCCAAAGAAATCATCCCCTAATTCATTCATGGATTTCAAACCAATTTCCCTATTCAATACTCTACAAGATTTTGGCAAAAACATTATCAAACAGATTGAAAGTAGTTCTCTCAATCCTCATTTCAGATGCTCAAAGTGGCTTTGTTCCGGGGAGAATCATATTGGAAGGAATAATCAGCACTCATGAGATCATTCACTCAATCTCTAACTCCAACAACAAGAGTATGGTTGTGAAACTGGACATAAGTAAAGCATATGACAAAATGAATTGGAGATTCCTAATGAAGATTTTCGAAAATTTCAGATTCTCTTTGCACTGGCGGGAGCTAATTTTCGAATGTATTTCTACTCCACACTACTCTGTTCCAGTTAGTGGGGACCCTAATTTCTTCTTCACTCCTACAAGAGACATCTGAAATATCCCTTGTGTTAAACAACCCTCTTTGTCTGATTTAGTACTCCAAAAGTCTCTAATCTCACCGCTTATTATTATACCAGCAATGATAACATTCATACCAACTTAATTATTACTTATGGATATTCAGACCTCATTGTCATTCACAGTAGTTTCAGTTTATCATTTCAAATAGGAAACAAACACGTTGCTACGATGCAAAACAGATGTATTTTAATAGATATGGGAATGCCAAAGAGGCAATACAGTATTCAGATCTGATTACACCAACTTACAAAGAATGACAGCAGTGTGTATGAGAGCTGCAATGGTGTTTTAACCCAGTCTGCCCTAGTCATATATCTTCAATAGTGCCGTATGATAGTTGAAAGACTGGATTGATTGATTTTGTTCTCCAAATGTCTTTATCTGTATCTAGCATCCACGAATGTATTTCAGAATTGGAGCGACTCACACAACGATCCTCCAAGTATCACTTAGTTTATTATTTGCCTCCAAATCAGATGTTCCTGGAGCTCACAACTTGTATGATGATTTCGACCCCTGAAATATCCCTTGTGGGTGTCGAAGACACCTCCCCAAATATCACCAATTAGATCCTCTCTGAGCCTCTTGCGCACAGCAGTCGCAAACCCTGTGTAGCACTTATTGCTTGAATTCGCTGGGTGGTTCAGATAAGAGTATGGTCGGAACGTATCCAGACAAGATGCTAAATCATGGTATAATCAGAATCGTGGCTTGGTATGGAAGTGAATTGTGATCTAGTAGCTCCCTTGTGTTGGTGGATTCTCCACAATTTAGAACTTAGCTTTGAAATCGACCCCAACAAAATACTACATGGAAACAAATAATGGAATCCTGGCAGAGCCAATCTTCAGGTTTTCGTCTCAAGTAGCTCGGAATGCAATTGCAAGCAGCAACTCTTCAAAACAAAATTCGATCCAAAATCTGTAAACACCAAAATTCACTAGCTTAGTACAACCTGCGCAACTAGAGGGTAGACGCCAAGGAAGGCACTTGGGTTTCCGTCCAAATACCTTTGATGTGCTGATACAAGGGTTTTCGTCCCAACAACAATAGTGCATTCAAAGACTCCAAAGCTCAAAAAAAATACAAGCCAAATAGATGATCCCAAAAGAAGCCTTGAGCGCTCCCATTTACACCGATTTGAAATGATCCACAATAGGCCGACCTTGTTTGAGTTTGAATCTCCTTTGGCGCCGACCAATTTGAAACTTTTATTATTATTATTATTATTATTATTATTATATTATGATTAGTGTAATGTTAAAAAAACACTTTTATAATTTTAAAATAATGGTATGACTCCATTCGAGTGGAGGGGACATGACAATCCTTACACCCCAAATATTGTTTGTCCTAAAGCAATGACAACTCCGGGAGCACTACCCACTTCATGCCAAGGTAGCGTATCATGGGATGATGCTCATCGATCCTAGGCACTGCTCCTGTAGGTAAAACAATGAAAAATAAACTATCCTCTTTAGCAGTAATACTCACTAGTCCTGGATTCCTCATTGCCTTTGCCTTCTCAATGATCTCATCATCATATGTGTAAGCTTCAACATCATGTGCAAATACCACATCCGTACCACTATCCTGAAGTTTACCTGAGAATTTACACTTGCTGACCATGATACCTCACGCAATCCCCTTCAGGAAGCAATTTAAATCAAATTGTATGAGTGAAGATAAGTGATTGCAGCAGTTACATATTACTCCAAATTTCACCCTTGACACTGCTAACAATGCTGGAACACATGGACTTAGCGTTCTCCTCATGTGGCACCACCTACTCACCTCCTTAAACTTGGAAATTTCCCCCATGCCTTCTAGTCTAATGCTGTCCAAAGGTGATTCAACCAGCTGAAGTACTCTGTCATGGCTGTCCCCATGCCTTCCTTTGCTCAAAAATAAAGATACAATAGCTGGAAACCTCCTTGCATCAATCTCAAATAACTCCTTGAAGACCAAAGGTGGGAAATGCACCTTCCATGAAATCAACCTCTTCTCGGTGGCTGTCCCAAAGGGGCGGGAAAGTCTGAGAATGTAGAAAACAATAGTTCTGAGATGGAAAACAGCAATCATAATGATCCATGTATTATATTTCTTGTCTCCAAAATTCCAAACAGTCGTGTTAAGATGATGATTCTTCCTCAGAAGGTCCGGTTTCGTTGATGCCTCAAATGGTGGCCATTTTTGGTGTGCTACCATAAACATATTCAAAGTTGACCAAACATTATCATAGTGGAGTATCTTACCCCGGAGGGAATCCTCGATTATCTCCATGCATTGAGTGGCTTGGTTTTTCCGAACACTCATCTCCATTCTTTTCATTTCAGCCATGCTTGGGGCTCCATTCGAAATGCCTTGGAGTATCACCTCCTTCCCATCCGCTTTGAATTTGAACTCCATTGTTTGGTAGTTTTGAGTAAATTATCCAAATGAGTGCAACCATTGCACACCCAAGACTACATCCGTCTCACCCATCCCTACAACGTAGAAATCATCCTTAACTTGATGCCTTCCCAAGGACAAGTGGGGCTTTTGTATTCGCCCCCTACAAGGAATAATATGGCCGTCCGCAAGCATAACATTAAACCCATCAAACTCCGCATCCAAACCTTTCCTAGAACCAACTTTGCATCTATGAAATTATGAGTGGCCCCACTATCAATCAACATTGTCACTTTGTGACCCTGCAAAACACCTCGAACTCTAAAAGCATGGTACTTGGGTGCTCTGGAAAGAGTAGCAAGGGTGCCTTCTGAAGTCTCTCCTTCTTTGCTCTCAGACTCTATCACATCAATCGTCGCCTCAGGCTCAATTCCCTCTGTCTTTGAATCCTCATCAGGAATAACCTCTATGTAGTGTATTTGCCCTCTCCCCAAGTATCTATGTCCTGGCTCCCATGGCCCTCTACAAGAAAAGCACATTCCTTTGAAGCTCATTCTTAGTTTCTTCAACCTTGTTTGGTTTTGGAGGTAATGCCATTGGTTGAGGGGTATCTTTTTGGAAGGGTTTCTTTTGCTGCACCATTGGAGATGGCTTGTGATTGAATTTACCTTTAGCCACTGAATCCTCCAAGCTCAAAGCTCTCTCCTGATGGCCTCCTGCAAAGACCCTGGCTCTAATGCTCTCACCAACCCTTTGAGTGAATCACCTAGACCTTCCACAAAGAGCACTAAAAGTCTCCTCTCCATCACATCTAGAACCATCACTGAAAGCCTCTGAAACTCCACTACATAATGCTCAACTGATCCCTCTTGTTTCAATTGTGCTAACTCTTTGAAGTAAATCTTTGGATCCTTCCTGTCAAACCTCTCAGTTAATCTCTGGTTGAACTCCAAAGTGGTAATGGAACCATGCCCTTGCATCACCATGTCGTGGTACCACCATTCATGAGCTACACCCTCTAGATGTAAAGTAGCAAACTTGATGGTCTCTTCTTCAAACATGGGATTCAAGGAAAAATATGTATCCAACTTTTGCAACCATGCCCTAGATGAACAACTGCTCGATCCATCATATGTGGGTATAGTGATCTTTCCCAAATGTTGTATGTACCTATGGGGCTGCTCCCCATACCTTCTCCTCCTATGCCCATTCCTTGTTTTCATCTCATAATACTCAACAAAAGACATGTCACAACGGATGGCTGGATTTAGGGCATTATATTCAGCATGATACCTTGCCATTTCATCCTCCTGTCGTGGGGGTACGGGTTGTTCTTCCTCAAAGGGGTTTGCCTTGTCTCTCTCTAAAAATTTGACTCTAAATGTCCTCGAGGGTGGGTTAATTGAAACCATGTCATTAGCTGAGTTACTTCCTTCTGCGCCATTCTGATTAGCCTACCAGTGCTCCATTGCTGATTCATCTCTCTTAGGATTCGAGCTATCTCTGCCATAGAATCTCTAATGGAAGATTGGAATTCTTTGTTTCCCCTAAGAAATTCTTGCATATTCTCTTCATCTCTGTCACCCATGGTTGCCTCTTTCTTCTTTTCCCTTCACTGGTATTTGATTTCCCTACCACTCAAGTGCATGAATTTGCATTACAGCAACACCCAAGAGAAGTGGCTCTAATACCACTAAAATATCCCTTGTGTTAAACAAACCTATTTGTCTAATTTAGTACTCCAAAAGTCCGTAATCTCACACAACTTATTATACCAGCAATGATAACATTCATACCAACTTAATAATTACTTATGCATATTCAAACCTCATCGTCATTCACAGTAGCTTCAATTTATCATTTCAGATAGGAAACAAACACATTGCTACGATGCAAAACAATTACGTATTTTAATAGATATAGGAATGCCAGAGAGGCGATACAATATTCAGATCTGATTACACCAACTTACAAAAATGACAGCAGTGTGTATGAGAGACGCAATAGTGCTTTAACCCAGTCTGCCCTAGTCATATATCTTCAATAGTGTCGTATGATGGTTGAAAGACTGGATCAATTGATTCTATTCTCCAAATGTCTATCGTATCTAGCATCCACAGATGTATTTCAGAATTGGGGCAACTCACACAACGATCCTCCAAGTATCACTGAATTTCTTATTCGCCTCCAAATCAGATGTCCTTGGAGCTCACGACTTGTATGATGATTTCAACCCCTAAAATATCCCTCACGACTTGTATGATGATTTCAACCCCTAAAATATCCCTTGTGGGTGCCGAAGACACGCTCCACAAATATCACCAATTATTTCTCTCTAAGCCTCTTGCGCACAGCAGTGGCAAACACCATGTAGCACTTGTTGGTTAAATTCGTTGGGTGGTTCATATAAGAGTATGGCCGACGCGTGTCCAAACAAGATGTTAAATCATGGAATAACCGGAATCGCGGCTTGGTATGGAAGTGAACTGCGATCTAGTAGCTCCCTTGTGTTGGCGGATTCTCCACAATCTAGAACTTAGCTTTGAAATCGACCCCAACAAAATACTCCATGGAAATGGAACCATGGCAGAGCCAATCTTCAGGTTTTCATCTCGAGTAGCTCGGAATGCAATTGCAAGCAACAACTCTTCAAAGCAAAATCTGATCCAAAATCTATAAACACCAAAATTCACTAACTTAGTACAACCTATGCCACCTGGAGGGTAGACGCCAAGGAAGGCACTTGGGTTTCCATCCAAATACTTTTAATGTGCTAATGCAGGGGTTTTCATCCCAACAACAGCAGTGCATTCAAAGACTCGAAAGCTTAGAAAAATATAAGCCAAATAGATGATCCTAAAAGAAGCCTTGAGCGCTCTCATTTATACCGATTTGAAATGATCCACAATAGGCCGACCTTGTTTGAGTTTGAATCTCCTTTGGCGCTGACCAGTTTGAAACTTTTATTTTTATTATTAATAATAATATTATTATTAGTGTAGTGTTGAAAAACACTTTTATAATTTTAAAATAATGGTATCACTCCATTCAAGTGGACATGACAACATCCGCCAAGGAGACCCACTCTCCCCCTACCTATTTATTTTGATGTTAGAGGCACTAGGAAAATGCATCACCCAAGCCAACATAGATAACAGATCACTTGGAATAAAAACCACCGAAGATTTTGAGGCTTTCACTCATTTGCAGTTTGCAAATGACACAATACTTCTTTGGGGAAGCAAGCATGAGGGAAGTGCATTCAATCAAGAATATTTTGGACTCCTCGGCAACCTCAGGCCAACAAATCAATGATTAGAAATAGGAGGTATTCTTCAATGTACCTCCAAGATCTCAGCAAAGGATTGCCAAAGTTCTGGGCTTTAGATGTGGTAACCCCCCCTCTCGTTATCTAAGAGTTCCACTATTTGCTGGTTGTAAAGCAGTGCTTTGGAACTCCCTGTTGGATGCATTCAAATCTCAACTGGCTTTGTGGAGAGGAAAATGGTTGAGCTTCACAAAGAGAATTACAATGATAAAATCAATATTGCAGCCCTTCCTATTTACTTCTTCTCTATTTTAAAAGCTCCAAGTGGGATCATAACAACCATTAACAAGATAATGAAAGACTTCATTTGGCAGGCATTGAGGATAAGAAGTTCCCCTTAATCGCTTGGGAAAAAAATTGTTTACCTCAAGAGCAGGGTGGCGTAGGCCTCAAAAAAAATTGCATCTTAAAACATGGCCCTAGGGGGGAGAAATTGTATGGAACATCTATGCAAACAGAAATTCAATCTGAAGCAGATTTATGAGAAAGAAATATTTAAACTCAATGGAGGATGCTAGAATATTCACAACCAAGATTCCACCGATAAGTTCTCACGTTTGGAACTTCATCTTAGAATGCAGACATATCATCATAGACCATCTATCTTGGAAAATTAATAATGGGAAGAAAGCTCTCTTTTGGGATGACTCATGGAATGGCCACCAACCTTTAAGTGGGGAAATTTTGTAGAAATTAGAAACCTCTTGGTTTAGCAATGAGGTTCTAAGGTGTCTGATTATGTATAGCCAGTTCAATTAAATGGTTTTAGACAATACAAATGGAAAACTATTCCTCAAGAAGGATGCTCAAATGAGCAAGTGGACAATCTGATCAGCCTTTTAAATCAAGTCCGGCTGCACATTACAAAACAGGACGACTTTAAATGGATATTTTCCAGTTGAAGAACTTATTCGGTTAAACTCGGCTATAAATCACTTATGACTGACCCTGAGGATCCTACTTGGCCGACTATCAAATGCTAGCACAAGGACTTCTTACCTGAGGCTGCAGCCTTTGCCTGGGCTGCCATCAAAAGGAAAGTACTCTCTGGTGACAGATTACAAAAAATGGGTTTTCTAGGCCCCTTCAGATGTGTCCTTTGTCTCCGGGAAGAAGAAACAAATGAGCATCTCTTCATTAAATGTCCTTACACCGAAAAATGTTGGCATTGGCTGACCAACAAACTGAAAGGACCCTTCTCTTCCCCTGAATCTTTGTTGCAACTGTTCAAGAATTGGTTGACAGGTAAACCAAAATCAATTTTTTCAAGTATTTGGAATTCAAGTCCCTCTCTCCTTGTCTGGACAATTTGGAAGGAAAGAAACAAGAGGATCTTTCAAGGCAAAGTGCGCAGGTGGGAATCTGTTATCTCTCAATTGGAGTAGCAATAACAGAAGTTACAATGAGCTGAGTAGAATCCCAATCAGAAAAGAAAAGATTCTTCTCCTCGTGGGGATAGAGATATGCATACAAAATGGAGCAAATTGAAACTCCCGCCTGTTTAAGGGTTGCCCACTTCAACACTTAATCCCATGGACAGATCAAGGATCAAATGGGTCCCTCCCCCAGAAGGATTGTAGAAAATGAATTGCGACAATGCATCCCAAGGAAATCTAGGGCCCTCATGTGCAAGATGTCTCATTTGAGACTCACATGGTACTTTAATCGAAGACGCCTCAAAGAAGCTTGCCCCGGGGACGAACAAAGTTGCAAAGGCAGAAGCTCTTCATGGCTTATAGCTATTCAAATCATGCCCTCCGAACAAAGTAATCATAGAAAGTGACTCACTGGCAATTGTTCATTGTCCACAGAAGTGACATTCTCAAAATTGGAAAATTCAAAATATTTTAAAAGAAGCATTAATGCTTCTTGACTCCCTTAGGAATTATCTCATCTGACATCTCCCATTGCTATCGAGAGGGCAATCAGATGACAGACTTCCTATCAAATTGTGGCATCGACCAAATGAAGGCTATCATCATTGGCAATCAGCATTCAAAGTGGGATGGGTTGGAATCCGTGTGGCAACTTGAGAGCGAAGCTTGCTCATTAAACACTGGGCATACAACATTCCGCCGGCGGGGTTGGTGCCATTATTTCATTTCATGCTGCCAAGTTTCACTCCATCTACTAGCCTTCATTCTCCCATCATCTCTACAGTCAGTGCATGGCTTTCTTTGCTACCTAGTGAAAATGGAATCAGTGATGCTGGAGTCAAGCATTCGGCAGATGGCCTTTATAGGCGAAATAACACCAGCCAGGGTTCAAAAGGTGTTTTTCTTCCAAGAGGAAGATGTTAAGGAGGCCATTGGGGAAATTCTTGGCAGGAACTTTCTAGAGGATGCCACTCGCCATCGGGTCAACTTAGAAATTTCCTATGTTTGTAAGTAATGTTATCATGATTACCAAGGACAAAGATCTAAAGAAAGCTTTAGGCTGATTCTATATTTGGGAAATGTTTAAAATGGGTTTGGTTCAAGCGTTGAATAAAGCCAATCCCCCTGTACTCTCTTCATTGTCATGCACTAGATATGAATTCCGCAGTCTGGTTTCTATTGTGACCTAATCACACATCGCCCCATTGCAAATGGGGACCCACCTTTTGTTACATCCCCTTCTTCTGAACAATGAAACGTTGGTTATGTTGTTAGTTGTGTATAACTGCTTTCATGTGAATATGAAATTTATTCGTTGGATAATGTGTATAATTATGTGAGAATGATTTTCTTTTATATGCGAATATTTTTCAATTATATGTGAGAATGGATGTATGGATATAATATATATTAATGTTCGTATCAAGCAAATGATTTAACCTCCATTAACTGTTGAAGTGTTTGCAGGATAAATCAATTGACAAGGAAAAAGGGATATCAACAAGGAGAGGTGTGGTTACGAGAATCGAAAAACAACAATATTGTCTATCTAAGTCTAGACAACTATATCATCGTAGCCTTGGTCAAGGCACAAACATATACGTATATATTTCAAGTTGGTAAGAATTATTTCTTATGTATATTAAATAAAATATATTTTTAGCTCACCTCATGAGGAGCGCTTAGTGGTGTGCGAGCTAGAGTCTTGTATGTAACTCCACTCCGCCTGCACGCAAGAAGGAAACGTTCCTTCTTGCATGCGAACGGGGGGAAGGAGGGGGGTGCCTTTATTTGTTGGCGTTCATCCTTTTCATTCTCATTCTTTACTCAATCTTGAAAAACAGCATTCGCACCCTTTTTCCAGAAAGCATTCACAGGATTAGTGAGCTACTCTATGAACATTGATTGCATTCTTTTGAGTGTCCTCGTCACTGCAACTCAGAAATCCAAACCATATAATCCTTGTGCGTGAGCTTCATACCTTTCTTACTCTGTCGAATCAATATCATAGGAGCGGTAGCAAGAACTGATTCGGCAATCAGGATTTGTCTTTGCAGCCGCATATTCCTCAGCTTCGACTTGCAAAAGCTTATTCAGGCAAGACAATGGTTCCTTTCAATATACTATAGTTCATCATGCGATGGATAGAAATGCATTATTTTGGATTGCCATAGCTGATCCTGATTTCAATTCATTTTGTTACTCTGTATTTTCTATTCTGCGATTCATGCACGAATCTCCTGAATTCGTATGTGTCTTTCAATTCCAAATCTTTTGAATCTACAAAAGTATGTCTTTATACCTATATATTTATATCTATATGTATATATATATACTTACATCCACTTATATATTCTCATTGAGAAATTTGACTTTGGTCACTGAGGTAAAGGATACCTTTTTGTCTAAATGTTCTTATGTCGTATCTCTTATGAATCTGTATGTATGTCAAGTGGATTATACATGATTTTCATCCAATCCTGTAACCAAAAAAGAAACATATGAAATAATGTCAATGCTGAGCAAGGGTGAATGCTGACGACACAGTATGTCAGATAATTATTAGAAATCCTTGGCCAAGGTTACGATGCAATATAGGCATCTGTCAGTTATCAAGTACCAGATATACCACTGGTCAGAGTGGTCTTTCCAGTTAGGAGGTACCTTTAGGGAAAAGATCGATCAGGAGGTATAGGTTCTTGACACCAGGCTCAGAGGCATATTATTGTTATTAGATTCCTCGTTAATCACCCTCGTGAAGGGTCAGGTTTCTTCAGTTGAAGAAGCACGGAAGACCAGTTGGCCTTGGTTGGGTGGATAAAGCCCTTCTTGATATTCATTTTTCCAAAATCCAGAGGAGGATCTACAAACAAATCAACAAGAAGCTATTCAAGTTGTACTTTTCTTAATCTCTCTTCCTATCTTAATATTTAAATTTCATTGAAGAAAGTTAGGTAATTTATTCTTGGATATATGTATTCTGTTAGAAAAGATTATTTCAGCTGAAAATAAAAGTTAGTTGTAAATTTGAAGTTTATTGCATTCGATACTATTTTCATAATAGTTAGTTAATCTTTCCACTGAAATTATGTTGTTAGATATAAATTTATAATCTATTAAAATAAGAGTGGGTGTTTCATATGGTATCAGAGCTACCAGGTTCCACACTGAACCTTGGAGCTCACCAAGCTTAGAACATTGAAAACAGTTATTGATGTTTTCTTCGGGATGTTATTGATAAGAAAAATACCCCGGAAAAGGATCCGTGACCCTGTATCTATTCGACTATGGAAGATCAGACTTTGTTATGATTATTCAAGTTGTTCTCCTCCAACAGATTCGGAAACAATAGTCAAAGCTCTGAAAAGACTTCGGAAGGAGAGAAGAAAATGGACAGTCTCTGGAAAAGAGAAGGTGAAGTCTGCCATAATTGCAGACATAAACAAGACCAAATCTAAAGACCACACTAAACTAGAAACATCTGAAGGAGATCGAGTTCTGACTCCTGGATATAGACTTATGCCATTTTCAGAATTTAGTGATCAAGAGGAACCTATCACTGATAATGAAAAAGATTCATAAACTAATCACAAAAAGTGATGACCATTTTTGTATTGAATTGCAATAAATCTATCACAAGAAGTGATAGAAATTTTGTAATTATTAATGAATCTATCACAAGGAGTGATAGTCTTTTTCTTCAAATAAATTAAAATTTTTGTGAGCTATTTGAATTTGACTTGAGTTTTTAAAAAAAAATTATGCAAAAAGGAAGACTCCTTAATTCATTGTGAAAACTACTAAATGACAACAAACAATAACCAAAAACTAATTAAAACTCTTAATTTCTTCAGGAACTTCATTGGAATGGAAAATTCCGGAAATGAGTTCAGAGAAGATCAGGACAATAGCTCCATGGATAAAATAGATCAGATATTGAGTATGATGAAAGCAACTCAGGCTAGATTAGCCCACCTAGAGAAAAAGGTAGAAGGGCAATCTGAAGCTAGAGATGAGAGGTCTGAAAATCAAAGTGACCAGCATGAAGATAACTCAAAAACATTAAGTATAGGATACAAGAGAAATAGATTGGCCGATGAGTTAGCCAAAGATATGAAAAAGATAAAACCTCCTAAGTTCGAAGGCTCTACTTCGGGAGATGCCACGGAGGCATGGCTGACAGAAATGGAAAAGTATTTTGAGCTTCGAGATTATTCGGATAACTCTAAAGTAGCATGGGCAGCCTACCAGTTGGCAGGAGAAGCTGCCACATGGTGGGAAAACAAAAGCGCTGAAATGGGATTGGCAGTGGCTGATGTGTCATGGGATCAATTTGTGAGGATATTCCGCCAAAGATGGCTTCCACAGTTATTTTATGATCAAAAACTGTTAGATTTTGAAAACCTCAGGCAGGGACCCCTAACTGTCAATGAGTACTGGGAGAAATATAACTGTTTACTCAAATATGTTCCACAATACCAACAGGATGAAAACTTTCGAGTACGAAAGTTCATAATGGGTCTAAACAATCATATTGGAGGACCAGTAGATGTTTTGGCGCCTCGGACTATGGATGAGGCTTACGAGAAAGCTGTTCGGCAAGAACAAAGATTGAAGAAAGATGATTCCTTCAGGGACAGGAAGCATAACAAAGGCAAGTGGGAGCAGTCACAGCAAAATTTCAAAAAGAAGGGGTACAAGAATAATCAGATTAAAAAGAATAATTACAACCCCCGGAAAGATAAAAACCACACGAGTAAAAGTACTAAAAAGAAGGGACAAAGCATTCCCAGAATAGGAAGAGGAAAATGGGAATTGAAGATAAGGAAGAGACCTTGCTGAAAAATACCCTTATTTTCGAGAATATCAAGATGTATTTCCCAAGGAACTACCTGGGTTACCACCTAGAAGAATATTTGATTTTGCCATTGATCTAGTACCAGGGGCTGAACCTGTTTCATAAGTACCTTACAGTATGACCACCTTAGAGTTGGTGGAGCTAAAGGCACAATTACAGGAATTACTGAATAAGGGTTTGATACGATCGAGTGTTTCACCATGGGGTGCCCCAGTGATTTTTGTTAAAAAGAAGGATGGGACTCTTCGTTTATCTATAGATTACCGAATGCTAAATAAGCTCACCATCAAAAACAAATATCCCTTACCTCGAATAGATGATCTTTTTGATCAAATGAAAGGGGTTGCAGTATTCTCAAAAATAGTTGAGGTCAGGATATCATCAGCTCAGGTTAAAAGAGGAAGACATTCATAAGATGGCATTCAGAACTAGATATGGACACTATGAGTTTACAATTCTACCATTTGGACTCACCAATGCCCCAGCCACATTCATGAATTTAATGAACAGTGTTTTCAGAGATTGCCTGGATAAGTTTGTATTGGTATTCTTAGATGACATTCTTATCTACTCCAAAAACGAGGAAGAGCACCTTCAACACCTTCAAATAGTTCTTCAACAGTTAAGGGAACATAAACTATATGGAAAATTGTCAAAATGTACCTTCTTCCAGAAAGAGATACAATATTTGGAGCATATAATATCAGCTAAAGGAATTGTAGTGGATCCTGCTAAGATAAAAGCTATAGTGGATTGGCCAGTACCGAAAAATGTTCCTGAGGTTAGAAGTTTCATGGGATTAGCTGGGTATTACAGAAGGTTTGTCAAAGATATAACGGCAATGGTGTCAATCAACACTGATTTTAGAACACAAGTGATTCAGAAATTAAATGAAGATGAATATTATTTGCAAGTTCGAGAAGCTCTTCAGTCAAATCCACAAGAGCCTAAATATGAAGGTTTTCACATTGAAACAGATGGGCTTTTGAGATATAAAGGTAGGATGTATATTCCAAAATCTTCTGAGTTAAGGAAAACAATATGGAAAGTACATACCGCACCATATTCAGGACACCCAAGAGTAACCAAGATGATGGCCGACATCAAACCGTTATATTTTTGGAAAGGAATGAAAAAGAACGCGGCAAGATTAGTGGCAGGATGTTTCAAATGTCAAAAGGTCAAGGTAGAACATCAGCATCCAGAAGGATTACTTCAGCGTCATAGTGTACCTGATTGGAAATGGCAAATTATTAGTATGGATTTTGTACAAGGTTTACCTATGACTTGGAACAGGCATAATGCCATATTGGTGGTAGTGGACAAACTCACCAAAGTGGCACATTTCATACCAGGAAATTTGACAGATGGGTCACCAGTGACCGCATGAAAATTTGTACAGGAAAATTTTTGTCTCCATGGAATACCAAAAAAGATCATATCAGATAGAGATGCCAGGATGACATCCAGATTTTGGCAGACCTTATTTTCAGCCTTGGGGACTCAGTTAAATATTAGTACAGCTTATCATCCCGAGACAGATGGTCAAACGGAAAGGGTAAATCAAATTTTAGATCTACTTAGAATGTACTGTATGGATCAACAATACAGGTGGGAGGAATATTTACCCTTGGTAGAATTTGCTTATAACAACTCATATCAGTCAGCAATAAAAATGGCACCTTTTGAAGCACTGTATGGCAAGAAATGTAGAACCCCTATAAGTTGGAACAGGTGGGAAGACAGGATCATTCTAGGACCTAAAATGCTTCAAGAAATGGAAGAGCAGGTAAGAATAATCAGGCAGAGATTGAAAGAGGCCAATGACCGGCAAAAGAGTTATGCTGATGCAAAACGTATTCCCAGACAGTTTGTAGGAGAAAAAGTTCTTTTGCGGGTAAAACCACAGAAAAGCTCTATAAAATTTGGGAAAGCCTCTAAGTTAGCCCCAAGATATGTGGGACCTTTTGAAGTTCTAGAAATTATCAATCCTGTGGCATACAGAATTGCTCTACCCCCGACTCTCGCCAGAATTCACAATGTATTTCATGTTTCCTATCTCAAGAAATATTATGCAAACTCTGAACATATGATGGATTGGAAATCATTGCAGGTATGGGACCCTGGGGTGATCACAATAGAGCCACTCCGAGTACTCGAGATACGTAAGCTGCACTTATGTAATTGCGAGGTGGTACAATGTAAGGTCCAGTGGGACCAATATTCAGAAGAGAATGCCACCTAGGAAGATTATGATGAGATTCATCAAAAGTTTTCTTATTTATTCCCAAACAATTAAGACGTATATGAGACTATGTTGTTAAATTTTGATAAATATTGATAAATAATCATCAAGGACAAAGATTATTAAGGGGAAGAAAATGTTACATCCCCTTCTTCTGAACAATGAAACGTTGGTTATGTTGTTAGTTGTGTATAACTACTTTCATGTGAATACAAAATTTATTCATTGGATAATGTGTATAATTATGTGAGAATGATTTTCTTTTATATGCGAATATTTTTCAATTATATGTGAGAATGGATGTATGGATATAATATATATTAATGTTCGTATCAAGCAAATGATTTAAAATCCATTAATTGAAGTGTTTGCAAGATAAATCAATCGACAAGGAAAAAGGGATATCAACAGGGAGAGGTGTGGTTACGAGAATCGAAAAACAACAATATTGCCTAAGTCTAAGTCTAGACAACTATATCATCGTAGCCTTGGCCAAGGCACATACATATACGTATATATTTCAAGTTGGTAAGAATTATTTCCTTATGTATATTAAATAAAATATATTTTTAGCTCACCTCATGAGGAGTGCTTAGTGGTGTGCGAGCTGGAGTCTTGTATGTAACTCCTCCACTCCGCCCGCACGCAAGAAGGAAACGTTCCTTCTTGCATGTAGATGGGGGGAAGGAGGGGGATGCCTTTATTTGTTGGCGTTCATCCTTTTCATTCTCATTCTTTACTCAATCTTGAAAAGCAGCATTCGCACCCTTTTTCCAGAAAGCATTTGCAGGATTAGTGAGCTACTCTATGAACATTGATTGCATTCTTTTGAGTGTCCTCGTCATTGCAACTCAAAAATCCGAACCATATAATCCTTGTGCGTGAACTTCATACCTTTCTTACTCTGTTGAATCAATATCATAGGAGCGGTAGCAGGAACCGGTCCGGCAATCAGGATTTGTCTTTGCAGTCGCATATTCCTCAGCTTCGACTTGCAAAAGCTTATTCAGGCAAGACAATGGTTCCTTTCAATATACTATAGTTCATCATCCAATGGATAGAAATGCATTATTTTGGATAGTCGTAGCTGATCCTGATTTCAATTCAGTCTGTTACTCTGTATTTTCTATTCTGCGATTCATGCACGAATCTCCTGAATTCATATGTGTCTTTCAATTCCAAATCTTTTGAATCTGCAGAAGTATTTGTCTTTATACCTATATATTTATATCTATATGTATATATATATAATATATATATATACTTACATCCACTTATATATTCTCATTGAGAAATTTGACTTTGGTCACTGAGGTAAAGGATACCTTTCTGTCTAAATGTTCTTATGCCGTATCTCTTATGAATCTGTAAGTATTTCAAGTAGATTATACATGATTTTCATCCAATCCTGTAACCAAAAAAGAAACATATGAAATAATGTCAATGTCGAGCAAGGGTGAATGCTGACGACACAGTAGTGTCAGATAATTATTAGAAATCCTTGGCCAAGGTTACAATGCAATATAGGCATCTGTCAGCTATCAAGTACCAGATATACCACTGGTCAGAGTGATCTTTCCAGCTAGGAGGTACCTTTAGGGAAAAGATCGATCAGGAGGTATAGGTTCTTGACAGCAGGCTCAGAGGCATATTGTTGTTATTAGATTCCTTGCTAATCACCCTCGTGAAGGGTCGGGTTTCTTCAGTTGAACAAGCACGGGAGACCAGTTGGTCTTGGTGGGGTGGATAAAGCCCTTGTTGATATTCTTTTTTCCAAAATCCAGAGGAGGATCTACAAACAAATCAGCAGGCAGCGATTCAAGTTGTACTTTTCTTAATCTCTCTTCCTATCTTAATAATTGAATTTCATTGAAGAAAGTTAGTTAATTTATTCTTGGATATATGTATTCTGTTAGAAAAGATTATTTCATCTGAAAATGAAAGTTAGTTGTAAATTTGAAGTTGATTGCATTCGATACTATTTTCATTATGGTTAGTTAATCTTTCTGCTAAAATTGTATTGTTAGATATAAGTTTATA
Source organism: Cunninghamia lanceolata (assembly GCA_027924645.1). NCBI lineage: Eukaryota > Viridiplantae > Streptophyta > Pinopsida > Cupressales > Cupressaceae > Cunninghamia > Cunninghamia lanceolata. The sequence goes on along the minus strand of BSBN01000847.1, from coordinate 1,935,755 downwards.
ATATGTTAAATAAGAGTGGGTGTTTCACCTTTTTTCGTAACTTTGAGCTTGTAGAATCCTTAGGAGGTGTTGTCAAACCTTGCCTCTTCCACGAAATGAAGAATGAGCCTCTCCGGAGCGGCGTGAAATCAATCAAGTGAGAAATTAGGAAGGTCATCCATCAAACAAGGTGCAATTGAGAATATTTAAGCATGTCCCTGAGATACTGAAAATGGACTAAGTCTGAGTTCCTGAAGTCTAATGTCCTGAAATCCTAAGAACTGACTAAGTCTGAAATCTGGTGGATCCTCAAAAATCTAGAATCTGCATGTAAAATCTCATGAATTTCCTATACTTTAAATATTTTGAAATATACTTTCAGGATGTTTGAGATAGGTATACTTAAATATATTTTGAAATATACTTGATTTCGGGCACTGAAAAGTGGCTATGGAAAATTTCCTTTGCACTAGTGGAATCAACCCAACTTGAAGAAATTTCCTCTGCACTAGTCAAATGCGCTCCTCTTGTAGGAAAATTTCCTTAGCACCTGGCATGTACACCCTAAGTGAAAATTTCTCCAACACTTGAGAAATGCGCCCTCCTCTTGGAAATTTCTTCTAACCCTGTCATATGCGCTCTCCTCTTGGAAATTTCTTCTGACCCTGGGATATGCGCTCCAAGTCAGGAAATTTTCCTTAACCTTTGGCATATGCACTCATCACATGGAGTTTCTCAAGCAAGTGTCAAATGCGCTCATCACATGGAGTTTCTCAAGCAAGTGACAAATGCGCTCAGCCTTGGTAAGATTTCTCCACACATAGCTAAATGGTCTCCATAACTTAGAAGATTTCTCCAACTCCTATCATATGCGCCCACCTCAAGGAAATGCTTCATCCACTGTCTTATGTGCTCCAACACAAGAAGTTTCTTTCACAACCTCCTAATGCGCTCCACCTTTTGGAAAATTTCCTTTACCTCCCACAAATGCGCCTAGACATGCTGCAGGTCGGCCTAGGCAAAATCAGAAAACTTTTAAATAAAAACAAAAAAAGGGGGCTCCCAAAGGAGACCAACCAACCTGAAGTAGCGCTTGGCATTGATATAAAGGGCAAATCATAGAACACTTTAAATGCACCATTTCAAAACAAATAAATCAGGCGGAATACAGCAGACCTAAGGCGAATTGCAGCAGAAAACAAAAGTTGCACCAAAATCTCTCAAGTTTGGAGGTGAAATTTCATCGCATAAGGCTGCAAGTATTGTTCCAAATTACCTTCTCTTTATTTTTCGAGTCAAATGTTAAGAGAAATTCTTGCAAATTAAGGTGAAAGATAGAGTGCATGAATGCATTGTGTTTTTTTGCTAATTTCCCAAATGCACTAGGGTATAGGAGGCTATCATGACATGTACCTTTTATTTAAGAAAAAATTACTATTTGATTGTCTAACTTGAGGTGTTTTCACTTGCTAGGTGGATGTCACTTCAAGGAAGAAGAATGACAAAAGCTTGCACCGAAAACATTCAGAGTGTGGAAGAAGTGTGGCTCGAGGTCAACAAGGCACGGAGGAATCCAACACCAAGGTCATCCTTGGAGGAAGTCCATTGCACGACACCACTCCATCATCCAGAAGCTCACATCCACGAATTCAAGAGTCAAGTTCCACGTTCAAGCTCCAGAGCCATCCACTTCAATCATGAAGTCTACTCCAACAATTCACACCCAAGGTCTACTTCCTGCACAAGAACAAGCACAAGAGCATCATGAGATGAGAAAATGAGCAAGTATATCAAAAGTCATGAATTACATGAAGACAACATCAAGAAATTCCCAAGTTTTCAAGTTTGAAAGATGCCAAGTTCCAAAGGTGAAAATCCTAGTTCAAACACTAGTCCACAAAGGATGACATAATTTGGGAAATATTCCGAGCAATATGAACGCAAAGAAGATCAAACCGGTTGGCTCAATGCTGAGGTGGCATATACACGTCACTAGTCCAATTATACTCTGCCACATCTTTCGTCCAAGTTCAATACATGTACATCAAGAAGGGGCCAAGGAGGACGTCCAAGTGGAAGATACTCCAAAGATTCCATTTCAAGTCTATCACATTGGGAAACATGCCTTCATTGCCTCTTTTTGGGCGGTTATGTATTGTTGTCTTCATCTGGGCCGTTGATTTGCAAATCAATCCTAGCCGTTCATGTAATTTCAGAACCTATATAAGGCCCATTTCTCTCATTTGTAAGGGTTCAGATGGTTAGAAGTTGTTATCCCTCGCAAGAGTAGGAGTTAATAGGAGTAGATTAGAGGAGACTCTTCGAAATCATTGAAGAGACACATGAAATTGTTGTAATCATACACTTCAAAATTAACACAAGCTCATTGTTGGTTTGCATGGTGATCTTGTGGTTTTGGAATGTTAGCATGATTTTTAATTTCTTGGATGTGATGGAGAAATGTTTCCAAGTAGTTTAGAAATAGATTAGAAGTTCATTGATGTAATGATTATATGCAAAGATATTTGATGAATTCCTCTTGGTTCATACTTTTTGTGGATTGTCGAAGGCAACTCACTTTGCAAAGTTAGCTTGAACCTCCATTTGCTTTAGTTCGATTGTGAATACTCGTTCAAGTTGCACCAGCTGTGGGTGTTTGGATGTGTATTTGCAATATGAAAATCATTGGTTTACCTTAGAAGATTGCACCTGCTTTGTGTAGTTGTTGGTTCTCATGGCGAAGCGGAGTCAGGTTTCGTGAGGAGTTTGTCGATCGTAGCATGGTTCATTATATCATTGTCCTTAGAGTAGATTTCCTCCCAACCCTTGCCTTTTTCATTTTCTTTTATAGTTGGTTTGAGTGAGTTCCATTTCATAAGGAGGAAATAACATATTTAGAGTGGAATAAGGAGTAAATTCAGCGTAAGTCCCTTTGTGATTACCAGCAAATCACATCAACTCCTGAGTCTATCCATTGCAAGTCAAGACCTGACATATCATGAACCTTGGAGTTGTCTCATCGGATCGCATTGTTTAGCCTTTGAGAGACTTTGTTCAAGAGAGGATAGAATACTTGGTATTTTATTCTGAGTTTGCATGTGCATAAAAAACACATCAACAATTTCAATTCAGACAGTTAGAGCCATTGAATCTTGTATGGAAGTTATTATCAAGGAGTTGGCCTCCATTCAGCATTTTCTTCAAGACGGGTGCTCGTTGGAAGGGTACCATCCAGCTGTGGAGGTGGCAGAATTATCCAGGCCAGAGAAGTCCTCTCCTCTCTAGGAACAGTTCAACATGGCCAAGGCAGAGAAGGCCATAAAATTCCTCATTCGATGTGTTGCCTTAGTCAAGCATGAAGAGGGATCCTTCGGTCCTGAGTTGGGCATCTAATATCATCCTGGTCTGGTTTCTTGGTGGCATCTTGTGCTCGTATGTTAGCTCTTTTTGTTTTGTTTTGTCGATAAATGGCATACTGTTATGATGTCTTCTACTTGATGTAGGTATGTAGGACCTCTCTTGTCAAGTAAGTTTGTTTGTCTCTGCGGGAGCGATTGTGTAACAGCATGGTATAAAGCTGATAAATTGTAGGATTGTTGTCTCTTGGGGTCTCAGATATCCATGGTGATCCGGGAATTCTGTCAAAATTTTGTATAAGACCTGGTCTATATCAAACTACAAATGTATCTATTTCTGCTATCTTAATACAAAGGGAGAGTGCCCTAACCCTCACTTTAATTATCAAAAAAAAAAAGTTTCGTCTTTGTTTATAGCATATTTCTGTCATTTCTCTTTAATTGTCCTGTAAGATAAGAAGGGAACACCCTCCCAAGCCTGGCAGAGCTTAAAGTGTAGAGGAATTGTACCTGCTCCTGTCAATTGGCCCAAACTAGCTGCAATTTAATTATGACTCATACCTGATTGTCCAACCCAACCTTGTTCCTCAGGGTTTGTCTTAAGGTGTGTCCTCTAGAATTGCAAGTTACAGTTTGGAGCACCAACAGTTGGCTCTACAAAATTTCGGATATTATATTTGCTAGACTATGTAAAATAGCACTGTCCTTTCATAGTTTCTATTAGCTGTCTTACCAGCAGATCAGAGGCGTGTTAGGCAATAATATTAACTATCAGCAAGAGTACATTTAATCTCATACCAGAGATAATCAATTATACACTCTGAAGTGATTCAAGGTAGATCTAATTATCATTAACTGAATAGTATCAACAAATGAATATCTTGAATGTTGTTGACTTGATCTTAAAGTGTCCTCTTTTCTGCCTTATGAATTCAATCGTATTTGTTGGTTTTTATGTGAATGTTGTTTGTTACCATTTCCTACAAAGAACTGCAATAGTCAAGGCAGAATTATTTATGGGTGACTATTGATTTAATTATTTAGATAACAGAACAAGTTTGAAATTTCAACATAGGTGTGTGGCTCATAAATATCAAAGGCTGTAGACAAAAAATCACAACCAAAACTGTGAAAAACATCAATCTTCATGCCTGAGATAGCCCTTCTATTCCTCATAATTTCGATTTGACAAGGGTGTCGGTGACTTGGTGGTTGAATGGGACTGTCTCAGAGAGAGAGAGAGAGAGAGAGATGTGAAACATACATTATATTTATCTTCATGTTATTTCTAATTCAACCTTTCCAGAGGTATATAATATTTTCAAGGAATTAAAAGAAATACAGTAAGATAAACTGACCTGCATCATCTCTTCCACTTCTTCCTTTGATGGTGGATCATTATGAGGGCCAGGAAAATGTTTGTTGATGTCACTGTTTGAATTAGTACCAACAAGCAATCACAAGCCCATCAAGAACAAATGATAATTTTAAAAAGAAACAGCTTTTGATTTGGGAAGCATCGAAAATAAATTGATACTGAAAAGAGTAACAGACAAATATAATGGAATTATACGGATCTGTTTTTTTCTTTTTACATTAGTTATGCTATCCCAATAGAAAGTTTTAGATCAATATAGCACACATCCCTCACTTCACCGAGATGAGTAATCAGCTAGCTTTTCAGATAGGATAAAAGGGTCCTACTTGAACACCAACAGAACAGCAATATAAAGTTGTTCTGCACTTATATAGTCATTTTCCTTGTCAGCAAAACGGTCAAAAACACGATCCGTGATCTTCCTGAGTTGTCGCCGCCGAAACTCCTTCCCTGCAATTTATGAATTTAGTTTTGACAAAATACAAAAAAAAAAGCGCATACAATCTATTCTCTAAGAATTCAGAATAGGACCTAACTCCATTGATTTAAGCAAGGAAGGCTCAGGATTCAAATGCTAACCAACACTTATTAAGACAGCTGAGTTCAAAGATCAGTTGAGAAGAAATAAAGGAGGAGTAAAACAATATTGATGTCCGCAAATAACCAAAATAGGTCAATAGGAATGTAAAATTACAGCTAGCTTATCATAGACGAAAGGATAGTTCAATCCAATTCTGAACAGCTAGCTACAAAAGAAAAAGCAGAAGTAGAAAATGTTTACCCACACCATGTGTGAATGTGCTAAGATAGCTAGCATCAGTCATGCTACCAATTTGAAGAAATCCTCCACCAGGTTAAGACTCATCTTTTGGCAGAAGGTCAAGCAATGTGAGTGAGGGAATTGCATTTAATCCCAGGAAGAATCCCCCTAACCTTGCAATTCAAGGGCACTCGAATTTCAAAAGCATGCAGGTTATGGGATAACTGAGTATCGTTCAAGGCCTTCCTATTATTTCTCCCCCCAAGGGTGTCTGAAGCGTGTGTTATAAAGGAATATTACCAGGAAAAGCTCGCGGAAAGAAGGATGTGGCATGCTAAGAGACATCTGGAGCTGGTTCATTCCAATTTGTGATATAGGAACCAGCAAGCAGGTTTGAGCATTGGAGAAGTAGAATCGCAGACACAGAAATCTTGTATTGGGTTCATTTCAATTTAAGGATAAACACCCATTTAATAACAAGCTCTGATATAGACATCCCAGAGGATCCCAACCCTGACAAATCCCAAGATCTTCCATGGCTAGACCTTGAATTGGTTTATAAACTTCAGACCCACATGTGCATGTAATGCTTTTAGAGTAGAGTGCATAGATAAAAGACAATAAAAAGGAAACCCAAATGAAAAAAGGCGGTACCTACTTTGGAGTTTATCTCCTAGATTCGTCCAAACTTGGCCCATAATTAAATTAGAAGCAGATGCTTCTCCCTCTGTACTGATCAAGCTCTGACAGAATTGAAACAGCCCTTCAAAGAAAATACAAAGAAACAAAAGTCAAACTCTAATTGCCAGATTTTCAAGCCTTCTCTGCAACTTGCTCAATTTTAATTGGAGGAAGATCATAAAAACATCAATGGTTCAAATTCATTGAAGTAGATTTGGATTATCGATATGTATGACAGAGACCGCAGGATATTTTTCTCCTTACCTCTCTAAGAATGTCACCCCACTCCAAAAATAAAGCAAATTGGCTAGTGAAACCGCAATGACTACGAAGAGCACGGTTGAGCAGTTCAGGGGGTATACGTGTGGGAATCTCGGTGGGTCCCTCTACATCCACGGTGTATCTTTCTGGGTGCTTCCCTCTTTTGGGCTACCGTACAATTATGGAATCCCTTTGCTTTCATGTTAAATGCCCCCTCTTTTGGGCTTCTCTACATTGGCGGGGGACTACGTTCGTATTCAGCCACACCATGTGCTATCTGTAGCATTCCCGAGATATCCATAGTTGTATCATTAATGCATGAGTGAAATCCAACATAAATTGTATTAGGTCGATGCAAATGACTAGGCCCACCGGTGGGCACTGAAATTTAGGAAGTAGAGAGGAAAAGAATGATCTATATGCAATTTAGCATGGCCACAAACTATATTATTAGCACTTGCATTCATACGAGGTTCAAGGAATATGGTAAGAACAATCGACGAGTTTAGAAAATTTTCCAGCGTGAATTTTTTTACGGAGTGACACAATTCTGAGCACTATAATGCTCACATATAAAAGTCTATTGGCTAATTAGCACTTGCACTTGCACGCCCACGGTAAGGAGGGGCAATGGGTATGTCTATAGTTAATCACTTCTGTAGTAAAATGTTAAGAGAGTATAAATGGAGGGATGTGGTAGAAGACATAGTATTTTATTTACAAATTTCATGTACATAAAGTAACATATGAAATTTAAGAAGTAAAGACTAAAAGAATGAGTTGTATGCAATTTAGCATGGCCACAAACTATATTACTAGCACTTGCACTTACACGTGCACAGTAAGGAGGGGCAATGAGTATGTCTATAGATGATCAGTTTTGTAGTAAAATGTCAGAGAGTATAAATGGAGGGATGTAGTAGAAGACATAGTATTGTATTTACAAATTCCATGTACATAAAGTAACATTTGAAATTTAAGGAGTAGAGAGTAACAGAATGAGCTATATGCAATTTAGCATGGCCACAAACTATATTAGTAGCACTCGCACTTGCATGTGCACGGTAAGGAGGGGCAATGGGTATGTCTATAGTTGATCACTTTTGTAGTAAAATGTTAGAGAGTATAAATAGAGGGATGTAGTAGAAGACATAGTATTTTATTTATGAATTTCATGTACATAAAGTAACATTTGAAATTTAAGGAGTAGAGAGTAAAAGAGTGAGCTATATGCAATTTACCATGGCCACAAACTATATTACTAGCACTTGCACTTGCACGTGCACGGTAAGGAGGGGCAATGAGTATGTCTATAGTTGATCACTTTTGTAGGTAAAATGTAAAAGAGTATAAATGGAGGGATGTAGTAGAAGACATAGTATTTTATTTACGAATTTCATGTACATAAAGTAACATTTGAAATTTAAGAAGTAAAGAGTAAAAGAATGAGCTATATGCAATTTAGCATGGCCACAAACTATATTACTAGCACTCACACTTGCATGTGCACGGTAAGGAGGGGCAATGGGTATGTCTATAGTTGATCATTTTTGTAGTAAAATGTTAAAGAGTATAAATGGAGGGATGTAGTAGAAGACATTATATTTTATTTATGAATTTCATGTACATAAAGTAACATTTGAAATTTAAGGAGTAGAGAGTAAAAGAATGAGCTATATGCAATTTAGCATGGCTACAAACTATATTACTAGCACTTGCATATGCATGGTAAGGAGGGGTAATGAGTATGTCTATAGTTGATCACTTTTGTAGTAAAATGTCAAAGAGTATAAATGGAGGGATGTAGTAGAAGACATAGTGTTTTATTGACAAATTTCATGTACATAAAGTAACATCTGAAATTTAAGGAGTAAAGAGTAAAAGGATGAATTTATGAAATTTAGCATGGCCACAAACTATAATACTAACACTTTCACTTGCATGTGCACTATAAGGAGGGGCAATGGGTATGTCTATATTTGATCATTTTTTAGTAAAATGTTAGAGATTATAAATGGAGGGATGTAGTAGAAGACATAGGATTTATTTATGAATTTCATGTACATAAAGCAACATCTAAAATTAAGTGTGTTGGCATTGCGATCATTTTATGTTGTGATCAAATGTGCAAATAACAATACAAATAGATGCATTCGATGTACAATATATTTGTATTATACATTTATTTATAATTCTTTGATGGATTATTTTGTTAGACCTTTAGTTTTGTTTGACTTTGACCACCATTTACCTTTATTACTTTCAATTGAGCTTGACTTTTTGGTAGATGAGTCTAGCATGTTCTACTTATTTTGGAATTCTTTGTGTTTTTATGCATTAGGAGAATGTTATTCAACTAAAATCATAAATCTATAGTTACTTTTATTGTAAATTTATACAATGTAAACAATAAGAAGGTAGTGTATCTTAAGTAATTTGAATAAGTAAAGAAAATATGGTTTGGATAAGGAGAACAAATTTCTGTGTGTTCGGTTACTATTGGCAAGTACCCACCATACATCACAAGGGTTTCAATGAATTAGTTAAGATGGACGTTTACTAAGTCATATATTATGAAGAGGAGAGTGAAAAGAATAAACTAAAAGGGTATTTGGAAGAGGTTGGATTGAAATTTGCATATCTCAATTTGTTATAATGAGAGTAATTCTAGGCAAGCTTCTTTTTTTCTAATAATTATGAATGGATTATTTGGCATTCTAAAGTAGTGATCAAGGGAGAATGTTGGTTCTATGTGAAGGCCATTTATTGATTTAACTCTATATAGAGCCTTAAATGTTAAGCCTTGTCTTTATGTTTTACCAATATCAATTGTAGCTTTATTTAGTGTTGAGCCTTGGGATTTATGTATAGTAATTGCTCATGCCATGAATAGTGGTATTTGTGTATGGTTATTAGTGATATATGCATTATAGGCATAGTTTTTGGGTTGGTTTGGTTCCATGGTGGACCATTGTAGTTATCAATTTGTACTATGACATACAAAGGTAAATTTGGTTGTTTAGAGCCAAATTTGTAAGCAATATATATGACCTCTTTGAGAGATCCATTTACAAGACTTGCTTGAGTCCATAAGTTTGTTGTTAAAGCATGATTCGTAGGCCTCTACATAGTAGGATTTCCTATGGAAGTTGGTTTTCATTAGCATGAGTGTTTGATTTTCTTTGTGTGTTTACTGCAATACTCAGTGCAACTGGAAGATTTAGTAGTTTGAGCATTTTTCTATTGTGTAGTGGCACTTGATCACTTGTAGCAAAAAGGTGCACCGAGTTGTCAAATTCTTCGTGTTCAATTGTTGATAGTAATTTGTTTATGCAATACATTAATAGTTCCCAATCATATTGCATCAAATTTGCATTGCATATGTTTTGCATGTTTCGCGAAAGTCTGTTTGAGTTGGAGTGTCACCTTATTGATGAAATGTTGTTTGTAGTGTAACATCTATAGTAAATTATTGCCACAGCATTTTGGCATTTGAGTGTGATGCATAGATAAGTTTGTCCATAACAAGTGGTAGTTGGGTAAGGTCACCTATAAGAATTATCAAATGCCATTGAAGTAGATTTGTTGTTGGTGGGGAAATGCCTCACATAGTCTATAATCTATCTTTAGTAGTAGCTTTGGTACTATGAAGCTTATCCCATCAATGAGGATGTATTTTATGTGTTTCATGTCTTCTTGAAATGTTGTCAGTGATTGTCCTTGGAGTGGTTGCATTTATTTTATCAGAATTTTGAGGGTCAAATGTATAGTTGAGGCATGTATATTAAATGGAGTAATTTTTATAGGGGTGAGAGCAAGGAGTGGGTTTGGTTTGTGTGATAGTGTATTATGAAGCATATTTCTTATGCAAGAAATCAAGTGGTATTTTCCAATTCTTATAGTTTCTTGAACGATTATATTCAAGGATTACTTTAGGGAATGATCATTACAGTGGTACTTTGGGGTATTTAACTTTAAGGGGGAGTGGTCAACTTGTTGAAACATTTTTTTTTGTGTTTATGAATTGAAGTACAATGTCATGTAAATGTCGATGTGCACTATGTTTGTCCCATTCACACATTTGTTGTCAAAATCATGTCTACCAAGTATTTGTGGTTCATTTAGATGCACATTGTTAGTAAGACCCATTTGTGATAATAATTCCCATTTATTCATCTGTTGTATGTTTTGTGTCTATCTCATTATCAATATCTTCTTCCTCTTAATGGTTAACTTCTATTTTAATTATGAAATCAATATATCATACATGGTACTTTTTTCGCATTCACGTGGTTCTAATATATGATTATTTCATCTATGTTAAGACCTATATTTATGTGTATGTCATGCAAATGCTTGTATAGAAGTAGCTCACTCCAACAAAATGTTACAAAATGTTCTAAATCTTGTTTTGGAATGGTGTAGAATTTAGGAAATACATTCACAATTGTTTTTTCTCACCTCTCTTTCCACTTGCTTCCTTTGTGATATTAGAGGGATTGTGTAGATTCAAAGCATTATTATTTCTAGTTATGGAGAATGTTGCATATATGAATGTAGGTAGGAAGACTATAAATTATTTGCATTTACAGTTCTTGTTATTTGATGAAATACTTTCGACCAACATTTAATGACATAAAAGATTAGTTGCAAATAACAAGAGGTAATTTTTGGAGCATATGGCATGTTTCTTGTGCTCTTGAATCACATTCTACAAAAATCTTTGTCATGATATGCTATCAAATCTTGGTCTTTGAATCTTTGATTTGTACATGTTCTTGTTAACATATTAACACAACTCTTTGATTTTCTTTCTACCGTAGATGCATACTTGGCAATATATTTGAGAACAAGTGTTCATGAAATGATAGGTTGGTAGTCTATATTAGCTCTTCATATTGAAATCATTGTTGAGTTGTGTATGTTTAATCTATCATCATTTCTTGCAAATTCATATTTTTTGCTAGCATCATCTAATGATAAGGTAGAATTAATTTGTTCTTTCCATATAGATTTGTATCTACATTCTATATTTTTACTTTTCTTATGTAGACATGTTCCCTCACTACATTTTGTGTGCCATTGTACATGGTTAATTATCTCTTCATAATCATCAAAGGTATTTTTAGAAAAGATCATAGTTGTGTCTAGTAAGCATGGGTCATCAAGTGGAGATCGATGTCTTGTGATATTTCTTTCAAATGGAATGTGAGGGTTCCAAGCAATGACATTTATGTCAAAGAATGTTCTTTCTCTCCCCACTTTTGTACTATTTTCCCAATCAAGTTTGTCCATGTTTGGTGCTTTCTCAAGCCAAAGGAATCCATGTACATGTGTAGACCTAGATGTTGTCATTTGTATCTATACCAATAATCTTTTGCAAAGAGGAGTTTCTCGATGACCTCTTCATGAAATATTGCGAACCATTGATGTAGATATAGGGATGTGATAAATGGGTCATTGATTATGTTATCTAGGTGGTTTTTATTTGTTTGCATTGTAGGTGTTATGTCAATTGAGAATAATTATGTAAATATAACCATTTTGTATATGAAACACTTAATGTGAAGAATAGAGTGGGTGATCCTATTTGGTTGATCATATTTGATAGCTCACCATGGTACTTGTTCCAATACGACATTGTTCCTTGTAAAGAAGATTCAAAATGCATTAATTGCTTTGTCAATTATGTGTCAAGCAGTTTTTTTATGTGGACGTGAAGGTTGTCAATAGTGGTTGGTATGATATATTCTACATTTTTCTTGATAAACATTGCAATGAAAGATAAAATATAAAAATCTTGGATGCTTGTCGAATCTATTGTTATGGAATCCCATTAAGTGCAATGCATATTCATCATTTGGACTTCCCTAATTTGGGGTTGCATTTGTAGTGCATGGCCATATGGAAAGTGTGTGGGAAATATCATATCAAAGAGGCCCTCAATATTGTATTCATTGATGGGAGATGAGCCTAATTGAGGCCAATCAAAAATATTATAATTTTTATCTTTGACTTGTAATGTTTCTTTAATGATTTCTATCTCATGACATTTACTTGGTAATCTAACCATAAACAATGATGAGCACATTGATTCATTTCTATTTTGATCTTGGGAAGTGCTAGATTCAATGTTTGCCACAAATATTTCTTCATTTCTAGTTTCAATGGTGTGAAGCATGTCTAAAATGTTTGTATTTGTTTCAGGGAGTTATGTTAGGTAGTTGGCATTTATTCCAACATCATTGTAGTATGGGCCATATTTGATCTTGTATTGTAATGACATAGTAGTTGTAATGCTTCCCTTGTGCATGAAATTCACAAACTATTAAGATGTCCAACTCTGTAATTCTATGTGGAAGAGCTTTTTCTATTGTTTTGATATCTTATGGGAAGCTAATTATGTGACTAGTGTATTGTATTGCCCTCCATGAGCATGGGTTACTTCTAATATTGGACTCACTCACACCATGAGCAGCTCTTCTACTTGAATAAGATTTTTCAACACACTTAGTTGTTTGCCTAGGTCCATGTTGTCAGATGTAGAAAATTGATGTATGCCTTTCTCAGTAAAACATCTGATACAAATAGTATTATTATTTGATGAATGGATATACATATCAAGGTAGAATTTCTTACATGTAGTGCATGTTTGTAAGTTTGATAATGCATCTATTCTATGTCAAAAGAAATTGGACACTATCATGAAATTAGTGTTGGTGTTTGATAGTGTTTTATTATGAGATTCATGATGTTGCATTTTTTATCTCTATGAGTTGTATAGTAGAGTCATTTTTTGTTTTTACTTGTTGATGGATCTATTGTTTGTGGTAGTTGTTGATCTATGCATTGTATAGGTGGAAAACACTTATTTCCTCATTATGGTGAGCATAACAAGCATGGCTTCTTTTGTGGTTTTGAAGATTTTGGAGTTATATTTGAAGGGGTTGGGTTTGATATTTTTCTAGGGTAAAGTTCCTCATTTGTAAAGCAAAATGGCAGGTTACATTGTTAATATTGCTAACCAAAAGACATGCACAACTACAAAATAAGTGTATTTTTGGATTTTTTATACATTGAAATATAACACAAGAGAAAGGACTACAATTACAATTGCTTGTAATTAAGAACAATATTTCACATCAATACAATCTGATATGAAACATGTAATGCTCAATGAGTTAGGTTATATATTTTTTGACAGACATAAATAAATTGTATCCACAAAAATATAGTTACAAATTTGCATAGACATGTTTTTCCATTTTAAACAATGGATGTAGATCTAGGTGGTCTTATCACTATAGAATTCATTGATTTTACTAAGCAATAAAATGCTCTTTGCAATGAAATCTATCTTCTCAACCTTGGTGATTATTGCTTTCAATCATGCTTCATTATTGTATGTATATTTTGTGCATGATAGGGTGAAGAGGAATTGCTAAAAATTACATTTTTATGACCCCCTCACTACTTCTTTTTGCTTGTTGATTGAATTGTAGAGTATACAAGTCTCATGCAGACATACCCATGAGGTTAGTTGTTGCCTCTTCGAAAGCAACCATATTATACCTATATGATCTTCTAGTATAGCTTGAAGTACATATTTATAATTGCAGTCTACAAATGTGGCTACACACTTTGAATAGTACAATGTTCCATCTTTATTTTGGAAAGCTCGTCTCTTACATTGCTTTCCATTTGACTCAGCGAGAAAAGTTGGATAAAAAATGAATTATATTTGATGAATTGTATTGTTGCTTTTATAATGAATTGGAGGGTTTGTGTTACATGTGTAGACTCTTCCAAAATATTGTTAATTACCTTTGTTGTGAGAAGCAAAGGCACATCCATAGGCTTCGTAGATGATGAGACAACCTTATTCCCATTTTGTTCAAACCAAGTTTTTAGTTTGTGTTTTTTCTTTGCCAGGATTGATAGATGTCTAGGTGGGTAGTGACTAATATGCTTACCACATTTCCATTATATTTAATAACACGTCCATTTTTAATTGTTAAGATAGTGGAATGTTCCAAGTGGCACATCTCTTGAAGTTGTGCACCTTCTTTCTGAGTTGTGGGTCCCCATAAGTCACATTCATAGTGGAGGAAGACATAGCTAATAGATTGATGCTCCTTCTAAGACCCTCTATCCTATCTCTCCTTCTTATTGTAGAGATTAGATCTATGCAGATAAAAACTCCAATAACATCAACAAGATAATAATTATTAACAATCACATTAATAGGTGTAAAAGATAATTGATGTTTTGGAATGGTCATCTTCACAAAGACAGACCTTTGAGTCGTCGAGTAAAGAAATTTCCATATCACTATTTAGCTTGTTATAAAACTTGTTATTAGTCTTAATGGTCCCACCAAACAATATATATACAACCCCAACCTAAACATTCTTGTAATGAAGATCTACAACTTCATTGAAGCAAGTGATGCATACTTCAATATGTTCACTATCTATAATATCAAAGCTAAAGACCTAGATACACTTCCTTTTTTGCATTGAACTAGTGAATTTCCTTCTTCACAGTTTCACACCCTTTTATTACCCACCTTGCCTAAAATGGATTCAACCTTTTAATAGGAGTGGTAATATAAGGAGGTTATTTCTTGTGTAGAGTTTCATGTATTCAAAACAACATTTTTTTAGGCGCTAATTTTGTAGATGTGTCATTTTCATTTGCATTTATAGTAGACCACATGAAATTGTAGCATCTTGTTGTAGATGTTTCTCTTGTTCTTTAAAGAGGAAGATGAGCTCCCCAATGATATCATGATGTGTGCATGCAATTTCTTGTTGGTAGATTGCAATCCACCTATGTAATTATAGTTATAAGTAATATTATTACTAATACATATTAGAAGTTGGAAAGAGAATATTAACTTCTAAAAAAATTGTTGAAGTTGTTTACTCACCTTGAGTTACAAATAATAGGGCAAGTGAATACTCTGAGTTGCAGTATAGATCCCTTTACAATTGTCTTAGAAGTTATATAATGATTATACTTTTTGGATAGTGTATCTCTTTGTTTATGAAGTCCATCAAAGAGGTCTATTTTATATTGAGTTGTTGTCTTAAGCCTATGTTCAAATTTTGAAGTGCCCAATACTTGGAGATGCAAATGCAATATTAGATTTCTATTGTTCATTAACTTGATTGCCTTTTTAGTCAACAAGGAAGGCATAGCTTAAGAGATTTTGAATACTCTTATAAGAGTAAATTGGTTGACAAGTATTATGTGACAAACAATAAAAAGTGTATTATGGGTGAGTGCAGGATCATCATGGGCCAAACAATGGCAATAGGAGAAAAAAAGTGTTTTACTTAGCCAAAATCATAAAATGGATGTTTAACGTTTTTGAAGGGTCAGACATAATATCTGTTTTGCAAAACATATAAACAAAAAAAGGGCTCTGCTTTTTGCAAACCCATGGCTTGCAAAACACAGAGAAGAAGGAAACGGATATCAGACTGGGAGAAGATAGATATCTGATTTGGAGGAGGCAAATTTGAAGAGCTCCCATAGGACCTAGGAGATACGAGCAGTTGTGCCAAGTAGAGGGATTGAGAGATCGTGTATTCACCCAAGCCCTTATTTGTGAATCTGAGACCAGGTTGCGGAGCTTGTGAAGAGGAAGCAAGTGAAACCGGATCAACACGAGATGAAGAGGCTGTCAACGCACGGTTGGTGGGGATCACAACTTCGGGTTTTGGATGAATGGAGTTGCAGTATTGATAGGGGTTAGGGTCACCTTGGATGGTGATCTCTTGACCTTCATGTGGGAACTTGATACATTGATGGTATGTTGAAGGTACTGCTTTTAGAGTGTGTATCCATACTTGACAAAGCCTTAGCGGAAGCCTCCATTCCCACGAACCTTGCTGAAGAACAATTCCAAACCATGGTCAGTCATATTACCTCACCACATTCCCTATCATTCACTGAAAAGGATAGGGAATTTGCTCAACCAGATTGCTAGTAGATGTTTCTGGTTGTCTCAACCATCAACGCCGTTGTTGCTTAACCATCAACGCCGTTGAACCAGGAAGCAAGTGAAACCGGATCAACACGAGATGAAGAGGCTACCAACGCACGGTTGGTGGGGATCACAACTTCGAGTTTTGGATGAATGGAGTTGTAGTATTGATAGGGGTTAAGTGGTGCAGAAATATTGTCAAGCATATCCAAGAAAGGTCCTCCTTGAGGGTTTAATTTTTCCCTTTTTTGATTTTTTTTCTAAATAAAATAAAAATGTTTTGTTTTAAATCCTAAATTTGTATGTTCTAAATTTTAAATAGGTAACATGGATCAAGAACATCAAAACCCAAACCCTCCCCCACCAAACCCTCCAATAATCCAAGAGCAAATTGAAAGAAATATTAATGAAATAATTAAGATTATAGAAATTTATCGCCGCCACCCTAGATTGTCTTCAATGACATTGAGCTTAGAGTGAATTATTACTCATGTTCAAACCCTCACAAGCCAACATGAATCATTTAGGCAATGGTGAGAAGCAAAGAAGGTAGAACATTCTAATGGTTTATCATACGACCAAGTCAAAGATTTAGACATTACCAAAGCCATGTTAGCCCAACATTTTGTCAACCCTAAAACTGTATCGCATGTTGATGTCCTTAAGCCTAAGTATTCAATCAAATGGTGTAGACATCAGGGCATTACTCAAAAAATTTGGGATCATCGATGGATGGTTTTTGATAAACCACCCAACAACAATTTTGATGTACCTTTAAATTTTCCTCCGTAAACTATATGGAGAGTTTGTAATGGGTCACCATGTGAACTATTTTGATTTTAGAGAGTTCCATGGAGTAGGTAAAGGAATGCCTCAAGATAGACTTGGGGCAATGAGATAAGTGTAAGGTGCTTTAATTCCCCCTCCTGCTATCCCTTCTCCACCTCCAATTCAACACCCAGACATTGTTGCAAATACAACACAGCAAATCCTCATTATCATACACTCTTTGACTAAGTACTTGATTGCACAGACCTCTCAGCTAGAAAAACCACATGATATTGGTGGTCATAGTGGATCACCTGATATTATTGGACAAGGAGGGTCCAATTTGTGATGGATCATGGAACGAAGAGGACACTTTTTGAGGATCCATCACAAGTTGGGGATTCGCCAGAGACATAGGGTCAAGTGGACCTTTAGTATTTGATGTAGTTATTCAACATGTAGATTGTATATAGATTTTGAGATGACATATGCCACATTTTGTAAAAAATGTTTTGAATTGGCATATTTGCCAAATTTTTGTATATGTCTACCATTATGGACTAGATTGTAATATATATACACCTTGATATACAATATAAATTAAATTCCTTATGTGCATGTATTCCTACTTTGAAACTTAAAAGTTGAATGTATAATCACTTTACAATGATTGCGTTATGATCAATTATACGTTATAGATTGATTTCTTGTTATATATGATTGTTTTTCTTGGTAGAAAGATGATATGTAGTTTCTTACCTCAATACATAACTTGATCTTAATTGCCACATGATGGTAGTTTTAGTTAGATATAGGATTTTCTTAAAATGACATGTGACCTTTTTTCCTTCAAATGATAATGCATTGTCCAAACACCATTAAGAAGACCTTCTTGTTGTTTTAGAGTTTCAAGGTTTCTTTTCCCTGCTTGCTTCTCCTTCTAGTCCTCATTCCTCTAGTTCCTTAAGTCCCAATTTTGAGCCTTTGGGTTTTCTCATGCTAGACTGACTTTCTTCCAAGTTCATTTCCTTAATATCTTTGAATCCTAATCTCTAATTCCCCATGCCTCTGAGCTTTCATCCCTTTCTTTTTCATGAACTTTCAAGATTATCCCTACCTATCTCCTTGGCATCCTTGCATCTCGACCTCTACTTTCCCACTCCCTACTGCTTTGTTTTCCCTAGACCTTTATACTTTGTTCTACTTTTCTTCCTCTTACAAAACTATTTGCAAGGTAATTCAGAACCCTAGTTCCTCACAAATCTTTGTTCTCTCGACATCGAGTTATCCCAAACCTTAATCCTTGTAGACCTTTGTCTTCCTCTTCCTAATAGCTTGATAACCTAATTCCTGAATCCCACACCCTTCTACCATTAATATCTCTGCACTTCTACCCTCAAACAGAGACATTGTCTCAACCAATCTTGGCCTGCCATGTGTCCCCTCATGCACTCAACCACTTAGGGCAAGTGGGAAAACATGTTTGCACATGATTAAATTTGATGGCCAATCCACTTAAGCAATGACATCCCATGGATGTCTAAGGCATTGTCCATGGAAGTTTTTCCCATCCAAGCACCCATTCAACCTACCCCTATGTGTGAACCCTGTAGCTACCTAACCCTTGAATTTTAAAGGTTTTTTATGCTCTCAAAGTGCATTTAAATATGGATTTAAATGATGATTTCAAGAGTTTGACTCTTTCTTTGTCATGTATGTAGGATTTGGTGGTATGTTTCCCTTGAGCTTGAGAATGGATGATTTGGTGGATGAAGAATTAAATGAAGACATGACCCAAGGGATGGATCTACAATCTCCATGCTTTGTCTCACCAAATTAAAAGTACAAAATAAAGAGCTACCCACGTGGGCCTGGGTCATGCTTGAAAATTTTGAAGTGGCCCAAGAGTCAAGAAAGTTATTTTATGGGCTTCAAGATGTAAAACATGATGCAATTAATTAAAAATCCCCCTACTTGGATGAGGATAACAAAAAGGTTGAGAAAGCATTCATTCATGGATTCTAGGGGCTAAGAAAGAGAGGGTAATTTCTTCCTCTACACATGTATATGGTGGGGCAAGACTTGCAACTTAGTCTAGAAAACTCTATGGTTTGTAATTATAAAGATCGTGTTTGGACCAATTTTCTCTATAAACATACTCCATTTGAGCTTAATGAATGTTGTTTATGAATGCAATAGGTTATTATTTGTGCATGCAATATGTTGACAATTTCCTTTATTGTGTTCATTTGTAAATATGATAATGAAATTTATGTTTCCCTTAGAATATTGCATAGTTTATGTCATGTTTTGAGGTGAAACTAACCATGATATAAGCTATACATGTTATTTTTGTAGGTGATACTCCCATGTTACAATATGTATTCTTACATATATAATAGACTTATCTCTCTCTCTCCCATGTTTCTTCTCTCTTCCCTTCTGTATCTCCCCTTTATCACTTTGCATTTTATTTATGAGTTGGTTAGGTTAGGATTATATTAGTTATTCCTCAAAGTGATCTTAACAAACTCTTCACCCAACTACACTTGGAATGCCACCAAGCCCCCTTGTTAAAAAATCAAAACACCATGTCACTAAGCCATTACTACAAAACCAAGAAATTTTTATATAGACCTTGGGGTTATTGATTATCTTCTAGGAGATTAACAACCTTTCAAGAGAGGTGAAAAGTACCTAGCATTTCACTTGAGTTGTTGAGTTTCTTGAAACACCCATCAACACTATGGAAAAAATAATCTTGGCTATCATATTTTCTTCATAAAAGTTGAGACACTACATAATACATGCCTAGAAATATGCCAATATAAAAGAAGGTCCTTTAAAATACATGTTACCTAAAGTAAATATTTCAATTCATGTTGCATGTTGGTTGATGTTACTTTTTAAGTTTGACCTTAAATTCATCTCCCAAAAACCTATCAAAGGGAAAGTCGTTGTCAATCAATTAGCTACAACACCATGCCCTACACATGTTCCTCTTGATACTTTATTTTCCTAATGAGCATATCTTACACATTAACACTTCCTCCCCTTGGACCATGTTTTTTGATGGTTCTAGATGCATGACTAGTTCAGGGGTGGGAGTGATCTTAATACCTCCCTAGGGTAACATTATACCATTATCATTCTAACTTGATTTTCCATGCATTAATAATGTGGCCAAATATGAGGTATTGATTCTTAGGTTGTTGGCCACCATTTATCTCAAAGTTAAATCTATTGATATACATGGTGACTCCCAACTTGTTGCTAGATAAATAATGGGTAAGTATAAGACTAAGGGAGAAAATTTAACATAATATCATCAATTGGCATTACATTTGCTTGATTATTTTGACAAGTTTACTATTAATGGAATATCACGAAAAGACAACTAACATGTTAATGCAATGGATAATGTCACTTCGTTGATGAACATGGATGATGATGGCCCTCAATTCACATTTTTTATTCATAGATTTAAGTATCCTGCTATTCACAATATATCTTGCATGGCTTATGCTACTCATTAGTGAGGATTGGTTGTATGATATATGTATACCTATATTTAAGGGAATTCATGCCCCAATTTTCTAAGAATATTCAAATCTGCATTCATAAATTATTCGTTGAATATTTACTAATTGTAAGGATCCTTTACCGACATCATTCTAATGGTTCCTTCAATAGGCCCATGGAGGCATATGTGGGGGACATGTTAGTGCAAAACTATTGATGCAAAAAATATTACACATGGGTTATTATTGGAGTGAAATGGAGAAAGACTCATATGATTTCATCTAAAAATTTGCCACATGCCAACATCATAGTAACTTAAAACATGCACCCACCCACAAGCTTCACCCCTACACATAACTATGGCCATTCTCTACGTGGGAACTTGACTTGGTGGGTAAATTTGTGTTAGCCTATTCTGAAGGGCATACATTTATCATCACTATCATAGCCTACTTTATAAAATGGGTCAAAGTTATACACCTAGAAACGACCACAATAAATGATATCTTCAATTTTATAATGGATAACCTTATTTCTAGATTCAACCTCCCATCCACCATTAAATTGATAATAGCATATCATTTAAAAACAAATAGGTAAATAAATTCTTTGAATGATTCCACATAGAACAAATATTTTCAATACCATATTATCCACGAGGTAATAGACAAGATAAGGCCATAAATAAAACCATCAAACAAATATTTAAAATATTTGACAAACATGGTACTAATTAACGTACACAACTTGTTCTTGCATTATGGGTATGTCATACCAACATTGGCACTCCTATTAGGTTTAAATCTTACTCTTTAGTCTATGATATGAAGGTCTTAATGCCTCTTGAGCTTGAGATTCCATTGTTACATGTTTCCTTTCATGATGTTGTTGATGATTATACATACTAGGAACACCACATGCATGAGATTGAAATCCTTGATGAAAGAAGAGTAAATGTATTAGATAACCTATGCATACACCAAAGATAACTAAAGAAAACATATAACAAGGGGATCATACAATGAAAGTTTCAACTAGGAGACCTAGTCCTTTGTGCAAATTAAAAAATCTTAATGACAAGAAACACCTTAGAAGCAAATTTTGACCTAATTGGACTAGCCCCTTCATTATTTCTTCTTGGTTCAACACTAGTGCATTTGGTCTATCCACTCCTGATGAAAAATTGGTGAAATACTTAGTTAACATCCTGCATTTGAAATAATATTATTGTTGTTTGCTATACACAAGGTGATGACTATTCATTATCTTTCTTATGCCCCTTTTACCTTACAAGCTTCATTGTGATATTATAACCATCTAGGGGAAACTAGCATTTCATGTGCCTTCATGGTTACATATTATATATTTAAACTTACTTATTAACATGTTTATTATCAACTGTCACATGATGTTATCTGGCCACTAAGAGTCACCTTACTTCATTATCTAGGCAATTATATATTTCTTATGATTCATGCCTATTACACTCTTTGTGCTTCATCACACTATCTTTCCCATGGGGAAATCATTTTGACATGTGATCTCACAATCACATTTTACACTATTGTGCTTGCATGACCTAATCATGTTCTAAGGGACAACTTATTATATTGGGGCATCATGCATTGTGCCTTCCCCTATCACATTGTGTGCTTGCATGACCTAACCATATTCTAAGAGTCACATCATGGATACCATAACTTTACTCACTTTAATAATTACATTTTATGCCATGTATAAAGATCTTTATTACCACTAAGGTCTTATCACCTTGTCTAACCAATGTGTCCTTGTGCTCTTAGATGTCATGTATTAGACACATATGTTATCCTACTATATTATGTTCTTACACAACTATTTATGGGTATTGAGGGTACATTACCATTCTTCATTTTCCTATATTGAGGGTAAAGTGATACACCTTGATAATCATCCCCAACCTGTGTGCTTACCATGCTTATCATTCAAAATGATTTCACTTTCTTATTACACAATGTATCTATTATAATTATCACTTTACATGATTTACATGCTTAAATGTTTAGCTTACATTAACATTTCATGCTTTGTTGTCCCCCTCCAATTCTTTGTTGTAGGAATAAGAAGTTTGATAAACTTGTATAATAGAAGTAGTAAATACATAATATAACACAAAAATAGAATGAAAGAGAAAGCAAGCACATAGTACACAATAATTCACCTTGGAAAATCCTTTTGAGTAAAAAACCTAACATAACAACCTTCTTCACTATTGCATAAAATTCAATTGTTCACAGTACAATAATAAAGCTCTTACTAAACTATAATGCATGTGTGAATATTAATAGGCAGGTCAAAAATGGTTTTACAATTTGCATGAATGCTTTAAAACCTTGGGCAAAGATAGAAAACCCATAAAAGAACCCAAAAATAATTTCTACCATTCAACTATAAAACATAAAAAGTATACAACACATTTCCAACATTCTCCAACTTGTTGAATAATTTCCATAGGGGGTCACACTTTTGGAGTGTCAATTGCTAATGGCAACCATGCCCATTAATTTTTTGAACCAAGAAAATTTCTCCATGATCATAGCTTTTGTCAATGAGTTAGCAACATTCTCAATTGTATCAACCTTTTCCAATAGTATCTACTTGCCTTCAACCATTTCTCTCACAAAATGATATTGTATGCCAATATACTTTGATTGAGTATGATAAGTAGAATCATTGGCCAAACATATTGCACTCTTACTATCGCAATCAATCATTACCACCTTCTATAATAGACTAATAGTTGAGCATAGCGTCAATAGTGACATTGCTTCCTTACACACAAGTTGCTACCATGTACTTTTCCTGTATTGTAGATAATGCAACCGTTGGCTACCTTTTACTCATCCAACTCACTACTCCTCTAAAAATACTAAATACATATCCATCGATAGATCTTCAATAGTCAAGATCTCCAACCTAATCAAAATCCACAAATCTTGGCAAATTCAAAATTTTATTTTCATCAACTCTTGGTAGTAGATTGCATAATCTAAGGTGCCACATAAATATCTAAAAAATTATTTTCATAATAGCCCAATTCTCCTCTCTTGGTTTGTACATGCATTTACTCACAACTCCCATTGTATGTGTAATGTTGGGTCTAGTACATACTATTACATGTATTAGGATACCAATAATGTTAGCATAAGGAACTTTACACGTTTCCTCAATTTCCTCTTCTACATTTGGACACTATTAAGAAGATAAGTTATGATTAGCTAGAAAGGGAATACTTATAGGTTTATTGTCTTACATCCTAAACTTTTAAAATATCATCTCAACATATTTCCTTTGATGTAACCATAATTTCCTATTCATATGATCCATTTTAATTTCCATACCCAAAATAAATCTTGCAACACCAAGATCTTTCATGTCAAACTAAGATGATAACTAAAACTTAACTCAATTGATCATTTCCTTATTGTTACCAATTAACAACATGCCATCTACGTACAACACAATGATAACAAAATTTTCACCTTCCTATTTTAAATACACATAGGGATCAACTATGTTATGATTAAGCCCAAGTCCCAAAACATACATGTCATTTTTTATTCCATATCCTTGGTGATTGCTTCAAGACATAAAGAGACTAGTTTCATCCTACACACTCGCTCCTCCATACCTTTCACCTTAAAACATTCTAGTTGTGGCATGCTTCATGATGTAGAAATGTTGTCTTTGCATTTGTCTATTTTATTTCAAGATTGAAAACAACAACAATAGCCAATATAAATCTTATTGAAGTTATTTTTGAAACTAGAGAAAAAGTTTCACCAAAATCAATTCCCTATACCTAAGAGAATCTTTTTGCTACTAGGTAAGCCTTATATTTATCTATTTTTCATTTTGCATTTTACTTCTTAACACCTATTTGCAGCCCATAGGTTTTCTTATAGGAGGTAATTTCACCAAGTCCCATGTCTAATTCTTGTCTAAGGACTCTATTTATTCTTCCATAACCTCCTTCCAAAATTTATTTTCATTTGATCCAAGTGTCTCCTTAATAGTCTTGGGGACTTCATTAGCAACAGATAACGTTGATAAAAGAAATGTAGAACAAAAATTAGGACTATACCTTTTTGGTATTCTTCTTAATCGATCCGATCTTCTCAAAACTAGAATTGCTAGTTTTGCATCCTCTAGTTCCATGTTCTCCTCTTCAACTTGCTCTTCGATTAATATTTTGTAGTTATCTTGAATTTAGACATATATTCACCCCCATCTAACTCAACATGAACTTGTTTATGTTCTTCCTTTGGTTGTATTTCCTATTTTGGGATCCCCTTTCCTTCTTTAAAAATTACATTACAACTACATTCCATCTTTTATGTTTATGTTTATATGGTTTCCACAACATATATGCTTTAACACTAGTACTATATTCCATCAATATACACTTCATTTATTTATAGCCTAGCTTAGTTATTTTCTCTTTGGGAATATACATATAAGCATCACAACTAAAAACCTTCAAATTCTTGAGGGAGGGTTTCTTACTAAACTATGCTTCACGTGGAGTCTTATACAACAAATTTGAGGTGGGTGATCTGTTGATAAAATAACAAACAATTATTACTATTTCTACCCAAAATTTCATAACCCTACACCATTGAGCATGCATCTAGTCTTATCCATCAAAGTTTTGTTCATTCTTTTTGCAACTCCATTATGTTATGGTTTATAGGGAGTGGTATTTCTATTTCACACTACTTGCAAAATTGTTCAAATGCATCTTACAATACTTTGCACCATTATTACTTCTCAAAAACCTTTATTTTACTTTCTATCTAATTTTCTACTAGAGCCTTAATCTCTTTAAATTTATTCTAGAGAAAATATACCCAGGTCTTTCTTGAGAAGTCATCTATTAAAGTAATATAATACATAGATCTTCCTAGGGATACAACCTTTGCAAGTACAAACTTATCACAATGCATTAAACGCAAAATCCATTCTAGTCTTGTAGCACTATTGGGAAAATTCACATGAGTTTACTTATCAAATATACATTGCTCTCAAAAATTAAAATCTGAAGGGAAATCAAATATTCCTTTAGCCATACCTTTAGTTTTCAATGCTCAAAGACCTTTCTCTCTAATATGTCCCAACCATTGATGACACAACATTTTCTTCTCTACAAGAGGTGTAGGAGCCTAATCTTCAATATTATTCACCTTAGGAACCATAGAGATATTACAGCCACCACTTACAATGCTTGCATCAATCTTGAATGATGTTCTTAAACAAACTCCCCTTACCAACACAATAGTACAATGAATCATCTTACAACTATCCCTATTCAATATCACTTGTGCACCCACATCATTCATCTTGCTTACTAAAATCAAATGTCTAACCAAAACCAAAAATGTGCAAAACACTGAGAAGGATTTTAATTGTTTCATATTTGAGCCTTAACTTGACTCTTCCCTGACCTATAATCTTATATGTCGAATTATCTTCTAAGAATACTTCACCTCCATTGATTTTTTCATAGTCATTGAATCACTCCTTATGGGGAGTCACATGAAAAGAAGCCACTGAGTCAATCAACTATGCATCATGACATTTATATGAGCATGAAGTAGCCAAGAACAAATCACTTGAATTTTCTATAGAGGTATTTGATTCTATAAAAGGGGAATCGTCAAATGACTTACCCTTTTCAACCTTTTTAGATCAGTAGTCTCTCCTATTATGCCCTATTTTACCACAGTTCCAACATTTTCTCTAACTTTTTCTAGACCACTAGATTTGCCTCTAGACTTTGATTTCTTCTCCCTTGAATTCTTTTTATTTCTCTCTCAAGAATGGCCTCTCACAACCAAGACATCCTTGGCTTGCTAATCCTCAACAATTTTTTGTCTCATCTCTTTTGATAATAGTGTTACATCCTCAACTTTTAATTTAAAGGTAGTACAAGTAGTTGCCATAACTAAATTATCCTAGGAGTTAGGTTAAAAAAAAGCATAATGATACACCCTTTTTCATCATCCATTTTAATTTCCATAGAAAGTATCTAACTTACCCAAATATTTAAGAAATTCAAATGTTCAACAACAAAGTCACCATCATTAATTCATATTGAATACAACTTCTTCCAGAGAAAAGTTTGTTCACTAGAGACTTTCCTTGATACAAAGTCCCCAACTTTTCCCATAACTCCTTTGCAATGGCTTTTTTTGATACATTCAACAAAATTGAATCTAAAAGACAATCTAATTAAACTCCTTGCTTTATATTGATGACCAACCAATACTCATACTTCATACCTTGAGGTTTTGATCTTGATATAGAAACCCACCAATCTTTGTCAACTAGTAAATCTTCTATTTTTAACTTCCATAACTTTTTTTCCATTGAGTTTCTTGATCTCTATCCTTGTGCTTCCTGTCATTTTTCTCACACACAAATCCATGTGCATAGTTTCCACTAAAGACAAAGTTTATCATAGGCAAAAGAAACCCCAAGCCTTTAAACAAAGCTAAAACCAATCTCTAATAACAAATATAAGAAAAAGAAGCCTAATAAGCTTGTACAATGGAAATAATACATACAAAATCTAACACAAAAATAGAATGAAAGAGAAAGCAAACACATAGTACACAATATTTCATGTGGGAAAACCCTTTTAGGTAAAAAAAAACTCATCACAATGACCTTCTTCACTATTACATAAAACTCAACCGTTCACAAACAATAATAAAGCTCTTACTCAACCCTAATGCATGTGTCGATATTAATAAGCACGTCAAAAGTGGTTTTATAATTTTCATGAATGCTTTAAAACCATGGGCAAAAATAGAAAACCATAAAAGCACCTAATTATTTTTTCCAAAAAATGCATTTGCAATCACTAGTAGTTCCCCATTCAACTATAAAACATGAAAAGTATACAACACATTTCCAACACTTGCATTGAACGGATGCAACCAATTGAAGGGGTGCCATATCATATCACTAACACTCCTATGTTGAGATTATAGACAATTACATATTTTTTTTAGAGACTCGTTATTGTGACCAAATAGATCATTGCCACACGACATGATAACACCCAAGATGCCATGTTATCCCATGGTAGTTGCACTAGGTGGAGCAATAGGATACCACTTTATGTATAGGTGGATTTTTTCTAACCATTCTCTATCTCTCTCTCTCATGATAGTTGACAATAAAACTTAGCTTGCATTTGTGATTATTGCTACTTGCATGACAAAAGCTAGTCATTGCATATTTTTCTCTATTTTGCAAGTTCCCATGGAGCACACAAGCCAAAGGATGGACTTACATGATGAAATCGAGAGGGGTCCATTACTTTATATTGACCTTGGTATTCTTTTATGTCTGGATATTTACTTTACATGCATTTTTGTGAGTGCTTAAATACTTTGAGATACATGATCATTCTAGGATACACATGCACCTCAAAGTTAGGACAAAATGTAATGGTGAAATTTGCATATGCATACAAGTTCCCATTTAGTTTTGGGCCCATTTTGAGAGAATGGCTTCTAAATACACTTACATATCAACAAATGGCACAATCTTGTGGAAAGTTGGGCTTATTCACCCATGCCATTCATTATTCATCCCTATTTACATATTTTCCCACACTTGGCTCCATCTTATCCATATTCTCACATATTTCCACATATTTGACATTCATTATTCCTATTATTTACCATTTCCTTGTCTTTGGTCAATCCCACAGTCATAGATCTAACCCTTGAAATTTTAAAATTTGGCCAACTCTTGCCTACTCCTTTCTTGCCTTGAGCTAACTTGGTACATGTTTCACATTATTATTGTTTTATATTTGTATTTAAAGGCATTCAATTGCATTCATTTTGGATCATCAAGGAATCATTGAAAATCACACATTTAAGAAAGGAGCATGCTAGCAACAGTTCAATTGGAGCACCTAAAAGAGTCAATTTTGCATCACATCATTCTAGAACATCTACATGTCTAAAGATTGTTGTCCTCAATCATTTTCACAACTGTGAAGTTGGTTCTATGAAAGGGGTCAACATAGGAAAACATGACCCTTGTGATCCAATGATCTCCTCTAAATGTTTCTAAACACCACTAGTCCTTAACACTCGTCAAAGCATAGAGAATCAAGTGAATTCGATAGCGGAAAAATATCAAATGTGTGCCTTACATAATAGATCTATGCCTATGGAATGTCCTAGACCTACGAATTCAACCAAAAAACAATGACAAGTTTGTGCATAATTCAAGATGAAGAAAACATCCAAATTACTATTTTTTTAGCATCAAATCATCAAAATCAATGGTTGTATCAAGATTGCCTTCATCATTAATCCTAAAACTAAGTACCTCTCTCCATTGCATTTAATTTTCTAACTTAACATTTAATTCTGAATTATCTACCCTCACAACTATAATTCATTAATCTAAGTTAATTTATACTTATATGTGTAAAGTCATTTGATTATCCTTGATTAAGTTTAGGGAAAGGTGATTTTTCCTTTTACACAAAGGAAGTTGATTATTTATGGAATTCACTTCAGCATATTTTTGGGTCATCCCTTAGTATCTTTAAGTTTTTGTTACTTTTGTGGTTACATGAGGTGTTTTCAACCCATGAGACCAATTTGATGTAGCACGGACCTAATTGGCCTTTTTCTATTTCGCCATAGTATGTAATTTGATAGGATTTCTATCATGGGCTTCTAATTCAATTGCTAATTCACTTCTTAATCAATAGAGTGGACTAATTCACTTCTTAATCAATAGAATGGACCCGGTTTGTATAAAAAGTAACAAGAAAGTTTAAATATTGCTAAAGACCTCCACCTGGATAATATTGCTAATGACCTCCACATGGATCATGAGTTCATTCACAAGTTATTACTTTGTCAACTCTAATTTTTTTATGTTATTATTTTGTCAACTCTGCATATGAATGAGCTACAACTTGGTAAGAAGTGGTTTACACAACTCCATCTGTTTTGTATGAATGCAAACGTACAAATAGCTTTGAGAATTTTGATCTCGTTGGTCATGTTCATTAGAAAAAAGGGCTCATTAACTTTTGCCTTGTATATTGGTATTATGTTCCCTTCATGCTATTATTGTCTCTGATAAACCCTTTAGTAGTATTGGGCAATCAAATTGATATGCAAACATATGGCCAATTTAGCAGTGGATGGCCTTTAGGTTGTGGAAGTCTAGGAGACCTAGAAAGTTGAAGAGTGAGTACAGTAGAAAATTAGACAATCCAACTCAAGGGGATATAGACACCTTCAATCAACAGAAAAGGCAACTAAATCTTGATTTCTTTGACCATATGTTCTTATGATTTATTGAAAAGACACATTTGAATGTTGCATTACCATTTTTATTACATTAGGTTTGGACAACATGAATCTATGGCTACATATGCAATTAGTATCAGTAATCATTTCAAAAGTTGACAATTGATTCGATTAGAATTGAAGCTACATTATTCTGTGGGAAGTGCAAATTGATTATTAATTAAAGATATTTTAATGGTAGCATGTTTTGTTGTTTATTTTGATTGGTGATTTGTCTCTTAAAATACCATTTGAAAAAGGGACATGTGGCTTTCTCATATTTTACTTTATTAATAGACATTGATTTATGGTTGCCCTACTAAAATACATGAGATTTGTTGTTCATTTTATAGTTTTGAATGGACTTTTTTCCTTTGTCTATTACTATTAGTTTCCTATGTTTAGTTTCTTAATCTAGAAATAATTGTGTCAAATATTTTTTCATTCCAACATTTTAGGTTTAATTTATAAATCCATCTTCAAAGACATAGAAATAATTGTGTTAAATCCTTCTTGATTCCAACATTTTAGGTCTAGTTTACAAACCCATCTTCAAGGACATGGATTTTAAGTTATTGTTTGGGTTAAGCTCTATTAATACATATCATGAGTCTTATTGAGGTTATGGTTGATGGGTTTATATGATTGGCTCAAGTCCAAATATTCCATGACATTAATCCAACAATGTTGAATTTATTTTGCCTCCCTCAAATCCTTTGTAATATAAGATGAAATGCTAGCCAAATGCTTTTGAAGACAAGAACAAGCAACTTCAAAAGTTGGGAAATTGTGTTCCATGGCATGTGGGTTTTCTTTGTTGGTATAAATGAATTCTAGGCACAATGTTATGGTGCTTGTTTGAATATCTTCATAAGTATAATTAATGGACATGAAATTGTCTACTTTGTTTAGTGTAATTGATAAATATGTGATTTGTATGAATGTAAACTATTTCCCTACTTTTCAATAGAGTTTATGTTGAAAAGAACACTTGTTAAAAGGAACAACTTTATCAAACTAAATGTCATGAACCTACATAAACATAATGGAAATGTTCCAAATAACAAATAGATCTTGCAACTCAATAACAAAAATACTCCACTATATTCATAATAGAATAAACCCTTAAGATAGGGCATCACCATATAATAGTCACTTCGAAGGGACAATCCTCCCAATAGAGCATAAACTCCAATTACAAAAATCAAGATGTTTTCCATCTGGGAAGTCATTACAATATAGTTAGTCTTGCTAAAGACAACTACTACTATCGCATGCGTGTGGGATAAATAATTTTATTCTAATTAATTAATGAAATGGTTTACAAAGCATATGCACTCTAATGCTTAATTTTTACTACCTAATACACTATAATATCATATCCTTATGTACACTACATTCCATCCCCTATAAACATGTTTTGCCCTTGAAACATGAGAATAAACAAAAAATCAAAACTATTGCAAACCAACACAAATACAAACATCCATATGCAATATTTGTGGCGAGTTGTGTAAGTAGTACCTAGATCATGTCCTTGATCCAAATTCTATTGTGTCACTCTAATCTCATTCTTCTCCATAGTAATTTCTTTTATTTGGATTTGAATAGCCAATGCCTCTATGATGCCACCACTAATAGTAATGATATCTTTGGTTTAATGTAGATCTATAGTGATTGGCCCTCTATTCCATATAGTACCATAACTCCATGATGGTTGCCTTTATGATTGCTACCTCTCACAATGATGTGAATGTCTATATGGTACAACTTTTTTTTTTTTTGCTAACCTTATAATCTTATCTAAATTTTACCTCTTTTTTGCCACTTGTTTTGTTAGCTCATTAAAAGAAATAATTCTCTTTTTTATTTTTATTTTATTTTTCCTCATGCTCTTCCTCTTTTTCTTTTTTCTTTTTTGTATTCTTTAGATTCTTGAAATTTGCTATGGCTCCATCATGTACAATACTCTATAATGTGAATATGCAAATGCTACAAAAAGTAAAATTAGGAAGAGCAGCATGTCTCAAAATCAACGAAAAAAAGCAGGAACTCCTCGACAAAGCAACATAAGAAATAAGCCTGAAATCACAGAAAGGTCTCTCAATCCTCACTATGCTCTGTGAAGGGATGTGAAGGTTTTCCATGGGGGCTGGGCTCCCCCCCCACAGCATTATGAAGAACCGTGTTGGTCAACTGTGAAAAGCAGGAAAGCACAGAAGGCGGAGAGGGTTGCGGCTACATCTAGAGAGGAACCTAACCTGGCTAGGGTTTCGTGGATTTGGGCCATCCCAATCACCTCCACAACTCCTGCATCACGTCTGGAGCAAACAACATTGCATTAGGCTAGGAAAGAATCTATAATGTCCGACAACCCCCTTCGACCTCCTACCCATCTCAGCCATGGCAAAGAAATGTGGAGGGTTTTTTAAAACTAGCCCCCAGGAACAACCAATTGAAGAACCCTACTATAAACATAAAAGTGAACGGTAGGGCTCCCCACCAATGGCCACACCCTCAAAACCCTAGACCTAGGAATATGGTTTCTAATAATCCTAGGATGGGCAATGACCAGAAGGCATTTCACGAACATAAGAACCCTAAGCCTCCTGTGATTGCTCCGCAGAAGAATTCAACGCAATATCCAAAACCTGTAGCTGTGGAGGAGAAAGCAATGATAAATATTATAAATATTTACACATATGGATTAGGGGATCACTGTAGAACTCAAGGTCTCTTTGTTTGCTGGTGTGGATTCGGGTCGCCTATGAGTGAAATTACCAAATGGATCCAAGCTCTCTACAAGGACCAGGTAAGTATTATTGTCTTATCTCTAGGATTTATATTCATTAACTGCAAAAATCTAGACTTAAAAAAGGAGATCTTGAATAGCAGAAACTTATACTATAAAGGGCACAATTTTGAATATCTAGACTGGCTCCCGAACTTTGACCCCAGCAAACTTAAACTCAAAGTCATTAGATGGGTTAAATTACCTAATCTCCCGGTAGAGCTTATTCACAATGAAATTTTGAGGGAGATAGGAAATCATCTGGGTGAATTCATAGTAATAGAGAAGGAATTCTTATCTCATTCTAATGTTACTCTATTAGTAAAGATGGATATAAGTATACAAAACCCCAAACCTTTTGATCTCAAAACTAATTTTGTCAATTACTGCATCAAACCTGTATTTTACCAAGGCCATATCCACAATAACATTATCGACAAAGTCTCAAAAACATCTACTAAGAAAAATGCAAATCCACAATCTATGGGTGTCAATATCAAATTCAATGGCAATAAAGGAGGATTTATTGTTGAATATCAGAGGAATGGCCCCCCACCCTCACAGGAACACCTTAATGGTAGCAGGGACCTGTTTGGACCTAATCAGCCCCCAAGTATGGTTCCATCTCTACCCAAGATCAACCCAAACTATACCCTAGGCAACAAGGAGAACACCAAGAGCCATAGTAATGATTTTATTTTACATAATGAGAATCTGGCACAAGCAGGATTGGGTAAAAATCTCTCCGTAGTGGATAAAATATCTGGGCAGAACGGTGAGTCTACTAAAGATAAGGGAAGGATGGAATTGGAGGAAGGGGAATTGCCAAAAGAAGATATCAGTCACATTAACCCCACAGCAGGAGAAAAAAGTGTAGAACTAGTGGTATCGGAGACCCCTGACTGGGTTCCAAACACATATGAACCAGAGGAAAATAATACAGATTCTGGGGACCATAAGAAAGGCACAGATAAGACTAACCAAACGGATCTAGAAGAAATCTATGATGAGATCCTTGAAAAGGTGATTGAGGAAGTGATAATATAGGAAGCTAACAATGAAAAGGAAAAGCTCGTCACTAAGATCTTGGAACTCAAAGATCAGGAGAAAAGGTAGGATAATAATGAAGAGGACTCATTGGAACTGGGAAATAGAGAGACGGAGGAAGTAGAGCATCGATTGGGAATTGCTTTAATTGACTTCAGTAAGGAAACCCCAGATTGCGCCAAAAGCAATAAGAAAAGAGGAAGGAAATCACTATTGGAACTAAGAGAGAAAGATGGTGAGGCAATAGATCAAACCAAGATCACCACAATGTTTAATGCTGAGAAGGGGAAGTGCCTTCCCTCGGCACCATGAGAATCAACACCTAGAATGTTAGGGGACTCAACGCCCCTAACAAATAGCAGATTTTAAAATGTTGTATCACTAACACCAAACCTGATATACTAATGATCCAAGAAACTAAACTCAATCAAGAAGAGGTTGATACTCTAAAAAGGAAATTAGGCATTTGGGAGCTAGTTGGAGTTCCAGCTGAAGGGACCTCTGGAGGCCTAGGGGTAAAATGGGACCCCAGGGCTGTTTCATTTTCAGTAATAGGCAGTAGAAAGAATTGGATGAGTGGTTATGTCAAAAGCATTAGAAGCAATCTTCACTTCATACTTTTTAACATTTATGGTCCTACCCAGACCCAGGACAAGAGATCAGTTTGGAAGGAGATGGAGCAGTTTATGGAAACTTTACAAGATTAGATCTGCATTTTGGGTGAAGATTTCAATGCCATCCTAGACCCTAAAGAAAAATGGGGAGGTTCAGCAAGGTTGTCTACAACAACTTATGACTTTAGGGATTGGGGTCATAAAAATAATCTAATGGAAATTAAGACTGCACAGGAGGGATTTACTTGGAACAATAGAAGAATGGGCTTTAGCAACATTGTAGAAAAACTTCACAGATTTTTATTCAGAGGCAACTGGGCTGAACTCCCTTATAATCTTACGACAGAGTTCTTACCATACTCGGGCTCTGACCATTATCATGTCGAGCTGTGTATCTCAGAAGACTGCCGACCCAAACGATGCCCCTTTAAATTTGAGCAAATGTGGCTTAAAGATGAAAACCTTTTAGTTCTAATAGAGCAATGGTGGAAGGAAACCAAGGTATCTGGTTCCAAACTTTTCTGTTTAATTTCCAAAATGAAAACTATTAAAAGTAAACTTCTCAACTGGAATAAGAATAACTTTGGCAACATCTTTGAGATTAAAGTTAAGCTAGAAGAAGAACTTGAAAACCTTAACAGAAACGTTATTGTAAATGGCATGGATGAAAATTCATATTTAAGAGAAAAATAATTGAAATCTGAGTATGAAGATGTACTATCCAAAGAAGAAACCTTCTGGAGCCAAAAGTCCAGGGAGACCCGGCTTGAAGCTGGAGATAAGAACACAAAGTTCTTTCACAATAGCACTAAAGTCTGTAGGAATGTGAATAGAATTACTAAAATTAAGGGTGATAATAATGCTTGGATCGAAAAGCCACAACAAATTGCTTTCAAAGCAGTTAGGTATTTTGAAAACATTCTTAACAATCGGAAGGGTCCAATAGGATCCATCAACAAGCCATACTGCAAAACATCCCAAGGATCGTAACAAAGGATCAAAACAAAGCCCTCAATGCAAAGTTTTCCAAAATTGAGATCAAACTGGTAGTCTCTCAAATGCAGCCAGATAAAGCCTCGGGTCTAGATTGTTTCCCGGCCTTTTTTCAGAAATGTTGGCATTTCATTGGGGATGAAGTTGCTGAAGCACTAGAAGGGGTGAGAAATTCTGGCAAACTTCTAAAAGAAGTAAATAATACATTCCTCACACTTATCCCAAAAAAGGAGAAGCTAGAGAGTTTTAGGGACCTGCGGCCTATTTCTCTATGTAACACTATTTACAAAATACTTACTAAGACCATAGCTAACAGAATTCAGAAAGTATTACCAGACATCATTAGTGATGAGCAAAGTGGGTTTGTTCTAGGAAGATCTATATACGATGGAGTAATTATAGCCCAAGAAGTCATTCACTCCATTAAGCACAATAAAAGACCCAGCATGTTGATCAAACTAGATATCTGTAAAGCTTATGACAAGGTTGATTGGCGATTCCTATGTAAAACTTTGGAGACTTTTGGATTCGTGAAACAATGGATAAATCTCATTTATGAATGTATATCTAGCCCCGAGATCTCTGTCTTAGTTAATGGGACCCCGGAAGGTTTTTTCAGCATGTCAATAGGATTGAGACAAGGAGACCCTATTTCTCCTTTCCTCTTTATTATAATGGCAGAAGCATTAGGAAGAATGATCACCAAATATAGGGAAGAAGATAAAATCCAAGGAATCAAAATTACTTCTGGTCTAGACCCCACAACCCACCAACAGTTTGTGGACGACATCATGCTCTATGGTAAGGGTAGCACCGAAGAAGCTAAAGCTTTCAAAGAGATCCTTGAATCCTACACCAAGGCCTTTGGCTAGGAGGTCAATACTGATAAATCAGAAATTTTCTTCTTCAACACAGACCCCGGTACAGAAAGAGAAATATGTAGAATTATGACCTTCAAAAGAGGGGAAATGCTCTGTAAATATTTAGGCCTACCATTAGACAAAAGCAATAAGACAAAAGACCTGTGGGATCATATTACTTCTAAGATCAAGAAAAAAGCGGAGTCCTGGAAAGGCAAATGGCTATCTTTAGCTGGGAAAGTCACAATGCTAAAATCTGTTCTCTCAACTATACCAATATATCAACTTTCATGCACAAATCTACAGCAGAAAAATGTGAAGAAATTAACAAAACTCTTAGAACATTCCTCTGGCAGGGAACGGAAAATAAGAAAAGGATGGCACTAGTAGCTTGGGACAAAATATGCAGACCTAAAGAGGAAGGTGGCTTGGGTCTGAAAAACATCAAGGAACAAAGTAAAGCATTAGGAGCTAAACTAATATAGAGAATGTATAAACAGCCAAATCTAAAATGGGTAAAAATCCTTAGAAATAAATACCTAAGAGGCAAGGAGTCTACCTCCCTTTTTAGGATGGCCAACCCCCTTAAAGGTTCCCGACTTTGGAATTTTATGTTGGGCTGCAGAGAGCTCATCATGGATAAATTGACTTGGAGTTTAGGTGATGGCAATCAAGCACTATTTTGGGACAACTCCTAGGGGGGATATGAGATGATAAGTAGCCATGACAACTTGGAGGATGCAAAAAGAATCCTGGAATCCCAATGGGGTAAATATGTAAAAGATTACATTGAATTCCCCAATAATGATGTAAACCTTGGTTGGAAATGGAAATCAATTGAAAATTCAAACATCCCAGATAATGAAAAAAAGAAATTACTAGATATCCTCAACAAAAGGAGTGTATCCTTCAAAAAAGATATTGATAGGTTGGTATGGGATGGTGCCAAGTCAGGAGACTACAACACAAAAGATGGGTATAATACTTTAATCAAAGAACAGCTAAGACCTAGAATGACAATACCACTTAGACTATGATGGGATAAGAATTGTCTCCCAAAAGCTAGAATGTTCTCATGGATAGCCTATAGAAGAAAATACTAAAAACAAATAGATGGGATATGAGGGACCTAGCAGATGCCCCCTATGTGAAAAGAAGTAGGAAATAACAGACCATATTCTACTAAACTGTCAATTCTCTCTCAAATGCTGGAATTGGTTATGTAGTAAACTGGGCTGGGTTACAGCCCTTCCCAATAACATGTTGAACCTATTTCAATGCTGGCCAGACATTCATTTATCATATGTTATGGACAATAACCCCCTCTGTCATGATATGGGAGCTATGGAAAGAAATAAATAGAAGAGTTTTCAAAGATAGGAAAATGACTTATGAACAACTCATTATTAAAATTGAAGCTATTATTAAAGAAGTTGTCAACAACAGGGTTCTTACTAACCCTAGGAAAGAAACCATAATGTCATACTAGGATGAAAAGATGTGGGGTAGATGGGTAGGATTAAAATTACCCCCCTTTGTGGGACCAAGTAACCACAACACCACCAATAAAAGACAGGAATGTAAATGGCAACCCCCTAAAAAAGGATGGTTCAAGCTCAATTTTGACGGAGCCTCTAGAGGTAACTCGGGAGTCGCAGGTTTAGGCTGTGTAATCCATGACTGGGAAATGAAGGAAATTGCAACCATTGCTAAACCCCTCGGCAAAGCAACCAATAATATGGTAGAATTAACTGCTCTGATAGAAGGTTTGAGAATGTGCAGAGATTTGAAAATTGAAAAACTAGAAGTGGAAGGGGACTCCACGATTATTATTAATGGCCTTAGAAAGGGTAGCATGCCTAACTGGAGACTCAAC
Source organism: Cunninghamia lanceolata (assembly GCA_027924645.1). NCBI lineage: Eukaryota > Viridiplantae > Streptophyta > Pinopsida > Cupressales > Cupressaceae > Cunninghamia > Cunninghamia lanceolata. The sequence continues at coordinate 1,897,501 of BSBN01000847.1, read as the reverse complement.
TCCCTCCTCTCCACCACCCTTGACATCACTGCTTCTTTTAGAAAATGCACATTTAATCATATCTTTAGAAAGGGTAATGGTAAAGTTGATTTCCTTGCTAACAAAGGTGCTGACAGCACAAGCCTAACCAGTATACACAGCACTTAATTAGGTATGATTGCTTTAAAACTTTTAATTTGTGACTTTGAGGAAGCTTCTCTTTCAGTTTTTTTAGATAAAGAGGAACACATCAGGCCTCTCCAGTCTTTTCACACACAGGCTTGATTCATCCTACTCTAACACTATATCCCTTCATATATATTCGTTATTTTGTTCTGTCACTCCTCCCTTCTTATATATATATATATATATATATATATATATATATATATATATATATATATATATATATATATATTATCCCTTCTTATTTATTCGTTCTTTTGTTTTGTCACTCCTCCCTTCTTTTATATATATATATATATACAAATATAGAAATATATATAAAATTTTATATATATATATATATATATATATATTTCTCTGTATCGACTTTTACTCTCATCCATTTTTATGCTGTTATATATATTTTCACATTCATTCTCATATCTCTTCATATTCACATAATCACCACCACAGACTTTTATATTTGATCCATAGTAACTTGTTATTTATATTCAATATAGAGTTCAATAGAGTATGTTCTTCAAAAATGGCTATCTATAGCCAGAATGCTACGACTTCTGGGACTGAACTATCTAAGACCTCGCAGGGTCTAATCCTAACACATCTATATAGTTTACATTTTCTTGACCTCGTAGGGTCTGCTTCTCCGACTTCTTTTTCAAGCTTCTATAGTCAAAATGAAGCCATTTTTGAGGCTTCTAGTAAGCTTGCAGTATGCTAATTTTATACTATATAACAAAAAACAAGATTTTCTTAGACTTACTCCCTGTCATACTCAAGCAGCTGGAGGTTCAAACTTGCCACCCAATCAAACCCTTCTTTTGAAACCAACCCAAGGACTCTTTTGATGAAATGCACTGCAACCTCCGCCATTTCTTTGGCCACCATCAGGTCTGAACCTTTGAGGTCTAATATGAATGGGTAGAGCTTTACAATTGCATCTGGATCATTTAGAGCAGCGATGTCCCTTGACCTTGGCATTCCAATGCCCACACTCACGGCTTCCAGGGTTACCCCCAAATCCCCCAAATGCTCAGGATAAAAGAGACCCCTCATAATTTGCTCTATCTGCACCTTGTCAACCTCTAATTCCAGTAACATTGCTAGCACTCTAGAGGTGACATCTATGTCAACGCGATATCTCTCAGCCTCCTCCATGAATTTCCTTCCAACAATCATCCTGATGGCTCCAACCATAAGTTCATCTGACCGGCGTAGTATGCACTGAAGACTTAGCGACGTCACAGGACCAAGAAAGCCATCTGGCATTTAGACCTGATCAATCTCACTGGAGTCTCCATTCCCCCGCAACAGATGGCTTCCGCTGAAAAGATAACTGTGAATCTAAAGGGCATCGGAAAGGACAGGAGAGGAAAAAGATACTTTTTTCTCTCCTTTAAAAATCTAGGAACTTTCTCGATTGTCTTCTAACAGCTCTTAGCCTTATGTTGAACGATGCTTATCAATCATGTTTTCTTGTGCGCATTGACACCACTGCCAACATGCCCCGAACGTGCCACTGATATATTCAAATTGTTATATATATATTTATTATCTCGTCTTCTAGCTTTCATAGGCATTTTTTACACTCATAATTAGTATGGGGTTCCTCTTCTATGCATGGGCTTGACCTGTCTTTTAAAAGGAAATGGGATAACCCCGTGCATCATCATAGTAGCCACATCACGTGAGCACTACTCAGTAGTTGGGGATCTTGATGTGATTTTCTTTCCTTCAATATATTTAAATGATGTTATGATCGTTCGGGCAAGAATAAGATCTATTTCAAAAAGGCGTGTGGTAAAATAATGAAGATTAAAAGTTTACATGCGCGGCCTTGAAGTGAGTTCAGGAGGGAGATGTCAGAGCACTTAAAACTCCCGCTATAATAATGGGATTTTGGTACCTCTTTGGCTTACCTTCTTTTATGTCAGTTCAATATCACTCAATAATTGTTCTGCTTTGTCAGGAAATGGTTTGTATCTTTGGCTTTGTTTAAAAAATAAGCCTATGTCAGCTAATAGAACTAGTAGATACAGTCTCACTAAGAGGCACACTTATTTGGAGGAAAACCTACTTTTACTCAATTTTAATATATATATATATATATATATATATGAAAAATTTAATTAAAAAAGAAAGAGGTTATTTAGTTATACTTTCATCCTTTTTGCTTGATACTAATCTTGAGAGAAAGAAATATGTTGACAACATTGTCCTGATGATATGATAGGAGAAATTGCAATTATTCTCAATTCTGTTTCAACTGTCTTAAAAGAGCTCTAACAAGTGTATTGCAGGAAGATGAGAAATTTCTATTTTTTATGGCTAACAAGGAAGGCAGTTTGGGAAAGGTGCCGTTGTGTTTTTTCAAGAGTATGCAGGAGCAACGTATTGTGCAGGACGGGAAAGCATACTCCCATTTACAGAAGGTGACCCTTGGGACTAAGGATCAAATGAGGAAACAGGAAGCAAGGAAATAGAAAAATGGCTCATGATTAGAGCAGGGTCTGCAATTGTAAATCCTTAGTTTTGTAATGAGGAATCACCCTCATAGGTCAATATCATGTATATAGGAAATAGGATTTGCAAACTAAATTATGTACTGGACTTCATAAGTCCCAGGAAAGACCGGAGGTTTTCTTTACTCTGTTCTTTCCTATCGGTGCCCACACTGAACAGAGTTGTACTTTGGAAAATTTCATCTAATAAAATAAATTTCTGGCTACGACCTCTTACCCATCGAAAAAAAAAAACTCTATAATGTAATTTTTTCTTTCTATATCAAAGATTCATAACTTTCTTTTGCACATTCATGTTTATTATTTCTAAAATATCTAAGGATATCCAAGAACAATATCCAACCCATCCATTTCTAGAGCATAAAAATTTAAATAAAAAATATGTGTATTCATCATGTGCTTCAAATCCTCAAAAATTGGAACATGCTTACTCTCTATTTGAGACTTCTTGATTTTATTTGTGTATATTTGTAGTTGCTTCGCAAATTCCACACTAATGAAGTTATAAGTGCTATTAGGGTTTATACATACAAATACCTTTTTTTTGCATGTATCCATAAAATTGAAAAAATTAAAATTTTCTTGCTTCAATCTAAACTATAATACTTTTACCCTTCATTTCCTCTACATCTTTTTTGTTAATATCATTTTTTTTTAATAAAAGGAGGGTAAAAACTTTATTGATCTAAGAAAACAGTACAAAGCCAGAAATTACAATCCACTCGCTAGGGGGCACAAACCAACAATAGAGCCATCAGGCAACACCCAAAACACATCTCATGTCTTCCATAACCAAGTCCTCAAGCTCCCAAGAAAGGTCCTCAGGGAGGCAGCTCCAATCATCTACCTTCCAACTTCCCATCCTCTTAGAAGCCCATTTAACCAAACCATCAACCACCTTATTCCACTCCCTAGGGATATGGCAGAAGGTGATAGAATCTAGAACCTCACCCAGAGAGATTATTTGTCTAACCACCCCAGCCAGTTGCCAATTAACATCCTCCAACTGTTGCTTATTCAACAAATCAACCACAATCTGAGAATCCAACTCACAAATTATCCTTCTCCAACCAAGGGTACAAGCCCTTTTCAGAGCCACGAGAATATCCAAGGCTCCATGAAATTGTTAGAGTGTTGGCCACGATACTCAAAGAAAAAGAACACAACCAGTCCTGAGCAGTCCCTACCAATTCCCCCAACACCAATGTGACCCGGATTGCCTCTAGAGGAACCAACCATCAGTGTTAATCTTCAGAACCTCCAAGGGTGGAGGAATCCAATGACCATCTCTCTGAACCTTTCCTCTATCACCTTGATCCAAACCAAGCCTCGTCCCACCCTTGGCACTAACAGAAAGCCCTAGACTCCAAACAATTCTCATATCTCCAGGATCCACAAGGGCCGAAAGATCACACCTAGCCGCTAAAGTCTCTTGAAGAACTCCCAAAATCCTCATCCAAACCTGATGCACCTGAAACTTCTTATCTAAAAAAAATCTTGCGGTTACGCTCTAACCAGATATGCCAAATGATGAAGCTAGGACCAATTGTCCAAGCAGTGTGGAGGAAGGAAGTCTTAGCTGGAGAAATCCCTAGCCTACTCCAAAAGTCCTCTAAAGACGAGACATGTCTACACAGCTACCTCCAGAATTCCCACCAAAAATGCTAGATCTCCCTAACAAAAAAGCACTGGAAGAAGAGATGAGGAATGTTCTCATCGCTACTAGAACACACTATACACACAAAGGGGCCTTGAAATCCCCACTTCCAAAGGTTCTCCCAGGTCAGACATCTATTATAAATCACCAAACAAGAAAAGAAGTTGCACTTGGGCCAAGAGAATTTATTCCAGATTTGCTTCCACTAGGGACCCCCGTGCACCCAAACTTCTGCTCGTCCAGAGCCTAATAACCAGAGGCAACAGTGAATTTGCCTTTTTGGTCACCTCCCCAAGCCAGAACATCCCTCTCCAATAGAGAGTTGCAAACCCTACAAGCTAAGATGCCAGCCAGCTCCTGACAGTCCTCCACCGTTCCCCAAGGCAGCCATTCATGCGGACCCTTCCACCTTTACACCGTAGCCCGATCCAAAATTTGAGGGGATTTGAAATCCATCACATAAGTCCAGCCAACTTCCAAAAAATGGCTACAAAGGTCCTGCAAGTGAGGGTGAGTAGACATAATCGGAGGATACCCATCCCAGGAATCAAACCAGAAGAGAGCCTCTGAGCCCCTATTACAAATCTAGAACAAACCTTGCTTAATCAACTGGGCTTCCCTCTAAAGGGTGGTCCAAACTATAGATCCCTTACCCACTAGGCTGTATCTGGGCACATCCACACTATCCACATCCCCAAGATATTTTGAGGTGAGGATCTTACCCCAAGTCTGGTGTTGTTGAGAACACCATCTCCAATAAAGTTTAGCAGCCAAAGCTTGCCCATTCAAATCAGTCCAATGCAGCCCAAGACCACCCTCCTGTTTTGGCCGATAAACCACATCCCACTTGACCAAACTCCACTTCCTCAAAAGAAGATTACCAGACCAGAGAAACTACCAACAGAGATGCTCAAAGTCATTCACAAAGCTGGCAGGGGCAGATAATACAAAGCATCTATACAACGAGAGAGCCTGAACCACAGCCTTCAAAAGGGTCACTCTTCCTGTAGTAGAAAGCCACCTGCAAGTCCAATGACTAACCTTTTTACGAAGCTTCTCAATGACAACCTGCTAGAACACTCAAGGTAACGAACGAACAGCCAAAGGAATGCCAAGGTAAACAAAAGGAAGCAAGCCAATCTAGAACCTGAGAATACCCGCAATTCTCTATTGGATAAGATTAGGAGTATTAAAGAAATAAATAAAAGACTTGCCTTCGTTGATGCTTTGCCCCAAAGCAGCCAATTAACAATCTAGGGCCTTCCTAAGATTGACCGCTTCATCCACTCTGGCAAGGCCCATTAATGTCGTGCCATCCACAAACTGAAGATGGGACTGAGGGGCAATATTATTGCCCCATTGCCAACCCTGAACGAGACCAAGCTCCACACGAGATTTCAAAAATCTCCCAAGCCATTCAGCCATCAAAATAAATAAATATGGGGATAAAGTATCCCCTTAGCAAAGCCCCTAGAAGCCCCAAAATGTTCAGAAGGCTCTCCATTGACGAACATAGAAAAGGAGGTAGACGTGACACAACTCATAACCCATTCAATCCAGGCACTGTCTATATTGGGTAAAATGGGATAATATTAAATGAATATAAAACACCCAATAACTTCAATAGAATATGCAAGTAACAAAGAATAAAACAAATAAACAACTTATAGTGCTTTTGTTACCTACTGGCTTCCATTGTTTGCCTATTCCCGTTTGATCTTTGGTGATGAATGCATCCCTCAGGAAGCTTACTTCCTTGCTTTGATTCCTCAAGATGACAAAGGAGAAATGGCTTGGATACTTGTTGTGTTGAAGATGAGCTTCAACACAATATAGGATGAATAGTAAAATGACTTGAGAGTGGGGGTGCCAATGGTGCGCTATGGAATCAACAAAGTAATCTTACTTGAAAGCTTCATGATATGAGGATGGAAGAATAGAAGGGTATTTATAGACTTGTTAGAGAAGATCAACAGTGTAGAAGAAATAAGAAGATTAATGGTAGAGGATGTTTGAGGGAACGTGCACGAATAGAAGGACATGTGTCATAGAAAAAGCTATTATTTTTGAGTTCACTGCTTTCTTAATGAGGATGAGCTTTTATTTCTTAAATTAGAATATATTTTTCTAATTTAAGAGTTTGTTGATAAAAATAAAGTTGTTTTAAATCAGTTAACTCAGCTTTTGCTTTTGCATGACAAGGAAGATTTATTTTTAGAAGATTTGGAAGAATAAATAAAATATTTAATTATATTTTATTTTTGGAGAGAGAGGATTTAAATAAATTTAAATGATTTATTTAAATTTGGAGGAATAGACTTGACTTAATTAAATAATTTAAAATTATTTAATTGCTTGGAAGAATTTAATTAAATAAAGGATTTTATTTAATTTTGACTTTAGAAGAGATAATTAAATATTTTGATATTTAATTAACTTAGAGGAATATGAATCAAATAAATAAATTTAATTATTTATTTATTGATAGAGGAAGGTAGACTTAAATAAATATTAAAAATATTTATTTGGACAGAGTCATGTCATTTTTAGGTGTTACATTTTGCCCCTCTTTGATGCAATGTGTTTTATCACGTTGTTTCAAAGAATAAGATTGTCTAAAAATGATGCATGCCCTAGTTTGCCCCTGGTACAAGTTTAACGACGATATGATGCCCCCTCGAGAGATTGGATGGGGAGAAGGCAGAAGGCACGAGACGGACAATCTCACGATGAGATAGGTTGACAGGAGAAGAAATGGTTGGGTGTAGAAGAAAGAGGTGAATGATATGTGATGCAAGATAAAATGATAACACACACAAGCAAGTAAGCAAGTATGCACAAATGATACAAGAACAGGCAAGGTATTGCCCCTATCAAGCAGTAAACCAATGATATACTGATAACGATATACAACAGTGTTGTCATGGAGGGGAACGATAGATCCCTAGAGCAACACGAAGGACAGTGTCTGATTTCAGGAAATGAAACATGTCATGTAAGACGTGTGTTGGTCTGATTTCGACAATGCTACATCCTGTATAAGACAAATGTTTGATTATAACTGATCGAGTTGGTTTACGACCAGACAAGGATCAAGACCACTGATTGTGATTGGATCATTTGACAGTATTGACTTGACTTGATTGGTATGGATTTAAGGATAGACTTGCATTTTGATCACTGCTCGGATTGACAACTAGAACTGTTGACGAGAGATATGAAGACAGATAGAAATTTGATCGATAGAAGAATGACTCGATAGAAGAAATCACAAGCTTTTATTTGTAAACATTGATACTCTACATAGAATTTTTATTGCATGGGATATGGATATGGATATGGATACGGATATGAGATGTAATTGGATACATTATGGATATGGATAAGGAATGCTTTCTGGATATGTTATGGATATGGAGATTTTCCATCTTGATATTGTAAGTATTTTAAAGTGCTTATTTCATCATCGAGCGTTTATTATGTTGTAAGAAAATACAAGCATCTAGGTATAATTAAACCAAGATGACCTGAGTATTACTTACATGGATTTTGATATAGCAAGTTAATACAAGCATCTAGTCAAAATTGAATCTAGATGATCTGAGTATTTCTTGCGTTTCAACAGACAAGGTTTGCCCCTTTTCATGCTCAGACCTTTGAAAGTACTCGATGATCTTTAACTGATCATTTTGTTAGACAAAAGTTGTCACATTACTAAAGTTTGATCCACAAATAGCAGACAAAGAAAATGATTATGCCCCCATCATAGCATCTCTAGCTTTTGGCATCCTCGAGTAGCATAGAAAGACATAATAACGAAAAATCAAGACCTTGTAAGTTAACCAATATAAAAACACAAAGCATTCTTGCATTAGATGTGTCTTCTTGCCATAATTGATATAGAGTCAGTTTGAGTGTTTTGGTATGGTGTTCTGCTTTTGCCTTGGATAGGTTGATGTTTTGTGCCAAGATTTTTGTTGTTTTGGGAAGCTTGCTTTGCTGCATGCGCTTGTCTGGTGAAAGGTATCACAACCCTTTATTGGTATCCTCTTAGAACATGTGGCATTCAAGACTCCAAATCTGCAACCAGGGCGAGGAGTTGCCCCCAGTGGAAACTAAGGATTGACTTATTATGGATGACACGACAAACAGATATGAAGAGACGGACCCTAAGGGACTGACCTAGTGCCTCGGGGGCTCATTGCTAAATAGCCTTGCCTACGTGACGATGCAGAGGCAACGTAGTTCGAGGTGAACCTGATGGACCTAAGACCTAGGCGATGGCAAAGATATAGAAATGGTATGGATAGCAGGATAGACGACACTTGACAGAATGGGCAAGAAAGAAGGGGAGTGGAGCGGAGTGGAGCCTCAGGGGCGCATTGAGAATGGCCTTGCCTACGTGATAGCTCAGAGGCGACGTAGTTTGACAATGGTTCAGAGGACTGGTTCAAGATGAACGATATGATGGACACAAGAGACATGAGGTTACAACAGATGGAGGAAATGGTTTGTCGTAGATAGCGCCTGTTTACCAGGTTTTCACCACTTGCTTGTATTTGCACGAAAGCTAAAAGTACACATGATGCCTGTTTGCCAGGTTTTCATCATTGTACCTATCCCAGGCGCCTGTTTGCCAAGTTTTCACCAGAGGATGATTTTTTTGTTACTTTTCCATTTTTTTTTTTTGTTTGTTTTTTATCATTTTTTTTCAATTTTTTTAGATTTTTTCAGGACTCCCTTGCATTGGGGTTTTCAGGTGTAGAACTTGCAAAGGTGCATGCTGTTGATAGGATCATCAAATAGTTCACCTTCAAATGTAGCCAATTGATATGCTCTTGACCCATAAGCTGCAATGATGACATAGGGACCTAGCCAGTTGGGTTCAAACTTGCCTTTCTTTTCACGATCTTGCTGATTTCTAGGATTTTCTCTGAGGACTAGATCACCAACTTGGAATACTCGGGGCTTTACCCTGTGATTATAACTTCGGGACATCCGTTGTTGATAAGCTTTTAGGTGGTTAAAGGCCTGTTGCCTTCTCTCTACGAGCAACTCTAACTCTTGAAGTCTGGTCACTTTGTATTCTTCATCAGATATGAGGCCTTTTAACGAAACTCGCAAAGATGGGATCTCAATTTCAATGGGCAAGATGGCTTTAGATCCGTAGACCAGGGAGTATGGTGTTGCACCTGTGGGTGTGCGGATGCTTGTGCGATAGGCCCATAGCGTGAGATTTAATTGGACATGCCAATCACGGCCGGCATCATTAATAGTCTTCTTTAGGATTTTCAAGATAGTTTTATTTGATGCCTCCACCTGGCCATTGCCTTGGGGGTAGTAGGGTGTAGAAAAGCAGTGCTGGATATGGAATTTGTCACATAGTTCCCTGACATCTTGATTTTTGAAAGGTCATCCATTATCCCTGATAATGGACGAAGGGACACCATAACGACAAATGATATAGTTCAAAATAAAGGAGGCAATCTGCTTGCCTGTGATATTGGCTAAGGGCATGGCTTCAATCCACTTTGTAAAGTACTCAGTGGCAATGAATATGAATTTATGGCCGCTGGATGAAGAAGAGTGAATTTTGCCCACTAAGTCGAGTCCCCACTAACAGAAAGGCCAAGGAGTCATTAACAGCTATAGTTCATGTGCTGGTGCATGTATCAGGTTCCCATGGATTTGGCACTTTTTACACTTCTTTACAAAATGATAGGAATCTTGTTCCATGGTTGGCTAGTAGTATCCCATGCATATGAGTTTTTTGGCTAGGGTAGGGCCACTAGAGTGGGTCCCGCATATACCATCATGCACTTCGCTCAAGGCGGTTTGATATTCCTCACTATCGAGACATCTAAGGAGAGTACCATCAAGACCTCTGCGATATAGGGTATTGGCAACAATGACATACCGGGAGGCCTGACGGATGAAGGTTCATTTTTGGTTACTAGAGAGATCAGGTGGGAGAGTATTCTCTTTAAGATAGGCAAATATTTTTCCATACAGGGGGGAATCAGTTCCGACAATGTGGCAAATGATATGGGATTCAGGGGTGTCATATGCAGGACAGGACACTAGCTCTACCAAGAACTTGGAACGTGATTGATTATCTGGAATATCGAGGAGAGATGCAATCATTGCCATGGCATCTGCAGCTTTGTTCTCAACCCTCGATATCTACTCAAAAGAGATCTTGAAGTATTCTTTGAAGTCATCTACCATTCATTTGTAAGGGATCAATTTCTCATCTTTTGTCTGGTAGTTGTCATTTACTTGATTTATGACCAGCTGTGAGTCGCCATACACCTGAAGTTCTTGGATATTCCATTCAACTGCTAGCTTGATGCCAATGACAAGGGCTTCGTACTCTGCCACGTTGTTAGTGCAGGGAAACAATAATCTGTATGATTTAGGAATGGTGTCGCCACTAGGGGTGATCAACAAGATCCCTGCCCCCGATCCATGCTGAGTGTATGAGCCATCGAAATACATTTTCCAGGTTGCTGTGGTTATGTGAAAGATAGATTCACCTGGAAATTTGAAACTCAAAGGGATATCATCTATTAGAGGTGCATCTGCCAGTTGATCTGCAAGTACTTGGCCTTTTATTGCTTTCCTGTCTACATATTCGATGTTGAATTCGCTGAGAAGCGTGACCCATTTGGACAATCTACCTGTAAGGGCTGCTTTGTTGAGAAAATACTTGAGTGGATCAATCTTTGCTACCAGTTTGACCGAATGTGACAACATGTAATGTCTCCATTTTTGTGAGGCGAAGACCACAGCTAGACATGCTCTTTCGATTGGCGTGTATTGCAATTCATACCCAACAAGTGTTCGACTGATATAGTATATTGCTTGTTCTTTCCCATCATAATTTTGTTGTGCAAGGAGGGCTCCCAGAGCTGTTGGTGTAGCTGAGATATATAGCAACAAAGGTTTGCCCTGAATCGGTGGCATCAATACAGGTGGCTTCATGAGATACTCTTTTAACTGCTGAAATGCTTGCTCACATGAATCATTCCATTTGAAAGGGACATTCTTATGTAGGAGGTGAGAAAATGGGTGGCACTTGTCTGCCAATTGAGAAATGAACCTTCTGATAGATTGTAGTTTTCCCTGTAGGGACCTTAGCTGAGTGAGATTTTTAGGAGGCGGCATTTCCATGATGGCCTTCACTTTAGCTGGGTCGACTTCAATTCCATTGGCGGACACTATGTATCCAAGTAGCTTACCTGATGTAACTCCAAATACACACTTCTTTGGATTGAGGCACACGTTAAATTGTTCCAGTCTTTTGAAGATTTTGTCCAATACTGCCAGGTGTCCTTCTCTTGTGAGTGATTTTGCCAAAATGTCGTCAACATAGTCTTCCATTATAGTGTGCATCATGTCATGGAAGATTGTGGTCATAGCTCTCTGATATGTTACGCCGACGTTTTTCAAACCAAATGGCATGACACACCAACAGTAGGTGCCCCAAGGACATGTGAATGCAGTCTTATGTTGGCCTTCAGGTGCAATTTTTATCTGGTTGTATCCGGAAAAACCGTCCATTAGTGACAACATGGTGTGCCCTGCCGTGAGATCTACAATCATGTCATGGTGCAATTTTTACTTGAAAGCATTCGTGATATGAGGATGGAAGAATAGAAGGGTATTTATAGACTTGTGAGAGAAGATCAACAGTGTAGAAGAAATAAGAAGATTAATGGTAAAAGATGTTTGAGGGAACATGCACGAATAGAAGGACATGTGTCATAGAAAAAGCTATTCTTTTTTAGTTAACTGCTTTCTTGATGAGGATGAGCTTTTATTTCTTAAATTAGAATATATTTTTCTAATTTAAGAGTTTGTTGATAAAAATAAAGCTGCTTTAAATCAGTTAACTCAGCTTTTGCTTTTGCATGACAAGGAAGATTTATTTTTAGAAGATTTGGAAGAATAAATAAAATATTTAATTATATTTTATTTTTGGAGAGTGAGAGGATTTAAATAAATTTAAATGATTTATTTAAATTTGGAGGAATAGACTTGACTTAATTAAATAATTTAGAATTATTTAATTACTTGGAAGAATTTAATTAAATAAAGGATTTTATTTAATTTTGACTTTAGAAGAGATAATTAAATATTTTGATATTTAATTAACTTAGAGGAATATGAATCGAATAAATAAATTTAATTATTTATTTATTGATTGAGGAAGGTAGACTTAAATAAATATTAAAAATATTTATTTGGACAGAGTCATGTCATTTTTAGGTGTATACACTGTCAAACCCAAAGGCTCGCAAAATCTTGGTTAGAAAATCTCATTTGACACGGTCATAAGCCTTGGCCATATCCAGCTTAATGAACATAGCCTTCTCCTTGGAGGAGGCCATAGAGTGCACAATCTCAGCAACAATAACCACACCATCTAGAATCTGCCTACCAGCCACAAATCCACCCTGTTCCTCAGAAACCAATCTATCTAACCACGGCTTTAGGCGTTCAGCAATCAACTTGGTGATTATTTTGTACACCACATTACAAAGGGCAATAGGCCTAAAGAGATCCAAAGAATTAGCCCCCTCCCGCTTAGGGATGAGAGCCAAGAAGGTGGCATTTAAGGCTCTTAGCATTTGCTTATTCCTTTGAGATTCCTGAACAACCTCGAGAAGGTCAAGCTTTATAACCTCCCAAAACTTCGGAAAGAACTCAATCGGGAACCCATCAGGGCCAAGAGCTTTACCTTTTCTCATTTGAAACACAATATTCTCCAGCTCCAGCAAAGAGATTGGCTTGAGAAGAGACTCATTCATTTCAACAGTCACCAAGGGAGGAATGCAAGCCAAGATTGCCTCTTCTTCTTCTCTGGCAGGAGAGGAATCATCAAAGAAAAGAGCAGAGAAGAACCAGACAGATTCTTTCGAAATCTCATAAGAGGAAAGAAGATCACCATTCGGGGACTTGAGAGACGATAAGATATTTCCCTGCCTTCGATCCTTAACCAAATTGTGAAAAAAGGAAGTATTCATATCCCCTTCCTGAAGCCAATCAATCCAGGATTTTTGCTTCCAAAAAATTTTCTCATGAAGCTCCCATTCCTCCACATCCTTCACAGTTGTAGCTTCCATCATACTCAGCTCCTCAGAAAGCCCTTGAGCCCAGATCTACTGAGTAATGGTGTCCAAATGCTCTTGGGTAACCCTTTTAGCCTGGAAAACATTGCCGAAATGGTGTCTGTTCCAACGTTTCAACATATATTTGACATACTGAAGTCTTTTAGCAAAGGAGTACATAGCAGTGCCAAATTCAGGTTTCTCAGCCCTCCACCACCCTGGGATTAGATCATGAAGAGACTCGTCTTGAAGCCACATAAGTTAAAATTTAAAAGACTGTCTTTTAGAGAATCTAGACAGGCAAGCAGAGAATTTGATCGGCCAGTGATCCAAACCCCGCCAATCCAAAATCTTAGAACTAGTCATCCAATTGACCCCAACCCAAAAACTAGAAAACAAGAACATGTCTAACCTTTCAGAAATAGCAGCATCCCCAATCCTCCTATTGTTCCAGGTAAATAACCCATTCGAGGGTTTGATATCCACCAAAGACATACATGCCACATTGTCCCTCAAGAGAGCCGAGGAAGGATCCAGACGGAAAGTCCCACCCCTTTTCTCTTCCAGAGACGAGACATCATTAAAATCACCTGCAAGAATCCAAGGAAGGAAAGGCTCCAAAGAACGTATGTATCTAATATGAGACCACAAATGAGCCTTTCTAGGGAGATCCGTAGGAGCATAAATGTTAGAAAGAAGGATTCTCTCACCTGACTCCAGACTAGAAGCAACAAGAGAAACAGAGGGGCACCTGCCAGAAAGCCACCAGAGGGGAATAACTCTGCACGGATCCCATAAGCAAGAAAGTCCCCCTGAGTTGCCCTGTGCCCCCACACATTGGCAGAGACCTCTACCCCAAATCTTAGGAGCCAAATTTGACATACTTTCAACAGACAACTTAGTCTCCTAGAGGAAAACCAAATCAGGAGAATGAACACGAATCAACTCTCGAATAGCCTTTTGTCTAGGGATGTTATTCGTACCCCTAACATTCCAAGAAATCACAATCATCGCTGGGGCTGGGAAAAGTGAGAATCAATAGTCCTCACTGAGCCAACGTCTCCCCAATCAACTTTACCTTTTCCTAATCCTTCTTCCTACCTATTTTAAGAGGCTTCTCAGGAGGCCCCTTTTTTGGGGGTTTTTGTTGCAGGCCCAAAACAGGAGAAGACTTGCTTTTACCCGATTCTCCAACACTCTTCCCACTGATGGTCCCAGAACCAGGGGGATCCGGAACCATATTAGTATCTTCCACCAATCCAATTTCCCCAAGCTCAAGAACTGAGGAAGGTAGATTTGTGTCCATCTGAGCTAATTGACCTCCTGTTGGGCTCTGGCTGGAAATATCAATTGACTGGTCCCCTAGACATTGTTCAACAATAGTACTATTTGCAACTTGCATTTCGAAGGGAACACCTTCCTCTTGAACCAAGTCTTCTAGCACGTCAAACCAATTGAGAGTTTCCTCTCCTTGTCTCTCGTTGAAAGTTATTTTCATTCCTCAATTTCTGTTGCGGTTCTTAGCAAGAATAAAACCCTCCTTGTCAGTCCCCTCACCTGGAATAGGGGTCGTACCCTTATCCTCCCTAGCCGGCTTACTAGGAGGCAGAGGAGGATGAGATTCAAAAGAGCAAAACTTCGGACATCTTTGCTACAAGTGACCATATTCATGACACAGCCAACACCGGAAAGGAAGAGTCTCATAGTCTAGTTGTTGCACCCAAGAAGACAAGCCCACCCGAATTTCCAAAGAATTAGGAAGATGGTTGCTCAAGTCTATTTCCACACATATGCGAGCAAAGCTCATAACCCTTCGATCCTGCATTTGTTGAGAAGGACCCACCAGTTTTCCCAGTAGCAATGCGACCATGTGCAAAATATCATTTCTCCAGTACTCCACTAGAAACCAAGGAAGACGCACCCACACCGGAACCTGATTCGAGAGCTCCTTCGAAGGGTTAAAGCATGTGTGCCACAGCTTCAGAAACAAACCAATCTGATTGTGAAAATAAGGACCTCCTTCAAAAACCCTATGTCGATCAACCATGCAATTAAAAACAACCATAAAAAAACTGTTAGCCAACAACATCACCTCTACTTCTCCTTCGGGGTTCCAAGTCCTTCTAACCCATGAGTCCAAGAACGGGAGCGAGACTCGCATCCCCATGAATTTGAAAATCAGAGCATAATTTGTGAAGTATTTGACATCCTCAGCACTAGAATCCGATTGAATGACCAGAATAGGCCTATCCGAGCACCGCTCCAAACACCCATTGATTTTCAGGATGCAAGGGCCCCCAGATGGAGCCAACCCTTCAGACCCTGCATCATTAGACGAAGACTTATTCTCAACACCTCGCTTGGACGAAGACAGAGAGCTCGTACGCAAGGAAGCTCGAAAATCCATATTATGATTAACTCTAGATGCCTCGCTTGAGGCCACGAACAAAGGAGAACAGCCAACGGAGACCTCCTTCAATCCCCACAAACCCCAACACCAGCACCGAACAACTAACAAACACAGAAGAAATAAGTGAGAACAAACACCCCCCCCCCCCACACAAGCGTTAACACCCCTCCCCACGTTGAAAAACACCCGCCAAAGCTCGATCTACAACCAAACTGGACATGCAATGGAAGGACGTTAACATGCAGCCCACGATCTACTACAGACCGCGGGTCTGCAACAGACCCCTGCTCACGCATGCCCGTACCATCTTTTTTCCTTTCCTATTTCATTAATATCATTTTATTTATCATCATCCTTGTTTTCTATATTTTCATCTTTATCTTCCTCAACTATTGTTTCTTGTGGTGTCTACACCAACAAAAAGATTATCAAGATGTAATATCTAAAGTTTAGATGGATAATAAGTCATTTTAAATTGGAGCCATCGTACTCTATCATAAGCACTTACGTCCCCACATTGAAAAGAAAATGATGTAGAAAGATGATTTAAGTATTTATATTTCTATTCACTTGTAAAAAAAAATGATTTCCTCCCCCAAATTTCAAGATGCTAGTTTTTTTTCCAAAAATAGTATATCAGTTTTTTTTTTAAATCTAAATCAGAAGGTTAACTTTAGATTGCCATATCTCCCTTGATGCTTATCCAAGTCTTTAATATGACCATTTTTAGAAGAGTTCTCAAGCTCTTCTTTCCAATGCATCCAGATTGGCTTCTTTTTTTTTTAAATACTTGTGTGAAACACAACCTCTACAAGAAATTTGCAATGGTACATATCAAATAAATATACATACCAAATGTTATAAATATACATACAAATAATAGAAATGTTCCAAATGATAGACAAATCTCACAACTCAATAATAAAATTTTTCCAATATATTTAGAATTAAAAAGAACTCTAATACCAAATGTTATAAATATACATACAAATAATAGAAATGCTCCAAATGATAGATAAATCTCACAACTCAATAATAAAAATTTTCCAATATATTTAGGATAGAATAAAATCTTGAGAGCAACACTAAACAATAGCCACTTCAAAAGAGCAATCTTCTCAATAGAACAAAGACTTCAATTACAATAACCAAGATGCTTGCCACTTGGGAAGTTATACCTAAATGAGTCTTGGTAAAATTACTAATATTATCCCATGCATGTAAGATAAAAAAATAATTCTAATTAATTAGTAGGATGACATACAAAGTATATGCACCCCAATCTTTATTTATTACTACCTAATACACTATAATATCATGTGCCTAGGTACATTCCACTAAACATGAGCATCATGATCAACTTAAAAAAATTCCAGGTTTCATGGCTGAAAAGAAGATTGTCTTACAGCCACTGTCTTAAGCCAGGATCTCTACCATTAGAAGCCTATGTCTCAGATCCTTTTTCTGAATCTTTACTTCCACTGTTTTGAGGTGATGCATTATGCAAGTCACAAAAATACACCAAAATCATTGGTGCCAAACAATGGATAGGCATTAGCTTCAGAAGAAAACTAAATTGGATGTTATTTTCTGTGTCGGTACAATATTTGAGCGCAAAAGAACTTCAGTTCTTTCCAGTCACAGCTAAGTTGCAGAGAATTCTGTTGTGTTACAAGAAGCAATTTAGAGGAGGAACAAAATACTTCAATTTCCTCCTATTAGCTTGTATTAGATTACGAAAGAACTCAACTTTTATTCTGCTTCCTAAGATGTACAAGCTCAGCTTCCATCTGTAAATAGTCTTTGTTTACTGTGATACTTTTCACATATACAACCTGGTAAGGGATTTGCATAGAAATTTTCCTCCAATTTTGGTAAATCACCAGCTTCCCTTTCATAAGGAGACCCCTCTCGATCAGAGTGTAGTTTTTTCACTTCTGATGCAAATTTCTTCCATGAAATTTGACCTTGATCTAAGTTATCTATCAGCTTCACCAGATTTTGCCTGTCATAAATCCCTACTTGTAAATCTTAATGCAATTCAAGATTCTATCATGTGGAACATAAAGAAATTATGAGCATAGGAAAAATACATATATTTAGAATGTTAACTAGTCACCTGTCTGGACTGATAGTTTTCTTGAAACCTTCAAAACGCCTATGCCCTTGCACTGCTTTTGCCATGTTCCCATCATAAGTGTAAACAAAAATATCGCTTTTTACAGCCACTATATAATCCAATGCAGCAAGCCTGTTCTGATAGTTTTTAAAAGGTTCCAACTCCTCTTCTGTAGCTAATGTTGAGTGGGTAAATATATTTGGGAATTCATCATATAAAGCTTTCATGCTACCAGTTCCATAAGCTTCCCCTGCTACAATATAAATCTTCGTATTGGATGGAAATCCTAAGGCCTTCAATAGAAGTGAAGTCTCATGTGGAGTCATAGGACAACCACCTTGCCTTCTTTTCTCCTCGCCATCAATATCTTTCTCCTTCCAGTGATCTACTGCATATCTCATTTGCCGCAGCTCATTTGCTTCTTCTGATGTCAAGTTGTGTGAACAGCCAGTGAATGCCAACATATCCTTCTCAAATCTATACTATTCCCAAAAGCAAAAAAGTACACACATAAATTAGTAAATGTTGCAAAACAAACTGTTCACCAGTTCACACCACTGATCTATTAGTAAATGTGTACACCACTGTTCACAAGTTTACAGGCATATCTGATCCACTTACAACTTACCTTAAATGAAGTGCAATGTAAGGATTTCCATTCTTGTGCATCCTAGATACCAAGGTATTCCCAAATTCCTCAATGGATGATGTATATCTTAATGCTTGAAAGTTTGCACGGCACCTCAACTTTTGAATGGAACTGGGAAGACCATTATTGGCAAGTCGAGAATCTGTATAAGTGAAGTATAGAACCTTATGGTGCTTCAGTAAGGGAAGTACTTCTGTCTTATAATAAGAGGTCTGCATCAAAATAATAGATTCACAACAGACTGTGATGATCAATGACAACCACTAGTGATGTGTTTGTTTGCTGAATAACTTTGAAAGAGATCTTCTGAAAAGACTGACCTTTGACCAGGATATAGGAGCTTTTTTCAAAGGCTCAACATTTGCATAAGAAGGTGGTAGAGACTCCACTATATTGATATCATCTTTCAAAGTTTTAATGAAGTGTTGCCAGTCAAAGAGATCCTTAAAGTCGCTGAAACCAAAAAAGCAACATAAGAGCCTTACAAAAATTAAAATAAGAGCTTAAACAACCTGACTGATCAAATTTTAGAACCGACAAACCTTGGATCATCCCAGAAAGATGTATGGTCCAAAGAGGGGAGAACAAGAGTCGCATTCAAGATTCTTGCCACAGCAACCATGTCACATATCTACATTGTTCAATCCAACAAAATATAAATGGCACCCTTGGTTCTGATTCAAGGACATCTGACTTAATAAAGGATGATGTTAGATCTTGTATACTGATGAACTGGCAAATCAATGATAATCACAAGAAAGCATACCCCAGTTCGCATTTGATTCAAACCACCATTTGCATTGACTAGAAGGTATCCGTTTGTCTCTAACCCAGGCTCTGCAAAGAAGAAATATAATATTAATAACATGAATCACAATTACCAGAGAGTTTTATTGGCATGATAGAAAGATACAATTTGGAAGTAAATAACAGTTGCAACTTACTTGTATAAGTTTTGGAACGATGAATGCATTGCTCAAATCTATCGCTTTTTGGCTTCAACCAGATAGCAGGATTCTGAAAGAGTGCAAGAAAACTAGTTAATAATCAATTTATTACTAGGTAGCTTTTACAAATGATCTAGCCTCCCACCAAATTAACGTCCTACCATCCATCAAACATTTTGATTGCAGCTGCAAATGGACCAAGCTGTCTATATGTGAAGCTAATTAATCAAAAAACTATTTTTTAACAATCTAAATAAGCTAGACTAGATTGCCACTGCTACATGCAGATTTTGACATTTATATACCTGTAATTCCCCTATGTTGATTTGAGTTGCAATTGCATCTAATGATTCAGTCAAAACAGATTGGCTGCTGTCCCTTTCCTCTAAAAGGCGTTGAGCCCTCTTCTGCTTGAGATTTGTGAATGTTTGTAGAACTATTGAATTATGAGAAAATTCCTGGTAATCCAACCATTGGCATTAATAATAATTGATAGGGAATAAAGATAAGAAAAAATTCTGAATCCCTTAAAGATTTTAATACAGGAGATAAAACAGTTAACAGGCCATAAATAGATCCCTTCCAATGCAGAAGATAAGCTTGTAACTTTAAGAAATAGCAAATAAGAATTTTGATTGCATTCCTTGCTAGAAAATTCATCATCATAATCTCCCACATAATGTACAGAAAAGGAATGCCATGTATTTGCCACAAAATATTAGGACTATAAGCTTAATCTGGATTTATTAAGGTTAAGTATTTGAAATTTCTTATAAAACCAATAATGCCCACAATACTCAACTGGGGATTTGCTGGTTGGCTCTAAACACCCATAATCCATCTGTTGTGTTTTTTTCATAATCTTTACGCAGGAGGCATAATCATGAATTCTGTAATCAGTTTGCAGCATTATCAGTGGCTATATTTCACTGCTAGGCCAATTTTTAAAAGTGTAGAAATTGGACTTCCATTGTACAATATAGAATTATTCTGTAATACTTCTGGTGGTTATTTTCACTCAACTCATTACAAATTCCATAATCCACAGATTTTAAAGACGTTTGATGCAGCAAACACACTTTCAAACCAAACTACTAATACAGAAAAGATAATTGGGATAATATAATCTGCCAAACAAAGGACACAATGAAATTAAGAAAGAAAAACCAGCTATTATGTACACTTACAAAATTTGAAAGACGGGTTACAGTTTAATACATGAAATATCTAAAGAGTAAACAAAACACTTTTAAAGATTTGCACTCATATACTTGGGTTCTTTTACTGTAAAAATACAAACACAATGAATTTAATGCATTGAAAATGCCTTGCTGTGTTTGCCAAGACTTTCAAATTTGTTAAATTAGCTGGTAAATAGAGCTTGTCTCCTGGGAAAAAGATCTGCATGGAATAGGATTTTCCAGGGCACCTGCCTCCTTGGAATTGAGAAGCTCATGAAATGCTCAACACAGTACCATGTGATCAGGCACTCCATTCAACGGGAAAACATAGATGTAGATCCCATCTTCTCTCAGGGCACATAGTGGTTCGATTAATGGACATTTACAGTTCACAATATGCACATTCACCAAGTACCTCATACTTAAGGTGTTTTGAATAGATCACTGAGATTAGCAAAAGATAAAACTTCCAAAACCTTGTTGATTGGTTCCCCACCTCACCAAAACATGACAGAATGAATCATCTAATGTAATGTCCCCTTTCCGTCAGTAACTGACTCGGAGACAGTTAGCCTTGTTCCTAGTATTTCCCAAAGGCTAACTTGGCGTTTAAAGGGAAATCACCTTTTTAAATAATTAATTTTAAGTTGTCTAAGGTTCTAATATTATATTTTAAAGTTGACAACTTATATTATTTAAAAAGTGTCTTTTAACTCCCCCAGGGTGGTGCTTGACTCAGAAAAGTCATATTTTCTTAAAGTGGTGTCCCATTATGGAGAAGAAATAAATATTCCATGAAGCCATAAAGTAATATTTTATATTATTTCTCTTGAATGCCTCACGGGAAGTTTATAAAAGAGAATTTCAATGCTCATTTGAAGTTCATGCATTTTGATTACAAATTTCTAGAGAGAGCTTTTGTGCTTGGATTTGTGGGTTGGAAACCCTCATATCTTCTCTAGTTTCGGTTGTGAAAGATCAACCCTAGCTAGTTTACTGGGTGATTTTGCCTCTGAAAGCACATAGAGCTACAATGGAGTCTATTTGCTATGAAACTGGAATGAGTATTTTTGATGTGTTTTGAAGTAGATTTTGATTATGTAGATTTTAGTATGAATTTTAGTGTGTTTTAATGCTGTTCTGTGGGAGTGTGTGAAGGTTGCTTTCTCAGCGATGTCGTACCATTTTATCCAAGGCTGCCATACCAATCTGCTTGCTGGGCGAATATCCTTGCTTGAAATGCCTTAAAATTGCATTGGTAATTCCTCTTGGATCTTGATGCCAAGAATAAGATAGATTTTGTTGACATTGTTGTGAGATTGGATGATATCTAGCAGGTCGTACAACAAGTACAGGTCCTACCTGTTGTGACCTAATCACACATCGCCCCATTGCAAATGGGGACCCACTCTTTTTCTCGCTTTTTGCTTTGGTTTTGCTTTAGGGTTTAGGTTTTCTCAGAGCTTGTAGGTTTGGTAGTGTTGTTTTGCCCAAGTCTCGCCATATTCTTGCCAAGAAGTCCGTATGCTCTCATCCTGATGCATGTCCTAAAGCCCTGAAATTAACTAAGTCTGGAACCCTGACGCATGTCCAGAAGTCCTGAAAAACTGACTATGTCTGAAATCTGGTGGATCCTCAAAATCTAGAATCTGCATGTTAAATCCCATGGATCCGAGACCTATCTCAAACATCCTCGAAAGTATATATCAAAATATATACTTAAATATATTTTGAAATATACTTGGATTTCAGGTACTAAAATTGACTAAGTCTGGAAAAGCGCACTTTTTGAGGGTCTTTGCATTGTGTAAAATGAACATCATACACAGAGGCATGAAAAGTCCGCCTAGGCGCACTTAGGAGACGACCTTGCAATTCACATTTTACAACTTATACGCAAGAGCCTAAAAAGTCCGCTCATCCCTTTGGCGCACTTTGAAGAAGGCCTTGCAATGTGCAATTTATACATGCATACATAAAAAGTCCACTCATCCTTTTGGCGCTCATTGGGACTTCTTTTGCATAATGCATCCAATACATAGACCTGCCAAATCAGCGCCTCTTATTCTCCTGGGGCGGACTTTTAACCAAACCTTTCATTACACAATTCATACATGCACCAACAAAATCTACGTCTAAGTGGACTTGGAGAGGAGGTTTGCATAATGCAAGTTTTGAACCTATACATAAACACATGAAATCAGCGCTTCTCTAATCCTTGGCACACTTTTGAAGGGTGTTTGAATTATGAAAAAATGTGTATGAACATAAAACCAGTGCTCATCCTCAAGGTGCCCTTTCAAGGAGTCTTTGCAATTTTCAATTTTTGATGTCATACACACTCATGCAAAATCTCCGCCTAGGCGCATTTGGAAGAAGACTCTGCATTTTGTAAATTTTAGAGCTTATACATACTCACCTAAGATCAGCACTTTGGCACACTTAGAGGGCAAGTTTGCATTGGACATGTTTTACAACTTATACACACCTACATGGAATCTCCGCCTAGGCGCATTAGAAGAAGCACCTTGCAATTTGCACATTTTAAAACTTATACATGCACACTTAAAATCTGCGCCTAGGCGCCCTTTGGATCCTCCTTTGCATAACACTCCTATACATACAAACCTAGAATCAGTGTCAAACTTGAGCAAGTGATCAAGTCGGCCTAGAAGGGATAACATCAGTTTTTTATTTGAAAAACATGAAAATCATGCTAGGAGGCCGACCTAGTAAGCTAAGATTGAAGGTTATATATACAAGGTGCATTCCCTCATTTTAATCATTCATTTCAAAAACAAATCAAGACCAAAAATAGTAGAATAAAAGCGAGTTTGAGCAGAATTTAAAGTCAATTTTCCATTTTCAAAAATTCCATCTTTTCATCAAAATTGGCTATCTTCTCTTCTAGGCGCTATTGATGTGTTTTTTATGCACATGCAAACTTAGAATAAAATACTAAGTATTCTATCCTCTCTTGAATAAAGTCTCTCGAATGCTAAACAATGTGATCAATCGAGACAACTCCAAGGTTCTTGATTCATGTTTTGCTATGAATAGACTCAGTAGTTGATGTGATCATGTTGATTATCACAAAGGGACTTACGCAGACTTCTTCATACTTCATTCAGCTTATTTCTCCTTTCAGTGTGGATGATGTATGTACAATACTTCAATAATAAGAAAAGGAAAAAAATAAAGGGTTTGGAGGAACTAAACTAAGGTCAATGAAGCAATGATGATGCATTAATAGACAAACTCCTTAATCAACCTAACTCCACTTCGCCAAGGATGCCTACAACTACATGGAGTTGATGCAATCTCCTAAGGATAGCAAAAGGTTTTCAAATCATGAAAGCTCGTATAAGCACCCATTAGACGGCACAGCTCAAACAAGCATCCACAATTGAACTTAAGCAAATGAAGCTCAAACTAGCTTTACACAACACTTCACCAACGATGAATGTTAAAAGCATGAGCTAAGAGTTGATCAAATATTCAATACAACATACATTACATCAAAGAGCTGCTAATCTACTTCTAATCTACTTAGAAACATCTCTTCATTCAATCAAGATACAAGAAACCATGTCATTTCACAAGACAACACTTAACACCAAACGAGCTCCAATGTCTTTGCATTAATCTTGAGAAATATTTACAACTTCAAGCACTCTCAGAGAATTTTGAGAGTCTCTTCTTACTCTACTCTACTGCCTGGCTATCTACTATTATATTTACAAATGAGGCAACAAAGCCTTTATATAGAGGTCTAGAATTACAATGAATGGCCTAGATCAATTCAAGTAGCCAAGGGTCTAGATCATGCCACCTCAGCAGGTAGTTACAACAATTTGCTATTTTTAGTACATAGGAGAGGCAATGAAGGCACGTTTTCCAAGAAGATAAGGATGAAATGGAATCTTTAGAGCATCTTCCACATGGACATCCTCTTTGGCTTCTTACTTGTTGAATGATGTGGTGAACTGTGATAGGATGAATAATAATATATATGCCATGTAGGTACCACCTCAGCATATTCCCAAATTGTATCATCTGTATGATGTCTTCGAATGTGATCACTCTGAACTTGTATGTTTGGGATGTACCTTTGTTAATCTTGCCTTGTTCATCTTCTTGTAAACTGGATGTGTATGATATATGTTGCTTCATTTGACTAACTCTAGGATATTTCTTCTTCTTGCAGGGTATACGAATGATCTTCCTTGATGATACTTCCTGGAGAGTAGATATTGATAATAACACCTTCTTTACATGTGGAGCAGATGAATTCTCAAGGAGACTTGAAGATTGAGAGAACTTGAAGTATGGTGGATGGATGTCTTCTCTAGATGTCATTGATAATGAAGTGTTCCAGCATGATGATCTTGAAGTGGTCCTTTGGAGTGGCTATCTTCTGTCTTCACTTCACTCCTAGCATGAGGGTGGTTCCAGGCGCTTGTTCCTTTGCAATGATTGCCTTCCAACTTCATCAATGCTCCTGCAACACAGAGAAAAAAACAATATCAATTCCTTGATCTTACAACACAAAATAATCATTATAAATCAATTTCTAACCCTTCCAAGCCTAGGTGCATTGGATGCTAAATTAGTTGATCTCCTAAATGCAATCATAAAATTTTAAATTAAGCATCAATCATTAGGGGGGGCGCCTTAGATGGCAATTTCATCCTCCTCTTGACAAGGCTTCATAAAATTTGAATTAAAGTACACACTAAATGGGCGCACTAGATCATGGTTTGGTCGCTTCTTAGAAAGTTTCACTTTTGCCAACTACAATCAGCCTTCTTGGTCTAGGCGCACTAGATCACAATTTCAATCTCTTCTTGGTCTTGGCGCATTTAGATGACAAATCTGGTCTCTTCTTGATCTTAGCCAAGGTGGCGCATTAGATGGGGCGCATTGGTTGAGGATCTTGGTATCCGGTTAAACTTAGCCATTTTCATACTTCAATCACTTGATTCCAAGGCAACGCATTAAATCCATGTTTTGATCCTCTCTTATCTTCATAAAAATTGAGATGCAATCACTTCATACTTTGGCGCACTAGATGGGGAGTTTGATCTCCAGTAGAATGAACTCATGAAACTTGCAATCAAACTTCCTCAAGCTAGCGCATTAGATCATTGTTTGGTTATTTCTTGGAAAGGACGCATTAGATAAGGGAATTCAATCTCTGTTAGGAGGCGCACTAGATGTGGCGCATTGGATAGCAACTTTGGATCATCTTAAAACTTCAATAAAAACTCATCCAAATTGGCGCATTGGTTGAGGCACATTAGCTGGGGATTTTGGATCCTGATTGAAACTTCGCTTTGAACCACCATTTTCACCTTTTGAGGAGGGCGCATTAGATGTGGCGCATCAGATCAGCACTTTGAATCTTGTTGAAATGCCTTCCGAATGAAGATGCATTGGATAACAAATTGGCTCAATACTTAAGAGATGTTAAAGATTTGAATTAAGTTACATTCCCACAAGGCGCACCAGACAAGGCACACTAGATAAGCATTTTGGACTTTGGTTAAAAGACAATCTTCACCAATCAAAACAAGACTCCTATCTTGGCGCATCAAATAAGGCGCATGCGTTAGAGATTTTGATCTCTAGTTGATAAATCATTTGAAACTTGAAACTCATCTCATCCTAAAATGGCGCCTTGGTTTACCACTTTGTCTTTCACTTGAAGGATGCATTTGAACAATCAAGATAGACATTTCATCCTAGGCACATCAGATGGGGCGCAATGGTTGAGGAATTCGGATGCTTGTTAATAGTTTGAAAGACTTAAACTCGATCTCACTCCAAGGTGGCGCACCAAATGAGGCACATTGGATCATCATTTTGGTCTCTTCTTAAAACGCTTTCAAAAACTTGAGTCTAACTTCTTTCCATAAGGGCGCATCACATGACAACTTTGATCTTTGCTTGAAATTGGCGCACTAGATGAGGCGCATTGGTTCTTGATTTTGATCTTCGCCTAGAATTGTCAAAACTCATCATAATTCTTCTTCAATGGGGCGCAAGAGATCAACATTTTGGTCTTCTCTAAAAAAATGTTCAAACTTCACTCCAATTTTACCCAAGATTGGCACATTGGATCCAAACTTCACTCTCTTCGGTGGAATTTCTCCATTTAACTTAACTTCATCCTCATAACAAGGTGGCGCATCAAATGAGGCGCACCAGATGATGATTTTGATCTTCTCTCGACATCACTTCTTTTCACTCAACATGGATCCCTTATCATGACGCATTGGATAGGGCACATGGGTTAGAGATTTTGAGCTCCGGTCGAAAGATGCAAAAACTTGAAATAGACCAGTTTCCAAAGAAGGGCGCACTAGACAAGGCGCATTGGATCATCATTTTAAGCTCCAAGCGAGATCATACTTGAAACTTGAAGTTCACCCCCTAGTAGTGGCGCAATGGATAAGGCGCATCAGATGGGGAATTTGTCCTCTAGTTGAAAAGATGTCCAAAACCTAAATGAATTCACCTCATAGGAGTGGCACACTGCTTCATCATTTTGGCCTTCACCTGAGCTCTTAGCCACTTTCATCTTTCAATCACCCGACCATGACTCAATTCAAGAGATGCCAACATGTTGGAGCCTAGTTGTAAGTGATAGCTATGACAAACGTCGACACAATCTCATTCCAAACTCAAAATAAAGTTGAAGCAGAACTCTAAAAAGTACAAGCTAACTTAAGGCAAACAAAAAGGAGGGAGTCCCCATTTGCAATGGGGCGATGTGTGATTTGGTCACAACAAGCGCACTTTTACCATGACCTCGCATAATACATTCAATACATAAACATATGAAATCAGCACCCTTCTTAATGCATACATACATAAATTTAGCGCCAAAAGTTATGCAAGTTGTTCGAGTTGGCAAATAAGGATGAATTATTAAAAGATTCAATAAGAATGTCATCATCTTTGCAATTGATAGTCGGTTCTCTTTTGTAGGTGATGGAGAATCCAGAAAGGAAAATGGCGAGAGCTGGCACATGAAGCAAGTTTGAAGTGCGGAAGAGTATTGCTCGAGGCCCACAAAGAAGGAGTTTCCACCGAAAGCTTCGCATCTGCATCTAGGAGTATTCAAAGGAAGACATCATCGCCAAATGGAAGAATTCCTACATCAAGATGATCATTTGTACGAAGATAACTTCATATGTTTGGAGAAGAAACATCACTTCATCATGTATTAGAGGAAGTTATCATCCGAAGGTTCATTTCATGCTTCAAGTTTCAGAGTTATCCATTTCATGCGCTAGAAAGAGAGAACATTTATCATACAATCCACTCCAAAATTCATACACAATCATCCAAAGCTGGAATCTTGCATCCTGTACAATAACATTATCAGGAAAGTCATGAGAAGAGAAATGAGCGTGAGCATCAAAAATCCATAAATTACACTAAGGCATAGACAACAAGAAGAGATTCTAAATTTCCCAAGTTTCAAGATCAAAGCAACCAAGTTCCAGAGGTGAAAATCCAAGTTTGAAGACTACTCCAAAAGATGACAAAATTTGGGAAAATATTCCGAGAAATATGAACACAAAGAAAATCAAACCAGTTTGCTCGATGTTGAGGTGGCATGTGCACAACATTGATCCAATCACAATCTGCCACATCAACCATTCGCATTCAATGTTCTAAAAATAGTAATTTTTTGTAACTAACTGCCTTGTTGTCAAAATCCAGGCCATTGATTCTCAAATCAATCCTGGTCGTTCATGTAATTTTAGAGCCTATAAACGACCCATTTCTCTCATTTGCATAGAGGAGATCAAGATAGAAGAGTAGGAGTAGATGCTGTTAAAGTAAAAGTAGATTAGAGGAGACTCTTCGAAGTCACTGAAGAGACATATGAAATTGTTGTAAAAAATACATTTCCAAAATCAATACAAGCTCATTGTTGGTTCTCATGGTGTTTTGTGTGGTGATGGAATGTTAGCATGGTTTCAAATTCTCGAATATGATGGAAAGATGTTTCCAAGTAGAGTAGAATTAGATTAGAAGTTCATTGATGTAATGTTTATATGTGGAGATACTTGATGAATTCCTTAATGGTTTATACTTTTTATGATTTGTCGATGATAAGTCATTTTGCAAAGTTAGCTTGAACCACGTTTGTTTTAGTTCGGTTGTGGATGCTTGTTCAACCTGCGCCAACAGTGGGTGTTTGGATGGAGATTCGCAACATGAAAATCGTTGAGTTTCCTTAGAAGATTGCACCGACTTCGTGTAGTTGTTGATTCTCATGGCGAAGCGGAGTTTGGTTTCATGGAGTTTGTCTATCTTGGCATATTTCATTATCTCGTTGTCTTTAGAATAGCTTTCTCAACCCTTATCCTTTTTTCATTTTCTTTCATAGTCAGTTTGAGTAAGTTCCACTTCACAGAAGGAGAATAACATATTTGAGTGGAGTAAGGAGTAAATTCGGCGTAAGTCCCTTTGTGAGTTTTCAGCAAATCACATCAACTACTGAGTCTATCCATTGCAAGTCAAGACCTGACATATCATGAACCTTGGAGTTGTCTCACTGGATCACATTGTTTAGCCTTTGAGAAACTTTGTTCAAGAGAGGATAGAATACTTAGTATTTTATTCTGAGTTTGCATGTGCATAAAAAACACATCAACACTACCTACCCTAGCTAGTTTACTGGGTGATTTTGCCTCTGAAAGCACATAGAGCTACAATGGAGTCCATTTGCTGTGAAACTGGGATGAGTATCTTTGATGTGTTTTGAAGTAGATTTTGATTGTGCAGATTTCAGTATGAATTTTGGTGTGTTTTAATGTTGTTCTGTGGGAGTGTGTGAAGGTTTCTTTCTCAGCTATGTCATACCATTTTATCCAGGGCTGCCATACCAATCTGCTTGCTAGGTGAATATCCTTGCTTGAAATGCCTTAAAATTGCATTGGTAATTCCTCTTGGATCTTGATGCCAAGAATAAGATAGATTTTGTTGACATTGTTGTGAGATTGGATGATATCTAGCAGGTCGTACAACAAGTACAGGTCCTACTTGCTAGAAGGGGGACGTGAGGGCTAGCTAGTGCAGTTCATCCCTCATTTGTTGGTCAAAATACTTGGAATGGGAGCGCCTTGGGCAGAAGAAGAGATCTAGGGTAGTTTGTAGGAGAAGTTGTAGATTAGGTGTTTGGAATTGATTTAGGAGGTGCTGGAACAGTAATTTCAGTGCTGCATTCACAAAAAAGCAGACCTGCAGCAGTTCAGACTTGATTTCAGACCTTCAGTTCTTGTCATACAGCTTCTTCTATGGTATATTTCATATTACTCTTCAGTTTGGGCTGTTTGGTAGTAGTTTGTTTCAGAATTACATGTATTTCAGCTTGCTTGCACTAACTACAACAGTGTTCCAGTTTCAAATCAGAATAAAGTTAATTTGCAGCTCACTTTGTTTGTCCTATCTCAATAGTTGCAATGAATAATGAATGTAAAAACACTGGATGGTAGCACCGCCAATGCAACTTCTTAGTTTGCATGTCATTTTGTAATCAACTGGACAGTTTATTGCCAATTCATATAGCATTCTACATTACAAACCCATTTTGGCATTGAACGAGCTTATCAACCAAATTGGTCTTGATACAAGCTTAGACATTCTGTCAAGGTTCATCTATACACACTGGTCCCACTGAATAAGTGGTTCACAAGTCGGCTTCGCTGCCTTGCATGTGTTTCTAGTCACCTTGCTGACTCATATTTTGGCTCTGCATTCAAATAACTAGGTGATTTGAACACCGTATGCTCTCACCTTGCCCACCTCAAGATCTGGGTGATCAGAAAGTGTATTGAAGACTACCTGTGTTTTGGATTTCAGCTAATGATATTTTGGAAAAAATTAGGGTGCCCATTATAGTGGTATCAGAGCTGTGGTTTTCTTGCCAGTCTGTGTGTTTTGCTAACCCTGCATGTAGCATAAAAGTGATAGAGAAAAGAGATATCAGCAGAGAAAGGAAAAAAATTGAGATCAACGTTGGGTTCAAAGGGTTTTGTGGAAGAAACTCCGATCATGGCAGAAAGGGACAAGGATGTTTGTCCACCAAATAGCCTTATAGACATAATAGAAAGGAGATTTCACACAATGTTTGACATGATGGCACAACTCATAAACAAGATGGATCAAAACTTGAACAATATGCAGAGGCCAAATGTTGATGCTAGTTGCTCCCAAAGCAATGGTTCCCGTAGTAACAATGGTGGGGTTGCCAGAATGTTGGTGGGGTCGACTGCTAGGCCCCTTCAACCTGTTTTCACTAGAAGGGAGGAGGCACCTCCTGTGCAAAATGAACAAGCTGCGTTCACTGATGAAGTTATGTCTTGTTATGATGAGTATAGCACGCTCCCTAATCAAGTTCGTCTGATCTTGACCTTTGACCAATTCATGAATCAAAAGAAGACAAATGGAGGAAGGCAAGACATTAGAGGCAATGGAGTTCAAAGGGATTATCAACAAGCCTTGAACAAAGTTTCCCTAGCCCACTTTCACGAAAGTGGAAAGTGCACAACAAGGGCCTAGGTCCAGAAGCTAGACAATTTTCTTGCATTGAGGCCTATGCTGGAGGAGGAAGCTAGCAATTTCGTAACATTGCATTTGGATGGGGCAGCCCACGAGTGCTGATACCACGGATTGGTGACACAAGGTCACAATCTTATCACCACCTACGATAAGTTCACCAATAGACTCATCGAGCGATTTGATAAACAAGATCCAGAACAAAGCATCAAAGATTTAGCTCAGTTGAAACAAAACAACACCATTGATGCCTACACCATTGAGTTTCAAAGACTTAGTGTTATGGTTCCTGATGTGTCTGAGAAGAGACTCATTTTCTTGTTTGTAGAAGGTCTTTCAGAGCCAATAAGAGGTTGGGTCAAATCACTTGGCTCACAAACATTGCAAGAGGCCATCAAGAGAGCTCGGAACATGGAGTTTTCAGCTCTAAGGACCAAGATTCCATCAAAACCTCTTTCCTTCAATAAGGACAAAAGACCATTCTCAAAGTTTCCAAATCAGCCGAAGCCACCTATTCAAAAAATGAATGAAGACCTCAGAAATGAGCTCAAAAGAAAGAAATTGTGCTTTACTTGCAAAGAGTCTTGGGCCCCCAGTCATAAGTGCTTTGAGAAGGGACAAGTACGCCATTTAGAGGTGTATTCAGAGGCTGATATTGAATCAGAAAAATCAAACCAACAAGCTGATTTTGAAGATTGTGAAGAGGTTGAGGAATTTGAAGAAGTTGAAGAGATGAAAGAAGACAATGGAATACGTGCACAATTATCCAACACTCAAAAAAAAAATCCCTTTAGAGTACGTGGAGTTCTTGGAGGGTAGCGTATGGTTGCACTCATTGATACTAGTGCCACGCATAATTTCATAGATGGCCTTGTGGCAAACCGTGGTTTGAAGACGAAGGAATTTGATGGGTTCAAAGTCATGGTTTCTGATGGCTTTACCCTCACTTGCACACGGAAGATCTCTCAACTATGCATTCAGTTGGGAAACTATGAGGTCAAGGACGAGTTCTATGTTGTGAGCATTGGTGACACTGATGCGGTGCTTGGAATGCAATGGCTAAAATCTTTGGGAGAGATCTATTTGAACTTCCAAACCATGGAGTTGAAGTTCAAGTCTGAGGGGAAGAAGATTGTTCTCAGAGGTATGTCTAATGGCGGCCCTAGAGTTGCCACGGCCAAAAGAATGAAACATATTTTGAGGCAAGGTCAAGCTAAGTGGGTAGCAAAATGTGTAGTCATGCCCACTACCCTTTATGAGGGGAAGAGAGCACATCACCCAAATGTGTAAACTTTACTAACGAAGCATACTAAAGTTTTCAATGGGTTGCCACCAGGGAGGCCTCCTAATAGAGGCATTGAGCATGTGATTGAGATGGGAGGGAGCCAAACCAATGATTACCACTCTCTACAGACACCAGAAATGCTTCAAGGATGAGATCGAGAAGGCCATCAAAGAATTGCTCGACATGAGGTTCATTCGGCCTAGCAAGAGTTCTTTTGCATCTTTGGTTGTGTTAGTGAAGGACGGTACTATGCGCTTGTGCATAGACTGTCGTGAGCTTAACAAGAGGACTATCAAAAACCGATACCCAATATCAAGGATAGATGAGCTCATTGATGAGTTGCATGGAGCAATCTACTTCTCCAAAATAGACTTAAGATCAGGGTATCATCAGATCTGCGTGCAAGGGGACATAGAAAAAACTGCTTTTAGATGCCATTTTGGGCATTTTGAATTCCTGGTTATGCCCTTTGGCCTAACCAACGCTCTTACTACATTCCAGTCATGTATGAATCAGATCTTTAGTGAGCAGTTCCGAAAGTTCCTCTTGGTGTTTTTTGATGATATTCTTATTTACAGTAAATCGTGGGAAGAGCACATGCGCCATTTGGATGGAGTTTTGGGGATTCTTTGTTTGCCAAGGAGTCCAAGTGTGAGTTTGGAATGACTAAGATTTTGTAACTTGGTCATGTGATCAGTGCAAATGGAGTTAGAGTGAATCAAGAGAAAATCCGTGCTATCCTTTATTGGCCACCACCGAGAAATCTCACACATTTGAAGGGTTTCTTTGGATTATGTAGTTTTTATAGATGCTTTGTGAAGGGGTTTTCACAATTAGCAGCTCTGCTTACTGATCTCACGAAAAAGGGAGCATTTTTATGGATAGATTCAGCGCACAAATCTTTTGAAGAATTCAAGGTGATCATGAGTAATTGTCCCGTTTTGGCAATTCCTAACTTCACCAAGCCATTTGAGGTTGAGTGTGATTCTTCAGGAGAAGGCATTGGTGCTATCCTCATGCAAAATAAACACCCAATCGCCTTTGAGAGTAGAAAGTTGCGTGGAGGCGAGAAAAACTACTCAATCTATGACAAGGAGATGCTTGCTATTATGCATGCATTGATCAAATTTTGTTAATACTTGGTGGGAGGTAAATTCATTGTAAAAACATATCATAATAGTCTAAAGTACATCCTCAACCAGAAGGATCTTAGTGAGAGGCAACAACGTTGGGTGAGTGAACTTCAAGCTTACGATTTCAACATTGTCTATATGAAGGGGAAAAAGGAACATTGTTGCTGATGCACTCTCTAAAAAAAGACCGTACCTCTCCTCCATTGTTGAGCTTACAGCAGATTGGAAGGATCAAATTCTTGCAGAATATGCTAAAGATCCTTTCACTTCAAGCATCATTGATGGTGCCACCCATGAGGAAAAGTACAAGGTGGTCAATGGGTTGATCTTTTACAAAGAGTGCATATTTTTAGTGGCTAATTCTAGAATTAAGGAGAAGGTTTTAAGGTCATTTCATGATGAACCATTGGCTGGTCACCAAGGTTTCTATAAGACCTATAAAGAGATCCGTGAGAGATTCTCATGGAAGGGGCTGAAAAATGACATCATGAATCATGTAAGGGAGTGTTATGTGTGCCAACAAAACAAAAATGAACACACATACCTTGCTGGTCTGCTGCAACCATTGCCCATTCCGAACAAAAAATGGGAAAGCATCTCAATGGATTTCATCACCGGTTTGCCCATGGTACAAGGGAGAGATTGTATTTATGTTGTAGTGAACCGTTTAACTAAATTTGTTCATTTCTTTGCAATCAGTTCAGATTTTAGAGCAACCCAAATGGCTGAGTTGTTTTTCAGAAAAGTGTTCATATTAGATGGGTTACCACAGAACATAGTAAGTTATAGGGACAACAAGTTCCTCAGTTTGTTTTGGCAGGAATTGTTCTGTCAGAGTGGGACTGAGCTCACTCCTAGCACCAGTTATCGCCCACAAACTAATGGGCAGACAGAAATTGTGAATAAGTGGGTGGAGGGTTATTTGAGAAACTATGTTTCAAGACAGCAAATGGCCTGGGTCCGTTGGCTTCATTTGGGGGAGTATTGTTACAACTCTTCCTATCACATGTCAATTAAGATGTCATCATTCATGGCTCTTTATGGTTATGAAGCATCTAGCTTCATTGATTTAATTTTTGATGAATGCAGAGTGCCCCAGGCCAAATATTTGCTGCAGCAAAGTCAAGATATCATGAAGGCTTTGAAAGGCAACCTCCTGCATGCACAAAACCAAAAGAAATTTTATGCAGATTAGCACCGTGTTGAGTGCACCTTTGAGGTGGGAGATGTGATTTATTTGAGGTTCCAGCCTTACTGTCAGTCCACTCCCAAGAAGAGTGGGGTAGAAAAGTTGAAGCCACATTTTTATGGACCTTTCAAGGTCAAAAGGAGGGTTGGTGAAGTGGCTTATGAGCTGGAACTTCCTGTGAACAACAAGGTTCATAATGTTTTCCATGTGTCATGCCTCAAGAAGGCACTTGGACACAATGTGGTAGCTTCTTCAGAGTTGCCTCCATTGGATGAGAAGGTTAATCTTGTGTTGATTCCAGAGATAGTTTTGGAGTTCAAAGAACGAACTGTAAGGAAGAGAACCATTAGTGAATACCCGATCAAATGGAAGAACCTACCTTTGGAGGATGCCACATGGGAGAGTGAGCAGATCTTGCAACACCCAGAGTTGCAGTTGCTTGAGGGCAAGCAGCTTTGGGGAGGGAGGACTGTAATGTCCCCTTTCCATCTATAACTGACTCAGAGACCGTTAGCCTTGTTCCTAGTATTTTCCGAAGGCTAACTTGGCATTTAAAGGGAAATCACCTTTTTAAATAATTAATTTTAAGTTGTCTAAAGTTCTAATATTATATTTTAAAGTTGACTACTTATATCATTTAAAAAGTGTCTTTTAACTCTCCCAGGGTGGCACTTGACTTAGAAAAGTCATATTTTCTTAAAGTGGCATCCCATTATGGAGAAGAAATAAATATTCCATGAAGCCATAAAGTAATATTTTATATTATTTCTCTTGAGTGTTTCACGGAAAGTTTATAAAAGAGGATTTCAACGCTCATTTGAAGTTTATGCATTTTGATAACAAATTTCTGGAGAGAGCTTCTGTGCTTGGATTTGTGGGTTGGAAACCCTCATGTCTTCTTTAGTTTCGATTGTGAAAGATCAACCCTAGCTAGTTTACTGGGTGATTTTGCCTCTGAAATCACATAGAGCTACAATGGATTCCATTTGCTGTGAAACTGGGATGAATATTTTTGATGTGTTTTGAAGTAGATTTTGATTGTGCAGATTTCGGTATGAATTTTGGTGTGCTTTAATGTTGTTCTGTGCGAGTGTGTGAAGGTTTCTTTCTCAGTTGTGCCATACCATTTTATCCAGGGCTGCCGTACCAATCTGCTTGTTGGGCAAATATCTTTGCTTGAAATGCCTTAAAATTGCATTGGTAATTCCACTTGGATCCTGACGCCAAGAATAAGATAGGTTTTGTTGACATTGCTGTGAGATTGGATGATATATAGCAGGCCGTACAGCAAGTACAGGTCGTACCTGCTAGAAGGAGGATGTGAGGGCTAGGTAGTGCAGTTCACCCCTCGTTGATCAAAATGCCTGGAATGGGGGCGCCTTGGGCAGAAAAAGAGATCTAGGGCAGTTTGGAGGAGAAGTTGCAGATTAGGGTGTTTGGAATTGATTTAGGAGGTGCTGGAACAGTAATTTCAGTGCTGCATTCACAAAAAATCAGACATGCAGCAGTCAGAGCAGCAGCTCAAACTTGATTTCAGACCTTCAGTTCTTGTCATACAGCTTTTTCTATGGTATATTTCATATTACTCTTCAATTTGGGTTGTCTAGTAGTAGTTTGTTTCAGAATTACATTTATTTCAGCTTGCTTGCACTAGCTACAGCAATGTTCCAGTTTCATATCATTTTTAAAATTAATTTGCAGCTCACTTTATTTATCCCATCTCAATAGTTGCAATGAATAATGAATGTAAAAACACTGGGTGGTAGCACCGCCAGGGCAACTGCTTAGTTTGCATGTCATTTTGTAATCAACTGGACGGTTTACCGCCAGTTCATATAGCATTCTGCATTACAAACCCATTTTGGCATTGAACGAGCTTATCGACCAAATTGGTCTTGATACAAGCTTAGACATTCTATGAGGGTTCATCTATACACACTAGTCCTGCTGAATAAGTGGTTGACAGGTCGGCTTCGTTGCCTTACGTGTGTCTTTGGTCAGCTTACTGCCTCGCATTCTGTCTTTGCATTCAAACAACTAACTGTGTGATTCGAACACCATATGCTCTCACCTTGCCCACCTCGGGATCTAGGTGATCAGAAAGTGTATTGAAGACTGTCTGTGTTTTGGATTTCAGCGAACAATATTTTGGAAAAATTAGGGTGCCCATTACATCTAACAAGTACGGGGCTTGTTTGTAAACCATGAGCCTCAAAATAAAATATTCTATTGCAGGCTCATGCAATTTCATTAATTTAAAAAACAGAGGTCCTACATGAACAGATTCTGGTCATGAGGCTACAAGCTTTAAAACCAACTCAAAATAAAATCTTGTTGCCAGACTATCAGGTACACTCTTGGATCAAAGATAACTGCTTTGTAGCTACAATTTATACATGTGAATGGTGGTTGCACTAATTTTGTGCTATTTAAGTTTTGTTTCACTCGATCAGCATTGATAGAAAGCAATGCATATTCAGAGCTTGCAGATGGTGTAGTTCTTAGTTAAGGATGTTGGGAAAGCATGTTGATTATGCGGAGTAAAGGGCTCAAGCCTCATTCCTCTTAGAACTAAAATTTTGAAATGACCACATTAAGTATTCAACTACTTACAACATCAGATATTAAAAAACAAAATGTAATTTATTTTATCTGAATCCATTTTGTCAATTGATTGTCTAATGGATGCACCATAAACTCTGTTCTCTATTTGTGATCATTCAAACTGAAGTAAATTTATTGAGAATCTTTAACTACGATTTTTTTCTTGGTACAGAAGCTAAAGGCTAATCTGACATGGTAAGAAGCGGTTGGTTCATTTCTTCACAGAATTTTATGCACGTTATCCAATATAGATATATTACGACATAGTTTCCAGTTCTCTTTCTTTTGCATTTGATTGCTTGAGTATTGGATGTTTTGTAACTGATCAGAAGTTGAGAGTGCTTCAATTTTGAGAAGAATGGCAAATATCACTTCTTGTATCAGGTACATTTCCTAATTATGGTTTGTTTAAGTTCTGGTGGAAATTTAGCAAAACAGACAAAAGGTATTCTCAAGATATTTAGGTTTTAGATTTATGGGAAGAGTAAAACTTCTTTGGGAGGAAATAAAATTTCTTGATTTTCTTATGGGCTCGTCCCCAGTTGTGCTTATATAGGATCATTAAATGCTTCTGCTCACACATATCCATCCAGGCTTACTGGGTTGAAGTTTTTTTGACGCATATTCCTAGTTAATCAAGACTTTTTGCCTGATAGACCTAAGTTGCAGAAGGTGTTGAAAAAGACTTTGGATGCCTTGATCTCCAAACCCAACGAGGACAGAATAAAGTTTTTATGGAAAGTGGCAAAGGCAATAATAGCTACATCATCTTCTGCCATTTACTAAAGCTTCTACATGCAACCAATTCTCCTTAAGTCAACTCTAGCTCAATCCAAGGGCACTCTGTAATGCCCC
The DNA here is from genome assembly GCA_027924645.1 of Cunninghamia lanceolata. NCBI lineage: Eukaryota > Viridiplantae > Streptophyta > Pinopsida > Cupressales > Cupressaceae > Cunninghamia > Cunninghamia lanceolata. Next base: position 1,859,094 of record BSBN01000847.1, on the reverse strand, counting down.
GATATCTTTGCCAACAAAGAAGAAAACTCCATGTTGTTACCATAAACGGAATATCACCCCTCGCTCAAACCTACCCACTCAATGCTCTGTTTTGGCCTAAATTCCATCCTAATTCTGTGTTACATCCCCATTCAATCATCAGAGCAATTATTTGCTATGGGTTTGTGTGAGTTCAGAAATCAAAATGAAAATGACAGTTACTGGCAAGGCATCCACAGTCCATGTGGAGGTCTGAAAAACAAAGAAGAATGTGAAAATTAGTGCAACTAATGAAAAGCAGGTTTAGGGAAAACAAAAACCAGAGGCAAACTGAAAATATTCAACATTCCGAGTAACTATAACAAGAAAAGAAACATAGTTCAACAAGAAAATATTACTCTTTCTATATGACACAGAATTGACATGACTATAGATTGCAAATCCTACTCTAAAGATTCTTTGACTAGTTCTAAAACCTACAGCAGACAAAAAGGTTCGTGTCCTAACTATGATTGCAGAGGCCTGTTAAGATTTCGGTGTGGTAAAAATAAATATCAATTATTAGAGGCCGTGCTTTGGAAATTTTTGAGTATATTCATAATCTGAACATTGTAAACTGAAATGAAATACCATGAGTTGCAAATCTAGGCAACAAAATGTCTAACCTAAAATTCAATGAACTGACACTACCCAGGTCTCAAACTAGCTAGACACAAAGAAAGGAAAGAAAGTATTTGACACCTTAGATCGTGTGTGGAGATCACTGTGAGATGCAATCCATCCAACTGTTTCAATTTTCATTAAGGTAAGGATAACAATGAGCAGCCCACAGAAACAGAACACCCATTTCCTGAAACTCTTATTAGACTCAATGACAGGGCTGGGAATAGCTGAAGAGCTTTTGAGCAATGTCTTGATGTGCAGAGACCTGTGGCCCAGATTCCTTGTCTCAGATGGTTGTTCTCCTCCTTCATCCCTGGCTGCTGCTATTTCTACATCTTGGTTGCTGTTCTTCTTGAAGGAGAAATTTCTTCTCGTCATGGGTCCTGAATATCTAGGACTGTTAACAACCTGCCCATATCTTTTATTGTCATTCCCCATCATTGCAGATCCTTCTCCAATATGATTTACAGTACCCATATTTGATCCCAATCCAATCTCTCCTAATTCTATGAGAACAAATGCTTTCGTTACAGAACCCAATCTTATTGCACCAGAAGTGTGCCTCTGAATAGAAATGAGAATAATGGTCTCTCTGTAATAGACGTGAGTTCTCTTAACTAACTAGGCACTTAAGTCAGATCTGTATAATCAATTTATTGAACATTATATTTGTTTTTGTTTTTGTTGAACTCTCAATTTTTTTGGGGGAGGGGGTTGATCACTATAGTCGTTCATTGTTACTACAATTCAAATCCTGAAACAGTCAGCTTTCAAGCAGCCTGCCCATGAACAGTAGTCACAAAGTCAAATTTGTCCATTGCACTTGGACGGTCTCAGCTATATCCCCCATTAAATGGCTGTGAGAAAGTGGGTCCGGTCCATTGGACTAGAAACCTAGTCTGAAAATTTTCTGCATAAACCAAAAATACTTTTATTAAGTAATTGGATCTTCCACTCGACTCTAATCGTGGGATTTTCGACCTTTAATAAACATTTTTTTTTATTGATAATCATATTCAGATCTTAAACTCATATTCAATGTCATTGCATTTGAGAAGGGATTAAAAGCAGAAGGTAGAAAGGCTCGTCTTCATCATATCTTGACGAATGTGTTTTAATAAACAATTTCAATAAATAATCACTTATTTGATCTCATATTTACATAGAAAGGCATTCAACCGCAACCTGTGAAATTTTTTTTTAATGAAACTATCACTATAATGAAAATTCTATGAAACTATTAGTATAATGATTTAACATTTTCATTATTTCCTCTCATGAATCAAGTAATCATGATGTGGGTGGCATATGCATATGTTCCCTTTTGGGCCTCTAAATTCTATAAAGGCAAAAGGTGAGTGCTTATTACTAAAAGGAAAATAAAAGCTTCTTTTATCAGGGATAAAGCAATAAAATCAGTAATGACAAGCAAATTATATTAGATAAAGAAAATAGAGTATAATATTATATAAATGTGTCTTTTGGAATTGATAAAGAAAGTGTAGTATTTAATTTTGTTATAGACTATATTTAGTGATCCAATCTAATGTTTTATATCAAATCTAAGATTTTAATGTTCTAACAAAATTAAGATTTGATCATAAGCATGATAAGTATAAGTAAAGATTATGGATATGTAACATCATCAAAGAGACAAGGCAAGTACCATAAAGGGGATGCCCGAAGTGGAGAAAACATAACATGTAACAAACAAAAAATAACATATGAAAGATATACAAGTAAACAAGACATAATATAGAAGGTGAAATGAGAATGAAAAGACGGCATAACTATGCATAAGCTCAATGACATAAGACAATAGAAGACATAAGAAGAAAGAAGCACAACAAGCAAACAAGATATGTTTTTGGTCAACATGATGAGAGTGGTTGTCAATCACTACATAATTTTGCATCATCCCAAATCTATAGAGAAATACAAGAAGATAACACATAGGAGACAAAAGAAAGTAGTAATGTGAACTGCACCACAGATATTTGTAGTCAATTATGTCGACATGTACCACTAAAGGTGTCTTTACATCATCTGCATTCTACCTAAGAACGTGAAATCAACACAAACATAAAAACAAAAGGTAAGGAAATGAAACTCAAAGCTCAAAGTCTCAACCAATGATCTTGGAAGAAGCTTTCCCAAGAAGATCATTCTCATCCCAATCATGAAATTCAATAGTCCCTTGTTCTATCATCAAATTCTCAAGTTGATATCCCTCATCACAATGCAAAGTAGTGATCTTAATAAATATACTTGAAAGAGGCTCATTTTTTTATTTTTCTTCTTTGACTCATTGCTCTTGTTTCTTTGAAGGTGCTTCCATATGTAGACTTTGAACTTGTTTAGTATTTGTATTCTTTGGCACCCAAATTTGAAGACCCTTATGATTAAGCAAATTTAGATCTTTCTTTCATAATTCCTTTATTCTTTTCTTCTTTCCTTGGTACATAAGTAATTGGTTGCTCATATGGATTATTTGTAATCATGCACATATCCAAACCCTTATGCTTATGTACTATAGGATGTACCACTTGTGGTCCTTTGGGCCTTGTAGATTGATCTTCTCTATAATATGAAGGCATACAAACTATTTTACTTTTGATCCTTGTAGATTCTTGTGGTCTTATAAATTCTTGATTCTTCTCATCATTTTCCCTCCATTGTTCATGCTTATGAAAGTTATATAAATCATGCAAATCATCTTTATGCTATTATGGAGGTTCCTTTGGTGTTTTTGTATATGTATCCAAAGTGAAATGGCTTAATTTAGATAAAGGCCCATACAATATCTAGTAATTGTAACCACTTCACCTTTATCAATGTATTTAATACATTGACACAACATAAATGACATTGCTTGGCATTGCTTTATCCATGAGCACCAAGTGAAATACAAATCTATCTAATGAAGGAATGTTAGGAAATAAAACTAGCATTTCCTTCAAACCCACCTTTAAAGGCAAAATAATACATCCCATAGTTTAAATCAAAATACCATTAGTCATTTTCAAAGAAATCATTGAATGTGCATCCACTTGTTGCTCAAAATAATGACTAAACAAAAATCCTTTTGTACATACATTATATTGGCAAGTTGGATCAATAAATACACCCTTCCATGACTGACCATTCACATAACCTCTAACATACAATGGTCTGCAATACTTATTTTGAGGAATCCCACCATGTGAAAAAGTAGTCAATGACATAGAAGAAAAAAAAGAAGAATCACTTAGAACAAGTGTAGTATGAATAGGTCTACTAGGTAAAAGCTAACTAGATAGCTAAAACACCTTTTCACACTAGCACCCCCCCTTAAGTGATACTTAGGGAGAAATTAAACACTAAAAAATGGGTCCCGACAAATAGACTTGATGAGGTACCCATGTACAATAAAAGTCTCTCACAAACAAAGAAAAGGAGAAAATCCAATGGGAAAAAATCCTCTCCAAAAAAGAGACAAATACAAAGGAAGGAGGACTCAAGATGAACCCCAAGGAAAACTTCTTTTGCCCCAAGCATATATCGTAACTCAAGATATCAAGGTGATGCTAAAGGTTTAGTGAAGATGTATGCAACCTACTCTTGAGTTGACAAATATTCTTGTAAGGAAATGAGAGAATCTCAGAACGTATTTCTAAGAACAGTGGTGTCTTCAACAGATTTAAATTCTTTTCAATCGCTTCAAAAAACACGCACAACTATGCCACAAAGCGAAAACAGACATAGAACATTTACAACATTGACCCTTAGAGGAAATACAAGCAACAAGATCTAATTTCAACAACAGAAACGTTAACACGAAAGACAAAACAAGAGACACAGATATACGTGGGGAAAACCCTTACGGGTAAAAAACCCCACACTCCAAAGCATCGAACCAATGTATTAATCAGCAACAACAAACATGTTACAATACACTTGCAGGGTCAAAGCCTTAACACGGAGATTTACATCTTGCTCCTCTGGAAGAATAATTGACATCATAACCCTGCACAAAGTTCTCCTCAGTTCTAATCAAAGCACTCAGGTTAGTCCTTCATACTTTTATTATGCCACAAATAGCATACAGTACGGGACATCACTGAGAGAGATACTTCCCTCTTCTCCCTCTCGACCTAAATTCCTTCACTCGAACTCTGTTCTCACTCCCATATTCTAGTCACATCTCACATTACAGAAATAGAACAATCGGTTACTATCTCAGACCGTTACAACTTCCAAAAGGTCAACAGTTCATTTTTTACCATTCGCAATCGTTCGTATTCATGAGGACTAAATAGTCCCACATGCATCAGTAGACAAACACAACAGTAGTATATATCCACAAACATGCGGTAAGTCTATCGTCGGCACTTTTGTCGCCGACAACCCCAGCTGGTCAGTCATCAATGAACCATCGGAGTGACCAATACCTTCGGTGTGACTTCATCCTTCTTCGCCGACAAAATTCCTTCTGCCGATGCCAAACTCCATCGGACAAACCAAGCACATCGGAGTAAGAATTCCACCTAACGCTGATAGTGTTAGTCCCGCCGATACCAAACCTCCATCGGTAACACACATAACAGTCGGAGTGACACATTAGAGCTTAGCCGATAGTTCAAGCTAGGCCGAACACCTTTCCATCAGAGAGACACCAACTATCGCAGAGACTACACAAAACTTCATCGATAGTTACAATTACACCGATCGGTGTAGCACAGGCGATCGGAGAGAGAACTTAAGACAAGGCCAACAGTGATAGTCAAGCCAATGGACAGAACACCATCGATGAAACATACTCCATCGCTGGAACACAAACAAGTTACGCTGAAGACCCCCATTTCGCCGATAGCACATCGCAGGAACACCACCATCGGGAAGACACAAACGGTCGGAGTAACAAACAGATCACTTAGACAAAGAGCAGCACAAGTCGATGCCTGTAATCTGAGTCACAAGTACTCAACATTCTCCCACTTGATGAAGGAATTATAGGAAACCATCAATGCTCCAAGTTACAAAACCAAAGGTGATACTACCTCCACTCCACTATGCTCACAAGCTACACAGAAGCTCAATATTATCAACTTGAAAGCTTCATCTTGAACACAACCATGAAACCATCCTCTAGAAATAAGATAGAACATCAGCTAGAACAACAATCAGAAAAATTGACTGCACCCATCCAACTGAACAAAACCCACGTGACTGAAAATAGCACACACAGCAAGTGCTAACTCATCCAATCACACATACCTCAAAGGTATAGAAGAACATAGTAAACTCCTAACAAGACATACCAAGTCTACCAATGGCATTACATAGAGAGTGTACTCATCATGTAGCATTGCAAGAACATCCACCATGATATGCAAAATATGTAAATCAATAACCTATACATCTCACCACCAGTCCAGAAATCTCTCAAGTTCTTCACACCCAACAATGAAAGAGATAACAGAACCTTCATGCTATTTGATGAGTGCCAAATTGCACTCATGAAATACATATTTTTGCCTCTCTTTTTCCCCTCCCTCAGTTCATCTTCCTAGTGTCTGCACCCAAATAAGTTAACAAGATTGTTCTATTTTGTGATTAATTAAGATAGATTACTTAAGATTAGAATTTCTGATTAAGTGACTAATGTGCGTGGAATTGATGGAAAAATGCAGAACTTCTCTCTCTTTTTGAATCAACAAGTGTAGGTTCCAGGAACAACAATTTTGTACATCTTCGGAGATCGTCTTCAATGATCTCCGAAGACAATAACAAAGAACCATGACACCTGAAGTTTTGAAGATATGGGGAATGCCTCTTCGGAGCTCTGCGAGAGTCTAGAGTATCTCTGGAGCTGCAGACAAGAACAGCTATCTCCGGTACCTCCTGAGAACAGGGCATGTTTCCAAGCAGAGCTGCCGACCAGACACTTTCAGCAGCGATCTTAATGCCCCTCACTTCACTCAAATCATCACCTGAGTGGTAAAGGGTCAACTATTAGTTAAACTGTTGAAGTTTTATCTTTTCAAAGATTTTGCATGAGTTATGAATTGAACTAATACAATATCCTTATTTTCAGGGCTTTGATGCCCAAGTGTATTAAGACTTAAACTTAGACCTCTGAGTGGACTTCTGTTCCACTCAAGTCTACCTTTCTTGCATGGTGATTTTTCATAAGTTAGACAGTTAAGTACAATAAAGAGATGGTGTCATCTCATAGAAAGACTGGTAGATAAGTTCAGTGATATATCATCACTCATTTTTATATATACTCTCAGAAATAGTAGAAGAACAACAATGATAAAATTATTCTGACTCTCGGAGGTCTCAGTTCTGTGATAGCCATATTTTCATGAATGCAGAAATGAATGAATTGGACTGAATTTAGTTGTGATCATCTTTTGTGCTGATTTCCTGCTATCGCCTTCAGCCTCAAGGGTGTGGAGCAAGGGCCCACTCTCACCACTCAGGCAGGAGGTTAGTACCACTATTTTATTGTTTTCAGTTTTCTCTTATAAAGGTGTTTCCTGTTTTAATAGATAGATGCATGTTATTGTTTCTTTGCTTTAAGTAAATTTCTTGTTTTATTCTGTTTTCCAGCATTCATTACATTTATTCAACAAGCAGATAGATTAATCTCTTTTTAAATTAGGATTAGCTATAAACTGGTAACTATAGAATCCCTAGTTGCAGACAGCCATGGACACAGCCCTGGTTTTTGATATCTGAGAACAGATTAAATGATGAGGTACATCGACAACTTGTCATTTTTGGCGCCGTTGCCGGGGATAAGTTTGTGTTAATTAGGGACACTGAGTTAAAACAATTTTTAGAATAGATCTGTATGGTTAGAGCTAGAGATCTAAAAGGAAGATATATTAAGCAGACACCCCAACAACACACCATAGGGGAAAGCAGTGAGGTGGTACAAAATCTTGTTGAAGAAGGAAACCTAGATCTTAATTTGGAACCTACACTTCAAAACAGCAATCCCTTAGATCCTCCAAACATTCCACTTGCCAATTACATCCAGGAATTACAACAAAAAGTTGAGGTAGATCATTTGGTAGAACCTAATTTCCTAGAGCCTCAGGAAGAAGAACCAATACTAAACATGGAAAATGATAATCATAGGGAAGAGGAAAATCAGGCTCCAAGAACCTTCTCTTATCCTATTGTTTTGGCTGCTGGAGACAATGCCCCTATGAAAAATATCTCACCAGCACATCTGCCAAATTTTAGAGGACTTTCTTCTGAGGATCCAGATCAGTTCTTGTTTGAATTCAAAGTAGTCTGCCAAACTTATGATTATGGATCAGATAACCAGAAACTCAAACTGTTCCCTTCAACCCTGAAAGATTCTGCAATGAGATGGTTTATGGGTTTACCCTAGGATTCTATCTGTTCTTGGGATCAAATGGAAACAGAGTTTTTGGAAAAATACCAAGATTATTGCAGATCCAGTAATAAAAATGAAGAATTGTTTAAAATTAGGTAGGGGGAATGAAGAATCCTTAGAAGACTATGTGGATAGGTTTAATTTTGCCTTGAGAAGGTTTGGCAATCCAGTGGATCACTCCTTGGCCAAAACCCTATTTATAAAAGGATTGGATAAAGAATCAAAACAGGCACTAGACCTAATGGGAAAAGGGAACATTAACAAAATGGAAATACCTGATATAGAGGAACTCTGCAGGAACTATTCCAGAACCCAAGATGGAGTAAGGTCATCCAAAACCTTTAAAGGGAAGAATGAAATAGGATAGTTGATGGAGGAAATTGCAAATCTAAAAATAGACATTCTGGTCCAACTAAATACCACATTGGATGGGATTCAAGCAAAAACTAGAACAACTGATCAAAACAAAGCAACTGAACCGCTCTCCATCTATTGTCCTAGGTGTAGAAACAAACACCTGTTGAGAGAATGCCCCTTGGACAAATCAGAGATATGTCAGATCTGTGATAGGGAACATCCTACCAGTCAGTGTAGTCAACTTCCAGCCTTGAAAAGATTGAGTAAAAAGAATGTTGTGATAGAAGAGGAGTTGAACTATGTGGGACAAAAATAAACTGGGAATTTCCCTTATAATCGATATCCAAACAAATCCTCTTACAGGGGTCCTTCTAATTGGGGAAATAATCAGTGGAATCCAACTTGGCATGGCCCTCAAAATAATCCTCCTTGGGAACAGCAGGATTGGCCAAGTCAACATTGGCAAAACCAAAACTGGTAAAATCAGCCTTGGGGAAATCAACAGTGGCCACCACAGTTTGGATCACAAAACATGCAACCTCAATGGGGTCCTCAATAGGGATATCATCAACAATACCAAGGACAACCTAGACATTTCCAACCTCAACAACAGGCTTTACTAACTGAATCCTCCAACACACAGGGTCAAACACAAAATGAACCAGTTAGTCAACCACCTTTACCAGCCCAGCCTATACCAACCCACGGAATAAATAGGGAGCAGCTGTCTACATGACAGAGCAAGAAAATCTGGCTGGAATTAATGCTATATATTCAAATAATCTCCAGCTGCGTTCTGGGAAAGCATTCCCAAGACCTTCTCCTCCAACTATAGTTGAAATAACCAATGATGAGGAACCTGAAAATCCATCTAATCAACCCCCAGAGGAGATTACTAACGAAAAAGTGCTAGAAAAATCATCCACAGACAACTCCGGAGTTACTCCTAAAAGGCCAGCTCCGGAGAATAGTCTTGAACACAATTCTGATAAGAGCTCCGGAGATGCTCCGAAGATGGAAAAGCTAGCACCATACCCAGAATGACTTAAACAAAATGCTCCCCAGAGAAAGATTCCACAAAAACAAATCCAAACCAATCTGGAATCAGAACTTTTACAAGAAATCAAGCAGCTAAACATTGAAATTCCTCTTCTCCAGGCAATCAGAGATGTACCGGAACTAAATCAGTTCATTAAACAGTATTGTATCAAAACACAGGGCAGAAAGAAAAGCTTTCCCTCCACAATACAAGTGGAAGGAAAAGTAGTGGATCTATTGATGGGAGAAATTCTCCTCCCAAAATATGGAGACCTTGGAAATCCTGTCATAACTATTTTCATCTCGGGGGTAGAAATTTCAAATGTTCTGGTTGATTTAGGAGCAACAATTAATGTGATGACAATTCATACAATGGACAGGTTAGCTCTATCAGGTATCCAATCCACAACTACAATTCTTCAACTTACTGATCAGTCAGTAGCTGTTCCAAAAGGAGTAATCACTGATGTACCTGTTGTGATATATTCATGGGAATTCTCAGTGGATTTCTTAATACTAGAACCTAGAAACTAGAGAAATGCTTATCCGCTGATTTTAGGAAGACCATGGCTGGCTACTGCAGCAGCATCTATTGATTGTTGAACTGGAGATATGGTCATTTCTAATGGGATAGATCTAAAGAAAATATCTTTGTATCCTCCAACTAAACCATTGGTGCATTACACAGGAAGAGTATGGGTGGATGAACCAGAGAACATGGACAACAGTGCCTCATTAGCTATGGTAACCATTAGGGAACATCTAGGAGAATTAGAAGAAGTATACTATGATACAATGGAAGACTTCACTCACATCCTAATCAATAAAGATGTGATGGAACTCGCCCAAGATCCTCAGAGAGAACTTCTTATTTCTTCTCATTGTACCCTTGCCAACATTATTCCTTGTGGGGAAACCTTCTACAGGGACTTAGCCACCTTCCACATGTTACTCCCACATTCTTGTCCTCTCAATACCATGACACCAATGTATGGAACCACCACATCGATGGATCGAATCACAAAACAGGTCATGATTCTGCCAGGGAAAACACTTAGTATAAATACTCAGTTAACAGCAAGTCAGGAAGAAAAACTTATCCAGCTTTTGGTCTCCCACCCAGCATCTTTTGCCTGGGAATACCAAGATATGAAAGGCATACCTCCTAAGATCTGTACCCATCATATCTATACTGAGGATATTAAACCTGTCAGGCAACCACAAAGAAGATTGAATCCTGCTTTAAAGGACATTGTCAAAACTGAAATAGAAAAATTACTCCGAGCAGGGTTCATATATCCAATCTCAGACAGTCAATGGGTCTCACCCCTTGTCATTGTGCCCAAAAAGAATGGGAAATGGAGGGTGTGTATTGATTATAGAGAACTCAACAAGGCCACAAAAAAGGACTACTTTCCCTTACCATTTATTGACCAAGTTTTGGACAACCTTGCTGGGAGAAAGTATTTTTCTTTTCTAGATGGATTCAGTGGGTATAATCAAATTCAAGTAGCACCTGAAGACCAAGACAAAACCACCTTCACATGCTCTTGGGGAACCTTTGCTTACAAAGTTCTTCCCTTTGGGCTATGCAACGCCCCAGCTACATTTCAGAGACTGGTTCTAACTATTTTTGTTGAACTGGCTAATGAATGCATGGAGGTCTACATGGATGACCTTACTGTGTATGGGGATAACTTTGAGGAAGCTCTCACAAACCTTGAAAAAGTACTAAAATGCTGTGATAAAAATCAACTGTCCCTTAGCCATGAGAAATATTTTATGATGGTGGAGGAAGGAATTGTTTTGGGACACCACATTTCAGAAAAAGGGACTAGAGTGGATCAGAACAAGATAGAAGTAATCACACAATTGCCTTCACCCAAAAATCAGACTGACGTCAGAAGTTTTCTGGGTCATGCAGGCTACTATATGAGGTTCATAGAAAATTTTAGCAGAATAGCTACCCCCCTGTTTACCCTGCTTAACAAAGAAACATAATTTTTGTGGATAGAAGACTGTCAATTAGCATCTGAAACTTTGAAGGAGAAGCTTACTGTCACACCAGTCTTAAGGGGACCTAATTGGACTTTACCATTTCACATACAAACTGATGCTTCAAATGAATCCATTGGGGCAGTTTTAGGACAAAAGGAGGAAGGAGAAAGTATGCATGTCATTTATTACATCAACAAAAACCTTACCCCTACAGAAAGAAATTATACAACAACTGAAAAAGAATTCTTGGCAGTTATCTATGCTATAAACAAATTCAGGCATTATATCACTGGATATAAAATATTTGTGCACACTGATATGCAGCTATCAAGTACCTAATGAATAAACTAGTAGTAGGTGCAAGGATCATCAGGTGGTTATTGCTATTGTAGGAATTTGATATTACCATAGTTGATAATCCAGGGAAGTTTAATTTGGTTGCTGATTTTCTGTCAAGATTGCATACAGGAGGAGAAGACCAACCAGTGGAGGACAAATTCCCAGATGACAATCTTTTTGCCATATCCACTACTGCACCTTGGTTTGCTGACATAGCTAATCTTTTAGCTACAGGCTTGTATCCATCCCATTTTACTTCAAAGCAAAGAAAACGTTTAGTTAAAGAAAGTTTATCCTACAAATGGTTGAATGGTTTACTATTTAAATGTGGTCCTAATTTCATTCTACGCAGGTGCTTAAAGGCTGATGAGACTTTTGATGTGTTGAGAGCATGTCATGATGAACCATCTAGTGGCCACTACTCTTTCCACAGGACAGTCCACAAGATCCTTGGAGCTGGTTACTACTGGTCTTCTCTTCATAAAGACACAAAGAAGTATGTGTAGCACTGTGACCAATGCCAAAGGATGGGGCAGCCAACCTTTACCCAGGAAATGCTGCTACATCCTCAAGTCATGATGGAACCATTTGAGCAATGGGGTCTAGACTTTGTGGGACCAATTTCACCACCATCATCAGGCAAGGAGTATGTTCTAGTGTGCACAGGCTATGTTACTAAGTGGGCTGAGGTTCAAGCATTACAGTTTGCAAGAGAAGAAAAAGTTGCTGATTTCCTCTACAATAAAATTTTCTTGAGATTTGGAGCCCCAAGATCAATAGTTTCAGACAAGGGATCCCAGTTTACTTCACAGGTAATCAAGGCATTCACAGGTTTATACCAAGTCAAGCACAGAAAATCTTCACCTTACCATCCTCAAGCAAATGGGCAAGTAGAAGTAACTAATAGAGAACTTGAGAATATTCTAACAAGGACAGTGGCAATGAACAAAAAAGATTGGGCTAGTAGATTACCTGAAGCAATTTGGGCTTACAACACCACTTGGAAGTCCACAACAAAGTTTTCACCGTATGAATTGGTTTATGGGAAAAAGCCTATATTATCTATAGAATTTGAACTCCAGACACTTAAAACTGTATTGGATGTTGGTCTGCCATTGTCTATAATTCAGCAGAACAGAATTCTTCAGCTCAACGAGTTGGATGAGATTCGGACAGAAGCCATTCAGCAAACAGAACTGGTTTAATACCAGAGGAAGCAATGGCATGACCAACACATTAAGAGGAGGACATTTCAACAAGGAGATTGGGTTCTTCTTTATGATTCTAAATTCAAAGAATTCAAGGGGAAATTGTAGACTCACTGGCTGGGTCCTTATCAAATAAAGGACGTGCTTGAAAATGGAACTGTATTATTGCAACCGATTGATGGGAGCACAGACACATTTCTAGTAAATGGTCACTGAGTCAGGCTCTACAAAAGGCCATCTACTAAAGAAGAGTTTCTGAATAATCTGTGTTTTGATACAGGGGATACCTCCTCTGTCATGGTGTTGGATTGAATTATTCTAAAAAAAAAAGGTTGAAAACCAGCAATGGCTGCCTTCTAAAAAATAAAAAAAAATAAAAAAAAGAGAAAGATAGAAAACCAGCAAATGGCTGTCTTTCTTGACCAAGGGAGTTGAAAAGCAATAAAATGGCGATTCCCTTCTTCAGGGCAGTTGAAATAATTAAGCTCCAGATATGATCAGTTACCAGAAGTTGGCCCAATGCATCTCCGGCGCTTCTCAAGCGGGAGCACTTCTGGCGCTTTCCAATTAGGAGCACCTCCGACGCTTCTCCAACGGGAGCACCTCTGGCGCTTTCCAATTAGGAGCACCTCTGGCGCTCTATTAATAACACCTTCAATCTCCATAATAAGGGAGGGACCCACCTCTCCAGGTGGTAAAGTAGATAAATCATATGATGAGGTCGTCATGACTCATCCTCTACTTCATCACAAAGATTAATTAAATTAGAATAATAATAATTTGTAGGAGTGTACGAGCCGGCGCTGACATCACCTAAGGGCATGGATTTTTGAGCCACTCAACGCAATGATTGCAGGTCGCGTGCAAGTGGAAAGTGGATGTCATCTCAAACCGCTACTCAATTGCCACGACGCATGTAGTTTCCAAAGCCATGTACATCACCTCATCATTAAAGTTGATCCAGGTACATCTGTTTTTAATTAATCATTATTAGTAACTGTCCTGTCTTTCTATTTTGGGTGCTGCCACGATGACATGTCCTTCCGCCGTCATTTCCTTCTTCACATCCAAGCATGCCGCCATCTGTGCCTTAATGCCACCTTACCTCCGGAGTGCCTTGTCAGTCTGCTACATTTATGGCTGCCTTGGTCCCTTAACCCATCTGCATAAGCCTGGCCTAAAAAAAATAGCATCCCTCATTCAAACCTCTGGAATAGACTGAAGCATAAGGTAAATTAAACAATTCTCCAGAGTCTACAGAGCAATTTGAACAATACTTCGGAGCCCACAAAGATAAGAGGGAAAGATAGACTGCAGGTTGGGGAGGCAAAAGAATAAACACAGAAGGTGGCATCAATTCAGCAATGGGAGTCAAGAAAAAGTCTGAGCCAGAAAATACTGCGGGTCTTCTGAAGGATGCAGCTGCAGCAAACATTTTAAGGGCTGCTGGATGGTTAGATTTCCTAGACAAATTCAAAGGGTTTCAGGAGGATATTGTGGACGAATTCCTTAGGAATTTAAGAGACAACCAGACAACTGTGAGAGGAAACCAAATCAATCTCTCCACAGCAACTATCAACCACATTTCTAGACTTCCCGAACAAGGTGAGAGGTTCTACCACCTGAAAATATTATACACTGATTTAATTAGAAATTTTTCTGTTCGTGGTGAACCTGCTATTCAATTACATACAAATAAGAATGAAGTCAAAGGAATTTTGAGGTCCACACTTCCAAACCCTTGGGCATTTGTTGCTACCTGGTTAATGAAGTACTTTACTTGTGATGACCAATTCTCTATAGTTTTAGGGCCAATAATGAAAATGCTGATTTTTCTCAAACATGGAAATAGGCACCCTGAATATAACATAAATATCCCCAATTTCCTATATTCTGCCATCAGGGCAACTGCAGAGAAATATCAGCAGAATAAGGGACCCATGAAACATCATGGCCTCATCTTTATGGTAGTCAAGCACCACTTCCTATCTCAGGCTAATGGAGAAGAACTATTGCAAAACTTTCTTGAGCACAACCCCCAGGTCAGAGAACCAGAGATAGCACAACCAGAAGGTGAGAGTTCTCCTTCTCACCAAGATAAGGAAACTGAGCCTTCGGCCTCCTCCACAACTGTTCACAAAGGGAAGTCACCCTCACAAGAGGCCACTTCATCTGCAACCCCTGTTCCTGACAAAAAGAGGAAAGGTAAACAAATTGCAGAACCTGCTCCTACACGACCCCTATACATGACTCGGTCAGTCATGCGAAAGATGACTCTACCTGAGGAATCTTGGCCTAAGAAATTAACAGAGGAAAAGTCAGGGCAGCGAATTGAGGAAAAGTGGTGGGCTGAAGAACCATCCCATGATTCAGATGAGATCCCTCTAGTCAGGAAAAGGAAGCAAAGTGAAAATTCTCCAGCACCATCTGTTTATGTGGAGTCAAGTCCAGTTTCAATACCACCATGCGCTCCAGAGACAGGAGACTTACAAACTTTTACTATCTCCTCAAATTCTGAAGAAGGGGGACCTGCTCCGGAGGCACCAGCCCCACCTTTGCTCCAGAGAAGCAAAAGGAAGAGAAAGCTCTCACAAGTTGAGAAGGATACTGCCCTGCTCGCTGAGGCACTCCTGGAATTAAGAACATGGGAGGATAAAGCTGGGCCTTCATCAGTGCCAGCAACAGCAGAGGATCCTCAGGACAGGAAGACTGAAGAAGGAGAAACAGGGCAAATGGATACATTAGGAAGAGCAGGGCAGATGGCCATGGATAACATTGATAATCAGCCAACAGCCACAAAAACAGAGGCATAAACTCTATCTCATCCCTCTGACCAAGAGGATATAGAAATCTCAACAGAACAACAATTGATGGAAGAAATTGAAATTTTAAAAAGAATGCTCTAAGGAAAGAATTTGATTATTACTGACCTCAAGAAGGTCAGAGAAGAGGTGGAGATGGAGCTGAAACAAACTATTGCAAATATCCAAACAGATCTCCAAAGCAAGGATAAAATCATCCAGGAGAAAGAGGCAGAATTGGAAGCACAGAAATGTGAGGCAGCCAAATGGATGGAAGAAAAAGAAAAAGAAGCAGCACAGAAGGTTTCTGAGCTCACCATGGCTAGAGACAACAGCCTCACAATAATGGCGGCACTGATTGAAAAGGTACAAAGCCAGGATAAACAGTTAACTTGGGCCAATAACACCCTGGATGACCAAGAAGAATATATTCAAGAATTGTCTGGCCCAAGGGCAACCAATGAGCAGGAAATTCAAACAGATGCCTATGTGGGTCCAATCCCCATTGACATTCCCAAAGCCCTGTTTCATTGCGAGAAAAGGTGTAGAGAATTTGAGGCCTCCAAGCCGATGTTGCAGTTACAAAGGGCAGTCACTACCAGAGTAGAAAGAATAGCAACTTTGGAAGGTAAAATCATTAAAATGGCCTCCATTTCCTCAGAAATTCTATCCTGTAGGCCTCCAAGTGCCAGCTATTCAATGTTCTTACAGGAGAGGGTACTGCAAAGGAAACTCTCCTTAGTCCTGTCTGACATAACTAAGGATACCGAAATAGCAGAAGGATTCATGGCAGCTTACACCAGGAGCAATGATGAGGACAAAAACTTCCTATGTGAACTATACCTGCATGGATTCTGTATTAATGATACATCCTTCCTTATTAATCACTTTGTGGGAGAATGCCATCTTAAGGCATTCATGTCCCTAATGAGAAACCACCAGATCTGGAATGAAAGGATGGAAGATCATCTTCAAAAGGATTTAAAAACAGATCTCTTCATCAGGAAAGAATGTCCCAATCCTTTTGCTCTTCAGACCCAATTCAGGTCCCTTATCTATCATCCTACAAATGCAACCAGAATGTTGCCATTATACCTGAAAAGTTTGCAAGAATGCTCCATTGACTTTGGTCTTTTTATGGTTAATTCAGCAAATTATGTACTTGCTGTAACAAAGAGGAGATGGAATATTTTGACCCCAGAGCAGAAACTTAGAGAGGTGGTCACCCCTGCAAACTTGAGATTATTCATGCGAAAGGCAAAGTTGATATCCAAACTAATGGATACACATAAACAGAAATGGATAGGTGAACAGTTCAGGCCCCCTCTGATAATTGAACCACTCCCTGTCTGGGCAGATCAGCTGGAAGAGGAAAATTTGAAGAACTGGTTGAAGCAAGTTGATAAGTACAGAGGAAATGGTAACACCAACAGAACCACTTGGACCACCTATCTCCAAGATTATAGACTGACTGACAGGCTGCTTCGCCAAAATAAATCCAGAATGTGAAAAGCAGGAGAACCTGCCAAACCTTAGGTATGGGGGGGATGATGAGTGCCAAATTGCACTCATGAAATACATCTTTTTGCCTCTCTTTTTCCCCTCCCTCAGTTCATCTTCCTAGTGTCTGAACCCAAATAAGTTAACAAGATTGTTCTATTTTGTGATTAATTAAGATAGATTACTTAAGATTAGAATTTCTGATTAAGTGACTAATGTGCGTGGAATTGATGGAAAAATGCAGAACTTCTCTCTCTTTTTGAATCAACAGGTGTAGGTTCCAGGAACAGCGATTTTGTGCATCTCTGGAGATCGTCTTCAATGATCTCCGGAGACAATAACAAAGAACTATGACACCTAAAGTTTTGAAGATATGGGGAATGCCTCTCTGGAGCTCTGTGAGAGT
Source organism: Cunninghamia lanceolata (assembly GCA_027924645.1). Taxonomy (NCBI): domain Eukaryota; kingdom Viridiplantae; phylum Streptophyta; class Pinopsida; order Cupressales; family Cupressaceae; genus Cunninghamia; species Cunninghamia lanceolata. Next base: position 1,841,409 of record BSBN01000847.1, on the reverse strand, counting down.
CTGGAGTATCTCTGGAGTTGCAGACAGGAACAACTATCTCCGGTGCCTCCTGAGAACAGGGCATGTTTCCAAGCAGAGCTGCCGACCAGACACTTTCAGCAGCGATCTTAATACCCCTCACTTCACTCAAATCATCACCTGAGTGGTGAAGGGTCAACTATTAGTTAAACTGCTGAAGTTTTATCTTTTCAAAGATTTTACATGAGTTACGAATTGAACTAATACAATATCCTTATTTTCAGGGCTTTGATGCCCAAGTGTATTAAGACTTAAACTTAGACCTCTTAGTGGGCTTCTATTCCACTCAAGTCTACCTTTCTCGCATGGTGATTTTTCATAAGTTAGACAGTTAAGTACAATAAAGAGATGGTGTCATCTCATAGAAAGATTGGTAGATAAGTTCAGTGATATATCATCACTCATTTTTATATATACTCTCAAAAATAGTAGAAGAATAACAATGATAAAATTATTCTGACTCTCGGAGGTCTCAGTTCTATGATAGCCATATTTTCATGAATGCAGAAATGAATGAATTGGACTGAATTTAGTTGTGATCATCTTTTGTGTTGATTTCCTGCTATAGCCTTCAGCCTCAAGGGTGTGGAGCAAGGGCCCACTCTCACCACTCAGGCAGGAGGCTAGTACCACTGTTTTATTATTTTCAGTTTTCTCTTATAAAGGTGTTTCTTGTTTTAATAGATAGATGCATGCTATTGTTTCTTTGCTTTAAGTAAATTTCCTGTTTTATTCTGTTTTCCAACATTCATTACATTTATTCAACAAGCAGATAGATTAATCTCTTTTTAAATTAGGATTAGCTATAAACTGGTAACTATAGAATCCCTAGTTGCAGACAGCCATGGACACAGCCCTGGTTTTTGACATCTAAAAACAGATTAAATGATGAGGTACAGCGACACCTTGTCACTATCACCCAAGAACATAAGTGAAAGCACATGACCACAAACTAGTGATCACTTCAGCTCCAAACAAAACCTCAAACCAATGTAATGTGAAACACACCATCAGAAAAATAACTGAGACCAAGAGAAACTCTGCACATCATAAACCTGTAGAAAATCCTCCTACAAACACATCTAAGTGCCAACTATGTCAAGTATGATCTCCTTCTTAAAACCCAAAGAGAACACCATAACAACACCCAAAGTTGTTCAATCTCATTGAGATCAACCAAGAAATCAACATGGATGTAAGCTTCCCAATCCAAAGAAGATCAAACTAATCCATTTCCCATTTCAGGAAATCAACCCATAAAACCATCTCCTAACAGACCTCATCAATGAATGATATCTTAAACTCAAATGTACATGCTATCCATCTCTCACAATGAATCCTCCAGAACCATCTATGAGCAGTTCAAGATCCATGTCTATGAAAGAAAGCATAAAACACTTGAGAGAAACAATGGGCAATACCTCTCAAGTAATAAACTGCCGAGTAGACCAAGAGTGGGGAATGAGAATGTTCTTCCAAAATATCCAAGTCCCAATGACTTTCTCCAAGAACAATCTCCTCTAGATCTTTTGTTGAACTCACATTCAACCAAGGTAAAGACTCCTCAAACTTCCTGGTGCAAAATCTGAATGAGCACAACATATACAGTCTCACCTTATTCTCCATGTATCCATGAGTACCTACGAACAATCACCTCGTGCTAAACTCCAACTACATCACTACACCACTATGAAGTAATCAAGCAAATAATAAATGTACCCAAACATAGAGAAGTTACCAGACCACTGTCAAAGCTCCACAAAGCTATAAAGGGAACTTATCAAGACATCATGATCTTACCATCTCCCTTAGGAGATTCAATGCTCCAAATGAACATAACCATGGTCTCAAGAGCAATGTATCATGCCAAAACTCAAATGCAGAAATCAAGAAAGTATCATGACATGAAACAAACCAAACTCTAAACCAACATCACCTGTCAAGCACCACCAACACCTCAGCCAAGGATTTCATGAATCCTCCATGACTCCAAGATGTTACCCATCCTCAAGTAGTGCCCTTGCAAATGTGAAAGAACCCTTCTGCAGCAACAGGATCTAAGAGCTCCTCCTAGTAACATCTGCAACACTAAAGAAGATCATCCATCACTAAGTGATGAAACTGCAGTCATTGCTAAAGCTCCCACTGAACTGTGGCAACCGAGCTTTCCAAGCAACATGACCAAACATCTTCTCATCTGAAAATCTTCCAGGTCCACAGATTAACACATCAATAAAAAACAAATGGCACCAAGATCTCCAAACCAAGAAAATACAACATCATTGTCAAAAGCTTACATTGAACTGTGTATCCAAGCTATACATGACATCATGACACACATGCTACAGATTACTGACTATTCAGGTACTTTACACTATCCACCCTTTTATGCCAATGCAATCACACCAATGTACAAGTGACGACAAACAAGGCCAGCTAACAAGTTTGCATAAACACCGAATGATCTTGTGAATATAGACAGTCCACATCTGAGTCATCTCATTGTAGCTTAATAGGTGGTCAACCCACAAAACTACATAACTCGTAGATCCAATCAATGCACCACACAAACTCACTATCGCACTGAAAACTGCAAAACTGAGATCTCAAGAGGTAAATAACCATGTAGACAACATGACAAAAAACACCAGATTACTTACAATCCAATTTGCCAAACCAGTCCATGACCTGAGCACCATAGTTAAAGAATCCATAAAAGCATCACCACAGACATGCTGAGTGACTTATCACGTACCAACACTCCCACAAGACTACAACTATCTCATCCAACAACACCCCAAAAAATAGGGTCTAGAAAATAGCTTAACTGCAGCTTCAACAAAATCACAAGTTTTTTTTTCTTTGTCCGTGTAAAACCTACAAAATCACTGTGTTATACGAAACGACCATGCACATCCATATCCACTTCACATCTAGATGACTCAAAAGTCTGCAACATAAACTCCATAACAGTTAAACTAGAATAATGGATCATCATGAATATGCATAACCATAGATTTTAAGGAAAAACTATAAAACCCCTCAAATCTAATAAACATGAATATGAGTCCTGCAAGTACAAAATATCCATTTAAGGACATAGCAGTTCAAGAGCTTCAGGCCCACTTGTAGACCAATTCCTCAACCACCAACATGCACATGCATCCGAGAGAATCAGGCTATTACAGAAGCTCCCAAATCTTCCAATGATCAACTCCATAGCCTTTATGCAACTGAGGCAACAGAAATAATGCTTTCCAATACTAGGAACAAATATCCAGCATAAGCACACTTCTCCATGGCTGAGCAGTAACACAAACTTCTTCATATCACAAGGAAGCCTCTCACACAGACACCCAATATGAAAGTTATTGTAGAGACACAACCACAAAGCATAATCCATCGCATGCAATAGGATTATACCCTGTCAACTAAGAACCTCAGGCCACATCATGACCAACTCTAGTCTCTTCATCTTCACCATCCTTCAAGCACTACTAAAACAGAAAAACAAGATCAACTGCCAGACTTCACTCAAAACAAGGATCAAACATCAGACAATTCCTTCAGATTTCCTCAAGCCTGTCACACTAAGAAATCATCACAGAAGGAATACCTAGACCTTATACACCAGGAACTCTTACATGCAAACACCTACAACATACAAACGTACATATGTGAGCAACAAAGTAGATCCTAGAAGAAGGCTTTGATACCACTTGTAAGGAAATGAGAGCATCTCAGAACGTATTTCTAAGAACAGTGGTGTCTTCGACAGATTTAAATTCGTTTCAATCACTTCAAAAAACACTCACAACTATGCCATAAAGCGAAAACAGACATAGAACATTTCCAACATTGACCCTTAGACGAAATACAAGCAACAAGATCTAATTTCAACAACAGAAACATTAACACAAAAGACATAACAAGAGACACAGATATACGTGGGGAAAACCCTTACGGGTAAAAAACCCCACACTCCAAAGCATCGAACCAATGTATTAATTAGCAACAACAAACATGTTACAATACACTTGCAGGCTCAAAGCCTTAACACAGAGATTTACATCTTGCTCCTCTAGAAGAATAACTGACATCATAACCCTGCACAAATTTCTCGTCAGTTCTAATCATAGCACTCGGGTTAGTCCTTCATACTGTTATCATGCCACAAATAGCATATAGTACAGGACATCACCGAGAGAGAGATACTTCCCTCTTCTCCCTCTCGGCCTGAATCCCCTTCACCCGAACTCTGTTCTCACTCCCATAGTCTAGTCACATCTCACATTACAGAAATAGAACAATCGGTTACTATCTTAGACCGTTACAACTTCCAAAAGGTTAACAGTTCATTTTTAACCATTCGCAACCGTTCGTATTCATGAGGACTAAATAGTCCCACATGCATCAGTAGACAAACACAGCAGTAGTATATATCCACGAACATGCGGTAAGTCTATCGTCGGCACCTTTGCCACCGACGACCCCAGCTGGTCAATCATCAACGAACCATCAAAGTGACCAAGACCTTCAGTGTGACTTCATCCTTCTTCGCTGACAAAATTCCTTTTGCCGATGCCAAACTCCATCAGACAGACCAAGCTCATCAGAGTAAGAATTCCACCTAAGGCTGATAGCATTAGTCCCGCCAATACCAAACCTCCATCGATAACACACATAACAGTCGGAGTGACACCTTAGAGATTAGCCGATAGTTCAAGCTAGGCCAAACACCTTTCCATCGAAGAGACACCAACTATCGCAGAGACTACACAAAACTTCGTTGATAGTTACAGTTACACTGATCGGTGTAGCACAAGCGATCGGAGAGAGAACTTAAGACAAGGCCGATAGCGATAGTCAAGCCGATGGGCAGAACACCATCGGTGAAACATACTCCATCGCTGGAACACAAACAAGTTACGCCGAAGACCCCCATTTCGCCAATAGCACATCGCAGGAACACCACCATCGGGAAGACACAAACGGTCAGAGTAACAAACAGATCGCTGAGACAAAGAGCAGCACAAGCCGATGCCTATAATCTAAGTCACAAGTACTCAACAATTTTAAGGAGATAACACCATCATGGATAAGTTGTCGAATGAAATGCACGTGTATCTCAATGTGCTTCATCCTTTGATTCTCAACTAGGTTGCGAGAAATGTGAATGGAACTTTGGTTATCACACCAATGAATAGTAGGATGATAAGGTGGTAGACCAAACTTTGTCATAAGTTGTCAAATCCATAGAACCTCTTGGATAGCAAGTACTGCACCTTGGTGCTCAACCTCAGTGGATGATAATGCAATAATGAATTGTCTCCTGCAAGACCATACAACTAGACCAAAATAGAGGCAAAAAACAAACCTGAAAGTGGACTTCCATGAGTCAACATCATTGGCCCAATCCAAGTCACTAAAGCCTACTATCTGAGAAGCTCTTGGTGTGTACTAAATACCAAAATGTGTGCTACCCTGAATGTACCTCAAAATACGCTTGGTTGCCTTCCAATGACTCTCATGAGGATCATGAGAAAAGCAAAAGACAATCCCAACAATGAAGGTGATATCAAGATAAGTGTGTGTCATATAGAAAAGACTACCAACTAACTGTTTGTACAAATTAGCATCAACACTAGGTGTGGTGCAAGTAGCAGTCAAAGTGACACCAAAATGAAATGGTGTGGAAGTAGGCTTACAATTAGCCATGCTAAACTGATGAAGCAAATCAATGGAATACTTCTACTAGTATATGGAGATCCCCTCAGTAGACTATAGGACTTAAAGACCAAGAAAAAAGTGCAGGAACCTAAGATCAATCATGTCAATTTTTTTTTATCAAAGTGTGTTGAATATCCCAAACCAAGGATGAGGAACTACTAGTGAGAATAAAATCATCTACATATAAGACTAGTATCAAAATGTCATCTCCATGTCTCTGAATATACATAGTGTGATATGGGTGGCAATGAGTGAAACCAGAAGCAAGCAAAAAACCATCATTCTTCTCATACCATGCCCAAGGGGCTTGTTTGAGACCATCTAATGAGTGTCAAAGCCTGCAAACAAGTGAAGAGCCCTGCATGAATCTTGGAGGCTACTCCATGTAGATCTCCTCATGAAGATCACCATGCAAGAAAGCACTCTTCACATTCGTCTAGAAAATTGGCCATCCCTAAGATGCAGCAATAGAAAGGACAAAATGAATAGAATCCATCTTGGATACAGGGGCAAAGGTCTCAAACTAGTTAATACCTTCAACCTATGAGAAACCCTTAGCAACAAGACAAGCCTTATGCCTTTCAATAGAACCACCGGTTGCATACTTGGTGTAGTACACCCACTTGCACTGAACCAACTTTCTTCCCTTAGGAAGAGAAACCAAATTCCATGTGTTGTTTTTCATCAAAGAAGAATACTCCTATGCCATAGCACAATCCCACTTTGGAATACCAGAAGTCACTAAAAAGCTTGTGGATCTGTAGATATAGCATGACTCAAAAGACTAGCGTCAGAAGTTTGTGAACATGTGCGGCGAGAACTCATAGGATCACCAACTAAAGGCAATATCAAGTTCGAGACTTTCTGGCCAAGTTTAAGCATTCACACCACTCACTAAGATTTTGGGCCCATCATAAAAGGCACATAATACCCTCATTGATAGCTAATAGATCCATAGGGTCTTTAAATGATGTGGAAGATCTAGAATCCCTTGCACTCCTAAATATTGTCAGATCACATTGCCTTTTTAGAGTTGTGTCAACCATTGTATCAAATATAATCCAAGGGCTCTTGTACCTCTCAAGTGTTATCAAAACCTTTGAGCCTTTAGGATTACAATGATTTTTTGATGTATTTCAATATAAGGGCCTTCACACTCCCAAGGCATCGACACCATTATCTTAGAGTGGGAGATGTGGCATTGGTTTGGAATTACAAGTCAATCAGGTGTCCACCATGATTTGATATCAAGAGATCATGTCACCAAGCTTACAGGTCAGCCTTGAAAGACATATAACAATACCTTATGGAAACTTCAAGAACTTATAATTAAAATGGCTTCTCCATTATAATTGCTTACATCCGGAGATTCAAGGATAAGCTACAAATTCAAGATACCATTAATTTGAGGCATAAAATCTCATTCTAACCCAAAGCATTAAAAGACACTTGAGTGGATTACTTCATTAACTAAAACCCTTAATAGAGTGTCTTCAAATTGATTATCAATGAGTTGAGGCACGAAATATATAAACAATCTCATTTATTAATTATCAATTTCGACTAACAATGATTGGCTATGCCAATAAACAATTAAACATTATAAGATCTTAGTACAACTTTGAGCATACATTCTTTTAGCCTTTCTTAGGGGTTTATATTGGTACCAAGTTAATTATATCACTTACTAGAACTAGATCAATTAATAGTTATATATATCCCCTTAACATTGTAAATAATCTCAAGTCTTCTTGTAGGGTTTACACAAGACACTATGTAATCTTACTATTAACATGTCTTATACAATTCTCTGAACTTCGCAAACTCCATTCCTCAAGATAGTTTGATATCCCTTCTCATGATTCTTAAACAAGAATATAAAGATTGTCCTAAGATCACTCCAAGCCCTGCTTCTTCCACTTGCCTCCACTAGAGGGATCCTTGTGCATGATCCCAACACTTTCTACGAATTCTATCTACAAGCACACTAAGGCAATATCAATCAATTTATCTCAATTGTTTGTCTCAAGACTGTAATTAGGCGTAAGTTAAAGTTCAACACCATAATTTAGACATAATCATGAACTATTAAGCACAAGGTAAATATCAACAGTCATCATTATAAGGTAGATAAGTTTGATTAGAGTCTAAACCCAAGTATCCAATCTACTTTTCCACTTGGCCACCCTTATAGTGAGGTACTCAGCTTCACAAAGGTGATAGTGAGGTGCACAATGCATGGAGAATTGAGGTCCAATCTATTGGTGTGGATTCTCTATCTTGCAATTCTTGTCACTTTAGCATCAATTGGACATTTTCCTTGAGACTAAGATTTGCAACCTATTATCAATACTTATTCATACAATTTAGGCATAAGGTCACAACCTTTAGACCACCACTAGACACACACATATTACAAGCACACGTCTCTAACTTCCTTCTTGGCTTCCCCACCACCAACAATCACATTATTCATGTTGAGATTGTCCCCATCCCTTCATTACACTAGGATTGCTCCCACAAGTTAAGACCAAGACTTGCCAGCCACAATTAACACATTTATGCATTCATGTTTATAGTCACATACATGAACACATGCATAGAAACTATGCATACAAGACACAACATTGACACATAGGGCATGCACATATTCCAAGCACACACATACACAACACCTATCTCTAACTACCTTTGTGACTTCTCCCACTTCAAAAATCACAACCTTCACCTTGAGCTTGCCCCCAACACTCAATTGATTACTAGACGAATCTTATCTTGATCACTTAGTTAAACATACTCTAACCTTGTTCCCACCACTCAGACAACACATTTTTTGAGGTTGTCCCATTACTCAATTACCATAGCCTTTGAGCTTGTCCACATCACTTAGTTACCACATCCTTTGAGCTTGTCTTGATTACCTAGTTACACAATAGTTCTCAACTTCCCTTGAGTCCCAAGGGGCCCCAAGGTACTAATTTATTTATAGACTTAGTCATACACACAGATAGGCTCATATGAGACTCACATAGTACATACACAAGCACACACCCAAACACCCAATACCATGTCCACAAGATTAAACTTTATATGGTCAAACATTAACATATACCTTAGCAGAGCCTCTTCGTATCCTTTTTTTGTAATAATGATTTTTCCTCTATTTTTGTAATTTCCACATTCATGCATCTAGTTTCAATAGCCTTCTCCCAATTATTTCTTTTGGTATTTATGTAGTCTCTTGAGTTCTCTTCTTTCAACCCTCATTGGTTGACAATATCGGTGCATTAATCCCTTAGAATGATTATTCAAAATGTTTCAGGTGTTAGAGAGTTAGAATGATCATTTTTGAGACTCCCCATGCCATACAAAGCTTTGGCTTTGTCTAATTGGTTACTTGCTCAGTAGTGTGATCCTGTAGGTAGTGTTACTTCTGTCCATGCACACAATTTTCTCTAGGCTCATTCACTCCCACACATTAGCCTTAGGTTTGATTTAACCATTATTTCTTTTAGCTAGTAGGCTCATGTTGTTCATGACTCTTGACACCTAAATTTTCTAGCTAACATATACTTATCATGTCTTCCCTCTATTGGACCACTCATGCACTCACCAATCACCAATAGATGCCCATGAAACAGAGTACCCATCCTTCAACTAGGCTTGGCCTTGTCCATGTCAACACCACTTGCACACTCAAATAGTTCAATCAAAGCATTGTGTATTACAAGAAATTAGAGATATCTTGTATCCTAGTTTAATATTAGTGTAAAGTCATTAATAAGAATGAACATAATTATAATTCAAGTATTGTTCTAAAAATATTTACCCAAGGTCATGATTCTGAGCACCTTCAAGTTCGAGTATGAATGTGTGTTATCGAAAAACAAAATAAGCATTTTATTCATTAATTTAACCATTTTCTTGATTATCAAATGATTTCTAAAACCTTTACTTAGTGTAATCATTATATTGCACAAGTGTTAGCCCAAATACTTAATCAAGTAATAGCCATGCCACTCAAAATCATCATAAGGCATCACAAGATCAAGACTACAATTTTCTAAAGTATGATCAAAGATTGTATTAATCTAAACATAATTAATTAATAATATGGAAATCCTTATCAAAGATCATTGTTCTAATGCACATTATTCTAATCAATTCATTAATTTAGGCCACCATATCCTTCATCATTAATATAAAGCATTATTCTAAAGACATTTTCCTTGCAGTTTAATCCATATTAATATTTATCAAGATAGTAAACACATTGGTCATTTCTAAGTAGTTGTTATTGAGAACATATAGTATAGTCAAACTTATAATCTTCCAATTGATATATATCATAATCATAGTATCCAAGTGGTTAATCCAAGCCCTTATTATACAACCCCTTAGAGCTTTGCCTTGATCACTAATCTTAGTCAAACTGAGGGGCTAGTAGTTATTACGTTCTCCTAGTTAGTGATTTAATGGTCAAAATCATATGTATGTTGATATATGCAAGTTGTATATCAACATACATATGGTTCTAGCCATCAAACCAAATAAAGCCAATGGGGGATCCAAAAAGCAACCCACCAAAAAATTGACAAAACAAATGATTTTTACCAAATTCTATACTTAACACCTTATTGGGCCTTTCCACTCCTAATCCTCCAATTCTTATCGAGTTTTTTCAACCCCTTTTCTTGAAGTCCCCCCACCCCCATTTTCTCTAAAAAAATTGGAAAGTATTTACCTCCCTCCAATAACTAGTAGTAGGGTCCCCAGTCTCTCCCTACCCTTTTTCCCAATGTAGTTCCCAAGTGGATTTCAAAGTCCCTCCCACCCTTCTATCCTCTAAAGCATTTGCCAAGTGAAGAAATATTAGGGGGCTTCTATTGTCTGAAACATTTACTGAGTGGAGAGAGATTGGGGGTTAGATTAGGAGGGTTGTGGTGAGGATAACAATGGCTGGCCCCTAGGCCAAGTCCAGCTATTTTCGAGGTCAAGAACTAAACCAAACTATAGTTGCAAGTCTAATTGCATGTTTCATCCATTATCTGGTACCCTTTTTCAATAATCTAGTTTTGATCAATCTAGTTGGCAACCAACTAGAGGAAGAAAGGGAATCCAATTTATTTTAGTTTAGTTGGTGTTCAGTCCAATTTAGTTTAGTTAGCAACCATCCATAAGAAGGAAGGGGGTCCAGTTTAGTGGTCAATAAGGAACTCCCAGATAGGGACACACCAAGATAGATATCTTGGCCCCTGGTATTCACCAACTCCTTTCACAAACCTTATCGCCCACCTCGAAGAATATAGTTAGATCCTTTAACTCGAGAAATATTCCTCTAACTATAGTGGCTTCTAGGCAAAGAACTATTCCTAGAAAGAGGATGACAACCCCACCCTATAGATAGTAGGGAAAAGGAGAGAAATGCAATAGATAGGGCCTTGGTAACCTTCCTCAATTCATTTTGGCCTTCCTTACTCGAAGTAGGAACCAAAACTGAACCCTGATAGGGCTTTAACTCGAAACTATATCAGATTAGGCTCCAAGAAAAGACGCCACTATAATAGGGGACCTCCTTACTCCTTTAAGCTAGTAATCCAAGGAACAACAACCCACAATTTGTTATTTGTAGACCATAGGGGCCCAATCTACTATAGTTTCCCTTATCTAACCCTTGATTAGAGAAACAAAAGCCCTTTCAGAGGGAGAGGCCCACACTAGAATGGACTAGAATTATTGTTGGGACCTTCTCACATCCCTAATTTTTTACTAAGTTTTACTTTTTACTAGATGTAATTAGTAGATAATTTTGGCATAGACTAATGATTTGACATCTAGGAAAATGTCAGGATAAATCAATGATTTCATAAGTTTATGTTTTCATGCATGGAATTTAGACATGTGATTATATGTAATCATGATTAATTAGTTAAGATATATATGGATTATCTAACGATACACTAATCCCAGTTTGGCGATTGTAAGTTGTAACCAAGAAACAGGTTTTCACCCTCCAGAAAAGAAGGGAGAGCATCATTGGAGAGAAAGGAATAGATGTTTGGAAAGGAACAAGTTTTTGTCATATAAGTCTTGTGCTTTATAATTTAGTGAACCCTCGTGAGTTGGGTAAGTAGTACTTGACCCATATGGTCTAAGTTAGTTTCGTCTTGACAGTTGTCGATTTGTTGTCTCAGAAATGGTCTACAGACGTTAGTCCTTGTTTGTTATGAATATAGTGATATTAAGGAAATAATAATATTTTAAGGGTTAAACTATTCCATTTTTGGTACTTTCTGATAAGTTTTCCAGTGATAACCTATCTAATTATTTTAATGTCAACACAAGATTGCAAAGGGGGAGAATACCTCAACCCCATTCACATATCTTGTCGAATGATTTATAACGACGTTAGTAAATGTTGTTTATGCTTACATTATGTTGATATATGTTTATATTTATTTTTATATTATCATGATATATAAGTATAACTTATACTTAATAGACATGAATTCTTAAGAGAACGTGGTAGGCTTGCAATTGAATGCCAACCACTTCACTTAAGAAGTGGTACTCAACTCCATACTCCACGATAATGTGGAGAGAGTGGAGAAGCTTTTATTATGATATCGGAGTGGTCATTATAAACCATCACTCCACTATCAGTTGCATGCTCTTTTATGAGAGTTTGTAGGATATAATGGTGTAGTTATTCCCGTGGGTAAGGGGAGAAATGCCATGATAAGCAAACATTCGGGAGAGTTTAAAGGACAGTGGGGAGATACGAGTAGACATCATCAAAAGAAATAAACACAGGGATAACCAGGGAATAATAGAAGAGGATCTGAGGTCAGTAAGAGAGAAAAGGGATTGAGCTTGGGGAAGGAAAGATTGTTGGACGATCATTGAACAAGTTCTCTCCTTGTGTTTGTAGTTATTTGTGTAGTTTATACTTTATCCCGATGCTCTACAAGTAATCATAATAAATGCCTTACATATGTTTCCAATTGATTGCTTTGTATATGTTTAATCGATGCTATATATTTATCTATATATTCACAATCGAGGCTATATATATTTATATATATACTTACAATCGATAATTTATACATGCTATTGGTGATAACTTGTGCCTTCAAAAGACCGTTACCCTTGTCGTTTAAGATTAAAAACATTGTTGTAGTCTTGATTGATAGCATTAAGACTTATCCGATGTCTTTGATTATCTCTGTGAGATAATAAACCGATAACTTTTGTTCATCGTTGATAAATAAATAACTATTGATTATCTCTATGGGATATTTAGTCGATCATCTGTGATCATATCGAAGATTTTTCTTTGTAAACTAATTAGATACTTAAGAGTCTTTGTTAGTCGAAGTCCATGACTAGTTTAAGTAATATAAACTGTCAATATTGGAACGTATCTATGTTTGTATAGTTGATAAGCAAAGCATTCCTCTGTGAGTTGAAGTAAACGAGAAAACCTAGTTAAAAACTAAACATTTTAGATGTTATCTTACCTCACCAAAGTGCAAGCTTGAAAGTCGATAGCTAGATAAAGACCATGTATCTTAAAGTAGTTAAACATGATTGTTTGTGCTGAGTTAGATTATCAGATAACTTTGGATTATGTTTAGTAAGTTGAGAGAAAGTTTTATCTCTGTTTTCTTGTCGAAAGTTGTATTGTCTCATCTTTTTCCCATATTGAAACTCTAGGATTTCGTTTAGAGCTCACTGTCTATTTTTGTAACAAGTCGTATAAGTGGATGTCCATAGTAGACCGAAATCCTAATACTATCTAATTTCTTTTATTGTTTATAGATAAGACGTTTATATCTGGTTATATTCTTTTGAACCTCTTTATACTTAGATTGAATAAAAGATTCAAGAATAATATATAAGGATTGAGTTGTATACTTAATATTTTCGATCTTATTCAACTCTATCTTAAAACTTAGTGATAGAACTATTATGTTCAAGTAAACAATAATGATGTTGGTTATTATTAGACCAATAGGTCGAGATTTAATTCTCGAGTCTCATATTCTTTTATTGGATATTAGTTTAGATGAATAGTGCCTATGCTACGTAAATTATTTATTAAATATTACTATGGGAAAATAGAAACTCTTGTATATAACGTAAAAATGATTGGAACCATAGTAGTCTAGGAAGGACTAGAAGTTGACATATTTATGTGATACGATTAAAATACTCGTCTTTGGATGGCAAAAACTTTTGATAGTACTTAAATGGTAGATTCGATACATGGCATCTAGTATAAAATGTTCATTTATTGAGTCGATGAATAGAGCGACAAGAAGTCACAGACTCTAATGGTTGCAAAAATACAATGAGAACTCTTTGAAAGATTATATATCCTAAACCTATTCTTTGTATATGAATCCTTGATTTCAAGATTAATTTTCTATGTCAGATTGACTAGGAATGGAACTTAATTAAGGCATTTCATGTCTAATGTTATTAGTCAAACAACTTAAACTGTAGGATGAGATAGTCTCCAAGTTGAGTCAGAGGTGTGTGAACACACGACTACGTTTATTGTAAACGTCTATTTATATAAAAATTTTGCCCAAAGTAATGCATTTGTCTCTGCATGCATTAGTTGATTCACAATGTCTAGATGGTGTAACCTGTCAGTAGGATCATACTTAGCTAGAAGATTATCTAGAGTTGTATGATGGATGGTGTTACATAGGTCACAACACTAAGATCAGATGACAAAAACCTATTGGTTCCTTATATCTTTACTCTTTGTGAAGGGTAGGGCCACTTCCAAGAAGGAAGATGTGCGGGGGACTGTCGGTCTGTGGTTGGAGGTAAAGCACTCGGATGATGCTCTCCCTCTGTAGCAGATGACTCGCCAAGACTTGTGAAGACAAATATCAATATACCAGATGCAATGTACTTCATGACATTTTATGCCGTGTAGAATAATTGTATATGTAAAGTGAAATGATCTCACTATGATTATATCTTTAATTATGTTATAATTTCAAGGTTGAAAATATTTAGAAAAGATATGCTTTTATTTCTGTGTGATTATGCAAATGATATGAAAAAAAATCACATGTTTATCATAATTCTTTTACTATCCTAGTAAATTGTATGTTTAATTTCAAGTAATATGAGAAGGCATGTTACAGACCTACTGACTATCAAAAGATCGTCGACATGGGGAAGATCCTAAGATAGAATAGATAGGGCCCTTGACTGGATTGTAAACTAGAGGAACAATTGCTTTCCACAACCTTTCCTAAAGATTTAGAAGATCCTTGCCCTAAGAACCCTAGAAGCTTCTCTAGTTCTTCCCTTATGAAGCCACCATCTATACTAAAGTTTTTTATTAAAACATTTAGTGAAAAAACATCTTTAATCAAGGATACAAAATTATTGTGTATAAGAAATATATAAAAACTTTAAATGTAGGATTATGAAAAACTTTTTAAATGTTGCCCAAAATTTCCATATAAACTTATGAATTAAATTTAATCTTGAAATTAATGTGTAAATAAATTAATATGCTTTTATGTAGAAATTAAAGTTACGATAAATAAATGTAAGATAAAAGAGTTTCAAAGATACTTACAGTAAAAATTTATGGTCTACTTTATATTTTAGTTTGTCATCTTGATGACTATGTAAAATGTGTATATAGTGAAAGTCAAAACCTATAGCAAGTGAAAAAAAGGTCATGATTTACAATTTAAAATCTAGGCCTACTAAAAACTACAAAATGTAGGTAGATGATCCCACTTGTGTAGTGTTTGCATGATTATCTCATAGATGTATCCCATATAATATGCAATTTAAAACAAAGAAATTGTAATATTTAGCTATAGATTCACCTTACCCAAATTAATATTTGTTACAGTGGGAGGCCACTTAAATAATACACAATTTTCCTTTTTAACTAAAAGCTTCCTTTTACATACCTTATACCTTGGGTTGGAATCCGCCCTTTTAATTTGTTTCCCCTCTATTCTTTCTTTCATTAAGGATCAAGGATTATTTATTATTCTTGTTACTATCGTTTAGTCTTAGATATGGTTCATTTTCCTATACTTCATTTGAAAAGTAAATATCTATGATAATGTCAGTCTATTAAATGAAGAAACAGTTAGATTGGGAACTTTTTGTTCCAATTTACTTCCATTTAAATGTCAAAAGTGAGTAACTATGGTAAGGTACTCATAAGTATAAGGTAGAGATAACTGTGAATTTCTTCAACAAATGAACATGTAAAAAATTAAAATTTGAATATACAAAAGTAATTAGCCGATAGGCTTTTATATGTGAGCATTATAGTGTTCGGAATTGTCTCATGACGTTAAAAAAATTCACGCCAAAATTTTTCTAAACTCGTGGGTTGATCTATCGATGTATTCCTTAAACCTTCTATGGGTGCAAGTACTAGTATAGTAGTGTGAAATTTTTCATCTCAATCATCCTTCAATGATGAATTAGAATAATTAGATCATTGACAATAATTAGAATTTGAAATGTGACATTTTGGAGTGCATACATTTAACCCCTTTGAACAATATGACTAGCTACACAATGGGTTCATAGTGCACTAGAGTTAAAGAATATAGTCCCTATAGTGTGTTTGGAACATTTGTAGGTTGTGTGATGCCAAAACATAGGAATTATATTGTTGAATGTAGAGTGATGTGTTTCAATGTGTGTAGTTTGCAATGTGAAGGCAATAGCATGCTAGTGGTATTTGTAAAGCAAAGCATTAGTAGGGTGCTTCAAAAGGTTCTAAATATAATATAAAAAGGAATTAGAGCGAATTCATGAGAATGTCATAATGAGTCTCAAAAGGTTTAAGAAATGTGGTTTATCTAATCAAAATAATTAAAAGCTAAACCTAGGTCCCAACCAAAAAAACTCGAGTGAAAAGTCAAACAGTCAAATTCAAAAACATAAAGTTGTGCATGGACCAAACTATCTTCCAGCAAAAATTTGATTGTGGGAATTTCTCTTAAAATAGAAAACTCTATGTAGGGCATTAATTCATCTTTCAATCTTGTTCATGTCATCAATCACGAAGATCTACTAAATGATATAATGCATCATTTTAGACTATTTGATTGCATACACGAACAAACGCATTCCAAGTCGCATTGTATATATATCAACCAATATTTAAAAATCTCCAACATTAAGTCACATTGTAAGTATTTAGTACATTAAATTTACTTAGTGAATGCTTTTAACAATGTCAATTGATCTCACAAGTGATTGTCTCCATTCTTTATCTCATTCTCAATGTGAGCTACCTGTGGCATCATTTCATAAGTTATTTCCTAACTATAAAGAGTATACTATATTTATGATACTTAAGAAGTAGATACATTAAGAAAATGTTAAAATGCTACTCGTAAATAAAAAGCTTACATATACCATTTGTATATTTATGCAAGCCAATGTCCCTTGTGTTCCATGTCATTTGATGTGGACCTAAATTCAAAACTTATATACTAGAAAGAGAAAATAGAATATCTTAAAAGTACATAACAAAAAGAGTATGAATGGATTTTTTTTTTAAATATCGCTCCCGCCTGCAACCGAAACCCTACCCCTGTATTTTGATCTCAAATTTCTGCCTCTCTGTTGCTCATGATCGAGGCGACGCGTCCATTGGCGGTAACCCTGGTACACATGTTGCCCATGGCTGTTGTTCTGGGATCTCTTGCTCGGGGCTCTCCATATAACGGCGTCCCTGCTTCTCCTATGCCCAATCTCGCGACTACTGCTGATCAACAAACAATTGTTCCAGCTCATGGGAATCTCAATGGGGCGAAAATGCCGAATGGACCTTTGTCCTTGCGGTCGTGGTTGAGTCAGGTGCTTCTGCTTGTCCTCCTCTGTGGGGCAAAGTCTGTCCCTTAGTGTACTCTCAATCCTCCCTAGTAGTTTGTGGTTAGGAGGTCATTGATAATGAAATACATTACGCTCAATGTGCACTGATCTACAGGTTTAATCATCTGTGGCACTCTCTCCCTGAACTACATAAATGGGTCTTGGAGTCTTCGAGGCTTCTTACAGAGGACAAAATTGAGTTTTTCCCTTGTGCTAGGGGTGCTAGGGGTTTTTTGATTGCAACCTTTTTTTCTGGTGCTGATCGAGAGTTGTTTGTGATAGTAGGTTATGGATGTGGGGCGAGCATTCACTTTCACTCGAGCGATGGTTTTATTCCTTCAACCCCCTTATAGAATCTCTCCATATCATGCTTGTTTGGGTCAGATTACCCAATCTCCCACTCCACTTCTGAGAAGACTCTGTGTTGAAGCTATTGGCAATTCGATTAGGAGATTCTTTAAGGTTGATTCTGTTACTTGGAATGTTTGTCGTACTACTTACATACGTTTCCTCGTGGACATCGAAATCTCCAAGGCTCTTCCTAGAGAGATTGCCCTGATGGTGGAGGATAGCCCTTGGACTCAACAACTCAACTACAAGGGCCTTCCCTTCCATTGCAGACAATGTTTCTCTATTGAGCACCTTGCTTATGTCTGCCAACACATTGGTCACAAATGATATGCTACATAGTGGCGAAGTGCCCTCCTCGATCATTTGACGGTTGACAACTCAGATGGTTCTAACTCTCAGGAGGCTATTCTTTCTCTCCCTGCTTCCCCGGCAACGAGTCGTGATTTGGCCTTGGCAACATCTCCTATGGTGGCTCCTCATGGTGTTGGCGTGTCTCAAGCTAGTTATGTGCTTCAAGTGTCGCCAACTCGTGTTGTTGATCCCATACCTCTAGTGGTGGTTGGTGTGGGAGGTTCAATTCCTTCCACTGTTGTGCCTAGTTTCTCCGGTCAGGGATTCTTCCCCTCGTGCAATTCCCCCGAAGGGGCTTCAGTGGCAGTTTCCCCCCTTTCTCCTCGGTCCAAGGATCAAGAGAATGGTATTGCTCGAACTATTTTCCAAAGGCTGAAGAGAAATCTTCCCGTGGTTGATCCGCTATCACTCACTTAGAATGGGCTGGTGCGGATGACTAGGAGAAGGCCTATCTTAGTGTAGGTTATTTCTTTTGGTGTTGTATTGTGCAGTTAAGCTGTAGCTTTGCTGCTGTTGTTCCTATGTCGTTCCTTCTTGTAAATCTCACTCCTCTTGAGGCACCTCTCTATGTCATTGGGCTATCTTTTTGTAAAGGGGTGAGGCCCCTTCAAATTATTTTAATTAAAAAAGAAGAGTATAAGGTTGAATATTCTTACAATCAAACAGACCTTCGTATCTTGAGGTACCCTCTTCTCCATTATCTTATCTTGAGGTACCCTCTTCTCCATTATCTTGAGGTATCCATGTTCTTCCCTTTTTGTAGTGGCTTCATCTCATTCAATTCATTTTTATCTCATCATTTTTTGATGAGTTAAATTTTTAGAGGTTCTTCTACTTTTCCCTCTATTTGTTTTTTATCTTCTTATAACCCACATCCCTAAGCCTCCTCAGAGCATCTCTTCAACCTTTCTCATTTTCTTCTCAATAATCCCCCTCTCTATATTCAACTTTGCATCTTAGAAAATGTATCATTCTTATGTCTAAAAAACTTTAGACTAATTAAGGTGTGTATGAGCTCCTAATGTGACAAACATTTCTTATCACCCGTCTTAGTTGGGCAAAAAATATATATTCCACCTAATATATCCATGTCACCTTCCCCTTTCAACTAAATGAGTATATTCTTTAGCTACTACAAAGAAAATGTGGTATTCTTGTGATCCATGGAATGGTTGGAAGCCATGGGCCCACGAGTTCTATATCAAAATGGGGAGGAATACCGTGTTGGATATTACCTTTATTTATGTCGCCTGGTCTAAATATCTTCTCAACTTTTTTTAAATTTGTGCATTACAAATGAACCATTATCTAGTCTAGCTAGAGTTTTATGTGTTTGTAATCACACGATCATTTAGTAAGTGCTTCTGATATTTGTTCTTCTCCTTCATTCCAAACTATTTTTTTAGTGAGATTCATTTATATGGTGTAGATCTTTATCTTTCTATTTGTCCTTACTGTAAAACTTGCTATATCATCATGTGTTATTCCTTTTTCTCTTTGTTCTTGTTCTTGTCCTCCTTTCTAAACTATTTTTACATAAGAATCGACTATATACTCTAGGGGTCCTCTTTCCTTTTATCCTTACTAAGATTTTCCTTTCCCCATTTGATAGATAAATAGAATCATAAAAAAAAAATCATTTTGCTCTCTTTTCTCGTCATAGTGGGGTTTCTTTTATCATTTTAACTATTAGAATTCAAAATAGAGGAAAAGTCATCGGCCTCATTGGATGGGCTGGAATTAGCCAAAGAATCTTTGCAACTATAGAAAGGAGCACCCAGCTACAATTACAAAGAAGACAACGAGATTATCAAACTACCCGACACCTAATCACCCTATGAATAGTAGTGCTCCCACCATCTATTATGAATTGATGCCTCCAAAGAGCCTAGATTCACTTCTGCAAAGGATACTAGTTGTGATCAAAGAACATTGTGAAACTCCACAAGGAGTTAAACAATCTTTGCAACCTTATAAGGAACTTCAAGATATTATAGCTATTTTTGGATTAGACCAATCATTAGAAGACAATATTAAATCGTGGCAAGAGCAAGAAAAATTGAACGTTTTTTTAACACAACCCTTTTTCTGTAGCAGAGGTATTCACTAATTTCCCCGGTAAATATGTTAGTCTAATAAAAACAACTAGAGGTTTTCAAATGATCCTTTCTAGATAATTAGATGGTCTACCTGAATAGGATTTTTATTTGGTGGGTAATATTGATGAAGAGCCCCAAGTGACCTGTAAACGAATGGGCTTCGACGCCACCTATAAATAGTAGGGGACTCCTCTTTATCTCAAGGGAGATCACATATTGAGTAATATGCTGGGAGAGTTCTCTGTGGACAATAAGGTGGTTTGAAGCAACCTCAATTGTTAAAGTGTTAATATATTGTGGTATGAATGTTGCTTAACCACTCAAAACACTGTTGAGGCCTAGGGATGAGACTTCTTCTACATGTTACTATTTTAGGATTTGTCAACTTAAGTCGTAGGTGTATTCTACCATAGTACAGCCATTATTTTCGACACAAAGGAAGGCAAAAGCAACCTGCTGTTTGAAGTAACATTTAACCCAGATGTGCACACTGAATCTATTGGTCTGGGTTGACTTGTTTAAACAGGGCATCCTATGCAAAAAGACCCAAGTTCAAACACTGCTGGGATGAGAACCACTTAGCAAAACATATGTGCACATCCAAGACCCTGAAGAGCCCTCTTATCACCTGAGTAAAGGCTTGACCTCTTTGGTTACCAAAAGATATGTACACATCCAGGACCCTAAAAACATCAGACAAGAAAAACAGGATAAATTTCTTTCATTTTCAACCTTGCTTTTTAACCCAGAACAATGCAGGAAAACAATTTAGTTTGAACCTATATGCAATGATTTCAAAACTTGAGCCATTAGACTATAAAGTCCATTGAATGCTTGAGGAGTAATCCCTTATTGCAAGGATTAGAATTCAACTTAGTTTTGACCTCTCTAATTGATGTGATGCATCAACGGATACCATGAAAATTTAAAGACAAAAGTAGACACATGCATTTATCTCTGAATGAACCCCTTAGCAAGAAATCTGTGCACATCCAAGACTCTTAAAACATAATCCACACAGCTGAGCAGAGAGCCCCCTCATCACCTAAGGCTTGACCTCTTTGGTTACCAAAACATATGTACCCATCCAGGTACTTAAAAACATCAGACAAGAAAAACAGGTTCAATTTCTTCCATTCAAAGAAAGGTTAAACATATTTAGTTTGAACCTATATGCAATGATTTCAAAACTTGGGCCATTGGACCATAAAGTCCATCAAATGCTTCAGGAATAATTCCTGATTACAAGGATTAGAATTCAACTTAGTTTTGACCTATCTAATTGTTGTGCATTATCATCTTCATAAATGCATATAAACACATGCATTATCTCTGAATGTAATAAACCAAAAATTCAATGAACTATTCTAAATCAAGATTGGGCTTATTTAGAAGTGTAAAAGAATATATGTGGACGAGTATTTTTTTGGTACTTGAGAGTAGTAGATAATTTTTTCCCAGAGAGAATCCTTAATGATCCTGTCATGCATTGTAAATTAAGTTTCTGCAAATGTAGCATTATACATCAGATAATAATTACCCAAAAGAATGTGCACATCCAGGATCCTCTAAACATCATCAAGCCCTGTACTCAAGCGGCAATCATGAAACTTACTAAATCTAATTTTCTCTAGCATCACACTTTTGTAGGAAACACTTCTTAATCATCACCTGTCCTGTTTATGAGGAAACTGTAACATGAAGAGTAACGAGTTTTTTGAAAATAAATGCACAATAAACTGCTAAAATAGAAGAATCAAGAAGCACCTTACTGAATAAATGACAACAATCAATTCTATTTGAAGATTTTCCCCAGCATAAAGCTGACTAGAAGTTTTTTAGCACTATCTATCTTGTTAGTAATTTACAGAAAATTTTAAGTGCGAGAAATTGTAACTTAAAAGAATAATATGATACAAGACACCTTACAAAGCCAAACCTTAAACAATCTGAGTACTGATTAAACTTGTCATGTCAGATCTTTCTTACTTGGCTAGAAGAATGAATCTGATTTATAAGTGACCACCTACTCAAGAACATATTAAAAAGGTTAAAAAGAAAAAACAGGATGTATTGCATCTTTTTAATCATGTAATCCAGTTATCTCGGATTAAACAGAAAGGTTGCACTGAGAATGACCAGGAATTCATAACAGATACTCGTGTACAATCGGCAATTATACATTCATAGATACGCAAACACGATTCCTTAATGGAAGTTTTAACTCTCCATCCAAAAACTGCAACTGTAACTTTTCTTTACATGGTTGGACTCACTGACCCACATTATGTATGAATCCATAAAACCAGACTGATACTTTCCAGAATCAACAAGCTTGGAATAAAATCTCTGATGTCACAAAACAAGGACAAGCTTGCAAAGCAGTTGCCCTAAGGGGTTCTATAAGATATGAGATACTACGCTAAGTAAACAAATAATTTACTTCTATTACAAACATTTCTGGATGCAAGTGTCCAGCCAAACAGGCAGACTCAAAAACAGTTCAAAATTATGCTTGCACTCCTAATGAATTTAAAAAATGCGGCCAGTAAAAGAGCTTGGGCATTTGAAAACTCAATTATCATAAGATTTTGATCCAAACTGATAGTAGTTAAATTAGCAAGTGATTATTTACAGCATAGCCCATGAGATAGCTATACCGACACACTGCTGAAAAGGCGTTTCAGGCCTGGAGATATCATGCGCAACTTTGAAATGCCTGTCAAAGAAATCTATTTTAAAGAACAGGGATGTTAGTCTATCTGATATACTGAAATAAAATGTAGAAAGATTATCTCACAACCAATCAATAATGTTTTGCACATCTCAGCTAACCTTAGGACAAAACCGAACGTCTAGTGTTTCAAGTGAATTACTGCTCCTAATAGCAGATTCAACTTCTTGTTCCTCAATTCCACATGCCTGGAAGAAAAGGAAATTATATACAGAAAAGCATAGGGATATTGTTAATTCAAATGCAGAAAAAACTGTAAGCTGCAAATCCATGCTTTGCTAATTACATGTCGGCTCAAAGTAAAATCAATGAGCATCCAAAGGGAACCTCATGAAATAAACACACAATTGATAATAATAACGATTTAAAGTAACATACTTGAAGAAACAAGCTTGTTAGTCGAGGGCAATCCAGCTTCAGGACCTCCAAAGCTACGCAGTTGCTGATGCAAAACCCACAAAATCTTACTTTCAAGGCCAATGGAGACATCTCAATGTCTCAAGATCGCACAATAAACAATTATTGCAAAATTAAAATTAAAATAAAAAATCTGACCTTAGATTCAATGATATGAGATTGCAACAACCCAAAGCAACCTCCCTTAAATTAGCTGAGAGAGAGAGATTTAATGAAGAAAGGTGCAAACAAAAGGCTGATGCAGGAATTGTTACTTTCTTAATATTTGGGCATCCCACACAATTCAGGTTCTCAAGCAAACGATCTTGGATTCCTTCATCATCCATCCAATCAAAGGAGCTTTCAAGTTCATTCATGCTGGTTTGTCCTGTATGCACACTGAGAGCATTGTTTATGCCAGTGTGGTTATAAAGTTTAGCAGCTTCCAAACCCCAATCAAGATCAGACATATTCGCACAACCATTTAAGCTAACATGAGTCAGATGAGGGCACCATGCAAGAAGCTCCTCTATAGCAGAATGGCAGAGACTGCTGTATGATAAATCCAACACACAAAGACCTGGAAGTGCCTGGCCTCTATGAAGAGCATCTAATGATGTATCCACGAGGTACTTACAAGCTTGTAACTTCAAAACCTGATAGACATCCAAGAGGAAAAAAATGAAATCTGGCATTTTTAATAAGAGGCATTGGATGATTTCTTCATTTATACAATAGTATAGAACTGGCTTCGATAGCAATCATTTCCAAGATTTACCTTCAGTTGACTACAAGTCTCAAAGACAGGTTGCAGATTTGTTAAGAATGTATACGATAAATCAAGCTGCTTCAAATTGGGAAGTAGTTTCAATGCAGACAGGCCCTTCGTTCCAATGGAGGGGCAGGACATCAGTATCAATAACTCAATCTTTGGACACAAAGATGTTGTAGCAAAGACGCAATCATCCTGAAGTTGGCTGTTGATGGTAAAGCAAGTATATTGCAACAGCAGTCAAGTGATGCATATAACATAATCTCAAAGACAGTAAACAAGAATTAAATGGACTACTCACTTGGATATAATAGATGTATATGATACCACTACTAATTCCAATTAGTGCAGAACATTCAAACATGACAGTTACCTGCAAAATGATGCATCGAGAGATAGCAACTGAGGACAATTTATTGATACTCGAGAGAGGACACCACATCCTTTTAGCTCCAAAACTGTCATTAATGGTGCTTCCATTTCAAGTTTGCTTAAGCGGGGACATATCCCCAGATTAAGTGAGTGAAGCCCAACCTGTAGTGCAAGCTTTTCCACAATTAGATAGTGCTCATAAATGCTAGGTACAGAACTCTTGATTACAAATTGATCCTCATATCTCAACAACAAACAAATTAAGCAATACATATCAACAAGACAAAGATCCCAATAATTATCAAATGTAACCTCCATAAAGTCAACTTAAAAATTTTACACAATCTTTTATTCTAATTCCTAAATTGAACAGAAATAACATTAGATTAAGACCCATGCAGTTTTTCTATGGTTTCCTCTACAATGCAGGTGCAATGACCACAGTTGCTTGTGAGCTCCAAATCGCTCTCATGTGCAACTTACACTTCCTCAATGCACTGGAAAAACCACAAGGGCAGACCTCTGGTTTAAAGTACCCATGCCCATTGCATCCGCATTGCCTAGAGAAAACACTTCTCCCCTCAAGCAAAAATTCCTAGCTGGGCAAGAAATAGTGCAAATATGCTTTAACAGTTTATAGGAATTCAATTTAAATGGGGCAACGCTTTTGATCTGCCTGCCTTCCATGAATACAAGGCTATGTTCCCCCAAGTACCAGGGACGGGGACGGGCGGGGACGCGGGGACGAGTTTCGGGGACGGCATTTTTTTTTGGCCATTTTTTAGGGGACGGCTACTAAAATAAGGTTTTTTTTTTTTAAATATAAGGAAATTTCAAATATTTAGATGATAACATTGATAAGGCATTCATTATAGACATTATAGAACATTAAAACATGCATACATAACCATAACATTACACTTGAACTTAGTTTTCAACTTGTCAGTTGTCACATGAGAATTGGCTTGGACCAGTTCAAAGCATATGAGCTTCAGCAAAATAGAATCACAAGTTAATCAATCACATACGAACAACATATGGATGAACTATGTGTATCCAAGCTAAAGAACTTAGACAAGAAATTGCTGCGTAGGAAGGAAATGTAGATGCAATGGTTCCCATGTAGATTACATCACTAACAGTGAAGGAGATGGAATGATCAGTACATCAAGTATTTGACAAATTTGTAGTAAGAAAAAATAAAATATGGCAATGATCAATGAATACAAAAACAATTCAGTGCAGCCTTGCTAACTATTTCTTTGTTTCCTGCCAAAAGTGTTTTTTTTTTTTAATTTTTTGAGTTGGGAGTTTGTTGGGCCGTAGGGGACGGCTAGCTGTCCCCGGTACGGTCAGGGGTCGTCCTGGCTGTACCGGGGACGGCTAGCTGTCCCCGGTACGGTCAGGGGTCGTCCTGGCTGTACCGGGGACGGCTAGGTCCCTTAAAAAAAAGGGGACGTCCCCGGGGAAACGGGGACGGTCAAGGGACGTCCCCGGTATGGGTACGGCCAAAAAAAGGCAGGGGACGCGTCCCCGGGGAACATAGATACAAGGTGACTGCATTACAGGTAGGTATCAACATTCATCATGATCACAACACGATCCCAAATGCATATTTAACATAACTTGTTGCTACAAAATTAATGATAGTAAAAAGCATAGATTTAAAAATCGCAAAAAACCCGTCAAAACTGCTCCCAAGTCACTCACAAAAACTCGGGGGCAATTTTTTGTCAATAGTTGGTGAGTTTTTGACAAAAAACTCGCCAATACTCACAAATCCAACCTGAAAACTTGCCAACCAGCGCAAAACATCAGTCAGCAGTGATAAAAGCACCAAATCAATTCATTTTTCACACCTTCACTCTTCTAGCTCTCACTCCTTTTAGTTTATCTTTCAGTTTACGAAGTTACTTGCAAAGTTATAAATTTTGTCCTTGTAGATTTGTGGTGGGAAGATTATGGTGCAAAAACACCTAATCTTACTAAGCTCGCCATCCACATTTTGTCCCAGCCCTGTAGTGCTTCTAGGTGTGAACAAGTTGATTCAAAAGTCCCTAAATGAACTTGTTTTTGTGCAGTCCAATCTTTGTCTATGTACCAAAACAGTGGAGAGAAGGGGCAATCATAATGCCATTGACCTTGATGATAGATTCATATCCAGATTGGATTGTTGATGATGTGGATGAGCCTGAGGAGCCCCTCTCTTCCAGTGAAGAGTTAACAGAAATAATATTAAGATATTATTATTGAATGATACAATACTTTACAGAGAAGAGCGAATGCTCTTATAAAGAAAATACTAGAACTAAGACTAGACAAAACAGTTGTAAAGCAAACAGCTGAAAGAAAGCAAAGAGATTGACCATTAAAATAGAAAATACTATATTTAGCTAAATTCCCTCCCTTAATGGTCAATCGGTCAACGACACCAAGATGCCCCCGAAATTTGACAAACTTATCTGGGCCCAGAGACTTAGTGAGAATATCGGCAGTCTGATCCTCTGTAAAAACATACTGCAACACAACAAATCCGTTTTCAACCATCTAGCGAATGAAATGACAAGAGAGATCAACGTGTTTTGTCCGCTCATGGAAGACGAGATTCTTTGCAAGTTTCAGCACCCCTTGATTGTCACAATACAAGGTTGAAGGCCCTACTGGAGGCATTTGCATTTCTGAAAGCATCCTACGAAGCCAAACTGCCTCACAAGCTACTTTAACAACTCCCCTATATTCAGCTTTTGTTGAGGAGAGAGCAACAACCTATTGCTTCTTGCTGGTCCATGTGATTGCACTTGTGCCTAGACTGAAAACATATCCAGATGTAGACTTCCTATCATCAACAGAACCTGCCCAATCCGAATCAGTAAAGCCAAGCAGCTAAGGATCTTTGCACCTGCCATACAGAATTCCAAAGTCTGAAGTGTCATGCACATATCTCAACACACGTTTTGCTGCAACCCAATGGGCAATTTTAGGAGCAGCCATGAAGCAAGGGATGTAGCTGACTACAAAACTAAGATCAGGTCGAGTGGCAGTAAGATAAATGAGGTTGCCAACTAATTGTCTGAATGTAGATTCATTCTCTACAGGAGAGTCGGAATGGGCTGAGAGTTTCAGGCCTTTCTCCATTGCAGTAGAAGCAAGTTTGCAGTCTGTCATCCGGAATTTGTCCAATAGACTTCTCGCATATTTGGACTGAGAAATAAAGATGCTGTCAAGGTGCTGCCAAACCTCAATACCTAGGCAATAATGCAGGAGGCCCAAGTCTGTCATGTCAAAGGTTTGACTGAGATCATGTTTGATTTCGTGAATCAACTGCTCTGAGCTGCCAGTAATAATGAGATCATCGACATAAACAACAATGTAGAGACTATCATCAGCATACTTTTGGACATACAAGTTAGAATTAGAAGGGCTCCGCTGAAAGCCATGATCCACGATGTACTGATCAATTTTTATGTATCATGCCCGGGGAGCCTGTTTGAGGCCATAAAGAGCTTTCACCAATTTGCACACCTGTTGTTCTTTACCAGCAACCTTGAAGCCAGGAGGTTGCGTCATGTAGACTTCTTCCTACAAATCTCCGTTGAGGAAGGCACTCTTGACATCCATTTGATGGACTTTCCACCCAAACTGGGCTACCATAGCAAGGAGAAGTTGAATGGTACTCATTTTGGCTGTAGGGGCAAAGGTCTCCTCATAATCAATGCCTTCTTGCTGGGAGAATCCTTTGGCAACCAACCGGGCCTTATACTTGTCAAGACTCCCATCAGCCTTGTACTTGACTTTGTACACCCATTTGCACCCAGTGGGCTTCTTCCCAAGTGGAAGATCAGTAAGAACCTAGGTATTGTTTTTCAGCAGGCTGTGATGCTCGGCATCCATAGCCTTTTCCCATTCAGGTACACCTTTAGCCTCAGAATATGTTTGAGGCTCTGAGATACTGTGAAGATTGGCCATGAGTGCAAAATTGGCAGTATTTTGCAGTTTGCTCTTCTTCCGAGTAGATCTACCCTCAACTAGTTCATTATCATGAAGATCACCAATCGTTTTGGCCCACCATTTAGGCAGAAGAGCAGATGAATCACTACCTGAAATAGGTGCATCAGTATCACCAGGAGGAGCAGGAACAAGATTAGGAGGATCCTGAATATCTTGAGGGGCGGGTACAGGCATAACTTCAGGAGCCCTCCCATCAGGTGGAGCAAGAGGAATGCGAACACCCAAGTCAGAATCTTCCAAAGGCTGATCCTCAGTATGAGTTGATGAAGTAGAGAGCAGAAAATGCTCAGTAGTCTCATCAACTACAACATCACGACTGAAGATGAGACGATCAGTGTCTATATCAATCAGTCAGTAAGCCTTATGATTTTCACTATACCCAGTGAACATGAGTTTCTGGCTTTTGGAGTCCAGCTTAGTGCGCTTGACATCGAGAATCCAAACATGAGCGGTGGAGCCAAAAACTTTCAGATGATTAACGCAACGTTTACGTCCAAACCATGCTTCTTCAAGAGTCATTTTTTTGACTGCATAAGTGGGAGATCAGTTCAGAAGATAGACAGCAGTGTAGACTACTTCAACCCAGAATTTCTTGGGACCATTGCGATGTTCTAACATAGAACGTGCCATCTCTGTAATAGTGGGATTGCGACGCTGAACAACACCATTTTGCTGAGGTGTGTAAGGTGTAGTAAGCTGACATTTGATGCCATGTGTTGCACAGAAATGGGTGAAATTAGAGGAACAAAACTCCCCACCATTATTAGACCAAAGAGAGACGATGGGACAGCCAGACTCTTTTTCTACCAAGACTTTGAACTGCTGAAATGTACTAAGTACATCGGATTTCTTTTCAAGAAAAACACCCACATTTTTCGGCTGAAATCATCAACAAAAAGCAAGAAATATCTGCACCCAGTAACGGAAGGAGTGTTCATTGGTCCACATACGTCTGCGTGAACCAATTGCAAAACCTTGGATGCTCTCCATTTGTCACCATCGGAAAATGGGGTCCAATGCAGTTTACCAGCTTGACATGCGTCACAAACACCAGGAAGTTCAGTCTGAATATCTAGAAGACCACTGACCAAACTCTCCCGCGCTAACTAGTTTGCTGTGGGAAGTGCTCCTGGATGCCAAAGCTTGTTCTAGAGAATCACCGGAATCCACAAGTCTATATAGACCATGATCCTCAAGACCCTGAGCAACAATGATGCATGTCTCACGATCAACTGTTGCAGGAGTGCATGCTGAAGACAACATCCAGATGAGGTGAGTGTCACATGATCTAACTGACAGAGAGAAGATTTAGCTCCATGCCAGGTACGAAGTAAACATCGAGTAATATTAAATTTCTCCTACCAAACTGTACTTGCACTGTGCCTTTTCCTACAACGGTATATTCTTCGCCTCCTCCAAAGACGACAGAGTCTCTGAATGGCGTGTACTCAATAAACCAATCTCTTCGATGTGTAAAATGGCGTGAGGCACCTGAGTCTATGAACCAAGCAGAAGATTTGAGATGATCCGCAAAGCGTTTGGCCATAAAGGCAGAAGATGTAGACGACTTTTGTTGGGCAAAAGGCACCTTCGTACCATTTTTCGAAACACACCAAATAAAATATCGGATGATGGACAAAACTGAGATAGCACATATCTCGAGAAAAAAGAAGTGATCCAAGAATCCGAACACGGATTTCAAGAAAAAATTCGAGGCACAGATCCCAAGGAATAGAGACACCATCATCTTCATATTTGTTGAGCATTGATACTGAGGTTTGCAAAACACAATTAGACCTCTCGGTGAAAGCCCATGACCAAGAAGAACAAAATGAGAACCCACAAAGAGAGTGTTTGGAGCTGAGGATACCGACCACAGGGAGGTTCGAGCCGAGTGCTCAACACAGTAACCACTAATCAAACAAAAATCCCGCCAAACAATGAAATCGCTCAACCGCGACTGTCAAAGAATACAGAAAAATGCCGAGGGATCTGGCACCTCCAAAAAATGGTAAAAATCGCGACCAGTAGAGGGATCTGGCGCCTCCAGAAAATGACGTCGAACACAAAACCCTCAATCCCTTTAGATTCTGCGATCACGAAACTCACGAAAAACGCGATTACAGTAAAATCAAGACCTTTAGGAGTGAAAAATCACGCTCAGCAAGAGAGAAAAAAAATGTGACCCGTATGAAGAGAGAAACAAAACGCGTCCCTAGAGACAGAACGCGATCTCTAGAATACAACACGGCGATCAGAATCTTTAGAAACCCTGAAGAAATGCCGCTAGGGGGGGGGGGAACTCGATCTTCTCAAAATGAAAAAATCTCAGATCCGTGGGTCGTACGGAATAAACAGCACAGGAAAAAATTCAAACACGCGTTACCCGCTCTGATACCATGTTACAGATCTTACAGAGATGTGACAGAAATAATATTAGGATATTATTATTGAATGATACAATACTTTACAGAGAAGAGCGAATGCTCTTATAAAGAAAATACTAGAACTAAGAATAGACAAAACAGCTGTAAAGCAAACAGATGAAAGAAAGCAAAGAGATTGACCATTAAAATAGAAAATACTATATTTAGCTTAATAATTGATAGAGAAGCAGAAGAATGGGCAGCAGTTGTAGCATCACAAGAGGAAGCAGATGGCAAGGCCAAAGAATCAGTTGGGGTTTCATTGGATGCGGCTACCCATGATACTCTTCCTCAAGCAAAATTAATACCATCCACTTTAAGGGCACCTACACAGCTGATTAGAAGTTTTACTCATAGAAGAAATTTATAAAATATTAATATGGAATTGTAATTTTTGATCATATAACACTACGATGTGTATTCAACTTCTTTTTTGATCTAATGAATGAATGAAAAACTACTTGTCAGTTCTCTAAAATCAGTTTTATGCATTTTTTTAAATTATTTTGTAAATGTGTTCTTTTAATGTTAATAAATTTTGCCAGGTTTTGGTGAGTTTTTGCCCAGTCACCGAGTCAAAGTCAAATTTGGGCTTGCCAAGTCACAAATTTTTAATCTATGGTAAAGAGAATATTTATAGTCCATACAATTCAATGCAAAATTCCATAAATGAATTCAATGCAAGATCGGCATGCACATCCATAGCTAATGCAAATTAAACCCTTGTCAATTTGTACTAGCCATCCAATCCAGAAGCAAAACCAACCTGCACATTTCTCATTAATGTTAATGGTTCGTGCCGCAAGTCAACAGAACACCTAAGGAGT
The DNA here is from genome assembly GCA_027924645.1 of Cunninghamia lanceolata. Lineage (NCBI taxonomy): Eukaryota > Viridiplantae > Streptophyta > Pinopsida > Cupressales > Cupressaceae > Cunninghamia > Cunninghamia lanceolata. Next base: position 1,809,436 of record BSBN01000847.1, on the reverse strand, counting down.
AGATTGCCATAATTTCACATATTTATTCTTAAGCCAAGGTCAACACTTTTCATTTCTAACATTGTTACCAAATCCTGCCAGATCTGGCCCTCTATAGTTTTCTGATTTTCCATATAGTTCCAATCTGACCTGAATATTTTTTACCTTACTTTTCTATCTAAAAATTATAATTTTGTTTCACTGCAAAACCCACTCCCCTGCCGACTTACACTGCTCAACCCAACAATTAAAATTTTGTGAGAATTTATGTTTATGTAATATTTTTGCATATTTATTATATACATAAATATCAATATTTATTTCCAGAACCAAACCTTTTTTTTTTTTTAATTCAGATTATTATTTTTTTCTTTTTATCGTATGAACCTAGATTCCATAACTAAGGTTTCTACAGCAACTGACATCACGATGCTAGCTGGATGTGTGCTTCAGAAAAGAACAACAAAAATACAAGTTCAGTACCCTGACACTACAAAATACAAGTTCAGTACACTGACATTATGATAATTCAATTTCTTGAGAGAACAGATTTAAGCAATGGTTTCAAGAAGCAAACAAAAAATTGCTACTTTGATATTAGCTATAATTTTATGCCTTACGAAATGCTACAATCTAGTTTCTCAATGACACTGCAAGGTAATGGGATGTCATAGTCCAAGAACACAGAAAATCAAAAAACTTACACGACAATAGGATCCAGAAAAACTTACAGGACGAAGCAATGCTTCCTCAAGACGATCACACCCATCTAAAAGAACTCTCTGTAGATTTGGGCATGCTAGTTCAAGGTTAGTCATTGCACGGCAGCCAACAAGAGATAGTGTATTCAATGATGTACTGTTGAGCTGCACTTCTGTCAAAGACTGCAAAAGAACACATTATAAAGTAAATATTCGCATTCACAGTTCATTGCAAAGAAGAGTAACATAATATGACACTAGTCAGGGAAATAATGATAGCCTACATAATGACGGTCCTAATTTCAACTGTTCAAAAAAGTTCATGACATCATTGGAAATTTTTTTGAACTTGTGGGGCAAATGCCTTAGTATATCAGGTTTACATAGATCAGTAACCTAGAATACAAAGGTTGTTATTTTTGTTTGTTTATTATAAGTTAGTATACAGACCTTCGGTTATGGTTAATACAAACCTTGCACATATTAAATATTGAGTTCTGCACTTGGGGAATAAGACAGCAACAACATAGCCATGATACAACACATTTAGAAAAAAATTGTACTTCTAAATAACTGTCCACTGAATTGGAGAACCTAAGCAATATTTCATTTATTTCACATAAAGAAGATTTGACCTATTAAAAACACTATATTTAACAGAAAATTTACCAATATGTGGAATACTTCGATGTCAATAAATATTTGCAAAGCAAAAATAAAGACAGGACAGTACCTATTCAGAAAATTATCAGATAACAACTTAAGTAGCCTAGCATGCCTCTACATAAACAATTAATAAAAATTCGCATAACCAACTATACACTTAAGGTCATAGTTTTCGTCAAAAATTCCATGATTAATCTCCAATTCCAACACATAATAAAACGTTAAACCACTCTTTCCCAGCCTCAATCACAATTGTATCCAGGCTTCCAGTTCATTTCAATCTTATTGGGCATAAACTTGTGCATGCTGATGGAATTGATAGCACTAGAGCACAGAAATCTCAAGATCATAAAGCAAAGAAAATTATAGCAGAGAAATTATTTTTCAACAGCAGGCCACTCATAAAGCAAGTTATGCACAAAAAAAAGACATTGCAAGATATATTATTTATTACCCAAGTACTGGAAGAATCTCTCTTCAGTTTTCTAAAGTCACTTCTCATACCCACCTCTTTCTCAGAACATCTCAGCACCAGGCTTCAGGTTAGTAAATAAAAAAATGTTGATAAGTTTGTCATTCTGCCACCTACACATCTCTTTTTTTGTTCTATTCTTCTCACTGGTCATAGGATGGAAATGTCTTCTGTACTTCTTAGGTGATACACATATGGATGGATTTACTTGCTCTGTCTAAAACCTTGGCATTGTGTGCTACCTTTGCCACATTGATATGATTTATTTGTTTTGTAATGTACAAGGAACACAAGTACAGTATCATCTCTTTCTAGCACCTTTCCAACCATGCAAAATGATGGTGAAATTCAACTATGGGCTTCATGGAAAGGCCTGCACTAAAGACAAGGCTTATCAAGTTGAAAATGAGCAATATGATCCCATAAATAGGGCAGAGAGTACAAGAAGACATGGATTTCACCAGACATTTCACCCCTTCAAATCTCCACCTAAAGTCACAAGAGAGTAGTTTAAGGAGAGAACATAAAACTAAAAAAAGTGAATTTTGCCAGTCAATTTGATTCTAGCTGATTCCATCTTGCAAAAGTTTAGATTCAGTACAAGTTAAATGGAGACTATTTCTACAACTCAAAATGCTACAAAACTACATATTACATAGCTGTAACAGTATAGGCAGGTTACGTGGCAAAAGTTAATCAAAAGCCAGGGTGTGCCCCAGAGGCAACACGCTCAACCAGATTAAAATGTGTTATGAAGCGAATTGAATGGAGTTATGATAGAGTGCAAAACAATAATAATATTGCACAGACAAAAAGAATACAAGAACAATAACAACCCATGCTAGAACTCTAATTGCAAAGCTGTATTATGCAGAGTGCAAAGATCTAGGAGGTCAAATGTATGCTACAAGATGTATATGCTCATGCTTATCATGCCTCTTAGAAAAATAAATATGATATATTATAATATTAATACAAACGTAAAAAGAGAACACATGTTAGCTACATGAAACACAGTCGTTCGCATTCTAACAGTATATATCTTCTTTTTTATCATTTTCTACCAACTCCACAAAATAGTTGCAGATGACAGGCTACCAATATTGGAGCTGTGTAAAATAGGATAAGAGGAGTTGGTAAATAGGTAATTCATGGTATGATCATGTGAGAACATCCAGATGATTGTAGTAGAGATGACATATGGCAATAAGCACCATCATTTGACCAGTGAATGATCTAAGTGCCAAATCAACATGCATCAGTTGCCCCTCTCCTTCAGACATACTGGTCCCCAAAGTTGAGGAAGAGGTGGAAAGTTGCTAGAAACATGAGCATGTGTGAACCATTTTCATTGGAATGGAATGTGAGCTAAATTGATGAATCTCTTAATTCCTTATGTGTTTTACCATAGCATCAATGACTTCTTCTGCTTCTACTAGCATGCTGCATCATGATTAATCTCCAGTGGCTTAAGTTCTTCTACACCAATTGCCATTTGGTGTATCCAACAAAGGTGTAAAGTAATGGCACAAGGGTTCTACACTAAAAGACTAGTTGTAGACCAAGATAAGCTATAGAAGATTGAACTCAAAGACAATACCTCCAACCTTGTTAGGAAATAATCTATGAAGGGACGCGTACCCTGCCCTTTTGCAGGCGTACCCATACCGAGGATTTTCCAGAGACGTGGGGACGCCTCGGAAACATCTCCCCGCTGTCCCCTAACCCTCAGCTCTGCTCAGAAGTGTCCCGGAAATGCTGCAGAAATTCGGGGACAGTTGGGATAGCTGGCTGTCCCCACTTTAAAACGGTAAGAAATTTTATTAAAAGAAAACATAGAGTATCCTAGGAACAAATATATAATACAGCAAAGAATGCCTGGAAATTCAGGGTAGTAGGTAAAGGTTGATATTCAAAGGGTTTTTATATGCTATGGGTTGGCTTTTGAACTTAAATTCCAGATGGGTGTCAACTCCAATACTCTACTATAAATAAGATGTATATCTCTGTTTTTTTGTGACATATTTGTGAAGGATATGTCACAGGGAGTTTGGGGACTCCATGGTCTCTCTTGATAGAGTGTATGCCCTGCAAATGGATTTGGACATTTCATTTGGATACATCTTTTATACTTTGAATTAAAAAAATGCACTGCTGATGCTATAAGGTCCCAATTAGTTCTTGTTCTTGGTTGTAGCAGCAGCTTATAAATAATTTTGTTTATATCAACCATACAATTATTGTATGATACTAATATTGAATACAACACCAAATACTTCAAGGAAGGTTTACCACACTCCAAGCTCTATATTCCAAGCTATAAATTTATAGATAGTTTTTTTATATACTACTACACGGTTAGATTTGAGCTTACTAGCAGTAGTTAATATCATGGATGGAAGACTCTCCGAGTACTCGACGAGTCTTGAAAAACTTGCGAGTTTTTCAAGCCGGCAAGTTTTCCTTGTATTTACTCTCCAAAAAACTCGCCGAGTTTCTAGCGCGGACTCCCCCTGCATTGATAGGTTTTGAAGAAAAACTCAAACCTCTTGCATTATACATTCCATCTCCATAGAAGATATTGACTAAGATTCTTGAGTACACTGAAATTCTTTAGCCTTGTTGTGAGAAGGTTCTCCAAATAACCCCTCAAATGAATAGAAAAAGTAATTTAACTCATCATCATCCCTTATGCAGTCATGGTCTTCTTGCACACCAATAGGAACTAGAAGACCTATTTGATCTTTGGATACTTGCGTACCCTCATCTTCTTCAAACAATATATGACATATTGGTGTTATTGCACTTGTATCTAGTATTAAATATTTTCTTCCTCAATCAACAATCCTTCATCAATCTCAAAAAACTTGAGCAAAGCCAACAAAACATGCAAAATTTCTAACTCCTTTCTATAACCTAACAATGCAGGGGGAGTCATGATATTCTAAAAATACTATTGCTTCATTTTGAGAGGCAGGCATTGGAGGAGGTGGGTACAGGAGATCTAGGATTGGATGACACTGATGAGGCTGAGGAGTAGTCATTTCCATCTACTACCAAGATGGAGGTCAAGCCACTACCTTCCATGCCAAGCGAGCAACCACAGCGGACTCCAAGGACTAGAACCTCTACCTCTCCCCTAGTTTTCAGTAGATTAGGGAAGAGGAAGATGTAAAATGTTGGTTTTACTGTTTTCATTTTGTCAGCTATCTATTGTATCGGGGTATCAGCGATCAAGATTCCACATGAGGATGCGATTTTGTACTCAATTTGCATTCAAATCAATCAAATTTAATAAAAAACACTTTTGTACTCATTTATGGACTCATTGGATACACCTTGTCATTGAATTTTGCAAAAAACATGTGTTTCTAATGAAATTTAAGCAATTTTTTAAGTTGCCGAGTTTTTGCCTAGTCGAGTTTTTTGGGCTTGGCGAGTTTTTGCCGAGTCCAAGTTTTCCAACTATGGTTAATATAAGTTCAACTTATTGGTATAAAGAACAAAATTAGCACTTTGTGAAAATTTAGTTCATGGCTACCATGAGATTGTGTTTTTTAATTAGATATTTATGAGTTGTTTGGAAATGAAAGGGGAGATCCCCTGCACATCCCTTGTTGTCTTCCTCACTGGGGATGTGTACAGAGATTTCTCAGATGTTCTGTCCTCGAAATGTGGGGGATAGTGGAAGTGCATTCTTGTGGTTATGAGTATAGTCTAATTTCACTTTTCAATATGGTTATGAGTATAATCTAATTTTGAATTAGGCAAGGATGAGGTAGTGGCATAGCAGCAGTAAATCTTAGATTGTCAACATTTTGTCACTTTGTACTTGTAGCCTTTTGGCCTTTTCATTTTGTTGTATTATGCATATGCACATCAGTAATGAAAACTCAAATTGAAATGATTAGATGTTGGAAGTTTGCTAAATTGTATGTTAACTCGTGAATTCTCAATTCAGCTCTAATGTTTCATAATATAGTTTGATAATGTATAAGATGAATACCTTATATATGAATAATTGAAATTTTCTATATTTTTTAAATTTTCGCTATTTTTTTAATTGTCGTTTCCTAAAAAAGGCCTCCCATCCCCCTACCGTCCTGGAAACAAGTCCCCCCCATTTCCTGCCATCCCTATCCTAGAAACTTGGTGTAACATAGGAAATAATATATGGGTCATGCGAAACATGATGCATATTGTCATAAAATCCTTTTGTCTTTCTTTTAGCAAATAAATCCATACTTTATCGCTAAACTTGAGGATGTGCAGCACTTGATACTAATCATGGCACTACTTGTACTTAACATTAGGTTTTTGCAATTGTTTGCACCAACTGTTGTATGTGTTGGATGTGCTCAATAAATCTGGCAGCTTTGTCAGCTTCCTTTAGAGTTGAACAAGTTGTTATTGTAAATGCTACCGGTTGGAAACCCAAGCAAACTTGAAAAGAGTTGTGATGAGCTCTATTCTGGCTTTGTTGAATGAAGGAAAAATTTCATCCCAAATGCTTCTTAGAAGTGTACATTTTGAGCAAATGTATTCCTATTCACCACGTATGCATGTCTATCAGAATAAGTACGGAGTGAGGTGGACTTTGTCAATTTTGTATCCATCATTGACCAAAGTGCTTTCTAGAAATTGTTTGCTGATCTTGTGTATATCGGATACAATGGTTGAAGATGATGGTAACCCAAAGTGCACCTTTACATTTTGAAAATACAATTGAATTGTTTTTGGAGCTAGAATAGGGTTCTTCCATGGCTCAAGAATGATCATCTTTGAGAATCCATCCACTACTTTATTCACACAATTATTGCTATGCTTACTAAGAGGTAAACCTGAATTTGAAAATCAATAGAAATTGATTCCCAAGGCTTGGAGGAGTCTACACTGCTCACTTTTTCTTGGCTCACTTGGCTATAGCACAAATAGTATAAGATCTAATGTATTTCACATCTAAGTAGAAGTGTGGCAAAAAAAAGTACTTCAAGATTAAGAATGTCTTTCAACTAGAAAGACTCACGAGGTTGCTAAAGTCTCTTATATCAAGTTCCAGCACTTTAAATCATGCAGTACACACAATTGTCCTAGATGATACAAAAGTCCATCCTTCAAGTAACAACCTAGGAATGAATCAGCACTACACAATGTCAAATAGATATCTCCAAAGTTTGAATCAGATTTGTACGATTTTGCCTAAGTTGCCAAAGAGTTTGTTAGATTAATGCCACAGGTCAATAATTGATCAAATAAACTCTACAAGCAAGATGAGAGAACACATATTGTAGTGTCAGGGAACCCCAAAAGAAGAATATCAGTATGAAATAGAGTCTCACTGATAAATTAAAAATAATATGATTAATAAAAAGGGTGGGAGGCATTGCCTCTATTTAATCACCTATCAATAAGTTCCATAAGGGTAAGGCTGACCCACTAAAGCTCTAACCCCACTATAATTGTAGTGCAATTTAACTATCCAAGGGAACACATTTCGATATGCAAGTTACACATAACGCAATGTTATAACACGAGTATCAATAACTTTAAGGAACCCAATAAGATGGGTTTTACTCTCTAAGACTCCCCGCAGCCCAAGCCCCCCTCGCCCACCTCTTTCCTCCCTCACTCTCCCTTCCCCCAATGCATAGCTTGGAGAGCAAACAAATTTTGGTTTAACAAAACAAGCCTTTAAAAAAAAAAAGAGGTGTCCACATCCACCCTAATAACACCATTTAACAGCCCAAGCAGCTCATCTTTCTAGGCATATCTAAATGCTCAACATGTTAGGAACAAGTCCCTTGATTAAACAAGACTTGGGTACTTCAAACTTCTTTCTACAACATATTGGGCTTAATAACCTTAGTGGCAAACAACAAGACACAAAATTCCCATTGCATTAACCTCATTCATATAAGCATAGAAAAACCCAAAGATCAAAATTCCTAGTTTCAAAAATATATACCCCAAGATGTCCATTTAAAAATACCCTTGTCCTATTTTCAAAATCCCAATAAACATTTTTTTCTATAAGCCCTATTCAAAACAGTATAAAGAAATATAATTTTTATTATTGAACATAAATTATGTACAATGAGTCAAGAAAATCTTGCTCAATTTCCCTTTAACCAACATAATTATGTTTGTAAACCCTACAAATTGCATACACAATTGTAAACTTCTAATAGAGGAAAAACAATGACGAGGAGAAATTATTTTTGTAGTGGATGGTATTAATCAAGAAAATAGAGGATGTAAACCTTACTCCAAAAACTAGTAAATTTTTGGAAACTAAAACACACACTGCATATCAAAAAGGAGACAAATTCACATAATATTATTTTCCGAATTCAGAACATCACACCAAACCTTTGACCTAATTCTTGTTTCCTTTAAATAAGTGTGACTACAAACCCTAAGGCCAAACATGTGTCGTGAACAACCAGTAAAAGTTACCAATCAAAATTAAAAAATGCAGTTGAAAAAGATATTGCTCATAAAAATCCCACTAAAATAATTGTCACTAAAATTTGGTGTTTTTCAAAAGACACATGACAATAAAATCATTTATATATTACACATTTAGAGAGAATATCTTCAATGGTTGAATTTAATTATAGTTATTCAAACATGATTTAGTAAGACTATAAGAAGACAGATTTCTTCACCAATTGGAAAGATGATGTTGAGATGAAGGAGCACATAAATTTATTGAAGAACATAAAGAGGAAATGCATCAGTCCAAAAGTAGCACAAGCAAGATGTAGGGCGGTGTTGTGACGTTTTCACACATCGCCCCATTACAAATGGGGACCCCCTCTTTTTTTGGCCCGGTTCCATTTTTGCTTTGATCTTGCAGTTTCTTGCCTGAATCCATGAAGCTAGGAAAGAATTTCCAAACACTTAGCTCACAAGGAATATTAAGAGTGCTTGAAATGGTGAGGCAAAGAGTAATTTTCCTGAGGATAAATAATGCCCTACCTATCAATCCTCAATCAAATCTGGTCAATCCGTGGGCGGGTGTCCATCATTCCACAATTTCGATCCATGTCTTCAGAGTCTGGGAGTCCATGTCCACAATTCCAATCTTGTTCCAAAACTCCAGTCCTGAAGTCTCTGTCCACAATTCCATTCCGGTGGTCTTTGTCCTAAGTTCCTGTCTAGGGTCCTACTCCAAAACTGACCATGATTTATGTTCCAGAGTTCTAAATCCGGAGTCCGGAGTGCACCAAGGACTTGTCATTCCTTGGCGAAACTCATCAATCCTTGACTTGAAGTAATGGAAAATTCCAAAGATGACTACAGGGATTCCATGATAAATGAGGCAGTTCCTTGTTCCAACGTATAAATCCTCAATCAAATGTCAAGAGGCTTCATCAGGAGTGAATAGAAATTCCACAGTTCAAGGCAGGAAAACCCAAGACCCGATCCAACTTGAGACTTGGAAGATCCTCAAGAAGGAATTCCTGAACTGGATTTTCCTTGACAGGGACATTCCTAAACTGAACATTCCTTGACCCACTCCAAAAGGCAACCTTCTGCCTTGCAAGAGTTTCGGACAGGAAAATTCCTTCACTTAGTGAAATTTGCAAACAAGGAATTCAAGGATCATTCCATTCCAAGATCCACCCTGAAAACTACGACTTTTTCCCTTGGAGGAATTCCTGACAGAGGAAATTCCCTGACCATCAGGAAAATGCGACAAGGTGGAAAATCCTGTTCCTACAGGAATTTGCACACTCGGAAATTCCTCCTTGACTGTCTGGAAAATGCGACCTGGAGAATTCTTCCCTGACCAGGTGGATTTTGCGACCTGCATGATAGGGTTCCTGATCAAGTCTGAAAGTGCATCATGAAGGAAAATTCCCTGCCTATCTGAAAACTTCACCTTGGAATCCGGAAATCCCTGAGAGGATAGAAGATGCTTCTCATGATGAATCCTATTTCAGATATTGAATCTCTAATCAATGTCAAAAGTCTATCCTTACGAAGAATTGAACAAGACGATGAAATCCTTAGCCAAAAATCATGAAAACTTGTCAAAATCGTAAAATCTTGTAGGGACTGGAATCTGCGCTCAGGAAGGAATTTTTGTCCTGGTCACAAAATCCAATACCTACTAGATTATGCGCCCCAGGAAGAATTTTGTCCTTGGTTGCAAAATCTAGCACCTACTGGAATATGCGACCTGGACAGTGGATTCCTGGAGGAACTGGAATATGCGACCTTAGATGAAGGAATCCTGAAGATAGTGAAATTACAACCTTCCATCTGAGTGAGATTCCACATGAGTAAAATTTCAAGGACTTAGCCAAATTTCAAGTAAATTCAAGATCATTCCAAGGAGGAATTTATCATGGTCACAAAATCCTGTCAGAGGTGGATTATGCGCTCCAGGACGAATTTCCTCCTGGTCGCAAAATCCAGTTGCCTCTGGAATTTGCGCTCCAGGGCAAGTGGAATTACTCCATAGGGCAGAATCCCCTACACCTCGAAATATGCACCCACCACCAAGAGGAAAATACAAAATGCTAAGGCGGTTGTCTAGGTCGTCCAGGGGGTTTCTTTTGTTTTTTTTATATTTTCCCTCTAATAAAGGTTGGCCATGCTTTGGCGGTTAGGAAGAAAAGACAAAACAAGAAGGCAAATCGACCATTCCCAGTCGTCCAAGTGGCAAGGTGACCTGAGTGCCTATATAAGGGAGGGAGCCCATGCCATTTCTAACCCAAATCCAAAGCTTTCCCAATCCAGATGGAAGAGATTTCATCATTGGAAGGGTGAATTTCATCAAGGATGGAGCACTCTATAACTTAATGGAAATTTTGATCATGGAGTGAAAGTCCAAAATTGAAGAATCCATGACCTCTTGGATTTTGTGACCTAGAATTCCTGACTGGGGAATCCCTGTCCAAGGAATCCTGCTCCACCTTCCATATGCGTCCTGCCCTGGAAACTCCTCTTGTGCATGCCTGGTAACCCTGGAATGGAGGAAAAGTTAATCCAAGTGTGAAAGTATGCCAAAAAATGAAGAAAATCTTTTGTTTATTCAAAGAATCTAGAATGAAACTAATCAATCATGCAAGTTTATTCGATGGTTTATCTTAGTATTGCATTGCATTTAAGAATTTTGTGCATCATGACTATTTTAGGTTTCTTTTGTTTTGCAGCAATTCAAGACGAGGAGTACATTCTGTGAAGAGGGTGCTCAGCGGAAATCCAGGTGTTCGAGGTGGATACAAAGAGTTCCAATGCGAGGGAAGGAAGACTTCACAGATCCAGAATAGGACATCACTCCATTCCAATGCCCGCCTTTCCCCCCTGACACTCAACGTGACTGCGCAAGGAAGGCAACATCAAAGATTCCAGTTCAGTGACAGGGAGACTTCACATAAAGGATAAAGGAAGAAGCAAGGGTCCATTCAAAGATTTCAAATAACACGGAGAATACCTGCATCAAGGATGACAGAATGGGAAAGATCACTCCAAGTCCAATATCAGGGATTCCAGTTCCGGACGACAGGATCAATCCTTGGAAAACCAAGAACAAGAGTACAATTCACCATCCATCAGGAAGAACGGGAATCCACGCCAAGGATGGGGAATTCCATCCCAGGAATCCAGGAAAGGGAATTCTATTCTACGACAAGGAATTCCATTCCAGGACCCTAAGGAAAATGCACCCCTGCTCTAGGAAGGATTCCTCCACGTGAAAGTTCCTGGACACCCTAGAATTTGTGCTCAGGATGAAGGATTCTTGGACACCCTGAAATTTGCACCCAAGGAACGGGATGAGCTGGCAATTGACTGGTCACCTCCCTACCAGGCATCTTAGTCAAGTGACGCCGAAGACAGGTGGCAGCTTTTCATCCAGGACAAGGTGGCGCCCAGGACAGATGGTGGCATTCCTTTGGACCTATGACACAAACTCACCTATTCCCCTAGGGTTTCTGACTCAAGGTGCAGATTTCAAGGAGATCAGATCTCCCCACCTCCTCTTTGTATTTTCTGGCCTATATAAAGGCTAAGAGGCCTCATTTGAAAGGATCTCTTTTCTCTCATTTTTCTTCATGCTCCTAGAGGAGCTAGATAGCTAGTTTTACTTTTGTATCATTTTTGAGCTGGAAACTTCAAGGATCAGCAAGATTGTTGCAAAAACACTTTCCAAATCAATAATATAAGCATTGTGGACTGGTGTTTATGGAGTTCTTTGGATTTTGGCATGGTTTTCCTGATTTCCTTGAAGCAAATCTTAAGTTTCTGAAGTTATTTCATTTCTTCTACTTTTCAAGCTTTCATTAATTAGAGTGATGGAAAATATTGTTGTTGGTAAATGATTGAAACTGTTAGTTCATACCATTTGTGATCTGTGGCTTGCAAATCACAGTGTATGGTTAGTCTGAACTTGTTCCAAGCTTAACTTCGATTGTTCCTGCATGTTTTAAGTTCCATGTTCCATGCCAGGGCAGTCTGAAAATCCTTATTCCTCCTTTGAAGATAGCATCATCTCTATTTGAGTTGTTGCCCCATGACGAAGCAAAAGCGTGGTTCCAGTTTCCATCCTCAGCAGTAGTCTTTTCCATCAGTTAGTTTCCTGAACCCTCATTCATCTTTTGCATTTTCTTTTAGATCTTCGCTAGGATTAGTTTTCTAGAGCTTCATTGCCAAATCATATGCCTCTTCAAGAGTGGAACCTAGGAATTCCAAGTTGTCCATTTGTGAAGGAGTTCCATTCACCCACAAATCCGAGTCCGAGGAGTAATGAACTATTCCATGTCCATGAAGGAGCAATCTCACGTAAGTCCCCCTCGTGATTACCAGCAAATCACATCATTCCACTGAGTCTATCCCTGTGCACGTCAAGACCTAACACAAAAGGAACCTTAGAGCAGTCTCATTCGATCATGAAGTTCAGAGTCTGAGAAGCTTTGTTCAAGAGGATAGGATACTCGATATTTTATTCTATTGTTATGGTGTCATGAAAACATCATCAACAGGTGGGACTTAGACAAGAGAGGTAAGGCTTTTCACATGCCCCAAGTTGAACCCAACAAAACAAAATAATATTATTTTCAATCTTAAAATGGATGGGGGGGAATTCTAACTAAATCCTTTACCTTGATCCGACCTGCAACCCAACATGCAATATTATGCAAGGAAGATAAAACATTATAAGTATTAGTTGCTCACAACCCTCATCTAAGAGACTACCAATGTCAAAAAATGAAGACAACAAATAAAAATGTCTCTAAAGGTTCAGTGTTTGGTCAAAGATACCCTCCTAGAAGCTCAAAGGTACAAGGTAATGATCCTTAATTATACCATCTTTTAGCGCATAAACTACCAAACATCAAATGTAGAATCATCTGTAATACAAACCTTCTCATCATTAGCCTTTGGAACAAACTACCATCTTTGGCCACATAATGAGTGTATCTAGAATCCATAAATAATTCACATTGGATATCTCGGGATGGAAAGCATTATAGGTATAAACCACAAGAAAATTGTTCTTACCCTTTTCACTGCTTGCCCCATTACACCTTGGGTTCCTTTGACTTTCTTCATAAGATGCCTCATCTTATGGAAGGGGTTACGCTCAACATGTCATCCCTTGCCACATAGGCACACTCCATATGCTTCTTCACCTTGCCTTTGTGACCAATTTTGCAATCACCATAATGAAAATCCTCTTGTGCTAGTTACCATTGTCTCCTTGGTCCTCCCTTGGACACATCTCCTTGTCTTGGTTCATCTTAAAATTCTTCTTCACCTTTCCTTCAGTCATATGAGCCTGTTGCCTCCAACCAAATACATCCATCTTGATAAGCATTTCCTGTTCCACAATCAACAAAGAACACAATCTTGAAAGACATAGTCTTGCATCCTGCCTTCATAATAGCTCTATTAGAAGAACAAAAATGTATAGAAATGTATGGCAGCAAAACTTGTGATTCAACCCGACTCATCAACTTGTCCAACCTCTTGTTCAAAACATCCATTATCTTCAAACTTTTTGACCTCTTACGATGGAAAGGAAGCTCAGGTCAGCAAAACCACTGTTGCCTAATTTTCTTGACTGTAGTAAACATCCTTCTCCTTTGCAGAAGGTACCTTTTGAGTCCCACATAAAATCCATCACAAATCCTTCGTCTTCAATGCAATCTCAATGGATGATTCCCAAGCATGATAATTGTGTTCCATTGACACAAAGAACTCTAAACTTCTCTCCATCTTCAAAGAAGTTACTACTACAAAAGAATCCTTCAAATGCTAACTAATAAACGATACCTCTATAAAGAGCTTTAAAAATGCTTTCCAATGGTTCGAATATAGGCTCAACTGGAGTTTGAATGAGAAAGTTATGGTCATTTGAAGTTGAGGTGTCAAAATTCAGATTTCCCCACCTTGACACATAAAATTAAATTTTATAAATTGGCAGGAATCATTTGATCTGCTGATAGTACAAATTCCTCTCTAATTATTGTATGTTGACCATGCACTGACTGGACCGCTCTGCTTATGTGTCATTGCCACTTGGACCTTGCTGTTTTGCTGAACATATTGACTAGACAAATCATATTAATAGGCACAAAAGTGGGCCCATTAACACTCATACACAATTGGCCATGTAACACACCATTGGCCCTCTAATTGCCAAGCATGGGAAATCCTCATAAGCGAATTTGAAACATAAAGCAGACAAATTTTCAATCAAATAAAAAATGGACCCCAGACAATTTTCTGCCAGTAGATATCAGATCTGTGCTTTACCACAATTGAACAAAGGTTTCTTTAGAAGCCCTATACAAACAAAATCTTGCAGAGGGAGACATCCACAATACCAATTCTCTTCAAATAATTTCTACTCTCTCCAAACTTTGAAAGCATTCAAACCTACACTCAGAAAATGTCATTTGCCTCTAAGATATTGCAAGATTTCTTCAATTCTTCAAGAAATATAACCTTTAAAAGAAACAAAGATTGCTTCCCAACACCAAGTGAGATATTGCCAATCCTTTAAGTACCTTTTGTAGCAACAAAGCACCAAAACCAAAGAGTTTCAACCCCTAATCTAGGGTACGATGTTAAATTCATGCCACTGGTCCATAATTAGTTAAACAAAAAAGAGAGAGAACACTGATATATGAGGTGTCAAGAGAGACCAAATGAAGAATATTACTTCAAAATAGAATCTCACAGATGGATATAAAAGGATTCAGTAGATTGAAAAGGTGAAGAATATTGGCTCTATTTATACACACCTCTCAAAAAATTACATAAGGATCAGCTGACCCAATAAAGCTATAACCCCACTATAATTATTGAGCAAGTTACACATACAAGGTACACATTTACACATTCAAGTTACACGTATGAAGTTGACATAACCCCATGGAAGAGCACAAGAAGCAGTAACTCAAAGGGACCTGATAAAAAGGTTTTTACACTAACGGATTTTATCTCACGTCCACATGCATCAAGCATCGAGATGGATTGGGCTAATGTGCTGCCACTTTCCTTCTAGTGCCTACTGTTCAAATGAAACTACTAAAGATAAAAGGACCATTTTTTATGTCACTCTTGCTATAGTTTGTTTTGCATCTGCAAGAATCACAATGGAATGTAATTCGTGTGAAGAAAGATCTCCTTTCCCAATATCCAGTGCTTCTAATGCTTGCATGTCTAGTTCGTGTGAAGAAAGACCTCCTTTCCCAATATGCAGTGCTTCTAATACTTGCATGTCTAAACAATAAAATTATGCTCTTAATCATATTTGGGGCATTTTTTGATGTGGTAAGCAACTGATGACCAACATGAATGAGGACCACTCCAAGTGCATATTCAAATGCATTAGTCTCAAATCTCAAATGCCAAATGGTTGTTAGTGCTCAAGTAACACAAGCACTACTGCAAAATGATGAGGCTAATTTTGGCCTCATCGATTTCATAAGACAAAATACCCCTTTTTCCCCTATTTACACCCTTTTTCATGCTGAATTAATGTTAGCATAGAAAGTTATTAATTACTCTGAAGTAGAATAAATTGCTTATTCTTGGTTTAGTAATTGTTAATCAATGCAATCAAAATGCTGATAATATGTTGTGCAAAAGATCTGCTTTTGGCTGACAGCGGACCTTGGCGATTTCTGGAGGATTGTACTCAACTCTGAAATTGTTCATCTGGTTAATACCATGATCTCTGGAAGTCCCAAGCGCTGGAGGCAATCTCGCCAAATCTGGGGAGCTTCGGACTCCGGAGAAGGTGGGAGAGGACTCATTAGCTCTAGAGGCTCCAAGCTCCAAAGAGGATGATGCCCGTACAGATTCTCCAAACTCCAAGTGAAGTGTACACTCAGCAACGAATTCCCAATTTGCTCGCGCCAGTTCCCTCATGCATGGCAGTTGATCAACAAACCCAATGATCCCCCAGTTTATTAATTGCAGCAATAATTTCTACAGGCACTAGACTCCTAATAAGAGTCATCTTTGAAGATATTTTCTTTATTTCATGCTTAGGACGCATTTTTATTTATTCAGTAACAAATTTGTGCATTTAATTTCAGTTAAGACTTATGTGAAGACTTGTACAGCACACTGCATGTTTGGCACGTCACTGGATTATAGGGATTTTCATATAAGTATTCGGTAAAGTAGTGGAAAGTTAAGTTAGATGGTAGCATTAGTTGTTGTATCTTTCATCTTTCACATGCAGAAAAACTTATTTATCTTTTCCAGTTCAATACAGTTAAGATTTGAAGAAAATTATGTGGCATATGTTATGAGTTGTGAATGAAGACGGATCTGTTTTTGACTTCTACAAGTTTTGAGTTGTGAATGTGATTGTTTAAAAATCGTTCCAATCTCTGGAGAGATGGCCACTCGTTGGGAAGGAAGAACATTTACTTCTATAGATAAGTATTTTAAGGTTTATTGCCTGGTTATGTTGAGTTGATTATTGTTGTTTCACATTTTGTTACCTGTAGGTCTGTTATGTTAGTTATCATTGCGTATGTGTGTGAGTTTGTTTTTGCATTACCAATTGTTATAAAAGGAAAACTCAGAAAAACAAGAAAAAGAGCGTTGTGAATTTCATTTGTTCCAGTTTGTTGTTTATTCTCTAGAAATATACCAAAATAGAGATCTTTAGATAGTTGTAGTTTTATTCTAGTAAAGTAGTTGAATTGCTAAATAGTTTATTTTCCAACATCTTTTATTTTAAAAGCATAAGCATTTCAATTCGATAGTAAACATAAATTCAGTCAATTAGATTAGTGTGTGCAATTTCCCTTTTTAGAAGAGTAGAACGACTCCTAGGAGAGGATTCCTAACTACCCTTTTGCAAACAGCCTCCGGACACCACCTAGGTTAACAAGATGATTATCTATTAAAGTACAAGGTTCAACAACATCTCGTCACAAATTAGAGTCTACATTTCAATTCCTTGAATGCCTTGTGCACCAAATCAGCTAAAAGTTGCACTGGCGCCACATTTAGTAAAATATTCAATTACCAAATGATGTGAAGAAGAAAAAAAGTACAAATTTCCTCTAGAAATCTTCCATCCTCAAGAAACTGAGAAATTTGGTGAGGATCTTTGGTGCAAACCATTCCTAGATAATGCAAATCTTGTTCAAATCCACAAATTCTACCTATGCATCAACAATATACCCAAAATATTGTTTCTTTTTCAAGGCAAAAGAACAATCATCCATATTTACATAAAATATGTGTTGCCACAAAGTATTAAGCACTTAGTGAAAATAGCACAAATGTTCTCATTTTTTTGTTGAAGATTTGTATGTCAAAAAGATTAGCAAAGATGAATGAAGGAGTGAATGGCCAGAGTATAATTCATCATGTGCATGAATGTCGTATGTGCATTGGTCATTCCAAAGGACATAACCCATAGTTTAAGAACTTGGTGAGTTACTCACTAGGAGAGTTTTTGGCAAGTACTCACTGAGTACCTGCTAGTCCATGGGAAAAACTCAACCACTAAACAAAATCATCATTACATGCATATAACACATCAAAATTTGTCATTTTTCCACTTTTCAATCTTTTTTTGTTGTGATCAACGCAAACGACACACATCTCATTGTTTTCAAGTTGCCTTGGAGTGATCATCAACAGATTTGAAGAATTCCTTAACCATATTTGAAAGGTATGTGACAACTTTTTATTTTTTATTTTTCAGGTTTTTGCTATTTTTCCTTTCATTTTAGTTATGTTCGAGGGCTTCAATCTTTTGTTTTTTGTTTCAATGTTTCTATTTTCTTTGTCTTTTAGAGTTATGGTTTAAATTTTTTAAGTTGATTTCTTTTGCTACGGTTTAAAACATCATATGGATATTATATTTTAATTATAATAAAATATTCATACAATAATATTATTTATTAAATAATATATAATGTATGTAATTATTTCTATCATCCGAAATAATATTTTACAAACCCTCTTTATCATGTTCAAATCTTTACTTTAACAGTGTCTTGATATGGGGACATGACAAGTTGATTTCTTTTGCTAGGGTTTCCAACTTCGTAGTGATACTTAACTAACCATAGTGGTAGCAAGTCCAAGAACCTTGCTTGGAGGCAAGGCAAAACCAAGTCCGGAATCAAAATGGTGGTATGCAATTATTGTGGTTTTTGAATGAGAGGAGGCATCAGTCACCTCAAATATCACCTTGCACAAATCTCTGGCTAAGATATGCAGTTGTCTATGGCCATGGACCCTGAAATTACCTGAGAATTAAAGGCTCTCCTTGCTAACTACAAGGAGAAAAAATAGAAGACTACTGAGGCAGTTATAATAGTGACCGACTCTCCCCCTGATTTAGACATTGACTTAGTAGGCTCAGCTTGGCCCATGGATGCACAGCCCATTCATTGTAGGGATGTCATGTCCCGATATTAAAACATTGTTTAAATTAAAAATTTTAAAACTTCATGATAAAAGACGACGAAGTCACTTTAGTAAAACACAGTGTTTAGTCAAAACATATAAATAATATTATTAAATAGATAATATTTAAAAATATTATAATATAAATAATCTAATATAATATAAGTATCCATATATAAATATAAATACAATAATAATAATTATTAAATATTATTATAAATATTAATATTATCATAATACATATTATTATTATATTATAATAAATATGTATTAAATATTATAAAATTTGTAATAGAGGAACGGCATCCTCTAAACATTCACGGGCAACCTTGTTAACTACTTAAATATTAAAAGGTATACTTGTTAAATATTAATAAATACTGGTAAGACAGCGATTAAGCCACTGCCGACCATTCCAAAGAATCACCATAATAAAATCGCAGGTTGCAAACATAGCGGGAATCCACTAAGGAATCGGGTATATGTTATGAAGTAAGCAACGCTGAATTAGAGAGATTATTAGCACTTTTGAAGAGACATTATGAAGGTTGGTGACCAGTGGTCAACCAACACCTCACTCAATATATAAATAATAATAGATGTTGGGAGAGGGGGAAGGAGATACCAACGAACCAGGCAGATCATCAATAGAGTCAGGTTTCAATCTTAGACCTTCAAGGCATTCAATGAATTAGAAAAGGGGTGAAAGAGATTAGCAGGTTCACAGGCTTTGGTAAGTCTCTTACTTAGCTTTAATATTCAGTATTCCTCAGTCAAAGATCATAGTCTGCATATAACTCGTTTCCATTCTTTAATGTATAAATCTATACTGTCTGATGCGGGCACTCTATGATAGAACCCAATCAGGGAACATAATCTAGCATGATATCCTGACGGACTGGGCAGTCCATAGAAATGAATAGAAAATATTATATAGACTGTATTTGGCATTACTGTTGGTCTACGTAGGACTTGTTCTATTATGAGACTGTATACATGTGTTTAACAAACAAGACTGAATGATGGACTATGTTTATCTGTAGAATATGATGGATGTATGGAAATTTTAATATCTCTCCTCCTGCATTCTGATATATCTTATGCTGTATCATAAATTAATGTTCGACTCCATTTATAATAAAGGCAAATTGTATACTTTAGAATTGTGTGAAAACTGCATGTGTTGTGTTTGTGATTAAGCCAGGAGGGGTGAAAGCATAGCCTTAGTAGATTGCCTAAAAACCCCATCTAAGATTCCGTCCCCATAGGCCCGAGTCAAGGGTTTGGACCATGGAGGGATGGAGGTCCCACATTAGATCATGCCCCATAGGCCCGAGACAAGGGTTTGGGCAATAGGGCAGTGATAGGCCTTAGGCTACTAAGGATTTATGGTTTTCCCTCCCCTGGTGTGTTGAAAGCTTCTTCTTACATATGTGTCTCAAAATACAAGTATGTTTATATTGGATTTTTGAATACTAGATATTAAAGCTAACATGTAGCAATATAGACTTGAATACACATGATGCTGCAGGTACTAATTCAAAAGAACAGGTGATCTATTCAACCCAAGGTTGCCCCATTAAGAGCACTTGAAGAGAAGAAACCCTAAACCTAATTCACAAGCGAATTCTAGGGCAAGCCGGGTAAGGGGACATTACAAGGGAGTTCTGGACAGTTATATCACAAAGCTTATTAGTTCCTCGTAATACTTATGCTATGCAACCTTTACTTGAGGGTACTAGTTGGAATCAAACAAAGCAAAATGAAGCAAGGATGACTACTACAAATTTTTGGTATTATAACAACATACAATTCCATGTTGCAAGAAGACCATAATGGGAGTCGTTGGTCAATGCATTAACTATTGCTAGGAAAGGGCTTGAAGCACTTAGTCCATATAATTTGAGTGGGGTATTGTTACGGTAAGACATAAAATATATTGATGTGATAGTAGAAGATCAAAAAACTACGGCACAAAAGAAGCTAGAATTATTTTTTTTATGGGTGCATAGTTAGCAAGAACTGCATATTAATCAAAACTCTAATCGCTTCAAGTCACCAATTGATGTTCTTGAAGTCCACTAACACCTCTCACGAAGTGAACAATGACGAGACTTTGTGCAATATGTTGGAGGAGCTGGTCATGGAAGTGAATGTCGTGGCTGTCATCCAAGTTATGACCATCAAAGTAACAACATATGTAGCAACACGAAGTCTTCTTGAGGGGAAGCACCCTTCCATTTTTTGGAGCCCTTTTGTCCATTGCAATGAGCTACTTGAGAACATTGTCAAAATTGGATGGCTTAAAACCATGGTCGCAAAAGATAGAAACATCACCAAATAAATGTAAACTACCTTTGGCTACGTAACTCAATGAGAGAGAACACCAAAGGAAAAGAGTTTGTGTAATCAAAGTCACATGATTCGCCACCAACTTCATCACATTGCAAAGCATTATAATCTCAGTAATGTCTCTTAAGTAAATATATGTAAGCCCTTGATGGTTGGTGTCTCCTTAATCCACAAAGGCCAAAAGGGCAAGGGTCGGGAAGATTGTTTTTATGTCTTTGCCAAGAACATAGACATGATACTCAAGGTAACTTTACACTCAACGATTACGAAAAGTAATCAACTCCATTGCTATGTTAGTTTATAAAACTTATAAATTTTTTATTCTTAATTTATCATTTACTATTTATTTGTTGTTATTGTTCAATTTTTTATTAATTCTAATTTTAAAAATCTCTACTATCTTGTTTTAGGTTACAGAACCTCTGGTCAAGTTTTTACTCTTGGTGGATGGAGAAAAACACCCAATAGATTATCTATATGAGGCCATGAAAAAGGCCAAAGAGTCCATCTAGCATTAATATGGGAAAATAAAAGAAAATATGAACCCATTTGATGCATAAGTGATCAAAGATGGAACAAGCAACTCCACCAACACATACATGCAATAACCTACTACTTGAACCCCCAATTTTTCTTCTTTGATTCCTTTAAGGTCAATGAAGAGATTATGACGGTCTTAGCACATGCATAGAGAATATGAGTCTCAAAGAAACCCTTAGAGACACAATTATCGATGAGTTACAGATTTATAAAGGTGTGAAGGGGCAGTTGCTTTCTTCACCTCTATATATTCCAGGGAGAATGACCCAACAACTAAGTAAAAAAACAATTAAACTCCTTCAAATGTTCAATTATAATCTCTTAGATACTAGACTTCTTTAATCAGTGCAATTCTAGTTTACTTACAAAGTTATAAATCCCGTCTTTATAGATTTGTTGTGGGAAGATTATGGTGCAAAAACACCAAATTTTCAAAGACTAGCAATCCACATTTTGTGTCAATTTTGTAGCAATTCTAGGTGTGAGCACAATTGAAGCATGTTTGAGGCCATTCAAACAATGAAGCGCGGCAAGTTGACTCAAGAACACCTCAATGACCTCATTTTTGTGCAATACACCCTTTGTCTTTGCATAAAAAAAGATGGCAGGAAAGGAGACTCATGATGCAATTGACTTGGATGACATCAATCCATATTCAAATTGGATTGCTGAAAATGTGGAGCCCCCTACTTACCAAGGAAGAGATGCTAATTTTGAGAGGGAAGCAATTGATACAGTAGTGGAACCAGAGGCGCAAATGCAAGCAAAAATGAAAGTATTTAGAGAGGATGCACTAAAGGATGATAATTCTTAAGGATGCATTTGTTCATGAGGAATCTTTACATCCAAGTCAAGGGCACAGCCAATGAGAAGCTTTAGTCAAACAGAGAAATCTGAAAGATATTTTATAGATTTAAAATTTTCAATGATAACAATCGAACATCATATGACATTATGATATGCATTGTACTCCTTTTTGGTCTAAAACCTAAGTTACTAATCCTAGTACTGGTACCGGTTCGGGTTTGGGGGTTCGATTCGTAGATTCGGTCAAAAAAAAATTTGGGTGTGGGTTCGTCAATATATATATTAAACAAATAATATATACTTTTTATTTAATAATTAAATATATATAATATTTATATTTTATATTTATTATATTTATATTTAAAAAATATTTATTTTTTATTTTTTTAATAAATATATATTATAATAAGTATAAATATATATTTATAATTATTAAATAATTATATATAAATAATATTTTTTAAATATAAATATAATAAATAATAAATAATAAATATAAATATTTTATATATATATATATATATATATATATATATATATACTTAAGCACTTAATTAATTTTTAAATGGTAAATTATAAAAGACTTTTCTTTAATAAATAATAAATAATAAATAAATTATTATCGTCATGAAAAATAAACATTTAAATTAACAGATCAAAAAATAAATAAATAAATAAACATTTATTGATTTATTTTTTTAAGCCTTAATAATTTTTTAATTAGCCAATAGGCTTTTATATGTGAGCATCTTAATAATTTTTTAATTAGCCTATAGGCTTTTATATGTGAGCATTATAGTGCTCGGCAGTAAAAAAATTCACGCCAAAAAATTTTCTAAACTCGTCGGTTTTTCTATCAACCTAACGCGATTTTTCATTTTGTTGCACCTGTAATGCGATTTCCTATCGGCGTACCGCGATTTTCTGAACATCAATAACCCGATTTTTTATTTTTAAAAAATTAGAAAAAACCCTCCAAAAAGTCACAGGTTTGGTCTGGGTTGCTACGGATCTTGCTGGATTCATTTTAGATTCGACTGGGCTCGTCCAAACCGAACCCACAGTGATTTTGCTGGCTCCTGGATGACTCCCCGCCCGCACCGAACCAGAATACGAACTAGGCACGGATCGGACCCAGATCCAAAGACTCTAGCTAGCGAACAGGTAGCATAGTCTATAACTAATAGAAAATAAAGCTATGCATTCTCTAAAATCAGTTTTTATGCTTTTTTAACAATCTTTTGCATGTTATTTAAGTTTATTTTATGGATTTATGTATTTTTTAACATGTAGAAATTTTACCAAGTCCTAAGTCCAAGTCAAAATTTTGAGTTGTAGAGTTTTTGTCAACTTTGAGTTTTCAAACTTTTGCCTAGCCAATCGTCCAAAGAAACCTTCCTTGGCTTTAAAGTTATTTTTCAAACATTTGAGGGTTCAATAGGACTTGAGTCAAAATTTTGAGCTATAGAATATTTGTTGAGTCCAAGTTTTAAAACTATGGCATAGCTAACCATTCAAAGAAACCTTTCTTGGATTTTAAAGCTATTTTTCAAACATTCAAGGGTTCAACAAAAATCTAATAGTACCCTGACTTGAGATCTATCTTAGTGAAGAATTTGGAACCGTGGAGATGGTCTAGTTGGTCCACCAATATTGGATGAGAATAGTGGTATTTCACAATGATGTTACTCAAAGCTATGTTAGTTGATACACAACCTCCACATGACATCCTTCTTTGGCATGAGCACAATATGGCTATTGCAAGGTAAAGGGGTGGACTTGACGTGTCCTTTATACACAAATTATTAATTAATGACTCTTCTCTTTATTCTCAGGGATGTTGGGAACAAAAGGTGGAGATTGGCATAGAAAAACATTAGAAGGAGGAAGCTCTAGTACCAAATCAATAGTATGCTTCATTGCATATCGTTTAGGCTCTAGTAGGCAGATTGAAAGATATTCTTTATTCCTCCAATACTGTGTTGTGTATTTGTTGAAGTAGGTGCAATGTCAACTTGTATTGCAAGGATGTCTTTCTTCCGTTCATGTCTCCACATTAAGAAAACAAATTACTTATTAGAACTTACTAGCTTCTTAGACTTTGGCACTGATGAGTGAAAGTTTAGGAACTAATTCCCATATGTCATATCTATCCTCATCAATATCTATGACAACATTCTTGGAATTTGCTTCATGAACTAGTTGATGTTGAAAAAGATATGGTTGTCCAAATAAAATATTACATGTCTCCAAAGCCGCTACATCACAAAGGACTACATCTTCAAAAGCCTTGATTTTGTCAAAACAAGTGACAAAGATGACTGGTGTGCTTCTCAATAACCTAGTTGAATCATCTTATGTAGTATGGTTGCTGGTGAGACATCAATAAGAGGTTCAATCTTCAAATTACTTAAAGAGAAATCAAGTTCTATTCACAAGCATTGTCAACATTGAAGTGTATTAGTTATTTATTGACTCACATTTGAAGATGGAACTATCCTTCAACTTAATCCAGATCCAAATTGGAAGATTAAGCTACGTTGGTGGTTGCTACCATGGTGCCTCACTCACAATCCACGATTTGTTTACTTCTTGTGTTATTGTGGTAGGAATCAATACTTATATCTTTGCATACACAGTCATCTGAGGACAATGTTCTCTATAAAGGATCTGCTAGAATTGTGTGGTGTGCACCACTTGTCAATCTTTGATTGCTTCTTTTGATCTCCAAGTGGTGTGTTCTTCTAGGATTGACACAAAGACCTTTTCCATGGTGTTTTGAGTTAGAATTGGCTCTAGACATCTGGTGCGGTCAAGCCTCACATGCCTATTAAAAGACAGCAAATACTTGCTGCAGCTTCTACATACAACAGTCCACTAATAACAGCGGTAAGGTAGTACAAATTAACCATGGATTACAATCAGCAAAAATAATTCAAATAACAACTTCCTCAAAATGTCATATTAAAACTCAAGTCGAGTTATATGGCTGTGATGACAGCAACAGGAAATAATCTCCAAAATCTTAACCGTTCTTCAGTGATCATGACTCCAATGGTAAAATATCCACTCCAAAACCTGCAACTGAACTCTTCTTGTTTCTCCTTGATGACAGTCCAACAATACGTCTACTTCTAACGGCTCAGCTCCTTACCCCGATTCCCCTTTTCCTTTGTTATGATCAATATGAATTTATATTTCAATCGCTGGCTGAAAGGAGGTAAGACTAGATGCCCCCTTCACCATCTTCATTAAATCAAATACTATTATTGGCATAAGTAACTGCAGCCTGCAGTCAAGGTGGAGTCACCAAGTAACAGCCCACATCAGAAATAAATATCCGCCAAGAATAAGAATGAGCTTCCACGTCCAGCAGGGACTTTCAAATCCATAAAAAATACTTGTGGGGCCCAGCAGAGATAAATCGCCAGGATTAGGGATTATTCAGTGTTCAGCCTCAATGCAATATATATATTGATGAAATCAGCAGCCCTGAAGGGAACTGAACTTGTTATAGTAGCTGAGCAAAGTGATCAATGATCTCGACTCTTTTCTATGTGTATTGTTGCTCCAAAACATCTCTTTGTTATTTGCAAAGCATCCCATCATTTTCTAGAACAATTATGAAGTCAGCATCTCTGGCATAGATTTGTCTGCCATCTGATACAATCATAAAGATATGATGATCACAGGTTTCAAGACCAAGCTGCCTATGGTCAAACCTCATGTGGGTGAATATAAAAAATGCTGAGATGGATTCAAATGAAAAACTCCAATAACTGCTAGAACATGATGTGCAGTGTACAGTTTGATACCACTGATCTAGGGATGAAGTGTGTCCAGGGGCAACACACTCAAACGGATTCATATCTTATGATTGGAAGTTAATGAAAGAATGTTAGATTGCAAAAAATATTACTTCGAGTTCTCAGACAAATAAGAACACAAGCACAATAAAACACTGTTCTGGAATTAATTGCAAATTTGCACTATGCAAAGTTTTATGTACAAAGATTCAAGAGGTCAGACGTATGTTGCAAGATGTCTGTCTTCAAAAAATAGCTATATACATTAATGTACAAATCTGGAAGACAAATAAGGAATGTTCTGGAAGCTACAAGAAATGCAACCGCATGCCTTTTAATGATGGATAAACTTGATTTTGATGTTTTACAAAAAACTCTGCAATGTAGTAGCACAGAGCAGAGCTGCCACTGTCATAGATTCAACACATTGTGGCATAGAATAAGAGAAGCTAGGACTTTGTGGTATAACCATATGTGCTTGAAAAGGTCCTAAAACCTTGTTGTAATGAGTCAAAGACAACATATGGCGCAAAGCTGTTATGTGCCTAGGGATATGATATTATAATGTATATAGGTTGATGGAGATGCCAACATGTGGCACACATCCCTTAAGTTAGTTATATTGGGTCACGCAGACCAATTGTGTAATTAATTATACTAGGTAATGAGTAGACCTACATGGGTTTAGCGGCTTACCTCTCCATTATGTTATTCTTATCAAATGGTATCAGAGCCAGATCCGCAAGCAATTATTGATAGGCACTCAGTAGTGGCAAAGGACATGCCAAAATGATTTCCTCCAAAAAGAGATCGTGCTCAAGCCATTCAACTAGTACCATGGAATCTTCTGCCATCCATCACCTCTTCTTTGAAGGTACACCAAAATGTTAAGAGCAGTGGAAGAATACATTCAGCACCAACAAAAGGTACTCTCTAGTCTCAAGGAGAACAAGGCAATGGCACAAAATAAAATCAATAAGGAAGCTACAGGCCAAATTTCAGCTTTTTTTTTTTTCCATCAATATTGAGTGAGTTATTACAATTTTAGTGTTTTTCATAAATTCACTCTTTAGGCTGCAATTTGTAGAATTTTTCTTACTTGTTTACATTTCTGAAAATCTCGTCAAAATTCATGGAGGGTCTGTTATTTGGATTTTTTGGATTTGGAGTTGACATCATTATGTAATGATCTGGTCAAAGTTGGGTCATCAATATGTGCTAGAAAGGTGATCTATTGAAAGAATTATTTTCCTAGAAACATCTCAATGGAGGTTCGTATTTTTTATGGTACTGGTAATGCATTAAAATGATGGCTCCAATCCAAAAGGGATTATGGTAAAAAAAAACTATGGCAATTAAATTTTTGTGTGCACTTGAGAGGCATATAGCTAGTAGATGATATTTATTATTATCCATCACATAAAGACGTTTTTTCTTTAGATGAATTGGAACAAGTATTTTTCGATAGTTGGGTGCCAAAAGAAACAATAGTTGATGAGGATATGGATGACAAGGAAAAAGAAGTAGAAAGCAAGGATGATAATAACAAAGAGGAAGAAGCAAGAGGAGATGAAAAGAATATAAAGGATAAAATTGCATGCATTTTAGCTCCAAGGAAGGAAGATTCGATCCTTCAATTTCATGGATGTATTCAAAAGGCAAAGGTTATTTTATGTAAACCCTAACAACAGATATAACTTCATTAGCATGAAATTAGCCAAGCAACTACAGGTACAAGCAAAGCAAATCAAGGACAGTCAAATAGAGGGGAAGGATATTCAAATTTTTGAAGATTTGAAGCTCTCTTTGGATAAATATGTTTTGCATTCAAACTTTTATGCTTTAGATATGGATGGGTTGGATATTGTTCTTGGATATCCTTAGTTAGAATCTTTCGGGACAATAAACATTTATGTGCAAAAGTTCATGAAGCTTTGATATAGGGAAAAAAGAGGTTACACCGCAGGATATTGCACATAATGGAGACCAAATAAAAGTCAAGGTAGAGAAAGTTCAAGAATCTACTAAGGTTTGCATTCAAGTACCAAAAGAGAAACAAGAGGAGCAAGATATAAAAAAGAAAGAGGAAAAGACTATTTCCCTTCATGAGCCAATAAAACAAGCGGCAGAAGAATCAAAGAAGGTTCCAAAGATAGCAAAGGGTGTAATATATAGGCATCCACATCATTGTGAGAGGCAAGAATCATGGAGGCAACCATCATTGAGGCATGACACTACATGGAATCAGCAGGCCAATCACTATGGATCTATATGGAATCAAAGGAGTAATTACAACAATCAGTGGTATCACAGAAGTAATGGCTATTTGGGGCAGAAAAAGAGGACTTACCATGGCAAAAAATGGAATCAGATAGATGGTACGAAATGTGGATCAAGGATGGGATCTAGGTACCATCACGCTAAAATCTCTACGAGAATCACCTATGGATGGTTGGATAATAGGGCATGGCATCATATTTGTAATGACTTGCAACAGTCTTACTATCTAGCTTCTTCTCATGTTTCGGGTACAAAACATGTCAAGGAAGGATGGCATGTTATGTACCTAGGGATATGATATCATATAATGTATTTAGGTTAATGGAGATGTCATGTAACACACATCCGTTAAATTAGTTATATTGGGTCATGTGGACAACTTGTGTAATTAATTATATTATGTAATGAGTAGGCCTATATGGGTTTAGTGGCTTACACCTCCATTATGTTATTAGGAGGTGAATATCATTGTAAGGATATGTGAAGAGTGCGGTATTGTGTTCACTGTTTGGGATCTCTTGGAGATATAGCGTGGAGTGGCTCCTTCCATTAAAAGTATTGTATGGTATGCCCTACCTCAAAGGTTAATTCTATTTCTGCATATATTGAACATTAGGGCATCTTGGCCCACAAACATCTCTCGTGTTGGTGTGATCTCTCTTCTACATTATATTATCGCCATTATTACATGTGTGGATCTTTTAGAAGCACTATCAATGTACCATAAGATGATAAAACTGGCAGATCCCCCTAGATCATAAATAGTAAGTCCCAGTAAGTAAATGTTAGTAGACATGAATCGCAAAGATGAAAGGAAATGCACAATGACACAAAGAACTGTAAGGCATTACACCAGAGAGCAATCCAACTCAAAATTACATGGAAGGCTTCAGATATGCAGAAAACATAACCCAAAAATCACATGTAAATAAACATAATAGTTGCAATGTAAGTTGAGAATAACAAAAAGGACACAAAGCAAACACACCCAAGCTTGAGATATGAACACTTAGTAAGAGAGTATACTACAAATCACACATGATTAAAACAAAATGATACAACTTCAACATATATAGCCTACTGCTTATTAACACTAGAATAGGGTGAACCCCTAACCCCACAAATTCACACATAAGTAATAAAGGGTTACGTGTGTCATGTCAACTACTCCATAACTTTAATCTACATCATAATATCATAGGAATAGGTAAAAAACTAATCATTTCACTTAACATGCCTTGCCCCCAAAGAAAGCTAAAATCCAAATAGAATTATTCTCCCATGCAAGATATGATCAAAGGTAAATTCAATCTCAATCTAGGAATCTAGAATTGTAGAATTTTTATATTTTTTCACCTCCATTTTGGTAAGTGATTGGCATAGGATACTTAAACTCCATCCATACAAGAAAGTCGTGTGATATTCTATTGTTTAACAGAATACCATCTCTAACTCCCCAAACGATTTATACATTTTCTAATAGACCATGTGATCATGAAGCAATATAAATGTAAATGAGGTTTAAAATAGATAAAGTCAACCTCTACAAACAGGGGGCCACATCTTTGAAGCTAACATATGCAT
This sequence comes from Cunninghamia lanceolata, assembly GCA_027924645.1. Taxonomy (NCBI): domain Eukaryota; kingdom Viridiplantae; phylum Streptophyta; class Pinopsida; order Cupressales; family Cupressaceae; genus Cunninghamia; species Cunninghamia lanceolata. Next base: position 1,779,341 of record BSBN01000847.1, on the reverse strand, counting down.
TTTGACCAGAAATTTAGGTTCTACAAAAGGGAATTTTTGATCAACCTGCAGATGTGAAGGCGTGTAGGTAGTTTCCAGTTTATCATTTTCTCAAATTGCAAGGCCAATTGCAAATGCTAGCTACCTTGTCAATATATCTATGTCCTCATCATTTCTAGAACTCAAAACACTTATGACATTTGGAAATTAGACATTTCCACGCAAAGAAAGGAAATGTTTCCCAGACACTTCCAGAAGTACTTAGAAAGTTCCAAGCATCTATTATTACTAAGTGTTTCTGATGTGAGATTCCAAATGTGGCCTGGAAAATAAAAGGATGAGGGAAATGCTAGAACCATTAGACCAGAAAGGATCATAAGAGCACACAAATTCCTTCCAGATTACAAAAAAAAAATACTTTTTATTGTTTTCCTTTCCAACCTTGGGACATACAAATAAACATGTCTTACAATCCTCAATAATCCTACATTTGTCGTATGCGGGTAAAATGAATGTCTTGCTATTTTCTCCTAGCAACAACTTAAGGCAAGACAAAAATTAAACAACAATTAGGAAACAAATATGTCCCAATAAACTCATATCAACTGACAGTTTCAAGCGCACACACTCCAACAGAGCAAAACTTCTTTTCCACAGAGAAAAAAAATATTCTACCCAAGGATGTCATACTTTCAGGCATGGTGCTAAATACGCAAAAAATAATAACACAATGAAGCCAATTGGATATAAGTATAAAACATGAAATTTATCGCGCACACCTCACAACCATCAAGAATTAGGCTGTTGAGCTTTGGGCACCCTCCCTTTTCACTGAAGACTTTGCAAATTGAATTGGTCAATGACTCGCACTCAGTAAGGTCAACTTCATGTAACTGAATGCATTGTAAAGAAATTGCTGTCAAGCTCTGCTGCTTCTGAAGCACCAATTTCTGAAAATTAAAATTCAAGTCAACAATGTTGATTGTTAGCATAATAGGGCAAAAAGGAAAAGCTAAAATTAGAAATTACAAACTGCATATGAAAGTGTAAAGTGCATGAAACTCAGAAGCCATTGTCTCATCTACCTGGAGTGCACTTGACGTGATGTCAATGCGGTTAAGTATAGGACAGTTTGAGACATTGATTGAAGACAGAACGGGAGCACGCAAGTTTAGCTCCACAAATCTGTATTAAAATAACATATGAGTGTCCTGCACTGGAACCTTCAGCGTGCTGTTAGCACTAAACAATATAAGTGTTTCAAAGTAACATTAAAAATTTTAAAACATACTTTCGGCAATTGACGAGACTTATGTTTTGAAGGCGAGGCAAATCTAAAGTTACTGATGTTAGCAACCAACAAAAGTCAAGTTGAAGTGCCTGCAAGAGATTCATAAACTCTGGTCATTACAAATTATATGCTTCATCAGAATGGCTAAATAATACAATGAAAGAAAACTTGAGTCTACCTCAAGCATAAAACAGTGTGATAAGGAAGCCATTGATGAAGCATTGATCCCCTCACAGCTGTGGAGTTTCATATCAGTCAGCATTGGCATTCGAACAGCCTTCAAAAGCATACACAAACTTCTTTCATTAATTAGGAAATAGGCATATTGATATCTACAGATGACTAAAAGGCATCGATTGCACTGGAAAGGTATGCCGTTAATATTTACTTTAAAAAAGTACATAAAGCAGCAGTCAATTACACCAGAAGAGCACATAATTAAAGAACATTCAAAACGTATGTAAAGCATCCTGACAATAAATAACACAAACATAAATCTCAAATTCATGATGTCTAACTGATGCCATGTTTAAAGTTTAATTTGAAAACACCGGTGCAAAAAACATAGCAGATCGTTTTCTTTAACAGTTCAATATAAAAAAGATCTGAAGGGCATAGTTTACCACTCAAAAACCTTGTATATATTTTAGAGAAGCACAGAAAAGAAGTGAGTTAATAACCTCGAGAGAAATATTTGGGCAGTAAGATGCATCAAGAATATGAAGATTTGAACAAGCAGCTGCAATTTCCCTAAGTGTTTCATCACTGACATACGAACAGTTTGACATGTCTAAAGATGTTAACAGTGGGCAGGAAGTTGCCGCAATACGAACACCTGCATCTGAAAGCTTGTGGCAAGAAGCCACGTCAAGCACACGGAGTTGAGGACAAGTCAACGTCGCAGATGCCATGCCTGAGCGCTTAAGGGACAAGGTTTCCAACTGTGGACACCTGCAGGTTATTTCAAGGACTCAACTGCTATTTCAAATCCAAATGCTTCTAATTTAACATTAAAAGGAGATAAACAAAATGTACACCGCACCTTATGGAAATCCGAAATACACGACACCTGATCATCTGAAGATGTCTCAATGATTCATGTTGAACTTGAATCTCTTGAGAATTACTTCCTAATGCTGCTTCAGAAATGCTCAATCGCTGTAATACAGGGCAATCTACTAATCCATTGAAAAAACACTCATTTAAAGGGCCTCGACCTAAGACTAGCACTTCAAGATTCCTGGATGCCAGATATTTCAACATCATAAGAAACATACAAATGTGTAAGAGAAAAAACATGTACATAAAAAAATAGCAGACATGAAAATTCTATAATAGCAAAGCAAGAATTCACAGACAAACTCAACAAGTTGGCAATGCTTACCTAAGAGAGTACATTGCTTCACATAAAAGTTCATCCACAATGGGAGTACCCCGAACATTTAGCTCCACAGCTTTTGAGTACCTCTGACACATTTGAGCAACTGTCCAAAAGAAGAGTTGCAAATCATCAAGCTAGATCCATGTGTTTCAATACAACTAAGGTAGACAGATTTATACCTTGTTCTATGGAAATTTTGCAGTTCTCAAAATTCAAAGATTTCCAAAAGTCTTCATGGGTGCTAGCAGCCTGCCACTGCTTACAAACCATAGCTGCTTTACATAAATTTGAATGGTCGAGGAAAGAAAATACCTGCAAAGAATTAACTCCAAAAAAAATTTAAAATGAGACGTTGAGATATTTCAAAAAACCTTACAGTGACAAGACCTTCAAATAATTTTGACAATAAGATCTTCAAATAAACTCCCACATCTCAAAATGGAGGCTTTGAGAAATACCATATGTAGCAAATCATCTGTAAGGTCCATTCTAACTTCAAAATCTTCCCTCTGGTCCAGGCATCTTTCATGTTCATTATCATCGTCACCACCACTAACAGAGTCCATAGGTTCTCCATGCACATCATTGCTAGTCAGAGAAATTGATGAACTCAATTGACTGCCTCCTCCAGTCGAAAAAATCCAAGATAAATCCAACTGGACAGATGAAGAACTAGGACCAGCAGCGTCTGAAGGATCAGTTGCAGCAAAATAATCTGATCTGTTATATATTATATAGCATTCTACTATCAGTACAATTGGAAACATCCAAAAAAAATCAACCACTTGTGAACATACCACAGATGAATCCAAACTAGCACCTCCTTAGAACACATATATGATATAATATCTACAATGAACCAAATACTAAATCAAAAGATCACTCCAACTCATCCCAGCATCGTGTAGATGTTTTCCCGTGGATGTGTCCATCTCTCATAAAGGCCAAAAATCTTATGACATTGTTATTGAAGAAGAATTACAGACATTTCACACATGCATAAATACTTTCTTAAGATTGATAAAACATACTTCCCCAGAAGTTCATATCCTCACTCCAGGTACCCATCTCCCGAATCTGAAATAATTCCCTACCTCAAAGACACGAGGATGCCACCAAACATCAAGAAACTTTGGCTGATGTCTCCATTGCCTCTTGGAAAAACCCGAGAAAATTGATCAAGGTTGTCCACGTGAGCATACCAAACCAAAAAAAGGGCCACTACGGAGAAGCACCTGCACCAGGTACACAGGTGTGGAGATGTAACACACCCCAATTGCACCAAGTTCACATTGAGACACCCAATAAGTTGACCTTTTTGGCTCCGAAACAGGGAAAAGGACAAGAGAAAATCAAAAATATGTTTTCTGCTCCCACATTCAATGCTACTGCTATGACTGATCCTCAACTCTCAGCTTCTGTGATGAAAACTCCACAGCTAGAATTTCAGATTAACAAGTTCTGATTGCTTTCAGGTCAACAGCTCCAAGTTAATGTCTGAAGCTCTGCAGCTGAGCGTCTAAGACTTGCTCAAACTAAGGGGTATGGGAGACGAAGATTTGCAGGTCTCAAGTTTTTGTTGTGTTTTATTTGCCATTAAGCAGGTAGATGTCATGGGATAAAATACCAGAAATAATATTTGGATTTGAACTCAAAAATGTTATGTTGTATGCAGGCATAGGGACCTACCGTACCTATCTGCTGCTTTCAATGCAGCTGCAGTAGCCTGACATCCTTTTATCCTAGCTACCCTGTTTGTGGCACCTGCTGCAAATAGGTTTTATTTTTATATTTAAACTAAAGATAAAAGAAGGCCATTGAGACAAACTAGGCGCAAGGGCCTCATGTTTTTAATTTTCATTTAAAAGTAAAAGATTGAACATAAGTTAAACTTCGGTTATGAAATCCACTTTTAACTTGCGTTCAAGAGATTTTCGTTCAATTCTAGGATTTCATTGTTAGAAACTCGAATTTTTAACTTAACCCAAACGGCCATTATTTATTCTTAATTTAAAAACATTTGATTTTCAGTTTTTTAAATTTATAAATTTCATGTCTTCTAACCCAAAGTTATATTAAGAAATATTAATATTAAAAGTTTACCTGCAAACCATAAATTTCATTTTTAAAATTGTGTCTATCAACTTTTTCAATTTTATAGGATACACTAATCAACTTTTAGGTTTTTCAACAATGCTAACTTTTTATAAGTGTTGTAATTTTTATTTTATAATTTGTAAAAATATATCAGGTATATAGATGTCCTATTGCACTCAAAAGAGATTCTAAGCACCCCTTCTGAGGGTACATGACAATTTGAGAGGCCAGAAAAAGAGGGGCACTAAGAATATAAAGTGCAATATATGCAATTAAACATTTTAGGGCAGCTTACTGTCATGCAAAGACATATTTGTTGGGTGGTAAAGCTTAAGTTGTGACCATATGCAAAAAAAGAACACCTGAGAACCTCCTTCCCATGAGAGATATCAGTCACCGAACCAAGCGCTCCCAAATTCCAATGAGGAGCCTTATACAAGTCATCATGACAATGTTTCACAATCTTCTGCTCTACATTGTAGTCTTTGGTTAGTTTTGTTGAATGTGAAGGTGCACAAGTCAACTTACCCACAATTCCACAAGTCAAAAAGAGAAGGGTTCCCTCCATTGCATCCTTATTTGACAATGACAACAAGGACAATTTTGATTTATCCATTGCTAGATTCTTTTTATCCATGCAGCATCCCTTTTAACATGCTAAATTATTTCCTATATTATTAAATTCCCCTCTTTATTGTACCAGGACCCAGTTCAAACCAATTACCGATCCCAAGCTGGTTTGCGAACTGAAACAGCCTAATTTCTTTTTATGTGGGTGCCCTGCCCAGACCATCTATGCCCTGACTGTACATGGAGTAGCTCATACAGTTTTTAATAGAAGTCAAGAAAGGCATTGAAAACAAAAGGTTAAACCTAATAACTAAATTATAAAACTAACTATCCTAAACCTTAATATGTCACTACAAAGACAAAAATGGAAAAAAATAAAAACTTACTTTCAATATTCACTCAACCAACTTCCATGCATGCTCATTGCTTGCAGTTTCAAACACTCATTGGCATTCGACTAAGTTACCGGTTCTGGTACGGGTTCCGGTTCGGGTTCGCCGGTTCAGTTCGCCGGTTCGGTCAATTTTTTTTTTGGTGTGGGTTCATTTTGGGTTCGTCCATACAAAAACATATAAAAATTAAAAATATATACATATTTCCAATAGTAATTAAATATATATATTTAATATCCATTTATATATTAAACCCATAATTTATAAATATCTAATATCCATTTATATATATTATAATTTATAAATATATTATGTAGATATTTAAATATTATATATAAAAAATATTATATACATATAAACAATATATTTATAAATTATAATATATATATATAAAAATATACATATAACAAATATTGTTATATAAAAAATATAAATATAATTATATAACAATATAGACTATTATATATATTTAAATATTGTTATATAAAAAATATAAAAATATAAAAATACATAAATATAAATATAAATCGTTTATATGTAGAAATAAAAATATATTAATATTAATAATAAATATCTAAATAATAATATCTAAATACTAATTAGCCGATAGGCTTTTATATGTGAGTATTATAGGGCTCGAAATTGTCTCACGCCGTGAAAGTTCACGCCGGAAATTTTTTTAAACTCGTCGGGTGTTCTTATCGGCGTATTCCTTGAATAGTCTCACGCCGAAAAAAATTTGCGCAAAAAATTTTCTGAACTCATCGGTTCTTCCTATCCACAAATTCCTTGAATTTTAAACTCGTCGGGTGTTCTTATCGGCTATTCCTTGAATAGTCTCACGCCGAAAAAAATTCGCGCAAAAATTGTTCTGAACTCCTCGGTTCTTCCTATCCGCAAATTCCTTGAACCATTTCTCCTATCCGCATATTCGCTTGTATTCTGCCTCTAAACTAATGCAGATTCGTGGGGAAATTTTTAAATTTTTGCTAAAAAACGTGGTGGGTTCGCCCGGGTTCCTCTGTGACAAACCCACAGGGGTTTTGGCGAACCCTGAAGGAATCCCCGCCCGAACCCAACCCGGATCCGGATCCGGTACGAATCGTACCGGGACCCTGCAGAAACCCTAGGCGAACCGGTAACATAGGCATTTGAGCATCAAGAAAGGCATTAAAAACAAAAACTTAAACTTAATAAATAAATTATAGAACTATCCTACACCTTAATATGTCACTAAAAAGACAAAAAAGGAAAGAAATAAAAACTTACTTTCAATCTTCACTCAACCAACTTCCATGCATACTCATTATTCACAGTTTCAAAAACTCATTGCCTTTTGAGCATCATCATATTGATATTCCTACACTATTAGAAGTGTCAATCTGCTTTCAGGGTGAGGGAGATTAAGGAGCTTGCTTTAGGAGAATCCTTAAATTGAAAGCATTTTTTTTTAGTTTTGAAGTTATAATTTACTTCAACCTCCACAAGCCTACGGCTACCATTTGTTTATAACCTAATGTTTTTATAAACAAGCAATGGTATCTTAGGGTCAAGAACAAACTGACATACCGCCATACCTGATCCCTGTTTCCATACACAAATCCATATCAGGTTTGTCAACTTAGCTTCTTTCCATGAGATGGTGTATGCTATCAATGAAGGTCCAAAGCAGTGCAAGCTTTTTTTGTGAAACACTCTCTTTTCCTGTTTTCCATGTGATGGTATGTGCCCTCAACGAGATTCCTAAACTATCTAAACTTCAAACTTATGAAAAAAACCCACACCACCCTTTTGAACAAAATAAGTTGGATATTGAAAAGACTCTTGCAAGAATTAAAAATGAGTATGGAAAGACAGGATGCACAATCATCATGGATGGATGGATGGGCAAATACTAGGAATTGATCTTTGTTGAACATCATAGTCTCTTGTCCTACAGACCCATACTGCTTAGAAGCTATTGATGGCACACTTCAAGAGAGTGAGCACGCTTCAAGAGAATAATTTTGTCTACCTAGCAAAGGTGTTGTCTACCGTGATAGAAAAGATTATCAAATCCAATATTGTTCAAGCTGTTACAAAGGCAGCTCATGCATGTAAACTGAGTTACTGGATTCGCCAGGTTTGTGGCCGGAACCAGGTCCGGTTTGCGTACCAAATCACAACAAGTTCGTCATGAGCAAACCTGGGGAGGATCTAGATGGCAATTGACGAACCTATAGCAAAAAATGTTTTTTTTAATATTTTTTTCATTTTTTATTATTTTTTCACTGACTGCAGGTATGTGCCAGTGGTTTGCAATGCTTGGGCATTTACAGAGGACGCAACATGAACTGAAACGAGGGCAGTATGGTATGTGGAACACCCAATCGATCCTGTGAAACACCTCCTAACTTGTCATTTAAGCACAACCCTTTTGACTAATACTATAATTTATTAATAATATACATATATAATAAAATATTATATTATAAATATTATACTATTAATAATATAATATATTACAATATTTATAATATGTATATTATTATACATTATAATATGATATATTATTATATTATATTTATACATATTACAAATATATTTAATATTATATTTATACATATTATAAATATATATCATATTATAATATATAAATAACATTATAAATATAAATATTAATAATAGAACATATATATATTAATATATCATATTATAATATCTAGTCGATTGGGTAGTTCCGATGGGCCCGAGCAAACGTAATGAATAGTTGAAATGAATAGCTAGGTCACTATCGTTGAATAGTCGTAATGAATAGTTATTATAATATGATATATTATTATATTAATATATTAGATTATTAATATTTATATTTATAATGTTATATTTATATATTATAATATTTATAATATGTATAAATATAATATAATAATATATCATATTATAATATATTAATAATTTACATATTATAAATATTATAATATATTATATTATAAATATTATAATATTATATTATATATGTATATTATTAATAAATTATAGTATTAGTCAAAAGGGTTGTGCTTAAATGGCAAGTTCATAAGGTTCTCGAGATGGAGATCCATGTTCGAATCCCCAAAATGACATCTATAATTGGAATTCCAAGTGGTGGCTCTTGGTCTTCCATTGTGGCTCCCATGTTGATTAGAGTAGATTAAGTGGCTTCTATGTTGAATTTGTTGAAGGTGAGAAGGCCCCCCCTGTGACCTCCATTGGTGTGGAGCCAACCTAAATAATCCCTATATATATACGAGTTGACCAATTGCCTATAGTTTCTTTAAGCTCGAGTTCCGTTGTATTCTTGCAAAAATCAACTTTCCAGGTATCCCCAAGCACGGATAGCCAAGAGATTACGTCAGCAATAATAAAATAGTGTGTGGTTCCAAACCGATGAATCAATGTCAGGGAGATTATATATAATATAATCTCCCTGACATTGATTCATCGATTCAGAACTGCCCACTATTTTATTATAATATATATATATTGTACGAATGAACCCAGAAATGAACCCAACCCCAAAAAAAAATTGCTGAATCCACAAACCGAATCCGTGAACCCAAACCAGGATCCGAACCAGAACCGGCAACTTAGCATGTAAAGTTACAAGAGGGAGAATGCAGCAAAATTATATTAATATTTATTGAATATCGTGTTGCTTTCATGCTAGGAACAATGCCTTTAAGGACATAATTTTATTGGACTGCTCCTCACATTGCAAAAGAGAGACAAATTCAAACATTAATAACTTAATATGCAGCCACCAACAATCACAAGCTATGCATTGAATGTATGCAAAGGTTGAGCTTCTAAAACTCTGTGATATACACTGTGCTGGTTTTTAAATTCTTCTTCAAAGATTGTTTAAAATGCATGGAGTACAAAAACAATGGTTATGGGTGAGATGTGATTTAACTAGAGGCTACCTTATTACAACGATGCCAAGAAAGTCAAGGCATTAATCCTATATAATGCATTCTGATTTGAGGTGAGATACACAACCAATGTATTGCAGCCCATACTAGATGTCATCCATTATGTCAACATAGATTCTTCTTCCTTGGGGGAAATTTATAGGACAACTGATTCAATGTGTGAGGAAATCAAAGCAAAGAAAATGTAATACACCTTTTTACATGACTGTTTATGCCTTACAAATTTAAAATTTAAATGATGACATTGAAAAAATAATAGAGACATACATTCAGAGATGAAGAGGTGGCACGTGATTTCAAGCAGTGTGAGAAGAAAGTTTTTAGACATGGTGAGGAAATGCAACAAATCAAAGAACAATTTGCCCACTTGATTTGTGAACATGGTGAGTTTGCATCCATTGATGCAAACTCTTAATCGAGCATGAAGAGAAGCCACCAGTTGGTAGACGCTTAAAGCCATTCATTCAAAAGAGCTACAAAAATTTGCCATATGTTTCCTTTCTCAGGTGGCAAGTTCCTCTGATTGTGAGTGGAATTGGAGTACGTATGGTTTCAATCACAGTATGAAGATAAACCGATTGGAACCAAAATGGGCAGAAAACGTGGTCTTCATCAACAGCAGTATTGAATTGAAATTTGATATCAAGGCAGATTAATAGCTATAAAGCCCTTCTAGGCATGGGGATGTAAATCCAGAGGAGCCTCATATAGGGGACAAGAATGTTTAAGTGTTGCTGATGATCCCAAACCACCTGCAGCATTTAACCCTGATATCGAGCATTTTCTTCAGCAAGCAATGCACAATGATGATTATGTGGATTAGGATCTCTCTGCATTAGATGCTGAAGATCGTCCTCCAGCTTGTCCTCCTCTATCTTTTTTATATCCATGATTTCTTTAGTACTTATGTGCTGATTTTGTTATCTGACTTGCCATATATATCATATCATATATGTTATTAAGTGACTTTATTGATTTTGTCCTTATGACACACTAAGTATTATATATCATAGCAGATGTCATATTTTGATTGGATCTTGGTATTTTCCAAATTACCATATCGACTAATTTAGTATTTCCAAAGAAAGCATTTTGGTTTCCTGTAATTTATTCTATTACGTTTATGTTGATCTTATCTTCAAAATATCCAATTGTATTGTAGTTTCAAGGACCTGCAACTTGCTACCCTCACACCCTTGCACTTGCAGACCCCTGCTCACTCTCTCACCTGCATCCCTGAATTTTGTGGTTCCACACCAGGTGCTCAGAACCCGCACCCTGTGTACCCCCACACGCACCCATGTACACCGTAATAAGTGGTTGATGAGAGTTAAAATAATTTAAATAGGTATAAAAGAAAATCATTTGTGCTTTTAGTACTCTTGCAACTAAAAGTTGGTAAAACGAGTGTCATGTTTCCAGTATTTGTTCCATGTATTCCATCTGTGAAGGGAAGCTGGGGGCAATGGATACATAATGTGACAGCAGGCACTGTGGTGAATTTATCTCATGTTTGATGTGAATGTGTGAAATGAAGACAATCAAGGCTCCCCTATGCAGCCAACTGGAGAGTGAAGCCCACTCTCAGACATGCCTAGCCAACCTTGTGGCATCATCTTGGTAATGCTGACTGTCAATTAAGTGTTTCCACTGTCCATGGAGGCATACCTCTGATCATGTGAATGATGGTTATGATTGTTGCTACACAGAATGTAAATAGTGCTATTGTTCTCTCCTCACCGACTAATTAACTACTTTCCTATTCACCGTAACAAAGCATATGAAAAAATGACTAATAAAGAATAATATTCGCTATGTAATTCAATTCTCTTAATTTGTTACATTAACATCACATGTGGTTGTTTTCCTATTTGGTTAAAAAATTTCACACAACAATAGTATCAATAGCAAATGGAAATTAGGCATGCGGAGCGTAAAAAGCAATCTAAATAGCCAACAGTAATTCAGCTATTAGATATATTTATAGTGAGAAATGCAGCAATTTGCTAATATGTTATGAGAAACTGATTAAGTAGAACCCTCAGCAATATGAGAGAGAGAGGGGGAGAGAGAGAGAGAGAGAGACTTACAAAGAGTTTCCCAACACCTTGGCTCGCTTGTGTTGCATGATATCAGGATCATTGATATGAGGCATTGCAAACATAGAAGAAAGGGGCATATGTTCAGAGAGAGAATGCAGACCAGAGATAGAACTTTCTCTTTCAACCTCCTTGAAATGCTCCGAGTGACTACCTTCCTTTAGTTGGATAGAATCCGGTAAGAACAGCATTTCATCGTCGTCGGAACCTCCTTCCCATTCTGAAATTGGGAAAAACTGAAATTCAGGAGGTCTGGCAGTAGATATCCCCTGAAGTAATCCATCTGAAGGTCTGGCAGGATCAAATTGTTGACAAGTGCTACCAAAATCCAAATGCCGCAAGCTAACAACTGCAGAAGATGAACAAGCTCCATTCACTTCTTCCCCAAGGATTCCTCTATCAAAACTGCCTTCAGCTCTGGCCTCATGAGAACTACCAACATCCAATTGACGAGATCTAACAAAACCAGAAGACAAAGAAGCGCCATTGCAGCATCCATGCTGCTCCACTTCTTCCCTAAGAATTCTTCTTTCAAATCTGCCTTCAGCTCTGGCCTCATGGGAATTGCCAACTTCCAATTGCAATGATCTAACAATCCCAGAAGACGAAGAAGCTCCATTCAAGCATTGTTCCTGCTCTGCCTCATCCCTGAGAAACCTTCCATTATAAGTGCTTCGGGCTCTTGTCTGGCTATACAACCCAAACTTGACTGAATTCAAATTAGCTGAATTTGAATAGGCTGAATTCAAATTAACTGAATTTGAATTAGTTGAATTAGCTGAACGCAAATTAGGTGAATTTGAATTGGCTAAACTCAAATCAGCTGAATTCACAGACAAGCCAATTGACGGCCCGGCACAATCCCACAGTCCCTCCAAAGTCTGCCTCGCAGAGCAAGACAACTGCTCATCAAAATCACAAAAATCACCCTCAATCAAGGCATCAAGACCCCGCGAGGGCAACTCAGCACCATTCTCTCTCACCCTAGACTCATCTGAAGACCCGGGGCCAATTCTAGCACTCTCTACCCTCCTGCTGCCGCTCGCAGCCTCTTCTCCACCGGCACACTTGTTCAAACCCCGCATTGTCCCACAGGACCTCCCATCTGCCATTGCAATAATTGTAAACCCTCGAAACTAAACTCAACCACAACCCCACTGCACAGTAGACTGCAGTACTTACAAACCGTCAAAAACCTAACCCAATAAAAAATCCACCGCACAAAAACATTTCAATATTTACAAACCCTCAAAGCCCCAACTCATCCATATCTCCACTGCACAGCACAGACTCCGCGGAAATGTTTTATCGGCATTGCTACAACAAATAAAGAAAGTAACTCGAAGGCTTCCTAAGTTTTCCCATTTTTCCCCTCAACATATTTCGTGAGCACCAAAAGGCATTTGTACAGTAATACTTTGACTGGGTCTGAGCACTATTCGAGATTTTTTTTCAGTTTTTCCTTCGCTCGAATTCATCTCAACTAAGATTTTGAAAATACTAATAATAGTAAATGCAAACTGTAATTTTTTTACAGAAACCCTTCATTAGGCAAATGGCAAATGTAACAAAAAAAACGCTAGCTTGCGTAAAAGAATGGAAACCCGCCTGTTAGAAACCGCTCTATTTGTGCAAATGCTGAAAATTTCTGCGATCTGACCGCCAGACTGTAACGTCTTCCTGCTAAACCAAATTCCCTGCGAAGAAAAAATAAAAATAACACGACGACGGTAAAAGAAGACAATAAAACAGAGAGGGAAATTGAACGGAAACGAAATGGCCCTTTTTTTCTCGTCACGTGTAGTATAAGATGTAAATGTTGGTTATTAGACCGACCGGATAGGAAATATTATTAAAATATATAATATAAATTAGAACTTTTTGTTAAGTGTTTTGACTTGTCTAAGGTTTGTTTTTTCAAAACAGCAAGAATGATTGGGGAAAGAAGGCTATTTTTTTAAAGGGTGGGGGATTTGAAATATTTGGGAGGGGATGCTATTCATTGAAGGTTTTAGTGGAGGATGTCACATATTCCATGAATTTTTGAGTAGTTGAAATAATTGGTGTAATTAGTAGTTTTATAGATCGTTTGGTCTTTATGTAATCAATAGTTTTATGGATGGTTTGTTCTTATGGACATAATTAAAATTATTTCATTCATTGTATTAATTTATTGAGATTTTTAGTTGGTAGTATTGGTTTAATGTAATTAATTTTCGTGAATATAGCAATCAAATGAAATCCATTATTTATTTATTTTGTTAAAATTTTAATATTTGTTATTAGTCAATAGGATATATTATTGTTAACCTTCTCCGCCTCAAATTTTTAAGGTCACCCAAAATCAATAATGTAAAAAATTAAATCTTTCAACAAATTAAATTTTCCCAAGCAGAGCTTAAATTTGATGGTCAATCTTGCATGTCAAGCAATTTTTTTGTGAGGTCATCTATTTGAAATTGTCTTTCAAATTTTCAAGACTACGTAGTAAAATATATATAGACTAAATATATATATAAGAAAAATTACATATAAATTTTGACAGTTTACTTGAAATCTTACCTTTCAAATGATACACTGTTCATAAAATTTTAATTGTATTTTAGGTGATCAAATTTAGGCCTTGTTCCCAATCACATCATAGAAATCAATAATGTGAAAAGTCAAATCTTCAAATCAATAATGTGAAAAATCAAATCTTCCAACAAATCAAATTTTGAAAAAAGAAATCTTCACATGTGAAAATATCACATCATAATTAATTAATGCATTTGAATTACTAATATCATTATTTTCCTATTGACCAAAAGTTGCACCTCTTAAAGATGCAAATGATAGTATATTTGTAAAATTAGTTGTAATATTTTTTAAATATCTTATTAGAATCACTTAACTAATTATAACTAGTTATATTTATGAATCAATTACATATTATAATTTTTGTTACTTACACTAAATATTTATTTTTGTAATGTAAACATGTAAATTATTTAATTAATTTTTTTCAAAAAATTATTTATTAATACTCTTATTGGCTAAGACAAATATAATTAATTTATAATTAATAATTTTGATAAATAATCTTTTTTTATGAATATAATAAATTTATAATAAATCATACTATTAAGATGTTTTCTTTTTTAAATCGTAAAATATTGAGTGCTTAGCCCCAATTCCTAAACAAGGGATGCATTCCTACCGTTGGATGTGTTATTTGTTAGTTGATGTTGAAACTTATATTGGTAGCAATCTAAGTTTGCTATAGTGTTAAGAAAATAAGAATTTATTGAACTAATGTAGTTGAATTTGACATGGAATTGAATTGTGAAATTAAAACGAGTAACATCACTATTTCTAAAAAAAAAATTAGTTACAGTTGGAAGTAAATAATGAGGGACAAACTTGAAATGGCAAATACTGAGTACAAATATTTTTTATCAAGTTGTTGAAGATAGGTGATAGTTTGTTATATAGAATCCCTTTGAAACATTTATGACAAATGATATATAAGTTTCTTTATGGAAAAACTTGTTAAACAACATAGAGCTTCATTGTAATCTGATTTTTGGCTCCATTTGCATCCTGCAAGATATGTATAAAGATGGTTGCCAATAGATTATTATAGTAAAAAAACTATTGTAGTGAAGAGTGATATATAAATAATAGATTGTCTAAATATTTTAGTTGTGACGAACAAACTAATTTCTTTGAAATAGTTTTTTAAATAAGACATTAGCAAGGGAAGTATAATTATACCTTTTGATATGCATTAGACCTCCTTACAATTGGCATTGATAATAATATTGTTCTGATTAAGTGTGAAGTCTCCTTTTGCCGAAAAGTCTCTTAGCATGAAGACAATTTCTGATTTGTCAGCAATATAATGTTCATAGGTGATCTTCTAGAGTTCAGGGAGCAATATATGAATGATGGACTTGCCACAAGAACAGTTAATAGTCTTTTTATTATCAATAGTCAAAATTGTTTTAAGATACAAGGAGTGTATGTATGCAATTTGTCTGTTGCATATAATGCAATGGGTAGTGTGCTCTTCTAGTGTTCCATATGCATCAAATTTGTAATTACAGTTTGGACAGAATGCATGGAATGGACTTGAGAAGGCATTGGCTATTCTTAATATTCCATGGACCTACAAGACATGTTGAAGTATTATTTTCTTTTGGCTCATATTTACAAAATTGTAAGTAAAGAAATCCAAGAGTTTGAAATTACTTACCTCAAATGTTGATCGTAGTACTGTGTTTAATCTATCCAAGGTCCTTTTATTATTTAGTTTACTAATATATGTTGACTGGCCTGTATGAAGTGTGTTGTCCCTTGAATCTATCCGTTTAACAATATTCTTGAAAAGCATAGGTGGGAATTCACTCCTTCGGGCTTTGTCTTGCATTGCTACGAAGTGGTGCTCCAAACTCGAATGCATTATCAGCTATTTTTTATCAAGAGAGTTAGCATTTTTTTTCATATATATAAGGAATATAAGAGAAAATGAAAGAGGAACAATACAATGAATGGATGATTGGAGAGAATAATTGACATGTGCTTTGTCAAGTTCAGTATCTCCATCTTTAAGATCAACAATATATTGGTTTGCTTTCTTTATTGTGGCCACTACCAAGGCACCAATAGTTCCTGTAGAATATTCATCTATGCTTCTAAGTAATTGTTTCATTGTAGTGCTTGGTATGAAGTTGTATTCTTGACAAATTCGTGGTATGACTTCCACTATGCTAGAGTTGTTTAAGATAAGGATGCAATCACAGTCACCACGATCATAATTTGTCTTTACAGCAATCTTCAAGCCTGAAATGTGGATACCTGAACTTGGGACTATCTTCTATTCGTGTTGCTTGACAAGGTCACCGGTTATATTTACAGTCACTGTCATCTCAGCTTTGGCATCTATTAGTTCAGCCTGAAGCACTTAACGTGTTCTATTGTTTTTATCTAATGTTGTCTTATAGACAACAATGGCATCTCCTTCAAATGTTTGTCCAGCCCTCCAGGCATTGATATCTTCAATAGACATTGAGTTTGGATTTTTGGTCTTTGATCTGTGGGGATTGAAAGAGAGTTATTTGAATACTAAGAAATTGAATCAGTATGATATATTTGCAAATTCAAGGTGTTATTTACCTTTTTGTTGATTGTTGTTTCGCATGCAATTGTTTCTCGTCTTTTGCTGCTTTCCATTTTTTAGCTGTAACAAAATTGTCAAATGTTAAGATACATGGTGTGGAATGTTAATTTAGTAATTGTGTTTTTTAATAACAAGGAGTTATAATTTTGTCATAAATAAATAATGGAATTTTGTAATAAATAGTGATCAATTCATACCTCCAGATATGTTGAATAACATGGTAAAGTTGATTTATTGACATGAATTGCTCAAGAGGCTTTTGATTTATTTTGCATCATTGATTTCAATCATTGTAAAAATTGCATGATGATTAGTCCAGTATGCTTCTGATTTGTAAATACAATATGTTTGTCTATGTACATTACACCAAACATGATCAATGAGTAGTCTAGATAGGGATTGTACATTATGTAATAGAAAGTTCATTGTGTGATTTTGCATATGGCTAGAGAATTCTTTTGTTTTTTTTGTTATCTATAGACATGTCAATGTTGAAATCGCCTACAATGTATAGAGTAGAATTTATATTTATGCAAGAAAAAAATTGGTTGGTGATTTCTATGATTTCTAATAACGGGGTAGCAGGTCTTACATATAGATAAGATATGTTGATTTCATTATCGTCGAAAGTTGTTGTTATTGTTATAGCTTCAGCATTATTTGTTTTGTGTTGTATAGTTTTTAATATCTTATATTTTTTTGGGTGAAAGTCATAACACCATGTATATGATATGTTGAGAAATAATTAAAATTTTCAAATGGATTGATAAAATCAGAGGATCAAGTATGTGTTTCTTCTAAACAAAAAATATCAGATGTCATTATATCGTGATCATTGAGTATGTCTTCTATATGAAGAGGTAGGTTACGTGTATTCAATGTGGACAGTAATATTTGTGCAGTATGAATTTCTTCTAAATGTTCATTTTGAAATTTCCACATTGATGTGGATTGTAGACGTGACATTTCAACAACTACTTTTTTCTTTATTTTGAAATGGTTTTGTGTAATAGGTTTCAATAAAAATAATTTGTCAATTGTTCTAGTGTGTGAAAGCGTTGTATATGCTAATCCATGCTTGTTTATGCCCGAAGGGTCAAATGCAAGACCTTCTATTGTAAGTCCTTGGGATGTATGAATAGTGCGAGCACATGCTAACTGGATTGGGAATTGTTTTGTAATAGTTATCTTCTTTTGGTTTGAATGCTTTTGAATAGGCTTGGCAATTTGAAGTATAGGTGTCCAATCTTTATCAATGTAATTGGTAAAGCATTGTGCTAGCCTTTTTGACTGTCGATGTCCAATTTGTGGATCATTAAATTTAATCCAAACAATGTCAAAGTCAGCAAATTTGGTGTATGCTTTAAACGTTCCATCGGATCCGTTGACTAGACCATCTTGTTGTCATAATTACCAGCATATATTTCAACTAACATACTTGGCTTCAACAGTATTTCAGTTGGTAAATTGGTTGAATGATTAGAGAATGTTATTGCATGATAATTGTCTTCATATTCATCAATTGAATTCAATATGATCAGATCTCCGTGTGTAATCGAAAGCATTTTTCTATTATGTGTATCGACATCTTTTCTTCTATAAAATAGAAAAGGGAACATTGGGTCCATTGGTGGTGGACAGAGGCAGTTTTGATTGAGATATTCTACGTCGTCATTTGTTTGTGATCCAATGCGTATTCTATTCAGTATGTTGATGAAATTTTGATTTCTTTGTCGCATTGTTGTTTGCAAGGAGTAGTACTTTATTTTCTATTTCCAAAAATTATACGACATTAGTTCATTTGTTGTTAGTAACTTTTCGAATACTAAAGAATCTTGTACAGGTTGTGCTTGGTAAAGATCGCCACAAAAAATGGTATCAAGATTTCCAAAGTAGCTAGTAGGCACTTGCATTATATCGCGTAATCGTTTGTCAATAGATCACATAAATCTTGCACCTACTAGTGAAATTTCATCTATCAAAAGGACTTGTAATTGTTGATAATGCTTTGACATTGTATCCAATGTTTCAGAATTCAAAGGAATGAATTTTGACTTGTTGAAAGGCATATGCAATGCTAAGTGTATTGTCATGCCACCAATGTTGTATGCTGCTTTTCCTGTATAAGCAAGAATCAGGCCTTTTGGTTTGTCTAGATCATTATCAATAGAATTGTTGTATATGTGAATAAGACTTTGGTATATTGCTTTTGCGGTAAAAGTTTTTCCAGTTTCAGCTCCTCCTGTTAGGAACAAATGTAATGGAGTTTTGTTATTTTCCAATTTTTTTTAATACAATGTCTTTTACAATTGCTTGTTGTTCTTTGTTTAACATTCGTCTCATTTTGTAATATTCAGGATTGTCAATCATTTGACGATGTTTTGAAATTTCAAATGTAGCAAAATTTGTTTTGTTTGTTTTGTTGACTTTTACTACATCAACATCTAATTCTATGTTATATTGTTCTTCTTGTGATGAATGTTTTTTAGGCGAGGGTTGGTTGTGAATTTGTCCATCAATAGTTTTTAGTTCGGTAATAGCTGTGTCAATGTCACCCCATGTGTGATTGACATTGTAATTGTATTTGATGAAATTAGCTCTAATTGTACGCTCATGATATGAATATGCATTATGCCATATTTCAAAACAATCTTTTTAGTGTGTTTTCATTTATTGAAAACAACACAAAGTAGTAATT
The DNA here is from genome assembly GCA_027924645.1 of Cunninghamia lanceolata. Lineage (NCBI taxonomy): Eukaryota > Viridiplantae > Streptophyta > Pinopsida > Cupressales > Cupressaceae > Cunninghamia > Cunninghamia lanceolata. Next base: position 1,759,720 of record BSBN01000847.1, on the reverse strand, counting down.
GCTCTCTGTAATGATTCTCTTTGTCAAATATGTCTATTAAAATTGACAAATCATATAACATTTGTCTTTGCTTTGGCTTCTAGTTCCGTACATTTTTTTTTGTATTCTGAAACAAATTGTGCAAGACAAATGTCTATTATTGTTTTAGGTCGTGCAAGATAATAGTCTATTAATGAATTGCAAGTTACATTTTCTGAATCGTCTGGTTCTTTGTTTAAATGTTTTATTGACTTTAAAATAAATGTTCACTTATTATCAGGCCTGGTGTCAATGAATATACATTTCCTTGAGCTGTAGTTTAGTGGAAGAGATAGTACGAGCTGAACAGCTTGTTGTGAAGACATTTGTTGTAAATTGAGCAATGCATTTCCAAGTTTACTTATCATTCTTATAGCATCTATTTTATTCTGTTCATGTTCTTTTCAAATTCTTTTGAATGCATTTGTCATTGACTTATCCACTTTTGTCATATAAGAGCTGCAATACATTGTTGCGGCATATGCATTCAAGACAAATTGTGCGTTTGTATTTGCGTTTCAAATTTCTGGGTTTTTTGGCAAAGCTATTATTCCATATGTGTGTTGGTTTTCTTTTCAAAAAAATTGTGGGCCTATAGATTGTAGATTTGATGGCCATTATGTAATCATCCTCACTTAAATTCATTTCTTGTAAAAACATTTCGAAAGAGAATGAATTGTCATAATTTGATTGTTGTAAAGTGGAAAAAATGTCTTTTGCTCTTGAAATTATAGTTTGATCATTATCTATAGATGGTTCAAGAATTGAAGTTCTCCCCATTGGTGGAAGTGGAAAATTATATCGACAGTTTTGTTTTTTTGATTTCCTGCATTGCTTGGTATGGTGATGTTTATGTATTATAGTTATGTCAAGACGTAGTTCTTAAGTATTACATGTTATGTACTTGTCTACAAATTCTTCAATATTTGCATTACTATCTCTACCATAAATTGGTGCATCTATAATCCACAGGAGAAAATGGTCATGTTCATTTCCACGATTTTGGAATTTAGTTACAGAGAAATAATCCAAGATTTTCCCAAAGAAGGAATTGTCTGTCAATATTAGTTTTTTAATTGCATTGATTCTATGCCTATAATAACGTGCACATGTCACAGGATCTTTTCTTATGAGTTGAAATTTGTCAGTTTCATTTGCTATGTTGTGTTGTTGATTTGTTGTTGTTTGATATGTATTGTGTAATTCTTCAAGTGTTTTTGATAGTGGCTCGCAATATTGTTCAGTGCTTGTAAATGTAAAAAAAAAGGTAGGTGGTCCAAGTTGTCTAATCATTGCAAATACATTTCTTTCCAATTGGTGCATATAATTTAGAGATATTCTTATCCTTTTGAAATCAATGTAACCAATGTCAGATCTAAGAATCTTCTCTAAATTGGGTTTATGTTTGACATCTTTTGCTACTAGCTTTCTTCCTTTTAGTTGACCTTTGCGTAGTCTTGTCCACATTGTGGATAGAACTTGGTGTATGAGTATCTTAATGGTCTTGAAAAATAGATTTGTTGTATGGTAAGCAAACTTTCTATTTGAGTTTTGTAATTCCCATTGTGCAATTTTTTGGTATGGAAAGGCTTTGGTTATGTTTTCATCACGTGGTTTCTCAAAGAATAGTGTAGGAAAATTTATTTCTTATGCATATTTGTCTTTAAAGATTCCAATAGGATTATGGCCTTCTGTTGGTGCAAGTTCTATAATCTTGTCTTGCATTTCATGTATAGATTTCAATTTAGTGAATCCGTGTATTAAGGTCTCACAAGGATTTTCATTTTCTATATCATTTTCGACATCGCTTTCACTGGTAGTATTTTCATTTATTTGATCATTTCGTTATTGTACTGAAGAGTTTTTTTCCAATCTTTGTTTAATTGGACATTTTCTATTTTATATAATGTTCTTTTGCATAATTGTTTTAAAGCTTTCATAATGATAGTTGCACGTACCATTCATGTTTTGTGTGTGTTTCTATATTGTAGTCATCTTTTAAGAGCAACAACAATTGTAGATGTCTCGTTAGTAGAGCGTGGTAATGTTGTTCGTATAATGTCTATGTTAACTGGTACATTGATAATAGAGCCTGTTAGACCCATTTGGGAATTTTCGTATCCTAGTTGCCATATTTGTGCAAATGCAATTCTAGGTGAGACTAATTGTTCTTCTAGTTGTGAAAGCATTGTTACATAGTGCAATGGTTTATTCATCCTGATATAATCTAGTGTTGCATATCTAGGTAGTTTGAGTTGGTTCAGTGATGCTTTACAATTGCGACAAATATAGTTTTATGATAGAATACATGTATTTTTTATTAATTTGAAATATGCATGCTTTTGTTTGTCCTTGAGCATTGATATATCTTTCTTGAAATGCAATATTTGACAAATTGAACATGCATATTTTGGCGTGTCTTGAATTTTTTTTTGAATATTTCTAATGGTGACATTTGAGCTTTTTTCCCCAAGGTTGTAGGTACTAGTATATTTCTTGTGTGTATTTGTTTTTTAATTTCTCGAAGTGATCCAGGCTTATTATTTGTAATGTTTTCAGTTTGGCTCAAAAAAATTATGTCATGTTTATTATTATTTCTAATGATTTGTTTAATGCTACGTAATCTTATATGTGGTGATGTTGAATGTGATCGAATATCAATTGGTTGTACTTCATAATGAATTAGTGGTTCAAAATGGCCATGAAGAGGATTTGCATCGTGAAATAAGATAGAGTATGCTTGTCCATGCCATGCTTCATTGAAATGTAAGAACTTCTTTCCTTTTGTCATTGACCAAACAGATATTTTTATATTTAACCATTTGGATAGCCAAAGAATACAAAACATGTCTCCCCATAATCCAATTTCTTGATTATTTGTAGTTGGTATTGCAGAGAGTCACATTTGACGGAGGTACGTTTCGACATGTTCTATTTTGTGTAATTCATAGAGTATATGAGGATCCAATTGATAGTTATATGAACTAAATGCTTCTATGTTGCCTTGTGAAAGGTAATTGAGGAAGTAATCAATAAGTCCATTGCGTAATTGAATTGATGTATAGCAATGATGAAGCAGGAGTTCTAATGCATCAAATAGACAGTCACCTACATTGTATTTAAATGCGGTAATCCTAGACAATCCTTCAAGCCTTAATGCATTGTCAATATTGGAAATTTGAGTCTAGTTTTTCAATGTATATTTGTCAACTTCTATTATTTCTTTTATGTGTGTTTGTATATTGTTTGATTGTATTTGATAATGTAGGAGTGGTTCAAAATGACCGCGAAGAGGATTTGCATCATGGAATAAGATAGAATATGATTTTCCATGAGATGATTGATTGAAATGTAAGTACTTCTTTCCTCTTGTCATTGACCAAAAACATATTTGTATGTCTAACCATTTGGATAACCAATGTATACAAAATATGTCTCCCCATAATCCAATGTCTTCATTGTTTGTTGTTGGCTTTGCAGAGAGTAAAATTCTATGAAGGTATGCTTCAGTATCTTTTATAGAACTATGCAATTCATATAATGTAAGAGGATGCAATTCATAGTTATATGAAGTAATTGCTTCTGCATTGCCTTGTGAAAGACATTGCAAGAAGAAAATCAATAGTTCCATTGCGTATTTCGATTGATGTGTAGCGATTGTCAAGTAGAAGCTCAAATGTATCAAAGAGACAATCTCCAACATTATATTTAAAGTTGTTAAGCCTAAAAAATTCCTTCAATTCTCAAAGTACTATCAATGTTGCAATCTTGAGATTGATTTCCCAATTCATATTTTTCTACTTCTATTATTTCTTTCTTTTGCACTGCTAAAGAATTTATCTCCCTTTTCATTTTTTTGTGCCTTGAAACAAAATTTATAATTGCAGGATAGGAGGGATATGTTTTACCTTGGATATAGATGGCATGGATGTTTACTAAATTCGTATTCGTATTTGATCTTTAGATTACCACTTTTTGTTCTAATACCTCTTCTTGCCTGCGGTTCTACAATATAAAATTGTCATTGTTATATTCACATGGTTTTATTTTTGTTGTAATCATATTCAATAAATGAACAATTTTTCAATTATCTATTTGCCATATGGACATATACAATCTGCTAAGTTTTTGTGAACTAGTGAGACATTGAAAAAAAATACAAGAAAATTGTATCTATATATTAGATGAGACATTGTCAATCTATGGTTTTGATAGAATTTATGATTACAATTATACACTTTGTTCTAAAGAAGTTTTCTTGTGTTATCAAATCAAGTCGTATTAATAATGCTTATAACTCATCTAAGTTCAGTTTTGATTGAATTTAAACAAATCAACATTTTTGACACTTATTTTGTATTGCATTGGTATGCACTTAACCTAAACTTATTCTATATATAGATATGAAAAATGATATGCACTAGAAGTAGAGATTCTCAAAGGAGCATTAAAATCAAAACATTATATATCATAATTGTTTTAGAATGTTGTTACAGAAGCCAAGCAAAAAAGAAATTGCTTATACATATCAGACAGTTGAACTAGATTCATTATTGTTAGAATTGAAAGCATCAAGAACTAGGGTCGTCAAAGTATTTGGAACAATTGAACTAACTTGAGCAACATTTGAGATAGTGGGGACAACATTTTGGATAGGGGCAGAGTGAAGAAGCAAAGGTGGATGGGGAACATGGCCCAAGAGAAAATGAAGGGCAAAAAAAGTCCTTTTGACCCGTGATGCAAAGTGTGGACCAAGTTGTAATTGATGGGAATCCACAACATTTTCCATAGTGAGGATACAATCATTCTGTATGCCAATTTTGATAGCATTATAAACACACAACATTGTTGGATCCTTGTGTATCTCATTAAAGGTAAAAAGACCTATGAGAGCTTAACCATAAAACAATTCATAGTTCTCAATTGCCGATTTATAAGTTTCTTTCGATATGAGATAACTTTGTACATAGTCAAATGCCAACTTTCAGAGGAGATCAAAATCCTGAAGGAGATCCATTGCATTGGAAAGGAAGATAGAAACAACTTCTGAGTACTGTAGTACTTGTAGAAATTCTTGAAGGATTTCCATCCCCACCACTATTCGAATTGCCTCTTCCACAGTTGCACAATCAATCATAAAAACATGGGCCATCTTCACAGCATCATATCTTCCAATGTCTGTCGGTTCCCATTTTTTAGTTGGGAAGAATATGCGTTTGTTCTTTTGCCACTCCTTCATTTTGAACTGTCAAAATGGTGTGTAGCAAAAAAATTATATTGTAATAGAAAATCTTTGACCAATAAGATAGCGAAATATATTAAATATAGCAAGAATGCGACATAGTGCTGATCTAGGTAATATATTGTACAAATTGCATGTTTTGAATTTACATATGTTTTAGAAATTGTTTTATCTTTGTTTTCTTTGGTTGTTAACTAATATATGATGAACTATTTTATGGGTAAACCTTTTAAAACAGGCTTTATGTCAGAAAATCAAGCCACACCCAAAAGATTCAGCTAAAACAATAAATCCCCAACCCAAGATGAGAAGGTGGGATTTCAGAAAGAAGAGGTTGCTTTGAAGTTGATTACATTAGAGAGTTTGGCTTGCTTTGCCCTTAGGGCCATTTGTATAGGTATCTGGACCCTGTACTCTAGTCGACTTAATCGAAATCAAAATTGGTCATTTAGTGATATGCATAAGAATGCTAAGACTATAGACACCTGAAAATGTCCTCAATTTGCAAATGTCATTTTCTTCCAGAGTGTTTGGGTAATAGGAATTCATCTAGGATAAAAATAGATTGCAATAGGGATTCAACATAGCACCCAAAGTGTCTAATCTATGTAAATGATAGAGAAGATTATCAACAATGGACTTGTATGTTATTTTTGTGTGTGTTATATTATTGCATACAAACTGCTCATGCAAAATTTAAGAAACATCATGTTTATAAAAATAATGCTATATGATCTTGCTCTGAGATTCTTCAAGAAATTCTTTGAACTTTGTCAAAACAGTAGTAGCTAGCTATTTTGAAATGCAATTTAAAACCTAATCATCAAAGTTCATAACCATATAAATAGAACTCTTCGAGGTGAGTGCACATAGAATGCTCAATTTTGCAACTAGACCATTAAAGCAAATAGCAATTATCAGAAAGAAAATTTTGCACATATAGAGAGAGCTCTTTGACAACATTATCGAATTCAATTTAGGCAATAGACATTGTTCAAATCAAATCATATTCAATTACGAGAGTTATTATATAAATATACTTATAAATACATAAAAACACAAAGACAAAGAAGTCTACACTATTGCCCTGTACTGACTGTTGGTTGCATATACTTCCTTGTTTTAGATTGGAATCTTCATACTACTTCTTCCATGCCTATTTGCCTTGAGTTCATAATAGTCAGTAACCGCCAAAAAAATATAAGAACACTATTACATCACATATCAGCAATATGCAAAAATGCAAAGTGTTTTTTACTAGAATGAGCAATAGAACCACTATGAACACCTCAACTATCATAATAGTGTATACTTGTAACATGATTTTGTCCTTAGAAAAGTGAGCCATTTCTTTTCCACATTGGATAATTATATAATTTGTAATTGTAATCGCATAGAATAACTATTTGCAAGCTCTTAGCATTTCAACGATCACATTTGCATTTTCTGTCAACCAATCATAAAATATCCTTTAGAATGCAGGTTGTATCAAAGTCTATGACTATTACACTTGTTTGAAGAATAATTATACTGTCATGAATGGTATATGTAAGTTCACTATACTATTCATAATGATTTGATCAAGATCTTGATTGTGAATAGTAAATAGATATCTAATTATTTTTGTGTGGAGTTTTTGCAATTCAAGCTCCATTTTCATGACAGTGTAGAAATTGGACAACAATATGATTCAAGTAGAGTTGGTCATTCATTAATTGTTTTACTTTGGGCGATCTACATGAAGCTCTAAAAGATTATCTAGTGACAACAATATACGTTCTTGGTGATCAATTGCTCTTATTGTAGCTATTGCTTTCTATCAGCATACAAGTGGTGGGTCTGGTCATGACAATAGAAATGACGGTCATTATATTTGAAGTAGACAATAGCTATTGAACTAATACTCTTCCTATGGATGTATCCAGTATTGAAAAGTTGTACCATTGTTCCAATTGATCAAAACTAATTTCAGCTATAGTAAGTTGCTTTTTTTTAGGTTTTAGGATAAAGTACATAGTAAACCTAATACACTATGAGATAAAACTCTAACCGATTCCATTTATTTCTCCTAACATTTGTATTTTATGTTCAATACCAAAACAAATCTGTATAAGAATAGACATTTAAAAGTCAGAAGTAGTTTTGATCATTTTCATATGTAGAGTTTCATTGGTATTGCAACAGAAAAGTTGTAGATCATCAACAATAGCTTTGTCAGATTCATATATTTGTTGCAGATAAACAAACATGACTAAGAATAAATCATATTTTTATAGAATATCTTTTAGTTGTGCTCTTAAGCTATTCATATTAATAGGGAATATTGTAATAATAAAATACAATTCTTTATTTGTAATTTGTACTTCTCTATAAGTAAAAATAAGAATATTGTTCAATGGAAATTTTGTTCTTCAAAGAACAATATCAACTCTATTTGAAATCGTTTGCTTGAAAAGCTTGTAAAGAAACAACTTTTCATGCATTGCATGTTTCTCCAATTGTATACACACCCTAATAACTTATCTTAATAATACTTTTGACATGATCAATAGCGAGATCAAATGTGTTAATCTTAGTAGCAGATACATGGCTACTTAGTAGTAGACACATGGCTAGTGGTAGCCATAGATGAAATGCTACAATTATGATTGATATTGTATATCTCGCTTGTATCAATGTCATTACTGACAAGAGAAGGGTCTTCCAAGAATTGATTAGGACAATGGTTACCAATGCCATATGGAAAAATGGCCATGCCAAAGTTTGTTATGGTAATTGTATTCATGATCATGCTGCTACTAAACAAACACTTGTCAGTAGGACTAAAGCAGGATTGGCACAATGAAGATGTACAATGAGTAATATAATTGGTTGAAGTTATATCAATGTCTTCAGGAAAAACTTGTTATAATTTGGAACTAGACTCTAAAGTACTGAATGGTACAACATATTGCTTGATAAAAAAATTGCTACTGCTATCAACTTCAGGAAGACACATGGATAGTTGTAAATTGTTTGATTTACCTCCAAGAAAATGATCATTCTTTTCTATCATTTTTGTTAAAGGCTCCATGTAATCATCCTTGGCCATTTGACCAAAGTTCTCAGCACTTCTAGTATTTGATTTCTCTAGATTCAAAATTGGATTTAATATAGGAGTAGACTGCAAAGTAGACAAGGGCAAAATAGGTTTATTACTGGAGAAATTGGATGGCTTTGAATTGACATACAAGAAATTTGTTCTTGCTTTACTGCCATTGATAGATATAGCAGCCTTATCATAGGCAAGAGCAACTTCTTCTATTGTATCAAAAGATCCTAACCATTGACGTCTCTTGGACCTGCCATTCCAAATTTCTGCAACATAGCTACCCCAAGGTCATCTCCTAACACCTCTATCTGAGATATCCTTTGTACACTCCATTTCCTTACGACTGAAGCATGGAGCTTTGCTTCCTTTACCTATTTCTATGGAGTCTTGATAGATTGATTATGTGTGAACGTTCTTCATTGTTTGTTTCTCCTTCTTCTAATTGGCTTCCAAACTAGAAAATGGAACAATAGGCTTCTTGGAAAATAAGTTACATGGTTTTGAATTGGAATAGATAAAATTTGTAATTGCACTATAGCCTCTCATTGATATAGCAACCTTATCATAAGCATAGGCAACTTCTTTTCCTGAATCAAAAGTTCTAAGACACTTCTATTTTTTCAATTTAGGATCCCTGATTTCTATAACATAACGACCCAACGAGCGTTGTCTAACACCTCTATATCTTGTTGCTTGTATAGAATGTTTTGAATATATAACACTTAGGCTTAAGTGTCTTCTTCTTTGTTTCTTTTGTACTGACTCTTCAGTATTTGATTGTTGTAGCAATTTCTCCATTCATTATCTCTTTTCTAGACCAAAATTATAATGGTGTTAGAAATTTTTGTACCATCAAATTAGTTAAATTCAAGATTTCTTCAACTGTCTTTGCAAGTTGGAATCCATATTTGAAAGACTCCTAGACTTTATGAAATGCAACTGACTACAACAACTATATCCTTTTTTTTTCATAACAATTATATCACTACAGGATCAGACGATATTAAAAATGAAATCTATTATTGGTAATTATAGTTACGTTTTGTATGGTTTTCATAAACATATGGTGCAAGCATTAATTGATATTAGAATATAAGATACATTATAATAATTACAGTAAGCACATTCTTCTTTGAACATGCAACTAATAGATGTAATCTTATTGGCATAGATATAGGCACATATGTTCAAATATATTAATAGTTTTGGTTTTATAAGAATTATATAATAATTACTAACTATGTATAAATATTATTATTAAAATTAGTTTTCACTTTGTATGCTATTATTTTACTTTTTGATTACAGTCTTTAATGCATTATAACCTATTACAGATTTAACACAATTAAAAATGATTCAAGCTAATCGCATACTTTATATATATATCTATCTACATTCTTGATTTTTAATTAAAATATTTCATTGCAACACTGTGGATGAAAGTAGATGAAAAAGTAAAGAGTAGTTTCAACTTTAAACAAATGACATAGGAAAGTTGAATGCACCTTTGTAAACAAGAAATTTTAGACTACTCTCGTAGTGTGCCACAGTTCAGGTTCAAAAAAACCTTTTATCAAGTTCTGCACAAATCATATTCACATGACAAATAAAGAAATTAAAATCAATAAATATAGGAAACTAGTATAATACATTTTGCATTTAACACAAAAATTTATTGATAAGTTTCTTGTACGTAGTTTTGATTCCTAATGAAGCACAATTCATTTCCCAAACTGTGAAAGCCTCATTGTTGTATATCTAACAACAAATTCCCAAGTTAAACCTCAGAGTCCACATTGACTCTATTTAGATTTTTTTTTTCATAGAGACTAAGTAAAAGTACTTATCTTTATCTATCAATTTTAATATATGTTTTGGTGTCTGTCTTAAAACTCAATTGTTTTATCTAAATTAATTACATAAGTTGATGTGAAGAACAGATGCAGAGAATTGCAATGGCACAATTGATTCGTTATGAAGACAGAGCTGGAATACATAAAAGTGATAGTCATTTTACTACTTTATTAATGTGAAGGGGTTCACCAAACTTCAAATAATATTTATACATGAATGAAGAAATCAAGAATATACAACTACCATCCACCTTGCATGTTGCACTTCGTCCTGAATGTAAAGGGAACTAGGTAACTCGGCTATTTCTACAAAGAAATGTTTGTCATCTGCCAACATCTTGGACGAGATTCATACCTGGAAGATCATCAGAAGTAGCAAATGTGCTTATGTATGAATAAGCATAAGAATGCTTAATCTTTTTCTGAGCATAGTGGATTGTGCCAGGAACATACCATTCTCCTAAAAGTTGTGTATTTGTATGATGTATATACCATTCTAGATAACCATAAGGAAATTGTAAACAAAGATCAAGAATAGATTCAAGTGTGTCTCGAATAGTTATGCCTCGAAATGGGGTCATATGAGACAACAGATATTTGGTATGGAGGTTCAGCATACTGAGGAAAGTGTCTGTACAATGGTTTCCATAAGAGCAACCTTGGATTATAGACCTGCAACTAATTTGCAAATGGATAACCTTGTATTTCCTTGCAAAAATTTTTAATAATAAAATATTACTTCTTGTAATAGTAGAGGTCCATATCAAAACTTCTTTGTTTTCTAGATTTATAGTGATATTGTCCCATGCAGAAGTAGTATCCAAAATAGAAGGATAGTCATGATGATATAAATGCTTTTCGATGATGACCTTTTGACATTCTGGTGGAAGCTCTTCAATTTTCCTGAGTGGTGTGTCAGCAGAAGCTTCAGATAGAGGATTGCCAAATGCATATAAACTCATGATCTTCAAGATAGAATTCCTAGGACAAGGATATTCTAAGAATGACACTTCTTGAAAAGTCCTTAAAAATGCATGCTAACATGGTCATAAAATGTTGTCAGTTTGACATTCTTGCCAATAAGATAGAGCACATCAAGCCAAATGACATTAACTTCATAAAAGGTTTGTCAACATGTAGTCATTCAGCTCTGGTACAGTGGGGTCTATAATCTGTTACAGAAGTTACTCTATTTATTCAATTTATTAGAATCAAAGTGGAAGCAAAAATCTCAAAGGCAACACCTTGAACACTAATATCGCCAGACGGTTGGTGGGAGCTTATTTTCTCGACAATAATTATGGCCTCACCTACACGTATGAAATATCTTTTAGTTGTTGTTTTCTCTTATTTTTTTAAATTTTTTTACAAAGAATTATAGGCTATATAAGACTAATAGCTTAATTGGATATAAACAAAAAGAAGCTTAATTTTATTTAATGGCAAAACATTCCATGCAGATTTGATTTTTTTTATTGAGCATTATAGGGTATGAGTAGGACAAGTGTCTGACATAGGTTAAGCAGGTTTTAACAAAAACAAGCTTAATTGGTTTAACCTTGGTTTTTTTGATTGGGTAATGGTCTTCTAGTAGACTAATCGACTTTTAGCAGAGAGAAGCTTAATTGAAGGAAAAATGCGTACCAATGATAATATTTATAGATTAGTGGCATAGATCTAGACACATATATTTGAATATATTAAAAGTTTTGCTTTTATAAAAATTATGTAATAACTACTAACTATGTATAAATTTTATTATACAAAATAGTATTCACTCTACATACTACCATTTTATTCTTTAATTACAGTCTTTAATCAGTTATAAGCTATTACAGATTTAATAGAAATTGAAGTGATTCAAGCAAATGGCTTATTCTATAATACGGGAAAATTATATGTACATTGATAGACGAGATTTCACACTGCTCTTGTACTATCGCTCAACTCTGGTTCAAAAAATCCTTTTATTTAGTTCTGCAAAACAAATGTATTGACAAGAGAAATAAAGAAATTAGATAATTGAGATCTCATAATTAGATAATTTAGCCATTACTAAAAGTACATAAAATCTTGTCCAAAGAATATCCAGATTCCAAACATGGAACTTGGTTTCTAATAGATAAGCAAAATCAAAGGTAAAAAAATGAAAATTCTTGAAATATTTGATATCTTGATATTCATATAGACATATCTTCATTGATGGATGCTATCCAAAACATTTTTGAATAATGTGGAAAAGAAAGTTTCCATATTTAATATTGAAATATGAACATATTAAAAAATCATATTACAAGTCTAAAACTTAAACTTTATTAGAGAATTATGATAGAGAATATTGTTAGTCTTATGTGAATGGGGATACGAATTCTTTAATGTCCTCTCATATTCCTTTACAATAATATTCTTGGTAGAAGGTTTCACACTTCTTAAAAGGTGTAAATTAGTTTAATATTGTTATTGCCATTCCATTACATGATACCACTGAAGAGCATGTTCTGCTTAATGTATCCAAAAAATAAAAAATGTGAGTAATTTATCTGGGTTTGATTCAATTGTGCAGATCCATTCACAGATATCAGAGACTAACAGAGCAAACATATGCAAAATGCCCTAGGACATTACTTGTGAGAGATATCTCATGGAAAGTGGTGAGAACAATTCAAAACCTTTGGAGGAGCAGAGAGATGTCTCATGAAAAGTGGTGAGAACTATTCAAAACCTTTGGAGGAGCATAAACAGAAAAATGGTTTAAAGGATTGGATTTGAAAGAAACATATAGAGAAGAGGAAGATATAAAGTCAAATTCCTTACATGTGTTTGATGATGTGATAAATTCAAAAGACATTTCTAATGGTGAGACAACTGACATACACTTTAAAAATGGAGAGGTCTCTCAACATCTTGAAGAGAAAAGAGATGAAAATGAACAAGAGGATTTTCCAGACAATGAAGAAGCACTGAAGATGCCCCAGAATGAACATAGAAATGAGCCTGATGAGTCTGATTCCAGATCAATGCAAGATTTGGTTCCAGGGAATTCTTCCAAAGAATTTATAGGTGAAGACTATTGTGAAGATGATCACTTGCATCAGTGTGACAAAATTAAGGAGAGGGGCGAGATAGAAGATGTAAAAGTTATTAGGAGTATGGAAGGGAAGGGGACAGTTCAGGTTGAAGATAATGCAATCGGATTGCCAATTCAAGATTATGAGATTGAGTCTCCTGCAACGGTCAAACATATAGAGCCTGAATAGATAGTTGATCCAAAATCACTGGAAAGCACAGTATCAGAAACCCAAATTGCTATAAACAAATATGTCTTCCAGCCTAAGCCTGAAACTATAACCCATTAATGGAAAACCAATGTTTACAAATGTTAGGGATGTAAACAAAATACACAGGTCAAGTCACTAGGACCGACTGATCACCTTACACGAACTAAAGATTGGGTATAAACATGGGCAAATTTTGAAAACAACTTTTCCTAAAACAAGTTCAACATTGAGAATAAAGTCCCTAAAACATGCAAAACATAAAATAAAGACCTTGCAGATTTTTGTAAAGACCTTACAGATTTCCTTAGCTTATTTATAATCAGCTCTTCATGAGATCAGAATTAGCATGGTAAAACAAATTTCAAGATCACTGGAAATCTATATAAAAGAGTTGCTCAGATGTAGGTCATATTGATGATTCCTTGAACCTAGTTATTCTTCTTCAACTAGCTCTGCAACTCAATGATGCTATTCATATGCGTTAGTCTACTATCTAACTTATACAGATATGAGATTCAAACAACAAAGTTCTGAGGATTCGAACCACATACCCAGTTCAGACATAAGATATAGATACACAGCAAGAGAAAGTAGAGCATATTCATGCTAAACAGGATATGAAGAGAGATGAGGATATGAGAGTTAAAAAAAATGCAAGCTTGTAGCAGGTGAATGTACCTGAGTTTTATTCCACAGTTGACGATGATGATGAGAACCAACAAAAATCAAATGATACTGGTTGGAAGCATTGAAGCCTTGATTTAATAAGCAGATTGGTGACTTTAACCCTCCCGAAAATGAAATCAATTAAATGTCCTCATAGAGAAATCTCAAATCAATTTGATATTCCATAGACAAAATCAAATAAAATAAATTGTAACTTGTGAAAGTCAAGCTCTATTAATTTCAAGCATGCACAGCTACAGTGTACAGAAGACATGAATTGTCTATATGTCCAATCAACTTTTTAAAAAGCCATCCAAAATCTCCAAAGGACTAAATTTTGATAATGAATAATGAGGAAGAAAATATCACAACCAATGAAATGAAATAGAAGTCAAATGACATTTATGAGGAACAGTGATTTGAAGCCATGAAATTTTCTATGTAGCGAAAAAATCATGTGATGTCTTTTAGATGAAGGACGGCGCATATATACAAGAGACATGCTCATGTGATAGACCATACGCGTTAATAATTTTTGGACTATAATAAATACCAACTTTCTCCCACGTTTGTCTCTCGTCTTTTCAAAATTATTGAGACAGTGAACGGTGACAATGTAACCGATGAATAGCACGAGTACAGTGCAAAATTCAATTTCTCATTGGAAATTGAATTGCAGATTTGGGAAAAAAAAGTGAAAATAATTGAGGGGCAAGTTTGGCTTAATAAAAGCATTCTGACTGACAAGTTGATGTACAAAAATTGGTGGCATTCTGTCATGATTTGTGTGAATGTATGTCAATTCAAAGAGATGATATTGTTGCATACCAATAATATTTTTTCTTATATTGAATTATTGTATATGCCAGACAAAAAAGTCCCCTGTAGCCACAAAATATGGTCAATTCATAAAACTAATAATTAGATATTCACAAAGAATTGTCCTGTATCCGCTTTGACATATATGTATTTGCATTAAATATATGCAAATGCAAAAAAATAAATAATATCTATGTCAATCAATTTGATTGCAATTGGTAGTGTACTGACCTTTTACTGTATTGATTGGCATTAAATATATGAAAATCAAATAAGACCAATTGCTAACATCATGCTAATAAGACTATTAGACAGTGTCATCCAATAAAATATTAGATAAAAAGAATTAATATATTGTGAAAAATAATAAACATTAGAATATTTAGACAATTAATTTTAATTCTGAATGTTGATTGGTCCATTGAATAAAAATAATAGAACTTGCATGAATGCATTAGCATTCCTGCCTACAGTAAGAACTAATAACAATATACCATATATTTTTAGTATACATTTAAATAATTTTAATGAATATAATAAATTTATAATTAATGCTTTTGATTTTTATATTATTAATTTGATATACAATTGTATTATTAAAACATAAAATAATAATATTATATTTTTTAATTTATTTTTTTATCAGCAAGCTCTACCATAGGGGTAGCTCCCATTATATTACAACCATGCATAAAAAGATACATAGAAAAGGCATCAACTTTCGCAGTGTGCCACATACAAAGACTAAGTCTGAAATCACAAGTGCCATAGAAATCTAAGGCCTTTCGATAGCTCGAAGGCCTTGACAATTTGAACTGGGGATAGCAAATCACCATGCTGGCTCAAGAAATAGTTGAACACCTCCATATTGTTGCGTCTAATCCCATCCGCAAACAGGTTAAGTGCATCTACTGTGATCTTGTTCTTCTTTACGACTATCGCATCAAAAACCCCAGCTATTATGCCATATGCAGGCTTCTTGTTAAAAGCCGAAATGGCACTATTGGCCTTTCCTCTCATATCCTCCAGTAGGAAGTGACAAGCCATCAACTTACCTGACTATTTGTGACCGAAGATCAACATGGAGTTCACTAGAAACTCCTCATACAACATGCTGACACAAATATGCACATTGTCAAAGATATGTTGCGCGATGACTTGTTTGATTGCCATAATGGTCTCCCTCGAGTAGGCTTTGAAAATTCTACCAATCTGTTCTTCCATAATTTCAAGATTATTTTCATCTTCCCCCTCATTTGGGTCCTCTTCCTCAGCTTCGTCTGCACTCTCATTACCTTCTTCCGCCGAATCTTTCTCATCTTCTGAATCTGGCCAACACCTATACCTGCACTCACAATGTATCTACTCTACCATATTTGCTTTGCAACCTCCACTACCCACGCCTCATTTTGAAGTAGGGATAGGACAATGCACGTGAAGGATCTGGCAATCCAAAGTGGTACTACAAATCACTACCACTAGATTTGGCAGTTCCTATCAAGATTTCTAATTATTATCCATCAGCAGAAGATCTACCAGCCCTGACCAGTTGGACTCTAAATTTAATACTTTAAGATCCTTTGATTGAACAACTCCTTGATTAGCGAGGAAGTTTGCCACCCCATTCGCTTCATGGTAAATGCGTCGGATGGAAAAGTATTTTAATTTGCTTAAGAGCTCCCTTATTTCAACCGATAAGTTATGTAATTTCCAATTTGTGATCTCCATTCTTTTAATGGCATTGATGCAAATTTGGGGATTGCCTTCAATGTCAATCTCTAGTATTCCTTTTTGGATGCAGATCTTCAGCCCTTCTCTTAACACTATCACTTCTGCCTCATTAATGGTTCCTAAACCAATTTTGATTTATGCCACCTAGATGAGGACTCCCTCCTCATTCTGGATCACACAACCTGCACCCAAGGCACCGAGATTACCTCTAGAGGCCCCATTGAAAGTAATCTTCAATCTACCCCTCGGAGGGGCCAACCACTTGGCTTGCTTCTGTTTGTCTTTAGAAGCTTGGTGCTTAGTCATCTCCAAACCTTGTGTTATCTTCAGACCTGGCCATGATATCATTATTTGATTATCCTAATTCGTGAAAGCAACACTTCTCCCCCACTTCTCTTTTGCATTCAAAGTCTCACATACAACAACTTCCACCATTTGACAAACTCTTTCTGCTTATTTTTTAATCCCATTAAATATTCTCCTATTTCTTTCCTTCTATAGATGCAAGATCACCAAGGATGTGTACGATAGCCAAATTCCATGCCAATACGAGATGGACTATAGCCTAGGCTAGCTTGTAAGCCACTTGAGGATGTCACTCTATCACCCCCCGTGCCAATGAAGTTTGGCGACAACCAATCCCAACACTTGCTAGTGTAGGGGCATTGGAGAAGAAGGTGGTCTACGGTTTCTAAATCATTCTTGCACAAGGGGAATCTGCTTGGACCCATGAATCCAATAGAGTGCAATTGTTCACCTATCAAGACTCTTTTCCTGATAGTCATCCACAAAAATGCACCCGCTTTCGGCAGGACCTAGTGACTCTAGCGCAAATCTATAGGGCAGCCTTCAATTGTTCCACCCAAACTTTGGATTTGGTATCTTATCTTGACCAAATAAGACCCTGATTTCAAGCCGCACTAGATGATCTTATCCTTTCTATTATTAAGCGAGATCCTTCGTTTTGAGAGTTCATCCCTTAAAATGTATTTGGCCCTTTCCTCAATTGGGGTTGATGAAAAGTCTATCCATTCTGATATCCTACTCAAGTTCTCCTCGCTACAAATCACATAGTTTGCCACCTTATCCCCATAGACATCTTCCATAATCTCCTTGCATCCCTCTAAGTTCACAATTTCTCCTAGGAGGATGATCCCATTCCATGAATCTATCCAAAATTTCATCGTGTCATCATCATTAATCACCCAAGACAAATGATTTGTAATCAACGATCTACTCTCCATCATAAACTTCTAGACGTGTGATCCATTGGGATAATTGACCACAATAAGAATCCAATCTAGATCTTGGGAGAATCCAGATATTTGTTTTGAAGGATTTTGCACCAGAGATCTTAGGGTCTGTTAGGCATTCTCTAGATTAGCTTGGCTCCAAGGGCCCTATTGTGTTTAGAGAGATCTCTAATGCCAATCCCACCATTCTCTTTGCTCTCTTTTACTTTATCCCAATGCACCAGTGGAACTCGTCTTTGTTCATTTGCTCCGTCCCACACAAACTTTTTGAGAATGTTGTTTAAGCCAGAGTCTGCATTCCTTGTTAGTTGCAGGCAAGGCATAAGGTAGATTGGGATCGCAACCAATACATATTTCACCATCAAGATGCGACCCGTAAGTGAGAGCCATCTCCCCTTCCAAGATTTCACTTTCCTTTTGTAATTTTCTATAGTGTTTTGCCATGCACTTGTTGTTACATCCCCAATTTTTGCCTTGCTATACTTTTTACTTTTACTTGGACATAAGTAAATTTATTATGATGATTAGATTAATGACAAGGAAAGACATGGATTATATTGAATGTCATTTATGAAATTATAGAAAAGATTATATTATTATCGATTTAATAATTGCATTATGAGATTTGATTTATTATTTGAATTATTTGAATAATGATGCACTGATCATATATTGTTTGGTTACAAGTTGAAACAGGAATACAGATTCTCAGATGACTCTCAGAGGAGAGAGAGAGAGTATCTTTCAAGTAGAGAGATATAGACCTCGGGTTACGAGTGGTTTATTTGCCAAATCGAGTATAAGTGTTTAACAAAAACGTGAACTAATGTGTCGTAAGAGGTAAGTCTTGTCTTGTTGTATTACTTTTGAACCAAATCGACATGTAGTCGATATTATACAATCTTTTTAAGTCATAGTTAGTCATCTTAGTCGTTGATAACGTTGATGACGTTGTTTATGTATGAATTGTGACTATTTACGTTTAACGTAAATATTACGACGTTATTGTCGTAAAATAGTCGTCTTATTATTATTAAGTCACTTGTAATGTTATAATAGATTCTTAATGTTAAGACTTTATCGTCAAGTTAAGATGACGTGTTTTGTCAACGGAACGTGATGGGGAGACTAGCTCAACCCGATCACATTTTCCGTAATCCTTTATTTAGTATTATTCTTTTATTGATTATATTATGAAAATAATAATTGATATAATCAAATATAATATGTTTATGAGTCGAATGAGGTAATACCTCATGATTAATTGCTATGGTCTTTAATTATTCAGTCATAGGCATATGTTGAGGAGAGCCTTTAATGTTAAACCATGATGGATCGAACTACTCTTTAAGAGTAATCGATTGCTCTCTTTCTGTTATTGAGTTGGCAACCTCATTGATGAGGAGTGGTGTATAACCAACCACATTCACTCACTCAGATCAACAAATTTTGCAAAGATTGACATATGGTGTCGATTGCACCTTTATAGCTGGTGGTTGAGTCTTCACTGGAGACTAAAAACTGTTGTTATGAATGAGGTTCTAACTGTCTTGAGTGGAGCGCTTAGTGACATGACTCATTAATGAGTCGATTTGGAGCTCTTAAGTAACCACAACTTTGATAGTTGTGGGATTCTTTTAGAGTAGAGTCTAGTAACAGAGGAAAGAAGAGGGACTGCGCGTAGCGGAGAATGATTCTTAGGAAGATTGTAGTGTATTCAATCTACCATCCTTGTTGTGTAAAGCATTGCTTCAGGTAAATGCTTTTGCATTTCTATGCATGTAGAAAACAATGAAAGATTTAATGTATTCTTGTCTTGGACAATCGTCCATTTTCCTTTTGACAATCCTCAAGTTTGTACTGTAAATGTTTCGATGAAGATGAGCCAACTGTGTCTCTCTTCTTAGTATCAATGCAGTTCAATGAGATGAGTCAATTGTATATGGAGGGTATAGCGAGTCATTGTATAACTGATATTCTATTTTAGTTTAAAGCTTGGGAGTCAATGTAGCTTGGTAAGGCCGATTCCTATGTTGATAATGTAATCTATCTAATGATTTAATTAGGCTGACCCCGTGCCTTTGTATAAAACTATGATGCTTGTCATAATACGAGTTTAGGAACCAAATGATTCTATTAGTATCTTATTCACGAAGAATAACATAGTTATTATGAAACTAGTGAACCAGTCTCATACTTGATTGAGTCTCTTTTTGAGGACAACTGACTATGTAGATATAAGTTAGTCTTGAAAAGTAATTCGAAAGAATTAGTAGAGGCTAATTATTAAGGGAAAACTTACCAAACTGTGAGTAGTGTGGTTTTGAATATCAAATAGAAAATAATATCTTTTGAAGCCATTCTTGGTTAAATACATGGTCAAGAATGATTCCTTACCAATAGAAACTAGAGTCTAAGTGACTAATGTCAATTATGGTAAACCTGTTGAGTTATTGATTAACTAAGGATAGTTTAGAAAATTTACGAAATGTTGCAAGCTCTTCTATATTATCTATACAAATAATATTGGCGAGTATAGTTTTATAGTATACCTATTTTATGTCAAAAGATAATGTCTACAAACTTTACATAGAATTCCTTTATGAGTATATGAGAAGTTAAGGTAATGGCATCACTTAACAGTGATTTGAATAGTATTTATGTTCTTGAAATAGGAGTTATTATCTTTGCAAGAATTAAATTATCTCTAACCATGGACGAGTTAAACCATTGGTCGAATAAGAACCTAAATCTCCTAGGGTTGTTATATGATTATTTAGAGAAATTATATTTTCCAAGGGTAATAGGTTAACCCTAAGAACAATTATGAACTAGCTAAATAGTTATGATATTTAAACTTATCCTTGTCAAGGAACCCAATATCATGGTTCGGTGATTAGACTATTTACATAAATATTGTCAGTATGAATAAACTACAAGAATATGACAATATCCAAGTCGAGTAGGGGTGGGTGAACACAACGACCACATTCATTATGAGTGTTATTGATATTAAAGCTTTGGCCAAAGTAATGCAAGTGTCTTCTGCATGCATTATTGGTTCACTGTATTTGGAATGCACAATCTATCAGAAATCATACTTAGCTAGAGGGTATCGAGGGTTGTATGATTGATGGATAGGTGTAGGATACAACACTATGTACTTGGGATAGGCAAATTACCACTAGTCACCTTTGGTCTATATCCCTCGTGAAGGGTAGGGCCACTTCCTATGTGGAAGATGTGTGGGAGATCGCCGGTCTGTGGATGAAGGTAAATCACTGGAAAGATACTCTCTCTCTCCAAGCAGAAGATATGCCAAGACTTGTGATAAAGATGTCAGATATTCAGTAGTAGTATATATTCCAAATTCTCTATATAATTGATTTACATTGTAAACTTTGTCTTGAGAAAGACTTCATGATGTATTGTTCTTTGTAAAGGAAAAACCTTGTAATTATTGATATTTGTTTATGAGTTAAATAAAAGAAAAAAAAATTTCTCTATCTCATTTTTATCTTGTTGAATTACTCTATGGTAATTTTACTGGTTTTACTATGTTTTTAGAACTTGGATGTTACATATGGCATCAGAGTTACCAGGTTCATCACTAGGGCTTATGAGACCACTATGCTTGCAGGTGGCCAACATTATACGGCTAGCTAATGTTTGAAAATTTTCTGTACCAGGATGGTACGTATTAACAAGACAACAAGAAAGTCTGTTAATATGAGTCAACATTTCCTTAAAGCAAAAAGAGAATGTGAGGCCATTATCAAAACCTTTGAGGGAACCAATGATGAGAGTGACATTTGGTTATGTGATACGGAAACTCTAGCGACTGCCTTAACTTGAATCAAGCGAGTGAGAAGGGAGTACTTGGAAAGAGTTAAAGATGAGGAAACAATTATGGTTAGGCGAGATCCCCGCGTACCCCCAACTGTTGAGATCATAGAAGTTAGGTCCGATAGTGAGTCAGAGGGTTATATACCTCGAGATTATGTATCAAAAAATGAGTCTGAAGGATATATTCCTCTTGAGCATGACTTTTGAAGTCATATGTTGTAAAAAAGAAGAATACTCTTTACTTTTGGAATGAAATAAATTAAAAAGAGTTGTTTTTGTGCCAAACTATTGTTTAAATTAAGTTTATTATGTTTTCATTCAATGGGATGCATTATAATCAAGAACTAATGGACAACTCAATATTCTCAGGTGTAAGAAATTGATAAACATGGTTTAGACAAGAACTAACCAAGGAGAAAGTGAAGAGGAAAACCACCCGCCAAATAATAAGCTGGACCAAATCATAACCATGTTTGAGGAAACCAAGAAAAGACTAGGTGATTTCGAAAAGAAGGTGGATGATAAAGGAAATTCTAAGGGAGGAGGTGAAAACTCTCATGGTGAAAGTGGAGAAAATCATGAAGAGTGTAGTAAGAGTACAAAACCTAATAAAGAGGCAAGAGATAGACTGACCTCAGAGCTCTCTAAAGACATGAAGAAAGTCACTCCACCAAAATTTGATGGGACAGTGACAGGAGATGCTGCAGAAGCTTGGTTAACAGAAATGAAAAAATATTTCGAGATAAGAATTACTCGGAAGTGACCAAGGCAGTTTGGGGAGCATACCAACTGGCAGGAGAAGCATCCACTTGGTGGATGAATAAGAAGATGGAATTGAATTTAAGCTCTCTAAGGGTAGCTTGGGATGAGTTCGTGGAACTCTTTCACAGGAGATGGTTACCACAACTCTATTTTGATCAGAAACTGACTAATTTTTAGAATCTTCAACAAGGAGATATGACAATGGTGGAATATGGAGAAAAAATCACTCGACTCCTGAAATATGTTCCACAATATCAAAAGGATGAGAGATTCAAGATCAAAACATTTATCATGGGCTTAAATGCTCAAGTCGGTGGAGAAGTAGATGTACATGGTCCCACAACAATGGATCAAGTGTATGGGAAAGCAATCAAGCAAGAGCAAAAGCTGAAATCCATCTCAACTTATCGTGATAGAAACCACAAGAGGTTTAATGGAACTCCTAACAACCAACCATACAAGAAGAGATATGAAAAAAGTTATGATAACAAGGGGAAGGATAAAGGATCTCAGAAGAACAAGAGTGGATTTGGTAATGAGAAGAATGGTAATTACAAAAGAAACGAGGATAACAATGGCAAGACTTCAGATAAGAAAGGACCCATTGGTGAATGCTTTACTTGTGGGGGTGACCATTATGCAAATCGTTGCCCTAACAAGAATCAAAATGGTCAAAAAAGAGGTACTGCACTACCTACTCAACAAGAAGCATTCCAGCAAAGAATACATGCAGCACTCGACAATCGTCAAGCAAAGTATCAAATCACACCTATTGAGATGACAGGTACTTTGTTTGGAGTCCCTATATCTATTTTGATTGATATAGGAGCCACTAAAATTTTTGTTTCTCCTAGAATTTTGAATAAGTTTCCTAGAAAAGCTAGATACATGTTTAAACCTTGGTCAGTAGAATATGCTAACCAATCTAAGGCTCAGGTAGAGAAATGTTTGTTTGAAGCCAAAATTGACCTCCCTAGTTTCTCAACTGAAGTAAACCTGTATGTAGCTCCCCTAGGTTCCTATGATGTAATCCTAGGAATGAGTTGGTTATGGAAGCATAGAGCTAAGGTTGACTATTTTTCAAAAATAGTTGAATGCTTAGATGATTTGGGAAATCAAACCCAATTCCAAGGGATTTTAAGAGAAGTTAGAATCAGGCCTATCTCTGCCAAGCAATTGAAAAGGGTTAGATGGAAAGGTTGTCAGTTGTTTGCAGCCAAGATGGAACAAGTGGAGGAAGGGATAGAAAACCCTAGTTCATCTTTTGGCGAAAAGTATCCTTTTCTTCGAGAATTTTAGGATGTATTCTCTGAAGAACTTCCAAGATTGCCTCCCAAGAGGGTTTTTGATTTTGCAATTGATATTAAACCAGGATTTGAGCCTATATCAAAAGCACCTTACCGTATGACAACTACGGAGTTAATGGAATTGAAAGCACAATTACAAGAATTGTTGGCAAAAGGTTTGATCAGAACCAATGTTTCACCTTGGGGTGCTCCAGTTATTTTTGTTAAGAAGGATGGAACCCTTTGATTGTGTATAGATTATTGTATGCTTAATAAAGCAACGGTAAAGAACAAATATCCTTTGCCACGTATTGATGATCTTTTTTATCAGATGCGTGAAGCTGCTGTGTTTTCAAAGATTAATTTGCGATCAGGATATCATTAGTTAAGACTGAAGGATGAAGATATTCATAAGACAACTTTTAGAACCAAATATGGGCACTATGAGTTCACGGTGTTGCCATTTGGTTTGACAAATGCACCTGCTGCATTCATGAATCTCATGAATAGTATATTCAGAGATTGTTTGGACAAGTTTGTTTGTCTTTCTAGATGATATACTCGTTTATTCTAAGAATGAAGAAGATCATCAACGACACTTGCAAATAGTTCTACAACGATTAAGAGGATATAAGTTATATGGAAAACTATCAAAATGTACATTCTTTCAGAAGGATATTCAATATCTAGGTCATATTATTTCTGCTGATGGAATATCTATTGATCCTGCGAAAAATCATAGCTATTCTGGATTGGCCTGTACCAACAAATGTTCATGAGGTGCGTAGTTTCATGGGCCTGGCTGGCTATTATAGGAAGTTTGTTTTAAATTTCTCTAGTATTGCTAGTCCAATCACTTCCCTGCAAAGGAAAGGAAAGAGACTTGAATGGACAGACAAATGTCAGGATGCATTTGATCTCTTAAAAGAAAAGTTAACTACAACTCCAATTTTGAAAGTCCCTGATCCCGAAGGGCAATTTGAGGTAATTACAGATGCCTCTGGAGAAGGATTAGGAGGAGTGCTTATGCAAGATGGAAGAGTGATAGCATATGAATCAAGGAAATTGAAATCCTATGAGAAGAATTATGCATTGCATGATCTGGAATTGGTAGCAGTACTCATGCTTTGTAGATGTGGAGACACTATTTATTAGGGAAGACTTTTGTGCTTAAGTCAGACCATCAAAGTCTCAAGTATATTTTCTCTCAACCACACTTGAATGCTCGATAAAGGAGATGGTTAGAATTGATATCTGACTATGACTTTGAGATAAATTATATCAAAGGAAAAGAGAATAGAGTAGTCGATGCTTTGAGTCATAGAAGACATATAGCTTCTATTGTTTCTATTCTTGGAAATTTCAAGGATTTGGTGTTACGAAATTTGTCTGGTGATGAGTATTATAAGCAGGTTAAGCAGGCTCTAAAAGATAATCCCAGAGATCCAAGATATGATGGTTATCTAATAAAGCCTAATGGACTATCGAGGTACAAGGGTAGAATGTATGTTGCAATTTCAGTTGGCTTAAGGGATCTAGTATGGAAAGAAGTTCATACTGCACCATATTCGGGACATACAGGAGTGACCAAACTCCTAGCGGATGTTAAACATCTTTTTTTTGGAAAGGAATGAAGAATGATGCTGCAATATTTGTGGCAAGCTGTTTAGAATGTCAGAGGGTAAAAGTAGAGCATCAACACCCTGCATGATTGTTGTACCCACATGATGTGCTAGAGTGGAAATGGTAAGTTATTAGCATGGATTTTGTTCAAGGTCTTCCTATGTCAAGGAATAGACATGATGCCATTTTAGTTGTGGTTGATAAACTCACAAAGGTAGCTCATTTTATACCAGGGAATTTGATTGATGGAGCACCTGTGTTAGCTCGTAAATTTGTACAAGAAGTGTTTAGATTGCATGGTTTCCTTGAAAATATTATCTTGGATAGAGATGCGCATGTAACATCAAGGTTTTGGCAAACTTTGTTTTCTACGCTAGGGACTAAACTCAACTAAGTACATCTTACCATCCTGAAACTGATGGGCAAACTGAGAGAGTTAACCAAGTCTTGGAAGACTTGGTGTGAATGTATTACATGGATCAACAATATAAGTGGGAAGAATACTTACCGCTTGTGGAATTTGCTTATAACAATTCCTATCATTCTGCTATTAAGATGGCACCATTTGAAGCATTGTATGGAAGAAGATTTTGAACTCCTATAAGCTGAGATAAGATAGAAGATAGGATTGGCATCGGACTAGAAATGCTAGCTGAAATGGAAGAGAAAGTTAAGTTGATCAGAAAAAGATTGGCAAAAGCTAATGATAGGCAAAAGAGCTATGCAGATGCAAAGCGTGTTCCAAGGCAATTCTTTGTTGGAGAAAAAGTTCTTTTGAGGGTCAAACCTCAAAAAAGTTCTATTAAGTTTGGGAAGTCTTATAAGCTAGCCCCTCGATATGTGGGACCCTTTGAAGTGCTTGAAGTAGTCAATCCGGTTGCCTACAGAATTGCTCTACTATTGGCCTTATCTAGAATGCACAATATTTTTCATGTGTATTATTTGAAGAAATATGTTGCAGGTGATAACCATATTTTGAATTGGAATTCTTTACAGATGTAGGATCCAGGGGTGGTCATGATCGAGCCACTCAAGGTGTTAGAAACGCACAAGCTCCGCTTGCGTAACAGGGAGGTCTTGCAATGCAAGGTCCAATGGGACCAATATGCTGACAAAAATGCTACATGGAAGGATTATCATGAATTCTATCAAAAGATTCCTCATTTATTTAATGTTGTTATTAGTTGAAAACAATGAACTTGCTTTTTAGTTACTTTTTCATACTTTATATCATCAGGGACGATGAATCTTTAGGGGAAGGATATGTTACATCCCCAATTTTTGCCTTGCTATACTTTTTACTTTTACTTGGACATAAGTAAATTTATTATGATGATTAGATTAATGACAAGGAAAGACATGGATTATATTGAATGTCATTTATGAAATTATAGAAAAGATTATATTATTATCAATTTAATAATTGCATTATGAGATTTGATTTATTATTTAAATTATTTGAATAATGATGCACTGATCATATATTGTTTGGTTACAAGTTGAAATAGGAATACAGATTCTCAGATGACTATTAGAGAAGAGAGAATCTTTCAAGGAGAGAGATATAGACCTCAGGTTACGAGTGGTTTATTTGTCCAATCGAGTATAAGTGTTTAACGAAAACGTGAACCAATGTGTCATAAGAGGTAAGTATTGTCTTGTTGTATTACTTTTGAGCCAAATCGACAGGGAGTCGATATTATACAATATTTTTTAAGTCATAGCTAGTCATCTTAGTCGTTGATAACGTTAACGACGTTGTTTGTGTATGAATTGTGACTATTTACATTTAACGTAAATATTACGATGTTATTGTCATAAAATAGTCGTCTTATTATTATTAAGTCACTTGTAGTGTTATAATAGATTCTTAATGTTAAGACTTTATCGTCAAGTTAAGATGACATGTTTTGTCAACGGAACGTGATGTAGAGACTAGCTCAACCCGATCACATTTTTCATAATCCTTTATTTAGTATTATTCTTTTATTGATTATATCATAATAATCAAATAGAGATAATGATATGAAAATAATAATTGATATAATCAAATATAATATGTTTATGAGTCGAATGAGGTAATACCTCATGATTAATTACTATGGTCTTTAATTATGCAGTCATAGGCATCTGTTGACGAGAGCCTTTAATGTTAAACCGTGATGGATCGAATTACTCTCTAAGAGTAATCGATTGCTCTCTTTTTGTTATTGAGTTGGTGGCCTCATTGATGAGGAGCGACATATAACTAGCCACATTTACTCACTCATCTCAGCAAATTTTGCAAAGATCGACATATGGTGTCGATTGCACCTTTATAGTTGGCGGTTGAGTCTTCATTGGAGACTAAAAACTGTTGTTATGAATGAGGTTCTAACTATCTTGAGTGGAGCACTTAGTGGCACAACTCATTAATGAGTTGGTTTGGAGCTCTTAAGTAACCACAACTTTGATAGTCTTGGGATTCTTTTAGAGTAGAGTCTGGTAACAGAGGAAAGAAGAGGGACTGCGCATAGCGGAGAATGATTCTTAGGAAGATTGTAGTGTATTCAATCTACCATCCTTGTTGTGTAAAGCACCGCTTCAGGTAAATGCTTTTGCATTTCTATGCATGTAGAAAACAATGAAAGATTTAATGTATTATTGTCTTGGACAATTGTCCATTTTCCTTTTGACAATGTTCAAGTTTATACTGTAAATGTTTCGATGAAGATGAGCCGGCTGTGTCTCTCTTCTTAGTATCGATGCAGTTCGATGAGATGAGTCGACTGTATATGGAGGGTATAGTGAGCCATTGTATAACTGTTATTCTATTTTAGTTTAAAGCTTGGGAGTCGATGTAGCCTGGTAAGGCCAATTCTTATGTTGATAATGTAATTTATTTAATGATTTAATTAGGTCAACCCCGTGCCTTTGTATAAAACTATGATGCTTATCATAATATGAGTTTAGGAACCAAATGATTCTATTAGTATCTATTTCACAAAGAATAACGTAGTTATTATGAAACTAGTGAACCAGTCTCATACTTAATTGAGTCTCTTTTTGAGGACAACTGACTGTGTAGATATAAGTTAGTCTTGAAAAGTAATTCGAAAGAATTAGTAGAGGCTAATTATTAAGGGAAAACTTACCAAACTATGAGTAGTGTGGTCTTGAATATCAAATAGAAAATAATATCTTTTGAAGCCATTCTTGGTTAAATACATGGTCAAGAATGATTCCTTACCAATAGAAACTAGAGTCTAAGTGACTAATGTCAATTATGGTAAACCTATTGAGTTATCGATTAACTAAGGATAGTTTAGAAAATTTACGAAATGTCGAAGATCTTCTATATTATCTATAAAAATAATCTTGGTGAGTATAGTTTTATAGTATACCTATTTTATGTCGAAAGACAATGTCTACAAACTTTACATAGAATTCCTTTATGAGTATATGAGAAATAAAGGTAATGGCATCACTTAACAGTGATTTGAATAGTATTTATGTTCTTGAAATAGGAGTTATTATCTTTGCAAGAGTTAAATTATCTCCAACCATGGATGAGTTAAACCATTGGTCGAATAAGAACCTAAATCTCCTAGGGTTGTTATATGATTATTTAGAGAAATTGTATTTTCCAAGGGTAATAGGTTAACCCTGAGAACGATTATGAACCAACTAAATAGTTATGATATTTAAACTTATCCTTGTCAAGGAAGCCAATATCATGGTTTGGTGATTAGACTATTTACGTAAATATTGTCAGTATGAATAAACTATGAGAATACGACAATATCCAAGTCGAGTAGGGGTGGGTGAACACAATGACCACGTTCATTATGAGCGTTATTGATATTAAAGCTTTGGCCAAAGTAATGCAAGTGTCTTCTACATGCATTATCAGCTCACTATATCTAGAATGCACAATCTATCAGAAATCATACTTAGCTAGAGGGTATCTAGGATTGTATGATTGATGGATAGGTGTAGGATACAACACTATGTACTAGGGATAGGAAAATTACAACTAGTTGCCTTTGGTCTATATCCCTCGTGAAGGGTAGGGCCACTTCCTATGTGAAAGATGTGTGGGAGACCGCCTGTCTGTGGATGGAAGTAAATCACTGGAAAGATACTCTCTCTCTCCAAGCAGAAGATATGCCAAGACTTGTGATAAAGATGTCAGATATTCAGCAACAGTATGTATTCCAAATTGTCTATGTAATTGATTTACAATGTAAACTTTGTCTTGAGAAAGACTTCATGATGTATTGTTCCTTGTAAAGGAAAAACCTTGTAATTATTGATATTTGTTTATGACTTAAATAAAAGAAAAAAAATTCTCTATCTCATTTTTATCTTGTTGAATTACTCTATGGTAATTTTTTTAGTTTTACTATGTTTTTAGAACTTGGATGTTACACTTGTTCTAACTGCACCCTTGAAGAGTGGAACACCCAGGTATTTACTCAGAATCTGATCGATACAGAAGCCAAGTTCATTTGCTATTCTTCTCTGTGAATCCTTCTTGGTGTTGAAGAAAAATATTCGAGATTTATCCTGATTGATAAGTTGTCCTGAAGCATGTATGTAAGAGTTTAGAATCAGTTTTGTCTCTTTAGCATGTTCCAAACTTGCTTCGCCATAAAGCACCGTGTCGTCTACAAATTGTTGGTGCATGAGCGCATTAACATTTTGTTCCATTTGAACTCCTTTCCATCTTCCATTTTTAGTGTTCTTTTTGATACTCTTGCCCAGTGCTTTCACCATCACCACAAAAAGAAAAGGCGAGATAGGGTCGCCCTGTCTGAGGTCATTTGTACTTTGAAAGAATCCACACATGGTGTCATTTACTAGGGCTGAGAAACTAGTCGTCGATATACATTGGTATATACACTCCATCCACTCCTCCCCAAACCTAAATTTACTTAGGACAAGTGTGAGGAATCTCCAAATGACTCTATCATATGCTTTGCTGATATCCAATTTCACCAACATGCACTTTTGATTCATTTTCTCTATAGAGTGAATGGCCTCATTAGCAATGATAACTCCATCCATGATATCCCTGCTAGGAGTGAAGCTGCTCTTCTTAGGGGAGATGAGGCTGGGAAGCACAGTCTTCAATCTATTGGGAAAGGATTTGGAGATTATCTTGTAGATGGTGTTGCACAGAGAAATAAAACTATACTCAGAGAAGTCATTGCATTCTTTCTTTTTAGGGATGAGCACCATGACCGT
The DNA here is from genome assembly GCA_027924645.1 of Cunninghamia lanceolata. Taxonomy (NCBI): domain Eukaryota; kingdom Viridiplantae; phylum Streptophyta; class Pinopsida; order Cupressales; family Cupressaceae; genus Cunninghamia; species Cunninghamia lanceolata. The sequence continues at coordinate 1,729,023 of BSBN01000847.1, read as the reverse complement.
GTTATTGATCTCTTTTAGAAGTTTCCTTGACTTGTGAAAATCCTCCACCAATTCGCATACCTCCTTACCCAAAAACCCCAACATTTATGGAAGAAGAGTGCAGGAAAACCGTCAAGTCCGGGTGCCTTGTTAGGATGTAGTTTTTTCACTGCACACCTAACTTCCTCTTCTATGAAGGGATCCATCAATATCTTCCTATCCACTTCTGTGATTATTTCCAGGATGTTATCCACCACCTCTCATATTCCACACATCTATGGCATCGTTTGAAGAAAGCAAACCTTTGAAGTAATTGATCACCTCTGTTTTGATTTCATCTCGATCTGTAATGATCCTCCCATTTCCACCTTTGAGGTTTTCGATCTTGTTTTGGAATCTCTTAATCTTGGTTGTATTATGGAAAATTTTGGTATTCGCACCCCCTTTTGCCAGCCACGTTTCTCTTGACTTTGTTCTCCAATAAATTTCTTCTCTGGCCAAAATCTCTATGTGCTCCACCAAAAGCTCCTTCTCTTTCTAAAAATCATTCTGAAACATCCCGTGTGTGATGACTTTTGCATTTAGGTCTTTCAATTCATTTTCTATCCATTTTTTTCTTCAAATATATTTTGGAATGAGACTCGGTTCCATTCTTTAAGCTTGCTCTTTATGAAGCTCTTTTTTTTAGTAAATTTGAACATCTTAGTTCCATGACAAATAAGAACCTCCTCCCACCATTTTTTGATGACGTTTACCAAATCTTTCCTCCTAAACCACATCTTTTTGAATTTGAAATAGTTTTTTCTAGGCACGTGATCTTCCCAGATTAAGAGATCAACTGAAAAATGATCTAATCCTAACAAAGCCCTAATGTTCAACTCCATTATGGAATTAGTTTCCAACCATTTTTTTAAATAAGAAAGTGATCTAGTCGCTCCGCCACCTGTGCCGTACCATCTCTTCTATTCATCCAAGTATAGATTTTGTTCTTAGTGAAGATATCGATCAGTTATGATTCATTAACAAAATGCACAAAGTCTTTTTATGCCCTACCTTCACTAATCAGGCCCCCTTTCTTCTCATTCGAGTGCAAGATAGAATTAAAATCTCCACCCAACACGATTCTTTTATTTGGAAGCATATTCAATCTTGTCGATATTTCCCCCCACAAGTTTCTCTTCTCCTCAACTCTAATTGGGCCATAAACATTACATAGAAATAAATTTAGATTGGATTTTAGGCTACTTATCGAGAAAAGTATCCAGTTCTTGTTTGAATGGAGAGTGTCCATCCTCAGCCTGCTAGGGTTCCAAAGAATACCCAATCCGCCAGTCGTGCCTACAGCCGCCACCCACACACCTTCCCATCCTCAAAAGCATTTAGAGCGGGTGGAAGCCTTTGATCGTTAAGTTTGGTTTATTGAAGAAGGATTATATCAGCCAACAGAAGATCTAATTGGTGCTTAAATAAGTGTCGTTTGTTAGGGGTATTAAGGCCTCTAACATTCCAAGTGGCAATCTTCATTACCTTCTAAGGGAGGTGCTTCCTCCCTTAGATCTCAACATGTATTCTTTGAGGTTTGACTGGCCTTTTTCTTGTCCTGCCTCCTCTCTTCGTCTCCCCAAATGCTATCTGTTATGGAGTAAAAAGTGTCCACATGTATTTTTACCTCCTTGTTTAGCTCCTAGGTCCCTGTGATTGCATTATACACTCAAAATGTTTATCCCAACATAAAATTACCTATCACCAAAGCAAAGTTGGAATATGGGCCCCTTCTTTTACCTTACCTTGGACCTAAAGAGGCCTGATGGACCTAGGCGGTACCGCCCATGTCCCCCCTTTTAGGTCAGGGCTAATTTAAGTGAATGTTAGCCTGGGACCTTTCAAAAGGTTTCTCCTTGTTAGCTCTTTTGGTTTTAATTCATGATTATGAGAGGGAAAGCATATATAAGTTTTTTTTAAGTTCATTTGTAACTAGGTTGAAAAGGTTGGAGAAGGCATAACTTGAGATCTTCAAGAAAAGCAAGCAAGAGCATTCATTGTGATTCTAGAGTAGATTTGTGTATTGTTATTATGTGTTGTTGCAGATATGGAGCTATCATGTATTCTTCCTTAAGAGTTGAAGGATCTTCATCATTCTAAGGGTTCATCACATAGGTGATATCATTGTTTGTTTGTCATCATTTGAATAATCATATTATCATTATTTTCAACCTCTGCCTCCACGAGAGCACACACTCTTTATCAATCAATGGTTTTGGGAAGCTTGAATGCTATCTCAAGATTTGATTGAGGCAAGTCCTTAAACACCATAACCCCCAAACCCCTTTTTAGCTTCTTGGGTGTAGGTTACAGGAGCGAGATTTGGAAAATATAGAGCTACAAGAAGACATAATACAGATCAAGGTTTCAAGATTCAGAAATAATTTCAGAGTTTTATCTCATCCAGGACTTGGGTGGTACCGCCCATGTCATCCTACCCTTTTTGAGTTCAGATATGGCATAAGGACAACATTTACAACATCTTTCCAGTTTGTACCTCTGGCAGATTTTTCTAGTCAATACTTAGGTGGTCCCACCTTGGTCCTCTGACACTCTACTTTTAGGAGACATGTTTTATCATCTCTTTGATCATCCCTGTGTAGTTAGTTTCTAGATTTTTGTTGTACTTATTCCATTATAAGCAGATCATTGTAGAACTAGGGTTTCATGCATTGTTAACCTACGGTTTGATAAAAAGGATAAATTAAATCTTATCCATCTATAACAGACCTAAGTACAAGATCAATAGCTAAGTCCTCCTTCATTTGGTAGTGATTTGGCTCGGTCTTGTCCTTGAATGTTATATGGAAAAGGGTTTGATCTAGTGTGTATCCTAGTTGTTCTCATTCTCCTTTTTCATACCTAACATTTTGGTGAATCCGTAGTTTTGAGCATTTGCATCTTGTTGATTGTTCAAATCATATCTTGCATTGATTTATTGCATATTTATCAATATTCATTTGAAAATCTTGCATAATTTTGGAAAAAAGCGCATATTTAGGCTTTCAAAAGCTTGTATTTTGGTAAAAAAAAATTACATTAGGGTTTAAAAAAAATTCTCTTGCATGATCATATTAGTTGCATCAAACATTTATCAAACTAATTTTGCATAGTAATCTTGTATCATTTTGCATCCTTGATTTGGGAAGTTCATACTTTTTGTAATTGCACATTGTGAAGTTCAAGCCTTGGATAAATAAGAATAGGTGACAATGTCCGATCTCTTTTTACAAGACTTTCATGCATATGATGCGCTGTTTAGTAGTGTGACTTTGATATGTTAGATGACACCCCTGATGGATTTATCTCTATTGAACATTCTACTATGACTCTTAAACCGTCGTTCCTTTAAAAATTAGTAAACACAATTTATGTTCCAAGATCTCAAGAACCCATGAAACCAAAAATAGTTGTCCACCGGCATTTGGATGTGTCTCAAACACAAACGAAACTTGTGCCCACTATAAGAGGTCTTTTGAATTCTTCTCAACCTCCCATTTATATTTATAACTATACTAAGAAAATAACAAGTCAAAATCAAGTGTATCAAAATGTGTTGCAACAACCCAACTACAATGTGGTATACAAAAGTCTCACATATATGGCGTCCAATCATAACAAGGGTGATGTGGCTCCTCCCCGGTCTAACAAGAAAAGGAAGGATCCTAAACCTGTCATATCCCTCACACCACATGAGGTCACTATTTGAGATCATGATGGTCCTCCTTATATAACAACAAGAATAAATGAAAACCCTACAAGAGGAATTCTTGTTGGCCCCAATTGCATGACAAATGTTATCACAGAAGAATTTTTACACATGCACAATATAGCATAGGATACTTATGATCCAACGGATATAATGATAAAAGCATATAATTTGGTTATTTTCTTCTGGCAATTAGAAAGATAACACTTTGCATTAAGGTGGTTGAAAAAGCCCTAGAAGCACCTTTTGTTATCATTCCCACCTCGAATCTCTCTCATGTGAAATTAGGACATCCTTGGCTAAAATCCATGAAAGCAGTTCCTTCTACTATTCACAAGTGCTTAAAGTTCCCTCATAAAGGTCAAGTGCATGTTATTCATCACAATGGATTTAAACCATTAGCCACTTGCGAAAATTTCAATTTAGATTATTTTTTGCCATAACCTATTAAAGCAAATCAACCAAGACAAGATCAATTCTTCTTGGCCTATCAAAAGTGTAAAGTAGAGAAAATAGCTGAACTATCATATGGAAAGAATACTCCTAGATCCTCTCGGTGCTTTGAGGCTATGATTCCTCCTATCCAACAAATAGAGAGTGAAAAGCAACTCGAGTTAAAGGATTCACCACGATCGAAAGGAAAGGGAATTTTTGCCCAAGGTTCCTCCTCCGCCATCCTTATAGGGACCGGAAGAAAACCTTCAAGAGCGAAGCTATCCATCACAAAATCATAAAATCACTTTTGTACCAGCTTCCTCTTCAAAACTGTCAAAAAATATAGAAAATTGTGAACCCTTGATGGTAGACAAAGAAACTCCCTTGGGATATATAACTAATAAGACTAGAAGAAATATAAATGCAAAAGAAAGAAGAAAGCGACAAGCCTTAGCTCAAAAAATGTCACCACAAGAAGAAAACATCCCACCGAAAGAAATGGAATCAAAAGAACTAAAGGAAGAAGTTTCAAGTTGGGCTATAGTGCCCTATGTGCCACCTATTTCATGTATGAAAATCAATATTGGGAAGAAGATAATTTGATCAAGGACAACCGCTAGTATGGTTGCACTTTATTTTAGGTAAGTATTTCTCACTCATTCAGCTACCCTTGGTGTATCACCTCTTCGAGTTGCTCTCATGGGTGGGCTCCTCTTAAGTGTTGTGTTGGGTTCTCTCGTGTAGTATTAAATGTTTGTTTAGGTCTCCTTGGATGACTCTTGATACTCTTGTAAGGTCAAGGATACAAGGAGACTGCCTCCGTTGTGACATTCCTTCTATCTTTTTCTATATTCCTCTACCCTTCTCTTGTTGCAATTGTTGTGTGTGGTGCCTTGGGGCGTAACATTGTGGAAGATGTCTTGGGGATATCTTCCCACATTGTGACCCTAAGTCACTTTTGTCTCCTCTCTTATTTTTCATGATTTCATTCTTCCGTTGTGCTTGTGGCTCTACTAGTCGAAGGATGATGACAACAAATATACACTTCTGATAAGGACCGTGCATCCCTAAACAAGAAAATAAAAATGGACCCAGTCCATATATGAAGACAGGGGTAATTTGTTACTAACATTTGACTAGTAGAATCACTTTGTGTTGTGATGTGATCATATTGTGAAATTGTTGTAACAAACCTTTGCAATACTCTAATCTATTGCTATGCACTTTGGAATGCTTTTGTATCACCTTGTATCTACAACCAATTTTGAGATACCTGAAGTATAACCTCATGACTATACTTAGTTTTGAACCCGTAAGTATAGCCTTGGTTTGTTTGAATGATACGTTGCCTTATTTATGTATCAATTTCATGAAATGATTTGGTTGTTATCTTAGCTTAAGATTTTCTAACCAAAGCTTGTTTGATTATCTTTCGTACATGAATATTGTTTATCAAGTATTGTTATCAAATGATATTGATGTGTTTCTATTGCGGTTGTTGGGAACAATTCAGTGATTGTAAGCACATGTCACTTGGGGTCGTGGGCTTTGCAAAATCTCTTATTCCCTCGTGTGTTTTCAACCTTACCTTAAATGTGGTTGCTACCGGCAAGCAGGAGCAACCACTTTAAGGTGGGGGCATATATTGTGGTAAATGCTTGGATATCTTAGATATTGTGATAAATTGTGTTGCGTATACTACCTTTTCATTGTAAGGCATACCCGTGATGTAGGTGAGGTTGTATACTTTGTGTGTTTGCGTATGCTTTCTTTTCACTATAAGGCATCTCCGTGATGTAGGTGGGGTTGTATGCTTTTGAAATCCCTTCTGCAGAGGTGGGGTTGTGTTTTCCCTTGAGTGGTTGCACATCCTTTTGAAAAAGTCCTCTTGTGAGAGGTGGGTTTGGGTCTTGAGTTACTCACCCTTAACCATGTCTTTGGCGGTTGTGGTAGCGTAGCTTGACTGTTAGGTGTGTTTGGCGTGTATTAGATGGTGGAGTGTAGTGATGAGCTCCTCCCCATTGCCCATGTTTTCTATGTATAAGACATATAGTGGGTCAATGACACAATCTACAACACTCGTGTATTCGTGTGTATTCTATGTGTTTTATGTGTTTCATGGAGGTGTGTAGCGATGAGCTCCCCCCACGCTATGTGTTTTGCATGCTTTAATGGTGGCACGTAGCAATGAGCTCCCTCCATCACCTATTAGTATGGTATAATTGTTTAATCATGTCTTCTATCCGTGTATACTTTGTGTATTGCGTGATTTCGTTCATGACTTATCTGTGTATTATGTGCTTCTTTACTGTCTTCTTCATGTTTTACATGTTTATCATGTATCTTCTTATGTCTGCCTAAGCTTGGGGGCTAGAAATGGTCTTCCAAACTTAGGGTGTGGTTTTGGCTCTAGTGTTTGATGTGTTTTGACCATACTTTAATGCATGTACTGATTGTAAGATCATACACACATTAAAGTGGGGGCTAAATGTTATGGAGTAAAAAATATCCACATGTCTTTTTACCTCCTTGTTTAGCTCCTAGATCCTCGTGATTAAATTATACACTCAAAATGTTTATCTTAACACAAAATTGTCTGACACCAAAGTAAAGTTGGAATATGGGCCCCTTCTTTTACCTTATCCTAGACCTAAAGAGGCCTGATGGACTTGGGCGGTACCGCCCATGTCCCCCCTTTTAGGTCAGGGCTAATTTAAGTGTATGTCAGTCTAGGACCTTTCAAAAGGTTTGTCCCTGTCAGCTCTTTTGGTTTTAATTCAAGATTATGAGTGGGAAAGCATATATAATTGTGTTTTTAAGTTCATTTATGTTAGGAATAGTATGTAGAAGATATTAATTAAATGCAAATAAAGATTAAACAAAGGAATGAAAAATACACAGAAATAAAACAATGAGAGACAATTTTAATGTGGTTCACCCAAACTCGGGCTACATCCACCAACAAAGAGATCCAATGTTATTATCCATCAAATAGATCTGATTACAACCAGCAATCTCATGCAACCCAAATCTGTTGCAATGTGCTACAGATACAAATATCAACAGAAACCCTAACCCTTAGCCTTTTTATCAAGACTTATGTTGGTTACAAAAATAGAGTTTTATTTTACTTTATTTTATTTATTTATTTATTATGGCGGCCAATAGAAAAATAATTGTTTACGCCTTTATAAAATAATAGGCAATTGCCCCACAGGAGGGGCTCTGCCCCTCTACACTCCCTCGTAAAATACTTTGGGGGGAAATTGCGCTAACTAAAGTGGGAAAAAATTTAACCTCCAAGTCTAATTAGGCTCCATATAACAACAATCTCCCACTTGGAGACTGATCAAACTCCACATCATATCATCTCCCACTTGGAGACTAATCAAACACCGCTGTCCCTATAGCTCCCACTGGAAATAAGCACCCTGGACTTTGATGTTCTGATTCTATTGTTTTCAATCTTGAAGGCCAACTGAAGTTGAAGAGGAGCTCAACTTCTCCCTTGTCACTACCTTTGTAAACATATCTACTAGATTTTCATCTGTATGTATATTTTTCAACCTTAACTGTCCATCCTCCAACATTGACCGGATGAAGTGATATCTCAGCTGTATGTGTTTGGTCTTTGAATGCAAGGTAGAATTCTTTACAAGATGTATGGCACTCTGGTTGTCCATAAACAAATAACTATTAGCCTGTTGTTTGCCTAATTCTTCCATGAAAAATTGTAGCCATATCATCTCCTCGCTTGCCTCTGTTGTAACTACATATTCTGCCTCCGTGGTGGATAAAGAAAACATCTTTTGTAACCTTGAGATCCAACTCACCGTTGTCCCACCTACAGTAAAGAAATAACTTATAGTACTCCGCCTGGTATTAATAGCCCTTGCCAAATCTGAGTCCACATAGCTTGCTAAATCAGTATTAGAGCCCCCAAAACATAAATGTTTATTGGATGTACCTCTCAAATATCTGAGAATCCATTTTACTGCATTCTAATGCTCCAATCTGGGATTACTCGTGTATACCTGCTTACAACTCCTACAACATGTGCAATATCCGGTTTCGTTCATACCGTGCCGTACATTAAACTTCCTACAGCTGAAACATATGGTACCTTAGACATTTTATCTACCTCCTCTTGTGTCTTTGGACACATCTCCTTAGTCAATTTCAAATGACTGGGCAAAGGTGTGCTGACAACTTTTGCATTCTCCATATGGAATCTCTACAACACCTTTTCAACATAATCAACCTAAGATAGAGTCAATTTTTTGTTCTTCCTATCTCTACAAATTCTCATACCAAGGATTTGTTTAGCTGCTCCCAAATCCTTCATAGCAAATCATTTTGCTAATGCTGTTTTAACTCACTTATGTGATCCATGTTAGACCTCGCTATAAGCATGTCATCAACATATAAACATAAAATAATGTAGCTATTATTATCCAACCTCTTAAAATAAACACAACGGTTAGAATTACACCGGTTGTAGCCTTGCTCAGCCATAAAACTAAAAAAATTCAAGTACCATTGTTGAGGTGCTTGTTTCAAGCCATATAAACTCTTCTTCAATCTGTACACTAGTTTCTCCTTACCTTTGACCTCAAATCCTTGGGGCTATTCCATATATATCTCATCCTCCAAATCACCATGGAGAAAGGCAGTTTTTACATCTAGTTGTTCCAAATGCAAATCTTCAGCAGCCACAATACTTAAAACAATACGAATAAAAGTCATCTTAACAACTAGAGAAAAAATCTCATCAAAATCAATGCCTTTTTTTTTTCTGCAAATCCTTTTACAACTAACCTAGCTTTAAATTTGTTCTTACCTCCATCTTCCTCTTTCAACCTATAAACCCATTTGTTTGGTAAAGCCTTTTACCTGCAGACAACTTGCATAATTCCCAAGTCTGATTTTTTAGCAAGGAGTCCATTTCTTCTTCCATTGCATGCTTCCATTGAACCTTGGTATCCACCCGCATAGCTTCATCATACCCTTCTGGTTCACCAGCATCTGTTAACAAAATAGAATACAAAAGGGAGAAAACCTGTCGAGAGGTCTACTTGTCCTTGTTGACTGTCTAACATTCACTGGAGTTTGTGGTATTCCCTGTTGCTATTGCGGAGCATGAGGAACCAGTGAAACTTCACTATCCAAAGTATCATCCAACACCACACAATCCTTTTCTTTCTTCTCATGTTGTTGCAATTGATATTTGTATGACACCTTCTCATTTAATACACCATCCTTGCTTCTCACAATTTTTAGATTTTTAAAATCCCAAAGCCTATTACCAAATTTATCAATGCCATATCCAACTAAGATACACTTTTTTGATTTTGCATCCAACTTGGTTCTATTTTAGAATCTACATGTCCGTGCTTCCTCTGGAATACCACAACCCAAAGGAATTGAAGGACCTCTGTTAATTAAATATACAAAGGCATTGATAGCCTCTGCCCACATGTTTAAAGGCAGCCCAACATGTAATCTCATGCTCCTTGCACTCTCCATTATTGTCCTATTCATGCGCTCAGCCACTCCATTCTCCTGTGGAGTCCCTGGAACGGTTTTCTACCTACGAATTCCATTAAAAAAACAATAATCCTCAAATTCTTTGCTACAATACTCACCACCATTATCAGATCTGAGACATTTTTATCTTTCACCCATCTCATTCTCAACCAAGCTTCTCTATTTTTTAAATGTTTCAAATACATCAGATTTCTACCTAAGCAAATAAATCTAAACCTTTCCAGTTGCATCATCTATGAATGTAACATAATACCGAGAGCCACCAAGAGAAGATACCTGAGTTGGTCCACATATATTCGTATGCACAAGCTCCAACTTTTCATCTATCTTTTGACTCCCATCCTTGAGAAAACTAACTCTCTTTTGTTTGTCATACACACAACTTTCATAGAAATCCATATTAATACATTTCAAACCTAGTAAAACTTTCTTAGAATGAAGTAACTTCATACCTTTTTCACTCATATTCCCAAGTCTGTTATGCCACAGTGTTGTCTCAGAACCTGCAACAACTATTTCAATCTCTACCTGCGAACCCGTAGCAACTGTTCCTGAACCTATTTGATTTTTCTTCGTAACAACTAAATTAGAATGAACAGTATGACCTATACAAAGATATAAGGTGCCTACTTTCACACCTTTTGCTACTATTAATGCACCTCTTGAAACCTTTTAATTTTTATCATTGAAAGTAACTATGTAACCTTCATCTCCTAGTTGGCTTGCTGAAATTAAATTCCTACTCAACCTTGGCATGTGCCTTACCTCTTGTAGTAGCCAATGATTCTCATTCTGCAACTTAATCTTAATTCTTCCCTTTCCAACAATTTGATAGGGTTTGTTATCTCCCAAATAAACCAGCCCAAAATCCCCTTGGACATAATCAAGAAAATAACTTCTATGGCGCGTAGCATGAAATGAGGCCCCTGAATCTAAAACCCATGAATTATCAGCATTATCTAGGGAAAGAATCAAAGCATCATCTTTAGATTTATTACTTACCACATTTGCCTCTTTATTGCCTTCTTGTTTGTCTCCTTTATTCTTCTGAGACTAACAATCTTTATTTAGATGACCTGGTTTCCCACAATACCAGCAATCCTTGTTTCCTTTAGATTGGGACTTCTTGTCCTTTGATTTTTCTCATGACTTCCCATGACCTCCAGAACCTTTTCCTCTCTCCTTTGATCTGCCCCTACTTTCTGCATTCAAAACATTGCTTGATGTGGATCCACCTGAACTTTTCCTATGAATTTCCTCACTCAGAATAACACCGACAACATTATCAAATTTTAGTGTATTCAAACCAGAAACATAGTTACTAACTGCCATTACCAAACTACTCTAGCTTTCAGGCAAAGAACATAATATCAAGAGAGCTCTAACTTCTTCATTGAAATTTACATTAATAGAAGTCAATTGACTGGTAACTATGTTAAACTCATTTAAATGATTAGTAACTGATCGACCTTCTACCATTTTCATATTAAATAAATGCTTCATAAGAAATACCTTATTCGAAGCAGAAGGTTTTTCATATAACTTTGCCAATGTCTGCATCAACTCATCCATTGTCTTTGCTTTTGAAATATTGAATGCCACCGATGGCACCAGGCACAAATGATTGCTTCCTAGTGCCTTTATGTCCCGAAGTTCCCAATCCTCATAAGTCATTATTGTCAGTTTCTTGGCTTTCCCTTGCAACGACCTCCATAGATCCTTCTGATAGAGATAATCCTCCATCTATATCTTCCATAACTGATAGTTCTACCCATTGAATTTATTTACCTTCAATTTACCCTCGTATGCCATTACTCCCACTCAACCATGAGACTCCCACTCAACCGTGAGACCTTCCTATAGAGGATAATCAAACACAACCCACTCTGATACCACCTGTTAGGAATAGCATGCAGAAGATATCAATTAAATGTAGATAAAGATTAAATAGAGGAATGGAAAATACACATAAATAAAACAACGAGAGATAATTTTAATGTGGTTCACCCAAACTCGAGCTACATCCACCACCAGAGAGTCCAATATTGTTATCCAGCAAATAGAATCAATTACAACCAGCAATCTCATGCAACCCAAATCCACTGCAATGTGCTACAAATACAAACATCAACATAAACCCTAACCCTTAGCCTTTTTATCAAGACTTATGTCAGTTACAAAAATAGGGTTTTTTTATGGTTGCCAATAGAAAAATAATTATCGATGCCTTTCTAAAATAATAGCTAATTGACCCACAGGAGGGGCTCTGCCACCCTTCACTCCCCCATAAATTACTTTGGGGGGAAACCACACCGACAAAAGTGGAGAAAAATTTAACCTTCGAGTCTGATTAGGCTCCGTATAACAACAATTTGTTACTAGGTTGAAAAGGTTGAAGAAGACATACCTTGAAATCTTGAAAAAAAGAAAGCAAGAGCATTCATTGTGATTCTAGAGTAGATTTGTGTATTGTTATTATGTGTTGTTGCAGATATGGAGGTATCATCTATTCTTCCTTAAGAGTTGAAGGATCTTCATCATTCTAAGGGTTCATCACATAGGTGATACCATTGTTTGTTTGTCATCATTTGAATCATCATATTATCATTGTTTTCAGCCTTTTCCCCCACGAGGGCACACACTCTTTATCAATCAACGGTGTTGGGAAGCTTGAATGCTATCTTGGGATTTGACTAAGGCAAGTCCCTAAACACCATATCCCCAAACCCCTTTTTATCTTCTTGTGTGCAGGTTACAGGAGTGAGATATACAAAATACAGAGCTACAGAAAGATAGAGTACATATTAGGGTTTCGAGATCCAGAAATAGTTTCAAAGTTTTCTCTCATCCAGGAATTGGGCAGTACTGCACATGTCCTCCTACCCTTTCTGAGTTCAAATTTGGCATCAGGGCAGCATTTACAACATCTTTCCAGTTTGTACCTTCTACAGATTCTTCCAGTCAGGACCTGGGCAGTCCCACCCTAGTCCTCTGACACCTCTGCTTTTGGATAGGTTTTATCATCTCTCTAATCATCCCTGTGCAATTAGTTTCTGGATTGTTGTTGTACTTATTTTGTTATAAGCATATCATTGTAGAACTAGGGTTTCATGCATTGTTAACCTAGGGTTTGATAAAAAGGCTAAATTAAATCTAATCCATCTATAACAGACCTGAGTACAAGATCAACAGCTAAGTCCTCCTTCATTTGGTAGTGATTTGGCTCAGTCTTGTCCTTGAATGTTATATGGAAAAGGGTTTGATCTAGTGTGTATCCTATTTGTTATCATTCTCCTTTTTCATACCAAACACTATCCTCATAGTTTGGAGGACCGTCATACACGATCATAGATATAGGGTTGTTGTCCACTGTGTGTGGGGAGGTGGGGAATCTAGTGTAATTCCCTTTTCTTCACAAATCAAATTCCCTTTGGTTGGCAATTCATTTGCTTTCCCTTCTAGTTTTGTATTCTTTGGCATCCATCTTGTCTTGAGAGTAGTCAACTTTTTAGGACATTTTTCTTCATTGTGATCGCACTTCCAACACCTAAGGGAGAAAAATTTAGGGATCTCTATTTTGATATATTATAATTCAGGGTGATCTTCTTCATAATTTATTTAATTGCTAGAATCTAGATTTTGGCATAAATAGTGCTTTCTCCGCCACCTTTGTCAATTTCAATAGTTTGCCCCATTGCATTCTTGATTTTGCATAAGCAATCATCTATCCAATATTCCAGAGGGAGATTATATAATCTCAACCAAACTAGTTCACTTCCTAGGTTGCATTCCCTCGAGTTGAAATTCGAAGTCCAAGTTTGAATGTAGATTTGAGAATCACCAACTTCCAAGGACCCTCCCTAAGAATTTTGTCTCTCTTCTCGTCAAATTCAAATGTCACCATAAAGAAGCCTTTAGGAAGAAACTTCAACATTGTATCATTCTCACAATTCCTTCTTATCCATTCTTCGATATCCTTTCTTGGGAGATTGCGGCCCAAAACCTCGCCTATGAGTGTTGTTTCTTTCAACAGTATTGCATGGTTCTTCAAGGCTTCCAGAACCACCACCATGACATCTTCTTCCCCTTCTGCTTCCTTCGCCTCTGCTTTTTTTTCATTCCTTCCTCGCCTTTCGTGCCATTTGCTCCTTATAATAGTCTTATTTTAAAAATATTTTTAATTGTATAAATAAATATAATATTATTTTATTATATAATTATTTTTTAGCACAATTTATTAAATTGATAAATTAGTTTAAATTATATTTTTTAAGTAATTCAGTAAGCTCTAAATTTATATTATTTTTTAAATCCATATCTTTATTTATCTAAAAGTTCTCTTTTAATCATAAATAAATATTTTCTATATACAAATAACATTTATTTTTTATTTTAACTGTTATTACATTATAATACTGCAAGTTAAACAAGTTCCACATGGTGGCAAGTACCTACCTTTCCACTATTATAATTGGAAAATAATGTAAGTTTACAAACAATTGCAATTGCATGAAAATAACAAGTGCCACATAGTGGCAAGTACCCACCTTGTAGTGTTGTAATAATAGTATGTGTTTTGTAGTTGAAATTTTTTCCTTATATTAAATATATGTTTAATATTGACGAGGAAATGATTTATTAGTAATTATTCTTCATAATTTGAATAGTTGATTTTGTGTTTGATTTAATATTTTTTTGGTTACCATACACTTCAATGGAGTCACTAGTGAGTGGTTATGGAGGAGGGAGAGTAAGGGAGGAGTTGCTCTTACAAATATAAGATTGTTGTTCTTTGAAGCATTTATAGAGATAGAACAAATTTTCATGATACTTGTGCGGTTGTCTTATGGGCATATGCACAAATAAATCAATGGTAAAGTTACCAAGCTTAGGGAAAGGTTGGTAGTCATGATGAATAATGATTGGCATCTCATTATCATACACAAATTTGACACATTGTTGGATATCCCATATGAACTCCAAATTGGTTAGAGGTAGGAGTAATATGACGTAAAGTGAATAGCTCTTACAACCTAATTTGAATGGGGAGAAAAATGTAACCTATTTTGTCACTAAAAGAGACATTAAAAGATATAAGTGCAACACCTAAAGTAACATAATTATTCTATTAGAGACAGTGGTTCAAATATTCACTAAGAAGTTAGGTTCGATGAGAATTGGTTGCACCAGCTTAACAACTATGCACCCTTCCACATAGAGAGGTCTATGATAGTCATCATTAGGGATCTCATAAGAAGAAAATGTGGTAGGAGGAAGAGGAGAAGAGGAAGGTTATGCATCAAGAGCACCAACAAAGTCATTAAAAGACAAGGAGGTGGATCCTTAGGGAGAAGAGTATCATAATTGGTAGAAGCCTCAAGAATGGAAGATGGATCAAGAACAACTTACCCTCTTGAATAGGATCAACATGTTTTAGTTAATGATGTTGAGGGAATGGGTTAGTGTAAATATGTAGATTTTGATTGGGAAAGATGCAACATGTTTATTTCCATGATCATCATGTTCCTCAACCTAAATGAGATCTGTGCAATTATCATTTTCATGGCCTTTCACATGATGGTATCTATAGAAATGATTAGGGTCATAGACACAAGGAAAGGTAATACATACATCAAGAGCGGGAATGGTGGGGGGAGTAATAAGTTTGGTCAAGAGAAGTTGGTTAATGATAATAGAAGAGGATGTAGAAGGCAAGATAATTTATTGTAAAATTTGGGGTTTGAAGGTGATGAAGTTAGTGGAGGAAGAAGAGGGATTAACATGTTTAACATTAGGCTTGGGATAGGATTTAGAAAAGGTGGGAGGATTGGGTTTCTTAAAGGAAGTTTTGGAGAATTTGGAGGAATATGAAGAAGGGGTGGAGGAGGAAGAAGATGAAGATGGGGGACAAGGATTATAAATAAGGAGATTAGCATCTAAGAGTTTAGTGTCATAATCCCTTAAGCTTGTGCACAAATTAGAAAATGTAGCATAAAATTGAATAAGACTTTAGTTTTAATTTGCAACAAGAGATTGTTGATGAAGAGATGTTGAATCTCATCATTAAGAAGTTGATAATCCATTTTGGTGAGGAGGGACTAAAAATGTTAAACAAAATCATTGACCCATTCTACCTACCCTTGCTTGAATTGGACAAGGTAAGTGTGAATTTAATCCAGTATTGCCAATTCTTGAGTCTCTTTTTCATTTTTTATAGCATTTTACTACTTTCTATTGTTGCTCTCGACATAGAATTGCCATGACACTTGTCATTAGTTTACATCCCCAAGGTTCGACGAATTGCATTTCAATTAGCTAAATTAACTAGTTGAATACAAGTTCTTGCATAGTTGGACAAAATTATACCCCTTAGAAACTCATCATACATCTTTGTTGTTGCGCCATGTTTAAAAATTAGATTAGTTGGTTAAGTTACATGTTAGTAGTTTGTTTAATTTAGACATTTTGAGTACCAAATTATAATGTTTCAAAGAAAAGGTATATACAATGCACTTAATATTTTTTAATTTATTTAAAAATTAATTTAAAAATAAATGTATATATATGATAGGGTGCTTGTGTTGCATGGTCTTGATCCATTGGGTTATCTTTTTATGCAATTCCAATTACATATGCTTTTGTATTTGCTAACAAATATTTAATTTATTAACTAATATTATAAGTATTACTAAATAGCAATATAATTATGATAATCAAACATTAATTTTTTTTATTAAAATATTATTAAAAATGACAAAAAATTAAATTAATTTCAAAAAAATATTAAGCATTTATTTTTGTTATATTTTATAATAAAATAATTAAAATATTAAATTTTATCTTTTATAAAATAAAATTTAATGTTGAAAATAACAAAGAGAATGATCATCAAACAAAAATGTTGTTGATGATGACTTGGTGTGAAAATAATCTGTTGTAGCAAATGGCACTGATTTTTGCCACACTCCAACCAGATTATTCATCTTGGTAGCTACTATAATCTCTAAACCATGGTTTTTGCCACCCTACAACTAGATTATTCATCTTGGTAGCTACTGCAATTTCTAAACCATGGGCGAGTACCTGCCTTTGTAATGTCGTAGTAATAGTATTTTTTTGTGGTTGTTAGAAGGGGTGTGGAATATTGTTTTAGAGAGGAAGTTGTTGGAAGTTAAACAATTTTTAATGTTATATTTATAGTGTTTATGTAATTATTGAAGGTAATTGTAGCAATTTAATATCTTTGTAATGCTTGCATAGTTTGGTATAGAAGTCTATAATTTAATTTAATTTAAAACTTGTGAAATTTTGTGTGGATTGAAGAATATGTAAATCAATACTGTATTAAAGCAATAGTAAGTGTTAGTTTTAACATATATGACATTTAAGAAATTTTTATGATGTTTTTACGTATAATATTAATACCATATATTGAAGATTTTATACTATATAGTTAAATAGGATTTTTTTCCCCAATGCTTAGATTAGTTGGCTTCTCCCACACCCATGAAGAAGACAAATCTTTTTGGCCCAACATGATTTAGGTTCAATGGTCCAGAGTCATCATCTGTATGTGTTTTAATGACCTCAATCACCTGTTCAGTAAATAGAACTTCTTAGCGGATGACCAAACATTGGGTTACAAGTACAAATGACAAGATAAAATTTATTTACTCACCTCCTTGCGAAAGAGATCTTCTATCTCTTATATGGCAGTCAGCTTCATCTAGTCTCCTGTCTATCTCTAAATATTTCAAATATAGTCCATTAGGATTAACACCACTTCTTTGGTCATTAACAATTTTCTGACCAACATTCTCTATTTTTTCCCTCATTATAGAAAGCACTTTTTGAAAGAAGACAAAAATGATGAAATCCTACTTGCAATTTGCCACAAATAAAATAAAATCAAATGAAACAAGAATCTCAAGAGACTTTAAAGGCACAATATAAAATTGAACAAAAACTCAACTTACTCAAAAATTGCACAAGAAATTTTGTGAATAAATTTGAGGTCTGGGTAGGCTTTTTAAAGAAGGAATCCAAGAGGAATGGTATAAGTATGCTTTTATACTAGAAAAATAGAATCCAGTAACTATTCATATATTTTTTGTTTTTTCAATTTTGGCATTTTACCAGCTAGAAAATGATGACTGTGGAGGCTATAACTAATATCAATAAGTTATGAAAACTACCAACTAGCACAGTCTTGCTAGTAACTTGCTTACATGGATCTATGGTTTTGACATGATGCTCCATCAGGGTAAGGTCAGGTGCTTGAGACATGGCACAATCATGCAAAAAGACATGGGTTAAACCATGGTGATCATAGGGTGATTGGTATCTGTACATCCTGGAAGTTTTACTAGCCCATTGGGCAAGAGGGCTAATAGTTGTTTTGTCCCCACTAATGGAAAGTGCCAACAAAAAAGTTGTAAAGCAAGTAGAGCGCACTACTTCTATCTCTAGGTCCTAAGAAGTTTTAAGCTCAATGCCAAGGGAGGCAGAGACAATTGAGGACTTTCCAGGATAACTTAAAGGTCATTCGTGAGCAAGATTAAAAATCACAGTCCCTAATTGCTCAAACTATGGATTCTAACTCCAAAAGCTCCTAAATGAAAACATTCAATGTTGCAAAAATTAGATACTACAACTATTCCAAAGTATAGTTTTGTATTAAAACAAAACACCGACATACCTAGAGTTGTTTCTGAAGAAAATTATTGTTACCTGTTAAAGGAACAAATAGAACAATATTGTGATAATTGCAAACTGAAAGTAAATTAAGCTAGAAGTTATTATTGTAAATAACATTGGTGTTTTGAAACATCTTTTTATTAATAAGGGGGAAAAACTAAGTGAGCAAGCAATGAAAGAGAAATCATAATGGTGTGCTTGAGTAATTTGCTTAACTATTTGCATAATTTATCAGAAGCTAGAAGCCAAGTTATTTCATATAGAAAAATATCACACAATAAAGCCTAAAAGGGGAAAAGCACTTGTCCTACTGATTTACAGAGAAAATTACAAATAAATTAAAACACACATGAAAAGGATTAGAGCAATAATTTCAATAGAAAAACTGTCAAAATTGGTTATAGAAAATTCACCAATGAGCAAACAACAAAGAGAATGTAAATTCAAGAGCATGAACTCGAGCAGTTAAAGCATTGGTTGGGCCTTCCAAAGAAGATCTTGAGCTTCAAATCCCTAGGAGACATGATATAGTATTGAAATTGTGTAAAATAACACTCCAATATGTTGGGTGTTGGCATACCCTATGGAAAAGGCAGGGTGGTGCAAGTCCTAGAAGCTAAAGGTTATAGGGAGAATGTAAATCAATGCTTGAATCATTTAAACATATGCAATTTATCAAAATCCAATAAATTTAGCCATTCAGTCCATATATAGAAAAATGCCACATGATGAGGCCCAATTAAGATGTTGGAAAGGGTCAAACACTTGTCTCTGTGATATACAGAGAAAATTACAAATAATAATAATAACAAGGCATACCCAATGGACAAAACATGGTGATGTAAGTCCTTGAAGCTAAAGGTTAGAGAGAATGTAAATCAACATTTGAATCATACACTTATGCAATTTATCAGTAATCAGTAGGTTTAGCCATTCCTTCCATATATAGAAAAATGCCACATGATGAGGCCAAATTAAGGTGTTGAAAAGGGTCAAGGCACTTTGTCTCTGTGATGTACAAAGAAACTGCAAAAAATAATAATAATAAAGATAAAAAAATTACAGAAAGGAACATCACAGTGGTCATGTAATGAGAAAAAAATGGCACACACTTTGGCCCATTAGGTGTTCAGAAAATAAGAAGACACTTGTTTTATTGACTTAAATAGAAATAAAATGTTTGAGTGAAAAGATGGTTGAGCTACATAAATAACCACCTTAAGCAAGGAAGAAAAGAGAAACTATAAAGAAATGCTTGAATCATTTGCATTCAAATTGACATAGTTTATCAAAAGTAAACCTAGTCATTTATTCTTCCTATAAAATGGTCCATATTGAGGCTCGTTTAGGGTTTCAGAAAGGGAAGCAACCTTACAAGTACACTTAAGCAAGATACAAGCCAAATTAATGATCATATGACATGAAGACCTCTATAAATTGTATTAATCTTATCTTAAAATGACAAGGGTAAATCTAGCTGCTAGTAAATCATCAATTACATATGCCTCATCTCAATCTCGCCAAAAGTAGACTCACTCACACAATTAAGATCCCTAAAACAAACTTAACTTAGAGTTATCGTGTCCCACCACAACTTATGGATTTTGAGTTGGTGAGGGTCAGGGCAGCCACCAGAGTTCAAGCTTGACTACTGGAGTACTCCAGTCAGAAATACAAACCCTCGGTGTCAATCTTGATGACACAAGGAGACACCAAATCATGCGAGGAATCACTCCCATTCTGCAAATGGTTAAAATCCAATAGTAGCAAGATGGTTTGAGCTTAACCTCACCAAGACACTCAATGAAAATATTAATATGAATAAGAGCTAGTAAAATAATATTATAAATCCAAAGTCAACGGACACCACTTTAAATTTCAAAACCCAAAATTTCATTGCATGATTTAGAAACTAGATGAAGCATAGTATTCAGAAAAATGACAGATTTAGAATTCATAAGATAATGACCTAAGGGGTAGAAAAACCTCATCCTGGCATTAGAACTCTGCAAGTACAAAAAGAAGGCCAGGCTTCAAAAGTCTAGACACATGGGTTTTCATGAACTTTTGAATGTGTTCATTATCCTTTTTCAATCGCTTGAGCTCTTGAACCACCAGTAACCCTTCTTTGCGTATCATTTTCTTTTTACCTCTCCACAAGGAAAGGTTCCCAATGCCAAACCTATGAAAACACTCTACATTGTTCAGCTTGTAAAACTTCTAATCCAAAAACCTTTGGTTTACCCATAATATTTTTATGCACTTCAACCCTCGACTAATACCCACATAGTAGTGACAGGTAGAAATGCTTGTATATACATACTTCAATATAATGGAGTTGAAATTTGCATTGACAATTGGGGAAGAGGTCATCAATTAGGATGAGTTCGTTGCATTGATGAATAAAAATCAAAGGACATTTCAACACATGAAAATAAAAACAACTCTAACTAAATCTTGGAACAATTACCAAATAGGTAGTGGGGTTGGCATTAACATGAAGAAGTATAATTCCTAATATAATGAAACAACAAACGTAATTTACTCATCCATATTTCTTTATCTGCTATAAAAAATAGAACTACCTTTTTATCTCGCACGTGATTCTCTCCATTTTTCTTAATCGTGTTTTATTAACCTACGAATTATTTTCAATGGGAATATCATACGTATATATGGCATGTTAATGTTCAACATGCCTACAAAGAATGAGCGATATCGTACACGTGCAATGTGTCATCCGCTTTACAGGTGAAATTTAAAACTAATCTCCACGTTCACCGTAGATTTTGGCTCCCTCGAAATAAAATCCTTTGATTAAAAATGCTCCAAACTATAATATTCAATATCTATCCGTAAATTTTTCCTCCATTTTAGTATTTTTATTTTCCTAAAAATAGTATTTCCGCATTTTCCACCCACAACACTTAAAATTTTCAGCTAATTAGAAAATCTCCAAAAAGATTTGAGCCAATAAAAAAAATTAATATTAATTTTTTTAATAGTATTTGTTAAAAGATATGCATCTAGACTTTTTAAAATATTCAACAATAAAAATACTTGTTTTTTATTGGTTTATAGAGTTTGTTCATTGTTAATTATAAAAAATACTTGTTTTTGATTGGTTCATTTCAAAAAATTTAATCACTAGATTAGAATTTTTGAATACAATAGTACTGCCCTACTAATAAGTAACTACGAATGAATCTTATTATTTTATTAGCCGATAGGCTATTAATGGGAGCTTTTGCTCCCATCAGACGCCGAAAATTGACCGCCGGAAAATCGTCTGGCGCCGGAAATAGTTTTTCACTCTGTTGTTTTTCTTTTTCCCTATTTACAATGGCACATGAAAACTTTTTCCACCATCCCGTTTATCGATTTGCGTATGTCCAATGGCCCATGCTGTAGGAAAATTGCAGGATTGCCGGATTGGGCCTCCCACGTTCTATTTTGTTGCCGCCTTCTTGAGATGCCCATTTTAGGTTTATAGGTTTACGAAATTCATGGCTATTTGTTATGAAATTCATTTTTATTACAAATGGGAAGTGTAGCAGCCAGAGCAGCCGTTACATGGCTTCTTGCTAAGCGAAACAGCTCGCGGAGAATTACCAAGTTAGTTTTTGCTCGAGCACATAGGGTTTATGATTTTATGATTGTAGTCTATTTTATGCCCTACCTACTTCATATTCTCTCTGCATTTGAAATTGGTTTTCTGTTTTTATGTTTCTGGATTTATACTTAACCAGTCAAATGATATGTTCTCATTTGTCTTTGAAGGCTTTCAGTGAGCCCACGACATGCGTTTTCCAATTTAATTTGGAACAAGTGACAAAGGTTCACATGCTTCTTCTATGCTATCTCTAAGTTGCTTACATTTTTAAAGCCAAACAACTCACCTACAATTACAAGGTTAGTTTTTGCTCCATCAAATAGCGTTTATGATTGTAGGGTTTATTTTACTCGCCTACAATTACCAGGTTAGTTTTTGCTCCATCAAATAGTGTTTATGATTGTAGGGTTTATTTTCATAGATTTATACTATCGACACTCATGACTCAGTGTAGCATAATGAATGTGATGATTGACTTTCAAACAACTTTGAACTCCTATAGCTTTTAATTTTGTCTAACTCATCTACAATCTTATCCTGTTATATTTGATTATTTACTTTCCTTATTAAATGGTAATTAAGAAAGAAAACTGTTTCTTCTAGCTGAAACTTGTGGCGTCTCTTAAGCCCTTCTGACTGCGTGCCATGTCTTGTTTCTTCCTGTTCATTGCAAACAACATTATCTTCCTATCTTTACATATAAATAGATGTTTTGATAAATCTTATTCTTATTTCTTTATCTTCTTTTAGAAACTAAATTAGTCTAACTCATATACAATCTCATCCTGTTGTATTTCATTATTTACTTTCCTTATTAAATGGTAATATGATACTATTGTTATATTTACCGATAGGATGTAGCTACCCAAAAAAGGGCCGAGTCTGACAACCAAGCTATCACTTAGCCAAGTCTGTGAAAAATTTGAAAAATAACTGTGTAGTGTTCAAGTTGTTTACAAAATTTTGTGGTAATTTAATTTTTTTATTGTAAACTAAATGGAGAAAAGAATATGTCAAATCTCAGTGAATTACCCCTGATTTTCACAGCTGCTTACAAAATTTTGTGATAATTTAATTTTTTTATTGTAAACTAAATGAAGAAAAGAATATGTCAAAATCTCAGTGAAATGATACAGCATCTGCATCTGTTTGACAGAACAAATGAACATTTCCTCTTGTTCTTTGTGTTCAATTTTTTTATATCATTTGACTTCTACTAATAAAATTTGAAAACACTCCGCGTGTAGTGTTCAAATGGCAGTTGAACTCACTGCTCGAGCAATTCAATCTATAAATGCTGGGGACGTAGTAACCTCTCCGTTGCTTCAAATTGTTTCTCTAAAGAAACTAAGTCCCGATTTAGATTCATGTGAATAGTATAAGGTTGTGTTGTCTGATGGCTTGCATATGCAGATAGCCATTTTCCCCAGAAAATTTACTATTCTTTTCTCATCCCAAACATTGAAGGTAGGATCTATAGTGCAATTGATGAATTACATATGTCGTTCCACTGCAGAGTCAAGGTAGGATTCATCTTTCTCAGAGTTTTTTTGTCATTCATGGCCAAATATACATGTGTCATCATATTTACACCATTCTTTTCCTTCAATTCTTACAGGACATTGATACTCTTTGAAATAGAAATCATCGCCACAGAATGCCATTTAATTGGCCAACCCAAATTCTTGTTCAAACAACAAGAACAACAAATGCATGTAGTTATGGGAGGTTCTTCAAACAGCTCTTCGAGCAATCAGAGTGCAATGTTTGGTATAAATACATCTTCTCGACATGAGAACACGGTTGAACATATAAGTCCTATCAAATGCTTGAACCCCTACCAGGGGAGATGGACAATTAAAGGTCGGGTAACAACAAAGAAGAATATGCACAAATTTAAGACACCCAGGAACACTGGACAAGTTTTTAATTTCGACATGATAGACAATGAGGGGACTGAAATTAGGGTTACTTGGTTCAATGATATAACATAGCTCCATTATGAACGGGTGCAAGTTGGAGCCTTGTACACACTTTCAAAAGGCTCAATAAAGGAAGCAAATAGGAACTACAACAAGCTCAATAGCCATCTTGAAATCACTCTAGAGTAGGATTCAATCTTGCGGCGTTGTGATGATGACCCCTCAGTGCCAAAACATAATTTCAAATTCACATCCATCGACAAAATTCCAGACATGGACAATAATAGCCTTGTTGATATTATTGGAATTGTCACTACTATTAGTGATACGTCAACTATAAGGCGTAGAGATGGAACCGAAGTATTGAGGAGAAGCTTACAGATGCAAGACAAGTCACTTTCCTCCATTTAATTAAATTTATGGGGTCCTATTTCAGAGAAAGAAGGTATGGAAATCAAAAGAATGAAAGACTCCCAAGAAGCTATTGTGGTTGCTGTTAAGAGTGGTCGTGTTACTGAATTTAATGGGAGAGTTCTCAACACGACTGCCTCTACAGTGCTATCTATAAACCCTACAATACCTGAGGTAGAGGAACTTAGACATTTGAAATATAGAGAGGATACAAATATATCGTCCAACTCAGCACTGTCAACTACATCACCTGTACGGATGCTTATTATATCTCTTTTGGAATGGTCTAAAACAATGTCTCAACCTTTACAGGCCATAGTGAAAGTGGCCATCAAGTTTGTAAAAAGTGACACCTTTTGTTACCCAGCTTGTTCGTTAATGGTTAATGGTAAAGAGTGCAAGAAAAAATGTATCGAAGATAATGATGGTAAATGGTCTTGCATGAGATGTAGGGTTCCTCTTGAAGAATGTAATTACAAATACCTCTTGCGCTTTCAAATTCAAGACCACACTCAGAGTTTTTGGGTTGTGGCCTTTAATGAGGTTGCTGAAGATTTGTTGCAAATATCTGCAAAAGAGCTTTACATGTTGCAGTATGATGTCCATGCTAAGACGTCTCCTCAATCTATAATCAATGATGTCCTTTTCAAGCAATTCATCTTCACCATCTCAGCTAGGACTGAGATATACAACTCTGAGTCAAGGCTGAAAGCAACAATTATAAAAGCTACAAGATTTGAATTTGACAATGAGTGCAACTACCTGCTGTCCCAGATTTTAGAAATGTCTTCCTCTACATGAACACCATTGTATAACAGACATTGTACATATCACCTCATTGTACATATCCAGTTTCAGTGTTGTTTGCAAATTAAAATTGTAGGTAGGTTAATGCCACCGCTGATAATGTGGCAATTAGGTCCAATTTTGAACTGTCTAGAATTCTTGATGTTTGAACTAATTCTGGGTATTATTCGCTTCACCAAGTTAGTGACTATTTTTTCAGCTTCCTATCTTCTTCATGCATATCTAATTCTCAAGTGGATTGATCCCACACTTTCATTGGCATAAAAAATGGTTATTATTCATTGCTACATAGTATAATTATATATTTATTATAGAATGAAGGAGTATCTTATTTATTAGTATAGCTTTTTATTTGTGTTCTGTACAGCTTGAGCTGGTCTTTGCCTTGATCTGTGCACAAATTTTAGTTAGTTTTTTTTGAATTTTTTTGCTATTGAATTGACAATGAGTGTCCTTAGAACTGCTTCGGGAACCCATTTTTGCCACACCAACCTCCTTATTATTGGCCTCCAAATCAACATTGACATTTGTGGGTGTCATTTCAGAGCTCATATACTGAAAATGGTCCCCTCATCTGAATGCCTATGATATGAGTTTCGCATTGTCATCATCTCCAAAACTCTTTGACAAACATAAGCTTTTACAAAGGCACACACTCCTTCTCCTAGTAACTTGTGGGGTTTCTACAACCGTTTTTACCATAGAGGAGTGATTGAAGCTAAGATCAGCTGGGAAATGGAGTCAGGGGCTGAGTACTTGCAGAAGATTAGGTTCAACCCAGGGTCACCCACAAAGAAGAACATGAATTTGTTGCAGTCAGTTCAATATGTGTGAATAAATACAAGGCCTTATATACAGACACTTCATTCTATAAAATACATTCATTGAATCCATAAGCATTTTGGCTCTCACAAAACTAGCAATTTTAGATTTTATTTGTGATTGTCTAATTTTTATGTCCTTGTGAAAACCTGATATCACTGAAACTTCCATTACCAAAAAAACGTCACTAATATCAATATGTAGGATTGAATATGCTATTAAGTCGTTTTCATTACTCTTCTATGTGGTGTTTGCCATTTTGATTCCAACATTTATCAATTATATTTTAAAATAATTTAAATGATCAAGATGACAAACAACTGCCTACTATCAAGTCTCTTTGTATATTTTTTTTGCATTTTATTGATGTATTTTCAAGAAATTTAAAACTAACATCTAATTTTTATTTTAAGAATGGATACACAAAGCGCAGTGACAGACATTGAAAGATGGAGGCAAATAAAAAATGAAAGAAATAGATTATATTACAGCCAGCATAGGGACCAAATCTGTGCTCGTCGCCGCTTGCAATACCTACAAAACAAACCACCAACATTTATACCAACATTGTTAACACATACAAAAGTGTCAGAATTTTCAGAAACAAGTAGACTGACTATTATAGGTGCAAGCAATACAATAGAGCAAACATCCAACCCATCACAATCCATAGGATACGGGGAAAGGGATAAACAAGTAGTAGGAAATCTCAACAATACAAATGAAATTATGATAGCTAAGATTTTGCGATCCATCCCTGACCATGTTCCAACAAGGGAAGGACTTTTCCCTGCCAAATACGTTGAATCAATGAAATGTTTTAGGCAACAAATTGATGCATTATCGAAGTTAAGAATATGCATTATATGTAACGAAGCTTATACTGGCATGTGCACTCGCATGCTTGGTGTACATGAAGTTTGTGCTAGATGTCACACAGAGAAAGGGGTCCACCGGTTCTCTATGGAAAACAACTTAGATCCAGGCGAGCAACCAAAGGTATTAAAACTGCTTACACAAGTAGAGGAGATGCTTATAGCTCGTGTCACACCAATTTTACAAGTAACCCATGCCCGAGGAGGCCAATACAAATATAGCGAACACACCATAAGTTTCCCTCAAGATATTACAACAATTGCAAAAGTCTTGCCACGAAGGTTAGAAGACATTGAAGTTATCATAGTTAGACGAACCAACAATGAAGGGAAAAACTATGACTGTTACATAAGTAGAACACATGTTTTGGATGCTCTTAGGTATAAAATAGAGAACGACCCATACTACAGAGATGTCCATGTAGATATGGAATCGCTATCCATGCTACCTGAAACTAGCACGGATGTTTCTCACATGATGCGTAACTTCAAATAGGATACTCAACAACCAACAATGGTAGCTACTGAAACTAACATTGATGATGACAGTGTATATGATTTTGCACATTCATCTTCCTTTATTCTAAATTTGCCTAATCAAAAGCGATAATTGGATGCCATTAAACAGATTCTGGAGCTAAATAATACAGACTTAGACACTATTCCATGGCCTACTATTGATTCCTCGCCAATTAATGAGTACAACACTGAGGGGTTACTAGATATGGCTTTTCCGACGCTCTTCCCAAGAGGGAATGCACTTCCCCTCTAGCCTAGGCCCAAACAGGTCCACATGCATGAATATGCTCTACATCTAATGAGATATCACGATAATAGATTCGGCCAACATGTTAGGTTTTGCTATTTCTTATACAATCTCATGATGCGCCATCGCAGTCAGCAAGCTACCACAGTTTTCCTTAAAAAAAACATAGAAGAAAACATACGAACCACTGTAGAAGGGCTTCGACATCGTTTGGACAATTTATCAGATGATCAATTGGCTGAGCAGATAATGCGCTTTGGGACTTCTTTGCACGGCACACGCTCTTACTGGAACAAATGTCGATATGATCTAACAACCATGATCAACCAATTGGGTTCTCCAACATTGTTCTTCATATTGAGTGCCGCTAATATGAAATGGCTTGACCTTCATATACTATTTCCACGAAATGATCTCGTGCATTTGCAATATGAAAGAAGGCGATTTACAGAAAATGTCATTCAAAACCCACACACAACCTCCCTATACCTACACCAACGCTTCTCAATTTTTCTGAGAAGAGGTTATTGAGAAATTGTTAGACACAAAAGACTATTGGTATAGATATGAATGGCAACATCGAGGTTCTGCTCATGTACACGGATTCTTGTGGTTAGAAAATGCACCAAACATGGACACACTTGATTGGAACAATTATAATGATATCGAAAGAGCTAGACATTTCTTTGATAGGTATGTCTCTGCTTGGAACCTTCACACCCAGAATCAAAGAACTAACATGGCCCACCAAAATGCCTTAGACGATCCATGTTTGCTAGATACTTCCCACATATTTTCTATAGATGCCTTGGTAGACTATGAAGAGTTAACAAATACTATCCAAAGACACACAAAATGTACAAAACAAACATGTTTAAGAAAGAGGGGTCAAAATACTGAGTGTTGTTATAAAGCTCCATGGAAAGTACAGATGAACTCAACCTTGAACTGTGACAACGAAGGTCACAAATCTTACGAGCCAACAAGAAATGATGATAGACTGAATATCCATAGCCCTAAAATGTTAGGAATATGTTGTACTAACGTTGACTGCCAACTTGCCACTTCAAA
This sequence comes from Cunninghamia lanceolata, assembly GCA_027924645.1. Lineage (NCBI taxonomy): Eukaryota > Viridiplantae > Streptophyta > Pinopsida > Cupressales > Cupressaceae > Cunninghamia > Cunninghamia lanceolata. The sequence goes on along the minus strand of BSBN01000847.1, from coordinate 1,700,327 downwards.
AGAAGTTATTCTCAAATACATAGCCAAGTATGCATCAAAAGCTGAGAAAAAATCTGAAAGCTACTCAGAAATGTTGAAACGGATAGCACACGTTGTCAACTCTGAAGAAAAGGCTTTGCTTACATATCAAAAATTCATGACAGAAATTATTGTAGATCGTGACATCAGTGCACAAGAGACTTGCCATATGCTACAAAAATTGCCCTTTGTCTCTTGTAGTTGAGCCTTTGTCTCTCTCAATGTAGGTCGAAAAGTACTACAACGTATAACAAAAACAACTGATGAGTCTAAGTTGGGAACTACCTATATAAGATCCTACATGCAAAGACCTTCAAATTTGGAAACAACCTCTCTCATACAATCTGCACAGTTATACTCATTTTGTGCATGTCGCAAAGGAAACAAATGGCAAAAGAGAAAAGACAAGGCAATTGTAAATGTTTCACCTCGATTCTATAGTGTTCCAACAGAAGATGATGAACATTTTGAAACATTCTATTGGAGTGAGCTACTATTGTAAAAGCATTTTCGCGACATCCCAACAGACATAGGTCTCACCAAACAAGAAATAATCACAAATTAGAAATCGATGAAAGCAAACAATTACTCCCCTTGGCATGTCGACCAAACAACACAAAACCATGAGTGGAATGAAGAAGACCAAGATGAAGATGACGCGATACATATAGAAGATGACCATGACCTATACGAGTGGGAGTTACTATCACAAATGGCTATCCCCGCTAGCTTCACTGTGGACGAGTTACAGGTTCTTGGAAGACGTGACTTTGACATCAACTACACATGGAATAGAAGTCATGTATTGCCTCATTTGTACGAAAATGTTGTTGATTTCATTTCTAGGAGAAAACTGTCAAATGAACATGTTTACTCTTCTACACCATCAAATACAACAGCTTACCAACTATCGCCTAGACAACAACTGGCTGTACACATCATTACTCAGCATCACATGCAACCATACCCAAAGGAGCCTTTATGCATTATCATTCAGGGAACAATGGGCACTAGCAAATCGTATTTAATAAGTTGCATTAGAAACACACTAAATGGATCCAACATAAACAAAAAAAAACCTTGCTTGTACTCGCACCTACAGGAGTGTTTGCCTACAACATTCGAGCCACTACAATCTACACATGCCTAAGGATCCCTATCAGAGAAATGCGACCTTTACAAGGCGAATCACTCACATTTTTCCAAAAAGACTTGAAAGACATCGAATATGTCTTGATAGATGAGATGAGCTTCATAGGGCCAAAGTTGTTATTGAAAATAGATACTCGCTTGCGTGAGGCATTTCCCGATCGACAACATTAGGCTTTTGGTGGCCTTTCAGTTATCCTTGTCGATGACCTTGGCCAGCTACCACCCGTTATGGACAAGCCTCTATATGCATCGCATTCAACTGCACTAATGTTATGGCACACTTTTAATGTAGTCGTCACATTAGAGACTGTTTTTCGTCAACAAGGTGAAAGTCAATTTCAAAGACAATTCTGTGACATACTGCAAAATATAAGAAATACCCAGCCACTTCAACATGATTGGGAAATACATACAAAGCAGGAAACATTCAACAACTTAACCTTATTTCATGATCTTTTTGGTTCCGCGCTATGTATGTTCCCGTTGTATACTTACTTTGTATGTTTTGACCTTGTATATGCAACCTGATATACAAAGGACTTTGTATATGAGCGACCTTGTATGTTTTGAGCTTGTATATGCAACCCGATATACAAAGGACTTTGTATATGAGCGACCTTGTATGTTTTGAGCTTGTATATGCAACCCGATATACAAAGGACTTTGTATATGAGTGACCTTGTATGTTTTGACCTTGTATATGCAACCCGATATACAAAGGACTTTGTATATGCAACCTACTTTAGTTGGGCGATCTAATAATTTCCCACCGATCACACTACTCTGGCCGATGCAACCTTATCGGCTTGCATATCTTTGTCATCTCTGATATGTATGTTATGAACATACAAGCACTTAAATATACAAAGACCTCTCTATTTTTAATTTCTTTTTCACGTTCGACTTGTATCTTTCGGCTCGTATATTGAAGATATACATTGCAATTATACAAACCGGTGTGCAAACGGTGGGGTCCACATTACTTTCCCTTTGTATCTTTGCGATGCATCTTTCGCTTGTATCAAAATTATACAAGCCTAGATACATACCAAATCCTTTGTATGTCCTTTCGGACTTCAACTCTTATAAATCACAGCTTACTCACTTTCGGTTCCGCAACCTGCATAAAGTGCAATGCATCCATTATATCAGATTTTAAACTTTCTTGAATTCCGCGTTGTATGTCCCCTGCAATGTATGTATACCGCAATGTATGCATCGAAACATACATACAATGCGTGAAACATACAACATCTTAACTTTATTTCATAATCATTTCAGTTCTGCGCTATGCATATCCCTGTTGTATATTGAAATGTATGTCTCCGGGATATACATACAAAGCGCGAAACATTCAACAACTTAACCTTATTTCATGATCTTTTCAGTTTCGTGCTATGTATGTTCCCGTTGTATACTTACTTTGTATGTTTTGACCTTGTATATGCAACCCGATATACAAAGGACTTTGTATATGCAACATACAAACCCGATTGTACATTTTACCAAAACATTCATATCTTGCAAAATATTGTGAATTTTAACATAGTTCAAAAATCAAACCTTACTCATTTTTGACAAGGAATCCACCCATATTCAACTCTGGTACTTAATGTTATTTTTTCTTTATTTTCAACAAGGTTTGTAACTTGCACCCTCTTTTCCCTTTTGCCACCCAACAGACCCACACACAAAAGCAAAAGCAAAGCCACAACAGGCGTCCTCATTTTGCTAGGGAGTAAAATGGGGCGTGTTGTGAGCATCACAACAAATCCCATCCCAGATCTGATTTTGCTGTGCCATTAGGATCCTTCACAGTATATAAATGTGTGTATGTAGTAAAAAAAAAAAAAAAAAAACAATGCCAAAACAGAGTCACTAGGGCACAAAATTACATCTGTAATAAGACACAAAGCACTTTTCCAGTAGTGAAGATTTGCAAATGATTTTTTATCTTCTTGAAAATAGCTGTTGTTTTTTTCCAACAGTGAAGATTTGCAAATGATTTTTTTTCTTCTTGAAAATAGTTGTTTTTCCTTCTTGCAACGCCTTTTAAATTTTTTTAGCATTATTACTAATTAATACATTCTTTTAAAAAAATAATCAAAAAAATATTACCAAACTATAAATAATTTTTTAAAATTTTATAAATGAATGAAAAATATAGTTATTAAACCAAATTAAAAAAAATATTAATATTATTGTATTTTCCAAAGAATGTATAAATCAGTAATAATCATGAAAATTTTAATTTATACTTATTTTCAACTATTATGTATAAATGGAAATATATTAAATTGTTTTTAAATTTTTGATTAATGAAAATCACAAGACTCTTTGTTTTAAAGATAAAAAATCATTATTTTAAATTGTTTAATTTAGATCTTAAAATGATGATGTTTAATATATTTACTAATGGTAATTTATTTTTATAATTTTATGAATTTATTTGCTATTACATTACATATGAGATATGAATGAAAAAAATAGTTATTAAACTAAATTTTCTTTTCATGACAAACCTTTTACCGCCAGTTTAATTCTGCATACAAACCCATTTGTATGTTCTGTTTGTATGTCTTTTGCCTTGTATACTGCTTCTTGTATATTTCTTTATCATCGGCGTAACCTTCGCAGTCGGGGCGATCCAACAATTTCATTCCGATCGCACATTTCTGGCCGATGTAACTTTATCGGCTTGTATTTCCTTTGTCATCGGCGTAACTTACTTCGGTCGGGGCGATCTAATAATTTCCTGCCGATCACACTACTCTGGCCGATGCAACCTTATCGCCTTGCATATCTTTGTCATCTCCGATATATATGTTATGAACATACAAGCACTTAAATATACAAAGACCTCTCTATTTTTAATTTCTTTTTCGCGTCCGGCTTGTATCTTTCGGCTTGTATATCGAAGATATACATTACAATTATACAAATTGATGTGCAAACGGTGGGGTCCACATTACTTTCCCTTTGTATCTTTGCGATGCATCTTTCGCTTGTATCAAAATTATACAAGCCTAGATACATACCAAATCCTTTGTATGTCCTTTTGGACTTCAACTCTTATAAATCACAGCGTACTCACTTTCGGTTCCACAACCTGCATAAAGTGCAATGCATCCATTATATCAGATTTTAAACTTTCTTGAATTCTGCGTTGTATGTCCCCTGCAATGTATGTATATCGCAATGTATGCATCGAAACATACATACAATGCGCGAAACATACAACACCTTAACTTTATTTCATAATCATTTCAGTTCCGTGCTATGCATATCCTTGTTGTATATTGAAATGTATGTCTCCGAGATATACATACAAAGCATGAAACATTCAACAACTTAACCTTATTTCATGATCTTTTTGGTTCCGCGCTATGTATGTTCCCGTTGTATACTTACTTTATATGTTTTGACCTTGTATATGCAACCCGATATACAAAGGACTTTGTATATGAGTGATCTTGTATGTTTTGACCTTGTATATGCAACCCGATATACAAAGGACTTTGTATATGCAACATACAAATCCGATTGTACATTTTACCAAAACACTCATATCTTGCAAAATATTGTGAAATGATAATGTTTAATATATTTACTAATGGTAATGTATTTTTATAATTTTATCAATTTATTTGCTATTACATTACATATGAGATATGCATGAAAAATATAGTTATTAAACTAAATTAAAAAATAATAATAATATTTTTGTATTTTCAAAAGAATTTATTAATTAGTAATAATCATGAAAATTTTAATTTATACTTATTTTCAAATATTATGTATAAATGGAAATATATTAAATTGTTTTGAAAAATTTTATTAATGAAAATCACAAGACTCTTTGTTTTAAAGATAAAAATTTATTATTTTAAATTGTTGCATTTAGATCTTAAAATGATAATGTTTAATATATTTAGTAATGTTTATTTATTTTTATAATTTTATGAATTTCTTTGTTATTACATTACAAATGAAATATTATAAACCTATTGGCTATTTGTTGCGCATAAATTTTGTGCAACTGCTAGTAATTAAGTTGTTTAAATATTATTTAAGCAAGGGGTGGAGTGTAATGGTGTGAGAAAATAATAAAAATTGTAAAATAATTCTTAAATAAATAAAATAAATTAGAATAACTCTTAAGTAAATAAAATGAAATAATTGTAAAAAAACTAATCTCACAAAGCTAAAATATAAATACAAATATGATTTAATGTAATAACTCAATGTGAGTAAAAATTAATAGCTCTTCAATAAAATATAAAATATAAAGTAAATAATGTCTAAAACAAGAGACACATTGCGTCATGTTCCTGCCTCTATGTTGGTAATGTTCTTGTAATATGGATTGAGTAAATTTACTGTTGTACTAGAAAGCTGGACAGTGGTTGATGGAAGGATAGGTCAGAACATATGGTTTAGTAAAGTATGGCATTTATCAGTTCACTACCCCATGAAAGACAATCATCATTGGTTCCGTAAAGAGCATACAAAGTGTACAGAATGTGACATGCATTCAAGTAGAAAGGCACCAATTGTTTTACCAATTACTTGGTTTATAGGCTTCTATTGCTCATTCTAGTGTACATTGTGTAGCATGAACTCAATATCGTGAAAGAATGTCATCTATGACGGAAAAGGTTAAGGATAGTTTCTTTTATACAGTTTCGATAACTGTTGATGCAAAGTATTTTTAGAACTTTAACTGCATTCAAGCATAAAAACTGTAAATAGTTGACAAAAATATTTTTAGAATCTTGATTATTCTTTAGATTAACATGGAGAGTTAAGATCAAACTCAATGATCCATTATCAAGATGAAACAGATGAGGCACTGGATTTATTAGCAGGGAAATAATCAACAAGATAGGTCCCAAAGCCAAAAGTGCGGCTTGAGGAGTGTGTTGAACAAAAAGCTAGACACATCCCCCTAAAAGGCAAGGAACCAGCAACACTCAGTGGTTGTTCACCCCAGCATGCACATGGGAGGCGTTATATACAAGTCCCAGTTGGTCCATGCAAAAATGAAATGGTATCTGAGTTAGACTAGAAATGCCAATTCCAGAATATGTGGCTTGGTTTGCACAGGTCAGAACATATGGTTAAGTAGTAAAGTATGGCATTTATTAGTTCACTACCCCATGAAAGACAATCATCATTGGTTCCATAAAGAGCATACAAAGTGTACAGAATGTGACATGCATTGAAGTAGAAAGGCTCCAATTGTTTTACGAATTACTTGGTTTATAGGCTTCTATTGCTCATTCTAGTGCACATTGTGTAGCATGAACTCAATATCGTGAAAGAATGTCATCTACAACGGAAAAGGTTAAGGATAGTTTCTTTCATACAGTTTCCAGAACTGTTGATGCAAAGTATTTTTAGGACTTTAACTCCATTGAAGCATAAAAACTGTAAATAGTTGACAAAAATATTTTTAGAATCTTGATCATTGTTTAGATTAACATGGAGAGTTAAGATCAAACTCAATGTTCCATTATCAGGATGAAACAGATGAAGCACTGGATTTATTAGAAGGGAAATAATCAACAAGATAGCTCCCAAGGCCAAAAGTGTGGCTTGAGGAGTGTGTTGAATAGAAAGCTAGAGACATCCCCCTAAAAGACAAGGAACCAACAACACTCAGTGGTTGTTCACCCCAGCATGCACATGGGAGGCCTTATATACAAGTCCCAGCCGGTCCATGCAAAAATGAAATGGTATCTGAGTTAGACTAGAAATGCCAATTCCAGAATATGTGGCTTGGTTTCATTAGTAACCAAGGCACAAGGACTGGTAGCCTGAGTGGTAGAGCATCTTGGCATGACCAAAGGACGTCCAAGATTCAAACCATATGATAGCCATTCAGATTTGTAAACAAATGCCAAAAGTTCCTGATAGATAAAGGATGGTTATATGATAAGCCTTCAGATTTCTAAAAAAATCTGAATATTTTTCAAATGCACAGTTTTGACATTCTTTCTGCCTAGACCACTTATTTGTTGCTTGAATCCTATATTTGTTGCTGGAATCCTATATACTCTGCCCTCAATGAGACTATTTATAACTATATTGTCAAGGACTTGAGATTACATCATAGGTTTAGTTTGAAATAACCAGGAGACTAAGCAAGATAAACCATAGTGACTGCTAGTTTCTACTAATTATTTCACACATGAAATCCCACACTCAAAATTTTGATTCAAAATCAGATCACACTATGCCTGAAGCAAAGTGGAGCTCCCATCCCGCCCTTTCAAAATATAGGCACTATCATTTCTTTTGCAGTTACAGAAATAGCTGAGCCTTACACTTTCCGCCCATTGTTGCTATAGCTAGTCTGCATCGAAATATTAATATATTAAGAAAATTGCCAAAAATATTTATGGACCTGTATCCATGGATTTACCATCAGGCATTCCAAACCAGAGTGCAAAACATATAGAGAAGTAATCCAAACAATTAGGTTAGAGATGTCATATTCAGACATGTTACATATCTTTTATCTTAGATTGAATTCTAATCATTTGTAAGCACGGATGACGCTAAATTTAGAATCTTTTCAGCTCACTTGCACTTGGTAATTAAATTTAATGTAAGAGCCCCATCATTATGTCTTAAAGCAAGTCTTTCTCAGTTTGGTTTAAGAAAATGGATGCCTAGCTTGGTAGGATATTTTTTTTGTCTAACACTGTTTTGCTACCTATTTTGAGTTTTGAATTCGATGCTATTTTCCAATTTTTACAATAGAAATAAATTCTTTAAACATAGATAATGGATTTTTTCTGAATTTGCAGTTTGCAATTTGGAAAAACAATTTGAAAATAATAAGTCTCCATATTGATATAAACTTATTCTTAAACAATCGTGAAATTATTAAAGGTGCTCCAATAGTCGTTAGAGCTAAAGAAGTTGTACATATAGAAGTCTAGCGAAATACTTTGGACATGGTTATTTTCTATATGTAGGAGTTCATGAAGAATAATCTGTAAATTCTATCATACAAATTATTTTGCTATGCAGGAAGAGAGATTTCAGAAATTGTGATCAATTCAATATAGATACAAAACAAGGTTTATTGAATATTTTTCATTGGGTAATTAGTACAAGTATGTATGTGACATAATAAAGCCCAAAACTACCAGTGACATATTTGTGATGAGCCTTTTGCCGATGTCATGTCCACATGTATAGAATTAGTGACTAAAAGAAGGAAGAAAAGGAATAAATTATAAAACACATACGGAATTTGGAAAACTACCAATCACATATTAATGATGAGCTTTTTGCCCATGTCATGTGCACATGTATAGAATTAGTAACTAAAAGAAGGAAGAAAAGTAATAAATTATAAAACACATACAGAATTGGAGAACTAGAAATTCCATCCAGGATCAATGACTTCAATATTCATGATCATATTTGCACTTGCAATTGTCCACATTGTTTTTTTTTAGACTGTTGTAAAGTGTCTGGGTTGTTAGTGGCATATCTCTATTTCATTTGTAGACTGGTAACCAAAATGAGGGTATTAAATTATTTATTGCACCTTAGTCCATGCTCTGTGTATTTGTCGTTGGTAGATTCAACAGTGGGACTAACATCTATTTGTCATTCAACATAGTTACTACTGGGCTACCATTCTCTCTGTGGGCAGTTCTCCTTCTGAAGTTTGTTATGGCTTCGAACCTTTGACAGTATATTGCATTCTGGTTCATAATAAACAACTTCATAAGTTGAAGCCCGTTTGATTATGGGCGTTGCATTATGCTCCAAGCAATTGAACGTAATGCCAATATCTTCTTGCTAAAAGCTTGACATCCACAATGTTGTTATTGGGATTCACCTCAAGTGGCATGGGTCATCTCACTTGGAGGAGGATTCTATAATTCTAAGTTAATAGTTTGCTTAGAAAAACTGTTGGATGCCGGTCTGGTTAGTACCCAGTCTGGATTTATGGTCTGGTCTTTTGTTGAGAATGAAGCCAATTTATGTCAAGTATGGAATTAAGGACAGAAAGACGAGAGAAAAGGGCAAAGGAAAAAGTAATGGAAAAATAGACACAGAACTTGAAAATTACAAATTCCGTTATACATACTATTGTACTATGCAAGAGCATAGATTTTAGCATTACAAATTAATAATTAGCTTCTTGCTCAAGTCATATCTACATGTAAAGACTTGATGGTTGGAAGAAAGCATAGAAGGGGTAAATGAAAACATACTATTAAAGGTTGAATGAAAGCCAAGAAGGAAAAATAACATATACAGAACGCGAAAAGTACAAATTACATCGTATAAACTAATTTGCATGGAGGATTATATATTTCAACATTCATAATGATTTCGGAAATCATCAGTGAACACACATATGACAATATAGTTAGTATTGTGAGAGATAGTTTATAATCTAAAAGTGGAGGAGAGTGCAAGATAGTATTTGTTTACGAGAATTCATAAAGTTCAGTTCTTGCAAAATGCACAAAACATAAACATATAACATGATGTGTAATTTAGAGAGCAAAGAGAGTATCAAAGAGGTATTTAGTGTAAGACATATGTAGCAAAAATGTGGTTTCATATGCTTTAGAAGCAATAGGCGATGCCTATGTAATTCAGTCTGGTTGTGTTGTCCTACAAGATGAACATAAAGGTGATTGTGAACATTTGTTTTATTGGATAAAATAATATATTTTTTATTTTTTTAAATTGAACAATGCATATATCAAATTGCTAATCACTACTAAAAGATTTAAAATCAAATCGATGTATTGTGAAGGACAAAATGTGATTGATGTGTTGTTTGTTCAATTAACAAGCCACAAGGAGGAGATAGTATAGTGTTTGTGAAGAAGTTAAAATTGTTTGTTATATTTTTTTAGTAGAACAAAAGAGTTGTAAGAAGAGTGAGGGTGTACCTTAATATGTTGCCATTATGTGTTCATTCTTCAGGACAAGATGCGTCAACGATGACATTGCTCTTATTCAATGTAAATTGCCCTTTTTTGCTGAATTCTCGCAACATGAAGATGACTGTTGATTTGTCTTGGAGGTATTTCTCATAGGTGATCTTTTGGAGGTCTGGCAGTAGCATCTGGATGATATTGCTGGCGCAAGAGCAATGTATTGTCTATTTGTTGTCAGTGATCAGAATGGTCTTGAGATAATGTGAGTAGATATAGGCGACGTCTTCGTTGCATTTGTCACATTGGGTAGTTTCATTGTCAAGTGCTCCATAGGAATCAAATTTGTAATTGCATTTTGAGCAAAATGTGTGAAACGGACTGGAAAATGCATTGGCTATTTTCAATGTTCCTTGTCCCTGTAATACATATGTAAATGTTCCTTGTACCTGTAATACATATGTAAGTGTTATGTAGTTAGCAAGAGAACTTGTTTGTCAATTTTATTTTAAATTTGCCAGGGGGAAAATTGGAGATTTCAATAGTTGTTACCTCAAATGTTGAGTGCAGTAAACTATTCAAGCGATCCAAGGTCCTTTTGTCATTTAATGCACTGACATATGTTGACTGGCAAGTGTGAAGCATGTTGTCTTTGGCATTGATCCGCTTGACAATACTTTTGAAAAGTATGAGCGGAAATTCATTTCTTCGGAGTTGTTCTTCCATTCTTAAGAAATGGTCCTCTAAATTCTAGTGCATCTGTAGCTGTTAGTGTAAATAGTGTAAGTAAAGAATGAAGCTGTAGAAGAGCAATGATTGTTAATTGGTAATCAAGCACATTCCAGAATCAGAACATTTTCTTAGCATAACCATTAAATAGAATTAGTAACTAAAAGAAGGAAGAAAAGGAATAAATAATAAAACACATACATAATTTGAAAACTAGATATTCCATCCAGGTTCAATGACTTCAATATTCATGATCATATTTGCACTTGCAATTGTGCACATTGTTTTTTTTAGACTCTTGTAAAGTGTCTTGGTTGTTAGCGGCATATCTCTATTTCATTTGTAGACTGCTAACCAGAATGAGGGTATTAAATTATTAATTGCACCTTAGTCCATGCTCTGTGCATTTGTCGTTGGCAGATTCAATAGTGGGACTACCATCTATATGTCATTCAACATAGTTACTATTGGGCTACGATTCTCTTTGTGGGTAGTTCACCTTCTGAGGTTTGTTATGGCTTCCAAGCTTTGGCAGCACATGAGATTTTGGTGGGTCTTATGTCCCATCAGCAAGAGGAACAGTACAAAGCTTGTTTCTTTGTGTAGATTTTGGCAAAGATTCTCACCAGAATTTAGGATTTTCTTCAACAGACTCAAGGCAAATCCAAGGGACTTAGTGACCAACAGCAAGATGCCCTAAGTACAACAAGTTCAAAATGACTGATCTGGTTGCAAGCCTGTACACCCTAAGCACAGAAGCATCCCATAGGACACCATCAAGAAACTCAAAAACTTGGAAATAATTTCAATGCCATAAATCACAGTTACAAGAATAGTGAAAAAAGCAAATGACAAATTCTGTCTTTTTGGAAGTCTCGAATCTAAATGCCGTCCTATGACTTAGAATATAAACAAGAAAATTGAACATCAACAACCATGAATTGTGATAGTATTGATCAGTCTTGTGCAATGTGGATAATGTTTTCAAAATTTGCATTTAATTTCTATCATTCGAATAACCTAAAGGTATGATAATATGGAAGGAAAACATTGGAATTAGGGTAGTCAATAATGGAACATTTGCATAGAACAATAATGAAGGTTAGAAACAATGAAGACAATTTCAAGGATATACTTCACCACAAAGCTTAAGACCCACTAGATTGTCTAAACACTTTGATAGGTCCTGCATACCACGTTGTGAAAGATCATAATAAGACCATGAACCAAAATAACAAGAATGTGGTTCAAACTTGCCGTAACATTGTTTTGAGCTTAGCAATTTTAGCAGTCTATGAGACAAGGTCTATGGTGCGATTTTGTGCAAGAAGTAAGGAACATTAAATGAACCTACAGCTAATAGCTATTGTCCACAGATTGACTTGTCATGCAGGAACTTCTTATATGGAAATCTTAGCTATCTTGTTCAAATTAGTCCAGATTGCATTTCATTCCAACATAAAAATTATTTCTTGTAGTAATTGTCACCAAGCTAAGGAATAAATTGTAGTCAAAAACCTAAGTGTGACATCATTGCAGACATTCGTACCTTCTTTCAGATCCCATTTCATTGATTTATATGGATTTCATTCGCTTGTATGGCATGCTAGAATTAGGTTTGAGAATTTTTTTGGAGCAAGTGTAGAGGCAACAACGAAATCAAAATAGGAAGACAACATTTTGTATTCACTTTGGTGGGATGTTTGAGTATATTTGCATGCATTCAGGTTGTTTAGTGTGGGCTATCCGCTATTAGGCAGGCCACCTGGGTTTCAAATCATTGTTGTAGATTTCATGAGAGTGTTGGAGTGACCAGATTTGTCCAACTTCAGCTTTCATATCCAAGAGTTATCAAGGCCAGAATTCAAAGACATTTATGTTGTTTTTGAACTTATGGAGTTAGATCTACACGAGGTTATAAAGGAAAATGATGACTTGACCCCAGAACATTATCATTTTTCCTTGTACGAGCTTGTTAACAGGTGAAATTTATTTTTGGTGTGGCTATCGCCCAGTTATTCTAGTCAATGATTGTAAAACTGCAAAAGGAATGTGTACATGCAGATTGTGTTCACTAGAGCATAGATTTTAAGGGTTTTTATGCTAATTGTGAGTGTATAGCCACTATTTTGCTTTGGAAGCTACAGTTCTTAATGTAATTTACTGTATCTATGGTTGTGTGATTAACAATTATTGTATGATCCGTTATTCTTTGCATTGAAGAATTTGTGGTCTTAGCTTGAAGTTTTCTAAGAGCTTATCGGTTGTTAGTTGGTTTGAAGTGTATACAAATCTACCTTGTACGACTCAACTGGCAGATTAGGAGTTTGCTATTTCTAAATGCTGAGCACTACCTTAGGGACTTATGGTATATGCCCATTTCTTTCTTGTCTTCATTTGTATTAAGCCATTTTTAGTTTTTTGTGTCTAGATATGCTTTTCAATTCATTTTATGTGAAAAATATTATGTATTAGTCAAATACATTCTTCTTGCTTGTATATTGCTTACTGTTACTTGTAACATTCAAAGTTAACAATTATTCTAGTCTTTTTGTTATTAAACTATGTTGACCAGAGATCACTAGTGACAATGAATTTAAGTTATGTCTATGCAGTTTGAAGTGACTAATTTCATCAATTTTGTTGTAGGTAACTAGAGGTTTGCCATTGAATGGGCATTGAGCAAATGAAAAAGGCATTTATAATGATATTTCTTAAGGTCATTCAATTATGAATACAGGGTATAATTTAGACTAGGTGTGTGAATTTTTCGTGAAAGGACAAATGCGCTTAGGGGGCAGGGCAATGACTACAGATTTGAGGTTTTTTTAGGCACCCCTAACAATTAAAGTTGCCAAAGCAAGTGAAAGAGCACTAGGCTATACAGTGAAAACAAAAATATTAAAATGTGAAAAAAAAACCTTGGAAAAGGGAGTGAAAGAAGGGTATAACTTGGTAGAGGTGTTGTGAAATAAGCCAGTAGGCTCCAATGAAGCCTTAACAGTAGTGCAGTACTAAGAGATTTACCATCCTTCTGCTTAGTTTTTTTTCTTGTAAAAAGGTCAAGCGTTGATATACATGTAACCATCAGGCCAACTCAGGTTGTGGATTTGAGTGTAACCGAATTTTATCAATATAAGGAATGTGGTCAAACCTTGCAGACACTATATTGCGTTAACTGATAAAAAGATAGATTACTTAAAATAGCAGAATAAAATCTTCAAAATGATTTAAAGTTTAATCCAGTATTGGGAAGCTTTACATGTGTACCTGGGCTTTGTTGAACTTCGAATCTCCGTCTTGTACATCAGCAATGTATTGGAGGCCTATTTTTTTTACTCTTGTAACCAATACACCTATGGTACCTGTAGCATATTGTTCTGTACTTGCCAACAATTGTTTTATGGTTGTGTTGGGGATGAATTTATAATCAACACAAATTTGCATGATGATTTCTACTGATGAGGACTTTGTTAGAATCAATATGCAGTCACAATCACCACGATTGTAATTTGTTTTAGGTGCAATTTGGAAATTAGATATGGATAGTCCTGAACCTGGAATTATTTTGTCTTCATAATGAGGGACTAGATCAGCAGTTACATTGAGGGTAATGGTCATTTCACCTTTTGCATCTGTGAGGTCTGCGCGAAGCACTTCACGTGTCTTGTTTGTTTTATCCAGTATAGCTTTATACTTGACAATGACGTCACCATGGAAAATGTTGCCTGCTTTTTGAGCATTCAAGTCCTCAATTGAAACTTGAGTTTGGTTCTTTACTTTTGATCTGCAAGAACCAAAACAAAATTAGTTCAGGTGTAGAATTTTGATAAGGTATAGCATAGATGCAATCAAACAATATTGTTTACCTTTTCAATTGTTGTTGATTGGTTGTGTCCATCTTTCCTTCCACTCTTTTGACATTCTCCATTGTAACCTGTATGTTTTGATGAATTTGTCATTTGCATAAATTTATGTGGGTATAACGAGAAAATGCTATTGTTCCAATGTTATAGCAGAATATGTATAATTGGTATTATGCAATAAAAGAGTAAGATAGATTTGCGGGTAAAAAGAAAATGAAATTCTATTGAGGTGTTAAAGCTATTCAGAAAACATGTTTTTTGTTTGTAGATATTAGGAGGACTTTTTTTTAATTCACTTGATTGACAGGACTTTGATAGTACTGGTTTGCATGGTTATGAACCAAAATAAGTGACATTTAAGAATATTCAGTTTTTTGAGAGGTTTGAAATCAGGGAAAATTATTGAGAATGTTGCTGTAATATGCTTTTCATTTGGAAATTAGGAATTTTTTTGTCACTAAATAACATGATACATGGTTGAACAATGATATGCATATAGATTAGATTTGACAAAATATTTTATTTTTGATTTGGAGGTTATTGAGCAAAAATAGTTCACATATTTAAGAACGTTGAATGTTTTGAAAAGGTTGAAATTTTAAAAAAGTAGCGAGATGGTCACTCCAATATGCTTCCGATTTGTAAATTAGAAATTTTAGTGTTTGTGCATTAGACCATAGATGATCGATCAATGGTCTAGATAGACCATGAGATTTGTTTAACAAGAAATGGATATTGTGGTTTTGCATATGATTTAGGAGCTGTTTTTTTTTGTAGTTTTCTCTACACATGTCAATGTTGAAATCTCTCACTAGGTACAAGGTTTTGTCTGCATCAATACATGAGAATACTTGGTTGGTGATTTTTATGATTTCTTTAAATGGAGCATTGGGTTTGGCATATAAGTTACATATGTTAATTTGATTGTTCATAGAACTTATTGTTAACGTTATTGCTTCCGTATATGATGTTGAATGTTGTATTGTTTTAGAGACTAATATGTTTTTCTTGGTTAAAGACATTAGTCTGTGTATATGGTATGTTGAGTAACAATTGAAATCTTTGAAAAGATTATTTGTATGAGGGTCTTGGATATGTGTTTCTTGAAGGAACAAGATATCAGATGCCATGATATCAGTGTCATTGATCATGTCTTGTATATGCAGGTGTAAATTGCGAGTGTTCAATGTGCACAATAATAGTTCAGAACTAGTTTTTCTGTTTGATATGTTCATTTTCAAATTGCCAATGTGCTATTGATTTTAGACGAGACATTTCAAGGACTATTTTTTGTTTTATTTTGAAATTTTGTTTGATAAGAGGCTTTAACAAGAACAATGTGTGGATTGTTTTTGTTTGGGACAATGTTGTATACGTTAATCCATGTTGCCTTATGCCTGTAGGATCAAATGCCAAACCTTGCATAGTGAGCCCTTGAGATCTATGTATTGTTCTAGCACAAGCAAGCTGAATTGGAAATTGTTTTCTAATAGTTATTTTCTTGTTGTTTGATATTTTTTGGATTGGCCTTGTGATGCGAAGTACAGGGGTCCATTGTTTATCAATACTATTGCTAGAACATTGTGTAAATTTAGCATGTTGATGGTGGCCAATGTTCGGGTCATTAAATTTTATCCAAACAATGTCAAAACCATTGTATATGGTATATGTTTGAAATGTTCCATCTGATCCATTGACTAGGCCGTCTTGTGTATCGTAATTACCGCCATAGATTTCTACAAGGATGTTTGGTTTCAAAAGTATTTGAGAGGGTAAAGATGTTGTATGATTATAGAGACGTATGTCATTGCAATTTTCATCTTGTTCGTCAATTGCATTTAATACAATTAGCTCTCCAGTAAGCATTGATAACATTTTTTGATTGTGTGCATGAACATCTTTCCTTTTGTAAAACAGATAAGGGAATGTTGGGTCTATGGGTGGTGAGCGCAAGCAAGTGTGATTCAAATATTCTACATCATCATCTGTTTGTGAACCTACACGTATTCTATTGAGTATTGCAATAAACTTCTCGTCAGTTTGTTGCATAGTTGATTTTAGTTCATAGTATTTTATGTTGTCTTTCCAAAAGTTGTATGGCATTAATTCAGATAGTGTTGGTGTGTTATCAAATACTACTGAATCAAGTATAGGTTGTGCTTAATATAAATCACCACAAAAAATTGTATCGAGATTTCCAAAGTATGTCGTAGGCATTTGCATTATATCTCTTAATCGCTTGTCAATGTAACGCAGAAATCTTGCACCTACCAATGAAATCTCATCTACTAAGACTAGACGCAATTGCTGATAATGCTTTGACATTGTATCTAATATTTTAGTATTCAATGGAACAAATTCTGATTTGTTGAAAGGTATGTGAAATGCTGAGTGTAATGTTACTCCACCTATGTTGTAGGCAGCTTTTCCTGTATAAGCAAGTACGAGACCTTTTGGTTTGTCCGGATCGCTATCAATGGAGTTATTATATATGTGAAGGAGAGATTGAAATATTACTTTTGCAGTAAATGTTTTCCTAGTGCTTGCTCCACCTGTCAGGAACAGGTGTAGTGGATTTTTGTCATTTTTTAATTTCTTCAACACAATGTCCTTTATAATTGCTTGTTGCTCACCATTTAACATTCATCTCAATTTGAAGTATTCGACATTGTCCATGATATGTGGATGTTTTCCAATTTCAAATGCATTAGAGAATTGAATTTTTGATTTGTTAGGCTTTAGCGTTTCAAAATCTTCTTCTATGTTGTATGATTCTTTGTGTGAATTTTGATTTGAAACGATTGATTGGTTGGGAATGCATTTATTTTCAGAACAGATCTCGTCTATAGCTTTGTCAATATCACCCCATTTAGAGTTGATGTTGTGATTGTATTTGATACGGTTAGCATTAATTGTGTTTTCATGGTATGAGTAAGCATGATGCCATGAATGGAAACCATGTTTCAATGTTTTTTCATTTATTGTGAAGGGTACGCAAAGCAACAAATGTTCTCTACAATAATTTTCCAAGTCAACATGTTTGTTAAAGTTGATAAAACGTATAATATTTGGTTTAGATTTGCAGTGCATTACCTTGCCATCTTTTCTATGTTCTGATACGAATTGTGCAAGGCAAATATGTATGATTGCTTCAGGTCGTGCTAAGTAGTAATCTATTAAAAATTTACAGGCGACATTTTCTGATTCATCTGGTTCGTTGTTCAATTGTTTTACAGACTTTAGAATAAAAGTTCGATCACTATTAGGTCTTGTATCAATGAATATACATTTTCTTGAATTGTAGTTTAGTGGAAGTGACAAAACAATGTGGACAGCTTGTTGTGAAGACATTTGTTGCAGATTGAGCAATGCATTTCCAAGTTTAGTTATCATTTTTATAGCATCAATATTATTTTGTTCATGGTCCTTACAAATTCTTTTAAATGCATTTGTCATTGTTTTATCCACTTTTGTCATGTATGAGCTACAATACATTGCTGCAGCATATGCATTGAGCACAAATTGTGCATCTGTATTTGCTTTCCATAGCCCAGGTATTTTTTTTGAAAAGCTATTATTCCATATCTGTGAAGGGCTTCGTTTTAAGAAAATTGTAGGCCTATGGATTGTTGATTTTATAGTTGTGATGTAATCATCCTCATTGAAATTGATGTCTTCAAGAAACATTTGAAAGGAGAATAATTGGTCATAATTAGATTGTTCTAATATGGAAAAGATTTTTTTTGCCATCGAAACAATAATTTCATTACTCTCTTTCAATGGTTCAAGAATCATAGTTTTTTTCATTGGTGGAAATGGGAAGTTGTATTTACAACAATGCCATTTTGATTTTCTACATTGTTTTGTATGGTGGTGCTTGTGTAGGATAGCTATTTGAGGAGTCAAATCATCAGTGTTACAAGTGATGTATTTGTCAATAAATTGTTCAATATTAGCATTTTTATCTTTTCCGTAAACTGGAGCATTCTTAATCCATAAAAGAAAGTGGTCATGTTCGTTGCCACGATTCTGGAATTCAGTTACAGAGAAATAATCGAAGGCCTCTCCAAAGAAAGAGCTATCTGTCAATATCAATTGTTTTAGTGCATTGATTCTATGTTTATAATAGCGTACACATGTTACAGGATCTTTTTTGATGAGATAGAAAATATTGTTCTTATTTTTTGTGTCGTATTCTTGTTCTGAAGATGCATAGTATGTATTGTGCAAGGTTTCAAGTGCTTTTGAAAGGTGTTCCCAGTGTTGTTCAGCACTAGTAAATGTCAGGAAAAATGTAGGTGGTCCAAGTTGTCGAATCATTGCAAACACATTTTTTTTAAATTGAAGTAAATAATCCAGAGATATTCTGATTCTTTTGAAATCAACATATCCAATGTTTGATTTTAGAATCTTCTCCAGGTTAGGTTTGCATTTGACATCTTTCGCTATTAGTTTTCTGCCTTTTAACTGACCTTTACGTACTCTTATCCACATTGTAGATAAAACTTGATGTATCAGTATTTTGACAGTTTTAAAAAATAGATTAGTTGTATGATATGCAAATTGTCTATTGGAATGAAGTAGTTCCCATTGTGCAATTTTTTGATATGAGAAATTCTTGGCAATATCGTCATTACGTGGGTTTCTAGAGAATAGTGTAGGAAAGTTCATTTCTTCTGCATATTTATCTTTAAAGATTCCAATAAGATAATGGTTTTTTGCTGGTGCAAGCTCTATGATTTTGTCTTGCATTTCATGTATACATTTAGATTCTGTGAATCCATGTACCAAGGTCTCACAAGGTTTTTGGTCATCTGTATTAGACTCTGAGTCTATTTCATTTGAGCAAAGTTCATCTACTATGTTACTTTCATCATTTGTTTCAAGAGATTGTCTCCAAGACTTATTGAGTTGAACATTTTCCTTTTTGTATAGTGTTGTTTTGCTCAATTGGCTCAAAGCTTTCATTATAATAGTTGGCCGAACCATTCCCTTCTGATATGCATTTTTATATTGTAATCGTCTTTTAAGGGCAATTGCAATAGTGGATGTTTCGTTGGTAGGTCGTGGCAATGCGTTTTGTATAATGTTCATGTTGACTGGGACATTGATGATAGACCCAGTCAATCCCATTTGGGGTCTTTTGTAACTTAATTCCCATATTTGTGCGAATGCAATTCTCAGTGAAACAAGGCGCTCTTCTAGTTGTGTAAGCATTTTGACATATTGCAAAGCTTTATTCATTCAAATATGTTGTGGTGTTGCATATTTAGGAAGTTTACATTGCTTCAATGTTTTATAGCACATGTGACAAATAGAATCTGTCAATATATTGTTATTTTGATTTGTCAGTTTATAATATGTTTGCTTTTCTTTCTCTTTGAAAGCCATAATGTCTTTCTTAAAATGCAATGTTTGACAAATTGCACATGTATGTATCGGTGTATCTTGAATTTTTTTTTGGAATAATTCTATTGGTGATGTTGAGCATATGCTTTTCTTGATTGTGTTTTGCATTTTATGGTTAGAACGTATTTGTTGTTTGATTTTGCGAAGTGATGTAGTGTTGGCATTTGTTATTTTTTGTTTTCTAATAAAATTAGTATCATGGTGTTGTTGATTAGTCGTTAGAAATTGGTTTAGTTGTCTAGATGTGGTATCTGCTCTAGTATTGTTTGCATGTACTAGATAAGGTATAAGTGGCTCGAAATGTCCATGGAGGGGATTTGCATCATGGAATAAGATAGAATACGATTGTCTAGGGGATGCCTGGTTGAAATGTAAGTATTTTTTCCCTGATGTCATTGACCAAACACATATTTGTATATCCAACCACTTTGACAACCAATGAATACAAAATAAGTCACCCCATAATCCAACTTCATTATTGTTTGTGGTCTGCATTGCAGAGAAACACATTCTGTGTAGGTATTCTTCAACATTTTGTATACCGTGTAATTCATGCAATGTACGATTATCCAATTCATAATTATATGATGTAATTGCTTCTGGATTGCCTTGTGTGAGGCAAGTCAAGAAGTAGTCTATAGTGCCATTCCGTAATTGAATTGATGTGTATTGAGAGTGAAGCAAAAACTCTAGCGAGTCAAATAGGCAATCACCTACATTGTATTTAAAAACGTGAGTTCTACACAATCCTTCATTTCTCAATGCATAGTCAATGTCTGGAATTTGAGTTTGAATTGTTAATTTGTATTCTTCTACATCTATGATCTGTTTTTGTTTATCAACCACTAATACTCTTGCTTTCTTCATTTTTTTTACAAATAAGGACAATGTTGTCGATATTGAAATATCAGAAATATGGTGCACCTGTGAAATGTTGATAACCATTGGTTAGATAGTTTTGATCATTTATAACTATAAAAGGTATATTACAAATCAAAACTAGAAGCAAGTTGTGTCCTAAAAGCAATGTCAAGTTGCAAGTTTGAAATCCATTTTGTATTTTTTGTATTTGGTTTCCTTATTTCAAACCATAAAAAAACATTTAAAAACAAATAAATTCCATGCTAAAACATTAAATAGTCAAAATATTGTTTAAAGATTATGAAAGCAATCATTATATTTGGATTGTACAAATAGGCAATGCATTAGAACGAAGAAGAAAAGTATGAAGGATTTTAACCTAGAAGCTATCGCAATATCATATTCATGGAATTGCATTATTTTTTTCACAGAGCAGTGAAGCAAAAATTACCATTTGTTAGATAGTTCTAATTATTCATAGTTACAAAAGGTATATTAAAATTCAAAATAAGAAGCAATTTTTGTCTTGAAAGCAATGTTGACCTGTACCTTTGAAATTTATTTTGTATTTGGTTTTCTTATTTCAAATCAGAAATTAACATCTAGATATAAATAAATACAATGCTAAAATACTAAACAGTCAAGATAATGTTTTAATATTACAAAGATAATTGCCATACACTTGTTTAGATAGTATAAACAATGCTTGAACAATTCTAAAAACAACATCTTATATTTTCCTAGTCTTACTCTTCAAACAATTTGCAATTTTCATATATGAATAATATATTGAACATATAAATTGAAAACAATGGAAAAAACAAACAAAAAAGAGATATGAAGGAGCAAAGAACTTGAATAGATGACAATAACATTATTCAAAATTGAGTATGACCTCCAAACAATGGATTAGTATGACAATAGCATTATTCAAAATTGACTATGACTTACAAATGAACTTGAATAGTATGAGAATAACAATTTTGGGGTTGCTGACTGCTGTTGGTGTTCTGAGATTTCTTGGGCTTACCTCACACAAGTGAAAAAGTGTTGCACATTGTTATATAGTATGTGTTCCCAAGTGGTCTTGTCACTTGTATAGTCATAAATAGAATTTTGCCACTAACATCCTCTAAATTGCGTTATCTATTTATATTTTGATATTGAATTTAACTATATCACGTATTAACAACAAATATATGAGACATTGGCAACCTATAACAAGATCCGAAGCCAGGGAATTGAAGATGCAATATCGAGTTTTCTTTAAACCTCTTTTGTAGTCAAGGAAGGTATTAGAAGCAGTCATTGAATCTTGCAAACCGTATAGCTATTACTGGACCATAATTGCAATTTTAGTTTTCTTGTTATCAGACCCTATAGAAATCTAGACCAAAAAATTGAAAACTATTAGAACTACTTTTGACAACTTGCTTTTGTTGTATGTCTTTGCATCTATATTCAAGGATTGCTAACCAGCTCACCAAAGAGGTGCAATACTAACAATACATAAAATATAAGTGATATGCAAAAGTGTACTGTGTTTTTTACAAATATCAGGAACAAAGATAATATGCCCACTTGGATCAATAGAATCACAAATGATTTTATGTAGAAGCACCCTATGGGCTTTTGGCAAAATACAACAAACTAGTACGGTCTAGCGACATCTCGACAAATGTTATGGCTTTTTCTATGTAAAGACTATTTCTGTTAAAGATAAAAAATAGACTTGTAGCTGGTTGGAATGTAGTTGGGATGATATATCTTTGATATACTTTTCCAATTATATGTCAAAAAATAATAGCAGTCTTCGCCTTGAACTAGTGCTTTGGTGGTATGGCATGAATGGATCATAGGGATTTCAGATATTATTTTTGTTCCAATAACCACATCAGATCTTTCTGTACTAATTATTGACATATTCCCTATTAAACTGTTTATCTCAAT
Organism: Cunninghamia lanceolata; assembly: GCA_027924645.1. Lineage (NCBI taxonomy): Eukaryota > Viridiplantae > Streptophyta > Pinopsida > Cupressales > Cupressaceae > Cunninghamia > Cunninghamia lanceolata. The sequence goes on along the minus strand of BSBN01000847.1, from coordinate 1,677,421 downwards.
GTTGAAATATATATTGTTTTATAGTTATCATTACCTGCTTGTTGTAACAATTGTATGAAATCTCAATTGAGGTCTAGTGTATCATTGGTTGCTTGTTGTAACAATTGTATGAAATCTCAATTGAGCTCTAATATTATGTGTTTAGGTTCTATGATGATTGGAAACAAACACTTAGCAAATGACCAATTGCAATAAAAAGGGTCACATGGGGAGTTGAACAATGTTTGCATTTGAAGCTTCACTCTAGAGGCTTTGGTCAAATATGAAACTACTAATTTTATGGTATATATGCTTATCTTAATCTTGTTAATTTAAGCCTTTTAAATTGTTTGACCTAGAGTAATGAAAAGGAAGCTCAATGGGATAAATATACAAAGGGTTTCACCAAGCCCAAAAAGCAATAGGAAATTCAAAAAAAGAAATTAGGATCTATTGGTTGCAAGGCCATGGATGGCAAGGAAACTAAGTCAGTTAAAGATGTGGTAAACACAAGTAGAGCTCTTTTTAATGATGTGATAAATTATCGAAAAAATCCAGAAGATTATGATTTTAAGAACAGTGTAGAAAAACTTTTGGAGGGTGTTGTTTATCCTTCTATGTAAATTAGTAATTTAATAATATTAATCTAATTAGTCATATGAATATAACTACAAATTAACTCTATATGTAAATTATTAACTAATAATAATTAACAACCAATAAAACAAGAATATAATTATATTTATATTATATGGGAAATAATAATTAGTAATTAATAATTAATAATATTATATTAATATTAGTATAATCACTTCCTAAGATTATTATTATATAATAATATAATATATAAATATTAACAATATAAATATATGAATCAATGAATGAATTATTAATATTAATAGTAATAGAAATATTATATTAGTACCTAATATAGTATTATATTACCATGTAACATTATAATATCATGTAACATTATAATATTATAAGTATTTATATATTAATTTATTATGACATAAATAATAACCTAATTATGTATAATATGTTTATCTGTATATTAGAAAACATATTATAATAGTTAAATATTATGCACCTAACGTATATATATTATAAGGAAATACTTATAATTATATATATTATAGCAATATAATATTTATTAATAATATATTAATACTAAAAAATATATAATTATTAATAATTATCTATTATTATGCTTAATATATTTATATATATAATATATTATATATTGTAGATAAATACTTATAACATGACCATACATTTATTTCTTAGAATTACTAATTTATTACTAATTAGTAAGAAACTAGTGACTAAATGAAAATCACTCATTTCTATCAAATATCAAATATAATAATAATATAAATCTAAAGGCAATATTTAAGTAGATATATTATCGAGTTTAATAATAATTTATTTAATTATTATTAAATTCTATATGAGGATTAAAAATTTATATGATATACTATTAAATTAATATAGTCCTAATATTAAATATACACTATAATATTAGAGTTAATTATATATTTAATTAAATGAATTAATAGTACAATGTTAATTGTTAGTTTCTGTGTTCTAATATATATATTACTAGTGGCTCATATAAATAAATAACTAATGTTATATGAAGATAAAGTTAATAATTGATAATCTTTATCATTTACTAATTATATTAACCAATTAATATTTAATATATTATTAATTATTATAAATAGTTGATATGAATTATAAATTTATAGTTAATATTAAAAAATATTTTCACAAATATATTATTTATGGTCTTTGGAATCAGGAGCCTCAGTTTGCAATTTAGATGGCTTTAAATGCATAAATATAGTTATATCCATTTACTATCCTCTCCAATTGCCCTAGAACATGTTGCACCACAGTATTGGTTAATCGTTGGCAAATGGATTTACATGTGCACTCACGCTATATGATCTGCATCAATGTTCAATTTTACGTACTCTACAATGAACAATGCAATCTTCCCTATCAATCTGGATTAGGATATGTGATAGTCATTGTGGCACAGTGGGAAAGCTTTCTTTGTAGGGTTTATATATGAAGGATTGTATATAGTTTCATATACACACATTTGAGGAATGAAACAAATGCACTTCAACTAAATTAGGCAGCTTTGTTATGCAAAATCTTAATATATTAATTTTTTTTTAATTGAAGATTTAATGCTTATATGATCTGAAACAAATTGATAATCCATGGGACAATAGACTGTTGAGGCAAGCGAACAAAACATGAAACAAATAAGATCGGCAATTGGTAAATAGCTTAAACAAATTAGATTGTTATTTCAATTGAGAGCTTATTTAAACAGTGACATAATAACAAATTTCAATTTAATGATATCCAATCATTTAATTTGGCTCAATGATGAAATAAATTTTATGCGATGATAAAAATGAGAAATTTGTTTTCCATTAGGATTGGTTTGTGTGACATGATTGTTGTCAATATTAAAGTAAGATGGGACATATTTATCTCACATTGAATGTCCATTTGAAATATTTAAACCATGTATCTCTTGATTGCAACAGTAGTTCTGACATAGCATAGATTAATGTTTGGAACTAAACCATATGAAATTGTTAGTTATATTGACTAGTTAATGACTATACTCAACTTAGCATCACAACACTAGACATGGTTAACTCAGAATTATAATTCACTCTATTATGCGATTTTGTGAATATAGCATATGAATAATGTCTTGCTATTATGAATAGTGGTTCTTTGAGGTGATTGATTATGGAATATAATTTCTATTGGAATTGTCATTTGATTGAGAATCCTGATCTATGGAGCATCGAATTTAGTTACATGCTATGGAAATCGTGAAGCATATAATTTTTGGGCACTGTTTTCCGCTGTAAAATCTGTTGACGGGAATTCTAATGCAAGAGAAGGCGCAAATACCGGTGATAGTGCGCCTAGTGAAATCTGAAATAAATTGTTTTTCTGTATTGGACACGATAGCAGGGCTGGCAAAAACAAGTTTTAGACACATAGGTGAAGCGTGTCAACAAAAACGTGTTTGTAATGCATGCACGTAATAGCTGCAATCCTCTGCCAAAAGATCACTTAAGACTATAGAAAGCATAATGTGTTTGATGGGATGGAGCCATGCCTTCAGAACTTAAAGCGTACGAGCAGTAGCAGTAGTAGAACTTAAAGTGCACTAGCAGTAGTAGTACTAGAACTTAAAGCGCACTTACAGAGATACCCAAGAAGACATCATCACTGTAGTAAATTGTAGCTGAACAAGTTTGACCTTAGTCATTTCAGTAGAATCAGTATTCTTGGAAAAGAATTTTGTATAGATGTATGAGAGCTCTTAAAGTGTGGTTCAGGCGGCCTTCATCGGAGGTAAGTACACTGAGGTAAGTTTGTTCTCCTCTTGGAATTGTCGTTCAAAAGCTTTACTATGACATGTTATAAATGTCTAACCTGTCCAGGTTCTTACAAGACACTCTTAATACCAATGCTGAACTAGGACAACACATGACTCAACCACAACAATAAATGAACAAACTGGACAATGATCAACAGAATATTACCAAGAAACTGGTACAGATCAATCAATCTGTTGGTGAGCTTTCAGACATGGGTGCAAAGCTCAAGGAACAACAAAAGATTAGTTAGGAAAGCCTCTGTACTTTGAGGGCATCCATGGTGCAATACAGGGCATGTCCTTCAAAATGGTAGTCAATTGTGGTACTCCTATTGTTGAGGAGTAACCTTTATTGTTTGATGTTCTGTTTTTGCTTTTGTACTTGTATTTTTGTGTTTTAGTTTGGACCACATGAAATTATGAGACATGTTCCCAATCTCTTTAGACTATTGCTGACCAATGCAATTGATTGTCTAATTACACTTTTACACTTTGTTCCATTTGTGTTTTGCTAACTTAAGTTTTCCTGTAAGTTGACCATCATAATTCTAATTTCTCATTCATACTCTGCTTTTTTCGATTCTTGATCCCATTTATTACATGCTAGTTAAAGATACCTTGACGATCTCCTTCAAACCTTATGCTGAACGATTGGATGTGACATCATTGAGCTTTCATTGTTAGCAACGCTAGGATGATTTCTGTTAGAATTAGGCTTAATCCCTTGTCATGTTACCAATCTTAAGCTCATTGGATTGCTTGTGTTTTTAGGGCACATTCTTTTTTGATGAAGTGTTTGACCCCATTAACTTAGGCTTAGATTTGGTGTGGGTCTTTGTAGCCTCTTGCTAAGCCTTTTCCCTCCTCCTTCATGTGATTCTATGTGTTTTATAGGTTAGGCTCGTTGTCAGTCTGTGCAACCTCTGGCCAACCCTTTCCTTCCTAATCTTATAGTTCCATATGTGTGGAAGCAGGTTGGTGTTTTTGTAATTAGTTTTTTTCTTATGAAATCTCTTTCATTTAGGTTTGAACCTGGGTTTAAAATTCTGAACCTTGCAACATTAGAATAAAATAGCTATGCAGCCTAGTTTCTTTGAGAAACATAGCGTATAAGCCTTGAGCATCAAAAAGCCCAATCTAAACTTTGCTTTCCTTTAACATTAGATATGGAAGGTGCACTAGGAGCTGTCATAGGGGGCTTAAGGAACCGATGGATGATGGCAGTGTCATCCTTTTTCATGCTATCATTTGCCGGATCAACATACATTTTTGGTATGTATTCACAGACCATCAAAGTAAAGCTTGGTTATGACCAAGAAGTCATAGACATGCTGGCCTTTTTCAAGGATTTAGGGTTAAATGTAGAGATCATTGCAGGACTCATTAATGAAATTTCCTGTCCACGGGTGGTCCTAGGCATAGGTCCAGTCTTGAACAGCACTGGCTATATGATGATTTGGTTGTCTGTGATAGGCAGAGTAGCCAGGCCACCAAAGTGGCAAATGTACTTATATCAGTTAATTGGGGGCAGCTCCTTGACATTCATAAACACTGTTGTAAAATCAATATTCTTGGAAAAGAATTTTGTATAGGTGTATGAGAGCTCTTGAAGTGTGGTTCAGGCGGCCTTCATCGGGGGTAAGTACACTGAGGTAAGTTTATTCTCTTGGAATTGTTGTTCAAAAGCTTTACTATGACATGTTATAAATGTCTAACCTGTCCAGGTTCTTACAAGACTCTCTTAATACCAATGCTGAACTAGGACAGTAGATGACTCAACTACAACAATAAATGAACAAACTGGAGAATGATCAAAAGAATATTACCAAGAAACTGGTACAGATCAATCAATCTGTTGGTGAGCTTTTAGACATGGGTGCAAAGCTCAAGCAACAACAAAAGATTAGTTAGGAAAGCCTCTGCACTTCAAGGGCATCCATGGTGCAATATAGGGCATGTCCTTCAAAATGCTAGTCAATTGTGGTACTCCTATTGTTGAGGAGTAACCTTTATTGTTTGATGTTCTGTTTTTGCTTTTGTACTTGTATTTTTGTGTTTGTTCCCATGTGATGGGTTCTTGACAATTTATATTGGCTAAGTAATCTTATGCTCAGTTGGTAAGCTGTTTCCGCTTGCAGGGCTTGGCCAGTGAGTGCTGGAACACTCTTTATTGTGTATGATTTTCTTTGCTAACTTGGTCAATATAAACAAAAATGATTTTCTTTCAGTAGAATGATTAGGGCTGAAGTTTTTTGCTAATATTTATACCGCCTATCTAAAAAAGTATTGCAAAATGGGTTCTAGAACTGTGTAACTCAAAATTTAAAGAAATGCCTTGGGTGGGTGAGGTTCAACTCAAGAAAATAAAAACAGGGTTAGGGAGCCGACATGGTTAGTACTTCACAATCTTTCCTTGCAACTATGCAATCTCACCATACCTATTGAAAATCTTACGTACTCTTCTGTATTCACACAATACCATATCCCCATTATCTCATATCAACTTAAGGGTTTTGATTCTGTCAATGTTGTTGAACATTTTCTAGAAGTCTTGAAAGTTATTCTTAATGATTGTTAGCGTGTGATTCAATATGTCCGGGGGATTTGTCAACATGCTTTTTCTCTGAACAAAACAATCATCTAGAAAAAATTGCCCTGGATGGTTATCCATGAAAATTAGAGTTAATAAAACAAAAGTTGTAGGCAACTGTTAATTATTCATCACAGTGTAGTATTCAGTTTCCAAGAGGCTTCCAAATTTGTGAGGAAACCAATATATAAACTAATGAATTCTATGTATTCACCCGTCCAGAGTTTGATTTTGTTACTAGGGAAAAAAGAAAACTAGTACAGCCATGAAAAGCCCTTTCATGTATTTGCAGCACAATTCAGTACATGGAATTATGAACCGAGCAAATAAAGTAAAAAAAGCTTTGTGAATTTATGAATCATCAAGATAAAAACTAGCTAGATTTAAAAGAAACTGAAAAAGACAGCCAATATCTCCTACCCAGAACCTAAAAGTAAATCGTAATCTAAACATTACAGGAAAACAACAAAATGGGCAATCCAGATTGCATAACGTCAAACTATCAATGATTCAAAAGACTTACCAGACCAAAATTTCTTGTAATTTCAATGACTGAATTGGCAACTAAAAATGTTCAAATCCTTACAAAACAGTCGCTGCAAGATTCTTATGATGAGCTGAAATGCACGGCAATTATCAGAAATTTGAGCCTTATACAATAATTTCTAAGAGAGGAAAAATTTCACCCACTGGTGACTAATATAGTAATGACTTAAATATCAGAAAAACAGGAAGGATTAATTTGTTTTTGTTACAATTATATTGTTCAGCCTTACCAAAGTTTCAGTTTCACAGGCTTGATGCAGATATCCCTTCGCAACTCCGCAACTCCTGGTCCTTCAAAACACAAAAACATACATGCACTACAGCGATTCCTATAATTTTATTTTAACAAAACACAAAAACATACATGCACTACAGCGATTCCTATAATTTTATTTTAACTAAGCCAAACGAGGAGGTAAATAGGACTTAAGCCTGTCATCATTTAAGAACTATTAAAAAACATTAATTGACATTGCAGGAACTAATAAATACAGAATGCCATCTGCACCGTCACTTTGCAATATGCTTCACTTTGCAATATGCTTCATCCACTTGCACTTTAATAAAATGAGAATTTAATTATTTTTTGGAAGGAAAAATTAAATTTCTACACTTACTGTTTGATGTATCAGTCAATGGGAATAAAAATAAATCACAATTTCCTATTTAATAAATTGCCAAAAAAATTAAACACTAAAATATTTTGTTGAGGTTTTTTATTCCTTAATGCCTATTGACTAAAAAATTCAAATAATTGCATCGAAGCGATGCAATAGTATTCCTCTCAGGTACTAATAAAATAGTTCTTAACTAAAAATTAAAATAAATTTTTAATTCAAAAATATTATTAAGTATATTAATTATTTACTAAGTACATAACTATTTACTATTTTATTTATCAAATTACATAATAATTTTAATAATTTTTTTTTTGGGTAAGTTGTGGACAAGGGATCCACTCCCATATACTGGAATAAAAAAAAATTGGAACATGCATGACCCAAACGGGTGTGCTTCAAATTTCTATCACATAGATCAAGATTACAATTTTACATATATTTTTGATATAGGAAACAAATCCCTACACATAAATCGAGTGTCTTCACAACAGGGCTTCGTTGGCTCACAGTAAGGATTTAGATCCTTCATGTTGTTGTGCTTCATTCCCGCTTTATATAGTGACCAATCCCATTCCATATGCTTTTTCTTGCCTTTTGCTTCCAGATCAAGATTGCCTAGCAGGACGCTAGTTGGTGTCTCACTAGCCCCAAGTGTTCCCTCACCTCTAGGGATCGATCAACCAACCTCTAACCTAACCTCCCAGAGACTAGATGATCTTAGAGAAGAAGTGTTTAGAGATCACACCATCGTGGGTGTGTACCTGTCCACAAACTTGATAACCTTCTTCACCGCCGCTCAAGCATCCTCCACCCAAAATTGGAGCAGTCTATTGATTTGCTCGCCCTATCCATTCTTCATCACTTTTCCTTCTATGGCTATTCACTTCAATTTCTTTTTGTCAACGTCTTTCCTCCTTGTCATGAGTTATGAAACGTCCGTCCATTTGGCAGTTTCTGGATCAATCCAACTTCCTTTTCTTTCCTTATCTGCTCCACCAGCCTGGGCCACCTAGCTGCCTTTGTGTCCATGATCTCATATTGTTCCTGAGAGACCCCAAAGTTTTCCAACAGATCTACTGCCCCATTCACCTCTCTGTATACATGTTTGAGTGTGAAGTTCCCTAAATGATCTAAGTTTTCCCAAATATTGCTTATCCAACTCTTGAGTCTCCAATTCAGTGATACCTTTTTATTGATTGCTTGGATGTAGATCAAAGAATCTCCCTTGATGTCCACATTTGTCAGGTTTTTTCTCTGCACAATTTTAGCCCGAGAGCTGGAGCCTCAATTTTTGCTTCATTGTTTGTAGCATATCCCACTTTTTTTGAGAGGGCCCAAACATAATCACCAACGCCATCTCTAATGATGCAGCCCACTCCAGCGGGGTCGGGGTTGCCTTTGGCAGCCCCGTCAAAGTTCATTTTAACTCTTCCATTCTCAGGAGTGGACCATTTTGTGAAGGCACAAGACAACTAGGGAGTGAATCAATTGTATCAAAAACCTTAAATTCTCTTAAACAAAATCACATTTGCATTCACTTATTTTAACTCCTTAATCTGTTATGAAGATTAAACATGAAATGTAGAATCAAAACTTAAATATATCAACACCATATACACATGAACACCAGATTTTTACGTGGAAAACCCTAAAAGGGAAAAACCACGGTGAGTGTTAGCTCACAATATAATGTAGTAACAATACCGAATAACGAAAGAGGCTCATTGCCAAAGGGTTCACTGCTTAGGGCTCACTCCCAAAGGGTGGCTCATTGCCTAAGGGTGGCTCACTACCGAGGGGCAGCTCACTGCCAAGAGGGGTGGCTCACTTCCATGAACTGATATGACATCATCTACAACATGCGAGAGTTCAGTTCATTAAAGTACAATACATATCACCTTCGTTGCCTTACAACACAAGCACTCTTATCTTTGCATCTTCGCATCCCCACTCACTACACACGAATTCATTACATTTATTTATACCAATCATCAACCTTGGAACATACATCGAGGTCAGCAATATAAACTACAACCTTTGGAACAATCTCCAAGGTCGGCAAATATACATAATTCAAATTAGGTCTGGACCTAAATAAACTTGTGAATCAAATGAATGAAGGTAGAACACTTCACGGCTTAGCTCAGACCTAAATACATCTTCACATGCTTCTACAATCCACGAAACACATCCGCAAAGAGTGTTAGCACCCAAGTCGGCCAAACTTGTGCAAACACCAAGAATACCTAGACACACACTTCTAAGAACTCAATCATAGCTTGCAGATCAAGAACGCGCCTTCAACACAATCTAGAGACATCCATGAAGAACATAAAATCACATGGGAGCTGAGAAATCTAGCCGCAACAAATTTCACTTGAAGACAACAAATATCACTTGAAGACAGATCACAGACTGCTCACAACAAACACTATTGAACTCTGCTAATGAATAACTTGCTTTCCAGAGCACCAAATCTCAAATACTTTGGAATGAAGATAGATAAGGAATTTATAAACATGTGTCCAAAACCGAAAGACCAAAAACCAAACTACAAAGAAATGCGGAGTAAAATACTTTCTCCCTATCACACTGCAAATGCTGTTAGGCACAGTCTTCAAATTGGTGAATATAACTTCTACTGCACAACTATCCGAACCACCAAAATTTGGATTTAGAATCTTCAAACACTTCTCTAAAACATATCCAAATCTCACACTCTGGTCTTCAACATAGAAGAAATGCGAAGCAAAAACTCAAACAATATCATGTAAGCTAGAATACAACTTCACAACTCTGTCTTCAATATGAACCAAATTTTCTCAAAAACACTTGGAAACTCAATATTAGGAACATATTCTTATCATCTTCAACACTTATATAATGCAATACAAAGCAACTAACTCATCACAATCAAGTAACAAAACAAGAGCACAATTGACACTAATGACAACACAAGCATGTTGACATCAATGACAACACTGATTAACACATACTTGCAATACATTTTGCCTCCTACCTGCTAGCCTTCTTGTGTTCTAGCTCGCCCACCGGTCTTTTTAATTCTAACCACTTCCTCTGTCTTTTCGTCCCATTGAGAGAAGAAGGTATCATATCTTATTTGACATTTAGTGTTCACCACCTCACATATACTGTCTTTAATTCTCTGTATTACATTCTTCTCCCCAAGATTCGAGTCATTAAAAATTTGCCTATTTATTTCTTTCCATATTTGCCACACCACAATAGAGGGAGCCACGTCCTAGATATCAACCCACAATGGACCCTTCATCTTTCTTGGCCAACTTGTCAAGAACTTTAAAAGACCCTTTTGTTTGGCAGTTTCCCAACCCAACATTTCTTGTAACCAATCCCAACATTTTGAGGAGAAAGGGCACCCGCAAGAGATGGTCAACCATCTCACTATCTTTGTAGCAAAGTGGGCATTTGCTGAGGCCATTAATACCAATCAACATCAACCTTTCCGTTGTTAGAATCCTTTTGTGTAGATCCGTCCACAGGAAGGCCCCGACTTTGGGCAACACAACTGGGTGCCAACTTAGGTTTGTTGGCCATTCCAAAGTACTTTGAACAACTTTCTAAATTGCATTCCCTGTTCTCACAGAGTACTCCCCTGTTTTAGAGTTGCACCATATTATTTCATCTTCCCCTAAAGTTATGTTAATCTTTCTTTTGTCCAATTCTTCCCTCAACATTGCTTGATGCTCCCTTGGAATCGAGAGAGTGGATATGTCTAACCATTCTACTTGCTTTCTGACCACCCCTTGACTTTTGATGGTATAATTAACAACTTTGATCTGTGTCACACCCGAATGCCCTCGATAAATTGGCCCAACCCTTCCAAATCTGCCAGTGGTCTGTGCCCGTTCCAAGAGTCGACCCAAAAGTTTGTCCTCAGCTCATTGTTAATCCTCCAGGTGAGATGGTTAGTAATCAGATGCCTACTATCCCACAGGAAGCACCACATTGCTGAACCACCAGTTGAGTTCCCAATTGTTAAAATTCTACCTGGATCTCCATTATCTAAATATTTGTTTTGGAATACTCTACACCATAGCCTTTCAAGCTCATGATACATTTTCCAAGTTAATTTTGCTGCAAGAGCAATGTTTTGAGCCTTCATCCTTCTCAACCCCGCTCCCCCAACCACCTTCATCTTATAGGTAGTCTCCCATTGTGTCAAACGAATCCTCTTTTCCTCTTTCAACCCTTCCCATAGAAACTTTTTTTTTAGGAAACTCTCTATGTTTGCCTTCACCTTTGTGAGTGATTTGGAGACACGACATAACGTAGATTGGTACAGCCAAGAGTACTGAGTGGATCATTGTTAGTCTCCTCACTAGAGATAACCATTTACTTTTCCAGGTTGTGGCTTTATTTATGCAATTGTCTATAATTTCGTCCTAGTGCTTAGATCAACATGTTCCTCCCATCAATGATGCCCCTAAGTGCTTCGTTGGGAGTGATGCAATTGGTATCTCCAAGAAGTTTTCTATTTTCCTTTGGATTGCTTTTTAAGTATTGAAGAAAATGGTTTCAGACTTATTTCTGTTGAAGCTATAGCTGCTTGCCATAGTATCAAACTAGCCCATACCAAAGCGTACAAGAGAGTGTGGATAGAAGGGGACTCCCTAAATATAATTAAGTGCCTAAAAGAAGTTCAATTTCCTATTTGGACCATTCAAATGCTTGTTAAAGAATCAATCACCATGATCAATTCCTTTGATGATATTCATATATCTCATATATATCGAGAGGGAAACGAAGTTGCTGACGTCATGGAAAATGAGGGTGTTAATATCCATGCTCTTAAACAATGGGAATTATACTCTGATTTTCCCTTAGAAACTCAATCCATTATTTCCAATGAGAGCCAACAAGGATGAGTTATTTGTTTTGATTGTTGAGGCTATTTTCATGATTACCATCCAAAAGCCCACACGCTTTCTGGGTGCTTCAAGTACTTTCCTCTTCAATACTTGCTGGTTAGTGTTTAACTTTTTACAAACATTGTGTTGGAAGATTAACAAAGACAAAGTTACCATGACTGATATGGGTGGAGAAAGGAAACAGGTGGAGCCCATATCCTATGATAGGGTCCACAGGAAGCCCCAAGTGTGGAAGGTGATGGAGGAAGGGTTGCTTGTCCCTTTTGTGGACAAATTGCATGGCTCAGATCTGACAACCACCAATTTATTTGTCAAGGGTTGGAGAGACAGGAAGGTCAAAGTTTATGGGGTAGAGATGGAGATCACCGAGGAACTTATTGCTCTTATCACCGGTCTCTCGGAAGATGGTAAGAAGGTTTTCAAGGATTGCAAGGTTGGTGAGGAAGCCCTCAAGGTGTTCTTCAAAGGGAAAGAGAGAAATCAATTGGTGAAGTTTCACTCAGGCGGCTACAAGTGCAAGTCTATCAAACCAATCTGGGCGGAGGTGGTTGAGGTGTTGATGAGATACATTTCCTTGGAAGGTAGGTTTACTACTATCTTCAGCTACCATTTCACTCTTTTGAACCATTTTAGGCACAAGATGGTGGTTTCCTTCACCTTCTATTTGATTTCTTCTATGGATTTTGACATTAAGGAAAATAAGAGAAACCCCAAGCTCCCTATTGTTCACAAGGGGTAGATCCTTTTAATTATGGAACATATCAAATCCCAAATTCCCAGCTTGGGGGTGAGGGGTAGTTCAAAGAAGAAGGGTAAAATTCCCATCGTGGAATATACTGAATCTACAGAATGTGATACAGGGGAGGAGAAGTAGGACTCTAATTTGGTTGACGAGGAGGATTCAATGGAGGTTCTATCTACTCCCCAGTCCTCTTAGGCCAAGGAGGCTGAGAATTCAAGGAAAGGGAAGAGAAGCGGGGGGAAGGGTATCCCTAAGAACTAGAGTTGGGAGGAGAGAGGTTCTTGGTCTACCAGTTCTCACTTGGGCGAGGGTAATGAAAGAGAGAAAAAGAAGGAGATGGAATCCCAAGAAAGAAATGTTAAAGAGAAGAGGGGTACCCTTAGCCAGAATGCTAGTGGTGATCCAGAAGGGTAGCTTGCTGGTGGGAAGAAGAAAGGGAAGGGTAAGGAGAGCAGCTAGGAGGGGCTAGAAGGGGAGCCCAATGGTAAGCCTAAGATGACTGATGGCTTTGTTACTAAAGATCCAGGTATTGGTGTGCCTTTCCCGTCAAATCCTAACCCCTCCTGTAACTTACTTGAGAACTTTTATTTCTTATTGTCTACGACTGCTAATAGAGAGGAGATCTTGAAGGTTCTTGGTTTGGTAAGGGATGTACTTGTGGCCAGTCAACACCGCATGATGAAATTGTTTTGTATTGAAATCGATAGAATTAATATCAGGTTGAGTGCTCTGCAAGAGAAAATGGGCAGCAGGGTGGATATAGATGATAGGCTTGATTCAAAAATCTAGCTCAACTAGGATGCCATTCCAAGGGTGGGACAATTAGAAAAGGATTTGGAGAAATAAGGCCAAGACTTTGATACCTGTATTGCCAAGTTGGAAAATGAACTGAATGAGATTAAACAAAACCTAGAGAGGGTGGTTGAAATCAGTAAGTGGACTATTCATAATAGTGTTGAGGGTATTAGAATTCTTACAGATAAACTGAAGGATCTCATAGAGGAGAAGATTACAGGAAAGGACGGTCATAAGGATGGTGGGGTTAAGGAACAACTGAGTGGAGGCAAAGGTAAACAGGGCAAGAGCATTGAGCAGGGTGGACCGAGTTCCCGTACTCAAGGAAGAAAGAAGAAGTCATTTGAAGCTGAGAATGATGAGCTCCTAGGCTTCATGAAGTTGCATGAGTTTTATAAGCAGGAACTGGAAGCAGTTGAGACTCTTAAGAAGCTATGACTTTGCTAGTGGTTTTCTATTGGTTTATTGTTTGTTTGTAGCTTTCAATTTGCTAGCTATTGGTTTGTATTGTTTCATCTGATGGGCAACATTTTGTTGTAGGGTTTTTCTTTTTGTGTGCTGGCTACCAGTTTGTATTGTTTAATCTTTGGGGCAACATTTTGTTGTAGGGTTTTGGGGTCCCTTCAAAACCTATTTACCCCTTTTATCAAAAACTTTAGGGGTTAATTTTTTCTAACTATTTTATAACTAACATACCTATCTTTTGAAAAATCCAAGAAAAAATAGGTTCCTTGAGAATGATATCTCTGAGCATCTTTTACATAGATTTTTCAAAAGATAGGTATGCTATTTTAATTAAATTACTATATCAATTTTAATACACAGATTTTCCAAAAAATAGGTATGCTAGTTTAATTAAATTACTATATTAATTTTAATACTTTTTTTTGTAAAAAATGGTAAAGGAACAAACCACTTTGCCAAAGTGGCAGCAGCCCATCATGCTATTGAACTTGCTTATACTAGAGGGTATAAAAATGTTTGGTTAGAAGGTGATTCCAGTAATATTATCAATTGCTTAAAAAGGACCCAAAGTCCTAGTTGGACAATTGAAACCTTTATAAATGAGGCCTTTAAGCTTATGGAATCATTCAATGAAATTGTTATAACACACATATTCTGTGAAGGGAATAATGTGGTGGATGTCTTTGCAAATTTAGGGGTTGCTCGCCAGTCTAAATTCATATGGGATGATGTGGCTACGATTCCTAGCAAGGTTAACTTGTTAATTCTCGATGACTGAGTTCACGGAACGAGATACAAGGTTCAATAAAGAGGTAATAATGAATTGTAAAGGATCGAAAGGTAGTAGAATTATTACAGGCCAGAACATACATTTTATGGGTATGCTTAAGATCCAGATCATTTTCACTAAGCTACTTATTTCCTTATTGTGTTTCCAATTTTTTTGCGAGAGTTTCAAGGGTTTGAATACAATATGGGAGGGGAAAGGAACAAAGTGGAGCCCTCTTCTTGTGAAGGGGTCTGACAAAATAAGAAAGTTTGGAAGATTCTGGAAGGTGGGGGCTTAACCCCTTTCATGGAAAGATTGCATGGGGCCGACCCCAATGTGACGGCATTTGGCTATGAATCAATTCTTCAATGGTAATGAGCGCAAACAAGCTGGTGAAGTTGTAGTATGGTGGCTATAATCGACTATCCATCAAGCCCATTTGGGCTGAGGTGGCAGAGGTAATTATGTGTTACATTACTTTGGATGGAAGATTCGTAGAAGTGTATGGGTATCATTTCAATTTGTTAAATCATTTCCGCCATAAGTTGCATGTTTCATTCCCTTTTTATTTGCTTGCTTCTATGGAGTTTGCCCTGAAAGAAAATTCTAAGAACCCTAAATTACCCATCCTCCATGAAGGACTTATTCTCCTTATTATGGATCATATGAAAAGTAATTCTCCTAAGGGTGGGTTGAAGGGCAAGCATTTGGCCAAGAAGAGGGTTCAGATGGTCTCTAATGACTCAGAGACCCACCCTGAGGAGGAGGAATGGATGTTGGATGATGACCAAGAGGATAGTGAAGAAGGAACCAGTAAGAAGAGAAAAAGGGTTAAAAAAGGGAGGTTGACATCACCTGGTCGGAGGGATTGCAAACAAGGGATGAGTCTTACTTTTCTGAGAGAGTGAGTAAAGGGACAAAGAAAGTGTTTGAAAGATCCAAGAGTACCCCGTCTGTGAAAAAGGGAATATAGAACACCGGGAGAGAGGTACCAGTTGTGGTTACTGCTAAGGGTTTGGATAAGAGTGCTAATCTTGGTGGAGATGGTGACAGGGGAGAGGAAATTGGGGGTTTGAACTAGGACACTCATGTCGTGCATGTTGGTCTTCATGTTGAGGAGCCTAACATTGGATCCCACTTCCCAGAGATCCTTGACCTGTTGCAGAACCTCCCTGAGGATTTTAAAAACTAGGTATCTAATGCTAATAATAGAGATGACTCGAAGGACATTATCTAACTGATCAAAATTATTGTTAGTTCCCAGCACAAAATGACAAAATGGTTTTTTGTGGAGATAAACAAGATTAACATTAAGCTGAAACTGTTGCAGGATAGTCTTGACAAGGGTGGTGATACCTCGGTGGAGCAGGACAAGTTAATCTTCCAGAATTGGGAGGCTATACCCATGATGGGGAAATGCAGATTAATCAAAATGAATAATATAACCCAAAACAACAATGAAATCTAAAGATAAAAGGATTTAAACAAATAACAAAGATGATACTTACAACCTTTACCTTACGCCTTCCATTGCTCGCCATTTCTGTCTTGATCTTGATGGAGATGAATGTTGGCCCTCAGGAACCTTACTTCCTTGCTTCGAAGTCCTCAAGATGACAAGATGAAGTTGGCTAGGATACTTTGTGTGATTGAAGATGAGCTTCAACACACTATTGAGATAGATGATATGAAGTGCTTATGGAGATAGGGGTGCCAAAGGCACGCTAGTGTTTCTGCAGCATAAGTTTGCTCAAGCTATGGATATATTAATGAAGAAGAAGATGATTGTATTTATAGAGAAGAGTGAGGGAAGATCAATGGTTGAGAAGAAAAGCGAAGATCAACGGAGGATGGTTGAGGAACGTGCAACCAATGGAAGAAAGACATGTGTCATTCAAAAAGAAGTTATGTTGAGTTAACTGCTCTGTTGATGAGGATGAGTTTTGTTTTTCTTAAATTAGAATTTGTTTTTCTAATTTAAGAGCAAGTTTGCTTTAAAGATGCTTTAAAACTGCTTTTGCTTTTGTAACTTGGCTTTTTCTTTTTGTATGACAAGAAGAATATATTTTTAGAAGATAAGAAGGATTTTTGAAGATAAGAAAGCATAATTAAATAAATGAATTTATTTAATTATTTTTAGATAATTTGGAGGAAAATAAAATATTAAATATATTTTATTTTGTGGAGATTTAAGATTTTATTTAAATAAAATTGCATTTTATTTAAATTTGGAAGAATAAAATGTTTTAATTAAATAATTAAAATTATTTAATTATTTAGAAGAATGAAGTTGATGTAGATGAATTTAATTAATTAAATAAATGTAATTTATTTAATAATATGAGAGGAGATGAATCAAATAAATAAATAAATTTATTTATTTATTGATAGAGTAATGTGAAGATGAAATAAATATTTAAAATATTTATTTAAGTAGAGTCATGTCATTTTTAGGTGTATACATTTTGCCCCTCTTTGATGCAATGTGTTTTATCATGTTGTTTCAAAGAATAAGAATTTTCGACAGTGATACATGCCCCAGTTTGCCCCTGGTACAAGTTTAACGACAGGATGCCCCCTTGGGAGATTAGACGAGGAGATGGTAGAAGGCATGAGACAGACAATCTCATGATGAAGAAAAGTAGAAACATGAGAAGAAATGGTTGGATGCAGAAGAACGCTGGCGAATGATATGTGATGTAAGATAAAATGATGACACACACAAGCAAGCAAGCAAGTATACACAAATGATTCAAGAACAAACAAGGTATTGCCCCTATTGAGCGGTAAACCAAGGATATAGATCGATGATGTCTGGTTTTAGGAATGAAACATGTCGTATAAGACTCCGGGTCTGGTTTCGACAATGCAACATCCTATCTAAGATATTTGATATGATAACAATATACGATAGTGTTGTCATGGTGGGGAACGATATATCCCTAGAGCAACACGAAGGATAGTTATGACTGATTGATATGGTTTACGACAAGATTAGGATCAAGACCACTGATTGTGATTGGATAATTCGACAAGATTGGCTTGACTTGATTGGTATGGATTAAGGATAATCTTGCATTTTGATCATTGCTCAGATTGACAGCTAGAACTGTTGATGAGAGATATGAAGACAAATAGAAATTTGATCGATAGAAGAATGACTTGATAGAAGAAATTACAAGCTTTTGTAAACATTGATTTGCTGCATTTTGGATCTTTATTGGATGGGATATGGAGAAATGTAAATGGATATGGATATGGATATGAACTGCAATTGGATACATTATGGATATGAACTGCAATTGGATATGGTATGGATATGGATATGGATATTTGTCATCTTGATATAGCAAGTATTTTGAAGTGCTTATTTCATCATTAGGCTTTATTATGTTGTAAGAAAATATAAGCATCTAGGTATAATTAAACCGAGATGACCTGAGTACTTCTTACATGGATTTTTGATATAGCAAGTTGATACAAGCATCTAGTCAAACTTGAATCTAGATGACTTGAGTACTTCTTGCGTTTCAACAGACAAGGATTGCCCCTTTTCATGTTCAGACCTCCGAAGTCCTCGATGGTCTTTTGCTGATCATGTCGTTAGATAGAAGTCATCACATTACTAAAGTTTGATCCACAAACAATAGACAAAGAAAAAGATTATGCCCCCATCATAGCATCTCTAGCTTTTGGCATCCTTGAGTAGCATAGGAAGACATAATGACAAAACTCCTAGACTTTGTAAGTTAACCTGTTCACAAAACATTCTTGTATTAGATGTGTCTTTTTGCCATAATTGATAGAGAATTAGTTTGAGTATTTTCAATATGGTGCTCTGTTTTGGACAGGTTGATATTTTGCGTCAAGACTTTTGCTTTTGGGATGTTCTGCTTTGCTGCGCTCGCTTGTCTAGAGAAATGTATCACAATCCTTATTGGGGGAATGGAACCTAAAGGACTGACCTAGTGCCTCGGGGGTGCATTGACAATGGCCTTGCCTACGTGACAATGCAGAGGCAACGTAGTTCGAGACGTGGACCATGGACCTAAGATATGGAATGGATAAGACACGACATGGAACATATATGGATTAGGTATGGAATAGATATGGATCAGATATGGAATAGATATGGAACAGATAAAACTGATGACAGAGGCTATGCTAGGCTGACACTGTGGACAGGACACTGGATAAGAATTTTGGATAGCCTTAATGCTAGATACTGATGATAAGGGAAACACCACAAATAGGCAGATGGATGGGTGATAGGGGATCAATGGTAGGGTAGGTAGAAGGAAACAAGGATGTGATCTCCAAGGACTATGTTGCATAGGAAAATGTGCCCCATTGTAGGTAGAATACTTAGGATTTTTCATGACAATGCTTAAGACGAAGGAGGAGGATGAGAGGATAATGAAGGATTTACATGGTTTTGGAGGTATAAGGTATGTCAAGAGACATCTAAAACATTTGTCAACATTGTGCCCCCAATCTTTATCAAGATCAAAAATAGAGGAAAGGAAGATTTAGGATGGATGGACATGACATGATAGGTATGTAATGGATAGAAATAGGAGGATAGGATAGGAAACAATATGGAAGGAAGCTAGTAGGATAAAAGTGATATGCCGATGAGACAAGGTGCCCCCAAGTGTAGGTGATGTAGAAGATCAACTTACACATGACGCCTGTTTGCCAGGTTTTCATCATGGTACTTATCCAAGGCGCCTGTTTGCCAGATTTTTACCATTGGACGAAGGGTTTTCTCTTTACTCTTTTTTTTTGAATATTTGGATGGAAGAAGGTGGATACGGAAGGACTCAAGCATCTAGCTCCGTGAAAGGTGATAGTCCCGCTAGATGGATGTTGTCGCATGGACCATGTCAAGTGTTCTCATAGATGTTTGTATGGAATTGCATGACAATGAGACGAAGAAGGTAGATAGTGGATTATGGAAGATGTGACATTTGGATGATGATGCAGAATACATAAGGACTTTTCCAAAGATGGAAGGAAGGTTTATGCAAAAGCATGGACCATAGAATGAGGAAGATATGTAGGATAGTAGTGGAAGGGAGGGGAGATGGAGTTATACGGAAGTGTTGTGGAATGGAAGGGAACCATGACCAACGGTTGCACATACCATGATAAACATTGAAGCTTAGGATAGGTAGGTGGTGTGGGAAGTAATGGAGATTTTTGCTTGGTGGATGAATGATATAGGCCTTTAGGGACCCACATAGACTTAGTATTTTTCTGATTTTTGCTTTTCATGTGGGATGGAAGGATTTGATATTTTTGGATGGAATGGAAGAAAGTGAATGGTTGGAATTCTTGAGAGGTGGATGCCTCATGTAACTTTAGGGCTTTTTGCTTGGGTACCTAAACCATTTTGCCTTTAGATTTTACCTGTGAAGGTATAGGCTTGGGTATATGCAACTTTTGTGCATCTTCTGAGATAATTATTTGTTGCTTGGGGACCCACACCTTTTTCAGTTTGGCATTGAGGTGTGTGGGTGTATGCAACTTTTGAGATGGATGTTTCTTTGATTCTTGGCTTTTGTATCCTAGGTCATGAGGACTCTTAGGATTTTTGACTTTATAGGTAGAGGCATCCAAATTTGTGCTTTTGAATCCCCTGGGGATGGCGGAAGTGAGGTTGGTGGAAGCTCGTTGTTTAGACAACATGTGCATTTGTTGGCCATGATTGGGATATTTAGAGGATTTATAGATGGATGGATAAGGTGTTGGAAGAAATGGTGGTAAAATGCATGGAGGGATATTAGGAGTTGGAAGTAGTGGAGGTAGATTGGATGGTGGAAGGTGTATGATCACATGCTCTTGACAGTGGTAGGATGATGGAGGTGGAATGGCCACATATGTTTTAGGGATATGATAGGGTTTGTGATGGAAAGTGGTGGACTTAGGAGGAGTGGAGGAAGTGCCAACATCTTGTGATTGTTCATCTTGGGGTATGTATCCAAGGCCGTATGAGGGTGGAGGAACTTTGACACGGATAGGTTCCAAAATACCTTGTTCATGAAGGCCTAAGCCTTTACCTTGATAGTTCATATGTTGGAGTATGCGGTGGACAGTGGGATTTTGTATAGGTGGAACACTAGACACAAATTTTTTATTGGACAGAGAAGGTGAGATAGATGATAATGGTTGTTGGTGTTCTAAGGAAGAGCATTCGTGCATGAAGGTAGTGAGACCAAGGAGATAGGATAACGAATTTGCAACATGGTCAATAATGGATGGTGAAGGATCATTTGGATCTTGATCATCATTATGCTCTTTAGGATCTAAGTTATTGGGTTGATCACTCATGTACACTTGGGAGGCAAGTGTCTCATTAGAGGAAGTGAAAGTTGTTGGATCATGGATGGGATTAGATGGAAGAGGGATAGAAGTAATGGAGGTTTCTTGCTCATGGATGGGTATGGGATCAAGTTGTTCAAGTACATCTTCTTCATAGGGAATATCTTGATCATAGAATAGATAAATGTTATGGATGGGTTGGAGTTGGATTTCCTTCTCATATATAGGATCAAGTTGCTCATGGATAGCTTCTTCATCAAAGATAGTATCTTGATCATAGAAAAGATACATGTTATGGATAGGTTGCATGAAAGTGATTTGATCTTGACTTAGACTAGGGCTTAATGTTTCCACATGCTCTAAGGTGTGCTCTTGACATAACTCTTGGTCTTCTTGAATGGAAGTGGAGGTAGAGGACTCTTGGATAGGCTTTTGGTCAGCAATATGAAGGTGCGATGGACCTTGACTCTGGTTCATGGTAGGAGGTTCTTTAATAGACTCAAGGGTTTGTTGATTACATGATGAGGTTGTAGGATTTGACATGTTATTGGAAGCATCTTTTGTAAGGTCAAGGACCAGATTTTGGGGACATGGTTGACTCTCTGCTAGTAGTCCTTGGATCACATCCTTCGTAGGTGTACAGGAGTGAGGTAATGAATGGATGGATTTGGAGTTTTCCATAGCTTTTCTTTCTCTTTTAGGCTTGTGGAATAGTCTTTTGAGCCACTCATCATGGGATTCTTTGGGTGGTTTGAGCTAGGAGTAGGATTAGTATGCTCTAGGCTATGTGCTCTAGGAGATGGTGAAGGAGGACTAGTAGGAGTGGTATATGATTTTCCCCTTGAGGTGGCGGTTGCCTTGTCAATAGTATCATTAAGACGAGAAAAGAAGGTATGATTTTGGGATGAGGCATAGCTAGTACTGGCACGTTTAGCTTGTAAGATTGCCATTTGTTGTTCTAGGACTTAGACTTCTTGAGCAATTGCTATACAATATTGGGGTGAGGGACCTAATTTTACTTGCAATTGCAGATATTGGAGCAATATATTCTGATTAGTTTATCATCTCTACAGAATTTTGACACAAGACCGAAATGGGTATCTAGAAAGATTGATATTTTGCTCTCAAAAAGTGTGGAAATGCTCTTTGCTTTGCATGTGCAGCAGTAAATGCGTAGGAACAGAAGGCAAAAGTGCAGCAGGTCAAAGCACACGTGCAGTTCTAGTTTTTTTTTGTTTGTTTTTGCAGAGTATTTGGCACGTTTTTTTCAAAAAATTTCTGTTTTTGGTTTGAAAACTTAGTCTTTTTGAGAAATTGATTTCAATTATGGCACAGACATAGCAAACACACAGAAGTTTTTATGATTTTTATCTTTTGTTATTTTTTATTTTTTGGACTATTTGACTCAAAAACAAGTACACCCTAGGCTAGATAGGACAATATTCGTTGAATCCTCTAGCTGTGCATACTTAAAGCGTGTAGCTCTCAGATCTGGTAGCATCGGCTCCCCTCCACGACACTCACTTCTCACGCATACCAGATCCGGGTTTCCTTAGGCTCGTACCCCCACCGAACCTTAGGATTGTCCCTGCTACCTCTACTAAGAGTCACATGAATCGAGGCCGCTTCAAGAGCTCTGCCCTTTGCATCAACAAATAGGGGTTTTTGGCTTTCTAAATAATTGGTTCGTAGTCAACCATTTGAGTGGTTACACGTGTGGAGGCACTACTCTCCGTTATGGAGTCTCCCAGCCTCTAAGGGTTACACCTTAGAGGGTTTTGGGGGAGGTTGGCCGTCAGTGTAACACAGCAGCACTCGTTGCAGGAGGTTTTCACCTCAAGCATAATTTATTTTAATGCTTGGTAGGGCTTGGCTTTAGCCTGTTACCACTCAGGGTCGTTCCCACTTGGACAGGCGTGCATCCAAGGGCAGGCCCCTCTAAAGGTTAAACAAATGGAATGACAAGTCTAGCATTTCGGTCACCCAGTTAAGGGGAGAGCATAAGCCTATTGTCATTCACAGTCACAGAATACACTGATTAATCAAAACCTAGTTAAAAGTAGAAAAACTAAATGGGCTATTCTACTTGTGCACTCACGCGGTTGTTAACTTTGAAGTGTTTAAGACATAGCAATGTTCATTCCCATTTGTTGGGATAGCAATGATCTAATCTAGGAAAGGAATCAACAATGCAAAGATAGCGGTGGTTCAATTACTTTCCATCCTAGTTAGAGACTAGGTGGAATTTGCATGCATACATTTTACTTTCCCGTTTAGAAATCAAAGTGTGAGCTAACGAGTGCAACTATATGAATCTAAACTAGTACCTAGCCTACAAAACAGATCAAGAGAGTTCCTGCAAAAAGACATCAGCGTTAGCGAAAACTACAAGAAAACTCAAAAAGTTAATGTCAGAATCGGATGCGTAGGTATAGAGCTCATATGCACCAAAACAGAGGTCATATGTACAACTTTATAGATGCGCCAATTTAGAACGCATATGCGTTGAAACAAAGGTCATATGCGCAACTTTACATATGCACCGATTTAGAGCACATATGCGTCAAAACAGAGGTCATATGCGCAACTTTATAGATGCGCTGATTTAGAGCGCATATGCGCCGAAACAGAGGTCATATGCGCAACTTTACAGATGCACTGATTTAGAGCACATATGCACCGAAACAGAGGTCATATGCGCAACTTTACAGATGCGTCGATTTAGAGCACATATGCGCCGAAACAGAGGTCATATGCACAACTTTACAGAGTGTATATGCGCCGTTTCTGTAGAAGCACTGGAACAGAGGGTAAAAGTGCCAATTCAGAGATTGAATGCGCTGGACTTCTGCATGTGTCGAGACAGGAGGTATATGTGCCACGGGATTACTCAAATGTGTTGAATCAACTTGTCAAAAGTCTGTACGAAACCTGAACGGAACCTGCGTCTCAAAAACTCAGATTTGTGATTAGAAAAAGGGGCAAGGGCCCCATGGTAGGCGCCAAAATGTGATGGGGAAATGCGGATTAATCAAAATGAATAATATAACCCAAAACAACAATGAAATCTGAAGATAAAAGGATTTAAACAAATAACAAAGATGATACTTACAACCTTTACCTTACGCCTTCCATTGCTCGCCTTTTCTGTCTTGATCTTGATGGAGATGAATGTTGGCCCTCAGGAAGCTTGCTTCCTTGCTTCGAAGTCCTCAAGATGACAAGATGAAGTTGGCTAGGATACTTTGTGTGATTGAAGATGAGCTTCAACACACTATTGAGATAGATGATATGAAGTGCTTATGGAGATAGGGGTGCCAAAGGCACGCTAGTGTTTCTGCAGCATAAGTTTGCTCAAGCTATGGATATATTAATGAAGAAGAAGATGATTGTATTTATATAGAAGAGTGAGGGAAGATCAATGGTTGAGAAGAAAAGCGAAGATCAACGGAGGAGGATGGTTGAGGAATGTGGAACCAATGGAAGAAAGACATGTGTCATTCAAAAAGAAGTTATGTTGAGTTAATTGCTCTGTTGATGAGGATGAATTTTGTTTTTCTTATATTAGAATTTGTTTTTCTAATTTAAGAGCAAGTTTTCTTTAAAGATGCTTTAAAACTGCTTTTGCTTTTGTAACTCAGCTTTTTCTTTTTGTATGACAAGAAGAATATATTTTTAGAAGATAAGAAGGATTTTTGAAGATAAGAAAGCATAATTAAATAAATGAATTTATTTAATTATTTGTAGATAATTTGGAGGAAAATAAAATATTAAATATATTTTATTTTATGGAGATTTAAGATTTTGTTTAAATAAAATTGCATTTTATTTAAATTTGGAAGAATAAAAGGTTTTAATTATTTAGAAGAATGAAGTTGATGTAGATGAATTTAATTAATTAAATAAATGTAATTTATTTAATAATATGAGAGGAGATGAATCAAATAAATAAATACATTTATTTATTTATTGATAGAGGAATGTGAAGATGAAATAAATATTTAACATATTTCTTTAAGTAGAGTCATGTCATTTTTAGGTGTATACAATACCCAAGATGGAGGAAATGGAACGTGAAATTCAGAGAATGAGGGAAGAGTTTGGTCCCAGGGTTCAATACTTGGAAGAGAAATTGATTGGTATCAATGAGAACTTGGAGAAGATGATGCAGATAAGTAAGTTGACTATCTAGAACAGCCTGAAAGGAATGAAAATGCTCACTGAGAAGCTCAAGAAGCTCAGAAAGGAGCAGGTGAGAGATAGTGCTCTTGAAGACAACATGAAGGTGGATGACTGTGTTGAAAAGGATAAAGGTGAGGATATCGAAAAAAAAGATAAACAGGTAATTCAGGAGAGCTATGGTGGCCCTTCAACCCATACGAGAGGCAGCAAGAAGAAACAGTTTGATGAAGAGAAGAAAGAGTTGGTAGACTTTACTAAGCTACATGAAAAATTCTATGAGCAAAAGCTGGAATCTGTAGAGACTTTAAAGAAAATGATATAGTCTTTTGTGTCTTCTTTTTGCTATGTTTTTCTATGCTTTATCTAGTAAGTTTCTGTTGGCGTTCTGTTGGCTTTTACAAAACATGTGTTTTTTCTTGGAGGTTATTGTTTCATACACTTCAATATTTTGACATATCTTTTTTAATATCAATCTTGCACTTTGAAGAGTAGTGGGTGTAGTAGAATATATAATAGAAGCTAGTACTAAGTCAAAATGTACAGTAAGACTCAAACAATTTTGAATCACAAAGAGAAAAGGTTTGTGAAAATGAAGTTGCAATTTCATTTTATAATAGAACAAGAAATGGAGAGCCTAAATTTGAAGCTAAAGGAAGAAGTTGGTAATTACACGAGTATAAGGAGTTATTTCATCAAAAACCTAAGTGCAGACTTACTCCATAGTTTTAGTTAGTATTAGAAAATTAATTTTTGAATGATGGCATGCCAAACCATAGTCATGAGCCACTTTCAAAGTCACTTTTTGTGAACACTTGCTAAGTCTAGAAAAAAGAAAAGAAAAAGAAAAACAATTAAAGTCAATTGCTTTTATATATAAATTAAAATTGTTGAATATTTTGTCAAGTTTTTTGTTGAGTCCAAAATTGGATTGCCAAGTACTCTTTGATTTCAAGTATCATCAGTATGGAACTAACATACTTTCATGCATATCTAACTAAAGAAAGTCAGTGAAACTCAAAGGGTGATAAACTTCTCCTTGTGCATTTCCTCTTAGGCATGGAGAGTAAGTCATGGGCAATGTTGCTACAATTTGTTCATAGATAAACATTCCTGTTACACTTTTTTTGTGATGTCAAAAACATGACACAATGTCTATCATGCAATCTTGAAACCCTACCACAACACTTATATATTTTAGTCTATACATGCTACAACTTGCACATATAATTAGTTGTGATGTTTTGAATCCCTTCACAATACAATAGATGCTATAATAAGGAACCATACATTGTACAATGCATTGTCATTGTCATTATCATTAGTCTATTCAAGATCTTGTATTCAACTAGTTAATTTAGTTAATTGGAATGTAATTTGTCAAACCTTGGGGACGTAAACTAATGACACGTGTCATGGAAATTCTATGTCAAGAGCAACAATAGAAAGTAGTAAAATGCTATAATAAATGAAAAAGAGACTCAAGAATTGGCAATATTGGATCGAAATTCACATTTTTTACCTTGTCCAATGCAAGCAAGGGTAGGTTGAATGGGTCAATGATTTTGTTTAACATTTTTAGTCCCTTCTCACCAAAATGCATTATCAAGTTCTTAATGATGAGATTCAACATCTCTTCATCAACAATCTCTTGTTGCAAATTAAAACTAAAGTCTTATTCAATTTTTATGCTACTAAAGTTTAAAACTAAAGTCTTAAACTCTTAGATGGTAATCTCCTTGCTTATAATCCCTCCCCCCCATCTTCATCTTTTTCTTGCTTGGTGTAGGAGCACCTAACACCAAGTGGCCTCCATGAGGCATTTGAATCATGTTTTGTTTAGAAAATCATGTTTTGTGTTGTAATAAGGTCTATTTGACCAATGCATGTCATTTCAGTTTGTGTTTAGGTTTATTTTGTAAGTCCCAAGTGACTTAGGGGACATTTGTCAAATTGTAATCGTATAATGCTAAAAATAGCAATAATGCCAAAAATAGCCAGTAGTGTTTCCTAGCCGCTTAGAGTCAGTTTGGTACTACTCTGGGCGAGTTTATAAACCAAGGGGAATGAACAAGATCAAGATTATGATCATTATTATAATCAGATCGATTGAATGTAATCGCGCATTGAGTTAAGGAGAAATCAACTATTCTGTGTTGTCAATTTGTTTTTCTGCTCTCTGTAAATACGAATTGCATAGCTGTAGATCTCTTTTCCTTTCTGTGTTTTCCTGTTGTTGCATAATGTCGATATGAAGCATTCCACTGGTGAGATTTCTGTCGAAATAAGTGGAATGGCTTCAATGTACCATATCCGTCTGTTTCCTGTTCGATAGTGCCGAAGTTCCGGATCGAGGGTTGCGCACAGTAGATCGCCTAGCATCTCCATGTGCTAGGGTTTGGTTCAGAGGAGTTGAAGACGCTGTTGGTGTGACAGAGGCCATCGACAAGCATTTCTCACTCAGACTGACGAGGACAAACTGGCCGATCGAGGGTATCAGAGTGACAGGAGATGAGTGATACCGACGACAGAGTGTATCGGGCATCAGCCAAAGATTTTAGGAGTTCACTGACGATCTGAGTCACCCCAACGGTTGAAGTTCATTGGCGTATTGGGTGTGTCCATTAGTGCATCAGCCTAAGTGTGTGAACATTCACCAAAGACACTAGCAGAGGCGTAAGTTTTGTATGGTTTCATCGAATGTATATTCTGAATGCATGTTGAGAATGCATCTTTGGAATGTACATTGAGGATGTGCATTGTATCGGATACAAAGGGTGACTGGTAGCGACGGTAAAGGAAACCGGTGATAACAAGTCATGCCAAGCATATACTAAGTTAGTGTATGAGGCTCCCCATCATATTGGTATCAGAGCTAGCAAAAGCTCTGGGCAGAGGTGTTGTGTATTTAATTTTCTAAAGGCAGATGAATCCTATTCCTGTAGTATGTGGGAAGACGATGCTGAGGTCTGTCATGACCATTCACCAATAGAGATTTGACTGGAAGAGGGTGTAGAGTGAGGCCACTATGAGAGAAGGTGGTAGTGTATCTCCAGGATTTGCTGTTGGATGAGAGGAATGGGTCGGTAGCAGCGTAGGATGTACATCTGATTGAGCATTGTGTTGTAGTCGAATTGAGGATTTGTAGAAGTGTTGGTGTTGTCTGTGAATGTTTATGTTAGACAAAGAGAGCGACAGAGAGGCTAGCAATATGCCTCCAAAGGGGATGACCACCGAAGTGGTCAAGAAATTTCAAGAGATGGAAGAGATGATCAAAACTGGGGTCAAGGAAGCACTCCAGGCAGAATTAAAGGCAATGAAGATAGGAAAAAGGATAGAGGAAGATTCAGATGGAGAAGAAGAGAAAGAGGAAGAAGCAGCGGAACAAGAAGAGGCAAAGATACCAGTTGAACAAAAGCAATTTCTAGAAGCCATCAAGGCAATTGGCAAGGACTCTTCAGAGGCTCGGATAGATATTCCCATGTTCTATGGAAAGATGAATGCTGATGAAGTTATGGAGTGGATTAAGGCTCTGAACAACTACTTTGAATACAAGGAAGTTCCTGACAGTAAGAGGGTTAAGTTTGCAAAAACTAAACTCAAAGGTGTTGCCCTTACATGGTGGAATTACACCCAAGGAGAAAGGGTAAAGAATGGGAAGAGTATGGTATCTTTGTGGAGCATAATGCTGGAGAAGATCAAGTCTCAGTTCCTTCCATCTGACTACAAGGAGCAGATTTATAGGAAAATGCAGAATCTTAAACAAAAAGATATGGATGTGGATACTTACACTGAGGATTTCCACAAATACACTCTTCATTGTGGGTACATGGAGGATGAAAAAGCCAAGGTAGCAAGGTATCTAAATGGTCTGAGGATCAATATTCAAGATGAGATAAGTTTGTTTACCCCTAAAACTATGGAAAAATGCTTTCAAGTAGCATTAAGAGTTGAAGAGAAGCTGAATAGGAAAGGTGAGCAGCAAAGTAGAGGAAGAGGTGACAGAAATTTTAGAGGTAGTTTTGGAGGCAGAAGTCCTAACCAGAGGCCTAGTGGTGAGTCTAACCAAGACAAACAAGTTGGGGACTCAAGTAGCATAGGAGGCTACTGAGGAAGAAGGCCAAATGAAAGAGGTGGGACAAATGGATCAGACAAAGGATCCAAGTTCTCCAACATGAGATGCTATAACTGCAATCAGATAGGGCACCCAACTTATAAGTGTCCAGAGAAGGCCTCAACTTCTCATGGTAATGAGAAGAGAACCACTTTGATTCAAGAAGATGCAAGGAGTGTGACATCTCCTGAAGTGAATCTAGAATCAGAAACGGGAGAAAGTCTGATGATCAAGAGGACGTTGCTCAAAGAACCAATGAAGACTGAACCATCACAAAGGAGAGCTCTTTTCAGGATCAATTGCAAAAGCAAAGGTAAAATATGCAAGGTAGTCATAGATTCTGGTTCAACAAATAATATGGTGTCTAGGGAAATGGTGGATAAATTTAACATAGAAAGGATTCCTCATCAAACCCCTTACAAGTTATCTTGGATAAGTGATAGTCAATCACTTTTGGTAAGTGCACAAGCATATGTTGATTTTCAGATTGGAGAATATAAGGAGAGAATTTTATGTGAGATTTTGCCCATGGAGTGTTGTCACCTACTTTTAGGTAGGCCATGGCAATTTGATAGGCAAGCATTGTATGATGGATATGCTAACACATACACCATCAAGAATGATGGAAAGACTTTTGTGATGACACCATTGCAGGAGGATATTGAAGCAAAGAAGGTAGCCAAGATTATTTTGGTGGGTAAGAAAGAGTTTGTAAATAGAAATGAAGAAGAAACAAGGAAAGTTGAGGATACCTCAAGGAGTGAGGATACCAAAGATCATAGTTTGAAGGTAATTTCAGTTTTGAATGATGGAGATCATATAGTGATGTCTGAGATGGATCAGTGAAGGTCAAAGAGTAGGTCTGCAAGCAGTCACAAGTTGATTGGGACAAAGAGGATACTATCATAGTAGGGACCATTGTTTGTCCTCTAGAGCCAACAAGAGCTGCAAGGCAAACAAATTCTACTATAGCAGCAGTACAAAAAGCATCAAACAAGGTTTTGAATGCAGGTGTTCAGGCAGAGATAATAGTAAGGAAGAATGGCAAGAAAAGTATAAGTTTGATTGCAAGCACTCACTCATGGCAAGGTGTGAGTAGAGCCTACAATGCTAGGCCTGAATTTTTGATTCCATGGTAGCAAGTTGCAGTCCAGAGATCGTGGGAAAGACATGAGGCAACAAAGGATACAGATGGAGCATGACACAAACTCAACTCATGGGACATGAGTTCTTTTCTAGGTGGGGTGTATGGTGCAGGAGCACCTAACACCAAGTGGCCTCCATGAGGCATTTGAATCTTGTTTTGTTTAGAAAATCATGTTTTGTGTTGTAATAAGGTCTATTTGACCAATGCATGTCATTTCAGTTTGTGTTTAGGTTTATTTTGTAAGTCCCAAGTGACTTAGGGGACATTTGTCAAATTGTAATCGTATAATACTAAAAATAGCAATAATGCCAAAAATAGGCAGTAGTGTTTTCCAGCCGCTTGGAATTGGTCTCCCAGCCACTTGGAGTCAGTTTGGTACTTCTCTGGGCGAGTTTATAAACCCAGGGAAATGAACAAGATCATGATTATGATCATTATTGTAATTAGATCAATTGAATGTAATCGTGCATTGAGTTAAGGAGAAATCAACTATTCTATGTCGTCAATTTGTTTTTCTACTCTCTGTAAATATGAATTGCATAGCTGTAGATCTCTTTTCCTTTCTGTGTTTTCCTGTTGTTGCATAATGTCGATATGAAGCATTCCACTGGTGAGATTTCTGTCGAAATCAGTGGAATGGCTTTAATGTACCATATCCGTCTGTTTCTTGTTTTATTTTCCTGTTTGATAGTGCAGAAGTTCTGGATCGAGGGTTGTGCATAGTAGATCGCCTAGCATCTCCATGTGCTAGGGTTTGGTTCAGAGGAGTTGAAGATGCTGTTGGTGTGACAGAGGCCATCGACAAGCATTTCTCGCTCAAATTGACAAGGACAAACTGGCTGATCGAGGGTATCGGAGTGATAGGAGATGAATGATACCGACGACGGAGTGTATCAGGCATCGGCCAAAGATTTTAGGAGTTCATCGATGATCTGAGTCACCCTGACAGTTGAAGTCCATTGGTGTATCGGGTGTGTCCATCAGTGCATCAGCCTAAGTGTGTGAGCATTCACCGAAGACACTAGCAGAGGCATAAGTTTTGTATGGTTTCATCGAATGTATATTCTGAATGCATGTTGAGAATGCATCTTTGGAATGTACATTGAGGATGTGGATTGTATCAGATACAAAGGGTGACTGGTAGCGACAGTAAAGGAAACTGGTGATAACAAGTCACACCAAGCATATACTAAGTTAGTGTATGAGGCTCCCCATCATTGCTCCACCCCTTCTTCATATTCATAGACGGAGTTAATATGGGAAACCCTCAACTCACACAAACCCAAGATATCCCCTCAAATATCCACCAATGTGTCAAATTTGTATATGACAATGAGATGGTAATCATTATTCATCACGAATACCAACCCCTCCCTAAGCTTGGTATCTTTACCATTTATTTATTTGTTGATTCCTATTATCCCTCCACTAATTTCATGACCTTCAAACCTCAAAATTTATAATAAATTCTCTTGCCTTGTCTGTCCTCTTCTATTATCATTAACCAAATTCTCTCGGCCAACCTTATTACTCCCCTTATTCTTGCTCTTGATCTACATATTACCTTACCTTGTGGCTATGACCTTAATCATTTTTATAGATGCCATCATGTGAAAGGCCATGAAAATGACAATTGCATGGGTATCATTCATGTTGAGGAACATAATGATCATGGAAATAAATATGTTGCATTTCTCCCAATCACAATCTACATTTTTATACTAATCCATTCCCTCAACATCATTAACCCAATCATGTTGATCCTATTCAAGAGGCTAAGTTGTTCTCGATCCATCTTCCATTCTTGAGGCTTCTACCAATTATGATACTCTTCCCCCTGAGGATCCCCCTCCTTGTCTTTCAATGACTTTGTTGGTACTCTTGATGCACAAACTTCCTCTTCTCCTCTTCTTCCTACCACATTTTCTTATGATGAGATCCCTAATAATGGATGCCATGGACCTCTATGTGGAAGGGTCCATAGTTGTTAAGTCGGTGTAAGGAATTCTCATTGAACCTAACTTCTTATTCAATATTTGCATTGAAGAATTAATCTTGAACCACTATCTCTAATAAAATTACTATGTTACTTTAGGTGTTGCACTTAAATGTTTTAATGTCACTTCTATTGACAAAATAGGTTGCATTTTTCTCCCCATTCGAATTAGGTTGTAGGAACTACTCACTTTATGTCATATTTACTCCCACCTCTAACCATTTTGGAGTTCATATGGGATACCCTTGGCTCATACAAACCCATGATATCCCCTTAAATATCCACCAATGTGTCAAATTTGTATATGATAACGAGACACTAATAATTATTCATCATGACTACCAACCCCTCCCTAAGCTTGGTAACTTTACCATTGATTTATTTGTTCATATGGCCACAAGAAAACCATATAAGTGTCATGAAAATATCTTCTATCTCTATGAATGCTTCAAAGAATAACAATCCTAACCCCTCCCTTACTCTCCCTCCTCCATAGCCACTCACTATTCACTTCATTGTAGTGTATGATAACCAAACAATTATTAAGTCAAACTCAAAATCAACTAATCAATTTATGAAGACTATTTACTAATAAATGATTTCCTCATCAATATTAAACAAATGTTTAATCTAAAGAACAAATTTCAACTACAAAACACATACTATTTTTACAACACTACAAGGGAGGTACTCATTTTTTGATTACAAAACAAATACTATTATTACAATACTTTAAAGGTGGGTAGTTGCCACTGTGTAGCACTTTTTATTTTAATGAAGTGATTTTTTATAAGCTCCACAATTAACTTAAACAAACTCCTAATTTTTCTAATAAGGTATGCATACACCATCTTATCTCTATTTCAATTTTCACTTCCATTATGACAATTTCTCATTCCATTAAATACTAATTATTGAATTTTAACTCCACCATTTAAACATCACTTTTAAACTATTTCCTAACATATTAATTTATAAACATAAATATACTTACATATAAAAAATTGTTTACTTATCAAATCATTTCATAATTTATTTATTAAATGTTTTTTATTATATTGGTAAAATAGGTGTATGAAACAATAACCTCCAAGAAAAACACATGTTTTGTAAAAACATCCTTGATTCTACTATCAAATGATAAAAAAAATAAGAATGAAACTTCTTATATCTCCAAAGTAAAATGAAATAACAAAAACTTGTTTTTGGGTGTCAATAAAACTTAGTTACAGTGACTTTACACAAATTAGAACTAATGCAACAAACCCATAAAACACAAACGTAGTTCTCAATTTCAGTATGACTAGATGTAAGGGCAAAGAAGGTAGAAAAGTGTAAGGTGCGGAATTTTATCATCTAAAAATAGTACTCGAAAAGAAAAGCATATTCCAAAAGTAAAACAATCAACCAATAATAGTTTCCAATTATCCACAATAACATAAAATGGCAAGAATCCATGAATAAGAATAATGATCCATATACCAAAATAGATTACAAACAGTTTACATACACCCAAATTGGTGTTACAATACATCTGTTTCAATGTTACACAAAGAATAACTATCATCAAGATATCCATGAATCATATTACAATTGTAACTTGGCAATGAAGCCATACAAAAAAAAATATATAAAGTAAATATCCATATCAATAATAATATCTAATCTCGGTTGCCTCGATCCTCCGATCATCTACAAACCAAGATCAAGAGAGTGGTTGAGGTGCTTTTTCCACCCAACCACGAAGTACTGGACTTCCTCGGGTTTCTTCCTAACTCGAAGAAAGTGCACCGACCCTGCATAAGGAGCCTAGCAACCTGGAAGGGTATAAGCAAGAAGGAAACACTCAATGCGAGCTTGTTGCCTATATGCATCCTAATCCTAGAATGACATAAACTCTTGCAACAGGATGTGGCAGAGACATACATAGTTCTAGGCTTTTAAACAAATCCATCTATTTCAATGGTACAGTTGCTTGGCCAAGCAAATAATAAAATAATAGTTTTAGAAAAAGTAAAACTATCATCTCTAGAAGCCCACATTCGGCATCTTGTCCCGAAAGTTCATACTTTACCAAGTTAGATACAACACAGTTTTCCTATGTTTGGTTTTCCATAATCATAAATATCTATATTTCAAAAATACAAACATTATTTCCATTGATCAATTGATTTCACTAGTTTGCTTATTGAAAAATTTACTATTTTTTCCATATTTTATTTGATCTATGTGATGATCTATTAGTTAAACATAATGCATTTCTTTCATAAATCAAGAATTTTGCTATACTACTACTAGTTTTCCAAGTAAAATAACATTCAATAATTCAAAAGTTCCTACAAGTCATTAGTGCAAATATATGAATAAAAAGAATATTTCTTTTTCTGCAGAACAATGAATTCAATTTCATATATATATATATATATATACATATATATACACACACACTTCCAATAAACACAATCAATGACATATATACACTTCTAATTCCATCATATTAGTTTGTGAACAACTTACAAACATTTGCAATGAAGATAAACAAAGATATCAAAGGCCTGTCCCCAAATGGGGTCGCAGTCCCTTAGGGATTGTGGCACCACCTCCCTTATAATATGAAATGGCCTTTGTGCCAGTTACTATTAATTATTTTCGTTATAAATGAAGTGAATATTTAATGTAATGCAATCGATTCTGAATGTCGATTCAATGTAATATACCCTGTATTGTTTATATATATATATATATTGAAACAATATAATTCTTTTTAAGACTACATCCATCTACTTATATTTTATAACAAATTCAACAGAAGATCATGATTTTTGCAAATAAGAAAAGGATTTAAACAAATGCTTCATTCAAACTGATGCAGGAGCATCTAGTGGTGTAAGGGCAATCTTGCATCACCCAAAAAGATGTTGCCTCAAAATTATTACAGTTGTTTTCATTTCTTTCCATAATTAGTATTTCTAGTTCCATAATTGCTTGAATAATGATGTAGAACTTTCAGTTTTTCCAAACTGCTAAAAATAGCAACCTGCTATTTTTAGAAAGTTTGCATTTGGGCACGGATTGAAGTGACAATTTACAAGAAGCTTCATAACTAAAAAATAAGACCATTGGCGGAGGAATCACGCAAAGATCATTTGCGAGCTGAAAGATATTAAAGTTTTTGTTTTCTGAAAAATGCCTGAAAATTATTCAAACTCAGGTTTGAGGCACTAAACGGTTCCGTACGGGCCCAAAAATGGCAAAACAAGTTATTAGTGCGTAGAGCACTTTGTGAGCTTTCCTATGCATAAAACGGTTCATCAATCGAACACCCGGATCAAAAGTTATGGCTCCCAGAAGTTGACCTATTTTTGGAGGGAGATGCAAATTTTGAAATTAGGTTGTTGGCCGCTAAAAAGGCTATTAATAAACATTTTTTGGAACCCTGAGCAGTAGTAGAGCTAAGGGAGAAAGTGTAGAGTCAGGAATAGGTTGGAAAATAGAAACCCTAGCTGATTTGGGGTTACAGAAGGCAGATGATTCCAGAGTCTTGTGAGAGGAAGCTGTAATGTGTTGCAGCCTGTGGAGGGTTGATTCCTCTGATTGTATTTGAGCTTCTGTAATGTAATATATTTTCTAAATCAATAAAGAAAGTTCTATTTTCTATGTGCAATTTCTATTGTGTGTTTTATGATTTACCCCCTTCATCAAGTGGTATCAGAGCAAGGGTTCCTGAGTGTGTAGACAGATCGTCGACCGTGAGGTAGTTTGCACCAGGACCTGAGGTTGTGGGTTTTCTGCAGAGATCAAGATGCCTCCACGAAGAAATTGTATTGGGAGGAATGCTTTGATGAAAGAGGGCTTTAGAGTCCTACAAAGGCAAATCCATGCATTGCAAGAGGAGCTATGAAGAGGGTTTGATCCAAGAACAAGAGAAGAAAGCGAAGATGAAGCTGAAGAAGAGCTATCTGAGGAAGAACAAGAAGCTGCAGGAGATCCTGCAGAAGTTAGGTTGTTAAGAGCCATTTCTAAGATTGGAAAGAGGCCCAGGATCGAAGTTTCTACATATTCTGGAGATTTGAATCCATAACAGCTTATTGATTGGATCAATGACATGGAGGAATATTTCGAGTATGAAGACGTGGAAGACCCAAATCAGGTCAAGTTTGTAAAAACAAAATTGAAGGGCCATGCCAGTATTTGGTGGAAGGAGTCCAGTTAGAGAGGAACAAAAGAGGAAAAGGAAAGATCACCAGATGAGATCAGATGGTGGAGAAACTGAAGAAGCAGTTCATTCCTGTGGACTATGAGATGGAGTTATTGAAGAAGCTGCAAGGATTGAAGCAAGACAACAAGTCTGTTAAGGAGTACAGAGAAGAGTTTTATAAGATTACTATCAGAACCGGTCATGTAGAGGCCAATAAGGAGAAGGTAGCCCATTACATTAATGGGTTGAGACCAAGTATTCAAGAGGAGCTGAGCCTGGTCAGAATGACCACCATAGAAGATGCATACTAGTTTTCCCTAAAGGTGGAAGAGAAGCTGAATAAAATATTTGATAGCAAGCAAAGGGGACAAGGTCAAGGAGAAAGGACTGGTGGAAGACCCTATGGGGACCAAAATGAAGATTCAAAGAAAAGTGAAGAAGTTGGTACCAATCGAAATTAGAGAGGAGATAATACCTATCACCCTCGTGACCAGAACAATGGAGAGCAAAGAGGAAGAGGAAGAGGCCAACCTAGGCAAGGACTTGGAAGAGGAGGTTTCAAAGGAACCTATTTCCAATGTGGAGAAGAAGGGCATCGAGCATACGAGTGTCCACAACATCAAGGAAGGACGAATAGAAGACCTGAAGGTAATGCACGAGTTGCACATGTAGATGAAGATGCACATTTTGAGCGTTCTGAAGATGCTGAAAGGGGAGAAACCCTAGTTGAGGAGAAAGAACCTAATAAGAGGAAGAGTCTATTCCACACAAGGTGCAAATGTGAAGGTAAGTGTTGCGATATTATTATCGACAGTGGAAGCACTGACAATCTTGTTTTAGAGGAGATGGTTGATAAGTTGAAGTTGACAAGAAGAAAGCATCCACATCCATATCGGATTGCATGGTTGCAGAAGGACCATAGAGCTTTGGTTAATGAGCAGTGTTTAGTGAGGTTCAAGATTGGGGACTACCATGATGAGGTGCTGTGTGATATCATACCGATGGAAGCATGTCATATGCTATTGGGGAGGCCATGGCAGTATGATAGGAGCGCTGTCCATGATGGCCTTGCAAACACATATTCCCTAACAAAGGATGGAGTTCGTCATAAGTTGAAGCCCTTAAAGGAGGTGGAAGAAAAGGTATGTAGTACTGCCAGAATTTGCTTGGTAGATGGTAGGAAATTTTTGGAAGGTACAAAACATGAGTGTCATTGCTTTACATTGATTCCTAAGATCAGTCAAGAAAAATGTGAAGATGTAACAGTAGAAGTTTCAGATATGTTGGAAGAATTTTAGGACATTGTCTCTGATAATGTATCAGAAGGTTTACCACTAGTGAGGAAGATAAGTCATCAAATGGACTTGATACCAGGGGCCAGTTTGCCGAATAAGGCAGCCCACAGAATGACCCTTGTAGAGAGTGAAGAGCTAAACAGACAAGTTCAAGAGCTGTTAAGGAAGGGGCTGATAAGAGAGAGCCTAAGTCCATGTGTGGTACTTGCAGTACTAGTACTGAAGAAAGATGGAGAGTGGAGAATGTGTACAGATTCTCGAGCCATCAACAAGATCACGATCAAGTATAGATTTCTATTACCCATAATGGATGACATAATGGATTGTTTGAGTGGAGCCAAGTACTTCACAAAGATTGATCTAAAGAGTGGGTATCATTAGATTTGAATTAGAGAAGGAGATGAATGGAAGACATCATTCAAAACAAAGGAGGGTTTGTACGAGTGGTTAGTCATGCCATTTGGGCTAACCAATGCACCGAGCACATTCATGCGGCTCATGAACGAGGTATTGAAAGAAATTTTGGGAAGTTTTGTTATTGTTTATTTAGATGATATTTTAATTTTCAGTAAGACTTGGGATGAGCATATGATGCATATCAGAAGAGTTTTTGAGAAGCTGAGGGAGGAGAAGTTGTTGGTCAATTTGAATAAATGTAGTTTTACAAAGAAAGAGTTGGTATACCTAGGATTTGTTGTCTCAGAGGAAGGTCTTAAGATGGACCCAGAAAAAAGTAAGGGCTATCATTGAATGGCCTACGCCAAGGAGTGCAATAGAGGTAAGATCTTTTCATGGTTTGACAAGTTTTTACAGGAAGTTTATTAGGAATTTTAGTAGCATTTGTGCACCCCTAACTGATACAATGAAAGGGGATAGAAAAGAGTTTAGATGGACTAAAGGAGTAGACAAAAGCTTTGATACATTGAAGCAGAAAGTCATAGAACAACCTGTTTTGGCACTTCCAGATTTCAATAAGGTGTTTCAGGTAGATCGTGATGCTAGTGGTAGTGCTATAGGAGCTATTTTGAGCCAAGAAGGTAAGCCCATCACCTATTTTAGTGAGAAGCTTAATGATGCCAAGAAAAAGTATTTTGTTTATGATCAAGAGTTTTATGCAATAGTTCAGGCTTTGAAGAAATGGAGACATTATTTGTTGCCAAAGGAGTTTGTTTTATATATTGATCATCAGGATTTACAGTATCTTAATAGTCAAGGAAAGTTGAACCAGAGGCACTTAAAATGGGTTGAGTTTTTGTAGAGCTATACTTTTGTTTTGAAGCACAGAAGTGAGAAGTCCAACAGAGTTGCAGATGCCTTGAGCAGAAGGCAAAATTTGTTGATAGAAATGAAGATTGAGGTTGTTGGGTTCGATGAGCTCAAAAGTTTGTATTCTGAAGATCCAAATTTTGTAGAGGCTTGGAAAGATTGTCTGGAACCTGTTACTTTGGACAGGACAAAATGGTTGGATTTCATAATCTAGGATGGCATGTTGTTTAAAGGAAGCCAGTCGTGCATTATGAGGAGTTCCATGAGAGAGAACCTGATTAAGGAGAAGCATAGTGGAGGATTGGCCAGACACTTTAGTCGAGATAAGACCATTGCTATTGTTGGTGAAAATTATTATTAGCTATAGTTGCAGCAGGATGTGAGGAAATTTGTGTAGAGTTGCAAAGTATGTCAGATGGCGAAAGGAGCAAGTCAGAATATAGGTCTATATTAGCCACGACCTGTACTAGAGAAGCCATGGGATGATATCAGTATAGATTTTGTTCTTGGTTTACCAAGGACACAGAGAGGACATGATTCCATTTTTGTGGTGGTGGACAGATTCTCGAAGATGGCACATTTTATTCCTTGCAAGAAGACTAATGATGTGGTTCATATTGCAGAGTTATTTTTTAGGGAAGTGGTGAGATTACATGGTCTACCTAAGAGCATAGTTTTAGATCGAGACACCAAGTTTGTTGGTTATTTCTGGAGGACATTGTGGAAGAAGTTGATGATAGATTTGAAGTTTAGTTCTGCACACCATCCATAGATTGATGGACAGACCGAAGTGGTGAATAGGAGTTTGGGTAACTTGCTACGATGCTTAGTAGGAGATAAGCCCAAGGGATGGGATTTGATTTTACCACAGGCAGAATTTGCTTACAACAATTTTGTCAATAGGAGTACTGGTAAATCACCATTCTAGATTGTATATGGGAATAGCCCAAGAAATGCTTTAGAGTTAAGAAAGCTGGACAAAGGAGAAAAGACAAGTGCTGAAGCTGAAGACTTTGCAGAACATCTAAAGAATTTGCATGAAGAGGTGAAAAAGCACATTAATAAGATGAATATTCAGTACAAGGCTAAGGCAGATCAAAAGAGGAGTTATAAGGAATTCCAGGTAGGAGATGAAGTCATGGTTCACTTGAGAAAAGAAAGGTTCCCAATTGGAACATACAATAAGCTGAAAATGAAGAAATTTTGACTATGCAAAATTTTGAAGAAACATGATTCAGGAAATGTATATGAGGTAGAGTTGTCGAGTGGGATCAACATTTCCCCTATTTTTAACATTGTTGATTTATTAGAATATCATGAAGGTGGAACAGAGGATGGACCAACAGAGGAACAGTGGAGTATTCTGGCATCTACTTCAACAGAGGAGATAGAAGAGATCTTGGATAGTTGTGTGGGAAGAAGTACTCGGAACAGACAATATGAAGAATACCTGGTGAAATAGAAAGGAAGACCTATTGAAGATTCTTCTTGGTTGTCTAAGGCAGAGGTTGACCGTTTGGGTTTTCCTTAAACAAACACTTGAGATGTGACAGGGTCACTTTTCAAATTACCCTAGGTATCTGATGCAGGAGCATCCAGTGGTGTAAGGGAAATCTTGCATCACCCAAAAAGATGTTGCTTCAAAATTATTACAGTAATTTTCATTTATTTCCATAATTAGTATTTCTAGTTCCATAATCGCTTGAATAATGATGTAGAACTTTTAGTTTTTCCAAACTGCTAAAAATAGTATTTTTAGAAAGTTTGCATTTGGGCACGGATTGAAGTGAAAATTTACAAGAACCTTCATAATTGAAATATAAGACCTTAGGCAAAGGAATCACACAAAGATCATTTTTGAGCTAAAAGATATTAAAGTTTCTGTTTCTTGAAAAATGCCTGAAAATTATTCAAACTTAGGTTGGAGGCACTAAACAGTCCCGTACGGGCCCAAAAATAGCCGAAACTGGTAGAGCAGGTTCTTAGCACGTAGAGCACTTCGTGAGATTTCCAACGCATAAAACAATTTGTCCATTGGACACCCCGATCAAAAGTTATGGCTCTCGGAAGTTGACCTATTTTTGGAGGGAGATGCAAATTTTGAAATTAGGTTGTTGGCCACCAAAAAGGCTATTAATAACTATTTTTGGGAACCCTGGGTAGTAGTAGAGTTAAGGGGGAAAGTGTAGAGTCAAGAATAGGTAGGAAAATAAAAACCCTAGCTTATTTGGGGTTACAGAAGGTAGATGATTCCAGAGTCTTGTGAGAGGAAGCTGTAATGTGTTGTAGTCTGTGGAGGGTTGATTCCTCTGATTGTATTTGAGCTTCTGTAATGTAATAAGTTGTCCAAATCAATAAAGAAAGTTATATTTTCTGTGTGCAATTTCTATTGTTGTGTGTTTTATGATTTACCCCCTTCATCACAAACACACAGATAGCCACAGACGAAATAAGATTTATTAAGAACCTGGAATTCGCTCCCCATTCCAAACAAATGCTTGATTTCTATAGCAGCTCCTTGATCTGAAATATTTTCCTTTTGTGCCCAGAGTGTTATCACAATTTCTTCTTGGTTTTATCCCCTCTTTTAGAGAATGAAAGATGTTAAATAGAAGTTTTTGGTGTACAAGAAAAGAATTGTAACTCCTCTTTTATTGTTTCCTCTTCCCAAGTGTTTCATTTCTAGAACTTTTCTTTTTCTCAAATAAGTTTTTGTTTCAAAAACACATTTTATTCTTTTCTAGTTTTTATATATTTATCACAATGTATTTATAAAACTATTACTTAAATAGAGTATGATTATTTTCTAAATGAAATAATTTAAATAACTTGATTAACTATTC
Source organism: Cunninghamia lanceolata (assembly GCA_027924645.1). NCBI lineage: Eukaryota > Viridiplantae > Streptophyta > Pinopsida > Cupressales > Cupressaceae > Cunninghamia > Cunninghamia lanceolata. The sequence goes on along the minus strand of BSBN01000847.1, from coordinate 1,635,219 downwards.
TATTTACTCAAGATAACAATGTATTTAATAATCTAATTTAAATCATTATTAGCTAACTATGCAATAAAATCATATAATAAAAATAAAAATAAAAATGCAATCTAGATTAAACTATTAAATCATTCAATGTACAATATATGCAACTATATGACACTACGTGAAGTGTGTGAATGATATCCCTCCATCTTAACCCTGCCTAGATGCTAATCTCCTTTTCCTCAACCACACTCTTGTCTTCGACCACCTGCAATTCAAAATAAACTCCAATTTCCCATTAATAGGTTAGTAACCCAAATAGTCGAAGCATAGCTGAAGCATTACTAACATGAATATTAAATTTATTTCATTACATCTTTTCATATTAAAATATTCATATCAAATTACTCATCTATCCGTATATAATTATTCATGAAATATTTCCATTTAAAGTAAACCCAGATGGTATCAAAATTTGAGATGTGACAAAAAGCATTAGAATTACAAACAAATTACATTTCTAAGACTTTGCCAAGCAATTAATTATGTCAAAACCTGCAAAGCTTTGTCTTTAACGATGCCTCATCCTAAATGCTCTCACTGGCCAATGCTAATATACAACCAGTCTCTTAAGGTTTGATTGCATGGGTGGCACAACTATTATTCCAATTGTCAATCACAACTTGTCAACAAATCACTTGCCCACAACAATAAAAACTTGAAATTGTTTGTATCTTCAGCATGTCATCTATATGATCATCTATATTTGCCATGTCTTCCATACTCCAATCCCTCTAATATTTGAAAATACATCTCTCTAGAAGATATGGAACAATAATGTCTGCTATAATTCACATAATTTGTTCAATTTGCACCATTTATTTTGGTCTACAAATATTGTTTTTAACACCTCATTTCCACTTCAAAACCTACATCAATACTCACTCAACATATAGTAACAAATACTTCATTTTTAAGAAGATTAATGCATCTTACCGCAACTTCAAGTCTTTGTATTCTGTCAAAGATGTGGTTCAACTAACCCCAAAGACTGAGAAGGTTGAACTAGAAGCCCACAAAGGACCTAAAGAGGAGGAGAGCTCATCTAGTTCAAAGAGTTCCAAAGAGTAGATAGAACCTCCACCTCAATTATTAAGGAGGTCCACTTGGCAAAGACAATAACTAGATAGGTATACTTCTCTTTATTTGATATGTATAGGCTATGGGTATGAATGATGCAGATTCCCAGAAAGTGGCCATGGAAGAAGAGAAGGTTGCATTAAAGATAAATGATACATGTGGGATCTAGTACCTTTTCTTGATGGACATAAACCTATTAGATGCAAATGGGTGCTCAAGAAGAAAATTGGTTCAAATGGAAGTACTGAGAAGTACATGGTGAGATTGGTTACAAAGGGTTATTCCTAGGTTGAGGGAATTGATTATGTTGAGATTTTCTCTCTTGTTGTTAAGCTGACATCCATTCAGTTTTTATTATCACTTGTTGTAGTGTATGATCTTGGGGTTGAGCAAATAGATGTGAAGACAAATTTCCTTCATGATGATTTAGAGGAAGACATTTATTCGACATAGCTAGAGCACTACATTGAGAAAGGTAAAGAACATCTAGTTTTTGGGTTAAAGAAATCTTTGTATGGTTTTAAGAAATCTCCTAGGATGTGGTACCAAAATTTTGATTCATTTGTGTTAATTTTGGGATTTCTCAGATTCAAATCAAATCACTACATCTACTATAAGATGGATGATGATCATATTCTCATTATTGCATTATGTGTTGATATCAATATGTTTTATTTCAGTAATGGGAAGGGTTTGATTTCTAATCTGAAGTCTCAACTTTCAACACAATTTGAGATGTAGGACTTAGGGGCAGCCATGTACATCTTGAGGATGGAGATCAAAAGAGATAGAGCTAAAAATAATTTGGTTGGGACAGAGTAAGCATGTGAACTTAGTGCTAAAGAGATTCAGCGTGTCATCTTGCAGACGATTGTGTGTTCTTGTTACAATGGGAATAAAATTATTAGTTGAGGATTGTCCGAAGTCTCCTAGTGAGATGGAGGATATGAGTAGAGTACCTTATGCTAGTGATATTAGAAGTTTTATGTAATCCATGGTCTGTACAAGACCAAACATTGCCCGAGCAGTGGGAGTTCTTAGTCATTTTATGGCTAATCTTGGATGGGTACACTAGGATCAGTGAAGAGGGTCTTCAAATATTTGTGGGGTACTTTTGAGTATTCCTTTTATTATCATGGTTATCTTATAGGGACCCAACATTCAGTGTGTATTCATGGATATGTGGATTCTGATTGGGTTGGTGATATTGACACCAGGAGATCCACCAATGGATATGTTTTCACTATGTTTGGTGGTGTAATTAGTTGGATGAGTAAGCAACAGGTCATGGTCACTTTGTCCACTACAGAAGTAGAGTACATGGCAACTACTCATGCTTGTAATGAATCCACATGGATTAAGATATTGTGTTCATATTTTAGGTTAGATTCCGCACACCTAGCTTCCTTTCACATATGGCACTCTAACTGTCACAATACACTAATCTAATGAGGGGAGGAGAGTGAAAATTCAATTTAATCCTTACAATTACAAAATGTTTACAACAACAATGGAGATATTGCAACAATACACATACACATAGAAAGTGAGACAGGAGAGAGAGACACAAGATGTACGTGGGGAAACCCTTATCGGGTGAAAAACCCCACACTCCAAAACCTGCACAATGTATTATCAAAACTGAAATAGTTTACAATACACTTGCAATGCAAGCTCTCAGGAGTCTTCGACACTTGTATTTGGAGACAAACTAGTAGCATAATAGTACCTATCAAACCTGTAGTACATCTCCTCTCTAAAGCACTTGTTTATATAACAAATACAAGGCAAATATGGCTCCACATTGGGATGGGCATCCAACATGGCCTCATGGCCCAAAACCCATGCCTATGGACACTTGTCCAACTCTGTAGGCTGCTCCTGACACTTGTCAAGTCACCCCATCCCAAGGAGGTCGCTTATTTCCAAAATGGTCTATGATAGATGCTCTTACGACTCTTACAACTGTCATAGAATCTATCATAGCTGTCATAACTTACAGTTGTAAGAGAATCTATCATACATAGGCTATAAATAGCATATTCTCTTACATGTCATAGTCCACCTTGGGGCACCCAAAGATGCCTTTTTCAAAGATGCTCTTCGACACATGTCTTCACCTATCATAGAATCTCCTATATCCAACTCTTACATTTCATAACTTCGTCATAGGAATCTGTCATGATCGTTACGGTCAATATTCCCTTACACAACATCTAAGATGCTGAAACATGGAAAAATATTCCTACCACTAAGTGGGACACCTATCTCCTCATGTGAGGACAAAAATACATGTGGTCATATGCCATGTAGGATGACACATCACCGTGGCAACTCCCACAATATGATAACATAGGATTTGCATCCAATTAATACAATAGGCAATAAATAAATAAATATAATGTAAAAATATAAGGTATTACCAAGGTTGAGACACCTTAATTCCCAACATTCTCCCACTTGTCGAACACCTTGTAAGAGCCAATAGAATTAACAGGTTTTAACTGATATAGGCCGAGAGGCCCATAGACTCTGAACACCATCTAAACTTTTCTGTGCCCACTAGCTTTGTCAATGCATCTATAACATTCTTCAAAGTATCTACCTTCTACAAATTTACCTTCCCATCCTCTACCATGTCTCGCACGAAGTGAAATTGTACATCAATATGCTTTGTTCTGGCATGGAAATTTGGATTTTTCGCAAAGCAAATCGCACTCTGACTGTCACAACAAATCATGATCTATCCTGCATCAACACCAATATCTAAACACAATCTCTTAAGCCAAATGGCTTCCTTGCAAGCATGAGTTTCTAGCATGTACTCAGCTTCTATAGTGGACAAAGCAACCACAGGTTGTTGCTTACTCATCCAACTAATTACACCACCAAACATAGTGAACACATAGGCACTGGTGGATCTCGTGCTGTCAATGTCACTTGCCCAATTAGAATCCACAAATCCATGAATACAAACTGAATGCGGAGGTCCTGTAGCATTACTGTGATAGCATATGGAATACTTGGAAGTATCCCTCAAATACTGAAACACTCACTTAACTACATCCCAATGTACCCGTCCAGGATTAGCCATAAATTGACTAAGGACTCCCACTGCTTGGGCAATGTCTGGTCTTGTGCAGACCATAGCATACATCAAACTGCCAACAACACTAGCATAAGGTACTCTACTCATGTCCTCCACCTCACTAGGAGATTTTGGACAATCATTAACAGACAACTTTGTCCCCAATGAAACAGTAACACACAATGGTCTACAATCTGCCATGCTGAACCTATCCAACACGGTCTTTACATACTTACTCTGGCTTAACCAAAGTTTTCTGTTAGCTCTGTCTCTTCTGATTTCCATTCCCAGAATATACCTAGCTACCTTGAGATTTTTCATCTGAAACTGTGCTAACAACTGAGACTTCAAATCAAAAATCATATTCTTACCATTCCCAATCAATAGCATATTGTCAACATACAATGCAATAATGAGAATGCGATCATTGCCAAATTTGTAATACACACAATGATTTGATTTCAATCTCAGATATCCAATTGACAACACAAAGGCATCAAACTTCAAGTACCACATCCTAGGAGACTACTTCAAACCATACAAAGACATATTTAACTTGCAAACCAAATTTTCTTTACCTTTCTCTATGTAACGCTCTAGTTGTGACATGTAAATCTCTTCCTTCAAATCACCATGAAGGAAAGCTGTCTTCACATCCATCTATTCTACCTCTAAGTCATAAGCAGCTGCAAGAGATAACAGAAATCAAATGGATGTCAGCTTTGCAACGGGAGAGAAAATTTCACCATAATCAATTCCCTCCACTTGTGAATACCCATTCACAACCAATCTAGCCTTGTACTTTTCAACACTGCCATGAACACCCATTTGCTTCTAATAGGTTTCCGTCCATCAGGCAAAGGCACCAAGTCACATGTTTTATTCTTCTCCAAAGAAGCCATCTCATCCTCCATGACCTCCTTCTGGGAATTTGCATCTTTCATGCCCATAGCCTCTTTCACGATTCTAGGCTTATCAGTGTTAGTAAGTAAAGCAAAAGCACAACTAGAATCAAGTAATGAATAACCAAACCTATCAGGTTGCTTTCTTGTTCATGTAGACCTCCTCAATGGTTGAGGTTGAGGTTCTGCTTCTTCTTCTGAGCTCTCAGAGCTGCTAGAGCTCTCCTCATCATCAGGTCTCACAGGGTCTGTCTGTTCAGTCTTCTTAGGGGTAGAAGGAAACTGAACCGCATCCTCTTTCTTTTTTGTCTATTCTAGCTGTAGAACAATGGAAGGTGTTAGCTCTCTAAAGATAACACTTCTTCTATACAACACTTTTTCAGCCACAGGATCCCAAAGCTTGTATCCTTTCACACCGACACCATAGCCAATAAAGATACACTTAACAACCTTGCTCTCTAATTTAGACCTTTTCTCCCTAGGCACATGTGCATATGCCTCAACCAAAAACACGAAGATGTCTAACTGAAGGGTTCTTACCAAACCACACCTCCATAGGTGTCTTACCAACAAGAGCTGATGTAGGAGATTTGTTTACTGGATAGCAAGCAGTGGCTACAGCTTCAGCCCAATACTTTTGTTCAAGGCTTGCTCCACTAAGCATACTCCTAGCCTTCTCCATCAGTGTTCTGTTCATCTTCTTTGCAACTCCATTTTTCTACAGAGTGTATGGAGTTGTCTTATGTCTTTCAATCCCTTGCTCCTTACAGAACTTATCAAACTCTGCCGAACAAAACTCACCACTATTATCAGTTCTCAAACACTTAATCTCTTTACTAGTCCGATTTTCAACAAAGGCTTTAAACTCCTTAAACCAACTAAAGACTTCAATCTTGCTTTTGATAAAATAAACCCATGTCCTTCTACTGTAATCATCTATGAAAGATACAAAGTATACATATTTTAAAATCGAAGGAACATTAACAAAACCAAACACATCAGAATGAATAAGATCCAATACACCAAAAGACTTGTGAGAGATAGAGTAAAACTGAACACGGTTTTTCTTTCCATAAATTCAATGTTCACAAAAGTTGAACTCAAGATTACAATCATTTAACCCCTCAACAAGGTTTTTATTTTTCAGGGTACGCAGACCCTTCTCACTAATGTGGCCATATCTCAAATGCCATAACATAGTCTTTTCAGCAGGAAGTTTAACTTCCAAAGCATGTGCACTACCATCAGAAAGTGTTACAACAAATTTCTTCACTGCTTGTTCATATGGTGGGGATGAAGTGACTGCAACTCTTTTCTTCAAGTCAGAAGAACTATTGCACTGTGAAGTGCATGCCTCCAGTTGAAACAGAGTACCTCTCCGAGCACCCTTCGCAAGCACCATAGATCCTCTAGTCATCTTGCATCCATCCTTTGAAAAGACAACCTACACACCTGCATCATTCAACATACTTATAGAAAGTAGGTTCTGTGCAAGGCCTCGAATGTGCATAACTCCAGTGATCCCCTTCACTCGTCCATCATGGAATTGGATTGAGACTCTTCCATGACCAACAATCTTTAGATGAGAATCATCACCTAGGAACACTCTTCCACCATCGAACTCTTCATACTTCGTGGACCAGTCTCGATGCGAGGTCATGTGGAATGATGCATCAAAATCAATCAACCAGACATCATCAGATGCATGGGTGGCCAGGGCTGTGATGAAGGCATCACCATCATCTTGTGACTTGTTGGAATCTGAATCAAGAGTATTCTTCTTCTTCTTTTTCTTCTCCTCTTCGCATTCCTTTCAGAAATTCCCATTTTTACCATAGTTCCAATAGAGAGCCTTGGACTTTCTATGAGATTTGGATCTCCCATGGGATTTGGATCTGCCCTTATCACCTTTCTTGTCCTTCTTCTTCCCTTTCTCTTTGGGTCTTCCACAAACTGCAAGAGCTTCTTTGGCTGACTTGGATGTCTTTCTCCGCATTTCTTCAGATAACAATGAAGATACCACTTCATCCATCGTGAAGGTGGTGGTAGTGCTTCCGATAGCCATGACAAGATGATCCCACAAATTTGGAAAAGAACAAAGTAGGGTCATACATCAATCCTCCTCCTCCATTTTCACACCCACGGATGTCAACTATGCAACAATCATGTTAAAAGAATTTAAATGGTCCGCAACAGATCCTCCATCTTCCATCTTTAAAGCAAACAACTTCTTTTTTTGAAAGAGCTTGTGCACTAGGGACTTGGCCTGATAAATAGATCCCAGCTTCTTCCAAAGTTCTTTAGCAGTCTTCTCCTCATGGATATTCAACAGGACAGAGTCAGCTAGATAGAGTCTTATGAGACCCTTAGCCTTCCGATCTTTGAGGTCCCAATCAATTTGTGACATTGTCGTAGGTTTTGTTCCATCAATGGTTTCCCATAGATCACGATCAACAAGTAGGTCCTCCATCTTGAGTTTTCACAACTCGAAATTTGTGCCATTAAACTTCTCCACCTCTACTTTTCCAGATGTGGTTGCCATCGCCTTCCTGCAAAAAGATACAAAATACTCTGCACAGACTCCCACTCAACTTAAGATCAGCTCAAAAAATCCCTACCCAATAACTAAGACCAAAACTAGCCAGGCTTTGATACCAACTGAAAGGAAGCTAGGTGTGTGGAAATCACCTCCTACACTAATCTAATGAGGGGAGGAGAGTGCAAATTCAATTTAATCCTTACAATTACATAATGTTTACAACAATAATGGAGATATTGTAGCAATAAACATACACACAGAAAGTGAGACAGAAGAGAGAGACAAGATATACGTGGGGAAAACCCTTATTGGGTAAAAAACCCCACACTCCAAAACTTGCACAATGTATTATCAAAACTAAAATGGTTTACAATACACTTGCAATGCAAGCTCTTAGGAGTCTTTGACACTCGTATCTGGAGACAAACCGGCAGCATAACAGTACCTGTCAAACCTGTAGTACATCTCCTCTCTAAAGCACCTGTTTATATAACAATTACAAGGCAAAAATGGCTCCACATTGGGATGGGCGTCCAACATGGCCTCATGGCCCAAAACCAACACCTATGGACACTTGTCCAATTTTGTAGGATGCTCCCGACACTTGTCAAGTCACCCCATCCCAAGGAGGTCATCTATTTCCAAAATGGGCTATGACAAATGCTCTTATGACTCTTACAACCGTCATAGAATCTGTCATAGTTGTCATAACTTACATCTATAAGAGAATTTGTCATACACAGGCTATAAATAGCATATTCTCTTACAACATGTCATAGTCCACCTTGGGGCACCCAAAGATGCCTTTTTCAAAGATGCTCTACGACATGTTTTCACCGGTCATAGAATCTCCTATTATTGACTCTTACATGTCATAACTTCGTCATAGGAATCTGTCATGACTGTTACGGTCAATATTTCCTTAAACAACATCCAAGATGCCGACACATGGCAAAATATTCCTACCACTAAGTGGGATGCCTATCTCCTCATGTGAGGACAAAAATACATGTGGTCATATGCCATGTAGGATGACACATCACTGTGCCAACTCCCATAATATGACAACATAGGATTTGCATCCAATTAATACAATAGGCAATAAATAAATAAATACAATGTAAAAATACAAGGTATTACCAAGGTTGAGACACCTTAATTCCCAACAATATGTCTAGAAAAGAACCCGACCTATCATGCGAGGACAAAGCACATAGATGTCTAGTACCATCTTGTTCATGATATGGTAGAGGATAGAAGGGTGTTGCTAGAGAAGGTTGATACTTTGATGAATGTTGTAGATTCATTGACAAAGCCTATGAGCACATACAAGTTTAGATGATGTAGTGAGCCTATGGGCCTCTCGGCCCTTAGCAATTAGATTTTAGTGTTGGTGAGTTTCCCCTTTGCTTTCAAAAGGTGTTTAACAAGTGGGACAATGTTAAGAAAGGAGTCTCAACCTTGCACCTAATGTTAAGATTACAAATAGTGTGTTTTTTAGGTTGAAAAATAAAAAAACTCAATTTTTGGGCTATAGAGTTGGTTTTTGGGCAAAATAAAAATAAGGGTTGTTCGGCACCAAGCACAATCAACCTCTCAGATAAAAAGTTATGACCTCTAGAAGTTGGGCCTCTTGCATTGGAAATGTAAAAAACATTTAGGACACATAAAAGAGCTATAAAGAGGAGTTACAATTGTTGACCAACATGTTATAAGGCATCTTTGGATGGGGATAATGAAGCGAAAATAGAGCTCACCCAATTTGGTGAGTGGATTATAACGAGGTTATGCCAAGTGGAAGGAATATGCTATTTTTAGCTTGTGGACTCATTTTGGAATTTGGGTGTTGGATTTCTAACTAAGGATTCGGGTGCCACTATTTTGGGTAGTTTTAGATTTTCTAATTACTATTTGATTGTTTCATGTATTATATATCTTATTTATTGGGTGCTTGAGATGGAGGTTTGATAGCAAGTTGTAGGTATAATTATGTTGTTGGAATTCCTTCAGATCTCTAGTTGGTGATACTCATATGAAGGCTTGCTCTGCAAGTGTATTGTAACTATGTTGTTTACTAAATAATACATTAAGTTGCTTTGGAGTGTGGGGTTTTTCTATCAAAAAGGTTTTCCCCATGTACACCTATATTATGGTATATTATTTATTTTATATTTATGTGTTTCTAATTTCTATAATTGTTAAAATATTGAAATTTACACAACACCCTCCTCAAAAGTTTAGTGTAGGAAGCATTCCTACATACCTTGCTTCCTTTCAAATTTCCCTGGGTTCTTTGTTATTTTCTTGTTTAGGTTCTATATCTATTTTCCTTTGTTTTATTGAACTATACTATTACTGCATTAATGTTATAGTGTTGCTATAGTTTGGCTATAACTAGACTGTTTTGTTGTTTCTCTCTATTTCTTGTGTACAAGGGTTGCTCATCCCTTTCAAAAACCTTCCTTTTGCTTGAAGATTTAATTTTCTTGTTTACCATTTAACATTTTAGTGAATGTCAACTTTAGAGTTTCCAACTCTTCGAACTAAAAAATAATGTTTTTTTGAATTTATGCTTAAACTAATGCTCTTGAGTAAGCAAAATAAGCTAAATGTATTTTACTTGATAAGTTATTTATGTCCCTCTTTACTTTAAAGATGGACTAGATGGAAGACATGCTATTATCTGGACACTCTGTAATTATTTTTTGTTGACTTCCCAAGGTTTTTCAAGTGGTAGAACTCAAGAAGTAGAATTATTTTTATTGTTCAAAATAATGAATGATTCTTTTGCATACATTTGTATGGTGGAGTGGTGGTGCAGGAGCACCTACAAAATCGTGTTTTATTTTGTAATAAGGTCTATTGACCAATGCATTTTCATTTTGTATCTAGGTTCATTTTGTAAGCCCCAAGTGACTTAGGGGACATTTGTCAAATTGTAATCGCATAATGCTAAAAATAGCAATAATGCCAAAAATAGGCACTAGTGTTTCCCAGCCGCTTGGAGTTAGTTTGGTACTACTCAGGGCGAGTTGATAAATGCCCATAGGAATGATCAAATGATCATCGAATGTAATCAGATTGAAGAAGTGATCGAATGTGATTGTGTTGTGTTCAAGAGAAATAAAGCATTTCTATTCTGTCCATTTGATTTCTATTTTTATAACTGCAAATCGCGCAACTGTAGATTTCCATTCATTTGCATTTTCCATTGTTACTGTATGTTGCCGTGAAGCATTCCACTAGTGAGATTTCTGTCAAAATCAGTGGAATGGCTTCAATGTACCCTATCTGTCTGTTTCCTGTTTTGTTTTCCTGTTCGTTAGTGCATATGTTCCGGATCGAGGGTTTCATGCAGTAAGGACGACCTAGCATCTGCATGTGCTAGGGTTCACGGAAAAGAAACTGTGCAACGACATTTTTTTTTGACGAATCGACCAAGGTCACAAGCAACCACCGATGGAACGAATCTCTCCAAGGGTAAATGCCATCGGGGCATTAGTGGAAAGATGAGAAACTTGGCCGATGTAGTTGAATCGGTGGCTCATCAGCTGTTAGTTTGTTGACTGCGGAAAATTTAGGGCATTAGTCTGTGGTATCCGCTTTGTACTCCCCATCATATTGGTATCAGAGCCTGAAAAAGATTGGGTTGCAAATAGAATTGAGGATTTGCAAGAGTGTTGGCGTTTGGGTGTTGTCTGTGAATGTTTATGTCAGACAAAGAAACGAGACAGAGGCAGAGAGGATGCCTCCCAAAAGTATGTCGCAGGATGCCATTAAGAAGCTGATCGAAGAGATGCTTGCATCTAAGTTGGGGGAGTTCAAGCAGTCCAAAGGCAAAGAGAGGGAAGATGAAAGTGACAGTGATGAAGGCGATGCAGAAATTGCCAAAACCAGTAAAAAGACAGAGGAGATACCAGCAGACTAGAGGGCATTTTTAAATGCATTAAAGTCAGTCAATAGGGACACCATAGATGGGTTGCCTATGTATAGTGGAAGTGTGGAAGTTGAAGAGGTGATTGACTGGATTGAGGCATTGAACAATCATTTCGAATATAAAGAAATCCTTGATGATAAGAGGGTAAAGTTGGCAAAGGCAAGATTACAGGGATCTGCTCTTGCATGGTGGAATTATGAACAAGGAGAGAGAGTCAAGGAGGGGAAAAATATGATAACCTCCTAGGAAAGGATGAAAACCAAACTCAAGGCACAGTTCTTACCCCTGGACTATGATGTGCAGATGTATAAGAAATTGCAGAACCTCAGACAGAGAGACCTTGATGTAAATGCATACATAAGAGTTTCATAAACTTAGTCTTAGATTAAAGAGACAAGAAGAAGAGTCAGAGAAGGTGGGCAGGTACTTGAAAGGCCTAAGGATGAACATCCAAGATGAGATCAGCATCTTAGCACCAGACATAGTGAACAAGTGTTTCCAAATGGCCTTAAGGGATGAAGAGAAGATAAAGAGAAAGAGTGAACAAAACAATGAATGTAGAGGTGGACAAAATTTCAGAGGCAGGGGCAGTTTTGGAGGAAGAAGTCCTAACCAGAGGCCTAGTGGTGAGTCTATCCAAGAAGAGCAGGTTGGAGACTCAAGTAGCAGAGGAGGCTACCGAGGAAGAAGGCCTAATGGAAGAAGTGGGGCAAGTGGATCAGGTAGAGAATCCAAATTCTCCAATATGAGATGTTATAACTGCAATCAAATAGGGCACTCGACATACAAGTGTCCAGTGAAGGCCTCAACTTCTCATGGTGGTGAGAAGAGAACCACTTTGATTCAAGAAGATGCAAGGAGTGTGACATCTCCTGAAGTAAATCTAGAATCAGAAACGGGAGAGAATTTGATGATCAAGAGGACCCTGCTCAAGGAACCAGTGCAGGCTGAACCATCGCAAAGAAGGGCTTTGTTTAGAATCAACTGTACGATCCAAGGTAAGGTTTGCAAAGTCATTATTGACTTTGGTTCTACTAATAACATTATATCTTTGGAAGCAGTGAATAAGTTGAAGTTAGAAAAGATACCCCATAGCAGTCCATATAAAGTCAATTGGTTGAACAAGGGGCATCACGTACTCATCAATGAACAGGCATCGGTAGAATTCAGTATTAAGAGGTATAGAGACAAGATTTTGTGTGACATCCTTCCAATGGATGCTTGCCATCTTTTGCTAGGCAGACCATGACAGTTTGACAGAAAGGCTCATCATGATGGAGAAAAGAATGCTTACTCATTCCAAAAGGATGGTGTGACTTATAGGATACAGTCATTGGTAGAAGAGGATCCACAGCATGTCGAGTCTAGTGTAATGCTGGTAGGAGAAAAAGAATTCATGGACACATTAAAGGAAGGTGATGGAGTAGGTTTTGCTTTGATTGTGAAGCCTAAGGGGGAAAAGAAGGAAAGTGTGAGAGAAGTAGGACCTAAAGAGGTTAGAGATTTGCTCAAGAGTTACAAAGGAGTGATTGCAAAGGATATACCTGATTCCCTATCACCAATCAGAGACATTAGCCATCAGATAGATCTCATACCAGGAGCAGTACTTCCTAATAAGGCAGCGTATAAAATGACACCACAGCAGAATGAAGATATAGCAAAACAGATTCAAGAACTCCTAAACAAAGGGCTGATAAGGAAGAGTCTTAGTCTATGTGTAGTACCTACTATTTTAGCCCCAAAGAAGGATGGAAAATGGAGACTATGTACTGATTCTAGGGTAATAAATAGGATAACCATCAGGTATAGGTTTCCTATTCCTAGAATAGAGGATCTAATGGATTGTTTGGAGGGGCTACTTATTTCTCCAAAATAGACTTGAAGAGTGGGTACCATCAGATAAGGATAAGAGAAGGGGATGAGTGGAAGACAACTTTCAAAACCAATGAAGGGTTGTATGAGTGGCTTGTGATACCGTTTAGTCTTTCAAATGCCCCTAGCACCTTTATGAGGCTGATGAATGAGGTGTTGCAGGAATTCACAGGAAAATTTGTGGTAGTCTACCTTGATGATATCTTGGTATTCAGTAAGAGCAAGGAAGAGCACTTGAAACATTTGGAGATAGTCTTAAAGAGGCTGCAAGATCAGAAGTTACTGATAAACTTGGATAAGTGTGACTTCATAAAACAAGAATTGGTGTATCTAGGTTTTGTCATATCTAAGGGTGATTTGAAAATGGATCCTTCCAAGGTAGAAGCTATTTTAAATTGGCCTACACCCAGGACAGTAGGAGAGGTCAAAAGTTTTCATGGTTTGGCCACATTTTACAGGAAATTCATTAAGAACTACAATGAAATTTGTGCACCTATGTTGGAGACCATCAAGGGTGGAGGTAAGATGAAGTTTGTGTGGACAAGAGAAGCAGATAGGAGTTTTGAAAGTCTGAAACAGAAAGTTGCTAAATTCCCTGTTTTAGTGTTACCTGATTTCAATAAGGTTTTCACAATTGAATGTGATGCAAGTGGGTTGGCCATAGGAGCAGTATTGAGCCAAGAAGGCAGACTAGTAGCCTTCTTCAGTGAAAAGTTAAATGAAGCCAAGAGGAAATACTTATCTTATGATTTAGAGTTGTATTCTATGGTACAAGCCCTGAAAAAATGGAGGCACTACTTGCTTCCTAAGGAATTTATTATATACACTAATAATCATGCTCTTAGTTTTTTGAATGGACAGGAAAAGCTCAGTCATAGACACATGAAATGGGTGGAAAGTCTTCAAGCATACACCTTCATCATCAAACATAAGAAAGGAATAACCAATAAGGTTGCTGATGCTCTAAGCAAAAGGGTGCTGACAGTGCAAGAAGTGTAGCTACAAAGTATGGGTGTTGAGCCACTCAAAGGGTTGTATGAAGAGGACCACAATTTTAAGAAGATTTATAGGATATGCAGTGAGTTTGCCAATGCTTTCCACAGTGACTTTTCAGATTATACATTGCAGGATGGACTTTTGTTTAAGGGAAGTCAACTCTGTATCCCTAAGTGTTCAATGAGGGATAATATTGTGAACGAAAAACATAGTGGTGGTTTAGGAGGACATTTTGGGCTCAATAAGACCTTAGATCTTGTTAGAAGGTTTTCCTTTTGGCCAAGGATGCAATCTGATATCAAAAGGTTTGTTGAGAGTTGTATGATTTGCCAGCGAGCAAAGGGAGTCTCAACCAATGTAGGACTGTACCAACCTTTGCCCATACTAAACAGACCTTGGGAAAGTTTGAGTATGGATTTTGTGATGGGATTGCCCAAGATAAGGACAGGTTATGATAGTGTGTTTGTTGTGGTAGATAGATTCAGCAAAATGGCGCAATTTATTCCTTGTAAGACCACCAATGATGCTAGTTACATTGCAGGTTTGTTCTTTAAAGAAATTGTCAGAATTCATGGATTACCTTTGAGTATTGTATCTGACAGAGACAACAAATTTGTGGGACATTTCTGGAGAACCTTGTGGAAAAGATTGGGTACAAATTTGTCTTTTAGTTCAGCCTATCATCCTTAGACTGATGGTCAAACCGAGGTTGTGAATAGGTCATTAGGCAATCTGCTGAGATGTTTGACAAGAGAACATGGCAGTAGTTGGGATGTGGTACTCCCACAAGTAGAGTATGCCTATAATGATTCTACAAATAGAAGTACAGGATTAAGTCCTTTTGAAGTTATTTATGGTAGTCATCCTAGAGGTATTTTTGAATTGCGAGATGTGCAACGGATGGACAAAAGGAGTGGACATGCTGATACATTTGCAGAGGCTATGAAAGAGATCCATCAACAAGTCAGAGATACTCTACACCAGAACAATCAGAAGATCAAGGCTAGAGTGGATCAAAGATGAAGGGAAGTGCAGTACCAAATAGAAGATAATGTCATGGTTCATCTCAGCAAGAACCGACTACCCAAGGGAAGCCACAACAAGTTGATGATGAGGAAAATTGGACCCTATCAGATTCTGGAGAAATATGGTTCTAATGCTTACAAAATTGAACTCCCTGATGATATTGCTATTTCACCTATCTTCAATGTTGCTGATCTGACATTATATAGGAGTCCTAATATAGGAGAAGATGCAGACGATTCTATCCAAGACAATACAGAGTGGGTGCAACATTTACCACCTAAGGAACCCCCGAAGATGGAGTGTATTTTGGATAGCAGGCCAGCTAAGAAGACCAGAAATCAGACATATTTTGAGCACTTAGTCAAATGGTAAGGACTTCCAGACTCAGAGGCCACATGGATGCTGGAAGCAGACATCAAAATGCAGGGTGGTGATTTGCAACAGTTAGTCTCTAAGAGGACTTGAGACAACTTTCACCCAGGGAGTATGGTGCAGGAGCACCTACAAAATCGTGTTTTCTTTTGTAATAAGGTCTATTGACCAATGCATTTTCATTTTGTATCTAGGTTCATTTTGTAAGTCTTAAGTGACTTAGGGGACATTTGTCAATTTGTAATCGCATAATGCTAAAAATAGCAATAATGCCAAAAATAGGCAGTAGTGTTTCCCAGCCGCTTGGAGTCAGTTTGGTACTACTCGGGGTGAGTTGATAAATGCCCAGAGGAATGATCAAAAGATCATTAAATGTAATCAGATTGAAGAAGTGATCGAATGTGATTGTGTTGTGTTCAAGAGAAATAAAGTATTTCTATTCTGTCCATTTGATTTCTATTTTTATAACAACAAATCGCGCAACTGTAGATTTCCATTCATTTGCATTTTCCATTGTTGCTGTATGTCGCTGTGAAGTATTCCACTGGTGAGATTTTTGTCAAAATCAGTGGAATGGCTTTAATGTACCATATCCGTCTGTTTCCTGTTTTGTTTTCCTGTTCGTTAGTGTAGATGTTCCGAATCGAGGGTTTTGTGCAATAAGGACGGCCTAACATCTGCATGTGCTAGGGTTCGCGGAAAAGAAACTGTGCGACGACATTTTTTTTTACAATCGGCCAAGGTCACAAGCAACCACTGATAGAACAAATCTCTCCAAGGGTAAATGCCATCAGGGCATTGGCAGAAAGATGAGAAACTTGGCCGATGGAGTTGAATCGGTGGCTCATCAGCTATTAGTTCGTTGACTGCGGAAAATTTAGGGCATCAGTCTGTGGTATCCGCTTTGTACTCCCCATCAAGTGGGAGGATTTATGCAAAAAGGGTTTAGTTTGTTGGTATGATATGTGGGAAGCAAATAAAGCCGTTTTCTTCTCTTTGAGGATAATCTCAAGGAGATTATTTCTTTAATGGATATAGAAATCAAATCATGTCGATTGGGTCAATAGGATAGATACTTGAATCATATGGCTATTCTTAAACCACATTCGGTTTAATGGTCAAAGGTAAATTTTTGCCAATAAAAGTAGGATAATTATTTAGCACTTTTGGTAGGTATAAGATGTAAAATTGCTATTGACTATTTGATTGTTGAAGAGTGTGATATTTAAGTAGAGTGGAAACATCCAAGTACTTGAGTATAAATTATTTTAAAAAACTACGATAGAAAAAGATTACATCGCATCTATGTAAATTACAATCCAAATTCACATCTACATATTGATAATGGATTGCGTAGGGTGATGCAGAATGCCTTTCTATTTCCAATATGTCTTGATTCTTCACTCTTATTGATGTAATAGTTTTCTATCACAAACTTTTCAAGAAGAATTTATCTATTACTGCAAACTATAGAAGCTAAAAAATTCCAATCAAAACACCTTTTTACAGATAAGTGTTAGATGGTATGTATTAGATATAGTATAAATTGGTAAATCCTTTTTTCTCAATGATGCCTATGCCATGAATGAGTAAAACGTATGTCAAATATCTATATGATTGCTACTTCATAAACCTTCTAAGATATAGAAGGATCAAATAATTTTGTAGAAACAATTCCATTTCAACACCTTAAGCACACAATTAATTTAAATCCATCATATCCTTTTAATTTCTTTTAATGTTTAATAAAGCTTAAGTTTATTATAATTTTGGGTACTTATTATGTGATATTCTTGTATTTGTCAAGTGTTATCCATTTAGCCTATGGCATGCATTAGACAATGGCTAAAACTTCGAACATCTTGTACATTGGCATCTACTTCCTAGTCTCACTTGAAGTATGTGCCTAGAGTTTGGGTGCCCTCTATATAGACTGTGCATTGTTAGTTACATATATGAAGTAATCATATATCATGTACACATCATGCATTTGAGACTTGAATCCAACAAAGTTTCTCTATATTAATCAATCAATATCTCATTGAGTATAGTCATTGAGTTTATAGGAACTTCACTTTAGGGCAACTAATCTTTCAATTACTTGCAAATATTTATTCAATTTTGATTCTTGCACCATGCACTATCAATTTACTACAAAGAAATGCATGCTACCTGTTACCACCTGCATGAGCAGTCCAGTTTCAAGCATTTAAATATGCAGGCACCTTCGCAAAAATCCAAAAATTCTAACATTTTTAGCCTCTGCAGTGGTAAAATTGTGAAAAATCAGCTAAGTGCAGGTGTCGTTGTATGTACAAAGGTGTTTATATATACATACAGGTCAAAATGTGCATTGGCGGGTGTAAAATCTCCATCGCCCTTTGCAAAAATCAGTTAGATGCATTTCTGAGTGCATATCGGGCTCTAAATGTGCATATACAAAGGGGGAATGTTTCGCATATTCCTGGGAATATTCCCGCTTTGTATATTGGGTTGTATGTAATGGTGCATTGAAAAATATGCAAGGGTGCAGATGCATTTATTACAGTGCTAGAGATACAAGCGAAAAATATACATTGCAGGCATATTCCAGGGAAGATTCACTGTTTGTATGCAAAGGAAATATACAAAGCAAAATATACAAGGGCGTGCTAATATACATTTGCTACAGTGGCGAGGCAGAGATGCAATTGGTGGGGCCCGCGGATATGCAAAGCAGAATATACATTGGCTATATACATTCAAAAATGTGCAAGGGAATGATGTGAAATGACCGATATACAAATGGTGGGGCCCAC
Source organism: Cunninghamia lanceolata (assembly GCA_027924645.1). NCBI lineage: Eukaryota > Viridiplantae > Streptophyta > Pinopsida > Cupressales > Cupressaceae > Cunninghamia > Cunninghamia lanceolata. The sequence continues at coordinate 1,616,573 of BSBN01000847.1, read as the reverse complement.
GGACGGGACATACAAAGGCGAATGTATGTGAGGTATACATTCGAAATATACAAAACAAAGGCATACATTCTGGACCCGATTGGAAATCAAGCTGCAATAGATAGATTTTCAGGTCTGCGGGTTGTATATCGCATTTGTATATGCGATATACAAAGCAAAGATGCAAATGAAGGAGATACAAGCCAAACTTCAAAAGGAGGTACATTCTGATGCATAAAAGTTTCATGTCCACCTTGTATATTAAACTGTTGCGTGTATATGCATTTTGCATATACAAAGGATTTTTGAAAGGTGAACAGTGGTGATTGTATATGCATATATTTTTTGCATATACAAGGGCGAAAAGGCAAAATGGTGAAGGCGGAGAGTCAGTGATGGAGGATCAAGGTGCCTACGTGGCACAATATTATTGGTTCTCGACTTTTCAAAGGTGTTTTGAGCCGCAGATCACAGCGATGGATTTTGGATCGACGACCATGCTTTGAGACTGCAGCGATGGTTTTTTCCTGGGTGTTTGAAGTCATTTTTTGAGCGGGAAAATCCCCAAATGCATCTGCTATTGCATCCTGCGGGTAGATGAAGCATTAATGGTAGAAATGCAGTGGCATGGGCCGATGGTTGAATGGTTAAGTACCAGGTTTATGACGGGGAGTCTTCCAGCGGCGGCCCAGATCCTGATTCTGTCTGCTCCTTTCTCCTTGTTCCTCTGCTGCATTAACTATTTTGAGCGCCAATCTGATCATGCATTGTATCTGGTGATTTTTGAGTTGACCGTTGTAATTTTGGCTGAGTACACAGTTTTGCTATAAAATGCAAACTGTGCCACTCATATTGGGTTGTTGAAGACCTGGGCATTTTTGTGTAAATAATGAAGAACAGGGCATGATCCTGGGTTGTTTTATCTCATTCTAGAGTTTATGAGTTGCATCATGAATGTATTTTGTACGTATGTTCAGTTTCATGTTGATATAGATGAAAAATGCTCTTATGCATGTGTTTATCTGTTTGTCTCCTTCACTACATGCATTTCCTTCTTTTGAATCTGGCTGCTAAGGGTTTCTCAGATTCTAGGGTATAAGTTTCTGTATCACATGCTTCATCTCTGACTTCCATTCAAGGAGTGGATTAAACTATTTTAGGTTAAGCATGGAGAAGGTTGTTTGTCAGCAGGGATATCTGTAAGTAGAGGCAGCTAAATACCCATTCTTGGGTGATGTTTGTAAGGCAAGCATCAATCCAACCCCTTGAAACTTGAATGCTAGTTGTAAACCATCTGTTGCATATGTCTAGTTGACTCCTTGCCCTGAGATAGGCACCGGTCTGCTCCTAGATTAGTAATTATGATCCAAAGCCCCTGTCTTGCATCCAAACCATCAAATTCAAACCATTCCACTATTCCAACTTGTTAGTTGGAGTAGGATTAGGACCCGTGCATACTCTCATCCACAACCAGACAAACATGTCCAAGAACATTGCCAACCTAGTGATGTACCCTGCACATCTTGGTCTACACATGAGAGTATTCTGCCTGTTATCACAAAGCTAAATCTTCTTGTCATGGGGCATGTTACATCTTTAGCAAATAGGGACACCCCCCTTGGTGCGGCAGAACCAGAAGTGAAGGGGAGGCTGCTCACACAACCTCCCGTATCTATTGACCGAATCTACCCGTGCATTAGAACTGACAAACCCTCTGCTGATTCGGGAGGTAACAGAAATTGGCGACTCCGCTGGGGATCGAATGTGAAAGTGTTATCTTGCAATCTCTGGTGAGGTTTTGCCCATTCGAGTCACTAACAGAAATTGGCGACTCTACTTGGGAGATCAATGTCATATCCATGAAAGTCTGAGTCTAAAGGATTGAAGAATTAGACCTGGAAGTGCTTTGTTGCAGCAAATTTAAAGTTTTATGTATGGGTCAGCCAGTTTGAAGCTCATTCCTTTGCTAAAGAGGTGGCAACTCTATTGAATGAACCTATCTGCAGCTGCAACATATCCAGGTATTTGCACAAGTTTTAAAAGATTCCCTATTTGGTGAAATAGCACTGGTTAAAAGGGAAACATTGGTGAAAGCAGAGCTTGCATGCTTTTGTTATAACCTAATCTGTATTTCAAAAGGGCATGCAATATTGTTCAAAAGACTCATATAGAGGACTTTAGGAAGGCTGAAATAGCAGTTTGTATTTTAAAGGCCTAAGGCCATACTGTGATTAAAAATTTGAGTTGAAAAGAAAAGGGTTGTAAGAACATAATGATGTATTATTAGCCCATGAACCCTAGTGAGGTGTCAAATGCAACCATGTATAATAATCAGTCCCAACCATGTAATAAAAGAAGTTTCAACATTGATAGATATATGCCCATAAATTTTGATGGCATTTGTGGCTATCTAAATGCTTTTCCATCTAAAATCAGAAAGTATTTGCCCAAATTCAATGGTGCAAAGAATGAATCAGCTGAGAAACACTTACAACAGTTTATAAATGTTATAGATGATTTTGAGATTGACCATGAAGATGTAGTTATGAGATTATTTGTTCAATCTCTAGATGATGATGCAAGGGATTGGTTCTCCTATCTTCCAGCTTACTCTGTCAGCTCTTGGCATGATTTTAAATCTGCATTTCTAGATCAATATGGTGAAAGAATTTCTGATTATGCAGTTATTAGTAATTTTATGTATATCCATATTGAAGAGGATGAGTTGATCCCAGCCTTTAACCTCAGGTTTATGAGGGCATTGAATAGAATTCTAGAATGCATGAGACCTAATAATGCATTGTGCCTAGTTGTCTATTTGGGAGCATTTGATAGAAAAATGAGCTATAGATTGAGGGACAAGGAGCCCACCACATTGCATCAGGCACGACAGTTTGCAATTGACATTGAAAATAATTGGAGGTATGGGATTCAAAAAGGGTATTTCTCTAAAATTTTTTGCTGCCCTGTAGTCCCAAATGTTAATGAGGGATATAATCTAAATGTTGAAGATGAATGTCAAAGTACTCACACCCCTGCTGTCCCAGTTTTTGCATCATCCCAAGTTGATGATGTTTCTGTTATAAAGGAGGATGTCTTATTTCACCCAGCAAATGAAGTTGACAACAATAATTTCCCAAGTAATATTTGCATGCCAGTCCTAAAGAAAGAGAATTCATGTTTAAATGATCCATTTGTGCAAAGTTGTAATCATATGGATCAAGAGTCAATATCGGTTTCATCAGGAAGCATTGGAGGGTTGGAAAATGATGCAGATAGTTCAATTTAGAGTGCACTGAAGTAGCAAAAAATTTGTATGTGGGGCAATAAGAGATTAAAGATGATAAAGATGATATCCATGATCAATTCATGGATCAGGTTTGTTCTTCTTATGACTCTAGGTCTGATAATGATGAAAAAGAAATGGATTGTCATGAAGAAGAAATAGAGACGTTTGCAATGAGCATGAATCCCCTTTATGATGAGCTTGTGGATGCATTTGATTTTGTGAGTCATGACTTTCAGTGGTGCAGAACTAACCCTCTGTTTGAAAATGATAATATTGACTTGCAAACTGTGGATGATAAATGCTTAGTATCAGTTGGTTTAGACATGTGCAATGATAGCTATGTGGATCAGGTTTTGCTTTCAATGTCAATAGGTGATATGAATTACATTGGGGGTTCCATATTTTCTGAGTGTTTTCAGTTTTTGGATCAGCTGGATATGTGTTTGGTTATAAGCAACAGCCAGGTAGATAATGAATATTGCCAAATGCAATATGAGGATATGCTGCTTGAGGATCATAACATACATATGTTACCTAATGCTAAAGAATATTATAATGTGTATGGTTATATGTCTGGTTGTAAGATGCAGAGTGACAGAGGTAGTACTGACAGTGGCAAGTTTTCAAAAATGGTGAAGCATGTAATTGATCAGATCAGCTTATGGGCAGATTGTTTTAATGTTTTCAGCTGTGGTTGGGATTATTCAGTTTGGAATCAGGCATTTGACAGGATAAAGTTGTGGTTCTTCCTTTTTGGCTACCTGGGGCCGCCAAAATAATGTTTGAAAATATAATTTCTGTGCAGGTTGGTGCAATGTTTGACTCTGTTGCCCAATGGATAAGGGACTGGTCTGCATCCCAGAGATTTGAGGTGCTTGTCATGCTTGCAAGAGGCAGGCGTCCCCAATCAGAGCCTACGTTACCACCTGCATGAGCAGTCCAGTTTCAAGCATTTAAATGTGCAGGCACCTTCCCAAAAATCCAAAAATTCTAACATTTTCAGCCTCTGCAGTGGTAAAATTGTGAAAAATTAGCTAAGTGCAGGTGTCTTTGTATGTACAAAGGTATTTGTATATACATACAGGTCAAAATATGCATTGGCGGGTGTAAAATCTCTATCGCCCTTTGAAAAAATCAGTTAGATGCATTTCTGAGTGCATATCGGCTCTAAATGTGCATATACAAAGGGGGAATCTTTCGCAGATTTCTAAGAATATTCCCGCTTTGTATATCAGGTTGTATGTAATGGTACATTGAAAAATATGCAAGGGCGCAGATGCATTTACTATAGTGCTGGAGATACAAGAGAAAAATATACATTGCAGGCATATTCTAGGGAAGATTCGCTGTTTGTATGCAGAGGAAATATACAAAGCAAAATATACAAGGGCGTGCTAATATACATTTGCTACAGTGGCGAGGCAGAGATGCAATTGGTGGGGCCCGCGGATATGCAAAGAAGAATATACATTGGCTATATACATTCAAAAATGTGCAAGGGAATGATGTGAAATGACCGATATACAAATGTTGGGGCCCGCGGATAGGACATACAAAGGCGAATGTATGTGAGGTATACATTCGAAATATACAAAACAAAGGCATACATTCTGGACCCGATTGGAAATCAAGCTGCAATAGATAGATTTTCAGGTCCGCGGGTTGTATATTGCGTTTGTATATGCGATATACAAAGCAAAGATGCAAATGAAGGAGATACCAGAGTTCAAAAGGAGGTACATTCTGATGCATAAAAGTTTCAGGTCCGCCTTGTATATTAAACTGTTGCGTGTATATGCATTTTGCATATACAAAGGATTTTCGAAAGGTGATCAGTGGCGATTGTATATGCAAATGTTTTTTGCATATACAAGGGCGAAAAGGCAAAATGGTGAAGGCAGAGAGTCAGCGATGGAGGATCAAGGTGCCTACGTGGCACGATATTATTGGTTCACAACTTTTCAAAGGTGTTTTGAGCCGCATATCACAACGATGGATTTTGGATCGATGGCCATGCTTTGAGACCGCAGCGATGGTTTTTTCCTGGGTGTTTGATGTCATTTTTTGAGCAGGAAAATCCCCAAATGCATCTGCTGTTGCATCCCGCGAGTAGATGAAGCATTAATGGCAGAAATGCAGCGTCATGGGCCGATGGTTGAATGGCCAAGTACCAGGTTTATGACGGGGAGTCTTCCAGCGGCGGCCCAGATCCTAATTCCATCTGCTCCTTTCTCCTTGTCCCTCTACTGCATTAACTATTTTGAGCGCCAATCTAATCATGCATTGTATCTAGCAATTTTTGAGTTGACCGTTGTAATTTTGGCTGAGTACACAGTTTTGCTATAAAATGCAAACTGTGCCACTCATATTGGGTTGTTGAAGACCTGGGCATTTTTGTGTAAATAATGAAGAACAGGGCATGATCCTAGGTTGTTTTATCTCATTCTGGAGTTTATGAGTTGCATCATGAATGTATTTTGTACGTATGTTCAGTTTCATGTTGATATAGATGAAAAATGCTCTTATGCATGTGTTTATCTATTTGTCTCCTTTGCTGCATGCATTTTCTTCTTTTGAATCTGGCTGCTAAGGGTTTCTCAGATTCTAGGGTATAAGTTTCTGTATCACATGCTTCATCTTTGACTTCCATTCAAGGAGTGGATTAAACTGTTTTAGGTTAAGCATGAAGAAGGTTGTTTGTCAGCAGGGATATCTGTAAGTAGAGGCAGCTAAATACCCATTCTTGGGTGATGTTTGTAAGGCAAGCATCAATCTAACCCCTTGAAACTTGAATGCTAGTTGTAAACCATCTGTTGCATACGTCTAGTTGACTCCTTGCCCTGAGATAGGCACCGGTCTGCTCCTGGATTAGTAATTATGATCCAAAGCCCCTGTCTTGCATCCAAACCATCAAATTCAAGCCATTCCATTATTCCAACCTGTTAGTTGTAGGAGTACGATTAGGACCCGTGCATACTCTCATCCACAACCAGACAAACATGTCCAAGAATGTTGCCAACCTAGTGATGTACCATGCACATCTTGGTCTACACATGAGAGTATTCTACCTGGTATCACAAAGCTAAATCTTCCTGTCATGGGGCATGTTACATCTTTAGCAAATAGGGACACCCCCCTTGGTGCAGCAGAACCAGAAGTGAAGGGGAGGCCACTCACGCAACCTCCCATATCTGTTGACCGAATCTGCCTGTGCATTGGAACTGGCAAACCCTCTGCTGATTCAGGAGGTAACTCTACCTATATCACACAATTTATAGTTATCTTATACATAATTGCACACAACAAATGTGTACCATGATTCATGCTAATAAACATAACTTAACTATTACATTTGAGGTGCACTCATAGAAAATAAAAAATAAAAAATATAATGGAACCAATATCCTCACATCATAATAAGGTGTTCTCCTCAAAACACAAAAATAGAAAGAAGAAAAGCCCCAAAAGAGACAAACACTAAAAAAATAAAAACAACCTAAATCAAAGGAGATAACAATTAAGTAACTTTGGGCACAACAACCAAAATTTGTGTTTTCAAAACATATTTCTATTGTCTGTACACAATTATGATAATGGGATTGAAGGTGATAATGTTTGCAATAATGCTTGCAATCGCCTATTCATCATGTTCATTGAGTGCACCAAAACATTGTGTCAAGTTAGAGAGTTGTGCACCAATATATTGTGAAATACTAATTACTTGCTAAATTTTGACATGCACTAGCTAGTGGAGCTCAATCAAAAAAATGGTGAATTCTATGTTATGTTGATCGATATGGCTTTGTTGTTCTTATACCTCCACACCAATAATAATGACCTCTTCTATGCTTAGGTCCTCAAAAAATGATATGTATCTTGGAGACCTCCTCTTTCTAGAAAGCAAGGATTGTCTTGACCCAATTTCACCACTTAATGGCTTGTAATAGAATTAGAGCGATTTTCACGAGATCCTTGTCAAAATTATCACATTCAAACTTCAAAATATCTAAGTGATTAACTAGCTCACAATGCTTCTCAATAACTTGTTTTTCTTGCTTTTTGAATCACCATGGTTCCTCATCAACATCATTTTTATCTATAAAGTCTTTCTCTTGGTGTAATTGCTTAACTTCAACATATTGAGTAATTTGATTAGCTACTTCTGGTATGATATGTGGGAAGCAAATAAAGCCATTTTCTTCTCTTTGAGGATAATCTCAAGGAGATTATTTCTTTAATGGATATAGAAATCAAATCATGTAGATTGGGTCAATAGGATAGATACTTGAAACATATGGCTATTCTTAAACCACATTCGGTTTAATGGTCAAAGGTAAATTTTGGCCAATAAAAGTAGGATAATTATTTAGTACTTTTGATAGGTATAAGGTGTAAAATTGCTATTGACTATTTGATTGTTGAGGAGTGTGATATTTAAGTAGAGTGGAAACATCCAAGTACTTGAGTATAAATTATTTTAAAAAACTACAATAGAAAAAGATTACATCGCATCTATGTAAATTGCAATCCAAATTCACATCTACATATTGATAATGGACTGCGTAGGGTGATGCAGAATGCCTTTCTATTTCCAATATGTCTTGATTCTTCACTCTTATTGATGTAATAGTTTTCTATCACAAACTTTTCAATAAGAATTTATCTATTACTGCAGACTATAGAAGCTAAAAAATTCCAATCAAAACACCTTTTTACAGATAAGTGTTAGATGGTATGTATTAGATATAGTATAAATTGGTAAATCCTTTTTTCTCAATGATGCCTATGCCATGAATGAGTAAAACTTATGCCAAATATCTATATGATTGCTACTTCATAAACCTTCTAAGATATAGAAGGATCAAATAATTTTGTAGAAACAACTCCATTTCAACACCTTAAGCACACAATTAATTTAAATCCATCATATCCTTTTAATTTCTTTTATTGTTTAATAAAGCTTAAGTTTATGATAATTTTGGGTACTTATTATGTGATATTCTTGTATTTGTCAAGTGTTATCCATTTAGCCTATGGCATGCATTAGACAATGGCTAAAACTTCGAACATCTTGTACACTGGCATCTACTTCCTAGTCTCACTTGAAGTATGTGCCTAGAGTTTGTGTGCCCTCTATATAGCTTGTGCATTGTTAGTTACATATATGAAATAATCATATATCATGTACACATCATGCATTTGAGACTTGAATCCAACAAAGTTTCTCTATATTAATCAATCAATATCTCATTGAGTATAGTCATTGAGTTTATAGGAACTTCACTTTAGGGCAACTAATCTTTCAATTACTTGCAAATATTTATTCAATTTTGATTCTTGCACCATGCACTATCAATTTACTATAAAGAAATGCATGCTACCTATATCACACAATTTATAGTTATCTTATACATAATTGCACACAACAAATGTGTACCATGATTCATGCTGATAAACATAACTTAACTATTACATTTGAGGTGCACTCATACAAAATAAAAAATAAAAAATATAATGGCACCAATATCCTCACATCATAATAAGGTGTTCTCGTCAAAACACAAAAATAGAAAGAAGAAAAGCCCCAAAAGAGACAAACACTAAAAAAATAAAAACAACCTAAATCAAAGGAGATAACAATTAAGTAACTTTGGGCACAACAACCAAAATTTGGGTTTTCAAAACATATTTCTATTGTGTGTACACAATTATGATAATGGGATTGAAGGCGATAATGTTTGCAATAATGCTTGCAATCCCCTATTCATCATGTTCATTGAGTACACCAAAACATTGTGTCAAGTTGGAGAGTTGTGCACCAATATATTATGAAATACTAATTACTTGCTAAATTTTGACATGCACTAGCTAGTGGAGCTCAATCAAAAAAATGGTGAATTCTATGTTATGTTGATCGATATGGCTTTGTTGTTCTTATACCTCCACACCAATAATAATGACCTCTTCTATGCTTAGGTCCTTGAAAAATGACATGTATCTTGGAGACCTCCTCTTTCTAGAAAGCAAGGATTGTCTTGACCCAATTTCACCACTTAATGGCTTGTCATAGAATCAGAGTGATTTTCACAAGATCCTTGTCAAAATTATCACATTCAAACTTCAAAATATCTAAGTGATTAACTAGCTCACAATGCTTCTCAATAACTTGTTTTTCTTGCTTTTTGAATCACCATGGTTCCTCCTCAACATCATTTTTATCTACAAAGTCTTTCTCTTGGTGTAATTGCTTAACTTCAACATATTGGGTAATTTGATTAGCTACTTCTGGTGGGAGTTGTGGGCCCCAATATTGGCTCTAGTTGGAGATGTGTGCCTCTTGTAGGCACAATGAGAATTTAGACATAACCTCTGAGGGTAGACCACAATATCAAAATGGATAGCATGACAACACAACATAACTCTCAAAAAGGAACAAAAGGAAGGAACAAGGACAAACACACTTCACCATAACCAACAAGGATCATAGTTGCACAAATACAATGTGCACATAAATGAAAAATTATGTACATGTCAAAATACTTCTTCACTTAGGAGAAGTATTGCTTAAGGTGTTGGCCATGAATTCATAGCTCCACAACATCTCTATTTAAGCTCCTAAGATGATAACCACTATGACCACACCTATTTACAACTTTGCATGGTCTAAGCCATAAAGGGTCAAACTTCTCATGCTTTACTTTATCTTCAGATTTGGCAATCCACATGAGGACCAAATCTCATATTTGAAAATCTCTCTGAAGTTTTTTCTTATCAAACAAGTGTTTTACCTCCTACTATTGTGATATGACCCTGTCATGTGCAGTCCTTCTATCTTCATCCAACTCTATTAGCTCAAACATTCTTTGAGAAATTACATCTCTTTCTTCTTCTTCAACTTCAAGCAATAACCTATACATTGGAAACTCCAAGCTAATTGGCATCTTGGTCTCCATGCCATAGACTAATTCAAATGGGCTCTTGCCGATAGCCCTATTTTATGTTATTCAATCATCCCTTAATGCATATTTTATCTTGTCATCTCGCCTCTTCTTATTCACATCTAATATCCTTTTAATGATCTTCATGAGGCCTTTATTGTTGGATTCAGCCTATCCATTACCTTGGGGATGGTACAAAGATGAGTGAATTAGGCTAATCCCATATTTAGAACACAAATCTAAAATTTAATGGTACTTGAAACACATTGCATTATCAAAAATAACCCTTTAAGGTGTTGATAACTGAGAGGGGGGGGGGGTGAATCAGTTATCCTAATTATTTCCCTTATTGAACTTTCTTATTAATTGATGCAGCATTGAATCAAACACAAAAACATTACCATGAAATAAGAAACACATAACACAGTATTTTTGACGTGGAAACCCTGTTAAGGGAGAAAACCACGGGGTGATTAACCCAAAATTATTCTCTGTTAGAAGAATAGGAAATTACAAAATGGCACTTGCCAATTAGGGCTCACTGCCCGAGCACACTGCTCACAAGAGGCCCACTGCCTACAAGAAGACACACTGTCTACAAAGTGATAAGAATCACAGTCTTTAACTGATTGGAAGCATCTGCATATGCTGGAGTTCAGTTCCGGTTAGGCTCAGTACACTGATCTGCTGCACTTCATCTTTCCTCTGTTCTTTATTCTGCTATCTTTCACATACCGGATCCTTTTTGCTACTTCTGCTCTGTTCTGGACTTATTCGCATATATATTAATTCCTTCACACTCTTCACAACTAAATCCATCCTCTATATATATCCGCACAAGTAATTTCATCACCTTTCTAGTCGGCATCCGGAACAGTCTAGTTTCTTACAAACTTTGTTCTGTCGGCTGAATCCTTGCTCACCAAGCAATGCGGATCAAGCATATACTAGTAGATATCATTAATCATGTCGGCCAAACATGATTCATGCCTTCACAACTTTTATCATCAACAGTAACACATCCGGAAAGTAGTCTGATACTCTGTCAGTCAGTTCTTCCTCTGTTTTGACTGTGTCTCAGGAATCCGGTACTCAACTATTCATATCTTTTTCCTTGTCCATCACCGGAGGCTAAATCCTTGGAATATACCACTCAAGGTAGTCCTCTTGACTTCCCCAAATCCGCACTGCACCAAGACACTTCCTCTGAGAGATCTGGATCAATCTGTCGGACCTTGCCACATGCTCTGTTCTTGTTCACCGGACCACAACATTCTTTATTCTGACTTCCGGTAGAGACACATCATGACTTGCGGATATGTGGGATGACCTTTGTTGCCATCAATGACAACAACCATGAATCCATATAGTGTCTCTTGCCAACATAAGGCACACCAAATTTTGTTATTACACTATTCAGCAAGAAATTGACAACCACCTTTGATGTAGCACTGCAAGTTAGAATTGCCTCAACCCATTTGGTGAAGTAGTTAGTGGCTACAAGAATCTATTTGTATCCATTACTTGATCTTTCCATAATTTCCCCTATGAAGTCAACCCCCCACTATTGGAATGGAGCCTCATTTATCATAGACACAAGGGAGAGAGCCCCTGTAAAGTTTAGCTTAGTTTGAGAATCTTTGGAAAGCATCGCGTTTTCTTACTACTCCTACTACATCTCTGAACAATGTAGGCCACGAGCATCCTGCTTTAAGAACTTTAGTTCCATGCTTTATTCTTTTAAATGTCCACCACAAATCCATTGATGGCACTAATTCATTACTTTGGATGATTGCTCTTTCTCTAGACATTTAAGCAACAACCCGTCATGACTTCTCCACATTAAATCACCTTAGACTAGCACATATTTTTGGGCGTACAACTTTAGTGTTCTCTATTGGTTTTCATTCATTCTAGAAGCACAATTCATGTTTTCTAAGTAAAATATGTCCCTATACCATGTATTATCCTTTAAAGGACAATGGACTTATGTAAGGTCAAAACTTAAATCATTGACCTCTGCTACATCCAAGTTTGCATCAACCATTAGCTTGGCTAGGCCTTGGCCTCTAACCAACTTTGTAATTTTCACCTCTATATCATATTCTTGAATCTTTTTAATCCATCTCCACCTCTTCATAGAGGGTTCCTATTGAGTAAAGATGTTCTTTATAGCAATGTGTGGGACATATGCAATAATCTTTGCACTTAGTAGATATGACTTGAAGTTCTTAACAACTTTGACAAGGGCATAAGCATGTTTTCCATAACACAATACTTTGATTCCGCACCTTGTAAAGACTTACTAAAAATGATATCATACCCATCCTTATTCCTTTGCAATAGAACAACAGACATCATATAAACTAATTCGAAGGAGAAGAGTTGAAATGATTCTAAATAATCAAGACTGGCCAAAACTAGTGCCTACTTGAATGCTTCCTTTATTTCTCTGGATGAATCAACCATATCCATATTCCATGTGATAGACTACCCCTTTTTCATCATTCTATATATTACCTTAGTCTTCTAAACAAAGTCAAGAATGAACCTCCTAACAAAAATTATTTTCCTAAAGAAGGATTGCACTACCTTAACTATTTTGTGCTGAGGAATGAGGTCTATTACTTTTACTCTTTCTACATTTATCCTTACCTTGTCTTTTGACATGATGTGCCCTAACAATTTTCCTTCTTCAACACCAAATATATATTTTTTGGGATTTAAAAAATTCCCATACTAAAGGCACCTTTTGAAAATCAGCTCTAAATGCTTACAATGGTCTCTTATATCCTTGGAGTAAGATTTGAGGTCATCTTGGTACACCACCATAGCTTCATCAATGAGACCTACAAAAGCAACATCCATTGTCCTTTGAAAAGTGCCACCTACATTTGTTAGTCCAAAAGACATTCTCACATAGACATAGGTGCCCCAAGGAGTGGTAAGTGCAGTCTTGTATTGTTTTGACTCCTTGATCATCACCTGGTTGTAGCTGGAGAATCCATCCATCATGGACATCAATTCTGATCTTGTCACCTTTTGTAGAAAGTGGTCTATGCTTGGAAGTGGGTAGCTATCTTTGAGGGACTTGATGTTTAGATTCCTGAATTCCACACACAATCTTATGTCTTCGTTGTTCTTTCTGATTGGGACAAGGTTAGATACCCATTTAGAGTCTTTTATAGATTTGATGATACCCCCTTCCTTCAACTTCATCAATTCTTTTTGTATTTGCGGGGCAAATAATTTTGAATTTATTGGCCTTTGCTTCTACTGGAAGGTTTTAGTATCAGGCTAGAGCGAAATTGTATGCTAAAATTATAAGTCCTCTCTATATGCTTTAAGCTCATCATAAGACCAAGAAAAACATTTCTTGAACCTTTTTAGCAACTCAATAAGCATTTACTTCTCTATTGGTCTCAATATTTTTCCAATGTAATCCATTTTTGGTGCATCATTGATCCCAAGGTTTACACCTTCTACATCACTTTCATTCACTGGCCTACCTCTAGTCTTGTAGAAATCAACACCATCAAATGCTCTTTCTAGTGCTACTAAACCTCTATAAATGGTGTTAGTTTTCAACTATACTACTTCATTCCCAAAAAAGCATTTCCTTCCCATCTTTTATTTCAACCATAGGCTGTTAATCAATCAACTGATTGTCAAACTCATCCATGCAATTCAAGAACTTGTAAATTTTTTTATCATCATCAAATAACTACCAATTGTATATGTTATCTGGTATGGCAGGCCTTATGAGGACTTCAACATTATAAGTGTAATGAGCTCAAGCCAATCCCAAGTTGAATTTAGATGCTTCAATTGCCAATGCATCAACTGCACCATTCTTTGACCTATTGATCCATTGAATACCAACTACATCAACTAACATGGTCCACAAGCTATCCTCATTGTAAATGGGAGTACAACAAGAAGCAATATTAGTAACTCTATAGTCTTGTTCATCACAATATCGAATGAGATGGTCTAGACCATCTAAGTAGAACACTTCATTAGTGGTCTTGTAATGGTCCTCAATAGTGTGCAACATTTTCTCTTCTCTATGTAATTTTGTTTCTCCACTTCAATAAGAATCACTTTAGGCTCATACATAGGCATTCCATTTTATAAATTGCCTATTCTAAGGTATACACGTTCAACCCAACCATCCTCATTAGGCGTCGTTGTGTGATTTCCAATATCAACACCTCCACCTTTGTGTCACCTCCTCTATACATGATGTTTTGTACTAGATCATTCTTCCCCATACGTGACAATTATAGCTTCACATCCTTTCTTGTACCTTTCTCCACACTCTAACATTGAGTTATTGGCCTCCATCTTGTTTGACTTCATGACACTAATTTGAATGAACCAATTGCTCTCTTCTCCACAAACCCAATTGTGCAATAGAGAACTACTATGTGTTGAAAGTATTAATGTGTTTCTCAAGTAGAAGCATCTTAACCCACGTAGACACACTTCAACAAGTTGTATTGAGCAAGTGTTAAATACTTGTGTAGTTCCTCCTTGATTGAAGTGTGTGTGGACACAACATCTAGAAAATATAGCTATGAATTGTACCTTTAACAAAGATGTGAATTGTGTGATTCCAAACTAAATCAATGCATCATAGTTGTTCAACACTCCAATTTCCACTTTATCACTCTCTAATGCTCAACCCTATGTTGCTTGATCCATGTTGATCAAATCAAAGCTTTGCTCAAGGAGCTCAACTCAAAACCCCTCATACAATGGATTGAATAAATCTTGCTCGTGCCACTACCAAATCTTTGCTCCTATTAGTATCTCCTAAAGCATAAAATCTTCTATTTTACTTGTGAACCATTTGTATATATCCTCTTGTTTGGTTTTAATTCATTTTTTGTGCTCCTCCATCAACACCAATACTGGTCATAATATTCAATATTTAACAATTTGAATTCATCATTCTCTACGTATGATTCTCTTTATGGAAATTGAAAGTTTGAAATGTGTAGGCTCTATAAAGACGTATTCAAACTTGACTCAAGCATATGTGGGCATAGAGATTGGCAGAAACTCACATGTTAGCTTACGAAATTTCTGTCTACGAGCAATATTTTTGTGTTGAGCCCAAAAAATAAATGTTATCAAATGATTGATGGCTTTTCTATGTTGGCTATGAATTTTTTTTCACATCCACTGCTCTCTTAAACGTAATATCAATCTATCGAAAGCATTAAAATGAAAAAAAAATGTAGCCATTTAAATACAGTATAGACAACAATGAAGTTCATTATAGATTGGCCAATTTTGAAGCAAGAGAATGAAGGTAAGAAGAAATTATTACTATTATTTAAAGTTTTTGAGCGGGTTATTTTTAAATATTATCTAGTTTAATAATTAAGGGTAAATTTTGATCAATAAAAATAGAGTAATTATTTATCATTTTTTGGTGTGGATAAGATGTAAAATTGCTCCTAATTGTTTGACCATTGAACCAAATAATGTTTAAGTAGAGTGTTCTGATCTATGTTATCACACGTTTTGCAATCTCAAAGAAAAACATCGGATAAACAAATTTGGTTAGATTTTTTAAAATCCAATAACCAAATTTGGAAGATTTTTAATTTAATGTAGATGACAAATTGTATGGTATATGAAGGAAATTGAGATATCACAACATTATGCTACACATATCAATTGCGAAATATTGTTCTAAATAATTGTCTTATGTTTTGTGTTAGTAAATAGAGATCCTAATACATCCTATTAAATTGAATCAACTTGCAAGATACACGATTAGACCAGTGCAAGGTTAGATTGTTTATATGTCTAGAACATCAGCCAATGATTGAGAGGGTTTTGAAGGGAGGTAGTGCCAAATTTTATATGAATAATGAAGCTTATAAGGATTTAATCCATACCCACTTAAATATCAATTCCATTGACACTGAATTGCAGTGGTAGGATTACAAAAGTTTTAGGTATAATAATATATGTTTTACTTATATTCACTTTGATTTGAATCTAGCGACAATACCTTAATTTTTTATAACAAATATTTACTTTGATTTTCATTTAGTAATAATACCTTTAACTCGTTATAACTCATATTAACCTTGATTTTAAATTAGTAACAACATTTAAAAGTGTTATTGAATAGCTAATAGGCACAAATATCTATAGCTCTTTGGCCAAGCATTGCCTCAAATGACTGTCAAAAAAATATAAGTGAAATGCTTGGCTAACAAGGCTATAAATATTTGTGCCCATTGGTCATTCAATTGCACCTTTAGGTGCTATTGGTTTATACATTTAATACAAGCATGCCCCATAAAGCTACATAATTTTTTTGAAAAAATATTTTCAAGGATTTATTGTCTTATTATCTCCATTTAAAATTTATTGCATCATCTATTTGTCATGTATCTTGTACATAAAAATATCCATAATAGTCAAGTTAATAATGTTGTCGCATTGAAGATGAATGTTGTTACAAAATGGAAAAGGGAAAAATGGTGCCCCCAAGAGGTTCTTACAGCTCCAAAACCCTAACCATCGCGACTCCAACCAAAGGTAGTGGACCCCTCTCTCCAACCATGAAATAATCACTTTCTCCTCCCAAGCTTAAACCTAGAACATCCTGTGTAGCTACAACCTCTGCTAGGGCATCTTCAATCATTTCTAAGCTGCACATTGCTTCTACAATTCTGAATAAAGACTTCAAGGGTGCGTTCAAAGGAGTCTGCCCTTGTCCAATGTAAAGAAGTCCCCAATTTTGGTATTCTGTATAGAAGTATTAGAGAGAAAATTTCTTTGCAGAGCATGCTTTGTTCAAATGATTTAATGGACTTTGGCCAAGCCTACCTAATCTTCATGGTTGGATCTTAGAGAATTGACATCCTTTCTTGATGGCCAGTTTGGATATTTACCCTTATGCTTGAGGGTTCTTCATAGCAATGTTTGACTCCATCAAGGATTGAGACTTGAGTCTGAATGGTCGCCATTGGGTTTGGGGGTAAAATCCTCTTGTGCTAAAATCGTGGCATCCCAAGTGACGAGGCTTTACTTTGTTCTGCTTCTCTTGTTTAAGTTCATACTTTTCAAAGACATTCCCAGACTTTTCCATACATTATCTATGCTTATGATTATCTTTAAGACCTGAAAGCATTAAGAATAGTACATGATATATTGGTGAATGATTATGTATGGATTAATGATTGTTCATAAGATGTGATAGTAATTTATTTTAATTATGGTAGTTTGTGATGTATAAATATTATATGGTGAAACTAACCCCTATGCAATAAACACATAGTTACCTGTGATGGACACCATTTTTCAACCCACAACAAAGGAGGTACTTTATCTACAACTGAGAATGCAGATACCCGCAGCCAAAGAAGAAGGATCCTAAACTAAGTGGGCACGGGTTAACCTAACTCCTCCCACTCCTCAATGGTTCTGTCTTCAATAGTTGACACAGTCATGATAATTAAGAGATCTCAAATTGTGGTTTATGTTCTATTTTCATTTATGACTATCTTCATGGTGAATAAGAAGAATCATAGTGGGACTGTGATTTTTGATTATCTTTGTAGAAGTTAGTTTCCTACTTTTGATTATCTTTGTGGGAGAATGCACGAGTGTAGGGTAATTTGTTTAGAAGTTTAATTAATTAGGAAACTTGGATCCTGTTTATATATGTTATATTATGTATACAATAGGAAGAGGTTAGAAGAGATTATATTGTCAAGTTTTGTTATTAGATTGCATCTTCAAAATTCAATAAGAAAATATAGATTTGGATTTAGTCAATGAGTAGTTGATACAAAGTGATCTAACTTAGATTCTGTTGATATTATAGTCACTCAAGCAAGGGCCACTTGAGGTAACTGTAGTTCTCTTGTTAGTTGATGTTGTTAGTTTATTTTGTTAGTTAATATTGTTAATCTACATCATTAGTTTACACCATTAGTTCATTAAGTTATAATGGTTTATTGAATCAAGGAATGTTCAAGGTGATCACTGACTTAGTATATAGATTGTTTTTCTATTATGATTTACATAGACTATTTTTCCACTGAATGGAGCATTTATTATTCCTTAACAACATTCCTACTTGTAGAAACTATTATTCCTTGCAAAGTAGAATTTGTTTCTTTCTCCATAGTTTGTTTCTATGCACAACTTCTAGATTTAAATTCAAAAATCCTTGACTACACATACAATACGAGCACCATCCAAGAAGAATATGATTCCCTGGTCTGACATATCTAATTGTAACACATTATAGCCATTAGGTTGCTTGATATAAGATCTTTCAGTCTGTTGATTTGTGTGCATGTCCTTTCTGCATCAATTTATTGGTGAGGATGACGCTAAGGTTTAGAGTTTATGAGTTCTTTTGATTAATATTTGTATTCTCTTACATAGAATATAGGACTTATTTTCAAGCAATTAGGATTTTCTAGATATTCAATCCATTTCCAAACTATCTACTAACATGGTGCATGAACAGAGCTATTAGCTCAAGCATCATTGCATGCGGTGACTGAGAGACTAGTTAGGGATATTTCTTCCATCTAGTACAACATAACATGGGGAAGACCACTGTGAACTACTCCTTAGACCAGAGGACATTGTAGATTTGGAAGATATTGCCACTTGGCATCAAGATACAATGGTAGAATAAGCAGTAGAGAATCTAGCTGAGCCAGTTACCTTTGCATTTCCAATCACAGACCAAGCAAGAACCGATACCCTGAAGAATATACCTCCTTCAACTCTGATAAAATTTCATGGGTTAATCACTAAGGACCTAGATACATTCCTTTTTGAATTTGATGTACTTTGTAGAAGCTACGACTACACTACAGATGCATACAAACTCAAACTCTTTCTGGACACCCTCAAAGATGCAGCCTTGCGATGGTTCATGGGGCTGAGTAAAATTCAGTAGCAAACTAGGGTACCATGAAGGAGAAGTTTCTACAAAAGTACCAGGACTAATGTCGAGGAAGGGATATGAAAGGAGATGACATGTTTAGGATGTCACAAAAGGAAGATGAATCTCTTGAAGACTATGTCAAAAGGTTTTAGTTTTGCCTCAAGAATTCATGATAGAATCAACTCTCTCTAGAGTCACTCAAGTTGGTCTTCTTAAGAGGTGTGAGTGAAGAATGTATGGATGCACTAAATTTAATTAGATTAGGGTGATAGTGTCAGATTGTCATTGATGTCAAAAGGGTCTTGCAGGATCTTGGGTTGGTATTAGTAAACATTTGAGTAGGAGACATCATCTCATGTGTTCTTTCTATTGTCATATCACAGCTTGTTCAGTATGGTAAAGTGTTGTGTCATTCAGATTGAGTTACATCAGGATGCCAGTGATAATAGATTCTCAAGTTTGAGTTACATCAGGATGTCAGTGATAATAGATTCTCAAGTTTGAGTTACATTAGGATGTCAGTGATGTGTTTCAGGATGTTAATCTTATAGGAGCTCAAATGGGTTACATGCACGTTCATATTGGTGTTACAATGTATGATTGATCTTGGCTTGACAAAGTTCACTTGCTTTAGTTGAAGTGTTGAACAGCTTGCATTTGATCTTTATCTCATCAGGATATCATGGCTTGATTCATTTAGTGATACATACTCATCTCCATGAAGTTTGAACAAGAACATTAGTAAATCAACTCACTCCAGGATGAAAAAATGAAAATGCAATTCTTGAAGGTTATCCTTCAATGCAGAGATCATTGTTTTTGGATATCTGGTTTTTGTTGATATGTTCATGATGTTTGTTTTGAGTAAGGGTTTGGGATATTTGCTTTGAGTTGTTCTTCATGATTGAATTGTGCTTCATACTTCAAGATGCCATGAGTTATTATGGTAAGTCTTGTTAATGTATAAGATGTCTTTGGTGTTATAAAGATCTGTCATGAAACTTTTGAATGGAGAGTTTTAGTGGACGAAGCCTTTGAATGAAGAGTTTTAGTGGATGAAGCCTTGGAGTTGAGAGTTTTAATGGATTGGTTTAATTGTTCATTACAAGTGATTTTCTAAGATGTTTTGATTCAATGGAATCTTCTTCTTACTTCATTGGTGATCAGACTATATTTAATGAAGCTACCTTGAGCACATTTTGATGTTCTCATCATACATTATGTTTAGGGCTTATTGTTTCTCTTCATATTTAAAAGGAAACTCTATTGACTAACCTGTCACAGCACTTTATGTCTATTTGATTGCTGACCAGCTGCGAAGGTGACTGTCACTTTAGTGACTAATTGGAAGGGTCGAGCAACATGTGGAAACCGGCCGTTGTGCCTAGCGAAACCGGCATCATCGGTGATGTGGAGAGCGCATGGGCGCTAAAAATAGATCAAAGGCTTTGTTTGAAATGTGAAGTGGGCGCGAAGCTAAAATCAATGGTTCCTATTTAAAGTTAAACTCTCCTCTTTGACAATGCACATTGACGTGCATATAAACGTCAAAGCATTATGTTTGGTATTATTTTTGGCAGTTTATAGATTTCTGTTGAGCCCGAATAAGAATGTTTCAAGAAGTTTTTTTAAAGGTTTTAGAAATAATTTTTTTTAAGAGATTTTGTGAAACTACTAAGAGATTTCCTTTCTATATGTCGTGACAAAAAGATTTTTGGAAATTTTTAAAAAAAGGAGATTTGTTTCTATTCTCATGGCAGTGAAGATAAGAAGGTGTTTTTTTTCTTTTAAAGAAGGAAGATTTTTTATTAAAGATAATTTCTTTTGGATAAAGATTAGTTTGAATATGGAAGACATAAAAGAAATTTTGTGAAGGCAGACTGGTTCATTTTTTTAAGGTATTTACTGAGAAGGGTTCTTGAAGAGATTGTTTATACACAGATGTTTGCAGATTGA
This sequence comes from Cunninghamia lanceolata, assembly GCA_027924645.1. Taxonomy (NCBI): domain Eukaryota; kingdom Viridiplantae; phylum Streptophyta; class Pinopsida; order Cupressales; family Cupressaceae; genus Cunninghamia; species Cunninghamia lanceolata. The sequence continues at coordinate 1,595,470 of BSBN01000847.1, read as the reverse complement.
AGATTCCTGTTGAAAAGAAAATGAGGAATATGAAGGTTCATACATGAAGGCAGATTTATTGAAGATATTTTGAGAAAAGAATTTGAAGAAGTTTTTATTTGAAATTTGCAGAAGTGATAAGATTGAAATATGAGAGAAAATGAAAAGTTAATTCATTTTTATTGAAGGCTCATTTTGATATTATTTTAATTTTTGTGTGAGATCTTAAAAATGGCAAATGATCAGGAAATTGAAGAGAATTGAAATGAAAGGTCTCAAATATGAAAAGATATTCTTTCATCTCTAAGAGGAAATATAAATGGGATTTTGGTTTCGTGAATTTGGAGAATGTGAAAGGTTTTGGGGATTAGATATATGTTCTTTTATTTTTGTAGGTGATAATATAAGATGCATTATTTTTGAAGACATTAAAAAGAGAAGATGAAAGGACAAAATAATCTTCAGTGTGAGCAAATGACGTGAAAAGACATCCAATTTACATATAATAGTTTTTCAGGTGCATTGATTGAATGACAAGTAAGACAGAAATGAAATATACAGATGATGAGAGATTGAATACATATAGTGTGAGTGATGTTGTGCAGATTAATGATGAACTGACAGTATAAAATACAGATACATAGATTGACAAGATTATCAGAAAGACAATATGCAATTGCAATGCAAATCAGGTTGTATGTAATTGAACAAATTCAGAAAAGAGTGTTATGAAATGGTGCAAATCAGATTGTGTTACAATCATTTATTGCACACCTTATTTTATGTTTTGATGATGGGATTAGTTGGCCAGTGAGGCCTTGTTTTGGCCAGTGAGGCTTGTAGGTCAGTAAGACCTATTTGTTTACCAGTGAGGTATATTAGTGTTGGAAGTGGGTGCTTCTATTTGGTATTGTAGTTGGTGCTCCATAAGGAGTTGGTGCTCCTAGATACAATTTGTATTGCCAGTGAGGCATGTTTTTCAGTTAAGCCAGTGAGGCAATTCTGGAGTGGTTTTTCTACCCCTGGAGGGTTTTCCACTCGTGCAATTCTTGTGTCTTGATCTTCTCTCTGTGGATATATGTTTTACTCATGAGTTTTTGTTTTTCATTCTGAGTTATGTGCACATGTATGTGAGAAATCAATGATAGCTCTCTCTCCTTGTACTCTACAAGTTAAAGTTTGTAAAAAGATTAGAAATTTCACACAACACTGATTCACCCCCCCTCTCAGTGTTGTCCTTGACTCCTACATAGGGGATATCTCTCAACTCAAGTTTGATGAAATTTACAAAATCTGTAAGAGCTATTCACGTTCCACCTTGAAGAAAAATAGAGGCTTGAGAGCTCTATCTTCTACAAAAGCATCCATTGGAGTCTCTAGGGTAGAACTCATCAATCTCCTATCAAATATGAAGAAAGACATTATAAGCCATCTAGAAACTCAACTGGACACTCTCCAAATAAAGAAGAAGCAAGAGGCAACAGAGGCAACTTTGGTCAAATATTGTCCACATTGTTGACAAAAGAAGACCAACTGTAAGTGCAAACATATTGCTAGCATTTATGAGGAAAGCGATGAGAAGGCAGATTTTTGAGCCTTAGAGGATGAAGAAAGCTAGGTGTTCTATATTTCACAATGTAAGCCTTGGAAATAGAGACAAGATATGCCTCAAGACCCCTTGTCTAGTAATGTTTCATTTCCAGGAGCTACTTCAAACATCCCTAATTGGCACAATGCACCCTCCAATATAACATGCAACAACAATCTTGGGTAACTATGCCACCTAGCTAGAACCAACAATAGGGGATGTGGCCACAACAACCATTCCAAACCCTAAATTATAATCCACAGTGGAAGTCCAATCAAAACCCATGGTCACAACAGTGGCATGGAAATCAACCTTGGCAAAACTCAAACATGAACTACGCGCAGCCACAACAACTCCTACCTCAACAACTTGCCATTATGCCAAATGTAGCTTCACCTACTCTTGTTCCACCCAGAGCCACTTAATTGCCTGCTCAACCTGCACCAAATAACAACAAGCTTGTCTAACAGGCTTATACTAATAAAACCATCCAATACCCAACTTATACGGTTGAGGTTAGTGATGTTCACCTAGGTTTAGGAAAAATGCTTGTTGGACCTCCATCTCCACTTATCATAGAACTTACTAATGAAGAACCAACCTCTGACACTAAAAATCATTCAAATATCCAACATATCCCTCCTGAACAAACCTCGCCATAGGAATAGACCATCACAAGAAACCCTCCATTTCTAGAAAGATTAAACATGCAGAAATCACCACCTCAACTTGAACTTGAATTTGATTTCCTTGGGCAATTAAAAGATGTTTGTGTAAAAATTCCCTTAATCCAAGATATCAAGGATGTACCTATATATACTAATACTATAAGGGAGTTATTCCTTAAGAGACCAGGAAGGAAAAGGAAAGATTCCTAGATAATGCATGTTATAGGAAAACTTGTTGATATAATGTTAGGCAATTTGGTTGTGCCAAAATATGTAGATCTTAACAACCCTGTAGTTGATGTGCAAATTAATGGTACCCTTATCAAAAATACCCTGGTTGACTTGGGTGCAACCATAAATGTGATAACAAAAGGAACAATGAACAATCTTCAATTGATTAACTTAAGGCCTGCACCAATAGTCTTACAATTAGTAGACAAGTCAACTTTCAAACATGAAGGAATCATTGAAGATCTAGTAATCACATTGGACTCATGGGAATACACTATAGGCTTCATGGTCCTACAACCCAAGGCCAGCTTAGGTGGGTATCCACTCATCCTAGGATGACCTTGGTTGGAAATAATAGATGCCTTCATAGGATGCAAGTCTGACAATCTGATAATTTCCAATGGAAATATAACTAAGAAATCGGTTGTTTATCCCCCAACACAACCCTTTCCTGATATGGAACAACCTATTTGGCTACACCTAGAGGATACTGAACAATATTCTCTCTAGACATTAATGACAATTAAACAAAGCCCATTGTTAAATATTCAGGATGAGGATGAAGTGCTTTTAAATATGATACAAAACACTTATGGAAGGGACTTGCAACAAGACCCATGTTTAGTATGCTTGACTTGCCCACTACATAATATTCTTCCCTCAATCAACACACAAGCTTATACTTCCACTACGCGCATGTTCCATCATTTTCTACCACATAGTTGTAGTCTCAATTTATCAGGACTAGATGTTGCTTTTGTTATGATATCTACAACACTTGTTGACATTACACCATGCATGACACTTAATATCAATAATTAATTTACAATTGTGCAACAATCTGAATTGATAAAAATGCTTCAAGCTCACAAAACAACATTTGCCAGGGACTATCATGACATGAAATGCATAGATCCTAACATCTGCATGCATAGAATATACATCAGTGAAGGATGCAGGCTAGTTAGGCAACCTTAATGGAGAATGAACCTTTCTAGTAGTGAAGAATGAATTCCAGAAACTACTGGATGCAGGATTCATATATCCTATATCAGATAGCCAATGGGTATCCCAACTAGTCATAGTACCTAAGAAAGGAGGTATGTGGCAGATTTGTGTAGATTACAGAGAATTGAATACAACCACTAGGAAAGATCACTTTCCTCTTCCTTTCATTGATCAAGTCTTAGATTCTTTAGATGGGAAGAAGTATTTTTCCTTCCTAGATGGATTTAGTGGCTATAATCAGATCAAAATAGCCCTAGAGGACCAAGATAAAATTACATTCACATGCTCATGGGGAACCTATGCCTATTCAGTCCTTTCATTTGGACTCTGTAATGCACCTGCAACATTTCAAAGTGTTGTTTTGAGCATCTTTTCTGATTTTGCTTATGACTCTATGGAAGTGTATATGGATGATTTCACCACTTATGGAGATTCTTATGAAGAAGCATTGACAAACCTTGAAAAAGTCCTCTAGAGATGTCAATGTTGCATATATGCTACCTGTGGTTGTCATTGATGTCAACACTCAATTTGTAACACTCAGTTTAGACTGTCACTGATATACTACAATAGTGTGCTAGCAGTGGTGTTGCCGAAGTTCATGGTTGGATGTCATGCCTTGATTAATCTCAAGTAAAGTTGTATTGAGCATGTTTGTGGTCAACACAAATGATATCATGATGATACATTAAGATGGGAATTAGAAGCATTAAGATGATGATTAGAAGTAATGTTGATGATTGGGAGATGATCTTGATGATCTGTAGCATGTTGTATGCTCTCTACTATTGTTCCTAAGAAAGTATGTGTTGTTACAAAAAGACTCTAGCCTCTGGATGTTGGTGAAGGTTTATGCTATAGGAATTTGCTTTGAAGACTGGTGGGGAGAATTCTCCACATTCCTCCACAATTGAAGATATTGTCATGTGGTTCAGAAGTTAAGTTAAGTATGTTGTAAAGGTGCTAAATCTAAAGTTTCATATCATTTGCTCCTCTGTAGTGAAAGTTATAAGTGACAAAGTTCCGGTCTTTGCTCTAGTAGAATAAAGTGACGATGAAGGCTATTTGGAATGCTCCACATTCCTTTGGAAGTGAAGATTTATCCATGTGGTTTTATGGACATGTTTAGGGATGTTCAATACATGCTACTTTGTCGTATTAGGTGATTTAGAGGTCCGCAAGTTTAGTTTTCAAATGAAGTTTACTATAGATAGTTCTGGATGCCTAATTGTTCTACAGAACATATGTTTGAGTACTTGTGCCAGTTGGAGATTGTACAGATTAGTTATATGAGTTCATGTGGAAATTCTACATGTCTCTATGGTTCTCAGGTTTGAAGCACATGCAGATCCTTTGTGTTTCTAGTACCGCACAAACTTTTCAAGTCAGTTTGTGAAAAGTTATTGTTGTTGAGGCCAACTTGGGATGTTGGTGATGTGCACCACAATGTTGTTACTGTGTGGAGTTCAAGAATTGGTCCGAGATGTTGTATGGGTCATGTCAACTCATCTGGGAGAAGTGCAAGAAATGCTTAATCATTCATGAGTACCATCAAGTTGAAATGACTATTGTGCCACAACCTTCATTTTTTATTTCTTAAGGGTGACCTAATTCAAATGTGTGAAGCATGCAGTTGTTATTCCTTGAGGGATGATGCTGTGAAGGATGTTTATGACTGGGTTAAACATGTGTTGGGATCTACAAGGTGTGTTTATCTTCTTAGAGTTGTGTGTAGTTCATGTTAGAGCTTGCCCTCTACATGTTTCATGTTGTGTGATCTCTGGCTGACTAGTAAATTGTAATATTCTTGTTGTATTGGCTGACTTGTAGTGTAATCAATGTAATATCATGTATATATTGTAAACCTAGTTGATCTAGGTGAGGTATGATTGCAAGAATGTGAATGTGAGGAGAAGAATATGAATGTGTAATGCATTATGATGTGCGATTGAAAGAGAAAAAGCAGAAGTGTTAGAGCCTATCCTGATTCATCTTGAAGATATTTTTGTGACAGAAGGGAAGTGAAGAGTGCCTAATTGATTCAATCATCAAAAGAGGAGTGAATAGGTAGAAGTGCAATCATCAAAAGAAGTGTGCTTCATTGTCAGTTTCAAATAGTAGAAGGAATGTCATGTTGTAATCATTTCTAAGTTTGTTCTCAGTTCAGGGAGTAGTTGCTTCCTTGGGTTGTAGCCCTAAAACAAAGTCAGCAAGGAGTTGTAGCTTCCTTGGGAGTGACCCTAAAACCTTTCTTCAGGGAGTAGTAGCTTCCTGGTGTTGTAGCCCTAAAATAAAGTTAGCAGGGAGTAGTAGCTTCCTTGGGTTGTAGCCCTAAAACAAAGTCAGCAGGGAGTTGTAGCTTCCTTGGGAGTGACCCTAAAACCTTTCTTCAGGGAGTAGTAGCTTCCTAGGGTTGTAGCCCTAAAACAAAGTCAACAGGGAGTAGTAGCTTCCTTGGGTTGTATCCCTAAAACAAAGTTGCAATCTTTTATTATAGTGAGCTTCACATGTTGTGAGTTAATCCTGACCATGGTTTTTCCCCTTTTGGGGTTTTCCATGTATATCTGGTGTTATGTGTTGTTATGCATTGTGTTGATCTTTCCTGTTTATGTTAATGCTGTAAAGTTTAAGTTTTAATCTGCTTCAGAGAATTTGAGTTTTGTTTGGATATTGATTCAACCCCCCCCACCCTCTTAGTATCTGGGTGTGTTTAACAGTCAAGATCATAACTTGTCTCTTAGTCATGAAAATGTTTCATGATGATGGAAGGAGTAGTAACTTGGCCATTTTTTGTCCAAGAAAGGCATTCAAGTGGATCCCAATAAAATTGAAGTTATTTCCACATTACCTATTCCTAAAAAAAAAAAGGATGTTAGAAGCTTTCTTGGCCATGTAGGATATTATAGGAGATTTATAAAAGATTTCACTAAAATAGTTGCACCTCTATTTGTCCTACTCTCTAAGGATGTTGAATTTGATTGGACAACTACATGTCAGACAACCTTTGAAAATCTTAAAGACTCCTTGACAAAGACACCTGTACTCAGAGGACCCAATTGGAAAACCCCTTTTCATATTCATACAGATACCTCTGATTTTGCTGTAGGGGCTGTGTTAGGACAAAAGGAGGGAAATTTGGAATATGTTGTTTACTACACCAGTAAGAATATACAAGGTGTTGAACTTAATTATACTATTACAGAGAAGGAAATGTTAGCTATTATCTATGCAAGCAATAAGTTTAGACACTATACCACTGGGTATCCTATTTTTGTTCATACTGACCATGCAACAATAAGGTATCTAATGAACAAACTAATGGTTAGTGGCAGATTGGTTAGATGGTTGTTGTTGCTACAAGAATTTGATATCACTATTGTGGACAAACTTAGGAAGGCCAATGTGGTTGCTAATTTCCTCTCTAGGCTCCCTACTTATAATGAAGATCTAATTATTGATGACTAATTCCCTGATGAACACTTATTTGCATTAACTGTACAAACTCCTTGGTATTCAAATATAGCCAATTATCTAGTTGCAGGAAAGATACCTCCACACCTTTCACCAAGAGAGAGGCGCCATCTAGTTGAATGCAACCTTCCCTATTCATGGGTAGCCGACTACCTCTTTTACACATGATCTAATATCATGTCATGAGCAAATGTATCAAAGAAGATGAAGTGTATGATATTCTCAAGGCATGCCATGATGAACCTTGTGGGAGACATTTTACAGCCAAAAGGACAACAGTCAAGGTCTTAACTACTGGATATTACTGGCCAACACCGTACAAAGATACAATTCTCTATTCAAGGATATGTGACCATTGTCAATGAATGGGTAGACCTACAAGAAGTGATGAGATGCCCTTGCAGCCACAATTGGTGATTACACCCTTTGACAAATGGGACATTAATTTTATTGGGCCCATTGATCCTCCCTCAATAATAAAGAGTACATACTAGGCTGTACTGATTACCTAACCAAGTGGGTGGAGGTGAAAGCTATCAAGGTTGCCAAAGACTATAAGGTGGCCACATTCTTGTATGAGGAAATATTTACCAGATATGGAGTGCCAAGGGGAATAGTTACAGATCAAGGACCGCAATTCACATCAACCTTGAATGCTAGTCTCATTCAAGAGTATGAAATCAGACATAAGAAATCCACTCCCTACCATCCACAATCAAATGGCTAGGGTGAGGTTACAAATAGGGAAATTGAGGTAATATTAACAAATATAGTTGCATTACATAGAAAGGATTGGGCAGCTAGACTCTCAGAAGTGGTTTGAGCACATAGAAATACATGGAAAACCACAATAGGGTATACACCTTATGAAATAATCTATGGAAAAAAGGTTGTCCTCCCTATTGAGTTTGAATACAAAACATTGAGAACTGCCATACAGCTAGGGATGGATTTATCTACAGCTCAATAAGAGAGGTTACACCACCTTAATGCCTTAGAAGAATTAAGGATGGAAGCATTTCACCACATAGAAACAATCCAAAAACAATGAGTCAAATGGCATGACCAATACATCAAAACTAAAGAGTTTCAGGTAGGTGACTGGGCCCTATTATATGACTCCATATATAAGGACCACAAAGGCAAACTACAAACTAGATGGTTGGGTCCTTATGAAATCAGGGAAGGTTTTTCGAATGGTGCAGTCTAACTTACAACAATCGATCTAGTTAGATTTTCACTCATGGTTAATGGACACTGTTTGAAATTGTACAAGAAGCCATTGGATAAAGACAACTTTCTCCAGTAGTTGAGAAGACATGTGGATACACAAGTTCCACATCATTCACTACTAGATACAACATGTATTCCAGTCACAACTACTTCTAGCAATACAATAGTAGATGAAGCTACAAGCTTCTCTATTGTCACTCCTCAGGTATGATTTTCTCTAAACCCTTGTACATGAATAAATTATATATATATATATAACACAAATAAAACAATCGCCACAAGGCTCCACTACATTAGCTTCCCCATATCCAGTTGAACAACAATGAAGGCACTTGCAACCACTCTACTCATGGGACCTATAGTCAAAGGTTTTCAACGATTTTAAGGGACCTATATTATTTCACCTGCAACCACTACAATTGTCATCATTTTCGAGGGACCTGTAGCCACTGCACCCACAACCATTTCACATGGGCCTTGTTCACTTTCTCCATGCAACCACTATCTTTCACATCACATTTTTGATTACGTGCATGTAGCCACTCTGGCATGCAACACCTTCATTTATGGTATCTGCATGCCGCCATTCTCTATTCAGCATTGTACATTCCAACTACGTGTCACCAAGATCCTACTCTTCAATCCACACACTTTCTTCAAGTCAAATCCACTTGATTCACTTCAGCACATTCTTCAAACACATCCGCTCTAGCTACCATGTTAGCCTCTTCACATGCATCATATCCATGTTCATCAACATTCAAAAGGTATTTATCTCACACCTTCCACTAATCAACATTTAATACTATTTCTTTTATAGCAGTCTTACTTCACACAATCATTAATTCAACTATTATGCACAATTCATAATGCTTTCACCCCTCTCTCCCATACATCCTCACTCTCTTCGTATTTACACACAAATGCATCCTTAGTTGGGGGGTTTTCATACGTAGAAATGATTTCATGTACCTGTTGTAAACAAGGTAGATAACTGAGAGGGGGGTGAATCAGTTATCTTAAATAATTAACTTTATGTTCTTCTTTAACAATTAGTGCAGTATCAAAACATATAAGCATGCATAACCATGAAAGCAGAAATAAGATCAATACACATAACACAATGATTTTGACATGGAAAACCCTGTTAAGGGAAAAACCACGGGGTGACTAACCCAAGATTGTATTCTCTATTAAAAGAATAAGAAGTACAAAATGGCACTTGCTAATTAGGGCTCACTGCTCGAGCACACTACTCACAAGAGGCTCACTGCCTACAAGAGACTCACTGTCTACAAGGTATATAGAAAGTGAACAGGTGTTTGAACTGATCAGAGGCATCCACATATGCTGAGGTTCAGTTCCGGTTAGGCTCGATATACTGATCTAATGCACTTCATTCTTCCTCTGCTTAGAGCTGCTGATTTGTCACATACCGGACCTGTATTGCTACTTCCACACTGCTCTCTACATTTCTTCTCACTTCACTTCTTACACACACACCTTCACATCGAAATCCATCTGGTATCTATATCTGCATAAAGGATTGCAACATCTTTCCAGGCGGCATCTGGAATACTCAAGATTTTCCCAAACTCAGGTCTGTCAGCCGAATCCTTGCTTACTAAGTGATGCGTATCAAAAAGATAGTTATAGGAGTCATCAATCATGTTGGCCAACCATTAATGATCCCTCAAGAAGCTTGATCACCATCAATTTCTCATCCGGATTAGGGTCTGATGCTCTCCCAGTTAGTTCTTGCTTAGTCTACTCTGCCTGTCAGGAACCCATCACTTAGGTGCTCATATCTTTTCACTCTTTCATCACCGGAGGCTCAATCTCTGGAATGTGGTAGTCATGGTACTCCTCTTGACTTCCCCAAGTCTGCACTTTACTGAGATACTTCCTCTGAGAGATTCAGACCTAATTGTCAGACCTTGTTGCATGCTCTGTTCTTGTTCACCGGACCAAAACACTCTTCAATCTGACTTCTGGTAAAGACTTATTATCTGCTGCGGATGTGTGGGATAAACTTTGTTGCCATCAATGACAACACTCGTGAAGCCACACAGTGTCTCTTGCCAACAATCTCCCCCTTTGGCATTGATGGCAACACTTAGTGAAAAATGACTAAGTGTTATAATAAACTCCCCCTTGGCTGATGCTATGTCTTAGGTACACTTTTACCAGAGCTCCCCCTTAGCTGGATTCCACATTTTTCACTACTCCTCACTCCCCCTTTGACATCAATGGTAAAGGGTGAAATCCGCACATCAAAATTTGCAAAAAGTAGCCTATACATAGCCGCATATATACAAGGTATACTTACATAAACTTAAGTATATCCACAAAATTATTCTTCAACTGTACAACTTCTGTCGCCCAACTATGCTTCATTCTATCCAAAATTGATATGTGGCCACTTAACAAAAATGCAAAAGCTTCTGCCCTTTTTAGGTCTGACGGATCACCGGTCTGGGCTGTGGTCTGAGCATCAGTTAGGGCCTCATGCATTGCCTCTAACTTAGGGATAATTATCCCTCTTAGTTCACTTAGCCTGCTTACTCTATTCTTCTTCTCCTTTTCAAGCCTCTTTATTTCATTAATAGTGGCAATAGTCTGACACTCTTGATTTATTATGGAAGAGGTGAGAGGATCAAAATTTTGAGATAAACTTGATAGTTTACTCTCTTTTTCTTTCACCTTCTTGGCAATGTGTGTGGTTATTGTGGACCAAGATAGACAAAATTTGTATAAATCTCTGCCATCTTTAAGAGCATTTTCTAGGCTCTTTATCCCAATATCCAGATTTCTCCTATCATTTGCTATAAGTCCCTGTAATTCGTAGAATCTCTTTCCAAAAAACTCTTTCCGAACTTTCTCTTTTGCTGACTTCTCCAAAGAATCAAAATGTGTGCTAATAGAATTAACAAGAAATTTCAAGTTACCAGATGAAGAGGCTGAAAGATCCTTCTGGAAGGATGGCATGATCTTCTCCAACACACCGGATGTAATCTCTATCAGTTCACAGTCTTCCATGTGAGACTTTAGAATCTTTTCTTTTGCTTTGGGTTGAGCAAAAGATGCTACCTTCATTGTCTGGACCGGAGAGAGAGAGTCAAAATTGAGTGGTCCTTGAAACAGCTCCGGTTCATCTAACTCCATCATTTCCTTGGTCAGGAAGTCTTTAACTACTTCTGCAGTGTCTCTTGCCAGAGTCAAAGTCTTCTTTTCTTTTCCCACTTCAGAACTGTCATCCGGGATCTTATCTATTTGATCTTCTTCTGTTCCCTTTACCTCTTCTTGACTTGCTTTTCCTTCAGTTCCAGAGTCTATTGGGGGATCCAGAAAAGAGATATTTGCTTCTTCATGAACTTCCTCTTGCAGAGCAGAGGAATCCAGGTCCTTAGTCTTCTCCTCACCTAACTCCTTTGACTCTTCAACAAATTTCTCAGTAGGATCTTCCTTTGATACACTTAATCCTTCGACATACATGACAGAAGGTTCATCACTTATGTCCTCTATAATAGGAAGATTGAATCTTTTATATGCATTCCAGAGGATGTCTTCAGTCTGTTTTGCCACCTGATCAGCCTCTCTGAGCATAAGCTTGTTCATTCTGGATTTGCTCTGGAACTCATCCTTGCAATCCTTGAATATCATGTTCATTTGTTTAGGAGTGATGGAAGGATAGAGCTGAATAGCTATCTGTTCCCGGATCTCCATATCCTTTTCCTTATCATTGTCTTTTCTGAGTTTAAGTATTTTCTCTAAACTCTTGGGGATTAGAGAGATGATTTCAATGAATGCTTTATTATAGATATTCAAGTACTTGATTGCGGCTTCCTCCAATAATCTTTTGTCAGTGTCATTATACTCATCATAAAATTCAGTTATGGGCTGCATATTCCCATCTACAGTGACTGCTTTGATGACATCATCAATAGAAGGAATAGGCCTTTCACCAAATTCTCCTGCTTCTTCTTTGTTCTTGCCAGCAGATGATTCCACAGATGTTTTCTTTTTCTTCTTCATTTTCTTAACCTCCTCATCTGTCTCTGTCTCTTCATCATCCTTGTGGCTTGTGTATAACCTTGTGGCCTTTGTCTTTGTTCTCTTTTCTCCTTTTCCAGATGTCTTTGCTTCCAGTTTTGAGGCTTTTGAGCTCTTAGAGGTGGCAGGTGCAGAGCTCTTTAAGGATCTAGTCCGGGAGGGGGCTTGCACCAGAATGCTTTCTTTTTCTGCTTCTTGTCTCTCTTTTTCTGCTCTTTCTACCTTCTTTCTGTTGGCATCAACTACCTCCTTTGATATGCATATTTCTTGGCAATTTCCTCTACTTCCTTCCTGACTTTTCTCTTAATTTCAAGTTGCCTTAGTTCAACATGAATTTTCACACTCAATTCTTGAAAGGTGCCAAACCTTTCTGCCTCAGGGTCCTTAGGCTGACTTAGTAGGTGTTGGATATGCAGTTCCAGAATTTTCTCATCCACCTCATAGCCCATTGGCATAATCCAGACTATTCTGGGTTCCACTACCTCCATTAGCCATTGATCAGTGTCTACCATGAAGCACACTGTATCCTTGTATTTTTCAACTAAAGATTGGGGGATTCTCTCTCTGGCCTGCATCATGCCTTGGAAGTTTTTGAAGTAACCCCAGAGTGTTGTACTTTGTGCCTTGGCATCACCAAGCCCATACATATAGTCTTTGATTTGTATGGCAACTGGTCTGTCATTTTTCCATACCTAACCACTGGATCCGAGTAGCTCATTCATATAGTAACAGAATAGACATAATATCAAGCCACCATACTTAAATGAATTCTTTTTATCCTTCTTTATTTTCTGCAAATTCTCCAACAGTTAGTTCAGGAGAAGCTCACAAAGATCATAGTCAACATTTTTCCTTAGCATTTCATATGCAATATATATGGCAGTTCCGGATATTGAATTTTCCCTGCTAGAGTGATAGATTTTGTAACCAATTATCATAGAGGCAAATTTGATATCTGGATCTATGATGTCTTCTATTGTCATTGCCCTCTTGTCAAATTTTGATCTGGTAGCCTCACTTACAGTTTGGTTTTTGACTGATTTGAGAGCAAGCAACCCACCAGATGAGTGCAATCCGGTTACCGCCCTAATTGCATCCTTGGTTATCTTGAAGGGCTTCAACAACCATATGAAGTTATCATGTATTCTACTAAGAACATATCGGACCCATTCATCTTCTGCAAAACAGGGGAAATGGATGCAATGTCCAAAATGCTTATCCCGGATGGCCTTGTATTGGGGTTTAAGTTCAAATGATTCATCTGTTAGTTCCTTGTGATAGATATCCATCAGCTTGGATTCCCCAAATTCCTCAATGTTGGCATGAATGTATACCCTAACATCTTCTATGTGCAGAACCCCATGCAGAATGCTAGAGAATGCGCCTAGGGGATCAACTTCTAGGGATTTGTAAGGATGTTTCTTGAACTTAGGGCGCGGCCTATCAGTGATCTTAACAACATTTGGAGTAGCCATCTTTCAAAAGATTCAGAGAGAGATATTCAAGAGCGGAAATACCTTTTTACACTTCTAGGGTTCACGATTAGAGCCAAATAGATCATTGGTTCAATCAAATTCTGCAGTTGATCCTTGAGAGGGTTGAGGCAATCTTGTTGCAGAGCTCCTTTCTTTTTCTCGAATGCAAATGTGCAAATGATGAGTAGAAGAACCCTTATATTTCTATGCAAACCCTAATTTCTTATTGTAATAAATGCACAACTTAAGTCATTTTGGTTGCCTTGTTCTCCTTGTTCTGAGAGAGATCTTTCCGGATCACTAAGATGCACTTAGAATGATAACTTACAATGTATCTCCTTTTCTCCAATCATTCCATTTAACTGCAGATCCAAATATTTCAATTTTGAATCATACCGGATCTAACTGTGAAAGTCCTACTTTTGTCGGATGACTGTCAAACCAGATTAATCTTGGATGATTAACCTTTTCAAACTCCTTGCGGATCTTTCATATCTTTACCAAGGGTTATTTAGATGTTTCTCTAAGAGCCCTTTTAATCCGCAACTTTCCATGTGCCAATTTCAGGCACCAATTGACTGGCTGGGGGAAAATATTTTCCTTTGTGACCCCCCTGAGCCAGAGCTCATCTAATTTAGTTTTCGGAAGGAATATCGGCACCAGATTCTGGTGCGGATCCATCCCCAACATTTTCTGTATTTCTCTTCACCCAAATCTTGTTCATCTCCCTTTGAACTTCATCCACATTCACTTTTCCTTTTCCTTTGTCCTAATTTTGATTATGATGCACCAGACCCCTTTTATCATGATTCTTACTTCTGCAGAATTTGGCAATATGACCGGATCTATTGCAATTGTGGCAAACAACATTTCTTTGCAAATTTGACTGATATTCTCTTGATCTGCATTGATTAGCCATATGTCCCATTCTATTGCATGCAAAGCATCTACTATTGAATGAATTGTTTATTTGCATATTTCTACATTCATGAGATTTGTGACCATACCTTTTGCAGTTAAAACACTGTCTGGAGAAGGATGAATTAGTCTGATTCATTCTTTTTCTGCACTGATTTGCTTTATGACCAAAGTTATTGCAATTATGGCAGTATCCATTGAAGGATGGATATCTTTGAGCATTTGGTTGTCTTACCGGAGGTCTTCTAGGCCTGTACCTTAGATTTCCTGATCCAGAGTTCTTTTGACCTGATCCAGAGCTTTCACCTTTCTCATATCCCAAGCCATGCTTGTCATCTACCCTCTTTTAGCTTTCAAGAAGAACTTCAAGTTGAGCAGAGCTTATCTTGAATTTTTCTTTGTATTCATTTGTTGTTTGAAGATCCCTTTTAAGAGTGTCTATCTAATTTTCAAGTTATTCTTCATTATCTCTAGCTTCTTCAAGATCAGATTCTAGATGCCTGATTATTCTATCCATTTTGTGGCAGTCTTCTGACTTCTCCTTGAGAGATCGTCTTAGATTGTCTTCCATTTTTCTTTTCTCTTCAATTTCTTGGGTGAATTTCATAACCCCTAATTTCATTTCATGTCTTACCATAATGACCTCTTTTGACAGCTTCTCACATAACTTGTTCTTCTCATTTAGATCTTCATTAGTATCATTGGCTTCACTTTGACTTGCTAATTGTTGAAGTAGTTCCTTTCTCTTTTTCACAGAGATATTTAGTTTCTCTTTTAGTTCATTTATGAAGTCATTAGCTTGTTTGAGTCTTTCCCTCAAGTTATTGACTTTAGAGTGAGATTGCTCAAGATCATCTAGGGTAGATTGAAGTTGTTCCCTCATACCATACATATCCATTGAGATTCCTAGGTCTTCCTCAAGTTGTTAGGCTCTGTTAAGAGGAACTTGGATCTGATACCAATTGTTGTAAACAAGGTAGACAACTGAGAGGGGGGGAGAATCAGTTATCTTAAATAATTTAACTTTCTGTTCTTCTTTAACAATTAGTGCAGTATCAAAACATATAAGCATGCATAACCATGAAAGCAGAAATAAGATCAATACACATAACAGAATGATTTTGACATGGAAAACCCTGTTAAGGGAAAAACCACGGGGTGACTAACCCAAGATTGTATTCTCTGTTAAAAGAATAAGTACAAAATGGCACTTGCTAATTAGGGCTCACTGCCCGAGCACACTACTCACAAGAGGCTCATTGCCTACAAGAGACTCACTGTCTACAAGGTATATAGAAAGTAACCAGGTGTTTGAACTGATCAGAGGCATCCACATATGCTGAGGTTCAGTTTCGATTAGGCTCAATATACTGATCTGTTGCACTTCATTCTTCCTCTGCTTAGAGCTGCTGATCTGTCACATACCAGACCTGTATTGCTGCTTCCACACTGCTCTCTACTTTTCTTCTCACTTCAATTCTTACACACACACCTTCACATCAAAATCCATCTGGTATATATATCCGCACAAAGGATTTCAACATCTTTCCAGTCGGCATCTGAAATACTCAAGATTTTCTCAAACTCAGGTCTGTCGGCTGGATCCTTGATTACTAAGTGATGCATATCAAAAAGATAGTTATAGGAGTCATGAATCATGTCGTCCAACCATGAATGATCCCTCAAGAAGCTTGATCACCATCAATTTCTCATCCGGATTAGGGTCTGATGCTCTCCCGGTTAGTTCTTGCTCAGTCTGCTCTGCCTGTCAGGAACCCATCACTTAGGTGCTCATATCTTTTCACTCTTTCATCATCGGAGGCTCAATCTCTAGAATGTGGTATTCATGGTACTCCTCTTGACTTCCCCAAGTCTGCACTTTGCTGAGATACTTCCTCTGAGAGATCCGGACCTGATTGTCAGACCTTGCTGCATGCTTTGTTCTTGTTCACCGGACCAAAACACTCTTCAATCTGACTTCTGGTAAAGACTTATTATGTGCTGCGGATGTGTGGGATAAACTTTGTTGCCATCAATGATAACACTCACGAAGCCACATAGTGTCTCTTGCCAATAGTACCATCACCTAAGCCAAAACCTCTCTTTTCATAATTAATGACTACTTGCCACATACCATACATAGTCAAATAGCAACTAGTAAATGCATTGGCAGAAACTAGAATTGAAAATTGCAGAGTGAAAATTGGTTTCAACAATAGAGAATTTGATAAAAACTAGGCAAATAGGTAATCATAGCTAGAAGGGGACCAAAGAGTGTCACACAATGGGTGGAGAACCAATCATAAAAGAACCTACAAAGTATACAACATTGTTAACTGACCCAAATTGTATGCCTATTTTCTAGCAAGCTGGGTGGCTGGACTATTTTCTTAGGCTGACTAAATATAACGAAGCTATGACTCAACAATTTGCAAGGAAATTTATAAATGTGGAAGCAATACTCAGGGGATTCAGGGTTGATGCTTCAGAGGCTGCTATTGCAGAGGTAATAGGGTTACCTACAGATGGAGAGGAGTTCCCCGTGAAAGATGACACCGTTGCAACAAGGGCTGAATTTGTTCAACCAGGTGAAAGAATAGACCCTTCATCACAAGGTACTAAGTTATTTCTCTACCTTGGTTATGGGTTTCTATTGCTACTTACATTAAATTAAGTATCTAACCTATGATCAGAGACAATCATTGATGTATACTGTGCATTTAAAACTATTGAGTCAGCTATGTCATGGAAGGGTTGTGAATGTCCCAAATTTCCTATTTAAACTATTGAAATGAATGTATGCTGAGTATAGAAGAAGGGGGAACCAATCATCACTGTCTCATGATTGTCTGGTCATATTATGGGTAAAGAGAAGTTTATCTATTCAGTTCCAAGACATTCCTTGGGAGAATTTTCTTAAGGTTAACCACATTGATGATGGACCCTTAATGGTTGGACCAGTTGAGGAAAATGAGGCACTAGTAGAGAATGTATAGTCAGGGGAAGGGGAGGAAGCTCCTGCAACCTCTTTCCAACCAACAACTTCACATACCTATAGCCATGATACCATTTCAGAGCACTTAGCTCCATGTATTGATAACCCCATAGATGAACCTACAAAGTCTCCCACTCTTGTAGCTTCGTCGGTATCAACCCATTTGCCAAAACATTCAACCTCGCAACCCTATAACCACACAGAAAAATGTGAAAAAAAATATTGCAGCCTAAAACTACCAGTTCATCACCCACAACATCTAATATTTCCAGAAACCTTCCTTTTGCTTCCAAGTCCACTAAAAAGAGAAAAGCATCTTCTTCCCCCTCTAAAGCTAAAAATAAACAAAAAGTGACTACTCAACCACTAAGGTGCTTAGTCCATATGAAAGAGAAAGGAATTACAAGAGGAAAAATCCCTCCTTAGCAAAAGAAAGTGGTTGAGGAGCAATCTGACACAGACTCAGAGAGGGAACATTTGTTTGTTAATAGGGAACGCTTGAATGTAGCCCAACCAAATGTTATGGAAATTGACAAAAAATCAGAGGAAGAAGACTTGTACACAACAAGGAAATGACATCAACCTCCCCTTGATACATGAAACCAAGACTTGTCAGCCACCTCTGATGAAATTCAAAATAAAGTATTGTTGTTGGATACTAAGGAGAAAACAAAGGAAAAGATGGATGAGCTGCAGGTGGCTTTATAGAAGATTGCAGCATTGGAGAAACAGTTACAAGAATATCAACAAAAGGAGATTGGGTTAAATGAGAGAGTTAAAAGATTAGAAGATTAGCTACACATTTACCAACAACAAGGAATGAGACTAGACCAACTAGCTCAATTGGCCATTATAGAAATCAATAGGAGAAGTCTAGAGCTTGTGCAATAGGATGATCATCAGGAAGAGGCTGCATTGTCAACTTTATTAACTATTATTTTGCAATTGTGGGGGAAGATAGAGGAAATAGTAAAGAAACAACATGAGATGAAGGAAAAACACAACAAGGAGATTGAAGACAAAAATAAATAAATAAGAAGATTGAAGTTCAAAACGGATAGGATGGCAGATATGACTGTCCAACTTATGAGATGTAGACAAGGGTTTATGCCCTTTATTTACAAGAACAATATTCGAGTTTTCATTTTAGTCAAATGTATAGTGATGCCCCTATTAATTTCTCTTTTCACACCTGATTTTTTTTTAACAGCCTATCTGAAATCTACCCTAGAGATGCAGAACTAGTTATGTGAATTTTACCTGCATGAATTGGCTATTCCTTATGATACCACTTGGAATCCCCTAATTTTTATTGGGGATATTAAAATAAAAGCCATAGCATCATTCATATAGAATGAGCATAGGAGAGGGATCCTTCAACAATAGTATAATGAGAGGGAGAAGCCAATTCCCCTCAAAATCAAAGTAGAGGCCCAAGATCCCAACAGGTTAGTGGTAGAATGGATTAATCTTATTGAACATCCTAAGGTGGAAACAAGACTCCTTGAATACAGGGTGATGGACTATAATAAATTCAAGGAATTAGCTAAGGGTACTAACAAGGAGATGTTGAACTTCTCAAGAGGTAGGTGGAATGAGTTGACACCAGCATTAAGAAGAAAAGAACCCCACTCAGTCTTCAATTTTTTAGCAGCAATTACTAGGGCACATAGGTATATTAGAACAACCAATGAGCATGGAATTACTTGGCTTCCTTTGGTATTTCATTCTCCCCTGCTCCTAGATCCAATCCCACATTGGTAGGAACAAAATACAACTCAAGTAGCAGAGCGGGCTAGGTGGAATCGGTTGGCTAAGTAGAAGGGTTTCTATCTTAAGCAGAATCAAGGGGTCATGGAACCCATAGATTACAGAGCAATTGCTCTCCAATATAATCAGAGGACTTGGTTGCTTGAGGACCAACAACATATTTAGTTGGGGGGTGTGATGAGGCTTTACTTTGTTCTATTTCTCTTGTTTAAGTTCATATTTTTCAAAGACATTCCCAGACTTTTCCATACATTATCTATGCTTATGATTATCTTTAAGACTTGAAAGCATTAAGAATAGTACATGATATGTGGGTGAATGATTAGGTGTAGATTAATGATTGTTCATAAGATGTGATAGTAATTTCTGTTAATTATGGTAGTTTGTGATGTATAAATATTATATGGTGAAACTAACTCCTATGCAACAAGCACATGGTTACCTATGATGGAGACCATTTATCAACCCATAGCAAAGGAGGTGTTTTGTTCTAAGAATGCAGATACCCGCAGCCAAAGAAGAAGGATCCCAAACTAAGTGGGTATGGATTAACCATAACTCCTCCCACTCCTTAATGGTTCTGTCTTCAACAATTGACACAGTCATGATAATTAAGAGAGCTTAGATTGTGGTTTATGTTCTATTTTCATTTATGAATGTCTTCATGGTGAATAAGAAGAATCATAGTGGGACTGTGATGTCTGATTATCTTTGTAGAAATTAGTTTCCTACTTCTAATCTTATTAGAATAACAATAATGTCTTCTTCCTATGTTTATGGGAGAATGGACGAGTGTAGGATAAGTTGTTTAGAAGTTTAATTCAATTAGGAAACTCGAATCCTATTTATATATGTTAGATTCTATATACGAAAGGAAGAGGTTAGAAGAGATTGTATTGCCAAGTTTTGTTATTATATTGCATCTTCATAATTCAATAAGAAAATATAGATTTCGATTTAGTCAATGAGTAGTTGATACAGAGTGATCTAACTTAGATTATGTTGAGATTACAATCACTCAAGTAAGGGCCACTTGAGGTAACTGTAGTTCTCTTGTTAGTTGATGTTGTTAGTTGATGTTGTTAGTTAATATTGTTAATCTACATCATTAGTTTACATTATTAGTTCATTAAGTTATTATGGTTTATTGAATCAAGGAATGTTCAAGGTGATCACCGACTTAGTATATAGACTATTTTTCTATTATGATTTACATAGACTATTTTTCCATTGAATGAAGCATTTATTATTCCTTAACAACATTCCTACTTGTAGCAACTATTATTCCTTGCAAATTAGAATTTGTTTCTTTCTCCATAGTTTATTTCTATGCACAACTTCTAGATTTATATTCAGAAATCCTTGATTGTACATACAGTACGAGCACCATCCAAGAAGAATACGATTCCTTGGTTTGACATATCTAAATGTAACACATTATAGCCATTAGGTTGCTTCATATACGATTTATCGGTCCATTGAGTTGTGTGCATGCCCTTCTTGCATCAATTTATTGGTTAATAATTGAGTTAGACACCAAGTTCAATGCATCAACTAAATTTTTCAATATCGTGTCGATCTAGGTTCATCTCCCAAATCTAGCACTCTAGTTCTAGATGGAATCTTGCTTTGAAGCTATTAGCAACTCCTTAGGCACATTTGTAGCAACTGACAAGGTCATCTCTACTTGCACTCATACAACTTTTGCTCATATTCTTTTTGAACTAGATATTTCAAAGGACCTCCTTGTAGATATGACTCTAAAAGTTATAGATCACTCTTGGATATAACTCTTAGACTATGAAGGATTACCCCTTCATTGTCATCAATGCTTCAACATAGGTCATGTTGCTGCAGATTGTCCATGCAACATGCATAAATCAGTTGGTCAATCCACTTGGTGGAAAGATGCTCTGCCCCACCATTTTTATATAAATATCACAAAATCTACTTCGGGCCCCTCAAAATCACAAGAGGGTGTTTCAATTAGCCCAGATTATCCTAAAGCTATCCCATTACAGATCAACCCTCCTGAGAAAATCAAGGAAATTAGACAAACCAAGGTAGTAGTGCCTTTACATGTCAACCCTCTAGAACAGAACAAGGAACATGAAATAATTCACTAGGCTATCAATGTTTCACACTCATCACACAAGGAAGAAGCGACTGAAAATGAAATTTGGACTCTGGTGAAGAAAAGAACGAGGGCTCCAGCCAAGAATGATTTAGGACTGTGTCAAATGCTACTTCACTCTCACTCCAAATTCAAGAAAATAGTTCAGGGATAATGTAATCCTTGACATCTGGAGCCGGAATGTCACCAGTCTTAGGGTCTAGTTTTTAGTTCTATCTCATAATTTTTTCTTGTCATGATGTTTCTATGTTTTTTCAAGTTTGAAATCTATGAATTTCTACACAAAATCTGGGATTGATTTTTTGTAACATCCTTATCATTTAATAAAAAAGAGAGGGCCCTTATCCCTCACTTTACTCATCAAAAAACAATGTTGTCACTTTACACAAATTCTCTATCATAAATTATATTGTTTCATTTTCTACAAGATGCTCTACAAACCTTTGACCACAAGAAAATTAAGTTGAAAATTATAAAAATACACTTTACATTCACCTAATTCCACCACCCCTCATAAAATTTGAGATAAATTAAAAAAAAAACACCTTCACCCTTAAATACCCAGGGTATATTGCTTTAGAATCTCTTTATTTAAAAACTCTCAATATAAGTGAATGTGATATAGTATTGCTCTCCCTATGGATATGGTCTTGTATCCCTAAAGTTTGAAATTTCTAACAAAACTTTTAATCAACCATTTTATTGTGAAAATGGAGATTCAAATCAAGTACACATAGGAGCACATTTATATTGAACTCTGCAAGTTCCAATTTTCTTTATAGAGGACACTTAGTGGAGAAAAGGAGCAAGCAAGATCAATTAAAAAATAATAGAGTGGATGTATAATAGAATTTTGTGAGTTCCAAAAGAAATTAATCGGGGAACTTAGAGTTTGAGGACATGCAAACCATTAGAAAGAAACTTTGTGAATTTTGACCAAAATCCAACTAGGACTTATGATTTAGGACCTAGGGAATGTTAGAATTAGGCTGGACAACTGAGAGGGGAGGGGGGTGAATCAGTTGTCCCAAAACTTTATCATTTGCAACAATATCACTTAGAACTGATTAAAACATTTTAAAGCATGAATCATCAACACATGAGCAGAAACAAATAAACACACATGACACAATGATTTTTAACGTGGAAACCCAGTTAAGGGAAAAGCCATGGTGGGGGTTAACCCACAAAGATTATACTCTGTTAAAAGTATTACAAAGAGGAGAATGCACTTGCATTTGGGCTCACTACCTAGAGCTCACTGCTCAAAAGAAAGGCTCACTGCCTATAGTAGGCTCACTGCATATAGGTAGAAGATTACAATGTGTTTGAACTGATAATTAGCATCTACCTATGCAAAGATTTAGTTCCGGTTAAGCATAGAATACTGACTTGATACACTTCATCTTTATTCTGCTTTGTTTACTGCTTTGCCATAATCCGGATCTTAGATCTCTTTCCCTTTCACAATTATATATGCTCTTTTCACTCTTCCTTCATATTCACACACACACACACACAAATCACTTAAATCCATCAGCTATATATATCTGCATCATGATATTCAATCACTTTTCAGTCAGCTTCAAGAACACTTAGAACTTCGTTGAAGACTCTGCTTTGTCGGCTAAATCCATGCATAAATTGTAACACGGACCAAAACTTGCATTCACAAATCATCAATCATGTCAGCCACTATCATTGATCATCACAAATTGTCCAACTGATAGCTTCCATTTATCCAGAACCAAGATCAATTACAAGGTTAGCCTGTTCTTCTGTTGTTTGCACTGTCAAACTGTAACCCCATACTCAGATGCAAATAACTTTTGAATCCTTCATCACCGGAGGTTGAAATTCTAGATTTAGATTGCTCTGACAATCCTTATGACTCCTTCAAATCCACAGCATACTCTGATTTACCACTGGAGAGATCCAGACCAAGATACTAGACCCTGTCACATGCTCTGTCTCTGGCTACCTGGACTTAGATAAATTCTGATTCTGACTTCCGGTATGAACAAATTATGTTATGCGGATGATTGGAATAGTCTTAGTTACCATCAATGACAACACCTGTCATGCGAAGCAGTGTCTCTTGCCAACAATCTCCCCCTTTGGCATTGATGGCAACACTTAGTGAAAAATAACTAAGTGTTACCCCCTTTACTCTATACTCTTATGCTCTCCACTGATTCTCCTCCTTTGCTGGATTCCTCGTTTTTCATTGTTCTTCACTCCCCCTTTGACATCAATGGCAAAGGATGGGGTCTACAAGCCAAAAATCAAGAATTCTGTATACAGTGCTGCATATGTACACCCAATCATTAAGTTATATTTACATGAACTTGAGAATATTTGCAAAACTACTTTTCAATTGCTCAAGTTCAGAGACCCAACTTCTTTTCATGCCATCCAAAATTGAGATGTGCCCACTCAGTAGGAATGTGTATGCTTCTGCGTTTGTCAGATCTAAAGGATCACTTGTCTGAACTACAGTTTGAGCTTCTGATAGTGCATTAAACATTGTTTCTAACTTGGGGGCAATCAATCCCCGGAGCTTCACACATTCTCTTCACAATATTGCCTTTTTCTTTAACAAGCTTCTTTATTTCATTGATCAAGTTGATTACTTGACATTCTTGACTTATAGGAGAAACTGTTAGAGGATCAAAATTTTGAGATAGATTTGACAATTTTTGTTCTTGCTCCTTTATCTTCTTCTCAATATCCTTACTGATTTTGGGCCAGGATAGACAAAATTTGTATTTATCACCTCCATCACTTAGCATTTTGAATACTCTTTATACTGATACCAAGTATCATCCTATCATTTCTTATTAGGCTCTTTATTTCACTAAATTTCTTATCCAAAAATTCATTTATGACTTTAGTCTCTGCAGACTTCTCAAAAGACTCAAAATGTGTACTTACAGAATTTACAAGATTCTTTAGATGTACAGAGGGAGAGTCAGATGGATTCTTCTAGAGGGTTGGCATTATCTTCTTCAATACTCTGATTGCAAGGCCTAGTAGCTCAATGTCCTCAATGTGAGATCTCAACATATTTTCTCTTGTCTTGGCTTGTGTGAAGGATGCTATCTTCATTACTAGAACCGGAGAGAGAGAATCTAGATTGATTGGTCCTTAAAACAACTCTGGTTAATCAAACTCAAGCATTTCTTTACTCAGGAGACTTTTTATTGCATTTGCAGTGTCTCTTGCTACAATTCCTAAACCGCCTTCCTTTCCTTGAGATTTGTCAATGTTAGTATCAAAACTAATTTGTTTGGATGCATCAACATTTGCACCATCTTCTTTTGTTTTATCTTCCTTACCTTCTTCTTTCTCTTCCTCTACTTTACCTTTCTCTGTATCATCTATAGTGGGAATCTTTTCTTTGTCTTCACCACTTGCTACCTATTCTGGAGGGCTCTGTGTAGTAGCAATATTATCTTCTTTTCTAGATTGATCAGGTGGAGTTAGAGTATCTCCTGCATCATCAATTTTGTCCACCATCTCTGTGTCTTCTTTGTTTATTTGCTCCTCTTCTGGAACAGAGGAGTCATCAACTTCAGTTTGTTGCTTACTGATGTTTACTTTTTCAACATCTGGAATTGATGAATCAATCCCATCATCTATCTCCTCATAGGTTTGCTCTAGAGGATCTAGAGTATCATCTTGGTCATCATTTCCTTTTCCAGTTTCTTCTTTGGAGGTTTCTAGTTCCGGAACTGTAGGATTACCTTCCTGAACTTGTTCCTCAGAGACAACATAATATTTATCTTTATCCAGGGCCTTCCTCAAAATTTCCTTTGTTTCTTTTGCAATTTCCTCAGTTTCCCCAAGCATTAGCTTGTTCATCCTTACCTTGCTTCTGAAATCATCTTTTACCTTTTTGAGTATTTTATCTGCTTCCTTTTTGGACATTACTAGACACAAAGTGCAGAGGACATATTCTCTGAGTTCTAGATCTTTAGCCTTGGCTTCTTCCTTCCTCATCTCTAGCATTTTCCTTAAACTTTTAGGAAGTTCTTGTAAAATTTCTAGTAGAGCTCTATTGAATTTATTCAAGTACATGATGGTGGCATCTTCCAAAATTTTCTTATTTGCTTGATCAAAATTATCATAATATTCTTTGATAGGCCTTAAATTTCCATGAACAGTAATTGTTTTTATAATTTCATTAACTATCATAGCAACCTTATCAGTTTCTTGCTTTTTACTTGCCTTTTTGCTTCCGGAAGGCTGGTCCTTAGAAGCCTTTGAAGTCTTGGCTTTCTTTGATTTTATCTCTTTAACTTCTTCATCTGTCTTCGTCTCCTCATCATCTTTTATGCTCACATACATTCTCGAGGCCTTTGTTTTCTTTCTCTTACTTCCTTCACCAGATGGTTTGTCTTCTGGTTTTGTAGGTTTAGGGGGAACAAAAGTAGCAACAGAGCTCCTAGTCATCCTTAAAGTGGAGGATGGTTCCACTGGAGCATCTTCTTGTTTCTTGTCCTGCCTTTCCTTTTCATCCTTTTCAATTCTTTCTTTGTTTTGCTTCACTACTTCCTTGGTTAGTCCAATGCTCTCAGCATACTTTTCAAGTTTCTTCTGCACTTTCCTTTTGGTCTCTGGCTATCTGATCTCCACATGCAATTTTAGACTTAGCTCCTTATATGTTCCTGTTAGAATCTGAAAAGATTATTAACCCAGAAAACTAGTGCAAATGAATAGATATTTAAACTATGAATGCAAATGATACGAAATCAAAATAGCAACACAGAGCTTGTCTCCAAGAGAGTAATGCAAATGCTAGAAGCAAAATAGCATTAAGAGGATGCAAAAGTAAAAGATACAAAATACAAGCCAGGTAGCATGCTTATATAAACTAGGAAGAGGGAGGAGGTGGCAACACCGACCAATGAGGAGCAACCATCTATCGGACTAAAGATAGCAAAGTATCTTCCCAAGATAGCTAATGGATGCTCACGTGTAGGAAGGTGACACCTCATAATCCTCTCACCTAATAAGACATGCTTTATTAACCTAAGCGAGATTAATAGAAGTGTAAAAAAAACCTAGGAATATAGGGAAAAATAAATAACCCAACTAGGAAATAAAAACCTACACTAACACCCCCCATAAGCGAAGCTTAGGTGGATGTAGAAATGGGTCCTGGCAAATCAAGCCTGATGAGGTACCCATGTACATAAAATTCCCCCCCCAAAGAGAGAGAAAAGCCCCCCCAAAAATATAGAGAGAAGAGACTCCCCCAAAGTAGAGAGAGTCAGGACTCCGAGTGAGAGGAAGAAGCCCCCCCAGAAGATGAAGCATCCCGCACCCCCAGCAAAGATCGCAAATGAAGGAACTTTCTCTCAATGAAGGGTTTGGTGAAGATATTAGCAACCTACTTGGAAGTCAGACAATAGCGAAGGTTGATGACGTGGCCATGGATGAGCTCCCGGATGTAGTGCATGTGGACCTCTATGTGTTTGGTCCACTGATGATGGACCGAATTTCGTGAGATCTGAATGGCACTCTGGTTGTCACAAACTATGACTGATGGTTGTCTGATCTGGATACCAAACTCAGTGAGAAGATTTTGAAGCCAAATGGCTTCAGTGGCGGCATTCACAGCCCCCCAATACTTGGCCTCAGTAGAAGATAGAGCAATAGCAGACTGCTTCTTGCTCGACCAACAAACATGACCTGAACCAAGTGAGAAGCTATAACCTGAAGTAGACTTGAGATCTTGAGAATTGCCCGCCGAATCTGAATCTGTGTAGCCCACCAAGTCAAGCTCAATGCCTGCTGCGTAGTGAATCCCAAAACTGTGAGAACCCTGAAGGTAGTGAAGGATCCGCTTGGCTACTTTCCAGTGCAGCTCATGAGGCTCCTGCATGAATCGAGAGACCATGCCTACAACATATGAAATATTAGGTCTCGTATGAGTCAGATAAATGAGACTCCCAACAAGCTGTCGGTACAAAGTGTCATCAACAAGTGGAGAAGAACACTGAGCCTCAAGTTTGACTCCAGAAAGAAAGGGAGTCGGAGCAGGCTTGTAGTCAGCCATATGAAACCTCAAGAGCAAATCTTGGACTGGTTGATGGTGATCCCAGAAGCAGACTGGTAGATCTCAATCCTGAGAAAGTAATGCAACAAGCCCAAGTCAGTCATCAAAAACCTGTCATGAAGGGCAGTTTTGACAATCCCAATGGTGGATGAAGAACTCCCTGTGATCAACAAGTCATCAACATACAGAACCAAAAATAGGAGTGAATCATCCTGCTACAGAATGTAGACATTGGGATCAGAATGGCACCAAGTGAACCCAACTGATAGAAGGAAGGAGTCCATCTTGGCATACCAGGCTCGAGGAGCCTGTTTGAGGCCATAAAGAGACTTTCGAAGACAACACACAAGTGAAGAATCTTGAAGGAACCCCTGTGGCTGCTCCATGTAGATCTCCTCCTGAAGGTCATCGTGAAGAAAAGCACTCTTCACATCCATCTGGTGTACTTCCCAACGATTAGCTATAGCAATGGCAAGAACAAGTCGAATGGAATTCATTCGGGTAACTGGCATAAAAGTCTCAGAGTAGTCAATCCCAGGAACCTGGGAGAATCCTTTGGCGACCAAGCGAGCCTTATGCTTGTCAACCGACCCATCTGCTACAAATTTTGTCTGATAGATCCACTTACATCGAACAAGTTTTCTTCCCTTAGGAAGAGGGACAAGATCCCAAGTGTGGTTCCTCATCAAGGAACTATACTCCTCCTGCATAGTTGTATCCCACTCAGGAATACCAAAAGCCTCATGAAATGACTATGGATCTGAGGTAGTAGCAATGAAGACATGTGGAGCATCCTGGAACTGTGAACGAGTCCGTCTGGTGTTTGATGGATCCCTAACCCAATCACCTGCAGACTGCAAGGTCTGTCTAGCCCAAAGTGGACCGGAAGATGGAGAAGATGGAGAATCTAGAGGAGAATCATTAACCTCTGAATGATGACTAGGAGAGGAAGGAGGTGATTCCTCTGAATCACTCTCTGCATCAGAAGTGGAGGTAGAAGACTGCTCAGGTGAATCTGACTCATCAGAAGATCTGTCATGTATCCCAAGTGACTCCAATGTCAAAGTAGAAGGAGTTGGAGAAGTGATAGAAAGTGAGCTCGAAGAGCCCTCCTCAAACTTAACACTCCTCTCAATGAACAACTCATGTGTAGTAGGGTGGAGCAATCAATAACCCTTCACACCATCAGGATAACCTACAAATATGCAAGGTCTGCTCTGTGGATCCAAGGCCTTGCGTTTCTTTGCAGGAATGTGGGCCCATGTAGGAGAACTAAAAACTTGAAAGTGCTTAACTGATGGTTTCTGACTGCTCCAAGCTTCAAAAGGAGTGACTCCCTTCAAGGCTTGGTGAGGAACACGGTTCTGGATATAACAAGCACAGTTAATGGCCTCTGCCCAATACTATGGTGCACGAGATCTGGAGTGAATCATGCAGTTCACCATTTCCTTCAAGGACCTATTCTTCCGTTCTGCAATACCTTCTGCTGAGGATTGTATGGAACTGAATGCTGCAAATCAATCCCCTCTGAAGTGCAAAACCTCTCAAACCGATGGTTGACATACTCACCACCATTGTCAGTGTGCAAAACTTTGATGGCTTTCCTGGATTGCTTCTCTACAAAAGTTTTGAAGTCCTGAAAATGATCAAATACCTCTGACTTCTATTTGAGAAAGTACACCCAAGTATATCAAGAAAAGTCATCAATGAATGTGAGGACATATCTAGCCCTATTGAAAGAAGGATGCTGAAATGGACCAACCAAATCACTTTGAACTAACTCCAGTATCTGTGAAGCTCTCCATGCCTTACGTTTGTCAAAATTTTCCTTAGGATGCTTACCAAGAATGCAACCTTGGAAAACACCACTTGAAAACTAAACTGAAGGCAACCCTATGACCATGCTCTGCTGGTTGAGCTACTGCAAGTAGCAGAAGTTAAGATGGCCAAACCGCTCATGTCATAATTTACTCACATCATCAGAGTGAGTGAGCAAAACAGTCGAAGGAGGATCAGGAACAAAGTGAGAAAATAGATAGAGCCGTGATTGATGATCTGCTCTCCCAACTGTAACTATAGAACCACTATGCAACTCATGAATTTCTACTGAATCAGGAGTGAACTCAACCTGCTTGCCTGAACCTGTGTGAGTGATCTGGTATACCGATAGGAGATTAGTTGATAATGAGGGCACACAAAGAACATCATGGAATGTGCCATCCCCCACACCAACAGACCCTCTCCCACACACCTCAATAGGAGTGTCATCACCCATCAAAATAGAAGGCATAGTACACGGCTCCAAAGATGCAAGTTCTTCCTTAGATGAAGCCATGTGGTGAGAAGCACCCAAATCAAGAACCCAAGTGGATGGTGAAGAAGCAACTGCAACATGGGCTTTGCCCTTTCCTTTCCCCTTGCTATTTTCTTTTGTCTTGTTAGACCCCTCATTAGAACTCTATTTGATAGACTCAGGAACACTAATATTATTCTTCTCAAGAATGTGTGTCAAGTGATCAATTTGTTTCTTCAGACATTTATGTTCATCATGACCGGGTCTTTTACAATAGGTACATTGGACCCTCTCTTTCTTAGGCTTGTTGCCCTTGGAAGATTGGGTCTCATTAGTTGCTTTTGAAGCAACCGGTATCTGATCCTTCTTCTCCTTGCTATTCTTCTGTTTCTTATCCTTACTATTGTTGTTACTACTTTGTCCTTGTGCCTTGGTTGGTAGCCAAGGCATGTGACTTAGAGGATTTAAGAGTGCCCATCTGGATTAGATTGTCCTATTCTCGAGTGAGATTGACAGCAAAATCATCTAAAGATGGCATGGTGAATTGAGTACCAAGTGCACCCTTAATAGCATAGAAGGTAGAAACAAACACAGAATATTCTGAACTTAGCTTAGAGAGAATACTAAGAATCAGTTGTTCATCTTTCTTTTCAAATCCACATTATTTTAACTACAGCCTTAGTGATTTCAATTTAGTGAAGAAATCCTGGATTGTGTTGAAATTGCCTGGATTTAGACTAATTAGTTCATTTTCCAACATATGACCCCTCATTAAATCTTGTGTACCAAATAGTTTTTTAACTTTGTCCAGATTTCATTTGGTGTATTCAAAGACTCAATGTGAAAGAGTAAATCAAGAGAAACAGACAAACACAATGTTCCATATGCTTCATCACATTTGTTAAACCACTTAGGCTTATCTTCATCTTTAGCAGGTTCAGTTTCAAGTCCCATAGTTATCCTATTTAATCCAGCTTTCCTTAAGTGAATTGTCATGCATGATTTCCACTCAAAGTAATTGTATGGAGTTAGGATGGGTAGATTTGTTTGATCCATGATGAAGAAATGCAGAGAAAAAGTGCCAAAAAGAAGAGAACCCAACCAAGACAACCACCACCTTTTCACACAATCAAAGAACTCCCCCAAGAAAATATGATTTGGAACTTTATATTAGTGCATTTACAACTGCCACTAGCAAGAAATACTAAGTGGTCTTGATTTCAATGCATTACAAAACCCTCATGAAGAGCATATGCTGAAAATACAACTTTGGCTCAATATCCAGAGAAATAAATAGTACCACTGCGATCTACTCAAAAAATCATGCACTTTCAAAAAGGAATCGCCTCGATACGAGGTCGTATGTGAAAGTTATGATCCTCTAAAGTTCCCAAAATGAGAACTATGCAGTGTCATGACTGAGAATCTGTAATTTCTAAAAAATATCTACATCAAAATAAAAAAACATCTGCACTAGTGCATAGAGCACGAAAAAATAGCCAAAATCAAAAAAAAATCGTGAGAAAAGGAGTCTGTATGAGCAAGAACAGAGCATTTGAAAACTACTTTCAAAACTGTAACTGTCAACGGAGAGGTAGCTTTCTGAGCACGTTTCTACAAAATATATAGACTACATGCAAAAATAGAAAGATACCTAGATGGTTTTTCTGTGCTGCGAACAAAAGCCAAAATGCGTTTTTCTTGTTGATGTATAGAAGATGTTGATCCAGTGTAAACAGAATGCCTTTAGCTACAAAAAATGACCCCAGCAACCAAAAAATGACATGGAAAGGCTGAATCAGCTACTTAATGTAGGAGTCAAGGACAACACTGAGAGGGGGGGTGAATCAGTGTTGTATGAATTTTAACTTTTTGCAAACTTTATCTTACAAGACAAATACAAAGGAGGACATTAGTGATTTGTTGAGTTTATATGCACAAGACTTATGATAACAGATATAAACAAAACATGATCAAACCATTAATATGCACACACAGAAGAAAACAATGAGAAGCATGACACAAGCTTTTTACCGAGTGGAAAACCCTCAAGGGTAGAAAAACCACTCCAAAACTGCCTCACTGGCTTAAATGAAAAACTTCTTACCAATGTCTCACTAACATATACAGAGGTCTCACTGACCACAAGCCTCACTAGCATAGGAAGGTCTCACTGACCAAGGTCTCACTGACCACAAGCCTCACTGGCATACTGTTGTGCCTCACTAGCATACACAATCACTATTAACAAAACATCAATCTTTGTGTGCAAGACATGATTGCTGTTCAATCAGATTTGCACCATTGTATTTTATATGCTTCATCATACAACCTTATACCTTCTGTTTGATTTTACAAGTCAAGACCATTTTCTTTTACACATTTCTGCAAATAAGCTCCATATACAAATCTCTATAAACAATTTTCTCTGCAAATTATCACTATCAATCTTTCATCAATCACTGCAATCAAAGCTTGATTCAATATTTCTTCTACTCTGCAAATTGGTCATCTGTATCATCATATTATTTTCATCATTAATCTGCATAACCTTGATACATTGTAAGTATTCAATCTCTCATCATTTGTATATTTCATCTCTGTCTCCCAAAACCATGTCATCAATGCACCTGAAAAACAATTTTATACAAATTGAATAACCTTTCACCTGCAAAGAAAAATCTTTTCATATTCCTCTGTGCCTATTCAAATCTCCAAACAAAAACATATAATATCAAACCCCATAAAAAAAACTCTTCATGTTCTCTTCTCAAAAACTCTCTGCATAATAAAAAAATTTCAACTTCTTCTATGAAATCTTCAATCAATTTATCTGCAAAAAAAATAAATCCCCTTAAACTTCCATGCTTTTACATTCAAATCTGTTGAGCTTCTTCTTCTTCTCAATCTGCAAAAAAATAGCTCCAAAAAAATACTTCATATTCTTTTTGCACTTCAAAAAAACTTCAATCACTTCATCTCCTATAAAAGCTCTTAAAAAAATTTATATATATCCTTAATCTCCCAAATCTCATGCCTTTTAAAAAAGCAAATAAAATAGAAATTTTAAAAATTTCCTTAAAAAAAATCTTCTAAAAAAAATGCATAATACGTGGGCTAAATTTTAAAAGGCTTTTTAAATGCTTTTTCTTCAAATAAGAAGATGCCTCTCCATAGAAATAGGGCTGCAACTATTAACTTTCTTAAAAAGTAATTCTTTTTAATAAACTCCTCCTTTTAAAATCCACGTGAGAGAGAGAGGGAGGCCCATTTTTTTTAAATAAAAAAACTTCATAAAACCTCCTTTAAAAGCTCTTAAAAATCTCCCTTTAAAAGACTAAAAATAGTCTTATAAAATAGCCCTTTTAAAAAAGAACTTTTTTTATTTAAAACAAAAAATCTTCACCCATATTAAATATTAATTTTTGATATATTTTTTTATTTATTTATTGCTGCTCATAAACTTTAGGAGATGACCACTTGGAAAGGTAAAGGAACTGGTCACACATGTTATAAACCCCTTTAGCAGGTAACCCAACTCTTGACATCATGAAGCATGAACTTCTTAACATATATCAATGACATCTCTTTACTTTCCCAACACCATCACAACTTCAACACCATGACATCCTAAGATCCTGAAAGCATGATGAACATGATTAAAGAAAAACCAATCTTGTTAGCTCCTGACTTCACTCAATTCTACAAATACCTTAACCAACCTGATGATGTACTTCTCAACTCAAATAAAAAAAACTTGCATACAATACTCCAATCTTGACCTTATAATGACATTCTGTTCCACCGACAACTCAACAAGCATCAAAGCATAGATGAGATGAACAACATCACTGCAACCTATAAACTAATAAGCATTATACAAACCATATAAAGATGTCTTCTACCCCATTGAAACCAAGTGGACAACCTGTGAACAACATGGCTACATGAAACACACTTTGTCAACCAACTTACTATCACAAGATATATGCATTGCATCATTTATGAACTGAAACAAGAGACAATCATATCAATCATATCAAACCATGAACATGATGAACAACCCCTGTCAATATCAACACCTTGTGAACCTACAAATCCTTTTGACATCAATGACAATCAATCTCCATCAATCTCCCCCTTTGTCATTGATGGCAAAACTCCATAAAGCATTGTTTCTTTCTCCCCCTTTTTGACATCTGATGACAAAGACTATTATCTCCCCCTAAGAAAAATCAGCAAGAGACTAGCAAAGTATGCTGATATCAATCAATTCTCATTTCTTGAATCACAAGCACTATTACTCACCTTATCATCCTTCATACCAACCAAGAATTGAAATACCACTTAAGGCACTGATTATTTTTCAATTTGCTGTCCAAAACTTTTCCTGAGAGCTCTAAGCTCTTTCCATGTTCATATGCTTATTGAACAACCATAAAAACTTGAGAGCAACAAGACATCAAACAATCATGTAAGGCATATCAAACCAAGCACCAAACCACTGTTACAAGCTGCCCATAGACTGCACTATACCACTTCTAATCACAACACAAATTTGTAGATGAAGATGAAACACTGACATCAATGAGATCCTCTGATTACTTCCTTTAACAAACTCCTGAACCAACACTTTTTGACCTGAAATAACAAATCTCCAGGATCTCCCATGTGTTAAAGTTCACAAACAAAACACTGCTCAGAAATACCATTGGTAAACACTGACAAGACTAATCAACATAACTCAACTCAACTCAGCACTTATCCACTTCCTGAATTAGTCCTGACAAGAAATACCAATATGAGCATGAAGAAAACATATCTCTTTTCAATTCTCCCAAGATAGTGACAACTCAATCCTCTGATTAACTCCCCCTGAGAACAACTCCACTTAAAGATGTTATAGCATGATCATAACCATTATAAACATATTGAATTATGAACACTTTGAAGGCATAAACTCCTGTTAACCTTTCAACAAGTAATGATTTATGATGATAACAATCCTGAGGCCAACATATGACAAGCCTTTTTGAACATTACCACCTGCTATTGCTGATTTTAACTTCCTCTGATGAAATGCAGGATATCACCAACAATGTCATAGCTTGAAGAACTATGTTTGAAACATGGAAGATCATCAATGAAACAAGTGAAACACTATCTCCAAATCACCTGAAAGTTTCAATACTTATGCAAACATATGCCATAAAAAATATTACACAACAAGGTAGTTGATATGACTATCAAATTGACTTCTTTGATATGAACTATCATCCTGCAACCAAACTATTCTGACACATTTTCTGACATGACAAAGACTGAAGACCATCTGAACTATCCTCATGTTTTGCACAAGACACTTTTCACAACATACTGTCAAATCTGATATATACATAACTATATCCTGCAACCAACAAGAACTTCTGCCTCTTGACTTTGTCATTCAAACAACAACAAACAAATTGCATCAACAAATTCTTCCTGTAACAACACTTTGCATAAATCAAAAACAGAGATAATTGCTATGAATTGAATTTTCATTTTAAGCCACCTTAGCCAACACATGCTAATTTTCTGATAAGAGCTTCTTGAGAGCATCTTAAGCTCTTTGCCCTGACAAGCAAGATCACACAGAATTGCAACACAATTTTTAAGTACCAACATGATATCAAGTCACAACAACATCAATCTCTTTGTGCAGAGAGCTTCTGAAACACTTTATCAACAAAATAAATACATATTGAACCAAAGATCACCTGTACCACTATCACCATCATCAATTATATGAATAATATCTTAGCAACCATTAAACATGTCACTGACATACACATCATCAGAAATTAACATTATCAGGCAAGCATGACAGACAAGATCAATTGATCTCCTCCTGTAACTTCTTGGGGATAAAAGATAGAACAAGAACAACTCCCCCTCACATCATGCTATCTGTTATGCAACTGATGATGTAACTTGTGCTGGATGCACAAGTTTGGGATTTACCTTCTCATGACTCTGTTTTTGCTTCCACACTTTTACAGGTGCTTTCTTTCTGCAAACCTTTTCTCCCTCTTTCCATTTCAACTTTTTCAAATCAGGTGGAGCTTTCCTGCAACTATGAGCTTTATGACCAAGAGAGTTGCAATTATAACAAATTATGTTGTAATCAAAATCATTTGACTGATAATAACTTTGAGCACACATATTAAGCTTCCATGAAGGATCATACACTCTGTTCATTTTGCGGTATCTTTGAATGTGACCAACATTATTGCACTTATAACAAACAGTATCAGTATTTCTTCTGCAATTAACTGATTTGTGCCCAAATTGATTACAAGTATAACAAAAACCATTAAATGAATAGTTATACCTGTACATGTATGCTTGTCTAACAGGAGCACTTCTTCTGAAATTTCTTCTTCTTTGATTATGCATTTTGTTTTCAGTGGCAGTATT
Organism: Cunninghamia lanceolata; assembly: GCA_027924645.1. Classification (NCBI taxonomy): domain Eukaryota; kingdom Viridiplantae; phylum Streptophyta; class Pinopsida; order Cupressales; family Cupressaceae; genus Cunninghamia; species Cunninghamia lanceolata. The sequence goes on along the minus strand of BSBN01000847.1, from coordinate 1,559,131 downwards.
CAAATCAATCTTCTTTCTGGGAGTCTCTCTGACTTTTGAACATTCTCCTTTTTCAAATCCTAATCCAGTTGTGTCATTATGCTGCTTCTATTTTTCCAACAACACATGTAACTTGCTTGTGCTTTCTTCAAACTCCTGATACTTCTTAGATAAAGTCTTGAGACCATCATAATCTTTTCTGAGTTTGATAATTTCACCCTCTAGTTTTAGATTCTCACTCCTTCTAACTTCAAGGTCAGATATTGAGACATCAGCTATCCTCTTAGCTTCTTCAACTTCTGTCTTCAATCTAGCAATTAGTTTGTCAGAATCATCAATATATGTCTTTAAACTAATAATCTGACATCTGGCCTCTTCAAGATCTGTAGATACAATTTCAAGTTCTGAAAGTGCATTGACTTTAGATTCTCTTTCTTGTTGCAGCTGCAAGTTTAGTTTATGATTCTCTCTTTTATACTTCTTGAGCTCACTCAGAGCATATATAAGCTCTCCTTCCATATCAATCTCACAATCCTAATCATCATCACTTGTGATGCTAGCTTCTTCTGAATTTGATTGGGATTGAACTTCAACTCCTTCATTTGAAAGTCTCTTTTCATTGCTACTTTCTTCACACACCAGAGTGTCCCCTTCTTTATCATTATCTTGATAAATTCTTTTCAATCTCCTCCACATATCCTAAGCTGTAACACAATCCATAACTTTACAAATAACATCATTAGACAGAGCAGATAATATAGCCTTCTTTGTAATATCATTACATTCAAGAGCTTCTTTGTTATTTGCAGAATTACAATTCTCAACTGACATTAAAACATCATATCCTAAGGAGGATAAATACACTTGCATTCTAACATACCAAACTGAAAAATTTGAACCATCAAACTGAGGAACATCTGAAACCTTTTCTTCTAAGATAATATCAGACTCAACATGAAGAACATCTTTATTAACATCTGGATTTGATATGAATGATGTCTTTTGTGTCTTTTGACCAGAATAAATCTTAATATTTCTCATGTTCTTATTTCTCCTGCACTTACCCATTGAACTCCACACATAGGACCTACCCAAGCTGATTAAGCTGCAAGAGGGAAACTGGCTCTGATACCAATTGTAGGAGTCAAGGACAACACTGAGAGGGGGGGTGAATCAGTGTTGTATGAATTTTAACTTTTTGCAAACTTTATCTTACAAGACAAATACAAAGGAGGACATTAGTGATTTGTTGAGTTTATATGCACAAGACTTATGATAACAGATATAAACAAAACATGATCAAACCATTAATATGCACACACAGAAGAAAACAATGAGAAGTATGACACAAGCTTTTTGCCGAGTGGAAAACCCTCAGGGGTAGAAAAACCACTCCAAAACTGCCTCACTGGCTTAAATGAAAAACTTCTTACCAATGTCTCACTGACATATACAGAGGTCTCACTGACCACAAGCCTCACTAGCATAGGAAGGTCTCACTGACCACAAGCCTCACTAGCATACTGTTGTGCCTCACTGGCATACACAATCACTATTAACAAAACATCAATCTTTGTGTGCAAGACATGATTGCTGTTCAATCAGATTTGCACCATTGTATTTTATATGCTTCATCATACAACCTTATACCTTCTGTTTGATTTTACAAGTCAAGACCATTTTCTTTTACACATTTCTGCAAATAAGCTCCATATACAAATCTCTATAAACAATTTTCTCTGCAAATTATCACTATCAATCTTTCATCAATCACTGCAATCAAAGCTTGATTCAATATTTCTTCTACTCTGCAAATTGGTCATCTGTATCATCATATTATTTTCATCATTAATCTGCATAACCTCGATACACTGTATGTATTCAATCTCTCATCATTTGTATATTTCATCTCTGTCTCCCAAAACCCTGTCATCAATGCACCTGAAAAATAATTTTATACAAATTGAATAACCTTTCACCTGCAAAGAAAAATCTTTTCATATTCCTCTGTGCCTATTCAAATCTCCAAACAAAAACATATAATATCAAACCCCATAAAAAAAACTCTTCATGTTCTCTTCTCAAAAACTCTCTACATAATAAAAAAAATTTCAACTTCTTCTATGAAATCTTCAATCAATTTATCTGCAAAAAAAATAAATCCCCTTAAACTTCCATGCTTTTACATTCAAATTTGTTGAGCTTCTTCTTCTTCTCAATCTACAAAAAAATAGCTCCAAAAAAATACTTCATATTCTTTTTGCACTTCAAAAAAACTTCAATCACTTCATCTCCTATAAAAGCTCTTAAAAAAATTTATATATATCCTTAATCTCCCAAATCTCATGCCTTTTAAAAAAGCAAATAAAATAGGAATTTTAAAAATTTCCTTAAAAAAAATCTTCTAAAAAAAAATGCATAATACATGGGCTAAATTTTAAAAGGCTTTTTAAATGCTTTTTCTTCAAATAAGAAGATGCCTCTCCATAGAAATAGGGCTGCAACTATTAACTTTCTTAAAAAGTAATTCTTTTTAATAAACTCCTCCTTTTAAAATCCACGTGAGAGAGAGAGGGAGGCCCATTTTTTTAAATAAAAAAACTTCATAAAACCTCCTTTAAAAGCTCTTAAAAATCTCCCTTTAAAAGACTAAAAATAGTCTTATAAAATAGCCCTTTTAAAAAAGAACTTTTTTTCTTTAAAACAAAAAATCTTCACCCATATTAAATATTAATTTTTGATATATTTTTTTATTTATTTATTGTTGCTCATAAACTTTAGGAGATGACCACTTGGAAAGGTAAAGGAACTGGTCACACATGTTATAAACCCCTTTAGCAAGGAACCCAACTCTTGACATCATGAAGCATGAACTTCTTAACATATATCAATGACATCTCTTTACTTTCCCAACACCATCACAACTTCAACACCATGACATCCTAAGATCCTGAAAGCATGATGAACATGATTAAAGAAAAACCAATCTTGTTAGCTCCTGACTTCACTTAATTCTACAAATACCTTAACCAACCTGATGATGTACTTCTCAACTCAAATCAAAAAAACTTGCATACAATACTCCAATCTTGACCTTATAATGACATTCTGTTCCACCAACAACTCAACAAGCATCAAAGCATAGATGAGATGAACAACATCACTGCAACCTATAAACTAATAAGCATTATACAAACCATATAAAGATGTCTTCTGCCCCATTGAAACCAAGTGGACAACCTGTGAACAACATGGCTACATGAAACACACTTTGTCAACCAACTTAATATCACAAGATATATGCATTGCATCAAATATGCATTGCATCATTTATGAACTGAAACAAGAGACAATCATATCAATCATATCAAACCATGAACATGATGAACAACCCCTGTCAATATCAACACCTTGTGAACCTGCAAAGCCTTTTGACATCAATGACAATCAATCTCCATCACTTAAGACAAGCAATGGCATGTTGGAACTTGCAATATTGATTGAAAACACCAAATATGTAAGCTAGTTGTCAGATTTGAGCTCGAAACCCTGATTCTGCAACTATGTCTGACGATCTTTGATTTCGGTGAAGTGAAAGCCAAATATGACTTTCCCAAGCCTTCTAGATGCATTGGAACAGTTGGAAATGCTTCCAGTATAACCAGAAATGCTGCAATCACCTAGATTTCATAAAACACATGTGCAAACCCCAGAGATTAAAATATTTTCGTCAAACTTTTCTGATTCTCAAGATCATCCGAAGATGCAGGAGAAGAGCATATTGGGTTTTTCAAAAAACTGTAAATAAGATTTATTAGCCCCCCTTGAATCTCTCAAATATGGAAACTAAAATCTATTCTTTCACAAAGAAAAGCTCTGATACCATGTTAGAATCTGAAAAGATTATTAACCCAGAAAACTAGTGCAAATGAATAGATATTTAAACTATGAATGCAAATGATACGAAATCAAAATAGCAACACAGAGTTAGTCTCCAAGAGAGTAATGCAAATGCTAGAAGCAAAATAGCATTAAGAGGATGCAAAAGTAAAAGATACAAAATACAAGCCAGGTAGCATGCTTATATAGACTAGGAAGAGGGAGGAGGTGGCAACACCGACCAATAAGGAGCAACTATCTATCGGACTAAAGATAGCAAAGTATCTTCCCAAGATAGCTAATGGATGCTCACGTGTAGGAAGGTGACACCTCATAATCCTCTCACCTAATAAGACATGCTTTATTAGGAAAAATAAATAACCCAACTAGGAAATAAAAACCTACAATAACAGTTCCAAACCTTTCCACAAATGTGTCTTTTGATTTGCTCAGGAGATGTTGAGCATACATTTCCAAAACTTTCTCATCAACCTCATAGCCCATTGGCATAATCCATATGGTTCTAGGTTCCACAACCTCCATCAGGCACTGATCAGTGTCAACCATAAAGCATATTTCATTCTCATATTTCTCGACAACTGACTTAGGGATTCTCTCTCTTGCATGCATCATACTTTGAAAGTTTTTGAATTAACCCCGAATGGCTTTCTTCTGAGCTTGGGAATCACCAAGGCTGAGTAGATGATCTCTTATTTGCCATGCAACTAGTCTGTCATTTGTCCAGTGCACACCTTGAACTCCAGGGACTTCTTTCATAAAATAGAAGAACAAACATATAATCAGGGAACCATACTTGAAGGTATTTTTCTTATCTTTCTTTATTTTGCTTAGATTCTCAACTGATTTTGTAGCAGCTCACATAGGTCATAATTAGCATTCTCCTTCAACATTTGATAGGCTGCATATATTGCAGTTACGGAGATAGAATTTTCCCTACTGGAGTGGTAGACCTTGTAGCCAATTACCATGGATGCAAACTTGACATCTGGTTCTATAATATCATTAATGGTCATTGCTCTCTTGTCAAACTTTGCACCGGTTGCATCGGTAATAGTTTGGTTTTTCACATCTTTCAGCATGGGTAATCCACCAATTGAATTTAACCCAGTTATAATATTGATAACGTCCTTCGTAATCTTGAATGGTTTCAATAGCCATATGAACTCATCATGTATTTAGCTCAAGATATATCGAACCCACTCATTCTCATCAAATGTAAAAAATTTAATGACTTGCAGAAAATGTTTGCTTTCTAGGGCTTTGTATTCCGGTTTCAATTTATAGCTATCATCCCTTAGGTAGTTGTTAAACAAATCCAAGAGTTTCAGGTTTCCAAATTCATCAATGCTATAGTGGATGTGTGCCCTAATATCCTCAACATACAGTATGCCATATGGGACACCAGAAAATGCACCTAATGGTTCCACTTCAATTGACTTGTATGGGTGCTTCTTAAATATTGATCAGGGCCTTTTAGTTACATCAACAACTAGGGGTGTAGCCATTTGCAGAGATTGAAATTTCAAGAGATTTCATAGAAAATAGAAGTACCTTGTTCCGCAAGTTAGGGTTTTGGTTGGAAATCCTCTTCTCACTTCAACTCTTGAATATTCTCAGCTTAGAACTCGTTCACTTCCTTTCTTTTTGCTTTCTTCTAATGCAAAGTAATTCGAATGAAGAATGAGCGACCCTTTTATGCTCCACAAGACCTAATTTGTATTTGTAATAAATGCTTTGCCCTAACACATTTGGTTGCTCTATTTTTGTACACAGTTGACTTTTAATTGCTCCACAAATCATTAAATCCACTTCTTTTCTTCCAAAAATTCTTTCAAATGATTTGTATTGACCCAAATTATCTTTTCCCTTCATGCCAGATTCAGGCATCCACTTATTAGCTGGGGGAATTTGATTTTCAATGCAGCTCCCCCTGAGCCAGAGCTCCTAATTCAATTCCTGGAGGAATTATTAACACCGGATTCCGGTGCGGACCCATTATTATTGTTCACAATTGTTTTCTTGACCCATGTCTTGCTCATTTCATATTGGATCTCATTCACATCAATTTTTCCTTTGCCTTTGTCTTGTCTCTACTCATCTAGTTTTCTATTTACCGGACCTCTTCTTTCATTAATCCTACTTCTGCAAAATCTTGCAATATGACTAGTTTTATTGCAATTAAAGCACATAACATTTCTTTGCTCATAGACTTGATTTCCTCTTGATCTGCAATGATTAGCCATGTGTCCAAATCTATTGCAAGTAAAATAGTAGCCATTGAAAAAATTGCCATTTCCTTTATTGTTAGGGTAATTCATTATCATACTTTTGCATTCATTTGATTTGTGAACATATCTCTTGCACTTGAAGCATTGACCAGAGAAGGATGGATTATTTTGATTTACTCTGCTTCTGCACTGAGTAGCTCTATGACCAAATTTATTGCAATTGAAACAATTTCCATTGAAGGATGGATATCTTTGAGCATTAGGTTGTCTTATCGGAGGTCTTCTAGGTTTGTTTCTTCCATTCCTTGGTTGGAAATTTCTTTGTTCAAATCTGAAGCTTTCACCTTTCTTATATCCAAGACCATGCTTGTCATTAGCCTTTTTTTGACCTTTAAGCAATGCTTCAAGTTTAGCTGATCTTATCTTGAACTTCTGCTTGTATTCATTTGCAACATCTAGGTCATTTCTAAGAATGACAATTTGCCTTTCAAGTTCTCTTTCATTGTCTCTACTTTCTTGTAGGTCAGACTCTAGATGGCCAGCTATTCTATCCAATCTGCAACATTATTCAGTTCTTTCTTTTAGAGTTTGATTCAAGTCTTCTTCAGTCTTCTTCCTTTGCTCAATTTCTTTGGTTAGCCTCATTTCCCTAGATTCCATCTCAACTTTCAGAACAACAACTTCTTTTGATAGCTTCTCACACTCCTTTGTCTTTTCTTCCAAGGCTTCATTCATACCATTTTCTTCAGTTAAACTGGATAAATGCAGAAGTAGCTCCTTTCTCTTTTCCATAGATTTCTTTATTTATCTTTTAACATTTCAATGGTATCATCAGCATCTTTAAGCTCATCTTTCAGATTAGTTACTTTTGCTTTGGACTGATCAAGATCTTCTTGGGCCAACCAGAGTTGATCTTTGAGTGAACCCATTGAAAACTCCTTCCAAGATCTTTCCTCAAGCTATTAGGCTTCTTTCAAGGAACCTCGCTCTGATACCAATTGTTAGAATTAGGCTAGACAACTAAGAGGGGGCGTGAATTAGTTGTCCCAAAACTTTATCATTTGCAACAATATCACTTAGAACTAATTAAAACATTTTAAAGCATGAATCATCAACACATGAGTAGAAACAAATAAACACACATGACACAATGATTTTTAATGTGGAAACCCGGTTAAGGGAAAAACCACGATGGGGGTTAACCCACAAAGATTATACTCTGTTAAAAGTATTATAAAGAGGAGAATGCATATGCATTCAGGCTCATTGCCCAAAGCTCACTGCTCAAAAGAAAGCCTCACTGCCTACAGGAAGAAGATTACAATGTGTTTGAACCGATAATTAGCATCTACCTATGTAAAGATTTAGTTCTGGTTAAGCATAGAATACCGACTTGATACACTTCATCTTTATTCTACCCTGTTTACTGCTCTGCCATAATCTAGATCTTAGATCTCTTTCCCTTTCGTACTTATATCTGCTCTTTTCGCTCTTCCTTCATATTCGCGCACACACACACACAAATCACTTAAATCCATCAGCTATATATATCTGTATCATGATATTCAGTCACTTTTTAGTCAGCTTCAAGAACACTTAGAACTTTGTTGAAGACTCTGTTCTGTCGGCTAAATCCATGCATAACTTGTAACGCGGACCAAAACTTGCATTCACAAATCATCAATCATGTCAACCACTATCGCTGATCATCACAAATCATCCAACTGAAAGCTTCCATTTATCTGGAACCAAGATCAATTACAAGGTCGGCTTGTTCTTCTATTGTCTACACTGTCAAACTATAACCCCATATCCAGATGCAAATAACTTTTGAATCCTTCATCACCGGAGCTTAAAATTCTAGATTTAGATTGCCCTGACAATCCTTATAACTCCTTTAGATCTGCAACATACTTTGATTTACCACCGGAGAGATCCGGACCAAGATACTGGACCTTGTCACATGCTCTGTCTCTGGCTACTCAGACTTAGATAAATTCTGATTCTGACTTCCGGTATGAACAAATTATGTTATGCGAATGAGTGGAATAGTCTTAGTTGGCATCAATGACAACACCTATCATGCGAAGTAGTGTCTCTTGCCAATAGGGAAAAATATTAAAAAAGAACTTAATCAATTCACTAAAGATGACCAAACATTGAGTGGAAAGGATTGATGATTAAATTTCAAAATTTGTAATCTTTTAGTGCTAAAACATATTTGGGATATAACACCATACCCACGGGGAATTCACTAGGAAGGCAATACCCTACCACATTCATGAATTCATATTGGGATTTTTTAATAAATAAATTTGAAAGTAATATACACCGAGTGGGTGAAGGTGTTACTTTATATTATCTCAATTCAATATGTATCAAGGGTGAATGTTGTGTATTTATGTATATTTCATCTTAGTTATCTTATAGTCAAACATTTATAAAGTATCTTGTAGAGACCCAAACAATATAATTTATGATAGAGAATTTTGTGTGGTTCAACAACATTATTGTCTTAATTGTTTGGCATATTTTTGTGTACAAGATACATGAAAATAGATAATATGTGTTAGCGAAAGAGGGAGTGTAGACTGAAGATCTGGGCATATGCTCTTTAAAGTTGTATTTGTACCCTGGTGTCAAGGATAAGAAGAGGGTTAGAACTTGTACGGTGAATTACATATTAGTGCAGTGGAATATAGAGCAAATAAATCAAAATATACACACATATGCATTCCCCACATCCATATAATATATTAGTATAAACCATTAGATATCCATTATATTACTTTGCGGTATACAATTGTAGTGTAGGAAAGTGTGATCTAGCCTGAGTTAAACTAGGTCAAAACCCTCTTCTACAAACATTAGGACACAAACCAAGCTTCACTTCTACCTGAGAAGAAGAGCCAAACTATAGGGGTTCTACCCTTTTGTTGTATATGGATGGATCAACCAATTTCAACCAAAGTCAAGCAAGCAAGCTAAAACAAATTATCAAACCCTAGAAGATGAAGATCAGACTATAATTAACCGTCGAAAGATAATCTCATGAAATAAAAAGTACAACAGAGATTAGAGTAGGATTCAGAACCTGGATTTTATAGCAAAAAAGCCCAGGACCAGGGCGCTTGGGCACTTGTAAGAACCCCTACCAAATCTGCCCTGAATTTTTTAATTTCAATGGTTTAAGATTTTGTCAAACACTTGTCATGCAAGGTGACTGAGTTCTGATTTTTGAGTGTTTGTTTGTTTTGTGATGTTTGTTTGAATGATTTTCAATGCCAATACATATGCGAATATATAGAAAAGATAATCAAATACTTGCATAAACAAATTTCAATGATTCAACACCCAATTGTGCTTTATTAATTATTGTTACAAGTCTGGTTACATTGATAATCAGGTTTGATACAGAGTATATCAAACTGATTAAACCTATAAAAAGTGTTTGCAAAGCCTATCCAAATTAAAGATTTGAATATTGAATTTGTTTACAACATACTCGATTGAATAACACTTCTTCTAGGCACACTATGACACCATACAAAGCAAGTAGATGATTGATATATAATGGAATAGTGTTGCTGTCCACAACGATAGTCTGATATAAAGTCTATTGATATAGACAATGATGCAGCAACTCCTTATTAGCCACGATTCCTCCAAGACTAATGGTGCTTGAATCCCTAGGTGTTGAGGATGTCAAAACTCCGCAAAATACTAATATCTATCAAACCTTAGATGACTGATAAAGAATTTGCCAAGATATGATATAATAAAATGCTGATGCAAAGCTAAGTTTGAAAGGCTCCTTGTATTCCACGAACTCTCCACAATGAAAGCACCTAAACCTTAGGTGATGGAAATTAGATGATGATTTATCCTTTAAAACCCATGACCTACTATTAGGAGTGCTTAGATCTACAATTCATCCTCCAAGATGCCAAATCCTACAAAAAACCTAGCATCCTGCAATGATCCAATTCAGATCTGCCTTAAAAAATGCATTAATTCCTTCACGACAACTTATGATATCAATGAAAATCCAACCCTCCTTGGTCTGCAATTGATTATCCTCAAATCCCCTCAATATCAAATTAATGTTTGGCACAAATCTTATCAATTTGATCTTCAAACCCTAGCTGATATAAACCTATATAAAAACATGTATCTTGTAGCTCCTGTTCCATGCCAAAACCTATAATTAAGCTCAATAGTAAACCCCGTATGGATTCACCTCTCAAGTGGCATTGCGTTTTCATCTAATCCATGAATTTCCAAAGGGTCTTCATCCTCAAAAATTGTTGAACCTGTGTTGCAACTCAAAGGAAAATATCCAATATGCAAATGACAAAATACACAATGACGAAAATGACCTCCCAAACACCTTATTTATAACCCTCAAGTGGAGCGCCCAAATTTGCAATATTTTATACAACTTTCATGTCCACCACCATAATTGGAATTAAAATATTATTTTTAAATTCACTTTTCCTTCTCCAAGTGGGACATCCAACTTGACAATAAAATAATGTTTTATTTTGTCATTTATTTTCCTTTTATAATGTGACTTTCCATTCTCTAAACTTTAAGTCATTTTACCAACCTTCCCTTCTCCAATCACTTTATAAAGTGCTCAACCAACTTTCCAAATATCTAAGTCACTTTATAAAGTACTCAACTTAACTTCAATTTGGCTTAGGTGAAGTCGACTTTCCTTTCTCCAAGTCACTTTGTAACAATGGCCCAACTAAACAAAAAGGGGACATTACAAGTCCTCCCACCCTGAGATTGCTTGTCCTCAAGCAATCAAATATGAATGGCTGATTACTTTCACAAGATACCAGGATCCCATATCCTTCTTGTATCACCATACATACTCAACATGAAATGAAGAACATCTCTCATCATAACATCCATAATACTCACACATACTTCCTCAAAGCTTCTAGTGCAAAAGATGACAACAATGTTAAAACTAAAAATCTAATTTAAACTCGTCTTGGGACCACTTCCGCTATCATAAGCTGATAATCCCTCATTAACACTCAAACTCGTAGTGTTAAAGTGACCATCCCATGCACCAAAGTCACCCACATAGAACCTTTCCATCACCTTATGATTAACAAAATCATATGAAGATAATGGACTGCTGTTCACAATCATATAATCAACATTTCCGTCGTGCCTTCCAATAGTGTCATCATAGTCCTCACGTTCAATTTCTTCAATGGTTGGATGTTTAGCCTTATGTACTAATCCAAGAGGTGTATCAAGCTGAAAACCAAATGTATTACCTGTCATAACCTCTACCTCATGGCTGTAAAGTGCACCTTCATGTGAACACTTCTCTAATCTCAAGGCTCCATATTCTTGATGTACATCCCAATCATTATCAACATAAGGAATGTTGGAGTCTTCATGCAATTTCTCATCCTGCAATTCTAATTTTTCTTCATGTTCTACCATCATATTGTCTTCTCTCTGAAGTAATGCCCATAGTCGTTGCCTTAGTTGTCCCTTTTCATGATCTATGTGAGCATGTTTTTCCTTAATTTTGTGTAGGTCTTGTTTTGCTTGAGAAACAATTAACTTAGCTTCTCTAGCTTTCCTTAGCCATTCATCACACATGGCTTGGGTCCTCATAACATCTTCTATGCTATGTATATGAACAATATCTCCTTTTAAGTCAGCCAACTCACTAATTGATTCCTTGCAACTGTTATGTTAGGATGGTGTAACAAAGTTATGCTCAAGTGATGGATCATCAATAGTACCCATACCTCCATAGAATTAATTTGATGATTGATCTTGAAGACCTTGACTCTCGCAATTAGCTACCTCTATGACATCTTCTTTACACAATTTCTGATTTGAAGCTAGGGCAGCGTTAGGCTCATTGAGTTCTTCATGATCTCCTTCAACTTCATTGGCTAAATCAGAATTTGTACCCATGGCTATTATTGTGTCATCTTCATTAAACATATCCTCAACATTTGTAGATGCATGCTCTTCAAAGTGGCATTGTCTTCATATGTATGATCAATATTTGCTGATTTGACAAATTCCATATTGGCATTCCTATCAACTTCATTATCATCATAGAGACTCCCACTTGTAGATGCACTAAGTGATTCTTCTTTGTTTCCACATGTATGACTAGGTGTCCATACTTCATAGCATGTGAAGCAACGATGTTCATTCCTCAACTAATTTTTCCTCTTCCTTTGTGGCTGATTAGAAGATTGCTGAAATGGTTTATTTAATTTGAAGCTCTTATTTTTACCTTCTTTATTCTCTTTCTTCCTTTATTCTTCTTTTTCTTTCCTTGTTCTTCTAATGTAGTTCACCAAGCCTCTTTTACTAGGTTTACATGTTACAACTAAACTCAAGAAATAATCAAAAGAAACCTATTTTTTAAACCTATCAGACATGCTCTGATATTCTTCAAAGAGTTGGATGGATTCTTGTTCACGTGCAAAAGTATACAGAATATCATCTATACTTCTATCCATTGAAGACACTTAGTATGTGGCTGAAGCAAACTAATTTCCAAACTAAATTCTACCCTCCAGGCTGGCAAGATACACTACTTTGATACCATTGTAAGAACCCCTACCAAATCTGCCCTGAATTTTCTAATTTCAATGGTTTGACATTTTGTCAAACATTTGTCATGCAAGGTGACTCAGTTTTGATTTCTAAGTGTTTGTTTGTTTTGTGATGTTTGTTTGAATGATTTTCAATGCCAATACATATGCAAATATATAGAAAAGATAACCAAATACTTGCATACACAAATATCAATGATTCAACACCCAATCACGCTTTATTAATTGTTGTTACAGGTCTAATTACACTGATAATCAAGTTTGATACAGATTATATCAGATTGATTAAACATATAAAAGTGTTTGCAAATCCTATTCAAATTAAAGATTTGAATATTGATTTTGTTTACAACATACCCAATTGAATAACACTTCTTCTAGGCACAATATGAAACCATACAAAGCAAGTAGATGACTGATGTAAAATGGAATAGTGTTGTTGTCCACAACGACAATCTGATATGAAGTCTATTGATATAGAAAATGATGTAGCAACTCCTTATTAGCCATGATTCCTCCAAGATTGACGGCGCTTGAATCCCGAGGTGTTGAGGGTGCCAAAACTCCACAAAATACCAATATCTATCAAACCCTAGATGACTGATAAAGAATTTGATGAGGTCTGATATGATAAAATGCTGATGCAAAATTGAGTTTGAAAGGCTCCTTGTATTCCATGAACTCTCCACAATGAAAGCACCTAAACCCTAGGTGATGGAAATTAGATGATGATTTCTCCTTTAAAACCCTCAACCTGCTATTAGGAGTGCTCAGATCTACAATTCGTCCTCCAAGATGCCAAATGCCACACAAATCCTAGCGGTCTGCAATGATCCAATTCAGATCTACCTTAAAAAATGCATCGATTCCTTTACAATGACTTATGACATCAATGAAAATCTAACCCTAAACAGTCTGTAATCGATTATCCTCAAATCCACTCAATATCTAATTGATATTTTGCACAAATCTTATCAATTTGATCTTCAAACCCTAGCTGATATAAACCTATAGAAAAAGATATGTCTTGTAGCTCCAATTCGATGCCAAAACCTACAATAAAGCTCAATAGTAAACCCTGTATGGATTCACCCCTCAAGTGGCATTGGGTTTTCATCCAATTCATGAATTTCCAAGGGTTTTCATCCTCAGAAATGGTTGAACCTATGTTGCATCTCAAAGGAAAATATCCAATATACAATTGACAAAATACACAATGATGAATATGACTTCCCAAACACCTTATTTTATAACCCTCAAGTGGAGTGCCCAAATTTGCAATATTTTATACAAGTTTCATGTCCACCGCTATAATTAGGATTAAAATATTATTTTTAAATTCACTTCTCCCTCTCCAAGTGGGACTTCCAACTTGACAATAAAATAATGTTTTATTTTGTCATTTATTTTCCTTTTATAATGTGACTTTCCGTTCGCCAAATTTTAATTCATTTTACCAACATTCCATTCTCCAATCACTTTATAAAGTACTCAACCAACTTTCCAAATATCTAAGTCACTTTATAAAGTACTCAACTTAACTTCAATTTGGCTTAGGTGAAGTCAACTTTCCTTTCTCCAAGTCACTTTGCAACAATGGTCCAACTACACAAAAAGGCTACATTACAGTGCCTTAGGCTTTTCTAGGGTTTAGCAGAATCTCAGATATCACCAGACCTATACATGTGTGCTCTACCTTCTTCCTAGAAATCCTCTCCATAAACCTATTTCTCTAACCTGCACACAAGGAAAGAGGAAAAGGTTGTGTTGTGTATAAGAGCTTGCCTTAGTCAAACCCTGTGTTGGTGTTCCCACCTCCACTACAACAATGATTAGATCCAAGAGTGCATGCCCTAGGAAGGCATATGCGAGATCTATAATAATATGATATATAATGAATGATAATGATGATGATAACCACAAGAGATATGACCTTAGTTGATGAAGATGACTTTAGATGCTACACCAACAAACAAAGGAGTGTGATGAAGAAGGCTTGAAACTCATTTCAAAACTTGCAAACAAACTTCAATAGCATTGTTGGGATAAGGTGCCATTAACTTTGTAATCCTAACCAATTTCATGTGTCTCCAAAGTTCTTGGAATGTGTTCCCCAACACAAGGACTTAAGAGATAAAATAATATTTAATTATATCACTTGGCATGTTTTAATTAACTCCTAAATGGTAGGGTCAAACTTGGGCCTCCGCTTTTAGAGTGGGGTCCATGAAGACTTGTTGACAACTCCTTCAAGTCTATTTTGGGTTTTTGACAACTCCTAGTAAGTGGGAGTTAACTTGGGCGCCCACTTTGGAGGTGTCTTATATTTAGACTGGGAGTTTGCTTTTTCTGTGCATGAGTGGATATTGTTGATACACTTTGCATGAACATGATGTAGTAGTTAGCAGTGGAGTTAGAGATGCATGATATTTGCATGAACATGATATAGCAGTTAACAGTGGATTCAAAGATGCATGATATTTGCATGAATATGATGTGGCAATTAACAGAGGAGTTAGAGATGCATGATATTTGCATGAATATGATGTGGCGGTTAACAGTGAAGTTAGAGATACATGATATTTGCATATTGCTTGCATGAACTCATAAAATCTTGCATGGACTTGCATGTTGTTGCATGTTACTTGCATGTTGTTGCATGTTACTTGCATGTCACTTGTATGAGTTTGCATGTGTTGCATGTTACTTACATGGACTTGCATGTTGTTGCATGTTGCTTATATGGACTTGCATGTTGTTGCATGTCTCTTGTATGAACTTGCATGTTGTTGTATTTTACTTGTATGGACTTGCATGTTGTTGCATGTCGCTTATATGAACTTGCATGTGCTTGCATGTTATTACATGTCACTTGCATGTGCTTGCATGTTATTGCATGTCATTTATATGAACTTGAATGCCCTTGCATGTTGTTGTATGTCACTTGCATGTGCTTGCATGTCACTTGCATGTGCTTGCATGTTGTTGCATGTCAGTTATATGGACTTGCATGTCATTTCATGTCAATTATATAGTGTTGCATGTATCTTGCATGACACTCTAACTCAAGATCAATTTTAGATAACTCTTGCATGGTGCTATAGGTGTTTGCATGACTCTTGCGTGTTACAGAACATGTTGATTTATAATAATATTGGGGAAATCAATCATGCATGTTGTTTGCATGAGATTGATATGTGGTGATGTACTTCAGTTAACTAAAATAGATTAGGACAACTTGGGTGCCCAATCTTGAGACTTTCAGGTGTGCTTTTTATTGTGACATGATACTTCAGTTGACTAAGGTTGAATTGGACAACTTGGGCGTCCATGATCAAGACTGATAGATAATAGAGTTGTTTCTACAATGCAAACTTGAAGTTCACTATATGGGCATTTTGTTTTTGCATGAGGATTTAACTCATATTCTTGGATAAAATTTATTATTTTTTTTAGAGTTCCAAAACTCTATAAATTGAAGCCTTGAGGTTGTAGAAAAAAGCATTACAAGATAATTGCATTACAGGTTTTGAAGATTGAAGAAGTGCATCAGAATTCAAAGAAGATTTTAGTATTATTGTAAAGTCAATTATAGGAATTAATACAAGAATAAATCTCTTTGGGTGGAGTTTTTTCCCGCAAGGTTTTCTCCATGTAAATACCGTGTCTTCTTCTATCATGCTTTTTTCTTCTACTAGATTGATTAAATTAGAGAAATACTATTACATCTAAATTGAAAATAATTTTCAGATTTACACATGCTTTTATTTCAGATTTGAAAACATTTAAAAGCTACATATCTGCAACTTTACCTTGTTCTTTCTCCCTTTTTCCAACAAGCATCCACAAGTAGATAACACTCCAAGCATGAAGAACACTTTAGCATAGAACACAATATGAGAGCAAACTTTGTATTAATCTTCTAGGTGTCATCTAGGTGTAAAATGAACTACTACACTCATTTAAATATGCATTCCCTCTCACTTACAACAAATCAAACATAATTAGACTGACAAATACAAACTAAAGAAGTGTCCTAAGCTGACACTACAAAAGGGGGCTAAAGATCCCAGCTGGGACCAAGGCACTTGGGTGCCCTAGACCTTAGCCCACAAACTCTAGGGAGTGCTAAATATAGTTGGCTTAGTCCAATTCTAAGTTGATTATGTTGGGTTTATTCATCAGGATCGAGATTTCATCATTTTTAAGCTCAAAAAGGTGTTAAAATAGGTCTAACTAGGTGCTAAACTAAGTGTAAAATGCTAGTGTACACATTTTATGACACTATATTTAGCCCCCACTTTAGTGTGGGTACAAACTTATCTTCGAACTCATATTAAAGGATTGACAAAACACACAAACATAGAAGCCCAAAGAATTTCGTCAAGTTGTGGACTACACGTAGCCCCCAAACTTAGGATCGTAAGGTTGCAAACACATAAGCAAAGAGATATTCCAAACACACAAGACATTGCAACATAACACATACATACATGGAGTACTAAAAAGCATTCATAGGAATACATGTGGAAGACACACAATACACAAAATGTAATACATGCCAAACACAATGCATACACTCTTAACATGAAGCATACACATAATACACAAAGCATACACATAAGGTACAAAGAATGCACATAAGTCACAATGAATACATAGAGAACACATGGAAAACATGATGAAGACACATGAAAACATAATGCATAAAAGAGACAAGCATAATAATACACACAGGAACAAACACACAAGGCACATGACTAACGCTAGCCTACTCTGTCGCTAGGGGTCTTGTGGAAAGAAGTGCCACCGAGGATCACACACTAGTAAGGACAGCCGAATTACTAGGCGACCATGACAAGTCACATGAAGCACATGGGCTAGCCAACTATGTTGCACTAGGTGGCTCATGGACCAAAGAGGAAGCATCATAGGCTAGTGAGGACCGCCGAATCACTAGGTGAGTTCCCTTCCAACAAGTAAATATGCAACCAAAAGAAAGCATAGCATGATGCATGACCCTACCTTAAAGTGATTGCTAACTCCTATCGGGGAGCAATTGCTTTAAGGTAGAACAAATCACAAAATAGGCATGAGAGCTTTCTCGAAGCACATGCCCATTGTTGGAATTAGTCTGAATAACTAAGAGGGGGGGGTGAATCAGTTGTCTCACAAATTTAACCTTTTCTTCTTTTAACCTTCTTTATCAACTTATAATCAGATTAATGATGTAAACTGTGAAGGGTGAAATGTGGATTAATCAAAAATAATAATAAACCCAACACAAATGAAATATGAAGATAAAAGATATTAAAATAAGAACAAGATGATACTTACACCTTTTACCTTGCGTCTTCCATTGCTCGCCTTTTCTGTCTTGATCTTGATGGAGATGAATGCTGGCCCTCAGGAAGCTTGCTTCCTTGCTTCGAAGTCCTCAAGATGACAAGATGAAGTTGGCTATGATACTTTGTGTGAATGAAGGCGAGCTTCAACACACCATTGATGTGGATGATATGAAGTGCTATGGAGATAGGGGTGCCAAAGGTTTGCTAGTGTTTCTGCAGCATAAGTTTGCTCAAGCGATGGATTATTTTGAAAATAGAAGAATAGAAGGGTATTTATAGAGTTGGCTAAAAGAAGATCAATGGTTGAGAAGAAATAAGAAGATCAACAGTAGAGGATGTTCGTGCGAACGTGCAACGAATAGAAGAAGGACATGTGTCATTCAAAAAGAAGCTTTGTTGAGTTAAATGCTTTCTTGATGAGGATGAGTTTTCATTTCTTTAAATTAGAATATATTTTTCTAATTTAAGAGCAACGTTGTTTTAAAGTTGCTTTAACTCAGCTTTTGCTTTTGTATGACAAGAGGAATTTATTTTTAGAAGATATTGAAGATTTTTTAGAAGATAAGAAAGCATAATTAAATAACTAAATTTATTTAATTACTTTGTGGAAGATTTGGAAGATAAGAAAGCAAATTAAATAAATAAATTTATTTAATTTATTTTTAGAAGATTTGGAAGATAAGAAAGCAAATTAAATAAATAAATTTATTTAATTTATTTTTAGAAGATTTGGAAGATAAGAAAGCAAATTAAATAAATAAATTTATTTAATTTAGTTGCACATGATTTTGGAAGAATAAATAAAATATTTAATTATATTTTATTTTTGGAGATTTTAATTTAAATAACTTTGCATTTTATTTAAATTTAGAAGAATGGATGGTTTAATTAAATAATTAAAATTATTTAATTATTTTAGAAGAATAAAGTTGATGTAGATGAAATTAATTAAATAAATATAATTTATTTAATTAAGTTGGAGAAAGTGAATCGAATAAATAAAATAATTTATTTATTGATAGACGAATGTGAAGATGAAATAAATATTAAAAATATTTATTTAAGTAGAGTCATGTCATTTTTAGGTGTATACATAAACATTAAAGCATGAATCAACAACACATGAGCAGAAACAAATTGAACACACATAACACTAGGATTTTTTACGTGGAAACCCGGTTAAGGGAAAACCACGGTGGGGGTTAACCCACAAGATTCGTACCCTGTTAAAAGTACTTAAAAAAAAATGAAAAGGCACTTGCCTTAGGGCTCACTGCCCAGAGCTCACTGCTCAGAGAGGCTCACTGCCTACAAGATTTTATGTTTAATACAGAGATAATGAACTGAGAAATAGCATCTTCTTCATGCCTGGTCCAGTCCCATTGAAAGCTTACTTAAACTTTTGCTTTGCCCCCAAATACTTCTTTATTATCTCTTCATCCTTTACTGCCCTTGTTCTTTTGCTCCTCCTCTTCTTTTCTCTGCTTTTGAACCTTTCTTAGGATTTGATCATTTTTGCTCAAGGCTGATTTTCCACAATTCAACTACATGCCTTTATATGCTTCATCAACCTTGGAATACACATCAAGGTCGGCATTACAAACATCTGACTTAATGCGAATCATTATGTTGTCGGCCAAACATAACTAGGACTCAATTAATCTTTAATCAACACGCCATGCTTCATAAAATTGCTCTTAGATTATCTGCAACACGCTTGAATCATTCGGTCAGCCAAGACTAAGAAGAACAACAACATCAAGGAAGAAACCTTCAACAATGAGCTCAAACTTCAATGCAAACCTTCAACGCCTCAGTCACACGATCCAGAGATCTCCACAAGGACATTGAATTCAACAAGAACATCCGCACTCCTCCAAATCATCAGAATCACTTGCATCTTCATCCAAAACCTCAAGAACACTGTCTGTCATGCCTGTCATATTAGAAAGAATTCTTGCAAACCTCTAAACCACGAACTACTAGAGTTGATGATACACACTAACTTCCCAATGATGCCTCTAGATCTGCAGATCATAATATTTCAATGCAGAGCAATCCAGACCAACTTACTATCCCTCTGTCACTTCTGATCACATCAAAACCTGGTCTTATTCAAATGACCATAGCTTCTTCAAATCTTCATGTAGACCTCTCAAATCTTAACTGGAGCTGCTTCAGACAATCCTCTACACAACCATATGGTCTGCATCCATTGATCTTTATTAATTTTCACAATATCCTCAACATTCCAGTCTTCTAAGCAGGTAATAAAATAGGATATAGTTGACACCAATGGCAACAAGAATATGTTGACATCAATGACAACACCGATTAGGCACATATTTTGCAACATCCCATAAGATATGTGTTATAAAAAAACTACATCACACAAAGGGGTTGCCCCCACAAAAGGAAAACTGAGGTAATGTTATAGGCATGATACACAATGGCTTGTGTAGTCATGGTATGATGCCAAGCATATCAACAAGGTGTGACATAAATCAAACATAAAAGAAGCAATAAACTATACTAATTAATAACACAAAGGGATCTACTTAACTGGCGTCAGTATAGGAATGGTTGTATAAATAAGAGAATTCTCAAGTCATATATATATATATATATATATATATATATATATATATATATGAAACTATCATCATCCGCCAACTAGTAGAACTATGGAAACAAAGGAAGAAGTATCACATGAAATCAAAATAAACATCCCTTGGGTCAACAAGGGAGAATTCTGAAATATCCTACACCTTGCATCATCCCCAAAGGACACAACAACAATACAAATAACGACATATAGAAGAATGATGATACAAATAGAGAGAATGTCACAACAGATTTCTGTCTCTTTGTATCCTTGCACCTACAAGGGTGTCAAGGGTCATCCAAAGAGAGCTTAACAACAACAAGAACAATAATAACACAAATTAAATATCAAGAAACACGGCACGGGGGAAAATAATCACACGCACTCATAACATAAAAATAAAAAGGTACCTCACTTGCGAGTCAACCTAAAGCAAATTATCCTCCTCCCAATCTTGCTCATCATCAATTTGGAAAGGTGGACAAGATACAAGAGGAACTATAGTGCATGAGGTATAAGGAACAAGTGCCATACCTATATTATCTTTGGACTCACTATCGGAATATAGTATAATAGGCTCCATAATAGCTTGTGAAGCTTCTTCTTTCTTTGTAGGAGACACCATGGTAGTAGTTGTCTCTTTGGCATCCATCAATGATAAATGCGTGCAAGGAGGGAGATTCTCATCTCCTATGGCAAGGCAAGCCATAGCACGATGACGCTTCTTTGTTTCTCTCACAATCTTATTTCTCTTAGCTTTATTTGTGATGTTTTTGAGGAGTTCACCATAATATCTTCCAATGTGGGTTCATTTTCTTCCTTTTCTTTAAGAATATTAGAAGAAATGGGAGGAACCACAGAAGGTTGGGAGACTACGGGGGAAGGGTTCCTCAATGCAGGTTGCTCTTCCTTCTCAACTTGTGAAACAAGTGGAAGTATATGAGCATCCTCAGGTAGTTGAGAAACCTCAGAAATAAAACCCGTGCAATTGATTGCCTTCCACTAGTCTTCATAGAGGCAAGTGGTATAAAAGTAACATTTCAATTTCAGGAAGGTCTGTTTTGTGCACAAAGGTTGCCTCATTGTCCTTGAAGGGATGGTAGAGGGGGAACCTTGACATATCTACCAGACGCTCAGGGATGGGGAAGAACCTTCGATTCGGGCTTAGCTTCATTCACTACCTGTGGTACAGGAGAATTACAGTCGTAGCCTCAAAAGATCGGGGAGGTTCAGGAACATCACCAAGAGGATTATTACTAAGCAATAACTCTTCTATTTTCTTTGATGTAAACTTTTGATATGATAAGAAAAATACATCCTCTCTAGCTCGAGCGACTCCAACTAGTTGTGCTTAGAAGCAATCAAGTGAAAAATGTCCATTGCGAGCAACAAGATGATACTGACTATGATGTACAACATGGGTCCACCTCCCTCAAATGAAAACTTTAAGCACTTATGAACCATAGAAGGGACTGCCTTCATGGAGCAGAGCCATGGGTGACCCAACTTCACATGAAATAGGTCCAATGTAGGAATTATGACAAAATAAACATCCAAATCTCTTGGCCCAACCTTAATTTTGAGAGTCAAAGCACCAAGAGTTGGAAGGATAGACCCATCATGTGCTTTAATATACATCTTTGGTACATCATATGTATCTCGATGTAGACCATGCATGTAGAGAAACTCCTCAGTTACTACATTCACTATGCATATCTATCATAGCACCTTGAATAGGTTTATCATTGATTCGAATAGTAATATAAAGAGGCCCATCAAGAGCTTCGATAGTAGCATCATGTGGAGTAAAGGATATAGTAGGTTCAAAATCCACTTGCTCTTTATGAGGGCGAGTATCCACCATGCAGATATAAAAAACATTAGACTCATGATGAGGTAGAGGATTTGTATATATTTGAAGATTTTGATTAAGAACCACCACTGATTTATTCCCTTTATCATTCACACTTGTAACTTGGATGACATTTGAGTCGATGAGGTCTTGAACTTCATGTTTAAGACACATACATCTTTTAGTGTCATGACCAACGAAGTGGTGAAATTGACAAAATGCCTTCACACCAAAGGAAGATGATTGCATCTTACTTGGATCGAGGGGTCTAATGGGTGGAAGCTTGATGAGATTATTTTGCAAAATTTGTGTCATGATAGCATAGAGAGATTCTAATAACGGTGTGAAGTTTATTGTTTTTGGTTTTAACTTGTAAGAGGTGGCAATAGGAGATGACGCTACCACCACATGTTTCCTTATGTTATTTGCTGAAATTTCATTTATATTGATGAATTCTTTATTTTGTCTTTTGAAAGAATGATTATGAGATGCCTCAGATTGACCAACTGGAGCCGATGAGGGATTATGCTCATACTGACTAACCGAAAGTTGATAATCATGAAGAGTCATGCAAAAATGAGTGAATGAGTCATATTGCATCAACAATATCTTATCACAGATGTGAGTTTTTAAGTTTCCTATAAAAATTCTTTGCACATCAGCATCCAGAATAGAATATTGGATTTGTGAGAAGATGGCTTGATAACGGCCCATAATATCTGTTATTTTCTCTTTCGTTCCTTGTTTGCAATGAACCAAATCTATCAAAGAGACTTGAGGTCCAATGTTCACTTGAAAATGCTCGAGGAACTTGTTAACTAATTTTGAAAAAGAAGCTATAGAATTATGAGGTAGTGTTGGCCTCATTTTCAACACTTCCAAATTTAAACTTTTTGTGTCAAAATGACAAATCTAACCATGCTTCAAATCCTTTCTCCAGAGTCACCTTCCAATTGCAAAACACCAGTGTCACATTTTTCCTACATGAGTCATTAAGATAACTTATTTCTGAGATGTCACAATCTGTTTCCCTACATTGAACTTTGCATAACAACATCATTTTGGAGCAGAGACGCTCATCATTTCACTGAGTTTCTTAGGCACACTTATCCAGTTTGTGGCATTTTATGAAAACAACTAAATATTGAAAATCTGTAACAAATGGTACAAAATAATGTTTATGGTAGTGTTCGTGACTCCATTTCACCTAATCTGGCAACTTTTTGGGTCAAGAAGTCTTATGGTTTGAGAGATTTTAAACTTTTAATTTTTCGGCAGGCGATTGGTAGAAACAATAAAATTGTGGTTCTTGTAAGGACTGGAGCAAAATTGTTTCGCATGGAGATTTATAATGTTAATGCGGACAATATGGCAAGATTTCATGACAATCAGACTTTCCAATTGAAAGTTATGTACTTTTCATCATTTCTTGCACCTGCACAATTCGCAACCTACAAATTCGCCTAAATTGAAAAGGTATCACCTGTAAATTTGGCTAAGTGGAGAGTTTGCTTTCATAAAAGAAGTTATTTTTGGCCTACTTAGGAAAAAGTGAAAATTCACGTCAACTTGTACTTTTGGCAAAACCTCGCATCAACTTTTGAATTCTGTTAAGTTGGCGTCGGCTTTCAAATTCGGCTAAGTGAATATCTACTTTCACTTTTGGCAAAGTAGGGGTGTACTTTCAGTTTGCACTAACTTGATACAACATGAGGTTTTGAAAAGTCATAACTTTTGAATTGGTAGTTATTTTATGAAATTTTGGCAAAAGCGCAAGTTCACTTGTAACTAAGTCATAAGTTGTTAGTTGAGAAGTATCTTCAAAGGGCCGATAATTAAGTGGTTATTATAACTACCTCCAGATGAAAGATTTCAAAATGACCTTCAAAATGTAATCCTGACAAAGGTAGTTAGTTATTTGTCCATTGTGAATAAAGGATAACAAAGATTTAAGGAGGCCGTATCTCTTTCTATCAAATGTTAAGGAAAAACATGTGTTCTTCCAGTTCGCAGCTTGTTACAGGGATGTTTATCAAGCCAATGTTTCCAGGATTATTACAATCCGATTGCCAACTACAGCTGACCTAGCAGCCTACTTAAACAACATTGAAGTTGATGTTCTTACTATTCTCATAGGCAAAAGGGTTCTTTTGATGCTATGGATATGTGTCTTGCAATTGATGAAAGGGTTAAGGATATTACTGCAAAGTTTGGAACACAATTGCCTAAACTTAAGTTGCGACGTTTTCCAAAGGAGCTCTCTCTACTTCCTGAATATCTGTTTCATTTGAGGCGTGGTCCTCTTTTGGGAAGTATTATTGGTCATGAAGATGAAAGATCAGTTCTCAGAAACCTCTTTTTACAAGCTTCTTTTGATTTATCATTCCGTATGTTGGCCCCACATGTGTTAGTGCAACGAGAAGGAGACACATTTGAGGAGTTGCCTGCATATGATCTTGCCATGCAATCTGATGCAGCTGTTGTGCTTGATCATGGAACTGATGTTTTTATATGGATAAGTGCAGATCTTTCCGTTCAGGAAGGAAAGAGTGCAGCAGCATTAGCAGCATGCAGAACACTGGCCGAGGAACTAACAAAACAACAGTTTCCTATTCCTTGCATCCTTTCATTCAAAGAGGGAAGTTCCCAAGCATGATATTTTGTATCAAGATTGATAGTTTCACATAAAGATCCTCCATACGAACAGAAAGTAAGATTTCCTCAACTGCACAAAGGGCAAAATTAAAAAAAAAAGTAGCTCCTTCTAGGTTGATGATTTAAGCTTTTGTGAGTGAATGCGGAGTATAAAGCTTATTCCTCCTGAACCAAGTTAATCCTGGAATCAGAATGAAGATGCTCTGTGTACCCAATTTATGCACTTGGTATGTAGCAGGACTATGTAACAATTCATATTATAGACTAATTTGAACTAGACTTTTCAGTTTTGTGCATTCCATATGGTTGAAGGAATTCTTCAGATGGAACCATGTTGAGCAATTTGTAGCAAAGGCAATAATTTACAACTGAATGGAAGGAGGTGTTGCACATTCTTCTCACAACAACCCGCATTCCTTGCTCTATAACAAAATAAGATCTTTAGAACATGGTATCAGCATCTGTCAAATCCTGATAAAATGTAAATTTTGTGTTAGATATTATAGTTTGGAACACTCTGGTGGACGTGCATGTGAAATGTGGAAGCATAGGTAGTGTGTACAGACTCTTGCAGAATACTTCAAACAAATCTCATTTCACAAAGTGCAACGATTGCAAGATGCTCACATAATATAACGGTTTTGTTGAGAAGGCCGTAAAAATTTTAAAGCAAGTTTGTTTGCAAGTTTAAAACTAGACTACACAACTTTGCCAGCGTCCTCCCATTCTCCCAGCTCAGTGAATGAAATGATTACATGATATACACGTAATAGATTTATGGAGAAGGTAGTAGAAACTTATGGTTTTGTTATTAAATGTTGTAACCATCCCGATAGGCATGTCGACAAAATGTAGAGGATGACGCAAGGTGCTGTTATATAGCGGTTACAAATTGACGTGTTAAAGAGGTTCTAAAAACTCTCAAATGAATGCACCTGGCAGATGCTAATTTGAATCCCATAACAATGAGCTTCCTCTTGAGTCATGCTAAAATGGGAGCTTTAGAACATCAATAGACAGCGATGAAAATAGAAAATTTTGTCAGCTATTTCGAAGTGCCATGATAGACATGTCTACAAAATGTAAATGCACAGACAAGACGCAGCAAAAGAGACATCATCTCATGTTATGCAATGTTCGTAATGGTTGCAGGATATTCACAAAATGAATTCATTGCAAATGTTTTTGGAACTTCATTTAAATACATTTTTCAAGGTGTAAAGCCAATATCTGCAACATTTGTGAGTATCCTTCTAGCCTGTGCTAAAATTGAAGATCTGCGACAGTGTATGAACATCCCTCAGAGCACGTCCCAGATCTCCTTACCAAAGAATAAATTGTATCCTCTAGTATCATCAATGGATGTCAAAGCCTCAAGTGCAAATTAAACTGAAGGACGACTTTGCTTCTTGGGAGCTCTAGATCCCAATAAAGTCAAAGGCAAGATTGTTGCCTGCCTTCGTGGTTCCATTGCTAGACTTGATAAAGGGAAGGCAGTTCATAGGGCAGGAGGAGCGGGCATGATTCTCTACAATACACCTAAATATGGCAATGATCTTGTTGCAGACCCTCATGTTCTCCCTACAGTTATTCTAAATGCAATTGATGGGGCAGCAGTTTTTAATTATATCAACAATACCAAGTTCCCTGTTGCTTACATTTCTCCTCCAAAAACCGTATTGAATGTAAAACCAAAATCCAGTTATGGCACCCTTCTCCTCTATAGGTCCAAATACTTATGCTTCAGACATACTCGAGCTTGATATTACAGCTCCGAGGGTGAACATCCTTGCAGCATGGTCAGGAGCGACAACTCCTATTGGCAGTCCTTCCGATAAAGAACATGTTCTCTTCAACATAATTTCAGGCACATCTATGTCATGCCCCCATGTTTCTGGTGTTGTAGATTTACTAAAAGCAGCATATCCTCATTGGAGCCCTGCAGCCATAAAGTTAGCAATTATGACTACAACTTTCAGATTGGACAACAGTAAGGAGGAAATTAAGAAATTATCAAACCAAATAGCAGGTCCTTTTGACTATGGTGCAAGTCATCTTAATCCAAATATGGCTTCAAATCCTAGCCTAGTTTATGATGCATCAAAACGGGACTATAACTCATTCTTGTGTAGTTTGGGCTATAATTCTACTCAACTAAAGATTGTAACAAGAAAAACATTTTCTTTTCCACAACACAAAGAAGCAATATACAACTTCAATTATCCTTCCATTTCTATTTCAAAGCTGAAAGGACCTCTCTTTGTGAAAAGAATTATGACATATGTATCTTCAACTCGGGCCATCATAAAGCCAAACTCCACGACCTTTGTAAAACATCTTCCCAGTTTGTGTCTACATGAGAGATTTTAAAATGGGTTTGAAATACTTATATCAAGTGGTGCCACTTATACAAGGATGAAAATCAAAAGTTCAACCTTTAAAAATACTAGAGAGATGAAAAATAGTTTTACAGAAAGAACAGGGAATGGCCTCTGCACAAGCAATAATGAAGGAGCGAATGAAGATGGAAAGGACTTAGTGAAATTCACAACTCACAATTTGTGAGTGTTAGGTTACCTTTTTGGAAAAGTGACTTTTGTCACTTATTGTAATTCACAAGTTAGAAAATGAACCTTATTCTCAGAAAAGTGATGTAAAAAGTAACTAAAAATAAGGTTTATTATTTTTCCAAAAAGGTAGTTATGAAGTAGTTGTCAGGTAGTTACAAAGTGGTTATTGAGAACAAGCCTATAAATACAAGGCTATTTCATATGTAAAGGGGGGGGGACTTTTTCAATAAACTTTTTGAGGGGAACTTATGGAGAAGTTTTTCAGAGACTTTGATGTAACACTTTGTACATGAAGGCTTTCTGAAGTTGTATAATTTCATGAAAGAATAATAAAGAATGCATTTGGTTCGTGTGTTCCAATGTTACTTCTGAGTTATTGTTACTAATTTTTCATATGTTAGATTGGTAATACTTCTGTGTCATTATGTTGATCATAGGTCATTCATTGAAACATTTTAACTATGCAATTGATGTAGTGAAGCACACTCGTTTCTTGGTATCTTGATGTGAATGTGTTCAGGTAACCTATCTCTTCGTATGTTGAGACCTATGTGTTATCCTTCTTTCATCATTGTTGCATGTTAAGACATTAGCTATGAAGTTCATCATATTTGTTTAGGAATGTGGTTTCTAGCTTTTGTGGTGAAATCCCCTCATATCTTGTTTTGACTTTATGAAATCTGAACCAGTATTCGTATGTCTACTACTAGGGTTTCTGTTAATTATCTTTCTCCTGTTATTTTTCTTTTTCTCCTTTTTGTACTTTCGGGTTAACAGTACACAAAAACCACAAACAACCCTATCATATGAGGGAGCTGCCCCTCTCAAACGCAGAGGAAGATCATTGTTCTATTGCGATCTCTCCAACTGTTGGGACAATTTAGTCACCGCTCCAAGGGCGACGAGTCAATTTTCAAAGATTATTTCATGGTGACAAATCTATTTACCAATAGGTAGTGAGCAAAACCAACCTAAGGTTGTGTCCTTGAGTGACCTAGGAAAGAGTTTTGCCAAAATCGCATCCTTAAAGAAGAAATCACTACACATAGCAGTAAAATCTGCCACATGGTTGTTAGGGTCTCCCTTCCTATTATATTTCTCAAAGTGAGGAGTCTCAAACTTCTCAGGCATACGAGTTATTAGGATGGAATAAGATAAAGGGCTATGGATATAATGTGTTGTAATACTAGGTTTAGGTGGACTATTACTCATGTTAGCCAATTGTTGTTGGATGGAGGTCATATTTTTCAACAATTGGTTTATGGCAGGATTAGAAGTTGAATCAGGTAGAGATTGGAATGAAGGACTAAGTGATTGTGTATGAGTAGCCTTTTGGAATGTGATAGGAGGTTTAGATGTAGGTGGACTGACATTTAGTATGTAACTATATGGAATGGTACTATAATGGCGAATTTCTAGCAAAAGGCAACTTAGGTTTCACATTAATGCAACATTAACTAGGTTTCACAAAATGCAACTTTTTTTTGACAATTTCTAGCAATAAAAAAGTTTCAAATGCACAATGCAACAATATGAAATGACTACCTACTGTAATTCCAATCAGATCTAATGCAAAAATCAGAAAAATAAGATTATTCTATGATGATCCATCCTTTCCAAATGCAAACAAAGTGATAACTATGCTTTTTTCAAATCTAGAATGAAGTTTTTCTTTTTCAAATTCCAAATGTAAGGATGCAAGAATGTTTTGAACAAAAAGAGTGACAAGGTAAAACAAATATAAATTCTCTAAACAAACTAATCAATGAAACAAGATCTAAAACAACTCACAAGTCTAGAAACCCTAGGTTCAAAACTAGCAGGATTTTCTATAAATGCAAGGTTTTTTGAAACCCTAGCTTTGAAACTATGTAAAATTTAACTATGTATGAATGAAAAATGACTAATGAACTCACTCCCAACCAGATCTAGAGTGATAAGCAAATCAGATCTAAAAGAAGAAGGATGCAAAAGTGCAATAAATGATGGGTTCACCGAAATGTAGTGTAGAAAAGTGTGATCTAGCCTAAGGAGTTAAACTAGGTTAAAACCCTCTTCTACAAACATTAGGACACAAATCGAGCTTGGATTCTACCCAAGAAGGAGAGACAAACTACAGGGGTTCTACTCTTTTGTTGTATATACATGGATCAACCAAGTTCACCCAAAGTCAAGAAAGCAAGCTAAGACAAATTATCAAACCCTAGAAGATGAAGATCATACTATAATTAACTATCGGAAGGGAATCTCAGGAAACAAAAAGTACAACAGAGATCAAAGGAGGATTCATAACCTATATTTTATAGTAGAAAATCTTAGGACCAGGGCACTTGGGCACCCTAGGCCTTTTCTAGGGTTTAGCAGAATCTTGGATATCACCAGACCTGTACCTACCTACTCTGCCTTCTTCTGGGAAATCATCTCCAAAAACCTGTTTCTCTAACCTGCACACAAGGAAAGAGGAAAAGGTTGTGCTATGTATAAGGGATTGCCTTAGTCAAACCCCTTGTTGGTGTTCCCACCTCCACTACAATGATGATTAGATCCAAGAGTGTGTGCCCTAAGAGGGCAGAGGCTAGATCTGTAATAATATGATAGATAATGAATGATAATGATGATGATAACCACAAGAGATATGACCTTAGTTGATGAAGATGACTCAAGATCCTACATCAACAAAGGAGAGTGATGAAGAAGGCTTGAAACTCCTCTCAAAACCTACAAACAAAATTCAATAGCATCCACAAGTAGATAACACTCAAAGCATGAAGAACACTTTAGCATAGAACACAATATGAGAGCAAACTTCACATTAATATTCTAGGTGTCATCTAGGTGTAAAATGAACAACTGCACTCATTTAAATATGCAATCCCAATCACTTACGACAAATAAAACATAATTAAGCTAACAAATACAAACTAAAGAAGTGTTTTAAGTCAACACTACAAAAGGGGGCTGAAGATCCCAACTAGAACCAAGGCACTTGGGCACCCTAGACCTTTAGCCCACAAACTCTGGGGAGTGCCAAATATAGTCGGCTTAGTCCAGTCCTAAGTTGATTTCATCAGATTTATTCATCAAGATTGATATTTCATCATTTTTAAGCTCAAAAGGGTGTTAAAATAGGTCCTGATTAACAAAGGCAACAAAATAGGTCCAACCAAGTGCTAAACTAAGTGTAAAATGCTAGTGTGCACATTTTATGACACTACAAAAATCAACAGTATCTTGGTGTCTCTTCATTCCTTATACAATAACCTTTATTTCATCTATCTATCTATCTCTAATATATTTATTCTCTTCTATATATTATCTTTCACTCATATATCTCATACCCAATCATATATTTTTCTCTCATTCCTATCTACGCATATACACTCATATCTCATACGTGCGGTACATATATATGCATTTTACACATAGGGACATGTCCCTCTTCCTTGGTATACCTTTTTGATATTGTCGTAGGTCAGTTGCATGTGTCACATTTGGCTTGTGGTGACTTTATCCACTTGAAACCTATTTAAGGTGAGTTCTTTATGTTGTTAGCCTTTGGAACCCTTGCAGGTTTTCACCATTGGCCTCTATTAGGCTGTACTTTTGGGTTTTCAACCTAATTGGAGTGGCACAACTCTTTGTTACCAATATCATCAGCTAAACCCATGTCTTGAGGAGCTTTGTCCGCTAGTACTCAAAAAATGACTGAGACTAGTCTTTCAAAATTTCTCTTCAAAATTGTGTACTGCTCCACAAAAATCTATAAAATTCTTGAACCAACCCTTGTGTTATTATGGTAAGATATTTTTGTATATACTGTGTAGGTTATTATATGTGTGTGTCCACTATAAATTGGCTTGTTGTAATAGGTGGATATATTCATTGATCTTAAGTAGTATGTAGTGATAGAGTTTGGGATCTCTATAGACTCCACCATATGCCATGCCTCTACTAGAAGACCAGTTAGCTTTTCTAACCTCAGATTGACTACCTCCCTTATTTGTTTTATCTATGCTATTAATCTTCCCCATTATTCCTACACTTGGTGAAACTGAGTATGCAAATTTTTAATTTGCATCCTGATGTTACAATCCAAGTCCATTGTATCATAAGAAGTTGAGGCTTGCATTATTTGACTCTCAAAATTATCTAACTAAAGTTTTAGTGCCTTAGTGGAAGTAGGCCAACCCAAATAGTACTGATATAATGTGTTACATTATTGCAAGTCCCTTTCATATTGTTGACTTCCATCTCTAATTTGGTTTGTACAGTGGCACATTTCAACTAGATTTCTTCCAATTGCTTACTCTCCTATTCTGCTATAATTTCTTGCTTAATATTTACCTTTTGTGTTTCTCGTGATTTAAATATTATAATAATCCCATTGTAACTAACCTTAACTATTGATCTAATGTTAAGGATATATCTATATGTATGTGCAGTAATTATGCTTGTACTCTACTAGTATTTTACCTAGAGATTCATTTATATTCATATATTATGCTAAGTGACTTTCACTAGCAGTGTTGTGCATGATATCTCCTGTTTGGGACTGCTTAGGAGATATTTGCATTACATCTACCCATGGACTTGATGGTGGAGGGGAAAATAATGTTTGTGACAAGGTTACTGCAAGTTGTAGCTACTTATGTTGTGCAATGAATTCCTTAAACTTTTCCATGGGTTCTAAGATCTTGGAGGTTCCAAAGCTCATGAGAGTATTTGTAGGAGATTGTTCACTTGATATTGTTATTCCCTTATCTTGTATTTGTTTACTAAGCCCACTTCCTTTCAATGTGTCATGTTGTATTTATTCATGGGGTTATTCTCTCCCTTTATACTTTTCTTTCTCCTTTTCTTGTGTTCTTATTTCCTCACTACCATTAGGTCATGTTATATCCATTTGACCATTTATTGTTTCCTTCTCCTCATGTGTGATATCATCATGTAAGTTCCTAATCATTTCTTTTACACTTATTACTTCTATACCCTAGTTTGGGTGCTCTATTTTACTTTCTTTTTCTTTTTCTGCTAGCAACACATTGTTGGCCTTCTTTGTGGCCTCAAGGGTTTCTTTTCTAACCCTATCTTTGGTTTAATTTTCTTGTGATAAGATACTATCTACTCTTTATTTTGATCTTAATTTTGCAAATTGCATTTATTTGAATTTTTCCTTGTTGGTGGGAGAAATGGCAACTACTACTTGTTTTATGGCCTCTTTTCTAATATCTTCTTCTATCTATTTCACTTCTTCTCTTTCCCCCTTTATATTATTTACTAATTCTTTAGGGAAGTCCTTCATTATGTCCACAATTGAATGAGGACTTCCTGCAATGTAATCCAACATTGTTTCTAGAATTACTTGTTTGTTTTTATCAAATACCATTGAATACATCTATGTTGTCTATAAACTTGTGTTGTTTGAAATTGACTTAAGCTCACACTAGTGAGTCAAACTCTGATGCAGCACATGAATTGTATCCTTGCTAAAGGCACCTTGCCCAGTCACTCCTACTCTCATAGCAAGATCAAGTTGAGCAGTGGGGGAATTGAGGGGGTGTTCTGTTCTTAAGCATAAAGTCATGGATCACAGTTAGATTAATCACATTGTTTGCTTGAGTGTGTTATTATCGATTGTTGTGATTGTTGATGTTGATTTCACAAAGTTGAGAGGTATTTTCTTGTAGAAGATTAAGATTTCCATTGCCTGCTTTTCTTATGATTGCTCAATCTCGCCTGATTTGCTTATGGAATTGGTTGATTATTTGGCCTTGGATTTGGAAGACTCTTAGGATGTGAGTCCTGATTGTATCTCGTATGATTTGATCTAAGATTTCAATTTGTTCTTAAATATTTTCCATAGTGTGGTTTCCTTGTACAAGGAGGTTCTCCCTAATTTCTTCAAAGACCTTTAGGATCCAATCTTCCCTCAAACCTAGGCACATCGAATGCTAAGTGGAGGAGATGGATGTTCATTTTCACTTTTGAAATGACTTGTTGAGTTATGTTGAATTTGTGTCGCATGATGTGATTGAGGGATTTCTCATTGTTTTGAGTGTTTTTGAATGTTTTTATGAGTCTCTATATGCAATTATGCTAGATAAATGCAAACTTTTTGTTCTTTTTTCCAATTTTTGATATGAGCTAATTACTACTCAAAATAAAGTATGAATGCAAGTCTAAATGGTTGTTCCTAAATGCAATTTGTCTATGTTTTTATCTTTTTGTGTTTTGATGTGGATGTAATCAATTTGATGAAAATGAAATTTATAGCTACTCTAAGAAAAATAGGAAATGAATCTAGTCTAGAAAGCAATTAAAAGCAATAAACTCTACACTACCAAGAGAAAATAAATATCAATTTACTCCCTCAAGGGAAATATTGCGAGCTAATTACTAATGAAATAAATAAAGGAACCTATATAATTCAGGTGCTAGTGCCAAGCTTTCATCCTCAGAGATCTTGTGGCAATCATCTCTTCCTCTATAACAATGGGGTCCTCCTCTTGAGAATAGGGAAAAAGGTAGGGATATGAGGAAATAGTTTTGGGCTTAAAAGCAATAGTAAAATGAAAGTAAAAGGAACATGTAGTCCTACATGAGAACAAGAGTGCTATAGGGGCTATCTTTGCAGAAGTTTGACTCTCAAGAGAAAATTATCTCAAAAAATGCAAGTATGCAAGTATTTATTAGTCTCCCCTAAACAATAGAGGAAGGGTATTTATAGGTAGAAAATGGGCAAAATAGGTGGGGATGATTGGGGAGTTAACAAGATTTGCATGAAGAGATAACTTGGTTTTATTGGGAGATCACAAGAGCTAGAGAGGAGAAACTATAAGAATGATAGGGAGATCACTGGAATTGATCAAGAGTGAACAAAAAAGAGTGATTGAGAGTTGACAAATAGTGAGTGGAAGTAGTGGCTCAATTCTTCATGAGGGAACTCTCAATTAAAATCCAAAAATGAAAGTAAACTGGGTAGAACTTGAAGACATACCAAAACACGAAAGGGTCACCCCTTTCAAGAAGTGTGTTGCCCCTTTTGCTAGGGTAGGTCACCGAGGTGACCTTGCAACTTAAGGACAAGTCACTTGAGCACCCTCCTATTCAAGATCTGAAAAGGGTTGTTTAGCATCTACAAATTCCTGGAACCTAGTTTATTGGTTGGAAGAGATGGTCACAAGAGGAAAAACATTTAGGGACATGTCTTCAAGTATGAGATTGTTCATAGGTATATAATTCATGTCTTTGTGGCCATTATTTGGATCTTTATGTCATCATCAAGCTACCATGTAGACATGTGCACCTTTTTTGTACTTACATATTTGCCCCCTTAGGTATGGTAGTCTACATTAAAGGTAGGTAATATTCTCGAAGCATGGCCTTTACCTTTGTTGTTGTACTGCATTTGGACCTATTATTGATAAGATGGTTCAAGTGTAAGTTTGATACATGATAAGTTGAAAGTAAGTACAAAAGGGAGATGAGAGAACGTAAGTTGTTGATGTGTAAATTTGAAGTTTAGTTGTGTCACCTCGCCTTGCCAAAATGACCTTCCATGATAATAAAGACACAAAAAAAGGACAAAATCTACACTATTAAAGCTAAACTAAGCAAACAGGAGATCATTTACACATGATAAACTAGAGAAGAGAGAGAGAGAGAGAGAGAGAGAGCAAGCAAATGACAACAAAACTATGCAAGGGAATAGTTGATAGGAAGCTAAGGATGATGAGATCAACATTATGGCTACCATTCAGCTTCCCATAGACCCCCAAGTATGAGAAAAGAGAAAAACCCTTTGTGAACCCGTAGACATCCTTTTTCTTGATTTCACCTAAAAATGTTTGTTGAACTTGAATTTTTCTATTACATTTGCCTAGGTTTTAGGTTTTCATTATTTCCATTATTTTTTTCTTGATTTTGATCAATTTTTATATTTTCTAGGTCTAGGATCACCTCTTTTACCAAGGTAGGTCACTTGGACAATCCTTCCACTTCAACTTGGGTCACTTGAGAGACCAGTTACGTCACCTGAGAAACCCTACTAGGAGGTTTTGTTGACAAGATCAAAGGACAATTTGATGATTTTGATGTTGGAACTTGCTCGCTTCTTTTGTTTCAATGCTAAATTCTCTATTCATTGCCGATTCTTTGAGATTTGTATTCAATTTTTACATAATTTTAAGTTTTATAATTTTTTGATTTTCAAAGTTTTTTATTTTTATTTTTATGGTTTCTTAAGGTTTTACGATAGAGATCTAACCTATCACTCTTATTTTTGTAGGATACCTACATACAATGGAATGCTACCCATGAGTAGGATTCGTACATGGAGACACTATAGGTGTTATCTACTATGGACATGCCATTCTTCAAAGGATAGGATTGGCTAGGGTGGCACAAATACTAATTATTTTCCCTTCGTCTTGCAATTTTTGTGACATATTGACTTATTGGGACTTTGATCGAAACACATTTCAATTCCCATATATTTTTGGAGAGTGGATGATCACACTTTATCATGTTTACCACATCCTTGGGGTTCCTATCAAAGGGGAACCATTACATTTATTAAGAGAGAGTCTGATAAAGGGAGACTGTTGTGATGGTAGAGACTTGACTTATAGATAGGCTCAACATTTAGCTTACTGTAGTTCCTTGACTTGCCATTATGCCCCTGTAAAAGGTCGTGATTGGCTTGATTGCTACTCGCCTGTAGGGAGGCAAGAAGGTCTTGATTCTTAGGTGGTGTTGGGAACCAATCATTCAATAGCTTTAGTGATGGATAGTTTTTGCTTAGGGATTGATATTTTGGCATTGGTTTACCAAGATTCCTATCATATCTCACGTCAAGGGTCCCTTGCTTTCATTCATACTTCATTGGTTGTGTCTTGGATTCTCAAGCACGTTGTACCCTTTTAGAGAGAGATGCCCCCTTCAAACTTGAGACTACTAAAGGCTATGAGGTGGGGTCAACTTGGTCACTTCGATGCATCTACCTAAGTAATAGTCACTTTGGTAGATGTAGATTTAATTTTAGACCCCTATAGGGAGATGGAGGGGTTATGGATAGGAGACAGAGCCATTCAATCCTACCACTGATGGGTTAGCCATTTGAGAGACATGAATGATTTGGTAGAGACACCCTATTACATGAGTGCTAGAGTAGTTAGGACACAAGTTTCCTAAGGATTTGTCCCTAATGCCCCCATGCTATACATCTGATTAAGAGGCTACTAATGGATAGTGTGAGGCTCTTTCATGGGTATCACTTGTTCCTAGAGTTCCTATCACATGACCATTATGAGATCTAGACCTGAGGTAACAAGGATCTCTTTGACCTCAAAGACTCATTATTGTTGAGGATGAGGAGACTAGTGAGGACTATGATCTTGAGGGGGAGAGAGATGACGTAACATCAAAGGGAGATGACATGGTTCTAGAGGATGAGGAGATAGTTATAGTGTAGGTCACACCTACACATTGGGTGATTCCTTTCATAGATCTAACATAGGAGGAGATGAGGATTGGTGATCCCTCATGGTATCTTAGAGATCCTCATGAGTATTATGCTAATCTTCTCCTTTCTTTCTTTCTTGCACTTTCTCATTTAAGAATGATTATTCTCTAATACTTGACTAACACTTTGCTTGGTTGTGCTTTGGCACAAGCACTGCTAACAAATGGAGGGAGCTTTTATGAAATGATTATTTATATATCTTGGTCCCTGCAAACAAATGAGCTAGAGAGGCACTCTTGGTTGACATTAGGATGCCTACACTAGTGGGTTGACATGTACATATGTTCTCTCTCTAACTTATCATGGTTTCCAAGATATGGCATGTCACAGGACTAGAGTTACTACATTGGAGGCCAAAAATGCTTTACTTCGAGAGATGGTCAACCTTGGGGTCCACAGACAGACCTCTACTTCATGAGTTTAGAATCCAAGACCATCACACTCATAGATCCATAGCCATGTCACTTCACAAGGTCATCTCATAGATTCCTAGACCTTCAAATGTGGCAGATAGTAGGAGGATAGTGCAGAGAAGGAGCCCTAGAGGTTCCATAGGTCAAAGTAATTCTTGATGTCTTTTGAGAGACCTACTTTTATTGCAAAGTTTTTAAATTTCCCCCTTACGTGGGGAGATTTGCATGCTTGAGTGCTCACTTTGTCTCTTAGACTCCATTGGTGGAGTGACTTGTACTTAGACATTATTATGCACTTATTACTGCGACTTGATTGATTGGGATCTATACTTGGTTAAGTCAACAATTTGTACTTTTCTTTGTCTCTTGTGCACATGGTTGGTTATATAATTTATGTTCTAACACTATGGATGCTTTTTGATTACATATGGATGATGGCATTATGATTATGCAACTTATGTTTTATTGTGGATCAAATGTATGTAATATGAATACATGTGGATGCATTTGACACACATACGGATGGAAATGTAGAATGATTGTCTATATTTTTGCTTTTATGGATACCATGAGCTATGACATAGATTATTGCTTTTTTTGCATGAAATGCATATCGAACAAACAATGTGATTGCTCTTTAGTAGGATTTTTATCCTAGTGGATTGCGGGTTGACCTAGCATAGGATGACCTACTAAAATTTTAAGATAGGATTTATTAGGGACTCAAGTGGGAATGGGGAAGGTGATGGAACAAGTTTCAGATTAAGCTTCACCAGAGGCTAAATATTGATCCTTATGTAGACTAACCACTTAGACTAGTTTTCAACACAAACAAGCAACAATGCTATGGGTGCTCGCTAGACTTAGATCCAAAGATAGCCAAAAAGTTAGACTTGGGGTGAAGGAAAGAATCCTTAGCAAAATATGGCCCTAGAAGACTACTAGACTATTAGTTTTTCCTAACTTGTGTGTGTGCTTTGCCTTTTTCTTTTATTTCTCCAATAGTTGTCACCCTCATATCTTCAAGATTAGATTGTTCTCCACCTAAGATTATGAACATCAGCAATCTCTTTTTCTCTCTATTTTGTATTGCTTTGCAGAGTTTTGATCCCCTTGACATTTTTCTCTAGGTGAATAAGGGGCTAGGTGCCACAGAAATAATAATTGACTCCTAATACTTCCCTGTTGCTAAGGAAGATTAGGGGAGGTCTACTTGCTATCTTTTGTTAGGTACTGTAGATTTAAAAACTTGCTTTGTTTAGGCTCAACTAGATGGAGGTTAAGACTGGGATCAATATAAAGCTAAATGTTTAACTTTATTTGAAATTGTTGGATGTGTAAAGGGGAAAGGATAATAATAATTTTGGGGATCCCTAAGGCTTAATGGGGACAAATTGTACTAGAAAATCTTATGACTCCTTACTAGGATGAAAATCATATAGGAGTGAATCACTAACAAATGCAAGGATGGACATAATGAAATGCATGCTTTGAAATTTTCATTTTTCTTGATTTTATACTTTTAAAAATATATATATATAATTTATTTTTATTTTATTTTATTTTGATTTTTAGATATAGTATTTATTCAAATGAAAGATGCTAACCGTTTCACTAAACTCTTCTCCTTCCATGGTGCACAAGAGATAAGTGTCATTTCCAATGTCTTCCTTAACCATGTAAGGTCATGTCTTGTCTTCTTAGAATTTTCATTTATTTTTGTGCCTTTTATTCTTTGTGCATCGTTTTCTGAGGATAAGTTCTCTTAT
The DNA here is from genome assembly GCA_027924645.1 of Cunninghamia lanceolata. Classification (NCBI taxonomy): domain Eukaryota; kingdom Viridiplantae; phylum Streptophyta; class Pinopsida; order Cupressales; family Cupressaceae; genus Cunninghamia; species Cunninghamia lanceolata. Next base: position 1,519,675 of record BSBN01000847.1, on the reverse strand, counting down.
CATGAAAGGTCTAGATGTGACTTGTTGATTTGTAGGTATACTTGTGGATTCTTGTGAAGATTGAGCTATTATGAGACAAGCTAGAGACTGATATGCCAATTAGTGGGATGGGTCCAATATAGAACTCCAGCACTAGCCAACAACTCTATAAGGAGGTCAAACTCATCTTGCATGTAAACTTTGACTTCTATGTCCTAAACACTTTGCAAAAATTATAACAATTTGAAGGGAGTTTCAGGCTCCCATTGTTCTTTTGGAGGGACAAAACTTATGCTCATTTTCCCATAGGGTTCTAGTTACAGATCCATGTAATATCCTATGTACTTTTTAGGAAGTTCAAAAATAGTGGGGTTTTCTACCCCAATTATTATGTGTAACTTGTTTTCTTTTCTAAATTCACCCACACTCACCTTGTCCTCATTAGGGAATCTTTCAACCATTTCAATTTGGACTTGTGGTGGCTCCCACATGTCATTCGATTGTATGGAGGTCGAGGGTGATAGTGGGTCATGTGAGTTATGAGCTCTAAAAGCTATAGAAGACACCTCAAGGTCATTTGTGTACTCATTATCAATTGAATTAGCATATAAGTGATCTTCAAAGTCCATCTATATGGGCAGAGTCTAAGGAGTGTAAGACTCTCTAGGGATGTGAGAGGCATATAAGAACTACTCAGAGTTGGAGTTAAAGGCATGCATGATTCACTCAATGAAGTTTCCCTAAGAGGTGTTAATGGAGTATAGCCTTTATATAAGTCTTCTTTAGCATCTACGAAGGCATTAGGGTCTATCTCACTTATGTTAATTGTCCTTAGTTGAACTTAATTTTTAGGAATGGGCCACCTCAAAATGGGAGGAGTTTCATTTCAGATAGGTCATGCTGATTGGATTGCTTTGTCTTCCTCCTCGTTGGCAAACGTGTTTACTTCCAAGCTTACACCAATGGTGCAAACTTATAATGGGAATTGTATGGAGCTATCTCGTTCTAGTAATTCCATAATTTTTGTAGTTGTTTCCTTTGAGATAATCAATCCTTGTTTTAATGGCTCTCCCTTTTCTACTATTGTAATTCTTTCATTGGTTGAGGTTTGAACTTGTTCATCCTTCTTTTTCAAATGTAAGATTTGGGAAGTAGGTTTAGGTATTGTGATCTAATTGCTAGAAAATTCGTAGTCAATCAGGATACATATCCTCTTCTTTGTTGTATCTACTTTTAGCATACTAAATAGCTCAGGGTCTCCCTTGGTGATGTAAATCCTTCCAATATGTAGGAAAAAAACCTCTTGGAACAAGGTTGAAGGGATGACCTCCATTCTATGAATCCAAGGTATTCCTAATAGCAAATTGTAGCCAATGTCCTTGTCAATGACATAGAATAATGTCGGGACTATTTTGTTGGGATAAGGTCCAATTAACCTTGTAAATCCCAATATTGTATTTATTCCATTTATTATTTGTAATTTGTAATAATTCATGAGGAGATGTACTAGTTTCACTAACAGGGGTAATTTCAGAGTCACTGGAGGTAATTACGGAGTGACATTTATTGTTGGCAAATGTAAAAACTCATGGTAAATGAGGGTAGGCATTCCCCTTGGAGAATCTACTATTTTGGCATATATGACAACTGTCATGTTTGGCAAGTGAATCTATGACAGCTACAAGTTGTCATAAGATTCTGAGATTCTATGACGCATATGACGGATATGTTAGTTGTATATTTACTATATTTAGCCTCACGCACCCATCTTGGGAAGGATGCATGTTGGAGGTATCTATGACGGTTATGATGCGTCATAAGATGCTGTAAGATGCCATTCCTAGACATGGGCGCCCAACTTTAAATGGGTCAACTTTCGACACTTGGAGGTTGCTTGTAGGTGCCATTTTGATTCTTGCATGTGTGATATTTGGAGGTGAGAGAAGATGAATGCCTAGGATGAGTTTGAAAACATTTCTATAAGTATTTGCCATGTATTTGTTGCTGCAATACAGATTTTAGGTACTCGTGTGCTACAGGAATGTTGTTGGATTGAAGACTGAAAGAGAGATTGGTGTTGTATTGTACAATCTTATGTAGATTAATACAAACATTGGGCCTCTTTCTATGTGGAGTTTTTTACCCGCAAGGGTTTTCTCCACGTGAAACATTGTCATTGTGTCTTGTGTTGAGTTCATATTTGACATTTTCTTTCTAGTGGGTTTTATGTTTCGTTACAATCTCCATTGTTAATGTACACTTAAAGATTGCTAAAATTTATCTTGAATCAGATTTCCATTGAAGTAGTGTTGCTTTCATTTCTAACATTTAGTATCAGAGCCTAGCCAACTTTGACTCTTGGGTGGTAGTGTGGAAGCTATAGCTGCAGTGGGAGATTTGGTTGTGTTTATTTTGCAGATGTTGTGTTGTTATTATGGCTGCATCCATCGTTGCATCGACCTCTTGAATGGACATTGAGAAGTTCAACGGAACGAGGTATAAGTTGTGGAAGTTGAAAATGAAAGATTTGTTAGAAGAAAGAAAACAATGGTTAGCTGTTCAAAAAGAGAAGAAACCCAATGATGTCCCTCCGGATGAGTGGGAAAAACTAGATAGGAAGGCACGGGGAACCATCTGTTTGTGTCTGTCAGATTTTGTCCTATTAAATGTTGCAAAGGAAGAGACTGCACACAAGTTGTGGAAATGATTGGGTGAGATCTATCAAGCCAAGAGTATGGTAAATAAACTTTACTTAAAAAGAAAATTGTTTTCCTTGAAAATGAAAGAGGGTGAGTTAGTTGCAGAGCATTTAAATTCATTTAATTTGTTGATGAGTTAACTTGCTTCAGTAGATGTTGAGGTTGATGAGGAAGATAAATATATCTTGCTTCTTTGTTCTTTACCTGAGTCTTGGGAGAATGTTATCCTTGTTATCACTGCTAACCTCATAGATCTAAAGTTGGATGCCCTTATTGCAGTTTTACTGTTACAGGAACTGAGGAAGAAGAGTTTGGATAGTTCAGGGGATGCTCTTCGTGTCAGGGGAAGGTCTAGGGAAAGAGGACCAAATGGAGATCAGAAAGGGGTTAAGGACAAGTCCAAGGGCTGGTCTAAGATTCCTAGTAAAAAGAACAGAGTTAACTATTGGAACTGCGGTAAAAGGGAGTATGTGAAGGAGTGCAGAAACCCAAAGAAATAGTGGGAGAGTGCTTCTGATAAGTTCTCGAATGCAGGTGAAGATGTTTTACTAGTGCAGGGCACCATAGGTCTTATTGAAGAAAATTGCCAAGTGCTAGTATTTTGGTAGGATGAAGTCATGTTTTTGTTTGTAATAGGGTCCTTGAGACCATTTCTCATGTTTTTAGTATTTTGGAATCCATATTAGGTCTCTAGGTGTGTTGGAGTGTCAATGTTGCAAATGTTGTAAAATTGCACAACGTGGAATGTGAAGGGTCAATGTTGCACAAAGTGGGAATTTGAACTGTTGTAACTTAAAAATTAGTTGTGAATAGTTGGGATGGATGTAAAATGTATGAATACACCCTCCAAACTCTAATTGGGGTGTGGAAGGCATTGTGGTTGAAGATTTGGTAAATAAAAACAAACAGTTTCTGTGTATTTTTCTCACTTTCAGACATGCTCTTTCATTTGATACGAATTGTACAAACCATATATCAACCTGAAACTAATTGTAGTGTGTTGGCACAAGAATCTACTTTCATTTGTTTTTTGTTGCACTTAATTTCATTGTGTTTTGAGGAAATTATGTCTGTTTTACTAAAATAGGTTTGAAACCCTACTAGGCCTAATTTGAGTGAGAACAATCTAAATTTGAGCATCTCTGTACAAAATAACCTACCCTAATTTTAAGATATGTTAAATAATGGCCAAATGGGTATTTGAATCAAGTATGATTTCTTGGATATCATTTTTGGTTTGAAAGTTATGACCAAAAAACACGAATTGCTGCACCACCTTAAGTCTAGTCAAGAAGTAGGACAATCCATTTTTGAAGGGTTCCATACAAAGGGACCACCCCTAAGATTTTGATATGTTGTTAAATGTCCAAATAGGTATTTTTAACTATGTTCATAATTTGTGTATCATGTATGCATTGAGAATTGTGTTGGAAAAACCTCTTTTGAAGTACTACTAAGGGAATAAGAAGATTGTGAGAGAAACCCTCCAAGTTAGGGTTCTAAGTTTGTAAAGTTTTGTTTGTTGAATCAGTTTTGAGTTGATTTGAGATCATCCACCCCTACTCTGCATCATTTACTTTCTGCATGTAATGTTGTTACTAATGATCACTGGTTGGTTGACTCAAGATGCCCGTTTCATATAACCCTGCATAAGGAATGGTTCTCCACATGAAGAATATGATGGAGGTAATATCTACCTTGGTGCAACTCTTCATATCCGATTGTCGTGAAAGGAAATGTATTATTGTGTTTTAGTGATGGGAGGATTAAAACCGTCCCTGATGTTAATTATGTTCTTGAATTAACTAGAAATCTGATTTCAGTTTCAAAGTTGAATGATTTGGGAATGCATGTGACATTTGACAAGCATGGCTGCATATTGGTGAGAGGGAACTTGGTGGTAGCAAAAGGGAAGAGATTCAGGAACTTGTTTAAGCTTGAAGCCACTACAGTTTGTAATGCCTCCTATGTATCTGAGGCCAGTACTGAAAATGCATGTATGTTGTGTGTTTGGTAAACAAAATAAAAAATCATTTCCTTCATGAAGCAATAGATCAAAAGAGAAGTTAGAAATTATTCATACGGATGTGTTTGGGCCTGTGGATAATGAATCTATCAAAAAATCTCATTATTTTGTCACCTTCATTAATGATGTATCCAGATTTACATGGATTTATTTTATGAAACATAAATATAAAGTTTTCACTAAATTTAAGGAATTCAAAGTCTTAGTAGAGAACCAATCAGGTTTAAAGATAAAAATATTAAGATCTCACAATGGAGGAGAATATTGCTATAAGGAATTTGATGAGTTTTGCAAGCATGCAGATATTATCAAACAAAAGACAACTCCATATACACCACAACAAAATGGTGTTGTAGAAAGGATGAACCAAACAATCATGGAAAGAGCCAAAAGTATGCTTAGTGATGCACAGTTGGATAAATGCTTTTGGGCAGAGGCTGTGTACTGCTTGCTACTTCATAAACCAATCTCCTTGTAAGGCTCTTGATTTGACACCTTATAAAGTGTGGACAGGTAAGAAACCTTTTGTTTCACATTTAAGGGTTTTTGGCTATGAGGCTTTTGTTCATGTGCCTAAGGAAAAGCAATCTAAGTTTGATCCAAAAGTTGAAAAATGTACATTCATTGGATATGGTGATAATGTGAAAAGTTATAAGCTTTAGAATTCACTAACCTGCAACATTATCTTTTCTAGAGATGTTATTTTCAGGGAACTTAGAGTTATTTCTGAACCTGAGTAGCCAAAAGAAAAAGAAGAAAAAGTAAAGAAGGTGCACTTTGATTTGGAGTAGCAAGATACATCTTAGGAAGAACAAAATGATGTATTGGGGGGTGAAGAAGAAGAAGAAGATTCGAATAGTTTTGATGAAGATGAGTCTGTTGTTACAGAAGAAGTTGGTGTAGATGATCATGTAGAAGAACGAGTAGAGTCTCTTACTCCATCCTTGAGGAGATCCACAAGACAACGAAATCCAGTTGACAAGTATAGCCTACCAGATTTTTGTTGTGTATATGCTTTATTGAGTACTAATGATGAGCCTAGATCCTACATGGAAGCTATTTCTGTAGGGGATAGTGAGTCTTGGCAATTAGCCATGCATGAGGAGATGATGGCTTTAGACTCTTGTAACACCTAGGATCTTGTTCATTTTCCCAAAGGAAGAAATGCCATAGGTGGTAAGTGGGTCTTCAAGAAGAAGTTTGGAGCAAATGGTTCATTGGAGAAGTACAAGGCTAGACTGGTAGCCAAGGGCTACTCCTAGAGAGAGGGAGTTGATTTTGGTGAGATATTCTCTCATGTTGCTAAATTGACTTCTATTAGATTTCCCTTATCCATTGATGTAGCTTATGATTGGGAGATTGAACAAATGGATGTTAAGACTGTGTTCTTGCATGGAGATCTTGAGGAAGAAATACATATGCAACAACCTACAGGTTTTAAGGTAAAAGGGAAAGAAAAATGGTTTTACAGGTTAAAGAGGTCTCTCTATGGTTTAAAACAGTCCCCTGGAATGTGGTATCAAAAGTTTGATTCATTTGTGTTGAAATTGGGTTTTTTTAGAAGTGAGGAGGATTATTGTGTTTACATTCATTGTATTGATGATTCTATACTGGTTATTGCTTTGTATGTTGATGACATGTTATTTTTTCAACAATACTAAGGGTATGATCAGTGAGCTTAAAGCCCAACTTTTAGGTGCATTTGATATGAAGGATCTTGGAGCTGCCAGGTATATTTTGGGAATGGAGATCAGGAGGGATAGAGGTAACAGAAAGCTTTGGTTGTCACAAAGTAAGTATGTGAATACTATTTTGCAGAGGTTTAGTTTGCAAGACTGTAACCCAGTTAGAGTTCCTTTAGCCATTGGTATTAAGATTTCATTAGATATGTGTCCAAAGACTGAGGATGATCTTGAGGATATGTCTAATGTGCCATATGCTAGTGTTGTAGGGAGTTTAATGTATGCAATGGTTTGCACTAGACCAGATATTGCCCAAGCAATGAGAGTTTTGAGCAGATTTATGTCTAATCCTAGTAGACAACATCTTGTAGGTACTCCTGATCATTGTTTAGTTTATTCTGGTACTGATAGTGCTGATAAATCTTTGGACATACAGGGTTTTGTTGATGCAGATTGGGTAGGTGACTTGGATAGCTGAAGGTCCACTAGTGGCTATGTGTTTACTCTATTTGAAGGTGCAGTGAGTTGGATGAGTAAGAGGCAGCCCACAGTTGTTTTGTCCACCACAGAAGCAGAGTATATGGTTGCTACTCATGTCACTAAGGAGGTAGTTTGGTTGAGGAGACTATGTACAAGTATTGGATTTGATTGCAGGATCATTCAGATTGGTTGTGATAGCCAAAGTGCTATCTGTTTGGCCAAGAATCCTATGTATCATGCTCGAACTAAGCATGTTGATGTTCAGTATCACTTTGTTCAAGTGTTGGTTGTAAATGGAGACATTGAGCTGAAGAAGATAGACACTCAAGAAAATGTTGCTAATTCATTGACCAAACCTATGAGCACAGAGAAGTTTGAGTGGTGCGGAGAGGCCATGGGCCTTGTTTCTAGTGCCTGATTATTTTTCATTTCATTTGATTTCCTATGGGTTGATTTACAATATATAATGTCAAGTGGGAGAATGTTGGAATAAGGTGCCATTCACCTTGTAAATCCCAATATTATATTTATTCTATTTATTAGTTGTAATTTGTAATAATCCATGAGGAGATATACTAGTTTCATTGACATGGGTAATTTTGAAGTCATCAGAGGTAATTATGGAGTGACATTTACTGTTGGCAAATGTAAAAACTCATGGTAAATGAGGGTAGGCATTCCCCTTGGAGAATTTACTATTTTTGGAATATATGACAACTGTCATAATGTTTGGTAAGTGAATCTATGACAGCTGCAAGTTGTCATAAGATTCTGAGATTCTATGACGCATATGGCGGATATGTTAGTTGTATATTTGCTATATTTAGCCCCAGGTGCCCATCTTGGGAAGGATGCATGTTGGAAGTATTTATGATAGTTATGGCATGTCATAAGATGTAAGATGTCATTCTTGGACATGGGTGCCCAACTTTGAATGGGTCAACTTTCGACACATAGAGGTTGCTTGTAGGTGCCATTTTGATGCTTGCATGTGGGATATTTGGAGGTGAGAGAAGGTGAACTCCTAGGATGAGTTGGAAAAAATTTCTATAAGTATTTTCCATGTATTTGTTGCCGTAATATAGATTTTAAGTACTCAAGTGCCACAGGAATGCTGTCGGATTGAAGACTCAAGCAGAGATTGGTGGTGGTGTTGTATTGTACAATCTTTTGCAGATTAATACAAACATTGGGCCTCTTTCCTGTGTAGAGTTTTTTACCCGAAATGGTTTTCTCCATGTTAAACATTGTGTCACTCTGTCTTGTGTTGAGTTCTTCATGTTTGACATTTTCTCTATAGTGGGTTTTATGTTTTGTTACAATCTCCATTGTTAGTGCACACTTAAAGATTGCCAAAATTTGTCTTGAATCAGATTTCCATTGAAGTAGTGTTGCTTTCATTTCTAACATATTTTAGGTCCTAAAAAAACTGAGAGTGTTATTTTTCCAATCATCACTACTTATAAGTTATCATATCCGCAAGGGCTATCTCCACAAGTTGTTATGTTCATGTGTCCATAACCCATCCTTTCTATTAGAAATGAAGGTAAACAACTATCAATAAAAAATTGATTACAACTATAGCTGTGTAGAACCAAAATGGAGATAGTATGAAATCACCACAAAGAAATCATGGAACAGAAGATCAAACACATAACATAATGTTTACATGGAGAAACTCTTTCAGGAAAAAACTCCACACAAGAAGAGATGCACCAATTTGTATTAACTTCAATAGAGTTTACAATACAACACTATCAATCTCCTCTTCTGTCTTCAATCTAGTAACACTTGTTTTTCTAGTCCCGACTCTCTACAACAACATAGTCGTAATATAATATTCTCGTAAAGGGGCTTCCTTCTAAGGTAAGAAAAGACAACATAACCTCTATGGTTAGATCTATGACCTAATGATTAACGATCCAAATTTATAATGGTAATTTATATATAAAATGTAGCTTCTGGAAGCGTTGCCCTAGACCCCCACCAGGACGCATGGTCCTTAGACCCCCCACTGAGGGGATGAGCCCCTTGGACCCCATAGGGAGGTACCCCCTAGATAACCTACATCTGCCAGGTATCAAGATCAAACATGCGGTTGAACAAGATCGCTACTTGGTGAATACTTCTTCCCTTGTGGAAATTTACAAACAATATTAGGAGTAATTAATTACATGGGAATTACAAGGTTGATGGCACCTTAATCCTAACATTCTCCCACTTGACATTATACATTGTAAATTCATCCATAGTAAAACATAAAACAACTAAGCACTAGGAACGAGGCCCATGGCCTCCCTGCACCACGTAAACTTTTATGTGCTCACAAGTTTAGTAAGTGAATCTACAACATTTTCTTGAGTGTCAACCTTCTTCAGCTCAATCTAACCATTAGCAATCATTTCATGGACAAATTCATATTGAACATCCACATGCTTAGTCCGTGCATGATACATGGGGTTCTTGGCCAAACATATTGCACTCTAACTATCACAACCAATATGAATAATCCTGCAATTAAAACCAATACTTGAACACAATATCCATAACCAAAGTACCTCCTTAAAGACATGAGTACCAGTCATATACTTTGCTTTAGTAGTGGATAAAGCAACAATGGGCTGCCTTTTACTCATCCAACTCACATCTCCTCCAAACAAAGTAAACACATAGCCACTAGTGGACCTTCGACTATCCAAGTCACTTGCCCAATCTACATCAAAAAAAGCTCGTATGTCTAATGTCTTATCCACACTGTTAGTACTGGAATAAACCAAAAAGTAATCAAAAGTACCATGCAAATATCTTAACACCCTCTTTGCATAATTCTAATGTTGTCTACAAGGGTTAGACATAAACCTGCTTAAAACTCCCACTGCTTGGGCAATATCTGGTCTAGTGCAAACTATTGCATACATCAAACTTCCTATAACACTAGCATATGACACATCATCTCCATTCTTAGGACACACATCTAATGAAATCTTATTACCAACCAGTAAAGGAATTCTAACTAGATTACAATCTTGCATGCTAAATCTGTGCAAAATAGTATTGACATACTTACTTTGTGATAACCAAAGCTTTTTGTTACCTCGATCCATTTTGATCTCCATTCCCAGAATATACCTAGCTGCCCCTAGATCCTTCATGTCAAATGCACCTAAACGTTGTGCTATCAACTGACTAATCATACCCTTGGTGTTATTAAAAAATAACATATCATCCACATACAAGGCAATAATTAGAATATCATCATCAATACATCAAATGTAGACATAGTGATCCTCTTCACTTTTAACAAAACTTAATTTTAAAACAAATGAATCAAACTTCTAGTACCACATTTGGGGGACTGTTTTAAACCATCAAAAAATCTTTTTAACTTGCATACACAGTGTTCTTTCCCTTTTACCTCAAAACCTGTAGGTTGTTGCATATATTCTTCTTCTATATCTCCATACAAAAAATGCAATTTTAACATCCATTTGCTCAATTTCAAAATCATAAGCTGCAACAATGGATAAAAGAAATCTAATAAAAGATAATTTGGCAACAAGATATAAAATTTCACCAAAATCGACTCCCTCTCTAGGAGTAGCCCTTGGCTACTAGTCTAGCCTTGTACTTCTGTAATGAACAGTTTGCTCCAAATGTATTCTTGAATACACACACATCCTATGACCTTTCTTCCTTTGGGAAAACATACAAGATCTCAAGTATCACATGAGTCTAAAGCCATCATCTCCTCCTGCATGGCTAGTTGACAAGACTCACTATCATCTGCATTAATATCTTCCCTGCAGGATCTAGGTTCATCGTCAGTACTTAATAAAGTAAATACACAATAGAAATTCGGTGGGCTATACATATCAATTGGGTTCCATTGTCTTGTCTATCTTCTCAAGGGTGGAGTAAGAGATTCTTCCTCATGTTCTTCTGTATGCTCAACTTCTTTTGTAACAACAAAGTCTTCCTCATCTAAAATTTCACTTGAATATTCTTCTTATCCATCCCCTAATCCATCATTCTATTCTTCCTGATGTGCATTTTCTTGTTGTAAATCAAAATGCACTATCCTCTTCCTTTCTTTTTCTTTTGGTTCTACAAGATTAGAAATGGCTCTAAGCTCCCTGAAAATCACATCTCTAAAAAGATAACTTTTTTGGTTAAAGGATCTCAAAGCTTATAACCTTTTACATTCTCACCATATCTAATGAAGATGCATTTCTGTGCTTTTGGATCTAACTTAAATCTCTTTTCCTTAGGCACATGAACAAAAGCCTCACAGCCAAAAACCCTTAAATGTGAAACAAAAGGTTTCTTACCTGTCCACACTTCATAAGGTGTCGAATTAAGAGCTTTACAAGGAGATCTATTTAACAAGTAACATGTAGTACTCATAGCTTCTGCCCAAAAGTATTTAGCCAACTGTGCATCAATTAACATACTTCTGGCTCCTTCCATTATTGTTGGATTCATCTGATGCAGAGGCATCCACACTAAAACCTTGACATGCAGCATGTATGTCTACAACCCATCATCATCATCATATTTTCTGTTAACATTGTCAGCATCATCATATTTTCTCTTGCCGACCGATATCCTCCTGCAGACAAACCTTCAACCCTTCGTCTGTCAGCAGCATCATCATATCCGGCTATCGGCAGCATCATCATATTCGGCAAGCGCAAACATCCTCCTGATGTTCACTGTTCATCTTACCGCCAACCTCTATTTGCAGCCTCATGATGTTCGACATCATCTTCATCAGCAGGATATAAAATATCCGGTTCCTCCCATATATCCTGATGACGACAACTTCAAGCACCTTTCCTTCGATGCTTACGTCACCCCGATATCTGACCTACTTAAACAACAGCATCAGGATATGACTTATCCGGTCAAATGAAACATCCTAATGATGATACTCAACTTTATACTGATGACGAATATTCTGCCGAATATCCTCCTCCCGATCCACTTAACTCCTTGATGCCTTATGCCGATACCAAAACACTTAGGGTCAGCAGGATAAACCTTTATCGGGTGATATTTCGGAATGTCCTGATGACGATTATCCTGATGACGATGACGTCATATGCAGTTCCTTCAATATCCTGCTGTCGGCCAAACTTAACATTATCGGCCCGCGATAATTTTATCAACCCGATCGACTACCTTATGCCGATATACTCTTCCTCGGCAACACCTGATGATGATCACCCCAAAACGCATTCACCTTATGCAAAAAACTGTATCGTGCTCACCTCCATCTACTCAGATGACACCTGAAGCAACTGCAGGATATACATAGAAATATCCTGATGATGCCGTTGTGACGAATTTCCAACCTTAGCGAATTTCGATCCGCCGAACCTCCTGAGGTGACCCGATCTGCTTTCAGGGCGATCTTCCAGACTCAAACTATCAGCACGACCTAGCACATACCCATGCTAGGGTTCTCAACACATCTCGACTGCGATCCTACAAACATACATGCGAACAAACAGAAAATGCAAACTAAATCCTAAACTATTGTACATAGCCATTCCACCGATTCGACGAATCAACCGGTGGAATGGATCAGCGAATCCATGCAACCACCAAAACAGCAACACGATTTCACAGAGAATTGACACAACAGGATCTCTTTATTGATTTCAAAAGATGCAAGTACAATATTCTGTCTCTCCTCTGCAATCTAACTCCTCAATCTGTATCTATATCTAAAACCAACCAATCCTAATACATAAATAGGATCTGCTTGCGAGTACTACCACTCGATTCCCAGCGGCTGGGAGCTTCCAAGAGGCTGGGAGGATCCAACTGAACTAACAAACTATACAGCTGTCATCAGCTGTCATAACAAACTACCTAAAAATAGAAAAGCACGGTCAACTTGGACCTTATTACATGCATTGGTCTTATAAGACCTTCTTGGAAACATCAACAAGACTTAAAACTAACTAACTGCCTCATGGAGGCTAGCTGTCAGGTAGGTGCTCCTGCACCATACTCCCCAACAGAAAAAGAACTCATGTCCCATGAGTTAGGTTGTGGAAGTCCTCCACCTTTACACTTTGCCTTTGCAGTGTCTTGACCTGTTCCAGCTTTATCCTCTGCTGTCTCTTGGCTGCTCCAAGATGTCTGAACTGTAACTTGCTATCTTGCAAGTAAATCCTCATGCATGTCAATGTAGGCCCTTCTCTCACATACCCTGTGTTTGTCAGGTTGTCTTACCAGAACCTCTGTCTGAACTGCCTCTTGAACTTCTGCAATGTTCAACTCTGTCTTTCTTTCAACTTTTATAGGACAAACAATAGTCCCAACTATGACAACATCCTTGTCATTCCTCTCAACTGGTTGCTGTTTGCAAACCTGTTTCTGAACCTGCTGCTGACCTCTGTCAGTCAAAACTGAAACTATCTTCAAACTGTTGTCCTTAACAACTCCTTTCCTTGCAGTGTCCTCAACTGCCTGTATGCCTACTGCTATAGGCATATGCACAAATTCCTTCTTTCCCACTAAAATGATTTTGGCTGCCCCTGTGCTGCAGCATCTTCCTGCAATGGCATCAACATAATAGTTTTCCCATCTTTCTTGATGGTGTAGGTATTAGCATACCCATCATATAGTACCCTCCTATCAAATTGCCATGGTCTACCCAACAGTAGGTGACAACATTCCATGGGCAAAATGTCACACAAAACTCTATCCTGATATGCTCCAATCTGAAAATCCACATATGCCTGTTCATATACAAAAAGTGATTGACTATCACTCACCCAAGATGCCTTGTAAGGGTGATGGTGTGGAATCCTTTCCAAATTCAGTTTATCCACCATTTCCTGAGAGACCATGTTGTCTGTTGAACCAGTATCAATGACAACCTTACATACTTTACCTTTGCTCTTGCATGTGGTCTTGAAAAGAGCTCTTCTTTGCATCATATCCTTTGATGCCTGCAAACTAATTCTCCTAAGCATCAATGCTTCTCCCTCCTCAGGATACCCATAATTGTCAGGAACTCTATCTTGATAAGTGTTTAAACTTTGCACACTTTGCTCTACTTTCTCTTCTTGCACAAGTTGTACTCTCTTGTCATTCGTTCTATCATCTCTGGATGATGAACCCTTGTTTTCTGGACATTTGAAAAATGGATGACCAAACTCACCACAGGTGTAACACTTTCCTGAAAATGTAGTAGAACCTCTACCACCTCCAAATCTACCTCTATTACCTTTCCATCCACCTCTGAAATCAGACTGTCCCTGTCCTTTACCAATGTCTTCTTGACCCTCATTGGTTTGCCTTGTTGTAGGGGCTGATCCTCTTCCCCTCATATTGTTTCCTCTTCCTCTCATGGACTTATCTTGTCTTCTATTCACCTTTTCTTCAATCCTGATTGCCATTTGATAACAATCTTCCACATTCTTAGGGTTAGCTAAAACTAACTCATCCTGTATGTTCAATCTCAAGCCAGCCAAGTACCTAGCTACCTTTTCTACCTCATTCTCATGATGACCAGATCTCATACTCAATTTATAAAACTCCTTAGTATATGCCTTCACATCCATTTCCTTCTGCCTTAAAAATTGCAGCTTCTTAAACATCTGAATCTCATAATCCTTGGGCAAGAATTTACCTTTGATCCTTGCTACCATTTTATCCCATGAAGTGATCTTTGACTTTCCTTGTTTCCTTCTCTCGGATTGTACATAATCCCACCATACCAAAGCATGACCTCCTAACTTAGTCTTTGCAATCGTTACCTTCTGATCCTCAGCAACATCTTCACATTCAAAGTGATTATCAAGTGCAGCAATCCAATCCAGTAACTCATCTTCATTCAAACTTCCATTATACTTGGAAACATCAACCTTTACCTTAGGTTTACCACTCTGCACTGCCTTTAACAGTTTTGCAAATTTCTGGTCTTCAGCATCCAGTTCTTCAGCTACCTCTTCATACTCTTCAACAGTATCTTCATCTTCTTCAGACTCACTGTCTTCCACTTCCCTCTTTTTGTTCTTTTCCAGGGCTACAAGCCTGGCTTGAAGTGCTTCAGCAAGCTCCTTCATCTTCCTCATCTCTCGGGCATGTTTTTCCTTCATCTCCTGCAACTCCCTTGCAGTACCATTACCTTTCGGAGGCATTTTGTCAACCTCTCACTCCTCTACCTCTGTCCTTTCGGTGACAGAGTCAACACACAACAGCCCAGACCTTTTGCTAAGCTCTGATACCACTATGATGCAGAGGCATCCACACTAAAACCTTGACATACAGCATGTATGTCTACAACCCATCATCATCATCATATTTTCTGTTAACATTGTCAGCATCATCATATTTTCTCTTGCCGACTGATATCCTTCTGCAGACAAACCTTCGACCCTTCGTCTGTCAGCAGCATCATCATATTCGACTATCGGCAGCATCATCATATTCGGCAAGCGCAAACATCCTCCTGATGTTCACTGTTCATCTTACCGCCAACCTCTATCTGCAGCCTCATGATGTTCGACATCATCTTCATCAGCAGGATATAAAATATCCGGTTCCTCCCATATATCCTGATGACGACAACTTCAAGCACCTTTCCTTCGATGTTTACGTCACCCCAATATCTGACCTACTTAAACAACAGCATCAGGATATGACTTATCCAGTCAAATGAAACATCCTGATGATGATACTCAACTTTATACTGATGATGAATATTCTGCCGAATATCCTCCTCCCGATCCACTTAACTCCTTGATGCCTTATGCCGATACCAAAACACTTAGGGTCAGCAGGATAAACCTTTATCGGGTGATATTTCGGAATGTCTGATGACGATTATCCTGATGACGATGACGTCATATGCAGTTCCTTCAATATCCTGCTATCGGCCAAACTTAACATTATCGGCCCGCGATAATTTTATCAACCCGATCGACTACCTTATGCCGATATACTCTTCCTTGGCAACACCTGATGATGATCACCCCGAAACGCATTCACCTTATGCAAACAACTGTATCATGCTCACCTCCATCTACTCAGATGACACCTGAAGCAACTGCAGGATATACACAGAAATATCTTGATGATGCCGTTGTGACGAATTTCCAACCTTAGCGAATTTCGATCCGCCGAACCTCCTGAGATGACCTGATCTGCTTTCAGGGCGATCTTCTAGACTCAAACTATCAGCACGACCTAGCACATACCCATGCTAGGGTTCTCAACACATCTCGACTGCAATCCTACAAACATACATGCGAACAAATAGAAAATGCAAACTAAATCCTAAACTATTGTACATAGCCATTCCACCGATTCGACGAATCAACCGGTGGAATGGATCAGTGAATCCATGCAACCACCAAAACAGCAACACGATTTCACAGAGAATTGACACAACAGGATCTCTTTATTGATTTCAAAAGATGCAAGTACAATATTTTGTCTCTCCTCTGCAATCTAACTCCTTAATCTGTATCTATATCTAAAACCAACCGATCCTAATACATAAATAGGATCTGCTTGCGAGTACTACCACTCGATTCCCAGCGGCTGGGAGCTTCCAAGCGGCTGGGAGGATCCAACTGAACTAACAAACTATACAGTTGTCATCAGCTATCATAACAAACTACCTAAAAATAGAAAAGCACGGTCAACTTGGACCTTATTACATGCATTGGTCTTATAAGACCTTCTTGGAAACATCAACAAGACTTAAAACTAACTAACTGCCTCATGGAGGCCAGCTGTCAGGTAGGTGCTCCTGCACCATCATCCTTTCTGTAAAACCATTTGTTGTGGTGTATATGGAGTTTTCTTTTGTCTTATGATACTTGCATGCTTACAAAACTCATCAAATTCCTTAGAGAAATATTCCCCTCCATTGTCAAATCTTAATATTTGTGTCTTAAGTCCTGATTGGTTCTCTACTAAGAGTTTAAACTCCTTAAACTTAGTGAAAACTTCAAATTTATGCTTCATAAAATAAATCCATGTGAATCTGGATACATCATCAATGAAGGTAGAAAAATAATGAGATTTTCTAATTTCTCTTTCACTCTATTGCTTCCTAAAAGAAAAGATTCTTTGTTGTGTTTACCAAACATAATGCAACTCACATAAATCAAAGTGCTCATCAAAATAGGAGAAACCATCTAGCAACTTTTTATTTATAATTGTTTTTAAAACATTTTCACTTGTGTGGCCCAATCTGTGGTGCCACAACATACATGTATTTTCAACAATTTTAGTTACATTAGTGGATCTACAAACTATAGTGGCCTCAAGCCTAAATAGAATTCCCATCCTTGTTCACCTGACTACCACTAAGCTTCCTCTCACCAATCTGTAACCATGCTTATTAAATGTTACATGCATTCTTGAATTATTCAACTTTGAAATAGAGATAAGATTTCTAGCCAATCCAGAAATATGTAAAACATAAGGGAGGGTTTTAGTCCTCCCATCATTGAAACACAACTGTAGCTTTCTTCGGCCAACAATCAGATATGTAGAGTTGTCCCCAAGGTAAATATTACCTCCATCATATTTCTCATATGTGGAAAACCATTACTCATGAGGAGTCATATGATACGAGAAACCTGAGTCAATCAACCACTGTTCATTAGACATAACATTACATGCAGAAAGTAAAACTTCAACACCTACATTTGAGGACTTTTTGGTAGAGGAATCCCACTATTTCTTTGGATTTGTGCATTCTTTCTTCACATGCCCCATCTTACCACAATTCCAAGACTTAACTCTATTTTTCTTCCCAGGGGTTTTAGACCGGCCTTTTGATTCCTTAGGCCCCTTTTGATCTCCTTTTGGTCCTCTTTCCTTAGATGTTCCCCTAACATTAAGAACATCCACTGAGCTATCTATAGCCTTCTTCCACATTTCCTATGATAGCAAGTTGCAACAAGGGCATCCATATTTGGATCTTTGAGGTTAGCAGTGATAGAAAGAATGAAATTCTCCCATGACTCAGGCAAAGAACAAAGAAGAATAATACACTTATCTTCCTCATCTATCTTAACATCCATAGAAGCTAACTAACTCAAAATCAAATTAAATGGATTCAAGTGCTTAACTATCGAATTACCCTCCTTCATTTTAAGGGAAAATAACTTTCTTTTGAGATACAATTTATTTACCAGGCTCTTGGCTTGATAGATTTCACCCAACCGCTTCCATAATGCATGTGCAGTCTTCTCGATAGAGTAATTCAACATGATAGAGTCTGCAAGGAATAGTTCCAGATTGTTCATCTTGTCTTTTTTATCCAATTTGTTCCACTCATCTTGACTGACATCATCAGGTTTCTTTTCACTTAATACAACAAACCATTGTTCCCTCTCTTCAAGGAGATCCTCCATTTTCAACTTCTACAGCTCATAACCTATTCCATTGAATTTTTTTATGTCCAATCCGGATGAGGATGCAACCATGGCTTCTACACAAATCTACAAATAATTTCAATGAGAAATCCCACTACAACTCAAAAAACTCTCACACTTCCACCCAAAACATAGAGCTAGCTAGGCTCTGATACCAAATGTTAGAAATGAAGGTAAACAACTATCAATAAAAAGTTGATTACAACTGTAACTGTGCAGAACCAAAATGGAGATAGTATGAACTCACCATAATGAAATAATAGAATGGAAGATCAAATACATAACACAATGTTTATGTGGAGAAACCTTTTCGAGAAAAAACTCCACACAATAAGAGATGCACCAGTCTATATTAACTTCAATAGAGTTTACAATACAATACTATCAATCTCCTCTTCTATCTTTAATCTAGTATTGCATGTTTTTCCAGTCTCAACTCTCTACAACAACATAGCTGGAATACAATATCCTAGTAAAGGGGCTTCCTTCTAGGGTAAGAAAATTCAACATAACATCTACTGTCAGATCTGTGACCTAATGATGAACGATCCAAATTTACAATGGTAATTTATATATAAAATGTGGCTTCCGAGGGTGTTGCCCCTGGACCTCACTGGGGCACGCGGCCCCCAAACCCCCCACCAAGGGGATGAGCCCCTCGAACCCTATAGGGGTACCCCTGTACCCCTTGGATAACCTACATTTGTCAAGTATCAAGATCAAACATGTGGCTAAAACAAGATCGCTACTTGGTGAGTACTTCTTCCCTTATGGAAATTTACAAACAATATTAGGAGTAATTAAATACATAGGATTTACAAGGTTGATGGCACCTTAATCCTAACACTTTCAAGAAGGGAGAATGGTACAATGTTACAGCCACTCCATCATCAATTAGAATCCTCTTGATGTAGGTATCATAGATCTAAATTTGCAAATATAGGGTTGGATCCCTCTTTTTGGTCAATTCGACTTCTGTTGGCATTTGTTTCAGATAGAAAAGAAGATAGAATCTTTTGATTCTATATTTGGTAGATTCATATCTAGGTCAACTTGGTTTATTTGTTTATCTAGATGGGGAGTAATGTGATCGAGGTATTTTAAACTGATTGGGGAGATTTTTGCATGAGTCTTTTTGAGATCCTCTACAAGATTGTAGGGTTTAATTAGAGATGAAGCGGGATCAATCGTTGAAATGGATTTTTCATGGAATTATATCTCTTGCTCCACATTAAACTCTATTTCCACTTCATCATGAATTATTTTTGTAGACACCTAAAATTGCCTATCGCATTTTCATTGTCATCAACACTTCATCTGTATCATTTTCCCCTAAATTAAGTGAATATGTTCTATTTATTTAATTAATTATTTCATTTCCCCTTTCAACATTAATTAAATGATTTGAATTATTTAATTAATTAACAAATATTTCTTCTAGGTATTAATTAGATAAATCATCATAATTTATTTAATTAATCAATCTAATTTCAAAAAATCCATTTCAAATAAACAAAAATTAATATTTTATTTATTTAATTCCAACATTATCCTTATTCTCATGAATTATTTATTTATTTAATTCGCTACTTTCCTCTCAACTCCTTAGTTCACTTTCAATCAAATTAGTTAACTAATTAGTCAATTTAGTTAACTGGACAATTAAAAGAGTTAACTCATCAATCGACCTAGTTAATTGATCAATCAAATCTAGTTGACTAAAAGAGACAATTAGTTAAATAATTAATTATTTACATAATTTGAATCATGCACAAGTTAACTGCATGCATGCATGCACAAGACTCTAAGAAAGGACTTGTTAATCCCCTTGGTCCATGTCACAAAAAGATACTTGTCAACTCCTCATGCATCCAAATCCTCTCACGCAACCATAGCTATTAATCATGCACAAGACTCCAAGGAAGGACTTGTTAATTCCCTTGATCCATGTCATAAAAAGACACTTGTCAACTCTTCATGCATCTAAATCTTCTCAAGCACCATAACCATTGATCCTCCAAATCTATCCCCACCATTGATCATCTCTCCCAAACATCTATAAATTAAACCTCTCAGAATCTATAATCATCCTCAATCTTGAATTTAAACTCATGTTGTTAATTTGAGCACCTAACATCCATCCTATCAACCAAATCAATCTTGGAGCACCACTGCCATTACTGGTACAAAAAGGAGGAGCTTAGGTGAGATTTTATGTATTTTTCCACTCATTATTATTTTCTTTTCCTTATGCTTTATAGTGAGGTTTGTAATTAAATTTGAAAGTAGGATTTAGATCTTTCTATTTGAGTCCTATATTTGTATTTCAAATTTACTTGCATACAATTTCTACTAGGCCCAACATCTTAGTTTCTCTCTAGGTCCTAGATGAGAAAATGTATGTGGTTTGTTGGCACTTGGTATGATAGTTAATCTTGAAGTTGTTAGATTTTGAGCATTTGGTTCATTATTGTGATGGGTGAGAAAAGGATCTTGAAAGATCTTCATATTGGCATTTTGTAGGGCAATAGGAACTTGTTGGGCATTGTTGTTTTTTGTCACCTCTTGGGGATTGATGAGCATATCAATGAACATGTGTTGTTAGTCTCTTGATAACCTTGAAATGAATCAATTGTATTCTTGGCATGATTCAGAGCTATGTCCTCTCATTTTGTGAAATGAGAAAAACTAATTGTCATAATGATTTCCTTGTTGATTATCCCTTTGATAATTGTTGTTATTGCGAGGGTAATAAATAGCATTAACATTTTGAGGGAAATAATCCATTCCACTGTATCCATCATTATAGCCATTATTGGCATTATTCTTAGGGGGGTATGTCAATATCACCATCCATTGTTGCATTATGATTATTGTTTAGAATCTTGATAGCAAAATGGTTGATTCCACTGTTATCAGTTGTTTGATGGGTGCCCAATCGTCCATTCACTCCATAAAATTTTATCCATTATCAATAGCAGCTTGGTCAATTCTCAACACATTTTCCAAAGCCTATTTGTAAGACCTATAAGGCAATTTTTTGACCTCTTCCCTCATATCCATGTTAAGGGCATGTATAAGGAGGTCACATAGTTCTCTATGTTCTATATTTGGGGCATTAGTTAATGAGTAGAGGATTTGCCTCCAACATGTGACAAAGAATGTCAATGATTCATTTGTATCTTGCTTCATGGTTAGGAACTCTTGAATGTCGATCTTGACTAGCTTGTTCATATCAAATTTTTTTACGAAATCGCCCATGAGTTATCGAAAGGAAAGTTCAAAGTTATGTCACACTTTGGGCCAACTTATTTTATAAACGAATTTAAGTATTTCCAACTAAAAGTCAACTTTGGTGAAACTTATGTTGTATTTGGTTTCATTCTAGCTAAATTAGATCTATGCCACAACTTTTCCAATTGGAACCATCCACTAAAAACATATGTAACATCACTTTGGGGCTCATTTACCAAAAAAATGAAATTATTTGAAAAACTTGATGTTTTAACAATTCCTACTCGTGCAAATAATCATTTTAAAAGAATATAAAAATACCCTTTTGTAGATCTATAAGTCTAATTTGTAAAAGTATAATTTTTTAAACGTTTCAATTAGCGTCTATATTTTATTTTTTATTTCTACTAAAAGTAGGTCATCAACACCAAAATATGGTGTTGAATGTCCTCTCAAGAAAAAATAGTAAATTTTATCAAAAAAAAAAATTAAAAATATAATGCACTAGAGGAGAGATTCCTTGTCAAAATGATATAATTTTTTTTCCTATTTTTGATAAATAATTAAGACAAAAGTTGACGTCCCATCAAAACAGTTGTGTTTTCATTACACGCAACTTCCAAGATTTATTTAAAAATATATATTTATCAAATTAGGGAAAAAATTAATCCATACACTAAAGTTTTGAGTTATGAATAAACAAAAAAAATAGAAGGAAAATAAATGAAATTTACTATATAAAGTGCGACGTCCCATTCAACATTATTTTTCAGCATTTTATCAGCAACTGAATTATAGTGTCAATTTTATAAAATACTATACATTTAAATAATTTTTAATTTAAAAAAAAATACAAACATAAAATACATTGAAAAATCTACATTTTATTATTTTACATCATTTTAAAATTCAAAACATGTACGTCACTTTGTAGTGATTCAAGTTAAAAAGTTAGATTAGTGTTGGTCAATTCCTTTATAAAAGTGTGACACAGCTTTGAATTTTCACAAAGAAGTCTCTGGGAGGTGATAGTACCAATCTAGTGTAATTCCTTCGAGGGTCTTAAGGAAAATACTAGCTACAACTTTATCCCATGGAGGAAATCTCTTATAGCCATTGTGTATGCTTTGATATGGGAATTCAGGTCTCCCTCTCCTTTGAATTTCGATAATTTTGGGAGGTGATGTAGTAAGAGAATATTGCATATGTTGTAATCAAGGGTTTTTTTTAGGTATTATAAGTATGTTCCTAATAATGAGTTTTGGGAAGCAGGCATCCTTCCTATGAACATGAGCCCCATGGGTGGGACTTGCTAATTTTGAGCATCGGTTTGGTATCCAAGCATGATTGGATACATTGGTTCGATGTTGATTGGTCATAACATTGGGGGAGCCTAAATGTTTTGCATTGAATAAACTCCTCCAGGTTGTTGGAAGGGTCAATTTGTGTCATTGCTGGCATTTTATGAGTAGAAGTTCAAATAAGGAGGATTTTGAGTTGCCCCTAGCTTTGTTTGACCCTAGAGATAAATAGATTAGCTTGCATTGAAGTTCTTCCTTCAATTTTGTCTAATTGGAGCTGCTCAACACCTCCATCTTCTAGCATGTTGATCCATTGGACCAAGGTGGCTATGAGGTTAGCAAGTGTTGCTACCTGTATTCTTTGAACTTCTCCACCTTGAGGTGGGTTCTCTTGAAATTGAGTTGCTTCGCTATGTTGCTCTTCCAAGATATTTTCTAATGACACACAACACACATTGGATCATTCAACTTGGTATGAAATGTGGAGATCTTCTCAAGCTTCCTAATCTTCTTGCAAATTTCTTTCTAGATGGATCACTTTGTTGTCCATTTGGGTGGTCGTTTATCTATAACTCATAATAGGATGGTCCTATTTATGGACTTTAGATAGAATGAGTAGTAAACATATTCTACGTTGACTAGGATAATTAGGTTGGATGATAATATCATGATTCTATGTCAGATTATTATAGGTCATGAAGCTAGAGGGATATTTATTGATGCCCTTTGAACCTGAATATTCAAAATTGTAATAATTTGAGATCATTGCTAAAGGATCTAGTAGGATGTATCTATCGAAAGATGGTGTTAAAGGTTCAATGGAGGGGATATTTCCCTGGACTTTGATTTTGTCATATTCTAGGGCTATTATAAACATTACAAAATAAATGGAATGGATGAAAGAGAGAAGGATGGAGGTGGAGTGAAGGAAGAGTGTGGAGATGTAAAAATCTCACCCAAAAGGATTTCCTCTTCACGTCAAGTTCACCAAAATGTGTGTTGTTTGAAATCGACTCAAGTTTGTGCTAGTGAGTCAGACTCTGATGTAGCACATGAACTATATCCTTGCTAAAGGTGCCATGCCCAATCACTCTTACTCTCATCGCAAGAGATAGTGAAGTCGTGGTGGAACCAAGAGGGTGTTTTATTCTTGCAGAGGTAGAATGTTTCTAGTTAGCTTGATCACATTGTTGGCTTGAGTGTGTTGTTGTCAATTGTTGTGATTATTGATGTTTATTTCATGAAGTAGAGAGGTTAATTCTTGTAAAAGATTAAGATTTTTCTTGCCTACCTCTCTTATGATTGCTAAATAACACATGGTTTTCTCATGGAATGGGTTGATTATTTGGCCTTGGATTTAGAAGATTCTTAGGATGTGAGTCCTAATTGTATCTCATCTAATTTGATCTAAGATTTCAATTTTTCTTGAAGATCTTCCTTGGTGTGGTTTCCTGAATTGTCTATCCAACCCTCAGGATGCACATTTGATCGTATTTATTAATTAATTGAAATTCACAATACAACGGTATTGTGAATTTCAATTCATTAATAAATACGGTCAAATGTGCATCCTGAGGGTTGGATAGACATTGCTGTGGTTTCCTTGTGTGGGGAGGTTCTCTCTAATTTATTCTAAGACCTTTTGGATCTAATCTTCCCTCACACCTGGGCACATTGAATGCTAATTGGAAGAGATAGATGTTTATTTTTTCTTTTGAAATGACTTGTTGAGTTGTGTTGAACTTTGTGAGTTTTGTTAAATTTTGTGCCTTGTGATGTGATTGAGGGCTTTCTTTATTGAATTTTTTTTTTTTAATTTCTAAATTTGGTGCCTTGTGATGAGATCGAGGGCTTTCTCATTGTTTTGAGTGTTTTCAAATGTTTTTATGATTCTCGATATGCAATTATGCTAGATGAATGCAAACTTTTTTCTTTTTCCAATTTTTGATATGAGTTAATTACTACTCAAAATAAAGTATGAATGCAAGTATAAATGGTTATTCCTAAATGAAATTTGTTTATGTTTTTGTCTTTTTATGTTTTGATGTGGATGTAATTTGTTCTATGAAAATGAAATCTACAACTACTCTAAGCAAAACAAATGAATCTGGTATAGAAAGCAATTAAAAGCAATAAACTCTACAATACCAAGAGAAAATAAATATCAATTTTCTCCCTCAAGGGCAAGATTGTGAGATAATTACTAATGAAAGCAATAAAGGAACATGTATAATGCAGGGGCTAATGCTAGGCTTTTATCCTCATAGATCCTATGGAAACCGTCTCTTTATATGCACAATGGGGTCCTCCTCTTGACGATAGGGACAAAGGAATGGATATGAGGAAATGGATTTTCGCTTAAAAGAAATAATAAAACTAAAGTAAAAGGAACATGTAGTTCTACACAAGCACAAGAGTGCTACGGGGTTGCCTTTGCAAAATCTTGACACTCAAGAGAAAATTAGCTCAAAGAAGAATGTAAGTATACAAGTAATTCTTAGCCTCACCTAAAATAAGAGGAGGGGGTATTTATAGGTAGAAAATAGGAAAAATAGGTGGGGTGATTGGAGATTTTATAAGATTTGATTGAAGAGATAATTGGGTTTGATTGGGAGATCACAAGATCTGGAGAGGAGAAAATAGAAGACTAATTGGAAACATTGGGAATTGATCAAGAGTGAACAAAAGAGTGATTGAGAGTTGAAAAATAGTGAGTGGAAGTAGTGGCTTAGTTTTTCATGATGTAATCTCAATCAAAATCCCAAAATAGAAGTAAACTAGGTAGAACTACAAGAAATCATGCATGCCAAATTACGACAGGGCCCCCCTTTTAGGAAGTGGATCACCCCTTTTTCCAGGGAAGGTCACCTAGGTGACCCTACAACTTAAGGATAGGTCACTTGGGGTTGTCCTAGGGTCTCTTGAATGACCAACCTATTGAAGATTTAAAAAGGGTTGTTTAGCATTTACAAAGTCCTAGAACCCAATTTAGAGGTTGGAAAAACATTGAGGGACACATCGTCAAGTATGAGATTTCTATGAGGTATATAATTCATGCTTTTATGGGTCATGATTTGGATCTCTATGTCTTCATTAAACTGCCATGTAGGCCTGTGCATCTTTTTCATACTTATAGTAAGGGCATTCCTAATGTGAATAATGATCTATACAATAATTAAGTATCCATTATTTCTTCTTTTTACTACATCTTCTCTATAGGGATTTCTGGTGTTCTTATAGTCTTTTGCTTTTTGGCTCCCTTTTTCTCTAGTATCTTTACCTTACCTAGTTATGCCCTTGTGACTCCATGTGGCACTTCTAAGGTAGGGATTATGGCTTATTCTTCTTTCCCTTCCTCCTCAACAACTTGTGTATATTTCATTTTTTCTTTTGTTTCTATTTTGTTTTGTGAGGATTTTGCCTGCCCCTTCTTATTTTCTACACTCATTTGTAGGAGAGCCTTGGTTGCCTTACTCATCACTGATTTAATATTTCCTTGTTTTTATTTTGATGGTGATGTAGTAGAGAGTTTTCTTCTAGTAGTCATATATAAAGATCTTTTCCAACTCCTCTCCTAACTTCTCATGGGTTCATCAATCCCTAATTTCCAATCCAAGGGACCCAGATTTTATCTTATCTAACTGCCATACTTGTGTTTCTTTCATCTCTACTACTAGCGATGAGTCAAAGATCTCTATTACTATAAGATGTTATTGGTCTTTCTTCATTCCCCACTTCTGATGTAACTTTTCGTTTCCTTTTTCCAATTTTTCTTGTCCTTCTTTTTTCATCTTTTTCTCCATGTTTTTTTCTCATGGATCTTTTAGTAATGCTAGTAGTGCTCTTATGTTTACTTTAGCCAATTCATTGTTAACCTCACATGGTAGGTGCAAGACTCATGATACGCATGGCTCTACTGCCTCCACATATACAAAATCTTTGTCCGCAATAAATGTGACATTATTCTAACACTTCATCACTATCTTTGAGGATATGCAGTCTTGGCTCTACATTTCATCTTGGAAGTTTTTAAAGAAACCCCAATACACCTCCCTAAAGGATGTTTCTTTCTTAAATAATTTAATATTTGTGTTAATTTATGAGGCTAATGTCTTCTAATTTGAGTACACACAACCCCCATATGCTAGTAATTGCTACATGAAATAAAAAGAAAGGCAAATGATAAGGGAGATCTACCTTAATTGGTATTTTTTTTATTTTGTACACTCTAAATTCTCTAATAGTTGCTCCCATAACATCTCACACAATTCAAACTCCTTTGCATTGATGATCATCTCATATGCATTGAGATTAGCATTACTAGTCACCAAGTTTTCTCTATTTGTAGACTAGATCTTGTGTGTCATTCCCATTGTGGCACACCACATAGCATGGTTTGTGATATCTTAAATTGGTAGGTTGTGCCAATTAATTCTATCACCTACTTGTTTTTTACCTTCTCTTTGGTTGGGAGTTCTCCTCTATCACATAACCTTGTGACCGCCTTGATTGCTTATTTTGTAATTTGATAAGGCTAGTCCAAATAGATAAAATCTACATGAACTTAACTCAATATTAGTCTTAACCATGGTGGTTCCTTGTAGAAATTAGAAAAATCTACCCAAGTATCTAGTTTCAACTCCTCAATTCTTTTATACTATTGAAGATATTCTATTGAGCCCATGTCTTTGTTGACCCTCATCAAGAGTAGACTCGTGCCTTCAAACTTGGTATGATTGATCTCTATTAGGGTTGTGTGTATATACTCCTTACATCCTTTGCATACAACACATATGCTACTACATTTGAGAAGGCCTTGTTGACATATACTTCCATGACCTTTCAAGCATACTTATACTTTGTTTGAGGATTGTGTTGGGTCTTGAAATCATAGCTCCACAATCCAAGAGTATTATCCTATCCTTAAGGATAGGGACTTGTCTTCAACAAGATAGTACATGTGCTCATCAACAAATTATGGATGATTAAAGGATAATTGATGAGCATGGGTATGCTCTCCTTCTCTTTGGGCTTAGCTAGATGTAGGAGGGTGTTCCTAGAGGTGTCCTTAATAGGGCATCTAATCAACTAAGATGAATCATCATTGAAATAACAATTGTCATATTCCGTTTGTATAAGTACATTTAATATTGATAATTAAGGACAATTATCTTTATATTTTTAATCAAAATGGTTATAGTAGTGAAGGGATTTTTTTCCCATAATAGCTAAAATAATAATAATAATAAAATATATTTATATAAAATAATTAATTTCAATTAATTGTGTTAAATAAAGGGTATAGTAATATATATTACTATCCTTAAATAAGAATAAAACAATGTTAATTACTATCAATTTAAAGGAAATATTAATAATGTGGAATCATGGCAAATAACAATGTTGCTACTTTTAGCCAAGGCAAATATTTCTCCTACCGGCATATTATACTTTTCACTAGCACAATTTTATTTAATATAAAGATGGAGTGATAATTTTATCACTTTCAAATAAAACCATTATTCTCCTTTCTTCCTGAAATATTTACCGTGTCGGACATCTGTAAAAATAAAAGAGGTACCTGGCAATCGCTTTGTATGATTTCTTAAACAAAGAACATAGGGGAGTTATCAAAGCTTTTCTTGGCATTCTTTTAACATAATTTTGAACATCTTGAACCTTGGGAAAAAAGAGAGGGAAAGACTCTTAAATAGGAATTTTTGGAAAAAGAGGGGATGTCGACAAGGGAATAAGGGAAGAGCAAGAAAAGAGAAGTAATAGAGGGAAATAAGACAGAAATACTGACAAGTTATTGAGATTTGCAAAAGTTTTAAGGTATGGTTTTACCAAAATGCTTGTTTGATCATAAATTCTTTACCAAGTATGCTTAAAGGCCAGATAATATCTTCTTCTTCTATGCAAATATAAATTTATGTACATGTTGAGGGTTTCCATGATGGCGTTTCCTGGGAATGAGTAAACCTAGAGGTTATGTCTAGATACTAGTAAAATAAGTGAGTGAGGAAGTGAGTAATACTACCACATGAATTTCACACTATATAGCTATTATCTTCTTAGAGTGCTTAGCAGTTGATCAATATGATACATATTGCTATCAATAGGTAATGACACATGGTAAGAAGTTTAAACTTTGTGTGTGGCCTTAAAAGTTCGTATCTCTTGAGAAAGTTTTAAGTGACATTATTACCTTAGGATCAATAATTCTTCCTTTTTCATTATGATCCAAGCACTGGATAAGCGTGGAACATCTATTAAGGTCAAGACTAGGGATTTGATGGGTGAATGAATGCTTTGTGAATATTAAGTGGAATAGTATCCTTAGAGGTCTAATCAGTAAAAATTTCCTTTGGAATATTATTAATTTGACTTTTATAAACCAATAGTCAGTAACTGACATGGTTCTTAGATATTTATCTATGAATGTCCGATTGATTTACACTCTTTTGGCTTAGAAAGAGAGCCTAGTTACTTGTTATAAACCCTGTGTTGAAAACTAATTGTTTAAACATTATGAACTTGAGGAAGGTTGTTTTTCGAACTACGAAGCCTCTGCGATTTCATGTAGGCAAGGCCATCCCGAATGAGCCTTAGAGGCATAGGTCTAGCCCTAGGAAGAGTCCTTAAGGGGTTTATAAGTTCTTGATACCTTGTTGGAGTAAGTGTCAGGTAGTTTTATCATGTAGCAAGATGTGACTAGTTACTTAGCCTTACCATATTACTAGTTATAAAATTCTTACCTAATTGGATTATTGTATGAGTTAATGTTTTCATGTCTTTTTCAGAAATCTTTGCATAACTAATACCTTCCATGTATTATTTGCATGGAGTTGATGAAAGAAGAAATTCCTCTTGTAACTTTGATTGATTAAACATGTATTGTAGTAGAACATGGTCTCACAAGTGCAATGAAGTAAAGATCCTATAAATATATCAAAGAAGAAAGGTTAAATTTATGTATTAAATTCTAAGAAAAGACTAGATTTAAGTATTTATTCTTTAAACAATGTCATGGAATCAAATAAAGGATCAATTAATGAACCCTGGAAACTTTTGAAGAGAAATTTGCCAACATGCATGATTGACATAAATGGTTGATTTCAAGTGGAAGATATTCCGAAGGATTGAAATCGTGGATGTCATTTTTGAATTTATAGTTGCTTTCTATATGTTTGCATGGGCAATGGGTAGAACTGCATAGTTAAATTCACTATCATGCATGGCGATCTTGATGAATTAGTTTCCTCGAGACGGGTCGGGCTGCTTGTGTGGGGTAGCACAGGGAAGCATAGCTTCATGGTGGGATGAATGTTGCTTCTATGATGCTCTCTCATCTTTGGGTGTACAAAGGAGGAGCTAGGGTGAGGAATCCATCGAGATGCCACATCACCTATGAAATCTACTCAGAACTATAGATATGTATCTTTTCAGCTTGATATATCTTATTATGTAGAATTTTAAGAAATGAAATTAACTTGACTCATGATGAGTTTTATGTATTTGATGGATGCATACTGAATTAGATGAATCCAATTTTGTTATCTATGATTTCAATTTGATTAGATATGATGTTATAGAAATATTATGAAATCACTTGATTGTATGATGGAATTATGAGACCTAGTGAAGATATAATCTATTTCTCTTGTTGATCCTGTCACTATATGACTATTTAGCTTAGGATAAGTTTTCATATGATGCTCATCATAGAAATTAGATGATATATGTTCTATCATGTATAAATGAGGTTATATGCTTTTATGAATTTTTGGAAGTATAAAGTTTATATATGTTATTATTGAAATGACATGTGGAAAATAAGATCAAAATGATATAAGGCATTATTATATTGCAAGATATACATGATGATTTCATGTGGTATTACTTAGAATACTATGAATAGTATTAATTTATGGTTTTACTATGATTGGATTGGATAGTATTATTACAACAATAGTTATACCCATTATACACTTGACCCCAATATTGTCACCAGGCCAAAGACTAACTAGCTACCTGTAAAACCTCTTATTAAGTTGATAACTACAACCTTACATCTGCACCTATAGATGACAATAGTATTATATATTCACAAGTGAATCCACTTAACATTTCATAAACAAGTGCAAGGTGTAGGCATGTATGACATGATTCTCTAACAATCTTGTTGTTTGAGGTCCCTCAAAATGTTCCCTAAGTTATAATATTGAATCATGAAAGCATGTGGAACACTAATCTACTGAGGATAGGGAGGTAATTAAAATATAAGGTGTTTGGTCTCTCACCAATTAGACTGATGCATACACCATTGGACAATATAGTCATTTCCTGCAAGGACAAGGGAGATACACCTACAAAACATAAATGGAACTAGATGTGCATATACATACAAATCAAAGATGACATTTCATGCAAATGGACATACCTAATAATCCATCCTAGAACTATAAGAACCCACATGGAACAAAGGAGAGACCATCACAAAATCTTTACAATTAATTAGAAGTTGTCACACATTCATCTAACCCTTGTTAAATTCATACCAACAAATGTGGCAAGAGAGGATCCATAACTAGGTTCGAGCATCCCCCTAAATAATTACAAACTACCATGGAGACATACAATTTGCATGCTTTGTGTCCATCAAATACCCTACCTATGGTTTACAAAATGCATTCCATCTCCTTACAAACCAAACTTGCATCACTTGATGCCCTAGAACTTAGACACTTACAGTCAAGAGATTGTCTCAATGACCAACCCTTGTTACATCTTACGAACATGTATATATAGCATTTTAATTTCCTGTATTCAATGTCCCTTTCCTAGTTAGAGTATTGAATGCAACAAGTACACCAAATCTTTTGAAATCTTCTTGTAGACCAACAATAGCTAGGGTTTTCAACCACCGCATTCATGGCAGTCAATCCATTTGCATTATCCTCTATTAAAATATGCATATGGATCCACACCCTTAGGATGAGCAATGGTATTTCGATGGAGAAATACATTTGCACAATTGTAGAGGGTCAAATCTGGCCATTAATGGCATCCTAAGGAGTTGTTGAGGCATTTGGAAAATTTGCAAGAATTTGGTGTGAGACTGGACATCGAAAGTGGACAATGAAAGAGATACAATAGTGCAGAGAATGGAAGGACATACATACTTCAATTGAAACTATGTCAGCACTTTTAAAGGTTATGAGAACCTTTGAATTTGTTTTAACACTCTATTTGCTTACAGCTTGTCAGAGATTTAAAGCCTCCTCAAAATCTTGTTAGCATTTTTAAGTGTTTCCAGAGTTGTGTCGGAGGTTCAAGTGGTTCTAAGAACCACTTAAAACACTAACATATCCTTCTTTTAAAACATTGTTGGGTATTTGAGAGATTTTGGAAACCAATAAAAGTATCAATGGAGCCTTCCCTTTAAATTTTGTTGGTGGTTTCATAGGTTTTGAGAACCATGAAAAATGTCAAAAACATGTATGAGGAGCTTTGTTGGTAGTCTGAAGGGTTTCAAGAACCATGGAAAATATTGATAAAGGCTTAGAAATATTTGGAACATGAGCACATGGAAATTCTGTAGAGGAACTTCAAAATGAAGCAAGAAAATGAAGGGGAACCAAAAATTGAAGATGTCTGAAAGTTCCATCAGAGTCCCACAAAGGGTGAAGAACAAAGGAATATGAGTGGGTTGGAACACAGGGAAATATAGAAATAGAAGGGAGGTTGAGACTTCTAGAACTTTAGAAAAGTGGAAGAAGTCCACTTGAATCCCACAAACCCATAAAATAAGTTCTTTAAATGTATTATGAAAATGCAGAGTCCAACTAGTCATACAAACTTTAGGAAAAAGGATTAAGTGGAAGAAGCCAATCAAAACCTTGCAAGTCCACAAAATGACAAAAAGGGAAGAAAGCAGGGTGAAGGAGGAATGGGAAGTTTGTGGGGATCTGATGCGAAACTCAAAGGGACATCTAGACTTTAGGCAAAACATAAAAAATCTAGAAGTCTTGGAAAACCCTAAAAACACATAGTAAAGAAGGAAAAGAGGGAAGTGAAGGGAAATGAAGGATAAGTGGAAGAAGTTCATTAGTTCCTATACACTTTACAAATCCACAAAATAGTAGAAAATGACTAAATACCCCAAGACTTAGAATTTTTTAGGATTTCTTGCAACTTCTAGCACATGGTAGAAACATGGGGAAGGAAAGGGGTGACATTATGACATAAAATGACCAAGGGAGGGCCCATTTAAGGAATTCTTAGATTGGTTATATGTCTAAGGTAACAACTTGGGGCGCCAGACTTAGGAATTTTTGCACTTGTTAAACTAGGTCCTAACAGGGTGTGTTCTACATCTACCAATATGGGTGTTGCCATTTATTTAGTTATATCTTCACTTTGATCTCCACCATTACAACCCTAATCTTTCAATTCATGATGGCTCCATTTCCCTTTTCTCACTTTTGCACTTCTCACACCTTCATAATTAAAATTTTTTGACACTTCTTACTTTCTTCACAAATGCAATTTCAACTTAGCACTTTGTTGCACATATCACTCAGCTCATTTGAATACTTAGTACTTTTCTTATGTTTGTTGTGGGTATCTATATAGGATCTTAATAGAAAAATTCATCTTTAATTCTTCAACTACCTCTTTCCTTCCAAAATTACCATTGGTCCTATTTGTGAGTTGACATGTTGTCAATAGTCATACTTCCAAAACTTCACTTTTTGAATTATCATACTCTAATGTACACTATTTTACATAGGGTTAAAAATCACTTTTCATTGCAACTAGTTTTAATTTCATCCATTAATCTCCTACATAGTAGTGTATAAGGCTTACTTCATTTATGTAGCCATTTAATAAGTCATCTTGTAAAGTTTTTAACTTTACCACTCCATATGTTGTTTCTTTAATTTTATAGGGACCAAGCCACTACATTTTCAATTTTCCCAGTTTCTTGAATTTTTTTATCATACAACAATACTAAATCTCCAACTTGGAATGTTTTATTCCTTATATTTCTATTGTGACATGCTTTTTGGCACCTTTTCTCTTGACTCTAGTTATATGTGGTGAGAAGTCCTTTTTCATCTCTTTTATAGTTCCAATAACCTTTCTTTGATGGATTCTTCTTTTAATCTCAATTCATGACTAGCTAGTCTTAGATTGGGTATCACATGTTAATTAGGAAGTGTGGCATCCATCTCACATACTCTCTAAAAGGGAGAAAATCTTGTTAGTCACTTGTAAGATGTTCTATATGCCCATAGTACAGCTAGAATCTTGACATCCCAATATGTCACATTCCCATTACACATTTTTTTCAATGTGGTGCCCAATATCTTGTTGAAGGCCTTACTAGCCTCATTAACTTAGGGGTGGTAAGGGTTGCTTCTATTGTGTTTTATCATTAAATTCTCTAGCAACTCCAAAATTGTTTGATTAACAAAATGTTTACCCTAATGATCACTGGTGATCCTCATTGGACAACCAAACCTTGTTATAATGTTCTCATAGATAAATTTGGTATTAGTCTTTGAAGTACAGTCCTTTGTAGCCTCTACTTTTGTCCATTTGGTTAGATATTCAATTCTTGCTATGATAAATCTTGTATGGGACTTATGCGTTTGGGGTTTGGTGGGTCTAATGAAGTCAATTGCCCATTTTTAAAAGGGGCTTATGCAATAATTGATCACAAAGGAATCCCATCTCTTGAAGTAGGTCTCCCTACCCTCAAACATATATCACAACCTCTTACATATGTGTTTGCATCCTTAAATAAGGCAAGACACCATAAACCAGCTAGCATCACTTTGCTTGTTCTGCCTTCTTCAGAGTTGTGATTGCCTAATATTCATTCATGGGCCTCTCTCTAAATATCCTCCTTTTTATTTTATAAGATCACTCTTCTTATAACTTTGTCTCTTCTTATGATATGTATCTCTCCTTCAATCAATGTGTAAGGTAGTGACTTCTGCATAAGTTTATTTCTTTCTTGTTTTAAAAGTTCCTGAGGGAATTCCCCTATTGCTAGAAATTGTGCTACATCACTTAGTTTAGACAAAAGGTAATGTTTAAACTTGTGTAAAACATATTGCAAGAACCTCTCTCTCCATAGTTGTATAGTTTTGTTCAGCTTGTGATAATTTCCTACTAGTAAATGTTATAGGATGGTCCTTGCTCTCTCTAGGCTGTCAATACTACACCTATTGTGATACCAGAGGCATCCACATGGACATGTAATGGTAAATCCCATTTAAGAAATATTAGGATTAGAGATTTCACAATCTTATTTTTCAAAGTATCAAATGCTCCTTGGCATCTATCTATCCATTCAAAGTTCTACATCAATCTTAATGATGCAATACATAAAACCAAACTCAACACGCATTCAAATCCATACTCACACAAAGAAAATAATTTCAACCAAATCTCCATATGATTTATTAATTCATATCAGATTGATTACAAGTCAATACATTTCTTCAAACATTTCATTTTCCCTCAAATTTACTCAGCATTCTATAGGGAAATGATTGTACAGATCAATTTCTTGGAGTTCCCAGCTCTTCATCACTCATTGTAATCTCCCCTTTTTCTGAGTGATCACCCACCATGTGTCGGCTAGCCTATTTTGTTCCCGTAGGATAGGTCAAAGAAGCAAGGGAATACTCTGAGTAGTTAAATCATGCATTTAACTTTTTTTTCTTAGCAAAATGATGTGGATTATGACTTCGAGTAATTTTGTAGTAATTATGGTGATGTCACAATTAATTAACTAATTTGCCTTGTATAGGAGCGACCCACTTGGAGGTAGAAAGGTGGGAAAAAATAAAGAGAAAAAATAATAATATTTTATTCCTTGATTGAGTGCCTAAGGAGAAAGAAGGAATTTAATATTTAATTCAAATCTTCAATTTGAATTTGGGTGCCCAAGGTCTTTTGAAGGTGGTAGGCCTACTTGGAGGGAAAAGGGCAATTTAAAATAAAAGAAAATATATTTCTAGGTCAGCTAGGAGAAGAGTGAAAAGACATGTATAAATAAGAGTTCATTTTGTGGCAATTGATCATATCATACATTCATCTTTTCATATTGAGTTTATACAATTGGCCGCAATGGAAGTTGGGCTTAGGAACCAAGGACAAAAACCCTTGTGTTTAATAGTGAGTTGGATGAAAAACTAGCTCATCAAGTGGAGATTCTGTTATGGGAATCTAATTGGACTTCATTGTTGATTGATTGTGAAGAAGAGCAGAATTATAAAATCAGATTTGCAGATCAGTTTTGAAGACATCATCATTTGGTGAGTTTGTGTGTATTTTAGCTAGGGTTTCACCCTAGATCTTAAGTGCCACATCCTAGAGAAGGAGCGACTTGCATTTGAGGGTGATTTTGGTGATTTTGTGGAGTTAGGGTTTGATTTCATTTTTAGTTTTGGAGCAGCAATAGAACATACCTGTTCACCATTGTGGGAGCCGCCTATTTGGTGCTTGGATTCGTCATTGAGTTAGGGTTTTTCCCTACAATTGGAGCGCCAACTTTTGGAGGTGATTTGTGGGTTGTTGTGAAGACAAATTTCATCATTTGGAGCAACAAGCCCTAGCAGATCTATAGCAAACCTAAGTGCATCATTTTGGAGCAACTACTTGGTGTGATTGAAGATCATTTGCTTTAGGGTTTCATACCCTAATGTAGGCACCACACCTTAGAGGGTGATTCCACCTTTTTGGAGGTCATTTTGTGATGTTTGGTATGTATAAACCCTAAGGTTTATTTCTATTTTGTAGACAGCGGATATATGGGCATGTTTGGATTTATTTTGGCCATGATTTTGATGTAATCTCAGATTTCATTAATCTGATTTATAGTCGCAGAGATCTGATCCAAAATGTTAGTCATTATGTTTGCGTTTGATTGCTTTTCTTTGTGTAATTCAGCTATGATGATTGACAAACCTATTGGCATGATTTTATGATGTTTTTGGCATAATTAATTAGCTTTTGTAAGTGTTTGTTTAAATCTGATATCAAAATCAGAAATTTAGAAAATTAGGGTTTTTGGAGCAGGTTTAGAAAATCAAATTTTTGGTCAAAAATCAAACTTCTAAAAATCATACTTTTAGCGAATATCCTATTTGGGATATTAAAGTGGTATTAGAGCTTAGCATCCTACCAGCCTGGAGAGTTTAATTTGATCATATGCAGCCAAGAGAAGGTTCAAACAAGTACTATTTTAGAAGAAGAGAAGGTCAACAAGAGATCCATGAAGAGGGTAATCCTTTGACAGGTAAACAACAGGTTAGGATGGATAGAGGTGGTAATGGTGTTGGTAATGAAAGTCCTAGGTGACATGAGTAGCCAAACATTGAAAATATATTAAATACCATTGCCCAACAAGATAATCAAATGATGCAAACTTTCATGCAATCACAACAACAATTACTTATAGCCGTTGGTCAAATGTCACAAATGAAGGTAAATCAGCCTACTCCAAGAGAGGACAGAAATACAGGGAATTATAATGCAGGTAGAGTTGCTACTAGTGTTTCAGATAGGTCACCTCGTCCTACATTTGTGCATAGGGAAGAAGAAGATACATCCGAAGAAGAGGAAGAGACACACATAATCGATGATGTGAGGGTTGCCTATGATGAGTACCATACACTTCCACAAGAAGTCAAGAATGAGCTCACTTTGAATCAATATATGAATCAGAAAAAAGATAAGAAGAAAGTCAAACAGGAAAGAAAATCAACACAAGGAGTACAAGCAAGCTTTGAACAAAATCCCTCTTCCTAATTTTGATGTTAGTGGTAAGAGTACAACTTGTGCTTGGATACACAAATTGGATACATTATTGACACTTAAATCCATGCTGGAAAAGGATGCAATTCAATTTGCAACCATGCATTTAGAGGGAGTAGCATATGATTGGTGGCATCATGGACTTGTGACATAAAACCATGCAATGATTCATTCTTGTGATGAGTTTACAAATAAACTCATTGCTAGGTTTGACAGGAAAGATGTGGAAGTCTATTATAGAGAGTTGGCACAAATGAGACAAATTAGGCATGTGGATTCCTACATCAATGAGTTCCAAAAGGTTGCTGTTATGGTTCTTGATATGACATATAAAAGAGTGACAATGTTGTTCCTAGAGGGATTGAGTGATAAATTGAAGGGTTTGGTAAAGGCTCTCAATCCTAGTACTCTATAGGATGCAATTCAGCTAGCACTTGATCTTGAGACATCCCCTCCTACATTTCAACCACAAAAGAAAAGCTTTAAGGGCTCTAAATCAAATCAGAAAACTTTTAATCATCCTAGGTATACACCTCCTAAGTGTTAGATTTTGCGAGAAATGAGAATTGAAGCCAAGATCTGTTGTGGGTCGTAGATCAATCACACTCCAGTCGGGAAATGATCAAATATCAAAATAACAGAATGGAGAGAGAATCCTGAAAGAGAGAATCAAAGAGATAACTGCAAGAGAATTTAGAGAATGCTCACATTACTCTCACTGACTAGTTACCGAACTGGTATTTGAACTAGTTTAGGTGAGAGGAGAGTGTTATATATATAGCAATTTATATGGGCAAATACATACCAAGAGGTGTAATAACTCCAACTACCCAAAATAGGTAGAAGTTTTACCTACTTGGTAAATGACAAAACATGTTACATAACCTCCTCAAGTGAAGATAGAAAGGAGGTGGCACATAAAGCCAAAAGAGGGTGAGAAACCCAACTACCCCATAACCTACTCAGGTAAGGACAGAATAGTGGTTATGGGAGGTGGCACAAAAATCCAAAAGAAGGTGTATAACTCAACTAGCCATGTGTGGGAGAGTTACACATGTAGCTAATGTATTTTGCCACGTGTCCTCATATTAACCACATCTAATAAACCTAAGCAAGCTTAATAATGTGTAGGAAAAAAAATATTTCTAAGGAAAATTAAAAACCTACACTAACACTAAGATGGATTATGAGGTTAAGAATGAATTAAGGAGGAAGAAACTTTGCTTCTCTTGCAAAGAACCATAGCAACTAGGACACAGGTGCCTTGGGGAAGGCAAGGCTCATCTTATCGAGATCACTTCCGATGTGGAGAATGAGACTATATAAGATACTAGTTCGGATAGTGATGATGATCATGTGGAGCAGCCACCACAGTTAGAGATTGAGCCTAATACTATGGATGGTTCAACACATTTTACCATTGCTTCCATTTCAGAAGTGCCTAGATATCATCCCTTTCGGTTGAAAGGAGTCCTTAATGGACAACGAGTCACTTGTTTGATTGATAGTGGAGCTACACACAACTTCATTGATAAGGGTTTAGTTGTGAAGAGGGGATTACCGGCTAAGGAGTTTGCAGGATTTAGTGTGACAGTTGCAGATGGTTTCACTATGAGTTGCACTAAGAAGGTTTCCCAGCTTAGCATTCAAATGAGTGATTATACATTGATTGATGATTTCTATGTGTAGAGAGATTGACATTGTTTTGGGGATCTAGTGCTTACAGTCACTTGGTAGATATATCCAAGATTTCCAAAAGATGGAGCTTGAGTTCATTTCTGATGGGAAGAAGATTGTGTTGAGAGCACTATCAGATGGAGGACCTAGGGTTGTATCAGGGAGGAGGATGGAGACTTTGTTTAGACATGGTGATGTCGCATGGGAAGCCCAATGTTTCGTATCTTCAAAATCTTCTTCCAGTAATCAACAGTATCATGTAGACATTCAATTAGTGCTTGATAAACACAACATGGTGTTTGGCGACATTCCTCCTGCTAGACCACCTGATCATGGATTTGAGCATGTCATTGAGTTAGAAGAGGGATCCAAGCCCGTCATTACTACACCTTATCATCATCCATGAAATTTCAAGGAGGATATTGAAAAGACGATAAAGGAGTTGTTAGACATGGGACATATTCGGCCTAGTTCCAGTCCCTTTGCTTCTTCAATTGTTTTGGTGAAGAAAAAGGATGGCACCATAAGGATGTGCATTAACTATCAATCCTTAAACAAGAAGACAATTAAGAACAGGTATCCTATACCTAGGATCGATGAGTTGCTTGATGAGTTACATGGGGCAATTTACTTCTCCAAGATTGATCTTCGTTCAGGGTATCATCAGATTTGTGTCCATGATGAGGATATTCATAGGACAACATTCCGATGTCATTATGGGCACTATGATTTATTGGTTATACCATTTGGTCTTGCTAACACTCCTGCTACATTTCAATCATGCATGAATCACATCTTTAATAAGCAGTTGCGTAAGTTTGTATTGGTATTCTTTGATGACATTCTGATATACAATAAGACATGGGAGGATCACCTTTGACATCTTGATGAGGTATTAGGTATCATGGAGGCAGAAACCCCTATATGATAAGGCTTCCAAATGTGAGTTTGGAATGACAGAGATTCTTTATTTGGGACATGGGATTGGAGTTGGAGTCAGAGTTCACCATGAGAAGATACATGTTATTCTGAATTGGTCACCGCCAAAGAACATTTCAGATTTGAGAGGTTTTTTTGCGCTATGCAGTTATTACAGAGGGTTTGTAAAAGGGTTTTCATAGTTGGCGGCACCACTTACAAATCTCACTAAGAAAGGGGCATTCAGATGGTCGGATGAGGCTCAAGCTACATTTGAGAGACTCAAGGAGGTGATGAGTTCTTGTCCTGTGTTAGCATTACCAGATTTCACACACCCCTTTGTGTTAGAGTGTGATGCATCAGGTGAGGGCATTGGAGTTGTGTCGATGCAGAATAGACATCCCATTGCATATGAGAGCAAAAAATTGAGGGACGTAAAGAGATTATATTCCACCTACGACAAGGAGATGCTTGCCATCATGCATGCATTGGCAAAGTTTAGACAGTACTTGGTGGGTGCAAAATTTGGGATGAGGATGGACCATAATAGTTTGAAATACTTTCTAAAGCAAAAGGATTTGAATGAACGACAACAAAAATGGGTGAGCAAAATTCAAGCCTATGATTTTGATATTGAGTATGTGAAGGGTAAGAAGAATATTGTTATTGATGCACTTTCTAGGAGACCTACTCTTTTCTCTATGTCAGAGATTTCAACTGATTGGAAAGCTCATCTTTTGGTTGAGTATTCCAAAAATACATTTGCATGTGAGCTCATGGATGGTAAGATTCAAGATGATAGGTACAAGGTGATTAGTGATGTGATATATTATAAGAATATGATCTATTTAGTACCTGAATCTAAAATGAAGAGTAAGATTATGAGAGTTGTCCATGATACTCCTTTAGTAGGGCATCCAGGGTTCTTTAAGACCTACAAGCATATTAGAGAGAGATTCTCATGGAAGGGTCTCAAGGATGATGTCTTGCGGTATGTTAGGGAGTGTATAACTTGTCAGCAAAATAAGTCAGAGCATACTTTCCCAGCATATTTGCTTCAGCCATTGTCGATTCCAAAGTTGAAGTGGGAGATTATTTCGATGGACTTTATCACTAGTCTTTCAAGAGTCCAAGGCAGGGATTGCATATTGGTTGTAGTTGACAAGTTGACAAAATATGCACATTTCTTTGTGATTCCATCAGATTATACGGCACCTCAGGTTGTAGAGTTATTCTTTAGAGAGGTGTTTAGATTGCATGGACTCCCTAAGACTATTGTCAACGATCGGGATAGCAGATTTCTCAGTGTGTTTTGGCAGGATCTATTCAAATTAGTTGGTACAGAGTTCACCCTGAGCACTAGCTACCACCCTTAGACAGATGGGCATACAAAGATTGTGAATAAGTGGGTGGAAGGATATCTACACAATTATGTTGCGAGGCAGTAGCGAGCTTGTATTAGGTGGTTGTATTTAGGCGAGTATTTCTACAATACCACCTACACATGTCGATTGGCATGTCACCATTTAGGGCCTTGTATGAATATGATGCACTATCTTTTATAGACTTGGCCTTTGATGATAGCAGAGCTCCCAGAGCTAAGGATTTGATGCAGGATAGTTAGGATATCCTTAAGGCACTTAAGGATAATATTCAGCATGCCTAGAATCAGCAAAAGATGTACGTCGATAAACACAAGGTAGAGAGGACTTTTGAGGTTGGTGATTTGATATTTTTGCGCCTTCAGCCATATAGACAATCTACATTGAAGAAGAGTGGTGCAGAAAAACTGAAGCCTAGGTTCTATGGCCCTTACAAGATTTCAAGGAGAATTGGAGAGGTAGCATATGAGCTTGAGTTGCCTGCAAATAGTAGGATTCATAATGTTTTTCATATCTTGCCTCAAGAAGGCACTTGGACAGCATATTGTTTCTTCTCCAGATCTTCCACCATTGGATGAGGAAGGTAGTTTGATTTTGATCCCTGACACTATCTTGGATATGACGGAGCGGTGATTAAGGAACAAGGTGATCCAAGAGTATTTGGTGAGATTGCGGGATTTGCCATTGGAGGATGCGACTTGGGAAGGAGAGCAAATTTTACAGCATCCAAGTTTGCAATTGCTTGAGGGCAAGCAATTTCGAGAAGGGAGGACTGTAAGGTCCCCTTCTTTTGAGTGATCACCCACCATGTCTCCGCTAGCCTATTTTGTTCCCGTAGGCTAGGTCGTAAATCATTCATTTAACTATTTTTGCTTGCAAAACAATGTGGATTATGACTTGGAGTAATTTTGTAGTAATTATGGTGAAGCTAAAATTAATTAACTAATTTGCCTTGTAAAGGAGCGACCCACTTGGAGGTAGAAAGGTAGGAAAATATAAAGAGAAAAAATATATATATATTTTATTCCTTGATTGAGCGCCCAAGGAGAAAGGAGGAATTTAATATTTAATTCAAATCTTTAATTTGAATTTGGGCGCCCAAGATCTTTTGAAGGTGGTCGGCCTACTTGGAGGGAAAAGGGCAATTTAAAATAAAAGAAAATATCTTTATAGGTCGGCTAGGAGAAAAGTGAAAAGACATGTATAAATAAGAGTTCATTGTGTGGCAATTGATCATATAATACATTCATCTTTTCATATTGAGTTTATACTATTAGCTACAACGGAAGTTGGGTTTAGGAACCAAGGACGAAAACCCTTGTGTTTCATGGTGAGTTGGATGAAAACCTAGCTCATCAAGTGGAGATTCTGTGATGGGGATCTAATTGGACTTCATTGTTGATTAATTGTGAAGAAGAGTAGAATTATAAAATAAGATTTGTAGATCAGTTTTGAAGACATCATCATTTGGTGAGTTTGTGTGTATTTTGGCTAGGTTTTCACCCTAGATCTTGAGTGCCACATCCTAGAGAAGGAGCGACTTGCATTTGAGGGCGATTTTGGT
Source organism: Cunninghamia lanceolata (assembly GCA_027924645.1). Taxonomy (NCBI): domain Eukaryota; kingdom Viridiplantae; phylum Streptophyta; class Pinopsida; order Cupressales; family Cupressaceae; genus Cunninghamia; species Cunninghamia lanceolata. The sequence goes on along the minus strand of BSBN01000847.1, from coordinate 1,476,481 downwards.
GATTTTGTGTAGTTACGATTTGATTTCATTTTCAGTTTTGGAGTAGCAGTAGAACAAACATGTTCACCATTGTCAAAGCTACCTATTTGGTGCTTGGATTCATCATTGAGTTAGGGTTTTGCCCTATAATTGGAGCGCCAACTTTTGGAGGTGATTTGTGGGTTGTTGTGAAGACAAATTTCATCATTTGGAGCAACAAGCCCTAGTAGATCTATAGTAGACTTGAGCACATCATTTTGGAGCAGCTACTTGGTGTGATTGAAGATCATTTGCTTTAGGGTTTCATACCCTAACCTAGGCACCACACCTTGGAGGGTGATTCCACCGTTTTGGAGGTCATTTTGTGATGTTTGGTATGTATACACCCTAGGGTTTATTTTTGTTTTGTAGACAGCAGATATCTAGGCATGTTTGGCTTTGTTTTGCCCATGATTTTGAAGTAATCTCAGATTTCATTAATTTGATTTAGAGCAGTAGAGATCTAATCCAAAATTTTAGTCATTATGGTTGCATTTGATTGTTTTTCATTGTGTAATTCAACTATGATGATTGGCAAACCTATTGGCGTGATTTTATGATGTTTTAGCATGATTAATTGGCTATTATAAGTGTTTGTTTAAGTCTGATATCAAAATCAAAAGTTTAGAAAATTAGGGTTTTTGGAGCAAATTTAGAAAATTAGATTTTAGATCAAAAATCAGATTTCTAAAAATTAGACTTTTAGTGAATATCCTATTTGGGATATTACACTCATTCATTCTTTCCTCTGCATTTTGGCACTCTCTTTTGCTGCAATTAAATTTGCAACTTCATCCAATCTTTATGACTGGAATCATGGCACCCTCTATTGCTCTTTCAACGCCCTTTTCTTGAATGCATTTATCTACAATATCTTCAGAAAACTGGTGCCTCATTCTCTCCAGCTCAACGCACTCCTCTTTCTCATTATTTGGCAACTTCTCTTTTAATCAGCCACTATACTCAATAAAGAGGCATTTCTTTCCTTTGCCTTTTTAATATGATTTTTTTTGTTTTAAACAAGCAACTTTAAATGGGAGTAAAGCCGCCTAAATGGACTTCAATGCCTCCTTTAGATTCTGCCTTTTGGCGTTAAAAAAATTGAAGTATTTCTTTCGTATTTGGGCCTGCTCAAACAAGAATTTTCTGCCGTTTATAAATTTCTAACACCTCTAGACTCTTATGCATGAGTTTTACAATTAAATAAAGAGTAAAAAGGTTGCTAATTAATCACCATAATCCTCTTAATGCTTAGCTAGAATGAAATAGACAAATCTAGTGGCTTTTGATTATGCGGAATCGAGTGCCAAAAAGTTGAAATTTTCAAAACTTTGGTCTGGATGCATATTTGCTTCTATAAACCAACGAGGATGTAAGGAATGGCCCCATGAAGACTCTAGCAAGGTTGTTTGTCCATAGCCTTTGCGAAATTCCCAAATTTAAATTTCCCAAAAAAAAATGTCGATAAAGTTAGAGGAAAATTTATTTCTCAAAAACTATGAGGGAATTTTCCATGAAACCTTCACCACATTTGGCAAAATGCACATAAAAATCTTCCCCTAAAAGGATTCTTCTCCGGTATTTACCAATTTTGAGGATTAATTGTTTTCGTGAAACTACCTCCAACGCACGAAAACTGCGCAAATGTGACAACTCCAATTTTGCAAATATGAGCAAATACAAGGGCTTCTGACATGAAGAGATGCCTAAAACAAGAAAAACAAGACAAAAAGAAAATTAAAATAAAGAAATATTTTTGGGCGATGCAGGATCGCTTGTGGACACTGATGCTCCTGTATTAGATACGTCGAGTAAGTGAAATGTTTCATGAGTTGGAGACTCATGAACATTTGAATGTGTTTAAGATGGTGATCCCATGCTTGTTCTTAATCCATAAGTCTTTTTATCCACTTGACCTCTCTTCTTCATTCCACTCTAAATCTTTGTAGCTTCTTCTTGTGTTACCTTCTCTTTTCCTCTTTGTTGTTTTCTACCTTCACATTGCAACTTATCATTACTCATCTTCTTCTATAAATTTGATCCACTTCCTTCATGAGAGTTTACCATGCTTGCAACTTGTGGTTTTTGTTTACCCTTCTTTGAATCAACACTACTTTCCTTTACCTCTTTTATACTTCTCTTTTTCGCAACCTCCTTTCAGTTGTCTTCAACTTCTTGTGCCACTTTTATCACCTATTTTTCTGATCTGCAATGATTTATGGGACTATTGTCCTTCACTTCCTTCTCTCTCTCTTTCAATGAACTTAAAGTATACTTATGCCCATCCTTCACAATGGTGTACAAATTATTTCTACAATCATAGATAGCCTTTCTATGAAACTGCCAAGGTCTTCCTAACAAAATATGACATGCACTCGTTGTCACAACATCACATAGAACTTTATCCTTGTATGACCCAATGTGAAAATTAACCATGCACTACTCTTTCACCTCTAATTCATGTTCTTGCAACCAAGTGACTTTATAAGGATTAGGATGTCTAATTTTCTTCAATCCTAATTTTTCTACCATCTCTTCAAAAACCAAGCTGTCTACATTGACTTGACAACACTTACCTCCAGATTTGCATATGGCACGAAAGAGACTCCTTCTCTGAGATGGTCCATCCTCCTCCATGCTTGGATTCACCGATACCTTCCTGAACATAAGGGATTCTCCACGCTTTGGTTCTTTGACATGCTTGGGTGATGCTGTGCTCTTTTCATCTTCTTGCACCATGTGATTTCTAGATGCACCTCTCTTACTGGTTTCTCAGTGTATTTGTGGACACTCATAAGCTTTATGTCCAGCTTCTCCACACTGGAAACATTTTCCAAATAACTCTCTGCTAGTACTTCCATGTCCTCTTGTTGAATAGTCTTTTCCTCATGCTCCTTGATTTGATTCATTATTCCACTTAGGGCTTGATTCTTCTTCAAAAGTTTGCTTCCCCTTGTTGCTATTTGTTTGTCCTCTCTTGGCTAAAACTTTTCCTCTTCCTCTTGAATTGTTTTGTTGCCTTTTGTTTATCTTTTCTTCTGTCTTCAGAGTATATTGGTAAGCCTCTTCAATAGTAGAAATCTTCAACATACTCATCTCATCCTGGATATTGAATCTCAATTCATTCATGTATCTAGCTACCTTCTCTTTGTCCATTTCATGATGCCCAGATCTAATCACCATCTTGTAAAATTCTTCTATGTATTCCTTCACATTCATGTCCTTATGTTTCAGATTCTAGAGCCTCTTGAACAACTCCAACTCATAATCTCAAGGAATAAACTTTGCCTTCAATCTAACAACCATTTGATTCCACCGGGTTATCCTCATCTCACCATTCTCTAGTCTTTATTTCTACAACCCTTTCCACCCTAGGGCAACATGTCCCTTCAATTTTGTTTGTGCCAACCTTACCCTCTTTGGGTCTCTGATATTCTCAAATTCAAATTATTCTTCCAACTCTCCAATCCAGTCTATTAGCTCCTTAGGATTCAATGTGCCTGAAAATTTAGGAACCTCCATTTTGTTACTTCCACCAATTCGGGCAATAGCTCTCAGGAATCATTCCTCTCTATCATCAATTGGTTGTTCATCTTCTCTTTCACATTCTCCATCTACAACTTCTTCTACATGTTCATCCTCATGCTCTAGATTCCTCCTCAAATCTGCAACTAAATTTCTTATCTCATTTCTCATATCATTTCTAATCTCATCTCAAACTTGCTCAATCATTTGCTCCACTCTTTTCTCCACTTGACAAAAGAAGAAAGAAGCAACTCCATGAAAATTCACAATGACAATTAAACAATATCAAATGTTCAGAGTGTTGAGTTCAATTGGTGAGAATGATGATCTACTACACCATTCATCAAAATTTAAACCTTCCGAAATATAATTAAATCAAATTTAGATTCAATCCTTAAATGGTTCTAACAAAACTTACTAATAACTTAACAAAAAACTTCTAAAATGAATATATGCTTACTCAATATGAATATTATGCTTTGAAGATAGTGATATCAATAGTTATGTAATCTAGTTGAATCTATCCCATAAAAAAAAAAGAAAATAGAGCAACCCCTGTAAAACAAGCAATTATGTGTATATAACACGAAGATAACTTGAAATGAGTTTTCCCCAAAACATTGTTACATCAGCACTCATGTATGCTTTAACACAAAACATAGTTACAAAAGCACTCATGTATGTTCTCTAACACAAGAATAAATTTGACACTACTTGTAGAGCAATCTCAAAGAACCAACGGGGTGAAAGATCTGTAAGTGGACTACGTTTTCTAGTTGGCGCCCTGACAGAAGAGGAAGGACGCAGGACAGTCGAGCAGACAATTGTCCACAAAGCTCAGCTCTTCATCCTCACGCGACAAATGCAAGAATTGCGCAAGAATATAAAAGAGGGGTGAGACCTATATCTCTCATTCCTCTCACCAAGCTGTTGTCTATGCCCATTTGATCCAACTGACAATTAAATTCATTGCAAAAAAATTTAAGTTATTATTAAATGCTCAATGCATTGTTGAATGGTATTATGTAATTTGCAAATGCCCAATCTATTGTCTATTCTGTACTCTTTCTTGACGCAAATTTTGGATGCCACAAAGCTAAAATTTGAGGCCAGCGGTCTTCTAAAGTAAATGAATTTGTCAACTTGAAAAAGTTCTATTCTTTCCCAAAAATAAAAAGAATGGCACCAAAAAACATCTTTTTTTTCAACTCCCAACTATATGATATAATGTAGTTGGCGACAGCTCAACCGTCTGAAAAAAAAAAGAAAAGATTTCACGCTGCATGGGGAAGCTGTGTTTTTCTCAAGGGCAAGGAAGAAGAAAGAGTGTTATTTACAGTGGATAAATTCAGAAGTTATTGAAAAAAAAAATAGCTCGTTATTTTAGCCTTTCCAACATAGAGCTGGCGGCCATTGGAGGCAACAGCAGGATTCGAATGCTGGTTGTGGTGCTGGCTTTAATGGTGGAATTAGCGGAGCCATTGCTGCTCCTCTGGAATTTCTGGCGCTTCAGTCGTTGAGAAAAAACTTGCAAGACATGCCGGGCTCCACCTGTCGGCGTGGGATTTTTCCTAAGACCCGTGCAAATTCCCCCGAAAATGGGGTTTCAGTTTTTCTGTGCTTAATGAAATTGCAGCAAACAGATTTTAGTTTTTTTGCTAGAACAACAAAGAACTGATGTAAATACCTTTGAAAATATATATATTTCTTCCACGGCCTTGGATCGATTCCTCGGAAGGGGATTCTTTTGTTTTCTGTTCGTGCTCCCTTCAGCTCACCTCAAATCTTGCAATTTGATATGCTCGCCTGAGTTATTTGCTTTCAACCGTTTTCCCACCAGAGTATCCGGCGGGGGACATTTAAACGACATGAGACTTTTTCTACACGATCTTTTCCCCGGCGTGAGAAAAACCGACGAGTTTAGAAAATTTCCAGGTGTGAGACAACTTTCCGGTTAAGTGAAAGCCCACTTATTCCTTGCCATGGCGAATTAATCTATTTGTCAAAATAATGCCCCCGAAGAGATGGGCTTGGAGAGACCAACAAAAGGCTGTTACCATAGTCCAAAAATGGCACAGAAAAAGGGCACAGCAGGAGCTCAAGAATAGACATCAATTGAATGAATGAGTGAATTTATTTTAATGACGTCCACGAGGCCAAGAGCCTAAGGGACCAAGAGCCCCAGCCTTAAGACACTTTTATAATCTTCTGGATGTTGGCTCTTCTACTATGCAACTTGACCAAGAAGCCGGCCATTTTGTGGAGATTCGCTTCCTCAAATATTCCGCTTAATCTAACTCCTCTCAGGGTGTCCCCATACCGGATGTGGATATCGTCATATGCAGCACACTCAAATATGAAGTGCCACTCAGTTTCCACTACTCTTTGACTGCAGAAAGTGCATAATCCGTCATCCCAGACTTCCTTAGGGATCATCCATCTACCAGTTTCGCACCTTAGATGATGGGAACTGGTCCTCAACTGCGCAATTAAAAGTCTAGCCTTACCTTTAATATTCACATGCAAGTATGCCTTTTCCCCATACTCCCACGTGGGGTTAAACTCCCTGACATAATGCAGCTTTTTTTGGCCAAGCTGCTTAGTCCACATGGGACCCTGAGGGCTCAAGAATAGACATCAAGGGAGCAAGTGGGACTAGTAAACATCACTGCCATGGTCACAAGGGCCTAAGAGAGCACAGGAAAAGCGTTCAAAGGGTCCAAGACCCTAAAAAGAGGAGCCCAAAGATCTCACAGAAAAGCGAAAATCAGAGTTGGGTTTATATGGGTCTGTTCTACTTATACAATAAAATAAACTTTTGACTTTCTTCCTCATCATACTTTCCTCAACAAAAGTGATTAATTAGCTGCTTATCATTGAATGAATGAAAGAAAGATTTTAATAATGTCCACGAGGCCACAGCAGCCTAAGAGACCCAGAACCGCACACAGCCCAAACCAGAAACAAGGCAGCAAAGTCCGTTAAACAGTTTGCAGCCTCTTCTCGGGATCAGATCTTCTGCAGTGAATTTTGATCAAAAAGTTTGCAGTTCTACCCAGTCTTGCCTCTTCAAATAGGATACTTAAGTTGTTGGCTTTTAAGGTGTCTTCATAGTTAAAAGCAACAATGCAATCCACAAGATGCTAAAAATATCATATTAGAGCTGCCAAATAACCTAGAACACGTGTAGTCTTAAAGTGTGGGTTTGCAGGACATGTTTACGCCTTAGAACTCCTCACACGGAATTTAACTGATTTTTCTTGAAATAGAAGTTTAGAGAAATAAATAATAGAAATTCAAAACATAAAAACAGTAAAAAAACACAGAAAACAGGAGCTTAAATATCGTGAACAAACGAAAACAGGAACTAAAGGTCTGTCTCAATTTCATGATAGCCATTGTCACCTGATGCAAGCAAAAACTTCCATGGTAAATCAAATCTGACATCTGACTAAACAGATTACTGACATCATCAAAAACAGGATATTACAAGCATGCTCTGAGCTGGCCCTAAAAGTTGTTGAGATTCATCAAATTCATAAGACACAATACACTGTAAGAGATAAATAACATCTATAAGAAATCATAATGAGATAACTCCTAAAAGGAAGGAAACAATCATCATGTGATAATTAAAAAGAATCTAGACCAAATGTCTCCGGATGTTGCCATCAACTGTTGAATAGGACAAAGCTCTCTTACAAAGATACTTGAATGCAGACAGTAGCCCTAATAGAAAGAAGAGTATTACCTAGGGGTCACATGAGGGGTCAACCAAAAATTTACTTAGCAGGTAGTGACTTCACAGTAAAATGGCTTTTTGGCCCATTATATAATTCCTTCTGTGCTACAATATTTTTGGAACTAGCATAGAAAAAAATTAATCTTGAAATTTCTGAGAAAATTATCAGCCTGCAGGGAACTGCCATCCTGAGAATTTTTTCCTAAAAAACTGAAGCAGGCACTACAAATTTTCAGCCCCCCACCTCCTGCAGTAGCTGAAACACTTCTTGAAAAATTGCCCACTCTGCATATCAGGGAAAGATACTGTTTCTAGCAGTTTTTAATTTCTAATATGTTACGTGGGACCCCCTGCAGCAGAAAAGAATAGCTGCAGTAGCCCCCTCAATGGGACATCAACCTTAATATGGAAACAAAATCTCATCATAGGGATATGCCCCTACGGTAAACAGCTGGTGAATTACTGATATCACATAGATAACAACCACAAGTTAGAGAGAATACCCCAAACCGCTGATAACGCTAGTAGCAAGTAAGGGGGGATACTAACATATCAACCCAAGCCTGCTTCTGGATTGGCAAAGCTTTTGGTGCAAGTAGAGGTAAATATTCACTCTAGGGTCATAAAGTTGAAAAAAGATACAGTTCTACCGTTCCCAAATGCTCATCTCTAAATGAACATTTCTAGATAAAAGGTGACTCTCACAATGATTAGGAGTATTCTTTAGCTCAGAAGAACCTTTCCTCTAACACTGAAAGTGCAAGATGAATACCTCCAAGACATACCGGAGCATGAACCCTACTAACGGCAGGATGTTCAAACAAAACAAGGCTGCAAGCATAGCCTCCTTTTCAATTTCATTAAAGCCGGCATAAGAACTCACATGCAAAACTAAAAGGTTTTCCAGTTTACTGACATATTGACTTTTACATAAAAGCTAGCTTGTAATCCCAAACTCCCTTGTATACAGAACAGTTATTTGCCCTTTGCCACAAACTCAAAGCTACTTCTTTAACGGTGTACTTAACTTATTTGTACAGCTTGCAAATGAAAAGGAAACGAAAAAAGAAAAAAAAATGTTGAACAGTTGGGAAGAACAAATGCCGTAGTCAGAACTTCAAGCAAAAATACACATATAAGAGCAAACTTGCAAGCCAAAAGTCTTTTTTCAGTTCCTCTTGAAGTCCTAGACCGACTTCAATTAATTATGATACTCAGAGATGAAACTCAGAGACAAAACTGAAACAGAAAAAGGGAAGAAATAGACAAAGGTTAAAACAAGTTAACAGAAAGGTGCAATGATTATGGCAGAGCTGAGCGATAGAGAAATTCAACTGAAATAAGTGATCTGCTTTTCAAGGTAAGATCATACCCTGATGCTTACATAATAGAAACAGAACATCTAGGAGCCAATGAACTTAGGGATGCATATACAATGACATCCACAAAACCATACAAGTCATTTTCTAAAAGATTAACCACGTAGTTTCATACTATTTTGATTCAATTTTGTGTCTTGTGATTCTTTGTTGGACTTATATAAACTTGAATGGTCACAACGAGATGCTGCAAATCCAAACAAAAACACCACAACTGCTATCAGTAATAGCACTATCATACTAAGTTGAAAATTTGCCAAGAACTGTCCTCGAATTTCAGACTCTCTGGAACGACAGACTATTTCTGAAGCCTTCAGTCTGCATCCATTTGGAATCATTGGACCATACAATACAAAAGCAATCTGATAAAACCATATACCCTGTGCTGTAATCACCATACCATTCAACAAATCCACCGCAAAGCTGGTGGGAAAGGCTGCAGCTAATACTGAAGAAATAATACAGAGACCCACAAGCAGCACTAGAAGTTGATGATAGCGACCTTCAAGACCAGCATGACTTGTAGAATGGAAGGCAAACAAGAGATATTCAGCACAAAATGCTGTTGCTGCAATTAGTTCTAGTGCCCCATCTGGAAGAGGTAGATACCTGTTACAAGGCAGTGCCAGCTTAGATTTAAAGCAATTAGATTGTACATAAAAGCACCAAGGATTGGAGACATGCTCAAAGTATGGAAAAAGAACAAAATCCAAATGACCGGAAAATTCAATAATGCTTCCATACTGACAGATTGTCTAGCTGGGCACAACCGTACACCATGTGGAATGGTGTAGATTCATCCTGATAATATGTAGAATAAATCTACACATACTGTATGGTGCAGTTGTGTGCCCAGTAATCTGCTTCATAGAGGTAGTGACCTCTGAAACATAAAAACTAAAAAGGCTCAAAGTTATATATTGAATTTTAACAAGGAAGAACAATAAAGCACAACGATGTGTACCAAATACCTTTCAAATTATTAGAACAACAAAAAAGAGAATTTATGCCATCCATGTAACTTTGAAATTGCTGAAGTACAATAACAATACTTCCTGCAAACAGAAATGTAAAATAGCCAAGCAATATTTCATGATAAATCCAAGAATTGGCAAGACATGAACCTTAAAAGAAGAATCCATACTGAATCACTTAAAAGATGCTTCAAAGAGCATCCCAAACCAAATTTTCCGGAAACATGTTAAGATGTCAATTCAGGTTACATCGTAAAACTTATCAAGATACCACTCCTATGAAAGACTAGCCATATAGCGGCAAATAGACATAATGACCAAAAGGAGGACTAAGGTTCGATTCCCTTCAGGAGAGTTGTATTACAAATTAATTCTGGTCAGTTATTGTGTATATGGTATAACTGTATACCATATTCCTTTGTGGCAAACTGTACTCGGGGTTCAAAGCTTCCATCAAGACTCAAAACTGTTTAATAAGCCAAAAAAGGGTACTACTCCTCTAAATATGATTAGATTTTACCTTAGAAAAGTAAGCTGTTCGTCAGTCACAATCAGGGAATTAAACCCCCTTAATCTTGGTGACTCCCATTTCTCATATGCATGACAAAGGGAATAGGCAGCAACACCTCTGTTTAAATTTCTCCAAAACCAGGAAAAAGCTCCAGGGCAGATTTGGTAAAATGCCAGGAGTAACCATAGATCTAAATTTAGGACAATGTTTGACTAAAAGTTGGCACTTGCCTAATGGTGGCCATGAGGTCAATGCCCAACAATTCATCCCAAAAACATAGTAAATACCCCAAAACTAATGGTTGTCCCACACAACGAATAAGAGAGGCAGGCTATTTGAATGTTGGTGCAGGTCAATAAAATATTTTCCCTTAAAAAACCGTTCAAAATCAAGAAAAAATAGAAAACAATCAGAACCATACAGCCTGTTAGAGAAAGAATCTACATGTGGATCCAGATCACAAAAATTAGTTCCTATCTAAACCTTCAAAACCAATAGAGTTTGAAAAGAAAATTAAAGAACCCCACAGCATGAATCACAGAGAAGAAGTATCTTAATGCGGGTGCAGATGGAAGAAAAAAAAGAAAAGAAAAATCCGCACTAAACTTTCAAAACTAAGGAAAAAAATCAAAATGTCTATAAGAGTACCTTGTTCTTTCACTGACAAGCACGGCAATTCCGAAAATGAAGAACATGAAGAGCATCCCTGCATGCTCAAAATCATTCATATGTGATGGATTAAGAAGCCCGTGAACAAAAATTTTCAAGTGGGTAGAATAGAAAAACTCAATGCTCATATCCACAAAAGAGCCAATTATAATGATATATATCTCCAAATACTTAAGATGTCCACTAACTCCAGGCAAGGGATGCCATGTCCTGACCCTGTGAGACTTTGGATTGGACACATATTTAGTTATACAACTCCAAAGATGCCACAAACCCACCAATAGAAACATGCTTCCAGGAAGAGCGTGCCCTTTGAAAGATCCCATGGCTTTTTGTCTGATACCCAAATAAAAAAAATTATCAAGCGATTGTCGGCAGAGATCAGTAGAACCAGCAGAAAATCTGTTTATTTGAAAGACCGCATACTTTTTCCCAATACCTAAATAGCCAGCTTCTAAGAATTCTAAGCAGAGATTAACAGAACAAGCAGCAACTTTGTTCATTTGAAAGACCCAATCCTGATACCCAAATTTTAAAAAATCCCTCTTATCACTCCTTGGCAGAGGTCAACAGAACGAGAGGGTTGTTTGTTTATTTGATAAACCCATATTTTCCATATACCCAAATATACAACTTTCAATAGAACAAGAAGGAAGTTGGTTCATTTGGGTTATTGATTGGCTCCGTATCGATTTGAAAACGAAATCATGAGCCCTCTGAATTCAAAACTCCGAATTTTGGACTGCTTTCTGGTCTAATTAAAATCAAATGATTTCACTTTGTTTGTTTCTATAATCTTTGGGTTCTCAGTCAATTTTTGACTGTTTATGATATAGAAAAAGTTGTATTAGGAAAAAGACATCAACCCCACATGTTTATGCTTAGCACCCTGCCAAAAAAAGTCAAGACACCTGTTTTCTTTATAGCTGTGTGCTTCCTTTGACTAGTAGTTTTAGTTTGTTAACATGGTCACGATTTCTTCTTGCAGGCATGCATGATGATGCGCTTGCATCGGAATTTTAGAGACCTTATCTATAGAATGGAATAGATATTGTGGAAGGATTAATTCCTAAGAATAAAATCTTTAGAGATTGATGTTACAGGTCTTGATGAATTAGGTATTGCAATTTGCTAGGGCCTACCCTGGGATTTACTTGTTTCAAGGTGTCTACAAATAAAATTGTCAAAAGCATTTAATTTTTTTTATTTTTTTTTTTTTTTTGGAGTTGGTTAGGGTTTGAACATGGTGATGTTTATTGGTTTGAGTTTTAATCTTGTTACATTACTTGGAAATTTGAGTCGAATGTATGTTCTTAGGGTGGGTAGTATTTGTTATTCTTGTTAAATGTGGTAATTATTGTTTTTAATTTATTTGTGTTTAGTCTTGTGAAAGGCAGGGCAAAATATAAACATTCAAATTTTATTTTAGATTAAAAGATGGTAAGAATGTAATAGATGTATTGAATTAAATGTTTTGAAAAATAAAGTAATGAAATAATAGTACTTAGAAATGTTGTGATAAATAATAGAAAGTGATTTGTCAACAATATAAAAATGTTAGTGAAAATTATGTGAATGTCGTGGAATCAATGAATGCTCTATTTGTTGAATTGGGTCATTTCCACGACTGCAGAAATGATCCAGTGAGTGCGGATCTTACCTCTATCTTGTGGATTTGATCTAGAACCACAAATCTAGTCTTTGCAAACTTTTAGAATGTTGCTTTAAACTTGCCTTGATGTTCTCAATCTTTCCTCACATAAAAATTGATTTTTGGTGTTTGTTGGTTTGCAGTTGGCAAGGATAATTACTTCTCTTTTGTCAAACTATGTAAGGATATTGATTTAAAGACTAGATAAAAGATCAAGGACAACACTCTCAAACATTCAAGACGCCCTAGGATAATAAATGAGCTAAGGAGTTCTATAATGAATGGTCCATAAGGCACAACACTTGCTAAAGGTTTTGCAAATGGCGTGGCAATCTAAGTGGGCTTGATCTTAGGGGAAACTCCATAGTTAAGCCCCCTTGAGTTGAAGTAGTACTAGGATGTGTGACATCTAAGAAAGTCCCAATGCTTCACCATTGTGAGCATCACTTGGATGCAATGAGTGCTAAGTGGACCATTCATGCTTAAGAGAGATGGTTCTTGTGAACCACTGTCCATGAAATATAGGTCAATGAGTTTGACTCAAAAACTAAGTAATTGAATCCTAATAAAATCACATAATTTGACACACTACAAAAAACTCCACCTTCTTGATAATGAATGAGCTAAGGAGCTCTATAATGAATGGTTCATAAGGCATAACACTTGCTAGGGTTTTGTAAATGGGGTAGCATGCTAAGTGGGTTTGATCTTGGGGGAACTCCATGGTTAAGCATGCTTGAGTTGAAGTAGTACTTGGATGGAAGTCTCGATGCTTCACTCCTGTGAACATCACCAAGATGCAATGAGTGCTAAGTGGATCATTAATGCTCATGAGAGACGGGTTTTTGGGAACCACTACTAATAAAATATGAGTCATTGAGTTTGATTTACAAACTACATAGTTGAATTCTAATAAAATATCACATAATGTGTGCAAATAACAATTGATAGCATGCAATTATCAAACTTAGGTGATGACAATTAGATGATCTAAAATGAACTAGGGTTACCTCTTAAAATATGTAAGGTTAGAAATAGCCTACTTTACAATCTTCGCCTTACATTTATGCACTTAATTTAGTGTCAACTCCCTAGGTGTGTTCTAGGATTCATTTGCCACTTTTCTAGGCCTTTATGCAACACTAGACTTATTTACAACCTTTCTTAATCCTTTCGAGACCCCTAAAACCTACCATAGAAGTTTTAGACCTACACTCAAAAAAAATTGTACACCCCAAATGCTAGTTTCCTAAACACTTGTACACTTTAAACATTGGTGTCTAGGTTAACCTTGGAATTTTTTATTTTTAAATGAGTCTATAACCCTAATTCCTAACTTGCCCTGACACATTTCCTAGTTGTAATCTAGACCTAGACAAGAAATAAAATCATATTGTGTTTCATTTGAAAGGGTTCCACTCACAACTCACTCTTGATACTGAGTTTTTCATCTATTCTATCATGCTACATGGTTTTTGAAGCTACTACATTGAAGACATCTACAGACATATCTCTAGCTATATTTCCTCTAATCATCCATTGCCAATCTCTTCCTCATCATAGGTAGACTCTCCCTATCCTCCTATCTACATTGTCTCTCTTGTTATACACCCATTGTCTTCCAATTTTTCTTTCTAGTGGCCTCCTAAAATCCCCATTCCTTTGCATCTTTATTGTTGGTGTAATTATTTTGTATACACCTAAAAATGACATGACTTTGTCTAAATAAATATTCTCAATATTTATTCCATCTAAATTCTTCTATCAATAAATTTATAAATAAATTTATTTATTCTATTCATATTTCCTCTAAGTTAATTAAATATCAAAATATTTAATTACATCTTCTAAGGTCAAAATTAAATAAAATCTTTTATTTAATTTATTTCTTCCAAACAACTAAATAATTTCTAATTATTTAATTAAGTTGTTCATTCCTCCAAATTTAAATAAATTAATTAAATTTATTTAAATCCTCTCACTCTCCAAAAATAAAATATAATTAAATATTTTATTTATTCTTCCAAAATCATGTGCAAGTAAATTAAATAAATTTATTTATTTAATTTGTTTTCTTATCTTCCAAATCTTCTAAAAATAAATTAAATAAATTTATTTATTTATTTTGCTTTCTTATCTTCCAAATCTTCTAAAAATGAATTAAATAAATTTATTTATTTAATTTGATTTCTTATCTTCTAATTCATCAATTAAATAAATTCTTATCTTCTAATTCCTCAATTAAATAAATTTATTTATTTAATTTACTTTCTTATCTTCCAAATCTTCTAAAAATAAATTAAATAAATTTATTTATTTAATTTGCTTTCTTATCTTCAATATCTTCTAAAAATAAATTTTTCTTGTCATGTAAAAGCAAAAGTTGAGTTAAAACATCTTTAAAACAAACTTGCTCTTAAATTAGAAAAATATTCTAATTTAAAGAAAATGAAAACTCATCCTCATCAAGAAAGTTGTTAACTCAACAAAACTACTTTTCAAATGACACATGTCTTTCTTCCATTTATTGCACGCTCCTCAACAATCCTCCTCTGTTGATCTTCCCTTTTATTCTCGACCATTGATCTTCTTCTACACATCTCTATAAATACAACCCTCTCCTTCTTCATTTCATAATCTATCATTTGAGCAAACTTATGTTGCAGGAACACAAGCGCACCTTTGGCACTTCATAGCACTTCATATTCATCCTCTCACGTTTGTGTTTGAAACTCATTTGCAAATACAAACAAGTATCCTAGCCATTCTACTCTTGTCATCTTCAACAAGCAAGGGAGCACACGCTTCTGAGGGCTTCGCATTTATCAAGGTCAAGAGCTGATAGGTGAACTATGGAAGAAGATAGGTAAAAAGTTGTAAGTATTGTTCTTAGTTTTATTTTAAATCAATCTTTTACTTTCACGTTTCATAGATGTATTGGGTTGTTTATTCATTGATTTGATTAATCTGATTTCCCCTTCACATTTTGGCACCCACCGTGGGGCCCTTGCCCCTTTTCTAATCAAAATCTAAGTTTTATTGTAGACAGGTTCTGTACAGGTGTCGTACAGGTTTTTGACAGAGTCGTTTGGCGCATATACCCTTTGATTCGACGCATTTGACTCCTATTACACCGCATCCATACTCTGGCGCATCTGACCTCTGTAACAGCGCACCTGTCTCCTGATCTGTCGCATCCATACTACGGCGCATCTGACTCCTAAAACGACGCATCTACCTCTTGAATTAGCGCATCTGAAACTTCGACGCATCTGACCTCCGCAACAGCGCATCCAACCCCTATTTCGGCACCTGTGTTCTAGTTGTGCATATACCCTGTCTTTCGACGCATTTACTCTGTAAAACGTCGCATCTATCAATATTGTGCATATGCCTCTTGTTTTGGCGCATTTACCTTCTATCTTTGCTCATATGTAAAATGCCACATGCAACCTCTATTTCTGCGCATTCAAACTGTAGGGCGGCGCATTTGATTTTGCTTTCTGATTTTAGGTTTTTTTCAATTTTGGGTTTTTGAGCTAACAGTCGTTTTTGCAGGGTTAGTGGCTAGATTAGATCATTTAGATGCTTTGCCTAGTTCACTTAGACTAATTAAGGGAAAAGTAACCAAGTGCATCGCATACAACTTCCACATAGCTCATAACTAGGAAGAAAGTAATTGGACCCATTTGCTATCTTTGCATTGTTGATTATTTTCCTAGTTAGATCACTGCTATCTTTACAAATGGGAAAATAAACATTGCTATGTCTTAATCACTTCCAAGTTAACAAACGGGAAAATGAACATTACTATGTCTTAATCACTTCCAAGTTAACAATCGTGTGAGTGCACAAGTAGAGTAGCCCATTTAGTTTTTCTAATTTTAACAAGGTTGGATTAACCATTGTATTATGTGCTTGCGAATGACAATAGGCTTATGCTCTCCCCTTAACTGGGTGACCAAAGTGCCAGACTTGTCATTCTATTTGTTAAACCTTTAGAGGGGCCTGCCCTTGGATGCACGCTTGTCCAAGTGGGAATGACCCTGAGTGGTAACAAGCTAAAGTCAAGCCCTACCAAGCCACTTAAAATAAATTGTACAAGCAACGAGTGCTGTTGTGTTACACCAAAGGCCAACCTTCCCCAAAACCCTCTAAGGCATAACCCTTTGAGTCTGGGAGACTCCATAACGGAGAGTAGTGTCGCCGCACGTGTAACCACTCGAACGGTTGCCCTGACTAAGACCCAATTGTGTAGCAAGCCAAAAACCCCTATTTGTTGATGCAAAGGGCGAAACCCTTGAAGCGGCCTCGATTCAAGTGACTCTTAGTAGAGGTAGCAGGGACAATCCTAAGGTTTAGTGGGGGTATGAGCCTAAGGAAACTTGGATCTAGTATGCGTGAGAAGTGAGTGCCATGGAGGGGAGCCGGTACTACCAGATCCTGGAGCTACATGCTTTGAGTGGCACAGCTAGAGGATTCAACGAATATTGTCATATCCAACCTAGGTTGTACTTGTTTTGAGTCAAAATAGTCCAAAAAATACAAAAAAAAATATAAAAAGATAAAAATCATGGAAAACTTATGTGTTTGCTGTGTTTTTGCCATAATTAAACGTCAGATTTATCACAAACACCAAGTTTTTCAAACCAAAAATAGAAAAAACCTAAAAACGTTCCAAAATTTTCCAAAATTCTGAGAAAACAAGACAAAAGCCAGAATTGCACATTTGCCACGACCTGTGGCGCACCTGATTCGACTTCCAGCGCATCTGAACTCTGTTGTGGCACATTTGCCAGTATTACGCATTTGACCTGACTTTTAGCGCATTTAACGTCTGTTGTGGCGCATTTGAAACTTTACCAGTATTGTGCATTTGACCTGACTTTTGGCGCATTTAACATCTGTTGTGGCACATTTGAAACTTTGCCAGTATTGCACATTTGATCTGACTTTTAGCACATATACTCTTTGTTGTGGCGCATTTGAACTAGAAAATAATTTCCATACTTCCAAGAGCAAAAAGAAAAATCTATCAAAACTTTTCAAAAACCATTTTCAAATCTGTGTAGTTTCCAAAAATCTGATTTAGACTTGGCAAATCTACCATTTCTCCCTCTCTTCCATACCATATCTGCTTTTTCATCCAAAGTCTCACCAAATCTTTCCAAATTCCTATAAGGTTAAAACCAAGTTATTCTAGATCACAATCAATACTCAAACAAACCTAGTGAGTCTCCAATATCAGGGGTTACTTATCCTTTCTCTCAGAACTCTACTAGTGGCTTATATTAGACTAGTCAACATCAAGTAGTCGGATTTCTAACATCCCTGCTTTTGACTATCACTGTTGTATACCCAACTTGTTTGACACCTCATAGATCTAAGAAGAACCTTGCTAAAAACCTTGTATCATCCTAGCTTCTTGCTCAATAATCTTTTTTTTCACTCCTTCCCATTTTTTTACCACCTTGCATGGTCTTAACTAGATTACAAAAACAAAAACAAATAGAAATGGCCGAGAAAAGTGTTCATGACGGTCACGAAAGTGACGAAGAAATTTCTATGGAAGAGATCCTTCAAACGCAACATAATCCAAAATTTCAACGCTTATTAGAAAAGGTGCTTGCCCAAGACCCTACAAAATTCTTTTTACATTTGGCAAGTCTAGGAGTCAAGCTCCCTACGGATTATGACATAGAGACTCTCAAAGAAACTGAGGGATGTAGACATGAGGAAGAAACACCTTCAGACAAAAGCAAAACCAACACTGATGCTACAAATGCCCTAAGTCTAATGAACCAAAAATATGAAGCTCTCCAACAACAAATTTCAAACATGAAAATGGGAGCATCGACTAAACATTACACCCTAGAGGATATTTCACCATATCCTTTTGATAGGGCCTTGGTCATGATACCTTTCCCCTCAAAATTTGAGGTACCTAAATTTGATAAATATCAAGGAAAGGGTGACCCAAGGGATCACATCAGAGAATTTAATGTTGCTTGTCTCGAGGTCGCACACAACGACACCTACCTTATGCGACTCTTCCCATGAAGCTTAGGAGGACAAGCCATGGAGTGGTTCTCTAGAATGCCACCCAGCATTAAAACATTCAACGAACTGGTAGATAAATTTGTCACCCACTTCTCTTACAATATTGAACACGACACCTCAATATTGGATCTTTGTAATACCAAACAGAAAGGAGGAGAATCTTTCGTCGCCTTCTTACAGAGATGGAGACAACTGGCAAGCAAGTGCCCACACCAAATGTTAGAGAAATAGATGCTAGAAATGTTCGTCCACAACTTGCAAACAGACCTAAGCTACCAAATCCAAATCCAATGTCCTACGTCTTTCAGCAAGGTCATTGAGATGGGCCTCATCATAGAAAAAGCCCTAATCACGAAAGGTCAAATCAAGCTCTATAAAGACACTCCTAGTACCAACACCAACAATGACAAACCTAGATTCTGGACGAAAAATTAAAACATTGTGAATGACGGGGTAATAGATGCCAAAAATACAGCACCTAAGCAACCAATTTTCAACCTATCAACACCTCAAAATAACCCCACGCAAAACAAACCAAGAAATACCGAATCTAGGTTTACCAACTTTCAGCCTAGGAGAAAGTTCACACCTTTGGATGAGTCACTAGAAACTGCTCTACGGAAGCTAATCACCAACAATCTCATAACGCTTCCCTCAGCACGAGAGTACGAACCAAAGGTCAAACCCCATTGGTGGAACAACGACTTTTGCGAATACCACCGAAACAGGGGGCACAAGACAAATGATTGTATTGCGCTCAAGCATACAATCCAAGACTTAATAGAGCAAAACAAAATATCTGTTAACGGACATACCTCCAACAGCGATCATCAGGCATTCAAGGATCCTCTTCCTAACTACGAGCAGGGAGGACCTTCCAACAGAAACAACAATGGCTCTAATAATGCAAACTACACAAATGTCGGCTATGACTATGTTGTTAACCATATCTATAAAAGTGATTCACATATCAATGTAATCACTATAAACAAAGATCCAGATTGCAATGTTACTACCCGTAGTAACAAAGTCACCCTTAGAGGAGCCTCCGCTCCTCCTGCCAACCAATACAGTATCGTGGATCAACTCCACAAAACACCTGCACACATCTCCATCTTGGAACTTCTATGTCTATCTCCTTCTCATAGGTCCATACTTGACAAAGCCTTAGCAGAAACATTCGTTCCCACAAACCTTACCAAAGAACAATTCCAAACCATGGTCGGTCATATTACCTCACCACATTCCCTATCATTCACTGAGAAGGATTATACGTCAATCACTCAACCCCATAACGCCTCCCTCCATATCGAAGCTTTCATACACAAACACAAGATCAAAAGAGTCCTAATAGATGGAGGGGCTGGTTTGAATATCTACTCATTGAAGCTAATCCTTACATTGGGGTTTTCAGAAAAGGCTATAGATCCAAAGAGAAAAATCACCATAAAAGCCTATGATGAGGAGGAAAGAACGTCTAAAGGAATTGTCACCCTACCAATCAGAGTGGGCCCCGTGGTAAAAGATGTAGCTTGTCAAGTCCTCGACATGGAACTAGCGTATGACATTCTTCTTGGGTGACCATGGATACATGCTCTAAAAGCAGTACCTTCCACATACCATCAATGTATCAAGTTCCCACATGAAGGTCAAGAGATCACCATCCAAGGTGACCCTAACCCCTTTCAATACTGCAACTCTATTCAGCCCAAACCAGAAGTTGTGATCCCCACCAACAGTGCTTCTGTCACCTCTTCATCTCGTGTAGACCTAGCTACACTTGCTTCCTCTTCAGGAGCGTCTCAACCTAAACTCCATCTCAAAGATAAGGGCCTGGGTGAGTACACGGTCTCCCAATCCCTCTGTTTGGCACAACTACCTCTATCTCCTAGATCCTATGGGAGACCCATCCTAAGGACAGCCAAAGTAGAGAGAACCACCAAAGGACCATTTGTGAAATGGGGAAGCCTAGAAGATGAAAGTGATGAAAAAGATATCCTACAGTGGCTATACAAAGATGAAGGTAGTTCCTCAACACAACATGACCATCCCATTATACAAACGGCACAATATGGTCAAGGCTTTCAAATGCTACAGAGATTGAGGTATGAAGGACACGGTCCACTTGGTTCAAGAAAGGATGGCATCACTAAACCCATCCAACCTCATATCTTAACATCCCGAGACACTACAGGGATAGGGTACACTGGAGCATCAAGTAACACCAAAACTAACAAGAACAAAGGCAAACAACCAGAAGCATCCACTAGCAATCTGGTTGAACAAATTCAGAGAATGCAAATGGGGAGCGAAATTGATTCTAACGAGTATGAGTGGGATAGCCTCTCTAATATGTCTTGTGATGAAAAGGATATTGACGTTGTCCACAAGTACGACCCGACCCATGCCAATGAGAGACAAGGTCCAAGGGCTAGACCACTAGAGTCCAACCCGCATAGCAACAATAGTGAATATCGTGAGGAAGGAATGATACCCCCCTTGATGGATCCACTAATAGAGGGTACCATCGTAGACTTTGTCCAACCCTTTAATAATTCTGTCCTAACCATCCACGCCATTGAACCAGACCAACCTAATGATCCCTTACCTTTGGTGCACCCTGAACTTATCGACTAGGACCTAGAAGGCACCACCCCTGAGCTAGACACCTTTGAAAATGACGAAGCCATCATCAATTATCTTGAGCTTAGAGATCACATACCTGTAGGAGACCACAGAGCTGGCTATGCTATTGAACTCAACGAGAAGGCCTATTTTGGAGAGAGTGCCGAGCCTTTCAGTCATAAAAATATCAAGATAAAAGAACGATCTAACGGTGAAAACCACTCCGCGGCAGTGTTAGATCATCACAATAGTAAAAATAAAGACGTATCCAATGGTGAAAACCTCTTTGAGGCGCCAAAGGATGGAAGGCTTGACCCTCTCCCCAATCTTACACATCAGGAGAGATCGTCGATCTTGATAGAACGGGTAGAACCAATCAATGTCAGCATAGGAGATGAACCCAGAATGATCCACATGGCAAAAGCTCCAATAGAACATGAAAAACCAGCATTTACAGACTTCTTCAAAAGAAAACAAATCAACTTTGCATGGACATACGCTAACATGCCAAGGTTAGATCCAAATCTCATCATGCATCATTTATCTTTAGCTCCAGGAGTTAAACCGGTCAAACAAAAACTCAGAAAGATGCATCCACATGTGGCCCTCATGGTAAATGAAGAGCTAAAGAAACTACTAGACGTCAGATTTATCAGGCCTATAGACTATCCTAAATGGGTCTCGAACATAGTACCAGTGGCTAAACCAGATGGCAGGGTCAGAATATGTAATGATTTCAGGGACCTGAACAAAGCTTGTCCAAAAGATGACTTCCCCCTGCCCAACATAGACATGATTATAGATCTCACAGTAGGCCACACTATGCTTTCACTTATGGATGGTTTCTCAAGCTATAACCATATAAAGATTGCACCCGAAGACCAACACAAAACGGCTTTCACATGTCCTTGGGACACCTATTGTTGGTGTGTCATGCCATTTGGTCTGAAAAATGCTGGGGCAACATATTAAAGAGCCATGACAACAATCTTCCACGACATGATGCACACCATAATGGAAGACTACTTCGACAACATTCTGGCAAAATCACTTACTAGAGAAGGACACCTGGTAGTTTTAGATAAAATCTTCAACAGGTTAGAACAGTTTAATGTACGAATCAATCCCAAGAAGTGTGTTTTCAGGGTTACATCAGGTAAATTACTGGGATACATAGTGTCTGTAAATGGTGTCGAAGTTGATCCAGCTAAGGCGAAGGCCATAATGGAGATGCCACCTCCTAAGAATCTGACTCAGCTAAGATCCCTACAAGGAAAACTATAGTCTATTAGAAGGTTCATTTCTCAATTGGCAAACAAGTGTCATCCATTCTCTCATCTTCTACACAAGAATGTCCCCTTCAAATGGAATGAGTCATGTGAACAGGCATTTCAACAATTAAAGGAATATCTCATGAAACCACTGGTATTAATGCCACCAATTCAGGGCAAGCCTCTACTATTGTATATCTCAGCTACACCAATGGCCCTGGGAGCTCTCCTTGCACAACAGAACTACGATGGGAAAGAACAGGCTATCTGTTATATCAGTCAGACAATTGTTGAGTATGAACTACAATACACGCCCATCGAAAGAGCATGTCTCGCTGTAGTCTTTGCCTCGCAAAAATGGAGACATTACATTCTATCACACTCTGTCAAACTGATAGCAAAGATTGATCCACTGAAATACTTGCTCAACAAGGTAGCCTTAACTGGTAGATTATCAAAATGGATCATGCTTCTCAGTGAGTTTGACATTGAATATGTAGACAGAAAAGCGATAAAAGGACAAGTGCTTGCAGATCAACTGGTAGATGCACCCCTAACGGATGACAGCCCTCTGAGCTTTGAGTTTCCAGATGAATCTATATTCCACATAAATACAGTAACCTGGAAAATGTACTTTGACGGCTCATACACTCAGCATGGATCGGGGGCAAGTATCTTATTAATCACACCTAATGGTGATACTATACCTAAATCATACAAACTACTCTTTCCTTGCACTAACAACGTGGCAGAATATGAAGCCCTGGTCATCGGCATCAAACTCGCAGTGGAATGGAACATCAAAGAACTTCAGGTATACGGGGACTCACAGCTGGTCATCAACCAAGTAAATGACGACTACCAAATGAAAGATGAGAAATTGATACCTTATAAAAGAATGGTAGATGACTTCAAAGAATACTTTATCAAGATCTCTTTTGCACAAATACCAAGGATAGAGAATAAAGCTACAGACGCAATGGCAATGATCACATCTCTCCTGGATATTCCAAACAATCAATCATGCTACGAGTTCTTGGTAGAGCCAATATCCTGTCCTGCATATGACACCGCAGAATCCCATGTCATTTGCCACATTGTTGGAGTAGATTCCCCTTATACAAAAAAATATTTGCCTATCTCAAAGAGAATACCCTCCCACCCGATCTCTCTAGTAACCAAAAGAGAACCTTTATCCGTCAGGCATCCCGGTATGCCCTTGTCGCCAATACCTTATATCACAGAGGTCTCGATGGTACTCTCCTTAGTTGTCTCGATAGTGAGGAATATCAAACCGCCCTGAGCGAAATACACGATGGTATATGCGGGACCCACTCTAGTGGCCCTACCCTAGCCAAGAAACTCATACGCATGGGGTACTACTGGCCAACTATGGAACAAGATTCTTATCATTTTGTAAAGAAGTGTAAGAAATGCCAAATCCATGGGACCCTGATACATGCACCAGCATAGGAGCTACAGTTGTTAACAACTCCTTGGCCTTTCTGTCAGTGGGGACTCCACTTAGTGGGCAAGATTCACCCTCCCTCCTCAAGCGGCCATAAATTAATAATCACTGCCACCGAGTATTTCACGAAGTGGATTGAAGCTGTGCCCTTAGCCAATATCACAGGCAAATAGATTGCCTCCTTTATCCTGAACTATATCATTTGTCGTTATGGTGTCCCTTCGTCCATTATTGCAGATAACGGATGACCCTTCAAAAACCAAGATGTCAGGGAACTATGCGACAAATTCCATATCTAGCACCACTTTTCAACCCCCTATTACCCCCAAGGCAATGGCCAGGCTGAGGCATCAAATAAAAGCATTCTAAAAATCCTAAAGAAGTCTGTCAATGATGCCGGCCATGATTGGCATGTCCAACTGAATCCCGCAGTGTGGGCCTACCGCACAAACATCCACACAGCCACAGGGGCAGCACCATACTCCCTAGTTTATGGTTCTGAAGCTATCTTGCCCATTGAAGTCGAGATCCCATCCTTGTGAGTCTCACTAAAAGGCCTCATATCAGATGAAGAATACAGAGTGACCAGACTCCAAGAATTAGAGTTGCTCGAAGAGAGAAGGCAACAGGCCTTTAACCACTTGAAAGCATATCAACAACGCATGTCCAGAAGCTACAATCACTGAGTAAAGCCTCGAGTATTCCAAGTTGGTGACCTAGTCCTCAGAGAAAACCCCAGAAATCAACAAGATAGAGAAAATAAAGGAAAGTTTGAACCTAACTAGCTGGGTCCTTATGTCGTCATCACAGCTTATGGATTGGGGGCATATCAATTGGCCACATCTGAAGGTGAACTATTCGATGATCCTATCAACAGCATGCACCTTTGCAAGTTCTATACCTGAAAACTCCAATGTAAGGGAGTCCTAAAAAATCCAAAAATAAAAAATAAAAAAAAAATCAAAAGCAGAACAGAAAAATAAAAAAAATAGAAAAATAACAAAAAAAATTGTCCTATGGGGAAAACCTAGCAAACAGGTGCCTAGGATAGGTACCATGATGAAAACCTGGCAAACAGGCGTCATGTGTACTTTTAGCTGCTTGTGCAAATGAAAGCAAGTGGTGGAAACCTGGTAAACAGGCGCTATCTGCGACAAACCACTTCCTCCATCTGTTCGACTTCATTGTCTCTTGTCTCCATCATATCGTTCATCTTGAACTAGTCCTTTGAACTGTTGTCGAACTACGTCGCCTCTGAGTTATCACGTAGGCAAGGCCATTCTTAATGCACCCCCGAGGCTCCACTATCCCATCCATCCCATGTCTAGTCCTTCTATCTATCTGAGTCCACACCACTTTGCCATCGCCTAGGTCTTAGGTTCGCTAGGGTTTACCCAAACTACGTTGCCTCTGCGTTGTCATGTAGGCAAGGCCATTTAGCAATGAGCCCCTGAGGCACTAGGTCAGTCCTTTAGGACCCATCTCTCCGTGTCTGTCTGTCATCTCGCCCATAATAGGTTGATCTTTGTCTAAACTAGGGGCAACTCCTCGACCTAGTTACGGATTTGGATTCTTGAATGCCACTGTCCTAAGAGGATGCTAATAAAGGATTGTGATACCCTTCACTAGACAAGCAAGAGCAACAAAGCAAGCTACCCAACAACAAAGTTCTTGACTCAAACCATCAACCTGTCCTAAACAAAAGCAGAGCACCATACCATAACACTCAAACAATTCTATATCAATTATGGCAAAAGACACCTCTAATGCAAGAATGTTTTGTCAACAGGTTAACTTACAAGGTCTTGAATTTTTGTCATTATGTCTTCCTATGCTACTCGAGGATGCCAAAAGCTAGAGATACTATGATGGGGGCATAATTTTTCTTTGTCTGCTGCTTGTGGATTAAACTTTAGTAATGTGACGACTTCTGTCTAACGACGTGATCAGCAAAAGATCATCGAGGACTCCGAGGTCAAAACATGAAAAAGGGTAATCCTTGTCTATTGAAACATAAGAAGTACTCAAGTCATCTAGATTCAAGTTTGACTAGATGCTTGTATCAACTTTCTATATCAAAATCCATGTAAGGAACGCTCAGGTCATCTCAGTTTAATTATACCTCGATGCTTGTACTTCCTTCCAACATTTCAAACAGTGGAAAATACCAAAAAAAAGTGCCCAATGATGAAAGCAAAATACTTGCAATATCAAGATGACAAATATCCATATCCATACCATATCTAATTGCATTTCATATCGATATCCGTATTCATATCCATATCCATATTCATATCCATATCCGTATCCCATGCAATAAAATTCTATGCAGCGTATCAATGTTTACAAAGAAAAGCTTGTGATTTCTTCTGTCGAGTCATTCTTCTATCAAATCAAATTTCTATCTATCATCATCTCTTTCACCCTTGTCTAGTCAATTTGAACAATGATCCAAATGCAAGTCTATCCTTAATCCATACCAATTGAGTCAAGCCAATCTTGTCAAATTATCCAATCGCAATCAGTGGTCTTGATCCTAATCTTGTCGTAAACCATATCAATCAGCCATAACTATCCTTCGTGTTGCTCTAGGGATATATCGTTCCCCGCCATGACAACACTATCGTATATTGTTATCATATCAAATGTCTTAGACAGGATGTTGCATTGTCGAAACCAGACCTAGAGTCTTATACGACATGTTTCATTCCTAAAACCATACATCATCGATCTATATCTTTGGTTTACCGCTTGACAGGGGCAATACCTTGTTTGTTCTTGTCTTATTTGTGCATACTTGCTTACTTGCTGGTGTGTGCTATCATTTTATCTTGCATCGCATATCATTCACCTCTTTCTTCTCCATCTAACCATTTCCTCTCCTGTCAACCTATCTTCTTCGTGAGATTGTCCATCTCATGCCTTCTGCCTTCTTCCCGTCCAATCTCCCGAGGGGGCATCCTGTCATTAAACTTGTACCAGGGGCAAACAGGGGCATATATCTTTTTTAGACAATCTTATTCTTTGAAACAACGTGATAAACCACATTGCATCAAAGAGGGGCAAAATGTATACACCTAAAAATGACATGACTCTGTCTAAATAAATATTATCAATATTTATTCCATCTAAATTCTTCTATCAATAAATAAATAAATAAATTTATTTATTCGATTCATATTTCCTCTAAGTTAATTAAATATCAAAATATTTAATTACATCTTCTAAGGTCAAAATTAAATAAAATCTTTTCTTTAATTTATTTCTTCCAAACAACTAAATAATTTCTAATTATTTAATTAAGTTGTTCATTCCTCCAAATTTAAATAAATTAACTAAATTTATTTAAATCCTCTCACTCTCCAAAAATAAAATATAATTAAATATTTTATTTATTCTTCCAAAATCATGTGCAAGTAAATTAAATAAATTTATTTATTTAATTTGCTTTCTTATCTTCCAAATCTTCTAAAAATAAATTAGATAAATTTATTTATTTAATTTGCTTTCTTATCTTCCAAATCTTCTAAAAATGAATTAAATAAATTTATTTATTTAATTTGATTTCTTATCTTCTAATTCATCAATTAAATAAATTTATTTATTTAATTGTTTTCTTATCTTCTAATTCCTCAATTAAATAAATTATTTATTTAATTTGCTTTCTTATCTTCCAACTCTTCTAAAAATAAATTAAATAAATTTATTTATTTAATTTGCTTTCTTATCTTCAATATCTTCTAAAAACAAATTCTTCTTGTCATGTAAAAATAAAAGCTGAGTTAAAACATCTTTAAAACAAACTTGCTCTTAAATTAGAAAAATATTCTAATTTAAAGAAAATGAAAACTCATCCTCATCAAGAAAGATGTTAACTCAACAAAGCTGCTTTTCGAATGACACGTGTCTTTCTTCCATTTGTTGCACGTTCCTAAACAATCCTCCTCTGTTGATCTTCCCTTTTATTCTCGACCATTGATCTTCTTCTACACATCTTTATAAATACAACCCTCTCCTTCTTCATTTCATAATCTATCATTTGAGCAAACTTATGCTGCAGGAACACAAGCGCACCTTTGGCACTTCATAGCACTTCATATTCATCCTCTCACGTTTGTGTTTGAAACTCATTTACAAATACAAACAAGTATCCTAGCCATTCTACTCTTGTCATCTTCAACAAGCAAGGGAGCACACGCTTCTGAGGGCTTCGCATTTATCAAAATCAAGAGCTGATAGGTGAACTATGGAAGAAGATAGGTAAAAGGTTGTAAGTATTGTTCTTAGTTTTATTTTAAATCAATCTTTTACTTTCACGTTTCATAGATGTATTGGGTTGTTTATTCATTGATTTGATTAATCCGATTTCCCCTTCACATATTTAATTGCACCTTATATTGAGTTTACATAGGTAATTCATTTAATTTACTTAAGTAAATTAGGAAATAAGAGCACAAGTCAACAATAGTACTTAGTTTGAAATGGACTAAAGTTTTGCATACTTTGCAATGATATAATTGGTTTATGCTCACGATGCTTATTTTTTTCAAAATATATATTTTCTCAAACTTTTTACTATACAAATCCTTATTTTAGACCTTTGGAGAGCCATAAATTGCTCAAACGAACTCCATTTTGGGTCCCTTTTTTGTAATTTATAATGGTGTTGTTAATTTTCTCTCATTCTATTGTGGAATTGTAAAATTTTCAACATTTTGTCCTTTTCTTGGACACTTTGAAAACTTGTAAAATATAACAAGTATTGTAATTGCACTAAATTACAAAAAGCTTATTTGGGGAGTGTTAATGTAAATTCACTCAACTTATAAAGTGCCATCACATGTATTTGTCTCAAGGGGCTTATACATGATATTTTGTAATCACGAACTAAGACAAAGTTCCATTTTGGGGGGTTGTAAAAATATTTTTTGGCATTTCATTTCACTCTTTTGTTGTCATCCTAGAGAAAGGGAACTAACTATCCTAGAAAGAAGGAATAGAGAATCACTACCTTAAGCAAGATCTACTACCCTATCTCCATGGACTCGTTCTTGAGCTGAGTAACCATGAACAAAAATGTTCTTGATTAAACTATGACATAGTCTACAGACTAATATGTCTTACAATTTTTGAGGACATCCTATATCACATAAAGCACATTGAGTGCCTTATCATTGCCATGACCATAATCAAGTAGCTATGTGGAGATCTTAAACTTCTAACAAGTTGTGATGCTCCCTTGGAGAATCTTGACGATGTGAATGTAATTGAAACAACAACTAATCCTCCCAATGCTTCATCTACATTCAT
The DNA here is from genome assembly GCA_027924645.1 of Cunninghamia lanceolata. Taxonomy (NCBI): domain Eukaryota; kingdom Viridiplantae; phylum Streptophyta; class Pinopsida; order Cupressales; family Cupressaceae; genus Cunninghamia; species Cunninghamia lanceolata. The sequence goes on along the minus strand of BSBN01000847.1, from coordinate 1,447,278 downwards.
TTATACTCATACCACTGATGTGAGTAGTTCATGGGATGTATAGTGTATTTATTTGACATGCTCTGAGATTCCAACACCTTCAACAACTTTGCTAAGTTTATTCATACTCAATCATCTGATGTGAACATCTTGTGGGATGAGCAGTGTAGTCACATGACATGCACTAAGATTCCACCTCCTCTTGCTGACACTATAGAGTTCAAAGTTGTTTCACTGAGGGATTCTAGTGATTATTTACAATATGACATATTGTGGGATCAGCAATGTACTCATATGACATGCATTAAGATTCCACATTCACTTATTGCTTGTACATAGTTTTGAGACACTTCACTAAGGGCTTCCAATGATTCTTGGTAGTAAAACATCTTATGGGAGAGTAGTGTAGCCACATGGCATCCACTGGGATTCAACATCCATACACTGCTTCTTTAGAACCTATTGTACATCACTTTCCACATGGTCTTGAGCAATCATCCTCTTTAGTTAGGTCTGAGACTCCTGAATTGATCTTGGGTCCACTCATCATCAATGTGGGGATCACTGCACATATTCCTAAGAAGTACACTTTGTGTTTTCTTCTCCCATGCTCCTTAAATTGGAAAGGCCTTCTACATGCACCTATGGGTCTACTATTTCCTAAAGGAAGAAATTTTATAGTGCATGTGGATCTTCATTAGCCTTCAATTTCATCCGTCTATCATTGATGTAGGAGGAAACACATTTTTATTGGGGCTCTCTCATCCTCCATCTTTCCTCTCCTTGGGAGGGAGTTTTGTCCTCTTTTTTCTTTTCTTTTTTCTTTGGAGTGGGGGGTGATACACTCTCTTTGTACCTTGGGGTATTTCAAATTATATATGAGCACCTCATGTGGCTTGTCTTCCTGGGACCCATTTCTTTTTCACCTCAATTACACTTAGAGGGGTGTTGTTATAATCATATGGTTGCAACTTATATTAAGTTTACTTAGGTAATTCATTTTATTTACTTAAGTAAATTAGGAAATAAGGGCACGTGTCAATTCCCTTGATTGATGGGATTCTTTTCCATGTATTCTTCATTCATTCCTTGATTAACAATAGTTGGGTGCCACCTCTCCCTCATCAATTTGAGTTCACTTGACACCTTTGCTCCTACATGATGAGTCAATCCATGGATCACTATGGGTAACTAAACCTCCTTTGGGACACTTGTCATCATGACTTTTGAATCCCAAAGTGTATATATTGAAGTTTATTTCCTTTGTTTTAAACACCTTGAATATAGATATTGGAATGTTGATATTCTCATCTTGTTTTTATTTCAATTAGTGTCATATTGTTGTTTTTGTACTTAGGGATATTTAAATATTGCTAATTCTTTATTAAATCTAATTGTAAGATTCAACTTGGGAATCTAATAAAAAAATCTTGGATCTAGGTGAATGAAGAAAGTTATAATAGCTGCAAGCACAAAATAAATGATGCAATGTGTAAGAATAGAAATTATTCCAAAATAGATGAACACAATAATAAGAATCAATTAGATCAACCATCAAATGAATGGATGAACTACATATAAATAGGCCACCTAGATGCATGACTCGAGGAGATGACATGTCTAGAGGTCAAGAGTTGAACTACCAATCAATGGATTAGTTAACTCAATATGACTAAGACAAAGGTGGCCTTGACTAAACAAAGGTAGCACCTAAATACCATCAATCAAGGATTGATAAGGCATTTGTGACATTTCTGTACCACAAGTTAAGGTGTACACATATCATTATTAGTTACATAGGTGAGAATAATTAAAAGTTTATAATATCTGAAGTAAACTTATTAATTAGGTGCAATATCATACATAGGATAGAAACATATCCAAGGTGAAGTATGAAATTTACACCAACACCTTAACCCCTACAACTCAGGAGAAATGAGAAATGTGATAAATGTACATCCTAGAGTGTATATATTATAGTTTATTTCCTCTGTTTTAAACACATTTAATATAGGTATTGGAATGTTGTTATTCTCGTATTATTGGTTTTATTCCTAAGGAGATTTCATTATTGCTAGTTCTCCATTAAATCTAACACTCCACCATTATTTTTCTAGGGTTTTATTCTATCTATGTGTAAATCTCTGCACACATCATTATCATAATCACCTAGGGCTTCCACACACTTAACAATTTTCCATGCCTATAGTTGAAGGTTGAAACATACCACTTAGGGGACTAACTAAGGAAATCTCCCAAATAGTCAAGCCATGTTTTTCTCTCCCATACAACCTAGTATTTAATAAAAGAAGATTGATGACATTTTTGGACATGCTACATGTGGAACAAGGACCAAGTCTTCAAGGCCCTAAAAATCTCAAAGCCACAAGGCCTAAAGATACTAGTGCCCCAACCTCACATGTGACCTATAAGAGTGCCCAAATCCAACATTGGTGTCCTGTAGGAGTGTCCAAGTCCAACACTAGTGTCCTAGTTGATGTTAGGAGTTTAAAAATTGCCAAGTGCTAGGTTCTAGTCTTCTTCTTTCCAATTCCTCAATCAAATCCAACCTCCAAACATTCTAAGGATGCACATTATTAATCTTTATCTTGTATTTTACTAGTTTATCTCCCAACTATTTGCATTGGTTTGATTTAATTGAAAAAATGTATATACATTTAAGTTATCTATTATATATCAAAAGTACATTTTAGATTTGTTTAGATTAAACTAATGTTTTGAAAGAAGGAACTTGGGTTATGTAGTTACTTGAATCTCAAAACTATAACAATGTAGGGTACACAATTTTTTTTCTTTCAAAATACAATGCCAAGGGTCAAATGAAATGCTTTCGCACCATGGGTTTTCATGCAATGATCACAAAGAGAGTTAAAGTTAGCCCCAGATTTTAATTTGAATTTTAAAAGTTAAGGGATCATTTTCTAGAGTGCAAAAGCGATCTAGATTACTTTTGTGACTACAGATCTAACCTGGGGTAGGAAAGGGAGAAATTGAAGGTGAGGAACAATCCTTGGGAATAAATACAAATGGTAATAAATAAGTCTTAGGTATTGTGTGCACTCTCAGTTGAAAATGTGTCATGTGTATTTTTGTTTTTGCGTAAAGGGTTAATCGAGCCAAAGTGAGTCCAAAATGAATGTGAAAAGTGTGAGGGATGTATTTTTCACCATTACATTTTTCCCCAACTTTAACTTGCATGTAAACTATCATGAGAATGTATGTCAAAGTAAATACAAGTAGCCAAAAAGAAAGTGAATGCATAGACACTCGTAAAAATGATACTGATATGAATGAAGATTTTGCCTCAGTACTTGTTCTCTTGAAATGAGGGCTTCAACTTGGAAACTTGTAAAACATAAATGAAAGTAATGAGTGACATCATATAGGCATTAAAATAATAATGTACTTCCATAATCAAAAAGAAAAAGAAAACAAAGGTAGGGATAGAGATACCACCCTTGAAGAAACAAGGTGGATAGGTAGCACCTTGGGGCACCTAAACAAGTGTGACACTATATATGGATAACTTTGAAACATGGGATAGTCATGTGACCACACTTAGATAAGAGTAATTTTAGCGACCTCACATGCCCCCCCTCCAATTAATTTCATATAAGGGATGCAAATAGATTAGAGGAGAGTAGACAATATATATAAAACAAGATAAATTGAATAAAGCTTAGTGATCATGTAAATATAGTGTTATATGACACCATAATGTAATATATGCTCATAAAATTCTCATGAATGATAGGCAACAAAATTTCCCCCAATGATACTGTTGGTTTTTCCCAGACTGGATGCTTATTCCCAGATTTCCCTACAAGGTAGCCATCAATGATCAACAGGATCTCTAGGCCAGGGGCCAACAGTGTAGGAGATAGACTCTATATTTTATCTCCTCTTCTTCTTCAGGCTCTGCAAAACCTAGGGGGGTATTCCCTACTCAACATCCATGATAATGTGCATACTAAGGCTGGGATGCTGACAAAAAGCAGATGAGTCCTCCTGTAAGTAGACCAAAACTGAAAGATAAGAGCAAAGGGGCTAGCTTTGGGCCTATTTGTAGTTGTAGACAGAGGACTGAGGATCCTAAAACTAATTCTAATGTCCTAAAGGTTGTTTTAGGTTTTAATTTTGATTTTAAGTTCAGATGCAAAGCTGGACATGGTTGTAACACAAACACAAAGCAAGATTGGTGCCTATCCAGTGCCTGGAGTCAATAGACATACACCTGTGAATGATCAGCATGAATAGCTAAAACTGGATTTCAGGGGGATACATATGATACCTGCCTTACAGATATCTCCCAATACAGAGTGTTAAGCTATCTATACTTATGGCATCCCTACTGCAGTATACCCTTCCCAATGTTTAATCTGAAAACAGTTTAATCTACCTTTGAGCAGAAGTTAAAAGATCAGACATTCAACATAGGAATTCTATGTTCTAGAGTCTCAACATTCCTTAAATATCCAGACTCAGAAGAAAGATACATGTAATACTGGAGACAAAATTAACAAAACACATGCTAACATAGCATTTCTCATATAAATTTAACCATGAAATCAATGGATTCATGCAAAAACATGCAACAGGAGATACATAAACTCACAAGTTCTTGTGGACAGAGCAGCCAAAACCAGCTGTATTGTATCACAGAGCCAAAAATGTTCAACTTTTCAACAACCAAAAAATGGTAACACCATCTGCTTATATCAACCAGATAGTGTACCATAAGCAATTAATTACATGGCAAAAATATCAAAATTTGCCAGATACAGATCCCACCAAGGAATGGCGCTCAGAAGATATTAATGCAGCAGACAAAGGGGGGGACCTCGAGCCATGTGCCGCCATCAGAAAGTCTTCATCCACGATCAGGCAACTTCACTATTTGTACCGTCGCCCATACCCCTGCACTGTCGCCATTAAGAGTCTCAACCACCCGCAGCCACTCAGAAACTGTCGCAACATTTCAAACAGAAGTTCCCGCCAAAAGTGATTCGCTCATAGTTTGAAAATACACAGGGGAATAATCCCACATGCGTGGTGAGGAGATAACATCAGTAGTTCATAAACATGGTTGCACACATGTTAGGCGTCGAGCGTTTTGCCACGCTCGACACACAACCCTTCGCCAAATACCCATCGCTGTGACACAAACCATCGGCCTATTCCATAATTCTCCTGCTGACCTTACTAGTTTCACTGATGCAAAACTACATACATCCCCTGTCTGTCGGTGAGACCAAAACCATCGGCGATCAACAAAATATCTACACCGATGCCAGAGGTTACGCCGATGGCCATCCAAAACATCGTCAAGTCGTTCCCTCGGCGAGACATTTACCCATCAGAGCAACAAGAAACTCCCTGGCCAATAACACCACTCACGCCGATGCCAGACGCACAAATCTCCTCATCGCCGAGACAAAGACCATCGGAGCAACAAAAAGTTCTTCCGCCGATATAACAACTCCCACCGATGGCCCTACGGGCCTCATCCCTCCATCGGCCAAACACACGCCGATGATACCATCGGCCAGACACCACTCCATCAGTGAACCCCTCGCCGTCTTACCCGATAGCCCCCATCATGCCGATGGCAAATCTCCATCGGTGAGAACAACACAAAAGTCACCCCGACATGCTGAACATCAATTCCCCTATCGGCCAGACCTTACTTTGTCGGTCTAGCATAAAATTACCTCGCCGATGAAGAACATTACACCGATGAACACCTCCCTACCACCAACCTGATCGCCAAGAGACCTGCGAGGTCATGCCGATGGGCAAGAAAATATAGGGTTTAAATGGAGAAACCCTCCACACGCTAGCTCAATCCTCATGCCAAAATGAGTACTAACAGATACCCTCTATACCTAGAAAGAAATATATACATGAAGTGTTAGCTAGACGTATCTTGTAGATCATGCAAAGGTGAGATATCATTTAAGCCCCCTAATCATGCGAGCTTAAGATATAAGCATGATAAGCATAATATGAACAACTTGGATTAGTGAAAACTCGTAGAAGATAAGCACAATAGCCATTGGTGATCGTCTGATAATGAAAACAAGATAATAATTAGTAATATATGTAATCAAAATGCTAAAGATAATCATGTGAATCATCAGGAATGATCATGTAAATGTATCATCATAAGAATATAAACTTGGCCAATGCCATAAAGATATGCCCCTCAAATGGGAGATGCCATAAAAGGAAGTTTATATATGTCTTCAGATCAAAAAGCTCAACCATTTACATTTTCATCAATAGGGAGATCATCAACATCCCAATTGCAAGAATTAAAATTGTTTTCAAATAGTTGTCTCGTCATGGTATGATATAGCACTTTTAGTAAAAGTACTTAATATATGTGAAATAGGAGATCGACTTTTTATAATCTATTGTTGTTGTACCTGTGGAGTGGGTTCCACTCATGCTTTTGGAATATTTTGGTTGTTCTTTGGAGCCTATTTGAATATGTAATATTGTCATCAAATTGAACCTTCTTCTCTGGCTTCTTAAGATAGAGGTAAAGTTGTCCTTTATTTGGAATGTACAAAGAATGAGAGGCACCTTGCTCTTGCTTCACTTATGGTGGTAGACAAGAATTATAAGTTACCATTTATTATTAAGGAACCTTCAAAGGCAATGATGAGAGTTTCAATTGCTTCTTATTGTGTCTTTCAACTATCTCTTGATTCTTTCATTGTAGTTCCTTTTGGTATGATTGATGAACACTACATTTGCATTCATAGGCAGCTTTTATGTGATGTTCCTTACCCTTGTGGTCATAGTAAATATCCCAGAGAGTTTGAACATGATTGTCAAGTGTGAAATGAATCGAATCAAAAATAGGTACATGTGCATCTATCTTCACATTCATAGTTATATGTCCATGAACATATTTTAAACATTGATTTACCATAGAGGGACTATCTTTAGATACTCTAACCAAGATCTTCCACACAATGAGGGAAAGATATGAAACAATATGTCCACCTCCTTAAGTCCCACTTGGAGAGACAAGATGATGCTTGGACCAAAGTGTTCACAATGATGCCATTGGTCATTTTTAATGCAACACCCAAATGTGCATAGCTATCTCATGTTAAATTGCAATCATATAAAATCTTACATGCATATATTATACTAAGTAACTGGATCAATGAGGATACCCTCAAACATAAAGTGGACCATAATAGTTATTTTTGGGGATCTCCTCATAAAAGAAATAATTGAAGGTACATGAGAAGGGAAAATATTATGATTTATGCCCACAAATGTATCTATAGGATTGTAGGAAGAGGAACCAACATGTTATATATCCTTAAAATCTTGACACATATGTGTATGTGCAATAGAATTAGTAGAATGCTCAAGCATATATTGATATTCAATATTGTTAGATTATGTATGTGAAAGAAAATGATTGGTATAAATTTATAAATTTTGATTTTGTGGAGCAACTAAATGATTGACCCCATTATTCACACCATCAATATGAATCACATTATTATCAATGGAATCTTGGATTTTATGAATGAATGCCATACAAACTTCAGTGTGGTGTCCATTAACTCTACAGAAATGCAAAAAGCATTTGCATTATAACTCTTAGGTAGTCCTTTAAAGGATTACAATAGACAAATGGAAGGAAGAGTGATCAAATTATTAGTAATTTTTTAAGCACATTATCTAATGGTTCACTAACCTTTGTAAATTTCTTAGGCCCTTGAGGTTTGAAAGAAACAACATTGGAAGCAGTAGCCATCTGGTTGGCACTAGCTTTAGATTCTTTAATGTCATTATAATAATAATAATCCAAATTCATTTAATAAATTGATTGGGTGTTAATTAAAAATCATTCCACCCATTTTTTTTAAAAAATTAATATATTTTTTTTATACATTAATATAAATAAAGACTTATTTTTATTAAATCATTCCATACCTCAATCCTTTTAAATATTATTCGAGAGCAATACGTTCCCCCTTTAAGGGGATGCATCCAATACCAAGCCGGTTGTTCCAAGTTTTATCTTTTCAATCATATAAAGCTTGTGATGAAGAGCAATGAGTGTCCATGAATGCATAAAAAGGGGGTATAATTACAATAGACAAATGGAAGGAAGAGTGATCAAATTATTAGTAATTTTTTAAGCACATTATCTAATGGTCCACTAACCTTTGTAAATTTCTTAGGCCCTTGAGGTTTGAAAGATACAACATTGGAAGCAGTAGCCATCTGGTTGGCACTAGCTTTAGATTCTTTAATGTCATTCTATTTTTCAAAGGTTATTATTCTTTTAAAAATTTGAAGGGTGGAAATTGGTAGATGATGCTTCAAACTGTTAGATGTAATAAGTTTGTTATCAATTTACACGTGGGTGCATAAATCCATGAAACAAGCAAAACTATTCAAGTAAATATTATATTTGATGGGAGGAAGGAATCCCCCAAGAAAGATTCATCGGAACTTACCATATAAATATTGGAAGTGAATGATATAGTCATTGATAGGTTCATTATGTCCTTGTGCACATTTAATCAAATCAAACACAATGGTTTTAAAGCCCATCCTGACATAGAAGTGTTGTAAGAAATTTGTCACTAGCTCATCAAAAGAATGGATAAAAGTAGGAGCCAACGATTAAAATCATTGAATGGCATAGTCCCTTAAGGTTCATGCAAATAATTTAGCCAAGCTTTTATATTCATATACAAAATCTAGGCATGTAGCATTAAAATCTCGTAAATGAACAGTGGGATCTCCTATTTCATAATTCAATTCAAATCTAGGTGCCACAAAGCTGTAACAATTTAAAATGTAAAAGGCATGCAATCTGGAGGATTATATTTAATAGTGAAGGCTAATGGGCACGATATCCAATTTTTTCTTAACTTGATCAAATTATTTCAATAATGTATTTAAGGTAGAGGTGGAAATAGTAGTGGTGGTATCATGGGATACAATGGATGATATGTAAAGATGGTGAGGGATAAGAGGTAATGACATGCTAGTGGAAAGAGAAGCCACACTATAAGGTAAGGTCTTCATTAGACATGAGAAGGGAGAATGGTATGAGGAACATAGGTGTAGGGGATAACACTAGTAGCCACAGGGTTATGAGTAGGTCTAGGGGATAGCACTATAAATGTTGTGACAAATGACAAAAAGTGCTTAATCAACAATGCAAAAATGTCATTAAACATCAAACAAATGCCTTAGAAGTAGTGAATGCTATGTCTTTCAATTCGAGTCACTTGCATGACTATGAAATCAATCTTGTAAGTGTGCATTTGACCTCTATCTTATGGATCTCATCTCTACAAACTTTTAAAATTTTGCTTTCATCTCATCTTGATATCCTTAGTTTGTCCTCACATATAATATGGTTTTTAATGTTTGTTGGTTGGCACTTGATAGGGATAATTTCTTCCCTTGTGTCAAACCATGCAAATATACTAATTTAACAACTAGATAAAAGATCAAGAACAACACTCTCAAACATGAAAGATGCCTTGGATTCTTTGCAATGCATATATCCTTAATAATATATGAAAATAACAATTAATAGAATTTTAAAATTAGATCTAGGTGATGACAATTAGATGCTGTAAAATTAACTAGGGTTGCCCCTTTATATACAACACCAAGGATTAAAAAAAATGCTTTCACACCTTGGGTTAGCACACAAAAGTCACAAAGAGAGGTAAAGTTGGCCCCAAATTTGAAATTAAATTTTTAGAAGTTAAGGGGTTATATTTGCAAGTGCAAAAGTGATCTAGATCACTTTCACAATTGCAAATCTAGCCTAGGGAAAGAAAGGAGGAAATTAAAGGTTAAGACCAATCCCTGGGAATAAATGCATATAGGAATAGATAAGGCTCAGGGTGTGTAACCACTTAGATAAAAACAAATCATTTGTATGCATGCTATTGCACAAAGGGTTAATCAAGCCAAAATGAGTCCAAAATGAACATGAAAAGTGTGAGGAAAATTACATCTTGATTAAATGTGGTAGTATGAGTTTGATTGGTAATTTGTTGATGCTTTCAACTATTACACATTATTTTTAGCATTAATTTTAGATTTTATTAAATTTAAACGAGGAAATCATTCATACTTGTCACCAATGCATTCAAAGTTGATAGCACTTACTTTTTATTTAAACATTCTAATTGTTTCTTAATTAGTCTATGGAAATAAAGGATCATATGTAAATAAAATTTAGGTAAAGAAATCTATGTCAAGTAGAACCACAAGATGTGTCACTTGAATCATTTCCTCCAATGGGACCTTTCTCCTTAACATTATGATACACAAGTGAAGTATCATCTATTAATGTCTCTCTATGAATACATGTGTCATTTAATGATGGTACTTTTGGAGAACTCGCCTTTTCTTTCTCTTGAGAGGTAGCTTGAGATGTATCATTTGGAAAATTTGTGTCACTTTGATTCTCATTATGTATTTTTGTAAGCATGCCACTATATATTGCCCCATAGATGTGTACTTGTATGTAGATTTTGTCTTGCTCTTCATTGTGTGTTCCACATGATGTGCTATATGTAGATGCTTTGTTGCTCATACAAATATTAGTTTTCTTGTCACTAGCATTGTTAGAAGCCTCCCTATCATGATAAGGTGGTAAAGATATATGTCCGTAACCATGAATATCCTCAACTTGTATCACCTTCTTGTTAATAAATATATTAAATTTTATACTCGAGTGTCATGCATCTACCCATAGTATGTCCATGTATCCAATTATAGTCACAAAAGTAATAAGTTGTATGATTCTCTAGCACTTGAATTTATATGTGTCAACGAGCTTGCCATGAGGTAAATTGAGAAGTTCAGCTTGCAAAATTTCTTTCAATATCAAATGTGTAACACCATGTTCATGTTTTTTCTCATATGGAATGGTAGAATAAGTGTGTGGTACTACATGATAATTACCTAATGCTGAAAGATTGGTATGATCCTACAAATGCTCAAGAGGACTAAAGGTGAAATTTTCTATGAAAGCATATAGAATATGCATGAATTAGGTGTAAGAAGCATAATGTGAATCCAACCATAATAAAGATTCATCAACTAGAGTCTCTCTAAATGTGTTTATTGGAAACAATTCATCATTGGTATAGCATAATAGACAAGGCAAAACTTTTTAAAATGTATGTATAGACATTTATTATAACCATTTATATCACTACTAAATCCACCAATCCATGGATCTTTAATAACGCGAGAACTATAAAATGTATGTTCTAAAACACTATGAGATAAAGAAGCATGGTCAACACATGCATTACTAGAATTTGTTTCTTTAGAAGCATGATAATTGCTTGCAATATCATGTGATGAAGAAGGTAAAGAATTATATTCACATAAACAAGCATCATGGAGATTCTTATTAGATAAGTCATCAATAGAGAAGGAGGAGACAACGTCATCATTAGTTGTAAGAACATCATCACATGAATTAGAAACCCTAGAGAAATCCATAGAAGTAAGGGCTAAAGAACTAGATGTAGATAGCATAGAATCACAAATAATACATGCATTAGAAACGTAGACTATAATAGTTCATCAAATAAATATTCATTAATATCTATAGGTGCATCATGATCATATCACGAGAAGATAAAGAACAATCAATATCATGTAAAGGCACATCACTAGTGGTAGAAGAAATAAAATCATCATAAAGTGCATTAGTGGGATAATCATCATAAATAGGTAAGCCCAAATCAACAAGCACATCACTAGGCACCTCAAGGAATGATCTACTAAGAGAGACACATGTGGGAGAATCTATATATGCAAGAGGAGAATGAGATCATGAGATGTAGAAAGAATATGCTCACTATTTACAACATCACATGAAGTAGAATCCCTACATGTATCATGAAAGGGTAGGGCTAGGTCCTCCTCATCATATGCCACACAAGGTGTATAATCATCATGGATTATGTGGAAAAACAAATAAAAGGCCTCTAAAATGGGTGAAAAAGTGCTAATAAGCTATATGCAAGATAAAAAAAAATGAGATACGCTATGAACTAATGCATGCACAAACCACAAAACACACTCCATGTGGTAGAAAGAGACAATGTCCTCAAGGATCCATGTGCAAGATGCATCAAACATGGAAAACACATTAGGATCCTTGGTATATATGAATGGACATAGGCGAAATAGGAGTTGAGTACAAGCCATAATGAAGGATGTAATTGTTCCTAATTTTTTGTTCACACTTAAAATTAGTTGGACCTAAGTGTAATTGTTTAGAAGGAATAAAAGAAAACTTCAAAGTTATGCATTCTTTGAACAGTTGATGTCTTGACAAAGCAGAGATGATATCCAGTTGTCAGGATAACCCATCAATCTAATCAAGACTAATGAGTTATCATGACAAGAGAATAACTTGTCAAGAAATCAAAGATTCAAGTAATACAATTGTTCTACACAATTTGATCTTTCAGGAGTTATAAGTTAGATTGATTATTTAGTTAATCAGTTTTGAATAAAGAAAGAAAGATACTTGTATTGCACTGTTATTTCATGTCATGTTTTGAACATACATTCAAGTATATGTTACTTTATCTCATGCATTGATTGAAAAGGAAATACATATACATCATATGCATAAGAGAAATCAATTGATTGTGTACAAAAGAAGTGTTCAAATGTGTCCCACACAAGCCGTGGAAGTAACTAGACTGAGCAATTGCAGACATGCAACCTATGCATCTGTTTGATAAAAGGAAAAGAAATGAACACATGATAAATTTAAACATCCATCATTGCCTGATGATGGATATTGTTGCTAATGCCATCCGTCAAGTCTTCAACTTTTAGCCTTCACTTCAAGCTCCACCATCAGTTGAACCTGCAAAATTTTGGGGACAACCCTGTTAGTGCTCCAGATGTTTAAAGTTATCACATGCTTTTATCAAATAGAGACATCTACTTATCACATCATGCATTCAGATGAGAGATTAGATCAGATCAATGACACAAATTAGGAAGAAACCATGAAGAATATCAATCAATACTCTCAAGTACATTTTTATGCTAACTTGTTTGTTCACTGTGCAGGTATAGGACAAGTTTTGTTGTTGATTTGAAGACAAATAAACATGTGGATTAAATGTGGCTACCACAAGGGTTTAAGCCCAGCATGTTTCTTTTCATTTTTGAAAAGAGTGTCAGAAAAGACAGGATGCATCATTCCAAGCTATATCATACATCATCTAATCAACTTATAGAAAAGATATGTCATCATGACATTATTACAGTTGATTGGAGCAAATCAGATTAACATGACTGAGTCAAGATTGACAAAAACAAAGTGCAGAAATCAGATTACAGTCATCTAGGCTTCATGAGTCATTTGAAGTTTAGAATCATTGTGAATGCATATATTTATTTCATCACAACTAATAAGAGCAACTGACAGAGTGCATTCATAGTACAAGGATATGATACAAGTATTCAGATTAAGGTGATTGATAAAGAGAAGAGAAACATAATAAAGCTTCCAAGATGCAGAGCTTATGTATCATTTGAACAAGTTGCAGAATAAATCATGTGAAGGTATCATCTCATTATGACAAAAGAGTAAAAGTAAAATGGCATGATACAAGTATTCAAAGTGATCAAGCCAGATGAGAGATACAGGTTATGCCTTTTAAGAGACAAATCAAAATAGCAAGGCATCAATAGCTCTAATTGATTTATGGTAGTCTGAAAATACAGTCATGAATATATCATTATCATAGACTATTATGGGCAGTCATATAGTGATTGGAAATAATGAGAAGCATCTATCATTTGTAGGAACAGAGAAGAAGCAAAAGAAATGTCATGAGTACATATCTATGGAAACATAGTGCTTATGTGTTTCATAAACAACAAAGTGTGCAGTCATCCTGAAAGAAAGATTTTAACTTTGCAAAAGGCAGTCACCAATGCCTCAAAACTTCAAAGCATCAAGATACAAGGAGGTACATATGAGACATGCAGAGGGGCAGCATCTAAGGATGAAGCACATGATGCATAAACAAATACAAGATATACTTGTAGGGTCATCACTGACATGATAGTCGTGTATAAAGAAAAGCAAGAGATTGTCATGTCTAAAACAAAGGAGTTCAACATCAAACCATAGTAAAGACATTGAGCTATCAACTAGAACATTATAGTCAAGGTGATCACTACAATCAATTTATAAGATGGTTTCCATGCATATTCATATAGTTATTGTACTGGAGAGGCAAGCTTTATCTCATATGCCTAGAGCTACAGTGACATCATGATACAGTAGGTAAATGCCAAAAAGAGAGATACCTTGTAAGAATAAAGACAATGCATTAACATTTATCATAAACAGTCATGATAGTGATCAATGAGGTGGTTTATATAAGCAAAAACAGTCAGAGTAGATCACATTTTCCTTATCCATCAATAGGAGAGCATTCTTGAAGGAGAATACCACATCAAAAGATGAAGCAGAAACAACAGAAGAAGAACATCATATGCCAAATGCTATAGTAATGGTGATTGATAAGAGCATGAAATTCACAAGGTAGACAATTTTTTCTCTTTCATATACCATTATTCTGAGTGATACAGTCATAGTAAACAATTGCCATGATCAAAGACTGAAGAGAAAAACATGATATGTATATGATACTATGAGATCCAAATCATGAGATAAGCAGTGAGTATGCACAAGGATAGCTATAGGATTATCTAAAGAATGCCACAGATAGCCAAGGAGAGATCAGAACATGTTATCTATGCTACAAGAGTATCTAAAGAATGCTAAAGACAGTCAGGAGATGACCCCACAGTCAAACAGTCAATCATCTTACAGTTAGGAGGCAAAGAAGATACATGATATGACATGCAAACAAGCTAAAAGAGCCATTTGAAACTTCAGGAGAACCTTCACAAAAATATCAAAGTATAGTTACAAGATGGAGATAAATGAATAATAGTCATACGTTTTGAATATCAAAAACTTGTTATCATATGATGCCCTGGAGCTACAGTGGAAAGCAGATAAGGTTAAAGTATCATCATCTATGACAGTCGCAAGGAGTAGGAGGAGAAAAGAGAAATTTCATTTATTGATACTTTCAAACCCTAGAGCCTTTGTTGCCTACAGATCAAATATAGTCAAGGAAGTTGCTAGACAGAGAAGGAGAGGTCATAGCCATATACAGGAAAGACTTTTTCATAGTAAGATATATACCCATCTGCAAAAAGAGGAAGGTCTTTTCAATAAAATTCAAACCCTAGTGCCATCTTGCACATACAGTCAAGAAAGAATGATAAAGTATATCTACTACCATAGTCATGCCAAAGAAAGACATTTTCATGTTTAAAATTGTATACCCATCTGAAAGAAAGCTAAAGCCCTTATTTCTTTTCTACATATAGTTGAAATGAGTACCATAAAATAGAGCTAACACCATAGTTGTGCCAGATGAAGGTTTTGTTGTGCAAAAAAGAACAAACCCTTGACAGAAAATTTCAAACCCTTGTTTCTTTTTTGCACTTACAAATCAAAAAGAAGAACAGTGAATATTACAAGAGAATGGTTGTGACAGTGAAGAAGTTTTTGTGCAAAGAAAGTTGAAACCCCAGTTTCAAACTTAGAAACCCTCAACAGTCTACCACATTTTTGGTGTCTACATACAGATGAAGCATAGCCGTAGCAAATGGAGGCCTTGAATGTGTAAAAGAAACAAACCCTTATCAGAAAGATTGAAACCCTCAAGGTTTTTTGTACCTGCAATCAAGCAAAAGATGAAAGGAGATATATACAGGCATATCTGACAGAGATATGTCAATTTTTTGTTAAAAAATGCAATACCCATTTCAACTACAGGCCTTGTCATTCTTCAGTTGTAAAAAGACAAATGAAGCTACAGAAGAGAAAGAAAGGCAAGTGCTTAACTTATTTTCTGGCAAGAGGAGACATCTATCCGCAGGCTCACAATAGCATCAAGCTTTCAAGAACAGGTAATAGTTGCAATGAAGAAAGATGCAGAGACAAGGAGGGTGTTCAAGAATGCACAATGTATGGAGATTGCCATGAAAGAAGAAGGAGGCCGCAACCATTAAAGAAAAAGGAAGCTACAAATGTTAACAAAAATGCCTCATATGAAACCCAAAACATGTTACCTTCTTTCTTGTAGGCAGAGTTCCGGAGTTTCGACCAAGAGAAAGCCATCAAGGGAGTGAAAACTAGAGATATATGCTTCAAACTTTCAAACCCTAACCGAATACAGTTATAGAGCAAATGAAGAAATATGCCAAATGAAGAATGAGCAACTTTTAGGGTTATCCTTTTGCTTTTGTTCGAAGGTTCTTCTCTCAAAGTGAGTTTTTTGACTTCACAAAAGACAAATAATTACCTTATCCAAAATACTCGTGGTCAAGACTTTGGTCTTGAAGTTCCCTAACCTATCATAATATGGAGTGACCGACCAACGTTGTTGGGACTTGATCTTTATTAAGTCAAGAAGGGTCGATATGATGAGAAAGAAAGGCTTCATACCTTATGTTATTTGAAATCCTTGGTGGTCGAATAGATAGCATGGTCAAAGATGATTTATGTGATACTCATGCTCAAAGATTCCTTATCTTTTTTGCAAACATTCAAAGGTAAAAATCCTTCCTTATTATGCATGGTGGCCAACAAAGTCAAAGGAGTATGGTTTTTAGACATGGCATGCATGAGGACAGAGCATGGAATATACAAGGTGGCAGACAAGGTAAGCAAGTATAATGGGCAGTGTTGATGCATGGAGTCATGGAGTTATAAGGCTTTCTTGGTATTGAGTTGCACATGGAGATATAAGGTGACTTCAAAATATAATGATATATGTATGCACAAAGGCATCAAAGGGAGCCATAAGGATATTAATGCATACTATTTTTGTGCATCGAGATACTAAATGCATGGGATGAATTAAGGATTTGTATCTTGCAGAGAGAGGATAGTTATTTCTCCTTAGTGCATTTGGAGTGATAAGGGTAAATTTTTGCCTTAATGTATATGCATCATGCAAACTAGGGATTTTTTCCCACATGGAGATATAAGGGGATTTTCATTTTCTTCTAAGTCCTATTTGTGCTCTAATCATGCAAATTAGGCAAGTGTAATTGGAGTGATATTTTTTCTTCTAATCATGCATGATTTTACAAAGTTATTAATTGTAAATAAATAATAAAGTAATATTTTCCAAATTACTTTATTATTTTCCACAAAATGTAAAGTCAAAATTAGAACAAATTGTAACCAATAATAAAGTAATTATTTTTATTACTTTATTATTTACTCACAATCAATTTTGCTCATGCAAATTGATTAGTTGAGTTAACTGGGCCACCTAGGAGGTTTTGCATGATTTTTAGGAGTATTTTTAGGGTTCTTGGTCAACTTTTTGGTCAATCATATGGAGAGGCCCAAATTGGAGCTATTTTTGCTCAATTTGTGGTAGTTTTAGACCCTAATTTTGAGAATTTTGGAGGTTGCTCGAGAGTGATTATTTTTAGAGGCAGTTATTTGCAGGTTCATATTTTGCATGCCTCTTTGAGAGAGCATACCTATATATTGTAAAGCAAAATTTTTTTTTGCTAGTTCTTGATTCTCGTTCTGATTTAGACAGATTGGAGAATTCTTGTAGCTCATTTTTACAGTTTTATTGAGAGATCGACAGGTTACAAGTTATATTTTTGTCTTCTTTGCAGAGTTTTCCTTTGTTTCTTTGAGATCAATTAAATTACCTTTCCTTTTAGTGTTGATTATTGAAGTGATTTTGATAAAATTTTGTTGTGTTTTATCATTAAACCTTTAAAATTATTGTCTCACTTCCTTGCTTGCAACATTAAGCATATAATCATCACAGGTCTTAGGTTGTGTTAACCGGAAAAAGTATTTTTTGTGTTGTGAAAAAACCATTTCCTTCATAGAAACCCTATTTTCAAACCTTCCTTAGAATCACTTTTGTGATATTTATGCCAAATCTGGATTGTGTAAAAGTTAGATTTCTGAGTAAACATTGTGGATCAGATTGCATATTTTTATCCAAATCAGTTGCATCACCATTTTTTTACCTTTTGTATTCACTTAGTTTCTTTCTTCACTTTTCCAAAATAGTAAAATCATACATCTCAATAGAACATTTGAAGGGAACCAACCCATAATCTGGAGGTCTAATTTCATTATAGGGCACCCACAACCTGAAATTAGTCCCATGTTACACAGAATTGCAGAGCTTTACCAGCCTTGCATGCGGGTGCAATTCCCAGTGATAACAGTAATAATGGAGCACAATGAAAGGGTGGAGGGTACAAATCAAAGAGGGAGTAAACAATGAAAGCTCAAACCCTAATCAAAATAGAACAATGAGGCACAAGTGAGGATGGATCTAAACCCTAATCAAATCTAAAATGATAAATATTAGGTTTGAAAATTGGAGAGTAAAGAAGGTCAAAACCCTTAAAGAAAAATCTAGGAGGTGTTCAAATGTTGGGTTCACCATTTTAGTATGAAAAATAATACATCCCTACATAAAATATATAGGGTAAATAGATGCAATAAATTAATAATAAATAATTCACCCTATATTAAGAGCTAACTTAGAAATATACATGATTAGAGCTAAAGAATGGAATAAAAAGGAATAAATTTGTACCTTGATATTTATGAAAAAGGAGATAGGTTTAATTGTGATAAGTGGTTGCTACTTGGAATTTGATGTCATATATGAGATAAACAAACTAGGAAAATCGTGACCTCTGATTCATGTTACTATGTGCCAACTTGGGCCACTTTAGTACCACAAAAGTGATCTTTATGACCACAAATCTAATGTATAACTCACATAAATTACCATTGACTATCAATTCAACCTTGATGTCTACAAACCTTCATTACCTAAAAATAAAGATTCGCTTTAGTTGTCTAGACCTACAAAGAAAATTGGTGGTGTTAATTAACACTTTTTAGAGCCTTCTTTACAAGGATGTTCTCCTTAGTTAAGCCCTTGGATCCAATTTAATAGTTTTTGCTAAAGTTCGAATGCAATTGACAATGCTGTGGTTGTGGTAGTGTGAAAAACTTGATACTCAAACAATATCTAAAAAGGGTGATGCGATGACCTAGTACAAGAACTAGGGATTTGGAATTTGTTGACAAAGAGGTGATGCAATTAGAACAAGTGATGAAGAAAGGTACTATGATAGGGGAAAGAGTGATTCTAAGAGGCAGAATGCTAGAAGTGAGTGATTTTGCATGATAGGGAGTGATAATTGATGCAAAGTGATACATGGATAATGGCCTAGAGTTGATGTCCTTTATACACGACTTATACACACTATCTGAAAGTTTTGTGCAAGATTTGAAACATAATGAATAAATAAAATTGAGTCAACTTGAACCTAAGGTGAAATATAAATTTTAAACACAATAGTGAAATATGTGCCATGAACTAACACGATTCATTTCCACACCCGTAGATTTGGTCTGTAAATAAAATTTGATAATCTAAGAACTAAAAATTATTTGAGCAAAAATTAAGTTCTATTTGAAGAGTCAACTTAGAACTAAAGTCAATAAGAATGCCAAATCAATCAAAATCATATACTAAGACCATATTTTTAAAACATCCACATATAATGATATAAAATGAAAGACAAAAATTATATAAAATATACACCTTTCACCCTTATAATTAAAAACCTATATATCCCTTCTATTAACAATACTTAAAACTTTATTTTACTTTTAAGTACATCTCCATTTATAACCTTTAATAAATATACAAATCAAATTCTTAATTAAATATCTTTTCATCTCTAGTTCTTAATTAAATATGGTAAACATTGCTCTCAACTTGGCTCTTATTTGAGCTTAGATGACACATGCATTCACCAATGCACTCAAGTTTGACTATTTCACATTATTCTTAATTAAACAGTATAATCTCTACTCTATATTAGAGACCTTCTATCTAGATGTGGTAATCTAAGTTTCCATAGTGCAAAAGTTCATTTTTAGATATATTTTATTAAAGCTAGTTAAGCTTTGTTCTTATCTCTTCATTTATGACTTTTAACTAAAAGTAGTGAGATATCTCGTCTTGCATTAATACTTTTTAAATAGTGCACTTGAGTTTATAATATAATGAAATTTGTTTAATTAAATTATTTTTAACTAAAGGTAGTAAGTTAAGTGAGTTGAGTAGTTGAAAAAATTTATGCTTAAGTGTATTTGAATCATAGTAGTATTGGGATAGGTGACTTTCTAAGAAGTTTTGGTGATTTCTTGTCTATGGGCATCATCCAGATGCAATGTGTGTTAAGTGGACCATTTGTGGTCACGAGAGATGAGTTCTTCTAAACCACTACTCATAAAATACGAGTCAATGAAAATTTAAACTATATAGTTGAATCCTAATAAATAACCACATAATTTGATATATCATGAAAACATTAATAATATGAAATAAATGAATGAGCTAGAGAATTCTATAATAAATAGTTCATAAGGCAACAACAAAATTGCTGAAAATTTTACATATGGGATAATCAGTTAAGTGGGCTTGATCATGGGGGAAATTCCATGGTTAAGCACACTTGAGTTGGAGTAGTACTAGGGTGAATTGCCTCTCAGGAAGTTTCAATTCTTAACTCTCATGAGCATCATCTAAATGTAATGAATGATGCGTTTTTTTGAACTACCACCTTTAAACATGGATTGGTGAAGATTAATTTTGAACTATGCAATTGAATCTTGATAAATCATAATTTGATATATTGTAAAGAATCAACTTATATGAAAAACAATAATGAGCCAGGAAGCTCTATAATGAATGGTTCATAAGGCACAACACTTGCTAAAAGTTTTGTAAACGAGGTAGCAAGCTAAGTGGCTTGATTGTGACGAAAACTCCATGGTTATGAATGTTTGAGTTGGAGTAGTATTGCGATGGGTGACTTCCCAAGAAGTTCTAGTGCTTCACCCTTGTGAGCTTTACCTATACACAATGAGTGTTAAATAGACCATTCATGGTCATGAGAGATAAGTTCTTGTGAACCACCACTTATAAAATATGGATCGATGAAAATTGACTCCAAACTATGTAGTTGAATCTCAATAAATCATCATATAATTTGATAGACTACTAAAACACAACTTATACAAAAAATAAAAATAAACAAGTTAGAGAGCTCTATAATAATGGTTCATAAGGCACAAAAGTTATTCTAGTTTTTTTGTAAAATGAAGTACCGAATTAAATGAATTCGATCATGAGAAATACTTTATAGTTAAGCATACTTAAAGTTAGAGTGGTTCTACAAAAGATAACCCCTCAAAAACCCTCGATGCTTAACTCATATAAACATTACCTAAATATAATAAATACTAAGTGAACGATTTATAATCATAAAAAATAAATTCTTATAAACAAATACTCCTAAAATATGATTCAATAAATTTAATTTATAAAAAAAATAAATATAATAATAATCCAATAAAATATGAATCAATAAATTTAATTTATAAAAAAAAACTAAATATAATAATAATCCAAATTCATTTAATAAATTGATTGGGTGTTAATTAAAAATCATTCCGCCCATTTTTTTAAAAAAAATTAATATATATATTTTTTATAAATTAATATAAATAAAGACTTATTTTTATTAAATCATTCCATACCTCAATCCTTTTAAAAATTATTCGAGAGCAATACGTTCCCCCTTTAAGGGGATGCATCCAATACCAAGCCGGCCGTTCCAAGTTTTATCTTTTCAATCATATAAAGTTTGTGATGAAGAGCAATGAGTGTCCATGAATGCATAAAAAGGGGGTATAATTCCATGGAAAGGTAACTATAGTTGAAATTATTTAATTCTATATGAAGATTTGTATAATGTTTGCCTTTGTCTTTTGTTTACCATAAAAGCTTTCCATGATGAAGCTTTTAGTAACCAAACTCATCCAAAATCACAAGGAAATTAGATACGCATAAGTGATGATGGAATCTTAAAGATCGTGACAATTGTGACAATAAGGCTATTTTTTATTAATATTGTTGTTTAATTATAGAGGAGAAAAACATATATTTTGTTTTTAAAATTTTATGGTATTTTAAGTTGATGTTTTGGATGTATGATTATAGCATTTAATTTGGTTATTTTGGTGCATTCGTTGATTTAAAAACTTAATCGTGTAGATTGATATACTACATCTATCTATTCAGAGCCCGCCTGACCAGATTTCTATGTGCTTATTCATCCTAGACTAGATCGCAACTTCGATTTTGTGCCTTGGACAAGATCACAAGCGCGATCTTGTCCTCATTAGGGACATGAGGCATCCCACTTTCAGGGGGCATTTTTGGCCATGTGTTGGCTATCTTGGAATGTGTGTAAGAAGTAGTAAGAGCATCTAATGTTATCATAGCATTATAAGATGTGGGAGTTACTTATGATAGATTCTATGAGACATTTAAAAGCATGATTATAGGGAGTTACAAAGTGGACTAGGAATCTTGACTCATTTAGGACACATGTTATGATGTGTTATAGAGCATCTTTCTAAAGGAGGTAAATGAAAAATAATGAGTCTAAATGGGTGCATGTCATGGGAATTCTTACCATGGTATTTTTGGACCTTGTTTGGGCCCATGGTAATGCCTTTTGATGTTTTTTTGGGACTCCTCAAGTCTATATATTGTTGTTAGATTTCCTCTAAAGGATTAGGTTGATATTCTCCATGTTAAGGCAAGAGCCTGGAAGTGTATTTTAACTATTATGTGTTGTAAAAAAAAACATTGGTTATGTGCTTTGAAGGGTGAGTTTTTTCCTTGAAAGGGTTTTCCCCACATATATTAGAGTCTCTTCTCTTATGTCTATGCTTCTTCTTATCTTCTCTCGTTCTTGTTCTTAAAGTATTGTTTTACAATTTGTTATGTTGAAATTTTCATAGATTTGAGATCTGCATTTCTTTCCTCTAAGGGTTAATGAGAGAAATGAAATTGTGTCTTGCTTTCACTTTATAGGCATAGTTTGTTTGCACTTGTATCAAACTTTTTGTTTAGTAAATCTTTCAGTATTGGAGGTGCATACTGGGTATTTTTTCCTCACAACATGGTCAATTCTTAATTTGAAGACTAGTTTATGTAACTTTACATCTCATAAAGAATACAATGCACTTATTTTTAACATGACTAGTTAAGTGGAGGTCATACATCAAAGCTTGTAAGGCACATGTCATGTGACTTGCACTATTTAGAAAGAAAATTTAATGTGTACGCCTTATAAATTATACGTTAGATAAAGACATAAAAATATCCAATTAATGCTAGTAACTATTGATTAATTTACCATTATACATATAAAATTTTTAAATATTTCTCTAAGAAAATAAATGTCTTATACTATAATATAATTTAGATGTAATATAAGCGAATATTAAAAAGTTTGGAATTGAATGATTGAAGGAATATAAGAGTATTTAGTTATTTTTAATGATGTGGCAATTTTGTTTATTTTGAGGCCAATTCATTAATGCACTATAACAAGTAATTATAATTTGAAATTAGGGTATGGATTAATAGTTGGATGACTATAGCAAACTTTTATTGAAAACTATGTTATTGCAGACAGGGCCACATCATGTGACCTAGTTACATCAATAGACATTTCTTTAGTGAGGAGTACTTGAGCAAATATATAGATTGATGGTTTAGATTAAAAGACTACCATCAAAAAGCTCTTGACCGTGGAATTTTCAATGGATACATGTTTATGACACGTGGAAAAAAATGTTGCATTGGGGCATTGTCAATTTGCAATGAATCCATGATTGTGACATATTGGAAAGATTTGCCATGTCTCCACAATTGAAAGCATTCTAGATTTTTAATTGTTGTACACATCTTAGATATTTAGTTTACTACATTTCATACATGCCTATTTTTTATGACCCATCATAAAATATTGCCTCCTATGTAATTATGCATGTGTTTCATCCATGTTTAGATACTTGCATTCTTACATTCATCACTAGTTTTTCTATAGCTTTGTAAAAGTTTAGATAGTTTTTTAAGTTGTGCAAAGATTGTAGAGTAGTTGCACATATGTAACCTTAAGTGCATAAATCTTGGTAAAATGATTAGAAACCATAACCTCTAGCAATCAAGATTCGAATCTCTGTCAAGTGACATAACATAGCCATTTTCAATAATTTTTGGATTTTTGAACCATGTTCAGTTTGGATTTTTCAATATTGGATGTTATAGGCATTTGGGTATCTATGAGGGAAGTCAATGAGCTCAATGAGACAATCTGTGGAGTATAATTTAAAGAAAAAACTTGAGTTTTTGTTTGTATGTGGGTATGCATGCATGCAAAGAAATAACAAACTTTAATGATTTAAAGTTGTGCTTTTGGTTTTAAAGGAGCAAACTTTTCTTTTAAAGTTTGAACCTGACTCAATGAAAGAATTTGACCTTATGACCTTCTATTTTGGATTGGAGTGATTTCACTGACTTAGCAATGCATGCACATGTGAATATAAATGACTTTTGTTGGTATTATTTCAATTAGCATCAAAATTACAATGTGCTGACTAGATAAGACTTATCAAATTAATGAAGCTTTAGAGGATGTAATCAATTTCAAGTGGATGTTTGGTGCAATCACGGTGGGAGGGTTCATAGAATGAACTGTCCAGACCGTGCAGCAAGAGTAAACACAATGGAAACAACTCAAAGAAATGGAACAAATGTAGATTTGATCATTTAGTATATCAAATAATTCAAGTATAGATTGGTCAGCAACATGTGGGCTTACAATTAGGGCTCACAGGCCTGATTACATACATGCGCAAGATAAAGCTTTGAAGCTCCTTCACATAAAATCTAAACTAAGGATTATGAATCAATCACTAATTGCTTTCCTAAGGATCTATTACATCAATATATATCATCTCTGGACCAATAGATTCCTTCGCATCGGCCAAGGAAGTTCACAAACTCCAATGAAGAGTTGTAACGTGTGTACATAGATAGGTTAGACCTAAATGCATAGAACACTTCCTCAAATGAATGGAATAATGTGTAGACCCTCGGGGAAGGTTGACCATGAACCAAAGATCATCGAATGATGTGTCATTAAGATCTACAAGTCAAGGGATGCTCTGCAAGTCTTCTTCTTCAGCTAATTGTCTAAGACTGTCAAGACGCTCTGCTCTGAAAATAGTCCATCTTCTGATAGCAATATCTTTCTGGTAACTGATCCAAATGCTCTGAATTCTGGATATGTTGTAAATGAATGAATGTAGATGCTAAGTCTAGATCCGTAAGGTGTGCAATGAAACTGCGGTAGAATACTGGACCAAAAGCTGAAACTGCTTCTGACTGAACTAGAAAATGAAATAAAGTGAAATGCAAACAAACTAAAATGCAAATGTTTTTAGTTGATGCAAGATTGCTCTTGAACCAGGGATGCTCCTGCATCAGACATCTGGGGTTATTGAAAAAAGTGAGTCACTCACTTTGTTGGGGCTAAGGGAGAACCAAGACGATCCACCTCAACCTGAGAAATCCATGATGAATCTTCTTCCGGTCTGCCTTTCCACTTCAAAAGATATTCTTTGTATTGTCTTCCTCTAGTGTTGTGTACAACTCTATTGTCCAAAATGCCTTCAATCTGCTCTGGTGCTTGTTGTGGTAACTGCTTCCTCAAGTCTTCTTCCATGCTGTCACTAAACTCTTTTTCATGATACTGATATAAATCTGCAATGTTGAAAATAGGTAATATACCCAATGCCTCTGGTAACTCTACTTCATATGCATTTCCTGAATCAAATTTTCTGAGTATCTTACAAGGTCCAAACTTCTTCATCTTCAACTTGTTATATGTCCCAATTGGAAATCTTTCTTTTCTCAAGTACACCATTACTTCATCTCTAACTTCAAATTCCTTATGTCTTATCTTCTCATCTACCTTTTCCTTATATTCACTGTTCATATCCTCCAAATGCTTCTTCACCTAATTATGCATTGTCTTCATATGATTTGCAAATTCTTCTGCTTCTGAACTTCTCTTTTCTTCCATGCTGATATCTCTCAATTCTGCAACTCCTCTAGGGTTTACTCTAGTAATAATCTCAAGAGGTGTTCTTCCGGTACTCCTATTTACTAAATTATTGTATGCAAACTCTGCTTGTGAAAGAAAAATTCCAACTTCTGGTCTTCTCTCCAACCAAACATCTCAACAAGTTTCCCAAACTCCTATTCACTACCTATGTCTGTCCATCAGTGTGTGGATGAAAAGTTGAATTGAACTTCAAATCTATCTTCATCTTCTTTCAAAGTGTCCTCCAAAAGTATCCAACAGACTTTGTATCTCTGTCTGAAACTATACTCTTAGGTAATCCATGCAATCTCACAATCTCCTTGAAAAATAGGTCTGCTACATGCATTGCATCAGTTGTCTTCGTACAAGGTATGAAATGAACCATCTTTGAAAATCTATCTGCACTACAAAGATTGAATCGTGTCCTCTCTTGTCTTCAGCAATCCCATTACAAAATCCATGCTTATGTCTTCCTAAGGTCTCTCCGGTACTATCAAAGGCTTATACAATCCAGTGTTCTGACTACTCCCTTTTGCAACTTGACAAACTCTACAACTCTGCACAAATCTCTGAACATCCTTATGTATTTGAGGCCAAAACTAATTTTCACTCACCAAAGCCACTATCTTATCAATGCCAAAATGTCCTACCAATCCACCACCATGTTTCTCCTTGATCAAATTATCTCTCATTGAACTTCTAGGTATGCATAATTGACTTCCTCTGAACAACATATTTTCTTGAATGAAATAATCCAACCACTTACTCCTATCTATCACAATAGGTTCCTTACGTGCTTTCCAAGGTTCTGCAAACTTATTGTCTCCCTCATACATGTTCTTCAATTCATCAAAACCCAACACTTCAACTCTCATTTCTGTCAACAAGTTTCTTATACTACTTAATGCATCAACAACTTTATTTGATTTTCCACTCCTATGCTTCAACACAAAAGTATAACTCTGCATAAACTCTACCCATCTCATATGTCTCTAATTCAACTTACCTTGACTATTCAAATATTGAAAAGCTTGATGATCTGTATACAACTCAAACTCCTTAGGCAACAAATAATGTCTCAACTTCTTCAAGGCTTGAATTATGGCATAGAACTCTTGATCATAAACTGAATATCTTCTCCTTGCATCATTCAACTTCTCACTAAAATATGCTACTGGTCTACCTTCCTAACTTAACACTGCTCCAATCGCACTTCCACTTGCATCACAATCAACTTGAAATACCTTATTGAAATCTGGTAATGCCAAAACAGGTTGCTCTGTCACTTTTTGCTTCAACTCAAAACTTTTATCTGCTCCTGATGTCCACTTGAAATCTTTTCTGTCACCTCTCATTGTCTCTGTCATAGGGTTAAATACTAAACTGAAATTTCTAATGAACTTCCGATAGAAACTAGCCAATCCATGAAATGATCTAACCTCTCCAATGCTCTTTGGTGTAGGCCATTCAACAATTGCTTTCACTTTCTCATGGTCCATCTTCAATCTTTTCGCATAAATCACAAATCCCAAATATACCAACTCTTTTTTCATGAAACTACACTTCTTGATGTTTATCAACAATTTATCTTCTCTCAGTCTCTACAAAACTTGTCTAATATGCCACAAATGTTCCTCTTTTGTCTTACTAAAAATTAGAATATCATCCAGGTATACAATAACAAACTTACCCAAGAATTTCTTCAGAACTTCATTCATCAATCTCATGAAAGTACTTGGTGCATTTGTCAATCCAAAAGGCATCACTAACCACTCATACAATCCTTCATTTGTCTTAAAACCAGTCTTCCATTCATCTCCTTCTTTGATTATGATCTAATGGTATCCAGTCTTCAAGTCTATCTTTGAGAATATCTTGCTCCACTCAAACAATCCATAATATCATCCATCCTAGGTAAAGGAAATCGATACTTAACTGTGATCTTGTTTGTTTCTCTAGAGTCAGTACACATTCTCCATTCTCCATCCTTCTTTAGTGCTAACACTGCAGGTACTGCACAAGAACTCAAACTTTCTTTGATCAAACCTTTTCTCAACAACTCTTGTATCTGTCTATTTAGTTCTTCATTTTCTGTCGATGTCATTCTATGTGCTACTTTGTTAGGCAAACTTGCTCCCGGTATAAGATCCATGTGATGATGGATACTCTTTATAAGTGGCAATCCTTCAGGTACATTATCTGATATGATGTCTTCATACTCTGTCAACAACTCTCTTATCTCCTCCGGTTGTGTCTCTTCAGTCTCCTTCAATGTTTCAAGCTTCTTAGGAATCAAGGCATAACACATATTCTCATGTCTCAAACCATCCAGAAATTTTCTCCCATCTACCAAACAGATTCTAGCATTCCCACATACTTCACTCTTAGGATCATCCTCCAAAGGAATCAAAGTAATTCTCTTTCCATTTGCTGTTATAGTGTATGTGTTCTTTCTCCCATCATGTATAGCTTTTCTATCATACTACCAAGGTCTACCCAACAAGATACGATAAACATCCATAGGCATAATATCACACAAGACTTCATCATGATAAGATCCAATATGAAATTTCACCAAACATTGTTCACTCACCAGTACCTTATGATCATCTTGAATCCATGCTATCTGATAGGGCTTAGGGTGTTTCAATCTTTCCAACTTCAACTTAGTTACCATCTCCTCTGAAACTACCTGTTATCTGAACTACCACTATCAATTACAACTTTACAACACTTACCTCCTAATTTGCATCTAGTTCTGAACAAACTTTTCCTTTGTGGTGGTTCCTCATTTGTCTCTGTTTGAAATAGTTCTCTTATCATCACCAATGATTCTCCTTTCTCAGGTTTGCCAACTGAATTGGGTGATCCAATAGGTTCTTCTTCGACATAGGTTGCTCTTCCACTATTTTATGTCCTCTTACTCGTACTACCCTAATTACATTCAAATTCTCTATGTCCTTCACCTCCACACTTGAAACAAGTACCTCTAGATGTTCTCTTATCAAATCCTCTTCCTTCTCTACTATATCCTTCATTCTGATATGCACTAGGGTTTCCTCTTCGGTAAAAAATTATGTCATCTCTCTGGTAAGCATTGTTATCTCTGTCATCCTTCTTCAATGGGCTGTCAAACTTGTTCTCCTCCGGATATGATCTGTATCCTTCAAAAAATGTCCTACCTCTCTGAAATTTACCTCCTCTGCCTCTCTGTCTTTGATCATGCCTTTTATTCATCTTTTCTTCAACTTTTAGGGCAAACTGATATGCTTCTTCCAAAGATGTCATCCTTACGAAACTTAGTTCCTCTTGAATGTTCAATCTTAGTCCATTGATGTATCTAGCCACTTTCTCCTTGCTTGCTTCACTATGTCCTGTCCTTATGATCATTTTATAAAATTCTTCAGTGTACTCCTTCATAGATTTCTCCTTTTGTCTCAGGTTTTGCAATCTCTTCAACAATTCCAACTCATAGTCAGCAGATATAAACTGATTCTTCAACATCCTATCCCATTTTGTAATCTTTTCTTTTCCTCTTCTGTTTCTTTCCAACTAAAATTCTTTCCACCATATAGTAGCATGTCCTTTCAACTTTGTCTTTGCAAATTTCACCTTCTCCAGATCTTCAATTTCTTCATATTCAAAGTATTCTTCCATGTCTTTTATCCAATTAATCAATTCTTAAGGGTTCAAATTACCAGTATAGTTTGGCACATCAACTCTAGGTCTCTTTCCAATCTTAGAAATAGCTCGCAACATCTTTACCTAATCTGATTCTTCTTCTTCGTCACCTCCTAAGGTTTCACTAGTTTGTTCAACAGATTAAAATTCTTCTTCCTCGTCGCTTTCAACATTAGGACTTGGTGTCAATCCTCTTCGCCTATCCTCTTCAACAACATCCAAATGAATTTGCATTACTTTTATCATCTCCATCATCTCATCCATTCTACCAGCCATTGTTCCAACAACAGCAACTCTCCTTGGTGACATTCTTCCTAGGATCAAGTGCAAACTGCCTCAAGTTTGGTGATCGGGCTATAAGGTGACAACTGCCTCTCAATCGGTGATCGGTTGTGACACAAGTAACCTACCTCAATTCGGCGATCTATCCTGTTGTTCTCAAAATCAGCTACGCTCGTTTTTGTAGACAACCCCTACAAAACTTGTCCATTTCGTAGACTACACTCTAAGTTCGCTTATCGAGACAAGTCCTCTTGGCCTCACGCGAAGTCTCCTAACACCGTTAAAATGGTTTGCGACATTCCCTGAAATGATTCCTCAAAAATCGTGAAACTTGTTTTGGTCGTAAGCTTGTCAAAATATCAATTATTGACTATTTTGGGGGTGTTAGAAAAGTTTTGTATTCACATTCAATAGCAGTCCAAATTACCGCTCCTACATGTGTTTTGTTGTTTTATGTGTAATGACAACCCTTTTTGCCGCTTTTACATATTTTACCAAAGTTTTTCTTTTAACATGCAAGAGCGGTCCTTATCACCACCCATGCATTTTCCCTATTGTAGTTTAAGATGCAAAGGCGGTCCTAGGTTCTGCTCTTGCATAAGGTACTTGGTTAACATGTAGGAGCGGGCCTTTTCACTACCTTGGCATGATCTCTCCGAATCTTGAACTATGAGTATCATTAATGGCGTTCGTGTGGCTATTAATACCTTGTTTTTAACCTTTCTTAAAGCATGTTGGTCATTATTCTTTTTAGTTTTCATCCTCAAACTCCTCAGAATAGTCATTTAACACTTTGTGAAGACGATCAAACCGCGGAGCTCTTGGATTGTGTAGATTTCGCGCTTAGAGTTTTTCATTACTATTTCCAGGTAAGATGACATTTCTCATATTTGCATTGATTTCCTTTTTTTAAAATTAGGGTTTATTTGTAATAATGTTTGTTTGAGATTTATGTAAACGTTTTTATCTGCTTTGGGTCATCATTTTGTACGTTTGAGTTTAGCTTGAAACCCTAAGTAGAATGCTTTTGTGTTTTCACCATTCATTGTTCAATTAGCAGCGGATTCGTCATGCCCTACTCTCCGTCATGTTAAACTTAGGTTCTTGCAAGTTTCCCAATGTGTATAGGTAGCCTTTTTCACCGATGATACACGTTCTTACTCCTGGATCGAGTATATGTGTAATGGCGGTATTTCTTGCCGCTCTCACATAAACTTAACATGTTTCTTTTCTTTGACATGTAGTAGCGGGGTTTTGCCCCACCTTTGGATCCTTTACATGTTTGGTCTTTCCCATATGTAAGGGCGGTTAAAACCGCCGCCCTTACATAAACTTTATGTATCTCCCAATGTGCAGGAGCGGCCGAAACTCCCGCTTTTACACATGTGACTTGGAGTTTTCAAAAACACCTACAGTAGCGGTCAATTTGACCGACTATACATTAATTTGTCTTTCAAACATGCACCGGCGATCCTTTTTGCCGACTTTGCATGTGCCTCAAGACTTGCAATTTTCCTACATGTAAGGGTGGTCATTTCGACCGCCCATACATGAAAACCTCATTTTGATCCCACATACAAGAGCGGGCCTTTTCGCCACCCTAACATGAGATGCAACCTTCTCACATGTAGGAGCGATCATTTTGACAGCCCATGCATGAATTTCTGCAAAATTTCCTAACACTAGGAAATTCCTGTAAATGATGCCTTTAGCCCGCTTTCGCCCAATTTCTGTGCACTCAAGCCCTTCAATGCCTGCTTCCCTTTTCATGATCATCGAATTACAGTTTCCCAGTTTATCCATTTTTCCCCTAATTGCGAGATCATGGCCTTTTGCAGTTTTCAACAAATGTCCGTGGTAGATATCTTTTCCAGAATTCTCTCCAAAGCTGATGTCAGAGCCGTCTCCATCCAAAGCCAAAATCATGAAATACAAATACCAAGGGGTCTTCCCTGTCACTTCAGTACAGTCGAATGTTGATGAAATCAAAGATACAAAAATAGGGCATGTAGATATGACAAAATTTGTGGACAGAACTAAATAGAGAAATCCTTCTAGACACATGCAAAAGATCATTAACAACATTCTCTTGGTTGCCTCTTTTCTAGTTTCTGCCCATAACCCTAAGTTTGTTCTTTAGGTGGCTAGCCATTATAATAGGGATACTAGGGTTGTGATAGATTCCCAAGGGAATGTGATCATGAGGTTGGATGCAAAATTTCTTGATAAAATCTTCATGTGTCCACCTATTGAAAACATTGGACAAATGGATTTTGCTCAAGGGCAAAGAGATTATGATACAGATGTGGAGGCCGCAAGAAGGTACATAAACAATAAATGGTTGAAAATTCCTCGAAGCAATCTGACCAGATGGCCGAAAGATCTCCCGAGGAGTGACTTTATTGAGGAAGTTTGTGACTTGATCACACTTTTAAGTCGTATCAAAGGACTCCCTTCTTCCAAATTTCAGGAATGGATGTACACATACATCAAGGTGATTCTTTGGGGCACACAAAATAATCTGGGGAGAGCAGATCAGTAATGCTTTGCATGAGCAATTGGTGAGGGTCACACAACATTCAAATTCTATATGACCTCATATCTTGTATATGTAGCCGCAAGCATGATAAGTTTTCCTGGTCTTACTCAGGTTGGTGACAGGAGATTGGTTCCTGTGTATGAGTATTATCCTCAAATTACTTTGAAGGGATCAATCCATCATTTCTGTAGAGTTAATGATGCTTTCTTTTCAGTATTTATGTGCTTATGGGACAATGAACTTGTTCAAAAGAGGGTTTCAGATGAAGCTTCGGAAGTTGTGAATTCTTTTGGCTGCTTGTTCTTACAATTTCCTACTTTCACATATCTCAGAGTAGGGTATTATCCCAGCTACCCTTATATTCTTCCACGATACCCCAGTGACCGTATTGTTCTCATGGAATTATGTAGGCCGTTGATTGTAGTACATAATAAATAAATGGAGCTGAAAAAGTTAGGGATAAAGTTTTCCGTAGAAATTGGAAGGTACTCAATCCAGTCAGCTAACAAGGCAAAAATAGTTGATTCTGAATTGCAGTTGGTCACCATGAAAATTTTCAAGAAAAGGGACTGTTTTGACTTCAGGAGAGTACAAGATAAAATCAAAAGGAAGTCAACTTTCCATATGCCAATGGTGGAAGATATTTGGGCTGATCTCAGGACACAAAATGAGATCAAGAAGTTAGACTATTGCAGACTTCATTTGAGTCAGATTGAAGAGCTGGGCCTTGCAGATATTCCAGATGGAATGGAAGATGATGGGGAGGTTCTAGACCCCAAATATAACACTAAGAATGTTGAAGTCTCACCTCTTCCAGAGGTGAAATGGTCAGTTAAAGAGGAAACTTCCATAAGAAAAAGATTTCAGCTGATCCTGGCCAATACAAACATATGGTTAGAAAGCAAAGGGATCAGATTGAAGGAATTTCTCACAGGGTCAGAAACTGAAACCCAGGAGCAAACATGCAAGAAAGTAGAAAACAGGACCAAGAATAAGAGTGACACCCCTTCTTCCTCCAAAATACGTAAGCTAGAGATTAAGTTTGTATCCAAGGGAGGGAAGAAGAAAGAGGTTGCAGAAACCTCTAATGTCACTGAATCAGGTGTTGAAGATACAAATGTTGAGCAAATGGAGGTTGAAGATGTTGAAACTGAAAAGCAAAATATTGAGAAATCTAAGGATGTCCAATAAACAGAAGTGTTTGATAAATCTAATGAGGAAGATGAAACAGAACAAGGTAGAGATGAGAATGTAGAGCAGGAACAAACTGGTGATCCACGTCAATCTCCTAAGAAGGATCTTCCAACTAAATCACAAGTATCTACACCCCTAATTCATGCTCCTGTTTCTAGTGTTTCTCCTATAGTTTCAAATATTCCCATTTCTCCTATTTTGGTTGTTTCCTCAGCTAATACTCCCCCTTCTCTAAGAACCAATTTTGGGACTGTGTTTGATTCTTCCGGTTCTATTCCAAGTTTATCTTCCCCATCTTTTGATATAGGTGAACAAACTGTGTTAGAACATTTTCTAGATAGTTCTGAAAAAGTTGTTGATACTACTGTTGTTTTTACTCCTACCAGTCCCATTGTTACAATAACAGGAATAAGCATGGACCTAGCAAAGCAAGTGATTGATTCTTCTCCTAATGTGGGTGCTTCTGTACTTCCTCCTTGGTTGTCTGCATATACCCTAAAAAGGAAAAAGCAAGCAATTTCACCAGATGAAATTGATATAGAGAAGTTGTTACCTTTGAAGTCAAAAACTCTGAAGAAAAAGCCTAAGACTGTTTCTAGGCTTATCAATGAAAAAGGGATCAGATATGTAGAGATTGCTAAGCCACCAGAGGATGCTACTGTTGACAATTTTGACATGAATGATTATGTTGTCTCAAGGGTTGAGTTAGGTAAGCTAACTCATGAAGGCATAAAAGCAGATTTTCAAACTACTGCCAACACCTTACTCAAAAAATAGTAAAGTCATTTGAAATTGTAGAACCCATGGCAGTGATTGTAGAAGATCCTCTAATCCAGAAGGTTGAAAAAGCTCAGGCCAGAGGAAGAGTGGTAGGATATATTGTGGAACGTTTGCTAGCTCAAGGGCGAATTCTACTAAAGACCACTATAGAAAGAAAAGAAAAGATGGATAAAGCCAAAGCCGAGCTTGATCACATGGTTGACTTACTCTCCCAAGAACTGCAGGATCAGGAAGAGAGCTTGGAGGAGTGGATAGAGATGAAAAAGATTAAGATAAAGAATTTGATCACCATCGGGGTCGTCGCAAATAGGGAATCATAGCTTAAGACTAAGGAGTCTCTGGTTCATCGTATCCATATAATAAAAGGTTTACTTAAGGATTTATGTCAAGCTTGTGAAACCAATGAAGACAATGATGTCATGCTTCTACACAGGCTAGAAGAACTCCCATGCACCCTCACAGGTGAAGATCATAAGTTCCTTTCAGCAGATGAAATGATAAGCTCCTTCAAAAAGATGGTTCAAAGGAAATTTGAAGATGAAGTGCCCTCAGTACTTTCCATGGACAATCTTTATGATCAACATTCAACTTTTGAGAACTTGAAGGACAATCTTGACAAACATGAGAAGGCAATAAAGGTAGTAAAAGATGCAATTCTTCAGGCCCGCACTATCTCAGAAAATACAGCTAAGCCAGATGCATGTGAAATGGCAGCTATACAGGCCATGTACAAGAATTTTCTAAAGAAGAATGATGGAGGAAGCTGATACCTTGGTTTATTTTATTCTTGTATATGTAATTTTCTAAAATGTAATTACTTGTGAGGCAAAGGAAGTCCTAAGTCAAATAGGACTCTTCTGTTTGAATAAGTCAAAGTGTGAGGCCGACTATTTTACCTCCCATATTTTGATCATTGTGCTATCCAGTTGTGACTATGTTTCATTATGCAGACTTGATGTTGTATCTCACTGATTTGATATATGTGATTTGATTCGGTCATTTTGGATGTTATGTGGAGGTTCGACGTAGGGGACATATATATTAGATGTTACTTTGCTATGAGGTTCTAGTTGTTTATGCATGGATTAATTGACATATGATTTGATGATGCAGTTTAATTTGTAGTTATGTAATTGATGTTTATTTCAATTGCATGGAGTTTATTTCAGTTGCTTCAGCTATCACTTTCTGACAGGATTGACACTTGATCGAGATGTGCAGGTTTCACTTCCCTAGCCATGGGAAAATTGGAGGTAGGATTCACACCATGTTATTCCCAGTTAAGCCGATCCGTTCCCAAGAGGGATAAGGATCACGTGTGAAATTGCATGATGATTATTTATGCTTGGTTTAAATTTTAATTATTTTTAAGCCTTAGTACCCCCTCTCTTTCTTATTTTGATTAGTGTTAAGTGTTGTAAATTTTTAATTGATTAATGTCAATTGGTATTTTTATTATTTCTTTTTGGGCCATTTTTATGTGGATTTTTGACCCCTTTCATGACCCCTGGGGTCCCAAAAGTTACCCTAGGTGGTCAACCATGAGTCTAGGGTCAACTTGGACCACCTAACCCTAGTTTTGACTCACCTTAGGTCACCCTAAACCATGGTTGAGTCAAAGTGACGAAAATTGGTAAGAGGGAAGGAGAGGGATGGGCCTTGCCTTGGGAAGGGCCACCTCCCATCCCTATGTTTTGGGAAGCATTCCCAAGGAGGACTAGGGAGGTCTCCAAGAGTCCTCCCAAGCTCCCAAGTGAGTGGGAGCACCACTCAAGACCATTGTCTTGTTAATGGGTGAGTGGGAATCCAACTCACCATTTGTCCCCCTCCCACTTGTGTGGAAGCACAAGTGGATGAGGTGGAGGGAGAGGAGGACATTTATCATCCTCTTACCTTCTCACTCTTACAAGTGGCTTAGGAGGAGGGAAGAGATGGTGACAAATGTCACCTTCTCATTCCCTCAAGGCCAACTGTATGGCCTATAATAGCTCCTCTTGTAGAGGAGTGGGGGTTCTGGCATTCTATTCTTTTTGCTTGCATTTTAGAGACTTCTTGCAAATTGGGATTTCTTGACTAGTTTGGAGAGTTAGAGGAGGTTGGGAGGGGGAGATTCTGGAAGTTGGAAAGCTTGGAGCTCTTCACCAACTTCTTCATCCATTGCCAAGTCCTGGAAGGTAGGCTCTTAACTTGTTTCTTGCCTTATTTATATGATGTCCCATGTTTTGAATTTTGGTTGAGTGTTTGTATGCATTGTGTTGTTTTGCATTTGATGTTGGGGTGGGTGTCATGGTGAGAGCACCTCCAATGGAGGAAATGCTCAACTAGTATGGGTAGGGGAGAGGAACAATCCTTGGGGGCTCTCCCACAGTTTGTGTTTATGTGTTTTTGCCTTGAAGGCCTATTATCAATTGAGGAGGAGATATCTATATGGCAAGAGTGCCAAGCAAATTGGTGTGAGATTCTTGTGGATTGTGTTGTTCAGGGAGTTTGGCTTGAGGCCATGTGTTGAGATCTTCTATACCATTGGGAGCCCCTTTAAGTTGAGAGGTCTATTCCCTACCCTCACCAAACTCATTTACATGAGTTGAGTATTGTGTTAAGCCTTGGGGTTGTATTGTGTGAATGAGCTTGATTCCTATTGTGGATTGATACATCTGTGTGAAATCCTCTACCTCCCTAGCTCGAGGGTGACCCACTTGCGGGTCTATGGTAGGGAGGAGAGCTTTCCCTTCTCAGTGGCTGGTTGTTGTTGTTTCATTGCTGTGTAAGTTGCAGGTTGAGTGAAGTTGGAAAAGTGGGTGAGAGTTCCTCTTGTGAGTCTTGGAAGTGTTTAATGGCTGTTTGGAGCCTTGGCCATTGTGGCCCTGTTGCATTGTAAATTTTTGTATGGAGACACAAAGTTACCCTTGCCATGATGTTGGCTGTGCAAATTTTTGGACTGCAAACAATCTATATTAATTTAATGCTGTCACATCTGTTTTGTGGGTCTGAGGAAATTGTGAAATATATGTGTAGATATAAGTAGTTTTCTTCCATTATCTTCAAGAAAAAAAAATACATATATATATATAAATCCATCAATGGTTGTTATGGTTTGATTGCATGAAGGAAGTAGGAATTTGAGGATTAACTTTCTGTTGATACACAATTTAGTTGATGAAAACCTAAGTTGTTGTTAGAACCTTGTAATGATGCATTTTCTGCCATTTATGCTTTTCTTAGAGATGAATTACAGAAAATAGATATATATATAGGTACATCTCTGTTAAAAATTTGTCAAGAAAAGAAATTCATTACTCTGTTACCTAGTTGATTAGTTACAGAAATGAAATGATAGTAACAAAAAAAAGGATATACAAAAGTTGTCATTGCTGTCTAGGCCAATGTAAATAAAAAGGAAAAGGAAACTGAGTTTGTTAGCTGATGTGGACGGAATTTCCTTTGTAATAGTTGTTGTTAATGGAACTCAAGCTGGAATAGAATGTAGTCCTATTTTTTTATTGCTGTTCAAAGAAAAGAATGTAAATTCTGAACAACTAGATGACCCCAGTCCCAATATTTGGAAAATTATGCTCAGAAGAAAGTAATAAGATAATACATTGTGTTATGAAGAAGATAATGGTATCTCTTTTAAACATTCATATAAACTTATAGAATCATGTAAATAAGTACATTTGGGTAAGTGTATATGCATCATCACCCTTGGTTCTGGAACTTATTTGCTGATGTGAGTTAGTCCTGTATATATACAAATAGTAGCCATGTGTTTCAAAAAAAAAGATATATATAAGTTCTGTATCTATCCATTTATGTGCAGATACTTAGAAAAAGAACATTGCTTCTGCTAAATATTAAGCGAACTGGGTTAATGATTTCAGTATATATATATATATATACTTTTCCTTAATATATTTATAAATATATACACATATATATATATATATATTAAAATTTATATATGTATATATAAATATATAAAAAAAAATTATTTACTGGCAGTACAAAATGTATTGTTGATGCTGTAGGGTTTGAGATCCATGGCCGACTTGTAGAGGGGTCCACAGAGTATTCAACAAAGTTTATTTATATAAAAATAAAATTTTATACCTTGGTGGACGGCGGCCATGGCCGCCGCCCACCCCTCTGTTTTTAGTGTGGATGTGGGGAGGGGGCCGAGCCCCCACCCACACCCAAAGGTATGGGTGGGGGCTTGACCCCCTCCCCATACCCGTAGTCTCCTCTGCTCCCCCTTCGCGGCCATTAACACCGCGCCCTCCCCTGTTGCCGCTACCTTCACCTTCCCCAAACACTGAAGTGACTGCCGCGCTTCGCCCATTTCCCGCTTCGCAGCCCGTCACCTCTACCTCCTGCGGCCTACTCCATCATCTTCGCCGCTTGTTGCGGCCGCCACCTTCACACCGCCCTCACCTCCTCTCCACCTCCCCGGTCGCGCCGCTCCTTGCAGAATCCCCAATCCCCTGCGTCCTGAATCCATTTCTGCCTCTCCTTCTTCGTGGCCCTCCACTACTGTGACTCCCTCCCTCACTGGCCGCTGCCTTGCCTCCATTGTCTGCACAAACCCTATGTTAAAACACTAAAAAAAAATTAAGGAAAAGAAGAAATGCGTTAGGGTTGCATCTTGTGAGCACCTATTATATTTTGGGCTTATAATATAAAAAGCTTTATCCTTTCTTTTGAGAGGTAACCTAACTTATTAATGCTATATATATATTTAGAATTAAACATAACTTTTAAAGTATAGAGAGAGAGAGAGAGAGATGTTATGAGGTTAATACGAGAGTGCTCGAATTTTAATTTAAAATAAAGTATTAAAATGATAACAGTAACATATTAGTATTTAACCTAGGCATTTTAATTTCTTTTTTAAAAAAAATTAATTATATATATGCATTATTTAACACTAACTATGATAAGAGGAAGCCTTAGGTACAAAATTAAGTAGGGATTTTCTTTAATTTTTTTCTTGTCTATATTGTTTAACAACAACTAGATTAGTAGGGTGAATATAGTTATATTTTTATATTATCCAAAACATAGATTAAAAATTGTGATTCAGAGTTAAGCCTTATCCAATAAATACTACTAAGTAAGGATCCACATCATAACAGGATTCTATACCCTTATGATAACCTAACTAAGTCGACCTACGCTTTTCTTTGCTGGATAACCAAACTAAACCTGCAGGAGGAGAAAACGATCGACCGAGAGAAGAGAGACATAATGTTTAACGCCGAGATTTGCCAGGGTCTTAGGGACTCTTTCTTGCGTTATTATGTAGTTCTTTTACCCATCACTCCACTCCAATCACCCGCTATCATGTCATAAGCTCTAAACAATTTCTTTTTTGATCTGAGTCAAGATAAGGTTCGTTGCTGACATGACCATCTTCACCCTAGCTAACTTAGGGTTCAGACTAGTTTAGTCTAACCCTAGAAGCGACATCCTGCTTGTCGCATATACCCCTAGGCAACCTACACCTCTTTGATTTTGTTGTCATGCTCACGCCTCAGGCATACTGCCACCAAGCACGCTAGCACGTGCGAGGTGGTTCTTAGGGGTAGAGAGAAAAAAAAATTCTGTGGCCCGTGTCGTGACCGCATGGTGAATGTGGTCGAGACACAGGCATTTGTGTGTCGTGTCTGCACAGGAGATGCGGGCATGACACAAAGTAGTTAGGATTTTCCTATTTTTGCTCTCGATTTCTCTTATAAATAAAGAGGACCCCCATTGTTAATATCATCTTTTATCTATTGCAAAGAAAATCTGATGGATTGGAAAACATTTCAAGACGTTGAGCTTTTTATGTTTATCATATTTTTCAAGTGAATATCAATATAAGCAGGCAATTTGAGTATCAAACTTTGAGTTGAATCATATTGTTTTATGATATCAGTGTTCTTATGTCATTGGTGTTATATTATATTGAATCATTGTTGGAATCATGGAGTTTATTGAAATTTGGGAGGAGTGTTCTTGTTTTGGTTGAATAGACTTTGTGTTATTTTTCTCATTGCGGCAGTTCATGTTTATTTGTGGGAACGGAATCATTTAGAGACTTTGTGCTGTAAACCGTTGTGTTCAAGTTAGTTATGTCATATTGGGTGAAAGTGGAGACTTTGGGCTGCATTTGAATTCAATTAAGTTTGTTTGTGAGAAATAAGCCAAACGATAGAAGACTTTGTGTTTCTATGGTTTGTCTCGGTTCAAGAATTATCAAATATCATTTGTTGTGAAGTTGTTATTTTGCAAGAGAGAAACATCTATTCTGAAAAAAGAGAATAGGATGCAATGAAAACACTCCAAGAATAGTTTTAGTTTATTTAAGTATTAAAAGTTGTTTGTTAGAAAGAGCTCATTATTTAGAGGGAACCTCCCCTTGCTGAGAGGAGAGACTCAGTCTCATCATAGTTGTGGTGATATAACTATTTTGTCATTAGTTAGATAAATGACAAAATATTCACCCAACATATCCACAACAAGATCTTACAGAATTCCCTCGCCAACTTCGCTCAATTCACTCCCAAAGATTCAAACTTTTCGCTCTGATACCACTTGGTGCAGTCACAGTAGGAGGGTTCATAGAATGAACTGTCTGGACCGTGCAGTAAGAGTAAACACAACGGAAACAACTCAAAGAAATGGAACAAATGTAGATTCAATCATTCAGTATGTCAAAGAATTGAAGTACAAATTGGCCGGCAACATGCGGGCTTACAATTAGGGCTAACAGGCCTGATTACATACATGCGGAAGATAAAGCTTTGAAGCTCCTTCGCATAAAATCTAAACTAAGGATTATGAATCAATTGCTAACTACTTTCCTAAGGATCTGTTACATCAATATATATTATCTCCGGACCAATAGATTCCTCTGTGTCGGCCAAGGAAGATCACAAACTCCAATGAAGAGTTGTAATGTGTGTACACAGATAGGTCAGACCTAAATGCATAGAACACTTCCTCAAATGAATGGAATAACGTACGGACCCTTGGGGAAGGTCGGCCATGAACCAAAGATCATCGAATGATGTGTCATTAAGATCCGCAAGTCAAGGGATGCTCCGCAAGTCTTCTCCTTCAGCTGATTGTCTGAGACTGTGAGGATGCTTTGCTCTAAAAACAGTTGATCTTCTAATAGCAATATCTTTTTGGTAACTAATCCAAATGCTCTAAATTCTAGATAGGCTATAAATAAATGAATGTAGATGCTAAGTCCAGATCTGCAAGGTGTGAAATGAAATTGTGGTAGAATATCAGACCAAAAGATGAAACTGCTTCTGACTGAACTGCCTGAACTGAACTGGAAAATGAAATAAACTAAAATGCAAATGTTTTTGGTTGATGCAAGATTGCTCTTGAATGAAGGATGCTCCTGCATCAATGTTGAATCATTTAGACTATACTTTTCTTTAAAGCATATATCAATGTTAAATCTGGTACGACATTGGCAATCGATGTCGTAATTATTTTGAGAAGTTTGTTATATGACCTGGTCCTTCTAGATAATATTTTGAGAATTTTAATGAAATTAAGGCCTTGGATAATGGTGAATATCGAGATTGAAGTGCAACGTAATTCTCCTCCTTTTATGAATTGATTGAACAAGGTGATTTCCTATTACAACACATCCTTTAATATGTTGGATGTTACCGTACCAAAGAGAAATGATATTAAAAGGGTGAGCGATATAAGGAATTAATTTTCAAAAATCACATAAGGAATATGCTAGTTTATGAGGGGAAGGATAGGATAGTTAGGCATGTTATAACTAATGTGTTAAGGCGTTTCCAATTATAGGGATCAAGGAAATGAGTTTTAATTTTTCTTTTTTTTTGCTGCTTTGCGATAAGTATTGCATTTGTTTTTACAAAGGATTATAAAAAAATAATAATAGTTTCAATTAGTTTAGGGCACATATATATCACAAGAAGTTTTGTATAGCTTTATTGCAAAAAATATATAATGATTGCAGTGATTTCCATCGTACAAGCAATCTAGTTAAACATTTGCATACATTTTGCATCATCTTCCATGTAATTAAGGATTTGACAATGAGAAAATTATCTCTTTAACAAAGTTTTAGAATAATCATAAAACTATTAGTGTGCTCATTGAACCTATAGGTCTAAATGCTAGTTGAATTCATTTAATTCTATATTTATTGTTCCAATCACAACTCTAAATCTTATGTTTTATCATTATTCTATTATTTAATCTAGAATTTTTATGTAAGGGTGGTTATTTTCCCTTTACAATGACAATACAAAGTTGCACTCATACTTACTCTCCTTTCCTCATAGTTGTGTGGATTTCTTGATACCTAAAGAGGGTCCACTTTTATCCCCAAATGTAAAATATAGAATGGAAATAAAATAAAACAAGATGAAATGAATGCCAACCAAAAACTCAAGATGCCTAAATAATGAAATGATAGTCCATGTTAGAAATGAAGGTAACTACTATATATGGAAATCTGACTTCAATTGTAAATATGATCTTAACCAGTAGTAAACCAAATGGAGATTGTAAGAAAATAAATCAGCAACATAAATAATATGGAACAGAAGAAATAAAGACATAACACAATGTTTACATGAAGAAACTCTTTCAGGAAAAAACTCCACCAAGAAGAGAGGCCTAAGATTGTATTATCTTTAGAAACAAAGATTACATACAATCCTTCCTTTCTCCTCTTCAGTCTTCACTCCTTCAGCACTTGCAGACAGAGTTTTCACTCTAACTCATTATGTTACATTTCTACCACCATAACCCATGTTTATATGCATTTTCTCCTTCTAAATGGGGCATCCAAGTTGGTTATCGTATCCCAACACCTCCCTTGGATAAATCCAAGCATTTAATACATAAGAAATATTAGTTTTAACTCTATTACTCACCTCTTACACATGGATAACTTTGTCCCATCTTGCAATTCATGTGGAGGTGTTATAACCAACAAAAACATCATCACAAGTGCTGAAAACAACCTCATGGGAAGTTGAATGCCCAAAAAAACCTTAACCTCAAAGATTTCTTCTTGGTAAATAGTAACTTCATGCCAGTAAATAATTAGTTGCCAACCCCTAGTAAAAATTAATTACCGTACCAGTAAATCCTGATGGTAAAAAATATTTACAAGTGATGGTGAATTCCTCATCCCTTATGAATTATTTACAAACAATATTAGGAGTAATTAAATACATATAATTTACAAGGTTGATGTCACCTTAATCCTAACATTCTCCCACTTAACATTATACATTGTAAATACATCCATACGAAAAACATAAGTCAACTAAGCACTAGGAATGAGGCCCATGGCCTCCTTGCACCATATAATTTTTTTTGTGCTCATAGATTTAGTAAGTGAATTTGTAACATTCTCTTGAGTGTCAATATTCTTCAGCTCTATCTATCCATTAGCAATCATTTCATGAACAAAATGGTACTGTACATCCACATGCTTAGTTTGTGCATGATACATATGATTCTTGGCCAAACAAATTGCACTCTAACTATCACAACCAATATGAATAGTTCTGCAATAAAAACTGATACCTATACACAGACTTTATAACCAAATTGCGTCCTTAGAGACATAGGTAGCAGCCATATACTTTGCTTCAATGTTGGATAAAGCAACTATATGCTACCTCTTACTCATCCAACTCGCCGCTCCTCCAAACAAAGTAAATACATACCCACTAGTGGACCTTTGACTATCTAAGTCACCTGCCCAGTCTGCATCAACAAAGCCCTGTATGCCCATTGCCTTATCCACACTGTTAGTACTAGAATACAATAATCAATAATCAGAAGTAACACACATATATCTTAACACCTTTTTCACATAGTTCCAATGTTCTCTACTAGAGTTAGACATGAACTTGCTCAATACTCCCACTGCTTGGGTAATATCTAGCCTAGTGCAAACCATTGCATACATTAAACTACCTACTAAACTAGCATATGGCACATTAGACATATCCTCTAAATCATCTTCACTCTTAGGACACATATCTAATGAAATCTTAGTGCCAATTGGTAAAGGAATTCTAATTGGCTTACAATATTGCATACTAAATCTGTTCAAAATAGTATCAGCATACTTGCTCTATGATAACCAAAGCTGTATGTTTAGCCGATCTCTTCTGATTTCCATTCTTAATATGTACCTAATTATCCCTAGATCTTTCATCTCAAATGCACCTAAAAGTT
Source organism: Cunninghamia lanceolata (assembly GCA_027924645.1). Lineage (NCBI taxonomy): Eukaryota > Viridiplantae > Streptophyta > Pinopsida > Cupressales > Cupressaceae > Cunninghamia > Cunninghamia lanceolata. Next base: position 1,402,370 of record BSBN01000847.1, on the reverse strand, counting down.
GAGCATTCAATTCACTAATCATACCCTTAGTGTTACTGAAAAACAACATATCACCCATATACAAGGCAACAATTAGTATATGATCATCAATACATCTAATGTAAACACAATGATCTTCTTCAATTCTTACAAAACCCAACTTCAAAACCAATGAATCAAAATTTTGATACCACATTTGGGGTGATTGTTTCAAACCACAAAGAGATTGTTTTAGCCTGCAAACCAAGTGTTCTTTTCCTTTTACCTCAAAACCTTTAGGTTGTTGCATGTCAATTTCCTCTTATAGATCTCCATGAAAAAAAGTAGTTTTAACATCCATTTGCTCAATTTCAAAGTCATTAGTAGTAACCATGGATAAAAGAAATCTAATCAAGGATAATTTTTCAACAGGAGAGAATATTTCACCAAAATCAACTCCTCTTTGAGAGTATCCCTTAGCCACTAGTCTAGCCTTATACTTCTCTAATGAACCATTTGCTCCAAACTTCTTCTTATAGTGTTGGCAAGAGACACTATATGGATTCATGATTGTTGTTATTGATGGAAAAAAAGTTCATCCCACACATCCGCAGGACATGGTGTGTCTATATCGGAAGTCAGGGTGAAGAATGTTGTGGTCCGGTAAACAAGAACAAAGCATGTGGCGAGGTCCGACAGTCAGGTCTGGATCTCTCAGAGGAAGTATCTTGGTGAAGTGTAGATTTGGGGAAGTCAAGAGGACTACCTTGAGTGATAGATTCCAAGGATTTAGCCTTCGGTGATAAATGAAGAAAAAGATATGAATACTTGAGTATCGGGTTCCTGATTGGCAGTGTGAACAGAGGAAGAACTGATTGACAGAACATCAGACATTATTCTGGATGTGTTACTGATGATGGTAAAGATTCTTAAGGCATAAGTTATAATTGGCCGACATGATTGATGACTTCTACAAGTATATCCTTGATCCGCATCACGGTAAGCAAGGATTCAGCTGACAGATCAGAGTTCATTGAAAATATTGACTATTTCGGATGCCAACTAGAAAGGTGATGAAATCACTTGTGCGTATTTATATATACAAGATGGATTTAGTTGTGAGGAGTGTCGTGGTTTTTGGTGATGTGCGAAGAAAAGCAGTAGAGCCGAATAAAAGTAGAAAGGAAGGTCCAGTATGCGAAAGGAGAGCAGCACAAAAGAAGAGGAAAGATGAAGTGCAGCAGATCAGTGTACTGAGCCTAACCGGAACTGAACTCCAGCATATGTTGATGCTCCTTATCAGTTCAAGTATTGTATTACACTCTTTATAAATTATAGACGGTGTGTCTCTTGTAGGTAGTGTGCCTCTTGTGAGCAGTGTGCTCGGGCAGTGAGCCCTAATTGGCAAGTGCCATTTTGTAATCCTATTCTTCTAACAGAGAATACAATCTTGGGTTAATCACCCCGTGGTTTTCTCCCTTAACAGGGTTTCCACGTCAAAAATATTGTGTCATGTGTATTTCCATTTCATGGTTATGTTTGCTTGTTTGATTTGATGCTGCTCTAATTATTAAGAAAGTTCAGAAAGCTGAAATAATTAAGATAACTGATTCACCCCCCCTCTTAGTTATCACCAATTGGTATCAGAGCCAAGTTCCTCCTAACAGAGTCTAACAACTTGAGGAAGATCTGGGAATTCAAATGGATGTATATGGTTTAAGGGAGCAACTCAAGACTGCCCTTGATGATCTTGAACAGTCAAACTATGAAGTCAATGAATTAAAGGAAAGACTCAAATAGACTGATGATTTCATGAGAGAACTAAAAGACAAATTAATTCTCTCTATGAAAAAGAGAAAGGAGCTACTTCAGCAATTGGCAAGTCAAGGTGAAGCCAATGATACAAATGAAGATCTGAAGGAGAAAACCAAGTTATGTGAAAAGTTATCAAAAGAAATAATTATGGTAAGACATGAAATGGAATCAAGAGTTATGAAGTTTACCCAAGAGGTTGAAGAGAAAAGAAAAACTGAAGATGGTCTAAGACAATCTCTCAAGGAGAAATCAGAAGATTGCCACAAAATGGATAGAATTATTAGACATCTTGAATCTAATCTTGAAGATGCTAAAGATAATGAAGAAAAACTTGAGGATCAAATTGTCTCTCTTAAAAGGGATCTTCAAACAACAAATGAATATAAAGAGAAATTCAATATAAGTTTTGCTCAACTTGAAGTTCTTCTTGAAAGTCAAAAGAGGGTAGATGACAAGTGTGGTTTGGGATATGAGAAAGGAGAAAGGTCCGGATCCGGTCAGAAGAATCTTAGATCAGAAAATCTAAGGAACGGGCCTAGAAGACCTCCGGTAAGACAGCCAAATGCTCAAAGATATCCATCCTTCAATGGATTCTGCCACAACTGCAATAACTTTGGTCACAAAGCTAATCAGTGTAGAAAGAGAATGAATCAGACTAATACATCCTTCTCCGGACAGTGCTTCAACTGCAAAAGGTATGGTCACAAATCTTATGAATGCAAAAATATGCAAATGAACAATTCATTCAATGGTAGATGCTTTGCATGCAATAGAATGGGTCATATGGCTAATCAATGCAGATCAAGAGGATATCATTCAAATATGCAAAGAAATGTTGTTTGCCAAATTTGCAATAGATCCGGTCATATTGCAAAATTCTGTAGAAGCAAGAATCAGGACAAAAGAGGTCTGGTATATTATAATCAGAATCAAGATAAGGGAAAGCAAAAAGTGAGTGCGGATGAAGTTCAAAGTGAGATGAACAAGATTTGGGTGAAGAAAAGTACAAAGAATATAGGGGATAGATCCGCACCAGACTCTGGTGCTGATATTCCTTCCAAAAATTAAAAAGTGAGCTCTGGCTCAGGGGGAGACACAAAGAAAACCTTGTTCCCCCAGCTAGTCAATTGGTGCCGGAACTGGCACAAGAAGAGTTGCAGATTAAAGGGTTCATAAACAAAACATCCAAATAAACTATGATTAAGATTTGGAAGATCCACAAGATGTTTAGGATCAAGATTGATCCAGTTCTTCAAGTCATCTGAATAAGGCAAACCGGAATAACTTAGGTCGAGCATTTATTGCAACTTGACATTAGGGTTTGTAGAGCAATATAAGGGTTTTCTCATTAAGTATTTGTTCATTCTGCATTCAAGAAGAAACAAAAAGAGAAGCTCTGCAGCAAAATTCCTCAAGCTCATCAAGGATCATTTGCAGAAGTCAATTCATCCAGAAATTGATCTGGCTAACTTCGTGAAACTGAAAGGCGCAAAAGGTATTCTCCGTTATCAAATATCTCTCTGCAAATCTTTGAAAGATGACTACTCCAAATATAGTGAAGATTTCTGATAGGCCACGACCTAAATTTAAGAAGCATCCATATAAATCCTTAGAAGTTGATCCCCTCGGCGCTTTTTCAAGCATTCCGCATAGAGTTCTGCATGCAGAAGATGTTAGGGCATATATTCATGCGAATATTGAAGAATTTGGGGAATCCAAGCTGGCTGATATCTATCACAATCAGTTAATAGATGATTCTTTTGAGCTCAAACCTTAGTTCAAGGTCATCTGGGATAAGCATTTTGCACAGTGCATTCATTTCCCCTGTTTTGAAGAAGATGATTGGGTCTGGTATGTGTTGAGCAGAGTACATGATAACTTCCTATGGTTGAATAGACCATTTAAGATCACCAAAGATGCAATTTGGGCAGTAACTGGTCTGCATTCATCTAGTGGGATACCTGTTCTCAAATTTGTCAAGAATCAGACAGTGAGTGATGCAACCAGATCAAAATTTGACAAGAGAACTATGACAATTGAAGATATCACTGATCCGGGTATCAAATTTGCATCCATGATAATTGGTTACAAAATCTATCACTCCAGTAGGGAAAATTTAGTACCGAGAACTGCAGTTTATACAGCTTATCAGATGCTAAAAGAAAATGCTGACTATGATCTGTGTGAACTTCTTCTAAACCAACTATTGGAGAATCTACAGAAGATCAAGAAGGATAAGAAAAATTCCTTCAAGTATGGTGGGCTAATATTGTGTCTGTTTTTCTACTTCATGAGTGAGCTGCTCGGATCAAGTGGTTGGGTTTGGCAGAATGACAGACCTGTTGCAATCCAAATCAGAGACTATTTGCATGGACTTGGAGATGCCAAGACAAGAAATATAGCTCTGTGGGGTTATTTCAAGAACTTCCAAAATTTGATGCAAGCAAGAGAGAGAATTCCCAAATCTCTAGTTGAAAAGTATAAGGATACAGTTTGTTTTATGGTTGAAACTAATTAGTGCCAAATGGAAGCTGTGGAACCTAGGACAGTTTGGATCATGCCGATGGGGTATGAGGTGGATGAGAAACTTGTGGAGTTGCATGTCCAACACATGCTCAATCAACCCAAGGATCCCAAAACAGAAAGGTTTGGAACCTTTGAAGAATTGAGTATAAAAATCCATGTGGAACTTAGACAACCGGAAATAAAAAGGAAAGTGAGAAAAGAAGTTCAAGAAATTGCTAAAGGCTTAGGCATCTCAAAGGAGGCACTTGATGCCAATAGGGAAAAGATGGAAAGGGCTAAGGAAGAGAAGAAAAAGGCAGAAAAGGGAAGCAAGGAAAGTGCTCCGGTAGAATCTTCCACCCGGACAAGATCATCAAAGAGATCAGCACTTGTCACTACTAAAAGCTCAAGGACATCAAAACCAGAAGCAAAATCATCCGGAAGAGGAGAGAAAAGAACTAAAACAAAGGCCACAAGGTCTTATGTCAGTCAAAAGGATGATGAAGAAACTGAATCAGACGAGGAAGTGAAGAAAATAAGGAAAAAGAAGAAGATATCCAGTGAAACCAAGGAGGCAGAAGCAGAAGAGTTTGTTGAAAGAGCCACCCTGTCCTTAGATGATATAATTAAGGCAATCACTATGGATGGAAATCTGAAGCCATTAACAGAATTTTATGATAAATACAGTGAAGTTGATAAGAAGAGTCTGCAGGATGCCACAGTTAAGTATCTGAACATTTACAACAAGGCTTTCATTGAGATTATATCTTTAATTCCTAAAAGCCTTGAGAAGGAACTTGAATTGAGGAAGAATAATGCCAAAGAGAAGGATATGGAGATCCGAGAGCAGATAGCTATTCAGCTATATCCTTCAATCACCCCAAAGTAGATTAGTATGATCTTCAAAGATTGTAAGGATGAATTCCAGAGCAAAGCCAGAATGAATCAACTCATGCTTAGTGAGACTGACAAGGTAGCCAAGGAAACAGAAGAGATCCTCCGAAATGTCTTCAAAAGATTCAATCTTCCGTCATAGAGGACTTAGGTGATGATCCCTCAGCTACAAACTTTGAAGAAGAAGCTACTGAAACAGTAGCAAAAGAGGTTAAGGAGACAAGGGAAGATAAAGGTAAGGACTTGGAATTCTCTGCTACGGAAGAGGTGGCCCATGAATAAACAAATATCTCTCCTCTGGTTTCCCATGTTGACTCCGGATCCAAAGGAGAAGAAGGAATAAAGGAGAAAGAAGCAGAGGTGAAGGAAAAAGAAGATAACAGTCCAAAGGTTGTGGAAGGAGAGAAAGCTCCAAAAGATAGTTCTGTGACTGCAAAAGAAAAGAAGAATCTGTCTCCGGCAAGAGACACTGCAGAATCGGTCAAGGACTTTTTGACAAAAGAAACTATGGAGATTGATGAACCGGAACTACTAAAAGGGCCATTTGATTTTGACTCTCTATCTCCGGTACAAACAATGAAGATAGCTTCGTTTGCTAATGTAAAGGCCAAAGAAAAACTCCTGAAGTCTCACATGGAAGACTGTGAGCTTATAGCAGCCGCATCCGGAGTGTTAGAAAAGATCATGCCATCTTTTCAAAAGGATCCCTTAGCCTCCTCATCCGGTAATCTCAAATCTCTGATCAATAGTATTACTACACATTTCAATTCTCTAGAGAAATCAGCTGAGGAGAAGGACAGGAAAGAGTTTTTGGATAAGAGATTCTCTGAATTGCAAGGGCTAATAGCAAATGATAGGAGAGTAATGGGTATTGGGATAAAGAGCTTAGAAAATGCTCTCAAGGATAGAGGAGATTTATACAAATTTTGTATATCCTGGTCTAAATCAATAGTGGAGATTGAGAAGAAAGTAAAAGAACATGAGGACAAACTAACAAAACTTTCTCAAAATTTTGATCCACTTACCACATCCATAATAAATCAAGAATGTCAGACTATTGCAATCTTGAATGAAATCAAGAAGCTAGAGAAGGAAAAGAAAAATAGAATAAGCAGGTTGGATGCACTCAGAGGGATTATTATCCCTAAGTTAGAGGCCATGCATGAGGCCATAAAAGAAGCCCAGATCACAGCCTAGACCAGTGATCCGACAGATCTAAAAAGGGCAGATGCGTTTGCATTCCTGTTAAGTGGTCATATATCAATTTTGGACAGAATGAAGTAGAGTTGGGCAACAAAATTTGTCTAGTTGAAGATAACTTTTGTAGACATTCTTCAGTTTATGTGAGTATGTTATATGCGGCTAAGTATAGTTAAATTTTTGAAAATTTTGATGCGCAGTTCCCACCCTTTGCCATTGATGTCAAAGGGGGAGTGAAGAGCAGTGAAAAATGAGGAATCCAACTAAGGGGGAGCTCCGTAAAATGTATATAAAAATAGAGCATCAGCCAAGGGGGAGCTTAGTGTAAACACTTAGTCATTTTTCACTAAGTGTTGCCATCAATGCCAAAGGGGGAGATTGTTGGCAAGAGACACTATATGGATACATGATTGTTGTCATTGATGGAAACAAAGTTCATCCCACACATCCGCAGGACATGGTGTGTCTATACCGGAAGTCAGAGTGAAGAATGTTGTGGTCCGGTAAACGAGAACAGAGCATGTGGCGAGGTCTGACAGTCAGGTCCGGATCTCTCAGAGGAAGTATCTTGGTGAAGTACAGATTTGGGGAAGTCAAGAGGACTACCTTGAGTGATAGATTCCAAGGATTTAGCCTCCGGTGATAGATGAAGAAAAAGATATGAATACTTGAGTATCGGGTTCCTGATTGGCAGTGTGAACAGAGGAAGAACTGACTGACAGAACATCAGACATTATTCCGGATGTGTTATTGATGATGGTAAAGATTCTTAAAGCATAAGTTATAATTGGCTGACATGATTGATGACTTCTACAAGTATATCCTTGATCCGCATCACGGTAAGCAAGGATTCAACCGACAGATCAGAGTTCATTGAAAATATTGACTATTCCAGATGCCGACTAGAAAGGTGATGAAATCACTTGTACGTATATATATACAAGATGGATTTAGTTGTGAGGAGTGTCGTGGTTTTTGATGATGTGCGAAGAAAAGCAGTAGAGCCAAATAAAAGAAGAAAGGAAGGTCCAGTATGTGAAAGGAGAGCAGCACAAAAGAAGAGGAAAGATGAAGTGCAGCAGATCAGTGTACTGAGCCTAACCGGAACTGAACTCCAGCATATGTTGATGCTCCTTATTAGTTCAAGTATTATATTACACTCTTTAAAAATTGTAGACAGTGTGTCTCTTGTAGGCAGTGTGCCTCTTGTGAGCAGTGTGCTCGGGCAGTGAGCCCTAATTGGCAAGTGCCATTTTGTAATCCTATTCTTCTAATAGAGAATACAATCTTGGGTTAATCACCCCGTGGTTTGCTCCCTTAACAGGGTTTCCACGTCAAAAATATTGTGTCATGTGTATTTCCATTTCATGGTTATGTTTGCTTGTTTGATTTGATGCTGCTCTAATTATTAAGAAAGTTTAGAAAACTGAAATAATTAAGATAACTGATTCACCCCCCCTCTCATTTATCAACATATAGAACCACTTACATCTAATGGCCTTCCTTCCTTTGGGAAAATGAATAAGATCCCAAGTGTCACAAGAGTCTAAAGCCATCATTTCCTCCAACATGGCTTGTTGCCAAGACTCACTATCATATACAATGATAGCTTCCATGTAGGATCTAGGATCATTATCGGTACTTAATAAAGCGGATATACAATGGAAATCTGGTGGGCTATACCTGTCAACTAGATTCTATTGTCTCATGGATCTCCCAAGAATAGGAGTGTGGGGCTCTTCTTGTTCCTGAGATTGCTCAACTTCTTCTTGGTTATCTACCCTAACCTTTTCAATTTGCTTATAAACCTCATTTGAACCCTCTTCTTCTTCTTCTTCCTCATCTCCAAATCCATCTCTTTGTTCTTCCTGAGGTGCATCTTCCTATTTAATCTCAAATTGCACTCTCCTTTCCTTTTCTTTGTCTTTTGGTTGTTCAGGATAAGAAATAGCTCTAAGTTCCCTGAAAATCACATCTCTAAAATAGATAACTTTCTTGGTTAGTGGAATACCTTTCTACTTTTGGATCCAACTTAGATCGCTTTTCTTTAGGCACATGAACATAAGCCTCATACCCAAAAACTCTTAAATATGAAATAGAAGGTTTCTTACCTGTCCACACTTCATAAGGTGTCGAATCAAGAGCCTTACAAGGAGATATGTTTAACAAGTACCAATCAGTACTCACAGATTCTACCCAAAAGCATCTATCCAACTGTGAACCACTTAACATACTTCTGGCTCTTTCCATAATTGTTCAGTTCATCCTTTCTGCCACTCCATTTTGTTGAGGAGTGTATAGAGTAGTCTTTTGTCTAACAATACCTACATGCTTACAAAATTCATCAAATTCCTTAGAAAAATAGTCCCCTCCATTGTCAAATCTCAAAACCTTTATTTCACAATCTGATTGTTTTTCAACTAGGGCTTTAAATTCCTTGAACTTAGTGAGAAGTTTAGATTTATGCCTCATAAAATAAATCCAGGTGAATCTTGAAACATCATCAATGAAGGACACAAAATATTGATATTTTCCAATAGAATTAATATCCATAGGACCAAATACATATGAATGAATAATTTGTAATTTACTCTTTACATTATTACTGCTTGAAGGAAAAGATTCTTTGTTTTGTTTACCAAACACACAATGTTCATAGAAATCAAAACTCTCATAACTGTCTAACAACTTCTTATTGAAAATGGTTTTTAAACTAGTATCACTTATGTGGCCCGATCTATGGTGTCACAACATACATGTATTTTTAGTTTTCTCAGTTACAATGGTAGAATTAAAAACAATGGTAGCATCTAGCTTAAACTTAGTTCCCATCCTTGTCCCTCTCGCTATCACCAAACTCTCTCCCACCAATATGGAACCATGCTTATTAAATGTTGCATGCATTCCTGAGTCATTCAACTTAGATACCAAAAATAAATTTCTAGCTAATCCAAGAATATGTAAAACACCAAGGAAAATTTTTAACCTCCCATCGCTGAAACACAATTGTACCTTTCCCCATCCAACAATGGAATATGATCTATTGTCCCCAAGGTATACTTATCCTCCATCGTATTCTTAATATGCAGAAAACTACTCCTTATGATGAGTCATATGATAGGAGCATCCTAAATCAATCAACCAATGTTTGTTAGATATAATATTACATGAAGAAAGCAAAGCTTCATCACCTAAATCGGAGGACTTCTTTGTGGTGGACTCCCATTGTTTCTTTTTGTTTCTGCATTCCTTCTTCACGTGTCCTCTTTTACCAGAGCTCCAACACTTCACTCTATTCTTCTTACTCAGAATCTTAGATTTGCCCTTGAACTTGTCCTTAGGCCCCTTCTGATCTTGCTTAGATCCCCTTTCCTTAGACCTTCCCCTAACATGGAGAGCATCCTTTGAACTCTCTGCAGTGGCTTTCCTCATCATTTCCTCTGATAACAGAGTTGCAACAACATTGTCCATCTTTGGAGTATCTGAAAGGTTAGCACTGAAGGCAAGAATCATGTTCTCCCATGACTCGGGAAAAGAACATAGAAGCATAATATACTTATCTTCTTCATCAATGTTAACATCAACAAAAGCTAATTGACTCAAAGTCAAATTAAATGCATTCAAATGCTCTGCTATTGAATCACCCTCCTTCATTTAAAGAGGAAATAATTTTCTTTTCAAATACAACTTATTTACTAGACTCTTTGCTTGGTAGATCTCACCTAACCATTTCCATAATGAATATGTAGTAGGTTCATCAGCTACATTCAACAAAACAGAGTCTGAAAGACAAAGCTGAATGGTCCCTTGAGCTTTCTTATCTAACTTTTCCTAGATGTCCTGACTAGCTCCTGGTGGGCAACTTTTTTTCGTTACCACATGCCATTGATTTCTCTCCTCTAGAAGATTCTCCATTTTAAGCTTCCACAACTCATAACTAGTTCCATTGAACTTCTCAATGTCCAAATGAGATGAGGATGCATCCATGGCTTCTACACACAGATCTGCAAAACAATTCGATCATAACTCCCACTACAACTCTTAAAACCTTCACATTTCCACTCAAGAAGCAAAGTTGGCTAGGTTCTGATACCAAATGTTAGAAATGAAGGTAACTACTATATGTGACTTCAACTATAAATCTGATCTTAACCAGTAGTAAACCAAATGGAGATTGCAAGAAAATAAATCAACAACACAAAAAAATATGGAATAGAAGAAATAAACACATATCACAATGTTTACGTGAAGAAACCCTTTCGAGAAAAAATTCCACCAAGAAGAGAGGCCCAAGCTTGTATTATCTTCAGAAACAAAAGATTACATAAATCCTTCATTCTCCTCTTCAGTCTTCACTCCTTCAGCACCTGTAAATAGAGTTTTCACACTAACTCATTACGTTACATTTCTACCACCATAACCCCTGTTTATATAGCATTTTCTCCTTCTAAATGGGGCATCCAAGTTGGTTATCATATACCAACTCCTCCCTTGGATAAATCCAAGCATTTAATGCATAAAACAATATTGGTTGTAACTCCATTACTGACCTCTTACACATGGACAACTAATTTGTCCTTATGGACACCTAATTTGTCCTATCTTGCAAGGTGGCTACCGTATTCATGTGGAGGTGTTATAACCAACAAAACATCACCACAAGTGTCCAAAACAACCTCATGGGAAGTTGAACTCCTAAAAAAACCTTAACCTCCAAGATTCCTTCTTGATAAATAGTAACTTCACGCTAGTAAATAATTAGTTACCAAAGCCTAGTAAAAAATAATTACCATATCGGTAAATCTCGATGGTAAAAAAATATTTTCAACTGATAGTGAAATCCTCATCCCTTATGAACATGATTTACAAACAATATTAGGAGTAATTAAATACATAGAATTTACAAGGTTGATGCCACCTCAATCCTAACAGTGTAGTATCTATTTATGCTAGTGCTAATGTAATCCTTTAGTTTTTATACGATGTAGTGTGAATAATTTTGAATGAATTAAATGTGATGATCTCATAACAAACTAATGACCTAAGGCTTATCCTTAAATGCAAGATTGTTGGTGTTTAATTCAAAGTATTTTGGTATGTAAGCTAATGAGTATTAGTCGTATTCTTTGAAATGGTCGGTCTAGGAAAGGGAAACTAATTTTGAAATAGGAGTAGGTCATAGGTGCGATCTTGTATAGAGGATAAATTTGAAGTGAACATAACATGGTGATCAATGCACATGAGCACCGTGCAAGGTAGTTGCTCATCCTCAAGATTTGAAGAGGATCTCCCCCTCATTTGTTTTGCATTACACCTTGCAATTGACATCCTTAAAGAATTTAGCATATGATTATTATGTAGATAAAACAAGTCATTTGTTGGAAACAAATGTATAGAGTAATGGAATGTAGCCTACTCATCATTGTTGATGAAAGGGTTAGAGCGTGACATAAATAGTGTCTAGCTGAAAGATTTTGGTTCTACATTTTTGATATTGGCAAAAAGGTTGCATAGTCTAAGTGAAGATGGAGTGACCATCGAGAGGAACTTGATTGTTCACAAGAAAGGCTTAAGTCTTCACGCAAGCAATTGCCAATGCACGCTAGCAACTTAGACCCAAATAAACTCATTTTTCAATTAAAATGATTTGAAATGTCCACATAGAAGCAAGATAGGAGTTGTCACTCTTCAAGATCACCTACATTCAAACCATCTGATTAATCAAGAGAGAGTCGATTCAAATAATCATACATAAAAAATAAAATAATAGACTAATTTAAAGAATTATAAGAAACATCTCATAACTTTATTGATTACCTAGAAACTAATGATAACATTCCATTGTATACATAAATATCTAAAAGACAAGTGATGAACACTCAATTATAATATTCAAACATTTACAATGATACTAAATAAAAAGATGTTTATCAACCATTTAAGATTAAATTATTAGACCATTAATGAGATAAAACAACTGAAAATTTGTTGGGAACAAGATTGGAATTTGACGGTCACCCCTACCTATCATATGAAAATTTTATGGCAGTTTGGTCATTTAACTGCCTTTCAATTGACGCTTTAAGAAAAATATACATTGTTAAAAAAATTGTTTAATTTATTGAAATCAATAAAAAAGAAGAATTTTAAATGAAATAATTTTATACTAATTTTTTTTATCAAGTTTCATTAATCATACATATTAAATATGAGAATTTTTTCTTCTTCTTTAATAAGTTGTAACACAATGGTCTCCTATAGATACAAGTTCAAATTAGATGACAAATAATAATCCAACAAAAAAATATGTGGTAGTAGTGTCACAGATCCATAATATTTATATCCGAAACTACTAATACACAATCAATATGGATATATATTTGATTAAGAAGAGTCATTTGTATACTGCACTCATTGCATACCCTAAAAAATTGAAATATGTTGAACTAAATCCAAGCCTTTTTTTATGAATAGTCTAGATACATTTATTGAGATTGAGATATATATGTATGCTCAGGATGGTTACAAAATAAAAGAAAAAAATGGATGGCACAAAAGTGTGGTGGTGGCACAGTGAAGGGAGAATAAGAATTATTTATACCTAGATTTAGTATGTGGTGCCTAGTAGAGGAGTAAAGATGAGAGAATTGCTAAGAGATTTTCTCACGGCGATGGTTGTGCAACAAGCTATGCAACTAAAGAAAAATTAGAACTAGCATCTAATAATCAAGGTCATAATGATAATAAATCATAGAAATCAAACTTTGGTGCCAATCCATCCAATAAAGTTTGTTAAAGAGTTATTTTGTAATTGCCGAATTGGATTGCTTCAAGAGTGCTAGCTTCCTAGAAGGGAACATGTAAGGATAAATACAAATAGTTATTATCTTATGCTATGAGCATAGGAGCCAAGTGCAAGCCCAATATTAGTATAAAGGTACAAAGGAATCTATGCATGTGCAAGGAATTTTCAAATAACACATAGTGCTGATATTTAGCCGATAGGCTTTTAGTTGTGAGCATTATAGTGCTTAGAATTGTCTCACGCCGTAAAATTAAATGTCAGAAAATTTTCTAAAAGTGGTCGGTTGTGAGTATTTGATGTTCAAGAAATTTTCTCATGCTCGAAAAATCTAAAAACGATTGAAAGCAAATAACTCAGGCTGAGCTGAAGGGCCAAGACATGCCGGATAGATTTTTTTACTGCCAAAATAATTTTTGATTTGATTGCAATGGGTCACACTTGTAAAGATTAATTTGAAATAAAAAATCTTCCCCATCTGATCTGATTTGATTCTGAATAGGCTCACACCGAAAAATTTTCTTAACTCTCGAGTTGTTAGGCTTTTTATATGTGAGCATTTGAGCTCAGAAAATTGTCACTCGGTTGTTTTTACTTACCCGCATTCTGAAAACCCTCTCATGCTGTAATCCAATATCTTTGCACTAAATGCATAAAATCTGGGTCCATTTAATTCATTGCTATGGTAGATAGGATTGATGTCTTTGCACTAAATGCATATGCTGGCCGCCATTTACCATACTGCTTTTGATCACCGCCAAGGTTGTGTATAAATACCCTGCAATAGAATGACAAAAATAACAAGCATTCAGACTGTTTGGATCTGCAATATCACACTAAACATCTAAGAAATTTCATATCTAGATAATGGAACCATGCATTTTCATTTCCCCTGAATAAATATTTTTTGGAATCCTCCCTCCGCCATTTTATCTGCGAAAAATTGTGTTGCTGTGAACATTGGCTTCTGCGTTTTACTCTGCAAAATCTTTGCTCTTTCATACTGCGGGTATGGAACATCTTTTTATATTCATTTACACTCATAAATCCCTTGTCCTCACTTACGTTTTAGATAAATATCTATTATTTTAGTTGTGCATATGTTTGTGTTAAGATTGTTTTTAATAAGAAATTCGATTTAGTCAGGCAATGGAGATATGTGTTTATTTTAATTTATTTGAAGCTATGATTTAGCTTATGTACATATTGATTGAGCACCATGAAACTTAGGGCTTCACAATGACTTCTTCTTATGAACTCATTAAAAACTTGTATTGTTTGCGCAATCAAGCAATTTGGTTTTAAAAAAATTCTTCTTGAAAAGTTATGATTTAGTTATTGCACAGGTGATTCAACACCAAAAACCCTACTACTTCAAAATGGCTTATTCTAAACTAAATGAAAACCTGTGATGTTTGCTCAAGGAGTGCTCTATGTTAAAACTAGACCGCAACTCGACAAACGATCAGGTTGAAGACAACAGTGGAGTGGCCTTGGGTTATATCTTTATATCGTGTGTAAATGCATTGCCATATGTTCTACCCTGTATCCCTATGTTACAAGCAATTCAAGTGATGGGGTGTGTTGTTTAAGACTGATGGCTCATGCAAGTATGAGCTTGCGTTTTATACAGATAGGACTGCTTTATTGCAGCACCACCGACAGCCTTATTACCCTTCAAAACTGCAGGTATTGTGGATATATATGTATTGTGTATATAGGTACACACAGCTTGTGGACATAGACACATTATACATGTTACGCCAAAATTCATCTATCTGTGTTTGTCTAAAAAGGATTGCCATTGTGTATGGTGAGAGGAGAAAGCGTGAACAACATTGGCATGGGATGGGCAGTTATGGTACTGTTGTACAAGGATCAAGGTTTTGCTTCATATCATCTCAGTGGCAGGAGCTTGAACACCAGGCTTTGATTTTCAAGTACATGACGACTGGTATACCAGTGACCTTTGACCTGCTTATGCTCCCATTCAGAAGAGCCTCACTAAATTTCCTTCTTTCCTTGAAAGTTCAAAATTATATGCCCTGTGGCGCATTAGAGCACAGAAAGAAAGCATCAGAAAACACATTCAAGGAAAGAGGCAATGGAATATCTTGCATTGAAATAAATTTTGGCATATCTTTTAAAAAATGCAGTAATGGTGTTTCAGTTTTTCTGTGGTTACTAGTTTTTTTTGCTAAATAAACAAATAACTGATGCAAATATCTTTAAATAAAACAAAGATTTCCTCCACGGCTTTGGATCGATTCCTTCGAAGGTGATTCTTTTGTTTTATGTTTGCACTCCCCTTCAGGTCACACAGCACACCTCAAATCTTGCAATTTGATATGCTCGCCTGAGTTATTTGTTTTCAACCGTATTCCCTTTCCTTTTCCTTTGAAGAAATGTAACTAGAAAATGGTAGGCGCAGATAAAAGCCATGGAGGGTAAATAGCCATCATGTTATAATGAAAGGGTTGGCATTAAAATAGTGCACAGTGAAGCAACTTGAAACATGAAATAGAAATCCCCTTGCACTATTTTTGCTTGTCATTACCAATCTTATCCAAAAGAAGGGCGCTTGATAAAGCTATGGAAATGGATAAACAGAGTATACATAGACACGGGCCACTTCAACTGGCATGCAAGAAAGCCCAGGTATAATTCATTAAACCTGCAATCCATAGCCACATGCCTAATTTCCATAATAATTTCTTACAAATTTCAAGAGACCAATATACTGATACAATAAAGTTTAATTCCTATATATTATAAAAATTTACATGCATATGGACATTTAAATGTTTCTTGTATGAGGAATGTATATGTGTATATATTTTTATGATAATATATTGTAATGTGAGATACCACTTTTTTAATAAAAAATAGTAAGAAAATTGTATTAATAATAATATGTAAGTTTAAGACAAATTTTGAGTAAGATTGTATTAAAAATAATATATAGATTAAGAGTTAAAATAAATTTATATGATTTTAAAAAAAAAATTAGAAAACAAAGCATTATATATATAATATAATGTCTTATTACTATTTTATATAGTTTACACTCAAAAGATATTGAAACTACTAATATACATAATAATATATAACCATCTCAATTACATGTGATTAATATTATATAACCATCCCAATTAAACACACATATAAAATAATAATCACTCAATTTTTAAATAGAAATACCAATTCTTTTAGTTTTTACTCAAGTTCTCCAAGCCTCATGTTACTTAATTGTAGTTTAAATTCTTCAAAACTCAATGTTCCAAATGTTTTCCATTAAAAATAGTACCACTTGAGGGTTTGATTAAATATATAAATAAAATATGAAAAAGTGTTTAGTAGTGACACTGACTTATAAACAACATTTGAATCTCTAATTACATCAACCAATCAAAAATATACATCTATTCTTATTTTGTGAATGGGTGACATTATAAGTGGAAAATAATATCATATATATTTTATTTATTCTTTATATTTTTATAATAGAACATAGAGTGTGATTTGAAATATTGATGTAATTTTTTTGACATAGTTAACATTTATAAGTATTCTTGATTATTTATATAGACCATGGAATATTATGTCTATAAACATTTTATCGTCTTGTGCTATGATAATAAGCTATAAAAAAATTTATAAATTTAATGGTTAAATTTGCCCATACCATTTCTCATTTATATTTACTAAAACATTAATTCTTACCTCAAATTTTCTATTGGCTTATCCCTTGAACCTCCAAAGGGTGCAAGTGCTAGTTATAGATGCACATAAGATTAGAATGTGTAGAAGAGGATTCGTTGCATGGAGTAAAAAAACAAACTAGAAGAATAGTTTAACTTTATATATTAAAAATAAATAAAACTATGATTATAATTTAAGAGCCCTTCTTGATTATTTCTTTGTAATTGTAAATTTATACTAATGGTACTAGGTACATAAAAAAAAAGCAAAATAAAATTGTAAAACAATGAATCAGAATGATTACTTTTAAAGCTTACTTAAAAATAAAAATAAAATTACAAATATTATTATATTTTAAGAATTAAAAACATTTTAAAAAAATTCATTTATATTTTATCTTTAAAAATATTCTACATTGATATATTTCTATAAAAAAAATTATAAAAAAATATATATTATAAATTAAAATAATATATTCTAAATTAAAATAAATTAAAATTATTATATTTCTAAATTAATATACTTAAAAATAAAAAAATTACAAATATTATTATATTTTAAGAATTAAAAACATTTTAAAAAAATTCATTTATATTTTATCTTTGAAAATATTCTAAATTGATATATTTCTATAAAAAAAATTATAAAATAATATATATTATAAATTAAAATAATATATTATATTTCTTTATAATAATTTTTTACGATCTACAAAAAAAGATCGAAACCAGACCTCGTTGGGAAGATCATTTGGAATTACTAAATGCAACAAACAGGAGTAGAATGTAATCACTTCATCGTTGATAACAAATTCCCAAATTCTAACATGTACCAAAATACGAGGTCGATCAAAAAGAATTGCCTGAAGTGGATCAAATTCTTTGGTATAAAACTTGTGCTTTATTCCTTCAAAATTTTGCTCAGGGCACTTTTTTGTGTTAACGGAGATGTTTGCTTTTCGTGTGCAGAGATGCCAGTTTGGAATATACGGGATTTTGGTGACGGGCATTATCAGTAGGGTTTACCTGCTGCGGAGAATTTTCCGTCCTCCTCGAACTTGAAACGAGAAGCGCAGCATGAATGAAAAGGCCCTAATGGATGCCTGAACCCTAGAAAAAAAAAGTTCTGATTTTTTTAGTAGCGATCGCGTTGGCGAGAATGGTCTTCATTGTTGCTGGGAGAGAAAAATACGACGTATGTGTAAATCTGTCTCTGGGTTGAGTACCCCTTGTATTAGTAGAAATTCTTTCCGTTGGCTCTGTTCTTTGTATGGGGATTTTTTGTTTGTGGGTGGGGGGAATTTTAATATGTGAACATTGGTTTTTTTGCGCTTTTCAATGATCTATTGGCGTATATGTATTTTAGGGTTTGCAAGGATTAGTACAGTTGTTCTTGTCGAAGATATTGCCTTGTTTGATTCTTTCTGGTCACTTGTTTTTTATTTTTTTGTCTTTCAGTTCCCTTGCCTCTTTAATTATTGTTCAGTAAATGAAGCCTCTTTTAGGACACCAAAATTTTATCTGGTTCATGTTATGCTGCGTATGCATCTATTTGCTAAACTTAAATTCCTTTTATCATTTAGAGATGCATAATATTATTCCTATTACTAATTAGAAAAGGTTAAGTTTAAAAATTATTGTTGTTAAGAAATACATACTAAAACACAGATAAAAAAAAACAAACATTTTTATTCAAGAGATGGCCAATTGACGAGCATAATCACTTAAGCTGTAAAATTTCATGCATTCCGGATGACGGGAAGGTGGAAGCTCATAAAAAAATCAAAAAGAAAGAAAGAAAGAATATTGAAAAAGGATCCAAGACACTCTTATGATTAGGCCGTTAAAGTTATTTCACAAATTCCTTATTGACTTTCCTAGTTTATTAGGAGTTAAGAAGGTGTTTGTTGGCAGAACTGCATTCTTTTCTCCTTGTGATTTCCCCTCTCATAGGAAGGCTTCAAGGTTTTTTAAGCTACACTTTGTGACTTATTTGCTAGACTACCACCCAAACACTTAAATTTTGATACTAGTTTGTGAGACTATGCGTGCCTTGGAGGTGGAATGATTTGCCAGAGATGTCTCTGGCAGGCAGGGGATATCCTCTGCCTGCCCTTGATGCTTCGGGGGATGTACCTTCCATTGAGAAGTAATACAAAAGAAAAAAATAAAATAAATTAAGTTCTGATACCACAGGCTCTGAAAGTTTTGAAGACCCAATCTAGCCTTATGTCACTCATTCAAAGAAGAAATTAACAGCGATTGTGGAAAGCATGGAAAACTAGTCAGCTGGATTTTGAAGATAGGTGAGCAAACATTGAAAAGAAATTGCAGGTTTGGGCGGTATAGATATGCAAAGATTAATCACATAGTAGAGGAGGGATGAGGGAAGCAACCTCAATTTTATTTATGATTCAATTTCTATAATTTTTTTTTGTAATTTAAAAAAACAAGAAGTTATGTTTGTATGTACATTGTACACAGATGCATTCGGCACCTACATGTTACTGTAAAGACTGACTTCCCTATATTGTACCTGTTCATGTCCCTATGTTTCATGATAACTATGTTGGAACTTGAAAGCTAAATTGTATGTTTGCAGAAAGAAAAAACAATGACAATGAGGGTATTGAGTGTGTTGTCTGAAATGGTCAGAAAGGCATACTCTTTTGAGAGTGTAATAGAGAATTTTAGTATCCAAGCAGTGAAATATCGACGGCTGGGAGGTGCTGAAAACTGTTGATTGACCATGGAATACATCATTCCCACTCACATCAAAATCAGACAGCGACTCATATAACAGTGTGTGTTTGTGTAAGTTGATGAATGGCATGAAATACAATATGAGTGTGCAGGTTTTCTTGCTGTCATATAGTGGGCAATCAATTTTGTCTTTCATGACTTCAAGGACGTTCAAATCTTATATTTCTAAGACTAGGTTACCGGCTATAGTTTTAAGATTACCAACACCATCAAATGGCCTAAGGTGATAAAATATAAAAAATGTGATAATTTGTCTCATGCTCATTGAAGGATGTAATATCACATTTTACAGGTTCATTTGGTTGTATTTGGCTGACTTGGCATATGACTGCTGGTAAGGTCATTGAGTTGCTGGATCCTTGTTTTTGTGTATGGCGAATGGATATGTATAGCAGTGAGTTGGCTATAGATAACTTGTACATGGCAAATGGATGTTTTTAAAAAGTGTTTTGGCACATGATCATGGTGTACAGGCACTTGAAGCTGCAGAAAATGAATCTACACCTTACACCATTTGGTTATTTAAGCCCCTTTATTAAACGCCTTGTGCCTTGTGTATGTGTGAACAGTTTGTGTACACATCTAAAAAGGCACTGACAACTACATCTGACCAAAATGAATTAAACTCCCCTTTCATATCCTTTGATGTATGTCCATAACATGCTGCAAAGCTCTTATTTTGGTTTGGACTTTCACTAGAGTGGCTCACATTTCCAAGCATATTAGGTGCAGATTCATTCCAGAGAGTTTGGAGTACATTCCATAGAGCTTGGAGTGTATGTACACCATCCTGTACAATGTTTGAGAGGAAATTTGATCCACTTTAGGCAATTTGTTTTTATTGAACTCATATTTTGGTACATGCTGGGAATATGTAATCAACAATGAAGTGATCACATTAGACACTTGTTCGTTGCATTTGGTAATTCCAAATGACCTTCCGAACGAATTTTCAATTGTTTTATCTCGTTAATGGTCTAATAAACTAATTCCAAATGGTTAATAAGCATCTCGTCATTCATTGCATCATTCCAAATGCTTGAATACCACTATTGGGTGCTTGTCACTTGCCCTCTAGATATTCATGTAGATAATTGAATGTTACTATTAGCTTCTAGGTAATCAATAAACCTATGAGACATTTCCTAATCATGAGAAGCAGTTCTTTAAATCAGCCTGTTACATTGTTTTTTTATGTATGATTATTTGAATGAACTCCCTCTTGATCAACTAGATGGCTTGAATCATAGTTCGCAAACTCAGACTCGGTAAACCAAAAATTTCCAACTTGGCAAAAACTTGGTGAGTACTCGGCAAAAACTTGACAACTTAAAAAATACATAAAATTATGGAAAATACAACTACAAGATGTATCAAATGAGTTTGGTGGGGGTTTGGGGGCAATGCTCTGAGCGGGGTTGAGTCAGAAGAGGTGGAAGAGTTAGATTGGTTATACTGCTGGTTGGGTCCTCTTTGGCTATGGCTTAGGAAATAATTTTGGTAAATCCTTAAATTTGTGTTTTGAGATGCAATGGGCCCTTGGATGTGAGAAGATGGGTTATCTTGGGAGCTAAGGAACATATCTATAAACAACTATTGTTGATCCTTAGGTAACCTCTAAATAAAACTATTATAATCTCGACAAGTCTCTATGTTGTGCCTAATAGTTCTATGAAAAACGCGATATCGAGTGGGATCGAAATTGTTGAATTGATGGTAGGAGTCAAGGCGACCATCATTAGGATATTTATTGTATTGCTATTAGTTGTAATTTTGGTAACAATTATTTGAAGGAGGGTAATCAATAACATTTACTACTTAATTCATGTTTCTTTGCTTTTGTTAGTGCAACCACCATTGCTGCAATAGTCACGTCTTCTTTTCTTGGTTGGAGGGGTATCAAAAACCCCATCTATGGTTGCACTCCTATTACTTTTCAAAATTTTAGGCGTAAAGCCATTTTTGATAGCATTTTAGTTGTTACGTTGCCTAGGAGTAACCGATTGTCTGTTAAAACCATACATGCGCCTACCACTATTAATGGCAGCTTGATCAATATGCAAGGCGCTCTTTAGGGCCCCCTCATAAGATTCCCCATGAGTTTCCAAAAATGTGGTGCATTTTTAGTCGCGCTACCTCGATGTTTTTTTTTTCAAGTTTTGCCTTGTATATTAGTTTGGATGGTCCATTTTTTCCCTTTGATGGACTATATCTTCTCTTCTTCAATAACTGACCATCTTCCTTTGTCAAGCGGGTTGTTTCTCTTTTTTGGAGGAAAATCCTTGTTTATGCTCCTTGTTGGTTGTTGGTGGAGGATTTCCTTTGTAATTTTCACATTTGCCAACGAAAAGCTCTTCAAGTTTTCATTGACTCGTTAGCTCCATCGTTATAGCTAGTGTTGTAGAGATCTCCATTTTGTTAGGTATCAATGTCACCATGGCCCCCACCCTGCTTCATGCTTCCTTCAAACTTTCTTCGCTAGTGGAAAGTTCCCAACTACTTTCTTGGTTGGTAGACCCTACTTCTGCCAAACATCCATTGCGAGATCCTATGGCTTGGATTAGTTGTGTTGTCGAAGTAGCATCAACATGGGGCTTGCCAGCTGTTTGTTTGCTGACACATTGTTAGTAGAAGTCTATGAGGAATCTCCCAAGTTGACACCTTGTAAGCCCATTGGCACTCTTCTTTCTCTCTTCGCTCTCACATCTTGTTTAGATGCCAACGAAGCCATCGATTCTTCTAAAAGTAAAAAATTCCTCTTTCAACACATTTTGATGCATTATGCGTTTCTACTTACCATCATTTTGGATTGGGAGTCCTTATTCTTCAAGAACTTTTGGCAATCATTTTGAAGGATGCTTGGCTATCAATTATGGATGTCCATGCTTTATGCACTTAACCTCATTGCTATGGCATTAGGGAAAATAGTTTTGAATTATCTAGCATACCTATAATAAGGTAACATGCTTTTGTTGGTCATACACCTTATGAGTTTTAACTTGTCATACAATATTTTGAGGCTACCTCTACTCCTCCTACATCCCATGAGTAAAAGTAGGACATAACCATTTCTTGTCTAGAGCATCTAGCATGGGTACGTGCCATGTGGTTGTTCTCCATTAGTCTTAGGTAGCATACAAACCTTTATACGGCAAACATGGGGTTGAGTGCCACTTCCAATGTGGGAGACAATCTAACTACAAATACATGTTTAATTTTTTAATAACTGACTTCATGACATATTAGAGCATATCAGATGTGGCCCACATACCATTTTGTAGACCATTAGACCAAAAATGCTTTATGCTTCGGTCCTTTGGCTAATCTAAGCATTTAAGATCTGTCTAATGTTAACAAACTCAACTTGTATTAAGAACTCTATCAACCCTAAACTGGTATGTCCCACCTATTTCACAAGGCTGCTAGCCTTAAAAAGAAATCATGACTGTAACTAAGAGCTAACTCAAATGAGCTACACAGTGGAACTGGTAGATGGAGTCAACTAAAGACTTTGAGTAAACAAAGAATTTGTAGGGAATACAATTTAAATGAAGTAGAGGACAAAATATGTTTCCTATTAATCTCTCTGCTTTACAATGGCATCAGCCTTAATTACACAGACATTTACAATCATAAATTAGTGTATGAAACCGTAAATGATGATAATCAAACAAAGCTTGGAGGATTTATCATAAAGCGTAATAATTGTAGATACAACCTTCTATCTCAATAGACATGTGACAGGTCCTACAGACCAATTTGGCCTAAAGGATTTAAAAAGTTCTCATACATTTAAAAAAAGCAGGCACAAGTAGTGCATGCCCAAGAAAACAATGGGGACTTCCAGTGAGCTCTTTCAACATACATGCTACTAGATACCAGAACATGGACCGCTAGAAGGAGTAGACTATAACATAACTGGTTAGCAGAAAAGGAAGCATGACATCAAAAACTACATTGGATCTTCCAATTCATATTAGAAATAGTTTCCCTATCTATGATTGAATCTGGGAAAATTTCTCCCATGTAGTAAGGAAATGAAAATCACTAAATATTTGTAATTTGTATTTATGCTTGTTGTGTTTATCACATCTGTATTTTATGTGACCTTAGAATTACATAATTTTCAGTTATTAAAGGTTGTAGGATAGGAGTGTGTGTACCTCTATAAGGGCTTTGGTTTCCCTATTTAACATATTACTTGTTATAATGATTACAATGCTTAGTCTATTTTGAGCAAGTTTGAATTTTCTTATATTTGTTTTTGCATTTTGTGTATTCTTTTACAATTTGCTCTCTTTTGCCCCAGCATTTCTCATATGAGCTGCCATCAGTGTTGTAAGAATAATTTCAATGCAAGACATAATGCCTTTGCTTTCAGAGGGTTCTCTCATGTTTTTATCTCTCTACCAATGCCAACAAGGAGTTTTTGCCTGCAACCTACAAGACTCAACTTGTAAACAGACATTTACTTCATGGAATCTTAATGTTGCAGCTTCTCTTAAAACCATTTTGATTTGTACTTTGCCTTGTGGATCACTTTCTTGCTTAAGGTGTCCCAAAAGACAAATAAAATACGTGCTCATTGTTTTTGCCACAGCAGTGGATCACCATCAGTTCTCATTTTTTAAAACCTCTTCTTGTTCTTGATTTTCCCATTTTGAAATCTTGCATGTTTTCCTATTCTTTCCCCTCTCAAGATCAAGCTACCTTTTATCCACTTTTGTCTTCCTTTGTACTGCTCTTTTATTTTTGGCATTTACAATGGTTATTTTCTTCCATTTCTAGTGAACATGGATTGTTTTGTTTTCTTCTACAATATTTTTCCAGTATAATCCAACTATATTTTGTCACTATTAATCAAAATTGGTATTCACTTCCACTCTCTTGCAGATGCAAGAAGCATTTCATGACATTTGACACACTGTTCAAATTGAGACACTAAAATCATCATAAACAACATCATCATTTTGTGGTCATGGCAAATGATTGCATGTGGGATGGCACTCTCAGCCCAGAAGATTTCCAGGTTGCATCAATGAGTTTAATAGATAAATGGGCAACGTGCGGCTCCACATTTCAACCATGGAGATGGGAGCCTTGTCCAAAGTTACCTTGGGGAGTATCTCATAGCGTGAGTGTTTTTGGTGTTTCTTGAAGAGAATTGAACATGCAAAATGTTTTGCCTGTTAACTTTTAAAATTTGTTCACAAGGGAACTGTTTGAGGGATAATGAAAATAAAATGTTAGAATCTATTATATTTTATCATTTATGTATACTTATTGTATAAACTTGCAGGCAAATGGCTATTTGTCACTTGAAGATTTTCTTGTTCACAACTTAAATGCGGTAAGCACCGAATATGATTTACATGATCTTACTTTTCATTTTGTTTTGGGGCACCAAGTAGAAACTCTGTGCATGCCTTTGTTAGTATATTTTCATAAATCAATAGCTTAAAATATCATCTGGATTGGAAATTATTTTCATATTCACTTTAGAGCATTTTCACATGTTATTTCCTCATTTTTGAATCCAGCAAGATAATGTAGCTGAAGGCGAGTATGAACTCGAGCAGGGAGAAGAGCCCTTAGATCCAGCCACATTGGTAAGATTCTTTTTCTCTTGAATCATCTCATTTGCATTATTTGATGCTTCTAACATATGCATTCAAAACTTCAACCAATCACAGGTAACTTTAGGAGCGAGCATGCTTCATTCCCTTAGGATCACATGCATAGAGATAAAGAGGTCTTATAATTTACTTTGGAAGTTTAATAATTCTATTAACTGAAAATTCAGATGCACAAAATTTAGAACCACACTCATATTCCATAAAGTCTAGCTATCCATCATAAAAGTAATTTCAAAGTTAATACCATCATCCAAAACATACTACACACTTAACCAATTTATAACATGATAGCACGAAACAAGATATATTGCCCTCTTGGCCATTCCGCCTCCATGTAACATGTGATATTGCAATGCATAGGGTGCTGATGTTGAGCCCTAATATGATGAAGCCTCCAAACCAGTATTCTATATACATATATGCCAAGGAGCTTACTGATGGCCGAGATACCTCAATGGAGAATATGCTCCATGAAGTCTTGTACATGTCCAAGAAGCCATCTTGTTCACTCCAAGGTATCAAAGACACAGTAGCACATAGTACACTTAATTCAAGCCTTGTGTTTAGCAAGTTTCTGTGAATCATACAGCCTGCTATCAATCGAAACAATCATGTTTGAGAGACAGTTTCTTCTTCCAATTAAAGTTCACCACTCAAGAGCTATGACAACAAAGACATTCTACAAATATCTTTAGTTTTCTATATCCAACCTAAGGGATTAGTTAGAGAGCATGATCATTGTTATGCGACATTATATTTAGGAAAGTTCAAGAGTAGAAATGAAAACTCAAAGTGAGGCTAAGATCAAATTATTCAATCAATATAGCCATATAATTGCCACCTCTAAATTATGTGGGACAACAAATACATTCTACAAATACCTTTAGGCTTTAGTGTTTTCTATATCCAACTTAAGAGATTAGTTAGAGAGTGTAATCATTGTTATGCGAGATGCATTTAGGAAAATTCAAAAATAGAAATGAGAACTCAAAGCGGGGCTAAGATCAAATCTTTATTCAATCAATATAGCAATGTAACTGCCACCCCTAATTTATGTGGACCAAATAAAGTTGGAACCAAATAGTTGACTAACCTAAAGATTTCTTTACAAACTAAGTTATTGGGAAAAGCAAGAGCAACTACAAGAACTAGGAGACGTGTATTCCTTAATATAGATGAATTGTTAGATGGCCTTGAAGAAGAGACAAACTCCTCCAATATAGAATATAGAAGCATAGGTCACCAGGCTTAGTTTGTTCTAAGTTGTGTATCCAGTGGCTTCAAGCTAATGGGATAGTAGGTCTGTTTTATTGTTGGTTACTTTTCCCATGTAAGTTATATATATGACTCATACACCGCACTGTTTCACAGCTTATATAAGATATGGATACCTTTTTACTCATATCAATGAAGTGTGCATCACAACGTTAGAATTAAGGAAACAGATATACAGAAGACAGTAATTAGAGCAAGTAATGGTCACTAAAAACTTTTTTTTATCCCTTACAGACTAAGGGACACCTCAATAACTTTCACAAGGAAGATAAACAACATATTGCATTCTTTCTTCCAAAAGCTAAGAGATTTGAATGAACAGATTGGCAACAATAATCCTTTGACATGCTTATGAATATGTTAAGAAAATCTATTTTATTTACATTGTCAGACCTAATAATTCTGACTTGCTAATGGCCTGGTCATGTCCTTAATTGGCCTGGTTATGCCAGTGTCTAACTCAATGTGCAGATTTAACTTTTTATGTACTTTACTTATGCACAATCATTCATAGAGTTGTTCATACTGCAGAATTCAATATGGAAATGAAGAATTGAACATGAAACATGGGAAGAAGATCATAACAACAAACATGCAGACAATTCAACGCAAAAATTTAACTGGAGCTAGTGGGGCTGTGCCTCCTTTCCTTCTCACAGAAAATGGAAGGTTACAAGTTCACAAGGCCATTGGCTCTGACAACCCATCATTGTTGTTTAGTATTGAGTTCTCTATGTCTTGTCTCAAAATTCACCTTCTACTCTTGCCCAATTGAATTCTCTCTGTCTCACCTCAAAATTCTTTATGCTTAGCATTGAACTCTCCTTCACCAATGACCTTCCTAAAGTACACCAAAGACTCTTCTGCAAACTCACCTTAGTTGATTATTATACAACAAAAGCTTGGTCCTCCTTCAACACTTGCAACAATTGAGGAAAATGCAATAGGTGCTCTTCATATGTTCCATTGAAAACTAATGTCATGCAAGCACACAATAACGCTAGAATCTATGAATGGTCTCACCACATTATTCTTCAACCTCACGAGTGTAGCAGCTGCATTACATAATGATAATTTAAAAGGAACTACTAACCATTCATATAGACCTTGCCTTGTCTTAAATGTAGTTTTCCATATCCTCCTTCACTCAAACTTATGGTAGCCTTGCTTCAAATTGAGCTTGGTGAAGTACCTTGCATGTTGTGTCTAGCCTTGGAACCTTGGTCTTTGGCTGGCTTCGTTTTTGGTCTATGAACCTTGGGTGTGTCCAATGAAATTCCAAGCTTACCATTGAGTGCCTTCACGAACTTGTCCTTCTTATCAGACCTATTCACTGATTAGGAGATGCTTGCAACATCTACTTCCAAATTCATTACGTCGAGAGTTGTAACCTATAGTGGCAGTAGGCGGGAGAAACATTCAATGTCATGACCATGAAAGAAAAACTCCAAGCCGACATTATTTTAACATTGTCTTTAAATACAAATAAACTAGCAATTGGACCATAGGTTCAATGGGCACGCTGATAATTTTTTTCATGCAAGGTTCTCCCTAAAAGAGTATTGTCTTATCCTTCATACTTCTTTGCTGACTACTTTATTATGACACTCATCTTTGCTCTATAAACCCCCCTCAAACTACATTAGAATACATACACCGCAAATAAAAATGTGAAATAAATCTATAAGTAACTTGGCTTTGTTCTATATACACAGTAAATTAATTGAATTCCTTATTGATTTTTATATAATCCCCTATATGTTTGTGTAAGTTTGCCTATGAGTTCTATTAACTTACCTCTAAAATTTTCAAGTCACTCATGTTTGTAAGATTGCCTATGAGATCTATTGACTTACCTTTGAAATATTCAAAGTATAGCTATTTGTGAGAGATTGTATAAAAACAATAAGCAAGTCTCTATTCTATATTGAACTTGTAGAGTTAAAATATAGAAAGATAGGGCCTAATGTATATTTGTTAGTACCTAGTTGGCACTTATCTAGTTATTAATCTATTTATTGTAAACCAATCAAAAGACATGATTATTTTTCTTGTTGGGCAAATTTGATTTAAATTTGTACTTTTCCTATGTCAACATGTATCTGGTCACTGGCTGAATGATCGTAGGCTACTTTTTGTCAAAGGGACAAAGTTATAATATTAATAATACTATTAAAAATATAGGGTTCTGCACATTTTATTTTATGAAATTAGATTATTTTTGAGATTTCAATTTTATTTATTCAAGAGTTAAAAATCTAGTATTTCAATTTTATTTACTAAAAAAGTTAAAAATCTAGTATTTCAATTTTATTTACTAAAAAAGTTAAAAATATACAGTATCATAAAAAAATTTGGTTATTACATTTTTTATTTTATTCTTCAAACATACAATATTTTAATGCATTTTAAATTATCATAGTATTAATATTATTATATTTTAATATCTTAAGCAGATATTTCAAATCTCTATATACTCAACTAGGGCTAGGGCTCTCCACATAATACAAATATGCAGGGTTTGTAAAGTTTAGTTTTATAGTTAAGGAAATATTTGTGTTATTTAATAGGCTTTGTAAAGTTTAGTTTTATAGCTAAGTAAATATTTTAGTGCTATTTTATTTTTACCAAATTAAATTATTTTTGAGATTTCAATTTTATTTACCCAAGACATTTCAAAACGAGTTCACATAAATTTTTCTTTATAAATTTAGTTATGAAAATATACAAATTTGAAATGATAAACAATTTTTTATCTTTAGAAAAAATTATTACTAAATCACAATATTAGATTAATTAAAATAATTAAAATCATGTTCTCTAAAATTACTTACTATTATTACTTAAACAAAAAAAAATTAAGTGACTAAGATAAAATACTGTAGTGATCTAAATATGAATATGTATTGTTATTATATTGTGTAATTATTCTTCAAAATTACAATATTTTAATGTATTTTAAATTGTAATAGTATTCAATATTATTACATCTTAATATATTAGGCAGACATTTCAAATCTCTCCACACCCAATTAGAGTTAGGGTTCTACACATTTTATTTTATGAAATTAGATTATTTTTGGGATTTCAATTTTATTTACTCAAGAGTGAAAAATCTAGGATTTCAATTTTATTTAAGTTTAGTTTTATAGTTAAAGAAATATTTTAATCTTATTTTATTTTTACCAAATTAGATTATTTTTGAGATTTCAATTTTATTTACCCAAGACATTTCAACACTCATCAAAAATTAATTTTTCAATTATTGGAAATTTGTCTATACAACCAATACCTAATCAACAAAAAAATTACAGCTAAACAAATACTATATACAACCAATAGCTAATCAATAAAAAAAAATTACAACTAAACAAATACTATAATAACAACACTACAAGGCAGGTACTGGCCACTACATGGCACTTGTTTATAAATCTGTTAGTGCTATTGTTGTATTTTTTTATTCCTATGCTAATTGACTAAAACATTGATATATGGAAATTATATTTCTGTACTTTTGAAAATGATTTGGAATCTATTGGCTTTCTTCATTTCACAGTTACAATATGGAAATTATATTTCAAAACTTTTGAAATGATTTGGAATGTATTCAATTTCTTCAATATATAGTTACAAAACTTTGAACAAAGTTTATATTCCAATATAAAAAAAGCCTATTAGATTTGTTAATTATATTTATGTATTTTTGAAATGATTTGGAATCTATTCAATTTCTTCAATATACAATTACGAAATTTTGAAAAGTTCAACTTCCAATTAGGAAAAAAAGATTCAATTCAATTACAATATGGCAAATTGAATTTGTTTCATGAGAATTGAAGAGTAACAAAAGTCATGAGGTATAATTCCTTTCTTACAATTTTTGGAGTTCATAGCATATGTTGGTTTGGCCATAGTGCCATCAACAATATCCCAAAGATCTCTCTCAATTAGTAACAACTATGCAGTCTAAATTTGTCGCATATGGAAGTCCTTTTCATCAAACTTGTCAAGTAGGCTTAATTTCTCTATTTTAATCTTACAAAGTTTGATGGACATCAGTTTCAACCAAAAATGTGTTCTTATACTAAAACTGTATCTTCAATTTGAAGTTTGACACAATATTTTCCTTATATCACCTTACAAAACATTAAAATATATTTCAATTTTTTAGAGATTTGAAATTTAATATTTTTATCTCCAATTACAAAATCTTATCACTTCAATACAAAATATATCCTCTAAAAACTGCATTTTATTTTTACCATCTCCTTTCTATACATATGTTATTTTAAAGTCTTTTAAATTTTAATGAAAAAACAACAATAAAACATTTTATACGTTTACCCTAAACTTGCCTTTGCTGCATAGCCTTCAAGATTGATAAAAGGAAACTTTTTGTTTTTGTTCTCTTAGTGGCTAGAAATGACATTAGTAGTATCTAGTTGTTTAAACGCCTTAAGTGATGTTGGCGGTGGTTGTTCAAACACCTCAAATGATATTGTTCAAAACCATTAGAAACTATTCAAACGCCTCTTGCTATTGAATATGTCAATGCCCCGAATGTATGAAATTGTCATCTCTATAAACGAGAGAAAACCGTCGTTCCCATCTCCTGCCCTGTTTAGATAGAAAAATTAAAAAACTTAAAGAATAAACCTTATCAAACTTTAAAAATAAAAAAATCTAAAACCAACCCAATTCCAGAGCCGACCTAAAATCTCCTATTTCAACAAACTTTCCTATCACTTCACCATTTCCAGCATACTCCCAATCTATGCCAATATAGAAGTTTCGGTACAGGGTATGGGTATCCATGGAAGCATAATGGAAAGAGGACGTTCGTCAGATGTTGCAAATGCCCTGGTAGAGATGTATAAAAACGTGGGATTATTCATGCAGCACTAAACTGTTTGATAAAATGCCTCAAATGAACGTGGTCTCATGGACGACAATGATTGTAGGATATATACACAAAATGGTGATCCTGATGAAGCTTTAAAACTTTTCAAAGAAATGCCTCAAAGGGATGTGGTCTCAAGGAATGCAATAATTGCAGGATATGCACTTAGTGGACTTGTTGAGCAAATGCGATTCATAGGTGTAAAGCCAGTCTCCACAACTTTTGTCAGCATCCTCCAGGGCGTCCCAAAATGGGAGCTTTAGAACATGTTATGTACATCAACCAAAACATAATGGAACAACTCAAACCGTCGATCCCCTGTGCCGGCTGTACAAGAGCTCACTTGTTTTCAGAGGGGAGCGCCTGGGGAACGCCTATCACGTAATAATA
Source organism: Cunninghamia lanceolata (assembly GCA_027924645.1). NCBI lineage: Eukaryota > Viridiplantae > Streptophyta > Pinopsida > Cupressales > Cupressaceae > Cunninghamia > Cunninghamia lanceolata. The sequence goes on along the minus strand of BSBN01000847.1, from coordinate 1,370,528 downwards.
ATATCTATTTAAAAAAAATAATAATAATCCCTTATCCATCCGGCGTGCACTAAAGCAGGTCAAATAACTGGGCAATCTGAGACGCAAATTTATTCCACAGATCTTGGATGTGCATCTTAAAATAATAGCAATGCGAATGAATTTGAAGGTAAACGCGAGCAATCGATGCTTATTAAATCGATGGATGAAATGGCAGCATTCTTTTCTGGTTGGACATACAATGTCACATCTAGTATGACGCATCGCTGGTAAACTGTAGGATCCGACAAAATCAGTGGTCAATTGCAAATTGGATGGACACGATCTTTTCCATCGTAGTCTTTTTAATCCCTACCATTCAATTATATAAATCAGGTAGTGCTACTCACTACAAGAATGCTTATCAGCGTAAATATAAAGTAAATAAATAATTTATTTTCATTTAAAAATAATAAAAATAGAAATAAAATTTATGGTCAACAACCGATATACCAAAATAATAATTAAAAAAATGTATGGCCGACAATGCTCAACATTATTAGTAAAAATGATAATGTGTATAGTTATCCTATATTTAACACTAGTTTCTTAAAATCAAGCATAAGGGACAATAAACATAAAAGAAAATTTTAGTGAAGATAAACAAATATATATCCTATTCATTAAGCTTTATTTATGACATGGCAAATATTTATCATAGGCTCCTTAATATTTAGGATATGCTCATAGTTATGAACAAAAGGGTTAAAGTTGCGCAAATTTCCTTCTCAGAAATATTGCAAGGTATGGTAAATTTTTATTTATTAGTTTAATTAATAAATAGTACAACACTTGCAAATAATTGTCTTTAGAAATTTCAAAATTGTTTCTAAAATGAAATTCATACTTATTGTTTTCGTAATGGCACCTTGATGTTTGCATTCAATTTTTGTGCTTCTTTTTTGGTGGTCTGCCTCCTTTTCTTGATTTTGCTGTTTCTTTTCTTTCGTGTTCTGCTTTGATTTTTGTAATTGCTTTGGTTTTGAAGAGTTGTCAAAATTTTCTATTATATATATAATTAATGTTGAGCATTTTCGGTCGTACATTTTATTTTATTAATATTTTGGTATATTGGATGTTGGCCATAAATTTTATTTGCATTTTTATTATTTTTAAATGAAAATAAATTATTTATTTACTTTATATTTTATTTGTATTTAAAAGAGGATGTTAAAATAATGTTGGCCTAGAGTTTTTCTTTCACGGTCCAATTTTATTTTAGACCTTTTTCGAGAGGCGCAACCTATAGTGGTAGTAGTGGGGAGAAACATCTGATGTGATTGTGAAAGAAAAACTTCGGGCCAACATTATTTTAACATCCTCTTTTAAATACAAATAAAATATAAAGTAAATAAATAGCATACATATCTTAGATAAATCTATGTAAAAGATGCCGAGAGATATCATTCTTGAGGTGCCTATTTTTTATTGGATTTGTGAGGAATAGACACCTCTTGAATGATATCTCTTAGCATCTATAGGCACCTCGAAATGATATCTCTCGGTGTCTTTTACATAGATTTATCTAAGATATGTGTGCTAGTAAATATTCTCTCTTCTTTATGCCAAGAGACATAAGTATAGTGGCAGCAATGGGGAGGGGCTTGTAATGGAGTGCCTAGATAACAAAAACCCCTTAACATAAATTTGACAGACATTTGCACATCAAGTTAATAATTAATAGTTAAATTATATATATATAAGTGAGAGTAAATGAGTGTGGAAAAGGATTGGCTTAACACAAGAATTCGCCACATGTCGCTATGCAATCATATTAAGACATCCTCTCAAAATGGGTCCAACACTAAAAATGGGAATCATTTTTAGTGTTGGACCCATTTTGAGAGGATGTCTTAATATGATTGCATAGCGACATGTGGCGAATTCTTGTGTTAAGTTTGGCTCCTTCCCCAATCCTTTTCCATGCTCATTTGCTCTCACTTCCACACATTCCCATGTATTTGATCTTTTTTCTGCCTTATCTGCACCAATCCCTATGCATTTGCATCATTATTAGTCTTGGCCCCCATATGCTTGATCCTTGCCTCAAAATCTGCATTCCCTTGCCCTGGGTCATTTATGCAATGCATGGGTGTAATCCCGCCCGAGACAAATTTGATCTGAAATTCAAATTACGACTCTTGCCCTTTCCTCATAGCTGTTGGGAGCCAACAAGGTACACGTTTGTGTGATGATTCATTATGTCTTTGTATTCAAAAACATTCATTCATCATCTGATCATCATTTGAAATTCTAGAACATCAAGGAGCGTTCAGAGGAATATTTTGACTTGGTGCACTAAAAAGAATAGTTCTTGCGTCACAATTCACATCCTAGATCATTTGCATGCTTGCTTTCTGTTTGCCAACATTTGCCAAGGTTGTAAAGCCAACTATTTAAGGGGCTTGACTAAGGAGAATGTGAACCCTCACCAGATCAGAGGTACAAGGAAGGTCCACACCGCGCGGAATTGATCCAGAGCTGTGAGATCAAACCATAGAGGATTTTAGGTCTGCATAGAGTTCAAGAGTAGTCTGAACCTCAAGGTCATTAATTTTCTGAACTACGGTGAATCAATTTTGCAAGTCATCAGCAACCATAATCCATCTTCAGTTTAAGAGCTAAGTACACCCATCCTTTGCATTTAATTTCCTAAATTAGCAATTATTATTGTGATTCTTTACCCAGCTCTAATTTACATAGGTTAATTGTGCTCTTATTGTGTGCATTCGTTTAGTTAGCGTAGGTTAATTTAGGAAAGTGTGTTTTTCCTCTACTATATATCTATATATATAATATTGTTTACATTATGTTTTATTTTTAAATTTTACAGACTCCATAATCTAAAATGATATATTTATTTAAATACTATATTTATATATTTTTAGATACTATTATAGGGGTTCTATTCAGGGTCCCTATTCCAATTAAACAAAGAGAAGCATACATAAAATAACTGCATTAACAACCCAGAATTGGGCGTAGCAGTTAGAAGCAAGACATGCTAGATATGCACTTATATTGCCCATAGATAGACACATGCTAATACTCTAACTCTATACTTAACCTTATAGAAAACCACTACAGACAGGAGTCATACATCAACCAAAAACAAACAAAAGCAAGAGAAATTAATGGAGTGCAGACACTCCCCAACGCTGCATACACACACCTCTTAGGGAAAATTATACCTTTCAAACACCTTGTTGTGTATTCCATTCCCAGCCACATTCATGAGATCCACTGGAAGCACCTGCAAACCTGCAACATTCTCCATCCCTTGAATTTTGTTGGTTTTCAGAGGTTCTGCACATCATAGAGCACAGATATTTTTTTCATCCTGCAAGACTGGCAAAGCATAGCCATTAACCACTTCTAACATGACCTTATGATGAGAAACAACCATATTTTTCATCACCAAATTGGTTTTCTTGAAGCAAGCATCAAGGGCACAAACATGTTCCATCAACGCCAATACCCTAGAAGTCATTAGCTGCAAATCTATACCCTTTGACACAGTAAATAGTTTCTTATGCCGCAACCTTGCAGGGGAGGGCATTTTCACATCCTCAAGATCCTCCTCAAACTCAAAGTCTAGGTGAAGAAGCATAGTTACCAAGCTCTCCCAGACCTCTGAATCCACTACAACACCTTTCAATTTTTGAACAAAGTCTTCCATTATGGTCCCTCGAGACACCAACTACCATTGTTACACAACCCATTGGACCCTACTATTGCCTTCACCACTCTGAGAGATTCTTTAGAAGAGCAGTTAAATATCTTCTTAAAATGGAAGTCAGATACACTAACTGAACGAAGCTGATCCTTGCCACTGCCCTTATTAGCCATAAGCCCTTTTCCAAAGCACACAAAAAGCACAAAACATAGCCAGAATGGAACTGCTTCCAAGCACTAGAGGGCATTAACACACATTTCCACTGCCATATAACAACCTTTCAGCACCATGCCACCTTCGAGTATAATAAGTAATAAATGATGCTACAACATATGTGTGCAAGAAGACAAATTCCTTACCTGAGCTACTTATATTTGAAACACTAAACTCCTAATCATTAGAGAGTAGCTTGCTTTAAGGGTAACAATCTAAAATAATGAATTTCTTAAGATCACCCCAGTCATCCATATCGTTACTATCTAAGGATGTAAAATTGGTTTGGGTAACCCCTTGATTCGCTAGATAGTCCACCACTTCATTTTGTTCCCTGAAGCATTGGGTGAAGGAAGTTTGATCAAATTTCCTTAACCAGTTAAGTACTTCTAAGTATGATTGAAGTCTCCGATTTGGGCAAAATTTCTTCTTAACCGCTTCTATCACAATTTTTGAATCTCCTTCACCCACAAGCTTCCAATGCCTTGCCACATAAGCTGCTTTGAAGTCTGCAAGAAGGGTCTCCCATTCTACCTCATTATTAGTTTTAGTTCCTATATTAATTATATAGAACATAATAAACTAGCATAGACATCTAAAATAGATCTATCTAAATGATGTTGAGTGATATTAATCTCAGGCTGCCTATATTAAATTTGTGACATATGTTAGATACGTGCCTCAAGATTGATATTTCTTTGCATCTCTTAGATAGATGTATTTAAGATATCTATGCTAGTGGTACACTTCATATCCTTGAGGTATTATCCTTCATGAGCCATGCTTGCCTTGAGTTGACAGTTCCATTTTCTTGAAGAAATGTTCTGCAGCAATGATAGTAAGCTTCCTTCACCTCTTTCCATTTTCCAATTTGGTCAATGGTATCATGTGCAACTTGTTAACTCCACAATCTACAACATCCAAGGAACACTAGAAAAACTTTGGTACCAATTTAATTCGTAATTAGCATGGTCATATGATTGTCTAACTCATGAGCTAATTCTTCTTTATGACTGATTTCAATTAGCTATATGCAGATTTAAGTACTTTGCTTATGCACATTCATTGAGATATCCATGACTCCATACAATAGAATTCAATGTGATAATGAAGAATTGACTATGAAAGATGGAAAAAAGATTGTAATGACAAACATACACACAATTCAATACAAGAATTTAACAAGGAGAAACCCTAGTGTGGATAAAAACTTGAGTATGTTGGGTTTCTTTCTACTATCACCAAAAATGCAAGGATACAAGCTCACAAGGTCATTACCTCCCGTGATAAGTTGATAACACATCTTGGTCGTTCTGCATTTAATTCTATATGTTTTCTCTTGCAATTCACATCCTACTCTTGCAACAACTCAGAAGTCAACTCCAGAATTTTTCAGCTTACTTTAAGACTCCTTAAGCCAAAACATGTCGACAACAAACACATAAGACTCCAACAATGAAACACCTATATCAAACACTTCAACTTCCATCTGGTTGTCTGCAGTATTAAAATAAATTTAGATAGTTTATTAATGGTCAAATATGTAATATTACTTTGTTTCTATTTCCGTTTCTTAGTTTGCTTTAGTTTCTTATTAAAAACTTTTGCTTTGTAATTTTTAGAAACTTCTTGTAAATTCTTTATAAGAGCTTTGCTCTATTATTTAATTTATTATGAAATTACCAAAATATGGTATTAGAGCCCAGGCGAGTGGGAATTTAATTTATTTATTTTTTTCCGCTCTTTGTTTTTTCCGTACCCTGTACGGCCCTCAGAGCTCTTTGTTTCTCTGGTTCGCGATTTTTTGGATCCGGATTCTTTTGTAGAGTCGCGATTTACAGGCGGCTTTGAATCTGGTGTTTTCTGGTCGCGTGTTTGCTTTTGGTTGTAGTTTGAATCCCTGTTCGTCGGCGTCGGTTTGTTGCAGGTCACGAGGGTTTCTTGATCGCGATTTTTTGATCGGTGTTTAAAGAATTCATGGTTGCCGCTTGATATTTTGTTGATCACTGTTTGTCAAAGCCTGACATCGCAGGTTGAAAGGAATTGTGGTTGTGAATTTTTTTCTTTCTGCTGGGTTTCGTGGCTTCATTTGGCGGGTTTCTTTGCACGTGGTTTATATTAGCCGCGGTTTCAAATCCTTCGACGTTGTTTAAATCGGCGTTAAATCCCTGTTGTAGCCGTTTGAATTTGTGGATGTTAAAAATCTTGGGTCGTGTTTTCAGTTTGCTTCTATTTTGGTGGGTTTTACAAGGTTTTTTTTTTGAGCGATTATATTTTCGGGAGACCTTGTTTTGTCACTAGCGGTTTCATTGTATCGGCCGTTCCTGACCTTTTTGATCGCCATTCTGTTTTGAAAAACTTCATGGTCACTGTCTTTTAAACCTTTGGTTCTTTGCATGCGGTTTGTGCCAGTGCTGAACACTAGTGCTTAGCACCTAGCCATAGCCTATGGTAATGTGGAGAACAGGCCCCACCGCTAACTTTAGCGCCCAGGGCCTCAGCATATTCTTTATGGCAGGCAGCCATATCAGGGTTTGTGCTGTCTATCTACCTTGTTTTTTGTGCCTCGGAAAGCGTACATGATGGTGTCTCTGTCTAACATCATGTTGGAAGGCAATCAAAAGTTCAACGATCGCAATTACAACACTTGGAAGCAGCGTATGTTAACCATATTTGAGTATCGGTGCCTTGACCAGCTTGTTCTGGGCAAAACTACACGCCCTCCAATGGCAGGTAAAGATCAGGATAAATTTGATGAGCAGAATCGGGAAGCGGTAATGCTTATTAAGTTATCAGTCACCGATGACCAGCTACATCAGGTTCCATCTAGCAAGACAGCTGCAGAAATTTGGGATCATCCGAAGGCTTTGCATGAAACGTCCGACAAGAGCCGAGCATTCTTTCTAAAGAACATGCTTTTTTCAATCATGATGGATGAAAAGGTGTCTCTGTAGGAGCATCTCACAAAAATCAAGGACATCCGTGATCGGTTGGAGGCAATTGGTCGGAAGATGGAGGAGAAAGACATGGTAGTCATCACCCTGAAAAGTCTACCAAAGTCCTATGAGCACTTTATCGAGACGCTCAACATTACCTCAACTAATGTTGACTTGAAGTTTCTCGAGGTTTGCAACAAACTTCTGCAGCAAGATCGTTGGAAATAGTAGTTCGGTAGCAGTGCTAGTGCATCCTCCACAGAGCAGACATTTGCTGCCAAGGCCTTTTAGAAAAATAACGGCAAAATCAGCCCTCTCAGCAACCCAGTCAGGGTCAATCCTAGGACCCTTCCAAGAAGAAGAACATTCAGTGCAATTATTGCCATAAGTTTGGCCACATGAAGAAAGATTGTCTGAAACGCTTGGCTTTTGAACAGTCCAAGCAAGGAGAGTCTAAACCAAAGGCCCATGTTGCAGAGCACACTAAGTAGAAGGAGTTTGCGTTCTATGCCTTTATGGCCAAGAGACTTGCAGATCATGTTAAATCGTTTGCCTGGTACATTGATTCTGGTGCATCTCGGCACTTCACTCATTGTCGAGATTGGTTCACGGAGTACGCGCCATTCAGAGATTCTGTCATCTTTGGAGGAGGCGAAGAGTATACTGTTGTTGGAAAGGGCAACGTGTAGATTCAGTCTGGAGGGAGAAATTTAATATTTCTCGATGTATACTTTGTACCTAGCATGGAGCTAAACCTTCTATCAATCAGTCAGATTATGCGACACTCTCCTCATCTAGATATTGTCTTCAGCATGCACACATGCAACATTGTTGATCGAGAGATACGCACTACAGTCATTTAGGGACTTGAGGATCATGGTCTGTATAGACTTGGTGATTCTGGTGATTCTCAAGAGCACGCTATGGCAGCCAGGAGTTTTTCCATCAGCAAACTTTGGCATCAGCGTTATGGGCACATGAACATGCACTATCTCTTTCAACTATCTAGAGATGATCTGGTTGGTGGTCTACCTGAGATTCAGACTCAGGTTCATGGAGTATGCGAGGCTTGTTAGGCTGGAAAGCAACATCAGACTCCATTTTTAGATGGTGATTCATGGAGAGCATCCAAGGTATTGCAGTTGGTTCACGCTGATGTATGCGGACCAATGAACACTCCTTCTGTTACAGGGTGTAGGTATTTTTTGTTATTTGTTGATGATTTCAGCAGAAAAATGTGGGTCTATTTTTTGAAAAACAAATCAGATGTGTTTGGTATATTTCAGTAGTATAAGGCCTTAGTTGAGAAAGAGTCAGGCTATCCTATAGTCACTCTTAGGTCTGATAAGGGGGCGGGGGGGAGTTTTGTTCTTCTAACTTCTCTAGTTTCTGTGCTGCACATGGCATCAAGTGCCAACTTACCACACCTTACACCCCTTAGCAGAATGGTGTCGTTGAGTGTCGGAATCGCACCATTACTGAAATGGCTCATTCTAAGTTGGAGCATAGAAATGTCCCTAAGAAATTCTGGGCTGAAGCAGTCTATATTGCGGTTTATCTTCTAAACCGGTCTCCTACTTATGCCGTCAAGAAGATGACTCTTGAAGAAGCCTGGTTTGGACGTAAGCCTCGGGTTAGCCACCTAAAAGTTTTTGGCTCTACTGCCCATGTGTGGATTCCAGATGCCAAGCACACCAAGCTAAACTCCAAAATCCAGAAACTCATGTTCACTGGTTACAGTGAAAATCATACGACATACAGGTTGATTGATGTAGACACAAATCGTCTAATATTCAGTTGTGATGTAGTGGTTGATGAAGCCACTGGGCCTTTCTATTTGTCTTCTCCATCTGTTAGCCCTAAGGATCAGCCTTTGAAGGCTTTTGATTTGGGTGTTCACCTTCCCCTAGCTCCACATGATGGGAGGGATTTTGCAGTTGTAGAGGCACCTCAGCCCCCTGTTCCACCACCCGCCCTCCTCAGGATGATCTAGATCCCCATCCAAATGATTCGATTCCAGCTGCCCCAGTTGATGTTGTTCCTCCTGATTTAGATGTTGGTACATCTACTCTCCGGCCTAAATGGTGGGCTAAGACCATCGGTGATCTTCATGATGATGAATTGATCGAGGGTAGATCTGCTTGGAAAAAGAACAAGCAACAAAATACAGTCAATTTTGCTCTTATGGCCAACCTTCACAACATCTCGAAGCCTCAGACATATTCAGAGGCTAAAGGCATACCTGAGTGGGAACATGCTATGGAAGTTGAACATCATAGTCTTTTGAAGAATAACACTTGGGTCCTTTATGATCTTCCACCTGGGACCTTTCTGATCTTCCACCTGGCAAGAAGCCCATTGGCTGCAAATGGGTGTATAAAGTGAAGTATAAGGCTCGGTTGGTAGCCAAAGGGTTCTCACAGAAAGAGGGCATTGATTATGAGGAGACTTTTGCTCCAACAACCAAGATGAGTATCATTCGGCTTGTCCTCTCTATTGCAGCCCAGTTTGGATGGAAAGTCCAAATGGATGTCAAGAGTGCCTTCCTCAATGGGGATTTGCAGGAAGAAGTCTACATGACGCAACCTCCTGGCTTCAAAGTTGCTGGTAAAGAACAGTCGGTATGTAGACTGGAGAAAGCACTCTATGGTGTTAAACAAGCTCCACGGGCATGGTACATGAAAATTGATAAGTACCTAGTTGATCATGGTTTTCAGAGGAGTCCTTTTGATTCCAATTTGTATGTCAAACAATATGCTAATGATAGTCTTTTTATAGTTGTCTATGTTGATGATCTGATCATTACTGGCAGCTCGGAGCAGTTGATTGAGGAGATCAAACATGATCTTAGTCAATCATTTGACATGACAGATTTGGGACTTCTGCATTATTGCCTAGGTGTTGAGGTTTGGCAGACTCATGATAGCATCTTTATCTCTCAGTCCAAGTATGCTCAAAGTCTGCTGGACAAGTTCCGAATGACAGATTGCAAACCTGCATCCACACCTATGGAGAAAGGGCTGAAACTTTCAGCCAACTCTGATTCACTTGTGGAGAACGAATCAACATTCAGGCAACTAGTGGGCAGCCTCATTTATGGATATGATATCGATATGAGATGTGATATAGTTATGAGATGCAATTTGATACGGTATGGATATGAGATATGATTGGATACGGTATGGATATGGATATGGATAATTGTCACATTGATATAGCAAGTATTTTGAAGTGCTTTCATCATTGGGCTTTATTATGTTGTAAGAAAATACAAGCATCTAGGTATAATTAAACCGAGATGACCTGAGTATTACTTATATGGATTTTGATTTAGCAAGTTAATACAAGCATCTTGCCAAAATTGAATCTAGATGACCTGAGTACTTGCATTTTTCAACAGACAAGGATTGCCCCTTTTCATGTTTAGATCTTGGAGTCCTCGATGATCTTTTTACCGATCATGTCGTTAGGCAGAAATCGTCACATTACTAAAGTTTAATCCACAAGCAGCAAACAAAGAAAATAATCATGCCCCCATCATAGCATCTCTAGCTTTTGGCATCCTTGAGTAGCATAGAAAGGCATGATAGCATAAATCAAGACTTTCTAAGTTAACTTGTTTACAAAACATTCTTGCATTTAGATGTGTCTTTTTGTCATAATTGGTATAAAATTGGCTTGAGTGTTTTGATATGGTGCTTTGTTTAGCCTTGGACAGGTTGATGTTTTGCGTCATGATTTTTTGTTGTTTTGGGAAGCGGGCTTTGTTGCGCTTGTTTGTCTAGCAGAAGGTATCACAATCCTTATTGGTTGGACGGACCCTAAGGGACTGACCTAGTGCCTCGGGGGCTCATTGCTAAATGGCCTTGCCTACGTGATGGCGCAGAGGTAGCGTAGTTCCGGGTAAACCCTAACGGACCTAAGACTTAGGCGATGGCAGTGGTGTGGACTCAGATTGACAGAAGGACTAGATATGGGACAAACGACAAGACATGGGATGGATGGGAAAGTGGAGCGGACTCAGACAGATAGAAGGACTAGACATGGGACGAATAGGGAAAGTGGAGCCTCGGGGGCGCATTGATAATGGCCTTGCCTACGTGACAACGCAGAGGCAGCGTAGTTCGGGGCTTGGACCATGGATGGACTAGAGGATAGACGACAAGATATGAGATGGACAGGGAAGCGGAGCCTCGGGGGCGCATTGATAATGGCCTTGCCTACGTGACAACTCAAAGGCAACGTAGTTCGACAAGAACCCTAATGGACCTAAGATATGGATCGGATGAGACACGGTATGGAACAGACATGGATCAAATAAGACACGATATGGATCAGATAAGACACGATATGGAACCGATATGGATCAGATAAGACACGATATGGATCAGATATGGAACAAAAAGAGACATGACCTGGAATAGATATGGAACAAACAATACTGATGACAAGGATCCACCACGGATATGTAGATGGATGGAAGATAGTAGATATAGATGGTTATGAGGATGGGCAAATAGTGGACAGAAGGAAACAAGGATGTGATCTCCAAGGACTATGTCGCATCAGTGTAACATGCCCCATTGTAGGTAAAGTACGTAGGATTATTCATGACAATGCTAATGATGATAGGAGGATGAGAGGATAATGAATGATTTGTATGGTATGGAGGGACAAGGTATGTCAAGAGACATTCAAAACATTTTGTCAACATTGTGCCCCCAATCTTTATCCAGACCAAAGAATAGAGGAAAGAAAGTTTGGATGGATGGATGAGACAGGATAGGTATGCAATGGATAGAGGATAGGATAGGAAATGGTATGAAAGGAAACTGGTAGGAGAAGAGTGATATGCCGATGAGACAAGGTGCCCCCAAGTGTAGGTGACATAGAAGATCAACTTACACATGACGCCTGTTTGCCAGGTTTTCATCATGGTACTTATCCAAGGCGCCTGTTTGCCTAGTTTTCACCATTGGCCTACACATAAAAGCAAAATTTTCATATCCTTAAATAGGCAATTGATAATTATTTTGATCTGATTATAATGGCAAAATCCTAAAATATTGATAATGGCCTTGTCTTCATATTGATAATGTCCTCCTGGAGTGTGGAGTGTTTGGCCTTGGAGTGTTTGTGCAAATAAAAGCAAGTGATGAAAACCTGGTAAACAGGTGTTACTTGTGATAAACCGTCTTCTCCATCTCTGGGAATTCTGTCACCTTGAGTTCATTCTTTCTCCACTCGCATCCCATTTGACCCATATCTATCCCATAATAAACACCTCACAGTTACCTATCATGGCTCGATACTCTCCCTCTTTGTGGCCTTGTCAACCGAGGTTCTATCTCATACCGTCTCCTCAATGTGAGCCTAGCATGGTGTCCCTTGTCAGTGTCTGTGGTCCAAGTCCATGAACTACGTTGCCTCTGCGTCGTCACGTAGGCAAGGCCATATTCCTATGCGCCCCCGAGGCTCTCACGGTCCCATCCATCCCGTTTCTTGTCATCTTTCTTCTAGTCCATCCATGGTCCATTAGGGTTTACCTCGAACTACGTTGCCTCTGCGTCGTCACGTAGGCAAGGCCATTTAGCAATGAGCCCCCGAGGCACTAGGTTAGTCCTTTAGGGTCTGTCTCTCCATATCGATCTGTCGTCTCACTCATTAATAAGTCGGTCCTCGTCTAAACTGGGGGCAACTCCTCGACCTAGTTACGGATTTGGATTCTTGAATGACACACTTTCTAAAAGGATGCCAATAAAGGATAGTGATACCTTTCACTAGGCAAACAAGCGCAACAACATTAGAGCTTTCCTAAAACAAACAAGATTCTTGACGCACAAACATCAACCTGTCCAAAAAACAGAACACCATACCAAAAACACTAAAACTGATTCTGTATCAATTATGGCAAAAGACACATCTAAATGCAAGAATGTTTTGTAAACAGGTTAACTTACAAAGTCTTGGATTTTTGTCATTATGTCTTCCTATGCTACTCGAGGATGCCAAAAGCTAGAGATGCTATGATGGGGGCATAATCTTTTTCTTTGTTTGCTGCTTGTGGATCAAACTTTAGTAATGTGACGACTTCTGTCTAACGACATGATCGGCAAAAGATCATCGAGGACTCCGAGATCTAAACATGAAAAGGGGCAATCCTTGTCTGTTGAAAAATGTAAGCAATACTCAGGTCATCTCGGTTCAATTATACCTAGATGCTTGTATTTTCTTACAACATAATAAAGCCCAATGATGAAAGCGCTTCAAAATACTTGCTATATCAAGGTGACAAATATCCATATCCATATCCATACCGTATCCAATCACATCTCATATCCATACTATATCAAATTGCATCTCATATCTGTACCCATATCCGTACCCATACCCATATCCATACCGTATCCAATTGCAAGTCTATCCTTAATCCATGCCAATCAAGTCAAATCAATCTTGTCAAATGATTTTTTTTTGTATTTTTGCACCCCCTTGCATTGGGGTTCGCCTAGGTATAGAACCGGCGAAGATGCATGCTGTTGATTGGGTCATCGAACAACTCACCCTCTGACGTTGCCAACTGATATGCCCTCGATCCGTAAGCTGTTACAATCACATAGGGCCCAAGCCAGTTAGGTTCAAACTTGCCTTTCTTTTCTCTATCTTGTTGATTGCGAGGATTCTCCTTGAGAACGAGGTCCCCAACTTTAAAGATTCTTGGGTGAACCTTGTGATTATAGCTTCTTGACATCATCTGTCGATATGCTTTGAGATGATCAAAGGCTTTATGTCTCCTTTCTTCTAGCAACTCTAGTTCTTGCAACCTAGAGACTCTGTATTCCTCATCTGATATGAGACCCTTTAGCGACACCCTGAGGGATTGTAATTCGACTTCAATGGGAAGGATGGCTTCTGAACCATAGACAAGGGCGTATGGTGTAGCACCTGTGAGAGTGCGTATACTGGTTCTGTAGGCCCACAGAGCGGGATTGAGTTGGACATGCCAATCACTGCCAGCATCGTTGACTGTCTTCTTGAGAATTTTCAAGATGGTCTTGTTAGATGCTCCAGCTTGACCGTTACCTTGGGGGTAGTATGGAGTGGAGAAACGGTGTTGGATTTTGAAATGTTCACAGAGTTCTTGGACATCCTGGTTTTTGAATGGTCTTTCGTTATCCATGATAATTGATGAAGGAATGCCATATCTGCAGATAATGTCATTCAGGATGAATGAGGAAATTTGCTTACCTGTGACGGTGGTGAGGGGAACGGCTTCAATCCACTTTGTGAAATACTCAGTGGCAGTTATGATGAATTTGTGGCCGTTGGATGAGGGTGGATGGATCTTTCCCACAAGGTCAAGTCCCCACTGGCAGAAGGGCCAAGGTGTCGTTAAAGGTCTCAACTCTTGAGCTGGTGCATGTATCAGATTTCCATGTATTTGGCACTGCTTGCACTTCTTTACAAACTGATAGGAATCCATTTCCATGTTCGGCCAGCAATAACCCAAGCACATGAGTTTCTTGGCTAAGGAAGGACCGCTAGAGTGTGTTCCGCAGATCCCCTCGTGTACGTCTTGCAAGGCAGTTATGGATTCTTCTCGTTCTAAACAACGGAGCAAAGTACCATCGAGACCACGTCGGTATAGGGTATCGGCTATGATGGTGTAGCGAGAGGTTTGTCGTATGAAAGTTCGTCTCTGGTTAGAAGAGAGGTCAGGTGGGAGAATGTTGTCCTTGAGGTAAGTGTAAGTCTTACTGTACCAAGGTGAATCAGATCCAACTAGAAGGCAGATGGAATGGGTCTCATGAAGATCATAAGCTGGTTGCCTGATAGTTTCCACTAAGAACTCGTACCGTGACTCATTTTCAGGTATTTCTAAAAGAGAGGCAATAGTTGCCATTGCATCTGCTGCCTTATTCTCAATCATGGGTATTTGCTCGAAGGAGATGGTCCCAAAGTGTTCTTTGAAGTCGTCGACCATCCGTTTGTACGAGATGAGCTTTTCATCTTTGGTTTGGTACTCATCGTTGACCTGATTGATTATAAGCTGAGAATCACCGTAGACATGCAATTCTTGGATTTTCCATTCATTTACCATCTTGAGACCAATTACTAAGGTTTCATATTCCATTGTTGTTGGTGCATGGAAATAACAACCGGTAAGACTTTGGGATTGTGTCGCCTTGAGGAGTTATGAACAGGATGCCTGCCCCCGATCCATGGTTTGTGTAAGACGCGTCGAAGTATAGTTTCCAGGAAGATGTTGACACATTGAATAGGGATTCGTCTGGAAACTCAAATTGCATTGGCGTGGTGTCTTGTAATGGTGCATCTGCTAGTTGATCAGCTATGATTTGTCCCTTGATGGCTTTTCTGTCTACATATTCAATGTCGTATTCACTGAGAAGCATTACCCATTTTGCTAGGCGACCTGTGAGAGCTGCTTTGCTGAGGAGATACTTCAGTGGGTCTATTTTTGCAATGAGTTTAACGGGATGTGCGAGCATGTAATGTCGGAGTTTTTGTGAAGCAAAAACTACCGCGAGACACGATCTTTTTACTTGTGAGTATTGCAACTCATAGCCCACTAAGGTTCGGCTGATGTAGTAGACTGCCCTTTCATTGTTCTCATAATCTTGTTGAGCTAGCAGTGCCCCCAGAGCAGTGGGTGTAGCAGATATGTAGAGAATTAGCAGTCTTCCTTGGATCGGGGGCATGAGAATGGGTGGATTCATAAGGTATTCTTTTAGCTTGTTGAATGCTTCTTCACACCGTTCATCCTACCTAAATGGGATATTCTTGTGCAAGAGATGGCTGAATGGTTGGCACTTGTCTGCCAGCTGTGATATGAATCTGCGGATTGCCTACAGCTTACCTTGTAGCGATTTCAATTAAGTTAGTCTTGGGTGGTGGCATGTCCATTATAGCTTTGACCTTGGGAGGGTCCACCTCTATTCCATTTGCCGACACAATGAAGCCTAGCAGCTTGCCTAAAGTTACCCCAAACACACATTTCTTTGGGTTCAGCTTGACTTGGAATTGGTCCAATCTTTGAAAGACTCTTTCTAGTACATTCAGGTGTGAGTCTCTTGTGAGAGATTTGGCTAAGATATCATCGACATAGTCCTCCATTGTTACATGCATCATGTCATGGAATATAGTAGTCATAGCTCTTTGATATGTGGCACCTGCGTTTTTCAACCCAAATGGCATGACGTTCCAGCAAAAGGTACCCCATGGGCAAGTAAAAGCTGTCTTGTGTTGGTCCTCTGGTGCTATTTTGATCTGATTATACCCTGAGAATCCGTCCATGAGAGATAGCATAGTATGTCCTACAGTTAGGTCGACTATGATATCGATGTTTGGCAATGGAAAATCATCCTTGCGGCATGCTTTATTTAGGTCCCGAAAATCATTACATAATCTGACCTGGCCGTCTGGTTTGGAAACTGGCACAATGTTGGATATCCATTATGGGTAATCTATAGCCCTGATGAACCCTACATCTAGCAATTTTTTGAGTTCTTCTTTGACCAAAAGTGCTATGTGAGGGTGCATCTTTCTCAGCTTCTGCTTTACTGGTTTTACTCCCGGATCCAATGGTAGATGATGTAGAACCGGCATGTCTGCATATGACCAAGCAAAGCTGCCTCTCTCTTTCTTAAAGAACGGTACAAACCTGGTTGTCTCTGGTGGTGTAAGAGATTTAGCAAAGTGGATAACCTTGGGCTGTTCTTCTGTTCCGATATTCACGGGCTCTGTCGGTTCTACAACAATCTGCGACCTTTCCTGGTACATATCACTAGGGAGAGTGTCAAGCTTTCCATCGTCAGGTGCCACAGTTGGGTTTTCACCTTCGGATGCATCCTTTCTTTTTACTTTTTTGGGATCTGACACTGCCGCAAGGCGGTTTTCACTGTCAGATCCAGTTTTGACCTTGATATTTTTGCGACTGGAAGGCTTGGCACCCTCCCCGAAGTAAGCCACGGTATTCAGTTCAATAGCAAAACCAGCTTTATGATCTCCCCTGGGTAAGTGGTCCCTAAGTTCCATATAATCAATGTAAGCATCGTCGTTTTGGAACATGTCTAGTTGGGGAGTTCCTTGCAGATCCCAGTCAATAAGCTCAGGGTGCACGAGGGGGAGGGAGTTGGATGATAGACCTAATTCATTGATGGTATGAATGGAAATGTTGGGAGCATTGGTGGGGATTGTGGTCAGAATGGTACTTTCTTCCAAATTGTTTATTGCAATGGAATTTGAACTTTCCTCAAAAGCCATAATCTCGGGGATGGGCAAATCAGACTCTAGTGGTCTGTTCGAAAGCGTTTGTCCCTCACGGTAGGGGCTAAAAGTTTGAATGGTGTCGACCTCCTTGTCGTCATAGGAATGTTCTGTTAGCTCATCCCACTCATACTCATTTGAATCTGTATCACTGTCCTCCTGGAGTGTTTGGATCATTTCCACAAGACAAGCATTTTCTTTGGCCTTGCCCTTGCCTTTGTATCCTAGGCCACTTGTGTTTCTAGCCGATGAGGATGAAGAAGGTTGAATAGGTTCAATGATTCTTTTTTTTCTGAGGCCGATGGGGCCTTGTCCTTCGTACCCCATCCTGTGCAGAACAGTCTCACCCCGCCCGTAGAGTTCTGTTGGGAGTCTAGGCGGATCTTGCATTGTGTTCTCTTCTTCAGCATAAAGCCATTGTAGGAGATCTCTCTCCTCTGTTTCATCAGATAAGGTCCCCCATTTTACAAAGGGAGATGCGGGAGCTACGGGAGGAGCAGATGGCTTTGAAAAATGTTTGGGTTGGCCAAAAGATCGAGGAGACAAAGGCATCTTGGCAAGATTGAGGCTGTGCTCAATGGAGTTTTTCCCCACTCCACTCTCTTTTATGGTAATTTTATGCTCTTTGGGCCTTGATGGGGAGGCTTCAACGGTATGATCATGCTGCGGGATAGGGGATATATATGCTCTGTTATTGGGGATGATGCATTCAGGTTTTGCAAGGAAAGAGTTGCAATGCTGATAGGGGTCCGGGTTGCCTTGAATGGTGACTTGCTTGCTATTGTGCGGGAACTTTATGCATTGATGATAAGTAGAGGGAACAGCTTTCATGGCGTGAATCCATGGTCTCCCTAGAAGAATATTATAAGCGAGCTCCCTATCCAGGACTTGACATACAACATCTTTGATTACTGGTCCCACTTGAATGGGTAGGACTATTGTTCCCTTTGTGGTTCTTTCTTCCTCGTCATATGCTTTGATGGTAATTTTCCTCATTGGATCAATTGCCTGTTCGAAGAACCCCAATGCAAGGACTAGCTTTAATGTGCAAATATTTAAACCGGCACCCCCATCAATGAGAACCCTCTTGATGCAGTGTTTGTGGATGAAAGCGACGATATGTAGAGAGTTGTCATGAGGTTGAGATACAGAGAGGTCATCTTGCTCGGTAAATGAAATGGAGGTTGAGGAGGTCAGATTACCTACCATGGTCTGAAATTTCTCTTGGGCCAAGTTAGTGGGGACAGTGGTTTCCACTAAGGCTTTCTCGAGGATCTCCTTATGGGAAGGAGATAGACGCAACAACTCCAAGATAGAAATGTGGGCCGGAGTTTTCTGCAATTGGTCTATGACATATTGGCATCGCTAAGTCTTAGGTCCGTTAGGGTTTACCCCGAACTACGCTGCCTCTGCGTCGTCACGTAGGCAAGGCCATTTAGCAATGAGCCCTCGAGGCACTAGGTCAGTCCCTTAGGGTCCGTCCCACCAATAAGGATTGTGATACCTTCTGCTAGACAAACAAGCACAACAAAGCCTACTTCCCAAAACAACAAAAAATCATGACGCAAAACGTCAACCTGTCCAAGGCTAAACAAAGCACCATATCAAAACACTCAAGCTAATTTTATACCAATTATGACAAAAAGACACATCTAAATGCAAGAATGTTTTGTAAACAAGTTAACTTAGAAAGTCTTGATATATGCTATCATGCCTTTCTATGCTACTCAAGGATGCCAAAAGCTAGAGATGATATGATGGGGGCATGATTATTTTCTTTGTTTGCTGCTTGTGGATTAAACTTTAGTAATGTAACGATTTTTGTCTAACGACGTGATCGGTAAAAGATCATCGAGGACTCCAAGATCTAAACATGAAAAGGGGCAATCCTTGTCTGTTGAAAAATGCAAGAAGTACTCAGGTCATCTAGATTCAATTTTGGCTAGATGCTTGTATTAACTTGCTAAATCAAAATCCATGTAAGTAATACTCAGGTCATCTCGGTTTAATTATACCTAGATGCTTATATTTTCGTACAACATAATAAAACCCAATGATGAAAGCGCTTCAAAATACTTGCTATATCAATGTGACAAATATCCATATCCATATCCATACCAATACCATATCCAATCATATCTCATATCCATACCGTATCAAATTGCATCTCATAACCATATCACATCTCATATCCATATCATATCCAATTGCGCCTCATATCCGTACCCATATCCATATCCATACCATATCCAATTGCAAGTCTATCTTTAATCCATGCCAATCAAGTCAAATCAATCTTGTCAAATGATCCAATCACAATCAATGGTCTTGATCCTTGTCCAGTCGTAAACCAACTCAATCAATCAATTAATCAATTGTCTTATACAGGATGTTGCATTGTTGAAATCAGACCAACACACGTGTCTTACACGACATGCTTCTTTTCCTGAAACCAGACACTATCCTTCGTGTTGCTTTAGGGATCCATCATTCTCCGCCATGACAACACGCCTGCCGTGTTGGTCTATGGATATATTGTTCCTCGCCATGACAACACTATCGTATCAAATGTCTTAGACATGATGTTATATTGTCGAAACCAGACCCGAAGTCTTATACGACATATCTCATTCCTGAAACCAGACATCATCGATCCATATCATTGGTTTACCGCTCGACAGGGGCAATACCTTGGTTGTTCCTATATCATTTGTGCATACTTGCTTGCTTGTGTGTGTTATCATTTTTATCTTGCATTCCATACCATTCATCCCTTTCTTCTGCATTCAACCATTTCATTTCCTGTCAACATATCTTATCGTGAGATTGTCCATTTCACGCCTGCTGCCTTCTCCCCGTCCAATCTCTCGAGGGGACATCCTATCATCATAACTTGTACCAGGGGCAAACTGGGGCATGTATCATGGCCAGAAATTTTTTTATTTCTTTGAAACAACGTGATAAAACACATTGCTTCAAAGAGGGGCAAAATGTAGACACCTAAAATTGGCTCAGGTTGAATTAAATAAATATTCTAATATTTATCTTAATTCTCATTTTTCTTCTGTCAATTAAATAAATATTGTAAATTTATTTGATTGGTTCATTGTCCTATAATTAAATAAAATTATTTTATTTAATTAAATTCCCTAAATTCTTCTAAATGTCTAATAATCCCACATCATCCAATTAAAATCCCTAAATTCTTCTAATGTCTCAAATCTTAAATCCAGCTCACAAAATCCACTTCATCAATCCACCTCATCTTTCCACTTCATCCCTTCCACCTCACCATGTTGCACATATAATTAAATATTCTTAATATTTAATTAGCTAATATCCTCCAAAATCCAAAAATAAATTTTTAATTCAATTGTTCCCCACTATTCTCCACTCATTGAATTCTTAATTCAATTGTTCCCCACTATTCTCCACTCATTGAATCTTTAATTCAATTATTCCCCACTATCATCCACTATTGAATTGTTAATTCAATTGTTCCCCACTATCCTTCAGTATTGAATTCTTAATTCAATTGTCATAACCCACTCTTCTCAAATTTTTTTTTGTTAATTCATCCATTATGAATTAAAGATTCACAAAAAATGAGAGCCATTGATCTCATCTTTTGATCCTCACCCTCCATTGTCTTTTCAGAAAATCTATAAATGAGACCCTTTTTTAAGCAATTAAGGGGGACTTCGTTCTTACATCCTTATCATGCCCAACTTCTTCTAGGGAATATTCTTCTGACATCTTCATAATGCCCACATTCTTCTCAATTTCCTTTTTCATACCCTCTTAATGCCGAAATTATTCTAGCCATCCCTCAATATCCCACATCCTCTATTCATTGTCCCTGTGTTTGAAGCTCATCTTCAACACAAGAAGTATCACAGCCGTTCCGTTTTTGTCACCGTCAACAAGTAAGGAAGCAAGCTCACTGAGGGCCAATCTTCTTCATCATCAAGGTCGAGAACAGATAGGCGAATAATGGAAGCCGCTGAGTAACAGGTTTTGCAAGCTTTGTACTTCATTTATTTAAGCTTCTTGTTTGCATATTTCATTGTTTGGGTTTTATTATCTTAATTGATCAATCCATTTTCACCCATAACAGTAAGAACTCAAAAGGCTTATGCACATTGATTTCTTTCACTCCAATCTATCTTTTGAGAATGAGTGTGAACTTTTCCACATACCACAATATACCCAATATTCTTTTCAGGGATCAGTCTTGACATCCAGTTTTAGGGTTTTGTCATCCTATCAAGGTCAGGCATTAACCAACGGGAAGTATTTTTCAAGCCATCATACAATGAATTCTACAACTCTCCTTCTCATGAGACTGGTACTTAGCTAAAACGTATGCACTTTATTGTGGAAACACTTTAAAGGCCTACTTATATGTAGTTCATTACGGTACTGAAAATGAGAACTTAAGGAATCTGAGAACAACTACCAAATCAGAATTCAGTTTGCAATAATGAGGAGGATTCAGTTGGAGGTTGAAGCAGTCAAGGCTACAAGTGCAACAGATTTGAAGCAATAAACGACTTTCCAGCTTACTATGACCTCTTCAGGTCCAGTGAGCTCCTTTTAGGTCAATTTCATGGTTTCTTTGAGAGACAAAATAAAGAGAAATTCTTTCCAGGTTTATCTGCAAAAAATTCGGTGAAATTGCAGATGCAATTAGCTTCATAACATTCATTGGTCGAAGTAGCAAAGTGAATACAGGGAAGAGAGTGAGTCTGATAGACAGGGCACTGAAATGTTTCACGATATGATTTTGGACATATGTCCTAGCCAAGAGTCAGTTTAGTATCAAAGGCTCATTACAAATGATCTATTGTAGAAATGCAGCATCTATATGGAGAATGATGATTCAACTACAAGCGTGAAAATCATGGGATTTGATGGAAGGTGAATATAGCTTCTATCAGCTTCTAAGAATGACCTTCCAACTAAAATCTAGGTGCACAATTATTGAGAGTTATCTGAATCAGAATTGAACTAAAATAAGAACTAATTTATATCAAGAATATTTTACTATAGGATAAGTTGAATGGGCCCTCTGATTTTGATTACCTTATTTGCCACCATTGTACCTCTACTATTGAAGAATGTGTTGATTATTAAGCTGTGGAAATAGTTTCGAGTTTGTGGACATGAATGCTCACGAATTCCATTGCTTAAAGAAACTTTTAATGATATGTTCTATTTCATGAGCAGAGCAAAAATTTATATACCAACGGTTCTAATTTTTTGGTTGGTACAATGTTTTTGGTTTCAGGTCAAGAGTCTTCACTGTGAATCCCATCTCTACACCCTTCATATTGTCTACAACCATTCTTACAAAGTTCCCATGCTTCTTTTTCGTGGTCACAGTATTGGTATGCAGTTGCACTATCTGATTTTGTGTCAGTTTGCTATCTTCTGTTCAGAATTATGAAAGCAGAATAAGTTATAAAGATTTGATATGATAGCTTCACCAGCAGTTGAAGCATAATTTTGTCCATATCATGCATTTAGATGGGAGACCCCTCGACTTGGAAGAGATTAAGAAGGATCTTCCATCACATTCTTGTCAACTACTCGAGGATTCAAAATGGACATTTCTTACGCAAGAGGTGTATACAAGCATTTTCTCGAGGGAATCTCAATGATTTTGTATTGCAGTTGCTTAGGTTACATATTTCATTTTCTGTGTTTGTATGTATATATTGAATTGTATTAAACCATTGTTAATATGACAGGAGCATCCCTATTTAAACCGACCATGGTACGCACTTCACCCATGTGGAACTAGCAAGTGGATGGGCTTTCTTTTCTCAAGCAGAACATCAAATGTCAAACCAACTATGATAGTTGAACACAGTTTAACACAAACTGAGAGTTGTTTATTAAAAGACGACAATGGACAAAACTCCCCTTCCATGGAAGAAACCATGGGTGGTGGTGACAATTTTAGCAAAAGTAACATTGAGTCAACCACATGTTGTAATATCTTAAGAACAGAGTTTATTTGTCAATACCTTATTGCCTGGCTGTCTGTAGTTGGTCAAGTGGTTGGGCTAAGGGTTCCATTTGAAATAGTAAAGTTGTCTTCCTAGGCAGGACACGACTGGTTTAATAATCATACATGCATGTCTGGTTCATTCTGCTGCTTTCTGTATTTGAGTTTTTTATATTGCAAGCATTAGTTAAGATCAATAATTTTTCCTAGTAGGCTGTATATGTCGTTGATACTTCCATAAGAGTTGGAAATTTGTAAATGCAGTGCAACCTATTACTTTTGACATCATCAAATCAGGATGTTGTTAAGCTGTAGACAATACGTACATATTGGCTTTGGCTTATCTAAGAATAAAAGGGCTTAGTCTATACCCTGAAGAATCAAGTACACCAAAAAATTAGAGGGTTAACACAAATATGTTTGTCTTGATGAAGGCTATTTTAATAGACAATTGCACATCAAATACTACCATATCATGCTTACATCTCATGATACTTGCCTTTCGTGATTCTATGTACACGTATTTTTTGTTTTTAATTTGCTTCTATTTTGGGAAAACTAGGAAGAAGCCGATCCTAATACTCTCATAGAGGTCATTTGTTTTACTAATAAACATATTTCTGTAAGTGATTGGAATAATTAATTTCTTTTCTGTTTGGATCAATTTGCAGTGACATATGGACTATTTTTGTTTATATGAGGACAGTGGATATTGATTTTGTTTATCTGAGGAAGGGTTAGGAGTTTGATTGTATTTTCCTTAAGTGTGCCCAAAAAAGGGACTTGACATGTGGGAATTTAAAATGAACAAAATAATACCAAAGTGAAGTCGGAAACAATTAATAAATTTTCATCTATGTGGCGTTTACATAGTGTATTAAATTATTTGATGATTTATTGGAATTCAATTGCATAGTATCAAGTCAAGCTTATTGATTTTTCATGAGTTGTGGTTCACAAGAACCCCTCTTTGAACCATGAATTGTCTACTTAGCATTCATTGCATGTAATGAAATTACTTAGCACAATAGAAGAATATAAGAGAAAAGAAGTACAAATATTTGATTAGAACAAGCCACTTTGAGTGGGCAACTACTAAAAGTCTTACAATAAGAACAAAACATTCAATATGATCCTAAATAACTACCCACTACTTTCTATATATAGGCACCATTTGACGATGTTAATACCTAAATCCCAATGAGGCCAACCTAATTTTCAATAAATATACTTCAGTACTAATAAATAACTGAAACAAGGAATATGTGAACCATGGTTATCAAATATTTCAATAACTTCAATGGGTTAAGGGCATAGCATGCACTCCTTAAAACAAGCATTGCCCTCAACATATTAATTGTGGATGCTTATGCATGAAAGTTTCATCTTCCTCTGTGGTATCTTCGACGGGGAATTTCTTTCACTTGATAAGGTACTATGATTAACTTAGTCCTTAGCTTCATTGTGCGTGTTTGGAGGATTTCTTCAGAATCCAAGATGATTTGTCCCTATTCATCGAGCTTAGATAACGTTGCTTGTGTTGGATTCCATTGTCTAATTACATTCTTAAAACAAGAGACATGAAAAATTGTATTTGTTTTTGTTGTCTACATTGCCAATCTTTTGTTGCTTCAAGAGCATTTGCTTATACGGTTGCAACCTCAAAAAACCCAATCTCCTACTTCAAAATTCGTTTCACTACAATATTGGTTGCCTTGGTACTTCATTCTATTTTGTGCCATGGACAAATTCTCCACGAGACCATAAAATACTTGTTTTTGATGTCAAACGTGATTTTCTACTATGTGAACTCTTGGTGGTGATGGAGTCTCTAGAGAAAGTAAAATTTCCTCAAAACTCTTTGAACCTTTCTTGAACAACTTTTGCATTTGATGATAGTTTACAATTTGTGGATCCTTTGCTTGCAATCCCCTTAATTCAATTTTTTAAATCTTTGAAATGAAAGTGCATGAAGGGCTCTTGGAAATTCACCTCGATGGTGACCAAAGTCATGAGCTATTGGACTTCCAACACTATAACTAGACCCTCAATAGGAATGGCAAACATAGGGCTAGTGAAAAGGTAGTTCCCCAAGGTAAGTTTGATATTGTGACATCTCTTGGAATAACTAATAGTACCACCATCTGCAATCATAACTTGAAATTTTGGTGTTGGAAAATAAAATAGTTTAAACTTGTGGCTAAATTTTAATAAATTAAATTGTAGGTATTGCTCGAATCAATTAATATTTTCATGATGTTTTTAAGAACTCCCACTATAAGGTTTTGTGGGGAACTAATGCCTGATGGTGCATGACAAGGCATTGTTGGTTTGCACTCTTTCGATGATTCCTCTAATGCCATTTATATTTCTACATCTTCATCTTTTGTCACTCTAATATGGAAAATCTTCTTCTTTGCACATTTGTATCTCTTAGTATATTTACTATTACATTTAAAGCATAACCTTTTTGTCCTTTTCTTTTCAATTTGTTTACGTATGAACTTGGTAAGAAAGGAGAAGGTTGGTGATGGGGTGTTAAGATCTCTAATGCTTGTCTCCTAGTAGCCAAAAACTTGTCCTCTACCTTATAATAGTGGATTGGGAGCTTGCAAGAGAATTAGTTGGGTGTTGATCTTGAGTTAGATTCAAATCAAAGCAAGACCAAAAATCATCATTTCCCTTGAAGATGCATTAGCTTCTCGAGTCTTGTGATGTGATTCCTCCCTTTGGGATACCAAAAAACCCTCGAGAGAATATGGTTGAAGATGCTTGATATCTTCTTTCCTAGCTATCCATTTCAAGTCCTATTTTGTAGCCAAGTCCACTAGATTTGACTTGGAAGTTAAGTCCACTAGGTTTCACTTGGAAACCATTGTTGAAAAAATTTCTTCCTTGAACTTGGTGGTTGTTGCATTTAGAGTAATTGCAAAATCTAGCGATACCATCTCTTTTATTATTGGATGGTCTTTGTCTGGTGGCTTCTTTGGTGTGATTAGATTCCTTCCTTCACTTCTTATTGAAGCCTCCGTCATAATGCCACCAAACTATATTCATAATAACTTATTAAAAACAAATCTAGATACATAGAAATTTTTACTATAACTTACTTGAGTCCAATCCTCGTTTTAGTGAAAAAATCTCCAAAACAATTGAATGTTTTGCAGTGTTGGAACTTAATTTGGTAAAAGCCTTAATCTCACAATAACTCTCAAAAAAATGCTTCAAATTTCCTCAAATTGAAAGTGTAGCTTCCTCATTGTGTCTTTTAATCTCACATAAACTCTTAAAAAAATCACAATAATGAGAGATATGTGCTTGACAACAGAACCTCCTAAATTGAAAAAAAATGCCCTTTTCTTGCATTCAAGGTGCCAAGATCATGCTTTAATACCGCTTTTAATGAAATTACTTAGGATAAGAAAACAATATAAGAGAAAAGAGATGTACATACTTGATTAGAATAAGTCATTTCATGGAGGCAATCTCCAAAAGTCTCACAATAAGAGTAGAACTTCCAATACAATCCTAAACAACTACTCACTACCTTTTATATATAGGCATTATTGGGCAATATTAATACCCTAATCGTGATGATGCCAACCTAACTAAAAATAACTATATAGATTAATAAATGACAAATAAGGATTGTGTGAGCCATGGTTATCACATATCCAATACTTTCAATGGGTTAAGGGCATAGCATTGCATCATAGGGGTGAACCACCAAAACTTTTCCGAAGGCCACCTCTTAATATTATTTTGTCTCAAGTGCACTTAACCATAGAGTTTCTCTATAACTAGGCCCACTTATTTTGCTATCCCTCAAATCATGAGTTTACATCATTGTAAAATTCTAAATGGATATATAATTTCATAGCACTAAAATTTCTACATGTAAATTTTAGAATTGAAGTCGTCATTTTGCTATATAAAAGTGTTGCATTACCATGTTTTCACTCATATGAGAATTTTGAGAGATGAGGCAATCTGTGACTCTTACAATTGTTAGAGATGGCAGTTCAAGTAAAATATTGCATGTAGTTAAGCACAACATGAAGATCCCCTTGGACCTTGGCATGTCCATCACTTTGAATCTTTCCTAACTTGGCCTGTTGGAAATGACAATTTGTTCATCTAGATCTTATGTGAAATGATGGGCATGACAATGGCTACTTAATTCTTCTAAAATGCATTCCTTAGATATTGTTATTTTGTATCTTTAGACAAGGCCAAAATAATTTTTTTATTTTCTATTAATTGGTTTGAGATTCTTGTGGACTACTTTGACAAGATGTTAAACACTTTTGATTAGTGCTTTTTTGTCAAATCCTTATTTGAGTCACCATTGGAAAGGTTTGTTTTAATTACCAATTAGTTTCTTTAGAGTTTTTACTCAATAACATTGATCTAATATTTGATGATTAATATAATTTAGGATTATTTATCTTTGACTCCTTTCGATATATCTTTAATTGGGCTACCCATGCTTGCATAGCACCAAATAAACCAAGTGAGATGGATGTCTTAGAGTTACTTCCTTTTTTTTGATGTACCCAGGTAAAAATATTACTCAATAATGGAGTGTAAAAGGTCCCTTGACCCCCAAATCATGGAGTGAGATCAAGACCTTAGTTGATTGTTTAAAAAATGTTGGACTTAACCATCCTTATGTCATAGAGGAAGAAAATAATGTGTCTTCTACGATGCCTAGGATCATTGGGTAGGATTAATAACTTAGTTAACTTGATGAAAATTTTGAAAATTTGAAAAAAGAAGGGTTGACAATGACTCCAAAGAATAAATCTTGAGCTTGACATGATACTTAGAAATTTTTGTAGAAGTGATGTTTTTAGATCTCCAACGTTAGGTATGACACATGTAAATCATACATTTTGAAAATTGATATGCAATACTTAGTGGTGTTTAAACCTTTTGACAAATTTATTTCAATAGAGTTTTGAAATGAAACTCCTGTCTGCTGAAGGTTTGAAATGGCGCTCGTTGAATACCGTCTCTGCATCTCGCGGAATTGATGCTGGTGGGCACATTTTGCTTGATTTGTGTGCTTTATTTCTTGGAGTAGGAGACGTCAGTCCTGTTTTGTGGTCTGTGGCTCTGGATTTAGTGATTCATATTGTGTCTGCGGATCCTCCTGAGCGCGGTGGGACTGGTCCTTCCGAGCGTGGCAATCCTACTGTGTGCGGAGGCTCAAGTTTAGAGCATGGCAATGGTTCTCTTTTGTGTGGTGTGAAGATTAGTCCTCAGTCTGCTGCAGTTACTGGCTTGTGGGCTCAAGGCCGTCCCTCTCAGAGATCAAATATTCAGCCACTGCCCTGTGCACAATCTCTTCTGGTTGTTGTATGTGGCCAAGACATCATTGATAATGAAGAATTTTACCTTCGGTGATTTGCAGGTTTAATAGTTTATGGCCCTGAGTCTTGAAATCTTGGAGCCGTTAATGGAGGGTAAGATTGAGCTCTTTCTCTGTGCTAGGGGCTTTTTCATTATGACCTTTGCAACCTTTGAGGAGAGGGACCGAGTGCTGGATTGTAGAGTTTGGTTGTGGGGTGTGCACTCCTTTTCGATCAAACCATGGTCCATCTCCTTCAACCCACTCACTGAACCTCTCAACATCAGACTTGTATGTGTTAAGCTCCCAAATCTTCCTCTCTAGTTTTGGAAGATTCCTACTATGAGGCTATTGGCAATGCTATTAGGCACTTCCTCAAGGTTGATTCCACTACTTCATTCATGGGACACTCTATGTTTGCCCGAATTTTGGTGGATATTGATGTCTCCAAACCTTTTCACAAAAATATTGTATTGATGGTGGGGGAAAGGCCTTGGACGCAACAACTTGATTATGAGGGCATCCTCTTTATATGTAGACGATGTTTCTTTACTGGTCACTTGGCCTTCGATTGTTCTCACTCTCATCACAAGGGTGTGGCTACATGGTGGAAGAATGCCCTTGATGATCACTTGACTATCAGTGCTTTTGACTCTTTGGTGGACAATTCTACTCAAGATGATGAGCATTCTTAGGACATTGAGTCCTCTCCTATTGTTCTTCTTGCGGTGAGCCACGATCCAGTGGGGGTTCCCCTTGTGACAGGTGTGGATTCAACAAGACCCTTGACTCTTCTTGAGTCCCCTTCTTCAGGTAGGGCCTAGTATGCCCCTTCATCGGATGTTGTCCCCACTTGGTGGGCATTGTGATGATCCTTGCTCTAGTTTTGTCTTTGTCTCTCCTTGCTTTTGGGACTTGTCCGTCCCCCTCTCCACACAAGCTGTCTATGGTGGAGGCGTTGGTGGAGGATTCCCTTCTATCTCCTCTGTTTGAGGATTTGGACTCAGAGTTTTCTTGGACGGTTGTACAGAGAAGAAAGAAAGGCCTCCCAGAATTTGTTTTTGCTTCACACCCTCAGTTCAAGGGTGTTAGGTTTGCTAGATCGGGATCATACATTGTGTAGCTTTTTGATCCCTAAGTGTTGTGTATTTTGTTGTGTTGTATTTGTGGTGTTGCAGTGGGGGTTGCCATTTTGAGTTGTGTTGTTTGTCCCATATCTCATGGTACTCGTTTCATTTTTCTTTTGGTTGTTTTGTTGTAAAAAGGTTCGGGCCCTTCCAAAAACCCGTTTTTATAAAATAAAAAACAAAGTCTCTTTTCGAGATACACAAAGTTAAAACTTATATTGTTAAAATAAAATATATTTAAAAAAAATAGTTAGATCATCATTAAAATCTTAGAGGGGGAGTTTGAGCCAAGGGAATTCAATATAGATAGTGATGAAGGTCTTCTCTTTTAGAAATAAAATGCTGGCCTAAGGGAAAAACCAATTGGTTACTTAATAAACCAATAATGATGAATCACAAGAGAATTGAAATGAAAAGGAAAATTTCTTCTTCATATATGGATTTATTCAATTCTAATACCATGGGGTTACCAATTAGTTTGAATATAAAATTTCGACATGTTGACCAAGGGGATGCCTAATTAAAGAAGAATGTTAGAATAAGAACCAAGAAAGTTTATCAAAGGAGTATAATTCTTAACTCATTCAAGACCTTTGGGATAAATTTGCTTGTCTTATTTGACACCATAGTTATCTCAAACATAAAAACATTATCAATATTTGTCAAACATTATAAATACATAAGTTAGAAATTGACAAGTTATGGCCAATAAACAAATAATAAATGTGCTTAGGTGCACTAATGCGATGCAAGAATCCAATCATGTAGGAGATAGAAATAACTGGACAAAATATAGTTAAACACATAAATCCTAAAAGAAAAAACTAGTACACCTCTAACAAAGCTAGTCAACACAATTATAATTACTATAACTCAATTATGCTAGATGAAGTTTGCATTAATAAGAGATGTACCTTTTAATATTAAGGGTTATGCTTTCACCATATTTTGTATTTAATAAGTCTATTTCCTCCCTCATCTATTTAGGCATTAACTTGATTCATTTTACTGAGTGCAATTTTGGTGAAATATAGAGTCTTGCAACATATTTAAAAGAGAAAGTTAAATGTAGGAACAATTTAGCATTAAAGAAAAAATGAATTTAAAATATTTCTTTCTACAATACTTATAAAAGGCTATTTGGTGAAATATTAGGTATTGCAACATGTGTAATACAAACAAAGATGTCTCCCATTGATGATATAATCATTAAGAATGCCAAAAGAGATTTCACAAGATAGACTATGCCTCAAGGTTTAAACAAATTGAACTTTGATGGTACAACTAGGAGAAATATGGAATTGGATGGAGTAGGGTATCTCTTGAGAGACCAAAATGGTAAGTTCATTCGTGGAGGTTCTTCCTTCCTCTCCAAGGCCTCAAACAATGAAGTTGAAGCAATTGTGTTGTTAGGACTAAAAATGGCAACTTAGAAGAAGGTAAGAAAATTAGTGGTGGAAGAGGACTCAATGATTATCATTAATGCAACACGGAAGCCCCTGAACCCTAGTTGGAAAATTGAAACTATCTCGAAGGAAGCCAAAAATATGGTAAAAGACTAATCATATTTTCTTCAAGCATTGTTATTAGGAAGTAATAATTTGATTGATTGATTAGCTAATATTGGCATAAACCAACTTCCAATAACAACATCCTTGAGAGATCTACTAGACACTTGGTATGGGCTTCAATCGCTTCTTGTCTTCGAAATGGAATGAAAAATAAAACCCATTCAATGTAATATGTGATAAGGAGCAAATCTTAAGGTTTGAATTTGACAAGTTATCATTTTAAAGGGGAAAAAACAAAAAATAGGAAGGATTTAATAGAAACGTGGTGGCTTGGTGGATTTCTTGTAGTGTTCACATTGATTGCCAAGATACTTATCATAGAGAGTTCCCAATGATGTGATGGCAGGATCATAAAGGAGGGAAAATATAAGCATGCCAACACATAAAAAGTTAATTCTTCCAATATCCTTATGTCATTCTAACATTCATTAGCATATGGTAAGGTAAGGTGCTGGATTCTAGGGTTCTCTATTTTCTGTATCAATAGATTTTAGGAGTGATTATGGAAATGGTGAGGTGGAAGCAAATTGATGGCACAAGAAATTAAAAACTCATGCACTTCTCCCTTATACACAACCATAACTGATTACCTGGTTCTTAACCTCAAACAGTTTTCTACAGACTTTCTGTCACCACAGTGACCGAACCCAGGCAGGAATATAAGAATAACACATTATCAGTCATAATAAATAGCTATACACTTAAACTCAGTTAGGCGACAAGAACTTAAAGTTCAAAACAATTCTTTAATGGCAAGAATGATAGTAAAATCAATCTCAGCTCTAATATGCTACCGGAATCTGCAATCGTGGCAACAAGAACCTATTAAATCAGATAACAAACATGAATAGCTAAAATACATAAATAACATACAATCTGGGCTGTATTCATATCATAGAGATGTTTACATTGTTAATAACTATTTCCAGATTGCAAGCTCTGATCTACCTACACATAATCTATCTTCTTCTATCTACTCCCACCTATGCAGGGTCTTTTTCTCAGCATAACAATTTATTTTCTTCTCACAGCTAACTCGTTCTCTTCTTTCTCCGATCTATCTTCTTTCGTAATATGCCTGTCACCAAAATCGGCCTCCTCCTTTTATCGCCTCTAACAAGACATTCTACTAAACACTATTCTCCTCTACTTGGCCTCAATTCTTGTGACCTCGACCTCTAATCTCTGCCGCACCTATTCTTTACTCAATCGACTGATTTCCTTGATCGGCCTCCCTTCTTCTATGCGGCCTCACCGACTGGCCTTCTTTCTGATCGACCTCTATTTGAGATAGGCCTGCAACTCTTCGGCCCCCTCTTTCTGCCCTCCTATTGCTCGCTTTCTCATCTGTACGATGCCCTTCTTAAAAACCGCCTCCTTTCTCCATTCGTCTATCATTATTTTCCAACCTAACTTGACCGTTTGAATTCCCAGAACTATTCGCCTTCCACTGTCCAACTATCGACCTCCTCAATTGATTTAAACTATCAACCTCTCTGACCTGACCTTTCAACTTCTCTAAACATTCCATCTGTTAGGGTGCATAATAATTGACGACGGTTTAAATTCCCTTCTATAATTAGTTCTGTCATCCGGCGACAGGAATTTCTGTGACTGCCCGTGACTCAACCATTTCAAGAAGTCCCTCTAATTACCTTCCAACTATCCTGCAAATTTTCTTTACTTCCGACCTTTCATGTGCCTTCAAAACTGTAACTGATAAAACTAACTTTTGTCAATTTCGTGACATGAACTAGTCTTTGCATTATAAGTGACAGGAGATAAAATGCATTGCGACAGGAAGTTGCATCTGCAAACACTCAAACCACCAAAACACTATAGAAAAATCCCAAAACTGAACAAAATTCAAAAACCAAAATTTAAAGGTGAGCGATGCCCCTGCATCAGACTCCCCAAGGGACTAAAAGAATGTGCTCCTGCACATGTGTTGCTTCTACAAACTTACTATCCCTTCTTCCTCTTCTTCCATAATCGTTCAGGCACTACTAATAGACTCCTCCAACATTGTTGTTCTCTTCCCTGCTCTACCTTCATGAGGTCATAGCTATTGTTTACCATCTTCCTCCAATCTCGTCTTGTCCTTTCCTCCACACATAAACCAAAGCCAACAATTTGATGAAAACTACCTAGTTCCCCAAACTCATTTATATTGTCAATGTCATCAACATATGTGATAGCTGCATAGAAGTTAGCACCACCTATTACTTTTCTAGATCCTGCATTTTCATCCAACAACCTTTCCATCCACTCTTCCTTAATAGTCAATTGCTGTAACAATAGATCATTTTCAGTTTCTTCATCCATATCACAACTCTCAACAACATTCCCAACATTTGTCTTCATTGCTGCAATAATTTCATCATCACCTGCAAGCCTTCTTTCTGCATCCTGAACTGTCCCGTTGGTCCGCATGCTCTCAACCTTTGCTATCCATTCTTGCTCTATCGCTGCAAAATGTGCCCACAAATCATCCTTGTTGTAATTATTTGCTGCCTCTTCATTCAAATTTGCATGCTTACTTTCCTCTTCTTTTGTAGACCCTTTGTCAATCACATGATTTTCACCATTCCAAGGACTTCCATTCCTCACTTTCCTAACCTTTGTGTTGGCTGCCATCTCATTCTTTATCTTTTCCTTATTCTCATCTTTCCATACTACTGCTGTTATCTTGTTTTGCTTGGTATCACTCCTAGCCCACTTGAGTTTATTTTCTTGTTTCTTGTTATATTTTCTTCTTCTTTTGTCTTTCTCATCTACAAGACTCCATAACTCCATCTCATAGTCATAAATGCCATCTTCACTATTCACTTTGACATTCTTTCCATTTTTTTCAATCAAACTCTTATCTTCAACCACTTCATCTATAAATTTAAAATCTTCATTATTGGATTCACCAAAAGCAATTTGCTTACCTTTTATCTTGCATGTATCCTCCTCTAACTTCCTCCAAGCTGCTCTATGCTCCTGCTTCATTGGTATGACACTAGTCAATGCCTTTGCATTATGCTGTTTTGATTTCCTTGCATCATCATTTTGCTTTCTAGCTTCACCTTTCTTGAGTTCTTCTTTACGAGTTTCAGCTTGTTGTATGTGATAATCCTGTTGCAATCTTAACTCTTCCGTCTTAATCTCCTTCTTGTCTTCATATCTCCTATTCTCTAGAGAGGTTTTCTTCTCCCCATACTCTGCTGCACCAACTCCATTGGCTACTGTCCTAGCTTTCATCATCCACACTTTATTTCCTGTAGCACTAGGCTGTTGGCCTTTTATTGTTGCACTCATCTTCCATGGTCTATTATCGGATTGCTGCCTTAGGACCTCTGTTGTACACTTCCTTTCTTGCCAACTTGTCCCCTCCTCTTGTCTCCTCTTGTATTCAATCATGCCCTTTATGCTTGGCATTTGTTTTATGTTACAAACCATATCATAACCATCTTCTAATTTACACCTTCCCTACTGCCCCTTAAGCCAACATGGTACTATATAACCATGTTCTTCTTTCTTTTCTCTATCAACTTGAATAACCACATTATTAATTTCACTTTATGACCAAATTCAACATTTGTACTCACAGGTACCTCTTCTTTGTCTGGCTGTCCAGATTTGCTATCATCCTTGTCTTCATTGCTTGACAATTCATCTTCCTAATAGGCTTTCTCCATTTCCTTTGCAACATCTTCTAGGGCATCTTGAAATTCATCATCATCATGAATATCTACATTATCATTTGAAATCAATATCATACTATTCTCTTCTTCACATTTAAATTCGTTGCACTGTACCTCTTCCTGCTGTACTGCTGTAATTCGTTCATGCATACCAACTGCTGCAATTTGGCTTGCTCTTCTCTCATCTTCATCTCCACCCAAGGGTGCTTTGCTAGACCCATCTCTTATCCATTTCAATGTCTCATTCTAGACCTTTCTTGTCACGATCTTCATACCTGTATACACACAATTAAAGACAACATTAGACAATAAAACAAAAGACCACAACATCTCCATAAGTGTCTCCTTCATGGACACTTTCCTCTTTCCTTTCCTTTCTTCTTCTTGCACTTCTTCTGTGCTCCATCTCTTAACTTTTCCCATGTTCTCCTCAATGAGAACTTCTTTGACCTCCTTTGGTCCATGTTGCTCTAGAGGCAACTCCTTGCTGTCCCAATCTTTCTGGAATCCTTTCATCCTCATATCTTTTCCTCTTAAGGTTTGTATTCTCTGCCTTTTCCTTTCCTCAACAATCTCTTTTACAGGCCACCTCACTTTTCTCGGCATTGGCCATACCCAAACATAATCTTGGCTTCTTTCTTCAAGCCATTGCTGCCTTGCGATCATATACTCTTTTAAATATCATTTCAACTCTACCAGCTCTTTTTCAAACTCTATATTTTGCTTCTTCATGTTTTCCCTCTTCTGGTCTCGCTTCTCACGACTTGCATGCTTTTGCATCTTTCTTTCTTTCACCTTTCTCTGCTACCATAGGTTCTGGCTAAGTTGCCTCATTTTGGCGATCTACTCGGCACTTAAAACCAACCTTGCGCTCTGATACCAATCTGATGCCACAAGAAATTAGAAACTCATGCACTTCTCCCTTATACACACCCATAATTGATTACCTGGTTCTTAACCTCAAATAGTTTTCTACAGACTTTCTGTCACCACAGTTACCGAACCTAGGTAGGAATATAAGAATCACACATTATCAGTCATAATAAATAGCTATACTTAAAATCAGTTAGGTGACAGGAACTTAAAGTTCAAAACAATTCTTTAATGCAAGAATGACAGTAAAATCAATCTCAGCTCTAATATGCTACCGGAATCTGCAATCGTGGTGACAGGAACCTATTAAATCAGATAACAAACATGAACGACTAAAAGGCATAAATAACATACAATCCAGGCTGTATTCATATCATAGAGATGTTTGCATTGTTAATAACTATTTCCAGATTGCAAGCTCTGATCTACCTACACATATTCTATCTTCCTCTATCTACTCCCACCTGCGCGGGGTCTTTTTCTCAGCATAACAATTAATTTCTTCTCACAACTAACTCGTTCTCTTCTTTCTCCAGTCTGTCTTCTTTCGTAATCTGCCTGTCACCAAAATTGGCCTCCTCCTTTTATCGCCTCTAACATGACATTCTACTAAACACTATTCTCCTATACTTGGCCTCAATTCTTGTGCCCTCGGCCTCTAATCTCTGCCGCGCCTATTCTTTAATCAATCGACCGGTTTCCTTGATCGGCCTCCCTTCTTCTATGCGGCCTCACCGACTGGCCTTCTTTCTGATCGGCCTCTATTTGAGATAGGCCTGCAACTCTTCGGCCCCCTCTTTCTGCCCTCCTATTGCTCGCTTTCTCATCTGTACGACGCCCTTCTTAAAAACTGCCTCCTTTCTCCATTCGTCTATCATTATTTTCCAACCTAACTTGACCATTCAAATTCCTAGAACTATTTGCCTTCCACTGTCCAACTATCAACCTCCTCAACTAATTCATGCAACCGTTTCTCTCACCTGACCTTTCAACTTCTCTAAACATTCCATCTGTCAAGGTGCAGAATAACTGACGACGGTTTAAATTCCCTTCTGTAATTAGTTCTGTCATCTGGTGACAGGAATTTCTACAACTGCCCATGACTCAACCATTTCAAGAAGTCCCTCTACTTACCTTCCGGCTGTCCTGCAAATTTTCTTTACTTCCGACCTTTCATGTGCCTTCAAAACTCTAACTGATAAAACTAACTTTTGGCAGTTTCTACGACATGAACTAGTGTTTGCATTATAAGTGACAGGAGATAAAATGTATTGTGACAGGAAGTTACATATGCAAACACTCGAACCACCAAAACACTATAGAAAAATCCCAAAACTGAACAAAATTCAAAAACCAAAATTTAAAAGTGAGCGATGCACTTGCATCACAAATTCTAGTCTTGGTACTTCACGAGGATAAAGTCTTACATGTGGTAAGCATAGTCACATTACCTAAGTTCATAGTTGACAAGATGAAGGATTTGAACAAGTGGATAGATGTGGAACTTGGGTGCATTCAGAGAGATTGATTGATTGGTGATGGAGAAGAGGATCTATTGATAATCTTAGAATAAAATTTAAAGAATTTAGAAATACACAAGTATATATGTGTAATGGTGAAATTTGCATACCCATGTCTCCATTTAGTTTTGGACCATTTTGATTGAACAACTCAATACAATAACATATTGACAATGCCACACTCTCGTGCAAAGTTGGGCTCATTCCTCAATCCTTTTCTCATCCTCATTTACATATGTCCCCATATATTCAACCCTATCCGTACATATTTTTATACATGCCATTCATTACACCTAGCTTTGCACTTATTCCCATACATTCATCCTCCATCCCTAAATTCACACTTCCTTGTCCTAGGTCAATATGACAACATGCAAAATCAATCCCACACCATGCAAAATTGACCCAAAATTTCAAAATTCAATAACTCAAATCTTTGCTGACCCTTGCTAGCAATTTTGAGTTAACTTGGTACATGTTTGTGTAATTAATTGTTATGTCGAGTGATGGCATAAATGTGTGTCTCACTTTTTGGCCTAAGCGGGCCACTCAAATCAACATTTTTTCTTAAATTTTTATTTTCTCTCAATTTTAACAAGTAAATTGTTAATAATTTAAAGATAATGTAAACTAATGATTTGTTAGATTTCATATGTAGATTCTATTTCTAACTTAAATTTTTTTATCTCATTTTAAAAATATTTAATAAAATGTTTTTATACTTTAGTCTTTTTTAATAGTAATATTTCCCTGTAACGCATAACTTGAGCTAGAAATAAATTCTTTTTATAATTTCTTAAAAATATATCACTAACACTAATATCTAGGATCCACATTTTTTTTGTAATTTTTTGTTTTTGATAAAGTAAGCGGCAAAAAAGGGTGTCGATCCCATTACACAACAACCATATAGGCACAATACATACAACAAACAAGGGGCAGAGCCCTAAACAAACAAGAGCCACTAGGGCCCAACAGAACAGGCCAAATCAGGCCACATAGAACATAAACATAATAGGAACAACTGACATAAAACTGTCAAACAATAGATGAGGACTAGACAACCCCAGAACCTGAGGGGACAAATTGACTCCCTTAGCCCTAGGCCGCAAAGTAGCGACAAATTTGGGGAGTCCCATCTTCTTTCTCTGTACAACAGACCAAGAAGACTCGGAATCAAAGTCCACCGAGCGAGGCGAGAGGAGCGGATCCTCGACAACCACCACGGGCAATAAGCCACCACACAGCGAGGGAGCTGACAACGCAGAAGAGGAGTCGGTAGCAATCGAAGGACCAGTAGAGGTGATCATCGAGGGTCAGACAGGCTCTGCCTGAACAATGACAACATGTCAAGGCACCAATGGTTCCGCTGAAGGGTTAGCCGGAGGAGGATCCTGGGGAGACTCAGTCTCCTGGAATGATTCATCCAAGGAAGGATCATCCTCCTTGGAGGAACCATCAGAAGAGGGAGTGCCCACCGTGAGATGTTCAGTGAGAGCATCCTTCCACTAGGTTGCCACGCCCTTGCGATGAGCAAGATGGCAGCCAAAGGCCATATGACCAACGAAGAAACATCTCCTACACCGAAAAGGGAGGCCCTCATAGTCCAGAAGCTACGTCCATGGTCTGTCCTCCACCATCAAGACCACATCACCATGGAGTGGTTTGGAGATGTCCATATCTACCAAAATATGAGCCACCGTAGTATGCCCAAGATCCCGAGTCATAGAGTCCACCTTCAAAAAGCTTCCAATGGCATTGCCAATAGCTTCATAACATGATTCCTCCCAAAACTATAGAGGTAGATTCAGCTGTCGGACCCAAACTGGTCTGGTATTTAGCGGCTCCGTAAGAGGATTGAAAGAGCGAGTCCAAGCTTGATGGACATCAAATGCTCACCCCATAACCACCCTCTGTCTAGCACTCAGTCTTGCTCCTCAGAGGTAGTGAAGGTTGCGATGAAGAACCCCCTTGCACTGGGGAAGAGTTCAATCTTCCCAGAGACAAGAGGCTTCCAGGAGACCAAAACCCAACCATGGAGATCGGGAAGGGAGGGCCACAAGCCCTTAAACCTGCAAACCAAACCATGTCTCAAATAGAAATTCTCATTTTTTGCGATCTTAGGTCCACAGACCACAACAGGGGAAGCACAGTGATGAAGGTAGTAAATCATGAAACACACAATAACAAAAATTGCACATAGAAAATATAATGATATTTTATTAATATGGGCAAAACATTACATTACAGAAGCTCAAATACAATCAGAGGATGAATCCCCTACAGGATGCAACACATTACAACTCCCTCATTGACCAAACACTGCTCATTGAATACCAAACACTGCTCATTGACCAAAGATCTATGGTCCTTCTGCAACCATGCAATCCGATATGGATGCAGATGCTTTCTTCTTGTCAATTTCAACTTGTCAACCATCTCCTCTGAAACAAGATTATCAGTGCTTCCACTGTCAATAATAATATCACAACACTTACCTTCACATTTGCACCTTGTGCGGAATAAACTCTTCCTCTGATTGGGTTCTTTCTCCTCATTCAACAAAGTTCTTCTGACAACTAGGGTTTCTCCCCTTTTAGCATCTTCAAAGCGCTCAGATTGCGCATCTTCATCGACATGTGTGACTTGTGCATTACCTTTAGGTCTTCTATTTGTCCTTCTTTGATGTTGTGGACACTCATATGCTCGATGTCCTTATTCTCCACATTGGAAACAGGTTCCTCTGAAACCTCCTCTTCCAGGTCCTTGCCCAGGTCTGCCTCTTCCTCTTTCTCTTTGCTCACCATTGTTTTGGTCCCGAGGGCGGTAAGTATTATCTCCTCTCTGATTTTGACTGGTGCCGACTTCTTCACTTT
Source organism: Cunninghamia lanceolata (assembly GCA_027924645.1). Taxonomy (NCBI): domain Eukaryota; kingdom Viridiplantae; phylum Streptophyta; class Pinopsida; order Cupressales; family Cupressaceae; genus Cunninghamia; species Cunninghamia lanceolata. The sequence goes on along the minus strand of BSBN01000847.1, from coordinate 1,330,376 downwards.
TCTTTGAATCTTCATTTCGGCCCCCATAGGGTCTTCCACTAGTCCTTCCACCTTGACCTCTTCCCCTTTGCTTGCTGTCAAATCTTTTATTCAGCTTCTCTTCTACCTTCAGGGAAAACTGGTATGCATCTTCTATGGTGGTCATTCTGACCAGGCTCAGCTCCTCTTGAATACTTGGCCTCAACCCATTAATGTAACAGGCTGCCTTCTCCTTGTTGGCCTCTCCATGGCTTGTCTTGATAGTGATCTTATAAAAATCTTCTGTATACTCCTTAACAGACTTGTTACCTTGCTTCAATCCTTGTAGCTTCTTCAGCAACTCCATCTCATAGTCCACATGAATGAACTGCTTCTTCAATTTCTCCACCATTCGATCCCATCCGGTAATCTTTTCTTTTCCTCTTCTATTTCTCTCTAAATGGACCTCCTTCCACCAAATACTGGCATGGCCCTTCAACTTTGTCTTTGCAAACTTGACCCGTTCTAGGTCTTCCACATCTTCATACTCGAAATACTCCTCCATATCATTGATCCAATCAATAAGTTGTTCCGGATTCAAATATCTAGAATAGGTAGAAACTTTGATTCTGGGCCTCTTTCCGATCTTTGAAATGGCCCTCAACAACCTAACTTCAGCAGGATCTCTCGCAACTTCTTGTTCTTCCTCAGATAGCTCTTCTTTAGCTTCATCTTTGCTTTCCTCTCTCCTTCTCGGCTTAAACCCTCTTCGCAGCTCCTCTTGCAATGCATCGATTTGTCTTTGAAGGGCTCTAAAACCCTCTTTCGTCAAAGCATTCCTCCCACCACGGTTTCTTCGTGGAGGCATCTTGATCTCTGCAGCAAACCCACAACCTTAGGTCCTGGTGTAAACTGCCTCATAGTCGGTGATCTGTCTACACACTCAGGAACCCTTGCTCTGATACCACTTGATGAAGGGAGTAAATCATGATACACACAATAACAAAAATTGCACACAGAAAATAGAATGATATTTTATTAATATGGGAAAAACATTACATTACAGAAGCTCAAATACAATAAGAGGATGAACCCCCTATAGGCTGCAACACATTACAGCTCCCTCTCTCAAGACTCTAGAATCTTCAGCCTTCTGTAACCCCCAAATCAACTAGGGTTTCTATTTTCCTGCCTTTTCTTGAATCTACACCTTCCCCCTTAACTCTCCCCCCCCAAGGGTTCCCAAAAATGGTCATATATAGCCCCTTTTTGGCGGCCACCAGCTTAATTTCAAAATTTGCATCTCCCTCCAAAAATAGGTTAACTTCGCGGGGCCATAACTTTCGATCCGACTGTTGGATTTTCAATTATAATACCTTTTCGGAAAACTCTCAAAAAGACAGTTGTGCACAAATAGTACCTAAAAGTAGACTGCTTGGGTTTCCCACCAAATTTTGGGCCCATTCGGAGCCTCTAAGTGCCTCAAATTTGACTTTGAATATTTCAATAGGATTTTTGGAATTTGAAATTTTAATATCTCACAAATGACAAATGATATTGAAGTGATTACTTCACCATTAGCTTCAATTCACCATTCTGGAGGTCCGTGTAAGATTTTGTATCCCACCTTACACAAATGCAAACTTACTAAAAATAGTAACCCTGCCAAATTTAGCCCTTATTGAAAAGAAACAACTTTTTTTTTTTGGTTGATACAAGATTGCTCTTACACCCTGGATGCTCTTGCAGCAGACACCTGGGGTAATTTGAAAAGTGACCCTATCACTTCTCATGAGTTAGAGGGAAACCAAAATGGTTGACCTCAGTCTCAGATAACCATGATGAATCTTCAACAGGCCTTCCTTTCCATTTCACCAAGTATTCTGTATACTGCCTGTTTCTTGTACTCTTACCCACACGACTATCTAGAATGCCCTCTATCTCCTCCTTCTTTGAAGTAGATGCTGGAATGTCCCACTGTGTTCCTTTATCAAGTCCATCATCATGATACTCTGTTAAATCTGAAATGTTGAACACTGGTGAAATATTGATGTCATCAGGCAACTCTACCTCAAATGCATTTCTGAAACATGCTTCTTCAGGATTCTACATGGTCCAAATTTCCTCATCTTCAGCTTATTATATGTACCAGATCGAAATCTTTCTTTTCTCAAGTGAACCATGACTTCATCACCCTCCTGAAACTCCTTATGTCCCCTCTTCTGATCTACCTTAGCCTTATACTGAGAATTCATCTTATGGATATGCTTTCTTACCTCCTCGTGCAAATTCTTCATGTGCTCAGCAAAATTTTTAGCTTCGGCACTACTCTTCTCCCCCTTATCCATCCTCCTCAATTCGGAGACAGTTCTTGGGCTACTCCCATACACAACCTGGAATGGAGATTTACCTGTGCTCCTATTGATAGAATTGTTGTAAGTAAATTCTGCCTATGGTAAAATCAAATCCCATCCCTTGGGCTTATCTCCTACTAAGCATCGTAGTAGGTTACCCAAACTCCTATTCACCACTTCTGTCTGTCCATCAGCTTGTGGATGGTGTGCAGAACTGAACTTCAAATCTGTCTTCAACTTCTTCCACAATGTCCTCTAGGAATAACCAACAAACTTGGTATCTCAATCTGAAACTATGCTCTTTGGTAGACCATGTAATCTCACCACCTCCCTGAAAAATAACTCTGCATTATGAACAACATCATTAGTTTTCTTACAAGGAATAAAATGGGCCATCTTTGAGAATCTGTCCACCACCACAAAAATGGAATCATGTCCTCTCTGTGTCCTTGGTAAACCAAGAACAAAATCCATACTAATATCATCCCATGGCTTCTCTAGTATAGGTAATGGCTGATATAGCCATGTATTCTGACTTGTTCCTTTTGCCATCTGACACACTCTGCAACTCTGCACAAATTTCCTCACATCTTGCTGCAATTGTGGCCAGTAATAATGTTCACCAAAAATAGCAATGGTCTTATCTTGACCAAAGTGTCTAGCTAATCCTCCACTATGCTTCTCCTTAATCATGTTCTCTCTCATGGAACTCCTCAGAATGCACAACTGGCTTCCTCTAAACAACATGCCATCTTGGATTATGTAATCCAACTATTTTGTCCCGTCCAAAGTAATAGGTTCCAAACAAGCTTTCCAAGCCTCTGCAAAATCTGGATCTTCAGGATACAAACTTTTGAGCTCATCGAACTCAACAACCTCTATCTTCATTTCTGTCAACAAATTTTGCCTTCTACTCAAGGCATTTTCAACTCTGTTGGACTTCCCACTCCTATGTTTCAAAACAAAAGTATAACTTTGCAAAAACTCAACACATTTTAAGTGCCTTTGATTTAAATTTTCTTGACTATTAAGATACTGCAAAGCCTGATGATCAATATATAAAACAAACTCTTTTGGCAACAAATAATGTCTCCATTTCTTTAAAGCCTGAACTATTGCATAAAACTCCTGATCATAAACTAAATACTTTTTCTTGGCATCATTAAGCTTCTCACTAAAATAGGCAACGAGCTTACCTTCTTGACTTAGAACAACTCCTATACCACTACCACTAGCATCACAATCTACCTGAAATACCTTATTGAAATCTGGAAGTGCCAAAACAGGTTGTTCTACGACTTTATGCTTCAATGTATCAAAGCTTTTGTCTGCTCCTTTAGTCCATCTAAACTCTTTTCTATCCCCTCTTATTGTCTCGGTTAGGGGTGCACAAATGCTACTAAAATTCCTAATAACTTTCTATAAAAACTTGCCAAACCATGAAAAGATCTTACCTTGGAAGCACTCCTTGGCATAGGCCATTCAATGATAGCCCTCACCTTCTCTGGGTCCATCTTAAGAACTTCCTCTGAGACAACAAATCCTAGGTATACCAATTCCTTTGCAAAACTACATTTCTTTAGATTGATCAACAACTTCTCCTCCCTCAGCTTCTCAAAAACTCTTCTGATATGCATCATATGCTCATCCCAAGTCTTACTGAAAATCAAAATATCATCTAAATAAACAATAACAAAACTTCCCAAAAATTCTTTCAATACCTCGTTCATGAGCCGCATGAATGTGCTCGATGCATTGGTTAGCCCAAATGGCATGACTAACCACTCATACAAACCCTCCTTTGTCTTGAAGGTTGTCTTCCATTCATCTCCTTCTCTGATTCGAATCTAGTGATACCCACTCTTCAGATCAATCTTCATGAAGTACTTGGCTCCACTCAAACAATCCATTATGTCATCCATTCTGGGCAATGGAAATCTGTACTTGATTGTGATCTTGTTGATGGCTCGAGAATCTGTACACATCCTCCACTCTCCATCTTTCTTCGGTGCTAGTACTGCAGGTACCGCAAATGGACTTAGGCTCTCTCTTATCAATCCCTTCCTCAACAACTCCTGAACTTGTCTGTTCAACTCTTCACTCTCTGCTGGAGTCATTCTATGGGTTGCCTTAATCGACAAACTGGCTCTTAGTCTCAAATCCATTTGATGACTTATCTTCCTCACTGGTGGTAAACCCTCTGGTACATTATCAGAGACAATATCTTGAAATTCTTCCAACATTTCTGAGACTTTTGCTGGTACATCTTCACATTTCTCTTGACTAATCTTGGGAATCAATGCAAAGCAATGACGCTCATGCTTCATACCCTCCAAAAATTTCCTACCATCTACCAAACAAATTCTGGCAGTACTGCATACCTTTTCTTCCACCTCCTTCAAAGGCTTCAACTTATGACGAACTCCATCCTTTGTAAGGGAATAAGTGTTTGCATCGGCATCATGGACAGCGCTCCTATCATACTGCCACGGCCTCCCCAACAGCATATGACATTCGTCCATTGGTATGATATCACACAGCACCTCATCATGGTAGTCCCCAATCTTGAACTTCACCAAACACTGCTCATTGACTAAAGCTCTATGGTCCTTCTGCAACCATGCAATCCGATATGGATGCGGATGCTTTCTTCTTGTCAATTTCAACTTGTCAACCATCTCCTCTGAAACAAGATTATCAGTGCTTCCACTGTCAATAATAATATCACAACACTTACCTTCACATTTGCACCTTGTGCGGAATAAACTTTTCCTCTGATTGGGTTCTTTCTCCTCATTCAACAAAGTTCTTCTGACAACTAGGATTTCTCCCCTTTCAGCATCTTCAGAGCGCTCAGATTGTGCATCTTCATCGACATGTGCGACTCATGCATTACCTTCAGGTCTTCTATTTGTCCTTCCTTGATGTTGTGGACACTCATATGCTCGATGTCCTTCTTGTCCACATTGGAAATAGGTTCCTCTGAAACCTCCTCTTCCAGGTCCTTGCCCAGGTCTGCCTCTTCCTCTTCCTCTTTGCTCACCATTGTTCTAGTCCCAAGGGCGGTAAGTATTATCTCCTCTCTAATTTCGACTGGTGCCGGCTTCTTCAGTTTTCTTTGAATCTTCATTTCGGCCCCCATTGGGTCTTCCACCAGTCCTTCCGCCTTGACCTCTTCCCCTTTGCTTGTTTTCAAATCTTTTATTCAGCTTCTCTTCTACCTTTAGGGAAAACTGGTATGCATTTTCTATGGTGGTCATTCTAACTAGGCTCAACTCTTCTTGAATACTTGGCCTCAACTGATTAATGGAACATGCTACCTTCTCCTTGTTGGCCTCTCCATGGCCTGTCCTGATAGTGATCTTATAAAAATCTTTTGTATATTCCTTAACAGACTTGTTACCTTGCTTCAATCCTTGCAGCTTCTTCAACAACTCCATCTCATAGTCCACAGGAATGAACTGCTTCTTCAATTTCTCCACCATCTGATCCCATCTGGTAATCTTTGCTTTTCCTCTTCTATTTCTCTCTAATTGGACCTCCTTCCACCAAATACTGGCATGGCCCTTCAACTTTGTCCTTGCAAACTTGACCCGTTCTGGGTCTTCCACATCTTCATACTTGAAATACTCCTCCATATCATTGATCCAATCAATAAGTTGTTCCGGATTCAAATCTCTAGAATAGGTAGAAACTTTGATCCTGGGCCTCTTTCTAATCTTTGAAATGGCCCTCAACAACCTAACTTCTGCAGGATCTCCCGCAACTTATTGTTCTTCCTCAGATAGCTCTTCTTCAGCTTCATCTTCGCTTTCCTCTCTCCTCTATTCGAACCCTCTTTGCAACTCCTCTTGCAATGCTTCGATTTGTCTTTGAAGGGCTCTAAAACCCTCTTCTGTCAAAGCATTCCTCCCATCACGGTTTCTTCATGGAGACATCTTGATCTCTGCAGCAAACTCACAACCTCAGGTCCTGGTGCAAACTGCCTCACAGTCGGTGATCTGTCTACACACTCAGGAACCCTTGTTCTGATACCAGTTGATGAAGGGAGTAAATCATGAAACACACAATAACAAAAATTGCACACATAAAATAGAATGATATTTTATTAATATGGGCAAAAAATTACATTATAGAAGCTCAAATACAATCAGAGGATGAACCCCCTACAGGCTGCAACACATTACAGCTCCCTCTCTCAAGACTCTAGAATCTTCAGCCTTTTGTAACCCCCAAATCAACTAGGGTTTCTATTTTCCCGCCTTTTCTTGACTCTACACCTTTCCCCTTAACTCGCCCCGCCAAGGGTTCCCAAAAATGGTCATATATAGCCCCTTTTCGACGGCCACCAGCTTAATTTCAAAATTTGCATCTCCCTCCAAAAATAGGTCAACTTCGCGGGGCCATAACTTTTGATCCGACTGTTGGATTTTCAATTATAATACCTTTTCAAAAAGCTCTCAAAAAGACGGTTGTGCACAAGCAATACCTAAAGGTAGACTGCTTGGGTTTCCCACCAAATTTTGGGCCCATCCGGAGCCTCTAAGTGCCTCAAATTTGACTTTGAATATTTCAATAGGATTTTTGGAATTTGAAATTTTAATATCTCACAAATATATAATAATTAAATAAAATATATAAAACCTATATTTTTTAGAAATATCACTTCGAGGGCTATGTTCCTGTAAAATTTTGTGTCATGATGACTTTATTTGATCACGAAGAACATGACCCAAATCAATAGTTTTTATCTAGCAAAATAATAAAATATGCTTTGGAGGGAATCGATTGCCACATAGGTGCAACACAAACACCTTTGATTGAAGGTCCTTGATACTCAAACATGAACAAGGTGGGCTATAGCACAACCAACCCTTTTATAATTTCTTGAGATCTTTGATCAAAGGTCCTTCCCATGTGGATGCATGAAGGCCTTTGATCAATGGACCTTCGATCGAAGGTGGTGTGTTTTTAATGAAAAATGATTTTGGAAATTTGCATGTGGCCCACACCTTTATGTTTCCACCCTCTTGGTATCTAAAGGAATTCAATGTGCATTTATTCATGATGATTACTCATTGAAAATCCTATGCAATACAAGGAGCATAATTCTAGGAACTCTTCACTTTGGAGCACTAAAAGGAATCTAATCTTACATCATCATTCTAGGAAATTTACATTAGTAGAGAGTGCTTCCTTCGATCATTTCCATGATCATAAAGCCGGTCCATTCAAGGGGGTTGACCCAGGAGAACTTGGCCATTGTGATTTCCACCCAAGGTATTTTAAGTACCACCAACCCTTAATAATCAACAAAGAGTAGAGAATACAATGAATCAGATAGTAGAAGTACACATTGCTCCAAATAAGGACAACATGTCAAGGGTTAGATTTGTGTGGCACTGGATTGATCCATAGCCATGAAATCAACCCAAAGAATGAATTAGGTTTGTATAGAATCCTAGATGAGCACAATGAGTAAATCTATTATTTTTTTGTATGTAGGAAAGTAGAAATCTACATTGTGTTAGGTTCTATCTTGTTTATTTTAAGATAAGTATCCAAATTACTTGCATTTAACCTCCTAATTTAGCATTGATTTTATCATTTATTTAATCTAGGTTAATTGTGATTGATTTGCTTGCAATTATTTAATTAGTGATGCAGAGTGCACAATGAAAACACTTAAAACCAGGGTTGAATACCCATCAAACCCATAGTATAGGGAGATTATTACTTAATCGACTTTAAATACGCTTCGCTAGGTCGGAACACATTCATACTCTTCACTATCGACGAGACTGAATACTGCTGGCATACTCGAAAACTCTTCCACCGATCTCACATCTCTCCCCAACAGCTCAACACAATGCTTTGTCTTCGGTGAGACTACATACCATCAACGAGCTTGAAAACTATTCCGTCGGTACATTCCAATCACTCCGATGACCCTTCGAACCACCACCGTCGGTGTGACTTAGACCATCGGCGAGCACTTTGTTTATCCTCCCGAAATACCGATACACATTCTTGTATATGCTTTGCTTGACTTGCTATTGCCGGTGGGCTAAAGTATCCTTACCCGTTACAACCAGTCACCGTTTGTATCTGATGAAAGATACATTCTCAACATACATTCATTTCACCGTTACGGCCGGTCACCTTTTGTATCTGACGAAAGATACATTCACAATATACATCCTCAACATACATTTGCGATATGCATTCTCAAGATACATTCTCGAGATACATTCTCAAGATACATTCTTAACATGCTTTTGTGATATACATTCGCAATGTACATTCGGCAAAACGATACGAACCTTACGCCGATGACAACCTCTGCAACTTTGCAAGTGAACAACTCACATAGAAACAACAAAAACTCAACAGAATGGAAAATGATCTACTCCTAAGGAAGTCATTCCACTGATTTCGAAGAAATCTCAACCAGTGGAATGCTTTTGATCTACATCTTTGCAATTAAACCAAACATAACTTCTTTATTCCTTCTTCTTAGAAAATATACATACAAATCGATTCTCCCTCTCTGTGTCTGTTTGTTCTTCTCCTCTCCCTGTTAACGAACACAACCCTACTATATAGAATCCCGTATCAGCATTTACATAAGATGGAAGGCGAACCGCCCTACAACTATCTCTGCCATTCGGTTACATTCAAATCAGTTATAATCTCTAATGACATGTATACAGACTCAGTTTATATCGCTACTTCGCCCAACTATGATTCAATATGGCGCTAAGGCCTTACAAACGTCAAAAAGACAACTTAGACAAAATAGAGTAGGGATCCTCAGTGTCTCGGGGTGCTCCTGCACCAATTAGCCTAGATTAAACTTAAGGAGGCATCTTTTCCTTTACATTTTTGGTGAACTTGTAAGATCTTGCACCCCCTAGGGTTTGACCTTATGGCTATACCTTCACTTATTTTAGGGTATTTTGGATCTGATACAATTCTAATTTTGTCATTCATTTTTAGATTTCCTAGGGTTCGATTCATCTTATCTACATATGGTTATTATACCTTGATTAGGGTTTGGATATTACATAGAAAACTTCTATCCTAGCCTCCTTCCCATGGAGAATCTACCGTAATGACTCCTTATAGGTCTTATTCCTTGGCTAATTTATATACACATCTCATATTTTGAACATTTCCTATCTTTTGTCACACTTTATCCTTCCATCATTGATGCTTTAATGATATTTTATGCTATGGATGAGGATGCATTCTCAATGGAGGTATTGTTTTACCATATATTTGCTTTCCCCTATTTCATTGAGTTGGTTCTAAGTGCTCATCTTGTCCTTTTATAAATACCTAATTCACTTGTCCATAAGTCCCATAATGATCACAATTCACCCATGTCTTGTTATATTGATGAGAACACACCTACTTGATGAGTTACCATGTGATAGTTATATATCTGGCCTAATGACTATTGATGATGTTACACCTAATCAACCTATACCTGACATTGCTAGATCTTGTGATGATATTCCTTCTACATGTCTTGAGGACTCTATTGTGCACATGGATTATGATTCATCGTGTGTTTCATCTTAGACTAAGCCTAATGCTATTCCTACCTTTCATGTCATAGTTATACCACAAGATTATCATAAGGATAGGCATACTAATATAGGATATAATTCCCAGACTCAATTTAACAATACCCCTTCCAAAATGTCTCTTTGATATTTGATGTGATTCCTCAAAAACACATAGAAACATCTTAAAGGAGGTATTTACATGCATTATTGTTCTATCTAACATCACTCCCAATGAGTTACTTTCAACTTGTTGCAACCTATGCTTCAAGATAAAACCAAAATTTTATTTACACTCCATGAGTTGCTTTGTCCTCAAGTAGTTAAAGAACATAGACCATTGTATATTGTGGTTAGGTATAGAGATGTTAGAGTAAAAGGAACCTTGGTAGATAGCGGATATAGTTTGAACATCTATAGTAAGAATTTTCTAGATGCGATCCAAATTGACTATTCCAATCTCCCCAAATCTAATGTAACAATAAAAGGGTTTGAAAATGTGATACATGAATCCCTTGGGTTTGTTACTTTGTCTATTACTTGGATCCATTGCACTTAATACTATCTTCAATGTGATTCTTGGAGCTTTAGTGTACAACATCCTTTTAGGGCATTCTTGGATTCATTTTATGGGTGTTGTTCAGTCTACACTTCACCATAATCTCAAGTTCATCCATAACAATAAGAGATGTGTAGTAGTAGCTATGATGACAATCCATGTAATTTTTTCTGCATCATTGAAAAAGATAAAATCCTAATATCTCCCACCCAATTAATTACACCCTTGACACCCTTGAGAACGTCTACCAATCCGTTCACAAATAATGTTGATTTTGAGGATGATTAGGGTTCTCTTGATTGCACATCTCAAGATAACAATGATCATAAATCTAATATAGAGATTATTCCATTCATCCTTTGACCATAGCTCCCAATATACATGATAAATCACCTTCAAATTTCCAATTGAATGTACATGCTAATGAAGGCAATATATCTCATGGATCTAGAACTAGCCATCAATCTTAATACAACTTGTCTTCATCGAAATTATCTAGTTAATATGACAAATGATATGCCATTATCCAAAAACTTGGCTATGATGGGAGAGAATTGTGATACAGACAAGGCATAGTTGAACCAATCCAAACATTTGAGATGAGTAACACTAAAGGAATATGTTATTCTTGTGTCATTAATAGTGACATCGATTTGCCACTGGTCTATTTGGAATTGATATCCATGGGTTGTTTAGACACCACTCCTCCACAAGATACATTTGCCAATGATGAAGGTTTGATAGAGTACTTAGGAGTTTATGATGATTTCTCTATGTTTCACCACAATAGAGGCTTCTTGCATGTCTTTGAGGTTTATTCATATTTTGGAGAAGATGCTGCTTCATTAGGCAATGATTTTGACACTTTAACCATGCAAGCATTAATAGAGGATCACAACATGCTTACTATTGGGGTACTTTAGATATTGAAATGGATGTAAAAGACACAAAAAAAATATTAAAGATGGGTGATTGCATAAACATTTATGAACAACATAATATGAACACTTTTCTTAAAGACTTTGGTGACACATTCCCATGGTCATATCAAGACATATCGGGCATTTATAGTGACATAGTTATGCATAATATTATTCTAGAGCTCGAAGCAAAACTTGTTAAGTAAAAGATTTGTAAGATGCACTTGAATTTTTCTTTAATGGTCAAAGAAGAACTCAAGAAGATGATAACAATAGGTTTTAAATTTAATCAATTGACTATTCACCTTGGATATCCAACATGGTACCTACCACAAAACCTAATGTTCATGTATGGATTTACACTAATTTTAGAGAACTTAACAGAGCATTTCCGAAGGATGATTTTCCACTTTCTAACATTGATATGATCATAGATTCTATTATTGGGAATGAAATGCTATCATTTATGGATGAATTCTTGAGATATAACCAAATCCTTATCAATCCCCAAGATTAACATAAAACTACATTTACTACACCATGGGGAATGTTTTGCTACTTCGTGATGCACTTCAGATTAAAAAATATTGGAGCTACATATCAAAAGGTCACACCACTAATCTTCCATGATCTCATGCATGACATTTTAGAAGATTACATGAGCAACATTCTATAAAAATGAATACATACATCTAGGACTTGAGAAAGATATTTGAATGACTACCAATACTAAGTTATATTAAACCCAAATAAATGTGGATTAAGAGCTAACAATGGTTGCCTCAGTTTCATTGTATCTCAATGGGGTATTGAGGTGGATGCCAAAAATATATATGCTATTGTTAACATGTCTTTGTTGAAGAATCTTTCATGCAATTGTATAACCTACAAGGAAAGATACAAGCCATTAAGTGATTCATTTGCATAATTAACGGACCACACTTTACCATTCAATAAACTATTAAAGAAAGATGTTAGGTACAAAAGGAATTACCAAAAGGTATTTGAGGATATGAAACAATACTTTCTAAATCCACAAACTTTCTCATGCCTATCATTCATGGAAAACCATTGTTATGGAAACCATTGAGTTAACTATTGGGAGCCTTTTTGCACAAAAAATGAAAACAAAAAGGAACATGTAGTATATTACATTAGTCATACATTATTAGATTATGAGACACAATATACACCAATGGAAAAACTATGCTTGTCATGCTTTTCTCATCACAAAAGCTACGACATTATGTGTTAGGATAAGGTGATATTAACATTGCAATCCTATGTACTAATGTTAGATCTCCAACATCTTGAGAATGGGTACTTGGATGCCCATGTAGGTGGTTGAGAGTTATTAAATTTGTTCTCCTTGTGACTTGGAATGTTAGTTGTAGTGACATTCATGAGGGAGATTACTTATGATGGTGGTAGTTATAGAGTGATTTGACTTCATTTACACCGCTTTGTTAGTTTGGGTGCTAGGACAGACAGTGGAGCATCTTATTATGATGGGTTGGATCCACATTAGTTGGTCATTCCATTTTGGAGCATCATACTTGGGAATGTGTGTGCATTCTTCACATAGGTTAAAGAAGTTAGTTATGGTTGCTATTCATGGAGCATTGATTGACTGGTCATGGGGGGTGTTGGATTTTTACCATACCATGGGCTTTGGTAGTTTTGATTTTATAAAACCATTCATGGTTTTCCCCCTCTAGTTTTCTTTAAGTTGGATGCTTTGGATAGTTGTTTTATGGTCTTTTGCAAGTTAATCATTATTACCTTGTCAGAATGCTATCAAATTGAAGACAAAAAGTTGGATGTATTGATATAACACTTCTATTGTATAAACGTAGATTTGTCCTCTCTTTGATGGTGGAGGTTTTTTTTTTTCCTCTTCTAAAAGGGTTTCTCCATGTACATCCAGTGTTTTGTGTTTACTTATGTGTGCTTGCTAATTTATATTTGTTATTTTAATCCTTACATGCTTCTCCAAGTTATATTTTAGATTTACAATGGTTTATCACATGATCTAAATTAGATTGGAACATTTAATTTTATACTATCACTGCATTTGTTCACTTGTTTAATCAACATTTGGTATTAGAGCCTATGGTTGTGATAAAAAAGGGACGCCTTTGAATAAGTGTTGTGAGGTGTTTTTATTTCAGTAGAAGTATTTAATTTAGTGCATTGTGTAGATTTGTTTGTGGTTGTAGCCTTGACATCTACCTCCCATTCAAAAATTGAGAAGTTCAATGGTTCTGGTACGAGATTTGGAAGCTGAAGATGGAGGATCTCTTGGAAGAAAGGGATCAATGAAAATTAGTGGCAAAGGAAGGAAAACCTGATGGAATGTTTGATGAAAATTGGGAAAAGTTGGACAAGAAGGCATGAGGACCCATTTGATCATTTCTTGCAAATTCTTGTTGCACTTAATATATTACATCGGTAGTTAATATATTTGATAGATAGATAAATAAATAAAATAATACTTAAATACATACATAAATAAAACAAATGTTAGTTGTGGGTACTTTCCATAAGTAGTTGGTTTGGGGGTTAGTTTGCTAGTTATTCATGAGAATGACTTTATAAGCCAATACAAGTTCATTGTAATATCATCCTGATAAAGAGTGAAAATCTCGATGAAATCAATATAATGCGTATTTGTGTTTATGTGTGCAATAATGTAATTTGTAAATTTTACTTCTGTATGCTCTTCCATTTTTATTATGGTATTAGAGCCCCCAATGATTATGGGCTGTGAAAATGGTGATGGAGGTTGAAGCAAAGTCATGAGATTGCTAGTTCATGGTTGATGGTCTTCTTGGAACAATCCTTGAAACTCTTTTATATCTGTGTGGGCTTGGAATGCTTGATTTGGGTATGCAAATTACTTTCACCGAGGACCACCAAACATTGGACAAAGTTTCTCCAGCTTCGACTGTGCAACATTCTTTGAGTAGAGCTTGAGGTGCATTTACATCGCCACATATAACATTTATTTAAATGCATTCGCTTCAAAGAGCTTGAAGTGCACATATACTGTCATGTACAATAGTTGGTTCAATCTATTTAGAGATTTAAAAAAAATAAAATCAATATATTACCTTGCTAGGTCGAAGAAGTCTTTACAGCCTGCACATTCATTGTAGTTGATTTATATTTGGGAATTCATTGCCAAGTGTGGAGTTTGAATGAAGGATGAATATGCTGCCACACAGCATAATACTACAGATAGGGAGTTCGTGTTTTTTGTTTGCACTAACAATAGAAATACTATAGTTCATATGGTACATTAACAACACTGTTACTGTTACTATAATACTATAGTTCGTATGGTACAATTATAGCAGTGTTATTGCCACTTTATTTTCTTTGCCGCAGCCATGGTTACAAGTTTTAATGCTATTCTTTTTTTGAAGTCAAAGAATGTAGTACTACTACAATTTTTGAAGGGTATTTTTATATTACTTTTCTCTTTTCTGATGTTCTTCAAAATGAATTAGAGAAATAAATGGGCTCAACAAAGTCTAGGTGGATTGGCAAAGGTTTCTAAATGGACTCAACAAATTCTAGGTGGATGGGCAAAGGGATTTTGAGTAGGGTCAAAATTTTGAAGAGGTTAAGCATTCAAATCTTCTTACAATTTTTATACAAAAATCATATGTTTGTATTTGAAAGTAGTGTGAGCTTACTTTGGTAAAGAGTAGTGCTTAATTTAATTGTTGGAAGTTAAAATGTAATATGAGAGGTCTAAGTTTCAAATCTCCTTAGACAAGGGTCTTTTCAAGCATGCTTATGAAGCTATCTCAATTCATAAGTAACGGAGTTTGTTTTTAGGTTGTGGTAATGACAAAGTTTAAGAGACTCATGAGATGTTCTTTTCAAACATACTTATGAAGCTATCTCAACTCATAAGCAACGAAGCTTGTTTTTGGGTTGTGGTAATGGCAAAGTTTAAGAGACTCATGAGTTGTTAGCATATGTTAAGATGTGTAAGGTTTCTGAGCATTTTCAATCAGTGTTATTGACCTTCACAACTTTAGCTAGATAACATGCATACTCCCTGAGATAAGTAGTATGAATTGGATGGACTAAACTAATAACCACATCGCTGCCTTCAATGTCAAAACATAACCATCATTAGGATGGACCTTGTTACAACTTAGAAACCACCCTTTTCCATCATAAAATCACCCATCCAACAAAATAATACCCTAGGACCAAGGACAAAAGATTGAATAGAGAAAAGAACAGACCAAAAACAAAGACAAAACATCAAAGATAAAAACAAATAAAAAAACAAACATCCCACACTAACTATGTACAGAGGGCAGGGCTTACACCTACTTAGGCTTGAAAATAGTGCTTGAGAAGCTGCACATTGACATGCAATGGGAGAGCCTCTCCAATCAAGGTTCCAAATCTGTAGGTACTGTTACCCAAAAATTTTGCAACTGGAAGGGTCCTAACTGTAATTTGCCAAACTTAGCATGTTCACCCTTCTTTTTGTGAGCTTTATCCCAATATAAAACCAAGTCTAAAATCTAAAAAACCTTGACCTTAACTCTTCTATTAAATAAGCATTTGACTATTCCTTGATGTTTGACAAAGTTTTCCAAAGCTACATCACTTTTTTCTTCAAGTTGCAACAGGTTCAACAACCTAGCTTCTATTTTGTTGTCCACTTCTAAATAATCTTTCATAAACTAAAAACTGGAAATATGAAAATTAATGTGAAAGACAAGGTCCAAGCTGTAGATTAGATGGTAGGAAGAAGTTCCTAAAGCAGTCTTGATTCTAGTCATATCATCCCACAAAGCAAACTTTAATTGATTGTGTCATTCCCTATGGTTTTATCAAGCAACCTTTTAATGACTTCAAGTAAATTCCTATTCGTGGACTCAACTACACCATTGCCTTGGGGGTAATAATTTGAAGAAAACTTAAGGATTACCTTATTATCATATGCCCATTCAAAAAATTTAACAGAAGATAAATTGAGGCTGTTATCACATACTAGAGAAAATGGTACTTTGAATGTAGAAATAATATGATCTAGCGATTTTACCACTACTTTTATAGTGCAATTCTTAAGTGCCCGAGCCTCTGTCCATTGCATATAGTAGTATGTAGTTATAAGTATATACTTGTGTCCAATAGAAGATGAAGGGTTAATCATCCCAATAAAATCGAAGCCCCATTGGGCGAAGGGACGAACCTCTATGACTAGTTGCAGTGGTAGTGCTAGATTCCTTTCTTTGCTGGCTGAAATCTAGCAGGTGTGGCATGTGCAAACATGAACATGGGCATCCTTGAAAATATGAGGCTAATAATAACCGGCTCACAACTTTTGATTCGTTATAGAGTGCTTTAGCCGTGGCCTATTCCAAATCTTTCATGAAATTCTCATAACATGAGATTTGTTTCATCCTTACCGAGGCATCATAGTTAAACATCACGATTTCTATATTATAGGACCCCTGATTTGATCATAAAATTATTTCTTTTTAGATGCAAAGCTCTTCTTTGTGTTGAATTTAAGTGACTAGTGTTAGGATTAGGTTCTATTCACCTTGTAAATCTCTAGACATGTTTTAATTGTTTTAATTAACATATGCGATAAATAATTGTTGTCTCCAAGGAACATGGAGAGCGTCGAATTGGATGCTACTCTATGTGGTAGGTAGATTATTTATTATCATTTGTTCTCTCACATATAATTGTAGTGGCATTTAAGTTAGGAGTTACATTTGGGAATACATTAGAAATTGGGTAAAGATTGAGATGCATAAGAGGATGTAAGATGATCTTATACAAATGGATGTTATGATAGATTTGGTCGATCTACCCATGGAGTGCCTAGGATTGGGATATTGGCCAATTTGACCATTATGATAGAATCTATGATGCTTGTGACATGTAAGGTGGGTATAAGGTGCATAAGAGGAGTTACTATTTAGGACAATTGATCAATTTTGGTGAGGTGTGAGATTCCCTATGAAGGATTTGGATGCCTAGATTTAGGTTAGTGGTATTGGCCACTTGTTTTAGAATACCATTCATGGTATCTTGTATTCATCTCTCCTATATGTTAGTGCCTTGAGATGGTAGTATTAAGAGATTATTTTGCAACTTATTCAAGCACCATTATGTTGCTAGAATTTAGAGAGATAACTGGACTGTGATTGTAACTATTTACATAATTAATACAAGATTGGGTCTCTTTGGGTGTGGAATTTTTTCCTGCAAAGGTTTCTCCATGCAAATCTATTTGTTATAGTTTACATTCTCCTTCATGCTTGATTCTATTATAGTTTACATTCTCCTTCATGCTTGATTCTATTTGTTATAGTTTATTGTTAATGAATTTGGATGCTTTAAAGTTCAACATATCTTGCAATTTAGTTACACTCTGTTTCAACAACTGGGACATTCATTATGTAGCAAATAGAAGATTACATCTATGTACCATTCATCTTGGGTGAATATGTCCAATGTATATTGCTAACAGATAATTTGTGGATCAACTTTAGCTATAGCCTTAGTCAGCGTTTGCCCTCAAACTAACTTCATTAGTTGCACCTCTAGGTCAAATTCCTATAAAATAGTCACCCATTTGCCTCTCCTCTCACCTAGTTCATTCTACATTAGCATAATTTTCATGGCTTGATTGGAGACGATAGCAAATCAACTTCTTTATTGCCCTCACCAAAGCATAAGCTTGCTTCTCTACATTTGGGTACCTTAGCTCCACTTCTTTGAAAGGAGCACTAATGAAAGCTATGGGTCATTCATCACTCTATTTTTTTTTTTTGTGTTAATATGGTAGCACATGTGTGTTCAATGGAAAAGGAATAGATATAGGATGGTTGTGTGTAATCTGGGCTAATGAAGACTGGAGCTTCAACAAAGGACCTTTTAATTTCAACAAATGCTTCTTTAGCTTGGGTAGTCCATTTAATCTTCACACCCTTCTTGAGCATTGTATTAAGTGGCTTCACAATTTCAGAAAAACTTGTAATGAACTTACATATAAAGTTGATCTTCTCAATGTTAGGCCTAGTAAGGGAATCTTGAGTATGGCCTTGACTCTCTCTATATCTATAGAGATCCCTTTCTTTGAAATGAGATGACCCATTAATTTCCCTTCAGTGAAACCAAAAATGCATTTCTTGGGTTTGAGAGAAATCTCGTGCTCCTTGCATCACTGGAGTACTATCCTTAAATCAACAATGTGGTCATCCCTCTTCTTAGAAAAGATGGTCAAATCTTCCATGTATATAATGATGCCTTTTCCAATCAGGTCCTTAAAGGCTATGCCCATGGCTTGTTGGAAGGTTGCCTCTTCATTGATTGGTTTGAAGGGTGTTCTCTTATAGGTAAATGTTCCCCACTTAGTAGTAAAGGTTGTTTCCAAATGATCTTCATAATTGACTATGACCTAGTTATATTCCAAGTATCCATCTAGGAAGGACATCATTTGGGACCATGGACAATATGTAATAGTTCATCCAATGAGAGAAACAAGTAATTACAATTCTCAAAATCCTTGTTCAAATTATGCAAATCAACACAAAGTCTCATTGAACCATTCTTTTTATGGACTGGAACAAGGTTGGGAAGCCAGGTTGAATGCCTTACCAAAAAAATTATTCGAGCCGAACATAGTTTCTGAACTTCTTTGAAGGTGAGGTTCGAGGAGGGAATTGACACACCTTTTCTTTTAGCAAAAAGGTTTGACCTCAGGCTTCAAGGGAATTGTATGAGTGTAATGGAGGTGTTAAAAGTCTTAAGATCATTATAATTCCATGCTACAACCTCATGATAATATTTTATTTCTAGGAAAGTACTCATTCTTTCTTCTTTAGAGCACACTTTACCTAGGAATATATTTTTAACTTCCTTGTCTTCTCCCAATTTGTAGGGTGAATACTCACCTCCTTCTAAATTTGCCACTTTCTTAGAATTGCCAATCTGGTTTGGGTCAAATTGTAAGCACCAAAATCATGCACAACCTCCACAAGGACCCGGATGATGACTCACAATCCTTGTCATGTACATGTAAGCATGGAATAATGCCCTCTCAACAACAATTCTCTTGGTAGCATGTGGTTTCTTCTTCCTTTTTTTGTTTCCCCTTTGTCATTCTCCCCCTTTCCCACTTTCGACACTTTTTGAGACTTGTCGATTTGTATTTCCCGTGCTTGCGACTTTGTCCCTAAGCCTTGTATTCATCCATTTGTTGTGTTTTCACCTCTCCCCAATGTTTTTCATCCATTCCCTCCCCTAGGAACCCTCTAGAGGACCTCCCAAGCCATCTCCAACTTTCGGTTCTCAGTTTAATTCAACCAGTACAAATCTCCCCCTATTATTTCTAGATCTCCCTCGGGAGATCCAACTTTCACAAGTGGAGATTTGGTTTTGGACCCCTATTTGGCCTGTTTCTAGAGGCAGATGACTTTCTTTTCTCCTCCTCTTTCATCTCCCATCCTGTACTTTCACCCAGGACCCCTCGTCTGAGGGTCACCCATGGGTCACCAAGACCTATCTCAATTAGGTCGGTCCTAATGAGGCGTGTGCACCTCAAATGTGCAACACCAATTAGGTTGACATTAAACACTTTTGAGGTGGAAAGAAGTGTAAGTGGACGATGTCAAGGGTCAACTAGGATTCAAATCTGTATCACCAACTTATCATATCCACAATCCACGAGGTACCTCAGCAAATGGCGCTAGTAAGCCAGGTCAGCCAAACTTGAGCTAATGAGCATATCCATGCTTCTCCAAGTCCAAAACATCATGCAGACTAGAGAGAGACACTCCAAATCATTCACACACCTTCCTTGAATACTCACCATTATCATAAACATCTACAACACTGCCGCAACTGTCTGAATCAAAGAATGTCTTCATTATGCACACCAGGACACACTGTTACTGATCACCAACACAAGAACTGAACTTGCGGAGCATCCCAACATTGGAAACTTCAAAGGAAGGTAGATACAGATAATATAAGTACTCTCCCAAATCCTCAAGATAGGAAAGCTCAACGTGAAGAAATGCAGAGCATTCTCATTTTTCCCAGACAACCTCCTTCACAGTCAAATATTATTTCAAACACATCTTCTACTTCTGCACGATCCAGAACCTGAAACTATGGATATAACACCTATGAACACCTCTGATCAACACTTCCAAACCACACAAGCATATATTAAATTAGGAAGAAATGTGGAGCATAACATTGAGAGTACTTCTGTCACACTGCACACCTTTTTATCAAATTTTCTCAAAAACACTTGGAAACCAAGCGAACCATTTGCTGGGATTTGAAATCAACGACAACACCAACAAGTTTCCAACAATCTCCTCCTTTGTCATTGATGGAAACACCAACTCTTTGAAAAACCATCAAGACCCAAAGCAATCAATCAGCAGCTCTGCAACCAGTAATACTCCCCTTGACAGAAACAACTTTTACTCTTCACACATCTCTCTGCACAATGGTTTTTCAATCACTTCAACTCTCTCTCCCTTTGACATCAATGGCAAAGGGTAACAACTCCAACACCAGCAAGTATCTGCTCTATCTCCACTACTCTCACTTTTTTTGCATTCTCCCCCTTAAGGTCATAGGATATGGGCCATCTGACTACACCAACCAATAGTATCACTACCTACTCCCCCTGAGAGGTATCCTTCAACATCAGTCTAGGACCAAAAATATATCTTGAAATGCTTCCTGGACAGATGCACACACTTATGCATCTAGTTAAGAGAAGGAGGGGCAATAACCCCTAACTTATATTAGAGATAATCAAAAGTATCCTTAGAGAGAGCCTTTGTAAAGATGTCTACAACTTGATCCTTGGTAGGCACATACTCCAAGTTCACCTCATTCTCTGTAACCTTTTCTCTTAGGAAGTGATACTGGATTAAAATATGCTTTGTCCTTGAATGCATTACTAGATTCTTTGAAATGTTGATAGCACTTGTATTGTCACATAGGATAGGAATAGGTTCATCATATGACACTTTGATATCCTTCAATGTCTGCTTCATCCATAACACTTGTGTGCAACAAGATGCTGCTACAATATATTCTACCTCTGCAGTAGATGATGACACCGAGTCCTGCTTCTTACTTAACCATGAGACAAGTCTGCTTCCCAAAAAGAAAGCACCACCACTTGTACTTCTTCTATCATCTGTACATCCTACCCAATCTGCATCTGTATATGCACTCAAGGAGAAATTAGTATCCTTGGGATACCATAGGCCAAACTCCAGAGTGCCTTTCATGTATCTGAATATCCTCTTTACTGCTAAAACATGTGACTCTCTGGGATCAACTTGGAATCTAGCCACAAGACAGACTGCATGCATGATATCCGGTCTAGTAGCAGTCAGGTATAATAGTCCACCAATCATTGATCTATACTTGCTCTGATCAAACTTAGGAGATTCATCATCTTTTCTTAACTTACAACAAGTAGTCATGGGAGCACATACCGGTTTGGAGTCTTCCATTCCAAACTTCTTCAACATTTCCTTAGCATACTTTGACTATGAAATGAAAATGCCCTTTTCTGATTGACTGATTTGTAACCCAAGGAAGAAGTTCATTTCCCCACACATTGACATTTCAAATTCTTTCTACATTTCTTTTGCAAATCCCTTGCACATACCTTCATTTCCTCCAAAGATTATATCATCAACATACACTTCCACAATCAGGATTTGATCTTCTTCAACTTTGAAGTACAAATTGCTATCTGTAGTGCCCTTTTTGAATCCTTGTTGTAGTAGGTACCTATCCAACCTTGCATACCAAGTTCTAGGAGCTTGTTTGAGTCCATACAATGCCTTCTTCAATCTGCAAACCATATTTGGATCATCTGATAACTGAAAGCCTTCCATTTGCTCAATGTATACCTCTTCTCCCAACTCTCCAATAAGGAATGCAGATTTCACATCCAACTGATAAACTTTGAAGTCCTTATGAGCTGCAAAGGCCAAGAACAATCTAATGGCCTCCAATCTTGCCACTGGAGCAAATCTTTATTCATAATTTATTCCTTCCACTTGTGAGTAGCCTTTACAGACTGACCTAGCCTTATCTCTGACTACTTACCCATTCTCATTCAATTTGTTTTGGAAGACCCGTTTAGTTCCTATCACATTTTTGTCTGCTGGTCTTGGGACAACTTCCTAAGTCTCATTCTTCTCAATCTGCATCAATTCTTCTTCCATAGCCTTGATCTAGTGCTCATTTTTGCATGCTTCAGTCACTGTTTTGGGTTCAATTTGAGATAATAAGCACAAATTTACTTGTTCATCTGCTATAGCAATACTTCTTGTTAAAACACCTTTGTTCTTATCTCCAATGATTTGATCTTCAAAAAGATTCTTCCGCACATACTTGGGGGTCTTAGGAATCTTCTCCGAAGCATCTTCTTCATCAACTTGCTTATCCTTTTCCTTTTCTTCCTCTCTTTCTTCTTCTTTGCAAGGGTTCTCATCCAATTCATATCCTTCTAATAGCACTAAACTTTGATATGGTTCTTCATCCACTTTGACATTTGCACTTTCCACTAATTTCTTCAGCCTCTTGTTGTAGCACTTGTAAGCCTTGCTCTTTGTAGAATATCCAAGGAAGATTCCTTCATCTGATCTTGTATCAAACTTTCCCAAGTTCTCTTCATCTCTCCTAATGTAGCATTTACTTCCAAACACTCTAAAATATTTTACAATAGGAGTTCTTCCATACCATAGTTCATATGGAGTCTTTGAACTGTTGACCCTGGCTTGCACTCTGTTTTGTATGTAGACTGTAGTGTGAATGGCTTTTCCCCAATAGATATCCTGTAGATTTACTTCTTTCATCATTGTCCTTGCTGCTTCCTAAACTATCCTATTCTTTCTTTCCACAACTCCATTTTGCTGAGGAGTCCTAGGTGCTGACAAATGCCTTTTTATTCCATGATCTTCACAAAAGCAATTAAACTCATTGGAGGTGAACTCACCATCTCTGTCAAACCTCAAACACTTGACTTTCAGATCAATTTCATTTTCAACCATAGCCTTAAAAGCTTTAAACTTATCTAGAGATTCTGATTTTCTTTGAGAAAAGTTACCCAAGTCATTCTAGAGAAATCATCAATCAACAACATGAAATACCTGTCACCTTGAAAGCTTCCTACTCTTGTAGGTCCGCATAGATCTGTATGCACCAACTCCAGAGGTCTGGTGGTAGAATGTTCTTTGATCTTGAAATTGTTCCTTGTCTGCTTCCCAATCTGACATTCCTTGCAGGTTACATTGGTAGGCTTTGTAATTCTTGGCAGATCCCTCACAACTTGAGTAGAGTTGATCCTCACTAGGCTGTCAAAATTGATGTGACACATTCTTCTATGCCATAGCCAACTTTCATTAATTTGAGTCATAAGGCACATACCATTAGCACCTTTGAGTTGATATATATTTCCTTTTATCCTTTTTCTTGTAGCAATCAGAGTTCTGGAGTTTGCTTTTCTGATTTCATAGCCACCATCCTGAAACACAAGATTCTATCCTCTGCTACACATTTGTCCTACACTCAGTAGATTATTCCAGAGATCCTTGACATAAAGAACATCATCTGTATTGTGCTTTCCATCAAAACTGATTGAACCTTTTCCACAAATCTTAGTAGATGCATCATCTCCAAACATAACAAAATCTCCATCAAACTTCTCAAGCTTCACAAACTTGTTCTTATCATTTGTCATATGATTTGAACACCCACTATCAATTAACCAGAGGTCCTCCTCTTCTCTTACATGAAAAGCAATTACCAGAGTTCCTTTGATATTATGCTTTGTTTTCAGAGCAGTTTCCTTCATATCCCCTTCAGAATTAGTTCTGACATTCAAAGCCATGAACAAGCATTCATTACCATCATCATCTAGATAGTTAGACTCATCATCAAGGCATAATGGCCTATCTTTCCACAGTTGAAACATTTGAAGGGCAACTTACCTCTGTATTTTCTAGAGCCCTTTTTCAACCTGCTTACAAAATTTTCTTTTACTTCATCAAAGTCATTTGAATCAGATTCAATATTCTTTTCTGTCTTGCTAGCCTTAAAAGCAATTTCTTTTCTTGAATCATCTTGACCAAACTCTCTTATCTCAAAAGTAGTTAGGGTACCAAACATTTGATCCCTAGTATACTGATCTAGATCTTGAGTCTCTTCAATAGAAGAAACTTTAGCACTATAAGATTTTGGAAGAGTTCTTAGTACCTTCTTTACCACCTCACTTTCCTCCATCTTTCCTCCAAGACCATTGATGGAGTTGACAACTTCATCCCCTTTCTGCATGTAGCTTGCAATATTTTCATCTTCTGACATCTTTAGGGTTTCAAACTTGGTCTTCAAAATTTGCATCTTTGCTTTCTTGATCTTATCATCTCCTTCATAGGTACTTTCCAAGTTCTTCCAAATTTCATGGGTAGTTTTGTAACTCATCACCTTCACTAATTGAGATTCAGAGAGACTGTTCAGAAGAGCACTCCTTGCCTTGCCATCATTCTCATATTCTTTAATCTCATCTTCATCCTTTGGACCATTAGGAGGTATAGTATACTTTTTGTCAACTATCTTCCATACACCATATCCTAGTGAGACAAGAAAAATTTCCATCTTGGTCTTCCAAAAAGCATAATTTGTTCCATCAAACACTGGAACCTCCATACCTTTCCTATGTGCCATCCGGATCTACCCCAAGCAATTAAGCTTCTTCAGGGAACCTTGATCTGATACCAATTGTTAGAATGCATAGGACAACTGAGAGGGGGGGTGAATTAGTTGTGTTAAAACCTTAAACCCTCAAAGCAATTTCAATCATAAACCTCTTAACATGCATTAGCAGAATGTAAACATATAAAGCATCAATGCAAACACATCCAAACACATAAGAACACCAGATTTACGTGGAAAACCCAATAAGGGAAAAACCATGGTGAGGATTAGCTCACATATATATTAATAACACCGAAAATCAATAGGCTCAATGCCAAGGGCTCACTACCCAGAATAAAGGCTCACTCCCAAAGAAAGGCTCACTGCCCAGAAGAGAGAAGAAAGAAGAAGACTGTTATAGAGAGATTCACTATCTCAAAGCAACAGGAGAGATCCACCACTGCCACTCCTTACCATCCGCAACCTTTGGCTCACTGCCTCCAGCAACTTCTGGCACACTGAAATGTAGACACCTTCTTCTCACTGCATTCCGGAGTCATAAGCATTTAAGCTCGCACACAACTCACTGCCCTTGATTCACATTCACATTCTCTTCTCTATATTGGTCCACTCAACTTCATATTGCATTTATACCATCTACAACCAAGACCTATGTGTTAGATTTGGTTGTGAAGCCACCCAATATCAAAATGACTAAAGGAAAACAAGAAAGAAACCTAGAGATGAATGAAATCAGCACTCCCTTGCACTAAACTTCTTCAAATTGCTCATTAGCAAAGGGAGAGGTGAGTGTTGTTTATATAACAAAATAAGGGCAAATAAAGCCAAGAGAGGCAATAACTCCCAACTACCCAAAATAGGCGGGAGTTATACCTACTTGGTAAATGTTGAATTACATGGTTATACCTACCTAGATAAGACAAACAAATGGTTATGAGAGGTGGCAAATAAATCCAAAAGAGGGTGTGAAGCTCAACTACCCAAAGGTAGGTAAGAGCGACACATGCAACTAATGGATTATGCCATGTGTCCTCATATTGACCATGTCTTATATAACCTAAGCAAGCTTAATAATATGTGTAGGAAAAATAAATATTCCCTAACATAAGGAAAATAAAAAACCTATACTAACACCCCCCTCAAGTGTAGCTTAGGTGGGTGAAAAAATCCAAAGATGCAAAGATGGGTCTCGACTACATGACCATGTTAGGTACCCATGTACAAACAAAATCTCTCACAAACAGAGAAAAAGAGAAAACCCAATGGGACAAAACTCCTCCCCAAAAGAGAGAAAAGAAAATAAGTTCCTCCACACAAGAAAAAATCCCATGCAAGGAAAAAGTCCCCTCCAGAATAGAGAGGATGAGACAGACTATGTAGCCTCCTCCAAAGTAGTCAATTGTGCCAATGATTGATGCTCGAAATTGAATGTAGAAGATGGTCCATGATTGTCGAACAACATTCCTCCCCTTACAAAGAAACAAAACCGAAGGTGTATGCAGAATGTCTTCCCATTCCTGAAAGGAATATGAAGGAAGAAAGCTCAAAATATATGAAGTCTCTGAAAACTGCTCATGTGTCTCCATGTTGATGTCGAAAGATGTCATGACCGATTCAGGAGTCTTAGGAATAATTGATGAAAGTGACAATCCAGAACCAAGTGGAAACTGAAGTAGAACAGGATCTAAAGATGAAGATATCTCCTTTGAAGGCAAAGATGCCTCCTTCAAATGTTGCTCATGAATCTCTGAGACAATACCAAACTGTGATAGACATTGATAAGATGAATCAGGTACCATGCAAGATTCAGGTACTTCTATAGAGGATGTCAACATGAATGACGACTGATTCAAATAAGACTCATGAATATCTAAAGAATTTGTCACTGTAGAAGTTGATGTAGGCAGAGAAAGAACATGAGGGTCTGATTGTTCCCTCAAAACATCTGAAGAAGAATCAACTCCATCAAAGAGAAGATGAATACAATCAATAGTTTCTCTGAAATCTGAAATGTGGGACTCTACAAACAAAGATGAAATGCCTGGTAGGAATATGTCCCAAGAGATTGACTCTGGAAGACCAATATGAACCTCCTATGTCACTGAAGTGCTGAGATCAGAACAAATAGGAGGAAGAGAAGAAATACAAGGCTCAAGAATTGGATCAGATGTGAGAATACCTAGATTCAAGTAACCAAAATTCTCCTCAAAAGCAAAGTTCACACTAGGAGTGTGATCAACATCCAAAGGATCAGAACCATCATTAGGTGTAAAATCTGAAAAGGTGTACAACCAAGATGCATGATCAACCACCCCAGTAGCAATGGTCTCTCCACTCTCCAAGTCTCTGATGATAACTAAATTAGGTGTGAATTCCACAGTCTTCCCTTCTCCACCATGAATGATCTGATAGATGGAAAGAAGATTATTTGACAAATGAGGTACACACAAAACATCATTGAAAGTGCCATCCCCAATATCAATAGATCCCTTCCCAATTACATTCATGTATGTATTATTTCCCATCAAAATAGGTGGCATAACACAAGGCTCAAAAGAAGAGAACATAGACTATGTAGAAGCCATGTGATGAGAAGCTCCAGAATTGAGAAGCCATCTCCTTGATCCAAGACTTGTAGAAGCACAAAGAGCTTTACCTTTATTTTTAGCTGTCTCAGAAGCAAAACCTGCATGACCTTTTTCCTTATTAGATCTTGACTATTTTGAATTGGAAGAAGAAGAAGAAGAAGACTTAGACATTCTAGAAGGTAGACTAATATTGTTCTTCTTAAGAAGATGTTTCAATTCATCAATATCTTTCTTATAACAAGAATGTTCTTCATGTCCAGTGCTCTTCCTATATGCACAAGTAGGCTTCTCCTTCTTAGATGAGTCCTCTAAAAAGGATTTGTTCTATGCTTGATCTGTGTGTGGATTCTTCTTTGATTTCTTCTGTTTCTTATCAGAGTGTCTTGACTCTTTCTGTCCCTTAGGCTAACCAGCCAACAAAGCCTAAGTTTGTGATGGCTTTATGAGACCCATAGACAGAAGCTTCTGTTGTTCATGCATTAACATCTCAAAAAAAGATGCAAATGAAGGCATAGTGTATGCAGATCCCATAGTCAGTCCGTGAGTATGAAAGCTAGAAACAAAAGCTGCATATTTAGGACCAAGTTTGTTCAATACATTATAGACTAACTGAATGTCCTTTTTCTCAATACCACAAACTTTACATTGTGCTCTCAGATCATTAACCTTAGTTATATAATCCTAGATGTTGCCAAAGTTCTTAGGATCAAGGCTCATTAATTCATTGTCAATATGATAGCCTTTGAATTCATCTGTTTTACCATACAAAGATTTTAACTTGTCCCAAGCATCATGTGAATTTGTACACGCTTCAATCTAAAACAAGAAATCAAGGGAAACAAAGTTACGAAGACATCCAAGAGCTTTTGTATGTTCAAGCATCCATTTTATCTTTTCCTTATCATCTGTAGGTTCATCTACCTTTTGTTCAACATATGGAGTATACCCAAGTTGCATTAAGGCATTCCATGCATGTTGATGCTAGGTTGCATAATTATAAGGTGTTAGCAAAGGAACCTTAAAATGATCCATATGTGTAGGAAAAGAAGAGCACAAGCAAACAGATCAGAAAACACAACAAGAGACCCCCCTTTTTCACTCAATCAAGAATCCCCTCAACAAAAAATGATTTGGCACTTTATAGATCAGTGTGATTACAATGCTAGAGTTGTTTTCTAGAGTTTTACAAATGTCCAAAATGGACCCAACTACTGAAAGTACAATATGATCTCAGTATGAGAACTTAAACTTACACCAATGTGTAGTGTTCCGAAAATAATCCACTTTCAAAAAAAGAATCGCCTCGATTTGAGGTCGTATGTGAAAGTTACAACCGTTTGAAGTTCAGAAAACAAGAATTGTCCTTCAGATCTAATGAGAAAATTGAATTTATGGAAAAATCGGATCACTTGAGCAAAAACCATTTCCACCACTATGAAGAGCGCAAAATTCTACCACCTTTTTAAAAAAAAATCACTAAAAAACGCCTTTATATGGATGAGATATCGCCTTCTGAAGATCAGGGGAAAAAACAAAACTCTAATGGTGAGGGGTCAAAAATTTCAAACCAACTGCTGCTAAATTTGGCGAACTGCTGCCAAATTTGGTGCAATCGCCAAACTTGGAGAGTTGCCAAATTTGTTAGCTGCTTTGCTAAAAATGGTCACAGGTAGATAAATTTAGAAGTACCGCTAGATCTGGAGGAAGTACTAAAAGCACCGCTAAATGTAGCGGGTCTGTGAAACTGAATGAGGCATAGAGGCCGAGGAGGTCGCAAGGCCACGCAAACCGAAGTACGGGAGAATATAGAGTTTGAAATATTTTAATATTAAAAAAATTATTTTAAAAGGCCTTAAAGGTTGATTGATATTGGGTTGTGGGGCCACGTGGACCACACCACACCCCTAAAGGGCTTGGGGCCCCCTGGGGTACGCCCTGCAGTGCAAGGGCCGACAGGGGTGCAGGGTACCCTGTCGGTACCCTTGTACCAAAACAAATTTTTATTTTGATTTTTCAAAAAACACTACAACTGCAATTTTTATAGAAAAAATGCCATGAATATAATTTTTTTTGATAATTTTTATCTTTATTTTTAAATCGCAGAGCCAAAGATTTAAAAATATTTTTTGAAATTCCATACCATACACTGCGCAGGTGGGCCGTATGACTCAACCTACTAAAAATACTTTGCCCCTCCAGACAACTTTGTCCAAAATGGACAAATTAAATATGAAAATAGGGGTTTTTAGGCCTTCTAGACGCAATGGTGTAGTCCATTTTGCCTCAAAGTGCCCTTATTTTGAGCACCTTGCTGGATCTTCATAGTAAAACACTGTTCTTCAACCCTTCATAGATCTTGCCTCCGGTGTCCGATTTGGACGAAATAAAAGCTTGATCTAACTTTTTCAGCTGCTTTGAACTCAATGGTGAGCTCAAAATATCTCCAGGAAGCTCTGATATACCTGCAAATGGCAAGATTAGACACAAAACCCCCACAGAAACTAAAATTTCTATCAAGCATTTCTGATTCTCCAGGTCATCATCGGATGCAAGAGAAGAGCATACTTTGATTTCAAGAAGGAATAGAACCCATATTTCCTAAAATAGTGCTAACCCACAACTCGTAACCAACTTTGATACCTTGCTAGATTTGGTTGTGAAGCCACCCAAGATCAAAATGACTGAAGGAAAGCAAGAAAGAAACCCAAAGATGAATGAAATCAACACTCCCTTGCACTGAACTTCTTCAAATTGCTCATTAGCAAAGGGAGAGTTGAGTGCTATTTATATAGCAAAATAAGGGCAAATAAAGCTAAGAGAAGTAATAACTCCCAACTGCCCAAAATAGGAGGGAGTTATACCTACTTGGTAAATGTCGAATTACATGGTTATACCTACCTAGATAAGACAAACAAATGGTTATGAGAGGTGGCAAATAAATCCAAAAGAGGGTGTGAAGCTCAACTACCCAAAGGTGGGTAAGAGCGACACATGTAACTAATGGATTATGCCACACGTTCTCATATTGACCATGTCTTATATAACCTAAGCAAGCTTAATAATATGTGTAGGAAAAATAAATATTCCCTAATATAAGGAAAATAAAAAATCTACACTAACACTATCTCAATTAGGTCGGTCCTAATGAGGCGTGTGCACCTCAAACATGCAACACCAATTAGGTTGGCACTAAACACTTCTATGGTGGAAAGAAGTGTAAGTGGATCATGTCGAGGGTTAACTAGGACTCAAATCTATATCACCAAGCTTCTCATCATATCCACAATCCACGAGGTACCTCCGCAAATGATGCTAGTAAGCCAGGTCGGCCAAACTTGAGCTAATGACCATATCCATGCTTCTCCAAGTCCAAAAACATCATGCGGACTAGAGAGAGACACTCCAAAGCATTCACACACCTTCCCTGAATACACACCATTATCATAAACTTCTACAACACTATCGCAACCTTCTGAATCAAAGAATGTCTTCATTATGCACATCAAGACACACTGCTACTGGTCACCAACACAAGAACTGAACTTGTGGAGCATCCCAACACTGGAAACTTCAAAGGAAGGTAGATATAGATAATATAAGTAATCTCCCAGATTTGCAAGATAGGAAAGCTCAATGCGGAGCATTCTTATTTCTCCCAGACAACCTCCTTCACAATCAAATATTCTGTCAAACACATCTACTTCTGCACGATCTAGAATCTAAAACTCTGGATATAACACCTCTGAACACTCTGATCAACACTTCCAAATTGCATAAGCATATCTTCAATTAGGAAGAAATGCGAAGCATAACACTGAGAGTACCTCTGTCACACTATACACCTTTTTATCAAATTTTCTCAAAAGCACTTGGAAACCAAGTGAACCATCTGTTGGGAGTTGACATCAATGACAACACCAACAAGTTTCCAATAGTCTTCCACTCATCTCCTTCTCTGATTCTGATATGATGGTATCCACTCTTTAGGTCTATCTTTTTGAAGTATTTTGCTCCGCTCAAACAATCCATGATGTCATCCATCCTTGGCAATGGAAATCTATACTTGACTGTGATCTTATTGATTGCTCTTGAGCCTGTACACATCCTCCATTCTCCATCCTTCTTTGGTGCTAGTACTTCTAGTACCATACATGGGCTTAAACTTTCTCTAATCAATCCTTTCCTCAATAGCTCCTGTACTTGTCTGCTTAGCTCCGCATTTTCTACTGGTGTCATCCTATGTGCTACTTTGTTTGACAAACTAGCTCTAGGTATGAGATCCATATGATGACTGATACTTTGGATTGGTGGAAATCCTTCTGGCACATTCTCTAATATGATATCTTGGTACTTTGTCAATAATTCAGTTATTTCTCCTGCGATGGTTCCTCTTCTTTTGCCGTAGCAGTTTCTGCACTTAGGGTACAACACTTCTTTGGAATCAACGAAAAACACATGTTCTCATGCCTCAATCCATCCAAAAATTTCCTTCCATCCACTAAACCGATTCTAGCATTGCCACATACTTCAGTTTTGGGCTCTTCTTCGAAAGGTATCAAGATGTCTTTTCCCATTTGATGTTATAGTATATGTGTTCTTTCTTCCATCATGTATTGCTTTTCTATCATATTGCCATGGTCTTCCCAACAATATATGACATACATCCATTGGCATAATATCACACAATACCTTATCATGATAAGATCCTATATGAAATTTCACTAAACATTGTTCACTCACCAGTATCTTATGCTCATCTTGAATCCATGCTATCTTGTAGGGCTTCAGATGTTTCAACCTCTTCAGATTCAACTTCCTCACCATCTCCTCCAAAACCAAATTGTCTGTACTACCACTATCAATGACAACCTTGCAACATTTACCTCCTAATTTGCATCTTGTCTGAAACAAACTTTTCCTTTGCGGTGGCTCCTTAGTTGTTTTTGCTTGGAACAAAGCCCTCTTCATGACTAATGACTCACCCTTCTCTAGTTTTCATACTGAACTAGGTGATCCAACTGGTTCTTCCTCCAAATATACTGCTCTTGCATTATTCTCTGTCCTTTTTTTTTGGGATTAAAGATAGTCTATTCATATTACCAAAAATATATGTGTCGTTACAACTGATGGCCAAGATGGCCACCTATCAAAGATAAAAGTCTTATAGCCACAAGTAATATAAACAAAGTTACATCATACAAAATTGGTATTATATGCCCTGCCTTTGTTTGAGGAGATCTAGATGCTATTCCATCCCAAATTAGAACTAATTCTGTTGGAACTAATCTTCTGCAAGGTAAGAAACTAGTTCAACACATGTAATTTCACTTTCTGTGGCAACACAAACTAGTTCAGGAGTAGCATGACCCACTCCAGTGCTATCCATATATATTATGGATTCATCTAAAGCACTGGGAACAACTTGCAGTATGAAGGATTCCTGAGGCAACATCTCCTGAGAGTTAACAATATTACCTGCTTCAAACAAATGCAAATTTTTGAACTGAAGTAACAAATCTTCCAGCCTAGAGTCAAAAGATTGTCTAGCTCTGTCAATGTCAAGTTGCTTCATTTTAGAGAGAGATGGTTCAGAGACATGTGATGAGGAGAACCCTTTATCTGCCATCATGGACAGATTGGCCAACTGATCCTCCATTGAAACAACTACCTGCAAGTAAATATCAATGTGTGTGAGTCTACAATTAGACCCAACAAGAGTTCTAGGCTTGCCTTGAAATTGATCCTCATTCCTCTTTTTCCACAGTATCCACAAGATTTGAGTTGTTAGAACTAACCAAAATACTTTATGTTTAGATTTAAGACCAGATAAATGACCAAATATAATTCCCTTACATTTAGAATCAAATAAAGACCAATTAGGAAGACTGTTAAGAAACATATTCCAGACCTGATAAGAAAATGGACAATCAAGGAAAATATGATCACAAGATTCATTGACATTGCAAAGCCTACAAGGAAAACTAGTAAAACCAATTGGCAATTTCTTCACTCCTAACATCCATCTAAAACAACCCTTTTTTGGTTCCAAATACTTAGACCAAAAAGACATAAAGAAAACACTATAATCACTATAACTAAGATCACAGTCCCATGCCTTTGCACAATGTTCAAAGATCTCATCAGAGTCACCAAGTAACTTATAAATCCTCTTAGCAACACAACCTATCAAAGTGCCTCCATCTTTCCACCTAAGCCTATTCACCCATTCTTGTACACACAAGAAACTTGGCTGGGAAGGAATGACTGAGCAAGCAGATACCAACATAGAATAAGTTCTCTTCTGAGAGTCTTTCAACCCAAATTTGCCTTTCAACTTATCCCATCTTTTCATGCCAGCCGGACAAAATAGTTCTTCGAAAGAGACCAGGCCCAATTTATGCCATTTACGCCCAGAATAACCTTGGATAACAGCTAGGGGTTTCTCCTTGTATTTTAGAGTCCACCAAATAGAATTATGATAACCCTACTGCATCAAGGCTTTGTCACTATTAGGAGCATCTACTAGATATTTGCAGAGTTCCCAGGCCTTCCAAATGGAGGCAAACACAACTGAGCCAAAAGGTTTCACTCTGAAATTCCCAAACAGAATGTCAAGAGGATGTAGGTTTTTCCAGCTCTGGGCATCTTTAGGGCAGGCCAGTTTAATATTGTTTCTCACAAGTACTTTCCAAGGCTTAGAGCCCTCCAAGGAATTTATAATCCACTTTGCCACTAATGCAATCCCATGTATTTTCAAGTCTTTCAATCCTAATCCACCATGATCTCTGCTAGAGCAGCACCAATTCCACTTTATATGATGTTTTTTTACCATGCCCTTTACGATCTGACCAAAGGAATGACCCAATTTATTTTTGAATGCTTTCTATCTGCAGGTTCAAGAAAAGCCACATTGAGGCATAGTATACAGTATAAGTAGAAATGATTTTTTGACAAACTTGAAATCTACCAGCAAGAGAAAGTGCCTACCTATTCCAACCTTTAAGTTTAACCTCTATTTTTGAAAAGAGCCAACTCCACATTTGCTTGAGGGAGGGATCCAAAGAAAAGGGAATTCCAAGAAACCTGACAATATTTTTTTGGCCACTCCACTGCCAATCATCCATTCCTAACCAAACAGGAGGGGAGTCAGACCAACCAATTAGGAAGGATTTGTTTAAGGAAATCTTAGCTCCTGAAGCTGAACAAAAGACCTTCAATTTGAGCTTAAGGTTATCTAAATTTTCTCTTTCTAGTACTGGATATAAGGCAGTGTCGTCAGCAAACTGCATATTAAGCAAAGAATTACCATCAAGGAGTCTGATACCTTAAAATCTTCCTGGAATAGCATCAGTTCTCAACAAGTAAAACAAGGCTTCGGAAGCAATTACACACAGGGTTGGAGCCAATGGACAGCCTTGCCTAATGGATCTCCCCATTAAGAATGAAGAGGACAGATCACCATTGACTTCAACCTGTGCTGAAGCATCTTTAAAAAGCATTTCTACCATTATCAAAAATTCCATTGGAAAACCAAATGCTTTAAGAATACAGATTATAAAGGACCACTCTACCCTGTCATAAGCTTTTTCAAAATCTAAGAGTAGGATCCTTGCATTCTGCCCTGATTCCTTAGCGCAATGTGTGGCTTCCCAAGTTGTAATGAGGTTTTCCAAAATATACTTGTCTTTGACAAAACAAGTTTGGGTTGAATTAATTATTGTAGGAAGGATGTCAACTAGCCTTCTTGCCAACCCTTTGGCAATAATTTTATATGAAACATTAATCAAAGTTATAGGCCTCTAGTTCCTCAAATTAGATTTATCACCCCCCTTGGGAAAAACCTTAATTATTCCTCTGTTAATATCCTTGCCCAAAGACCTTTACTGATAGCCTCCTGATATACCTCAAACAGGTCACCAATCACCCAATCAAGGTTAGCCTTGTAAAATTCTACTGGTAGCCCATCAATCCCAGGTGACTTGCCATCACTCATGGACAGGATAACAGCTTTAATTTCTTCTTTGGATAAGTTTTGTTTTAGCTTCTCTGCCATCTCCAAATCAATTTTCCTAGGACAGATTAAAGAACATAACTTCTAAGCCTCTGCACATGCAACATTATTATCTTCAGCTTTAAAGAGGTTCTCATAGAATTTTTTAAAGAGAAGCTTACTGTCATCCAGGCATGAATAGCTAGTGCCATCTTCCACACTAGATTCTATGTGTTCTTGCCTAAACTCACTTTTTAAAAGATTAAAAAAATACTTAGAGCCTTTGTCCCCTTCTTGAATCCAATTCAACCTAGCCCTATATTTTGCACTTTGGGCTCTAAAGGTTTCAAACTTGCTGAGATTATGCTCGGTAGCATTTAATACAGAGTTTAACTCCTTATCAAATGGGGCCTCTTGTAGCTTCAATTGACATTTTAAAAATGTCCTCTGGAGGTCCCTCTCCTCCTTCCTCCTTTCCATTGCAAATTTATTACCACAGATTTGAAAGATCTCTTGACAGGCCTTAACAAGATTGGTCCAATAATTGATGGGATTATCCTGGGCATGGACTGACTTCATGATTGCTCTAACTAACAGAATGCCTTGCACACAATCATCATTTTCAAGCAACCTTATATTCAGTTTAAAAGGGCTCACAACTTTGGGTTTGGAGTCCAAATTATGACCAAAAGGTAATATCTCTGCACAGATCGAGTGGTGATCAGAGAGGGAGCTTGGTAAGACCTTGATCACATTATCACCTTTAAGGTTCTTGAATTGAAAAAAATCTTTGTTAACATACAGTCTATCAAGCCTACAATAAATTCTTCTGTTACCTGCTTGGGCATTGCACCAAGTGAACCATATTCCACAACTCTTACTCTTGGCTCCATCTAGAGGGTCAACCAAATTAAGAGACTTTTTGAAACTAATCCAAAAATACTTCTCATTTCCTTTCCACCCTACATTAATACCTCTAGCCTTATCTTCTCTATTTTCCACCATGTTAAAATCTCCTACAACTATCCATGGAATCTTGGGGAGATGCATAGAAAGCCATTCCCACAAGTTGCCTCTTTCTCTATGATCATTAGAGGCATACAAAGAGCAAATGCCAAATTTGTCACCATTCTTTTCAAAGTAGGCCCAAGCTGCCCTATTGCAGGGAGAGAAGCCTGATTGAGATAGAAACTGTT
Organism: Cunninghamia lanceolata; assembly: GCA_027924645.1. NCBI lineage: Eukaryota > Viridiplantae > Streptophyta > Pinopsida > Cupressales > Cupressaceae > Cunninghamia > Cunninghamia lanceolata. Next base: position 1,293,485 of record BSBN01000847.1, on the reverse strand, counting down.
CCCAACAAGGATTAATAAGGATAGCAGTTCCTCCTTTGCCTTTATTGTGCTTAGTATAAATTTTAAAGGAGTCTTTCCATATGAATCTGAGCACATCATCTAACTGGAAATTGGTGGCTTTAATTTCCTGTAACATAAAGAAATCCAAGTTCCTATTCTTATTTACCAAATCTTTACAATATATTTTCTGTCTGGGGACTCTAGTCCCCTTACATTCTAGCTAATAAATTTCATTAAAAATAGTATGATTTAGTTGCAAACCAAGCCTCATTGAGCCAACTCCTTGGAGACACCCATTTTGTCAAAGCATTTTGGGAGATTCCCCCCTTTCACCCTTTTGCAATCTACCAATTTCCTTTTGACATACTTCCTCTTTTTTCTTTCCCCAACCTCTTTGGGGTAGCTTTCAATCTCTTCCCCTCCATTCTCTTTTTGGGGGTCCTTTGATTGGGAGGGAAGCCCAATATCCTGAACCAAATATTGCATTTTTTTAGCTAATAATTCTTCTCTGAATTTCAACATCACAAGCTGCTATGCATTATTTTTATCTGGGATAACCACAGGGGCTCCCCTTTCATTTAATGATAATCCATTTTATACAAAGTCGGGAGAGACCCCAGAGGAAACCTCGACCAGGCTTTTAGAGATTGGGTAACCCCCCTAGCTAGAGTTGACTCCCAAATAGCCTTTTGTTCATCATTGAGGGGGCTGAAAGGAAGAGAAGGATTTAAAGCAACAGAGGTTTCAAGGGGAATAGGGAGAACATGAGGAGAAGTGTCCACCACATTCTCACTGGCCTCACCAAAAACCACTTTCTGAATAGTATCCGTAGAAGAGGGGAATGGAGAAGCTTCTCCCACACCTGAGGAACCAATAGTGGTGTCATCTAGTAAGAATTCATCAAGGGCCAACTTTTCCAAACTGTTTCTTACCTCTCTCAAAGCCCCATCCAAAGACCCGGGGGCTGGCTGGGAAGGTTGAGAGCACGAAACTGGCTCGGCCACTACTTGCTTAGGCTCTTCAGCCTCAGTAGCTGGGACAGATCGATGCCCACCTCCTTCCAACCCAGAGTTAATCTTAGTAGAATCACCAGTCTCAAACCGATTGTCATTATTTTTCTTTTTTAATATAGGGCAGTCTTTCCTTTGATGCCTGTCGGATTTACATAGAAAATAAGAGTTTAAACCTCCAAGGCCTACAACAACACACTCAACAATTTTATTCTCAAGATTTACCTGAATGCAGTCTGGGATACTTCTTCCTGGCTTAAGGGACACTAGCACCCTAGCATCGATATGGGGTAGTGTCATTCTGGCATCTTCCACTTTCAAGACTTTCCCTAATGATTCCAACAATTTGGGAAGAAAAACCCACAATTGAATAGGAACATTTTTAATTAAGAGCCATCGTGGGATAGAACAAAATTTAATGTCATGCATAGAGGCCTTGGGAGACCATTGAAATACTTTAAACAAAGCATTCCCTACATTTCACATTTCTCTCTCAAGTATCTTTTTTTGCATAGTATGATTCTTCAAAATAATAACAAAAATGCCCTTTGAAATCATTCTGCAAAACGAAACAGAGACACCCATCTTTTTTCCCCACACAATAAACAACCAATTATCAAAGAATCTCCTCGTAGGCAATTTTTCCAAATCCACGTAGACAAAGAACAAAGCAACATTCTTAAGCCTATTCTCTTCTGTATTTACCGCTAATTGCATGCCAGGATTGGGCTGAAGCACCAACTTACAATGCAAACCAGAACTCTTACCTTGCTCGACACCTTCTTCCCCTTTCCCATCACTGTCCCCGCCACCACCATTGCCCTCTTGTCCCTCCTCTCACACCTGAAAGCTCACATCTTCGGGTAGAGGGGTGGCATGATTGATGTCTAGGGCCTCCTTGAAGGTTTTACCTGCAACAAAATTACCATTCCCACTTCAATCGGAGCCACCAGAATCAATATGCTTCTCCATAACTTCTCCCGGCTGAGGAGTAAATGCCTCAGCCGACACCGTGCTTTGAGAGACACTTCTCACATGTGCAAGGTCACTCAACTTCCTACCCAACCCAGGAGGGAAAACCAATAACTTTAAATTCAAAAATCAAAAGCAAAACCGAGGTAGACTATGATAAAAAAAATAAAACAAACGGGGTGGAAAAACATCAAGATTTCAGAAAGAAATAACACTAAAAAATCATGAACCAATGCAGAACAAAGAAGACAAAGAGGACCAATAGTCAAGGCGGGGTTCATGGAGGGGAACCAGAGCCCTCTTTCCTTTAATAGTCTTAATATCTAATTTCTGTCCTTTTGCTGGTACTCCCTTGATTACATTCAAATGCTAGATGTCCTCCTCCACACTTGAAACAGGTTCCTTTTAATGATCTCTTGTCAAACCCTCTTTCATCTCTCTGATATCCTTCATTGCGATAAGAATTACGACTTCCTCAGTTATTGTAGTAGAAATTTCTGTCATCTCTCCCTCTGTGATATGAATTGCTGTCTCTTTCTTCTTTGTGGTATGGGCTACTCTCCTTGTTTTTCTCCACATATGGTCTTCCTTCTCCACATTGTGTTCTACTTCTTTGGAATTTTCCTCCTCTACCTCTCTGTCTTTGCTCATGTCTCTTGTTCAATTGGTCTTCAACTCTTAACGTAAATTGATAGGCTTCTTCCACTGTTGTCATCCTTACCAAACTTAATTCTTCTTGAATGCTTATCCTCAGTCCATTTATGTACCGTGCCACTTTCTCCTTGCTTGCTTCACTGTGTCCAATCCTAATAATCATCTTGTGGAACTCTTTAGTGTACTCTTTCATTATCTTCTCCTTTTTCCTTAGGTTTTGCAACCTCTTTAACAATTCCAACTCATAGTTAGTAGGTATGAACTGATTCTTCAATTTTGTCACCATCCTATTCCATTTTATGATTTTCTCTTTTCCTCTCCTGTTTCTATCCAATTGAACTTCTTTCCACCAAATAGAAGCATGTACTTTCAACTTAGTTTTTGCAAATCTCACCCTTTCTAGATCTTCAATTTCCTCATATTCAAAGTATTCCTCCATGTCATTTATCCAATCAATCAACTCCTCAGGGTTCAAATTTCTTGTATAGTTTGAAATTTCCATTCTAGGTCTCTTACCAATCTTAGAAATAACTTTCAACATCTTTACCTGATTTGATTCTTCTTCTTCTAGGGTTTCTTCATTTTGGTCAATAGCTTGAACTCCCAATTCATCATCATCATGCTGATCCTCATGTCTAGGGTTTAGACCTCTCCTTCTATCTTCTTCTACAACATCCAATCTAACTTTAATTATTCTCATCATCTCTATCATTTCTTCCATTCTGTCGGCAACATTGGCCATAGCAGGCATCCTCCTTGGTGGCATCTCTTCCTCAGATCCGGTGCAACTGCCTCAATTCGGCAATCTGACTACAAGGTTGCAAATGCCTCACAATCGGTCCTCTGTTGACAAACATAGGTAGACTACCTCAGGTCGGCAAACTTCAAGATCTTCTAGAATGCCTTCTCTCCCAATAGGATTCACAAACTTCACTCTGATACCACTTGGTGCAGTCACGGATGGAGGGTCCAGAGAATGGACTATCCAACCATGCAGCCTTAGAGTAAACACAACATAAAACACACATAATGGAACAACAAATGCATACATATTGATTAAATATCAAGAACAAGTACAATCTTCATATGCCAACAACATACGAACTATTATGAGCTGGCAGGCCTATCCTCTAGTAGAATTACATGAATGATATAGCTTTGAAGTGCCTTCCGCAAATCTACAACTAAAGACTAAAAAATTTCTATCATATTACTATGCTCCTAATGCATCTAAGTAATGCTTATATATCATCTTCCAGCTCAAGGAATGCTCCGCATTGGCATTAAGAGGGTTCAAACTCCAATGCATGATGAAATGTGTAGGTCGACCTAAATCATGTGGTGATGCTCCACAAATGGATGAAATGTTTTGCGATTCTCAATGAAGATCTATGTGGTCCCAAATTACCTTGTGAGATGTTCCATTTGGCTATGCAAGTCATGAGAATGATCTGCAAACCTTGTATTCTCATACTGAATGCTGAATGCTCTATTCTGTGAGTTCTGCTGATGTTCTGATAGCGATAACTTTCTGCAGACAATTCCAAACCTCATGAAATCTGAATATGATGTAGATAACATAGTGTAGAGTCTTTATCCTACTCCATGATCTATGAAATGATGATGTGGTAGAATGTTGTCTAATCTAATGAGACTGTACTAACTGAAATGTAACTGAAATGCAAGAAAAGAAAAGAAATCAAAATATTTTTTGGTTGATGCAAGATTGCCTTTCAACCTGGGATGCTCCTACATCATTCAACAATCAATCTTCATCAAAAAGAAAGAAAGAAGTAACAGAGTGTCATTGTGCTTATTGGCTGACAATGTTGATGGTTCCTGTTGGTTGCACCAGAGGAATGTAACGTGTGACTGCTTGAAGTAGTGTGTGGATGTTTGTTAGGACTAGATAAGTTTACATTAAGTAATGCATAGCGCATCCTTTCTTTCGGAGAGCCTATTGTTGCAGCACAAAAGGTGATGATCTCATTGAGACCAAGAAAATAGAATTCCTGTTGGGTAAAAAGGATGAAAATTGGCCTGAATATAATAAGGAAGAATATGATAACACTTTTGAGTTCTTCAGACAGAAGATGAGAGAGAGAACTCTCTCCTATTTGATGTCCTAAAGATACCACAGATTCAGGAGGAGTGTTGACTCCCTTCTGCAAGAAGGCTTGGTGGTCTTGTGGTGAAGGAAAAGGAAGAAAAATTTGACAGAAACAGAATTAGAGAAAAATTTAAAGAGAGGGATATTGAGAAAAAGGATCAGGATCAAACACTAGTACAAAAAGAGCAATATATTTATAAATGACCAAACATGGTCACGTGACCATTAGTAGTTTATTGCCTGTCATTTATAACATGACCAAATTGATGACTAAACCATTTTTAGTCATTTATTGGTTGTTTTGATTGATCAATTTGGTAGTACATTTAGTAGTTGATTTGGTCATTGATTGCTGTAAACTAGTCACTTATTTAGTCATTTTTTTTCACTAATATATTTAGTCATTAATTTAGTCATTGATTGTTGTTAACTGGTCACTTATTTAGTCATTTTTATCCACTGATTTCTGTCCATTGGTAGTGTATTTAGTCATTAATTTTAATCATCATTTTGATCAATTTGGTAGTATATTTAGTTATTTTTATTCACTGATTTAACACTGGTCATATATTTAGTCATATTTATTCACTATTCATTGATTTCTATGTATAGGTAGTATATTTAGTTAATTTAATTATTAATTGATGTCAATTAGTAGTATATTTAGTCATTTTGAAGCTTGCATTTAGTCATTAGTATATTTAGTAGTATATTTTGAAGCTTGCACAATGAAACAACTTTGAGAAGGTAAAAACAACTTGTTTTAGTGATAAAAAATACTTACAAACAACATACAGATCTAAAAATAAGTTACAATGCTTTCTCTTTGCTAAAAAAACCTTCATGGTTACAATACATAGCTCAAAGAATGAGCAAGAAACTGATTGTTTGAGTATCATTGAGCATAGAAGCACAAAGACATTCATAGATGTCTTCTTCACAAATCCATGATTGTCCCATGAAGCTCACTGTCAGCCTAGTTCAAGACCACACTGTCATCTCTGTAGAGATCCTGTCTCATGCACCCAACTTGCTCTAGTTCATAAGATGCCACTGTGAATTGTTACCTTTAGCAATAAACTATCCTTGTCTCTGATGATTATGCCTCTGATGACTATCATCTTTGGTAGGATGCCTCGATTGTCATGGACTGTTATTCAACAATATTGCCTTATGACTAGGCTATGCATTGTCCTTATCAAACTTGTAGCTTCTTGAAATGCATTGTCCAATCACTTGTCAACCTACTGTCATGCATTTTCCATTTTTAAAATAAAATGCCTCATGACTCCCACTACCTAGCTCATTATTCTAGCATGCTTTCACTTGTACTCTGCCTCCCATCAACGTAGAACACTGCCCCTCTATTGAATGGCTTGACTACCTCTGACATCACTATATCTTTTCCAAATTCCTTGAAAATAGTTCATCGCTACTACTGTTACCTAAGTATGCACTCTATGTCATCTGCTAGACTGTTACAAGTTCACATAGTCCATCACTGGTCCTGTCACTTATCACATCACTATCATGAACAACTGTCATATCATATCATCACCTCTAATATATAAATCAACATCCCATTATGATACTGTTGTTGCAAAATATCCGTGTCTTGGCAGATAGCTCATGATAACCCTCAACCTTGTTGCTGCTCACTTGTACCAACTCTATGGTACTGTCTTAGGTGTTCATGCATCTAACATGAAGACTCTTGACTATCATGAGATATGGCACTGTCAAATGCATACTAGAAGGTTTTCTCCTTACCCCTTTAAATGCCTCTTGAGACACTGACAAGATTGTAACCTTTGCATAGTTCTTCTCATTGACTCTAAGATTATCTTTTAATGTTTTCATGATCATTGTCTTTTGCATGAATCTCTGCCCCTTGACAGTCACTTGTAGGTTTTCTTCATGCATAGCTGGAAGCTCTTTCACAAACTGTCCTTTCAAACAATAAAGAGAGGACCTGTAAAGCAAAAATACAATTTTCAGTACTCGATCAATGATTTTTTTTTAAGTTTTCCCAATTGGACCATAATGAAAAATCTATAGAACATTATCAATAAAAAACTAACAACATTTGCCAGCATGTGTAAAGCCAGACTCCACAACCTTTGCCAGCATCCTCCCTGCCTGTGCCAAAATGGGAACATTGGAACACGGTATGGACCTCTATCAAAGCATAATGAAACGTGGATTTTTGTCCAATACTGTAGTTGGAAATACTCTGGTAGACATGTATGCAAAATGTGGAAGCATAGAAAAAACTCGTGAACTATTTGATAGAATGCCTCAAAGAGATGTAATATCATGGAATGCAATAATTTTGGGATATTCACAAAATGGATTTGTTGAAAGGGCTTTCAAAACTTTCAAGCAAATGCAATTGGCAGTTCTAAAGCCAAATTCTACAACCTTTGCCAGCATCCTCCCAGCCTGTGACAAAATGGGAGCTTTGCAATAGGGTATAGAAATCCTTCAAAGCATAAAGGATAGATAAATTTTGTCAGATGTTGTAGTGGAAACTACCCTGGTAGACATGTATGCAAAGTGTGGAAACATAGACAAAGCACATGAACTGTTTGACAAAATGCCTCAGAGAAATGTGGTCTCATGGACTGCAATGATTGCAGGATATACACAAATTGAACTTTTTGAGAAGACTTTAGAAACTTTCAAGTAAATGCAATTGGCAGGTGTAAAGCCAGACTCCACAACCTTTGCCAGCATCCTCCCTGCTTGTGCCAAAGTGGGAGCTTTGGAACAGGGTATGGACATCCATCAAAGCATGAAGGATAGAGGAATTTTGTCAGATGTTGTAGTTGCAACTGCCCTGGTAGACATGTATGCAAAATGTGGAACCATGGACAAGGCACATGAACTGTTTGATAGAATGCCTAAAAAAAAATGTGGTCTTATGGACTGCATAGAGAGAGATTAGAGAGAGCCTCCTGATCGATTGCAATATAAAGGAGGAAAGAAGAATGAAGAGAGGTGTAAGTAATGCAGCCGTGCAGGATGAACCTGCTTAGAAATTCAGGGAAGACATTTGTTGGGTATTTGATTTGGCGTGATTGCTGCCTCACCTACTTATATCTATGCAGTCTATGCTCCCTGCAACCCCGCAAGGACCAGTGCATGAGGGCGCGGGATGGAGGGCTCTCCCCATATCCCCGTGAAGGAACTTTTCTGTGTGCACGGGGATGCGGGAAGAGCAAAAATGTGGTCTCATGGACTGCATAGAGAGAGCTTAGAGAGAGCTCATATAATTGAGAAGGTGGCATGAAACTTTCATGGTATGTACAATGATTTGAATGGTAGTGTGTTCATATTGTTAGCCTCCTGATTAACTGCAATTTAAAGGAGGAAAGAAAAATGAAGAGAGGTGTAAGTAATGCAGCCGTGTAGGATGAACCTGCTTAGAAATTTAGGGAAGACATCTATTGGGTATCTCATTTGGCGTGATTGCTGCCTCACCTACTTATCTCTATGCAGTCTAGGCTCCCCCACAACCTCGCAAAGACCAAGGCATGAGGGTGCGGGATGGTGGGCTCTCCCTGCATCCCCGCAAAAGAACTTTTGTGTGTGTGCGGGGATGTGGGAAGAGCAAAAATGTGGTCTCATGGACTACATAGAGAGAGCTTAGAGAGAGCTCATATGATTGAGAAGGCGGCATGAAACTTTCATGGTATGTACAATGATTTGAATGGTAGTGTGTTCATATTGTTAGCCTCCTGATCGACTGCAATATAAAGGAGGAAAGAAGAATGAAGAGAGGTGTAAGTAATGCAGCCGTGCAGTGTGAGGACCACCTTTTTACTTCTGTTCTTGTGACTATTTACATTACTGTTATTGATACTTTTTATATGTGTGGGATAGTAGTTCCCGGATTTGTCAAACTATTAAACTTTATTTTGTTCACGGAAAAACTAATTGGGTGATGTTTGGATAAGTTTACATTTCAGAAAAGTTAATTAGGTGATGATGGAAAATTGTAATATGATTTTTATTTATGCTATTTAGAGCTATGTCCTGATAATGCATGTTTTTAAGTTGCTTCGGCTATGATGATTATATGTGAAACTGATCTTGCAATTTAGTGTGCAGGAATTTACTAATCAAACCACAAATTTTAGAGATCATACCACACCTTGTTATTGTTATTCCCTGTTAAGCCGATCTAGTTCCACAAGGAACCAAGATCACTCTGTGTTTGATATGGTGTCGTAATGTGGTCTTTCATAAGGTCGAATGGGTTGGTCTACCCTCTTGTAACACTGACTTATGATTTGTGTTGTAAAAAGTTTGAATTTGAATTTCTTTTCTTCTATTTAAATCTTGGAGGCCTTTTCTTGTACTTTACCTTGACCATGGTTGTCCAGAATGGGTTAAAGTTGACCCTGGGTTATACCCCATGGGTCCAGGGCCCCATTTGGCATGGGTAACCCTTAGGTAACCTCCATCAAGCCATCTTAACTACCCCCTGAAGTTAAGTGGCGAAAATTGGAGGCATGGGGGGGGACATGATGGGTTGTACCAACACCCAACCCATCCCTCTTCAATCCCCAAGGTATGAGATGACTACAAACCCATCCATTATAGAGGGATTGACTTGAAGTCACCCTCACCATTAGTGAGATTCCCCATGTGCTGTGGGGTCATCCATGTTGAAGGAAGGGAGAAGGGGCATGGGTCACCTATCTTTTCCTCCTTTAACTCCTTTTATTTCTCCCATGCGTAAGAGAAATGACATGAGGAGAGGGATAAGGAGTACTCTAGGGATGGGTGAGTGACATAAGCCAACACTCATCCCTTGGGACATAATAGTGGTTTTGGAAAGGGTGAGGAGGTGACAAGTGTCACCTCCCCATTCCTCTAAACTGGAGGGTTTTGGGTTATTTGAATTCCATTTTTGGAAGGGAAGGGAGTTAGTTGATTTTTTTGGAGAGTTTTATTTTATTGCCAGAATAGGAAAGTTAGCTTGAGGGAGGAAAGGAAGAAGGAGTTGGTGGCTAAGGTTGGAAGAGATCTCAGTGGAGCTCTACAATAGTTTCATTCCAGAAGGGCTTTGTAAGGTTGGTTTGGTTTTACCTTTCTTCGTATATCTGAATGTTGTATGAAAAATTGTGTGAAAGGTGTTTATTTGTTTGTGTTTTAGATTTGTTTCTGTGGGATCTGTTGTCGGGTTGTTGACAGAGATTCTCCCACTTGGGAGAAATGCTCATCAAGTTTGGGGTAGGGGAGGAGTGATCCTCCTCGGGTGCATACCTATTTTCTTCTTTTGGGATGTTGAAAGCCTTGAGGGCTTGTTTTTGTGACCGGTTCTTTGACTTGAGAGTCAGATACAGATTCCTTGGGAAATTTTGTGATCAAACTTGGTTTGAGGCCAAGAGAGTTGTGTTGGTTATAATAACTGTAAGGGTGACACCCTGGAGTCGAGTGTGTCCACTCTCCTGCCCCTTATGAAGCTCACCGTTGTTGAGCTTTTGTGTTGTGTAATTTATCCACGGGTGTTTGTGTGCTTTGGGTTTGTTGTTGTTCCATGTTGTGAAGTGGAATACTTGAGTTACCTAGGTGTGAGTATGGTCTCCCTAGCTCGGGGGTGACCCTCTTGCGGGTCTACGGAAGGGAGGAGAGCTATATGAGTGGTGTTTTCTTCTTTGTTTGTCTTTGATACGCAGGTTTCCTTTGAAAGCTTGTGGTTGGAATTGGAGGAGCACTGTATTTAGGGAGAAAGAACTTCATCCTTGCTATAAGAAGAGTTTGGTTTATTGAGTACATCCTGTTAAATTCATTATGGAAGGATTCTCTTCCTCTAAAGTTGTATAAATTATTGTTTGGGGAAAAAGAGAAATTCTTGTTTGTAGTTATGAGTTTTGACAGTTATGTATGTTTGAAGTAACTATTGTTAAGTAGTGAAAGTGTATGTTGATCTTGACAAAGGTGTTAAAAGTTTTACGATAGTATTGTTTGGAGATGGTTGGGGAAAACTATGTATTTTGTTAATGTTTAGATATGGTAATTTGAATTAGTTGTGAGCCAATGCAAGTGTAATGATTTTGTTTCATTCTCTATTGGAAATTATATGCACTAAATTGATATTAGCAAATGTGAATTAAGGAAAGAAAATATATGTATTTATATATATCTAATTATCAATTTTACTCACCCCTCATTTAACATTAATTGTATGAAGTCTAATTTTCCGTATTAGCTTATATATTCCTTAATTAAATTGTAAAAGGCAGTTTAAGAAATTTACGTTTAATTCCCTGTATTTACAATGCTATGTATTAGTTGATATTAAATGAACTGGGATTGAAAATGACAGACAAATAGAGTTTAAGTCATTCTTTGCATTTAAAATTTTCAATTCTTAAAGAAACGGTATTTGTAAATCGCATTTGAAAGAATTATTGTTGTTCTCTGTATTGAATTGTTCAATTATAAATTGAAAATGTGATTACAAGTTAACATATCTTTACTGTTTTTTTTTATTTCTCTGTGTTATGAAGTTACCCGTGAAAGAAATCATTAATAAGATTGTTAATTAGAATTATATTTAATAGTCTTATTTAATTAATTCTCTGTATTTTTTTTATTTCTCTGAAAAAAAAAAGTATACGTCAGAGAGTAAGTGTGGGATATATATATATATATAAATATATATATATATATACACAGCGAACCATAGCGACAATGCATCTTTGCTTTTATTTTATTCTTTTTATTTTTATGTATTTTGTTATACTGCGAATTTAACCTATGTTATTAACATCATATATATATATATATATATATATATGATGTTAATAACATAGGTTAAATTCGCAGTATAACAAAATACATAAAAATAAAAAGAATAAAATAAAAGCAAAGATGCATTGTCGCTATGGTTCGCTGTTACACAACATACATGGGAATAAGTGGAGTGGTGGTGGGAAGGGTTGAACCTTCCCACCACCGCCGAATATCCTTTTGGGTGTGGGGAGGAGCGGAGCCCCCACCCACACCCCACTACGTGGGGTGTGGGTGGGGGCTCCGCCCCTCCCCACACCCCCACCAAACTTCAAACCCCGGCCGAGCCTCCTCCCGCAGCTCATCCTATCCCTGCGCTCCCCACACGCCAGCGCACCACCATCCTCCGCCTCTGCGCGGCCCGCATCACCTCCACCGCGGGCTCCCACCGCCACGAACTCCACCTCCCGTCCCCCATTTTGGACGACACCTCCCCCTCTCTGCCACACCCCGTGCTCCCTGTCCGCGGCCACAATGTGGCCTTTGCCACCTCCAGTCCGCCGCCTCACCCATGGCCGCCGCCATGTATTTTACCTGCCACACAAAAACAAAAAAAAAAGTTAGGGCACCATGGAAATAACAAAAAGAAAAAAATAGGGCACAATTCAAATGCACAATGTTATAAAGAAATTTAGGGCTTCAGCCCTCCAAGGAAATACAAATTGTATGGGGTTTATACAAAAAGGATGTCATAGTAATGTTTAAATAAATAAAGGAATAAATAAAAGAATAACAAGTGAATAATAAAAAAATAAAAATAAAAATGTTATTAATATTTAAATAACTTAATAAAATAAACTAACTATTGCAATAATAGTATTAGTAATAATAACAACAGTAATTATAATTAAGAGAATTATAATTGAATATATATGTTGATATATATATATACATATAAATATATCGATACATACTTAGATTATTTGATTATTAAGACTTTCATAGAGGCCGTTTTCTCTTTACAATAATAAGAGAAAATAAAATTTTAACTTAAAGAGAAAGCATAACGGAATATATTATAACATTCTGGGAAGAGTTTCTCGAAAGTTTAACTATCAACGAAATTTAATAACTAGGAAAATGAAGAGGAAAATTACGCGTCACCTTGTTCAAAAGGTCACTGGAAATAAACTTAAGAAGCCATCACAGACATTCCATGTGAGGCCATTTTAATCCCAACTGTAGTTAATAAACGTCCAGAGAAGAAAACCTGCGAGAGAGTAAGAAGAAGAAAAACTAACATTGGAAAACATAGAAGAGAAAATGCGCGGCATTTCCCACATGGGATAAGAGAACTAAGTTGATGGATCCTTCCGCTAAATTTTCTTAGGAACAAGTTTAATTAATACACGGTGAATCCTAGATCGGAGAAAATCAGGAGACCGAGTCCAGCGAAGTAGTAAACCGGCCTGTAGGATTTGGGAAATTTGGATGTTAGGAAATAGATACAGTGATAACTCTGATTGATGTAGAATATGAAGAAAGGACAGGATAAACATAAAGAAAACGAAGAGACCCAAAAGAGAGAGACCGAAATATAAACAAACGAAAACATCAGAGAAGTAGTTAAGGTGAGCGTGATAGAAATACAATCAAAATTAAGATCCAGAGAAACGGAAGAGAGGGCAAACAAACTGTCTTGTTGAGAATGCTAAGCTCGAAGTAGGAGTATATTTCAGGAAACGAGAAAGAAGGCCGATAAATGTGCTTTGCTAAAAAATATCCCAATAGGGAGATCATGAGATAGTTTAGTAGGAACAAGGCGTCGTGGGAAGTTGTTACTCTATCAGGGAACCCCGTAAGTGGTATAGTGTTGAGTAAATTCCCACTTACGCCGTAAGGTGTTATGCTGTCGAAATCTGCCGAGAAATAGGGTTAGGGACCTCAAAAATATAAACCTTGTAGCGACGTTAACTGTATCAAGGAGACCCCCTTGTTGGACTGCTTGCGTCTGGTTGCACACAATTGTACTTGTACCCCGCCGACAACTGTAGTATTTTCGCCTTGAGCGTTCACCACTGAGCATGCTTATGCATGTGAGGGGGTTTCTAGGGTTGCGAGAGAAAATTTTCGATAGCTCGTGTCATAACCACATGACAAATGTGGCTATGACACGTGTGACGCGTGTTGTGACCACATGGAAAATGTGGGCATGACATGCAGGATGAACCTGCTTAGAAATTTAGGGAGGACATCTGTTGGGTATTTCATTTGGCGTGATTGCTACCTCACCTACTTATCTCTATGCAGTCCAAGCTCCCCCGCAGCCCTGCAAGGAGCCAGGGCATGAGGGTGTGGGATGGTGGGCTCTCCCCGCATCCCCGCGAAGGAACTTTTGTGTGTGTGCATGGATGCAGGGAGAGAAATTATTGCTGGATATGCACAAAATGGATTTGTTGGAAAGACTTTACAAACTTTCAAACAAATGCAATTGGTAGGTGTAAATCCAAATTCCACAACCTTTGCCAACATCCTTCCTACCTGTGCCAAAATGGGAGCATTGGAACAAGGTATGCACATCCATCAAAAAGCAATGGATAGAGGAATTTTGTCAGATGTTGTAGTTTCAACTGCCTTGGTAGACATGTATGCAAAATGTGGAAGCATTAACAAGGCATGTGAACTGTTTGGCAGAATGCCTCAAAGAGATGTCATCTTATGGAATGCAATGATTGCAAGATATGCACAAAATGGATTTTTTGAAAAGGCTTTAGAAACTTTCAAGAAAATGCAATTAGCAGGTGTAAAGCCAAATTCGACAACCTTTGCTAGAATCCTCCCTGCCTGTGCCAAAATGGGAGCTTTGGAACAGGGTATGGACATCCATCATAACATAATGGAAGGGGGATTTTTGTCAGTTATTATAGTTGGAAATGCTCTGGTAGACATGTATGCAAAATGTGGAAGTATAGATAAGGCATGAGAACTGTTTGATGGAATGGCTCAAAGAGATGTCATCTCTTGGAATGCAATGATTGCAGGATATGCACAAAATGGATTTTTTGAAAAGGCTTTAGAAACTTTCAAGCAAATGCAATTAGTAGGTGTAAATCCAAATTTGACATCCTTTGCCAGCATCCTACCTATGATATCATGGATACCCTCTCTCCTGCAAGCACTTCAAGTCATGCCTGCGGTGATGCGAGGATATCATGGATACCCTCTCTCCCACAAGCACTTCAAGTCATGCCTGCGGTGATGCGGGGCTTTCCCGCATCACCGTAGGCATGACTTGAAGTGCTTGTGGGAGAGAGGGTGATGCGGGGGTATCTAATTCTTGAGATAAATGAAGAAGCAAGCCAAATTTCTGTAATATATTTGTGCAAAGCCATATTTTTGGGAAAGCCCTGCATCATCACAGGCATGAGTTGAAGTGCTTGCAGGAGAGTAGGTATCCATGATATCACATTTCTTTGAGGTATTTTTTGAAACAGTTCGCTTGCCTTGTCTATGCTTCCACATTTTCATGTATGTCTAGCAGGGCACTTGTAACTACAACATATGACAAAAAATAAGGATCGCCGAGTCTGATACACTTACTTAGGACTGTGCATTCTTAGTGTATCTTATTCTTGTGGCTGTGAGGTGGAAGTTTTGACTGTCCAAGTGATGGGTTTAGAATTTTCACAATCACAATATGGTGGTCATTGTGAGAGGACTATCATAGTACAGTAAAATGCCAAACAAAGATGATGAAAGGATAGTGACCAATTTGATTAAGGCAGTGACTTCACAAATGTTGAAGGGATAGTCCTAGTATCTTTGTTTTGAAGGTCAGTGATTTTAATGTTGGAAGATAGTGCTGAAGATTCTTCCATGCCATCAACTTCAGGAAACAATACAATTGGCTGAAGGAGTTTCTCATTTTACACAATGTAGTTTGCCAAGCTCATTAGAAGCTGCACATAAATATAAAAAAATTAAAATATGAACCTGAGAATGAATGCATATGAGATTATTCTTTACCTCCAAGTGGGACCCTTAGTCCTCAAGACATTATCAATACAGTGGTATGTTTTCAAGGGCAATACTTTCAACCTACATGGACCTTGCATTGTGACATGAATGGAGGAAGTTGTCTAGCAGTCTAGGGTGGTGATCTTGAGGAGTTTTGTGTTAATAGTGATTTCAATAAGCTATGTTTCATATGCCCTATATGGTTGTTAAATGCTAAGGCATGAATGGAAATTTCTTCAAGTGCTATGCAAGGCCATTGAAATCAAAGATTTGTCCTCTAAGTCATTTGCACATGGTGATTGAGAACACAATGAGTAAGAAGTAAAAGAGCACTAGATCATAGAACTGCAAAATGGTCATGAGTTATGCAATGAACTTCACTGTTCTTTTGATCACAAAGGAGATCAAGATAATAACCAACATACTGATGTGCACAGAGAATGTTCATGGAGGAGTGCAAACTTCCTTACAAAGTAATTACCACAACAGAGTTTGAGGTGAATTGCACCTGCTATTTTATGCTGATATGGATATGTTCTAACCCGTAGTTAATTGTTGTAGCATAACATATAGGCTAAATAGTTGTTCATATACCATTGTTTCTAATTCAAAATTGCTATACCTTATTCTAGGAGCAAATCACAGGGGGAGTCTATACATAAGACACCATTGTTTCAAATTCAAAATTGATGGCTCTTTCACAATCATTTGCTTTATTTATTTGATCTAGGACAGTTTGTGGTATAGAAGATGTTCTCAAAATCACAATAAAATCCTTTATTCCAGGAAGACTGTTCAGAATCTTCCCATCATAACAATGAACAAAAGCATTAGTCATTAACTTGAACTTTGCAAGAGTTTCATCAAATTCTACTTTTCCATTCTCTTTTCCATTCTGAATTTTATTCCCAATTTCATCCATGAAGAACTTCCTCAGCTTGTAGATCCTGTTGTTAGCCATAACTTTATCAGGTGTCGAGGATAGCTTCAAGTTTTTACCCAAGCAACAATTGACAAAATTTGGCCTTACCAAATATAATGTGTTGAAAATCTCTTTGAAGTTATTATGGAAAAGAGTTCCTGAGAGTATAATGTGCAGTTTTGGATTAACCTTTTTGCATGAATTCCATTGTATCTGGTAAGGCCGAATTTTGTCAATTGCTATTTTTTGTCAAAATTTGTCCTTACCAAATACAATGGAATTCATGCAAAAGGTTAATTCAAAACTGCGCATTATACTCTTAGGAACTCTTTTCCAGAATAACTTCAAAGAACTTTTCAACACATTGTATCTGGTAAGGCTGAATTTTGTCAATTTCTTCTTGGGTAAAAACTTGAAGCTATCCTCGACACTTGGTAAAGTTATGCTAACAATAGGATCTACACGCTGAGGAAGTTCTTCATGGATGAAATTAGGAACAAAATTCAGAATGGAAAAGGAGTGGAAAAGTAGAATTTGATGAAACTCTTGCAAAGTTCAGGTTAATGACTGATGCTTTTGTTCATTGTTATGATGGAAAGATTCTGAACAGTCTTCCTGGAATAAAGGATTTTACTATGATTTTGAGAGCATCTTCTATACAACAGGCTGTCTTCAATCAAATAAATGAAGCAAACAATTGTGAAAGAGCCAACAATTTTGAATTTGAAACAATGGTGTCTTATGTATAAACTCCCCTTGTGATTTGCTCCTAGAATAAGATATATCAATTTTGAATTAGAAACAATGGTATATGAACAACTATTTAGCCTATCTGTTATGCTACAACAATTAACTACAGGTTAGAACATATCCATATCAGCATAAAATAGCAGGTGCAATTCACCTCAAACTCTGTTGTGGTAATTGCTTTGTAAGGAAGTTTGCACTCCATGAACATTCTCTGTGCACATAGCCAAATATTTAAAGTTCTTAACCAAAGCTCCCAAAATGAGTATCATGTCATTGCATGACTCGTACTTTTGCTCTGAGTATGATAGTACCTGAGCTTCTAGTGTTTCTAGATGAAACCTATAGCGGAAAAGTGTAGTCTCCATCTGAAGGAACCATCTTCGGAGCTCTTCCCTGAAATGAGGGTTGAAAACATTAGAAGAAAAGTAATACCATAATTCTAAAGTAACAATTTGTATCAAGACAAATATCAGAAAGTATAATTAAAAAGACAAATCCTTACAATTGGACCTCAAATTGGACCAAGCAGATTTATGATTTTATCTTTAGAATGTAGGAACTTTCTCTGTCAGAGCTTCATGACCTCAAATTGGATCTCAAATTGGACCAACATATTTATGATTTTATCTTTATAATGTAGGAACTTTCTTTGTTCGATATTCACGACCTCAAATTGGATCCAAAATTGGACCAACATATTTATGATTTTCTCTGTCCACCAATGTTTGTATTCCTATACTCAGGTTCTGCTTCGAAGCGAAAACACCCGGAAGTGTTTCAGACCGGCTCAAGGTACTCTCCAACCTGGTTATGTCACTGATAGCAATCCAAGTCTGAACCTTCCATACCTGAATGTTGCATCATAATCTATTCTTCCTGCACATAAAAATGTCACATATTAACCCCTTCTAAATAAAACATTTGATCATCATAAAACCATAATTAATAAATCATTTCAATTTTAGAAAGAATCCAATGTGATTTACTATCAAAACAAAAGCTGTATAGATCACAAAAAATCCATGAAGCCTCCTAAATGTATCTTAAAGCAAGTTTACAGGATGGGTTTCAGCATAAGAAGCTTTCTACTACAGCTCTCAATGAATGTATTATAAGCAGAAAAAAAATTCTTCACACTCGAAGTAATACAGTCAAACATTTATTCCAAAAGTATGTTAGCAGGAGTTAACTAAAAACAAAATGATTTTTTGCTTGGTTTCTTTTATCAATATGCCACGTGGAAATGGAATAATCACTAAGAAACCCTAACAATAAAAAATGAAGTAAAGGTTCAAGAAAGGAAATTCCAATGTACTATTGTGTAATGGTGATGAAGGCACTTATATGAGCATGACCTACATACAAATCCCTGCCATTGAATTTCCATCCATCCAAAGAGAAAATAAGCAATGTAAGGATTTGATCAATATAAGTCCAAAGGGTTATGCTGTAACGATAATGGAATCACCATAAGAGCACAACCGAGGAACAAATTCTTGTGACTGTAATTATGTGATCCATAACTCTATTGGTCATGTGGCACAGTTGTGCTATAACAAATACAGGATGCATTCATGTGTTACCCAAGTTTAATGTGGCTATGTTGTGATAGAAATGGAGGCACTCATATGAGCACAATTCATGTATAGATTAATCATTGTCACCACAATTAGGTGTCAATCATCATTGGGTGCATTTAGGTTGACTCAAGTTTAATAGGTTACAATGTAATGATAGCATGATCCAAGAGTGATTACCTCTTGCTGCAATAAAGAGCCTATAACTCTAGTTGATATGTAGAGTGGTTGTGTTATATCAATTATGTAGTGCATTCAAGCACAACCCATGTTTAATGGGCTATTCTAGAGAGTGATCAAGATTTTCTAAACCTTATGAATGTTACTTAAAAGTGTACAACTTAAACTACAAACCAAGTTTGTTACATACTTGAATGCAATCTTGGGTTACCACAAATTATAATAATGTGATATGCTAATAACCATTATGGGAAGTATTAAAGCAAGACCCATGCTATATAGGATACATTTCCCTGATCAGGTTTACATACCTTAATGATCAAACACAAGCTTCCTACACACTCTAGGATACAATCCAAGATCATACCACACTCTGTCAAGACAACTAATTTTCTGACCCAAGATTTAAGGTTGTTTTTTAATACCAACAAAAGCATTGATAAGAGCATGACTAGGGTACAAACCCTAAGCCTCCATAGAAACATAAACCATAACTCTAGCGGATTAGTGAGGTTGCAATACTAGAAAGATTGAGACATTGTAGCTAATAACAAAATCTTGCAATCTAAAGATTGTACCCAATAACAAGCATACTATGTAGCTCAGTGACATTTGTAAATGCAATCTATGGTAAGAAGAATGACAATCACTTGAGGTGTGACAGTCAAAAAGAGGCTGAGCAATGACAAGATAATAAAGCTCAAACCTTGCATAGTAAAGTGGAGATTTTAATAGTGAGTTTCCTTACCCCCTTACTGACCTTAAGGGTTTTTCAAATGTTATTGACATTGTTGGACAAGGCAAATGCAATCAGGGAATGACTATCCAAATGAAGTAACATTGGTAATCATAGGTTCAATGTTTCTTCTTAGCCATTGTATAATGGAGGTAGTGGATTGCATGTTTGAGTAGTGTTTTGAGACTCATCAAAGATGGGAGAATAGTGAATAATACCTTGTGGACTGTGAAGTAGTGACAATAAGGTTGAAGGATCTTAAGACCCACAATACCATGAAACAATGAGTCCCTTGTATTAAGTAAGTAGGCAGTCTATAGGGCATGGTTTGATTTTATAGAAGGGTGCTCATGAAAGAAATCTTTAAGTGACAGTGAGTGAGCTATTTGAGATTGCAGCTGAGGGTGCAATATCCAGTCTTAAAGGCAGTTAGCAAAGCAGTAAATATGCAAGAAAATCAAACCCTACACAGCAAACAATTCATAATGTTATCTTACATAATGCCTTGAGTTTGAAGACAAAAATCCTATTGTATCTTGATGAAAGTAGTGACCTTAATGGTCAATCACTGGCAACCATGATTTTAAAACATGCTATTGTGCTTATGGAGGCAACACTTTAAGCAAGGAAGTGAGTGGTGGTTTGGAACAATGGTAGGTATGAAGGACTTGCTTTATATGCATACCATGCAGTCTAGCTTAAGACAACATTCTTAGAAGAGATTGAAGGTGGATTATGGAACTCAAGGGTTACCATGATAAAGATTAAAGCAAAGACTGAGATCTATTTAAAAGCCACTGTCATGAAGATATTAAAGATGTCACATGCAAAACCCTAGCAGTTGGAGTCATGAATACAGTGCCAAAATCATTCTAAGCCCTATATAGGATACATTTGAATTAGGAATTTGAGATTATGCAAATATATGTCAATTAAATACCTGGATTACAAACAGTAGCGCGAACAATGTAACCCTTGTTGAGTAAAGCAAGAATGAGATAAACAACAATGAATCTTATGCCTCCTGTCACACACATCTCCTTACCATTCTCTGTCATTCTTTACTGAAACACTTCTCCATTTTGGTGGGCTACGCTTGAAAATAAGGTTTGGACGAAGGTTTTAGAGTATGTTTATTAAAATGAAAACTCCATTTTGGTGGGCTAGGCCTGAAATAAGATTTTGATGAAAGTTTCAGAGTATGTTTATTAAAGTTTTAGAGTATTTTGGCAGTCTATTGATTTTTGATTCCTTAAATGATTTATTCAAATGGATTGTGA
The DNA here is from genome assembly GCA_027924645.1 of Cunninghamia lanceolata. NCBI lineage: Eukaryota > Viridiplantae > Streptophyta > Pinopsida > Cupressales > Cupressaceae > Cunninghamia > Cunninghamia lanceolata. Next base: position 1,272,533 of record BSBN01000847.1, on the reverse strand, counting down.
TAAATAAATGACTAACTATTTAGTCATTTTTATTTGTGTGACTAAATAATTTTTTAGTCAACGACCAAATTAGTCATTTATTTACTCATTTATAGTTGAGTTGCAAAAATTAGTAGAATTTAGTCATTTTTAGTTGTTGTGACTAAAAGTTTTAGTCACTTAGTCATTTATTTGCCAAAATTCTACTAGTGAAAAGTGAAGAAAATAGAAGATTCTTTAAGAGGAAAGGAAAGAAACAAGGATAAGTATAAGGATGATGATAGATAAAGGGAAAGAAACAAAGACAACAAAAGGTACATGGATGATCAAGATGCTGGAAGAAGGAATAAAGGGGTTAGGCATAAGTATGAGAACGAATATGTAAAGGGCGGGAAAAGTTTTGATACAAAGAAAAAAAATGATGAGAGTGATGAGGATACAAAGGTTAAAGAAGATATGGAGGAGGAGCAAAGGAGGCTTGATGAAGAAATGGAAAAGAGATGTCGGAGAGTTCAGGAGTGGCAAGAGCTAAGGTGGAAAAAGGAGGAAAGTGAGAATGAGAAGAGAGGAGAAAAGAAGAATAAAGTGGAGCTTAAATCTGGGAAGAAGTGGACCTTAGAAGGTGAAGAATTAGATGATAAATTCTGTGCTTGAAAATGGTGATGTTACAGTGGATGAGGTTGGAAATAAAAATCTGCAGAATGGAGAAGCCATGGATTTTGAGAAAGTTGATCCTCTAGATGAATTTATAAACACATTGGTTGTGCCTGATGCTGAGAACTTAAGAAACAAAACTAATAATTCTGTAAGCATCAGAAAGGAAGTGAAGGATTTGAATTATGAGACAAACCAAAAATTAAACAAAGGCAGTCTTGGAAGGATTATGCTTGGTGAAGATTATGATGCAGGTGAAGATGGTGATGATTTCATGAAAAGAGTGAAGAAAACTAAAGTTGAAGTTATCTGTTGTAGACAATTCCAAGATTTAGTATCCTCCTTTTTAGGAAAGTCTTCTATGACAACAGAGGAAGTTGCAGCATACAGAAAGAGAGCTTGTTCAACAAATTCATGTTGATATCAGGTAGTTTTCCAAGGTTCTTGGTTTAAGTTGTGTGCCTATCTATGGAGGCTCTGGAGTAGCACACAAAATCAGTAATTTGAAGTGAGGTACTAAAATTGTTGTTTGCACGCTTGGTAGAATGATTGACATCTTATGCACAAGTGGAGACTGTTAGGATAGTTTAAAATACAAGACCGAGCAAACAAACTATGTTTTTCTCTGCCATATTCCCTCGTCATGTGAAGTTTCTTGCTCGGGAAGTGTTGAGATTCAAGATGTGGGCGTAGTGTTGTTAACAAGGATATTGCACAGTCCATTGAGGTGCGTCCTAAAGGTGAGAGGTTTTTGTGACTTTTGGAGCTCTTTGGTGAGTGGTATGAAAAGGGTAAAATTTTAGTGGTTGTGCATTCTTAGGAGAAGTGTGATAATCTATTTATGGAATTGCTTCGACATGGAGCTAAGGACCAGACAGACCGTGAGTCTACTATTTTAAATTTTGATGTAGAACAAGGGAGTAGGTAGAATGAAAATCACAGGCTAATGCAAACAAGGGGAGCTTGTATGTTTTGTGGTACAGAGGAAGACCACTGACCCATTTCCCTGGATGTCAAAGGGGGAGAAAAAAATTCTTTATATCAGGTTAGTGTTTCCATCAATGACAAAGGGGGAGATTGTTGCATATGTTGTCATTGATGTCAAAAGAGTGTGAAATAGTGATGTCAAAGGAGTGACAGTCAAAGGAGTAGTGATCAAAGGTGTTGTGATATGGAAGGCATATTGTTGCATATGTTGATAATTAGAGGAGCAGTGTGATGAAGAGGTGAAGGATGCCAAAAAGTTTTGATTAATGTCATGCATTGATAATATGAAGTCATTGTTACATATAGTGTCACTTGCTGAAAAGCGTTACATGATGATATGAAGGTGTTGTAATATCTTGTCTTTTGGTGAAAAGAGTTGCTGAAGGAAACTGTTAGTGAAATAGTCAAGTTGTTTAAGTGCTAGATGCACAGGAGATTGTACTGCATTCTATCATAGATGAAGATATGGCCTTACAACTTGGAGGATAGCTAAAGACAACTATGAGGTATGCATGATCCAAGTTTCAAAACATAAAAGTTACCGCAAAGTTTTCTAGAGTTTGCAGAGTAAGAACAAGCCATGTTGATGTGTAAGGTTGTCAGAGATAGAACAAAAGCCACCACATTTCACCGCGCTTTGATGTTTGGCTTTGCTATTTGAGAGATAAGTTCAGAAGGTCAGTATGCATGCTTAATTTAGGTTTCAAGTGTTCTGGAGTACCGCAAGTATACTTTTTAATGTTCCATGTCAAGACAGTGGTGTTACAGTATTGTTGCAGTCTGAAAGGTACAAAAGAATGCTCCACATTTCTCCACAGTTGAAGATATAGCCTAGCGGTTTGAACCATATGTGAATAATTATGTCTTGCATAACATATCCAATTTTTAGAATGTAAAAAGTACTACAGGTATGTTTACCAATGTTCCAAGTTAAGACAGTGTGACCAGATAGAGTAAATGTTCTGGCATCAAAGTTTGATTGCTTGCACCAGCAAGATGAAGCATGAAATAGAAAGAGGAGTGCATGAGAAGGTTATTTAGGTCATATCGTGTTTGTGGCATGAACCACATGATGATATCTCTCTTCTCCAATATTGCATAGGGCCTGGAGCTAAGGTATAAAAGGATAAGTGCTTGCAGTGCCGACATGGCGTGTTTGAGTGATTGGGTTGTGTGCGCAATAGTGTATGCTAGTAGGAAAGCTTGGGAGAAGGTCAAATGGGTCCAGTAGACCCCTTGGTATGAACCGCATAGTGGGATTTCACTCCTACATTATCGCAAATGATTTGGGAGCCGATAAGCAAGGCCGTTACATGTTTCATGTTACACTTTTCATCAAGGCTGACAAAGGTGAAGTTTAGAAGGCTTGCAAAGCATATAAATGAAAGTTCAAGATTGTTACAAAGAGATTGTGTGCAATAATAGTGTGCGAATAAGATCTTTACATAGCAGTATGATGATGAAGTGTGGAAAAGATCAATTCAGTTATGACAAGTGCAGAGGTGATGTTGCCAAGGTTATTGATCCAGTAAGGATTATTGCGGGGGTGTTTGAAGATGTTGTGGTGATTGCTGAGGTTGTTAAATCAATTGTTATGATAGTGTAGAGGTGTTTAAAGAACAGTTGATGTTGTGGAATAGTTAAAATAGTTGTTGTGATTGTGTGGAGGAGATAGAACCATCATAATTAGTCAAATGGCCTAGAAAACAATAGTGCAGAGTTTCTAGAGATCAACAAAAGAGTGAAGTTGGAGTAGTAGTATGAAATTGAGAAGAATCATTTGAATTAGCAGTGTAGAGGTTAGTGCCTCATTTGGTTTGTGTTAATCAGGCAGTGAGACAATAGTGCAGAGGTTGGTGCCTCATTTGTTGTAGTGTATCAGGGAGTTGTGGCTTCCTTTGGGTTGGTGTCCATAAAACTTTGTAATTGGGAGTTGGTGCTTCCTTTGGGTTGGTGCCCATAAAACTTTGTAATAGGGAGTTGGTGCCCATAAAAATTTGTAATAGGGAGTTGGTGCCCATAAAACTTTGTATCAGGGAGTTGGTGCTTCCATTGGGTTGGTGCCCATAAAACTTGTTGTAATCATCTTTTTATTTGTGAGGCTGGATTTGGATAGTAGATCCAAGAAACTAGCTCACCATGGTTTTTCCCATCTTGGGTTTCCACATAAATCTGGTGTTATGTGTGTATGTTCTTTTATGATTCATTTGGTTTAAATGTTCAGTTTGGGTTGAATGCAGTTAAAAGGAAAGAATTTGAATATGTACTGATTCACCCCCCTCTCAGTACTTCTGTGTGTTCAACAACTCCTACCTTGAGAAGATCCACAAGACAACAAAATCTAGTTGACCTGTATAGCCCACTAGATTTTTGTTGTATATTTGATTTGTTATGTATTGATGATGAACTAAGATCATTCAGGGAGGCTCTCTCTTTAGAGGATAGTGAGTCTTGGATATAGGCCATTCTAGAGGAGATGATGGCCTTGGACAATTGTGACACCTAGGATGTTATTAGTTTTCTCAGGGAAAGAAAGCTCATTGGTTGCAAGTGGGTGTATAAGAATAAAATTAGAGTAGATGGATGGTTAGAGAAGTACAAGGTTGATTTTGGTCAAATATTCTATCCCTTTGCTAAGTTATCTTGAATTAGATTCCTTTTATCTATTGCTACAACTTGTGATTTTGAGATTGAGAAAATGGATGTTAAAATTACTTTCTTGCAAGGGGATATTGAGGAGGAGATTTATATGTGACAACTTGATGGTTTTGTTGTGAAGGGGAAGGAATATTTGGATTGTAGTTTGAAATGGTCATTGTATGGTTTGAAACAATCACCCAAGATGTGGTACCAAAAGTTTGATGCCTTTGCATTAAGTTTGGGTTTTGTTAGAAGTGAGGAAGTATGTTAAAATTACTGATGACAAGATTGTAATCATTGTATTGTATGTGGATGACATGTTGTTTATTGGTAACAACAAGGTGATGATTAGGGAGCTCAAAACTTAGCTTTCTAGCACATTTGATATGAAGGATTTGGGGGCTATATAATACATTCTTGTTATGGATATTAGCAAGGATTAGGTACACAAAAAGATTTGGTAAAGTTAGAGTACACATGTTGCTACCATTTTGTAGTGGTTTAGTATGCATGATTGGAAACTTGTGAGTATTCCATTTCTTGTTGGTACTAAGCTTTCATTAGATATGTGTCCCAAATTGGATGATGATTTTGAGGATATGTATAATGTGTCTTATACTAGTTCTATTAGTAGTCTGATATATGCAATGGTTTACACTTAGACTAAATATTGCCAAAGCAATGGAAGTTTTGAGAAAGTTTATGTCTAACATTGGTAAGGAGCATTGGACTTATGTTAAGAGGCTTTTCAGATATTTGTGAGGGACTTTTTATTACTAGTTGCATTATCATGGTAATAATGATGCGAATAAGACATTGGACACATAGGGCTTTGTGGATGTAGATTGGGTAGGTGACTTGGATAGTCAAAGGTCCACTGGTGGCTATATGTTTTCTTTGTTTAGTAGTGCAATGAGTTAGATGAGTATGAGGTAGCCCACAATTTCTTTGTCCACCATTGAAGTAGAGTATATGGCTACTACACATGCCTCTAAAGAAGTAGTATGGTTACAGAGACTATGTGTAGGTATTGGTTTTGATTGTAAGGTGGTTCAAATTGGTTGTGACAATTAGAGTGCTATTTGTTTGGCCAAAAATCCCATGTACCATGATCATACTGAGCATGATGTTGTTCAATATCACTTTGTGCATGAGATGGTAGAGAATGGTAAGGTCTTGTTGAAGAAGATTGACACTCAGATAATGTTACAGATTCTCTCATGAGTATGAACAAGTTCTCTTGGTGTAGGAAGGCCATGGGCCTTGGATTCTATACTTGATTTATTTTATGGTTCCTTTGAATGCCATTTCAATACATAATATTCAAGTGGAAGAATGTTAGGATAGTGCAATATTTAATTGCAATCCTAATGTACTACTTATTATTTATTTCCAAACATCTTGGAATGGGTACTTGGATACCCATGTAGGTGGTTGAGAGATAATATTTTATTATTATATTCCCATGAATTTGAATATATTTGTAATGGCATTTATGAAGGAGGTGGAGTTAGTAGTGGTGGTTACAATTGTTATTTTTAAGGCAATTCCTCAACATGGGTGCTAGAATGGAGTTATGGAGCATCTTGTATTATTAGTGGGGTCTACATGCATGTATGGAGGTGAATTTGGATGTCTATCTTGTGATGTGTGCCATTATGGAGGAGTTAGAACTCAAAGTTGTTGTCAATTATTAGTGTGGGAGTTATATTTGTTATATTTGACACCTTGGGATTTACATTTACTAATATCGAAAGATCCTCTTCATTTTGGGTGTGGGATTTTTTCCATTATACCATGGTTTTGATGGTACATTGTTTTGGGAAACCATTTGTGGCATTCCTCTCCCAATTTACTATAAATTGGAGGCATGCGATAATACTTTCATGAGTTATTTAATAGGTACATAGGTGCTGCCAGAATGTTGTCAGATTGAAGGGAGTTAGAGTGTTGCATATGTATATTATACTTGAAGATTAATACATTCTTGAGCCTCTCTTTTATGGTGGATTTTTAAAAAAAATAATTTCTCCATGTACATCTGATAGTATGTGTCAAATCTTTATGGTTTGTTGATTTTATTACTTGTTGATTTATGCTTCACACTTAATCTTGTATGCATAATCCAATGTTGCATAACTAAAATTAGATTTGCATTTTGAAAAATTTTCATTGTAAGATTTGTTCACCTTTATTTAACAACACCAAGGAATCATTAAACCAACAATCAAAACTAGAAATATGTCAAGGCACCCATAAATAGAATCCAACCCACAACTTATTTTATTCCAATAAAAAGACTAGATCTAGGTTTAACATCAACAAGATTAAGGAATGCCAAATTTTCTCTGAGCAAGGAGGAAGAAGGATCTAACTGATTAGAGCCTCCTAAATTTTCATCTAGGCTAAGAATAACATTGAATTCTCCTGCCATCATCTAGGAATAGGAAGGAACCAAAGAGCAAATAAATCTAATATGAGTTGAAAGGAGGTTCTTACCTTGAAAATTTGTAGGAGCATAGGCAATGGTTAAGAAAAAGGAACCACTCGATTCAAAGCATAAGCCAACCAAGGAAATAGAGTACTTTCCCACTATCCAAAGGGAGGGAGTAAGATGATGAGGATCCCACAAACAAGCCAAATCTCCAAAAGATCTAGAGCCCCAATACATTAGCTTTGGAAACTTCTCCAAAGCTTAGAGGGGATGGAGGCCATTTCATCAACAAAGAGTTTTATTTCTTGAAGAAAAATGATATTGGGCTTATGCTCTAGAATGAGATCCTAAATATGTTTTTGACAGAGGGAACTACCCAATCCCTTGTATTCCATGAAATAACAATCATTTATGGGGAGTAGAGAAGTGAGATCTAGTGTGTGAATAACACTAGATTTCATTAGTGATTCTCCAATCATCTTCACCTTTTCTTGATCTCATTTTCTCCTATCTTTGGAAGTCTTACTTGAGGCACTCATTTTTAGATTCTTTTGTTGAAGTCCTAAGAGAAGTGGATCTTTCTTCTTAGAATAATCTTTTGATTCATGGGGTAGAGATCCTTTTGGTAAGAAAAAGTCAAAGGTGTCTTCATTGAGATCATCTATAGTGAGAGGAGAGGAAATGATCATAGTGGTATCCCCATTATTAATTTCATGGTGAATGGTAGGTTCTTTGATACAACTGGGAGAGATAGGGATACTCACATTCAAGGGTAGTTGCATTCCAAAATAATCTTGAGTTTCCCTTGAGATGGAGGAAACAACAGGATCACCTAGATCCAATCCTTGAATTGCTGGGGCCTACTTAGCCATAGGTGTTAGGAAAAGTGTCTCAATCTTGCAACTACGAAAGGTTACTATTATTCCCAGTTTTGGTCTTTTCAAATACCCTTTATCTTGAAGAATGGTCTAGAAATTTCAAAGTTTCCAAAAGGGCTAAAAATGACGGGACTTACTATTTTTAGTAACTCTACATTTGACCTCAGATTGACCCAAATTTTTCCCAAAAGGTGCAGAATTGCTAAGTAAACATCTCGTGTGAGTTTCGACTCAAGATCATATCTAGATTGTGAGATATTAAAGTTTCTATTTTTTGAAACTGCTGAAAAAAGTTTCAAACTTAGTTTTGAGGCACTTAGAGATCCCTAAACACCCCAAAAGTTGTCATAATTGATGAAGTCAGTTATAGGTTGATAGATCTCTTCACGAGCTTTCTGACGCATTAAATGGTTCATCAATCAGACACCTGGATTAAAAGTTATGACCTTCGGAAGTTGGACCTCCTATTTTTTGGGAAATGTGAAAACATGTTGGACACTCAAAAGAGCTGTAAAGGGGGGAGTTACATGTGTTGGTGTGTGATTTGGCACATCATAAGTCATATTTGATTGGAGATAATTTGGGTGCCACTTTTGGGTGGTTTTGGCTCATGGTTTTGTAATTACTGTTGATGATTTACTGTATTGTATCTCCTATATATCAGGTGCTTGAGATGAAGGTTGTGTTGTAAGAGTCTTATAGATGTTGAGTTACCTCCTGGATCTCTAGTTTATTATACTCCTGTGAAAGCTTGCTCTGCAAGTATATTGTAATCTTCTTGATTCCTAAATAATATATTGGGTGGCTTTGGATTGTGGGTTTTTTTACCTAAAAGGGTTTTCCCTACGTATATCTTGTGTTGTGAGTTTTGTATTTGCATTTGATGTTGCTATTACCTTTTTGTTAATGTGCATCTTAATCTGTAACTATAAATGTTAAAATTTGCATAAATCTTTCCTCAGTAGATCAGTGTAGGAAGTGTTTTCTGCATACCTTGTTTCCTTTCAGTTGGTATCAGAGCCTGATCAACTTTGGTTCTAGTTGTTGCGTAGAGGGTTTTTTGAGCTGATATTCGTTTGAGTGGGAGCTTGTGTAGAGGATTTTGAAATCTTTGTTGCAGGAAAGAGATGGCGAATACATATAGGAGGTTTGAGATAAAGAAGTTTAATGACAGTAATTTCAAATTGTGGAAACTCAAAAAGGAGGACATGCTTGTAGATCATGATTTATGGGATGCCATATCTGGTACAAAACCAATGACAATGTCTCAAGTAGACTGAGATCTCAAAGATAAAAAAGCTAAGGGTTTGATAAGACTTTGTTTAGCTGATTCAGTACTCTTGAATAGCCATCAGGGATAACTTTAAGAACCCCCCCCTCAGAGAAGGTGTATAAAACTGGCGAATCATGTATACTTCCCAAGAAAAATATTAATTTTATTGGCAAACTTTTTCATTTTTTGGGGGCAAAAAAATAATCTTATTTGGTGAATCTTTTGTAATCGCTAGAGGTCTATGGAAAATCCTGGCGAATTGTAATTTTTTAAAAACCAATAAAATATTTTCATTGGCGATTAAAACCTATTTTCAAACCAATTAAATATTTTCGTTGGCGAATTAAAACCTATTTTCAAACCAGTAAATATTTCTATGGGCGAATTAAACTTGTTTTCAAAATAAGAAAATATTTTTGCTGGCGATTAAAATCTAATTTCAAACTAGAAAATATATTTACATTGGCGAATTAAACCAATTTTCAAAGCAATAAAAAAATTATTGGTGAATTTAAATATAGTTTCAAACCAATAAAAAATTAATTGGCGAAATAACTGTTATGCCAATAAAAAATCATACTATGTGAATGGCATTAGACTTTAGTTGAAGTTCCATCCCGAGCTGCAGTTCTGACACACCCATCTTTCTACATAAAGTCTCTGGAATAGAGACAAGTGTCAAGTAACAACGATTCTAATTAACAAAAATTAATAGATAATTATTTAATTGAGCTACATAAATTGCCTTCCGCAAAACGTATAATTGTGCTTTTCACGACATTCCTTATTTATTATGAAAGGACAAAGGTCACTTCGATCGTGGATGTCATTAAATGGAAAATATTCTAATAGATTTTGGTTGTCAGATGATCGCAAATCGACGGCATAAGTATTGACACACCCAATTTCCCAAACTTGTAGTTGTACAGCCAAGGACTTACGCTCTACTGCGTAGCCACCTTTGCACAATAATCAATAAAATATATTATATATTTTATATATATGTCAACCATTGATCTAATAATATCTAACGGCTGCTAGTTGATTCCAGAGGATTTTGTTAGCAATGTGTAGTGTTGGAGATCTACCTTCCGGAATTGAACTACAACCGTTCATCTTTCGTTCTAGGGTGCATCAAATGGTCAGTGGTGGTATGATTGATTTGATTGAACGCACTTAACCACATAGATTAGCCAATGCTCAATTAAGTTCATTAATGGAAAGTGAGTATTGAGTCGTGACAAACCGCACATATTAGCCAATATGAATTAAACAGAGTTGCTTGTTATTTATTACCCATTTGTCACGGACATACATGTAATGTATATATGATAGTCTTTAGTGTTTCAAACTTATATTGCATTACTAAGTTTCAGATAGGTCAATAATCAATAGACTGTAAAAGTTCAAAGTAATGGCTTTCATTACAGTAGTTGTACGAAGAAAGTAAGTTACCAAGTATTTATTTTGTGATCATTCATGATTTTGATTTTAACTGTGTGATAGAGTTCTCAGTTCACAGATGTAGAATAGTAATAAGAATCTAAGATGATGGAAAATTTTGTTTGTGTGTGGCTATGCAAGTTGTTATTGCTTTGCATGTCTCGGAATGAAGAAATACGAGCATTCGTCAAGTGGAATAAATTGTGTCAAGAATCGACACTTTTAACATTTGCAAATGATGCATTCTATTATGGGTGGTGGGTTGAATCTCCCACACATGTATGCATGTATGAGAAACTGGAAATTGGAATTGACCCATGGAATTGGTATTGCAACTCAATTACCAGTGACCTCAAGAAAATCAATTTAATTCTCCTTTACTGGCCTTATTGTTACCCATGCCTAGTGGTTTCTTGTACATATAAAGCAAGGTTCTATAGTGAATCATTGACTATCATTGTGAATGAGCACATAATTAAATTTGTAACGGATCCATTGCCTGTTAATAGGATAATTATGGACTACAGTGAAATATTCATTATGCGTCATTGAAATGAGGAACCAAAAAGATTTTGGAGGATCAAAGCAAGGTTTGAAGGTTGAAGGATAGGAGTTTTGTTTAGAACTATGAGGTTGGTTAGAGGTTCATGTATGATGTAATTCCCCAATCTTTTTGAAGGGTGATGTTAAATTTTACTAAATAATATAGAAGTAATTACGGTTTGAAATTGTAATGTATACAGATCATAGATGTTTCAAAGAGTGAAAATTTCAATATAAAATTATATATTATATTATATAAAATATGATATTATTATAAATTTATATATTGAATCATTGATATCGATTTCATTTGGTGGCCTACAAAATACTTTTCCCAAGCATTGATTTTTAATTGATTAAATAGTTCTAGCAAGTTATTAAATAGCTTTTGGTAATGGTCGATCCTTACACGAGCCAAAGATTGATGCTACAAAAAATCTGGACAACGAATAAATGCATGTCAGTTAAGGCATGTGTTTATTAACGATCTTCCTTTAAATCTTGGAGGTCTTCAGTAAAATGACACTCAGCTGGCTTGCTCAAAATATAACATGGAGACTCCCAGAAGGCTCCACTGCAATAAGTGCCAGGTCACCTTTCTGGACCGTATCAGAGATGGCAGACTGATGAACATTTGTAACCAACAAAACCTATTCTTCATTGAGGTAGTGAAGATGGTCCTCGGTAAAGACTTCTTGGTCTCTGAGGATAGATATAGGGTAAATTCAGATATTTCCTCACGCTTTCTGGCTTCTTTGTTGGACCTAGGAGAGGCAAAGGTGGATGCACTGATGATTCTATGGGGGGTATTCACTCCAGATATTCTTTTTGATGACTTACACATGGTGATTGATGCAGAATTGGGGGTTGGTATCCCGTGGCCGAGAGACCTGAAGAAGCTGCGGGAGGGACAGGAGGGCGTAGCTAGGCAGCCATTCCTCCTAAACATGAATGAGCAACAACTTGAAAGGCACAGGCTTTGGGTGGCTCGTGGGAGACACTTTCTTCAGTGGGGAATTGGAATGGACACGGACGATACTTTGGTATGGCTTCAATACTTTGCTGCCATTGTGAATGTGGGGGGATTCTACTCGCAGTGGCCGTAGTAGTGGTCGGGCTCCCAGGGCCACTTTTTTGGTGATTTCTGTGCTGGGGGTGGTAGGGTGGCAAGTTTTCGAGGAGTCGCTCAGTCAAGGGCCTAGGGATTTCTATGGTACTATGGTAGCCTCTCTGGTGCTATGTGTTTTTTGGAGCCTGGGCTGGCTGCTGGAGTGGTTTTTGTATTGATATAATTTCCTGAGTGTAAATCTTTTTGTAATAATATAATTACCCAAGTGTAAATCTTTTTGTAATAATATAATTACCCAAGTGTAAATCTTTTTGTATTAATATAATTACCCAAGTGTAAATCTTTTTTGTATTAATATAATTTCTACTTTTTGTATTAATATAATTTGGTCTCTGTTATGGTTAGAGGTTTCTAATGTTGCTTCTTATATGTTTGATTTAATTTATATATGTTGACATGGATTTGGTGATGGTCTTTGTTATGGTTAGAGGTTTCTAATGTTGCTTGGCATTTATTTGCTTTTTGACTCTTGAGTTAGGCACAACTAAGAGAGCTATAATATATGTGAACTCTCAATCTTTTTTGATTTAATTTGATTTCAATTTGGTTGTTTTTAGATAGAATTAATCATGAAATTTTATATGCAGAAGTAAAATTACACTTTCTATTGATAATGTAGTTCGTCTACATGCATGATGCTTGAAATATTTGCATAATTAGGTTTTGACACTTGAACCGTTAGATTTTCAAATATCAATGGTTGACATTTCATACGAGAAACCCTCTGCGTAATCTTATGTTGACTTGCTACCTCTGGTTGCCGGTTGTCTAAGTTGAAACCTGAGCCATCAAAACCGTGTTGTTTACCGGCCCCTTATACCTAATCTTGTTGGTCACCACTTGGTGGGGAACAGGTTAACCTAGCAGGCTAACAAGGTCCACTTTTTAATTGTTTAAGAAGTTAATATGTGAGCAGGTTGTCAGTCAGTGAAGTCATGAATTCATGTCCTAATATTCGTAAGTTGACCGGCCCCTTAATCTAGGATTCTAGAGGTTACCTGCTGTTGTCAGTTGCAGGAAGGGAAAAATCTAATGGTCGCGCAAGGGCACATGAGGAATCTGTTAGGAGAGAATATTCGCTACGTGGTTGTGACAGAACGACACATGTCAAAAAATCAAAGCTGGCATCCTATCCCACTAAAAACTTGATCCAACGGTTGCAAGAAGGGCAAAATCTAATGGTTGCGCAAGGGCGCATGAGGAATCTGTCAGGAGAGAATATTCACTGCGCGACTGCGATAGAATGACACATGTCAAAAAATCTAAGCTGGCAAAAGACTTGATCCAATGGTTGCGCATCGTTGCAAGGAGAATCTCATAGGTTAGAATCTGCGCTGCGCGGTCGCAACATCATGACACGTGGCATTCTCTTTTTTGAGAAGTAAGGCATGTCGGCGCGGGATAGGTAAGAGGTGGGCCATCACAGGCTGTTACGCTGTGAGGTGCTGCCACTTATCCGACCCGTACATATTCTGAATGGCGACAAAGATTGTTAAATCTAGTCAGCCAATCAAGACCGTGGATTTTAGAATGTAAGGAAAAGATCAATGGCCCAAACTCATAGTTTCAAAAGAGAGATTTCAAAGTGCTTGCAACACAAAGTGCATTAATATAGAGAATTGTGCAGGAATTCTTGCGGCACGAAGTTCATTAATATAGAGAATTGTGTAGGAATTCAAGGATTAAGGTATTCTCGAGAGTGCGACTGCATTTAGAAGAAATCATTAGAACAAGCAGGAAAGTAATCTCAAGCTTCTACAAGCGTGGAAAACCAGTAACTGTTCCTCCTCTGTGCCTGGTTTTTCCAACTGTAGGTTTATTCTGAAGCTTTTAGGGCCATTGTCAACCATAAAAACCCTAAGCTACCTTCATAAAAGAAAAATGAGTCAGTCAGACTAGCCTTCCACTTCAAAATGAAGCTTAGATGAGGATCTTATGATCCAACTCCCTAGTTCCGCTAGAACAATTTTGAAATTTCATAGCCTAGGCGGTTCCCAGGATAAATTTCTTGACTACTGCTATAATTGTCGGGACGCCAAATTACCTGTCTCAGGTTGGATCCTCTTTGTGCATTGGCATAAGAGGATGGACTATAAGGCCCCTATCTATCATGCCTGGAGATATGATTTAGCCAAGCTCATTTGTTCCAATGTTTTCCCAACCCTGACTTAATTAGGTCAACAACATTAAGGTATAATCCAACCATTAGGACAATAATAGATGGAAATGGTTCAATATTGATCAATCTTACCAAAGGATACATTGCCACTGTATTCAACTTGGACCCTGTAGCCAGTAAACAAATTGACCTCAAGGCTTTCAAGAAAAAATACCAAACTGTGAAACGACATTACAGGGACTATAACTTACCACAGCACAAGCCAAGGGGTGTTGTTGGGAAATTGGTAAAGATTTCAGATGATGAGGAGGAACCTTTTTATTGTAGTATGTTTAATGAATATTTTGTCAAAACCTATCACAGTCTATGTCAAGTATTAGGCAGAGATACTTCAGATAGAATGTCTATTTCTTTGATGATGATGGTTATTGATATTCAAAACCCAGGTGTCAAGGAACCATATGATTATGCCACTTTCATAGCTGACCATATGCATGATCAGATGAAAAAGATCAAAAATAATTTGTATAAACTGGATGTCCATGTTGAATTCACATGGTACTCCTTGTTGTGCCATATGTACTTATTTTCTTTATCAGGGATGTGGCACCAGAATCTGCATGTCAAGGATTCAGATGCTCAAGGGAACAAGCTGCCAGTGCAAGTATGGACATGTATGTTGGATATGCACTATGTCACAACAGATTATGTCATCTTTGAAGAATATTTTGTGAGGAGAATCCTTGGATTTTTGGAGCCAGAGGGTGAAAGGTTGCATCCTGATGTAATGAATTTCTTACGACCTCTGGACAGGACTCCCCACCTTGGAATTGATCATAATTGGGGTGATTGGTTCTATCATGAGCATACTACTTGCATAAGGGTATATGGATGTCATACTGCACCTCACATACTGCCCAAATATGTGCCAAAGAGGGTGGCATTTTTAGAAGTTATAAGGCAGTTAAATGATTATGACAAAGTGCACTTTAGGAACCGCAAGAAAGGTTCATTCTTCCCTTCTTCCATCAAATTTTGTGATTTCTTGATCCCTAATAAGAGTGGGTTGGACCAAATTTATTCAGTTATGCAGTGTTTTGGAATGTATTTGGAACAACCATGGTCTTTTGACCCTGAGGGCTTCATTAGCGAAACCAGATTCAGAGTCAACAACTACAAGGGAAGGCTCAAGAACTTTCATAAGGTGGATTACGATGAAGACATTGCTAGGAATTATTTTACAATGAATGAAGTCCACCACTTGAGGATCAAGTGGGCTACTATAATGGCTAGTGAGAATATGAAGAGAAATATGAATCTTGCATATCCGGGTGCATTTGCAGAAGTGCAAGACCCAATCAAGAGAATTGAGAAAATACTGGATAATGTAGAATAGTTGATTGCCTCTGCCCCTACAAGAGAACAAAGATATGCTTATGAGCCTGGCAGCTCAAGTGAAGAGTATGATGTAAAGAGGGAATCAGTTGGCCCCTCCCTTGCCAAAAGGGCCAAGATTATTGATTTGGAGAACCCATAGCAAATAGAGGTAGTTGACCTAGAGGGAGAGGAGGAACATGCACAAGAAATGGCCCTCGATCACCCGATAGACTAAGACCTTATTCATCCATAGAGAATAGGGCAGTGAGAGTAATGAGAAACCCTACTGTTGATATTGAAGATGTTAGGGTGATGCCCTGTGACAAGTTTATGGAGGATGATGAATTTGTCAACACTCCTGAATTTAGGAGCTATGTTTTGAAAGTGAGGAGTGAGGAATTTCAGAAGAAAATTGAAGATGCCAAGGCTGGAGCAGACCCAAAGGAGTATGATGTTATTACTTAGAGGGTCCTAAAAGAAGTACAACAGTCTATAAGTGAAATGACTCTAGAGGAAGGGAGAGCACTGGTGGCAAAAAGTCATATTCTGCTTCTACCTCACTAGAATCTATTAGATGCCATTGCATTTGATACAATCACCAGAGATAATTCATATGTGACAGGGGAAGAGATTGAAAAGGCCATCTTTGGTGTATCATTCAACCCTAAATTCAAAACATTGGCAATATGGGCTCTATCCCCAAACAACAAAAAGCCTAGGGTTTAATTAGGAGAGCTGATAGGGGATGTAATAATAAAAAGAGTATCTGATACCCCTGCTCCTCATTCTGCAAGCCTAAATGTACAGACTACACAATTTGCAGAAGCAACTGCTAACAAATTGCAAAAGGACTACAATCAGCTGCAACTTGATTATTCTTAGGCAGTTGCAGAGATAAACATGTTGAAACAACAACTGTCATTGGTAGCCAGTACTTCTGCCCCTCCTCCAGTGATCCCAACTACAGAATCTCTTCCAGTGGATACAGAGCCTCTCCTTGCAGAGATTAGAGAGTTGAAGGAGGATAACATGAGATTGAAGGAGGAAAAGGATAACAAGGTTAAAGAGGTGCTCACCAACTTGATCAAGAACAAGGTGACAAACATTTTGACCAGAGTTGATGAGACTTGGAAATCCTACTCACAGTTGAGACCAGCCTATGAAAAGCATGAGTCTGACAAACTAAGACTATTGAGCTTAAAAAAAATGGTTACATAGAACTAAAAAAGTCAAAGAATTTCTGAGGTGTGCTAGGTATGATTCCAATGCACCTCCTGACATACAAAAGGTGTTTAACATGTTGAAGTGTTTTCAGGATGTGGCCAATTTCCAGTTGAAATTTGATTCAATTGTGAAAGAGAGGTTGCGGGGTTTTGAAAGGTTGGACACTAAGTGGTCACCTCCCATCTTGGAGGGTGATGGAAAAACAAGACTTGGACAAGTGGAGAAAGGAGATTGTAGACAATTCTTATCGATTAATTCCCACTTGTGATGTAATTGAAAGTGATCCAACTATGAGTATGCAAGTATTAAGCTTAACGCTGGACAATCTGAACACTCTTGAAAGGAATTTTTCTACGTTTTGTAACCACGTAAAAAGTATGCTAGATGCCAGGTATGTCATCCATAATGGCCAGATTGAAGAAATACTTTCATTCCCTTGGCCGACAGAGCAGACATACGATGAGTGGAATGACAAATATGGAACTGAGGATTGACAAGATTTTGTTCTCTGTATCTGTAACAATTTGAAGTACAATGTATTCAATGTTGAGAGCACGTTCTTGATCTATAAAGGAACTGTCTTGCTCATTGAGTCATTTCATAGGGTTGGTTGTTTTAGACTTGGAAAATTTTGAAGGAATAATAAGATACAGTCTTGCTAGGTGGCATAAATTTACTAGTTTCATGTTGTTTTTAAATGAGTAATGCTTTGTTGCATGTATATGCTTATCTATCTCCAAGTTGTGTGTGTTTTTCTTCTGAATCGAAATAGCTCAAGGTTATTCAGGATTTTGGAACATGGGCTCTCTGTGTTGAATGTTTAATTTTGATGTAATATATTATATTATCATGAGAAATAATATGTATGGGAATTTTTTGTAACATAATGATATGCCAGGGGCGTAGGCGCGTAGCTATCCCCCAGCTGTAACAATTTCTTTGAATTAATATCAATGAATGAATGAGTGAAAGTTGACGTCCATGAGACCAAAAAACCATGAATAATTTTTTTATTAATATTAAATAGAATGTAATTAAATGAATGAAGAAATGCAGATTATGTTTATTGTTTATATCATAAAATACTCGCCATTCGATGAACATTTGATGGATGGTTCTAGTTGCATTCTGAAATGAAATGCACAGAACGCTAGGCTTGTGAACTTAAATCTCTAGAATCACCCTAAACCCTTAGATTTACAAAGATCAACGGTTTAGAGATTGCTGTGAGCTGTCAATGTAGGACAACTGTCATACATGTACTAATAGCAACATGTTGAAACTTGACTTGACATTTCATTCACTGGAAAGTCACTTCATAAAAAAAGCAAACTTTCTAGTTTCTACTTTTTACTGCTAAGTGATTTTATTTTTAAGTGAGAGCTGAGAGGGTCAGCACACGGGGCGTCAGGGAGATTTCATATTGCTTGTTGCAGTGCACCAGGGATATTTCAGATTACTCATTGCAGTGCCATTTCCAACAAAGCCGGTAAGACAAAACATAGAAACCATAGGTTGCATTTCATCATTTCTTAAAATCTTATTTTGTCAAACTTTTTTCTTAAAATCTTATTTTGTCAAACTTTTTTCTTAAAATCTTATTTTGTCAAACTTTGCGTTTAGGGTTGAGAGACTTAAGAAAAATTTCACACTGTATAAGCATGTCTACCACCACTAGTAGACCAGACAAAGTTTTTGGGAAAGGCAGAGCAAGTACAAATAAAAAAATAGCTTATTCTGGATTGCTTAAAACCTCAGGTTTGACTGATGAATACCATGATATTTATGATCCTAACATGTATGGTAGATTTACCTCAGAACTCAAATTTTCATGTGAGAATAAGGCTGCCAAGAAAAAGAAAGTTGATAGTATCAATGCACCATGGGTAAATGGATTAGGGCGCATGATGTTACATGAGGTTTTCCCTTGCCCAGAATTTATCATGGTCTGTGCCCACAATTATGATGGTAACAAAAGAGCAATTGTAAATAAGGATACCAAAGAAGAAATTTTATCCATTAATGTAGAAGAATTTGGAAAAGTGTTGGGGTTTACAACCCAAGAATTTGGAGACATCCACATTGACCTAGAAAAGATTGCTAGTGATTATGAAGCAGCAGATGAAAGGAGAAAAAATTCTTTCCTAAATAAAATAGTTGAAGAAAAAAACATCTTGAAAGATAACCATAAGCCTTGTTAGTGTAGGTTTTTATTTTCCTAGAGGGTTATTTATTTTTCCCTATATTCCTAGGTTTTTCCTACACTTCTATTAATCTCGCTTAGGTTAATAAAGCATGTCTTATTATGTGAGTCGTTGCGAGGTGTCACTTTCCTACATGTGAGCATCCATTAGCTATCTTGGGAAGATACTTTGCTATCTTTAGTCCGATAGATGGTTGCTCCTCATTGGTCGGTGTTGCCACCTCCTCCCTCTTCCTAGTCTATATAAGCATGCTACCTGGCTTGTATTTGGTATCTTTTGCTTTTGCATCCTCTTAATGCATCCTCTTAATGCTATTTTGCTTCTAGCATTTGCATTACTCTCTTGGAGACTAAATTTGTGTTGCTATTTTGATTTCGTATCATTTGCATTCATAGTTTAGATATTTATTCTTTGCACTAGTTTTCTGGGTTAATAATCTTTTTAGATTCTAACATGGTATCAAAGCTATTCTATGTGCAAGAGTAGATTTTAGTTTCCATATTTGAGAGATTCAGGGGGGGCTAATAAATCTTATTGCAATTTTTTGAAAAACCTAGTATGCTCTTCTCTTGCATCTTCGGATGATCTTGAGAATCAAAAAAGTTTGACGGAAACTTTTTTAATCTCTGGGGTTTGCACATGTGTTTTATGAAATCTGGGTGATTGCAACATTTCTGGTTATATTGGCAGCATTTCTGGCTATTCCAATGCATCAGGAGGCTTGAGAAAGTTAGATTTGGCTTTCGTTCACCAAAATCAGAGATCGTCTTACATAGTTGCGGAACCAGGGTTTCGAGCTCAAATCTGACAACTAGTTTGCATATTTGGTGTTTTCAATCAATATTGCAGGTTCCAGCATGCCATTGCTTGTCTTAGGTAGTTGATTCAACCTTTGCATGTCATTTTTTGGTTGCTGGGGTCATTTTTTGTTGCTAAAGGCATTCTATTTACACTGGATCAACATCTTTTGTACATCAACAAGAAAAACGCCTTCAGCGTTTTGTTCGCAGCACAGAAAAACTATCTGGGTATCTTTCCGTTTTTGCATGCAATCTGTATATTTTGCAGAAATGCGCTCTGAAAGCTACAGCAGGACCCCTCTCTGTTGGCAGTTGCAGTTTTGAAGGCAATTTTCAAATGCTCCATTCTTTCTCTTACGAACTCTTTTTCCCATGAATTATTTTTTGATTTTAGCTATTTTTTCATGCTCTATGCACTAGTGTAGACGTTTTTTAATTTTGATGCCAAGAGTTTTCAGAAATTGCAGATTCTTAGTCGTGACATTGCACAGTTCTCGTTTTGGGAACTTCAGAGGATCATAACTTTCACATACGACCTCGTATCGAGGCGATTCTTTTTTTGAAAGTGCATGATTTTTTGAGTAGATCATAGTGGTGCTATTTATTTCTCTGAGTATTGTGTTAAAGTTGTATTTTTAGCATATGCTCTTCGTGAGGGTTTTGTAATGCATTGAAATCAAGACCACTTAGTATTTCTTGCTAGTGGTAGTTGTAAATGCACTAATATAAAGTGCCAAATCATATTTTCTTGGGGGGGTCTTTGATTGAGTGAAAAGGGGGGGTTGTCTTGGTTGTGTTCTCTTTTTTTCGACATTTCTTCTCTGCATTTCTTCATCATGGATCAAACAAATCTGCCCATCATAACTCCATACAATTACTTTGAGTGGAAATCACGCATGACAATTCACTTAAGGAAAGCTAGATTAAATAGGATAACTATGGGACTTGAAACTAAACCTGCTAAAGATGAAGATAAGCCTAAGTGGTTTAACAAATGTGATGAGGCATATGGAACATTGTGTTTGTCTATTTCTCCTGATTTGCTCTTTCACATTGAGTCTTTGAATATGCCAAATAAAATCTGGACAAAGCTAGAAACGCTATTTGGCACACAAGATTCAATGAGGGGTCATATGTTGGAAAATGAACTAATTAGTTTAAGTCCAGGCAATTTCAACACGATCCAGGATTTCTTCACTAAATTGAAATCACTAAGGCTGCAGTTAAAACAATGTGGAATTGAAAAGAAAGATGAACAACTGATTCTTAGTATTCTCTCTAAGCTAAGTTCAGAATATTCTGTGTTTGTTTCTACCTTCTATGCTACTAAGGGTGCACTTGGTACTCAATTCACCATGCCATCTTTAGATGATTTTGCTATTAATCTCACTCAGGAACATGACAAGCTAATCCAGATGGGCACTCTTAAGTGCTCTAAGTCACATGCCTTGGCTGCCAACCAAGGCACAAACGAACAAAAAGGATAAAGTAGTAACAACAATAGTAAGGATAAGAAACAGAAGAATAGCAAGGAGAAGAAGGATTAGATAACGGTTGCTTCAAAAGCAACTAATGAGACCCAATCTTCCAAGGGCGACAAGCCTAAGAAAGAGAGGGTCCAATGTGCCTATTGTAAAAGACCCGATCATGATGAACATAAATGTCTGAAGAAACAAATTGATCACTTGACACACATTCTTGAGAAGAATAATATCAGTGTTCCTGAGTCTATCAAATAGAGTTCTAATGAGGGGTCTAATAAGGCAAAAGAAAACAACAAGGGGAAAGGAAAGGGCAAGGCCCTTGTTGTAGTTGCTTCTTCACCATCCACTTGGGTTCTTGATTCGGGTGCTTCGCACCACATGGCTTCATCTAAGGAAGAACTTGCATCTTTGGAGCTGTGTACTATGCCTTCTATTTTGATGGGTGATGACACTCCTGTTGAGGTGTGTGGAAGAGGGTCTGTTGATGTGGGGGATGGCACATTCCATGATGTTCTTTGTGTGCCCTCATTATCAACTAATCTCCTATCGGTATACCAGATCACTCACACAGGTTCAGGCAAGCGGGTTGAGTTCACTCCTGATTCAGTGGAGATTCGTGAGTTGCACAGTGGTTCTACAGTTGCAGTTGGGAGAGCAGATCATCAGTCACGGCTCTATCTATTTTCTCACTTTGTTCCTGATCCTCCTTCGACTATTTTGCTCACTCATTCTAATGATGTGAGTAGATTATGGCATGAGCGGTTTGGCCATCTTAACTTCCGCTACTTGCAGCAGCTCAACCAGCAGAGCATGGTCACAGGGTTGCCTTTAGTTCAGTTTTTCAGGTGGTGTTTGCCAAGGTTGCATTCTTGGTAAGCATCCTAAGGAAAAGTTTGACAAAGGTAAGGCATGGAGAGCTTCACAGATATTGGAGTTAGTTCACAGTGATTTGGCTAGTCCATTTCAGCATCCTTCTTTCAGCAAGGCTAGATATGTCCTCACATTCATTGATGACTTTTCTCAATATACTTGGGTGTACTTTCTCAAACAG
This sequence comes from Cunninghamia lanceolata, assembly GCA_027924645.1. NCBI lineage: Eukaryota > Viridiplantae > Streptophyta > Pinopsida > Cupressales > Cupressaceae > Cunninghamia > Cunninghamia lanceolata. The sequence goes on along the minus strand of BSBN01000847.1, from coordinate 1,250,314 downwards.
AAGTTAGAGGTATTTGATCATTTTCAGGACTTCAAAACTTTTATAGAGAAGCAATCTGGGAAAGCCATCAAAGTTTTGCGCACTGACAATGGTGGTGAGTATGTCAACCATCAGTTTGAGAGGTTTTGCACTTCAGAGGGGATTGATTTGCAGCATTCAGTTCCATACAATCCTCAGCAGAACGGTGTTGCAGAACGGAAGAATAGGTCCTTGAAGGAAATGGCGAACTGCATGATTCACTCCAGATCTCTTGCACCACAGTATTGGGTAGAGGCCATTAACTATGCTTGTTATATCCAAAACCGTGTTCCTCACCGAGCCTTGAAGGGAGTCACTCCTTTTGAAGCTTGGAGCGGCCGGAAACCATCAGTTAAGCACTTTCAAGTTTTTGGTTCTCCTGTATGGGCTCACATTCCTGCAGAGAAACATAAGGCCTTGGATCCGCAGAGTAGACCTTGCATATTTGTAGGTTATCCTGATGGTGTGAAGGGTTATCGGTTGCTCCACCCTACTACACATGAGTTGTTCATTGAGAGGAGTGTTCAGTTTGAGGAGGGCTCTTCGAGCTCACTTTCTATCACTTCTCCAACTCCTTCTACTTTGACATTGGAGTCACTTGGGATACATGACAGATCTTCTGATGAGTCCGATTCACCTGAACAGTCTTCTACCTCCACTTCCGATGCAGAGAGCGATTTAGAGGACTCACCTCCTTCCTCTCCTAGTCATCATTCAGAGGTTGATGATTCTCCTCCAGATTCTCCATCTTCCGGTCCACTTTGGGCTAGACAGACCTTGCAGTCTGCAGGTGATTGGGTTGGGGATCCATCAGACACCAAGTGGACTCGTTCACAATTCCAGGATGCTCCACATGTCTTCATTTCTACTGCCTTAGATCCACAGTCTTTTCATGAGGCTTCTGGTATTCCTGAGTGGGATACAACTATGCAGGAGTATAGTTCCTTGATGAGGAACCACACTTGGGATCTTGTCCCTCTTCCTAAGGGAAGAAAACTTGTTCAATGTAAGTGGATCTATTAGATAAAATTTGCAGCAGATGGGTCGGTTGACAAGTATAAGGCTCGCTTGGTCGCCAAAGGATTCTCCCAGGTTCCTGGGATTGACTACTCTGAGACTTTTGCACCAGTTGCTCGAATGAATTCCATCCGACTTGTTCTTGCCATTGCTGCAACTAATTGTTGGGAAGTACACCAGATGGATGTGAAGAGTGCTTTTCTTCACAGTGACCTTCAGGAGGAGATCTACTTGGAGCAGCCACAGGGGTTCCTTCAAGATTCTTCACTTGTGTGCTGTCTTCGAAAGTCTCTCTATGGCCTCAAACAGGCTCCTCGGGCCTGGTATGCCAAGATGGACTCCTTCCTTCTATCAGTTGGGTTCACTCGGTGCCATTCTGATCCCAATGTCTACATTCTACAACAGGATGATTCACTCCTATTTCTAGTTTTGTATGTTGATGACTTGCTGATCACAGGGAGTTCTTCATCCACCATTGGGGTTGTCAAAACTGTCCTTCATGACAGGTTTTTGATGACTGACTTGGGCTTGTTGCATTACTTTCTTGGGATTGAGATCTACCATTCTACTTCCGGGATCACCATCAATCAGTCCAAGTATGCTCTAGATTTGCTCTCGAGGTTTCATATGGCTGACTGCAAGCCTGCTCTGACTCCCTTTCTTTCTAGAGTCAAACTTGAGGCTCAGTGTTCTTCTCCACTTGTTGATGGCACTTTGTACCGACAACTTTTTGGGAGTCTCATTTATCTGACTCATACGAGACTTGACATTTTATATGCTATAGGCATGGTCTCTTGATTCATGCAGAAGCCTCATGAGCTGCACTGGAAAGCAGCCAAGCAGATCCTTCACTACATTCAGGGTTCTCACAGTTTTGGGATTCACTACGCAGCAGGTATTGAGCTTGACTTGGTGGGCTACACAGATTCAGACTGGGCGGGTGATTCTCAGGATCGCAAGTCTACTTCAGGTTACAGCTTCTCACTTGGTTCAGGTCCTATTTGTTGGTCGAGAAAGAAGCAGTCTGCTATTGCTCTATCTTCTACTGAGGCCAAGTATCGGGGGGCTGTGAATGACGCCACTGAGGCCATTCGGCTTCAGAATCTTCTCACTGAGTTTGGTATCTAGATCAGACGGCCATCAGTCATATTTTGTGACAACCAGAGTGCCATTCAGATCTCACAAAATCTGGTCCATCATCAACGGACCAAACACATAGAGGTCCACATGCACTACATCCGGGAGCTCATCCATGGCCACATCATTGACCTTCGCTACTATCTGACTTCCGAGTAGGTTGCTGATATGTTCACCAAACCCTTCACTGAGAGCAAGTTCCTTCATTTGCAAGCTTTGCTGGGGGTGCGGGATGCTTCATCTTCTGGGGGGGCTTCTTCCTCTCACTCGGAGTCTTGACTCTCTCTACTTTTGGGGGGGTCTCTTCTCTCTCTCTTTGGGGGGGAATTTTATGTACATGGGTACCTCATCAGGCTTGATTTGTTGGGATCCATTTCTACATCCACCTAAGCTTCGCTTATTGGGGGGTGTTAGTGTAGGTTTTTATTTTCCTAGAGGGTTATTTATTTTTCCCTATATTCCTAGGTTTTTCCTACACTTCTATTAATCTCGTTTAGGTTAATAAAGCATGTCTTATTAGGTGAGTGGTTGCGAGGTGTCACCTTCCTACATGTGAGCATCCATTAGCTATCTTGGGAAGATACTTTGCTATCTTTAGTCTGGTAGATGGTTGCTCCTCATTGGTCTGTGTTGCCACCTCCTCCCTCTTCCTAGTCTATATAAGCATGCTACCTGGCTTGTATTTGGTATCTTTTGCTTTTGCATCCTCTTAATGCTATTTTGCTTCTAGCATTTGCATTACTCTCTTGGAGACTAACTTTGTGTTGCTATTTTGATTTCGTATCATTTGCATTCATAGTTTAGATATCTATTCTTTGCACTAGTTTTCTGGGTTAATAATCTTTTCAGATTCTAACAAGCCTCCTTATCCTTTGAAAATTTTTAAATCATGGGCTCAGATACTATTTCCATGCTAGCATTTTGCCTCGGATTGGATAGCAATTGGGAAGTGGATGCAAGCCTCCTTGAAATGGTATATAATATCCATTATGGTAATGGTATACATGTCAAATATAAATTTATTGAGCATGTTGGTGTGAACACATAATTCACACATGTTAAGTTGACTTAGTGAGTCTTCTAGATGCCTAGTTGAGTCTAGTTGTGTGTTGAGTTGTTGATAGTTGGAGTGAGTTGTCTTATCCTCCACATGTACAATTAGTTATCATCCTCTAATTGACACATGTTGTAGGAACATCTCCACTTTCCACTCCACCCTTCTAGCTCTCACCTTGCCTTTATAAGCAAGGCTCACTCATTGTATTTCATACAACTTCATATGATCTTTGTATAGATTCTTTGCTCCATTGTTTTAGCATCTTCTCTTGTCATCTTTGTGTGGAAGGTTGTCTTGATTGCAGGTGATCTTGGCTTGCTGAGTCACATTGACTCTTACATGGTATCAGAGCCTAATCTGTAATTTCCTTCCCTCATTAGAGAGGTTTTTCTTGGATATATGTGTTAGGAGCATCCTGGAGCGAAACGGACATCACCGTTGCGATCAGGAGGCCCAAATCTGTATAGATCGGCTGTCCAAATGCCGAAATCAGAGAAGTTGAAAAAAAGGCAAAAAAAATTTGCCCTTGGCCCCTTGGCGAAAAATCTGTACCAGTCTGCATCAGCATTGTACAGTTGCTGCAATAGTTTGCGCCATTGCCTACATCATCGGCATCTTTGTTGTGTCGGTCTCCACAACAGGTTTTAAGGTGGCAGATCTGGCATCAACGGAGTAACCTATGACCTTAGATCTCTGATGGTCGTTTTCTTAACAGTGATAGTTTGTTTCAACCATCGGCATCAAAGATTTCTGGTTGACATTTTTTGTTTTACAGCAGTTTTAAATTATTTGTTTTGAAGTTCAACGTGGTCTGTATGGTACATCATATAGTGGTCACCGTTACCTTGCAAAACAACCAACAATTCTTTGAGATTTCAGTGGTTTTATCTGTTCCACGGTGACCATAATAAATCTCCGGTGGTCTGCATTCAAACCGGAAGTTATCACGTTTTTTATATTGGCAGCCTTTGGCATCTTCTGTCGACCATTTGGACCCACTCCCAGCGGATCATCGGTCATCATAGATTTTACTCGATGTTTACCAGTGATCGGCAGCCTTGATTGCTTTTCATTCAGGTGCCTTTGTCTCAAGGCGGTCCCTGTTGTTTTCCCGCTCAAACGAGGATATTTTTCCAAGCTAGTCAGTTGTTTCTATTGATAGATTTGAACTCTATGGCAGTCTATACTCGTCGCATTTTCAAACTTCGACGGTTCTAAATTGTCTTACACCAGAAAATTCCCTAATGTCGTCGGTTGTCTCAATCGACATATGTTTGAATCTTTGGTAGTTGATTTTCATAGAATGATTCTCATCTTTGTTCAATTGGCGGTCAATAACTTCTACCGACAGTTTGCAAATTCTGGGGTTTGTTTTATATTTGTAATAGTTGTCGCAGTCTTTACAGGCCTAAAAGTTTGCTAAGCTCGTCGGTTATTTATATCACATCCTTTGCAATGTGTGGACAACAATCGCCAGTTAAGTTCACTTGTTGAAAACTCCTACCAGCATATTCCTTACCACCTCGACCGTCAATTCTTGCAATCAGTCGACAGTTTTTGCTAACATAGCGGTCTTGGTGGGTTTTGTTTGTTATCAGTGGTCTTTATTACCATTGACAGTATTACCGTTAGCAGACAGTTTGAGTCTACAACGACGTCACTAACACTTCTTCTGGTGGCAGTTACACTAGCTATTGATGGTGGCATTTTAGTTCTCACGCAGTTAAAGATCCGGTGGTTAATGTTCTAAACCCGTCGGCCTTTGCATAAAGTTTGTTTCATGCCTTTTACCAGCGTTTGACTTTGACCACAGAGGTGGTTTTCAATACCCTAATAGGCGGTTTTATTCCTCTGACTATGGTTTTGTGTGTACTAGGGTGTTTTTTTTCTCAAACAAGTGGTTTCTATTTTTTGACAGTGGTTTTGTGGCAAAAGTATACTCTAGCCAGACAAGGGAATATTCTGTCAGAGGGGCCAGTTTTACCCCTCAAAGCCCTAAAATAGGGCTTTTTTTCTTTTTTGCACAACTTTTGCCCACAGCGTCAAAATCGGGCAAACAAGATATTGTTGGAAAGATGACAGAGAGCACTTCGTAGTGGTGTCAATCATTTTCACATATTTTTTTGTTTGATAGCATTTATGGCAGTTGAAGACAGATCTCTCTTTTTGGCTCCCAAGCTCATAACTTTATGCCACAATCTCCAATTTTCATGATTCAAGCGGCATTGGAAAGGTATTGACGAGCTCTACAAAGCCATCCATGTACGTTTCTTAGATTTTGCTCCAGGTACATTTTATTTCATTTGTCAATTTTTTGGCATTTGAGTGATAACTTGGACATTTTGATACTTGAGAGGGTGAAGTTTGTTTTGAGAGGATTTGTTTGCTGTAATACATCATTGTGAGTGATTGAAATCTCACTCGGATCTCTTTTTTAAGAGATTTTGTTGTTTTCCCAATCTTGGTCCCTTGAGGACAATTGTAAAACACACTAAGTATAAAGTGCCACAAACAAATTGGGGGAGCTCTCTTACATAGTAAAGGGGTGTTGTTGTGTTGTTGTCTCTCTTTTTCATCATGGATGTGCCTCAATTTCCACTTTTAACTCCATATAATTATCTTGAATGGAAGAAAAACATGGAGTTTGTATTGTATAAACAAAAGTTACATAGAATAACTTTAGGCATAGATCCTGAACCCACAGGTGCTACTGAGAGAAGAAAATGGTTAGATAGAAGAGATGAGGCTTTTGGCACACTTTGTATTGCTATTTCTCCCAATCTGAGATTTCATGTTGAGTCTTGTACTACACCAAATGAGATATGGACAACACTAGACAATCTTTTTGGCAAGCAAGATAAAATGAGAAGGTTCAAATTGGAGAATAAGCTAATTGCACTTAATCCTCAAGACTTTGATCAAATCGAAGACTTCTTCACCAAGTTTAAGTCTCTCAGGTTGCAACTCAAACAATGTGGTCTTGAGAAAGAAGATGAACAATTGATTCTATCTATTCTTGCAAAATTGGGTCCTGCATATTCAGTTTATGTTTCTACCTTTTATGCTACAATGGATGACTTTGGTAGTAAGTTTACTATGCCTTCACTTGAGGAGTTTGCTGCACAACTCACAAGAGAACAAGCCAAGATACTACACACGAGCACATTGAAGTCTCCTAGAAAACAGGTTCTAGTTGCAACACAAGGCACAAAAGATCCTAAGGCTTCACATAATAAGGGAAAGAAACAAAAGGATTCAAAGTCTAATGAGCAAGAGAAAGAATCAAAGAAAACCCCTAACTCTTCTTCCAAAGAGGAGTCCAATAAGAAGAAGCCAAAGTGTTCTTATTGTAAGAAATTGGGTCATGATGAGACTAAATGTTATGAGAAAAAAATTGAAGAGATGTCACAACTTCTTCAAAAACATAACATTGAGTATTCTCGATCAACAACTGTTTTACCCAAGTCTTCTTCTTCGCCACCATCATCATCTACATCTATAGGAACAACATGCATTGCTAATGGGTCATACAAAGGAAAAGGACAAGCACTCTTTGCTTCAACAAGTCTACAGTTAGAGAGATGGCTTCTTGATTTTGGAGCTTCTCATCCTATGGCATCTTCACAAGGGATGTTCTCTTCATTTCAGTCATGTACTTTGCCACCTATTTTGATGGGTAACAATACATACATGCATGCAACTGGAAAAGGAAATATTGATGTTGGTCAAAATACATTCAACAATGTGTTGTGTGTACCTTCTTTGACAACCAATCTCCTTTCCATCTACCAGATTACTCATTGTGGTGCAGGGAAGACAGTTGAGTTCACTCCTGATTCTATGATCATACGGGACTTGGAGAGAAGATATATCATTGCTGTTGGGATGGATGATCATGCATCTCACTTGTATACTTTCTCCCATTTTGTTTCTGATGATGATGTAGATCCATTGATTCCTATTCACACTCATGCATCAAGTGTGAATCATGTTTCTAAGGAGAAGTTTGGTCACTTGAACCTTGGTGTTCTGGCATCTACTTCGGTTCCTGAGACTAGTTTTGAGCTTCCTCCTTCTCCTGCTTCTTCAGAGATTGGCATTGACATATCTTCATCCACTTCAATTGAGCAGGATATTATTTGTCTTCCAGATATAGGTTTATGGGATGAGTACTTGATAGGTATTGCAGACTTGTTTCGTGAGTCTTATCTTGATGACTTGGAGGACATCATTGATGACATTCATCTCCTCTTTGAAGTAGTTGATTCTTCTACTTCGGATGAGCAGGCACCTTCTTCTCCTCTTCACTTGTCACAATTTGGCACTGGTTTGGAGTGTCTTGAGCATCATTTAGAGGATACTTTGTCTTTGGAGATTGATGATCTTGAGTTTTCATCTTGTCTTGGATTGTCACCTAATTGTGTGGCATCTTTTGGTTGTGACATGTGAACACTTGAGAAGTTTTCAGAGACAACATACATCACGAGGCTTTTTCCCTCATACCTTGAGATGGAGTTTCTTCGACATCAACCTTTGGACTTGTTTCTTCCTGAGGGGAAGAATGTTGTTTACAGGCTTTGGATTCTCTTCAGTATTCTTCTTCAGGCATTCACCATCGGCATAGGAGCTACTTCATTATGGGGGGGACCTACAGTCTCACACTTGCTCTCCTATGGGGGGGTACTTGATTGTATATATGTGTTGGATGTTGTTCTTAGGGGGTCTTGAGTCCTCCTTCCATCATATCTTTCATTTGTTTTCTGCATTCTCACTTTTGGAGAGGAGTTTTGTCCCATGAGGTTTTCTCCTTTTCTCCACTTGAGATTTGTTGTACATGGGTACCTAACATGGCCTAGTAGCCGGGACCCATCCATAATTGCATCTTTGTTTTAGTCAACTACTCCCTAAGTTGCACTTAAGGGGGGTGTTGGTGTGAACACATAATTCACACATGTTAAGTTGACTTAGTGAGTCTTCTAGATGCCTAGTTGAGTCTAGTTGTGTGTTGAGTTGTTGATAGTTGGAGTGAGTTGTCTTATCCTCCACATGTACAATTAGTTATCATCCTCTAATTGACACATGTTGTCAGAACATCTCCACTTTCCACTCCACCTTTCACTCCACCCTTCTGACTCTCACCTTGCCTTTATAAGCAAGGCTCACTCATTGTATTTCATACAACTTCATATGATCTTTGTATAGGTTCTTTGCTCCATTGTTTTAGCATCTTCTCTTGTCATCTTTGTGTGGAAGGTTGTCTTGTTTACAGGTGATCGTGGCTTGCTGAGTCACATTGAGTCTTACAGAGCACATTGTAGAATCCATGCATACACAAATTCTAATGATTAAAGGAGGTTCCACCAAGACATTTAGTTTCACAACATACTTGTGCTATTTTTTTCTATTCAAATTTAGTGGAATGTTTCAGAACAACAAGATTCAGATTCAGTCCTATAGCAATGCTGAGGAAAATAAAATGGCTCCAGTATATGATGGACCACTAAGATAAGGATGCATGATTCTTGAAGGAACTACAATCATTTTGTAGACTACTTTTTGGCTCCATTGCATCAAGCAATTACAAATAGTCCAATGCCTAGATTGCCTATATCATGTAGAGATTTCATTCAACTAGGAAAAGAAATACAATTGACTGATTGATACTTATTGGAAGAATATACTATGTTAATATTTTATGGATCAGAATTAGAGCCATACAAACTTTCAATACATGTGACAGAAAGGGTTTTTGCATTGGAATATGTAAGGTAGATGCAGAGTACTGATGAACTACACTTTGCCGGTCAGCAAAAGAAGACCTTATTTCCTTTTTTACCTTTTTCATGTGGAGGGTTCACATTCGAGAGAAAAGCATTTAAGGTGGCACAAGATCTTTTGAATTTTTTTAATTTGATGTTGTCTGTCACTGGCAGTATGATCCATGTGACACCATTAAAACAATGATTGTGGCCAATAGGAATACTGCAAGTAGAATTCAACATCAAAGTAAACCCTTGCTTGAAAACTTGAGAAACAAGGATTCCTGGGATGAGGTCAAAATTGTAATGGAGAAAACTGCTGCTGAGAAAGGTATTTCTTTTGAACAGTTGTCAGCAGAAATTATGGCATTGCACTAGGTCCAAATTACAGGAGCACCGGCAGATAATGAAATCAAGAGGTACAACAATTTTTATAGAAAAAGTGATAAACCATCTATTAGAGCAAAAATGCCAGATTTTCTAGATGATTATGTTACAAAAAAATCTTGGACACGGTAAAAAATTGCTGCATTTTGGTCTATGAGGAAGGATCTAGGTGAATTGAGAACTGATGCAGACTATGGAGAAATCGATGAAGATGAAGAGTTTAGCAAATTGTGGAATATAGAGCATCCCAATGAATGTGAAGATGAAGAAACTGAAAGTGCTAGAGATGATGAACCTGATGATGATAGGGATGAACAAAGCATTTACAAACCTGGTTTAAGTCAGAACACAAAAAAATCATATACTTCAGGAGTAGTCATAGCTGAAAAGTTGGGTTATCAAGGTGGTGGTTTGGGGTCCCAAGGACAAGGCATTTGGAAACCAATAGATGTAGTCACCACTGCCAGAAAACCATTTGATAAATGAGGCCTTGGAGCTGAATCAGCTGATAAAATATACCAAGGTCATACAAGTAGAATTGAAAGAATTGATTTTGTTACAGATTCAAATCCTAATCCTCATGGTCAGATGCAATAACAACTTGGACATGCCCATGGTGGAGAGCCTAGTGCGACTGGCACTGCCACTATTGGAGAACTTAGTCAACATGTGCTACAACAATAGGTCCAACAACAAGTTACACACAAGAGGACACCAATACAAGATACCACACAAACATTCAGTGATCAAGGGACACAGAAGAGACAAAGGATTATGGCAGGTCCAAGTCCAACTACCAGTTCCACTACAAAGGAATTATTTCCAGGTAGTCCCCCAGTTAGTGTGGCTATAACAGAAATTGCAAGTACTCCTATTCCTTCACCATTCAAGCATTCCCTTATTCTTGCGTCCCCGGGTTTTGATTACATTCAAGAGTTTAAAAATAAATCAGAATTGTATAAAAAGGATAAGAAGCAACTGATGGAGAGTGTGTCTGTTGTAACTTCAGATCTTGCAACCATGATATTACCCACATTTGACACAAATACAGAAATCATGGAGTACACAATTGTTGTTTCCACAGTTCAAAATAAACCAGAAAATCAGATGGATCTATCTAAATTTCAAGGGAGCAGTTTGCAATTTGATTTTTCTGGATTAAAAAATACTGACAAAATTAAGATATCAAAGAAGAACAATGAATTACACATCATTGCTAAAGCATGATAGAGAGAAAAATAGGTTGCAGAATCAAATAGAAAAATTACAGGCAGATTTAGCAAATGAGAAAGCAAAGAGGAAAGCAACAGATAACAAGAGCAATGAATTAGAAAAAAGAATAAAAAAATCTGCCTCTACATCAACAAGCAAAGAGGATAAACAAATAGAGGTGGAATTGAATGGACTGAAGCAAGAGTTAGATGAGATCAAAAAGAAATATAATGAGGAAAAATCCACTTCAGAAAAATTAAGACAAAGCATTGGGAAAGCATATGAACAGTGGGAACAAAAATTGGAGAAAGAGAGGCAAAAAAATGGAACATTGGCTGCAGAGCTTATGGAAGCAAAAAATGAAATAAAATCTTGTCAAAAAAAGTTAACTGAATTTTGTAGACAAACAATCAGGCACATGAAACAAAAGATCTGGGAAGAAATAATGTAGAGGTTTGATCAATTGTGTGAATTCTTTCAATTCATTGATGCCATGAGACTACATCTTGATAAGCTGAGCAAATATTTAATGGACAACACAAATCTGCAACTATAGGCAGAAGAGAAATCTATAAATCAAGTTCTAGAAATAGTCTACAAAGCCAATGACAATGAATTGATTTCAAAAGGCATTACTAATCGGATTGAAGCCGCAATGAAGGTGACATCTATCATTAAAAAGTCTTCAAGAATGCGTGAAACAATAGAATTTGTGATTGAGGCTGCAACAAAGATTAAGGAGGAGGATGAAAAGGTAAGGAACTTGACAAACCTTGGTTTGCCACAGGGTTTTGACACAAATGACCGATTCATTGGAGAGGATAATTTTAGAAAGAAGATGGAGCATGCAAGGAACCCAGATGAGGCAAACTTTTTGGATTTCATCAAACAACTGATACTCTTGAATGTATCTTTGGCTAAAACATTCAAGTTAGACCCAGGTTCCAAATTGAAATTCGATCATACATTGTTAACAAAAATTCAAGTCAGACAACATCAACTAGAAGAAATGACAATTCCACCACCTGAACAGTGGAATTTGCTAAAAAAATTGTTAGAATGATTTGATATTGATATTATGAGTTTCAACTTTCCGAGTTCCAACTTAGCTCTGTGCAGAGTTGTCTTTGACTCTTGAGCAAGATTTTTCATTGCCTCTATGTACTATTTCATTTGAAAATCAATAGAAAATTCAAATTTAGTAATGTGTTGATGTTCAATTATCTGTATTATTTATTTTATCAATTGAAAATAAACTCTGGTTTCAACTACTAAATACACATTCAATGATTGCTGATGTTCATTGTTCTATATCCTACTATTGTTAATATGTTAAACTAATTTTATTTACCATATCAAATCAAAAACCAAAATTCTACTTTATTGCAAATTTTATGTTTTATGCACAAATAAACTTTAGCAAGGAAATATTAAGCATTGAGTTGAATGATGAATCATTGAGTACATGTAAAACTTATCAGTATGACACAATTAAAATATGAAATAATTAATAATATGTTAATGTATTCAATTTGATTCACAATTTCAAGGAATACAAATTTAAAATATCATCAACTACAGTTTTGGAATATAATTCATGAAATGCAATATAAATACCTAAAAAATGCTAATTCACTTCCATTTCCCAAATTGAGTCAGGGTCCTCAAACTGACGTTCAGATAAAGAAAAAGAGTCGTCTTGATTCTGAGTCTGGTCTTCATTTTCTTCGTCTTGATTCTGAGTCCCAAAGTCAAATTCATCCGTCATTGTGTCACTGTCATTTATCCCACCACTACCAGCGTTTGAACTTGAAGTGCACAGCCCTCTTCTTTCACATATGGACTTCCAAATTGTAAGTGCCCTTTCATAAGGAATTTTTTTGACATTATACGCATTTCCTAACACCCTCAAGCAATTTTCCAAATTCTTTTCTAGTTTGTTTCTTATCTTTTATTTCAAAAACCCCAATGCACTGAAAACTCTCTCATCTTCCACCGAACCCAATATCATTGTTTGACATAAATCAACAAGTTTGAAATATTCTAATATTGAATCACGCAATATTTCACTTTGACCCAAGTTTTTCCAGGCCTTTGTTATTGATCCCATTTCGAAGGGATTCTCCATGGCATTAAACTGGTCTATCATACTTCTTGCAAACTGACTACATTGTCCTTTAAGCTTATTTCCATCTATAATTCCTTCTATTTGTTGTCCATTGCATTCTACACTTTTTGAAAAGTGTGCAATCAACGTAGTTACGTTTTGATGAAAAAATCTTGGGCTATCTCGGTGGCCTTGAACCCAAAATTGAGGATACACAATAGACATGGCATCAAGTATTTCATCTCGAGGGAATTGATTATAAATCTCTGTTGAAAGATTGCTTGCAATTTCCTTCAGATTACTACTAACAGATTTAACAGTGTCATCAAAATCATCCTTTCTAACAGGTACTTCTCTGATAGAGCGCTTGACTGTCTTACAATGGTGCATTGGTATCTCAAATCCACGTACAAAGACACATAACTCCCCGCTTGCATTAAACTGTAAATAATTTTCATGATGATTCAAATGTAATTATTTGCCACCTATACAAATTTGGGCTTTGAGAAGTTAGATCTAGATATAGACTATCAAGGGCCATGCATGTCATTCTACGTAGTTTGCTATACTCATAGATATACATAGTTCTGTCTTGGGCTTTCTTCACAAGATTGTTCATTTCATCTAGCATGGGGAGAAGACTAGCTAAAGTTAAGAGTGTCTCTATATCACTTAACCTATGTAAGAGGTTAGGAGCTTTGTCTACTATGTTGCGATGCTCGTACATTGTTCCAATCAAGGATGGATATTCTGAAAGAACTCATTGAGCTGGTCCATGTAAGGAGATCCATATGGTATCAACATCCTTAATAAGCTTGTTTCTTGCTGTTATTCCCTCAGTAAAATTTTGAAGTTCTGCAAAACGTTTGGGACTTCGGCAAAAGTATGCGTGGAGCTCGCGGACTAGATTTTCAACTTTTGATACTGTAGGAAACTTGCTTACAATTTTAAATGCTAAATTCATTCTGTGGGCCATGTAGTGAATGAAAAGCATGTATGGTGCACAAGTAGTTTGTAATTTTGTACAAAGACCGGTCCTATGACCTTGCATTACTGCAGCTCCATCAACTCCTACACACACCAACTTTTTGGCAATTGTCAAGTCATCCATACCTGCAATTTGATTCAAATACTTCTTAACTAGTTCAAATATATGTTGTGATGTTGAACTGTCCTTCATTTTATGAACACAGAGTAGATGAGCTCGGCATACATGTTCTTTTACAGTATACACATGCATACAGACCCAAGAAGTATTATCTACCACAGTAACTTCATATAAAGATAATGCAATGAAGTTTGACTCTTTTACATTCTCCTTTAAATCTTGCTTTTCCACTGTAGCGAGACAGTTTGCCCATTACCATCTAGCGTTTATTGACCAATGTGTGCTAGGATAGTGAGGAACACTAAAAAAAGATAATAAATTACTATACTCTGGGTAGTCTATCATAGGATGCCTTCTGGACAAAATATGAAAAACAACACTCATCTGAATAGTTTTTGCCAGTTGTGCTCCTTCCATTGCTTTTCCAAATTGAGCCTTGATTGTACCTCCACTTGCAGCAAGCTTCGTCATTCTTTTCTTATGCTCATCATATTCCACGGCATACTTCACATGAAGACATTCTTCCTTTGATTTCCATCTTACTACTGATGTTTCCTTTCCATCTATGATTTGTTTTTCATAAACTTTACCTATATGCTTTTCTATAGTGTCAAGCTTTAGCTGCAATTTCTTATCTCTTTTACATTTCCAACTACAAATCACACACTTGCATTCTGTTGGTTGTTCATCTTTGTTTGCTTTCTCCACTGGTTCAATGAATGGGTACTTTGACACCCAATCAAGCTGAAAATTCCTTGACATTTCCCACTCATGCCCCAGTTTTGAATCTTTTGATTTGTCTTTTGAATCTTTTGATTTGCCTTTTGAATCTTTTGATTTGCCTTTTCTTTTCTTTTTGCCAACATCATCTACAACACCAGCATTTTCTTTTTCATCCAAGTCAATTATCTCAATCTGGTTAACCAGGGTATCCCTTGGAACATCTTCGGTGGTATTGCCATCCTCATTCTGGCTAACCAGGGTATCCCTTGGAACATGTTCTGCAGTATTGTCATCCTCAGTTTGGCTAACCAAGGTATCCCTTGGAACATCTTCTGTGGTATTGCCATCCTCATTTTGGCTAACCAGGGTATCCCTTGGAACATCTTCTACGGTATTGCCATCCTCATTCTGGCTAACCAGGGTATCCCTTGGAACATCTTCTACGGTATTGCCATCTTCATTCTGGCTAACAAGGGTATCCCTTGGAATATCTTCTATGGTATTGCCATCCTCATTTAACTCAATGGCAATCCCACCTTCTGGTGGTGGTGAGGTATTGCGAATGGCTTCTTCATTATTATTTGGTGCAAGAGTTGATGGTGTAGCTCCATCTTGATTTGATGGATCAGAAACATTGCCAGTTCCAAAGTAAGACTGTACACTAACTCCACCTTTTCTATGTTTTGATGGCCTCCCAGTCCCTTCACCACCCTGAGGAGTCTTACCCTTGTCGCACTTGCTGCCCGACATCTTGATCTCCCACTTCAAATAAAAGCTGGAAAAACTGTCTTCTTGTTTAAGAAGGACATACTCATAGTCTATAGAATATAGATCCCATTCCCTACTAAATATATTCTTTAAGATTGAATCAAGAATGGAAGAGAGATAAAGAAATCTTAAAACACTAATACTATGAAGAAATGATTACTCACCTTTAAGTTTAGGTTTTCACTGACTTTCTATTTGCTAATGCAAGAATGCCTGTGTTGTAAGTTTGTAACTTTGCCTACGATCAACTTCAAGGTGCCAACTCCAACTTCCAAAATCTGAATCGAGAGCTCACAAGTTCATAACTGAACAAAATGTGTAAGAATAAATCAGAGTTTCGATTGTATTTATATCAATCCATATTTGGCGAATTCTGCAGGAATTCTATATAGTATATCAAAAAGATTTGGCGAATCTCGCGTGATTATATAAGGAATACATTTAAGTGTTGGCGAATCAAACCTCGACGGACTACATACATTGAAATTTCCAAGGTGAATATGGCCCTAAGATTAGCATGGAGGTGTCATGGAAATTGGTGAAATGGCCCCTCATAATCAACTACTTGTAAATTTTAATTGGCCAAATGGGTCCTCACGCGTAATAACCATGTAACGGGGTTGGCGAAATGGGTCCTCATGCACAACGACCATTTAATGGAGTTGGCGAAATGTGTCCTGATACACAATGTTTTTTTAATTGTATTGGCAAATATATAGGTGATTTAGTACTTGCTTCCGAAATTCCAGGCAAAAATATTAGTTGACCCATTTGAAACTCGTATTTTGTTATGGCGAAAATCTTACTTCATTGATTCTCATAAAATAAATCGATGGCAAATGGATATGGATTCGACCAATAATACATAAAAATCAGGCGATTTGACCACCCTGTTGGATGCGATTTATTCGCCAATTCCGACTTGGCCGATCGACGGTATTTGCCAATTGGCAAATATTCACCACTAAAAAAATCTCTGATAGCCATGAAGAGAAGATTGCAAAAGATCTTTGGAAGAAACTTGGAGATGTTTATCAGGCTAAATCCTTGGTGAACAAGTTATTCCTGTGAAATAAATTGTATTCTTCGAGGATGGAAGATGGAGGATCTGTTGCTGATCACCTAAATACTTTCAATATGCTTGTTGCCCAGTTGACTTCTGTTGGTGTGAAGATGGAGGAGCAGGATCAATGTATGACATTATTGTGTTCCTTACCAGATTTGTGGGACCACCTTGTTATGGCCATTGGGAGTACCACTACCACCTTCAAGATGGATGAAGTTGTTTCTTCGTTGTTGTCTGAAGAGATGCGGAGAAAGTCTTCCGAATCGACTAAGGAGGCTCTTGCAGTTCATGGTAGATCTAAAGAGAAGGGAAATAAAAAGGATAAGAAGGAAGAAAAAGGAAGATCCAAATCCCATGGGAGATGTAAGTCTCCCGGAAAGTCGAAGGCCCCGTGTTGGAACTGCAGCAAACTTGATCACTTTCGCAAGGAGTGCAAGGAGGAGAAAAAGAAAAAGAAGAACTATGATTTGGATTCTGACAAGTCCTCTCAGGATGAAGGAGAAGCATTTGTCGTTGCCTTGGCAATGCATGCATTTGAGGATGTGTGGCTTATTGACTCTAGTGCATCTTTTCACATGACCTCGCATCAGGGTTGGTTTTTGAAGTATGAAGAATACAATGGTGGAAAGGTGTACTTGGGTGATAATTCTCACCTAAAGATTGTTGTCCATGTAAGAGTCTTGATTTGATTTCCTAATGGATGAGTGAAGGGAATCAATGGTGTTTTTCATATCCCTGGTTTGGTATGAAACCTTCTTTCTATAAGTAAGTTGAATGATGTGGGTGTGCAGGTTGTTTTCTCAAATGGAGGATGCAAGATGACTAGAGGATCTATGGTGTTAGCTAAGGGTGTTCAGATTGGCACTCTGTTTCATCTTGATGCATGCGCGGTTCAGTGCAATAGTGCCTTTGTTTCGAAGAAGAGATCTTTAGAGTCTTCATCCTCACCATTGGAACTAACACGAAGAGGATTTTTGCATCTACTTTCGATGGTCGTGCTTTCTGGGTACCTAAGGGTGCTCATTCTATGGAGATGAAACTTCTAGCTGAGAAGACAATGTTATGGCACCAAAGGCTTGGTCACATTGGTGAAAAGGGTTTGAGGACCCTGAAAAATAAAAATCTTGTTGAGGGTATGAATGATTATAACCTTGAGTTTGATTTTTGCGAACATTGCGTTTATGGAAAACAAAACTGTGTTTAGTTTTATTTCAGTTCTCACAAATCTTCTGAGGTGTTGGACTTGATTCATTCTGATGTGTTTGGCCCTGTTAATGTTCCTTCGATTTCAAAATTTGTTTACTTTGTTTCATTCATTGATGATTATAGTAGGACATGGGTCTATTTCCTTAGAAGCAAATTTGAAGTCTTTAGTAGATTCAAAGAGTTCAAAGCTCTTATAGAGAATTAGAAGGATAGAAAGATTAAGTGTTTGAGGACTGACAACAGTGGTGAGTTTTGTTCAATAAATTTTGACAAGTTCTGTAAAGAACAGGGGATTGAGAGGCATGATACAATTCCGTATAACCTTCAGTAGAATGGATTTGCAAAGAGGATGAATAGAACGTTGATGGAGAGGGAAAGGAGTATGTTAAGTGGAGCTAGCCTTGAACAAAAGTTCTGGGCTGAAGCTGTTGCTACCACTTGTTATCTGGTTAACAAGTCTCCTACATTAGTGCTCATTGATAAGACACTTATGGAGGTGTGGTCTGGTAAAAATACTTCATTGAGACACATTCGAGTATTTGGTTGTGAGGCATATGCACATGTGCCTAAGGAGAAGAGGTCTAAATTGGAGAACAAGGTTGTGAAGTGTATCTTCATCGGTTATGGCATTGGTGTGAAAGGGTACAAGCTTTGGGATCTAACGGCTGAGAGAGTTATGTATAGTAGAAGTGTGATGTTCAGAGAGCTCAATCCTTCTTCTATTGTCTTGTAGCTAGAGAAAGAAGAGAAGAAAGAGGATGTGGTTCAACTTCCTTCTACCCCTGAGAAAGTTGAACCAAAAACATCTATTGGACTTGATAATGAGGAGAGTTCTAGTAGCTCTGAAAGTTCAGAAGAAGATGAAGAACCTCAACCTTAATCTTTGAGGAGGTCCACGCGAATAAGGCGACAACCTGATAGGTTTGGTTATTCATTACATGATTCCAGTTGTATTTTTGCTTTGATTTCTAACACTGATGAGCTTAGAACTGTGAAAGAGGCTATGGGTATGAAAGATGCAGGTTCCAAGAAGGAGACCATGTAAGAGGAGATGGCTTCTTTGGAAAAGAATAATACTTGGGACTTGGTGCCTTTGCCTGAAGGATGAAAACCTGTTGGATGAAAATGGGTGTTTAAAAAAAATTTGGTGTAGATGGCAGTGTTGAGAAATATAAGGCTAGATTGGTTGCAAAGGGGTATTTTCAGGTGGAGGGAATTGACTATGGTGAGATTTTCTCTCCCATTACAAAGCTGACATCTATTCAGTTCCTATTATCTCTTGCAACAACGTATGATCTAGAAGTGGGATAGATGGATGTGAAGACAACATTCCTTCATGGTGATTTGGAGGAGGAAATCTATATGTCATAGCTAGAGCACTATGTGGTGAAAGTTGTCAGCATAGTTTGAGATGAAAAGTCTAGGGGCAGCACGGTACATTCTGGGAATGAAGATCAGAAGAGACAAAGCAAATATAAAACTTTGGTTAGGCCAGAGTAAGTATGTTAACATTGTGTTGGAGAGATTCAGCATGGTAGATTGCAGACCTTTGATTATTCTTGTTACGATGGGGACAAAGTTATATGTTGTAGATTGTCTAAAGTCTCCTTCTAAGATGGAGGATATGAGCAGAGTTCCTTATGCTAGTGTGGTTGGCAATTTGATGTATGCGATGGTCTGTACTAGACCAGACATTGGCCAAGCAGTGGGAATCCTTAGTCAATTTATGGCTAATCCTGGACAAGTACATTGGGATGCAGTGAAGAGAGTGTTCAAATATTTACAAGGTACTTCTAAGTATTCCTTATGTTATCATGGTTATCCTACAGGACCTCGACATTCACTTTGTATTCATGGATTTGTGGATTCAGATTGGGCAGGTGACAATGACAGCAAGAGATCCACCAGTGCTTATGTGTTCACTATGTTTGGTGGTGCTATTAGTTGGATGAGTAAGCGGCAACCTATGGTCGCTTTGTCCACTACTAAAGTTGAGTACATGGCAGTAACTCATGCTTGTATGGAAGCCATTTGGCTTAAGAGATTGTGTCCTGATGTTGGGTTTGATGCAGGGAAGATTAATATTTGTTGTGACAGTGAGAGTGCCATATGTTTGGTGAAGAATCCTACTTTCCACGCGAGGACTAAGCATATTGATGTCTAGTACCATTTTGTCAGAGACATTGTAGAGGATGGGAAGGTAAACTTGGAGAAAGTTGACACTTTGACAAATGTTGCAGATTCTTTGACAAAACCTGTAAGCACAAAGAAGTTCAGATGGTGTTCATAGTTTATGGGCCTCTTGGCCCCTAGCAATTAAATCATGGTGTTGATACTCCCTTTTCTCTTGCAAGGTGTTCAACAAGTGGAAGACTGTTAGGAAAAGTGTCTCAACCTTGCAACTACGAAAGGTTACTATTCTTCCCTGTTTTGGTCTTTTGAAATACCCTTTATCTTGAAGAATGGTCTAGAACTTTCAAAGTTTCCAAAAGGGCTAAAAATGATGAGACTTACTATTTTTAGTAACTCTACATTTGACCTCAGATTGACCCAATTTTTTTCCCAAAAGGTGTGGAACTGCTAAGTAAACATCTCGAGTGAGTTTCGACTCAAGATCATATATGGATTGCGAGATATTAAAGTTTCTATTTTTTGAAACTACTGAAAAAAGTTTCGAACTCAATTTTGTGGCACTTAGAGGTCCCTAAATGCCCCAAATGTTGTCGTAACCGATAAACTCAATTATAGCTTGATAGATCTCTTCACGAGCTTTCTGATGCATTAAACAGTTTATCAATTGGACACCTGGATCAAAAGTTATGACCTCCAGAAGTTGGACCTCCTATTTTTTGGGAAATGTGAAAACATGTTGGACACTCAAAAGAGCTGTAAAGGAGAGAGTTACACATGTTGGTGTGTGATTTGGCACATCACAAGGCATATTTGATTGGAGATAATCTGGGTGCCACTTTTGGGTGGTTTTGGCTTAACACAAATACGAGCATAAGTGGCTACCTTCCTTTGTAGCATGAGATTTGAGGAACCATGAGTTTCTTAAGAACTATAGAAATGGATTGAAGAATGTTAGATCTCCACCATTCTATGAGAAGTTGAAAAATCCATATCGATATTTGTGAGGAAATCTCTTCCATAGGAGCAACTCCCACATGTGAGGGTCTGATGAAGAGACCCACTTGATTGTAAAAGTAAGGGCCTCCTTTGAAGGCCATATCTTGATCATCCATTCTAGAAAAGACCACAAAAATATCCATTTGCAACTAGAATAACCTCCACGTTCCCTTCAGGTTGCTAGGTTCGATGAGCCCAATTTTCTAGGAAGGGAAACAAGACTTTGATACCCATAAACTTGTAGATTAGAGCATGCAAGTAGACAAATATAACACATCATTTACAATCAGATCTAGATTGATGACTAGGATGGGCCGATCTTCACTCTTTTGTAGGCAACCATTAGATCAGGAGCGATTTTTAATCCTTTGGTCAAATTTGAAGTTATTCATACCTGCAATAGGAAATGGACAACATTCATGGTCTCATTGGCCTAAACAACATCTTTAAAAAAGGAAACAAAGGTCATCTAGGTGTAGCCATGGACACCAAAGATCAAAGGAAACAATCGTACAAACCAACAAAAAGCCAGGTTGTGAACAACCCATCATTGACCTTTAAAACCACCCATTGCAACTTTGAAACCAAGCAAAATAACTTCAAAAAAGCCACCCCCAAGGGTGCCTCACAACAATATTTTCAAAGCAATGCAACTATTGATCTTCCACTTGCCACCATTCTTTGCAATATGTTTGTCTATGATTTAAAGAACTATTGAACAACCCATCATTGACCTTTAAAACCACCCATTGCAACTTTGAAACCAAGCAAAATAACTTCAAAAAAGCCACCCCCAAGGGTGCCTCACGACAATATTTGTAGAACAATGCAACTATTGATCTTCCACTTGCCATTATAAATAATTAATTTTAAATTTGGTAATAACATTTAGATTTATTTTTTAGTGTACATGTCCATCTTCATATGCATTGTAAAAATGGGTTGAATATTCAAACATTTTATATAATTTGTAAAAATTCATAATCTTATCTTCAATTAAGAGAATAATTCTTTAATCCTTATACTCAAACATTTGTTATCTTCACCTCCCTCTTGCATTGTGAGTCTTTCCTTGAAGTCATTCATTTCATTAACACAAACTACAATTGTTCTTAACAAATTTAAAATAATTTTTTAGGTTTTCCTTTTCAAGTCATATTCATTTCATTAATACAAACTACAATTAGTCTGAACAAATCCAAACTAGTTGTTAAAGTTTTCCTTTTCAAGTCATGTCAATGTTGAAAATTGTGCCTTATAACATACATACACATTGTATTAATAGTGACCGTTAGGTTTTCCTTTTCAAATCATATTCATTTCATTAATACAAACTACAATTGTTAACAAATCCAAAATAGTTTGTTCAGTTTTCCTTTTCAAGTCATGTCAATGTTGAAAAGTGTGCCTTATCACATACATACATATTGTATTAATAGTGACCATCTATCTTGCTCGCGACTCTAATTTTAAGAGTGATACATTTCATTAATACATTTGCAAAGTTAAACTATTGATATATAATTTAAAAAAAAATATTAAATAGTCAAATATATATGTTAGATATTGTTTTTATTTACAATCTTAAAAATTTAAAGTGATAATTACAATTGCAAAGGATAAATAATATATAGATATAGATATTTTAAAATTATTTATTCTGAAAAAACATATTTCTTATACATTCAACTCTTTTGAAGTCTCTTAGTTAATGTGGATTCCAAATATAATTAAATTAAAATATAGGTAATGAAAAAGTTAAGATTTTTTTAATCTTTTACTAAGTATTACTTTGCAATTTAGATATTATTTTATGATGTTAAAAAGAGAAATTAAAATAATTTTTTTAATATTCAATTATTATAAAAAAATGGGTAAAAATTATGGATGAAAAAGTCCTACCACTAAAATTAAGTGATACTTTGATGATAAAATAGACAAAGATAAGACTTTACAGAAAGGAAATTTTATTGAAGTCTAATTTAGTGCAACTCACCAGAACAATAAGAATATGTTAAATACTCATTAAAATTGGTAAGATTGCACTGAAATTGATGGAAAAAGAGAGCAAACTGAAAACACTAAGTCTGAAGTTACAACAAGAAGCACATACAATGATCTACCAAGAAGAATTTATCTGGCTTATGTGTTCCATGTCCAACCAGATACATTACTTTCCTCCTAAGAAAGCCTTAAGGCGCTTGACCTCACCATCTGAAAGGAAAGTAGTCTTCTCTATAATCTCAGCTGGAAGATTACTGGCAAAGAGAGCAAAGGAGGTAATCTGCAATCCAGGTAGAGGACTACTAAAAGATGCAAAGGCAATGGCATTAGATTTCCCAGTATTGATCTGGAAATGAAGTAACCCTCTAGGAAAAACCATTATATCCCCCTTGGTGAGGGTATTGATGTATACACTCTGGTCTGTGCCTATGAAGCCTGCACAAATGACTCCTTGAATAACCACTAGGATTTCAGAAGCCCCTGGGTGGGTGTGCAAAGGGATGACACCATTAGGGGCAAAGTCTAGCCTTGCTATGGACACATCCAACCCATTCACTGCTGGAAACTGTGGTGTGAATGCAGGTGTTACAGCAGCATTAATGGCATTGCTCACATTGCCTACACAAATATGAACCAAATAAAAATGAAACTTAAGAAAGAACAGAAATGATTTTGTTACAGACTAAATTAAACTATAAACCTCAGAACAAAATTATATAATAATAAGTACACAAACTGTTAAATATTAAAAAGGAGTCCTAATTAATTGGTACACCTTATGATAAACCTTGTACTGTTTTATTTTAAAACTTCCTAACATTTATAGGTGCAACCCTCCCCCCAACCCCGCCAAATATATATATATATATATATAAATTATCACTGAAAATATTAAGAATTTAGCTTATATAACAAGATAAAGTAAAGAGTTGAAAATCAAAAGATTTAAAGGATAATATTTAAAATAATTCAAACTCTAATAATTTATACAATAATTTCATACATTTAAAATAAATTATTTAAAAACATTAAAATGTATAATTCTTCATCTAAAGTCTCTTAATATCTACAGGCATTCCCATATACATCTCCAAGATGGGATACCAGGAATCAAGATACAGTCTCCTAATAACTAGAGGAAAAATTTAACAACCCCAACTTAACCCATCTCAAAAGAAAAAAGATTGGGAACCACATAAAACAGAACAGGAAAAACTACCATACCCACTATATAAAACATTAAACACAGTAACATATTTGTGAACATAAGATATCCAAACAATGCTGCAAATTCCTCACAGATAATGCAATGTAAGTTACCATGTTAACCCAACAATTTGATAAAAAGATTTCAACATTACCTGCATTGACCAGACCACTGTAGGCAAAATCCTGTGAAGTTAAACTACTGATCTTCCTGCATGGGTAACCAGATGGAGTGAGAGCAGCATTCAAGTCTGCTACACAGAAATCTTGAGCAGTGGTTGAACCCAAAAGGCAGAGGAGAAAAAGGAATCCTAAGTAAGAGAGAGAGGCAGCCATTAAAACAACAATACAAACAACTCACAAGACTCACTATCCCAATTTGCAATAGTTGTGCTTACTTTATAGTGAATTTTATGGGTCAAGCCAAAGATCTCTGCATGGCATGAGCTGTCAGTCAATGTACTGAGCTCTTACTGTCCACAAAATTCAAAGCTTTGTTAATTTTCTTTTTTATCCTTTCTGCATTCATGTGCTCATCAAGAAAAATCCCAAATGTCTCGTGATCATGATTATAACAGGCAAACAACATGAAGCCAAGTCTAAATGTTAGAGGCAACAATTGCATTTGTCCTTTCATTTGTAGAGATAAAGATGCCCACTCATAGCTAGTAATATTCCTGTGGAAACATTGGAGGATAAACCAATTAAAGTGACATTTAAGACTAAAAAGCACTGGTTGTCGATTCATTGTTTGTAATATACTCCTATGGTAATCCCCAGCTGGTTGTTTTGCAACAAAGGATAGTTTTTAAATAAGTTTGTTTTAGTAAAAAAAAAAAAAACATATTTATGTATAACAAATGTTAGAATTTTTAAAAAATGATGTGGTGGTTTCTGTAATTTTTTTTTTTGGTTATTTCAAATGTTTTTAATAAGACTACACAATTTGAGTGAGCTTGTCTAAGAAATAAACTAAAATCAATGTTGAAGAGCAAAATAAACCCATTATTAGCCAACCCATACTCTCTTATTATGTTTTTCACAAGATTTAACTATATGACATTTGGACACCTAAATATCTTCTTCAACTAGTGGTTAAAGGCACAACCACATCTCAATGGGTCCCTAGGCAAACCAACACACTTGTGGGCCATGAAGAAGCTAAAAGATGCTATTAGAAGGCACCCTAGAAAAAAATAAGGCACAAATCATTGGTAGCAACAAACTAGTCCACAAAAGTCACTAAACAAACAACCAACATCCTTTACTAAACAAGGAACTACCACAATCCATAGTAATAGCTCACATGCATAAAGGGTTAAGAATCCATATGTCTCAATCACATTCCCACAAGGCACTTAAATCATCATCGCAACCAACTATTTTTAAAGGGAGGGAACCAAAGGGAAGCCTATCATGGTGGCCAGTCGTAATCTAAAGTTTTATCAAGGCCTTCCCAATCTAACAAATTAGCACCTTCTAAAGATGTGGAAGGTGGGAGATCCACCCCACAATTGCCAATAGATCAACCACTCTATTTTGTTCCCTAAAAGAATGGAAAAGGAAACATAATTGAAGCACTGACAAAATCCAATAGCCTCCTTAAAAAGGGAATTGAGCTTCTAATTCAAGCATTGAGCTTTCTTCAAATCATATATCACATTCATTGAGTATCCCTCTATAATAATTTTATGACAAACTTCTAAAGAAGCCATTAACAATCTTGCTATAATGTGTCACAACCCTTCTTCTTTGAACTTTAATTTAATTAGCTTAATAATCATGTTAAGAGCATAATTAATTACAATGATGAATTCTTTAAATTTAAATTTAATGGATATAAGTTTTGTAGTGCAATTAAATTAATAAATAGTTCAATAAAACTTATTAAACACCTCAACAATCATATTTTAAGAATAATATTAATAAAAAAATAAAAGTGAAAAAATAAATAAATGATTTAATTTAAAAAAATAAAAGTGAAAAAATAAATAAATGATTTAATTTTAAAAAACAAATAAATAATTTATTTTAAAAGAAAAGGAAAAAAAATCTAACATCAATACTTTTAAATAAAAATCCCCACTAATCGAGTGGTGGGAGACGATGTGATGGGTCAAAATTGAACTTTGATGGGGCTTCCAAAGGTAACTCGGGGAAGTCTGGGGTTGGGTGCATTATCAAAGATTGGATGGGAGATGTCATCTGTTCGGCTTCAAGGAGACTCAAACCAGGAACCAACAACGAGGCTGAACTCCAGGCTCTGATTCTTGGGCTTCAACTTTGCAATAAGTATAAGCTGGGGAGAGTGGAAATTGAAGATGACTCCTCCATTACCATTAATGTTGTTAGACCAAAGAATATTCAAAGTTGGACTTTAAATTATCTCCTATCCATAGCCCTGGTCCTTATTAATAATTTGGAGGAATTTACTATAAATAACATTTATAGGGAAGGAAATAAGGAAGCAAACTCTCTTGCCAACTCGATGGTGGGAAGGGACGAGGAATTAATAATTGATATGATAGCGGGCTCATGTCGTTCACTACAATCCTCCCTTAGAAGTTAAGTTGCTCCCTTCAATCATTATGTAAAGTTAATTGCCATACGTGCTTCGGTGGATGGGAAAGTTGGCATCATGTTTAATTAAGCAACATCAATGTTAATATTGTTTGATCACTCCCAATGCCTTTTGTGGGTAGTTTACATTTGGTTTTGCTCTTTTGTTGATGGATATTTCTCCTCCTGTGGTTGTAAGCACAAAAATCACGCACAGCCTCCACGAGGACCCCTATGATGATTCAAATCCTTGTCATGTACATGTAAGTGTGAAATAATGTTAAGTTTAAGCAGCAAAGCTCTTGATGATGTGTCATCTTGCTTGTCTTGTGTTGTTTTCTTCTTTGTTGATTTCTCTCTCTCCCCATTTGCGACACTTTTCGACACTTGTTGCAATACTTGTCAACTTGCATTTTCTGAGCTTTCGACCTTGCTCCTAAGCCTTGTGAGTGTCTTGTAGGTGAGTTTTCACCTCTCCCCTATGTTTTTCATCTTGTTCACCTCCTAGAAGCCTTCTAGAGGTCTCCCTATCCATCTCCCACTTTCAGTTTTCAATTCTACCAAACCAATCCAAATCTCCCCCTATTATTTCCAGATCTCCCCTGGGAGATCCTGCAGGTGCAAGTGGAGATTTGGATTCTTGCACATGACTGACCTATTTCCGGAGGCAGAAGCCCTCCTTTTTTTCTCTTCTTTCATCTCCCAATCTGATTTTCTACATCAGACCCTGTCCAGTCCAGATCTCCCCAGGGCGACCCTACCGTTTTTCCAGCCGCAGAAAAACTCGAGTTTCTCACTCGTTTTTGCTTTGTTTTTACCCTTTTTCTTCTAGTTTGTATGGTTTTTGATGCCTAATATAGAGTTAACTATTTCATGCACCCACACATGCATAATTAGTTCTATTTGACGTCAAATTAACTCTTCAATCAATCTCATGCATTCCCTCATCTCCAATTCCTCTTCAATGATAAGCTATCTTTGCTTCATCACTCTCTAATCAATTGAGTTCACTAGGTAATCAATCCAGTGAACTCCCCAATCAATCCTTGTTAACTCATCAATCAAATGACTTAACTTCTTAATCAATCCCATTCCTCAAACCTATAAATACACCCCTCCCTCAAGCACAAAGGGAGGCAAATTCATTGTGCACACAACTCTTGCTAGTTTTTACTCTCCAACTTAGCATTCAAATGCTCTTATAGGTCGAAGGTGCCTTTTGCTTTTATTTGTTCAATCAAGCAACGTTACGCTGCTCCATTATATGCCATTGTGCTTAACCAAATCTCTCATTGAGCTCATACAAGCTTCATCGAAGCTTCTTTTTGCTTCTTTGTGTCGTTTTGTCGTCAAGAGGATCTCCCACTGCCACAAAAGGACTCGAGGTTGCTGATATCAAGGATTTCTGAGGGTAGTGGAGTCACACAAATCTTCATTTCTCTCAGGTTCCTTCATTGTTTTGTTCAATTTAATAGTAATTAGAAAACCAAATTTGCTCTTGGGAATAGTAAAACATTGCTTTTGCCTTGATAATTAGATCTTGCATGTTAGATTAGTTGTTTTCATATTACTAGATCTAGATTATTAGAAGAAGCATTTTCCTTTTCTTTATATTAGATTACTTCTAAATCATCGAAAACACAAAAAACATAGATTAAATTTGCATTAGAAAAATCATATTAGATTGCATACATATTTCCCTTTTATAGATTAAAAGCACTTTTCATTTCCAAAACACTATAAAAGCACAAAAAATGTTTTGCATATCATTTAGTTTGCATGCATATAGAACCCCTAGAATAGACAAAATTGCAAACCCTCGATACCATCATGAGGTAACCACGGTTAAAACGATCCAAACAAACACTCGATACCATCATGAGGTAAAAACAAGTCAAAACTCAAACGTCAAACCCTAGGTCAACTAAACCCTAGGTCAAGACCCTAGATCTAGTTAAGGTTAGCAATCACACAAACTACCTCTATTTTGATTCACAAATGGGCTTAGGAGTGAGAGGAGAGTGGATGAGGTCTATCCATGATGAGATCCAAGAGATCCATCCAAGACCACAACAAGAAACATTTGTTCTACCACAAGGAGACCCATTCGTCCTCTTATTGTTAGAAGAAACTAGACAATGCTAGATACAACAAGAACTCGTTCAACGCATACAAAGACAAGAGGACATAAACGAACAAAATCGTTTACCTGCACAGAGGTGGAATCTGAGAAACCCAAACGGGAGAAGAGAAGCTAGTGACCCTTCAGGTCATAGGGCTATCTTAACTACAACTTCAATCGAATGAAACATTCAACTTAGCACACAACAACAAAGGCCGCAATACTTTCTGACCCCTCTCCGTGAAGTCCATCTCTCCAACGAGCCAGACCCCCGCGGTGTCTTGCCTCCTCTCGACTGGCTACTTCCACGTGAGCGAGAGTGACATGGTGGATTACCTCGTGGCAAGGAGGGAAGGGTCCGTGTGCATGCTAAAATCTGACCTAACAGCCCCAGGCAATCAAAGTCACAATTTTGAGCATACATTTTTTGGTGAACCTGAGGTGAATTACAAAATCTTTTGGTTTTGTAGTTTACACTTTAAACGTTTCAAAACAGTTAACAGAAATTCCAAAACATTCTTTCACTGCTCTGCATAGCCGCTTCGGCTTCTATCGCTTACACCATCATCCGTTCCATTTATTCTGTGGTGTCTATGGCACCCCCGAAT
The DNA here is from genome assembly GCA_027924645.1 of Cunninghamia lanceolata. Classification (NCBI taxonomy): domain Eukaryota; kingdom Viridiplantae; phylum Streptophyta; class Pinopsida; order Cupressales; family Cupressaceae; genus Cunninghamia; species Cunninghamia lanceolata. The sequence continues at coordinate 1,221,121 of BSBN01000847.1, read as the reverse complement.
ATGACGAAACTTGACTTAAACCAAGGGAACATTTCCTCAAGAGAACCAAAAACTCCCTCATTTGATAGGTATGTACTGCTGCATCCTGATGCGCCAATCACCAACTGTTATGACTATGAAGATTTTGATTATGAACAAGATCAAAGCGAATCCAAGTGTTCTCTATCTTTCAACAACCTAGCTTGGGAAAACAACCCGGCCATACCAAATGTGCCACATAAAGCAAGAAGGATAAGGTCGGAGATACACCGACCTGAACAACCTTCCACAAGTACATCGAGTAGTCATCTTCATGAGGAAGTTAAACAATTGGAAAAACATCTGCAAGAAGCCAAAGACACTCAAGAGGCATTGAGGATTGCCTTGCGAGAAGAACAAAGGGAAAATGTTGCACGTGAAGAAGAATATCACCATAAAAATACTCGATGAGAACATCCTAGAAATGAAGAAACACCTAGAGCTGCTACTCCTACAGATTTAATCGCAACTCTAGTGCAAAGAATTAGAATCTTGGAAGCAGAGAAAGTTGCTCTAGAAAGAAGACAAAAGTCCCATGAACAAGACCAGGGGGCATCACAAAATCCCCCTACCTCAATTACTATTCACGGAATGCCAGCAATGACACATGTTTGAATGGGAATCCTCCTGTTTAGAACAATCAAACAAATCCAACGATAGGTTATCAAAACCCACCTATAGGGTTATTACTATCAACTCCGCAATCTCAAAGTGCCTTTCTAGGAACATATCTCAAGTATTTGAAAGAACCTTTGGACCAAAGCATAAGAAGCATGCAACTACCGTGACCATTTCCAGATCTCCCGAAGTTCAAAGGAGAAGCAGATCTGAATTCCCACATTAAAGCCTACACCACGGCCATAAGAGAACTCCTCCCTTGGGATGGGGTTGTAGCAAAAATCTTTCCAAAAACTCTTGAAGGCATCACTTTGGATTGGTATTATCGCTTACCAGAAGCTTCAATTCATTCATTTAGACAACTAATCGGAGAGTTTGTCATGGCGTTCCACATGAACAAACTCATTAAAATAGGGATTAGAGAGTTCCTCACAATGAAACAAGAGCCAAACAAATCTGTAGCCCACTTTGTCACCCGATGGAGACAAGTCCTTTACTCTTCAACTAGTGCTCCGAACATGGACCACCGAGAATTGTGCGATCTCTTTTTGCATGCCCTTAACAAGGACATGAGAGAAGATGTTCAAAAATTACCATACAAATCCTATGAAGAGGCATTAGAAAGTGCTTTGAGGATCGACCAAGCCGCCATCGTAGCGGTCAGAAGACTTACGACACTAATGGAAAACTTCGAACATCCAAAAGAACAGAAAAGACTACATCCAATGTGCCCCAAGAGAAGGATGTCAATGTCATAAAAAGTAATTTTGGTAATGACAAATGGCAACAAAAAGGAAATCAAGGATCAAACTGACCTTCATACGACCCCAATACTTATTGTTGGTTCCACGGGACAAAGGGTCATGAAACAAAGACTTGTTATGGATATAATAAATCTATCTCCAAACTTACTCTGAATCAACAAGGGAACTTCCTTAAACTTATCCAATCCCAGAGAAAGGAGAAGGAACATCAAATTGAGAAAGGGAAGCCAAATCAAAACAATTCCAATCACATAGAATTAAGCCAAGAAGTGTTTGTGATCCATGAGGAAGAACAAACAGAGCAAACAGAAAACATCTTCTCACAAGTAATAAACTTGTTGAGAGCCTCCCCCTCACATCGTAAGACATGTATTTATGGAAGTGCTAGAAGTAGGATGTTCCACACAGGAGGAATCACCTCCTCTTACATTGATGTTTCCAAACTACCCCAAAGTGAAGGAAGTAAGAAAAAGGATTCACCTCCATACATACAAATGCAAGTCGAAGAGTTCACTATAAAAAGAGTAGTGGTGGACAAAGGATCGACAGTCAACCTTCTGCCAATGTCCTTTCTATGAAGGATGGGATACAACAAAACAAGAATCAATCATGACATCCAAACAGTTAGGAAAATTAGCCTACCACTCACTCTGATGGGTAAAACCATCTCTATGGATTTCTATGTAATCAACCGAGAAACCAATTACAATATGATCCTTGGGAGGCCTTGGATTCATGCCATGAAGGCCATTACCTTCACTCTATTCCAAGAGATACATTTCCATCATCTGGGAAAGGTCACCATCGTCAAAGCAGACCCTGATCTTTTTAGCATCTATAGAAAGGAGCAGGAAGAAAAAGACAAGAAGTTGAAAATGCAAGAAAAACAAAAAGAGTAAACTCGGGATGTTCCAACAAATACAAGTGCTCACAACATATCCTATCAAAGAATGGATGATCTTGGGGAATTCCCCTTTGATTCGCATACCACTAAATCCCATGCACCATTCGTCTTAGCAGCCATTCCATGTATCAATGAATGGGATATCAAGAACCTCTTGGTTGGAACAATTGAAATCATCGAAGAAGGAGACAAAAAAGAAGAAAAATGAACTTCCACTTATGAGTTTGCAGAAGCATCTCATTCACAAAACTATGAAAGCTTGTGGACCCTACATTTTGATGGAGCTAGTTGCAAAACAGGGGCAGGAACAGGCATAATCTTGACATCTCCCGAAGGGAAAGTTCTACCCTTCGCCTTCAGACTAGATTTCTTTTGCACCAACATCGCTGAGTATGAAGCCCTATCCCTAGGAATCATGCTAGCCATGAGAATGGGAGTCAATAAAATCTCTGCCTTGGAGATTCTCAGTTGATAATCAATCAGGTTGCTGAAAATTACGAAACAAAGTCGGAACGATTGCGACCTTATAAAGAAACCATTAGGAAGTTGGTTCAATTTTTTGATTTCTTCTCCATCAAAGCCATACCCAGAGAAGAAAATCAAGTGGCAGACTCAATGGCCATGTCAGCCGCATTGTTCTTGCCACATGCTCAGTTGCAAAATTTAGGATATATTGTCTTAGTATGCGAAGAGCCGTTATTAGAAAGCAAAGAACTACCAAATATCCTGAATTACGCAATGGGTCAAGAAGAGAGACCAACTCGAGATTACGCTAAGAATGACGAAGCCATATTGGAATATCTACATGCTTATGACGGACTTCCAAGAGTACACCACAAAAAAGGATACATGCTCCTCCCGCATCTAGAAGATTATTTTGGGAATGAGAAAGAAATCCTTCAGATTGAAGCAAACTCAGATTTACTACCTGCCCCACAAAAGTTTGAGGAAGGACACCCATCCCTAACTGAAGATACAATTGTTAGTTGCCGTTGCACCAAAAGATCGACCTATTAATGCCCGATACAACCACTTGACTTAACAAGCACGGGAGGCGGTTAAGCCCTTGTCACAAACCACCGCAGCATAGCACTGAATAAGGAGACCAAGGGCCACACCTTGCAACAATCCCCCCTCAGCGCAAGCGCGGGGTTTGAACTCGTGACCTCGGCTCTGATACCAACTGTTAGTTGCCGTTGTACCAAAAGATCGACCTATTAATGCCCGATACAACCACTTGACTTAACAAGCACAGGAGGCGGTTAAGCCCTTGTCACAAACCACCGCAGCATAGCGCTGAATAAGGAGACCAAGGGCCACACCTTGCAACAACAATCAACATCAATGTTGGAACACTCGAAAAACCTAGGGTTTTAAAACTAGGAGGAGAACTAAATGATGAAGAATTGGAGGAGTACACAGAGTTCCTCATCGAATATTCTGATATATTCGCATGGGCATATTCAGACATGCCAGGGTTAGATCCAAAAGTGGTGGTGCATAACTTAGTGACAAAACCAGATGCAAAACCTGTGAAACAAAAACCAAGGCCCATAAAGCCACAAGTACCTGAAATAGTGAAGGAAGAACTAAAAAAATTGTTAAATGTTAGTTTCATCAAACCAATGGATTATTCGAATTGGGTGTCAAACATTGTCCCAGTTCTGAAGAAAAATGGAAAAATTCAGATATGTCTTGATTTTATAGACATCAACCAAGATTGCCCCAAGGACAATTTTCCTTTACCATCCATCAATCAAATTGTTGATTCAACGGCGGGATACAAGGCCCTTTCCCTCATGGATGGATTTTCAGGATACAACCAGATCAAAATCGTAGAAGTTGACCAAAACAAAATGGCATTCACTACCCCCTGGAGGACTTTCTGCTACGTAGTCATGCCATTCAGGTTGAAGAACGCAGGAGCTACCTACCAGAGGGCGATGACACACATCTTTCACAATTACACCCACAAGATAGTTGAAACATACATTGATGACCTTCTAGCTAAATTAGAACAAAGGTCAAAACATGTAGAGGACCTTCGTAAAATCTTCAATAGGCTTCAAGAGTATAAAGTAAGGCTAAACCCTGAAAAATGTGTTTTCAGAGTCACAACAGGAAAGTTGTTGGGATTCATTGTCTCGCGAAGAGGCATAAATGTCGACCCAGCTAAGGTCAAAGCAGTCTTAAATGCAACTCCACCAACAAGTGAGAGTAGTAAGAGCCTTTTTGGGACAGTTAGGCCCAATCTAATGATTCATACTAGACATGACTTTCAAGATTCATCCAATCAATCAGTTATTGAAAAAACAAGTTGGCATTACCTGGACTGTGGACTATCAAAACACATTTGAGCAAGTAAAGAAGTTCCTATTAAACCCACCCATGCTAATGCCACCAAAACATGATAAGACCTTCATCTTATACTTCAGAGCCACTGATATCTCCGTAGCATGCATGCTAGCTCAAGAAGATGAAGGTGGAAGAGAAAGAGACATCTATTTCATAAGTCGAACCTTGTTGGAATATGAGAAGAACTATACCCAAGCTGAAAAAGAATGTCTTGCCATAGTCTTTGAAACCCGAAGGCTGCGACACTACATGTTGAATCAGGAAACTAAAGTCATGATACGATCAGAGCAATTAAGGACTTTCTTAAATCAGCCCATGTTCTCAAGAAGAGCTGGCCGATTCATAACTTTGCTAAGTGAGTTTGAGCTAACCTATGTCAACCAAAAAGCAGTTAAGGGACAGATAATAGCAGATTGGTTAGCAGATAACCTGGTTCCCCAAGAGGAACCCGTAAATGAAGATTTCCCTAATGATGAGATTTGTGTGGTTGATCTCGAGAAGTATGCAACCTCATATTGGTACAGAGATATTGTGAACTATCTCACAAACAAGACTTACTCGGAAAACATGACCCCTTTGGGAAAAAGATGGTTACGCATCCTCATTGAAAGATATGTTTTAAAAGATGATGTGCTCTATCGGAGGGCCCTGGACAGAATGTTGCCTCGATGCATTGACAAAGAAGAAGCACGAAAGATATTAGAGGAGTGTCATAGTGGAATTTGTGGAGGACATTTTGGTGGTCACGCCACGGCAATAAAAATACACAGAATGGGATACTTCTGGCCTTGTTTACAAGGGGATGCGATTAAATTCGTGAAAAGGTGTTTGAAGTGGCAGGCTTATGCTCATGTTCACCACACACCAACAAGAGATTTACAACCAATCGTTATCCCTTGGCCCTTCTCCACATGGGGATTAGATCTCGTGGGGAAGATATCTCCTCCATCAACGGATGGACATCTATCCATTATTACCGCGATAGAATACTTCACAAAATGGGTGGAGGCCATGCCTCTCACCACAATGTCAGGTGCTATAGTCGCTAAATTCATATTGAACTAAATCATTTGCCGGTTCAGAATTCCCCAAGTGATAGTAACAGACAATGCCTCGTCATTCAAAAATCCACAAGTAAGAGAGTTATGCGAGAGATTTCACATCAATCACAAATCTCCCCCAGTCTACTATCCTCAAGGGAACGGACAAGCAAAAGCTACCAACAAGACTCTGAAAGAAATACTAGTCAAAATTGTGAAAGATTCTAAGAGAGATTGGCATTTACAGTTATACCCAACTCTGTGGGCATACAAAACAAGCGTTAGGACTCCAATTGGAACCACCCCTTACGCCCTCACTTTGGGTCAGAGGCGGTATTACCATTGGAGATAGAATTGCCTAGCCTGAGAGTGTCATTACAAGGATTATTGGACAAAGAAGAGTATAGAGCAGTAAGGTTGGCCGAATTAGAAATGATGGATGAAACACACTTGAGAGTTGTTCAAAGACATGATTCTTATCTAGCAAGAATGAAAAAGTAATATAACAAAAAGGTCATTCTAAGACCCTTTCAAGTGGGAGATCTAGTGTTCAGAATAGACAATCTGATCAATAAAAGAGCTGGTGAAGGACAAAAATTTAGACCCAATTGGATAGGTCCTTACATGGTCAAAGAAGACGTCGAAAACGGTGCCTATCTCTTGTGTACAATGGAGGGAGAGGAATTTGGCGAAACAGTCAATGCCTTTCACCTCAAGAAATATTGTCTAAAACACCAAAAAAATAAAAAAAACATAAAAATACAAAAAAATTATAAAATCATCAAAATGTCAAAAATAATTTTTTTCTTGCATTTCTGTATCATTATGTTCATCTTGCATTACTGTTAGTGACTTGCTCTTGTACTATTTTCTTTTTAGTAAGGAGTTTAATAATGTCTAGATATACGTCATCCTTTTAGGACCTAGAGATTCCCCACTTTCCACAATCACCATTATCCCCCTTCATTCCTAGTGATTCTAATCAAAGCCTAGCTCTTAGCTTTACACTGATCCCAGTCTTATGAGTCAAGATGTTAGGTCTAAACAAAGTTAGTATTCAAACCTACAGTGTTCAAAGGAAGCTTGCAAGTAGACCTTCCCAATTCTTCCCTAGTATTAGAGAAGTTAAACCAAATTACAAAACCTTTGGGTGGCACTCAGCCCCTTATCTTTCTTGACCAAAAATGTCAGGAGGATCAAAACTCTGAAGGAATCAATCTAAGATTCAAGTGAATAAAAAAATGAGTGATCAAAATAAGAGTATTGAAAAGTGAGAATTGTGAGATCAAAGCATTGCATATCAAAGTTCCAAAAAGCATTCATTTCTTGAAAAGTCAAAAACATCCAAAAAAATGAGAAAAATCAAGTGAGGGAAATACAAAAAAAGTGAAAAGAAAAAAAAAGAAGAGATACAAAAAAAGAGTGAAAGAGAGAAGATTGCTGAATGTCCATACTCTTGGGTGGAGATTAGTCTAAGGTCGAAGCCTCAAGGGTGACATTCTAATAGAGAAAGAAAGGTACAAAGCACACACACGTACTTGCTGAGCAAAACTGAAGAGTCTAGTAGTCTCTAGGATCATCTTCTACCAAGGGACCCTTGTTCTTTCCCATTTATCCTTTACCCCAGGTCTACCTTGTTTTCCATCTATGATCTAAGTCTAGAGAACACCAATAAAATTTGCTAATCATCTAAGTTGAAAGCTTGTCAACTTGTCTTATCTCATTAAGGATTAGTGTTTAGCCTTTAGCGTAGCCAAAGTAAAAAAGACTCCATTTTCATTCCCACTCCCCACTTGAGTTTCCCTAAATCCTATCTCACAACCTTGAATAGGTCTCTTATATCAGGACAACTCGCAATCCCCTGGATCAAAAATCATATTTAAGAGCAGTCACATTGTTTGTCCCACATTGCATTCATGCCAAAATCAGAAAAAGAGTCTCAAAACAATAAAGTCAAATGTCATATCTCATGACATTCAGTAGAAGCAAATGTTTCATTTCAGCATTTCTTGTGTTCCTGCATTATCATATCGTAAATTGCATCTCATATATATGTCACAAAAAATTACAAAAATATGTCATTGTTATCATACTTGCATTGTTAAAAGAGTTGAAAAGGTCAAACATAATAAAAAAAGTTCCCAAACCTCCAAACATGCACAAGAGATGAGTACAAGATTCGATAGGCGAAAACCATAAAAGGATAAACTTTCATAGATACATCCAAAGTTTATATATGCAAAGGTATCAAAGAGCTAGGACAAAATGCTCTCAAGTGAAGTAGAGGCTCCCCATGAAAGGGGGCACGATTTCAAGAAAGGAAGTCAAGGGCGGTTCCCTCCAATGGAACCCTCAAGACTTTGACTCCTTCATTTGTGAATACCACTCGTCGCTCCATGAGACCTATGAGAGTGAGGTGCTCTGCTGTGTGCATGTGACTGTGAAGGTCCGGCCATGCTAGCATCATGATGTCCAACATTAAGGCTAGCCATCTCTCGGAGTACCTAATTCTCACCCTTAAGAGTGTCAACCTAGGTCTCCAACTCTGTATTCATCTGGCACCCATGATAGACAGGAGCAAAAATGTCAGTGTGTTGCCCCGCAATAGGGGGCACACCAGGATCATCTAAAAGGTGATCACGAGTCATTCTAGTGAAGGGAGAAGCTAATCCAACATTAATCTCGTGAACAAAGTCCCTCCACTCTCTGACGTTACCTAAAAGAGCGAATCGAAAGAAGAGAAAGTCAGTTTCCCATGAAAAGAGAAGGACAAAAGTATGAAAAGCAAATAGAATAGACTTATGTGGATCACCAGGTTGCCAATCAGGGTCAAATTATCACATCACCTCATCCGAATGAGGGGGTCGAGGAATAATAGGAAGACCCTCGGGGATATCAGGAGCATCATCTGAATCATCAATATCATCAAAATCCTCATCCTTGAGAAGGATCTCGTTTGATGAATCATCATCATCTGGAACGTAGTCCTCATCAGTAGATTCTGAATCCACAGTCATAGTGAGAGATCTGGAAGGAGTCCCTCTCCCTCCTCTCTGTCCTCGTTTCGAAGCTCTAGTAATGAAGACTCTAGGAGTCAAGGGAGTCCAAATGACTGTCCTCTAACCAATCTCACCCATTTCTTGGATGGTCCTATAGCATGTGGACACTGGGGGCAAGTCCTTAGGGATGTCCTCGCCAAACTACTGTGAAACACGATCGACCCGATGGGCCTCAACTAGACCATTACGGTCTGAAAGCTCAGATACTCCGCGACAGTGCTCTCTGACCTCGCCATCATGGGCCGAGGATCCCTCCATGTCACGATAAGGATCAAAGATCATGTCCTCATCTGTAAGAGTAGAAACAGTGGGTAAAGAAGCATCAAAGTGACCAACATGCATCCACCTCGCTACTCTTGGTAAGCATCTATCTGGAAGCAAAATGAGCTTCTGATAGGGCCTCATGTGCTCAAATATCCACGATATGATCAAAGAAGAGTGGCTAAAATATAGAGCCCCTCACTGCGAAATATGATAAAAGTCTCTATAAACCATAGCCAAGAAGTCTGGTCCCCAAGCGTAAACTGTGCTCTCCTCGATATCACGAATGATGGGTGCCCAACACCATCTCAGATGAGTCAAGGCCTTGTCTCCTGATAGGCTCGATGCAATCAAACTAATTAGGAATTTCCTCAAAAATGGAATGCAGAGGCATGGCACAGATGTGATTTGGACTCCCGTTTGATCCCAGGGTGATTAACCCCCATGAACACAGCCTAAGTGTTGAGACATGGACCAGCTAGACTTGAACCTAGGACCTTCCATTCGCTGCTGGAGTGCTCTACCACTGAGCTACTAGCCCCTCTTGGACCAGTCCATTATCAGTCCGGGTGTGTCTTATTTCCAACACCAACACCCCCCCTTAAGCTACACCTCTCGTGTGCTTGGGGCTCCTAGCCTGGGCCTGGCTCTGATGCCATGTTGAGACATGGACAAGCTAGGACTCGAACCTAGGACCTTCCATCCGTTGCTAGAGTGCTCTACCACTAAGCTACTGGCCCCTCTTGGACCAGTCCATCGTTGGTCTGGGTGTGGCTTATTTCTAACACCAACACCCCCCCTTAAGCCACACCTCTCGTGTGCTTGGGGCTCCTAGCCTAGGCCTGGCTCTGATGCCATGTTGAGACATGGACCAGCTAGGACTCAAACCTAGGACCTTCCATTCACTGCTGGAGTGCTCTACCACTGAGCTACTAGCCCCTCTTGGACCAGTCCATCGTCGGTCCGGGTGTGGCTTATTTCCAACACCAACACCAAGAAGCCTTGTCCTTGAAGGACTCGCTAGCTGTCCTCTCATAGGAACCCTGAGTATATAATACACATCATAAAGGGTGATGGTCCACTCTCCGGAGATCTACGGGAACCTATATGTGTTTTTGTCCTCATCCCAGTAGGTCAGAATGTCACAACATATACAAGACACAGGATGAATCACAGGCACATGGCAAACTCTAGCTAGACCTGCCCTCTTCAGAATAGCACGATCCTCAATACTCAACGAAGAAAACATCCCTAAGAGTCATCCCTGCTCTTGGCAGGCATTCCATTGGATGCGCAAGTCCTGCAAAATCTGAAGAGAACTTTAGATTATATCTTGTAAACTCATAAAAATCCCTAAAAATCGTAAAACTGTAGAAAACCTTACACAAAAAAAGCGTATAAACCTTCAAAATTGCAATAAATAGGCAAATACAATAGCCAAAACATGTCAAATCAGAGTGAAACAAGTGTTAAACAACAAAAAAATTTAGTCAAAATCAGCCCAACAGGGTCGCCCCTGGGCGACCCAAGCGTTTTTTCAGATCTCCCTCGGGCGACCCTGCTGTCGGATAGGATCTCCCCCGAGCGACCCTGCCTGACAAAAGGGGCGACCCTAGAGGAAGATCCCTCAACTAAAAATTGCTCTAAAAACTTCAATTTTTGACTAATTTCAGAAAACAAAAAATCAATTTTGCTCTAAACAACGAGACAAATACAATGCAACAGAGAAAATCATTAAAAACAAACAATTTTAAGAGATTTTTCACAAAATTCAAACTAGGGTTTAGAGAAGGGTTTTTCACTGATTGCATACCCAATTCTTTGCAGCTGAAGAAGAGGTGGCCATCTTTGCGATCTCCTCAATGATATCTTTCTAACGATTGCTCACACGAACGATTCTGTCACCGTTTTGGTCTGATCTCACAAATTGGCTTGCTTTGTTTGCCCTTAGCTTAGTTTCATTTATGCATTTTTAGATTAGTTCTTTGGTTTTATGCATCTATTTCGTGCGTTATTTTGCGTGCTTTCATTCGTACAGGTTCAAATCGACAAAGGCAAACAACGAGTAACACTCAAACGATTCATGGTAAGTTCGTCATTTCAGTTTTCATTATTCATTTTGATATATTCAAATGTTGAACTGATACTAGTTATTATAGGTACAATTTGTGGGAAAATGACAACATGTAAGGCCTAGTTCAGGAATGATACCTACCTTTCATGTAGACTACCATCCCCGAATGGGCAAATATGTAAGCACAAAAATCATGCACAACCTCCACGAGGGCCCCTATGATGATTCAAATCCTTGTCATGTACATGTAAGCGTGAAGTAATGTCCTTTAAGCAGAAAACCTCTTGATGACATGTCCTCTTGCTTGTCTTGTGTTGTTTTCTTCCTTGTCAATTTCTCTCTCCCCATTTGCGACGCTTTTTGACACTTGTTATGACACTTGTCGACTTACATTTTCTGAGCTTTCGACCTTGCTCCTAAGCCTTGTGAGTGTCTTGTAGGTGAGTTTTCACCTCTCCCCTATGTTTTTCATCTTATGCACCTCCTAGAAGCCTTCTAGAGGTCTCCCTATCCATCTCCCACTTTCAGTTTTTAGTTCCGCCAAACCAATCCAAATCTCCCCCTATTATTTCCATATCTCCCCCAGGGGATCCTGCAGGTGCAAGTGGAGATTTGGATTCTTGCACATGACTGGCCTGTTTTCAGAGGCATAACCCCTCCTTTTCTTCTCTTCTTTCATCTCCCAACCTAATTTTTTGCATTAGACCCTGTCCAATTCGGATCTCCCCCGGGTGACCCTACTGGCAAAAGGGGCGACCCTGTCATTTATCTAGCTGCGAAAAAACTCAAGTTTCTCACTTGTTTTTGCTCTGTTTTCACCCGTTTTTCTTCCAATTTGCATGGTTTTTGATGCTTAATATAGATTTAACTATTTCATGCACCCACACATGTATAATTAGCTCTATTTGATCTCAAATTAACTCTTCAATCAATCTCATGCATTCCCTCATCTCCAATTCCTCTTCAGTGATAAGCTATTTTTGCTTCATCACTCTCTAATCAATTGAGTTCACTGGGTAGTCAATCCAGTGAAATCCCCAATCAATCCTTGTTAACTCATCAATCAAACGAGTTAACTTCTCAATCAATCCCATTCCTCAAACCTATAAATACACCCCTCCCTCAAGCACAAAGGGAGGCAAATTCATTATGCACACAGCTCTTGCCAGTTTTTTCTCTCCAACTTAGCATTCAAATGCTCTTACAGAATGAAGGTGCCTTTTTCTTTTATTTGTTCAATCAAGCAACATTACGCTGCTTCATTATATGCCATTGTGCTCAACCAAAGCTCTCATTGAGCTCGTACAAGCTTCATTGAAGCTTCTTTTGCTTCTTTGTGTCGTTTTATTGTCAAGAGGATCTCTCGCTGCCACAAAAGGACTCAAGGTTGCCGATATCAAGGATTTCTGAGGGTAGTGGAGTCACACAAATCTTCGTTTCTCTCAGGTTCCTTCATTGTTTTGTTTAATTTAATAGTAATTAGAAAACCAAATTTGCTCTTAGGAATAGTAAAACATTGCTTTTTCCTTGATAATTAGATCTTGCATGTTAGATTAGTTGTTTTCATATTACTAGATCTAGATTATTAGAAGAAGCATTTTCCTTTTCTTTAGATTAGATTACTTCTAAATCATCAAAAACATAAAAAAAAATAGATTAACTTTGCGTTAGAAAAATCATATTAGATTGCATACATATTTCCCTTTCATAGATTAAAAGCACTTTTCATTTCCAACACTAAAAAAGCACAAAAAAACTTTTTGCATATCATTTAGTTTGCATGCATATAGAACCCCTAGAATAGACAAAATTGCAAACCCTCGATACCATCACAAGGTAACCACAGTTAAAACGATCCAAACAAACCCTCGATACCTTCATGAGGTAAAAACAAGTCAAAACTCAAAAGTCAAACCCTACGTCAACTAAACCCTAGGTCAAGACCCTAGATCTAGTTAAGGTTAGCAATCACACAAACTACCTCTATCTTGATTCACAAATGTGCTTAGGAGTGAGAGGAGAGTGGGTGAGGGCTATTCATGACGAGATCCAAGAGATCCATCCAAGACCACAACAAGAAACATTTGTTATACCACAAGGAGACCCATTCATCCTCTTATTGTTAGAAGAAACTAGACAACGCTAGATACAACAAGAACTCGTTCAACGCATACAAAGACAAGAGGACATAAACGAACAGAATCGTTTACCCACACAGAGGTGGAATCTGAGAAACCCAAACAGGAGAAGAGAAACTAGTGACCCTTCGGGTCATAGGGCTATCTCAACTACAACTTCAATCGAATGAAACATTCAACTTAGCACACAACAACAAAGGCTGTAGTACTTTTTGACCCTTCTCCGCGAAGTCCATCTCTCCAACGAGCCAGACCCCCGTCGTGTCTCGCCTCCTCTCGTCTGGCTACTTCCACATGAGCGAGAGTGACGTGGCGGATCGCCACGTGGAAAGGAGGGAAAGGTCCGTGTGCGTGCCAAAATCTGACCCAACAACCCTAAGCAACCGGAGTCACAATTTTGAGTGTACAGTGGCACATAAGGCCAACTTTCTCACCACGACGTTATGGACACTCCCATCAGGCTAACTTGCTCCCAAAGGCAAATGGCTTTCTTGGGTTAGATTTCAGAGAAGAGGCTTTAGCGCGTGTTTAAGACAAAGAATGGTGTAATTATTGGGAATTAGTGTTCACGTAGGTGTTAGTAATTATGTAAATGTAGAAAGGTAATTACTATTGTAATAGTGAAGTTGTTAATAAACAACTCACTAATATAGGTTTGATGGTTAGTCGTATATATTGTTAAAATAACAATATAGTTAGTGGTTAGTGTGTTATACTCGTGAATGGTATTCCGGGATATTTGTTATAACACCTCTCTATTAAATAGGAGGTTGTTTGGCTATGTAAGTGGCTATATATTAGCCATGTATTGAGTGTGAGAATGAAAAAGAAGCATGTATTGTTTTGTATTGAATCATTTCCAGCTTCATAAGTCTCTCTCAGTTTTTCTTATATGGTATTAGAGTAGGGATTGGTTCAAGCAAGCAGAGTGAGGTTTATGATTTGAGGCCTATCCATGATACATTGGATTCCACATCTATGTGCCTTACAATGATTCATATCAAACATTGCAAGCCTATGTTCCAACGACATGTGGATTTCACGGTATACCTAATGCTTTAGAACTGCCTGCATAAGATTAGAAATCAACCAGGTCCGATCTAGCTCTGTCATGAGGTCCACATTCACATTCTTCTTATCTGGCAGAAAAAGCAATATTTTCTTGTTGTTCGTCGTCTAAGGCATTGGGGTGATTGCTTGCACGATTGTTGCATAATAGCTGTGTGTTAGGGTTCGCCGGCAGAAGATATCAATTAAATGCAAATAAAGATTAAACAGAGAAATGGAAATACACAGAATTAATAACAGCGAGAGACAAGATTTAACGTGGTTCACCCAAACTTGGGCTACATCCACCAAACAGAGAGTCCAATATTATTATCCAGTAAATCAAACCGATTACAATCAGCAATCCCTACAACTCAATACCGCTGCAAATGCTACAACACAATATCCAAACCCTAACCCTTGGCCGCTTTTTATCAAGCCTTTTTTGTCGGTTACAAAAATTAGGGTTTTCTTATGTCGATCATAAAAATAGGATTTTTTAAGTCGGCCCTAAAAAATTTTCTCGGGGGCTGCCGCCCCCAAACCCCCGCTCGGGGCCTGGCCCGGCCCTGAACCCCAGCGAGGATACATGGCTAGTGTATAGTACTTTCCTGATTAGTCGCCACCTACCAACACTGTGTGTATTTTAGGAAGGAAAGCGTAGAAGATCTTTGAGAAGGACAGTAGTAGTGTTTGTTACAGATTCATTATTTAATCATTTTCTTTCTAGCATTCATTGAATTTTCTTCCTATTTCTAGTCAAGGAAGGAGTCACGTGATCTCTATTTTGTTGCAGCTTCACCAGTAGAGCCTTGTATTGTGCAAATCTAATTGTTATATGGTAATAAATTCAACATGAATTAGTGTGTGCCTTTGTTCGTAGTAACACGTGGATCTGATCTATGATGTGGAAGGTTGAATTGATATAATGTATGCTTGAAGGTTGGTTTGTCTTTGCTTGCCAGCGTCTGAGGAGATCATCGACTTGATAGGTTGAGGGCAATCTCCATTTGTTGATCGTTACAATGGTGTTGGTGGGTGCAGTGGGGGAGTCTCTAGATGATCTGAATATCACGTTCTTGTAGCTTTCTTCAACATGTATATTATAAAAGTCTATCTGTATTATTTTTTTTATTTTTAGAATAGGGTCTCATGTTGTGTCAAAATTGAAAAGTGTCAAAATATTATAAAAAATAAAAATGGCCTCAATTGTAATTGGACGCACTATCACTTGTACGCGACGTCCATTTTGTGGGGGGATTATAAAATTAAGCCTCAAATCCAAATTTTCTAAGTAGCAAACTCAATTGGAGGATGGAGGCACAAGAGGTTGGAGGATACTCAACAACCTCTCGTCAGTCACTAGCGACGAGGCCGCAAAATTGCATTAGTGACAAAATTATTTGTGCCAAAAAAACTAAAGCCAAGATCAATTTCCAGGTGGCAACGGTAACCGTCTCATATCATTTGTGATTAGAGTGGCAATGATCTATAGTGGTGGCTGCATACGCGACAATGAGGGCTTGATGTTCAAGCCTTTTATGTTGTGGTTGGATGTGTATGTCCCCAATCACATTTCTCGGTTGTATGTGAATGGATGTGTTTGTCCCCATTCACAAGATGATGTAAGTGATTGGAAGTGTTTGTCCCCAGTCACATGAGTTAGTGATTATGATTGGATGTGTTTGTCCCCAATCATAATTGTTGTGAGCAAATGTGTGTGTCCCTGTTCATGACTAATGTTGGATAGATGTGTTTTTCCTTATCCAAACCTGATATAAGAACTTGGATAGATGTGTTAATCCCTATCCTTAGATCCATGGGTAGATGTGTTTGTCCCTATCCTTGAATGAAA
The DNA here is from genome assembly GCA_027924645.1 of Cunninghamia lanceolata. NCBI lineage: Eukaryota > Viridiplantae > Streptophyta > Pinopsida > Cupressales > Cupressaceae > Cunninghamia > Cunninghamia lanceolata. The sequence continues at coordinate 1,204,988 of BSBN01000847.1, read as the reverse complement.
GTACACTAAGTGTAGTGAGGCTAGTTCCACTATTGCTTGACATGAGTAGATGTGTATGTCCCTACTCTTATCTTATATTGTTTGGTGAGCTACTGTGTGTGGTCATCAAGTATTGTGATGTTCTTTCACCCCATGTTCACACTAAGGGGGGGTGTTGGGAATTAGTGTTCACATAGGTGTTAGTAATTATGTAAATGTAGAAAGGTAATTACTATTGTAATAGTGAAGTTGTTAATAAACAACTCACTAATATAGGTTTGATGGTTAGTCGTATATATTGTTAAAATAACAATATAGTTAGTGGTTAGTGTGTTATACCTATGAATGGTATTCTGGGATATTTGTTATAACACCTCTCTATTAAATAGGAGGTTGTTTGGCTATGTAAGTGGCTATATATTAGCCATGTATTGAGTGTGAGAATGAAGAAGAAGCATGTATTGTTTTGTATTGAATCATTTCCAGCTTGATAAGTCTCTCTCAGTTTTTCTTATAGTAATCTTGCTAGCAATAGTAGATCTTGGGCGAAGAATTCATCATCTTAGATAAAAAAATATAGGGTTAATTATGATATCATGGCCATGTTTTTGGCAGTATTACTTGATTTGGGTTAGCTTAAGGAAATTGTGAAGGTGGTGGTCATGACATTGGTAAAGAGACAACTTTTAGGAGGCCTCAATGAGGTGCTCAACATTGCGCGATTCAGGAATTTGGCATCCCTCTTCCTGAAGATTTCAATAGAGTGCAGGCATACAACAATGTTGTGGTATGGCACCCTTTCATTTCTTTCAACCAACCACATCAGCAATTGCAGAGACGAAGATTGGCTGCCAAGGGTTTCGAGTTTCTTAAAAAGATTTTGGGACTTGTGGATGTGGATGGAGCAGATATTCTGATGGAGTGCATCAACGAAGGACCAAAGGGTGATTAGGGGTTTGAGGTTTGGGTGTAATAAGTTTCATTGTTTGTTATACAATTGTATTGGTCTTTTCTTTAGTAGTTAGTTGGTAGTCTTAATACTCGGGCTAGAATTTTGTTTACTACCTGGATTTTTTGTCGCTCTAGATCAGAGCTTATGTAAGCAGATTGTTTAATATTTTCTGTTCATATCTATATATTGGAGCACTCTCCAAGAGTGCAATTTACCTACCAAAAAAATTAAATAATTAAAAAAAACAAAATATGTGCATGAAAAGATAATAAGAGAATAAGGAAAAAGTCATTTATAAATTAGAAAATAGTAATATTAATAAATTAATTAAAACTCACGATTTTTCTTATGTGAGTATTGTATGAACTGTTTTAATTAAATGATTTTTTCATTGGATAATATAAATATATTAAATCAATATATCTTCTTATAATTCTAATTTTTTGTTTTAAAACAAAAAGAAAAAAAATTAAAAATAGGAAAAAAAAGAAGAGTTATAAATTGAGAATTCTCGAATCATTATGCATTGAAAAATTTGAAGGTAGAAGAGTAGAATTTTAGGAGAGGGTTTGTGAACTCACAAGTACGACTTATTTACTATTGCAGACATAGAAAATGAATTTGATAATTTTGTTTGGTTATAGTTGTGATTAGTAGTAAGATTAATCTGTTAGTTTTATTATGAATTTTCTTATTTAAGCTCTTTTCTATTTTCTTCAAAATTAAAACATGTATTAGACTATTTGTAAGTTATAATTATGCTTATGTTAATATTAGTTCAAAATTTAACTATCTTTCTTAAATAGTTTTTAATAAGGGATAAAGAGGGGGTTTTTGAAAGGGCCCCAACCCTTTACAATTGGTTGTGCAGCAACATAGTGACATAAAAAAAACAACCACATTACAACATAAACCAAAAAACCAACAAAGACCGACCATAAATTAAAACAACATCTAAACTTCAGTGAATTCACAACAACCTATCCACAAGGCCAGCACTAAAAAAGAACGGATAAACAATCAAGATGGTTTAAAAATAAAACTATATGTGGAGTAAGTAGCTTCCCCAACCATATGAACCATAGTACTAGAATAAATTGCCTGGTAGAACTCCTAGAACTGATCATTGTAGAGGAAGAGCAAGGCATCTTCGATCTTTCACTAGAGAGGGCCTAGGTATCCCTAGGATCTTTCTCCATTATTCTTTCACACAACCACCATCTTGCTGAGGCTCAAGAGAATTTCCACCATCCTTAGGAACAAGGGGATTGGAGCAACCTACCACAGAATGACCCACTTTGTGGAAGCTGTTGCACACCAAAAGTGAATCCTCAAACATGATTCTTTGATTATAGATGCCTAGCTTGGAGGAAAGAGAGAATTATAAGGGGAGAGCTTTGTCCTTCTCCATAGAACAGATAACCTGGCGAACAACCTTTTCCTAGATTTGTCTTTCTTAAATAGTTACTATTCATAATTCGTAAAGATTTATTTTGAAAATCATGAATTGTAACAAATGATAGTATTTAGTCAATAATTTTATTTGAGTTTGGATTAGGCATTGATTTAAAACTCATTAAATTTAAACTACAACAATCAAATTAATGGATTAATTTAAATCTCTATTATATAACATAGGCAGGTTGATTGTATTTCAAAACTAACTTTGGTACTTCCATTACTAGTTAATTTGATTCAAAATTTCAATTAGTATTTGATTTAATTTATCGTACAATTCCCACAACCCAAATTATATTACTTTGATAACAAATAACTAGACATATAAGCTGAACCATACTATATGTGACCTTATAGGGTAAAATTCATAAGATTCATCTTTACATTCAGTGACAACTAGAAAGAAAACCTTTGAAAGAACACTTTAACATGTAGATTTCATTTCTATTATCGAGAGAAAATTATAGAGCTTCTTCTATTTTTTAAGCAAGCAAACACAAAAAAAAAAAAAAAAAAAGAAAAAAAAAAAAAAAAAAAAAAAAAATTTCTTTTTATGTTTTCATTTCCTTATTTATTGCCTCCCTTTAATTTGTTTATTGCATATATCAGCACCTCATGAATACGGGCGCCCTCTGTATGTATCTCTATTTTAATTAAAATATGTGCTTTGGCTACCTTCATGCCTATCTATATTTGTACGAACATATACTTCTTTAAAATTTAGACACCTCCTTCCATTAAATGAAAGTCCTTTTTTTAAGATATTTAAAAAATAGACTTAGACACCTATATATGCATATTCTCTATTAAATAACAACCTCTTTTTAAACATATGAAGCGCCTAGTTTTAAATAATACATATGAAGTCTCCTTTTTAACTTAGATGCCTCATATGCAAATTATTTTTAAATTGAAATTGAAATTGTCTTTTTTTAAAAACATATGGAATGCCTATTTTATCTAAGTCTCCTTCTAATGTAAACTTTAAACTTTATTTATCAATCTTGGACTTTAGCTTATAATGAGATGATATTCATTTAGACCATATAAAAAATATTAAATAGACGAGTATTTGCTAGGCAAGAAAATTGTCTATAGCATTTTCATTTTATTTCAATTGTATTTATAATAAATGTCTTAATAGACTTGTTCTTCCTACCAAACACGAGCGCTTATAGAAATTTTGTTTGAGGATTTGGACTTTAGGATGAAAAGTTTATGGTTTTACCATGCAACTATTCTAGACATTGTGTAGATCAACCATTGAAAAGCATACTACGTTTACACTGGATTCTAAAATATTTTATAAATGTAGACACTGGAAATTGTCTAGGTCTTGTTTACACATGACCTTGTATGTCTTTGCCCTAGGTCCTAGTTACACAACACATTGTCGACATGAACTTGTAAATGTACCCCTAGGTTGTAGTTCATCCTATTTCATCTAACCTCATCCCACTTAATCCCATTTATCCCTAGGTCCTAGTTCATCTTAATCACATTGGTCCAGCTTAATCACCTTCTTGATTAATTAAATAAACCCACTTTATTTAATTAATCCCACTTGATCACATTCCCAATTAATTAAATAAATCCCATTTATTTAATTAATTGCACCTAGTCACATGTCTCACATAATTCAAATTAAATATTTGAATTATTTCCCTCACCTCTCATCACATTGCGACACATGTCGCATGTCTCCATCTTCCACTTAACCCCTTTACATGCATAACTAATTCAAATAAAATATTTGAATTAGATTCCTTTTATTCTCCTTTGCACACTTGTCACATGACTACGCTTTCTTGATGTGCAAGGAAACCTAATCAATCCTAGCCATCCATATCATCTAAACCCTAATTGATCTTGTCCATCCATTCTAACTAGGTCTTTCCTATAAACCTAGCCTCCTCTTAGCCATTTGGGAGGATGCAATCTAATTTCATATCATTATGCTACCAAAATCTTGAGCAACCAACATTCAGTCATATTCATCAATCTCTTCCTTGCATCCATTTCCATCTCCATCTTGCATCTTTCTTCATATTGCATTCATCATCTTGCAGGTATCGATCAAGCCATCATCTTGTGCATATCATTCGAGGTATATTGAGGATTTGGATTTGGGTAATGTATGCATTTGTTTCATCATTTCAGCTAATCCAAATGTTTAGTATACATTTTGGCACGTCCGTGGTTGTAACCCTCGTTTTTGCAGGTTTTGTTATCAAAATTTTGCTTTTTCCTAACCCTAGTTTTGTCAAAATTTGCAAGTTTTTGGAGTAACTTGTTACAGGTTGCATCCTAGGCGAAAGCTAACCTCACCATTGTGATCAGGACGTCGTTTCCTTGAATTTTGACTATAAAGTTGCCCTATTTTACTTTCAATTTTTTTTTTGGGATTTTTTGAAAATTTTTTAAGGGCCGCAGGCCTGTACAGTACGGATCCATACCGTATGGACACGTAACCCTTGTCTGTACTGATTCAGGCTTTTGTGTTGTGTGGCAAGTTTAGTTTTGGTTTTGCAGGTTTTCTTTTCGTGCTTCACGGTTGTGGGGTCGATGTTTTGTTGCAGGTGGTCGACTGCTCAAAGTCTTAGGTTCTGCCTCTTGATTGCCGCTGCCTAAGCATTCTGTCACCACCACTGGCGACGACCCTGAATCCAACCCCCACATGTGTTTAACAATACTCTACCACCATGGACTATCTTTATCATCATTATGCGAAACCCTAAACCTAAATCTCTACCGACTGATTTGAAAACCCCAAACTCCTCAGCCTATGTTTCTCCCCATCACCATCATCTAAATGCCTCTCGCTCGCCAGTGTGTTGGCCTTCCACCACTATCGCAGTCTTCCACAGTTGGTCGCCGCCACCACATACCAGTCGCCACCCTCTATCTTCATTGTCGCCTCCTCTCATTCCTCCGTGGACACCTTCTAGCCACTGTGACAACTCCTTTCCACCGGATGTCCTTAACCCTAACGTCACCCTGAAGACTATAGTCGCCAATTGTTTGGTTGCCGTCAACCATTCCTTTTGGTCACAGTTTGCATAACATCCCTGCCATCTCCGCCCAGCAAGCCTTCCTCTACTGCCTTCGAAACCACCAAGCCCGCCTCTAAAGTCCTCGACACTTGGACTTTAAAATTTTAAGCCCTTGCCTCTAAAATATTTGGGCTCTTAGTCTTATGACCGCGGGTGGGGGGGATAAGCCCCTCGCCTCTTTACTTTATTTTTTGCAGGCCTTTAGCCCTTGGTCACATGGGTGACCAGGGGCCTATTTGCCCTTAAACCGCCACAATTACATTGATCGTTGGGCGCCCACCTTCCATGTGACCACGTTTCTTTTAACATCTGACGGTCAGTCAAACAATTAAGTCAGCCTACCCTTTGCTTTTACATGCCCTAATAGGGCCTTTTTTTCTTTTTCTCATAACTTTCGCATATGGTGGCAAAATTTTGCAAACAAGGACTCGTTGGAAAGCTGGGAGGATGAACTTCGTAACGGTGTAACTTTCATTAGGTGACTGTACCATTTCTAGCCTTTTTTTGAGGTCAAAGTCAAACTTGCACATAAACTTCAATAGCTCATGACTTTTGCATAAATTTCACGAATTGTTTTTTAAAAGTGCATAGACTTTCGTCTAGAATCTGTTCATACACTTTATTTTTCTATATCAGTTCATTTTTCATCAGATTCTCAAATTTTGCATAATGGTCTTCTTGGCTAGTTTACTTGCTTCTTTTTTGCTTTGGTGGCTTGCAGGTGATCATACAAGGCTGGGATAACATCAAGATCAACATACACAGCAGCTTGGACATCAAATTAATCAAGTACATGCATTCTAATCTTTTATCTCTTAAAAATTGTTTGATCACACATTTGGATTTTGGGCTTAAAAAGAACAACTTGTTTGCAATCACCCATCAAAAATTGGGCATAAAATCAACAAGTGTCTTCATCACACATTTGGACTTGGGCTTTAAAAACAACTAGTGCTTGAATTGTTTGGTGAATTTGCATGCGATTAGGGGTGTGTATGCTCTTCTCATGCGCTTCGTGCAATCTTGAGAATCAAAAACACCTCTTATCCATTTATATTCACACCTCACATTTCAATTTATTAAGGGTTAATTTACAAGTACGAGTGTCAATTGAGTGTGTGTGTGTGTGGTTTATGCTCTCTCCTCGCACCACAAAGGTGATCTTAGAGATCAAAAACATTTCACTTGGTTCATTTTTGTTTACCCTTCTTAGGAGGCCTACTTGGAGACACACCACTCCTAGGGATGACCTCAATCGAGGCTGAATCGAAAGACACCCTCATTGGGAGTTGGAATCTTGTCACTCTTGGCTAAGCCCCAAAGAACTTTATACCTTTGGGTTACCCCTTTCTCCCGGCTGTGTGGCAGGATTTCACTTTCAAATTCCTAGTCAATCTCGTGTAAACATAGCCCAAAACCTAATTGTCCATACCCTATTTCAAACTAGACATTAGGATTGTTGTTGTGTCTTCAAGTGTGTGCTTAATCATAACATTTAAATCTTGAAAGGCAAATTCATCATCTTGTTGGGCATGTGTGTTCATGCATTTGCTTGTGAAATATTGTGTTTGATATTTCCCTAATCAAACTTCAAATAAACAATTTCCACATCATCATCTTCAACCAACTTGTTATAACACATATCTTAGACCACCTCATCCACATCAACCCAATCCTATCATCCAATTCATCAATTTAATCCAAATCATCTTAATCCTCAGTAAAATCCTAATCTTATACAAGTCATCATTACACATCATCATCAACCTCATTATAATCAAACCCCCCTTCATTCTAATCATCATCCTAATCACATCTAATTCATTCTAACCCAATCCTAATCATATCCTCCTCATTCTACATTAGCAAATCAACATCACCCTAATCATATCCAAGACATCATCCTAATCATCCTAGTCATCATCCTAGTCATTACACATCATCCAATCATTCCAAGTCAAATCACATCCCAACTACTTTCATCCCAATCAAAATCCAAATCAACCCAATCAAAAATCAAGACCTTAGTTGATCATCATCAACCATTATCCAAACTTGCTTGAGATCATTAGTCTATCTTAAGTAAGTCATCCAATTAAATCAATCCAATCAACCCTCTATTACTTAAGTGTCATTAGTATACCTTAAGTATAGAGAATCAATCCAATCAACCCTCTTACTTGAGATCATTAGTCCATCTCAAGCATAGAGAGCCATCCATCAAAAAACAACATAAATCAAATCATCCCAAGGTCTTGAAACTTGATCCCAATCACTCCACATCATCACCTACATTTCTCATTTAAACCACTTTCATCCCAATCCATTCATCCTAATCAACTCAATCCAAGTCACCCCACCTTGTTATCCCACATCACCCTTACCATTATCCTAAATCATCCTAGTCACCTAACCTAATAATTCCACCATCATTCATCCTAATTCCTTCAAGTCATCCAATCTCATCATCCTAGTCATCTTCGACATCCTAATCATCATCACCATAGTCCTCATTATCCAAGTAAAACCCTAATCATTTATGGCCATTACACATCATCATTCTACCTAGCCAATCAATTCTCCACATCTACCACTTGTAAACATGGACATGGCATTTCTAAACAAAACCTATGAGAATGATCCTTATGGCACCAAAAGAATGCTTAATCAACTTAGTCAACTTAGGGGGTTGTATAGAAAGGAATAAGACCCTGTGTCACCACAACATCAACATTTCCCACAACATCAAGTTCTAGGCCAATATCAACGATCCCACATTCAATCACAAGCCCAACAAGCACATAATCCAAACACTAATGCCACCACATACATACCACAAATCACCCTCACTATTCCTAACAACACCACAAACACAAGTGCTTCCATAAGCGCCATCCAATGATCCTAACTCCATTGCCTTCATATCACAATTACTTTCTCAACAAACTTCCAACATCAACCAATGTCCACAACAATCCACCTCACAAAACCTTTCACCTACAAATCCTATCATGCCACCTAATCACCAAACCTATCCACATGGCAATCAAATGTCCTTACAAGAACAACATGCAAGTCCAAATGGCCCTATGTACATAAATCAGGAAAGTCCAAGCAATCTTATGCAAGACCTAAAATCATTTGACAAGGGAGAAACCAACCTAGCAAGTGCCTCCTTTGAGTCATCTTTACCATCCAATCATATACCAACACATGAGCCAACTAGTCCCATCCCAACACCTTTATCAAGCCCTTCATCACCTTCATCCCCATGTTCCACTAATCCTTCATTAAAAGATGTTGGCAGTGAGCTACCCCCTTGTCAGTGAGGTGTTTAATGCTGACCTTAGGATTCGTGACATGGCAGTGAGCCTCTCATAGATCTAGGTTAAGTCTGGTGTTTGTAGCGAGCGTTGATAGCTCGAGCTTTTGGCGCAACGACAAACGATTCCAACAATTGGTATCAGAGCCATAGGTCACAGGTTTGAATCCCTAAGGTTGTGTTGAGGGGGATTGTTGGCAGTGAGCTGCCCCCTTGTTAGTGAGGCATTCAATGCTGACCTTGGGATTCGTGACATGGCAGTGACCCACCCGTGGATCTGGGTTAAGTCTGGCGTTTGTAGCGAGCATTGATAGCTCAAGCTTTTGGCGCAACGACAAATGATTCCAACAAAAGATTCCATGGAGATACTTTTAGAGAAATTGGTCCAAGCAAATTTGATTGAGCTATACCCGTTCAGAGCATATTCTCCATCTATGTTTAAACCTATTTGGTATAAAGATGATGCATATTGTGCATACCATAAGTATAGGGGCCATACCATATCCACTTGTGTCCGATTTCAAAGATTAGTCAAGAACCTAGAAGATTGTGGTAAGATTATCTTGGATAAAACCAATCCCTCTAATTCTATTATCTTTCCATCTAGCCCAAATCCTAATCCCATTATCCATCCAACAAATCCTAATCCTAAGCCTTGAACTTCCACTATTATCATCGATCCCTTATATTGTCCATTTACCCATACCCTTGCAAAGGATGTGATCCATTGGCTACTAGCAAAGAATAAAACATTGCCATGTCATCACACACCTATTCTTGAGCCTCCCCACGAGTCCTTAAACACTTTGTCTAGTCTTCTGACCCCATCATGTGATCTACAAGCTATCAAGTTTATTAAAGATCCTTCCACTTCAATTCAAGAAAACCAAGAGTTATGTCAAGAGCATGATCTTAAGCATGAAGAAACAATAGCCCCTAAATCTAATCAAGATCAAATCATCCCCATCCAATCTATCCATAACATGTACCTTCTTTATGATCAAGATGATACCTATGAAGAACCTATCCATGAACAACTTGATCCTAGTCATACCCCCTCAACTATCCATGCACAAGACATCCAAGACCTGCATGCTCCATCTAATGGAAGTCTTGTTGACTTGAGCATTCACCCCATTTCATGGCCTTCATTCAAAGCAAAGAGACCTCTTCACCTAGCCATGATCCCACAATATCCACTTGTCATGATGAGACATGTGCCTCCAAAGCAAACATAGAAGATCGAATAAATAATTTGGATCCCAATGAACATAAGAAAGATCCTAATCATCCTTCCACATCCACCATTGATCCCATTTCAAATCCACCATATCCTACAAGTCTATCCACATTCATTCATGAGTGTTCCTCCTTAGGACAACAACAACCTTTATCCACTTCACCTTCTCCATCCAATAATCAACTCAAGTCTAGTGTCCAAACTACGCCTAGTCCTATAGTCAATCACATGCTCCAAAACATGAACTACCAAGGCAAAGGTTTAGGCCTACATGAACAAGGCATTTTGGAGCCAATCTATGTCAAGGTCCCTCCTCGCTCATTTGGCCTTAGATACACACCCCAAGGTCAACAATCTAACGATGTTGGTACTTCCTCCACACTTTCTAAATCCACTTCCTTCCATCATAAACCCCATCATATTCCTAAAACATACGTTGCCATTCCACCTCCCTCATCCTACAAATGTCAAAAGCATGTGACCATTCACCTTCCACCATCCACTTTACCTCCACTCCTTCCAACTTCTAATATCCCTCCATCTGCTTTCCCACCATTGCTACCAACACCCCCTTACCCAATCATTCATAAATACCCTAAATATCCTAATCATGACCAACAAATGCATGCATTATATAAACAAGGAGCTTCCACTCATTTCATCCGCCACATGGGATTCAAAAATAAACATTTGGATGCCTCCATTCAAAAAGCCACAAGTCCTAAGGGTCCTAATGCATTAGGAAATCAATCCAAAAATTCAAAGCAAGGTACATTCCAAAACCCATCCAAGCCCATACCTCCAAAAGCAAAGTTAAAAACTAAAATGATATGGGTCCCTAAACAAATCAAGTCAAATGAGGCATCTACATCCAAAAAATCCTAACCATCCCCCTCCATTCAAAAATGCCATTCCATTCAAACATTTCAAACATCCCACATGAAAAACAAAAATAAGAAAAATACTAAGTCTATGTGGGTTCCTAAATCATTAAACCATCAATCTCCTAAGCAAACATCACCATTGCTTCCTACACCACCATCCAATCAAAAGCTTCCATGTTTAACACGGTGTGTGCAGCCGTTGGTCATGATTCCTTTCCATACCTCCATCACTCCATCATTCACTCGTTATCCTACACATCTCCCCTATCACATTCCTATGGTCCATGCTTTTTTCATAAGTCCATTATAATCCACATCATAATCCACTTTTATCCCTGTATAATCCACATCATAATCCACTTTTACCCCTACATAATCCACATCATAATCCACTTTTACCCCTATATAATCCATATCGTAATCCACTTTCAATCCCTCCATAATCCACATCATAATCCACTTTCGATCCCTACATAATCCACATCATAATCCACTATCTACCTTTATCCATCTCACTTTCACGCAATCACCCTACCAACATCTTGAGCATAATGACTTGACATAGTCCATTTGTGATGGCATCCTTCTCTAATGGGACTATCACATTACATGGAACTAGACACTTGGGTCCCACCTATCCATATCCCCCCTTTTCCCATTCAAAAAATTAAAAAAATAAAAAAAGAACAAAAAGAACCAAAAAAAATAAAAAAAGTAAAGAGAAATCCCTTCGTCCAATGGTGAAAACCACCTTTGGTGGTGCCTTGGATAAGTACCATGATGAAAACCTGGTAAACAGGTGTCATGTGTAGGTCAATCTTCTATGTCATTGACACTTGAGGGTATGTTGTCTCATCCAAACTATCATTTCCTTCCTATCTATCCCATCCTACCATTTTCATACCATCCTACCATCCTTAGCCATTATACCCACATACTTATCCTATTGAATCCATCCATCCTCCCTTCTTTTGATCTTGACAAAGACATGGGGGCAAAATGTTGAAACATGTTTTGGATATCTCTTGACATACCCCTCATTCTTTCAAAATAATCCTATCATTATCCTCTTGCCATTACCCATTTATCCATCTTATCCAATGTCATCCTATTATCATTCCTTATTGTCATAAGCCTTGTCATGTAAAATCCTAAGTCTACACCTAAATTGGGGCATGTTATTCCTATGCAACATAGTCCTTGGAGATCACATCCTTGCTCTCTTACACATACATCCATTCCATTCCATAGCCTATCGTTTTATCCTATCCATTTATCATGATCCTTTCATCCATCTCCTATCGTCGATCCTTTTGTCCAATCCCATTCATTCCCTTGCACCTAGACTTGGTTCCCCTTGTCATTGGTATCTAGCATACATGCTACTCAAATTGTAAATCCATTGACATTCAAAAATACAAAATACAAAAAAATCAAAATATTTCAAAAACCCCAAAAAATCAAAATATTTCAAAAAATCCAAAAAATCAAAACATTTCAAAAACCCAAAAAAATCAAAATATTTCAAAAACCCCAAAAAATCAAATATTCCCAAAAAGACAAAAAAATCAAAATATGTCAAAAAATCCAAAAAAATTAAAAATCCAACAAAATGCAAGCAATCAAATCCATCAAAACAAATCCAATCAAATCATCAAATCAAGCCAATCTATCAATCATCCAATCTATCAAACAATCAAAAGCAAAACAAATAACATCATTCAATCAATCCCAATCAATCCATAACCTGATCAATCCGATCCATATCATCCCATCAATAAAACACAAATCAGAACTACATCTCATCTTTATCGTTAAGTGCCTTGATCCTGTGGATATAGGGTATGTATGCAATCTAGGATACGAAGGAAGTACCTAGATTCAGGCATAGGCGATAGACTTCTTTCATCCTTCTAATCATTCACTAATCATCATCTTCATCCATCTCACATTTCTTCTATCATCTATCTCCCACATCATCAATAAACACCTAAAATCCAATCAATACAATTCATCATCATCAATCTTTCTAAACAAATTCCTCCAATCAATTCATACCAATCAAATCAATTCTTCAAATCACTTCATCTAATCATCCTTCAATCATCAAATCAATCCAAACAATGATCCAAATGTAAGTCATCCTCAATCCATACCAATCAAGTTAATCAGCTTTTCAAATTATCCAATAGCAATCAATGGTCTTGATCCTAATCTTGTCGCAAGCCAAATCAATCAATCATCATCGTCAATGGGATATATCATTCCCACATCCTTGTGTTGATCTAGGGATATATCGTTCCCCGCAATGACAACACTATCATCAATCAATCAATCATTGGTTTATAGCTTGACAGGGGCAATACCTTGCTTGTTTTTGTATCATTTGTGCATGCTTGCTTGTGTGTGTTATCTTTTTATATTTCATTTGTATCACATTCGTATCATCCCAGCTAATATTCATATCTTGTATCTAGAGAAGGTTGTATTATGTTGGGGCATGAGACACATCATCACCTTGGTCCTTATACCTTGGTACATAATGTCTAGTGCTATATCAAACATCATGGTTGCTCACTTTCATTGCAACATAACTCATCCATCCCTTCTTCTATCCATTCCTTTCTCTTTTGCCATTCCTTTCATTTCGAGAGCATACCTGTGTTTGTCCAACTCGCCTATCTTCTCGAGGGGGCACCGTCATCCTATCCTTTTCCTTTATCCGTTTTCTTAACTTCTTTGAAATGATGTTACTCGACTTAAATCTTATCATCCTCCAACATCATCTCAAAGAGGGGCAAATGTAGACACTGAAAATTGTCTAGGTCTTGTTTACACATGACCTTGTATGTCTTTGCCCTAGGTCCTAGTTACACAACACATTGTCAACATGAACTTGTATATGTACCCCTAGGTCCTAGTTCATCTAACCTCATCCCATGTAATCCCATTTATCCCTAGGTCCTAGTTCATCTTAATCACATTGGTCCAACTTAATCACCTTCTTGATTAATTAAATAAACCCACTTTATTTAAGTAATCCCACTTGATCACATTCCCAATTAATTAAATAAATCCCATTTATTTAATTAATTGCACCTAGTCACATGTCTCACATAATTCAAATTAAATATTTGAATTATTTCCCTCACCTCTCATCACATTGCGACACATGTCGCATGTCTTCATCTTCCACATAACCCCTTCACATGCACAACTAATTCAAATAAAATATTTGAATTAGATTCCTTTTATTCTCCTTCGCACACTTGTCACATGACTATGCTTTCTTGATGTGCAAGGAAACCTAATCAATCCTAGCCATCCATATCATATAAACCCTAATCGATCTTGTCCATCCATTCTAACTAGGTCTTTCCTATAAACCTAGCCTCCTCTAAGCCATTTGGGAGGATGCAATCTAATTTCATATCGTTATGCTGCCAAAATCTTGAGCAACCAACATTCAATCATATTCATCAATCTCTTCCTTGCATCCATTTCCATCTCCATCTTGCATCTTTCTTCATATTGCATCCACCATGTTGCAGGTATCGATCAAGCCATCATCTTGTGCATATCATTTGAGGTATATTGAGGATTTGGATTTGGGTAATGTATGCATTTGTTTCATCATTTCAGCTAATCCAAATTTTTAGTATACAGTAAAATACCATGAGCCTTATAAGAAAATTTTATCAAATCTAATACTTTGATCAATTTAATAACCAGTTCAAAAATGTAAGTATTCAATCAGCTTTTACATTTTATTTAGTAAACATCAATAAACATAGTCTGTATATATTGCCTCTTTGTTGAGTAGTAAATGAACCATATTCCATAAGGATTAACAAGTGTGATAACTTTCATTCCAAAATGATTAAGTATTAAAATTAGGAAAAGAAAAATAAATATATATAATTTCAATTTCTATTATAATTGTTCATATTTAATTATTAGATATGATGAATAGTATCTACAATGACGTTCTTTTGGTTTTCCATAAATATTGTTATTGAAGGGATTTGAATTATTATGAATTCCATTTAGAATATTAGAAGTTAAATTTTTAAGTAAATCTTAGTAGTAAATTAAATTGATTACTTGAAATGTTTATACGTTGAAATGTGGTAGATAAGTGATTGATTATATTTTGTTGTATTAGAAGAAATTTTGAGAATTATACTAGACTAATGAAAGTTGGATATTAAATTAAAATGTTTGGATAGATAGTAGAGTAAAGATTCATTCATTTCGATTATAGTATTTTAAACAAGTTGTGTAAAACTAAACAACACACAATGTTTGGTATTAACGGTGCCTTTAGTTCATGTTAACGAGTCAAGCTATTGTGATTGAACTATTGCATCTATCACCTAACATATTTTCAACAATGGCATTTGTGGCATTGTCCCTATAAATCTCTGGGGAGAAATAAGGACACCTTATTATTTAATTAGATTTGAGTGAATGGGAAATCTTCCTCGAACTAAAAGCAACAATTGCTTAAATCAAGTGAAATATTATCATAGGTTCCAAGAATTTTTTTCTTTTACTCAGTTAGAAGTATTTGTTGTAGTGAAACAACTAACACCATTTTAGATAAAACAAGTGTTTGTTAAGTCAATGCTTCCCTTAGTGGGTGGTAGTCGATGATGAACTATTTGGGGAAAAGGGGCCTAGAAAGGGTTGTGTACCCACTTTTTATAGTTCACATCGAACTTAAATGAAACTAGAATTACATATATATTATGCTTTAATCCTATGGATATTGGTATGTAGGCAATCTAGGTAAACGAAGGAGGTTCCCAATACTTAGGTTTTCATGCACACTATTGGTAGGTTTTCATAAAATTGAATTGATCAACATGCATTAATTGATTGTAAAAATGATAAATAACAAAGAAAATTAAATTATTTTCTCTAGTACTCAGAAGAGTTTTGGGTGAACTTGTAAGTCTAACTAGAGTAACATATTTTCCTATCTTGTTTGGATAGATGTATTTGCCTACCCCATTTGAATAAATGTGTTTGCCTATCCTGTATGGATAGAAGAGTCATTTGAATAGACTTGCTTGAGTATTCAAACAATAAAGAAATAATGCAAGCTAAACTTGTAAAAAACCATATAGTGAAGTTTTAATCATAATGTGTGTTTAAACCCTTACAACCTTGTAGAGCTTTTACAAACTACTTTCCATTCTGCCTCATTATTTATTTTGTGACCTAACATAAGTGATCCACCTTCAATGAAAGAAGAATCACAAAGCACATAACTTGGCCTAACCAAGCCTAGATTACCATGATAAACACTGTTAAAGTTTAATTTCCAAATATCCTTCATTTGAGACTTCTATTTCTCTTGACTTTAATTTTTTATTTTTACTAATAACCCATGAGTGTGGGGAAGCATCCGATAGTTCCATATTTGTAGAATCTATTTTTCATAACTAGACAAAGAAGATGCCACTTTTTTAATTTCCTCTTTAAGAAATTAAAAAATGGTACATTCTATTTGAGCCCAACATCTTTCCTTAGAGAAAGCAACATCTTGAAAATTTAAGAAGTTCCTTTCTATTTAGATCCCAAAAAACACACACACGAGAGATAGCCTTTGTAGAGAGAGAAGTCTTATGGTACCCTTAGTAACTATAGATATATTGCCTAATCAATGCTCAGAACACCCAACTCATCTTTAGCTTCAAAAGTAGTCTTGACCAAATAGCCCTCAAAAAGAGATAATGGAGAAGCAAATGATCAATAGTTTCATTATCTTGCATTCATAGAGGTGACCAAGAAGGGCCATGGAAGGATCTTTTCATTAGGTCATCATAAGTGAGAATCTTATTTCTCATTGCTAGCCAAACAAATCATTCATTTAAGGGGGCATTTACACTCTAGATAAAATCAATAGGTCAATCTAATAGCAGAGGAAAATGACTATTATTCACCAAATAATAGCTAGATTTTGCTTTATAGTTCCCCTCTATGTTCCCTATCCAACAAATGGAATCTTGGCAGAACAACATAAAAATACAAGTCTTTAATAAAATAAAAACTAACTAAACATTGTAATCAACAAGACAAGGAAGAGAATTAAATTCTTTCCATTTCCTCACCAATTTACCTCCAATGACTAATTCTTCCTAATAGTCTTTTACTTTAGATCCCCACACCATGTTCAAAACTAATCTAACTTCCTATAATCCTTCTAGGATTTCCAAGGGATGATTACAACACCAAGAGTCCAACCAAAAGTCAACAAATTCACCATTCCCTAAATTCCATTAGTTGGGTCAAAATAATATCACTAGTTGAGGCCATGAAATTCCAAATTGTTGATCCACTAGGAAGGTCATCATAAAAAAGGAAATGGAGGGTTGATATCCTAAATACTTCAACCTTAACAAATTACACAAAAACAAATCAAGTTGTGTAAGGAATTTCCAAGCCAGTTTCACCCCTGGCACCAAATTTTGGACATGAATATCTTTAATCCCTGCTCTGCCCTATTTTTTTTAGCAACACATGTTCCCTTTTTAGAAGAGAGGATTTTTCTTCCCCCAAACATTTTTTCTACAAATAGAGATGATATTGTTATTTACCCCTTTCGAAATAGCAAACACTGAGAGGAGATAAAATGGAATTGCTTGAAAGATAACTTTGATCTTCAAAAGGTGTGTCTAACAAAGTTCAAACACTTCCCACCTCGAGAATTAAGATTGAATTGAATGCACTCAATTGTATCATTCCATAGTGCATACTCACCTTCACTAAGAAGAGGAAATTCTTGAGTATTTACTTAGAACATAAACATTGAAGCTAAAAACTTCATAGATCACATATTGATTTTAACAAGCATTGAAGCCAAATGATTGAGTATTTGGCTTGGTTGATGTATTGGCCGAGCATTGAAGAATAATTAACCAAAATTTTCATCAAACACCTTAGCCTCCACCAATGATGATTTCCCAAAAAAGATGTATTGTTCACAAATTGTAGATAAAAAATAAGAGTCAAATAAGACCAAGAGAAACCTCTAATGGAGCTAGTAGCATAAGAGTTTTTCAACTTGTGACCTACTACTTCTACCAAAAGAATGAATAGGTAGGGAGACATGGGGTCTCTTTGCTAAATACCCTTAGAGTGCTAAAAGAAACCTATCAACAC
The DNA here is from genome assembly GCA_027924645.1 of Cunninghamia lanceolata. NCBI lineage: Eukaryota > Viridiplantae > Streptophyta > Pinopsida > Cupressales > Cupressaceae > Cunninghamia > Cunninghamia lanceolata. The sequence goes on along the minus strand of BSBN01000847.1, from coordinate 1,186,930 downwards.
TCCATTAACAAGCCCTGAGAACTAGACATTAGTAACATAATTCATAATATAGGAGATACATTTACTAGCAAAGCTAAAGGCCTCTTAACACAATCATGAGAAAAAACCAATAAACCATGTCATTGGCCTTGGAAATGTTCAAATTAATAAGCATACTTGGAATTCATATTATTTCATTGAATGAATTATTTCATGGGTAATGATTATGTTGTCCATGATTTTATGCCCTTTCACAAATCCACCTTGCTCTTGAGAGATGAAGATGGGTAACAATAATTAAGCCACTCCATAATAGCCTTGAAATTTTTTCTGTTAATAGTATTACAAAGGGCTATTGTTTGATAATCTACAAGTGAGGAAGTTTCTTGGGACTTGGGGATGAGGGCCAAAAATGTACATTTAAAATCCTTGAGCATCTAGCCTTTATGGAGGGATTCATTTATAGCATATGTAACATCATGTCCCACAATTTCCTAGAATAATTGAAAAATGTGGTTGGGAACCCATCTAGCCCAAGGGCACTATCCCCTTTCATGTTAGATATTATACCTTGAATCTTTGAAAAGGAGAAAGGAGAAAGAAGGGTCACATTATCTTCCTCTTTAACCAACCTAGGAATACACTCTAGAAAATAATTCAACAAGATCCTATTTCTAGTCACCTCATCCAAAAAGAGATGCAAAAATAAATTAATTGCTTCTTTACATGTATTCAATATTTTCATGTATTCAATATTTTCTTTACATGTATTATACCTTGAATCTTTGAAAAGGAGAAAGGAGAAAGAAGGGTCACATTATCTTCTTCTTTAACCAACCTAGGAATACACTCTAGAAAATAATTCAACAAGATCCTATTTCTAGTCACCTCATCCAAAAAGAGATGCAAAAATAAATTAATTGCTTCTTTACATGTATTCAATGTTTTCTAGCACATAGCCTTGACAATTAGAAATAGAAAACATGTGGTTTGTTTGCCTATGAGACAATATAATTATATGGAATTATTTGGCATTTTTGTCACCTTCTTTAACCTAATGATCTTGTAATTTATGTTTCTGATAAATTTCTTCCTTCTTAAGAATCTCCTCTTGCAAGATAAGAAGCGAACATTCTTATAAGATCATTAGACAATCCCCCTATTGTATCTACAAATATATGTTCTCCAAAGATGAACAAATATTTTCTTTATCCATAAAATATTCCCAAAGAACTCCTTATTCCAAATCCAAATACTTTTTTTAAACAAATTTTATCTTCTAATCCAAACAAAACATCTTAGAATCACTTGAAGAAGGATAAACATGCCACCGCAGGGAGACAACCAAAAAATGATCTAGATGTGGCTTTCTAACTAGCCGCATTTTCTTAGGTACATTCAAGCCTATAACATTGTAGGAAAGGATCTTCATCATTCCATACAAGGACCTCTTATTCTTCTCTAGGTACTAAAAATGAAAGCATCTATATTTTCTTGAGAACCTACTCCAACCTCTTCCAACATTACATTCTTCTATTTATCCACCTCTATTGTGTGACCTCTTTTCTTCTTATTCAATTATGAAAGTTTCTCTTTATTCAGCTTGGATCTAGAGATACCCTAAAAGAATTTGTTGGGTCCCAAAATTGCTGCTCCATTTCCTAGAACAAAGGTTTACTTTCAAGGCCAGGGTTGTCATCATGAAAGTAAAACCTACCCATCAACAGACCATGGAGGGTTGAAGGCCAAGTCTACGAGAGTGGGTTTTCTCTCCTACACTTTGAGCTTAGCTTAAACTTGGGAGGGTATTCCTTGAGGTTTGATAGACCAAATGAACAACTAAAAACTAGTGGCTAAACCCAACTCATTGACTTGATTCCAAACATTGTCACTAAACTAAGAACAACTGACCACCTAGGTACCTCAATATAGATGATTATACATCTTACACATGCACCCATAGATGACAATGTTTATATCCCCATAAAATGGATTCATTTGACATTCTTTACACAATGACAAGATGCAGACATGTATAACATGATTCACACAAGATTAAAACAGCTTTGCATTGCTTCACATTTATCCCTGGTTATTATTTTGAATTATGAATAGCATGTAAATTAAATCTAACCCTACTCCTACTCATACAACTACCTAGAATAGAAGATATATTTAAAATAGACTGTTGGCCCTTCACCAAACTTGGATTGGTGCCTACTCCATTGGGAAACAGAGTCATGAACAAAAAAATGAAAGAGATATACCCATCATAACATCAACAAAAGCATTAAATGTACCCACATACAAATTTGAAATACACTTCATATGATGGACATACTTATTAATCCAAAACACAACTGCAACAATCCATATGCAACAAAGGAATGACCCTTACAAAAGTTTTGCAGGATTTGAATGTTGTCATACAATATCAAATCTCTGTTACATTCATGCCATCAAATGTGGCAAAGGGAAACATGAAACTATGTCTCAAAATTTCCCTAAATCATTACAAAGTATCATGGAGACATATCATTACATGAAAATGTTCATTAAAGATCTTTCCTATAGATTGCTAGAGACATCCCTTCATTCACTGCCTAGAAGTTTGGCTTTGTTTGATGCCCTAAAATCATCATGAGCTTCTTACACCTCCAAAACATTGGTTCAGACACCAACCCTTTTTTTCCTCTAGAATAATGCATATATAACACTTTATTCTTCAAGAATTTTGGGCAGGAAAACCCTAAAATGCCCACCTGCTGCAATTAATCCAATGACCTACTCCCACCAACCAGTACCCTTGCATTCATGTTTCAATCTACATTTAATTGGGTTGACCTGGGCATACACGGCGGCTTAGAAGTAGTTGCATCTGAAGAAACCTGTGAAAACACGCTTCAAAACATCTTTTGACATTTTAAAACCTTTTAAACTATTAATCATATTTCAGTTATTCCTTTTTCACTTTCTCTCTCTTTCTCTATTACTTTTTGGCAAATTGGGCCTTTTGTGAACCTTGGAACTCTCTTTAGTTTTTTTCTTTATCTCCATTTCCTTTTCACCTCCTTTTTGCCATTTCGGTGAATCGACGAACTTGGGATCTCATGAACCATATTCCTTTTGCTTCTATCTTCTCCTCTCTTTCTCCTTATCAGTGCTTCAGAAATGTGATGAACTTTAGAACCATGCCCATCTTCATCTCCTTTTTCCTTATCTCTTTATCAGTGCTTTTAGTTCATCCTGAACCTCTGTCGATGTTTCAATGGTTCCAGGAACTTAAGAACCACCAAAACCTTATCTTTCCTTACCTTCACCATCTTCAACCTTCATTCATTCTATCTTTCTTTTGCCATTTTGGCAAAATGGAGTGCCGATGAACTCATTTCGACAAATTTAGGGGTTCCTAAACCCACCGGACCGTAGAAAAACTCATCTCTTTCTTCCTTTATTGGCGCTTCAGAGGAAGTGTGCGCTTTTGAACTACATCTTCCTCGCCCTTTCGATAAAGTAAAGAGCCCGTGAACTTGTCAGTGGGTTTGGTGGTTTAGGAACTCACTAAACCACCAACACACAAAGGTGTTAGGCTTTCGACAGGTTCATGAATCGTTGAACCTGCTAAAAGGCAATACTTGGGAAATTTTTAAGGTTTTTAAATATTACAAGAGGGAACTGAATACTTAGGACTTCCCCTAGAATATTTTAGAGGGGTTTTAATATTGGGAGCCTATTTTTAAATATCTTAGATCGATTATTTTTTATAGGCACAATATGGGAATGTATCAAAGGGGGAAAACAACATGGGATCTTAGTGGATTTAGGGCAGATTTAGGACTGGAAAATAGGAGTCCCAAAAGAATCCACTAAGGATTCTACTTCCTCTCCTACTAGCTCTAATTTGTCATACTCTTCTCTAGGACTAGTATTTAGGATTTCTCCTTCTTTAGTATGAAGGAATTTTCCTTTCTCAAAACCTACTCCACTAAGATGAGAATTGAGAATATCATCCAAAGACAATTCGAAATTGGGTCCAACACCACAAACTTTTTTTTATCCTTCCTTGAGCCATGCTAATCCCTAAAAGTTGGTCAAGTTGGAGGAGTGAGATCCTAGAAAAAAACCAATCATGATTTCTTATGTTAAAAAAATATTTCCTTGGTTCTAAAGTATTCTTTACCGTCCAAGATCTTATTTTCTCTAAAGAAGAACTAAAAAAGACTTGAAGATGAGATTTGCATTACTTGGATACATGACCTACCTTGTGGAATATTTAACACCAAAAAGGGATTTTGTCATAATCAATTTCTTGGAGAAAATATATTCCAACCACCTACAAACATATTTGTTTCAAGAGAGAAAGGTCCTTGAGTCATGACTAATTTTGATCCTCACAAAGATTGTATGAGATCTAGTTAAAGAGCATTCATCTATTTCAACTACCTTCCCTAGATAGTTCCCAATACTTTCATGACATGAATGACTCTGAAACTCTAATAGAAGACTATACAAATGCACCTATATATTAGAAAGGAAAGAGGAGAAGGGTGAATTGGAAAATAATACTTTCCATGGTTGCACTTGAATCTCATAGTTATGAAAAACCCAACAAGATTTTTTAGATCTTGAAGAACCAACAATAAGAGGGCAATGAAAAACCCTTTAGGCAAAGAGAACAATTAAGCCTCCACCTTTAATTGTAGCTTTACCAATTCCAAAATTTCCTCCTTCATAATCCATTTATCCCTATGTCAACTGATAATAGCTCTAGAAAGAAGAGATCCACATTTTGGGCCACTTTTGCCTCTTCTAGTAACACCTCAAGAGTATTCCCATCTATCCCAACCATTTTGGGGGGAGTAGCTTTCCAAAATTATTTTGATCAACCAACCTCTTAAATGAATTCTTATTCTCAAATCCATCACCATTAGGGTGGGAAGAAGGTTCTCTAACTTCAAAAGTATTGAAACCCTCAAAGTTCAATCCATAGTCCACTAACCAAGCCTTACTAGTAGGAGGATCAACTATCCTAGATAAAAAAAAATTAGGCTAAGCATGAAGTTCCTAATCACCATGGTAGTTCCCTACTAAACCAAACTATTTAACATCAAATTGTTGTTTGAACTGACCACGTCACCTCATTCCACCTATCATGATGTCCCTCTAAATTTTATCAAAGCAACCCTCTTAATATCAATATGGTATGAAAGTTAAAATTAAAATTAAATGCAATTCAATTACAAATTGTTATATGGATCAATACATTACTAAGTTTTCTTTGTAAATTTATATTCCCTTTGAAAAATATTCAATAGAGATGAAAATAAATCAAGTTTTTTCTTTTGTGTGAAATTTGTTCAGTTTGGTTGAACTATATCCATTGATCACATCTAATTTTCAAGAACACTTGCTTGCTAATGATAAATGCAATATCAGTTCTACATCAATTGGAACCTCACCTCAAAATAAGATTATGCATACCGTACTAGGATCCTTACTAAGCTAAGAGATCTTCAATATATGTTCCATGTTCGCATTTAGCTAAATTTCCCTAACAAGAGGGTATCATTCCATGAAGATCACCCCAAAGTTCATACCTAGTTCCAAACAGTGCCAACAAAGTTTGTAACTTGGTGGGTGGGTTTTAAATGCCTTAACCACCATACAAACTAATTAGACTACAACAATATTATTTTTACTTTACCTTATTTTTTCTTTAGTTGTTATGATTATTATTATGTATTGAAATTGGATTTATATTGAGTTATTGATGTAATTAATGCATGGTGAATTATGATATCCTTTTATTTGGTATGGACTAATTGTGTTTTTCATTTGCCTTATGTTTTTTGAGGTAAGTAGATTCTAATTAATAAGAAAAGGATGTATCATGGGGGAGGCATGCATCACTTGTTGACCAAATTATGGGATTATGTTTGGGTGTTAGAGTAATTTATTTATTCTTATGTTTGAAGTTAAATTTTATTTTTGTTGATGTTAGTGAGTGTTTTGATACCTTGTATGTTGTCGTTGTATGAAGATGTGCATCTACTAGTTGGTAGGGTATAGGTTGTAAGAGTCACAGAATAGACTCAAGAAGCCTAGAATCATTTGCAAGACCAAAAACAACCTTCCACAAGAGAGTAGCAAAATAAGAATTCTATATTGTTAGAGAAAAATAATCCATGCAAGATGTGCTTAATATGATCCATATTAAATGAAGACATCAGAGCCCTTGCTTATAAAGGAAAGAATGAAAACCTAGAACACATAAGTATATGACAAGTGTCTAACTCTTATGACTTGAGACACAATAAGTGAATTCCCTACATAAACTTAAAGAACTAAGTGTGAATAGGTCCTAAAAGGGAACTAGTTAGGGAATAAACTATTTTCACACCAACACCCCCCTTAAGTGCAACTTAGGGAGGAACAAACAAATGGAGAGATGGGTCCCAACAACTATACTGTTGAAATTGAATAACCTCCACTAAAATCAAGATGAAGATCAGGATTAAAGAGGCACAAATCTGCATGAGTGGCCCCAATGACACTATTCAAATAATGTACAGATGGAAAATAAGGCAACAATCTAACAGTCAAAGATACATATGGTACTCCAAAAGGTACCAATAGTCTCAAGAACTTTGATCATCTGAAAAATGGTAGAAGGTCATCTCCATAAACATGAATGCAAAAGTGTTTATATGGTGTGTGCTCCATCTCACCAAAATGCATGGGTAACTAGCTGCTACATCCACCTATTATATAGGAACAAAAGATAGATACATAGCTCACTCCAAAGTGAAACCAAGGAAGCATTAGAACAAATAGTATGATATCCCCCATATTGCTAACAAGGGAGAGGTATGGCAGCTCCACTAAAACTATGTGTCACAAAATAGTGCATGAAGGAGGAGTAACATTAGAAGATGCACAAAGAAGTACCTACAACTAGTAAAGGGTGTGCAAAAATAAGGCACACACACATGAAGGTAGACAAGGTTGTGGCGACAAAGACAAGGCACACACAACAAACCCCCCATGGCACTTTATAAAGTAGTGTGAGTATAATAATGGCACAACATGATGTGCAAGAACCCCAAAATACAAGTACAATATGTGGCACTTTATTTCAGTGTGTTTACAAAATTTAAAGTACATACTATGGATTCATACAATGTCAAAAAAGGACCACATGCTAAAAATACAATTATGCTATATAAGAAGAGGAAACTGATGGAACCATATGAAGTATGCAAAAATATGCACTTTCAAAAAAAATTGACCCAAAAAAGAGTCCATACGCAAAAGTTATAGCATGTCAAATTCCCAAAATGAGAACTGCACAACTAGATCATTGAGAAAATAGAATTCTAGAAAAACTAGAAGTCCAAACTGAAACCACCTACACCATTGTGAAGCTCACAAAATTCTACCCTATTGAAAAAAAATGCTTTGAAAAAGACCTCCATATGGCCAAAAAAGGCCTCTCAAAGTTGCCCTCCATATGGCCAAAAAACTCATTAAAGAGTGGTTGTACCCCTGGTGGTGGCTTGGTGGTTTCTAGGTGGCCCAACTAGCTGAGGTGGAAACTAGGCGGTGTTAGGTTCTGTCGCATGTTTGTATTTTTAATTAAAAAAAATTAATTGAAAAAAAGAAAAAAATATTAAAATTTTCATATTAAAAAAATTGGGCAAAGGGGGCTCGAAACCCACCTGCCACCCCATGGAAGGGGTGGGGCCTAAGGGGTTGCCACCCCTACCATGATAGAAGCCGTGGACATAGGGGTGGGATCCTTTTCTTCTTGCAAGACAAGGGTAGGGCCTGAGGGGCCTAATGCCTTGTCACGATAGAGTTGTGGTAGGGGGTAGGTACCCCCCCCACTTGTGTGGGGAGGGGATAGGGTTGAAAATCCTACGTGCCCCAATTTTTTAAAAATAATTTTAAAAAGTTTTCTTTAAAATAAATAAAAAATGTGGAATCCGTACAAGTGGGAGTATAGGTAGTCATACAACCTAGAATTTCTTTTTTGCCTTAGAAGCTCCCAAGCCTGGGTTTGATGAATTGATAGTCGATCTTAGGGGTTTGACACCTTCTAGATGCAATGGTGGGGTTTGTTTTGACCAAAAAAGCTTTGAAATGATGGCTACTTTCTAGATTTGAAAAAATACTCGCTTCAAACCCTTGTAGATATGGCCTCCGATATCAAATTTTGATGAAATAAAAATCAAACCTTACTTTCTTAGCTACTTTGAATTCAACTGTGATGTCAGATCTGGACCATGATGTACTGAATGAAAGCTCTTGATAGAAACTCTCCAAAAAAAGAGAAGGCATTTGCATATCTATGCTCTGATACCATGTAAGAGTCACACAATAGACTTAAGAAGCTTGGAATCACTTGCAAGACCACAAATAACCTTCCACAAGAGAGTAGAAAAATAAGATTTCTATATTGCCAGAGAAAAATAATGCATGTACGAGTTGTGCTCAATATGCTTCATATTAAATGAAGAGATGAGAGCCCTTGCTTATAAAGGCAAGGATGAAAAGCTAGAACACATAAGAATATGATAAATGTCTCGTTCTTATGATTTGAGACATAATAAGTGAATGCCCTAAGTAAACTTAAACACCTAAGTGTGAATAGGTCCTAAAAGGGAACTAGTTAGGGAATAAACCCTTGTCACACCAACATAGGCAACACTTGTCAATTCACAACACATGCTCCTTCATGAGACACAATTGCATGATCGAAGGAGTGAACCTATATAGTACATATTTGAAAGGGCTACATAGTTCCAATACCAACATCATACATGAGAAAATTAAACCTTCCTTTATTTTTTGTAAGTAAAATATTATATTTTATTTAGTGATAACTATAATATATAATATTCTTATGCACTATAATTTTTTATGGTAATATATTGTATTGTACACAATTTTGACATGGGAATTTGAGTTACATTAGAAAATCAAATAGTAGTGAAACAAGTTAGATAATAGATATCATTGTTAAATAGAAATAATATATTAACTAAATACATAAATAAATAATTAAAAATCCCATAAGGGTGTGTAAATTGGGAATGAATGGGAGATAATTATATATATAGCCCACATGAGGAACATTTAAGGTTATTATATTGTTTGATCTCCACCATTGATCTTGGAAAAGATCAAATCATTGAGAAGAAAAGTGGATAGGAGGAAAAAAACATGAGGAAGGTTGTGTTCCATTCATTCATTCAAATCTTAAGTGAATGGGAGTGTTATCCTACCAAAATCACTCTAGAAAATTGCATGTTTTGTATCTATAGATCCATGGAGGATAAAAAGAGGTTTAAGTAGGAAAAGGAAAGAGTTTTTTAAGAATAGTGTGTGTTAGAAATAGGAGGAAGAGGAGATTGAATGAGTATAGTGTAGCATTTGTTCAATCACTTGTTTCATCTCCATTTTCTTAAATTTCTTTTTCTAGGTTGGAATCTTTGTTTTTTTGGAAGTTTTGGTTTATAATTATACTACTCGTATGGGTTAATTTATTCAAAAGAGTGTACAAAAATGATGAAGATTGAATGTAGAGGTGTGTAGGTAGTGTGCCTATAACATTGTTTGTAATAAGTAAGAGGGGCTAAGTTTGTTTCTATTTTTATAATTTATAAGAGGGGCAAATTTTTATATGGTTCTTCTAATTTATGAGCATAATTTTTTTTTTCTTGTGATGGGGTAGACAAACAAGGGTTTGAAAATATTAAAATTGAAAATGCAGAAATTAAAAATGTTAGTAATTCAAGTGGAGTTGAATGTGATTTTAGATCAATTTGAGTCATGGGTTTGCTATTTCTTTCATGGATTAGTCATCTTTTGTTATGGAAAAATTGGAGTTGAATGTTTTCATTTGGATGATCCTTTCAAAATAAGGTTTATTTGGGTTTTATCATAAATCAAAAGAGAAATCATATGGTGAAAAACAATCTTTATACTTGATAGTGATTGAAAAATATTTAGATCTCAATCATAGTTAGTCAAGGTCTTTTATATCATATTTTATGGGTATTTCATTTTTAGATATGAAGTTTTTATTCTAGGGCATTTCAGCTTTAGATTTGAAAACATATTATTTTTAAGGTTATTTCATTTGTAGACATGAAACATGCCATTACTTGGGTGATTCATTTCCAAAATTAAATCATAGCTATCCCATGTGTTACAACGTAAATTTAAAAGCCATATTATTTTGGGTGTTACATTTTTAGGCATGCACATTTATTATGAATGTTATATTTTAGATATAAACTAGGTTTTCTAGGTTTACATTTTAGGGTGTAATCCATATGTTGTTGTTTTTCTTATGTTACCAAAATCTGAAACATTATTAGGAAATATGAGGCCACCCTAGTACTTTTGTAGATAATATATCCAATTTTATATAAGAAAAATCATTAGGTCATGCCTTAGTTGCAAGATTCAAATCTAGATTGTGAGTTTTATAATATTGTGTATTTGAATAATTTTGGGTTATTCTATTAAAAATATGTATTTATTTATCAATATTTTCAAATATCTTAATTTGTAGGACAACATGATAAAATAGTTTAGTAATGTGATTTACATTATATAGGATTCAATGTAAAAGTCGCAATGACATTTAAAATGAGTAGTTATTTGATAGGAGTACATGTGCAAAGTTTTAGTGATATAGAACACTAACTACTTCACCCAAACACCCTCACCTGATAACTCCCTATTTCACATGACCCTCAAAATAATTTATATCATGTTTGTCTATTTGTGATTTTACCCTTTTTCAACTATTAGTTTATAATATTGTTGGTGTGTTGGTCATACTTAGAGCATGTGGTGAAGTAGGCAACAAATTGGTTACCTAATTTGAGATAATGGCCAAAGGCCTTCTCAAATGAGGTGGATGAGGTATAGATCAATCTATATTATAATCGAGTCAAAGAACCCTTCAAAGAATTTATCCATAACACCACTATACATGAAGTACATTTGGAGTATATTCATTTGAGTTTGTAACCAAAACTTGATTGGGATCACACCCCTTTATATACTCTAATGGTGTCACTATGAATGAGTATAATAGGATTACATCTTATGGTGTCAATAGCATGGATCATTATTGAATATGATTCTTATGTCACTAGCTCAATTCATATTCTGAGTAAGGATTACTAAATGCATGTAGATGTAGTTGGAAATTTGGGGGATTATGCATTTATATAGCATGTTATGGAGATGTGCATTATGATTCATCCATGATCATCTTCAGCATGAAGCTCTTACCTTGTAAATCTACCATATGTCCTTTGAAACTTGTTGGTTATACTTGTATCATTTTATTATGAAAAAAATATTTTGTATTATTAAGAAATGAAGTAAAGAATCATGTTTATAAATGGTATGAATACCAACAAAATTATTTATGATATATAAGTTAGAAATGTCATTCATTTTGTTTATGACATATTAACTTCTTATTCATTTAGATGAGAAAAATGTAAATTTATTTCAATATTATTATTGATCTATATACATTAATTTATGATAAAGAATTATTGTTATGAATACTAATAGAAAAATTTATGGCATTTGATGTATTTAAATAGTCCATATTATGGTTGATCTCTCTTAAATGAAAAGAATTAAAATTTTAAAAATTTACAAGTATTATATTTATTAATGGTTTGTTATTTAAGTTCAAAACTTGTATATAGTTTTATTACTAATTTCAAATTTGCATGAATGTTTAAAAAAGATGCAAGTCTTTTAAGAGAAAACTTGATTGATATAATATAGTAAGGTGTTACTCTTAGCAATTAAATTTTACATCATGATAAAATAAATTTTATTTAGATATCTCATCTTTGAATAAGAGTGACTCAATTATTAATATCTTATAGTCCCTAGTTACTATAAAATAAATCATTTAAATGATAAGATGGGTATTATTACCTTTTTAACATATATTAAGGGTTCATGGGCACAAATGATAAACTATTAGCAAGGCTTTTATAATAAAGATGTGCTCAAAACCCCATGCTATAAGTTACATGTTTTAATATATAAATTTTGAATGTTTAATTAGATAATCCGCCGTATTCAATTCTAAGTGTGGCATACACGAACATATAAGGTAATGGATAAATTCAAAAGAAAAGAACCCCTGGTTGTGATAGAACTAAAGCTAAAAATAAGGAAACGAAGTTGTAAACATCTAAGAGGACAAAAGAGGACTATAAAATTACTCCTGTGCTCATCCTCTTCTTTGTTTAGAATCTTGGGGAGACTGTAAACTATGATTTTTTTTACACCCCATTGGTCTACATAACAAGAAACTTGGGAGTCCAAAATAAGGAAATGAAGTCTTGAATGATTGAGGGCCACAAGAATACTATGGAATTGTTCCTTAGTCCATCCCCTTGTGTGTTTGGGATCTTGGTGAGGCAAACTATTAGTTCTTTATACCCCCATTAGTTCACATAACGACTAAAAACACATGTAAAGTAAGTTATTGAATGAATTCTACATCCACCAATTTTTCATGAAGATAAGTTATCTAAATATGTGGTAGAATGCCTAATTTAATCTAGAATTTTATAGTGAAATTAGTTGTGCTCTTTGCACAAGTAGGATGAATGAAACATTCAACAAATTTTATTATAATTCAAAATAGTTAACATTGACCAAATGGCCCATGTGGTATTTTACTCATAAAAACATATAAACCTACTTGATTGATAATCAAATCCTTTTTATGCATCCACATAGGTTGGTGTATAGTTCATTAGTGACCTCTCAATTTTTTGTCACTAGCCATAAGTAGGTGATAACTGAAGTAGTTGTAACTAATGATAGTGTTTCTTTAATTAAAAACAAAGGCATGAATCACTCTATTCTCACATACTAGAGTTTGCCTAACATTTTATTAAATTAAAATTATATGAAAAGAATATTTGTGATAAATATATTGGAGTAAGCTACATTCATCTACATCAATTCTCTATTATTATGAACTATGGAGACCTAAAATTTATAATTTAATTTATGATTTAAAAATAATTATTAAAAAATGGTTAGATTTTTTTTTTTGATACATCAAATTGGCGCTAAGGGGGCCAAACCCGAAACTAGGATTAACTAGACCTTGTACATACAGTCAAAATACAAAAAAATAAAATTAGGCATGTTGCCTATCCATACCCCCACATTCTGCTTTATTCTTCCTATCTAGGATTAACTTGAGCCTCTGGTCTGACACTTTGCCTTTAAAGGCCATCTGCCTCTCCCTCGCCTCCAGAGTGAAAGTAGTCTCCATGTCTTTCAATTATTCCATGGTTGCAGTCTTTCCATGCCTTTAAAGAGACATCATCGCCAATCCCTTCCTCCAATGATGCCCCTATCAAACAATAAATTATGTTTCCTTGTCATTATTTACTCCTCTGCCCTACAAGCGTGCGAGAAATCCTTTCATTCTTCCTCTCTTTCTAATGAAGATTCAAAGCTTTTGTTGATGGCCTGCTTTGAGAGGGTGTCACCTCCATATTTCCTTCCCTATACACATGGGATAATTTGAAATCCTCAAGGAAGCTAATGTCATCCCATATCCTCCTTATGGCCCCTTGAATTTTCCAATTAGGGGTCTCTTTCTTTCGGATTGCATTAACGATGATCAGTGAGTCACCTTCTAGGTGTAATCTTTGAAAGCCCATCCTCCTACACAATTCGACTCCCGACCATGCCGCTTGCACCTCCACTTCGTTGTTTGTTCCAACCGGAAGCGGCCTAGCCTCCTCTGCCAAAGCAGCCCCTAGGTGATCTCTCAGAATGCATCGTTCCCTCTCGAGGCCCCATCGAAGTTAACTTTCACCTAGCCTTCATCCGGTGGCTTCCATTTCACATCCTTCCTTGAAACTTTAAGAGGATCAACCCTAGAGCTCCCATAAATGGGGGGAAAATAGTTAGATATTATAATGGGACTAAATGCCTTATTAATAGAAATTTCCATTTGTTTAGATGCTTTAAATATTTATTTTTTAAATGATATATGGACAATACTTATAAAGAGAATAGACTCAAAATGTTGGACCATAAAGGGATTTGCTGAATTTTAACTTATATCTCTCACTATAACTTACAATTTTTAAGTATAGTGTGCACATATTAAGACATTTCTTAAAGCATACATATTTTAATTATTACATTTCTTCTAATTGAGTTAAATCATACAATATTAATCAAGATTATTTTATTTTCATAATTTTTTAAAAAATTGTTATGTTTTAAATTAATTCTTATAAACTTTATCAATAATGTGTTCCATAAATATATTATGATTCATATATTTATACACATATTTTATGGTTGTGAAAAACTAACATTTAACTATCTTTCTAACTTATATTTACTAAATTTACCCTTACAAATACTTTCATTAAAATTATATTAAAATTATGAATAAATAAAAATGTATTCATAAAGTGATGCCTTTCCACCATTGGAGTTCTCATGTCGAAGCTACAATAAGAAAATAAAATTTATACTTTTGTTTATTTAAAATTTCAAAGAGAAATATATCTATTACATGTATATATATTTCATTTATTTAGTTATTTATATATTTGTATTTTTTTAATGTACACATCAAATTTATTTATATTTAAATGATCTTTTCTTTTATATATAAAGATGAAATATCTATATACATGTATTTGTGGCTGCACACACATATTTTCATGAGCAAAACCAACATTGAAATAGGCAAGCAAATATATTTATTCAACTCTTTTCTATTGGATGTGCAATAGCTTCACCATTTGTTATTATCTTATCAACTCAATAAAGAACTTGAATACCATTCCCTCATTTAAACAATAATTACATTTGTACACATTAAACTTAGGAGATGCATAATTACCTTTAAAATTAGATACAATTATACTAAAATGGTTATTTGACATTGTAACAATGCATCTAGTGTATTGTCAAATAGTTTAACAAAAGTTCATCAATCCAAGAATGTTTTTGATATAATAAGGCGACAAAAACCAGCGGCCGAACCCTTACAAAACAACCCAAAAATGAACAACAAAGGCTCACGAACAAAAGGAGCCACTAACAACAACTACAACATAGACAGCTGATAAACAACAAATAGTAAATAGTAGCAGTCTGACAGCAAAAAGAAACAGAAAGCAAAGAGACAAAGCTAGGAAGAAATATCCTCCCAACCTTTGGACAGGAAGTCATAGATTTTATCAAACTCTTTAGTCTTCTCTTCATCTGCGCCATGTGCAAGTGTATCCTGCTCCTGCAAAAGAGTCAAATTCACCATAGCCGAGCGGTAAAGCATTCTATTTATAAAACATCTGAGGGAGAGAAGCTTCTGCTCAAGGGATTCCACACGACATCTTAGAGCAGACATTTCATCCTCCTGATTGGCATCTTCCTCCATAGTATCTTTCTCAACCTTCTCAACAGTCATCCCCTCCCCATCATGAGTATGATCTCCAGGCACAGAATCCCCACCATCAGAGTCCTCAGCTTGCAAATCCTTTTCCTCCATCCCTTCATTCTCCTCCGAGATCTCCTGCACTTCGATGTCTTCACCTTTAGACAGCTCTCCCTCCTGGGTAGACGTATCTGAGTCACTTCCAGAGTATTCTATCAATTTAGCCTGAGGGGCTGGTTTGCCTGCAATTCTACCAGATCTTCTAACACCCAAAGTGTTACCCTCAGTCTTAGCACTAGTCATTTTAGTTTTGGCCTTTTTCATTGGTCCTTCACTGTCACTTTTTTTTATTCTTAAGGGCCCCCATATCCCCCCCGAGTATCTCCTCAGTAGACTCTACTTCCTTAAGATGTTGTTTCTTCAATTTCACACTACCTTTGGAAGTAGGAGTATGAAAGTCCTTCACAATAGTCTCTTCTGGGGATTCAGAAAAGGAAACCCCTTTTAGTTTTTGGGTGGTAGGGGTAGAACCACTGGGTTTCTCAGAAGTGGTATCGACCATGGAGGGGTTATCCACAAGGGTTTCAACAATGGTGGGTTGAATGGGTTTCGGTGGTTCCAAGGTGAGATGAAATTTATAAAGGTGATGGATAAGGCCTTGGTGAAGGGGGATAGGCCGCTTTGAGGGCTTCTTATCATACTTAGCTTTCACATGGTGAAAAGAGTGTTCCAACGAAGATAACAGATAGAAAGGAAAGCTAATAAGAGCATTTCTCCTAAAGTGGTTAAGAAGGGGAAGGTGGTAGTTGTAAAACCTGGTATAGCGACCCTCCAAGGTGAAATACTTCATTAGCAGGAAGCACATTACATCCCATGGCTCTGGTAACTTGGCACGATCAAACCCTCCTTGATATGGGACCAGCTCCTCCCCCTCGCCTAGAAATAACTTCTGATTTTGGTGATCCGCAACCCTAGCCTTCCTCTTCAAATTCGTGCCTTTAGTGGAAAGGCTAGGAGCCATAGCAATGACCTCCTCAGAAACCTCGAACCCAATCTTTCCAATTTTGACTCTGCGGTTATCCCATGAAAGGGCACACTGAATAGAAAGATTTTTGTCATGACCATTAAGGCATTCCAGGAAAGGGATAATGCCTCCTTCCTTACAATAATGCCACACTAAGGCATTATCCCTGAATTCACTGCAAGTGTTGGGTTCTGTTCAGATTCTATCCCCCCCATGATCAAGTTTCCTTCAAAGCCACACAGCAGAAGAGAACTGAACTTCCCAATTTGACAATCACAATGGCTTTCTCTCTCTTCAATGTGCCTCTTTGGAGAATTATCTTCGCTGGCCTTAGGAATAATAATGGTGAAATAATTGATGAAATTGCTCAGCGTCCTAAGGTTATCATTACTCGGATACACCGCCGCATTCCCCAATCTCTGCGTGCCCTTCCCATGCTTGAAAATCTCCCATTTAAAACTCCTGTCAACATCAATCAACCACCTCATCTTGCCGCGAGAGATCAACAGTGCCAAAATGGCAACTGTAAGAAGGGTGCATTGTATCATCATTGCGATGTCCTTAATCTGCCACCTCAAACTGCCACAGGAGATCAGCAGTGCCAAGTTGGCATCCACAATAAGAGTGTACTGAGTCATCATTAAGAAGTCATATCTTTTTGAATTAACTCCCCGATAGCCCCGGGGGGTATTATGGCATTGGCGCCAACACTGCCAATTTTCAAATTGCTGGCCATGATTGGCAAGGGCGTCAGTGACTCCATTCCCCTCCCTGTAGATGTGGGAGAAATCAACCATAGGAATACCTAAATAAGGGTTTGGATATTAGTTATGATTTCCTTAAGACGCCACTCACACATATAAACCTAATAATGTTACCCAAATAATTCCATTCCTAATAATGCTTACAAGGAGTTTATTTTCTCCTCTAATAGTTACAATACCTTTTGTTACAAAAATGATACATTATAGTAACTCTCCTCTTGCATTGCAATATTATATCTTTCTACTCCAATAGGTCTTCCTAAGTGCATTACTTCAAGATTTGAAAAACTATGTTGAGCAACCAATGGGGAGATTAAAGCTTTCCACCCATCCATTATGACATCATAAAGCCATGCGAGGCTCTAGTCATCGCCTAAGCCATGAGAATCAACAATGACCTAAAATAAGAGAAAATACAACACAACATCCACAACTACTCAAAATTAAGTTCATATAACACCATATGAAAACATGATTTCCCATATTATCTTACCCTCAAGGTGAGATTTCTCAAGCATTTCCACACACACCAAGTAAACACATTTTCATCAAATTTCTAGATGCACTCCTCTCACTACCTCATACATAGAGAACAAAGGAAAAAAATCATACACAAATAAATATTTATAAGAAAACAACAACAATGGAAGAGAGGAGAGAATGATTTATCTCCCTCCTTAGAGATTGTTGACAAGGAGATCTTCCTTCCCTCTCCAAGCTCCTTTTCTTCCCATCATAAATCCATCAAGCACACCATTCACAGATTTTCACCTCTTCCTTTCACACCCTTCAAGCATTCCCCCAAAATAAACACTCCCAAGCAAAATCACTCCAAAAAATGCAAGAAATCCTCCCCAACGCTCCAAATTATGAGTTAAAAAGGGAGTGCCATGTCACTCCTCATCATCAAATATGAGAGTGACACTTGAATCCTCTTCCATCATTCATATATTCCCTCAAACAACTCCCTAAATTGACAAGAATCATCAATGCCATTCACATGGGAAGAGATGTGCTCACACATGTGAATTCACATGGGTTTCATGGGAATGTGCTCACACATGTGAGTTCACATGGCTCCTCTTCCCAAGTTGAGGTTCACTTCCCCAAACCAACTCTCTTGGGAGGTCATAGGGTGGCTTGATATCTAGAGTAAAGCACACATGCCTTCATACATGGGAGCTCTTTCCAAGAGCCCCAAAAGTACTCTTTTCCAAAGCCGAAGACAACATTTACACCTTTCCTCGAGTGCCCTACCCATAAGTACTTGGGTTTGGGTCCAAAAAATACAATAATAACACCAAAATTTATTTTTTGACTCCAAAAAAATAGCCTAAAAGATCCTATACAAGTTTGCACTCTAACCCACACTATTGCCACATGCCCATGCACTTAAACATTAACACATGCCACAAAGACTTCAATGTAAAACAAATTTTAAATATAATAAATTTTAAACACTTAAAATTATAAGGTTTAAAACATTCCACTTCACTATGTGAAGTGGACAACAATAGGGTCCCGATGATTCTCCCATCCTCCCATTGGTGTTTGCTCACCCTGTACACTCATTGCAATATCAGTTTGTCCATGGTATACATATATAGTTGAAGCAAGGAAACATATTTATACAATTTATTCATTAATGATCCAATTTAAATTTGTATACCTTGAATCTCAATTCAATCCTAATCTATGCATCCACCTTCATGGTCATTGATTAATGTGGTCATAACCTGCCAATCAACATGGTAACCTTCCACAATATCCACTGATTTATGTAAGAAGCGCTATTCGGATTTAACCAAATTTCACAAACTGAAATTGAATTAACTTTTAGAGTCACTAAAACACATCATATACATAGTCCCAATATAGCAGGCAACCACCACTTTACGTTATCCAACATTTTACAAAATTCACTCATGGCAACAAGTACATCTCTTTGGTTTCCATGAAGAACACTAACAAACTGACTTCACTAATTAGTCAATTTCATACATGTTATCTAATTAGTCATCACAAACATTAAGCATCTCTTGATCACTAATTTTCATATTAGTAAAAGGATTTACACTATGTGGATTTGCCTTCCAATTAGGTTTAGCATCTTTATGCTTGACATAGCACATGCAAACTCAATTGTTTACATAAGTATAACAATTGCTTCGTTGGGATTTGCACCATAACTCAAAATTGTCACATACTCATGATTCAACTATAACACATTTATCCAACAATAGTTATGAAGGCTCATCACATGGTCTAATGAAATCAAATAGACGGGTAGAGGAGAGTGGGTTTTCACATCAAAATGGGTGTAGTCAATTATTCAAAACATTAATAATGATAACAACACACAATGTCAATTTTCCAATTCAAAGGAGTTGTTCCTAGGGTTCATTCAAAGTTGTCATTTATAAAGGTATGCTACAACATGGGAATATGACTCACAAGATTCAACTAGCCAACACCGCTAGTGTCAGTAAAAAATGTTACAAGTGTCATGAGCTAGGATGGGCCTCACACCCTACACATGATGTAGTATTTGAACCAACATTATAAATCATTAAGACAAGATTTACAAGATGACCCCTTCTGCAAAACTAGATGACCTCTTCCCTACAACTTTGCTAGCCATCTTTTATCTCTAAATAAACTTCCTAGGCTCAAAGATTTCATCATGGGAGAACTTGCACAATAAAAAAGAAATTTAAATAGTCATTTACCTACAAAAGAAAACAATAGGACAATTAAAAGTCCTTTTCTCAGGATTACCAATAATTGAAACTCAATAAATACCATTTAGCTCAAATTGTAGGGCACATTACAAGCTCAATATGTGATTTGACACATGACTTGTCATATTTAGCCATGTCTCATAAAACATAACAATTCTAAAAAAAGCATGGGGATATGGAGAGAAGGTTGATTCAAGTAAAGTAAAGCCTCGAGAGTGTCATTAGATAGGCAATATCATAGCACATTAGTTCATATTGGGGTATTTAATATTGGAAAATAATAGATAGATATATCATTAGATATTAGGGGTATAGAGGGTAATTATATTAATATTTTTGTTAGGAATTTTGGGTAAGATAGTGGAAGGGATTGGGGGTTGGATCCAAGGGTAAGGAAGTTGGATTTGAAAAATTAAAATTAAATTGATCTTTTTTACTTTCTTCTTTCATTAGGATAGAAAGAGAGGAGTTGGTTATGCTATTTATGTAGATATTGCATACAAAATTGTATAGTCCTAAGTGGGTGAAATGATGAAGGTGTTTGCACACCCTAGAGGAGATACATGTTTGATTTGTAAAGAGGGATTTGACTTATGCACACCTTGTAGTTTGATTCATAAAGAGGGATTTGACTTATGTACACCTTGTAGTTTGATTTGTAAAGAGGGATTTAACTTATATACACCTTGTAGGACAATATATAAGGTAAATGGGAAAGGATTCTCATTTGCCAAGAGAGTCACACACATCGAACTAGTGTTACACTTGGCAACGATAAGAAAAAATATTTAATTATTTTACCAATTTTAATTATCCTTTCTTAGAGGTTAATAGATAGCTTATTTAAATGATTGCAACATGATAACACTAAAGAGGATTTTTCAGTTTTGCTAGGTAGATATGAGATGGTCAACAATTATATTTCTAGTTTCTTGCGGTTTACTCTAGGCATAATTATTAATTTACTATTTTGATCCAAACATGTAAAGGAAATCAAGAATTACCACATATTCACATCATACCCTTAATTTTTGTAATTATATTTTTTTGTTAGAACAATGTAAAATTATTTGTAATGTACATTTTTTTTCATAATCTCTTATCAATTTCACTAAAGACTTTTCATTTTGAGTTGGGTGTGATAGTGGTGGAAATGAAATGGTTAGTTGAATATATAAGGAGTATAAAAAATGTCATCAAAAAATAGGTATGTAGGATATATGGTAAAAAGAGGGGTTAGTTTAATAGGAATTGTATGCTAGGAAGGGATATAAAAGTCCAAGATATAGAGGTAGAAATGAAAATTAAAGGTATTATTTAAGATTCCACAATCAAAGGTGACATAGAATAGGTTTACTAAGTGAATCCCCTTATTGGTTTGAACAATTCCCCAAACTCTTGGTTCTAAAATTTTAAGGAGAATGCAGGGAAGTGGGGAATGGGGTGACACAAGCATGTTTATCTACCCATGTGTCAAACGTTATCAAAAGAAATGAACACCATACACATGAAATGGGGATGTAGGGAATCTTTTTGTCTAAGCAAGGGGGTCCAATGAAAGACTACCCTACCTGACAGCCTACAAATTTACTCACAAACACAAGCACCATTACTATTTCATTAATTTAAAAAGATCTCTACCCTTACAAGCTACAATAGGATAAAAGAAGCCTAAATCTCTACCCACAAACAACCCTGCATGCCCTACCAACTCTACCAACTGTGGATTACAATATACTTACATGAATTCACATGTAGTCAAGAACAACAAATAAATTACAATATTGGTTTTGTCCTTCCTCTTT
This sequence comes from Cunninghamia lanceolata, assembly GCA_027924645.1. Classification (NCBI taxonomy): domain Eukaryota; kingdom Viridiplantae; phylum Streptophyta; class Pinopsida; order Cupressales; family Cupressaceae; genus Cunninghamia; species Cunninghamia lanceolata. The sequence goes on along the minus strand of BSBN01000847.1, from coordinate 1,165,139 downwards.
CAACTTTCCTCCATTTCTTTATTTCCCTTCAATCTCAAAAAACTTATATGACTATCCTTTGCCTCAACTCTGTGTTCAAACTCTAACCAATCACTCCTCTAACCTTTCCTCCATCAACTACTCTTGAGTCTATCCTTCTCTAAGTGAATGATCCATTTCCTTTCTTGTTATCCATTGCTTTGCAGAAGAAAAGATCTGTGGTTGTATTCTCCCATGGAGCTGTCATGGTAACTGCTACTATTTTTCTTTCCTCTTCTTGAATAGAATATTCTTTTCATCTGCTCTACCTGATAGTCCAGCTAAAAATACTATTAACTAGAAATTGATATGATCACCAATAGGTAGCACCAAAGAAAAACACCTGTCCAAAGAAGCATTTGTCATTCCGCAAAATGTTAATAGCTACACAAGAAAGAACAAGGGCTGCGCTGCAGCTGGAGTCCCTGCCTAAAGCTGTAAGCTAAGAGATTTCTGATTTCAGACTAGCAGCAAGAGTAGCTATCACTGGTGGAGGATTAAGCATCATCTGGCACTAGCATGTTAGAATATTGTTGCTGCAATGTCTTTTGTGCTGCAGAATAAAAGGTGTTTTAAAATCAGTGCTAAAGCAATGATACAACTCTGTAAGCATGTTAGAATATTGTTGCTGCAATGTCTTTTGTGCTGCAGAATAAAAGCTTGGAAAACAGGTTGTCAAAACAATTAGATGACACTCTTTTCACTGAAATCATCAGATGAACTAAGGTAGTCTGTTGCTTGATTAGTAGAATGAAGAAAGTAACTTTTATTGTAAATCTGAGCCACATATCATCTGAAGACCTACACAATACAGCCATGAGGCAAACAAATTTCACACTATAGTCATGTTGCAGATCTTGATTCTACTATTAAACACGGTAGTTTGGAAGAATCATTATTGGATAATAATAGGAATCCAGAGTCCAATGGATCCCAACAATCCAACACTGGTCAAGGATATTAGAGACAGGATTCGAGTGTGAACTGGAATGAAGTACTTATGAGTGAGATTGAAGATGAGAAGCCTAAGGAAATTGATCTTCTACCAGAACGGGAGAGACAGAAAAGAATAGCCCAATTGCAGGCACGTTTGTTGCATGCTGCTGCTGAAGGAGCTATAAGGATTAAAAGAAGAAAGGGACCTCGGAGAGGGGAAGATTTCACTTTGATGCAGGCTTTCATAAAAGCTGATTTCTAGCTCATGTTTTTCATTCAATTCTTTGGAGCAGCATCAGGATTAACCGTGATCGATAATCTAGGATAGATTAGCCAGTCAATGGGCTACCAGAACTCTCATATGTTTGTATCAATGATAAGCATTTGGAATTTTCTTGGGCATGTTGGTGGTGGATATGTTTCTGAAATTGTTGCAAGGTAAGGTTCAAACAACCTTCACATACTTTTACCTTCTTGATAATTCTTGCTTTTGTTTCCCTTTCATTCTCTTAGTGAAAACTAGGAATGGTTTTTAAGTTCTTTTTTACATCTGGGTTGATGTAATGATTCAACATGCTTCTTAAAGAGAAGGAACCCTTCAATTTTCTAGAGTGCTATCAATTGCAATCGCAATTTCTGATTAGATTTGTCTGTATAGCTTTATAAGAACCCATATATGCAAGTAGGAAGTTATGAGTTCCATTCTGAGCTCTTGTCAATCACTCAAATCTTTGTGGATTATTGCTTTGATTATCATACCATATCTAGTTTTAATGCAAAGAACTAGTCAGATCATAGTACCTTGATGCATACCTTTCAACACTTTTATCAGCATATTGTCATCTTTATCAGCATAATTGGGCTTATTACCTCTGAGCAAATTACCCTAGAATAGTTACTTTTTTATGAACTTATGTTTTTAGATGGGGAAGTAGTACTTACTGTCTATCACATTTCCACAGGGATTATGCATACCCTCGACCAGTAACAATGGCAGCAGCACAGGTCATCATGGCAATTGGCCACATGCTTTTTGCAATAGGTTGGTCAGGATCATTATCTATAGGGACCTTACTTGTGGGCATGGGCTATGGTGCACATTGGGCTATTATCCCAGCAACTGCTTCTGAAATCTTTGGTTTGAAGAATTTTGGTACATTTTACAACTTCTTCATCATGGCCAATCCAGCAGGAACTTTCATTTTTCGGGTCTCATAGCAGGTGCTCTCTATGAGAGGGAAGCAGAGAAACAACACAGAAAATCAAATCAATTCCCCAGTTTACCAGCCACAGATTTTGTTATCTCAGGTGGACCTCTTAATGAGGACAAGGCCTTGGATTGTCATGGTCCATCATGTTTTTTCCTCACTTTTGTGATCATGACAGGAGTGTGTGTTCTTGCAACATTCTTCAGTTTGATACTTGTCTATAGGACCAGGATTGTCTACAGAAGTATCTATGGAAAAAATCTAAATTTAGAGGAGAGACACTTAAGGAAGGATAGTGATTTGTGGGGCCAAGCCTCTTCTAGTGACCGGAGACCTGGTGTTTTGAAGAACATCTAGCCTGTTCTATTGACAATCTTGAAACTTGTCACTGTTAGTTTTTAAGCTGGTGGAGTATGATTTTTATTACTGGTACTTGATTGCAGGCCTAAAATGATAGGAACATGTATGGATGGAAGCTCGAAATTGGACCGCGACAGTCCTGCTCAGTGATAACTATTGCTAGATTATCAATTGGTTTGCAATGAGAATTTCAGGAAGAGAGTAAGGATGGTTGTATAAGAAAGAATCTATTTATAGATTAGGTATCCAAATTACCTGGTTATAACTACTGACATTTGCTTTAACTCTGATGTTTTAGAAACAATGATAGTGAAAGCCTGCTTTCACCATAAATGAGAAAGTAAGTTTTATTGTAAATCTGAGCCACATATCATCTGAAGACCTACACAATACAGTGATGAGGCAAACAAATTTCACACTACAGTCATGTTCACATGCCTTGTTTATGATACAAATCTGCAAGCAGAACGTGTGAGCCATAGCTTGATTTTAACCTACACCCTGACTATCTACCTGTAGAAAAATTTAAAACACTTCCACTGTAAACCCTAAATATGGAAAAAATTAAAACGCTTATACTGTAAACCCTAGATATTCACCCTAAAAATAATTAAAAAGAACTGGAAACAAGGACTAACAATGCACATGGCCTCATTTTCATTCTTGTTTGTCTGTAGATCACCCACACAAAAGCCTCCTTCACACCAAGAGAAACAAACAAAATTGGGAAAAGAATTTATAAACCAGAAGAAGCAAAAGTGGGAGATAACATATAAAACTTACAGAAGGGCCTCATGTCAGTGAACTTGGCCTTTTTGGCAATGGCAAAAATATTTCCATGTCCAGAGGACCAAAACCCCCATAAAGATGAAGCAGGGGAGATAATTACGGCGAAGCTGTGTTTGGTGACGGCAGCAGTGGCAGACCGGGCAGAAATGCATGGTGTCATCGCACAGCAAAGAGACGGATGGAACAAACTCCTCCTCACTCCCTCACCAACATCACGCTGGCGGCACTCGTTCTCCAAGGTTTACCCAATAATAATAGTAATAATGTTGCTGCCACCCTTTTGTATGGCCTCTCCACAGCTTTGATGTGCGGTGTGAACAAAATGCAACCTTCGTAGTTAGCAGAGGAGCAAAGAATGGCGGCACGGCTCTTCCGGCAGCTCAACACTGACATCCACACAAACCTTGCTCTGCCTCCTCACCTTCGGTAGGAGCAGAGTGCCGACTCCTTCCTCGCCAAGGCCTTCTTCTACATCAATGTCTGCAAGGGAAAACGGGCCACACGCGTCCATGCTGGAACCCATGAGGACATGCAAATCTCAAACCAGTCATGAGCTGAAATTGGATCACACGCCGAGACGCAGCAAAAACAAAAGGAAACCCTATGCAAAGACAAGCTAAAATATTAAGAATCCAAAAATTATCTCAACTAAATTGCGAATGGGCAAAAAAATTGCCAATGCGACTTAGGTTTAACTTTGATTATTGTCATTGCACAGATATCAACGGGAAAATAATACCAAGGATAGACTAAAAAGCTTAGGCTAAACTATCTCAACTAAATTGCCAATGGGCAAACAAATTGCCAATGCGACTTAGGTTTAACTTTGATTATTGTCATTGCATAGATATCAACGGGAAAATAATACCAAGGATAGACTAAAAAGCTTAGGCTAATTTCGATTATAACACTTGCACAAAGTCCAATGTCCAAAAAAATGCTAATGCCCAAAGAAATACTATTACGGTGAAAACAATAGTTACCCTGCCGAAGGCAAGGACTAATAACCACTCAAAGGATAACTACAAAAGCTCAAATGTCGGAGATAGGAAAATAAAACACGACCAAGAAATAAGATCACCAACACGCAACTCTATTCAAAATGCCCACAACATCATATATGCCAAGATTCACACGCCAGCTATCAATTTGAGCGCCAACAAGGAAAGACAAGCCTAAAGATCTCTTCATCCAATACAGATAGATTGAATACAAGACACGTCAAATGATATTCATTCTGTCATTGATTATATTACTAAAAGGTAATTATAATCACTCTAATAACACCCGGTAGCTTAGCCTTTCAAGAATATACATGATGTGAATTGATAGCCTTTTAAATTTACCTTATTGCTGAAGATTCAAATGCTACTAAGTCATAGTTGTTGCTTAAGTTATCCCAGTTGTTAATGAAGGTACAGTTGCTGAAAAAGTCCTTTGCTAACTACAAAAGTCACACAAATAGATGCTGATGAAGTGACTCAAGTAGAAGTTGACAAAGCGAACAACTTGTTGATGAAGTAAGTTACCTTGCTACAGAGGTCACTTATAAACTTGTTGACAAAGATGACAATGCACCAAAATATGTGGTTGCAGAAGACACAACTGTGTTTTTTTCTATCAAAGTTGGTTGGAACATCATTTCTCCTCTAAATTCCTTCAAGCATGTTTAAAACCCACTCAACCAAATTTTCGTCGGCATCTTTTACTCTATTTTTTATGATGAAGTTGTTCATGGATCTGGATGCTCTTGCATAAGAAATTCAATGAACTTTAAATCTTTCAAGAGAGCGAATTACTTTATAAAAGGACCAAACATCTTTAGCAAAACAAGACCACAATCACTTAAAGAAAATGATGCTACTTCCCACCCTGCAATCATAACATCATGCAAAACATTCAAGGAAAAATTATTTGGGTTGGAAAATCATGAATCCATTACTTATGTTTTTTCATTTTAAAAGAAAGGGGGCTTGTAGTCATTAAATAGGTCTTGTGAAACCATAACAGGCCTATGGTGATGTCTTTATTGTTAGTTTTATAGAACAGAAATGCAAAAACAGAAAATACAACACATAGAAAAATGAACACAGTAATTACCCTGGGAAAACCCTCCTACTCGAGGGAGAAAAACCCAGCAATATATTCTCTTATAAAATCAGAAAATAAGTGCAGAACTGGCACTTACAATCAGGCCCTAGAAGGGCAGAATTTAATACAATAAGTATGCACCTGAAAATAGTACGAATTCCTTGAATATAATAATGATATGCCTTCTCCTTAAGTCTGCTGCGAATCTGCTCTGTAGAACTGATTTTTGAATTGAATTGAATTTCTTTGAATGACGAGACATCATCTCATATAAATACAATACATGGGCGAATTGCTTCTAGGCCAACCAAGTCGGCTATATTATTCTCCTTTGGAAAAATTCTCACGCAGCTATAAAACACTAACATTTACAAGAGGGGGTAGATATGCTTTTCAACTTAGATTACATGGATCTTAATTAATGAAGGATGTGTTGGAGTGTGGGGTTAGTGGGAGGATTGATGTAAGTAGGGATTTTGTGGGTAATAGTAGGAGTTTAAGTTGAGGAATATGTGTGATGACATAATGGGTGGGGTGAAGATGGCTTGATTATGGTCAGAAGAGTTGTGTTGAAGGAATGGTCACATAGTGGGAAGATGAGGAAAGGTGGGAGGGAGGTTGTATGGAAGAGGTTGAGAGATAGGAAAAGGAATGGGATAACTAATGACATGGGATTAGGGGTGTGTTGTGAGACAGGGAAGGGGAAAGAGTAAGGATGTAGTTAGGAAGGAGCAAAGGATGATGGTTCAAACATGCGAAGGGTGAGTGGTTGTGAGGGAGTAGCGGGTGAAGGTAAATTTTGTGAGGAAGGGGTGAAAAAGGGAGGAAGGATGGAAGAAATAGGATGTCAGAAAATAGTTGAGGAAGAATCTTGGCTTTGATGAGGAATGGATTCATTCATGATTTGGTCGATTCCATGAAGGCTATACATACCATAGGATGTAGTCAAGAGGAAGGTATTGAGGGTATCCACAAGTGAAGAAAGGTTAATTCCATCATCTATTTTTCCAATACCATCCTTAAGGAGTTGAAATTTGTTTAAAATATTATTTTAATTTTGTTGTTCAATGTATTCAAGAGGGCATCATGGTCAAAAGTGTCTTCACCATTGAGATAAGGTTCAATTGATTCACGTTTTCAATAATAGGGATGTTATTGTGTGCCATGATTAGGAAAGGATTAAGATAAGGACTATGCCTTAAAGGGAAGGTAGGTTGTTGAAGACTTTTGAACATACAATCCAAAATAAATTAGTTAAAAACTTTAAAATGAAAAATACATAAATAAAATGTAAGGAGAAGATTAGGAAGGACTGGATAAGTGGGGTTCATCAAAATGTAAAGATAACCTAAATAAATAAGGTTTCTTTTTAATCCTTTTTACCTTTAATGGTTCTTTGATATAGAATTTAAGTATGATAAATCATAATAAATATAAATTACTTTTTAAATTCTAAACTAGAAAAGAGAAGAGGTTGCTTGTAGAAAAGATAAGAGATTGAGGATAGAGAATGCATAGTCTTTTTGGTGGTTGATGTAGCTCTATCACTTTCTTCTAGGTTATGTTGGATGAGGAACAAGATTCTAGAATTTGCATTAGGGTTTTTGCTTCTCTGTTCTCAATCTATGTTAGGGGAAGAATCTGTGTGTAGTTTTGTTTGATCTATTGTGGTGGCATCTATACAACTATGGTAGTGTTCTTCTATTGCAAAGATGTCCTATACAACCACAATGACATCCTATGTAATTTTGTAACCTATCACCTACAATAAAATTTGGCTTTCTATATTAAGTGGTGTCATAGGCATCTTTGAGGGTTTGTCCTGAGGTTGAACAATAAAACTTCCTCGATGACAATAAAACCTCACAAAGTTTTGGAGAATTGAAAACCTTGAGAATTATGTAGGGATGTGCAAGTGCTAGAGTGATTGTGAATGCAGCTAAAGAAACATAATAATGGATGGTACTAATTGTTCTACTAATGGTTTTAGCTTTCTATGTATCTATGCTTATTTTTATTGCTTTTATTGTCATGTATTGTTGTGTGTTGCCTATGTTTTTGTTCATTTCTTTAATAAACATTTATAACTGTTTATAGTTGTTTGGACATGAAACAGGGATAAAGATGTAAATTAGAGTAAAAAGGCAAACATTAGAATAGGAAAATCAACTTTTAACATTGTAGGTGCTACCGCGCATCCAAAATAATCAAATATCAAGAACTAAAATAAAACTAAATTGTGTAATTCTAAAAAGGGTTATTTACATACCAAACAATCATAAAAGAGAAAAATATTAAGCAAGCACTTTCATCTCTACAATAACAAACAAAAAAGATTTAAAATTATTTGTATAATCTCAAAGCATACAAGGTGAAGATGTCAAGCATGGTATGAGTTGTAACTCAATGTACTGTGAGCTCTTATTGTTCACATAATTCATATCTTTGTTTTGCCTCTTGGCATTCGTGTTGTGTCCTTCCAACTAAAACAAAAATATCTCGTGAAAATGTGTGCGGATAAAAGACTAATGTGGTGACAAGGCATATATTGTCCTTTAAATCTCACAAGTTAGAAATATCACAGGTGAAGAATATGCCATTCGATATACTTGTTATGATTGCAACAACTGTATGAAGTCTCCATGCATTATTTGCTTCTAACAGAAAAAGAGAAGAAAACTACAAATGTACAATTCAACCTAATCTGCCGTGCTTGGATCTTTCAAAAAGCTATGGTTGTCGTTTCCCTGCTTTTTCTTTAGCATTCTGTCCCCCACCAAAGCATAATGTTGAACAACAAATTTTATCGAAAGAGTACAAAACAGACAGCTGTGACTTGGTGTTTTTGACAGCCAGACTGTTACCATGATTAATATTATTGCCATTGCTGTTGCTGATGTTGTTTTCCCAGAATGGACCACCTTAAGTGAGACATTAATGTATTGTCATATGGCCAAAGAAATTTTAGTTTCCATAGGAAATGGGTACCACCATACTATGAATAATGGAATACAAAATCTGTCAAATCCATGGAAGAATGCATTAAATTGAGTATCATATTTAGCTTGTAAAGATTAGTGGATGAGTTTTTCGAAAAAATTAATAAGTATCTCAAAGAGGGCAATACAAAATGTCTTTAATTACATCCTTATGTATAGAGAAGGAAAATTTGTTTGGCGGTTTTAACTGTGATTCAGAATTGTAACTTCTTTAGTGTGTTGGAAGTAGAACGATTAAAATATGAATTGGGTTGTTCTCAGAATTCTCTTGATCAACTCCACACTCATGGAAATAACCATAGACTTGTGGATGCAAACCTGGCTCGTGGATCGGATCTTTGCTAATTTCCATATGTTTATTTCAGCTCACATCAAAATTCTCAATCTAATTTTCACTTTAAAACTTGGTTACCCATGCTCGAGAGTTGTGCTTCAGAGTTTTTACATGAGAAGGATAGTTCCTCCTTTGTTTCAAACCCCAGTAAGGATGTCGATTCAATAGCTTTGAAAAAGATCAAGGACAACAAAGTAGTCGTCCATTATGCTGAGTGCTAATGCAATGCTGATGTCACTAGATAATTCTTTTTAGGCTTCATTATGTGTCCTAAAAGGTGTTCTTTCCATGTGTTCACTAGATCTTCTAAACGGATTATGGTTAGTACTTCTATGCAACTTCCCAAGTTTCAAATCAAAAATTTCATGCATCAAGTTGACACACAATAGAGCTAGGTAGAGGGGAAGAAGTGTCCAATTTTGAATTTGAATTCTAAAAGCTGAAGTCATTTACACAAGTGTAGAAGTGACCTAGATCACTTTTGCAAATGTGGATTTGACCTAGGACAAGAAATAGGTAGATCTACAAATGAAACTACTCTAGGTAGGAATGAGTGCAATATGGGAATAAGCATGTTTCAAATTATGTGCCGACTTTCAATTAAAATCACTCCACTTGTATGCTTTTTAGTGCATAAAAGGATAATCTAGCTAAATTGAGTCCAAAATGAAGGGTAAAATTGAAAGGTATGCAATTTTCACATTACATTTTGCTTCCACTTTAACTTGCATGTGAGCTACCATGTGAATGCATGTCAAAGTAAAATATATGCAACCAACATAAAAGTAAATATGTAGACACTCATAAAAAGATATAGATATAGAAGTAGACATCATTTTGGTACATGTTCCCTTGTATGAGTGGCCCACCTAAAAACTTACAAGCACAAAAAAATTATCTAAATAAGTAACATCCATAAATCATTGAAAATAATCATAAACACAACTGCTAACTATCTACAAGAAAAGTAAATGGTAATGCCTATCAACAACTAGATATTGTGTGCATAGCTAACATGGTACTACATAAGCAACTAGATAATGCAATTGATAGATGGATATTATACTCAATTATAATAAGGTCACACTTGGTTACTATTATTTTGTTTCTCCATATAAATTATAGTTTTATTAAAGTGTAACACATTACATATCTTGGTAATCTATCTACATCATGGAACGTCAATAAAATGGCCAAACTAATTAATATGTTCTAGTTCTTAACTTTCCTATTGACATTTGTTGCTTCAGTTAATTTCTAGATTCCCCATCCTTTGTTATTTTCATTTTTGGTACTCACTTTCAATTCTGGTATTTCATGTTCATGTTATTTCTAGTTTTCATTCCCAACTCTACTTTATTGTTTGAACTTAGTTTAAATAGGGATGAAAATTTAGATAAGGCTAGCATAGTTTACTGCTCTTAAAAATAGCAAAGAAAAAATAAAAAAATATATATTTCATTTCATTAGTCTTGTCTAGTGTAAATTGAATTAGTTGAAAACCTTAACATAGCTAGGTAGACACATTTCAACTTTTTCATTATTTACATTTTGGTGAACCTGTCTAATTAAATCATTAATTTCACCTCTTCTATCAAATTTTGTTGCCATTTTGTTCTGTGTGTTGAGGATGCTCATACTTCCTTCATTTTATGAGCTTCACCACATAGTCACTTTTCTCTGATCGTGTTGTTCAAAGAAGTGAGTGTATCAATAAAACAACTTCCCATTTTTCTAGCACTTCTATTCCTACAACTATTGATCTTTCTAGTTATCTCTATGACCAGATTGCCATAACTATTCCCCCTCTCCCAACTTCTCCTACTGCTGAATTTCAAGATCTAGAGGGAGGCTTCAATCATGAAGTTTCCCTTCACATGGGGAACATGGACATAGCCTATCATATGGATTAACACTTAGCCATATTTAAAAATAAGCTTTATGTTGATGAAGGCATTTTCATACTGCCAACCCTATTCTTGAGGCTCTATGTATAATGCTATGTCATCATTTGAAGGCTTACATATCTTACGTGGAGTGGCACTTATCATAAATCATGAAGGCCATCTTTCTAGGCCCCCTTTTGACTAAAATGCCAATTTGTATTCTAATCTGACTTAGACCTAAATTATTCGCTCTCCCTACACTAAACATAGATATTCCAAATTCTATAAAATTTGCCACTTCTACTATTCCATTTGATCACACAAGTGCTTCTTCATCAGGCATTCCTGGAAATCCTATTTCTTCTTATGAGTTCATCACTCTTGTTGGGACCCGATTCAAATTTTGTAAAAAATCCTAAATGTGGTTCCCCTTTGTGCACTTGCCTTATTTTAACCCACCATTTATAACTGATTTGAGAAAGTTTAAGTGCGTTGTCCCTTGGTCAACTTTACCTAGGTATTACCTCTTGTCATCCCAATGTCCCCCTCATATGTTTGAAGTTGCCAAAAATCCAAAAATATTTTAAGTTTGGGGGTTTCTGTAGTGTCCCCATTTTCGTGAGCATCAGAGTTCGGAGGATTAGCCTATTAGTTGACCCTCGTAGGCTAGTGTTCAGTGATTAGAGGGTCCAGTGGGTGTTAATGAGCTCTTCGGGTGGTAGTTGACAGTGTTTACCTCTCCAGATTGTTGGTATATTCTAAGACTAAGCTATTTAGAGGTTTCTGGTTCCGTTTTGAGGCACTTACTATTTATAGTAAGTTAGTTGAGTGTCAATGGCCAACCTTTCTATTTTGGGAAAGGCATCTGGATGAGTAGTGGTTTTTGTGGTTAACCACCTGGTTCTGACGAAATCGAGAAATAATGAGTATTCTTGGAGTTATGACATTTTAATTATTAATAAAGTAATACTTTATTAATAATTAATTAAAAAAATGCACATCATTAAATGTTATTTGACTTTATTATTAAAAGGGGTATTTAATGATTATAAAGTCAAGTTATATAAAGTGCATTTAAGTCAAATTATAAAGTGCATATTATGGGCACCTATTTGTGGAATAATATAAAGTGCCAATTTTAAGGGAGATATAAGTGATTATTAAAATATACTTTATATTATTTTGTTGTGCACCAAATGGAGGGAAAAGTAAATGAAATTAAAATAAAATTTAATGAGATGAAGCCAAATACAAATTGAATATTATATAAAGGCTTTTTGAAAAGGGATTTCATTCATTCTTTGATCATTCAACACTTGCCTATTTTGAAGAAGCTTTGGCTTTGGAGAAGAAACATAGGGTTTCACTGTAATTTCAATCTTGGAGAACGTAGCATCTCTTCGATTGTGCTACCTACAGGTGAGAAGATCACCCAGGGGTTGTAGGTTATTGGTGGCTTCATACGGAGGTCACATCTAAGCATCAATGGAGTTTATGCAAATCTGAAAGTGATTATCTTCAAAGATTGTTCAAGGGTTTGGAGATTAATCATCTAAGTTCAGAGATATCTACTGTGAATGATTTTGCCATGTTTGACAACCATTGGATGTATTGAATCTGCTTCATATATTGTTGTATTTACTTTTGAGGACATTACAGCATTGTACCCTACCATATTAATGGAGATTGAGCATTCCAATTGTTGTGTGACAAACCTGTATTTTACATGGCAGCGTAATGGGTATGTAAAATGCTTCATATTTTGGCAATATATTTTTCTGGGTATTTGTTGCTTAGATAATAGGGGATATTTTCTCAACTGGGTACTTAATATTTTGTCAAAATACTAAGTATTTTGGGAGATATATAAATCTAGAATTTTTAGCAGTTCATTTCCTTTGAAATTTCCTGTTAGTGTAGAAAATATATATATTTGCAATATCTTTGTTTGTTGTACTACACTATTATACCCAACATAGCATAAAATATCAAAAACTCAAACAAGGTAGAACAATTAGTAAATATCTCAGAAGGGGTGGGATATTTTAGTGGGTATCAAAGCGGTCTCTTGCCATCCAATTGGGTTTAAAAAAAAAATCAGTGAATTAACATCTAGCATCATTTGAGTGACCAACACTCATTAGTTTTAGTTATGGGTTACTACAGTATTGAAGGGAAATCCAGAGAAGAAATTGAACAGGACGCCATTAAGCTCAGGGAAGGCTATGAATGGGAAGCCCCTCGACTCTTTGGAGACTATCAGAGCATGTCAGATGATTTTAAAGCACAGTACTCTCTTAATAATTATCTGAGCTTTGTTGCCACCTTGAGTCCTGAAAAGATTGGATTGGTAAAGTATATTAGGGTGTATAAGGAGAAAATTTCATCTAAAGGGGCAAAATTTAGTCATGGTCATAGTGTGAATAGGTATGGTGGAACCTTCAATTCATATAATGATGATGGTTCTACATCTAAACTCAATGGATAGGTTACAGGAACTCCCATAATGAGCAAGAACGAAATGAAAAGGCAAGGTCTATGTTTCTCTTGCAAAGGTTTTCGGGAGCCTAACCACCAATGCACGGATAATGAGGTAAAGGAGCTTGAGGAAGACCTCGTTTTGACACATGGATGCATTGAAGAAGAAGCCACGAAGGAGGCAGATTTGGAGATGCACATGTTGCATGATGATGTTGGGGTTCATGAGTCACATCATCTGGAAGGACAAAGAGGATCCTGTGATGAAGTCATAGAGGTTAAGGAGACTTATACACATGTTGATTTACCTTGCAGCCATGGGACAGAGGTTATGGCACATGATACACTTAATTTTCCTTTGGGGATACCTCTTGAACCAACAATTGGTAATGGTGAGTTAGCAAAGGATGAAGTTTTAGTTGAGATCCTTGAAGACACTACAGATAAGTATGATGTAGCTCCTGATTTTCTATTTTATGACAGATGTCATAATGTCGAGCTTACTCATAAGATAGCAACCATTCCTTGTGAGGATGATGGATGTGTGGAGTTCCCTAACATTGACACTCAAGATCTAAGTGTTAAAAATGAATTATGTGATGTTGATTCAAACTACAACAAGTCTGATTTTGCAAATCAGACCTTAGAAGATGTGAACGAATCAGAAAATCTACTTGTTGGTGATGGGAAAGAAGTGTGCAATGATTGTGTCCAATTAGTAGCTTCTATTATGTCATTGGAGCCATCCCGTGTGGTACATAATAGCAGTACCTTCGTTGAAGAAGTGTGCAGTGTTGATGGCTCACATGATGATGGGTATCAAATAGTGAGTGGTCATGAATCAGCCCCTTATCATAGTGCTGATAACAAATCAGAAGATTTGTGCAGTAATGATTCGTCACAGGGGTATCATCACTTGGTAGGGCAATTGAATGTTAGTGATAGTATGATTGCTACAGCCTTAGAGCATTTTGATGTTGCCCGATAGATGTTGGTGACTTATTGTTGGAGTACTCCTGAGATAGATGAGCATGGTGATAGTGGACTTTCCCTTGCAGAGTTTCATGCACTTAAAGAAGTGTTTGGGATAATGAAGAATAATTACTTGCAGTTACTATCTAACCGAGAGTATCTTCTCAAGTGGGATAGAATCTGTTATGATGCACTGAAGGGAAAGGAAGAGGAGGTTCATGAGCTCACCTATGAGCTCGAGGTCATCACAGACTCTTTAAAGAGCGCTCAATTAGCCCTTCAAGAGTCAAAGTTACAGATAGATGAGTTTACCGTGGAGTTATAGTCCCGATATCTCCAGCAGTTATAGTCCCGATATCTATGATAGTTACTGGTGATGAGCATACACCCACATATAGTGGTAAGGAGCACTTTGTGGATGTGGCTACATCCATTACAATTGCAGGTGCATGTGATATTAATGGGATGGGCGCTTTTGTTGAGAGTAGCAGAGAACCAGATGTTGCATCAGGGGTCTCTGAGGATAGTCCCATGACAGGTGATGCAGAGCAGGTGATTGATAGTTCTTGTGATGTGGTAGTAGATTCTCCAAAGAGTTGTGTGATAGATCACGACGCTACTCCATCATCATCACAGGAGATATGCAGGGTATCACCTAGTTGGGAGGTTGGTTCTCATGTTGATTTGTTTCCCTCTCTTGGAAGCAAATCAGAAATTACATCCCATGCAGCTGATTTTGATCGACAGCTTATTGAGCCACAAAGATGGAGAGATCAGCTGAAGGTTACAGGAGAGAAGGTTGATTCAACCTTATCTCGTTTTGATTGCACTCATAAGTATGTTGAGTACCTTATTTGGACAATAGAGTTTGAGGAGAGACGGTATGGGGTCTCGACTGGTACTCACATTCGCGATTTGCAGTTCATCAGGAGTGCTTTGGAGGAGATAAAATTAGAATATCTCCAATTATTTCATGATAGAGAGTATGCTATTGGGTACGCAGAAAGGGTTGGCAAAGCATCTACCCAATTAGCCATTCGGGATCAGAGACGTGAGCCATCTTCTAATTCGAGTGATGAGAGTGATGAGGAGAGTATTCCCCATGACTATGACGGTCAACTGTTGACACGGGCAGGTGCTTTTTACCTTGATTGCATAGTGAGGAGTGCTCATCACTTCTCCTTTAATCCACACATTGATGACATGTAGGTGTGGATTGGCTCAGGATTTATACCATCCATTGTGGGATGAGGTGTTACCATCTACAAAAGATGGGACTAGAGATTACAGGTGTCCGACTGTGTTATTTGCAGAGGATTACTTGCAGAGTCAGAGATCAGACTACCATCATGTAGATGTGTACCAGTCAGTGTCTATAACCCCTTTGGCACAAAAATTTCCAATGGAGACATGGCTTCAAAGAGGTTGCAGTGTTGGCAAGCATGATGGCTTGTGTAGTCCTTACAACGGTAATGGAGGAGAGATATATCATTCCCTTGACTTGGGAGGAGCAGTTACATATCTTCCAGCACCTAGGAGGGATAGTCGGCACATCCATAGGAGTTATGCAAAGATTGAAGGGGGTGTTGTGGTTCAGACTCTTCGAGATATATTTACCTCCTCATGACTAATGGATGTGAGTTTCAGTTGTATTGGGATCCAGGTGATGTCATGTATGACACTTTAGATTGGATGAATCCCGATGGGCTACTTCATCATTCTCAATGTGGTGAAGCTAAGGTCAGGGCAGTGCAGCGGAAGTCAAAGGATGATATGCATGGCAGACTTCCATTCTGGTTGTGGGATCTAGGGATTCTTCTGTTTAGTAGATTGCTCTACGTCGTGGTAGTTGTTCACAGCAGTACTAAGCATAGTTCAGTCTTTCTCCAGTGGGTACGGTGGACAAGTAGTTGGGCCTGCTACAGGGTGATTTGGGATCCCGGTATCCAGGCATTAGATCAGGGCATTCAGCTGAGGTTTGATCACCGAAATTGGGATCCTTCTAGTGCATCAGGATTCCAGACGGGGCTTACTATTGAGTATTACAGCGTGTACATTGTGAGGTTTGCATACAGTTCCATCTTTGATTCACATGTACATGAGTTGATTTCGATGCACAAATCTTGTGCGCATGAGATGGGCAGTCAGTATGAGGTATACCCTTGTGCAGTTGTATTTATGTTGGTGCTACAGGGGATTGTTAGAGATGTGTGGGACATTTCGCAGTTCTTCCTTTCGGTCTCCGGTGGAGTGGAGTTTCTTTGCAGTGGAGATTGCTTGGGGACAAGCAATTTCAGGGAGGGCGGATTGTAATGTCCCCATTTTCGTGAGCATCAGAGTTTGGATGATTAGCCTATCAGTTGACCCTTGTAGGCTAGTGTTCAGTGATTAGAGGGTCCAGTGGGTGTTAATGAGCTCTTTAGGTGGCAGTTGACAGTGTTTACATCTCCAGATTGATAGTATATTCTAAGGCTAAGCTATTCAGAGGTTTCTGGTTCCGTTTTGAGGCACTTACTATTTATAGTAAGTCAATTGAGTGTCAGTGGCCAACTTTTCTATTTTGGGAAAGACATCTGGATGAGTAGTGGTTTCTGTGGTTGACCA
Organism: Cunninghamia lanceolata; assembly: GCA_027924645.1. NCBI lineage: Eukaryota > Viridiplantae > Streptophyta > Pinopsida > Cupressales > Cupressaceae > Cunninghamia > Cunninghamia lanceolata. The sequence continues at coordinate 1,148,464 of BSBN01000847.1, read as the reverse complement.
CCTGGTTATGACGGAATCGAGAAATAATGAGTATTCGTGGAGTTATGACATTTTAATTATTAATAAAGTAATACTTTATTAATAATTAATTAAAAAAATGCACATCATTAAATGTTATTTGACTTTATTATTAAAAGGGGTATTTAATGATTATAAAGTCAAGTTATATAAAGTGCATTTAAGTCAAATTATAAAGTGCATATTATGGACACCTACTTGTGGAATAATATAAAGTGTCAATTTTAAGGGAGATATAAGTGAAAGTGAAATTTAATGAGATGAAGCCAAATACAAATTGAATAATATATAAAGGCTTTTTGAAAAGGGATTTCATTCATTCTTTGATCATTCAACACTTGTCTATTTTAAAGAAGCTTGAGAAGAAACCTAGGGTTTCGCTGTAATTTCAATCTTGGAGAACATAGCCTCTCTTTGATTGTGCTACCTATAGGTGAGAAGATCACCCAGGGGTTGCAAGTTATTGGTGGCTACATATGGAGGTCACATCTGAGCATCAATGGAGTTTATGCAAATCTGTAAGTGATTATCTTCAAAGATTGTTCAAGGGTTTGGAGATTAATCATCTAAGTTCAGATATATCTGATGTGAATGATTTTGCCCTATTTGATAGCCATTTGATGTATTGAATCTGCTCCATATATTGTTGTCTTCACTTTTGAGGACATTACAGTATTGTACCTTGCCATATTAATGGAGATTGAGCATTCCAGTTGCTGTAACAAGTGTGACACCTATATTTTACATGGCAGCGTAATGGGTATGTAAAATGCTTCATATTTTGGCAATATATTTTTCTGGGTATTTGTTGCTTAGATAATAGGGAATATTTTCTCAACTGGGTACTTAATATTTTGTCAAAATACTGAGTATTTTGGGAGATAGAAATCTAGAATTTTAAGCAGTTCATTTCCTTTGAAATTTCCTGTTAGTGTAGAAAATATATATATTTGCAATATCTCTGTTTGTTGTACTACACTATTATACCCAACATAGCATAAAATATCAAAAACTCAAACAAGGCAGAAGAGTTAGTAAATATCTCAGAACGGGTGGGATATTTCAGTTTCCCTATCATTTTCTTGTATTTCTATAGTTTGCAGGACTTTCCACCCCTACCTGATGTAGTTATTCCTTCCCACATCTGGTATCCACCTCCTTTTCTACCTAGAATTCCCATGGGATTCATCATTCTCTCAATTTCCTTCATTTCCTTCACTTTCCTCTTTTGCAAGTTTTTAACTAGATGCTGCATGTGTGCTGTACATCCCATATCCTATATCCAGTTCTAGTTCTGCTTGAAAGTCTTGCAAATCCTTCTCTATGCCTTAAGTTTTTTTACACGTCACCTATTCCTTCTAGTTTGTAGAATCTCGACCTACTCCTACAATTCCCTATTTTTCCCTGAGATCCATTTACCCTTTCATTTTTGGTGTCCTATTCTATCCTTCGGCTCCACTTCCCTTTTCAACATTCCCTCCTTGCCACTTTGTAGGGGTTCCCTCCTAGACTGGATTTCATGTTCTTACTTTGACTGTAATGTCCCCTTTTTGGGACAACACTAATTTTTTCCTAAATTATCAATTTCCAAACAAATAAAGGTTTAGAGAGTACCTTGTCCTAAATTAACCCCAAAATAGATTAATGGAATCAATCCTCAATGTGATGTCTTCTCAATATAGCTTGATTTTAAATCTGAATATATACTTCCTTCTTACTTGCTATTATGCTCACTCAATTTATCAGCAATATATATTCCTTTTAGAATATCTATATATTCTTTAGGAATCAGAAAATTATGTTCTTCCCTTCTTAATGCTTCAAAAATATATGTATTTTGATTGCTTGTTTGATCTTCTAACTAATCCTTCTTGTCTTGCTTATATATGCAGATTGTATATCAGGAATATATATATATTTACTCCCAAATATTCTTCTTAATTCTCCAATCTGAATGTATGTATTTTTCCTTCATAGAATGTCTTAATTATATCTATGGTAGATCTCCAGGTCTGAAATATATATGTATACAAAACTCAGAAATATGTTCTTCTCATTCCATATCCGATTAGTCTCCTTCAATAATCTTTTTCTCTATATCTTTTGCTCTCCTTCCCATGTTATTCCCCCCACCAAAGGTTATAATCTTTTAATATTAATAGCCATGTCTCTATAGGGTGATTGCTGCCAAGAGACACAACCCTTTGTATTTGTTTGTTAAACATATCCTAATCGCTGTCTCCACTAACTGCTACATATTTATCCTTTATATTAATTTTCCTTGTCTTATATCAAACGCTGCCTTTATATTAATCGTTCACTTTTCAGTCCACCCGCTGCCATATATATAATCTTTATTTTGTTTCATTAATGCTAAACACTTAATCGTAGGACTTTGTCTTAGTTGCTTTATTCACTTATTTGCTCCCCCTTTGTAATATCTTTTTTTTAAATATATTTCATGAAGTATATAAAACATATTTGTATTATATTATTTAAATATATTTAAATATTAATATTTATGTTTATATTTTTAATATTTATTTATAATATAATATATCTTGTCATAAATATATTATATTAAGATATTTATATCTATATCTACATTTGTATTTATAAATATAATGATATATCTTATTAATTAAAATAAATATATATTATATTTTAATTAAATATTTATATAATAATATAATATATTATTTTAATATTATTATATTTTAATAACATTATATATGTTTTATTTAAATATGACTAAACGCCATATTTTATGAAAGTGACTTCACCATCTTTATCATGATGGTTTTAATTTAAACAATGCCTTATTATCGAGACATGACAGGCCTCCCCTCTCGAGATTGCTTGTCCTCAAGCAATCACAATGATTTCTTTCATTACCTTGCACCTTTTAATGTCTACTTTCCGATGCGTTGAGATGAAATAGTGGATTTGATCTAGAATGAATATTGCTTCAGTGAAAAGAAATTGATTGTGATTCCATGAAAGAAAATTTGTGATCAAAAGAGCATTTGTTTGATGTTTTGAATAACAACGATGGGATGATTTGAGAGTATTGAGATTCTTTGATTATGAGATTCAGTCTTGTACTTGTCATCTTGTAGTTTTACCTTGTGATGTGTTATTGATCTCAAAATTGTGAAGAGTTATGTTCTTGAGGCGTAATTGATTATATGATGTCATGGACCAAAAAAAAAAAAAAATGATTAAAGACGATTTGGTAAGCTCTTGTTTGAATAGTGATGTGATTGATGAAATATAAGTGTTATAGATGATTATGAAGAATGATCCTGGGAATTTGTGGGTTATGGGCCCATAATATAAGTATTGATTTTATGTTACTTAAACCAAGAGAAGAATTCAAAAGAGATTCTTGGAAGAAATGAATTTGGTTCATGGCTCTTGTGATTAATGAAATTAACTTTTATTTTCTCTACTTCCCTAGTGTCCCTTGTAGGATATACTAATTTCTTCACCTGCACACAAGAATAACTCTTGAAAGGGGCATTAGCAATATTAAAGATCAATAAATTAGTAATGAAATCAATACATCATAACATAAATAATATTTAATTCCAACTGTATATCAAAAAAATTTGGATTTATAAATGGAAATGATCAAACAATTGAAATGCATAACCTAAACCCAAATAATTCAATACCTCGAAGATGCAAGATGAGCTCGATTGATTGATCGCTTTGTTGTGTTGATTGCTCGATTCCGCAGCATAACGTTGATAAGGATGCAAGCTAGATGGATTGAAGATGATGGATGAGGACTTGAGATGAAAATTCAGCAGAGTGAGGTTGCATGAAGAAGAATCCTGAAAAATCCCCCCTCTAATGGCTCAAGAGAGGCTTGTTTTATAGGAAAGGCTTGGTTCCAATGGATGGCTAGGATCAATTAGGGCTTTAGATGAAATGGATGGATAGGATTGAGTTAGGTTTCCTTGCACATCAAGAAATTGTAGTCAATTGACATGTGGCAAGGGAAGATAAGGCTTAGGTGTGCTTGTGTAGATAAATACTAAAATTAGGTCCATTAGTTGTGCATGTGAAGGATAAAAGTTGTAACACATGATTGACTGGACAAGTGTTGGAATGTGATGAAAGATGAGTGTTTAATTCAAATAAAATATTTGAATTAGTTGGGATATGAGTTGGATATTAATTAAATAAATAAAATTTATTTAATTAATTGAGAAGTTGAATAGGATGAGATAAGATATGATGTGGAAATTAATTAAATAAATAAAATTTATTTAATTAATTGGGATGGGGATAAGATAAATGGGATTATGCATGTGAAATTAATTAAATAAATAAAATTTATTTAATTAATTGGCTAAGTAGGATGGGATTGAATGGGATTTTAATTAATTAAATAAAATTTATTTAATTAATTGGCTTAATGGATTAGGGAAATTAGAACAAAATGCTACAAGATGTCTAGGATAATATTTTAAGAAGGTGTTGCTAGACATGGACAAAGTTGGGACAAATTTGGGTGTCTACACCAACATATAATTATCCATACCTCAAGTTGATCCTTTGATAGAATCCATAGAAATACTTGCAAATTTGAGTGTGATGGAGGGCACACTTCCTACCTATCACCTTGATAATATTAAGGATCAAGAGTGTGATGGAGGGCACACTTCCTACCTATCACATCTTGACAAGAACATGATGGAGGGCACACTTCCTACCTATCATGTCTTGATGATGGAGGGCATTATTCTTACCTATCATCCCTTTAACATAATTTGATGAGAGCATGATGGAGGGCATTCTTCCCACCTATCATCTCTTTAATATTAAGGATCAAGAGTGTGATGGAGGGCACACTTCCTACCTATCACATCTTGACAAGAACATGATGGAGGGCACACTTCCTACCTATCATTTATTGATGATGGAGGGCATTCTTCCTACCTATCATCCCTTTAGCATAATTTGATAAGAGCATGATGGAGGGCATTCTTCCTACCTATCATCTCTTTAATATTAAGGATTAAGAGTGTGATGGAGGGCACACTTCCTACCTATCACATCTTGACAAGAACATGATGGAGGGCATTCTTCCTACCTATCATGTCTTAATGAGGGTATGATGGAGGGCATTCTTCCTACCTATCATCCCTTTAATATAATTTGATGAGAGCATGATGGAGGGCATTCTTCCTACCTATCATGTCTCAAACATGGTTTGCTTGTACTCGAGCCATCATGAACATTCTTCTTTACTTTGTTTCCTTTTCTTCTCATCAGGTTCAAAATTTTCCTCCTCGAGAAAGCTTGCATTAAATTCTTTCACAAAATGTTGAATATAGAAGTGATTACACCAATTTCCATTTACATAATAAAATTGAAGTAGACAACCAAGTAGCTTAAGAACGCAAGCAACCAGCTCAAGCAAGTAGGCAAGTAGCTCAAGTAAGTAGGTAAGTAGCTCAAGCAGACAAGTAAGTAGCTCAAGTAAGTAGGCAAGTAGCTCAAGTAGACAAGTAAGTAGCTCAAGCAAGTAGGCAAGTAGCTAAAGTAAGTAGGCAAGTAGCTCAAGTAGACAAGCAAGTAGACAAGCAGCTCAAGTAGCTCAAGCAAGTAGGCAAGTAGCTCAAGTAGACAAGCAAGTAGACAAGTAGCTCAAGTAGACAAGCAAGTAGCTCAAGCAAGTAGGCAAGTAGCTCAAGCACACAAGCAATCAGCTCAAAGTCATAGAGTATACACTCGAATACAAATACAAGTCATAGAGTATACACTCAAATACATATAAGTCAATTATCATTCACAGGATGGCAAGACGATAGCTCTGATACCACTTGTAATGTCCCCTTTTTGGGACAACACTAATTTTTTCCTAAATTATCAATTTCCAAACAAATAAAGGTTTAGAGAGTACCTTGTCCTGACTTAACCCCAAAATTGATTAATGGAATCAATCCTCAATGTGATGTCTTCTCAATATAGCTTGATTTTAAATCTAAATATATACTTCCTTCTTACTTGCTATTATGCTTACTCAATTTATCAGCAATATATATTCCTTTTAGAATAACTATATATTCTTTAGGAATCAGAAAATTATGTTCTTCCCTTCTTAATGCTTCAAAAATATATGTATTTTGGTTGCTTGTTCGATCTTCTAACTAATCCTTCTTGTCTTGCTTATATATGCAAATTGTATATCAGGAATATATATATATTTACTCCCAAATATTCTTCTTAATTCTCCAATCTGAATGTATGTATTTTTCCTTCATAGAATGTCTTAATTATATCTATGGCAAATCTCCAGGTCTGAAATATATATGTATACAAAACTCAGAAATATGTTCTTCTCATTCCATATCCGATTAGTCTCCTTCAATAATCTTTTTCTCTATATCTTGTGCTCTCCTTCCCATGTTATTCCCCCCACCGAAGGTTATAATCTTTTAATATTAATAGCCATGTCTCTATAGGGTGATTGCTGCCAAGAGACACAACCCTTTGTATTTGTTTGTTAAACATATCCTAATCACTGTCTCCACTAAATGCTGCTTATTTATCCTTTATATTAATTTTCCTTATCTTATATCAAACGCTACCTTTATATTAATCGTTCACTTTTCAGTCCACCCGCTGCCATATATATAATCTTTATTTTGTTTCATTAATGCTAAACACTTAATTGTAGGACTTTGTCTTAGTTGCTTTATTCACTTATTTGCTCCCCCTTCGTAATATCTTTTTTTTAAATATATTTCATGAAGTATATAAAACATACTTGTATTATATTATTTAAATATATTTAAATATTAATATTTATGTTTATATTTTTAATATTTATTTATAATATAATATATCTTGTCATAAATATATTATATTAAGATATTTATATCTATATCTACATTTGTATTTATAAATAGAATGATATATCTTATTAATTAAAATAAATATATATTATATTTTAATTAAATATTTATATAATAATATAATATATTATTTTAATATTATTATATTTTAATAACATTATATATGTTTTATTTAAATATGACTAAACGCCATATTTTACGAAAGTGACTTCACCATCTTTATCATGATGGTTTTAATTTAAACAATGCCTTATTATCGGGACATGACATTGACATCCTATCCTACTCCATTTCCTTGCCTCCCTTCCACTCCATACATCCCATCCATGTGGAAAGTCCTCAAAATTTTCTAAGTGTTGGCCTTGTATGCTTTTGATGGGGCCTTTATCAGCATTTCTTATGGTTCATGAACCTTTTGAACCTCCAACTACATTCACAAGTTCACAATATTGCTAAATTGCTAAAAAAAGGAAAGAAAAGAAGAAAATGTTAGCAAGTTCACGAGTTCTTGAACTTGTTGAAATACCAACAAAGTTCAAAAGGAGCTCAGTACGCTAACAAAAGAGATGAAGAAGAAGATACATCACTATTCCTCATAGCTCATGAACTTCATGAATCTCCAACAATATTCATACTTATTCAAAAGTGCCAACAAAGAACATGAATGAAGATAAGGGAAGTTTTTGTCAGCGAGTTCACGAGTTCCTAAACTTACCAATTTGTTGACATAGTTCAAAAGGGTCCCAAACCTCTGACAAGATTGATGAGGGTGAAGCATTAGTGAGTTTTGTTGCTCTCCAGTTGTTGTCCTTGATGACAAATACATTGTTGTCCTTGATGACAAATACACAACTTGGTATGATATCCTGACAGTTGGTGTATGGTATCATGACACATGACAGTTGATACAGTGATATAGATGGCACATGGTTCATACCACACTCTCATGATGATATCATATTACAATTGACACGTGCTTGGCACAGGTTCACATATTGTATTATGACAGTTGATATGCAATTGATATGCTCTATGCAGTTGATATTTGATGTGCTCTTGATATGTCATACTCGGCTTATGGCATATTATATCATGTTACATTTTTCTATGATGATAGGACAGCTGATATACTATGATGTCAGGACAGTTGATATGGTTGATACTATGTTTGTTTTGGTACGGTATGCACTTCAGTTGTTATGATCTCAGTGGGTTGTATTTCATTGTGGCACTTGACTCTGCCAGTTCATATTTGATGCTCTATTCTATGACAGTTGATGATCTCTTGATAGTTGTTCATATATGATATCATGTTTGTTATTATACTTGTTCTATGACAGTTGGCATAAGCAGTCTGATACAGTTGGTATGGTAGTATGGTAATGCTAATGATCCATGACACAATTGGTATAAGCAGTCTGGTACATCAATAGTTGACATGAGCAGTCTGTATACCAAGGCAAATGTGATAATGTATTTAAGTGCATTAAATGTATAAAGGATCGTAAAGGCTACAAAGGTCATCATATGTTCATTGCATTAGGATGACTAAAGATATTTTCCTATCATTTGGTTTGTTTACAAAAGGGGACATTGTTTTTATTGTCAATGTTACAATGTAGATGCTTCAAGTCATACATGTTCAAGTTATCAAGGGATCTCTCAAGTCGATACATTACCTAGTAGACAATGTAAAACACTTTGCAAAATGTGATCTTATTAGGCTTCTTAGTGGTTTTACCTGCTGGGTAGGTTGTGACTCTTTCAAACAGGTAAAAAGGCTTCCTTTGCCTTGTTCTTCCACCGACCCTTTTAGGGCTCACCGAGACTGCAAGTCACATGCTTTTGCATTGGGCCAAAAAGTATCTTCATGACTTTCAACCGAATCTGGGAGATGTGACAAAGCTGGACTGTGTGCTCGTTTTGGTAAAAGATTTTGACTTCATTCTACAGCAAATCAGTTTTGGTTGTCGGCTAACAGGTGATATTTTTTTTCACTTATATGGGTTCATGGCAATTTGAAGGCTCTCTTTTCTGTGATGATTTGTTATTCACTGTGTATTTGTTGAAAGAACATTGTAACTTGAGGGTATCTTTGTTATAAAACACTTCATTCAGTTCTTAGTTAAAACAAGGGCTTACTCTTTGTAAAATAGTTAAGATACTTCGACAGTTGATGAAAACCCACTAGGGTTTGGTAAACCAACTCTTCCTAGAATCTCTTGTTGTTAGTTTCTTCATGGCATATTTGTTCCATAAAGCAGTTTTGTAAAGGTCCTGGCTAGGGTTTGAAGGAGATATTACTCTTGTTTGTCGAAGCTCTCTTTAACCCAGCACACAGTTTGAATCTACCTATATTAAATCTTCTTACTATGGTTAAGGGTGCAGTTCAAAGGCATCATTTGTTAACACTTATGGGTCTATTCGACCATGCTTCTGTGACAGTTATTCATGCAGTTTCAAACTACCTATTACAGTTGAAAAAGTACAGTTACAAAGTGTTTATGAGAAAGAAGATTTTGGACAAATTGTATAAAATGACATTGTATACACCTGATGTGAGGTTGATGATGTGTGCTTATTGTATCATCATTGAAATCATAACAAAGTGTTGTATTTCTTGAACCTCAAATAATGAGATATTCAAGATCTATTTTTTAGTGAAATAGAGTAACCCTTTGTATTGTATATTTTTTCTTTGGTTCTTGAAGATGATGTAAGGTCATGTCAGTGAGACACAGTTTGACCTAATGCCAGTGAGACTAATGTATTGCCAGTGAGGCTGTTGTATTGCCAGTGAGGCTGATGTGTTGCTAGTGAGGCTTATGTTGCCAATGAGGCATTGATGCAAGTCAGTGAGACACTTTTTTGTAGCCAGTGAGGCATTTCGAGTGGTTTTTATTCCCAATGAGGGTTTTCCACTCAGGAAAAATTGTGTCATGTTTATAATTTGTTTATAGTTTGTTTGGTCTCCATGAATACATATCAATCATGTATCACTATGTAGAATGATATTCCTTGCTCTTAAGTCTTATGTTCATCAGTTAATGTTTATCGTAAATATTGTGTTGGTGCATCTTTGATGTTGACCTGTCAGCTTTAATTGTCATAATGCCTATCTTATTTCAGCAAAACTGTCATGATGTTCATATATGATGCTCTATCTCATGTTAACAGAAGTTGCCTTGATATTCATGTTAGTCTTGTTAAAGGTTTGAGTTGATCTAGAGTTAATAATGATTACCAACATTCTTGATTCTGAGGATGCCTGTTCTCAGTATAGTTATTTTTCAAAGTTTTGAAAGATTGTATCAAAGTCATCTGGAATTAGTATACCATTGATTCACCCCCCTCCTCTCAGTGGTATTGTACTCCAACAAGTTCAAGGTCAATTAAAATGTCGAAGAAGGTTTAGGATTTCCCAAAGGTGTTGACAACAAATGAAATGAATTATTTAAAAAGGTTTTCATGGGCCCTACATTCAAATGACTAAGGCATTCCTACTCCTAAATGCTTCAACCACTCTAGTACACTTCATTAACTTCCCAGGTTGCCATGAAAGGAGGTATAGTTTCCATGACTATGGTAAGTGGATTCTCAGTTACCAAGTGTCCTTGCACAAGATCTAGATTGTTCATTTTGAGCGGGATACATTTTTAGCCATGGATTTGGAGGGAACAAACATGGATTGCATTCAGGGTTCAACCTCTAGAGGTACTTCAATTTCCCATGAGTTACCTAGGATGTAGAAGAAAAAATGCTATATATACATGAAAGAAGATATAAAATTGTTGGTTTCCGAGCCAATTTACTAGTCTACAAGTGCTTCAAGTTTATTTTAGGGCATCAAACATTACATGTCTAGTCTGCAAGGGTAAGAAATACATTATGTAAATCATAGGAAGGGTTTTCAATAAACATTTACATGCAATGGTATGTCTCCAATTGCATGTAATACCTTGGCTATTTAGATATTGCAATGTTGGATGATTAGTGTACAAAACAATTTTTTTTGAAAACAAGTAATGTCTTCAATTCTTCAATGCTTGCACAATTGCATAGAATTCTTGATCATAAACTAAATATCTTATTTTGGCATCATTCAATTTTCACTAAAATAACCAATAGGTTTTCCTTCTTAACTTAAACTGATTCTAATTGAGATTTCACTTGCATCACAATTAACTTGAACTAACTTATCAAAATCTAGCAAAGCTATTACAAGCTATTATGTCACCTTCTTCAACAATTCAAAACTTTTATCAACTACAACAATCCACTTGATATCCTCCTTATCACCTCTCGTTGTTTCAATAATTGGTGCACATATTTCACTAAATTTCTAATAAACTTTCAATAAAAACTAGCTATTCCATAAAAAGTGTAACTTCAAAAATACGTACTAGTGTAGGTCATTCAACAATAGCTTTAACTTTCTTAAGATCCGACTTCAATCCATCAGCAAAAATAACAAAACCAAATCAAGATATACCAATTCCTCCTTCATAAAACTACATTTCAAAACCACCTGCAAGAATGGTCAAATTACATATTGAGGAGAAATTGTCACTTTGTCTATCTCAAGATTATGTGCTTACCTCCTAGAACAAGGCAACACATAAAGAGTCGTTGAGAAACTATTTCTCAACATTTCCATGATGGCATTAGATACTAGATTGCTAGGGGAGTTTTTGTCATTCAATTATAGGGTGTACTACCATACATTTAGGAGCATATGATAGCTTTGGTAAAGAAAAAAGTTAGTAGGTTCACTTGTTCCTATTATCAAATAGTTTTTACATGTTTTCAACTTTTATGGTATCCAATCCTTAAAATATGGAAGTCTGTTGCACTCATAACCTTGAGCAAAACAAAGAGACTCCATCTATTAGAGTCCAACATGCAAACTTAAAACCAACTCCATGAAGTTTTTGTAGAACAACTAGCTTCCCATTCAAATTCAATGGCTCAACACACAACAAATTAACCTTCATCACCTTCAAGAGAACATCTTTGAGCAATTAACACAAATTACTATTGATCAAGCATATTTTGATGCCCACTACTCACATTGTTATTACTTGTGAGGTGCATATGACTAGGTATCGATTTGGACATTATCTACATAGCTAGCTCTTCTCATGATTATCCATCTAAAATAACCTCTCATGGATAATATTTTATTATAGCTTGTAAGATTATTTTGTGTAGTGATAATGTATTTCATTGCAACCAAGGCTTTTAACATTAGATAATATTCAATTTATGACTAGATATAATTTTGGTTTTATTAGTATTAGTATCAGCTATCATTGAACACTATCAACATGTTTCATCTTGATAATGTGTTAAAGTGTGTACCTAACAATCTCTGTAATTTTATATTAAATTTTATAACATCACCCATTTCTACAATTAAAAAATAGTTACTATTAAAAATTTGAATCCCAAATGTATGTTAGGTTGCCAATGATGATCTTTATAGTATTCTAAATCATCTAAGGCATAAGCTTAAGAAGAAATTTAAAATGACTCTTAACCATGCTCATCAATGAAGATTGTAAACTTGCACCTATCCCTTTTGTGTACAAAGTAAGACCATTGCTCGCTATACATCTTTAAAAGCAGACACCATTTTGTACATGTAGCTAATGGGCAAGATTGTTTACTTGGCATAGTAGAATTCACGTTTGTTCTTAATTCAAAATGCATGAAAAGATCCGCCTAAAAACTAAGGCAATAAGAAACGTCATGAATTATTATGAATTTAACATATAATATTATGTCAGGGCTAGGTTTCTTTGGTTGAGTATGCATACTTTAATTAGGCTAAAGATCAGTATGATCGTTGATCTACAATTGCCATTATATGTCGTTTTGACTAAGGATTCTCCCACAGTCAAACCATGAAACCATGAAGTAATTCATAATTTTTCATTCCATTAAGTCAAATACATAGGATCCGTAACATGAAGCATTTTGGATTCATATAAACTAGGATGAACATCAACTTTTGTAGAATAATGCGCTCTCATGTAATTATTAGACTGAATTATAGACTTCTCACAATCATGTGTACCATGCTCTCTCCAAGCACATTGAGGTTAGTCTGCATCACATAATATGACTAGTCATTCAACTCGCCTGTTCTCATTGTGAGAACACAAACTGTAGTGTTATAACCAAATCATTGACGTGTTCACCAACTTCAAAAATTTTCCTTTAAAGAAACTATCAGTACATGGGCATAAACTCTAATGGCATCTTCTTTGTGCTTCCGGAAAGTATTACTGTTGTTCTGTTAATCTTGTCTTCATGCCACATGAGCACCTCTTAGGCCAAGATAGAATCTCAAGGAGTCTACCTTTGGGTATGTCGTGATTACTATTATTGAGAGTGACTAAAGTTGTGCGTGTTGTATCTCACCACCTGTATAGTGCTAATCATTTAAGTATCAATGATTTATTAAAATTATTTAATGACAGATGCGTTGAAAGTTAATACCCACTTATATTATGCAAGTCTTTGATCTGCTTCTTAATTCATTGAATTATGAATAAAGATAAAAAATAGCTATAAGAAGTTGCAGCATGGAAAACAAGATTATTAAGGAAGCAGTTATGGAAATATATAATTATGGCATACGATTTTACAAGAACAATACAAATTCAAAAAAAAGAATCTTGAATTTAATAATTATGTGTTAGTATAATGAATAATTTTAATTCATCGTTTGATGTTAAATTTTCACAAGAGAGCTACATATTAACAAACGAAGCCCAAGTTTGCACTATAAAGAATGAATTGTATTGCTTATGGATTCAAGCTATTCATTATTACCGAATGATCATGGATACAATGTTTCATGTACATTTATGTGTTCCAGGGACATAAGTTTTATGTACATTTATGTAGTTTGTTTCATATACAAGCTAATTGCTTCCTTTATCTTCATTGTCAAATATACCACCTAAAATGTGGTTTCAAAAGCATATCCAACCTCATGCACAAAGTCCGTAGTCTGTTGTAATCTGACGTCAAGTGAAATGCTTACATACATAAATTTGAATTATAGAAATGTCCATGAATAGCCCCATGTCACACCCAACATTAAAGCATACAATGAGATGAAAAATGCCCTTGATGATAAGAACTCCCATGCTATTGTTAAAGAAACGAAACCAAGTTTCCAACCTAAATAAGTATCTTAGGAAGCACATCCCTTGGGTTGAATTGTGGGTTCCCAATTAAACATTAAAATACAAGGAGCTTTGAAATTTTCGCTCCACTCTTTATTTAAATACCAATGCTACAATGCTACCCACATAGGCTCCATATTATGCACCACCTTCAGATCTTATTACAGTATCATCTGTACAAAGAATGTTTCACTGAAAACTGAACAAGTTCAAAATAGTCTATTAGGATGTACCCTAAACCATATGCAAAATCATCAAACCATCAACGAACATACAACTATGAATGCCTTTCGACTAATGAGTTCTTAAAACAAAATAACCAACGGAGCTGATAAACTTAATCTTAATAGGAGGAATTCCCAAAGAAAGTTCCAAGCAAGAAAAGGGTGAATAGATAAACCTAATAGAAGACTATAAATCAAGTAACAAGGTAAGAAAAATGAAAATGATAGACATCTTAATGATAAACGAATTTAAAACACCTTAGAAAAAGATTCTCGTGTCGAATCTTTCTACATTCAAAGAGCCAATGATTTCTTTTTTACTAATTTAATTTTGAAGTCTCTATTTGCAATCTAGGGCCAAATTGTCCCACAAAGATGTTGAATTAACATTTCAGACATAACGCTTTGGTTTTATTGACCTTGATCAGACAAGAAAGACAGACAGCTGAAAGATGGGATAAGCATGAACATCAATCTAACCAGGCCAGTTTTCTTAAGAGATTGTCTCTTAAACACATTTTCATACAACTATTTGCATGATTACAGATCCAATAAGGCAATCATTCAATTAACTGCAGTCTTTTATTACAGTTATATAATTCATAACTGAACAAGTTATGGATATTACAGAGTAACAATTTTTAATGGCATACTCTTGATTATCAAATTCGCAATTGCACACATTGGTGCTTCTATTTGTCTGTACTCTATATCTAAAATCATAACTTTCATTATGAATTAAATATGCAAAGATTTGGTGGCATACAAATCTATATATAATATATGCCTGTCGGTGCATTTTCCACAAGGGGAAATGCATCCAAGCCCTTAAATACAACTTGGATGCATTTCCCATTATAGGATGCACACCAGCTACATTTTTACCACACCAGCTACATTTTTACCACACCAGATTGAGTAGCAGGCTGTATCATGTATGAATACTTGATTGGGGGAGGGGGCGGTTGCAGGGAGCAGATCCAGTCAATCCCGTTAAGCCAACGCTTTAACTAACACAGGACCAAAAAATACCATTACTAAGATGATTGGGAGTACTTCTACATGATGTTAACAAAATAATAAGTAATAAATATATAAGGATGACAGCAGAATTTCTACAAATACTCCAAAACAGAAGTATCATTTTTGGTTTGAGGAGCTCAAGTGAGACTGAATGATGTGGGAAACAAAAAATTAGAGATTCCAGAAATTAGAATGTGTACAATAGATCCAAGATGAGACCTAGGTAAATTGACTTTTCCAAGGTCAGAATTGTGCTTAAGTGGACCAAATCAAAGAGATGATGGGATTATTTAAAGTAGGATAAAAGGCCACACGTTATGAATAACAACTTCAAAATGCCTCTCCCTAAGAAAACAGAAGAGCAAATTGTAAGTCATTAATCAACTAGAGACTAGCTTTATCCCTTTCCCTCAATTGAGGGGTCGTCACATGTCTAATCTTAAACAATCACCAGAACACAGGCAAATATAAAATAAATTTGCAGAAATGCTGAACACTAAATGTTTGAATGAAGACTGAAAGTAGCGTTAATACTTGACCTAAAAAGAAAATCACTAAAAATATACATGGGGGACAAACTTTTTGCACATGCAATAAACGAGCCTATGAGAATCTATGCAGAACCATTAAACTACCATGGTGGAAGCATAATAAAGGTTTTTAGATTCCTTATTTATATTTAATTGATTCAAAAGAAAGTTAAAAACTTGTGCCACCCAAGGTTATAGCAGAATGTATACTCAAAGTAAACAATATATAGATTCCATAGGACCATAAACAAAGCCAATGTCCATTCTAGGCTATAAATTGAAATTAGATAGCCTTAAAGTGATGATACCAGAAAAATGACCATTTTTCTATGATAAAAAGCAATCCAATATTACTCTAAAGGATTCCAAACTGTGTTTTTCTTTATTTTATTTGTAGCCTGTGAGACGCAGTCATGTGTGAACCCTGTCGATATTGAATCAAGATTTTGATAGAATAAATGATGTTATTTACAATTACACAGAAAGGAACAGCTGTAGTTTGGTACATGTCACCAGATCATAAAAATTTGAATACACAGAAGACACTCAACGAAGCATTCAATGCAGAAATCAAAGCATTAATAATTTATAAGTGATCAGGAAATTTATTGAAAAATATCAATATGTACTACAAGACAAAGACCAGTGAAACAGTGAGAGCACACGCAAAAAGATTCTTGAGGCAGACACCGGTGCTACATAATGCCCCAGTAAAGGAAATGAATTGACACGGTTCCTAGATGAGTTGTTTCCATACTACAAAGACAAAATGGGATTGCTTCACCAGATACTTATGAAGAAGCAGTCCACCATACACTGAATTTGGAGACACAATATACAAAAGTCAGTGCTAAGAAAAATTAAGATCATAAATCTTACTCTGAAGAAGATGGAGTGATGACAATCTTTGTACAGAAGGAAATAATGAAAATTGTTGGAGGATAAAACAATTCAAAATGAAAGCCAAAACGGAGAAAGGGGTATGCATGGTTCCTAAAATGTTCAACTCAGCACTCCAAGGATGAATGTCATCTGGCATATTGTCTAGCCTTAGGATGTAAATTTTCACAATAGTGGAACATACATTTAATACAAAGAAAAAGGAAGTAGTCAAACATTGAGTTTCAGAGTCTACACGAGTTTTTTCAGTCCTAGCCAACCAGTAGTGGTACAAGAAACCACCAAAAATAAGAAGAGAAAAAAAATAAGTTGACACATTCCCATGAATTAAACATGTTTGGGGTTTTGGGGGGAACCTACGGTTTGGTATATACTATGAAATATGTGGGAACACGTTGCCATAGATTTACTGTGTGAAGTTTATGGACCAGGTGATCACAAGGAAGATTGTTGTTTGAAGCACCGATCCAAATGAATTATGAAAGTATGTTGTAATTCAGATTGGTTGAGATGCAAATTTATTTCATAATTTGTAGAACTCTTGAAATGTTTCTAAGACATGTTTGAATCATAAAAGTATGTTGTAATCAGATTGGTCAATATTCAAATTTATTTCATAATTTGTAGTATGTACAACTCTTGAAATGTTTTAATTTCTACTCACTGTATGATACAGAGTTGAGAAAACAGAAACTGCAGAGGTTGATCAGAAGCAGAACAGATGAAGGTGAGCTTTAGGGTGATCCAGACACCCTGGGGTCTACATCAATTGAGAAAACTGGAAATGTTAATGAATTCGGTGCCCCTAAAGTTGTCCAATATCAGCAGAGAATATATATGTGAATTTCCGATAACAGAAAAACCCAAGCTTCTTCTTGCTCAGAAAAGGAGTTGAAGCATATCATCTTTCCCTCTTCATGGGAATTGGTGTTTGGAGTCTTTTATGCTGTGCAGTTGCTCAATCTGATTGTATAAATATAACCCTCGGGGATCACGTTATTCTCATTTTGGTGTTATAGGATGTATAAACTATAAACAGCTGAGTATAAGCATGAAGCATGTTTCTTGAGCAGGTTTTCTGACCACTTCTTGCACGATGATGGCAGAGATTAGGGAGCACAGCCACATTCTCATGAAGATTTCCAACACTGGACTTCTCCAGGGTATATTTTAGTGTTGTTTCTCTCTTTCATGTTTGTTTCAGCCATTAACTTGCTTAATTTTTATTCCATAGAACTGCTGTCACAAAGTTCAGTACTAAGGCATCAGAATTCTGGGTATAATCATATTGTTTTAGTATGGTTCTTAAGGGAATGCAATCTAATTCCATCAAATTATAATTCTATTATGTTAAGATCCATGTTGACAAATTAATAATGGAATATCTATCATAATGACAGAGCAGACTGTTATTGGACAAGTTTTTGGTCCTTGTTTGTGTGGTTATTGGTTTTACAGATATGCCCATTGCTAGATCAGCTAAAGCAAGAGGAGTAGATTCAATTCCCCCTTGACACAGGAAATATCAACAAGGAGATGGCACCAAGAAATTTACAAGCAGCATGGCCAATCAAAGAGGAATAGCTTTAGAGTATGAGGAATCTCAAGAAGAGATATTCTTCAGGTTGAAATCAGATGATTGCAAGAATCTCTCAATCAATGGAGAAGTTTGACAAGATGGAAAAGATATGAAAATACCCAAATACCCAAGCTTCGAATTTCCACAGAAATACCCAAGGCGAGAGAGGAGGCATGATATGAAAATGCCAAGGATCAAGAGGAGAAGCCTCATGGCTTCCAAAACCCCAGCTCAACTACCATCAAAGCAGAGGCCAAAGTGAAAATTCAGCTCCATGAAGGAGAGGTGGATGTGAAAAAACTTGGTTATTGGTTTGCACAACTTGAGGTATATTTCAGTTTGCATGATAGAAGAGGAGCAATAATTTTCTTCTGATGTCTCAAACTTGCTAATCATACACTGACTTGGTGGGAAAGTTATGTTTGAACTTTGAAGAAATCATTTAGAGGGATGAATTTAAGATTCTAAACAGAAATCAGTTTTACCATATTTGCTATGAATGGAAACACTCGATAAAATGGCAATATTATAGACAAAGCCAGGGATAATGTGTGCAGGAGTATACTACTTATTCAGAGGCCAACAATCCAAATGGGGATGTGTGCACAAACTGTGACTTTATGATGTTTTGATTAAGTACCTTGGAGAAATTCGTAATTGTTTAAAGAGGAACTCCTTCAGCAAGCCCATGACCACTAAGGAGGCATTTGCACAACTACACTATCTTGAGATGGACAAGAAGGATCAATCAATCTCTTCATAATTCATATATTTCAAATCAGAAAGCTCTTCCAAGACAAAGGGTGAAGGTAAATGGAAAGGCTAGAGTAAGACGAACCTTGATAAAAAGTCAAAAGGTTACTAAAAATTATTGTGGGCATTGTAAAAAAGATGTTCACAATAAAGATAAATGTTGAAAGCTTTATCCATCCTAAGAACCACAATAAAAATATGTTATCTTCATACATGTATATGAGAGATGCTATCTTCATGAGAAGAATCAATACAAACACTTGACCAAGGATTGAGAAACCTACATCATCAATGTATGTGAAGATAAAATTCTCCTTAATAAGTGTGAATCAAGCCAAAAAAGTTGATTAATGCTAGCGGGAAGTTTGCTTTACATTTCTTTGAGAGATGAGCAAGACAGTGAGGTGGTTGAAAATAAATCCTTTTTTAAGCATGTCGACCATGTGTGTGAGAGATGCTATCTTCATAAGTAGAGTAAATGAATAACTGCTTGGTCAAGGATGGAAAAGGCTACATCATTAATGATATGAAGGTAAATAAAATATCTAAGTGTTAATCAAGCCAACAGTATTAATGCTAATGGGGAGTTTGGCTTACTCATTTTGAGAGATGCTGGTGGAAAGTTTGTTTTACTTCTTTTAAGAGATAAGCAAGACAATGAGGTTGTTGAATACAAGGCTTCTTCTAGAAAAGAGTCAGTGAATACTGCTTGGTCAAGGATGGAGAAAACCATATATGTGAGAGATGCTATCTTCATGAAAATAGTCAATAAATACTGCATGGTCAAGGATGGAGAAAACCATCTCATCAATGCAAATGAAGGTATATAAAAGATATCTTTTGTGAATGCCAATCAGGCAAAATGAAAAAAATGAATAATGCTAGTGGGAATTCTGCTTCAAATTTTGTGAGAGATAAATGAGACAATGAGGCTGTTAGATATAAGACTTCTTCTACCATGTCTACTAACATCACCAAGAAACATTAAAGAAGGATGTATGGCACACATCACCAAGAAACATTAAGTACTTCACAAACCTAGATTTTAAATCTAGACATCACTGAGAAACATTAAAGAAGGATGTATGGCACACAAAGGCAAGATTGTTACGAAGGGATTGTGCTCATGAGATTTATAAATGAATTATTGAGCTTTCAAAGAATCTTTTGTCATTGTATATTTGGACGACATATCGGTGTTCAGCAAAACTCATGATAAGCATCTAATTCATTTTAGGCAAATTTTGCAGGATTTTTATAAGTTACTGCTCAATGAGATGTTTGAAATCGCTGCACAACAATTACTTGTGTACTTGGGGCATGTGGTTGGAGAAGAGTCGAGAATTGGTCAAGAAAAAGTCGATGGTCCAAGCCTTCGATGTGACTGAAACAAGGAGCTTTGTAACATTTGTCATTTGTCCAATACAATTACCATTCGAGGTGGACATGGATGCAGAGGGAATTGCTCTATTGCAAGGAGCTAAGCAAGTATGCTATCATTCAAAACTTTTCCATGGTACAGTTGTGAAATATTCCACATATGATAAAGAAATGTATGCATTTGTTCAAGCAGTAAAAAATAAAAGCACTATCTAATGGGGAAAGAAACCATCGTTTGCACAGATCAGCAATCACTCCAATGTTTACAAGGGTAAAACAAACTGCAGCAAGCATGGTACTACAAACGGATGGGTTTCTTCTAACAAAGGGTTGGATCATATGTTATCAGACTGCCTTTGATTTCAGCTATGGACACATTGACTTAAATCATTTGTCCATGAGGCCTATGGTGAGGGCTACAAATATGATGCTGATTTTCAATTTATATCAGCTCTTATATGGGGCAAAGATTACACATTTGAGCACAGAGAACACTATCATTCCAAGAGAGTTTGCTTTATAAGTTGGGAAAGCACTGTATCGCAAAGGATGTAAGAACTCAGTTAATAAGAGAGGTTCATACATCAAAAATAAATATTTGATGGTTACTTTGTGTAGCAGAGACTTTGGGCAAATTCGCAAATATATGTATTTTGGCCATAAATGCAAGATGATATTGCTATATTCATAAGGGGATGTGTTTTGAACTTTTTTGTAGATCAAATGACAAATATGCTAGAAAGTTGAGGTTGTGTATGCCATTACAGGTTCCTTTTAGACCATAGGAATGCATTTAAATAGATTTTGTAGAATGTTTGCCAATGTCAAAGAAATTACCTATGTTCCTTGGGGATGCATTCACGGGGGTTCAGATGTCATTCCCAACATCCCAGGGACTTGGAGTGGAGGTCCCCTTTTATCACGACTCGACAGCCTGCTCCATTTGGCGCATAATTTTTTTTAAATAACTTCTTATGGGGAAAAAATGCTTAAAACCCTTATAAAGGTGAAAGGGGGAGGATTGGCATTGCAAATTCAACACATTGAATTTACTTTAAGAATTCCAGCTGCTTTTAGTTTGTTCAAGTTATTTTAATTGCCATCCCCAAAATTCAAGAAAATATTGTTGTCCCCATGTCCCCATATATCTAAAACTTGAAGAAACATTGGAAATTACATGATTATATGTTTTATCATCATGGGCATTTAGCAAATGTTTATACCATAGTAGCAAATATCTTTAAAAACACGTGAGTAATCACATCTCAGACTAGTCAACAATCTAATTTAGAAAGGATCCCCATTGTTTTTGTGACCATGGGCATGATCCCTAGCACTCAAACAATTGCAATTAGATCACAATTTTCTGGACAATTGTAGCTTAATTTGTGCACCCTCTTTTCCCCTCTAAAACTACCCATTTTTCACTCTATCCATCCTTTTACAGTGCAGATTTTGATATTTTAAGAGCAGATTCAAAGTTCAACAGAGTAGCATTACTCAAGGCCAAAATTGACTCGCATTGGATCGATTACAACACACTAATTCATCAGCAACTCAGGGAATATCCTCCATTTTCATTCAAGTAAAGCCCTAAAGGTTTTTTTTCAAGTTCTTAACTAACTTCAAACCCTAATGGTGAGGGTTTTTAACATTAAACCCTAACCATAAGGTTTTTAACTTTTTAACATTAAACCATAGTTGCCAGGAGACTGGAACCGGTATGGGCACATCATTTTTTGAAAAAAAGGAGAGGGGGGTACTTGGAGACGCCAATTTTATATATATAATGTTAATAACACACACACACACACACACACACACACACACACACACACACACACACACACAACATTAAACCATAGTTGCCAGGAGACTGGAACCGGTATGGGTACATCCTTTTTTGAAAAAAAGGAGAGGGGGGTACTTGGAGACGCCAATTTTATATATATAATGTTCACACACGCACGCACGCACGCACGCGCACACACACACACACACACACACACACACACACACACACACACACACACACACACACACTTTTTTTATATATAAAATAATTTAATATTAACATATATATAACGTTAATTTTAAATATATAATGTTCACACACGCACGCACGCACGCACGCGCACACACACGCGCACACGCGCACGCACACACACACACACACACACTTTTTTTATATATAAAATAATTTAATATTAACATATATATAACGTTAATTTTAAATTTTAACACATACATTATATAACAAATTAATAATTAATATTTATTATTAATTTATTTATAAAATATATATATGTTAAAATTTAAAATGTAAAATATTATATATATATAATATTAATTAATAATTATAAATAATAAATAATAAATATTAATTATTAATTTAATAATTAGTAAAACTAAATACTAATAGTAATAGTTAATAGTTAGCCGATAGGCTTTTATATGTGAGCACTATAGTGCTAGGAATTGTCCCACGCCGTAAAAAAATATTCATGCCAGAAAATTTTCTAAACTCGTCAGTTGTTCCTATCGGTATTTTCCTTGAACCTCCTATGGGTGCAAGTGCATTAGCCTTCCCTGTGTCGCGAAATTGGAAACCCCTTCCCTGCTTTGCGAAATCCTTCCTTGTTGATTGCGTTTTCGGGCGTGGGAAAAAAAAACAATGGAAAGTGCCTGTTTTTAGTCGCAATCAACGAGGAAACGTGCAAGAGACTTTGAGGGTTCGTCAAGCGGCATCTCCTCCTTTGAGGGACGTCTCTGCAAGAGACTCCGGGACGGGAGACGCGTCCCCAACCCGAAAATGCGTCCCAGGGGTCGAGAGACGCGTCTCCTTGCAACAGTGCATTAAACCCTAATAGTTAGTCCTTAGGATTTTTCTTTTAAGTTTTTATTATATAAAATTTAAACTATAACATTAAACTTGAACCTAAAAGTAAAACCCTAACCTAAAATTATTTTTAGTTTAGGGATATGGTTAGGGTTTTTAAACTTTAAATTTCTACTAATCTTAGCAGATAGCCCTTAACTAATTTTTTGTTTAGGATTAGGAGTAATCAAAGTTACCAAGTGACTTACCTTGACCCTTGGTAATCGTCTCCCATAACAGAAACATGTCCCCCTATCAAAGACCCATATGGGGACATCTTCAAACATCAGGAGACTTGAGATGAAGTTTCTTTGCATCTCCATACATCTCCTAGAAGCATCCGTTAGAAATTGGGAAGCTTCCTATAGAGGTTTATCAAACATATCATATAAATTAAACTAGATTTTCCTAAAGTGCTGATATGTGGCTAACAAAAGCTAAAAGAACTAAAGAAATACACTAATAGACTTGTAATTTTCTATTTTTTTAATTACAAAACTTTTGTTTCAAACAATTATCAAATCCCAAAGAGGTAATAGTACAAAGAGAAACAATAATAGGGCTTAAGATGTGTACATGCATTGAAGTTTTATCAGTTGAATTAAAAATGTATTCATCTTTAAGGACCCCCATACCATGTTTTTTAAAATAATCATTAGCCTTCGTCTGTCTACCATCTCCAAGTGATTATGTGTAATGTTCCTTTTTTGGCGCATAGATTTTTGTGGGCATTATGCTTGTTTCTAGTCTCTCAGAGGCTATCTGGCATGTTTGGGAGAACTCCAATGTTCTTGGAGTGGTCATGGTTCAATCTGTAGAACAGTTGTCTCTCAAGTCGTCCTCTTCACTAAGGGATAGTCAAAGTTGTTCAATCAATGCATTTCTATGCTTTTTATGGCTTGGGACTATTATCTAGCTGATTAACTAATATTTCACTAAGGTTGCCTAAGGTTAGGATTAATTATTAGCAACTTAGTATAATATTAATTATAAGATGGGTTTCCTTTCCAGAAGTGGAGTAATTTTCTATAGCATTGAGCTCAGTGATTGATCAGGATTTCATAGATGCTTTCAGATGTTTGATCGGGCTCACGGATTGCTCTCCAAGATTCTTGGAGGAGCCGTCTATTTTTGGAAAGTTCCTCGGAAGGCATCGTTTTGCATCTCAACCCCACTGAGTGTATTGGTTCAGTTTATTTGGCGGTTGGATGCAGTTTGTGATTTTCCGCAAAAAGTATTATTTAATGAGCTATTTTAATTATTATTTTCACTTAAGTTCCTAAGGGTGAAAATAATTAATAAGTATTTAAGTATTATAGCTCATTGGAAAGGGGAAATTATATTCTTTTATCTAGGCACTTAAAAGTGAGCACTTAAGTGGAGATAAAATGGACTTATTATAAGTTTGAGGGAAAAAGTATTATTTCCAAGAAAGAATTAATTTCTTGTGTAACTCCCAGGTGCCTATAAAAGAGAAGTGAGAGCTCATTGTAGAGGCTTATGATTGGATTTTGTATCGAAATGCTGCTGGAATTGAACCAGAGAGTTTACCATACCTTCTTGAGGACGAAAACCCTCTAGAGGATGATCAGTTTCGGTAGTGGAATATCCACCCTAGCTGATAATGGTGATTTCACTCAGAAATCACATGGTGCTTTCATGGAGTTTTGAAGTATTGGAATGTTTTTAATGTTAGATGAGATTTTGAGTTGGGATTTTGGTTTGTTTAATGAAGTTTGTTTCCAGATTGTATTGAAGTATTGAAATAAGTGAATTTCCCCAGCTGGCCGTACACTTTCAGGCCGTACCAGCTGGGAGAGTTGATCAGATTTTTGGGGTGTGAAGTCAGTTGTGATTTGATATTATTTGGCATTGTAATCCTGATGTATTGGCGCCTATCTTTCAGGAGTTTGTAATGATATTTATGCTTTCTTGAGGATTGTTGATGGCATCCATACCTTCCAAGTCCATACCTCGAGGAAGTACGATTTTTGTTTGTGAATTCTATTCACTCCTTTGGGGCAGATTTAGGGTTGCATCTTCATTGACATGTATAGACGCCTTTATTGCAGACTTGCTACTTTATGCTTGGGCAAAGATTATAATGTATGAAATGATTTTGATGTCATAGTGCCGTACGGACTTGTCTGGGTCAATTGCCGTACGGACTTGTCTGGGTCAATTGGCCTTTGGAATGCAGATTTGATTCTTATTATGACAGTTTATGATCTGATTGGTATTAACTAAGGTATTTGATTGTTGTGGGCTGTATATTGGCAGTTTTGATCATGTCTATCCACTTTGGCAATTGGACAGTCTGCAGGGTTGCTGTACAGCAGTGAGGAGGCTGAGTGTGTTTCAGATTTTGTTCATCAAAGGACCATATGCAATGATTTCCAGTCTGGTTATTTATGTCTTTGTGCAAACTGATCTTTCATGTGCAGGGTATTAGTGTGATGTTAGACACATGCATTTATACTATTAAGATATAATGTGTTCCAACTGATGTAGCTCTCAGCTGATGCATTTTGTACTCTTTCATTTTATGTTGCACAAACACATAATAACCCCTAGATGGTTCAACCGCCAGTGTGGAGCAAATTGGAACTTATTTTTCATGTTTTTTCCTACCCACTGAATAAGTGGTGAATCCCCACTGCATAAGTGGATGCTTGCTCATAGCAGATGAATGTATGGGTCTTTGTTGCACAATCTTTAGTTTGCAAACCAAAACACATTATGCTCTCACCTCGCCCATTTTGGGAACTTGGTGATCAGAAGTGTGGAGGTGTTTAGTTGGATTCATGCAATATTGTGCTAACATTGTGATATCATTGTACAAACTTGAAAAGATTTTTGGGGTATCTCGTTACATTATGATTTAAAATTTAACTTTTTATATCATGATGATGATTATCAAATGAAAAAAATCAATACTGTTAAATGTTATTTTTTTAATTTTCTTTGCTTTCATTGACATCTATTTCAATACTTTTAGATTTTTTTTTAAAAATTTTAAGCATTTTAGCGTTTTACATTTTTTAAAGTTGCATATCCATAGTTTGATTATGTTTCTCTAAATTTAATTTACGTATATAAATGTTTTCTTTTTTTCTCGTCTCCAAGTTCCCATAAGAGTTATTTTTGCCATCTCCAAGTTCTTTTAAAATGGTGTACAATACACATCCCCATCTCTCATACCAATATCAATCTACATCTCCTAGTAACTACGAGATTGATGATTTTTATAAAAAATAGTATATGCTAAACCTAACCCAAAACCCCAATTTTTTAAGTTTTACAATTAGAGTTAGGCAATTTTTTAGTTTTTAGTATGTATAACCCTAACCCTAAACCCTATCTTTTTAGTTTAGGGCTAGTATGTACTAATCCTAATGCTAGACCCTTGGCTTAGAGATAGGGTTGGGTATTTTTTTCAAATTTTTAGTATCTACTAAGTACTAAAACTAACCCTAACCCTAAAACCCTACATTGTTTTGGTTTAGGAATTTTATTTTTGCTATCTCTAATTTAGAGATTTCTTTACTATTTTTAATTTAGGGTTACAGTTTATATTTTATCTATGTTACTGAGTTCTTTGGGGTAGCCCGTCGTGCCGAGACCGGGATGTTTCGGGTTCTGGTATCAGGTCAAGATGCCCTGGTGTTTGCCCAAGGTTCTGCCTGGGTGCCCCGGGTACAAAGAAGAACCCACGGGAACTCGCACGTACCTACAACAAGGATGCGTGAAAAAGTGTCAAATTTGACGCCATTTTTTTATTAGCATTTTTTTACTTAGTATAGCTTGAGTTGGCCTAATGGTGATTGCATGTGTATTACTTAATAAAGGTTTCATGTTTGAAACTGGAGGGGATAGTAGGATTACACCTCAAAACAACATAGGTTAATGGAAATAAATAATCCCACATGGAATTTTGTGTCTTTCTCACCAAATTGGTGTCATGCTTGGCAATGATCTAAAAAAATACCTTTAGCTTCTTTTCCCTAGTAGACTATGATGGTGGTTTCATCAAAAGCTTATGCTTTGACCGAGCTCTATACTACCCTCTGCTACTTTCCTCAAGCTAGGAATGAAATTCAGATGCATACTCCTTAGTGTGTGCGGTATCAAATAAATGGCCAATGACAAACCAAGACCAACTAAAAACAACTACTAATGCCAAGGTCTTGCAGAACACCAACCAAACTGAAGGCTGTTTCATCAAATGATTGATTTAGAATGGTAGGAGGGGTAACAAATATATGATTACAGCTACTTACTATCATTGTGAGGGCAATCTCTAGCTCTTTCCCAATCAACACATGTAACCTCAATTCATGAGTATTTACTATTTTGAATTTTCCTTATTGCAAGTTATGAGATATTTAGATATTTTATTATTTTGTTTATTGGCAATTATGAATTTATGAGTATTATTGTTTTAACTTTGTCTTTTTATTGTTTTAACTTTTAGTCTTTTTAGAGTTTTGGTGTGTGTGTGTGTGTGTGTGTGTGTGTGTTGTCGTACAGCCTGGGCAAAAAAACAAATTGTCGTACCACATACCCGATCCTCGAACTCGTCCCCCATCCCCTACCTAGATCGGCAACCTAGTATTTTATGTTTTTCAAGTAACCATAATGGCTGGTTTTTTTGTTTTATTTTGCAGATACTAGGGGATCAAGCCATGAGAAAAGGATTTTGCATGGCCCTATGGCAAAGCCATCCCTAATTTGAACAAAGTCAAATGCAAATTTCGTGGCCTTCAATGCTTTGCGGGTATTTGCCACTTCAAATGGCATTTGGTAAAGGTGCCAAGGCATGATGTTAAGTCTTGCAAACAATGATTCACTCACCCATCAAGCTTTGATCGCTCTTGAATCTTATGCAAGTAACAAAGCTAAGACATTTTCTAGGGCCAAAATTGATCCTTTAGATGTGGTTGAGCTATCACAATCACAACAGCCTATTGCTAATTCATCTACACCTTGTAAATCATAGAGACCAAACACTAGTGGTGGCAATATCAATGCCTTCTTTGCACCTCATACCACACGTAAAGCACAACCATGTTTAGAGAGCATAGGACGGAAGAAGAATGTTCACGAGCGAGCCAAAAAGGACATTGCTAATTTTTTGTTCTATTCTAACATGTCATTCAATGTTGCTAGGCCTCCAAACTAGCAAAGGAATGGTGGACGCAATTGCAATTGTGGGTCTTCGCTTCAAAGCTCACTCATATGTGTCTTTGAGTAATGAAGTGTTAAGGGATGCAATGTAGGATGTGAGCAATGTCCTCTCTCAAAATCACAAGGAGCGGGCTAAGATAGGGTCCACAATCATGTCACATGGGCAGACAAATAAGAGAAATTGTAACCATTAATTTATTTGTGGTATCAGAGATTGGCACGGTTTTATTGAAATGTGTGGATGCATCAAATAGAGTCAAATCAGCACAAGCACTTCTCACTCCATTTGATGAAATTATTGTTGAGGTAGGGCCACAATATGTGGTCCAATTTATCACAAACAATGTTGCTAGTTGTGTAGCTATTGGGAAAATTGTGGATAAGCATCCCACATTGTTTTGGAGCCCATGCACAACACATTATCTTGATTTAACCTTGGACGACATTGGCAAACTTCCATGGTTTAAATGTGTAGTAGAGAAGAGGTGAACTATTACCAAGTTTATCTACAACCATATGAGGGTGTTGAGTATGATGCACACCTTCACTAATTGTAAGGAACTTCTTTGCCTAGGGGTGACGAAATTTGCTAGCCACTTCCTTGTATTACAAAACCTTTGTGCAAAAAAGATGAACATGAAACTATCGTAGCAAAAATCAAGAAATAATCGTAAAAATCAAACCATCTCATAAAATCAGATGAAACAATCTTCTAGGGGTTTTTCTATAATAAATCATGATTTTTACCCAATTAAACTATGAAAAAATTGCATATTCCTGATTTTTGGCTATATATTTGCAAAAAAAGAGTTATTTTTTGCCTACTACGTGATTTTTTCTTTTTTCAAAAACCCTAACCCAATTTTTTTTTGTTTTTCAAAAACCTAACCCTGACCCAATTTGTTCCCAATTAAATCATGATTTTTTTTAAAAATCGTTGGTTTGCCAGTTTATTCCCAAGAATGACTTTTGCTACTATGGTTGAAATGAATATTCATTTCAACCAAGGATTGAATCTAGCTTTGCTAGTCACTTGGCTGGTAGGATCATTGCCACATATTTTTTGAGTTTTTGGTTGTTCGTGCAAATTTTAGAGCCTTTAGTTAGAGAATAGTTGATGGGAAAAAATCCCCCCGAACTGTTTCTATGAGGCCATCATTAGGGTCAAGGAGGCTATTAGGACCAAGATGCACAATGATGTGTACAAGTACATGTCGATATGTGAGATCATTGATGGCAATCAGGACATTTCAAACAAAGGGAAGATACGTGTGTTTCATGTGTCATGCTTCTATAATGAGGTAGGAGTATATATAGTGCTGCAAATGGAGCTGCCTTTAACAAATGCAGATAACCTTGCGTCAGAACCCAAAAGAAGTTTGTTTGAAGAGGTGAAGATGTAAAAGAATAGGGTAATATCGCATTTCTAGGTGAAGTGCATGGGTCTATAAGAAGAGGGGCAATATTGGAAAACAAGTTCATTAGAAAGCATCCAAATCTTCCAAGATTACACACAAATTGAGGCATAAAACGTAAAGCAGGTAGATAAGTAAGGAAAAAACTCCTCCCCATTTTCATTCATGATTTTGTGAGGTACTATCATGGGGTATGTATCTTAAAGCTTTATTTCATGATGTAGAGAGGTCCTAGGTTTCGAACTCACCACATGCCTCCTTTGTTCTACATTTCATAATTCAAAGTTTTGTACTATGCATAGAACATTCTCCAAAGGTCACACTAGTACTACTCTCAATTGGTCATGCTGAATTGTAGAGTTCTTACTAGAGTTTGGGACAACTCTCTATAATGAAGAGGGCATATTGTGCACCTAGACCCAAAATAGTCTTGGGAATCGGTTATGGCATATCTTGTCCTAAAGCCCATGGTCCATGTACTAGTTTAGTTGAGGTTAACAATTATGTGATGTTTAGATTAGTGAAGGAATATGCCAATATAATTAAGGTTTCCTTCTCACTTGAGTATAAATTGAGGGAAAACTGTAAGCAATGCATCTTTTTCATCTAATACAAAGAGACATTAGTAGGCCTCTTATATGTTTTCAGCCGTATTTGCAGATGTAAAACCATCTTGGACATGCAAGTGCCCCTATTTTTACTTTTATATTTTTCAATCAGTTTATAATATATATTTTTGCAGAATGTTCTTGTTTTTCTTGGAAAGTAGGAGGATATTTGTAAAAAATAGTGTTCCATAACAAAGACTACAAATCAACAAACATATGACAAAGTGATTAACCAAGAAAGGAAAGTTCTGTTGATTGGCATGGTACACTGAAATGAGTACAAAAACTGTAGGGTTTATAAGCACATTTGTGTGCTGACAGATAGAACTCTTCAACTGGATGAGCCTGGTGGACAAAAAGTTTTGGACATGTTGCGACAATGCAGAAAATATAAAAAACTACAGTTGCAGTACATTTGGGTAGTTTGTTAAAATTAGTGTTGCTTGAAGAAGATAATTAAAAAACAGATAATCAAACCCAAGAATAAATAGTGGTATAATGTGAAATATCCCTTGCTAGTTCTGATGTATGGTTTTTTCCTTCAAGGAATATTGTCAAACACTTCTCATACAACCTCTATGCCTGCTGGTCTGTGGTTTCAGTCTGATTTCTGTTTGCTTGAATTGATATCAATGGTAATCTAAATGCTTGCAAATAACACTACAATATCTAAGCAATGATCTAGATGCATATGCAACTTCTTTTTAGCTTTTCAAATGCATATATATGAATTCTACATGAAAAACGTGCACCTACAGCCAATTGACATTTTGTCAAACACTTGGCATGCAAACTATTATACTAATCAAGAGCAATATCGATATGAACATTACATCAAACAATTGGCATGTAACCTATTTCCCCTTTATTGATGAACTACTCCTATTACAATGCTGATATAGAATGCTGGTCAAGACTCTTGGCAACACAATGTAACTAACTTAGGGCAGCGCCTTAATGGCCTGATACAATGATATTATGATCTGAAACTAACATTACAATGCAATGAAATGACCTCAAAGAACCTGGATTATGAAGCCCTCCAAATTGATGAAGAGATGGTAGCCTAAACCCATGTAATGGATATCTCTTGAAGCCAAATCGCACCTCTATGGTAGCCGCCCGTGTCTGATCTGAACTTCTGATAATAAATTATATGCAGCCTCTAGACCCTCTCACATGCATCAAACTTCATTGTCCAAGTCTCTAGAATGGAGCACTCAAGCCCTATGAAGAAATCGATGCCAAATCATCCTTCCACAATCAAAATCGTGGTTCCCAGCTATGACTGTCATAAAATATCAGAATATAATATCTTGCCAAAATCGCTCTTAAAGATGATAAAATGATGAATCACAATCAGAAATTATTCTCCAATCGAATCTCCACAAATTTGGCCCTTGGCCACTAAATTTGTAGTGGTGAGAAGACTCAAATATCTCCTCCAACAGCTGCAACCCTTCAATAGATAGTTTCACTACCTCAGTTATGCAAAACCATGAAGAATCCCATTCTCCAAAGTCATTACCAGCAAACCCTGGTTTTTTCCTTCTCCAAGAGGAAAGCTCAAGAAACCAACTTCAATATCTTCAATTGTCAAAATGAGTGAGTGAATTCATTTTCCTTTGTTGAGCCCTTTTATATCTTCTCCAAATGAAGTGTATTTAATTTGTCTTTGAAGTCCACTTTTAGGTTTTTAATAAATACTTTATAATATAACTTCACTTGAGCGCTTTAATCCATGACTTAATTATTTGACTTTAATATCATTAAATGGCCCCCTTTTAATAAAGTCAAACAAGTCATTATTATATGCACCTTTAAAAAAAATATCATTATAACCCCCTTATAACATAAGGTCTATTAACCACATGATGTCCTTTTAATAATAATTAATTATTATTAAAGATTACCTTTACTAATAATTAAAAATCACTTATCTCCATAATTAGACATCATTTCTCAATTCTGTCTGAACCTGGGGGTTCACCATGGTACCCTCTATGCATCCAACCGCCCTACCAAAAATAGCAAGGGTCCATCTCTACAACCACAGTCTTACTATAAATAGTAAATCCCTCATTACCTAATCAAACCAATTGAGTAAGGGATCGACACTGCGATCAAGACCTGTCCAGGTGCCCTGCTATATATAGAAACATTGACTCCCCTGAAATGGTGACTTACTATAAATAGTAAGTGTGTATAACTAAGTCCAAAAACATCAAACGAAGGCCCAACCTGAACGACAACTGAGCTCTAGAGAAGGAAACACCCTGATAACTGCCAAATGGGACCCTCTAAACAACTCCATTAGCCTACAAGGGTCAAATAATAGGCTAATCTTCCAAACTCTGATGCTCACGAAAATGGGGACATTACATAATGCAAGGTTTGCCAAGAGTCAATCTTGATATCATGAATGTTAGACCAATGTTGGTTGATAGTGCTTCTGGATTCAACTTGTAGAAGTTTTAGCATAACGTTTTGGATCACACTCCATGATCCATCAGCGGGATGGGGAAATTCTTTATGTAGATTGCATAACTTGCCCCTTATATTCTACAATCTTCTTAAAGAATCTCTTCATCCTGATGATTGATCATGGAGTGTAATCCGAAATGTTATGCTAAAAACTTCTACACAGTTAAATCCATAAGCACTATCAATCATAATTATGTACTATGGAAACACTATCTCTTACTAATGAATGTTGCCATTCATGGAAAGTTTTACAATAACATAATGACAAAAACATGGGTACAATTAAATAAACTAAATTTAGGGACACTAGAGTTCCCCCTACACTAATCAAACTTCTGGGAGTTTAGAGGTGCAACAGATCCATATAGCTGTCGAACCATTTCTAGTTCACTTTGCTGTAATAGAGATGAATGGCTTGAACGCTATGAAGATTTTTATTAGGAAACTATGGTGGAAAAAAACACTTGTAGTTCGCAATTGGAGTGAGCAAACCATAATATGTTGTTAAAGAAGTGACCCACATAGTGATAAATGACTGAATAAGCCATGCCACAAATGAAGAAATGTCAAGTTCAAACAATCTTTAGATCGTACATGAAAAAGACCTAAGAACCTAACATGGAAGGTGTGCTGCAATTAAGCAACAGCTAAGAAGATGAAATGTTATTAGATTTTGCTTTTGGATGATTATAAATTAATATCTACTTGTTATGAAATTGAAATAGAACTAACACAAAGTTCCTAAAAATGCAAAAGAGAGTCTCTTAAAAAGGAAAATGAAGGTAATCCAACATATTTCAGATATTGAGATTGACAAACAAGACATTTTTTAAGGACAAGAGTTAAAATAGGAATAACCATCTCAAAAATCCAATTTTGGCATAGAAGAGCATAAAGTTTTAATGAATAAATGCCTTTGCTAAAACTTATAAGGACTTCAGCATTCTACCAAAAATAAGAGTGCATCATATCACACTGTTATGAAGCAAAGAAGGCCGCCCAAATTGAACCCTAAATATGACAAACGATGTATATGCTATGATTCATGAAATCAATCATCTTCGTTGTTAAAGACACTGGGTATCACCAGTTGTAATTACAACTGATAAAGATACCAACAGATCAAGGGTATGTTGTGATTATGGAGCTTCAAATGTCATCACAGCAAAGGATCCTTTCCCCATCGCTCTGCTGATTTTGTACTTGAGAATTCAGCACCAAAAAAAAAATCATTTATTTTTTGATAGATTCTTAAATTACATTTAAATCAATATTGCAAACAAGGATAAATTAAAAACCCTATTTGCTGTGGAAAGTAACATATATGCTCATCATCGAATATCATTTGAATTATGCAATGCTTTGGTACGTTTCAAAGGACAATTGCATTTGTGTTTTCAGAAATGTCTACCAAGGAACTCCACAAATTCTTGGACTACTGGTCAGTACAAGGGCTCAGTGGCCAAAATTGAAGTTCGTTAGAGCAATGTATTAGGATGTTGATGCGATCATGGATGGAGGGTCTAATGAAATACTGTCCAACCATGCAGTGTAACCCCTAGATCTAGGTAACAACACCTAGATCTAATCAAATAGAGGAACAATTCAAAGTACACAGCACAGTGAATAGAGAAAATGATGTATTTATTTCATCTAGAATAAGTACACCAAGCCGCTAGGCATTACAATCACACCTTGAAGCCTTACCACAGAACAAAAGGTCTTACAATCCAATACAATACACTCCACTAGGAAGTCTTTCCCAGTCTACACATTGGTTACAGAACAATTCTGCAACATGAGCAATACCGCAAATCCTCAACCCTTTGCTTACACCACAAGCAATGTGTCATGTCCCCATTTCCGGCTTAAGCACCAAGTGATGAATGGATTAGCCTACTTCTCATTCCCGGAGGCTAATTCTGAATGATAAGGGAATGAACTGGGTTTTGACTAACTCTGGGTGTTATTTTGCAGGTAAAATCAAGAAGTTTTGAATCAAAATCCACTAAGTCATGAGCAAGGCGCACATTTTGGCAGAACTCCTCCCTTCTGGCGCCTAGCTTCAAGAGTCACTTCTGGCAGTGAAGATGAGGATTCAAACAGAAGGCGCTCCACCTGGATGGGTTCCACCAACCAAGCGCCTTGAGCAGTTATGGACTTGAGCAAGGATCATCCAGTGTTGAGTTTGGAATCACTGAAGTGGTCTAAGTGAGTTAGGCGCACTTCCTAGCCTTCACAACACTCAAAGTGCGCCTAGTCCTCATATTGCGCCTAGACTCCTTGAAGGATTGATCAAGTGAAATCCTGCCTTCAAAAGATCCAGTGGAAATGATTGATTAATCAACATGACGAAGTTTTCTAAGTGAGTGGAACAAGGAAGAAGGCCTATTCACTTTAGGCGCTAGCATCAAGTTACATCATCCAACAGGAGAACTTCTCCTTATCTAGGCGCCATTTCTTGTTGAAGTTATCTTCTCAAAGCGCCTAGGTGCTAGAGCATGACAAAGTAAACCTTAAATGGCGCCCTATGTCAAATGATAATTGATGGTTTAGAATGCATCTTCAAAAGTACGCCTAGGTGTTGTGATGTTAGCTTTTGCTCAGACAACCTTGAAGATGCGCCTAAGTAAGAACATGCTATCCAGACCCCTCAAGAGGTCAAGGCACTTGGTAAGGTGTTTGTGAAAGCAGAGATGAGTTTCTGACTAAAGGAAACAAGGTTAGGCGCCAAGACAAACAAGTACATTCAAGATAAGCTTTTCAAGGGAGGGCGCCAATTCTCACCTCCACTGTTGATTTGTTGCGCCTAAGGGACTTATTCCCAAAAGTGCGCCTAAGGAGTTCTCAGTCCATTCCAACTGATAGGCACTTGATAGAAGGTAGTCTTGTTGATTCAGTTGTGGTTTGAGTTGAAGGTTTTAGCAAGACAAATTCCCTTTTTCTCCCTAAGGCGCCAATCTGGACCTTTTCCTATCACCAAGTGCGCCTAGGTGAAACTGAAGGCTAAACAAAATATGGATACCCCAGATATAGGCGCTAGGTTGAGAGAGCATCAAAAGTTGGATTGCAAGGGTGAATTGAGGAATTAGGCGCTGGTATCAGTTGATGCTACTCCAAAGATGCGCCTAAGATAGTTGCAAGTCTTCTAAACAAGAGTTGGAACAGGGCGCTTCATCATAAGGTAAGATGACCATCATTCAAAGTCAAGTTGTTGTCAAAGTTCTTTGAAAGGGGGTGATAAGCTGCTACCAAGGCGCCAAAACCCTTGTGAACTCTCCAAAGTTGGCGCCCAGTTAGAAGAACACCAAAATTGCAGTGGTTGAGGTTGTAAACAACAAGTAGGAAGTCTAGAACTCTAGGCGCATTCTAGAGTCCCTGTCAACCTTCAATTGGCGCTTAGTGATAGCAAGGCGCACTTCGTGGGCATTTCCTACCTCATCTAGCGCCTAACCTCAACTCCAATGAGCGCCTCATGAGGATTGACTGAGTTGAGTGTCAAGGCACTCTTCTTGATAACATTGAAGAGCTTTTTCCAAGTTAGGCGCAATCTCCAGGTGCAATCTCCTCAACTGGCGCATAGAACAAGCAGGGCGCACTTTCATGTTCCAGACATCTCAACTTGGCGCCTAGTCAGGAGATAAGGTAGTTGTAACTACCTAAGCTCTCATTTGTCCACAGAAGGTCTTCGGGATCCGTGTCAAGGTCTCTGGATAAGCTTGCCAACTCAGAATGAGTCATCAGATGGAATATTCCCTTGGATATGCTTCTTGGGAAACGTGCCTTCATTACCTTTGAAAGGCCTATAAAAGGAGGAGCTCTCTCATTCATTTGGCATCTATGCATTTGACAAAATTCTCTCTGCAAAGCTGTTGAGCTTGTAATCTTGAGGCCTGCGAGTTTCAAGTGTTGGGGTGATGCTCCCTCAACTGACAAGGTGATGCTCCCTTGTTGTACTGTGAGGTGTTGACATTCAGTTGACATCGTTGAGTTCAATCGAGTCGATCAAGTATAGGCGCCCATTGTAATCATCAAGGCTCCAAGGCCTGCTTTTGTAATTCCATTTGAATAAAGTGTAACCTCATGCCATTGAAAGCATTACTCATGTAATAAGACAGTAGGAGTTGATTGAATCAAGTAATAAAACAAGTACCCAGCTTAAGGTTGATTCATTCAAATAGTTATCTTTGATGTATATCTTTGTGTTGTTGAAATAGTTGATGAGTTGATAGCAAGTAAAATTGTCTAAGTGAGGAAAAATTTTGGTAGAATTAGTTGGGTATCTTACAGTGGTATCAGAGCTTGGATCCTGCCAGCCTTTGGGAGTTTTCATGCAAGAAGGTGATCAACAAAGTGATAGAACCAGGAGATGACACTGTAGCTTCACTTAAATGTAAAAAATTGTCCAAAATTACAACAGATGTTAATGGAAAATTTCAACTGCCTTCAACATTATGCACTTAAAATTTATTTGGAAATAAAATTTTCCACCTTATTACAACTTTACAACGACTACTTCCAAACCACCTCAAATGAGATCACACATATGCTGGGCTAATGTATAAAAACCTGTGTTACCAAATTTGGTTAGAACCTCGCCTGTACCTGGACCAGTTTGAACCAGGTACGGATCCTAGTCTGGGCACAGGCTTGGTTTGCCCAAGGTTTTGCCCAGGCCTATGAGTCCACCATTGGTAGGTCTGAGAGTTACCTAGGGCAAATGCACAGTCCCAGGCAGAACCGTGGGCAAACCTAGACTGAACCCAAAAGATATACATTAAGACCATCATTGTTTGCAACTTGGCCCAGATCAGACCTTATCTTCACAGAGATACCATAGGTTACATTTTCAGGATAATGGAGGACACTCTGTAATCTATTATGATAACATAATGTTTAAACCAAGGAGGGGATGGAAGACATAAAGTGATTATCATGGCAAACCAATCAACTTATAGCATCATCTGCTGACATCACTGTTGAAAATTATAAAGCATGAAATTTTATACTTCATATTATATGACTAGACTGAGAAGTCCGTAAATGTAAGATCCCTAATCAGATCTGCCCTAGTTTTCTGATTTGATTTACTATGAAATCTGAATTTTATCTCCCATTTTCTGCACAAACCCTAGGTCTGAAAACTGATTTTCTGTTTCTGAGTTATAAATGGCCTTTGACAGCGAACAATTGTATGTCAATATGCTCAAATAAACATGCCGATTAGGTATCCTTATGTAGGTAACATCAAATATGAGTTCAACACATAATATGATCATCAAAATTGCAAAACAATGACAAAAAATCCTGATTTCTGAACATGAATGACAGCTGCTATAAATCAGATTATCTAAAAATGCAATTACATCAAGTTTGTAGGCTCATACATGGCCAAACACATATTCCAATACCACTGCTGTTACAAATCAGATCTCGATATAGGCTTCAACATACCAATCCAATGACAAATATGCTTCCAATATGATGGCGCCAGAATTAGGACTTGAAACCCTAGTGTGAATGAATGTCAATAACACCAAAATGCTGCTCCAATTCGTGGCACTCAGATCTGCACCAAACGGCTAGAATTTTGCTGCTACAAAGAGTGGAAAAATCTTCACAAAATACCAAAATAACTCCTCAAAGGCTAACGCTTCAAATCTTAGTGAAATCCCTCATGAAATGTAATATTCAAACCCTTCAAATGCTGCTCCAGTCATAGCGAATAGGTGTGACCAGCTGCTGAAGTGTAATGCCATCCAAAATTCCTTCAATATGCCAAAATTCGCCCTTAGAAGCAAATCGCCTTCCTCCTAGGGTGTGGCGCTCCAACTAGGGTTAAAACCCTCAATCATGTGATGCACAAGTCTCCAAATGAAGCCTTCTGCAAGTCTGATCTGAAAATCAGATGTGTCAATCTGCTCTTCTTCAACAATGAACAATGAAGTGCAACTGTGAATTCCATATGAATCCACCTACAAGATAAGATTGGGTTTTCGTCCAATCCTCCTTTCCTCGAGGGTTTTCGTCCTTGGAAAAGTATTACAAACTAAATTGCAGATCCACAAAGGAAAATACAAAGATGATCAAAATGCATCACAATACCTTATATTTATACTTGACTTTTGCTATCTCCCACTTGCTGGCCGACCAAGGTGTTTTTCTTTTATTTTTTTATTATTAAGGCCGACTAGGCCGACTTATCCTTCTTGGCCGACTTAAGATATATTTTTTTATTATTTTTTCCTCCTTCTAGAGGCCGACCTCTTCCTCTTGGCCGACATAGACTTTGTTTCCAACTGGGCCGACCTATTTTAATTTCCTTTTCACTTGGCCGACCTAGATATTTTGCCTTCTTATTTTATTTATTCCTCCTTCAAGGTAAGCCGACTATCTCCAATGACTTAAGCACCCAAAATAAAATTAAAGATTTGATTTTAAATAATATTTTATTCATTTTTATCACCCTTTAACCCTCAAACGGGTCGTTCTCCTCCAAGCAAAATTATTTAAATACTTTTGGCACCTTCAAAAATAATAATAAAATATAATAAGTCAAATTCCAAGTTCACCTTATCAAGGAAAAATAGTTGAGCCACTAAAAATCAACTTTCCAATCTCTAAGCTCAAAAAGAGAACATTACAAGTCCTCCCACCCCGAGATTGCTTGCCCTCAAGAAATCACATGTGACCAATCTGCATTAGAACCAACCAATACCCGGATCCCAAATCAATCTAGGCCTTTGGAGTGGTTTCACATTTACTATACCAGGCTGCTCAAGATTTGCAAAATGAAGTTCATGCAACCTTTTTACCCAAAGTGTCATAATCATCCTCAAATATCCAACCAATTTGTCAAATGTTTGCAATTCTCCATCATGCCTTTGTTGTCCCATGCTGATATACAATGAAAAATCCTCATAAATATCATCCCTTGGCATAACAATCACTTAAGAATTATAATTATAATCAAATGCCATCATGCTATCACACCCATCAATGAGGAGATAAAAGTATCTCAAAGAGTTATCAACATCACACAACTCTTCAACTCCTGTAGATCTCTCATGGATGTGAAGAGTACCCATCATAGGTGCAAGTTAGTGTATAATAGCTCCTTCTAGGTTGCTGATGTAGAACAGTGTTGTGACCACTTTACAACATCAACCCCAATTGCAAATTGGGTCCCCCCTTTTTTTAACTTAGCCCGGATTCTTGCTCTGATCCTAGACTTTTCGGCTTATCTTCATGACAGTAGATGTTACTACTCAAGGTGGATCACGGATGCTGAAAGAGGTGAACACGGAGAATCCCTCCTGCATGAATGTAAAACCCTAACTGCTTGTCTTGAACAATCCTCAGGAAGGAGTTTATCTTTGCATCTTAAGAAGTGAACCCACTCCACACCCGGCATGGAACTCAGTTCTAATCTTGTTCCAGACTCCAGTCCCACTCAGGAAGTCATTCCCGGACTGCAGTCCAAGAATCCAATTCGGAGTCCTATCCGGAAGTACCTATCCCGGAGTCATGTTCCAAAGAATCCGTGCTCGGAATTCAGTTCCGAGGTCTATCCAAATTCCAATTCCGACAAGATCCTGGATTTGACAAAGCCTGTCACTTCTTGGCATGTTCACCTTTTCATTAAGGATTCCAGTTCAGCTCCAGTCCGGAAGTTCAATCCAAGGAATGTCCTTCGGAATCCACATTCCAAGATTCACTCAATCTCGGATCATAACTCGGAGGATTATCAAATCAATAGCGTTTTCAAAGACTTAGAGAAAATTCCAAAAAGCAAGTATCCAAAGCACCCCTCCGGAAGATTGGAATTGTGCAATAGGAATATTCCTAGTCGCATATTCCAGTACCAACTGGAATATGCGCCCAAGGAAGAAATTTATTCCTGGTCACATAATCCAGTAGGTACTGGATTATGTGCCCAGGGATTTTTTTGTCCTAGTTGCATAATCCAATACCTACTGGATTATGCGCCCCAGGATCAGGGTGTCCAGTTCTAGAATCCAATCCAGTCTAGACTATGCAATTGATTAGGAAATCATTCCCAGACTTCTCGGTAAATGCCTAAATGAAAGAATTCATTGTCTGAACAGGAGAATTTAGCCATGGAGATTGGAAATCCCTGAGGGAATGGAAGAAAACTCCTTGCTCCGGATCTCGTGATTAACAATTGAACCTCTGATGAAACAAACTAAAGTTCACCCTTTGCCAAGAAATAGGAGGATAAGTCCTTAGACAGAACTCAAAAAATGTCTAGGTCACAAATTCCTTGACCTATGGGAATATGCTCTCTAGAAGTTTATCCGGGTCACAAATTCCTTGACCTGTGGGAATATGCGCTCTAGGAAAAGTTTATCCAGGTCGCAAATTCCTTGACCTTGTGGAAAATGCGCTCCTGGACAACTGGCCTACAGGATAAAATCCCTGATCCAACCTGGGTATGT
This sequence comes from Cunninghamia lanceolata, assembly GCA_027924645.1. NCBI lineage: Eukaryota > Viridiplantae > Streptophyta > Pinopsida > Cupressales > Cupressaceae > Cunninghamia > Cunninghamia lanceolata. The sequence continues at coordinate 1,106,955 of BSBN01000847.1, read as the reverse complement.
GACCTGGATAAGGAGCTTCTGGAATCTAGTCTACAAGTTCCTACATGAAAAGCTTCCTAGCTTGATATAGAGTCTCACCATGGAATCCGGAATCCCTAGGAGGATGGAACATACTTCTGATATCAAATGATGGATTCTCTGATCCGAGTAGAAGGAAATCTATCCTTGCCCCCTTCAAGTGATGAAACCCTTAGCCAAAATCTTGAAAACTGAACATGCAAGGCCAAAGTCACAAAATCCATGACCTGTGGAAATGTGCGCTCAGGGAAAGTGTCCTGTCCAGGTCGCCAATTCCTTGTCCTTCTGGATTTTGCGCTCTTGGAGGTTTTTTGTCCAAAGTCGCTAAATCCAAGACCTCCAGGAAAATGCGCTCCTAGACAGAAGGAAATCCAGGACCTACAGGAAAATGCGCCATGAAGGATTCTAGTTCCTTCTGGAAAATTCAACTTAAGTGGATTCCTGTTCACAAATGCAAATTGTAGCCTTCCATCTGAATGAAATTCATCAAGGAAAAGATTTCCAAAACTTAGCAAAATCTCGAAAAGAGAACTTGAAAGCAATTCTTGACTCAGGAAGAAATCATCCCTGGTCACACTATCCAGGACCAGGTGAACTTTGCACTCCAGGATGGATGAATTCCAGGATGAACAGAAATCCGCGACTGGAAGAAATCCCCGACATCAAGAAATCCCCGACTGGAAGAAATCCCTGACATCATTGAATCCCTGACATCATGAAACCCCTGACCAACTAGAATCCACATTCCAAGACTGGAAGAAATCCCCGACATCTGAAATTCCCTGACCATCTGGAATCCCCGACCACCGACCCGGAGGAAAAAGGCAAAATCTAAGCCGGCTAGAGGACAAAAGTGTGGCGGCTAGGTTTTTTTTCCTCCAACCTAGGTCGGCCAAGTGGCATGAGGAGGTCTAAATGCCTATATAAAGGGGCGCCCAAGTCATTTTCCAATCATCCAAACACAAATTCAAAGCCAAGGAGCAGAAATATACCTTCTAGGAGCAGAAATATTCATTCCAAAAGCAGATTTCATCACTTGAAGGACAAAATTTATCCAAGGATATTGCAGATTTCATCATTTCCAAAGCTGAAGTCTTCATTGGAGCAGATTTTTGTAGGTTAAGGGCAGATTTCTGAAGTCTTCAAAGGCAGAAATTCATCTTCCTAGGGCAGATTTCATCCTCCAAGTCCAAGACTCCTCCATTCCAAGGCAAGTTCTTCACCAAAACTGAAATTTCTGAAACATTCCAAAGGCAGATTTCTTGACAAAAATCCATTAATTCCTACACAAAAATCAGAAAATCCATTAGAAGGTCAGAAATCCATCTAGAAAATCAGAAATTTCCTTGAAGGTCAAAAGTTCTTTTATCCAAAGAAAGGTATGTGAATGCATAGGATGGCTCTTCTTACTTAGAATATTGTTATTTTCTCCTTCCTATGTACTTGACATTTCATGATTTTAGTCCCACATGCATAAATCTGTCGTACTAACTTCTCATATGTGGGAATAAAAATCTTCATCCCGCCTCCATCCTTACCTCTTTAAAAACTTGTACTTTGCTATTTCTTTCCTTGATTCCACAAGTGAATGGCAAGTGCCAAGGCGAACTCTTCAAGACAGACTCAAATGAAGGCTGCCCTCAAAGGGACACTCCCGGAGTCCAGAATCATCTCAAAATGGGCGAACGTGGGAGACACCAACATCCATCCTTCAATCATGGAAGAAATTAGGAAGCGAATGTACGGAGTTGGACATCCTCCATCCCAGCTTGCAGCCAAGATCGTCCGGAATGGAGTTGCCTCTGCCGCATGTTTCCCGCACGCCATTCCTTGTCCCGAGCTGATCGTGGAATGTTTCATGCACTATGATCCAGAACGAAGGATGTTGTCGATCGCAACAACACAGTGGTGGCCTATTTCACCAAGGAAAAGATTGCGGAGGCATTCAACATACCTGTCTATAGTCCCATCGAGTACACAAGCAAGGAGGAGTCAACCGACATGTTCCAGGCCGATCCGGCAACTTGCTTCGGGATCATCAACAAGTCATGGATGCAAAAGAAAAGGCCTCACCGTTCCAAGTTGCCAAGGACACTCCTTAAATCCGAATTCAAGCAAGAGCATGGAGACCTTGTCGTCATGCTGAATAGGATCATGGGAAGTCTGCAGTCCTCTACCTTCGAGCCGTGGATGTTCTACTACATCGAGGAAGTCACCGCTGGGACAAAGATGATTGATTGGGCTCGACTCCTCAATGACAGTATTGATGCACAATTCCGAAACCTGGAGGAATCGAAGGCCTTTTACATGAGTTCCTATGTGATCTATATGCTGGCAAGGAACAACAAATATCGAAGACTGTCATGGAAGGGACATATCGGCAATCAAGAAGGGCAAGTCAAGGTCTATGATTGCTACACCCAACTTCATCTCCAGAACATAAACCATTTCCGGAGGTTCAATGACGCATCGCCATGCACATTACAAGGACCCTCCAAGGAGGCGCTCACCAAAGGTTATCACCCGAGGCCAAGCAGTTGATCAAGACTTATGGCTCCTGGTTCATCCAATTCCCAAAGTTCACATACATCAAGGTGCAAGGATTCTCCGACTACCCATATAGACTACCAAGATATCCGTCGGACAAGATGGTCCTGTTGGAAGTGACAAGGCAACTCTCGGCATATGACAAAGTTCAGAAGAAGAAGAAGAAGGTCGGGGTAGCCTACTCAGTCTAGACGGAAGGTGCGGTCGAAGCATGCCCATCTCTCCAAGCCGCAGAAAAGATCCGAAGAGGAGCTGTAGTTCTATAACCTGGTGACTCATTCCTTGCGGGAGAACTTTGACCCGTTCAATACGACCCGGGTAGCATGTGGAAGGAGGCATAGACATAAGGTACACCTGGAGGACCACTGGGCAAACGCTGAGGATGACTTCGAAGTGCGGAGGACATGTTCCCGGCTTTCAGTTGACATGATCAGGGCCACCAGGATCTTTTCAGTCTCGGATCAAGTTAAGGAGGATGGAAGGCAAGTCCAGCCATTCTTCAAACAGGAGAAGGATAAGCCTCTTCCACCCTTGGTTTGGTCCAATCCAGAGGTCACCCACTTAGACGATCTAATGGCACACATGCTAACAATAACACAGAAATGGATAAGTCAGCAGACGGAGAAATTGCACAAAGGAGGTATCCGCCCGACTTATGACCTGATGGGAGACTTGGATTCTCAGTCTTCCGAAGAGGATATGACCAAAGACACTCCTGTGAAGGAACAAGAGACGGGAAGACAGGAAGTGAGGGACAAGACTGCGGAAGATCCACCAACGAAGAGAGTGAAGGCTCGAAAGGAACCTATTAGCAGGCCTGACCAGGAGGAGCAGAATGCATCCAAGCCTCACTCTGCCAGCACTTCTTCCGTCCAGGAGGTATCTTTTTGAAGATGTGCAAACAGTTAAAGGTAAGGGACCCGTGGAGGAGGAAATGGTCCCAAATGAGCAAGATGATCGAGAAGATAATGAGTCCATGGATTCCACCTGGGAACGGACTCCCAGCCTGATGGTGGGAAATCAGCCTAACCCTCCACCGCAAAATCCAGGGAAGCTCCATCTTGAGGACATGCTCCATCACCATGATTTGGAATTCCTCGACGAGGAGTTCAATTCCGGCGAAGTACCGACATCCACACCACAAGTTGGTCAAGATCCTCAGGAACCATAGAAGGAAGTCATTTCATCAACAAAACCCAATTGGTTACAGGATAGGTTGCGGAAGAAGACAATCAGGAAGAATGATCCTTCCACCGTACTTGGTGATTTTCTGGCCAGGATTGGGAAATCCGCAGATCCAAAGAGGGCGAAGAAATTTTCCAGGATTACAAGGGATGAATCAGGATCCCGCCGAGTAAAAGTGGCAATTCCCAGGGTAACCGAGGCGAAGGAGGACACCAATCCAGATGACTTTGACATCTTGAAGGTCGACCTTGGACCAACCACGAAGGATCAAGAAATGGAGGAGCTGGAGGATTCTGTTGGACACTTCCCAGGCCCACGCCATGTTGAAAGAAATCCAGGACAAAATCCTTGTATCCTTGGAGGCCTGGTTTGATCTGGAGGTAGCACCGGATGGAGTCATTGACTTAGAGGAGTTGAAAGGCAAGATGCGGAACATATACTTCAAAGCTGCTTGTCCTACCCAAGAGTCCCATCTTGAGGATGCATCCTCATTTACAGTATCCAGGAGCTGAGGGCGCATTGGGAAAATATCCTTGTCGCCTGTACCACCACCGCGTTCGTCATGGAGTTCCGGATTGAAAATATGCCCAGTATTCCTATGGAAGAGTTGGAAGTCGTCCTGACCAGGTTCCTGGGGGCAGAGACTAAAGAGCAAGAAGAAGTTCCAGACAAGCAGGACAGTCCTGTCCAGGAGTCCTAGTCAGTTGGGACACCCCGGACAGCTGGAAGTCATCCTTTCACCTTTTGACGCCCAGGACAGGTGGCAGTCACCTACATGAGGAATCTGACGACCCCACCTACTTTCCCTAGGGTTTCTGACCCATGGCACATACTTCAAGGAAATCTGATTTCCTTTTGCCCTAATGTATTTTTGATCGCCTATATAAAGGCTGGGGGATGCCTCATTTTAGCTCTCTCTCTCTCTCTCTCTCTCTCTCTCTCTCTCTCTCTCTCTCTCTCTCTCTCTCTCTCTTTTCCATCATTCTAATGCTCCTAGAGCACCCTAGTAGTTAGCTTTCATTTCTGCATTGTATTTTTGAGCTGAAACTCCAAGGATCAGTTGGATTGTTGTAATACAGACTTCTGAAACAAGAATATAAGCATTGAACATTGGTGTTCATATGATTCTTTGGATGTTTGACATGGTCTTATTGATTCCTTGAAGCAAATCTGAAAGTTATTCAAGTTATTTCCTTTATTTCAAGCTTTGTTAGTTAGTATGATGGAAAATGTTATTGTTGAATGATTGAGTGCTGATTTGTTCATACCATTTGTGATCTGTGGCTTGCAAATCACTTTGTATGGTCAGTCTGAACTGATTCCAAGCTTAACTTCGACTGTTCCTGAGTGATCAAGTCCCACGTTCCATGTCAGGACAGTGTGAAAATCCCTACCGCTATCCCAGAAGATCGCACCATCTCTGCCTAGTTGTCGCATGACGAAGCAGAAGTGTGGTTCCAGCATCAATCTTCAGTAGTAGTCGTTCCTGTCATTTAGATCCTTGAACTCTCTTCCACTATCCCTATCTTTTTCATTTTCTTTGAATTTTCCTTAGGAGTAGATTATAGAAGAGCCTATTGCAAAATCATTCGTTACCCGCATAGGTTAGTCTAGTTGAACTTACATCTTTTCCGCCAGAAGTTGAGAATCCAGTCCAGGAAAAAAGGAATCCATGTCCAAGACTCCAGAATCCACCGAAACCCCTGACTTTCTTCATTGAGCACTGAAACACTAAGTTTGATACGTAAGTCCCCCTTGTGATTACCAGCAAATCACATCATTCCACTGCGTCTATCCCTGTGCACGTCAAGACCTGACATTCAAGGAACCTTGGAGCAGTCTCATTCGATCACGAAGTTCAGCGTCTGGGAAGCTTTGTTCAAGAGAGGATAGGATACTCAGTATTTTATTCTATTGTTGTGGTGTCACAAAAACATCATCAACAAACAGAATAGCAACCTCCCAACTGAAAATCAGACCTAAATGGATGCAAATAAGGCTGCCAATGACGTATGATGATAGAATATCATTCATAAGCCCTTCTCCCATGATAATGAAGTGATCTAAATCACTCCTAAGCAAGCAAACAGCTGTTGTCCTCCCAAAGTTTTGAAGAAAATCAGTGTACTATGATGTTTGGCCCTTTTGATATCCTTGAGAGGATCTTTTGATGTTGTGCCTCTACGGATTGGAAGATAGCTTCATTTGTGTCAAAGGATGTATGTTCCAAGTTTCATGGTGTTTGGATTACCGAAAGGGTGTTTTGCAGTTGACAGTTTGAAGGCAGTGTTGGTTATAAAGAAGACATTTGCTATAAGGCAAGGGAATACTCTGCATTCCTCCACATTTGCAGTTATGGCTATGCGGTTCTAGAACTGTGTTCAAGGTGCTGTGAAGGTGATAATTCCAAAGTTTTAGATCATCTATCCTTTTGTTGTGAATGTTAATTCACTAGTTCTTCATTGAGAGAAAGTTTCGTAAGAGCAAACATAATCTTTTCTTGGTTAGAGAAATGATTAACTACATCTAGGAACAAATTAGGTTAAGCCATTATCTAGCACATACACATCTATTTTATAAGGATGTCTAGATTCAAAATAGAGATTCCCGCCTTGCAGTTAATCAATTAGCCAAAGTTCAACTAAAATTCAAGTGTTAGTGATTCAAAATCAAACATCCTGGTAATACTTCCATACCTCATGTCATAGATCAGCTGTCTCTCAAAGGCAATTGTCTCCATAGCATGTGTCACGAACCCTTGAAATTGGGCAGCCTCCAATTCTACCAAAGAATCATCATTGTGATAGGTTTGTACTTCATTACCAACCAACTCTTCATCTTTCCCATGGATGACCAAGGGCTGCTCCAAATGTGAAGACATGACACTAGTGGCTGATCCACAAAGTGTGTATTCAACTACTCCATCATCCTCTATGGCTTGAGCGTTCATTGGGCTCTCAAAGAGAAATGACGCATGAACCTTATGATGCAAGTTAGGTATACAAACAAAATTTTCTCAATCATACCTCTTTTCTTGCTCACCTAAATCTGCATGTCCTTTTTGTTTGTTTGCCTCAAGAAGCTCCTTCATGGCTTGGTCATCCTCCTATACATTCTTCCCTTGGAAGAAATAGAAATCTAAGGTGTGTCTCTCTTTGCTTCCTTGCTTGATCTAGCTGATTGCAATGCTCCTTGACCTCTTGTAGGTGTTGTCTTACTTGGGCAGCCAACAACTTTTTCTCCTTAGCCCTTTGTAACCATCCATCACACGTCTTGAGTTTTCTTAACATCCACCAAGGTATGGTACACAAAATCAGACTTGTTGTGGCTTGAATCTTCAATACATTCCTTATGCTCAACACCCAAATCGTGAGTGCCAACAATGGGAGACTCTTCTACCTTATTCTCTTCATGGGAAGTGGTTGCTATCTCATAAATGTGAGAAGAAATAGGATTGTAGTCATAAAACAGAGAATCAGACCTGCTGTCATACCTTTTCATAGTGTCTTCAACCGCCTCAAACTTCTTCTCCTTCATTGTTGCATGCTCTCCATGAGGTGCCGATCCAACACGAGTCTCCAAATGAAAATTACATGCCTCAAGGCTGATCCTCTTGGCTGTCATATCATGATAATGTGAAGATAAAAGACTGATGTTACACATCAGAAAATCAGTCCTTACCTTTTGCTTTTCTTGCCTTCTAGGTCTTGGCTCTACCCTTGCTCTTCTTCTATCCTTCCTTAGATTCAGGTATTGATTGAAGTTTAGATCTTCTTTGACCTCATCAGGAAGTGTATGGTATAATGGTATGCATCATAAGCAACCATTAAATCATTAACAAATTCGGAAGCCATGATTCACAACTCAAACACGCTGGCATGATCCACTGCTCTGATACCACTGTAAGATCCCTAATCAGATCTGCCCTAGTTTTCTGATTTGATTTACTATGAAATCTGAATTTTATCTCCCATTTTCTGCACAAACCCTAGGTCTGAAAACTGATTTTCTGTTTCTGAATTATAAATGGCCTTTGACAGCAAACAATTCTATGTCAATATGCTCAAATAAACATGCCAATTAGGTATCCTTATGTAGGTAACATCAAATATGAGTTCAACACATAATATGATCATCAAAATTGCAAAACAATGACAAGTAATTCTGATTTCTGAACATGAATGACAGCTGCTATAAATCAGATTATCTATAAATGCAATTACATGAAGTTTGTAGGCTCATACATGGCCAAACACATTCCAATACCACTGTTGTTACAAATCAGATCTGGATATAGGCTTCAATATACCAATCCAATGACAAATATGCTTCCAATATGATGGCACTAGTATTAGGATTTGAAACCATAGTGTGAATGAATGTCAATAACACCAAAATGCTGCTCCAGTTCGCTAAGTTACTGGATTTGTCCGCTGCAACGCCGGATCCGGGTCTGGTTCAAACCGGGTTCGAGATTTGGGTCGATTTGCCTTTGGATTCACTGCGAGTGCGGGATAATCTCTGTGGGTTCATCCAGGAAGAACCCAGACAAACCCCTAATGCATTTGACAAAATTTTCTTCATGAGATCAACGAATTTCGACTAATTTGGTGCCCAATGAATTTTGACGGGATTTTTCAACGTTGAATCGGCCCGAATTGATACCTAGCACTATCGCTGCAACAGATGCAAAACTTATATAATATATAGTACTAGCACTTGCACCCATACGCCGATAGGAACAATCACTGAGTTTAGAAAATTTGCAGCGTGAATTTTTTAGGGCATGAGACAATTTTTCGAATGCTCACATATAAAAGCCTATCGGCTAATTAATGCCATCCACATAAGTTTTAATGGATGCGCGAACAAAAATTAATGTTATATTATAATATTTATATTAATATAAATATTATAATATAACATTAATATTAATAATATAAGTATTATAACATTTAACATTTATATAAATATTATAACATTTAATAATGTTAATATAAATATTATAACATAATAGTTAATATTATAATATTAGAATATATTTTTATTAATAATATAAATATTATAATATATTATTTATTATATTATTAATATATATGAACAAACACAATCCCCAAAAAAATTTTGGCCGAATCCATGAACCGAACCCGCATACCCGAACCTGAACCAGATCCAGAACCGGCAACTTAGCCAATTCGTGGCACTCAAATCTGCACCAAACAGCTAGGGTTTTGCTGCTCCAAAGAGTGGAAAAATCTTCACAAAATACCAAAACAACTCCTCAAAGCCTAGCCCTTCAAATCTTAGTGAAATCCCTCATGAATGTAATCTTCAAACCCTTCAAATGCTGCTCTAGTCATAGCGAATAGGTCTGATCAGCTGCTGAAGTGTAATGACATCCAAAATTCCTTCAATATGCAAAAATTCGCCCATAGAAGCAAATCGCCTTCCTCCTAGGGTGTGGCACTCCAACTAGGGTTAAAACCCTCAATCACGTGATGCACAAGTCTCCAAATGAAGCCTTCTGCAAGTCTGATCTGAAAATCAGATGTGTCAATCTACTCTTCTTCAACAATGAACAATGAAGTGCAATTGTGAATTCCATATGAATCCACCTCCAAGATAAGATTGGGTTTTTGTCCATCCTCCTCCTTTCCTCAAGGGTTTTAGTCCTTGGAAAAGTATTGCAAACTAAATTGCATATCCACAAAGGAAAATAAAAAGATATATTGTTGAATGATGATCAAAATGCATCACAATACCTTATATTTATACTTGACTTTTGCTTTCTCCCACTTGCTGGCCAACCAAGGTGTTTTTCTTTTATTTTTTTATTATTAAGGTCGTCTAGGCCGACTTATCCTTCTTGGCCGACTTAAGATAAACTTTTTTATTATTTTTTCCTCCTAGAGGCCGACCTCTTCCTCTTGGCCGACATAGATTTTGCTTCCAACTGGGCCGACCTATTTTAATTTCTCTTTCACTTGGCCAACCTAGATATTTTGCCTTCTTATTTTATTAATTCCTCCTTCAAGGTAGGTCGACTATCTCCAATGACTTGGGCACCTAAAATCAAATTAAAGATTTAATTTTAAATAATATTTTATTCATTTTTATCATCCTTTAACCCTCAAATGGGTCATTCTCCTCCAAGCAAAATTATTTAAATACTTTTGGCACCTTCAAAAATAATAATAAAATATAAGAAGTCAAATTCCAATTTCGCCTTGTCAAGAAAAAATAGTTGAGCCACTAAAAATCGACTTTCCAATCTCCAAGCTCAAAAAGCGAACATTACAGTAAATTAGCAACGATTAATTGTTGATTGGGTCAATCCATCTGCCATGTCAGCCCTTATAAATGTTGGTGTGAATAGGGGTATTTCCTAACCAATTTCCCCTTTATAGTGTGAACAGGGGACATTATCTAACTAGTTATTAGTTAGGTCCTATTCACACATGTTCACATGCTAAGTTGACTTAGGGCTCTAGGAATCTTTCTAGAAGTTTCTAGTACACATGTGATCATATCCTCTAGTTGTCACATGTCATAGGATTATGACACTTGTCCTAATCCTATGTTGTCCTATGTCTCACCTTGGCCTATATAACCAAGGCTTCTCATTGTACTTACAACAACACAACATTTTCTATTGCATCTTTTGTATAGATTGTTATTCTACTAAGTTACCAATCTTGATACTGATTCGGATTTGGATTCGCGGATTCAATTCGTGGATTTGGTCCAAATAAAAAAATTGGTGTGGATTCGTTTCAGATTTGTTAATGCAAAAACATATAAAAATCAAAAATATATACATATTTACAGCAGTAGTTAAGTTCAAAATACCACATAGCATCATGATCACTTAATTATAATAAACAAAACCTCCATAAAACAATAAAAATTAAAAATACTACAATGTCAATTAGTCAAACTCGAATGTCATGATATATATTAAAATTAAAAATAATAATGTCAAGTGTCAACAATCAACCATCACCGATCAAGCATCAATGTCATATGGGTCTTCAAAAAATCATCATCATCATCCATATTAGATGACGTAGGTAGTGGTATATTAGATGACGTAGGTAGTGGTATATTAGAAGAACCACAAATAGTGGCACCAACACTGGCACTGGCACTGGAACTAGCACTAGCACTAGCACTCTCATGCTCGCTAGCTCGCTTGGCCTCAACATCAAATGCAGCAAGGTGGGAAGTGGTAGAATCCAAGTCAGTATGCTCTGGCTCGATATCCCACTTCTTTGTGTCCCCTTCCCTATAGCCACTTTCTTTGTGCATAAGCAAGCGCAAGTTGGAATGCACATACACTCAGTCCTCTGCTTTTTTGGATTGCAGCCGGTTAGGCTTTACTGACTGGATGAAGGAGTATACACTCCAATTCCTCTTAGATGCAAATGAACTAGCAACCTATCAAGACAAAATTCAAGTTAGAGTTATAAATATAAAATTTAAAATTTAAAATTTAAAATTATAAATGAAACTTAAAACTTGAAACTAAAAGATAAAAAAAAAAATTATAAATATTAAAAAACTTAGTTGCGATAAAATTTTCATTGCAGAAGGTTGAAGGTGTTTGAATAATTGGCCATGTGAGCACCACCAACTTGCAGCATCAACCATAAACTTGTCTCGAAGAGCATCAAGACTACAGTCATTGGAACATACAAAATCCATAAACTCTTGTCTAACTGCAGCCCGCATGTCAAGATCAATGAAGAGTCTACAAAACACTGCCTTGTACCCATGGCCGACTTCAACGTCTCTATATGGGGCAATCCTTGGTTGCATAGAAAGGACCTCAACACTATAATATTTGGGACTCAATGCAAAGGCAAGAAGATGTAGCAGGGTGGTCATTTTGTTCCATCTCTCTTCAATAATTTTGTGGAGTTTTTTGAAGAAAATTTCTTGAGGATCTTGCTCTTTTGCATTTATGATGGCTTTCATCTTCTCAATCATTGTGTCGATGCCATCATATATCTCTCCCAAATAAGGCCTATCCATATCAGTATAGCGAATCATACTCAATATGGGTTTGATGAAACTAAGGAGATATTCAGCGTGATCCCACTAAGTGTCATCTGAGATCATCTGTTTAATTTTTGTTGCCATTTCGATGCCAGATTGCCTCCATATGGACCAATTTTGACTTATGACCATGCTAGAGAGTGCCTCTTGAACCTTCACAAGTCATCTTAAGACAATTGTGTTGGAGGCAAAATAAGTCTCAAAGGCCTATTCAACATTGATTTCAAAACTAAAAAATTAGAAAATAAAGATTCTTAACTTATTGAATCTTAAAGAAAAATTTAAAAAAGCATAAACTTTAAAAAAAATTGAAATTACTAAATTGAAACATAAATGATAAATTATTAAAAATTTAAATCTTATTACTTCACTTGCCTTCAACAGCTCCAATTTTGAGAGCGATTTGAATATGCCTTGCGACATATGGTGGTTGGTGATGAACATTTGGATGTATTCAGCCTCATTGTACACTTGTTTGATCCAATCAATTTTGGTGCCAATTTTTTGTAGCATAAGGTTGAGGAAGTGAACCACACAAGGTGTCCAAAAGATGTGTGAGTAACACTCCTCAACCATTAAACCAACTGCTCTACAATTTTTGGCGTTGTCCGTAATGACTTGAACAACATTTCGAGGCCCCACTTCCTCAATGGCTTGACAAAGAAAATTAGCAATAAATGCACCATCCTTCACCTCCCCCTCATAATCCACTGCCTTTAGAAACATTGCCCCTTTAGGGGGCACTGCAATAACATTGATCAATGGCCGATTTTTTGCATCCTTCCATCCATCAAAAACGATGGATACACCTGTCTTGACCAAAGAATCCCTTGTGGGCTTCAATGAATCCTCTACAAACTTCACCTCCTTTTCCAACAAGGTAGTACGCACCTTTTCATAGGTTGGGCCCTTGTACCCTTTTGGAGTCTCATTAATTGCTTTCACCCTTTCTTGCCAATTTGGCGACCAAACATTGAAAGCCAATCCATTTGCATACAAACATCTTGCAATGTGTTGATCGGCAATCTCACAAGACTCATTTTGAAATGCCATTTCCAATGGGCCCTTTGATCTCTTACGTGCAACAGGTTCTTCACTTTGAGGTGTGTCTAAAAATAGGTGGCCCTCTATAGGTTGAAGATTAGATGGCAATGAAGGGGGCTTCATTTCTCGAGACCCTTTCTTTATCAAAGGATGATTTGATTTACGACCTATAGCATTTGCTTTCTCCTACTCAACAATATAGGCTATGACTTACTCTTGTGGGATGGGTACACTATCTTTTCCTGGGCAAGCTTTGATACCCTGTCTGGGGATGTTACACAAATGGCCTTTCACCCGACTGTATGAGCTTGAGTACTGGACATCACACCCATTGCAAATCCAAACATAACACCCACCACCTTTTACTTGCTGCACCATATTAACATATTTCCACAAGGGTGAACTTGGGTCTATTTTGAAACAGGGTTTGTCCACGGAGGATGAACTGGTTGCCATCATAATCCCTATGGCAACAAATTCAATAAACACCACATTTGAAAATTGGAACAAATAAAAACAAAATAATTTAGATAGAACCGAATTGAGTTTAAATAATTTAAGCATATGCTATTTGATTCATAGAAGAAACTTAGAAATGAAAAAAAATTCAAAACAAAACAAAAATGTAAGGAAAAAAAACTAAAAAACCAACCTTTCTTGTAGAAACCTTCCTCTACAATCTCCTTCCTAGCAAATGAGTTTTGCACACACGTAGGAATAGCAAACCAATCACTTGGGAACCTTCAGCGATCAATCTTCAATTCTATTTGTTTGTTGTCAAGCAAGAATGAAAATTTAAACAAAATGAATGAGTTTTATGTTTTGCTTTCAAAATGAGGCAAATAGTTGTGTTTTTGGTCTTTAAAATGCATTGGAATGAGTTTTCTAGGGTTAGGGCGAAGTCAAATGGTGGTCAAAGGAGTTATCATATTAAAAAATACTAGAAAAAGTGTTGACTTGTTGAACGTCGTGGATCCTTCCAGATTCGGCCTGGGTTCACATTGGATTCGCCCTGGATTTGCTTGGGTTCGTCCCAAACAAATCCGCAAGTGTTTCAACATTCCCTAAACGGATCGAACGCAGAATCGGATCAAGATCCAGACGCCCAGGGGAAGGATCCAGTAACATAGTTATTCTATCATGTTGATCTTCTTTGATTTTTGTGATTAGCTCTTAGACATCTTGATCTTGGGATACCTACCTCCATAGCTAATCCTAACAATAAATGCATTCCATAACTATGAATAAGGAGAAATGGATGCATTAAATGCTCACCATGGACACTGGTGTAATGTGTCGCACCTGTTGGTTCTTTTTAAAGATCTTAATAGTGTTATTTTTATTTTTTTTAATGTCTTTTTTCAGACTAGAGAGAAGATGCAAAAGGGGTTTCAATTTTCTTGCAATGTGTGTTGCCGAAATAATACAATATAGCATATATAGTGAAAATCCAGAAAATATAAATCCAGAAAATATAAATCCAGAAAATATACAAGGAATATGAAAGAAATATGAAAGACCCAATTCATATATTAGCAAATAATGAAGTTCTAACACATACCCATGTTCAAATTTGCAACTTTAGATTTATGTTGTTGCCGGACCAGCAAAGGGTATAGCCAGAATCACTCCAAAATCATCAACATGTGATAGAAAATGAAATACAATGCAACATATGTCTATTGAAGCCCTAGACGCCTCCAAATGAGGAATATAACAGCTGCAATCCAAGGAGATTGGGTCCCCACAAGAACCTACATCCTCCAGGCAAGGTGTACGGCCTCCCAAGTGAGTGTATCAGCAACCACAATGAAGGAAACTCACTGCAAATGCTTCTAACCTGGTCGTTCTGCTGCTGCAGCCTGGTATTGTTCCTTAATCAGTCCAAAACAGCTTTTCCTTCACACAAATCTGCCATCTAGAAGGTACGGCCAAGCTGGGATGTACGGCCAGCATAAGCAAATGAAAATGCAGTCTCAAACCCTCACTAAAATCTGCTCTAAATAGCTATTAATTTAGTCGTCCAAATCTGCATAAAGAAATCTTCATAAATCTACAAAGATGTATCAACAAATGCTCAATCCCTCAACATATCCAACTCATTGAAGCCCAACTGTGAACACTGGATGTATCCACCTCCATTAGAACCTTTGGATGGTATTGCACATCTGTAAAATGCTGTTACTCAGGGAGGTTTTCGTCTCCAAGAGCCTCTGGTTCGAATCCTTCAAACCCTCACACCAAAACCCTAGCAGAGCCAAAGCATCAAATATCATAAACATCAAGCCTACAAATGACTTGCTTTTTCCATCTTTTATTCCTTCCCTTGAGGGTGTTGGCTTTAGGAGGGAAATGTTATATTTTTAAATCCACTTTATTTCCCTAGGGATGGGCGCCCAAGCTCTCCTTTAGTAACCTTTTAATATTTGCTTGTTTTCATAAGTCACTTACTCAATATTTATAAAGTCCCATTAAATAAAAATACTATAACTTCGGACTTTAAAATAAATGTCAAGACAATGTCGGAATGCCATGATCTTTAGCTCGTCGGAAAGGTCTCGATGAGACGAATACAACCCCACTCTGAAAATCCCGATCCGACACCAATCCCGAACTTACTAAAAATAGTAAGTATGAGTTTG
This sequence comes from Cunninghamia lanceolata, assembly GCA_027924645.1. Taxonomy (NCBI): domain Eukaryota; kingdom Viridiplantae; phylum Streptophyta; class Pinopsida; order Cupressales; family Cupressaceae; genus Cunninghamia; species Cunninghamia lanceolata. The sequence continues at coordinate 1,091,461 of BSBN01000847.1, read as the reverse complement.
AGCAAGCCAAGTCACCACTGACAACTGCCAACTGGCTCCAACTAAATCCGAACCACATCTACACCTCCAAATAACCCATCCAAGGCCAATCCAACCACGGTTCCCTAACCAAACTGTCAATCTATGGGAACCCGATGATAGACTAACACTATAGCTAGAAAGGGGACATTACAACTGGAAATCATAAAAGGGACTATAGGAGCAACAGTTCAGCATTGGGATTGAAGCCACAATACCATTGTATAATATCAAGGTATAACTCTGCTTGTTTGGCTATCCTTTGACTGCCTTTGACAGCTGATTTCTACAAGGTAAAGAGTGATGCCCATACAAAAAACAGTTTGGTGTAGATAAAGCTCCAAATCTTCTTTCCCGATAGAAAAATATAGACTTTATTGACTTTATGTGGACATCTTCCTTTATTGCATGAAAACTAGTACATCCTTCCTTGGATAATTTATATTTAATGCCAAAATAATTTACAAGTCTGAAGTCCACATGCTAAAGCGAAACTTAACATTGAAAATACTAATAAGCCTATAAAGTTTTACTAAAAAAGTTAGATATAGATGTGCATGGATATAATACCCCTAAATCATATTGGATGAAGATTAATGACGACTAGTGTATCTTTATACACACCAGGGAATATTTTTGCATCTCCGGCATCTTACTGAGGTATTTTCTTGTATCTTAAGTTTGTTTGGTTCTCCTTTTCTTGGTGAACTCCTTTGACATTTGATTCTAATAGTTATTTTCTTTCTTTTCTGGGGTATATTTTATAAACCTCCTTTTCCTGAAATAATTTGTGTTGGCTGTAATAGTCAGTCCCATTCACCTACTTTGGTCTGTTGTAGCCATTAATATAACTTCTTTCTAACCTTAAGTCCTGTAATGTTTGTTTTATATTCCATATGTTTCCTATGATACATAATTAATTGATTATTCAAGTTAAGAATTTCAATTCTAACAAGTAGTTTTACAATTCCTATGCATTTTTTAAATATGTGCTAAATTTAAACATCAATTTGTATTCTGTACCTGCAAAGCATGTTTCTAATGTACAATGTCTCTAAGAAAGAGAATAGAACTGGATGATCATCAGCATGTTAGTTTGAACACTGCATATAAAGTAAATAGGAAGAAAGCAATTCTTATGTAATTGGAAGAAAGAATTTCATGGAAAACGTTGTAAGCATAAAGAAAGTGAAGCCAACTTGAACCTAACTGTTTGATGACAGCTAGAGAAAACTTTGGATTTGAGGATAATTGTTTTATGGAACTTTATGCTCCTTTTGTCAAATTTGGCATGATGACAAGTGGCAAACAGAATACACAAATAAAGACTCTAGACTGACAACTCATAAAATTGTAGTTCTTGAAGTACTTAATAAAATCCATACGAGCCCAAGTGTTACTCACTGACGACTATGATGAACTGGATTCGAATAAGGGCACCACTGCACTTGAAAGTTCAAGATGAGATACACGCACTGCACCAATCAAACGTTCAGGTAGCTCCTCCACGTTGTTTCCCTGTGTTCAAAAAAATTGGCCCCACAATGTTGATTATTTAAGGAAATATAAAAGAGAGTTGGGCATGAACCATTTTACATTATTTCACAAATTAGCTTAAGAAAATAGGAACATTTAGCATATAATTGAAGCATGCCACATTAAAATAATATTTTATAACACTTTCCTCGACAGGCTCAAAATTGAAAGAAACTTTCTAACCTGCAAGTATTTGGTTGACATTTGCAATGGGATTTTTGGCAAAAAAATAAATGTATTTAGCAATGTATAAGGTGTACCAATCAACAATGTACAATAAACTTATGATAAAGGTCACTGTCATGTCACAACAAACTAGCAAAAGCAGTAACCAAACAGTCTTATGCATTTTCAAGTAAGTTTGCTGAGCAACCAAAGGCATACACTTTTTAGGGTTGTATCATGTTTGACTTTGAACAGTTATAGTCTAAGTTACAAGGTTCGTGTTCGTGTTAGAGTTCGTCAAGGAAAAATTTCAGAACAATTCATCAACTAATAAAATTCAAGGAAAACTAGTACAATTTTTTAATATTTTTTCAACCTAAAAAATAAATCCACTAAATTGTCAAAATAGTAAAACATTATCAAATAAATTAAAAATCAAAATAAAACATTACAAAATTATAAACCTAAAACATAAATTATTAAAAAACTAATAAATTAGGATCTTTATACTTATATTTGAAAACCTAAACTTAAAACCTTTTCAATAATAAATCTAGATGCTTTATCTATTCTAGCAACATAGCTTCTCAGCACTGTGCTATAGATGCATCTAGTACACCACCCAACCAAGCCTCACCTCTTCTATCATACTCGGGTCAGCAATATGCCTAGGGTCTACCTCCATTCATCCCAGAATTAGGCATGTAGGCAGCAGTATAGAAGGACTCGAACTGGCAACCATAGATAAGCAGGCATTCCCCCTTTGTTACTACATCATTCTCTTCCTTGCCCTAATCATAGCAAATCACTTTTGGCAGTCACCTTCATCCCAAGTATTTAAAAAGAATAAAAAACAACAATGTATGGTATGTTGGGAATATTGGAAAAAGCCTATGTTCCCCGGGGACGCGTCCCCTACCTTTTTTAAGGTGTACCCGTACCGGGGACGTCCCGGGGATGTGGGGACGGCCAGGAAACGTCCCCTAACCGTCCCCGTTTCCCCAGGGACGTCCCCTTTTTTTGACGAAACGTAGGGGACAGCTAGCCGTCCCCTACGGCCCAGCAGCGACCAAACATTAAAAACAAAAAAAAAACTCACTCAAATTAAAAAAAAGGGAATGGGGGGTCCCACAAGGACCCCCACATCCCTCATAAACAAACCTAAACCTAAAAAAGACCTTATATCATCCAAAAACAAAAAACATAAACTCATTACCTCATTTTGGCACTCTTGAACAGCAGCTTGAAGAGGAGAAATAGCAATTGGAGGAGGGTAACAACAGTAAAGAGAAGGCATTAGGGCATCAAATCATTGTCATTTGAGGACACTTGTCACTCGCCTCCTTGCACAGATTGCCAGTTCCTCTGCCGCATAGAGGAATTGGTCCACATATAGCTTCATTCAGTCAATGAAGAGGAACAAAGTTACCTCTAGACGATCAAAAAAGTTGGTGGCAATGCATAGTACCTTGCGGCTACAGGATCTACATAGACCTGAGTATCGTCAGACTCCAACTGCACGTTGGGGTGTTGATCCAGAGGATGTTATGCAGATTGATGAGTAGGAGGCACAGAAGGGATTGGTTGGGGTTCCACTGGATGAGGGTCTACTAGACTCTCACGGTGGCAGTGATTCGGACTCAGATTCCGATTTTGATGCAGTATTAGGAGAGGCGGATTAGGGACAGCCATATACTCTATGTTTTTGTCATTTTGTTGTTGAAACTTGAAACTTGCAGCCTTTGAGCATTTTGAAATAATTTTGATATAATATATATGCAAATTGTCGTTGAAAACAATTAAATTTGGCTTATTTGTTTGCCAATTCTCATGTGACAAGTTGAAAACTAAGTTCAAGTGTAATGTTATGGTTATGTATGCATGTTGTAATGTTTTATAATGTCTCTAATGAATGCCTTATCAATGTTATCATCTAAATATTTGAAATTTCCTTATTTTTTTAGTAGTCGTCCCCTAAAAAATGGCCAAAAAAAATCGTCGTCCCCGAAACTCGTCCCCCTGTCCCGGCCCGTCCCCGTCTCCAGTACTTGGGGGAACATAGGAAAAAGCCCTAAATTTATTGTTATTTTTTAAATACAACTAAAATTCAATTTGTATCCATATAAGTGATTTTTTAGGGAAATTTTAAAAAAATTTGGGTATGTATTAATGTTCAGCAAATTTCAATTTTTTTGGTTATAATCAACATCTTCAATGTAAGCACCTCTTGTAAACATTATGATAAAATTCAATGTGCTTTACTACAAGTATTGTATCTATATTACTGAAATAATTAACCTAGTGTAGGCTCTCATAGTCAGTTTCACTTGATAATGACATTGTCATGTCCCCTCTTTAGCGCTGTCTAGCAGAGACATGAGAGTTGACCTATCATCCGGGTTCCCGTAGGTCAGCAGCGTGGTTAGGGGACCTATCCAGAGGCAGTGTAGCTTGGCATAGAGCTTTACAGGCCTTTCCAGTCAGTTTTTGACAGTTTCCTATTTTTTAGGAAGGGTTCCTATTTTTTAGGGTTTGATCGAGAGTTGACCAGGAGGCATCAGGGGACCTCCAGGAGCATTTTTGGAGTTTTGGTCAAATTCCTATTTTTTAGGAGGTATCCCTACATTTTAGGGAGGCACTGTCAGTTGGCATGACACGTGGCGACATCACCAGTGGTGTGGGCTACAGAAGTTCTCAGTTCAGGATGGCCAGGGGATGGATTTGGAATAATTATTGAATATTAAAGTGTGGCTTTAATATTTAATAAAAATAAATAAAATAAAGTGAATAACATGTCACTTTATATTAATAAGTTATTAAAAAGTCCCCCACCTAGTTGACACAACGTTGTGTTTAAAAAGTGGGCTTTTAATAATGAAGTTGGGCCCTCAACTTGGGCGCCCAACTTGGGAAGACTTCATTAATAAAAGGATCTTTTAAAGATTCTTAATTTTGATCCCTTTTGGAACCCTAAAGTGGACGCCCACTTTGGGAAGTGCATAAAGTGACTTTGAAGTGCTATTTGGATCTATCTTTTGCATATCTTTTGAAGCTTCATGGCAGCTCTGAACTCTGTGGAAGGGGGCAGCAGCATTCAGACTCTTGGGAACGAAAACTCTCAAGGATTTTGGTGAATTGGACGATAACCCAGTTCTTGTTTGTGGGAGGCCTACTCTGGGTCTTCATTTGTGCATCATTGGACAGATTCCAGGGCATGTTATTGCAGATCTAAGCTTGCAGCAGTGCTAAATCAGCTTTATTCTTCAGATCCTTCATTCTCAGTTGCATGTATAGCCTCTTCTAGGCCAATATTGCCTTTGTAGGCAAGTAGGGTTGCAAACCAGGCTTCCATTGAATATTAAAATACAGATCTGATGGGTATGTGCCTCAATTTCTCATGTGTTATCTTTCTATCAGTTATTATTTATTTTTAGTCCATTTTATTTGAGATTGCAGCTGTATGTATTTCTATTTGCCATCTTGGCAAATACACATCTCAAGAAAACTGAAACCCCTTCTGCATCTCCTCTCTAGTCTGAAAGAAAACAAAAAAAAAATAATAAAACAAATTAAATCACAAAAAAACAGCACTTCATTTCAGCCACAGCACTTCATTTCAGCAAAGGGATCCATCAGGGATCTTTCAGACATTGATTTGGCTCACCTTATAACTACATGATGCAACAAAACTCACTTTTTTTAAGTTATTCGGAGGTTTTACAGACGGGACATGGCTGGATCTTAAAGTTTATGTTGGCCTGGGTCCTATGGGTTCTTTCATAATGTTTATATTGTTTTTAACAACCTTCATTGTCTGGACCAATTCATTACAGTCTATTTCTCCAAAAAAAGCACACATCTGCAACAAAATAAATATTAGGTTATGTTATTGTCTGCAAAAAGTTTAAAAGAAATTGCTTTTAGAAGCTAGCCAACTCAAGAAAACTATTCTCTAGTGCTGCCAAGAGATTTGTACTAGTACGGGCGACAGATACCAATACCAGTATGCCATTTTTTGTAGAATACAAGAGATTAGGAACAGATAACATATATAGATAGATAGATGGATAGATAGATAGATGATAGATCTATTAAGAATCAAAAATGTGAAATATTAATAAATATTAAATAGATGTCAAGTTCAACAAGAGGAAAAGATTAATTGTATTGACATTTCTTTGATAATCAACATTATGACAGAATCTCTAACAATTAGTGTTAACATTATAAGTGAATAACACATAAAGACAAAAGTTAAATAGTGTCAAGACTCTTTACTCAAGAGTTCATACTACATATTCAAATACTGATAAATACACATACAAAAATAAAAAATAAAAAAACTAAATCATATGTCATCCGATGGAAAAGGCTCAACTCCTACATCAGCTATGTCTTCAATCTCTAGGTCCGCAACTAGGATGCTCTCCAAAAACCCTTCACTCTCAAGCTCCATCTCCTCTGCAAACAATTGAACTAGGGACAAATTAATGTGGCCTTTCATGTCAACCGCTCCATCCTTCAAGGATGCAACTGCTCCATCAAGTATAAGTTGGTCCCATTTTGCTAAACGACCCTCCTTGTACCCATGGTCTATGCGAGAGAGAAGGTGAAGTGTACTATGAATGAAGGCTAGGTTCTCTACCTTCTTCAACCCTAATCACCTTCTTCAACCCTAATCGGTTTCTCTTTAATGAATGAATGAAAGTGTAAGTACTCCAATTCCTCTCACAAGATGAAGAACTAGCTACTTGTGAGAGTAATCTTATTGCAAATGATTGCAATTTAGGTGCTTCACCTCCATGGTTCCACCACCATTCTTTTCCATAGAGTCATAATAATTGAAGCATTCTCTCCACGGCTATAATTTTTTTTTACCACAAACCAAAATCCTTTCATTAGCTCTATCCTCATACGGAGACCTCTTTTTGGTGAGAGTTAGGATTAAGGTGCCATTAACCTTGTAAATCATATGTAATTTATTATTACTATTATTGTTTGTAAATCACCCAATAAGGGATGAGAGGTTTCACCAGCAATGATCTTGTTTCAGCCGCATGTTTATATCCGGTACCCGATGCTAATTCATTCGCGACGGGGGGTTGCCGAAGGGTCCAGGGGGGATCATCCCCCTGACGGAGGGTCCAGGGGCTGCGCGCCCCAGGCGGGGGTTCGGGGGCAACGCCCCCAAAACCATATTTTATTTATATTTTATCATTGTAAATCTCAACCATTTGTCATTAGGCCACAGATCTGACGGTCGATATTTGTTGGTTTTCTTGCCCTAGAAGGCAACCCCCTTTTATAAGGATATTTGTACTACGTTTTTAGCAGAGTTGAGAGTAACAGGTGCTGCTGGATTGAAGACTAAAGAAGAAGAGGAAGTGCATGTATTGTAATCTCATATTTGAAGATAATACAATTTGGAGCCTCTTTTCTTGGAGTTTTTTACCCGAAAAGGTTTTCTCCACGTTACATACTGTGTTATGTGTTCAGTTCTTAATGCATGTTATTTCTGTATAGTGGGTTTTATTTCTATTGCAATCTCCATTGATTCTACATTATTTAGAGAATATTAATAAGGTTTGAATCAGATTTCCGTTGTATGGTTTGCACCTTCATTTCTAACATTTGGTATCAGAGCCTGGACAATTTTGATTCTTGGGTGGTAGTGTGAAGGTTTTTTAGTTGCAATGGGAGATTTGGTTGTTATTTGTTTGCAGATATTGTGTAGATATCATGGTTGCATCCGCTGTTGCTTCTACCTCTCAATTAGACATTGAAAAATTCAATGGCACGAGGTACGAATTGTGGAAGCTGAAAATGGAGGATTTGCTAGAGGAAAGAAACCAGTGGTTGGCTGTAACTAAGGAGAAGAAACCCGATGATATTGCTCCAGATGAATGGGAAAGACTAGATAAGAAGGCACGAGGAACCATCCGGCTGTGTCTTGCAGATTCTGTTCTATTGAATGTTGCGAGTGAGAAGTATACACATAGCTTGTGGAAGCGTCTGGGTGAGATCCCCAAGCCAAGAGTATGGTAAATAAGCCTTAGTTAAAACGTAAGTTATTTTCCATGAAAATGAAAGAGGCAGAATCAATTGCAAAGCATTTGAATTCGTTTAATTTGTTATTGAATCAACTAGCATCTGTCGATGTTGAGGTGAATGAGGAAAATAAATGTATATTGCTTCTCTATTATTTACCTAGTCATGGGAGAATGTTATTTTGGCTATCACTGCTAACCTCACAAATCCGAAGTTGGATGCTCTTGTTTCAGTTCTGCTATCATAGGAATTGAGGAGAAAAAGTTCGGATAGCTCCGGGGATGCTCTTAGTGTCAAGGGAAGGTCTATGGAAAGAGGACCAAAAGGAGATCAGAAGGGGTCTAAAGACAAGTCTAAGGGTCGTTCTAAGATTCCTGGAAAGAAGAACGGTCTAGTGTTGGAACTGCGGAAAGAGAGGACATGTGAAAAAGGAATGTAGAAACCCAAAGAAATAATGGGATTCCTCTACTGATAAGTCCTCGAATGCAGGTGATGAGGTTTACTTTCTGCATGTAATGTTGTTTCTCGTGATCATTGGTTGGTTGACTCAGGATGCTCGTACCACATGACCCCGCATAAAGAATGGTTTTCCACAAACAAAGAGTGTGATGGAGGAAATGTGTAACTCAGAGACAAATCTACATATCCTATTGTTGGACGAGGGAAGGTAATGTTGTGTTTCAATGACGGGAGAATTAAAACCCTCCCTTGTGTTTTGCATGTTCCTGGATTGGCTAGAAATTTGATTTATGTTTCAAAGTTGAACAATTTGGGAATGCATGTGACATTTGATAAGCATGGCTGCAGATTGGTGAGAGAAAACTTGATGGTACCAAAGGGGAAAAGATTGGGAACTCTATTTAAGCTAGAAGCCACTACTGTTTGTAATACCTCTTATGCATCTAAGGCTAATACTAAAAATACATGTATGTTGTGGCACCGTAGATTGGGCCACATAAGTCAATCTGGTTTAAAGACTATCTTAAATAAAAAATTGTTAGACAGTTTATCCCATAGATGCAAGACTCGGCAAAAACTCGCCGAGTTTTTAAAAACTCGCGAGTCCTTTGCAGAAACGAGATTTTGGTGCATTTGTACGCGGCGAGCTTTTGAAAAAACTCGCAGAGTTTTTGCCGAGTTTTTTAGAAAAACTCGGTGAGTCTTGAGAAAAAACTCGGCAAAACAATATATCTCAAAATATATTTAAGTAGAAGTTTGTATATTGAATTTCTTATACTTTAAATATTTTGAAATATACTGTCAGGATGTTTGAGATAGGTTCCAAATCCATGGGATTTAACATGCAGATTCTAGATTTTGGAGGATCCATCAGATTTCAGACTTAACCAATTTTTCAGGGTTTCAGACTTAGCCATTTTGTACCCAATTTGCTTTCAAATCAATCAAATACAAGTAGACTAAGCTTGTTTCTTTTATGTACTCATTCATTGACTCATTGGATGCATCTTATCATTGAATTTTGCAAAAAAAATGTGTTTTTAATGAAGTTTAAGCAATTTAGTTTTTTGCCGAGTTTTTTCCGAACCGTACTTTTTGGCCTTGCCGAGTAAATACTTTTGCCGAGTCTTGCAACTATGGTTTATCCTATTCTGATGAGAGTTTCAAATTTTGTGTACATTGTGTGTTTGGAAAACAGAATAGATCTCCATTTCCTTCAGGCAATAATAAATCTAATGATAAATTCGAACTTATTCATTTGGATGTTTTTGGTCTAGTAGATGTTGAATCAATTGGAAAATCTAGATATTTTGTTTCCTTCATTGATGATGTCTCAAGGTTTACCTAGATTTATTTTATGCGTCACAAATCTGAAGTTTTCACTAAGTTTAAGGAATTTAAAGTTTTAGTTGAAAAGTAATTAGATTATAAGATAAAGGTTTTGAGATTTGACAATGGAGGGGAATATTGTTCTAAGGAATTTGATGAATTATGTAAACATGCACATATTGTTAGACAGAAGACAACTCCATATACACCACAGCAAAATGGAGTGGCAGAAAGGATGAATCGAACAATAATGGAAAGAGCCAGAAGTATGTTGAGTGAATCACAGTTGAACAAATGCTTTTGGGCAGAAGTTGTGTGTACTGCGAACTACTTAATTAACAGATTTCCGTGTAAAGCTCTTGTTTCAACTCCTTATGAAGTGTGGACAAGTAAGAAACATTATGTTTCACATTTAAGGGTATTTGGTTGTGAGGCTTATGTTCATGTGCCTAAAGAAAACAAACTAAGTTGGATGCAAAAGCTAAAAAGTGTACATTCATTGGATATGGTGATAATGTAAAAGGTTATAAGCTTTGGAATGCACTAACCCAAAAGATTATCTATTCTAGAGATGTTATTTTCAGGGAACTTAGTGTTATTTTAGAACCTAAACAACCAAAGGAAAAAGAAGAAAAGGTGAAAAGAGTGCACTTTGACTTAGAGCTGAAGATGCACCTCAAGAACATAATGATGTATTGGGGGTTGAAGAAGCAGAAGAAGACTCAAGTGAAAGTTTTGATGAGGAAGAATCTGTTGTGACAGAAGAAGTTGGTACAGATGAGCATGCAGAGAACCTGAAGAGTCTATTACTCTACCTCTGAGAAGATCCACAAGACAACGGAACCCAGTTGACAAGGATAGCCCACCAGATTTTCGTTGTGTATTTGCTTTATTGAGTACTGACAATGAGTCTAGATCCTACAGGGAAGCTATTCATGTAGATGATAATGAATCTTGGCAGTTAGCCATGCAAGAGGAGATGATGGCTTTAGACTCTTGCAACACTTGTGATCTTGTTCGTTTGCCCAAAGGAAGAAAGGCCATAGGATGCAAATGGGTCCTCAAGAAGAAGTTTGGAGCAGACGGTTCATTGGAGAAGTACAAGGCTAGACTGATAGCCAAGGGCTACTCCTAGACAGAGGGAGTTGATTTCGGTCAAATATTCTCTCTTGTTGCTAAATTAACTTCTATCAGATTTCTCTTATCCATTGTTGTAGCTTTTGATTGGGAAATAGAGCAAATGGATGTTAAGACTGCATTTTTGCATGGAAATCTTGAGAAAGAAATTTACATGCAACAGCCTACAGGTTTTGAGGTAAAAGGGAAAGAACATTGGGTTTGCAGATTGAAGAGGTCTCTTATGGTCTGAAACAATTCCTCAGAATGTGGTACCAAAAGTTTGATTCATTTGTGTTGAAATTGGGTTTTGTTAGAAGTGAGGAAGATCACTGTGTTTACATTCATTGTATTGATGATTCTATTCTAATCATTGCATTGTATGTTGATGACATGTTATTTTTCAGCAATACCAAGGGTATGATCAGTGAGTTGAAAGCCCAACTTTCAGGTGCATTCGAAATGAAGGATCTTGGAGCTGCCAGGTATATTTTGGGGATGAAGATCAAAAGGGATAGAGGTAACAGAAGGCTTTAGTTATCACAGAGTAAGTATGTGAATACCATTTTGCAGAGATTTAATATGTAGGACTATAACCCAGTTAGAGTTCCTTTACCCATTAGTACTAAGCTTTCATTAGATGTGTCCAAAGAATGATGATGACTTAGAGGATATGTCTAAGGTGCCATATGCTAGTGTTGTAGGGAGTTTGATATATGCAATGATTTGCACTAAACCACATATTGCCCAAGCAGTGGGAATTTTGAACAAATTTATGTCTAACCCTAGTAGACAGCATTGGAATTATGCGAAGAGGGTGTTTAGATATCTAGCAGGTACTCCTGATTACTGTTTGGTTTATTCTGGTACTGACAGTGCTGACAAAACTTTGGACATACAGAGATTTGTTGATGCAAAATGGGCAGGTGACTTGGATAGTCGAAGGTCCACCAGTGGCTATGTATTACTTTGTTTGGCGGAGCAGTGAGTTGGATGAGCAAAAGGCGACCCACAGTTGCTTTGTCCGCCACCAAAGCAGAGTATATGGCTGCTACCCATGTCTCTAAGGAGGTAGTTTGGTTGAGAAGATTGTGTACAGGTATTGATTTTGATTGCAGAATCATTCAGATTGGTTGTGATAGCCAAAGTGCTATTTGTTTGGCCAAGAATCCTATGTATCATGCTCGGACTAAGCATGTTGATGTACAATATCACTTTGTTCGAGAAATGGTTGCAAGTGGAAAGATTGAGCTGAAGAAAGTAGACACTCAGGAGAATGTTGCAGATGCTTTGACCAAGCCTGTGAGCATAGAGAAATTTGTTTGGTGCAGAGAGGCCATGGGCCTTGTTTCTAGTGCTTGATTATTTTATTGTTTTCCTATGGGTATTTACAATGTATGATGTCAAGTGGGAGAATGTTAGGATTAAGGTGTCATCAACCTTGTAAATCTTATGTAATTTATTATTCCTATTATTGTTTGTAAATCACCCATAAGGCATGAGAGGTTTCACCAACAACGATCTTGTTTTAGCCGCATGTTTATATTTGGTACCCGACACTAATTTATTTTATCATTGTAAATCTTGACCATTTGTAATTAGGTCACAGATTTGACAGTCGATATTTGTCGATTTTCTTGCCCTAGAAGGCAACCCCCTTCTATAAAAATATTTGTACTACGTTTTTAGCAGAGTTGAGAGTAACAGGCGCTGCTGAATTGAAGATTAAAAAAAAAGAGGAAGTGCATGTATTATAATCTCATATTTGAAGATAATACAACTTGGAGCCTCTTTTGTTGGAGTTTTTTACCCAAAAGGGTTTTCTCCACATTACATAATGTGTTGTGTGTTTAGTTCTTAATGCATGTTATTTCTGTGTAGTGGGTTTTGTTTCTGTTGCAATCTCCATTGATTCTACATTATTTAGAGGATATTAATAAGGTTTGAATTAGATTTTCGTTGTGTGGTTTGCACCTTCATTTCTACCAGTGACTTTGGTATCTAACCACTTAAGATTTAAGCATAGGTATCACAATGAAGAGGTGCGTTAAGTTTGTTCCATCTTCCATATATTTTTTCTTCTATTAAAGGATATAGAGAAGGATCTACAAATTTGATTAGCTCACAAATAGCTTGGATAAATTCAACAACAAATTTAACATTGGCCCAAAAAAATCATCAAGGACCATCCATCTCACCTCAACTACAATATCTGATGCAGATTGTCTCCAAGCTGCCCATTCATCACTAACAACTGTGGAAGACAAAGTCCATTTGACTACATAAAAATGATCAAGAAGTATGAAATAAGAAGCCAAGTGTGTATCAACGAGTTTGAGGAATTTCATCTTGGAAAATTTTCGATAAATAGCTTGTGTGTGGTGATGATTACTGTAATGTCCCTTAGTCCGCTCAGACTTCAGCAAAGGTTGACCTACTATTAGGGTTCCCGTAGGTCAACAGGTTGGTTAGGGGACCCAACCGAGGGCATTGGAGCTTTGCAGGGAGCCTTCCGAGTCCTTCAGTTTGGTGTCAGATGATGAATACAGGAGTTGAATTGAAAATATTAAAGGTTTGCCTTAATATGAATAGTGAAAAGTGAATAGTAACTAAGAATTAGAAGGTGAATAGTAAAAAGGTCCCCACCCTAGTAGCCACAGTGTTGTTTTAAAAAGGTGGTGCTTCTTTTTCATGAGAAAGAGACCCTCAAGGTGGGCGTCCACTCTTGGAGGGAATATTTTATTGTTTTTTGTGGAAAATGGAGGATGGAGGCTATAAAGCAATGTATGGGGCTCACTTTTGGGCATTCTATTCTCATTTTTACAAAAACTAAGTGCAGGTTTGGAGCTCTGGATAGGGTTTTCAGCAGATTGCAGCTCTTCTGAGGACGAAACCCCTTGGAGGACAGTGGATTGGACGACAACCCAGTTCACAAAAAAGCGAAATCTACTCTGGGTTTCCATTTGGGCATCTTTTGGCTTCATTTTGTGATCATATTTATGATCAGACCTCTGCAGGTCTAAAAACAGGGTTTGAAGAGCTTGCTTCAGTCACTTTGGTCATTGGAATTCATCATACTTGGCTGCTATAGTTGGAGGTTGACACCATTGCATGTTTGGGAGTGATTTGTGGTTCATTGGATCACATTTGTATGCTTTTATAAGTCTAATTTTATAATCAGACCTGACTGTTTGTAATCAGCCGTCATCTCATAAATGTAATTGGCAAGCTTCATTATTCGGGTATGTCAAATTGAGTCACCTATCTCATATCTTTAATTTGAAATAGTTTGCTTGCTGATCCAATCAATTTCAGTCATCTTTTTGGTGTTATTTGAATGTTATTATGTTACCTTTTTATTATCATATCATGGCAAAAACCTACATGCATTGAAACATCAAAAACACAAAGCAAACCATCCAAAAACACAATCAGAAAATTCAGAACAGCAAGGCAAAAATCAGATCAGAATTGGTAGGGGTTATTTCAATTACATATGAACATCTGTATTTTCTGCCCTTTTCAATGAATTCTAAGATCCACTAAAACTTGCCAATGTCTTTGAGTGCATTATTTAGTGAATGCACACATGGAGTCCAAAATATGTGCTTGTACATTTTTTGTACCAACAAGCCCACTAGTTGACCAAAAGGAGCAGCATTTGTAACAATTTGAACATGTGATGCCCCCACCTCCTCAATGGCGTCACATGGTTGGTTCTAAAGGAACTTTGAATTTCTCTTCTTGTCCTAAACAATCCATTGCCTTAAAAAAAAGGCCTTTGGTCCATGTTACCATGATATTAAGAAATGGACGGTTTCTAGCATATGTCCAACCATCCATCACAATTTTGCACCCCTCTGTAGACCACACACTTTTCATTGGTGCAATGGTTCCTCTAATTGTACTTTTTCTTTATCAATCGAAGTCTTGCGAAGCTTCTCATACCTAGGTGGTTTATAACCTGCCAATCCGTTGTTATTAGCTTTGACCATCTCATCATAGTAAGGTGAGCAAACAACATTAAATGGCATTCCATTTGCATAAAAGATGTGTGTAATCACTACATCAACTATATCTCAACCATGCACATCAAACAATTTTCCAATCAAGTTTGAGCTGCCAATGCGCAGTCTCTAGTGAGAAGATCCTACATTTTGTGGCACTTGTGTCACATCTCTAGAAGACACATATGTCTCTCACTCTCTAGACTCTCTTCTCTATTCACTTTGGGTTGTCCCTGTTGCTAAAGCATGAGAGTTCAAATGAGGCACTTTCCCCTCAACCCTTTCTTGATCCTTAATAGCTTCATACTATTCTGTCTCATTTGGGCAAGGTTCGATGCATTTTCCCTTTGTGTGAAAAAAAGATAAAGTGTCGCTAGGAGTGGGGTACAAAAGGTAATGACACTTTATGACACTAAGCGGAGGGAAAAGTAGAAAAAATAATTTAAAATTCTTTATTCTCTCCAAGAAGGCTATATAAAGGGGTTTCTAGCTCAAAAGAACCTCTTATTGGCTAATTCATTTTATTTGCTCTGAGTAAGAACTTGAGTTCTTCTATTTCTGGAGGACAAAAACCCCCTTGGAATACTAGTTTCTGGGACGAAAACCCTCCTAACTGATATAGTGATTTCACCCAGGAATCACATTGGTGCTAAACAACTGTGATTTTATCAGTTTTTCAATTTTGCTTTGAACAGGAAGTTTTTGAATTTTTTTATGCTCTTTCTTGTGTGGTTGCAAGTTCAGTTTTTTTGTGTTGAATGTTACATCCCCAACTCATGATTTAGCGTAAACTTATTTTTGTGTGGTAATCAAGATGATTAACCATAGTTCAATGATTAGATGTTGTGGAAATATCTGAATTAAGCATTGATTATGTGAATATTGACTAATGATAGTTAGATATGAAATTACATGTTCATATGAATATTTAATTATTATGAATTGAGAATCAGATG
This sequence comes from Cunninghamia lanceolata, assembly GCA_027924645.1. Taxonomy (NCBI): domain Eukaryota; kingdom Viridiplantae; phylum Streptophyta; class Pinopsida; order Cupressales; family Cupressaceae; genus Cunninghamia; species Cunninghamia lanceolata. Next base: position 1,075,827 of record BSBN01000847.1, on the reverse strand, counting down.
ATGCTGCGCTGATCATGGTTTTATGATGGTGAGTGTGAACAGGAAATGAATCTTCCTTCGAAGACGGAAGGAGAGTATCATCCAGGAGGAAGAAATAGATGTCCGAAAATCGGTCCAATTGCCATCTGAGTATTGGATTTTATGTCCTTATGAACCCTTGTATGTTGGCATGAGTCACGTCTTTTCTTTGCTAGTCGATTTCCTTTTTTGTGTCGTCTTGTCAATTGAGTTATTTCGACAATGTTTGCGTCAACTTGACCCAACGACGTTCTTAGAATGTCAACGTGAGTTGAGAAATAGTCTCGCCAAGTGGTGGAGTACTTTCTTGTTTCTCTATTTTATTCCCGAACCGGGATTATGAATCTATTATTCTTGGTATAATATGTTTTGGGTTTATAACGAAGAAGGGGGAGCGGTGCTCGACCCCTAAATCGCATTTTGATTGTGTCACCATGTTGGTGATGATGTCGTATGACATCTTGGTTGTTATAAGTATCTTCATACATCATGAAGATGTATGGAAAGTTTATTAAGATATAACTATTTAAACTTTGTATCAATTCCCATGTTAATATTAATATGTTTATGTGATATGTGTATTGGCTAACATCATCCACGGTTAGTGAAGTGATGAAATGCCATATTGGACCACTAGGAGCTTTATCCTCATTGTCCACTTGCATGTAGCGAGTAATGGACAGAGTGTCTCCAAGGAAGCCGCGGGGTGGCGGAGTGGAGAAACCACCCTCCACTTCGTGTGCTCGTGTGGTAGTTACCTGCATCCTCGGCATGCACGAAGATCGAAACTTAGCTTTCTGTAGGTCTTTCCATTATTCATTGATTGTTATTCTCAGCGTGGGAAAAAAAAAGCAAGAACAGGGTGATTTACAATCAGCTGGAAATCGTTGTCAAAGGCTATAGGAAGTTGGCACAACAGTAAGAGCCAACGATAGACTGCATCTTAAACACTAAGCGAACTCTCTCAGGTAAGATTCGAAGTCTGTAAAAACTTACATTAAGTTGAATGTTAAACAGTGATAATTCATTGTTGTTTGGCGTCGACTGTGTTGACAGTCAAGTCTTATGTTTGTTGTGGATATCGTTTGAGGACCTCGGGCCATAGTTATCAAAATGATAATCTTTAATTACAGACCCTCGAGGTCTTTATTACTGTTGTATAATCTTGATAATGCATTTACTTGGAGATATACTCCAGGTCCTTGAGGCCGCCAATGAAATAGATTACAAACTTTATATTGAATGTGATTAAACTGTCGCTCGAGGCCTTCAAGGCCGAGCCCAAAACTCACTGTAGCAAACACCATGTCAAGTGCCAATATGGCATTGTTGATAACAGTTTAATGATAACACAAAAGCTCCTATGATGAGCTTGAGCCGATAGTGCTCATGAGATAGTGTTTAAAACTATTGTGTAAGACATATGTTTGAAGGTTTCAGCCTGCATGTGGTCGATGCACCAACCTCGAACTGTTATGATAATCCTTTTGAAATATTTAACCTTTGAACGTGCTAAGAGCACTTAGATACATTCATGAAAAATTCATGCATAGAACTTGACTGCTATTGAGGGGTTATTAGGATAACCAAATGCAATAAATATATCGACCCCTCGATAAAAGAGGAGGATTGCAATATGAAAGTTAATAGTATAACTCAAAGGCATCTTTGCATGCATGCCGGCATAGTAGAGAGGATTCTCCTCTTGCTGCTTATAACATTATGAGATGGAAAGCTTAATCAGTTCAAGTCTTATATTTTATAATGTAAATCAAAAACATTTCTTTACTTGTGACCAAGCTCCATGAAGGGAGTATTTAACAATAAAAACTCACATGGGTATATGAGTTAATATCTATTATTAAGACCATCTTAATTGGCTAAGGCAATGTAAGCCTATGTTATTATGATCTTGAATATAACCTATATGGTGGATCACTTTGAAACTGTGAACCATGGAAAGACCTAGGTTGGAAAACTTGGTTTGACTATTATCATGTTGAAAAATGGAACAAAGTGACGAGGAGTCACAGGGTCCTCGTTGCGAAAGTAACCTATTATATTTGATGTACTCCTAAGATAGGAGTCGATCCTCCTAGTAATGGACTATGAATCGAATTGAACCCACTTTTACGAGACATAGAGAGAGGTTGAATTAAGCATACTGTAAGATGAGAAAGCTTCTAAGTCAAGTCAGGGTGGTGGACATATGACGACGTTCATTGCGTAACGTACATGTATGTAAATCTTTGGCCAAAGTAATGCATCCGTCTCTGCATGCATTGTCGGTCCACAGTGCTCCAGATGGCATAATGTCTCCAGTAGTGTCATGCATAGTTAGAGTGAATCTATAGTTGCGTGACCGAGAGACATTATGAAGGACACAGCACCAGATACTCAGATGGCAACCCTAATGGTTCCTTATATCTATACCTTCCGTGAAGGGTAGGGCCACTTCCAGGTAGGAAGTTGTGCGGGGGACCGCCGGTCTGTGGTTGGAGGAAAAGCACTCGGATGATGCTCTCCTTCCCAAGCATGAGACAAGACGAAGCTTATGAAGACAAATGTCAAGAGTTCCAAATGCAGTGTTTTTTCATTATATGACTTGATAGTCAGTTACTATGTATAATTTTGATATTTGATGCCTTGAGCATAGCTTTGTACATGCATAGTGAAGGTTATTCACTAATGAAATCTAATTGGATATTGTAATTCAAAGTTTTGTTATATTCTGGTAAAGAATAACATGCTTAATTATTGTAATAATATGATTCATTCTTGTTTAACTATGATTTGGATAATCATGATGTATTCTAATTCTTAGTTAAGATGAATACTTATGTTTAATCATGAGCATTATGGAATGTGATGTTACATTGAAAATCTTAGAAGGAAGTTTTGAAGAGATTTTAGAGTGCAAATGTTTGAAGTTATTTATTTGAGTTTAAGTTTAATTTTCAGGGGAGATTTTGGTGATTCTTGGAAGGGTCGTACCATTCCTTGACTAGCCATTCTATTTACAACAAGTGTTGGGTGTTGTTTTTTTATTTCAAACTGATCACAAATGTTATTTGAGGAGGCGTAAAAAAGGTGAAATAAGAAGAAACCGTGGTTACCCATTAGCCGCACCATATTTCCTTCGCGCCATACAAGAATAGTCGTACTTGCTGAAGCGTGGGAAATAGTCAATTATCTTAGTTTTTGTCTTAAGTGGGACCTTTGGTGGGGGCTGCCACATCTTGGAAATAAGGCGACTCCTTTTTGAGAGATTTTCATTAAGTCTTGTTTACCTTTTTGCTGCTGTACGATTTGAGCAACCGTACATGGGAGTAAGACGAGGACGTGGGAATTATTAAGAAAGATTCGCTTCCTATTTTCCTTTGCTCTTAGTGAGTGCTTGGTGGGGGCCGCCACACACCAGCACTAAGGTGACTCTTTCCTCAGTTTAAATATTGCTTTTTTGACTTCTTGGAGCTGCCGTACTATTTGGCAAGAGGTCGTACTCCTTCATTTCTGGTCTGCAACAGTTTTAGAGATATTACAGTCTGTTTGGGGCAGTTTGGGATCATTTTCCAGTCAGTTTACAGCCTTCTACAGTCTTGCTTTTGGCCTACCTCAGTGTGCTTTTGAGACAAATCAATGTAAGCAAGTTATTTGTGTTACTTGTGCATTTCTGGACTGATTTATGTGGCTGCAGCAGTCTGGTATTTTTCAGATCAGAATAATATATCAGATGTTACAACTAGTTGCTATGTTATTTAGTATGTTGTAATGCATTTTAACATCTATATTGTAATACCAGATGGTAGTACCGCCGGGTATCATGCATTGCATGTGATTTCATTGTAAAATCAGATGGTATACCGCCCATTAGGAGTAACTCATCATAGAAGGTCTTGGTCAGTTCACTGCTAGACACCTCTTGCATTCAAGCCCATTTTGACATTGATCAGATCCACTTAGTTATCAGCCACTTTGTCTTGATCAGATTCCATTGTAATCTGTCAGTGGCTCTTCACTCATTCAACACACTTGTCCGCCAAAGAGGTGTTCGGTCAGCTCCGCAACCTGTGTGCTTCTAGTCGGCTTGCCGCCTCTTCATCCTATCAGTGCATTCATCTAGTTAGCTGTGTGTAGTCCAAAACACCGTATGCTCTCACCTTGCCCACATCGGCAACTAGGTAATCAGAAAGTGTCAGGAAGTTGCATTTGCATTATTTATATATTGCAAAAAATCAAGAAAATTGGTGTGGGTTGTTACATCGGATTGGCTATCAAAGCTAAAATCTTTAAGTTATGGCCTCTGTTGTTTCAATATATCTATTGAGCAAAGCCTGCTAGTTTGCAACTTTCAAGCTAAAATATCCCTATGAATGTTGTCTTTCCACAAATCGATTGAAGATTATTTTTTTCCTCTACACTTGACTATGCACTATGCATTGTTCTTTGTCATGCCAGTAAAACCACAAAGCCCCCATAGGTGTCTTTCCTCTTTCATCCACCACACATGTACCAAAAACTTAAAAGTAGCCCCTAATGCTTTACAACATACTGCAGGACATCTTTCTGAAAGCTTGCCCTTATTATCAGAGCATAGTCCTCCCCAAGCATTATCTTTTCTCATTAATTGATCCTTACAGGTCCTGGTTCCCTCTTCAAAAGTAGCTCTCAAATTTTGGTCATTACTTAATACTGATCAAGACTTTTTCCTATGTGTATTCCTTTGCAATACCAAAAAATCATTTGATGTAACAATCAAAGTTGTTGAACATGTTAGATAGATATTGTTCCAAGTTCACCTCATTTTGTTCTACTGGTTGACCTCCTAAGGATTTCCAATTTCCCTAGTCATACTCCACCTCCTTCAAGGATGTTTAAAAACCTGTCTACCACTACAACAATTAATATTGGCCCTATAAAAGTTATCTCATAGATTTGAATATGTACTTGTATTAGATTATTTCCAAACGAATTTGTCTATGTTTCCCATGTATAAATTAAAGATACTGACATACAGGCCAGGTAATTGGATTTGATGAAAAACACTTCATAACACATCAACTAAACTTAAATAATAAAACAAGCTATACATAAAACAGTTCGACTTAACAACCTTTGTAAACTATAACTACATATACCTGAACAAGGAAAGCCATGTCAACCACCAATGTTGTAACAACACCACACACTATACCGAGTACTCCATTGGCAACAGTTGACGAACCTATGTCAACATCTACCTGTGTTTGTAGGTACTTAAATCAGATAGTAATGCAAGCATTAAGCCTAAATTGCATTTCTTTAAAACAAGAATATATGAAGAAGAATAGCAAATAAAATAGGAAGAAGCCAAAATGAAATAGAATTTCACACCTCCAAGTACTTGAGTCCACGGTAATAATTACAATCAACAGCCTTGCCCAAAATGCAAGGGGTACTTCCCACACTCTGTCTAACAATCCAAGAACCCTGCATGCAACATATTAACTTATAAGACACTTAAAATATAATTTCAACAACCTAAAATAAGATACTCATGCATAAATAAAACCCAGCATGTTGACATCTCATGGGACCAGAAAGACCTTTGGAACAGAGGGAATAAGTTTCAGCCTGCTATTCCGAAATTCATCATCACCATCTACAAAACGCTGCAAAAGTGATCCCTGCACGAGCTCTTTAACTACAAAATAAAAGACCATGCTATAGTGTGTTGATCCTGGCACCTATAACAACCACCACATGTATTAATATTTCTAATACTAGGTACAAAAGATATAGCACAAGCATTTCCCTTCAGAACAGAGTACAGACTGATAAAATAAAACACATCTACTAACATACTTGAAGGTTGATAACAAGAGTGAACAATCCCTTTTCTGCAGCAACCTGAAACAGAAAAATCATCAGGGGTAAGTGAAAAGCACAAAAATCCCAATTCAAGAAAAGTATATCATTATGCATACTTCCTAACATAGCATATATACAAAATCAATGACTTGCTTTCAAAAGCAAAATATATAATATATTTGGATTTTTATCAATGAATATCTCGCTATTATATTATCTTTACCAAATCTCAACAACATACATAGTCCATTAGTAAGGTTGGATTAGGGTTAAGGCTAGAAGGCAAACATAGTTGACACCCTTTCCAGCAACAGAGTTTGAGTTTCATCAGAACCTCCAATCTAAGTGAGGGGTGCTCTTACATCTTGAAAGAAAAAGATTACTTGGAGGAGAATATCTTAGCACGTATTGCAGACCCAATCAAAATTAGTTGCAAATAATACCAAAGCCTTTTCTTCAATAGCTGTCATTCATTTCTTTCATAAGTATTCATAATTTTTTCTCCAGAATCCAACTACCAACCTACATAGAAATGGTTTGGCCAAGTCATCAAATAAAAACATGACTGGACCACAAAAAAGAAAAATGTGAATCTGCCCTTCTGGGTAGATAGAGTTACTTTCAGGAAGTATACTGGCATGCCCACGTAGACTTTAGCATATGGAAAGGAGGCAGTATTGGCAATCAATTTAGACTTGCCTTCCTTGTGGCTGACAGCCAGAGTGTAAGGATTGGAACCAGAAGATTATTTTCAGAGCGGAATTACTCAATTGGTTGAGCTGGAAGAGGAGAGATCAAGTTCATGAGCATGTTTACAGCCATCAGGAAAGAGTTATAAAGTTCTTCTTTCAAAGTTTCTCAAATCAACTGCATATATAGTTTGCTTTCTAGAAATATTGGACAATGATGCACACTGCAGGAAATACAAATTGAAAACAACGAATAAAGGTCTTCACTAAACATGCTATGGATCAAGAGATACATGGAATCTTGTCAAATTTTGAAATGGATTTAGGTTACATGAAAGAAATTATTTCCTAGTCTGTACATATAGAGGGACGCCATTTCAAATCAGGGTAGCGTTAATGAAAGAGGATATGGGTATAACATATGTAAATATAATCACTGACAGATGTGGGTATGGGGCCAAGGGCAGGGCCCTCAATCCATTTACTATAATTTTATGGTAACTCAGCAAAGTAACATTTCTATGAAGCTTTCTAAGTCCCAGAATTCAGAGGGTTGGAGTTTGTATTGTTATATTGTGAGATAAGTCTGTGGCTAAATACTAAAATCTACAAAAATATTACAAAGTTTATGATTAAGAAAATTTCACGTCCAAAACTTAAAATGTAAAAAACAATTAAAAAGTGTAAAAGATAGGAATTCCAAATCTAAAAAAGTTCCCAACTTCTTAAAATTAAAAATGCTTCAAAACAAGAAAAATAGAAAATCTAACACTTTATGGGAGCCCACAAGGCCCCTCAATATATAAAAACTATTTGACTCCCAAAAACTCTAGCGAACATTCATTTTTCTGTTTTCATCATTTGTCATACAGCAGGAAAGAACAAGCCAGGCAAAGATGGTAAAATGTCTAACACACACACTACAACTGTCTAATGACTGAATTTTGTTAATGGGCATCATGTCTTGTTGATATGTGGATATGTTGACTTGTCATTTTGTGGTCATTATTGTGAATAACTCCTGTTTCAACTGTTATTCTTAATTGTTTTTACTTGACAATGGGAGTTGAGGAGTTGAGAAGGTGGCATCAGCATATACACACTCGTTTCTTGCGCAAATTGGGTCTTAAGGTTTCTTAGCCAAAAAAGATATAAACATATTTGATTATATGCCTACCAAGGGGAAAGGGAGGACTTGTTGAGTTAATAAGGCCTACAGCCTAAACCTTTGACCTGACTATGAAACACCTCCTGCGTTGACTAAGTGAGGCATATTATATTGTTTGACTTTCATTTGATTTAAATTATTGAGATAACCAAGGGTCAAAGGATCTTTAATTAGTGATTAGGGTTTTGAGAGGCAACAACTACGTTGCATGAAAGAATCTTGTTGGTTGAGTGTCATGCCCCCGACAAGGAAAATTAGTAATAAACAAAAGAATTAATAAAAAAAGAAAAGAACAAACCATCCGCCAGCCACAAGAAGACAAAAGAAAGCACTAGAAGACAAAGACAAGCAAGCGCTAGATGACAAAGGGTGTAAGACAAAACTATTATTATCAAAAAAATAAGGCAGCAGTGATGTTTAAAAGGGTATGACCCTTTAAGAAAAGTCAACGGATGCATGTAAGAGATGCGACTCCATTCCAAGGAGGATATAAAAAGAAGAAATCATAAACATTTGAAGGGGCGATCAGCAAGAGAATATACGAGGCAGAAATAAAATAAATTTATAATCAATCAGCAAGGAAATATATCAGCAGTGATATATACTCCAGCCATATAAAATAATTGATATCAACAAAGATAATATATTGCAGCAAATTGGAGTAAACCTGTCAATCCATCAAGAGGTATTGAATGAACAACCATCTAGCAAATTCCCTAAGCAATCAATTTTGAATTTAAGGAAGAGTCTTGCAAATAGGAAGGATGGCCCCCCTTCCAGGTCACGAGAGATGAGGGGATGGCCACCCTCCCATGCTCTTATCAAGTTATGGACCGGAATTGGAAGGACGGCCAGCCTTTCATGCTCCGGGTCTAACAAGAGTTGGAAGGACGGTCAGCCTTCCATGCTCTTGGGCTTGATCAAGGAGGACGGCCAGCCTCCAAGGAGGACTGAGAGTGGAAGGATGGCCCACCTTCCCTGCTCTCGGCAAGTCAAGGATGACCAGCCTTGATATTGCCATTTGCAAGTAATTCCAAGAAATTCACAATGTGATTGGCTGTGAGGATTATGCTATGATGTATTGATCTGAATATTGATTGTGCTATGAGGTATTGATCTGAATATTAATTATGTTATGATGTATTGATATGAATATTAATGATGCCATGATGTATTGATCTAAATACTAATGATGCTATGATCTGAATATTATCATAATTTCTTGATCTTTAATATATCTAATATCATTTCTAGTGATTATTATTATTTGCAGGCCAAGAAATCAGGTATATCCCAAAAAGGGACATTACATTGAGCACCCTTGAATCACTCATGACTAGAGTTGCATGGACATGGATACAGTATTGGACACAGATACAACTATTTTTCAAGACCCCTAATATGGCTACAGGTAGATACAGCATATATATATTTAACAATAAATAATATTATTTAATAATATATATAATATTAAATTACATTATTAAGAAACAATGTATATATAATTAACAATAAATAATATTAAATAATTTAAATTTTATAATAATATAATTTAATACTAGCATACCTATCTTTAGAAAATCTCTGTAAAAGACATGAAGAAATATTATTCTCGAGACGCCTATTCCACTTAAATCGCAAATCCAATAAAAACATAGGTGCCTTGAGAATGATATCTCTCACATAGATCTTATAAAGATAGGTATGCTGGTACAGATATCTTAAATACATCTACCTAAAATGTCATTTTGAATTATTTTATTTACTAAGAGTTATTTTATTTTACTATTTAAGAATTATTTTATTTTATTTAAATTGTTTAAGCTATTTTTATTTACTCCATATCTTAAATATATAACTATATCAGTAGTGCAAAAGTTTTATGAAAAAAAATTATTTTATATTATTTTATTTCCTAAAATACACAACTTTTCCTATTACTTTGTTTTTACTTGAAGAGTTATTTTTCCTATAATTCTGAAAAAGTTAAATGAAAACAAAACAAATTATTTACTTCATATGTTTAGCTATTTTTTAAAATAAGAGATTTATTAATTTAAACTACTACAAATACACAAATAGATGAAAAAAAGACACAAAGGGTAAAATCATTATCAAAGAAGAATATAAGACGCCAAGAGATATCATTCTAGAGGCACCTATTTTTATTGGATTTTAATTAAAGCAGAATAGGTGCCTCGAGAATGATATCTCTCAACGTCTTTTACATTGATTTTTCAAAAGATAGGTATGCTAGTTTTACTTTAAAACTATTTAAGAATTATTTATTTTATTTATATAATCCTTCCTTTGTTTATTTTATTTTTATTTTACTATTTTAATAAAAATAGTAACTACAAAAATTATTGAAATTATTCATAAGTAAAATAATAAATACTTCAATGAATAAAAAATATAATAAGTAATATACTTTATAAATAAGTTAGTACGTAATAGTTTTTTAAATAATTATTTATTTGAAGGAAAAAAAGTACTTTAATTTTTACTATCTAAACAATGTTTACTTCACCATTATTGCATCTAAATATATTTATTTATATCTATATTGGGAGAGTTATTTTATTTTATTTTATTTTATTTACCTAAGAGTTATTTTATATAGTTAATTCATTTACTTAAGAGTTAATTTATTTACTTAAGAGTTGTTTTATATAGTTAGTTTATTTACTCAACAACTATTTTATAGTTTTATGTTTTTTTTTCAAATATATGTGGGCTATGTTTTCGTTTTTTTAAATACTAGCATACCTATCTTTCAAAAAATCTATGTAAAAGACGCCCAAACATATCATTCTCGAGGGAATACACAATTCTAGTCAAAAATAGGTATGCTAGTTTATTTTACTTTAGAACTATTTTATTTACAAAATATGTATACGCACACATGACAACCCTAAATCTTTTTCCTACTCTTTTTCACCTCATTCTATATTATTTTCATTGTTTTTCCCCTCTACCTAAATGGGCCATAATATGGTGAATCAAGGTAAATATGAGCAAGTAATAGCAAATTTTATTTATTTATTTATCTTCTTCTATATTCTTTTCATTGTTTTTCCCTCTAACTTATAATTTATTTTATGAGTGCTACCAATGGGGGTAGCTCCCATTCCATTAAAAGCATAGCAAAAATACATGGTAGTAGCTGCTAAAATTAGCCATTTGCATGCAATCATCCACTCGAAGTGGGCAAGTGCCACAAGAATCGCAAACCTTCACCAATCTCAAATGCTCTTTCAATCTGGGATGGTGAGAGCATATCACCATATTGGCTCAGGAAATAGGTAAAAGTTTCCATGTTGTTTCCCCGTATTCCTTCTCTGACTGCAATTGCATCAAATACTCCCGCCAAAGACCTCCGTTTAGGTTTTTTGTTGTATGCAGAGATGGCCACATAGGCCACTTCCTTCATGTCTTCCCTCACGAAGGCATTAGCCATGATTTTGCCGCAAGCCTTTCTGCCAAGGATGAGCACAGTGTTCATCAGAAATTCCTCATAAAGGAAGTTGTCATGAAGATGCTCGCCCAAGAAGAGATGGGAGTTGAAGACCTTAATTGTTGAAACTACTCCCTCCCGATCGGCCTTGAAGAGGCGCCCGATCTGCTCGTCCACCGTTTCTTCCTCAAGCTCCTCAAGTTCCTCTTCCTCTTCTTCCCGGTCGTCCTCTGACTTAGCACTCCTCTCTTGGCTGCAAACGCAAATGCATTCAATAGACATACGCTAAGCCATTGTTGGATAGAGCTAATCAATAACTCAATGTCATTTTGTAGGCAGCTTGTCTTAGACGACTATTGCACCCATGGGAGGAAACCTACAAGATTCTTAGAAGACTGCCTGTATTTTGATCTTGCCTGATTTGATCGTCCTTCCATGCCACCAGCTTCACATGCAACAAAGGTCCCGTGAACACCAAGAACAGTCCTATAGAGCGGAAGTGCTTATCAAAGAAATGAAAACTCGGATTCCATGTCAAGACCATAGGAAAAGATCGCTCCCTCGAAAAGCACATCTGAAGTTAGAGCAGAAGGTCTTCCCATTTTGTAATGTCATTTGAGATAAGTTCCATTTCGGGTTGATTGCATGCGAAATTTGCAAGGAAGTCTGCAGTGTGGTTTCCTTCCCGGTAAATGTGGTTGATGGTTGTGTTCATACCATCCAGAAGAGCCCAAATCGAAACAGCAATGTTCTTCAGTTTCCAGATTTGAACTTTCCAACTTCTAATGGAGTTGATGCAAATCTACGAGTCTCCCTCGACATCAATGTCGGTGATGTTTTCCCGTTTACAAAAAATCAATCCACTCAAAAGGGCATAGAACTCTACCTCATTATTGGTTCTAATGGGAAGATTTTTTGATAATGCCTAGACTAGTTTACCAGCATCATCCTTAATCACCACTCCATCTCCCGAAATCCCCGAGTTCCCCTTCGCTATACCATCAAAATTTAGCTTCAATCTTCCAGAAGGGGGGGGAGGACCACTTGATGGTAGCCCTGTTGATCTTAGTGGTTTTGCATTGGCGTAATAGTTCAATGATACTTTTAGATCTTGCCAAGTCTTCATTATCACCCCGTCACAACGCGTAAATGGTTTCAGGGAAGAGCCAGTTAATCTTGCCAACACGATTTCCACAATGCCTCTCTCCATTTTCCTCTGTACTTCACCAATGTCTAATGATTTATCATTAAAGATTTGATTATTCCGTTCCCTCCATATCTGCCACAAGAGCATTAACGGGCCAAAAAGTCACAAACCTTCCCATAAACAACTTTGGAATGTCATTTTGGAGAGGGCCACTCCACTCCAGCTTGCCTTTCAACCAATCCTAGCAGGAGGCCATGAACGAGCATCGTAGGAATAAATGATCCTAAACGTGTTGAAGCTATCCAGAAGTTGCCATTACCATCAAGCAAACCTGGAGTGAGGTCTTTCTTCGGTCAGATCAATTTCTTAAGGAGATTTGTACCAGATTTCTCTGAATTAACTCACCACATTGTAGACATGATGAGAGATAAGGTGGTCTTCAAGTGGACTGAAAAAGGCAAAAAGGCATTTCAAGATATTAAAACAGCGATTGCGAATGCTTCAGTTTTAATTCATCCGGATTTTTCCAAAGACTTCATTGTATATTGTTATGCTTCGGAGCATACTTTATCTGCTATCCTGACTCAACAAACTGATGATCGTATAGAAGCACCTATTGCATTTATGAGTGGTCCTCTGAAAAAGCATGAGTTGAATTATTCTCTGGCAGAGAAACATGCTTATGCAGTGGTCAAAGCAGTAAAGCATTTCAAATTCTATATCCTCAATTCACATTCTAAGATCTTTGTATCAGACACTTCGATCAAAACCATACTCAGCAAGAAATAGGTGTCAACAAAAGAGCCTCTTGGATTGCCAAAGTTCAAGAATACGATATTGATATTAATCCAACCAAATTGGTACGAGGAAAGGGTTTATGTAAACTCATAGCTGAAAATCGCACAGTTGGAGAATCTCCAGAAAAGAATGTCGAGCTGCCTCAAGTGTTGTTTGTAGGGTTCAAAGATGAATGGTTCTCAAATATTGCCTATTTCTTGACATATGGTGAATGTCCTCCACACTTAACTCCGAAGCAGAAAAGAGCCATCAAGTTGAAATCTGCGAAATATATTATTTGGGAAGGTAGTTTATACAAGAAAGGGATCGATGGAAATTTTCTGAAATGCCTGGATAAAGAACAACAAGAAAAATTACTTCAATTGTTTCACAACGAAGCTTGTGGTGGTCATTTCTCTTCCAGTGTCACGGCCTATAAGATTTTAAGACATAATTATTACTGGCCTGGCTTATTCAAAGATGCAGACCAATGGGTGAAAAGGTGTGAATCATGTCAGCAATTTAAAGGCAAGGTCAAGCTAGCCGCACAACCATTAAAACCCGTTGTCATTGAAGAACCTTTTCATCAATGGGGTCTAGATTTCATTAGTCCACTTCATCCAACATCTAGCGCTGGGCATACACACATCTTGGTGGCCACAGATTATTTCACTAAATGGGTAGAAGCCATTCCAGTCCGAGAAACTTCCTCCCAGGTAGTGTGTGATTTTCTAAAGGAGATTATTCTTGTGAGATTTGGTGTACCTCAAAAAATTGTCACAGACAATGCTTCGAATTTCTCCCCTCATGAAATCTCTGATTTCTGTTATCGGCATGATATCTTACTTGCACATTCTTCCGACTATTATCCGCAAGGAAACGGATTGGCAGAGTCCACCAACAAAAACCTTATCTCTATCATGCAAAAACTAGTAGAAGAAAAACAAAAGAATTGGCACAAGAGATTATTTGATGCACTATGGGCTGACAGAACCACATATAAAAGGATCATCGGCACATCTCCCTTCCAACTAATTTATCGAATTGATGCTCGATTGCCAATCCCTCTAGAGCTTACTGCTCTTTCTCTTCAGACAGTGATTGAAGGTAATCAGTTTAAAGATTCTCTGTAGAAAAGAATCATGCATCTGACGAAACTTGAAGAACAAAGGAGTCAAGTAGTTGACAGAATTGTAGAGCACCAGGCAAAAGTCAAGAAAATGTTTGATAAGAAGACCAGACAAAGGCAGTTTGTTGTAGGAGATCTTGTTCTACTGTGGGATAAGAGGAAAGAACCCAAAGGAATGCACAGAAAGTTCGATTCTCTGTGGAAAGGACCATTTCAAATTAGAGAACCATGTGGTGACAATTCATTTTACCTGGTGTATCTTGATGGCACTCATCTGCCCTTGCACTACAATGGGCAGCACCTGAAAATTTACAATCAGTAAAAGAGGGATTTATTCCCAACTCTTTGTACATAGGGAAGTTTTTTTGTGTCAGTGTGGTTCTTTGTTTTGTTTTTGTCGTGTTGTACATCTCTTTTCTAGTCTGACTCTATCTGCCCAATGATAAGATTACTAGTCTTGTTAAAGACACTCGGGTTCGTCTACGTCCTTACAATCCTTGTCCCCAAGTAGAGCCAGTTGTTTACCCCGTCCTTCTACCCAATTTTAAACTTTTCACATATCAAACCCCTGTGCCAAGTCATCTTTTTGGTTACAATTTGCTGATATCATGCTTCTTGTGTCAGTCATGTCGATAACTTGTTATCATGACGTCATACTTTGTCTTATCTCTCTCCATTGAAGCTTTGTATAGCAATATTACGCCAAGTCAAAATTTACGGCTTAGTAATATTATTCTTTGCGTCCACTTTCATTTCACACTAAGCTCGCATCAACTTTTATTTTTCCGCAAAGTTCGCATCGGTTTTTCCGCAAACTATGCGTCGGCTTTCATTTTAAGCAAACCTTGCATCAATTTTTGTTTTTCGCTAAGTTCGCGTTAACTTTTGAGTTTGGCTAAGTTCACGCATTTTGGCTTTTTGCTAACTAAAACCAATGGCGTAATTTTACAAGTTTGGAGAGATAATAAGAAAGAAATCCACGTTCACTTTTTACGAACAAAAATAACTCCACTCCTCCATATTCTTCTCTCGTGTTCCAGAAATTACTCCAAATCACTCCCTTTATATCACATATGATATAAACATGCGGCAGCTGGGAGTTAAAAACTGATTTTTATTGTTAAAATTTTTTTTTAAAAAAGCATATTTCTCTCCTTTGAACAAGTGCAAAAAGAACCAAAAGGCATGAATTTTACAATGGCATCAAAGGTTTCAAGTTCGTTATTTACTTGGGTGAAAAGCTTGTTGCATTTTCCTATACCCACGCTCATCTCCCAAAATCAAGGAAATATCTTGAGTTTTGTTGGAACGAAGGTATTTGGTGGCCGGACTCCTCTAAATTCGTGCCATAACGTCGACTATAAAACAATAACTAGTAATTATCATTGGCATCGATGTATGCAGGGGGTATTGAGACTTATTTCTGATAAACAAATTATATGCTAAACGCATGAAGAGTTGCATGCTGAGAAAGGTGGCCTTATAAAAACTATAACTGCAATGTCAATCTCTAAGAAGCCGACATGTGGATAGCAAAGTGAAATGGTATGCTGGTATATAGGGATGTGGAGCTATTAAACATTTGGCAAAAAGCCACAAAACTAATGCAATATTGGTGCACGTTGTATATGGACAGAATCTCCCTGTTGAGAAAAGACTTTAACTAACAGTCGCCATTCTTCACGCCCCAATATAAAGGCATAAAAAGTGCATGATAACTGCTCGCTAGAATGACTCAAAGGACTATCTATGTAGCAAATGCTGAATCTGCAGATAGCCGTGGGCTTTGCACAAGATGGTGAAGATTTCAAATGAATGCGATGGGCGGGTTTGAAGCTGACAGTAGCCACCCAGGCAAATAACCTCATGGAATGCGATGAAGGGTTATATGCACAAAACAGACATGTTGAAAAGTTTTCAGAGACTTTCAAGTAAATCAAACTTGCGGGTATGGAAGCCAAACTCCACAACCTCTGTAATCATCTGGCTACAGGAAACAGCATATGGACATTCATGAAAGCATAAATTGAATTCTTGTCAGATGTAGTAGCTACAAATGCTCTGGAAGATTGGAAAGCATAGCGTGGGAAAACCTAGACTAAACAACGAATTGTTTGGCAAAATGTCTCAAAGAAATGTGATCTCATGCGCTGCAACAAATGCAGCATATAGAAACTAGATGTATTTGCTGAAATAACTTAAGAAATTTCCAAGAAAATGTGCACAGTTTGCACAAAACGGTTTTATTATGTGGATTCTCAAAACGTTTAAGCAAATGCAACTGGCAAGTGCAAAACTACACTCCACGAACCTTGTCAATATCCTCTCAACCAGCGCACTAAGGGAAGAATCAGCTATGGTCAATCATCAAAGTTTAATGAAATGGGCGGTTTAGTCAGATATTATTCTATCTAAAAAATGAGGAAGCAAAGACAATGAACATGAACTGTTTGATGGTGTGCCTCTAAGAAGCATGGTCTTATGGTCTGCAAGGAGTGTAGGAGGTACACATAAGGGATTTGTCAAAAAGACTACAAATTCCGAAGCAAATAGGATGCACATCAATATGGGTTCGTTATGAAGGCTTTAGAGACTTTCAAACAAATGTATTTGCAGTTGTAAAGCCACATCAAACACCGCTACCACTGCTAGCATTCTCCTCAACCAATATCAAAGGCAGGTTGTAATAAGGTATGAGCATACAGCAAAGCATAATAGAAAGCGGATTGTTGTCAAAATGTGGTATTTGTTTGATAAAATCTCTCAGTAGATATGTATGCAAAACGTAGAATACAATGACAGAAGCAGATGGTGCAATTTCTTCTTTCTGTACGCATATCTTCAATTATTACAGACTTGTATTCTCACGAACGTGCCTTCACAAGCAACAAATGCTTACGCTTTCAGAACTCAGAAGAAATTTGTCAGATGTTTTAGTTGAGCCGCGAGTTGTCATGAATTGAAATAGCTGTAAGGTATGCCCAAAGCCAATTTGTAGAAAAACCTTTAGAATCTTTCAAGAAAATACAACGAGGAGTTATTTAAACACTGCCACCACTACAGAATGAGCGCATAATGATATTTGTTGGAAAGGTTTTAGAAACCTTTGAGTAAATACAATCTGCATGTATACAGCCATAGTAACATCACGGCCTGTGTTGAAATAAGGGCTTTGCAACGAGAGATTGGCTAGAAATTATAGTGAGGAATACTCTGGAAGCAATGTATATATACAAAAATCATGGAATCCATTGTGTGAAAGACATACAGGTAAATCTGACATTCTGAAAAGACTTTAGAAGCTCACATCTTCTCTCCTGCATATCAGAATAAAGTTTTTGAACAAGATATGGATTACCATCAAAGCATAATTGAAAGTGAATTTCTCTCAAATGAAGTAGTTGCAAGTTCCTGATGCATATAAACCAGATATGGAAGCTCACTCATGGTGTGTGAAGGATTTGACAATCTATCTCAAAGAAACATAAAGGTGTAGTTGCAATATCACTAAAATTCCGAGCACTCCTATCATATGCAACACAAGTTCAGAAACAAAATAAACACAGGCAGATTCCAAAACCTTTTGTGAATATTTAATCATGAAATACAGATATCAGCGGTTTGAGTTCCTCTCGGTTCTTGAATCCACACTTCAGGAAATCTCAGATACCTCTTTGGGATATATCAGTTTGACAAATTTCTGGAAAACCATGGAAGAGGGGAAAAGATCACCAATGGCTCAAAAGTTGTTTGACAGTGGGTTAGCCCATGTAGTCGGTTTCCCAGTAGCAGTTCAATGCACAGATTTGGTTTTAGAATGTATGAAGCACTACAATTCGGAAACCAGAGAGGTCAGAACCATTGATGACAAGCTAATTGCCAGGTTAGACAGTGTTTCAATTGGGATTACTTTCAGGCTACCTGTCAGAGATCAGTTTGTGAACATAGGCAAAAGGCTTGCACATCAATATTTCAATGAAAGGAAACATCAATGTCTCAACACTATAGCAAAACACTGGCTACATACACCGAAAGGAGGGAAATCCCAGTTACCTAAAGTCCTTCACACATCATGCTTCATAGAGGATATTTCCAATATCATTGTTCTACTTCATAGACTGATGGGAGATGAAAAAGCAGCTGATTTTGAAATGTGGACGTTTCTTTTTATAAATGTTATATGTGCAGGAAATCAATTTATTGATTGGGGCAGCATTATTAGTGACAATTTGCATTATCAGTTGACCAATTTTGAATTGAATGAACATTTCTACATGTCTTCTTACTTATTTTATGCAATTGCATGCATGAAATCGTGGCCAAGTCTTGCTAGCAAAGGAACATATAATAACATGACACAGATCTATGATTATTATCCTCAGTTACAGCTGGAACAAAGTTACAAGCACTACCGTAGGGTAAATGATGCTTTCACAATGCTGACAGTAAGAGAACTTCAAGGTAATACCGCAGTCCGGATATCACCAGAAGCTGCTAATCTGATCAAAATATATGGGAGCTACTTCATCCAATATCCTAGATTTACCTATCTACGAGTTGGCGGGTTTGATGGATACCCATACAAGTTGCCTAGGTATGTAGATGATAAAATGGTGTTGATAGAACTATGCACGGAAATTGGTTCACTTAATAAGAAATGCAAAGATAAGAGAAAACCTGGGGTTCCTTTCCCCATTGGCCTTAGTCATTACAGCTGCAAATCTTCTGCAGATGCTCAAACCATAGAGAGATCTCTGACAAAAATCAGCTTGTATGCCTATACTATGAGATTCCCTTTTGATAGCAAAGGATATGTCAGGGACAATCTACGACTTGGTGCAGGTTACTATCATTTTCCAGAACTTGAAGAATTTTGGAAAGATTGTGAAAATGATTATGAGGTACGTAAACGAGACTAGATGAGGATGACCATTGAACAGATCAGAGAATTCAAGCTAGGTTGCAATACAGATGGAATTGAGGAAGATGGTTCAGAATTAATTGACCCTGTGTATTTTGATAAAATTGAAACACAGCCTTTACCACCCATCAATTGGGCTAATGAGGAGATCAAAGATTTGGGCATGAGAACTGCTCATATCATTCAAAAGACTAAAGATTGGGTAAAGAAAAAGGTTATTGAAGCAACAGCTACCAAACCAACATGTAATAATGCTTTATCATCAAGTAGAAAAGATAAACATTCAAATTCTTCTTCTTCTTCTTCTCGTTCTTATTCTCCATCTTTAAGCATTGGTTCACATAAGAGTACTCAAGGAGGAGATGACGAAGAAGATCCATCAAGAAGAAAGGGTCTTAAGAGCATTTGTGAAAATGATGAAAAATAGAAAAAGGGGAAAACAAAAATTAAGGATAATGCATTGCCTCCCATACAAGAAGAAGTTGAGGAAAATAAGTCCACAAGTCCTCAAATCCACTATCAAAATGATGAGCATTTAAATACCTCTCCTTTACTTCTTGTTGTTTCTCCTTCTCATGAAACATCTCATTCCCCTCATGCATTACAATCTACACCCCTGCCGCCTATGAACATATTCAATGAGAATGTTCTTCCCTCAAATGTAGTACCTCTTTCCACAAATATTCCGGAGTCCTCACATAATCCTTCCTCTTCCTGGTTGCAACAAAGTTTGTCAAGAAAAAGAAACAGTGCTCAATTAATCATGCCTGATTTTGATACAGTCTCCAATTTGCTACAAAGGTCTCCCAAACCTAAAAAGATCAAGATTACATCAAGGATGGCAGTGGATTCTTCATCAGGCAATGTCTATGTCGAGGTTGCACAACCTGTTTCAGAAAAGAATTAAATGAGGCTACAGAAAGTGATTTTAACATCACTAAGATAGATCTTGGTCCATCTACATATGAGGGTGACATGCAAAATTTTCAAGTATCAGCTGCCAAGTTAATAAAAGGAACAGAAAAAGAAAGGCACACGAAAGATCAACTAAAGCAACAGGTACAAGTTTTGACATCCTATCCCAAAGCCATCATAGATACTTGTGCTTTGCCTCTTGATACTTCCTCTACCCCCACCAATTTCTCTCTTGAAAATAATGTTGAAAAAGAGATTATTGAAAGTGTCAGCAAATATCAGTTGTATGGAAAAATGACTGAAAAATGGGTTGAACGTATGAAATTAAAAGCATTCAGTTTCATCGACCAAGCAAAGAGTCTATATGACAAAGCAAAAACAAAGAGGGAAGAGGTTGATAAAGAAATAAGAAGCATCCGAAAGGAAAAATTATTGTGGCAGGGAATATCCAAGGACCTTAGTGAGATGATCAAAACTGATAATGAGATATTAATTGCTGAAAAAGTCTTTTCAAACATTGAAGAAAATCAATCTAGCTCTTGGCTTTGTTCAGTTGACCGGAAATTGTTAAATATAAGACAAGTTTTGGCTGCTCAAGAGAACTGTTTACTGCCTAATGAGTCTAATTGTTTCCATACAGAGTAAACAAGAAAGATACTTGCACTATCACAATGTACTGAAATGCATTACATTGTACGAGAATAACACACAGAATTGGTACTCAGAATATCAACTGCATATATTAACTTAGAACAGCAAGTACAATCACAATCCAAAAACTCCCTATCCATACAATGGCCTGACAAGTATATATATAGGTTTGTTGGACGGTTGCCAACCGTCGCCAACCAACGTACCAATCGGGAGTAACTAGTCACCAAAACTAACAAACATAAACATACTTCCCGAACAACTAATCAAAACATATTTTGCCAAAGGTACTAAACTATGTAAAGTACGCCTAACAAGAAGCTCCTGGAAACTTGTGAACATGTGAAGATGACGATTCACACTGATTTATTAGCAATCAATTTTGATGTGACGGATAAAGATAAATCTCAAGTTTTGGAAGCTCAAGCTATTAAAGGAAACTTTGAAAACATGATTAATACAGAGTTGTTCAATAAACAGATTTTCAATGAAGGACTTATGGATAAATTGAATCTCATCTTTGTTGCTGTCAATTATGGCATTGATCATATATCAGATTATCGTCACGATTTGAGTAATGTTCATAAAAATCAATCAGAATAGAGGCTTCGTATGACAGGAGTGTTTGTTCCGAAAAATAAACTTATAGCTTCAGTAGTCAAGGTGTTCAGAGCATACAAAACAAAGTCATCCCTTCCTTCACACCATCTCGAGAGCATGGACCCAGATTCCGGCACATTCGTCCTTCACCCTTGGGGCCCATCCCATTGGGTGGTTTGAACTCATCACTACTTCAATGTATCATGAACATAATCTATTGATGTTGTCCTTATATGTTTCATAGCAAGTTACACAATGCTTATCTAATGACAATCTTTCCATTATATACATTTACTACTTAACATATGGCATTCATAATAATAACACGAGGTTAGATACATCTTACCAAGATAATTCTTGCCTTTGTTTCCTTGTATCTCAGAAGTGCTTTATTCCTTCCTTACCTCTGCCCAATATGTTACTGTATATTATATATAAGTATAATTCCCAAAATCATAAATATATATTCTTGAATCAGATGTCTTTCTCATTGATTTTTGGTGTAGATATTGTTTCATATATTCTGAAATATCTATATCAGATTTTATTTACTTATCTCTGCTTTTTTCCAATGATCGATTCCTTAGTAAATGGTATTTGTTTTCCTTCTACTTCTGCTGTGATCTCCAATATGCATTTACAAACTCTTAATATATCTCCAAAGTGGCGATTACTTGTAGAGACACACACATTCGAAAATGAAGAGGCATACCTTTTTAAAGGAATCGGGGCCTTGTTAAAGTTAATTGTTTTAGATCGCACCCCTTTGTGACACGGTTGCTGCCCCTATAATCATAATAAATCTGCAGTTTATAATACTTATATGCTGCCCTGCCTTCACTTTATAGTGATCGCAGTCCTTTTTAGTATATTTCTTTTTTATATGAAGTTACCTTTTTATAATTTAGAATTATATTTATTATTATTTTTTTATATTCGTATTACATACTAATATTTATATTAATATTAATATTAATATCTATATTAATAATTATATTTATATTTATACTATTATTATTTATATTTTAGATTTATATTTATATATTATAATTACTATAATTATAATAATATTTAAATATTAATATTAATAATTATATTTATATTTATATCTGTAATTATATTTATTATTTATAAATACAATAAATATATTATATTTTAATTATATAGAAATATTTATATAATTATTTAATATTGTTTATTAAATATAAATAATATTATATATTCGTAATTATCTTTATTCAAATTGATTAAACATTGTATTGTCTTTTATCATGATGTATAAATCTTTAATTTAAACAATGCCTTAATATCGAGACATCACAAATTATGCTCAAAAAGTTCCTTGATCCAGTAAATTGGTTGGATCTATGGAGGCTTTGAGGTTTGTGAAGAAAGAGACAACTTCATCTTGAATCTCTATCGGATCGTGTGTGACACGTCGCCTTTGCAAATGGAGGTTATTCTATTCTGGGCTCTACTCATTTTGACCGAGTTGTGAAAGAATTTCCTAGTGAGGTCTCCTTCTTTGAGCCAAGTTTCACGAGATTTGGACTTCCAATAAATATCTTCCCATGCAAGTAGTTCATCATGGTATCTTGTTAGCTCATAATCTTCAAATTCTCAACTGTTGATGCTTAAAATTTAAAACTGTTGATGCTTAAAATTGCGCTGATTCCAACACCAACATGGGAAGTTTCAGGAATATGGGTCTTGCAACCTGAAACAACCTCCAGATTTTAAAGAGGCTGACTCTTCATCTTCAATCTGTTTTAATAACTGGAGAGTAGGGATTTCCAAGCTCAGGGGCATCACAGCAGACTTGCCATAGACCAATTCGTATGGGGACATTTTTGTCACTTGTTTAGGTGTAATTCTATCAGCCCACAGTGCTATATTAAGCACTTTATGCCACTCTTTGTGATGATCAGCCCCTATTCTCTTAATAAGTCTAATCAGATTCTTGTTGGTTGATTCTGCCAAACCATTACCCTGAGGGTAATAATTTGAGGAAGTTTTCAGATAGATTCCATATTTTAGCGCAAAATCAGATAATTTTGCCCCCAAAAATGCCTTAGCATTATCTGAAATTATGGTACGAGGGGGCCCAAAGCGAGCAGTGATACCTTCCAGAAAATCTAGGATCACCTTTTCCGTTGCTTCCTTTAGTGGTACTGCTTCGCTCCATCTGGTAAAGTAATCTATGGCAATTAGAATCCATTTGTGTCCCATACTTGACACCGGATTGGTCATTCCAATGAACAAAACAATGTTGCTGCCATACAGGCCCAACTTCAAGCCGAGCAACAAACAACAAAACAGTTGACATTTGAGTTGGCTAATAGGCCAAAGGATGCAGGAGTTCTGAAATTGGTCAGGGAGCTATATGTATCAGTGTGGAAAAGAATCTCTGAGGAGATTACTCAGCTCAGACCCTCTCTAACTTTCCTGCTAAATGCGCAACAATTGTGTGAAAAGGTGGAGACTTCAGTTCAAGCCACCCTGTCCACTGTTTCCTTGCAAGTTTCAGATTCTCAATTGCTGCTGAAGAAGCTGTATGACACAACTGATGAAACATTATCAGCAAAACTGTTGATGCTTAAAATTGCGTTGATTCCAACACCAACATGGGAAGTTTCAGGAATATGCGTCTTGCAACCTAAAACAACCTCCAGATTTTAAAGAAGCTGGCTTTTCATCTTCAATCTGTTTTAATAACTGGAGAGCAGGGATTTCCAAGCTCAGGGGCATCACAGCAGGCTTGCCATAGACCAATTCGTATGGGGACATTTTTGTCACTTGTTTAGGTGTAATTCTATCAACCCACAGTGCTATATTAAGCACTTTATGCCACTCTTTGTGATGATCAGCCCCTATTCTCTTAATAAGTCTAATCAGATTCTTGTTGGTTGATTCTGCCAAACCATTACCCTGAGGGTAATAATTTGAGGAAGTTTTCAGATAGATTCCATATTTTAGTGCAAAATCAGATAATTTTGCCCCCAAAAATGCCTTAGCATTATCTGAAATTATGGTACGAGGGGGCCCAAAGCGAGCAGTGATACCTTCCAGAAAATCTAGGATCACCTTTTCCGTTGCTTCCTTTAGTGGTACTGCTTCGCTCCATCTGGTAAAGTAATCTGTAGCAGTTAGAATCCATTTGTGTCCCATACTTGACACCGGATTGATCATTCCAATGAAGTCTAGACCCCATATTGTTCATAATCTAAATTGTTCATACCATATTGTGGGATTTTCTGATTGAGAATCTTCAAGTCTTCCTCGACTTTTTCTTTTCCTGGGAAGATGTTCTTGAAGGTGGAGAGGTTCCACTCTTTCAGCTTATCCTTCATAATAATGAGTTTCTTTGCGAACATAAACATCTTCGAGCCTTTTTGCACCCGTGCTTCTTGCCACCAAGACTTCACTAGGGCTTTGAGAGATTCACACCTTAACCACATTTTCTCAAATTTGAAAGGGCAGCACAGAGGAGGAAAGTCATCTGAGAAATTTAGAGAAATTAGATAATGGTCCGAACCCAAGAAGGGGAAAATGGTGGAATAGAAAGTGGTGGGAAGTGGTAGCTAGTTTTGAGAAATAAGAAACCTATCAAGTTTTTATGTGATGTTTGTAAAGCCTCTTCTTCAATTTGTCCATGTGTATTCGCCATTTTTCAAGGGAACATCAACGAGATTCTTACCCTCCACAAAGAGTTGGAAGGTCCTTTGGCTCGGATTAAGGAAAGACCCCCTCACTTCTCCAAAGGCGAAAGAATAGAGTTGAAGTCACCACCAAGGATCACAAAATTGTCTTTGAAATCGGACAAGAAAGAAGAAATGTCATTCCAGACATTCGATTTTTTATCAGATTTTGTCGACCCATAGACGTTGATTAAGACTACTTCGAAATTGGGAAGAATCCCTGCAATCTTTGTCGCCATCCAATTAGGGGATTCCCTAATTCCTTCAAACTTGATGTGCTAAGGTTTCCACAAACAGCGAATTCCACCAAATGCACCATTTGCGTGGATAAAAGATCCTTCCCAGCCGAAGCAAGAGCATTTGAACCGCTGACTCTCTTCTGTGGAAAGCTTTGTTTCTTGTAGCATGATGATCTCTGCACTAAAATTGCTCAAGTTTAAGCGTCGCTTGTTAGGGGCATTTAGGCCCCTAACATTCCAGCTAGCGATCTTCATTGTCCCCTAAGGGAGGGGCTTCCTCCCTTAGTCATTAGTAAAAATTTGTTTATAGATGTTTGTCCCCCCACCGACGCATCCTCTTCTCGTTTTTGTTTATTGGTTTTCCTTCCTTTCTTCTTCACAATTGTCAGATTTGGTTTCAGAATCTTGGAGGCCGATTGGCCAATTGTTCGCAGATCAATCATTCCTAAATCATCATTTGATAGAGAATCTCCGCTCACCCAATCCACCTCATCTTGCTCCTGACCAGCTGAGGGTTCGAGACAAGCAATTGGCAAGTTAGGATTCTAGTTTTCGCAATTCCTTTGAGAGGTTGATACCGCCTTGGGGAAATGTCGTTGACCGGAGCAGAGTTTCGATCTTGAAGCTTCTCAAAGATGTGGTTTTGAGAGCCTGCTAGAACATCAGGCATCTGGCCTTGAGGAACTTGTGCAACGAGAGGTGGAGGAGCCATGGGATTTTCTTCCTCGGAGATCTTAGGGTTGATTGCTTCTTTGTTAGTGCTTTTGATTCGCCATTCCAAATTCTTCTTTGATGAGAATCTCCTACAATTCTCCGCATAATGATTGCGCTTGTTGCACCTTACATAGAAGGGTTTCCCATCTTCAATTTCAATATTTTGCATCCAATCCCTATTCCTTGTACGAAGTTTCATCTTCTTCGGAATCTCCTTCACAGCTGCAATTTTGATTCAGGCGAAGAGATAAGAATTTTCCTCCAAGAGATCTAGATCGAGCACAATTGTCATGCCTAGGGCATCGCCGATCTTTGTGAGACACTCTTTGGACCAAAACTCAATGGGTAAATTGTATAGGCGGGTCCAGACCGGCTTATCATTAGGGGATAAAGACGCTGGATTAAAGAGAGGATGCCATTTCTGCACTAGAACCGAGTAGGGGTCTTTCATCCAAATCCTACCGGCCAGCACCTTCTCTCGATCTTCGAGATTGGGAAAGATCACAACAAAGAAACTCTTAGGAAGGAATTTGGTAAGATGAGGCCACGGCCAATTTTCTTGGAGCCATTGGAGAATTTCGTTCCTTGAAAATCTAGGGCCAATGATTCGGCCAATAACTGCTGTGTCATCCAACATTTCCTCATCCGCCACAGTTTCTTTCTCCAAGTTGACTCCTGCCTTTGCCTCGGTCCTTCGCACAAACTTTTCTTCAGCATTGCCAAAAGTCGTTGCTTGCTCTTGCGGCAGTTTTTTTCACCCTTTCCTCGCAATAACCCTAACTTATAATTGTAACAAAGAAAATACTATCATTTTGCTCACAACAACCTTAAAATTTTTTCCTATTTTTTCACCCCACTTTATATTTTATTTTATTTACATTGTGTTATTTGAGTTTAGAGCTATTTAAGAATTAATTTATTTTAATTTTTTAAAATATATGTGGGGCTATTATTACTGAAGACTTATTTTATTTACTAAGATTTATTTTATTTTATTTCATTTACTTTATGTTATTTTACTTTAGAATTATTTAAGAATTATTTTACTTTTTAAACATGTCGGCTATATTTTTGTTTTTGTTAACACGCTCAGGCCATTACACTCTACCCCTTCCTGCCATTGTAGTTACGCCTCTCGGCATAAATATATTATTAAATAATATTAGTTAATACTATTAATAATACTATTTATTGTTAATATATATATATAAGAATTGCTACCAAGGGGGTAGTTCCCGTTATATTAAATTGAAAAAAACAGAAAATTGCAACTTCCTCCTAGCATGTTCCTACGTTCACCATGCTAATGATGAAACAAGAAGCGCAAACCGAGGGAACAACAGCTGACAAGAGGGTCTCACCTCATTTCTTGGCCTTTTGATAATTATTCAGAAGGGATTGCATTCCTATTAGACAAGCTGTGATTCTTTTCTACAGCAATATTAAAGTGTTTATCTCCAGTTTGTAATTTCTCATTGGCAAAACACTCACCACACAGAAGAATGATTGGTTTGAAGGGATCGCAGTTGTATTTGATGCTGAATCACTACTTTTCCAGTCAAATATTAACTATTTAGCATTCCCGATTATTACTTTCAGACAATTAACTTTGTCGTACAGCTACTTCTAACGATTATATCTTTTGATGAAGGAACACAGAAACTTTGTAAGCCTATACCATCTCAGATTTCGACAGTACAGTCCAAAATCCAATGATCATATTTTGGTGCTAGTTTAGAATCCTGAGATTTCATTTTGCATTCAATTTTCAAATTAATGGTTTCAGTTGCACAACATTTTGAGCTAATTATGGAGCTGAATTAATTGTTTTTCTCATTCTGGGAAGTTATGTGTGCTGATTCAAATTAATTGATGAAGTTGGCTGTTGAATTGTTCAGAGATTTGTCTTATGTGCTTTGAGTCTGTAAACACTAGACGATCCACCACCAGTAGTGTTCATTTTATCATTGACGAGCCTGGACGGTTTACCGCCGGATCCTTCTTTCATTGTAATAGATCCTAGTCAGTTTATCTGTTGGATCCTTTCTTTATTGTCAGTACTCTCTACCAATTTGGCGTGTATTGGAATCAGGGGAATTAGTCTGCCATTTTTGGCGTTGATGCAATTCCGCTTGTATTCAGCCAATTTGGCTTGATCGGAATTTGCATTCACTATCAGTCAGTTTGGTTTGATCGATTCTATGTTTCTGCTTATATTGTAAGTTGGTCGGCTTGCCACCAATATCTTTCGGTTTATTCCACTGTCCTCGTTCTAATCTCTGTATGCTCTCACCTTGCCCACATCGAGAACTTGGTGATCAGAAAGAGTTAGAATTTGAGTGATTGCAAAAATTTTAGAGGATTTGAGCTAACCGTTTCGCAAGGGACATTACATGTTACAAAGTTACATGTTGTAAAGTTGTATGTGTATATAGATAGATGCAAAGAGACTGCCACTAATATCAGAGAAAACAAAAAAGCCCCCACACACTGCCCTAGAAATGCCTCTGACAGATTTACAGAATAACAGATCATATTCAGACACAGTAAATCTAACAAAATCCAAAAAACCAAAACAAGAAAGTGTGCCACAATTCAGTTCAATAGAATACTTGACGAAAAGAACCCCACAAGTTGCAGAATCCATACGAGGATATGAGAGATGGGAGACCACACCACCAACAAGCAAGAAGACAAATCAAAACAGTTTGAAGGACAGAGGCATCTAGTGCCTCAAATACCCAACATATCTATTCAAAGGGAAAATATCATGGTTTCTTAATCTGCAGAACCCAAGAGCAGGGATTTCAAAAACAAGACACCATCAAACCCACAAATTCCACCGAGCAAGTGGTGTAATTCCAACCGCACCAATATTAAAGCTTATGTAGAGAGAAGCATTGTCTGCCCCAAAATTCCCAGCACATCTAATGTTGCATGTAACTAGGTTTTAACAATGTGCTTGGTCCATTAGTTGGTTTAGATTAAGATTAAGGTATTTAAATTATGGCCATGCCCAAGTAATGAGTGCATTAGCTATGATGTTGCTTGCATCATCCATAATGTTAGGAACCCTCACAATTATTATAACAAGGCCTAATCCACTCTTTTGGATACAAAATTGAGATGTACATTAATTTTACTATCAAATCGTCTACTTTGGAGAGTCCCTCTCTCACCTTTGTTTGTCAGTGCAACCATCTGTACTTTATGATGTAACAGTCACTAGTTGAGCAATACATTTGCTCTCTGCCTTGACGTTTGTGTGATCATATTCTCTTATTCTTGATAAAAATGCATATTTTCATTGTATTCTTTGCATGGGCACTCGAAATGAAGTATGGCTTGGCAAGCCATAGAAGAAAAAAAAAGTTAATCCAGTTTGGGTAATTGGCAACTCTAAGCACAACATTCAAACACCATTTCCACACCCCTACCATCTAGGGCCATGTCTGACATTTTGGACATGTGGGAATGTGGAAGGAACATTCCCCCCAGGTCTCTATTTTCTGACTTTTCCTCACATGCCCAAGATGTTCTAAAATTCTTTTGGCATCTTGTGAATGTTTTTTGTTCTAGAGCAGGAAGTGGGGACGGTACCCTAGGGACATCCTGATGTCCCCCACGTCAACATTTTTTTTAGAAAAATCCCTAAATGGCATATTTCAAGAAAAAGAAAAAAGAAAAAAAGGGGGACATTTACAAACAATTATTTTCCATGATCATTGACATTGGACAATGTGTTAGAGTCTACGAGAAGCGAGAACTGAGCCAGGATCTCATGTTGGTCGTAGATCACATACACTCCAGTCGACAAATGATCGAAGATCAAAATAGCGGAATGGAGAGAGAACCCTGAAAGAAAGAATCAAGAGACAAACTACAAGAGAATTTTGGGAATGCTCACCTTACTCTCATTGACTACCCGAGAGGGGGGGAGGAGAGTTGTATATATAGTAAATAATGGGCAAATACATCCAAGACGTCTAATAAATCCAACTACCCAAAATAGGCATAAGTTTTACCTACTTGGTAAAAGCCAAAATACATGGTTATACCTACTTAGATAAAAACAAACAAATGGTTATGAGAGGACATAAAAATCCAAAAGAGGGTGTGAAACTCAACTACCCAAGTCTGGGTGAGATGACACATGTAGCTGATGGATTCAGCCATGTGGCCTCATAATAACCAAGTCTAATATAACCTAAGCAAGCTTAAGAATGTGTAGGAAAAAGAAATATCCCTAAGGAAAATAAAAAACCTACACTAACACAATGTAACACTCAAATGTTCATGTTTACAATTTTCTATTTGTATTTCTGTGTTTCTCTCAAATTTCAAATTAAATTTTCAATAGTCAATGTTAAATATTATTGTTCATTATTCAATGTCATAGATGTTCATGTTATTTAAATTTCAGCTCTTTAGAATATTTAAATATGTTTCAACAATTTAACTATACAATTGAAAAGCTATAAAATATGTGTTTTATAATTTTCATACATATCATGGTAGCATTACATTTACATGGCAAACAGAAAGTACAAATAATAAATGGAATTCAATTACACAGGTTTAAAATAGGAAAAAAAAAAACAGGAACAGACCGGCAAATTTTACTGTCAACCCTAAAAATGGCATTTTTTTGCAAAAAAAATGAATAACGCAGGTTTTTGAATACCCGTGCTTTTTTCATAAAAACACAGGTTTTTGAATAACCTCTGTTTGCAAAAAAAATGAATAACGCAGGTTTTTGAATACCCGTGCTTTTTTCATAAAAACACAGGTTTTTGAATAACCTCTGTTTTTTCCAAAAAAAAACTCAGTTTGACCCAGCATGGCCCAGGCATCGGGCAGCAATTAAACATGCTTAATCACGTTTTATTCCTGTGTTTTGTTCACTATTCAATGTCACCGATGTTAATGTTACTTGAATTTCAGCTCTTTAGAATGTTTAATTATGACAATTTAAGTTTAGCCATAAAATATGTGTTCTATATATATTCGGCATCCCTCTGATGTCCCCAAAATCCGTAAAAAAATTGCCATCCAAGAAATACCCCCCACCACTGAAACTCAGAAAATCATAGAATTATGCTAAACATCCGGCTCCATCAAACCTCTTGAACATTAGAATACTCCTAAAGCACTTATTGCCATTTCCTAGGACAATGCCTTTCCATTGAACAAACTGAATACTTCTATAAACAAAAGATATGATTGAGAACAGACAACTCCAGCTATGATTGTGTTGTGTTGTCTAGATTGAATAACTTCACTACACAACCCTAAAACGTAAAATATCATTTACCTGCGCTACACAACCCTTCCGTCTAGAAACATGGTCTATCCGTTTCACATCCTTAAACCAGTCAACTGCTACAAGTTGCATTAAATATTGTCCTGCAGGAACCTGGTTGAACAAGTTCACAATGTTTCACATTATAAGAAGCCAAAGACAATGTACAACAAACATAATTATTACTGCATGCAAATCAAAAGATAAATAATTTAACCTTAGATTTGTTGAAGGAGAAATTCTTGCTTCGAACTCGAAAATTGTTTGCCTCTGGAATAGTCCAGCAGTCACGGCCTGTGTCTCTATCATCTCGCCGCAATGTACCACTGAAACATGATAAATCAAGTTCCTGCACAGTTTTGGTTACTGCAAACAATAAACAATGAATAAGCATAGTATCACTTGCAACATATTCAAGCCACAAAAACTTTGTGACAATTAACCAGAATATTAAAAAAATACATGCCTCTACAAAAACTTAATTCTAAACCTGTGCTTTTGCTTTCTTTTTGAAGTTTTCTTGAATCCATCTGTCATATTATCGGCATATTCCAAAGTCAAGTCATGTCTAATAGGAAACACTGCAATTATGTAAGGCATAAATTTGCTAAAACAAAATGATCTTTACCTCTTGATCAGGCAATTGGAAATCTTCATCTTCCTCAGACTCTTCCTCTGGAATTTCACCCTCTACAGGCATGGAATCCAAAGGTGAGCTTGGTTGAACAGGAGCTTGGTGTCGTTTCCTTCCCTTCTTTGATGATTCCAATTCTGAGCGCATGTTTGTCATTACTTGGATATGTGGCATTGCAAGACTATTATCTCGTTGAGAAAACCATTCACGCAAGCCTGTTCTTCACATGAATCTTTAAACATTAGACTTAGTAGATTATATAAAAGAGAATGCTTCATATTGGTTTACAAGGCCTAGAATCATGTAAAAACAATCACAAATGTTCATCCTATACAAATGCAGAAACTTCCCCGCAATAAGCAGTCTAATATAGCACATATTCTTACAGGTAAGTAAATAAAATCAACTAATCCTAAATTAGAGGAAGTATTAATAAAGGACTCTAAAACCCAATAGACGACACACAAAACAATGAGAAAGAATACTCGTTCCAAAAAAAAATAGATCAATGTAGAAAAAAGGGTGGCAAAATGCACTCATGGTTTAACCAAAAAACATATGACATTCTACTTTTGTAAAAATTGGGCAGGAGAGACCAAACTGGTAAAAAACAGTCAAACAAGATGAGTTGACCTCCTTGGACAGTGTGAGATATAGGATCCAACACTCTTACTGTGCTTGGATTGTAAATTTAAGAGATGGATTCCAGCATTTGTATTACTAATTGAATTGTTTTGTAATCCAAGACTTGGCTACCAAACAGTTTAACCCATAGACAGCATTCATGCTCCTAACAAAGCCTACAATATAGTTATATAATATATCGCTAATAAAGCATTATTGTCGACTGAGCATAACAATTGTGCATTAATAGTCCACTAATCAAAAATTATATGCATAAAATGCAATTCATGGGGCTGGCATGGTAACAGCCAGCTATACACATCATAAATGATGTCATTATTCACAGTTCATCAGGGAAAGAGAAACAGGCATGTTTGTTGTTAATTCAGATAATTTATAGTAAATGTGATGACAATATCAAAAGCATTAATGATGCTGTCCTTAACCCACCCTTCATCTTGATTAGTATTCCTTGTCACATCACTTTTACTAGGATATCCTATAGTAGTTTGAATATATGGTTGACGGCCTCTCTCTGCAATGAAGGCCTGTACATAATGGTAATGATGTTCTTGGCTGTCAATTTTCCCAAGATACACCAGAGCAACAAGCTAATTAAATGGTTTCCCATCTTATGTATGTCAAAAGATAAGTTAATTAATAAACACAGTCAATTTATAACTAACTTAAACCCGATCCCATCAACCAAATATTGAGGTTGTTATCTCCGAATGATGATTATCTCAATGAAAGTACAAAGAAGTAAACATCGCTTAGGGATAACTCAACAGGTTAAGCGAACTAAATTTATCCTGAGTAAGACAAATTCTGCAAATAGATTCAAC
Organism: Cunninghamia lanceolata; assembly: GCA_027924645.1. Taxonomy (NCBI): domain Eukaryota; kingdom Viridiplantae; phylum Streptophyta; class Pinopsida; order Cupressales; family Cupressaceae; genus Cunninghamia; species Cunninghamia lanceolata. Next base: position 1,042,449 of record BSBN01000847.1, on the reverse strand, counting down.
CTGGTGTTTGGGTTTACACTGCACATCCTTCCATGTTGTTTTGTATGTTGAAAGCTTCCAAACTATATACTCATTGGTAATGTTGATTCAGGAGGTCAGAGAAAACTGCAAGATCTTTGATGTGGCTTAGATATTGGTTCACAGTGATTCAAGAGGTCCCAGAAAACTGAAAGAAGTTTGATAGGGCTCAACTAACCAAACACCACAGCTGAGTCACTAAGGGTGGTAATTAGTGTTCCACATGAACTCATAGCTTATTTGTTGTAATGTATACCCTAGTTTTTTTTTTTTTGAAACAACACTGCAGAAATGAAATGCAACAGCTTAACTCTTCCACACCTTTCTAATCACCCAGTTCTCATCACGGGAAAGGTGAGAGCATACGGGCATTTCAGACTAGACAGTTAAACTACTAATGCAGCAAGTAACATCCACTTATTCAGTGGGCATCCACTTATTCAGCGAGCATCCACTTAATCATGGGAATCACCACTTGTTCAGTGGGGGATACTGAATGAAAGCATAGGCACATCCACTTATTCAGCGGGAAGCCTTTATAATTAAACCACTTATTCAATGGGGTGAGTAGTTGATCAAGAAATAATCAATCCCACTGGCGGTATGACTTTCCAGGGGTTACGAACACAAATCATTATCACTTCTAACAATCATTCTAGCTGATCACATAATTCTGATATGAAATTCAAGCTGCTGTTAAAACTAAATCAGAACTATATATGCTCAGAAATCATCAAATTACATAAGGGAAATCATGTACCAATGCTATGTAGCTAATGGTTGATGTTGTGAACACTGTAGAGGCTTCCCTACTATTGGTGATGGTCTGAAATGAAGTTAAACTCACTGATACTCTGCTGTTACAACATGAACCCACTGTTGCAGGTCTGAAAATACATAACCGGCACCACATAAATCATTCACCCAGCCCCATTCAATGACTTCTCCATCCTTTAGACACTGCAGATCCACTCCTGACCTCTAGGCGCCACTTTTCAAGGCATAAAGCACACCAAAAGTGGAGCGCTCTATTTCTTCTGCCCTCATGTCCCTCTCTTGCACCTGTACAGAAGTACTATGTGTGTGGCCTGCTGGAATTTTCCATTTCCTTTGGCTAAGTCTTCAATAAACACCCTTAACCTAGGCGTCTAGGTTCTCTATGAATTATCACTGCAAATTTCAGGCCTTCCATCCAAGAATAACACCTCAGCAAGCAATTTGGTACGGCTGCCTTCAGGAGATTGGTATGGCTCAACAGAGGGTAAAGACCTTCATACACTACCACAATCCATCATAAAATCACACCAAAATATTCTGAAATCAACTCTAATTCAATCAACTTTAAAACACATCAAAAATATTCAAATCAATTTCACTGCATAATGACTCCATTGAAGCTCCTTGTGATTTCTGAATTAAAATCACCAAGTATTCCAGCTAGGGTTGGTCTTCCACAACCAAAACCAGAAGAGGAATGAGGGATGCAACCTCACAGGACCAAGCTTGGAAGCTCTCCACAGAAATTTCAATCAAAAAATGTAAAAAAATTATGAGCATTCAAAACTCCATTTTATAACCTTCCCGTGCATGCCAAGGATAAATAAAATATATTATTGCATTATGGCTTCATGGGCATTTATTTCCCACTAAAGTGGGGCACTCACTTTAAAGAATAAGATAACATTTTCCACCAAACACTCACCAAGCTAGAAAAGAACACTTTTAAAATAATTAAAGTTGTCAACTTTAAACTGTAAAGTTCAAACCAAGGACAACTTAAATTTAATTATTTTATAAGTCATTTCCCTTAAAATGACCTAGTTAGCCTTCAGGAAATTCATTGAATCAAGGCTAGTTATCATCAAGTTAATTACTGACGGAAAGGGGACATTACATCTATGCTCCTTTTTTCAGCCAAGTTCATCAGTTGTACCAGAATCAGGTCAAACTGAATGCCAGGTAAATAATTTATCATATTTATTTTATACAGAAACCCTCTTACAACAATTCATTATAGATTTTCCAAAATGTGGACTCGCACAGCCAGGAAATGCCAGGTAAATAATTTATCATATTTCTTTTAACCTGATTTTATCCAGAAACCCTCTTACAACAATTCGTTATATATTTTCCAAAATGTGGGCTCGCACAACCAGGAAATACCATTTCCTAGCTCCTTTCTTCACAATAATTCATGAAACTGAACATCCCAAGTACATGGTTCATTGCTAGGTTACCTGAAATGAATCAGCTAACATAGGATTGTACAGCAGAGTACTAAACCTACTAGACTGAAAGCTTCAGCAATGAGACATCAAAAGACTGCACCACATGGTATTCACCCCATTGATAATAGCAGGTTGGGCAAATGTATTGGGACTAGTAAATTTTCATCTCAAGTTTTGCCTAATTTTTCAGATTAACAAATAAATTGTTCTTATATGGATTAGTTGTTTGATATATTTAGTCAGTAATGACAAAAGGAAAACAAGTATATGGGAGCCCCTTTAGAAAGGCTACTTGAAACTAAATTTTAACAGTGCATTGAAAGGTAACCCGGGTTTCACTGGTGCAGAGGTGATTTTCAGTAAAAGGAGGATCTTTTTTCCTAGGCTCCAAAACTAACAATGAAGCAGAAGTATTAGCGCTTCTTGAAGCGGTTAAATTAGCAAAATCTGTGGGATATAATCACCTTGTAGCAGAAGGCAACTCTCAAGCTATTATATATCGGTTGAATAGTAAGCGCATGAAGGACTGGAAATTGCAAAGCATATTAGAAGTGAAGTTGATAGGAAATGGTTTTGATTCTTTGAGCTTCAAGTATTGTTTCAGAGATAGTAATGCCATTGCTAGTCCACCTTGTGAATGCTGGAGTTCAATTACCCTTTTCATCTAAGGTAAGTGAGGATCCTTGTGAACAGGATATTTCTATCTTCCTAAAGGCTGAAATGCTTCATTGTATTCACCAACCCACCCCAAACTTTTGCTTACCGGAATATTATGAATCATAATTGTTTAAGGCATGGGAAATCTTTCAAGGCTGTTTATGATGAGCACACGCTTATACTGAGAGGGGGGATGAATCAGTATAAGGCAATCTTTTACTTTTTCAAACATAACAACCATACAAGATCTAACAATTATGCAACATAGAAAGAACACACGATTTACGTGGAAACCCTTTCGGGAGAAAACCACGGCAAAATATTGCTTTTCTTATAAATCTTCTTTTGCAAGCACCAATCTACTTCTCTTACAAATCTTCTTTTGTAGGCACCAACCTACTGGAGACACCAATCCCCACTTGTAGATTTTGTGAGCACCAACCCACTAGAGACACCAATCCCCGCTTGTAGAATTTGTAAGCACCAACCCACTGGAGACACCAATCCCCACAACTGAGCACCAACTCAACAAGAGACACCAATCTCTTATTCTGATAGGCACCAACCTCCAAATTCTTCAATGGATGATATTGTCTTCACTAAGATGCGATTATAGATGCACTTTCTTTCACGACTCTACTTGTAGATGATCTAACGGTTATCACACAGGTGCTTTCCTTCACGACTTGGTTTGTAGATGATGCAATGTTTTCCTTCACAAGTCTACTTGATGATGATGAAACAACTTTCCTTCACAAATTTTATCTCAAATAATGCAATGCTTTCCTTTATAATTCTGCCTTAAGGTCTGCTCTAATTTCACTTACAAATCTGCCCCCAAAATATGTATCATATATTTGTTTTTACAATCTTAACACTCTCTTCATATATTTTAATATAGATCTGAATTACTCTTCATATTCTCTTCTTTAGATCTGCTTGAATACTTGAATGATTTACATTATATTTTCCTACTTCTCAAATGCTCTCCACGTCTTCCTTTTATACCATAATATTCTCTTATGAATGGAGGCGACTTTATGAAACATCATACTCTCTCACATAGGGAGGTGACCCTTTAAGTATATGCGGTTCCTTAACTAATATAATCGTTGTCTTCCAATAATTATAATCGCTGCCTTCATGATTATAATCTAGTTTTAATTCTTCCCACAACAAGGTCGGCCAGCATTAAAATATATTCAATTTACTTTTAATCTATTTTATATTCCTCTATAGTAGGCGACTACTCCATTCTATTATTTATGACTTTACTTTCCTCAATTCTATGAAGCACCAATTTAGAGGGGTCGGCCATCAATTTAAATTTGTTTTTCTTTACTCAAGGAAGTCAACTAGGAAAGGGTGTTGGCCTCGGCCAAATTGAATTATTTTGTATTAGAGGTGGCGACATCATTGGAGCGGTTGGCCCCTATAAATTAACTTTATTTTAATCTTATCAAAGACCACACACTTGGATACAATTTCAGCACTGCCACCTTGAATGAGGTCGGCCATAGGAATTATAATGAGAGTGCTGCCATCCTTTTAATGATGTTTAATGCAGCGATTTATGGCCTTTGGCCTATAACAATTTCTTCTTCTTGGATTAGCAAATTCCATCGTATGTAGTCGGTCCTTACTATCAGCTCCACGGTTCTTTTCATCTTCCATAAACATAGTCAAAGCTAATACAGGTAATATATCTGCAAGGTACTTTTAAGATTATCTTCTATATATTCGGATCCAACAAGGAAGCACATCAAGACATCTCCTTTAAATGTAATAAACTCTCAGACATAACAACTTCATTTTCTCCACTACATCTTTTCTCAATGAATGGTTAGCTGATTAGAGCCTTTGTCTACTTCCATAACTTAACTGAGAGCCTCGTCCAAATCTGGCAGATTCAGCATTATCCCCATACGCCTTTGACATCAATGACAACAATTTCCAACAGTTTATTTATGCCTACCATATTCTTCCACATGTAGCATTGAAGCCACTAGTAGGACCATAATTCCTCTTTCATTCAAGAAATTGTTATTTTTCAGTAACAAGTGTCTTTCTTTCCTCAAGGCTTTGTGAAATCTTTTGAAGTCTATATCCTTAGCAATTTGTGTGTAGGTGGTAGTGGTGGCTGACTGCAGGCAGTGCTAGAAGGATGAAAAGAGGAATGGTGGGTCATGATATGCCATATACAGAAGCAATTTCAGGTTTGAGGCTTAAACACGTGTTTCAAAACAATGTTTTTTCTATATTGGAGTTTATCAAGGAGATTCTTGGTGCAGATAGGCTAGGGAACACTGGAATGCTTCATACAAGGGCTTCTATTGCAGAGGATTTTGCTTCCAAGATGGAAGCGAGGGTTGCAGACTTGAGGGTAAGAGAATGGATTCTTCACACAATAATGTCAGATAATGAGGTCTTTTACACTGAAGGTAGTTCAGAGGAAGAAGAGAATTGAATTGATGAAGCGGATGTGTTGGGCAAGGCAGAGCTGTTTAGTGGCCCATCCAAGCATCCCTGGGCTTCTAAATCAGTTCAGTTCGAGGATGTTGTTTGTTATCAAGGTCTAGTACTATATGTTGACAATCTACAGGTAATACTGAGGGACAGTAGCCAGGCTATTTCCAGTCTCTTCACTCTCCTGGCTCAAATGGGGTCAAGAGGGCTATTAGGAAAGCCTTTGTGGATCCAAACATTCTGGGCCTTGGCCATTGAGGAGGGTGGGGCTAATGCATTTACAGCCCCTATGTAGTTAGAAAAAAAGGTTGTGGCAGTCATTTCAGTCACAGTTGCATAGTAGCTTAAAAGTTTCTCTAAAATTGATTTACAGGTAGAAAAAAAGATGGTAGTATGAGACCTTGCATTGATTATCGACAACTTAATAAACTTACAATCAAAATAAATATTCTTTACCCCAAATTGATGATTTGTTGGATCAGTTAAGTGGTGCAAAACGTTTCTCTAAAACTGATTTACAATCAAGTTATCATCAAATACATATTAAGAAATCAAACATTTCTAAAGCTGCTTTTAGAAATCGATATGGACTATCAATTTGTTGTCATGCCTTTTGGTTTAACTAATGCACCAACTACTTTTATAACTTTAATGCTTGATGTTTTTCAACCATATCTGAATATGTTTGTAATCATTTTCTTAGATGATATTTTGGTCTATCCAAAAACAAAGAAAGATCATGAACAACATCTCAAGATAGTATTAAAAACCTTACGGAAACATAAGTTATATGCCAAATTGAGTAAATATAAATTCTTTAAAACTTTAGTGTCATATCTTAGTCATATAATATCTGATAAAGGAATTTCTCCTGATCCCGCTAAGATTAAATCTATCCAAGAATGGCCAATACCTAAGGATGCACGTGAGGTTAACTTTCTTGGGATTGTCAAGTTTTTCTTGCTGGTATGTCATGTCCCTATATTAGTAATTTATAATTGAATCCATCATGTATTATCCATTCAAATTAAAGATATGAATAATATTATAAATGGAATCTATTTAATATATTTAACTAATATTTATTTAAAACAATTAACAAAATATATTATTATTATATTTATAAATAACACATATCAATAATATAATATAAATCATATATCATTTATTATAATGATATAATATAAATACAAATAATATAAATAAATAATATATTATAAATATATCTAATAATATAAATCTTATATTGTAATATAAATAATATAATATAAATCATGTATCATTTATTATGATATAAATGATATAATATAAATAATATAAAATAAATAATATATCATTTATTATAATGATATAATATAAATAAACATCTTTTAACCTATCCTCTTATGATAAGGGAGTTACGTATGGGTAGAACTAGTTTTACCATAAAAGGGAATTAATATAAAAATTATAAGAGAGTAAGTATGTCTTTTACCACCAAGCATAATAAAAGACGTGCCTCTTCGAACATATCCCTTGAAAGGGAAATAAATAAAGGTTGTGAGATAGAAGGAAAACATGATTGGAAGAAAGAAGTAACAAAAGGAAATAAATAAACAACTGTGAAGTCAATAAAGGCAATAAAGAAGCAACAGCATTAGAATTCATCAAAGACGCAGCAAGAAGATATCACAAGGAAGACACAGGGGCAGCCAAGGTAAGTCTGCAACTATCACAGGTACGTTGTAGATTAAGTGTTTAAGTATATAGTATAATATATTCTAGTATATATTGGTAAGATAAATAATGAATTCAGAAATATATGAAATTAAATAAATAAAGATATGTTAATAGGCAAATAGCATGAACTAATTTCATGATGATGAATAAGAAATGTAATGATGGAATAATATAATTGTGGTAGAAATAAATGAATTATGATTAGAAGTGAAATTAAGTATTAGTTAATTACCTCATGCTTGAAAGCAAATAGGAATGATATGAAATCATTTATATGTTAAATTGAGCATAAAATGAATTATCAGTGAAGCCTAGTATGAGGCTATCAATAAAGAATGAATTAATATGATGAATATGTATATAAGGAGGAACATGATAATGAAATGTGATCATGCATTAGATCATATGAATATATGATGGGCCAATTATGATGAGGCCAAAAATGATAAGACATTATATGAGAATGTCCACAAGGACTTAGAAATCATAGGATTGTGCTATATCCAAGAGAAGGATTAGCCTCATCATTAATCATCTTGCCATCCTAGGTGTCTGGGTAAGTTAGGAGAATGTTATTGGACCTACGTAACCCTCAAGTGGATGAAGAACACTGTGTGGGTGTGAAGTCCCTTGAGCCAAGAGACGAAGAACACTGTGTGGGTGTGAAGTCCTTGAGCCTATGGTAATGATGAGCTCATCAATGTTAAATGTGCCCCACGTGAGGTGACTCTTGGTGGGATGAAGAATGTTGTGTGGACATGAAGTTCCATCAAGCCAAATGGTGAAGAACTCTGTGTGGGAGTGAAGCCTTTGGGCCTACGTATGGGATGGTTAGTGTCTCCTTAATGAACCATGCCTATGGAGTTAGAGATGGATTAATGATAGGGCGACACACGATCCTCTCGAGGATAGAACAGAAGGCCTATGAATATGAATATGAACATGAACATGAACATGAACATGAATATGAATATGAATTATGTGATTATGGAATTATAAGTTTTAGGATAAATGTAGAAAGAATATGGATCTATATTAATTATGATATGAAAGGAGAAAAATTTGAAGTACTAATGTTTCCTTTTTGTAAGTTAAAATTGTGCAAGGTTGTGAACAGTTTGAGCTTACTAGAAGGGGACATTACATGGTCTGTTCAGAATTATTCTAAGATTGTTCCACCCTTAACTGACATAACTAAGAAAGAACAAAGTTATGAGTAAACTTCTAAGTGTGATAAGGCATTTCAAAAACTAAAAACACTATGGATTTTTACAACTATTTTGTGTATTCCTACTTTAGTAAACCTTTTGTAGTTGTCACTAATGCTTGTGGGTAATAAATAGGTGGAGTGTTAGTGCAAAAAAACAAGGTTGTTTGTTATGACTAATATAAATTATTAACTGCTGAAAAGAATTATCATGTTCAGGATTTGGAATTAATTGGAATTGTTTGTGCTTTGAAAATATGGAGACATTATTTGTTAAGAAATGCATTTGTTCTTAAAATTAATCATCTGAATTTACAGCACATTTTCACTTAACCTCAATTAAACAGGAGACAAAGACAATGGATGGAGTTGTTAACAAAATATGATTTTGATATCCAATATATAGCTGCTAAAGAAAATTTAGTTGTTGATGTTTTAAGTCAAAAATGGATTTGTGCAAATTTTATTGCACTTGAATGAAGTAGTTTTGAAGAGCTATTAAAGGGAAATTACCTACTGATACTTATTTCCATACTCTTTATGAAGATTTACAAAATTGTTCTTCTAATGTACATTTGAATGGTCATCTTTATTCTTATTTACTGGGAACTAATAGGCTCATGTATTACAAGGAACAACTTTGTATCCTTGATATGTCGGATATTAAACAACAAATATTGAAAGATTCTCATGATATACCTATCTCTAGTAATCCTGGTTTTCAAACATTGTTCCCAGACTCACCAAGTCCCAAACCAAGCCAAGCCATCCAACGCCTATAGGCTTGGCTGCAAGTCTTGGTGAGTTTCTACCAGACTTGTTAGATTCGCTGGAACTTGCGAGAACTAGGGGTCAAACTTGGGTGCATGAAAACCCTTAAAATCAATATATATATATATATATATATATATATATATATATATATATATATATATATATAAAGATATATATATATATATATGAATTTCTAAACCCCTGAAAGTCAAAACAACACATAGTCAGAGCCTAATTATTGCTCTATAGCTTCAACACTCATGTTTTTGTAGGGGTTTGGAGTCCAAACTCTTAGAGCTTGGTTAAAAAGATAAAATTATGAAAAATGGCATGCACCATGAAGGTCTATGTGGTCTCAAAGGCTCTGCCCCCAAACCCCCACATGGGGTGCTGCCCCTCGGCCTTGTTGGGGGCTCTACTCCCAAACTCTCACGAGGGGCATTGCCTCTTGACACCACTAGAGGCTTTGTCCCAAATCTCTGTTAAGTCAAGCATGATCTCGAGTGATGCTACCATAGCTGCAGAAACATTGTAGACTCGTCTAATATATGAGCACATAACTCCACATAGAGCTAGTGATGTAAGACCAAGTGATATGGGCTCCTCTCTAGCATAGTTCATGATTCCATTTTGTGATTTTTATTTGATGCCATGAATATCATAATCCATAAGTTTTATACACCTAAAACGCTTGAGAATATTTATATATTTAAAAATGTTGTTTCCTTCAACTCAAACTTTTCGTACTCATTTGATCAATGTACACTTGTATATGTGATCAAAATAGGTTTTGATTGATTAAATTATTGTCTTAAAAATTGTTTTAGTGAAGGGTGCATAGTAAAAGTTTTAAATCCTTAAAAAATCTCTATATTTCATGGTGATGAAGAAATGAGTGGGCATGCTGCTTTTTCAACTACATAGACTATTATATATTTGTAAACTTGATTTTTATTTGGCATTGCGGATTCTCTTGATTTTATTTGGCATTATGAACTCTCTTGGCATCGATAGATCAAGGAAAGTGGTGGACATTGGAGAAGGGGCATGCAGGGATGTCCATCCAAGGTTACAGGGTATACCTTAGAAGGTCCTCACCAAAGCAGTTGTAAATGAGCCATTGATATTGTCTTCCTCCTGGAGTGTGGCCATAGCTTGAAAAAACCTTGCATCTGATCACCAAGAGAACAGAGCAGCAAAATAACAGATATGTACTTGAATTTAATTAATAAATTCAAATGACTCATTCAATTGTTTTATGAGTATCTTGGAATTCTCACTATATTTAATATTTTTATGTTAATCTGCATTTGACCATGCTGTCATAAAGTTATTGCATATATGTTTGCAAATCTGGAAATTAGTCTTCAACAGGTTTTATAAGGCTTTTAGCCCTTTTGTATGCATTTTCTTTGTATGGCCCATATAGAACTCACAACTAAATTATCAAAAAAAAATGCATTTCACAATCATTAGTATAGGGGTATTTGTCAAGGAATTAGGATTCAGACTTTCTAGTTTTCTTTAAATTCTAGTCCTACTTGTTTTGCTTGATAGGTTAACTTATCATCTTCATAGGAGTATCTAATTATCCTATTTTAGCATAATGGCATTCTGCAACATTAAAGTTACAATTTATACCTCTTTCAAATTATATTTTATTTATTATTATAATGTATTTGCTTTTTGAATTATATTCATTATTTAAATATATCTTTGATTTTGTATGATTTATATTTTTGTAGTTTTTAGGGGATCCCTTATGTCCCAACCCTGGTCATTCTGAGTCATCCAAGGAAATTCAAGGTCTATGAATCTCGTTTCCCATCCTCTCTAATCACATCTCTGGAATCTGATATCAAAGTTCCATCTATTACAGGCATTTAAAGACATGCTTAAAAATGGATGCTTCTATTCGATTCTAAATTCTTGCTGTACAAAATCAGTCAAAATGAGAAAGGTTTACAGGGTAATGCTAAAGCCTGTAACAAAAAGATCATAACAAACAGAGACCATGATATTAACTCATTGCACGTATAAGGGTTCAATGTGTGTAAAGATATCAAATCCTTTGACATGAATCACAAATAAAATAAAATTAAACATACGTGTGGTCTGCCTAGAATTAATCTGAAATATAGCAATGGTTTATTTGGCCCAATGTCATCTACTTAACAAGACGAATCTAGAATAATAAAAAATTCAAAGAAACCATTCAAAACTAAGAAAGCACTCAAAGGCAACGTAGAAAAGAAATTCCACTTACCCGCAACACTGTTCAACATTTGAAGTAGGCAATGCTGCTGAAATCTAGGGAAATAGCCAACACCCCATCCCTTCAAGTCAATTTGCATAAGATGTTGGACATGCGTCCGGGGCTCTCCAGTCTTATGAGGTTCCAGTGGAGATATGGTGAACCCACCACCTACAGATGTTGCATCCAGCACTTAAAACAAGAAATGTAGCCCACAAAATATACAACAAAAGATATCATACTATTTATACGGAAGGACAAACTGAGTTGTGATTAAATATTTTATGCAAAAAAGAGAGCAATCCAAAGCACCTACTCTCAATGTGAGCTCGCACAAATCCAGGCTGTGCAGGACAGTTTGAATGTTCCCTCGAACGGAATAGGACAACTGCAATATAAAACCATGCAAACTTTATAAACTGTTTTGGAGGTATGATATAAGGAGATGGAGTAAAACAATGAAAGATAAACATAGAAAAAAGAGAACACACCTAAACACATGACTAAAGCTTACCATAACTTCCATCATCATTACGCCGCCAGTAGCGCACATAGCACAGATCACGTGGCCATACAAACCTACAATTGACAATATTTGTGAAAATGAGTGTCATATTTACTATTTACAAACTCAGGTTTATAGACCCATAGCAAAACCTACATACATGTAATATATATAGGTTTTTTGTTACCCAATTACAGCATGACTGGTTCTGGAGACAAAAGAGCAGAGGTCATCTCAAAAGCAATTTATACATAAACACCTGAAAACTATCAAATGTGAATTGATTGCATGCATATTTTGTATCCAGTAAAAAATGACTTGAAGCAACAAAATAGAAAAACTATAGCATGCAACAAGGCCAGTGCCATGGTTCTTCCGAAGTAGGGCCAGTAATGAAGGGTTTTCCTGCACCATTCATCAAGAGAAACTGTATACCAGCAGCCCGTGGAATCATGGAGGACCGAATCCTTTGCATTGCTAACGTATTGATAGCAACATGATAAAGGAAACTATAAATTAAAATATTCAATAGTATGTATCAAGGTCACAATCACATTAAGGAAAATATTAAATATTGTATTATTGTATAATATAAGGGATTGGCCCTTTTAAAATATGACTAACCAAAAAATAGAGCATCCAACTGTTGTTCTACCTTTAATAATTATGCACTCAGGTGCATCAAAACATATTGCCATATCATGTAAAACAAAAGAAATAACATAGACCGAAATGGTTTAAAGAGGCTTATGATGTGCATTTTGACTCTTCATATAAGGATTGACCCATATTGACATTACCCATGCATGATAGTCCAGAGTAGCAGCTTGCCATTGAAGAGGTTTGAAGACAATATTATCATATAATACAAGCTGATGTTTTGTTAGATATGATGAAATAACCATCAGAAGCTCTAAGAATATGTTTTCATAAACATGACTAAACTAAAATATAGATACACCATACAACTGAACTACAGTTGTAATGTGATGCCAATAACCAACCTATAACAAGGATTAAGACATTTGAACGGCTATAAAACATGACTATGCAGACAAAGGGGTAATCGCCCATCCTCCTCAATTCATTATTTTCATCCAAAAGGCATCTCAAGGAGTAGATTTCACCCCCTACAAATCAACCAAAAAATTTAAGTCCAAGAATGCATCAATAGCCAATCCAGGACCTGTAAGCACAGTGTATTTATCAAGAGAGTTTGAGGAATGTGATTCTTTGATATAGCATTGACCATGGAACACAAACCCCTAATGTGGCTGAGATTAAAGGAATTAAACTCGGGTTGCCGGAAGCTCGGAATAGAGGCTTCAAGAATGTCACAATAGAAACAGACCCCAAATTACTTCCTCCTTGCTGACATGGAGAGAAATCCAACTGCCAACTAGAGGATCAAAGCATCAGTGATGAGCATCCACTCCATACAAACTGCTTTAGAAGGGAGGAGGAGAATCTTGATGTAGATAAACATTCCATCATATTGATGGGCAACATTAACCAGAATTATTTATATCCATACAAGAAGAGGCCAAAATAAAGTTGTCAGTTTCATAGCTCAAGGAGCATCTTTACTCCCTCTTGGTAAAAACATATTACTCAATATCTCATATAACAATTTAAGTGTTATCAAAGAGAGTTCTTACAACTCCCATAAAATGAAAGTTTCTTTAAGAAATGAAAATGCTAATTTAATTTGTCATCCACTTTCAACACCCCCTGCAATATGTCTTGTAGGAGAAATTTTGAGGTAGTGAGTTGGATTTGAAATTACATGCTTTAACTTTACCTCTTAGTTATCAGTTGAATTTAGTGTTCCTGATGCATCGTTTAATCTCCGCTTTGTTTGGGCCTGGCATTTTATCTGTGCTTCTCATTCATCAAACAGTAGTACCATGAGGTGAGGCTAAAGGCATGAAAGTGACATGTATCAAGGTGTGTGTTCCTAAATGAGGGTAAGATTTTCCAGTGCAGCAGTTTGGGTGTTTCTATGAGGGACTTGAGCAATTTTAAAATGAACTTTGGCATCTTTAAATCTTGCTTGTCACAAAGTCTCCAGTCATATCTGTATTTTGAGCATTCTCCTGGTTGAAAAAGCAGTGTGAATCAAAACACAGCATCATGCTCAAGCCCCAAGAAAAGGAGAATGCCCGGTAGAGTTGAAGAAGACAATTGGCAAGGTGATAATCAATATAGTTTCAGTGATTCCCAAAGAAATTTGCTGGATGAGTGGGAGGATAGAGACAAATGCAGCACAATTCTCAATTCAATTAGAAGGATTTGAAGAGTATGGATCTAAATTCAACAAACACAGAAGATCCTGGCATACTATGGGACAGAAATGCTCATTTCACAATTGCTTCAGAGATTAAAATTTCCACTGTGTGTAATACAGCTTTGAGCATGGGCCATGTTATCCTCAATTTGGCTAACTCTCATCACTCAAAAACTAAAATCCCCTGTAAAGCAGATAGAGGAAAAGAATTGATGAGATGCTGAAAAACCTGAAAGACTCAACCTAGCAGACAAACAAACATGGCAGTGGTGCCTAAGGTAAAACATACGCTTTTATTCTTTTTCTTCCAAAAATGCACTCAAGATTTGTCACAACTGATGGCGAATTGTGCCTAAGACACCCTGTTGACTCCTACAAAAAGACTAGATAGCCAACACACATGGGCTCAATATGCTATTTGTAATCTACAAAAGGTTACCTAGCAGACAAACAAACATGGCAGGGGTGTCTAAGGCAAAACATAGGCTTTTATTCTTTTTCTTCCAAAAATGGACTCGAGATTTGTCAAAACAGGTGGCAAATTGTGCCTAAGACACCCTATTGACTCCTACAAAAAGACTACACACTTGCAGTTGCTAGAAACTAGAGTTCATAGCCTCCACATATGGGCTCAATATGCTATTTATAATCTGCAAAAGGTTGTGGTCAGGCTGGCCAAGAAAGGAGGCAATGTGGATGCATACACTGTTGACTATTAATTATCAACATGAGGTTTGGTTCCTAGTTTGGGGTCTTCTCAGTAGGCTCATATAGTATGATTTTCTGCAAATAGGCAGTTACTCGGTGCATCATCCAAGCAATGTTCGCCATCCAGGCCCTTTGCCTTGTGCATATCTTCAGTCACACCTTCTATATGCACATACTAAAATTGTTGGGTGATTCATCTTCAAGCTGTGAGAAATAGCCCTACTTGGTACTTTGTTCTTCAAAAAGGATTGCTTCAATAGGCCCCACTAGTTTGGTTGCTTTATAATATCAATATCTCAACTAATCAACCTCCTTTATTCAGGTATTCCTTAGATGTCCCTCTTCACCTTCTTCCATGGAAGGTCATCAATAAAGTTGTCAGAGAGGATATTTACTAAAAACACACTCAGGCCAATTTGACTCCACAACTATTCAGCTTAATTATCTCTAGAATCATTGGTCATATTGAGAATGACCTAAGGGTGCGTCCCATTAGTTTCACATTGAGAATGACCATCGAATCTCGCACATTGATAGGATCTATTTTATTTTGTCCCTCCAAGAGGTTGAGACTGAGTAGCACTTCAATTTTAGATGTCCTATATAACATGAGAGCTGGAGTAGATACCATTGTTTGTTCTTTATGCACCTTCTTTCAATTACCCTTATCAATGTTTCCTAGACCTTTTTCTCCAAGTGGTTATTATTCTCAAACATCGATCATGGGGGACCCCTAAAACTGTCACATAGATTGCATTTTTTCTTCTTTCGGCCCACTACAGGCATTGGACATGTTAAGAACCAATAATATTTAGCTAATTCATGCCTAGAGGGAGACAGTTCAATGAGACAACATTGCTTTTTGTGTCAGGCATATACATCCCAAATACTAGATAGTGAATCCACACGAATGAGAAAACGGGGGATTCTAGTTATTTGGATCCTACAAGAAATTTTCATAAAACAATAATGAAAATATTCTACCTATATGTTCTCAAATATTCTATCTAGAAGTTCTCCACAGAAGGATTCTTCAATTTCTAATGACAGGAGGAAAAGAGATATAATTTTAAATGGTTAGTTAGAATCCTAGCATAGAAAAGTTTAGTTAGCAACCAACCAAAAATTATTGAGGAATGTTATCAGACCACGAAAAGTTACACTAAATTTCAAACTCCCAAAAGAAGCCTCCTTCAAGTTTCTAGCAATGTAGTTGATGACCTTTTAAAGAAATTTGATGATTGGTAGCACTCATGTATACCAACTTATAGAACAATCAACAAATATCTACAAATTAAATAGATGGTCAATATTTTTAATCGTAGCAGCATTACACTCGAAAAAACCACGACTAACCCGAAGTAATCACGACCTGCCACCTTTGTCGTGCCATTTCCCGAGTTTTTCAAAGAGTAGTTTTAATTTTTTTATATATATGATATATCATTTTTTGCTCATTTTTACACTTAGAGAAATATAGAGCAAAGGCAGACATAACATTTTTTTATTTTGGATTAGGGTTCTGCTATTTTAAATTTTCTTTTACTTTGAATAGATTCTTTTTAATAATAATTTTTTTTTTTATTCATAAGGATTATAGTATTATATTGCATAATTCAAAAGGTTACATTTGTCCCAAGTCTTTCTGTCTGAACAGAATAATACCTGGACATGATCGTCCAGGTCTGGTACCGCCCCCCTATGTAATCTATTCACTAAATATCAAGCAGCCACGCAGGGCCAAGTATTTCTGTATCCTTATAACATTCGACAGAGCTTTCTTATTGAAAATGAAAGACTCTGTATTACATCAACCATATAATAAACCCTAAACTCCTATACATTTTCCTATGCAGTAAAAGCTATAATTCAAACATCATCATAGTTATGCAGAAACTGGTTAAACTCCGCCACCCACTCAAAGTCCTGAACAGGTTCCAGCTGCAGCATCTTCCTTAAGAAGTTGACCCCCACCCTTGCCTGTTCGCGGTGAAGAAGCAAATCTGCACCTTTAACATCCAAAATAAATGGATAATACTTAACCACCTCACCTGGATGTGCAGAAAGGCCATGTCTTTCGGTCGTGGTAACCCTGCCCCAAAAGTTGCAGCTGCCAAAGAGAGTTTTTGTTTTTCTTTTAATTTATACCTTAATGAGGTTTTAGGTAAAAACACAAGACTGCCCCTAAAATAGGTCATGTTTAATGATGAAATGACCTACTATTTTAGGGCAGACTTTTTTTTTTACATAAACCCTCTTTGGTGGAAGTAAAATAGATTTTCTAAAAGTCCTATGCAATTTCTTATAATTAACATGTTTATAACGTATAACGTCTATTTTGACCTATATGCACTATATTTGACACAAAATAACACGATTAGGTTTTTCTCTGTTTTTACAAATAGTACATTGTTTTTTAGTTCCTGAGTTTTTGCCAAGTTTTCCCCATTTTAAACCCAGGTAATTGAATCCCATTTATACTTTTATGACACCATGTCAATGCCATATAAATGGAATGCTGCTATGTTTTTAATTACCCCTGTAAAGTTTCAGATAAGGATGTCTTGCACAATCTCAAAACAAAAATATGTGATTAAGTACTTAGGTTTCACTAGATTTCACGACTCAATGCATATCCTATTGCATTCTCCATAACTTCCTAACAAACCAAATAACGGTTATCATCTGGAACTGAAGGCAAATCTTTGTTGGGGACTTGCAGATGTGAATGAAGATTGAGCCCTCAAAAATAGAAGTACTGACCAAAGAGGTTGGACATGCACCATAGTTACCAAACCGGGCTGGATTTGGTTCGTATCTGCCAAATTTGGTTTGCATCTGATTCAGTCCCAATTTTTCAATTGCTATTGAAACATTAAACAAATCAGATTTTTCAAATCTAGTCACTATGATATGCACAATAAGCCCTCTTGGCAATAAATTGGTTGGCAAAATCATACAACAATATTTGCTAGTGGTTGGAGATATCATACTTGGTATATTACCATTTTTGTTGGTCTGTATAAAGTTATAAACATATTTTGGGCATGGATGGCCAAGAAAGTATAGTATTCATTGGTTAGTGACAACTGACAAGTGATGGCATCTATAAGACAACATTTGGTAATAATGTTTGCTGGTGGGCGCAATGATATGTTTGTTGCTCAATACAGAACAAGGATGTTTGCCCCTCCACTAAAACATATAATATTCACCTTATAACAATTTTTAACATTATCGACCCATGGAATAATAGGAAAGAAACAAATATATAATGCTTGGTAATTTTGTTTAATAGACCCGAGGTTTCTGGGAAGAAGGCAAAAATGTGAAACTTTCTATTTTACCAATTCTTTTGACTATCCCTTGAAGCTTTGTCTTGTATGCTTTTCCTTTGATGCCTTCACAATTAATCCTAGGCTCGTTGTCAACTAGCGATTTTAAATTACTAGCAAAATCATTTTGAATAATTTGTAGTGTCCCCAATTATATTTTTTTATTTTTTTTCTCCAAAATTCTAAACGCGCAATTCCTTTGAATTTCTTTGCAATATTTAAATAGATCAATGCTGATTTTCAAATTTAATTCCAATAATATAAATAGTGAAATTAAAGTATAGCAATAATACCATTAAAAATATCCAGATGATAATATTGATTTGAAACAAATTACCAACAGCACAAAAGATAAGAAAGAACCTTTTTAATTTCTGAGAGTAGCTGATTTGGCAGTCTCAATCAGCGAGTGCAGACTTTTTTTTTAAATTGTATTAACTTCACAAATTACCTTTTTGAGAAGGTACGGCCACTTCCTTATTACTTGTATGGCCTGACATATTTTCCAAAAGGCTGCAATCAAACAAATCAATACCTTTTTGAAGGCTGCGACCCCATTTAGACAAGGTACAGCAGATACGATTCAATAACCAATGCTATGATTTCTTTATTTACTTCAAACGCCTCCTTTATACATGGAATGGCTTATTTGTAGTTGGCGAATAGTATAAAAGAAACTATACAGCCCAAATCTATTTAATTTCAATTCCTTTAAATGAAGCGGTCAGCATAAGAATTCATACTGCCAATTCTAAGGCTCCAAAATATTATAAAGTAATCATCATTTACTGATGAGCACACGATTATACTGAGAGAGGCGGAGGGCGGGGCAAATCAGTATAATACAGTCTTTTACTTTTTCTAACTTCACAACCACAATAATAACAATCTTTTTTTGTAGGCACCAACCTACTCTTCTTACAAATCTTCTTTTGTAGGCAACAAGCTACTGGAGACACCAATCCCCACTTGTAGAATTTGTAGGCACCAACCCACTGGAGACACCAATCCCCACAACTAAGCACCAACTCAGCAAGAGACATCAATCTCTTCTTTGACAGGCACCAACCTCAAATTCTTCAATGAGTGATTTTATCTTCACAAGATCTGAATGTAGATAAACTTTCTTTCAAGAATCTGCTTGTAGATGATCTAATGTTTATCACACAAGTGCTTTCCTTCACAACTTGGTTTGTAGATGATGCAACTGCTTTCCTTCACAAGTCTACTTGATGATGATGCAACAACTTTCCTTCACAAATTTTATCTTAAATAATTCAATGCTTTCCTTTATATTTCTGCCTTAAGATTTGCTCTAATTTCATTTACAACTCTGTTTCCAAATTGTGCATCATATACTCCTCTCTTCACAATATAAATACTCTCTTCATATATTTTGTTTTAAATCTGAATTACTCTTCATGTTTCTGCTCTAAGTCTGCTTGAATACCAAATATTTCACATCTTTCTTACACTTGAATGATCTTCATATATATCTCATTCTATCCATTCATCACTCATTCTTCTCTTCTTAATGAATGGTCTCTCTATATTTCTTTCATTCCATGCATTCCACACTTCTCATTTAATGATCTACTTATTTATCTTATATCTTATATTCACTCCATCATACTTGCACACTTTCTCTTTGAGTGTTCTCTAGATTTGTTCTTTCACTTCATCGCTCCACACTCTTCATAAAATCTGCTTCTTAAATCTTCATGCCTTTTCTTTTATATCTGCTTATAATCAGATGATTAAATTATTATTCATTGTCGTCTTCAGCCATGCTTCATATTCCAATTATATACCTTGATGCCTCTAAAGAGAGAGTCGACTTCATGAAACAGCATACCTCTTCATAAAAGAAGCAACTCTTATTAACAAACAAACCTTTTCATAACACTCTTATATGGGACGATTTTGTCCTTATATGTGGTGCACTCCATTAAGGGGGTCGGCCCCATAAACAAATTGTTCATGTTAAATTTAAACTCCAATGTCGCGACAGCAAATCAGATCGGCCAGCAATAAGTATTTAATTTACTTTTAATTCAATTTAACTTCCTCTATAGTAGGCGGCCAGCATTGATGTTCCATGAAAGTCGGCCATCATTTAAAATATTCTTTCTTCGTTCTTCTGTGTTGTATTTTACTGCTCTCTAAAACAAGAGTTGATTTTTCTCATCAAATACTGCACCACACAGCTCCATGCCTACTCAATAACTTTTCACACAATCCAGTGAAGTCTTATACGTAAAAGCAAAGCCAATCATCAAGATCCAAACTAGTGCTCAGGTGGATTTATAACCATACAATATAATAGGATAATTCTTTTCAAAGAGTCGAAGTTTATTGAGCACTGAAAAGCTCGGGATGCCAAGTATTCTAGCACGTTCATATTTAGTCATGTACTTTGATGTCTTCTGAGGTTTATCACTCTTTGTTGGATCGTATTCAGCATGTAGTTCAATGATAGTTTCCTTGTCATCTCCGAAAATTAATTCTGTACATTTGATACAAAATGCATACCTCAGCAAAACTATTTTTCAAGGGCAAGACCATAGTAATCCTTTTTACCCATTCAAAACTCCACAAACGTGCCTTAGTCTCTCTTACTTCAACAATCATAATCTCCCATACGCCTTTGACATCAATGACAACAAACTTAGACAGTGAATCCCTTCTTGACATCAATGACAACATTTGTAACATTTACTTCTGGAATAAACCATCTGGAATTTACATAGAATACTGACAATGCCTCTATAATTTTTTTATAAAAAACACTGCTGAAATTCTAGAAAATAATAAACCTTCAACACAACTGTAAACTCTTCACAATCACACAGAAATTGGAAACACAATGCAACCATACAAACAAACTGAAATCTCTGTAAATGTTGTTGAAGCTCTGTGTAATTCTTGGGTAGAATCACTGACTAGAATCCTGCGAGTTTTCATTCTCGAATTCCCAAAGACCTCAAGGATTTTCCTCCTTCGATCTTCTGGTAAAGATGAACATAAAATGCTCAAGCTCTACAAAAAGGGGTTTTTTGATAATAACATAACATAAATCATTATAAGAAATTTTCCTTCCTTTATAGAACTTTTTTTTCCTACTTTTCCTTTTCCCTTCAAAATTTCACCATTCATCATCTTTAATATCTTGTCAAAGATCTTTTAATATCTCATTAATAAGATCTTTTAATTATTTTAATAATGATACTTAACTTCTCTTTTTTTTATAAACTTAAAACATTATTATTAAAAAAAAATTAATAATGTAATATTAAGTTGTCTCTTTTTAATAAAATAAAAAAGTAAGTCATTAGACAACTTTAAAATATTAACTTTATCATCTCTTTTACTTTAACTGAATAAGGCGACATGACATAATTTTATCATAAATATTTTTGCAAGCAGTAACAAACATTTTCTACTCAATGATGAAGAGAAACTCTCTTATTTTTCTTCCTTGGACTCATTATTTTTATAGTGATCTGAATTGATGATCCAATAATTTATTCGTAATGTCCACTACTATAGTTTGGACTCTGTTTTATCTTTACTGCCGTGTTCTCGAACTGGTGTTTGAAAGTATTTAATGAGGGATCTTCGCGTGAAATAAAAAGCATAAGCAATAAACGAAAGTAAATACAATGCAACATACTTGTAAGTAGCCAAATCACCAAGACATAAAATTTGCAAAAGGAGAAAATCCCGCAAGGACAAAAAACTCCTCATGTATTAGGAGGAGTGACATAACTAACAAACGTCTCTCCCAGCCACAAAAGGTATCTCCAAAGGATTCAAAGATACGGGGGGGTTCACAAGAAAATAGACAAGTGCATAATCTATTCATAGTGGAGATTGTTTAATATTAAATGAGGAAGAGAAATGAACAAAGTAGAAAATGTTAACAAAAACTTAGATTCAAATGCAGGGACATATGAGGAATTAAGTTGTAAAGGAACAAAATAAGGAAAAGTACACTAGACACTAACGCAATTGCGCAAATGTCCATGAAATTGTGGTTTCGTCCACGATAATTACAGTTTCTAATTATGGAATATGAGGTGAGTCAATGGTTTGGAACTTCCCATGACTGTAAGACTTCTTTGAAGATTTCAAAGACTCTATTGTACATGAGAATTTATAAAAGGTCATGTCTCTTCATTTCTTCTTTGGAATTCTATATATGGAATGTGAGCTTGGATTTCATCAGGCAAAGCCAAAGAGGACAATCATGTGTTGTACCTTCTCCAAGCCAACAAGAGAGAGGACAATCGTGTGCTGTACCACTCTCCACCATTAAGGGGAACAATCGCGTGTTGTATCACCCTTTTTATGAGTAATATACTCAGGTAGAAGAGCAATTGCCTCTACCAATTGGGTTTTTCACCCCACATTCGGGTTTTCCCTACGCAAATATGGTGTTATGTTGCAGCACTTTGTTTTATAAGTAACACAGCATAATCATCAATTAATACACAATTATCATTTAATCATGACTTAAATAGCACAATAATAAATCTTGGTTTTGTAAATTCTATAAGCATAGATCTTGAGAAGTTTACGAATCAATTGGTATCAGAGCAAGCAAATTCTTTTGGGGCTTAAAGAGGATTTTG
Organism: Cunninghamia lanceolata; assembly: GCA_027924645.1. Taxonomy (NCBI): domain Eukaryota; kingdom Viridiplantae; phylum Streptophyta; class Pinopsida; order Cupressales; family Cupressaceae; genus Cunninghamia; species Cunninghamia lanceolata. The sequence goes on along the minus strand of BSBN01000847.1, from coordinate 1,019,657 downwards.
GTAACACAGAGGATTTGTGTGTATAATTGTATATGCAATTAATTTCAAGGTGTGCAGGTTGCAAGGAATCAACCATAATGAAATCCATTAAGAAGAAGTTTGAAGATCCCCAAGAAAGCCATGAAGTTGTCTTGAAGGAAATATAGCTCTTTAGAAAGAAATCCACAGTTTGAATGGGAGGATTGAAAAGTTGTTAAAGGAGAAGGACGCACTTCTATCAAAACAACAAGAAGAGAAAGAGGAATCTACAAAGAATGGTGGAGCAATCCCTTCTCATCACATGGAAGAAAATGTAGAAAAGGTATGCAAGAGCATCCATGAATCAAGAGCAAGAATAGGGTATGAAGGAGAAGGACTTGGCAAGAATGACCAAGGAATACTTCAACCAATTATCGTGGAGAAAAGACCACCATACAAAGGACTGGGATACAAAAGCATGGAGATTGGAGAAAATTTGCAAAGTTCTTCATTGTGCACAGATCAAGTACAGCTCAAGAAATATATAAAACAGACTATTGACGGTGCGACAGGACTGTACAACAGAGAGACGATAGCGTGGTTGTGTAATTGTCCAGACAACAGCACAGTTGCATTAATGTCTGTAGAAAACACACAGGCTAAAACTCCACAATACAGTGATAGTACAGTCTGCAATAAGCTTCCAGAGAGAGCAGAAAAATCAGGAAAAAGAGGACACCAAGATCCCATTTCAAAAGAATAAGGAAGAGAAGAAGAAATGGGGAGAGTTCACTCCACCTCCCTCACCATTAGCCAAGCCTAAGGAGGTAAATCAACATGTTGGTAAGAGATCCATATTTTGTTCAAATTGCAATAGAAATGGACATAGAGCAGAAAATTTTAAATTGAGAATTCCATGCATAGTTTGTGGAAGAAATAATCATTGCAGTTTCATGTGCAAAATGAACGTCACAACTAAGGAGCATAGACCTCATAGTATGGATGGAAAAATGACAAAGGCACACTCAAGTAAGGTAAAGAATAATCTGATTTGAGTATGTCTAAAGCTAACAATTATTGTTCCCATTGCAAAATTAGAGGACATTGGGATGATAAGTGTTGGAAACTCCGTCCCGAACTTCACCCGAAGTATGGCCAAAGCAAGAAAGAACATCCACTTGCGCAAGAGGAGAATCACAAGGTATCAAGCAATAAGAAGAAGCAGGCTTTTCGTGATGAGACTGTTGATAACTGAGAGGGGGGGGTGAATCAGTTATCCTAATTATTTCTGCTTTCTGAACTTTATTAATAATCAATGTAACATTAATTCAAATGAGCAAACATAACCATGAAATGGAAATACACATGACACAATATTTTTGACGTGGAAACCCTATTAAGGGAGAAAACCACGGGGTGATTAACCCAAGATTGTATTCTCTGTTAGAAGAATGGAAATACAAAATGGCACTTGCCAATTAGGGCTCACTGCCCGAGCACACTGCTCACAAGAAGGCACACTGCCTACAAGAGACACACTGTCTACAAAAAGAGTGTTATACAATACTTGAACTGATTGGTAGCATCCACATATGCTGGAGTTCAGTTCCGGTTAGGCTCAGTACACTGATCTGCTTGCACTTCATCTTTCCTCTTCTCTTATGCTGCTTTCCTTTCACATACCAGACCTTCCTTACTGCTTTTGCTCTGCTCTACTTTTATTCGCACATCAATAACAACCACACCACATCTCACAACTAAATCCATCGTGTATATATATCCACACAAGTGATTTCATCACCTTTCCAGTCGGCACCCGGAATAGTCAATCTTTTCACAAGCTCTGATCTGTCGGCTGAATCATTGCTTACCAAGTAATGCGGATCAAGCATATACTTGTAGAAGTCACCAATCACATCGGCCAAACATAACTTATGCCTTAAGAGCCTTTTCCATCATCAGTAACACATCCAGAATAATGTCTGATGTTCTGCCAATCAGTTCTTCCTCTATCCACACTATCACTTGGGAACCCGACACTCAAGCATTCATATCTCTTTATCCTTTCCACACGGAGGCTCAAACCTTGGAATTTGTCAGTCAAGATACTCCTCTTGACTTCCCCAAATCCGCACTTCACCAAGATACTTTCTCTGAGAGATCCGGACCTGTCTGTCGGACCTCGCCACATGCTCTGTTCTTGTTTACCGAACCACAACATTCTTCACTCTGACTTCCGGTAGAGACATACCATGTCCTGCGGATGTGTGGGATGAACTTTGTTGCCATCAATGACAACATTCATGAATCCATATAGTGTCTCTTGCCAACAATCTCCCCCTTTGGCATTGATGTCAACACTTAGTGAAAAATGGCTAAGTGTTTACACTATGCTCCCCCTTGGTTGATGCTCTGTTTTTATATACATTTTCCAGAGCTCCCCCTTAGTTGGATTCCTCATTTTTCACTGCTCCTCACTCCCCCTTTGACATCAATGGCAAAGGGTAGGGTCCGCACACCAAAAAAACAGTCTATACATATCCGCATAAGTATATATACAAGTTGTACTTACATATACTTAAGTATGTCTGCAAAAGTATTCTTCAACTGTACAACTTTTGTCGCCCAACTCTGCTTCATCCTGTCCAAAATTGAGATGTGACCACTCAACAGGAACGCAAAAGCTTCTGCCCTCTTAAGATCTGTCGGATCATTGGTCCGGGCGGTAGTGTGAGCATCATTTATGGCCTCATGCATGGCCTCTAACTTAGGGATAATGATCCTTCTAAGTTCACCCATCCGGCTAATTGTGTTCTTCCTTTCCTTCTCAAAATTCTTTATTGCATTTGTGATTGCAATAGACTGACACTCTTGATTTACTATGGAGGATGAGAGAGGATCAAAAATTTGAGACAGACTTAGGAGTTTATCCTCTTGTTCTTTTACTTTCCTCTCAATGTCTTTGGTCACTGTGGGCCAAGATAAGCAAAATTTGTACATATTTCCGCCATCCTTAAGAGCATTTTCCAAGCTCTTTATCCCAATATCCATAACTTTCCTATCATTTGTTATCAAACCCTGTACTTCGAAGAATCTCTTATCCAAAAACTCCTTCCGGACCTTTTCTTTAGCTGACTTCTCTAGAGAATCAAAATGTGTGCTAACACTGTTGACTAGAGTTTTGAGATTACCGAAGGAAGAGACTGTGGGATCCTTTTGAAAAGATGGTATGATCTTTTCCAACACTCCGGATGCTGCCTCTATAAGCTCACAGTCTTCCATGTGAGATTTCAGTAGTTTCTCTTTGACCTTCGCATTTGCAAATGAAGCTATTTTCATTGTTTGCACCGGAGATAGAGAGTCAAAATTTAATGGCCCTTTTAATAGTTCCGGTTCATCAATCTCCATAGTTGCTTTTGTCAAAAAGTCCTTGACTGATTCTGCAGAGTCTCTTGCCGGAGACAGATTTTTCTTTTCTTCTGCAGTCACAGAACTGTCTTTTGGAGCTTTCTCCCCTTCCACAACCTTACCACTAGCAGTTGTGGTCTTCTCTGTTGATGTCTTCTCTCCTTCTGCAGCCTTGGTACTGTCATGTTCTTTTTCTTTCACCTCTGCTTCTTTCTCCTGTATTCTTTCTTCTCCTGTAGATCCGGAGACTGTAGGGGAAACCGGAGGAGAAATGTTAGTCTGTTCAGGGCCCACCTCTTCTGTCATTTTCTCAGTAGATTCTTCTACAACACTAGTGGTCGAGGGGTCAGTACCTAAGTCCTCTATGATTGGAATGTTGAATTTCTTAAAAGCATTTCGAAGGATCTCTTCAGTTTCTCTTGCCACTTTGTCGGTTTCACCAAGCATTAGCTGATTCATCCTGGCTTTGCTCCGGAACTCATCCTTGCAATCTTTAAAGATCATGTTCATTTGTTGCGGAGTGATTGAAGGGAAGAGCTGAATGGCGACCTGTTCCCAGATCTCGAGATCTTTTGCTCGAGCATTATTCTTCCTCATTTCAAGCCTTTTCTCTTAGCTTTTGGGAATTAGAGAGATAATTTCAATAAAAGCTTTGTTATAAGTGTTCAGAAACTGAACTGTGGCTTCCTCCAGAATCCTTTTATCTGCTTCATTATATTCATCATAGAATTTTGTTAAGGGTTGCAGGTTCCCATCCACAGTGACTGCTTTCACTACAACATCTAAGGAGAGTGGGTTTTTCAACAAATTCCTCTTCCTTCTCTTCTTCTCCTTGACCGGTAGAGTGTTCACCGAATGATTTCTTCTTCTTCTTCAGTTTCCTTATCTCCTCATCTGATTCAGTTTCTTCATCATCTTTTAGGCTAACATAGGACCTTGTTGCCTTTTTCTTTGTTCTCTTTTCTCCTTTTCCGGATGCCTGGACTTCCGGTTTTGAGCTTTTAGCAGGGACAGATGCTGATCTCTTTGATGATCTTGTCCGGGTGGAAGATTCTACCAGAGCACTTTCCTTACTTTTCTTTTCTGCCTTTTTCTTCTCTTCCTCTGCCCTTTCCATCTTTTTCCTGTGGGCATCAAGTGCCTCCTTTGAGATGCCAAGGCCTTGGGCAACATTTTCTACTTCTTTTCTCACCTTCCTCTTGATCTCTAGTTCTCTAAGTTCCACATGAATCTTTATACTCAGCTCCTCAAAGGTTCCAAACCTTTTTGCCTTTTGATCCTTTGGCTGACTTAGCATGTGTTGAACATGCAGCTCCACAATTTGTTCATCAACTTCATACCCCATGGGCATGATCCATACAGTTCTTGGTTCTACTGCCTCCATTAGGCACTGATCAGTCTCTACCATAAAACAAACTGTGTCTTTGTATTTTTCAACAAGAGACTGGGGAATCCTTTCTCTTGCTTGCATCATTTTCTGAAAATTCTTGAAATATCCCCACAGAGCTGTAGTTTGTGCTTTGTCATCACCAAGTCCATGCAAATAATCTCTGATTTGGATAGCTACTGGTCTATCATTCTCCCACACCCAGCCACTAGATCCGGGAAGCTCATTCATAAAGTAGAAGAATAAGCACAATATTAATCCACCATACTTGAATGAATTCTTTTTATCTTTCTTTATTTTCTGCAGATTCTCCAAGAGTTGGTTCAAGAGAAGCTGACAAAGATCGTAGTCTGCATCCTTTCTTAACATTTCATAAGCAGTGTAGATGGCAGTTCCAGGTACTGAATTTTCCCTGCTTGAATGATATATTTTATATCCAATGATCATGGAGGCATACTTGACATCCGGATCAGAGATGTGATCTACTGTCATTGCTCTTTTATCAAACTTGGATCCAGTAGCCTCACTCACAGTTTGATTCTTCACAGATTTAAGAACAAGAATCCCACCGGATGAGTGTAATCCGGTAACTGCTCTGATGGCATCTTTTGTGATTTTGAATGGTCCGTTTAACCACATGAAGTTGTCATGTATTCTGCTCAAAATATACCTGAACCATTCATCCTCAGTAAAACAGGGGAAATGTATGTATTGTGCAAAGTGCTTATTCCGGAGCCCCTTGTATTGGGGTTTGAGCTAAAATGAATCATCTAACAATTGTTTGTGATAGATATCTCTTAGTTTGAATTCCCCAAACTCTTCAACATTTGCGTGTATGTAAACCCTAATATCTTCGGTGTGCAAAACACCATGCGGAACACTAGAGAAGGCTCCTAGGGGATCTACCTCCAAGGATTTGTATGGATGCTTCTTAAATACGGGGCGAGGTCTATCAGAAATCTTTACTATATTCGGAGTAGCCATCATCAAAGAATCTTACTGAGAGATATCAAGAACGAAGAATACCTTTTACGCTGTTTAGGGCACACATGATGAAATCCGGATTGAGTTGTATGAAGAATCGCCTTGATCTTTGGGAGAAGTAGTTGCAGAGCTCCTTTTCTTTCTTCTTCTTGAATGCAGAATGAACAAGTGATTAATGAGAAAACCCTTATATTGCTCTGCAAACCCTAATGTCAGGTTGCAATAAATGCTCGACCTAAGTTATTCCGGTTGGCCTTATTCGGATGACTTGAAGAACCGGATCAATCCTGATCTTTAAACATCATGCGGATCTTCCAAATCTTAACCATAGTTTGTTTGGATGTTTCCCTTATGAGCCCTTCAATCCGCAACTCTTCTTGTGCCAATTCCGGCACCAATTGACTGGCTGGGGGAACAAGGTTTTCTTTGAGTCTCCCCCTGAGCCAGAGCTCACTTTTTAATTTCCGGAAGGAATATCAGCACCAGAGTCTGGTGCGGATCCATCCTCTACATTCTCTGTAGTTTTCTTCACCCAAATCTTGTTCATCTCACTTTGAACTTCATTCGCATTCACTTTTTGTTTTCCCTTATCTTGATTCTGATTATGATATACCAGACCTCTTTTGTCTTGAATCTTGCTTCTACAGAATTTTGCAATGTGACCGAATCTATTGCAAATTTGACAAACAACATTTCTTTGCATATTTGATTGATATCCTCTTGATCTGCATTGATTAGCCATATGACCCATTCTATTGCATGCAAAGCATCTACCATTGAATGAATTGTTCATTTGCATATTTCTGCATTCATGAGATTTGTGACTATACCTTTTGCAGTTGAAGCACTGTCCGGAGAAGGATGTATTAGTCTGATTCATTCTCCTTCTGCACTGATTAGCTTTATGACCAAAGTTATTGCAGTTGTGGCAGTATCCATTGAAGGATGGATATCTTTGAGCATTAGGCTGCCTTACCGGAAGTCTTCTAGGCCTGTTCCTTGGATTTTCTGATCCAAAATTCTTCTGGCCGGATCCGGAGCTTTCTCCTTTCTCATAACCCAAACCACACTTGTCATCTACCCTCTTTTGACTTCCAAGAAGAACTTCAAGTTGAGCAGAACTTATCTTGAATTTCTCTTTATACTCATTTGCCGTTTGAAGATCTCTTTTGAGAGAGACAATTTGATCCTCAAGTTTTTCTTCATTATCTTTAGCATCTTCAAGATCAAATTCAAGATGACTGATAATTCTATCCATCTTGTGACAATCTTCTGATTTCTCCTTGAGAGATTGTCTTAGATTATCTTCAGTTTTTCTTTTCTCTTCAATCTCTTGGGTAAACTTTGTAACTCCTGATTCCATTTCATGTCTTACCATAATGATTTCTTTTGATAGCTTTTCACACAACTCGGTTTTCTCCTTCAGCTCTTCATTTGCATTATTTGCTTCACCTTGTCTTGCCAATTGCTAAAGCAGCTCCTTTCTCTTTTTCATAGAAAGACTTAATTTGTCTTTTAGTTCTCTCATGAAATCATCAGCCTATTTGAGTCTTTCCTTTAATTCATTGACTTCAGAGTTTGACTGTTCAAAATCATCAAGGGCAATCTTGAGTTGCTCCCTTAAACCATATGCATCCATTTGAATTCCCAGATCTTCCTCAAGCTGTTAGACTTTGTTAGGAGGAACTTGGCTCTGATACCAATTGTTGATAACTGAGAGGGGGGGGTGAATCAGTTATCCTAATTATTTCTGCTTTCTGAAATTTATTAATAATCAATGTAACATTAATTCAAATGAGCAAATATAACCATGAAATGGAAATACACATGACAATATTTTTGACGTGGAAACCCTGTTAAGAGAGAAAACCACGGGGTGATTAACCCAAGATTGTATTCTCTGTTAGGAGAATGGAAATACAAAATGGCACTTGCCAATTAGGGCTCACTGCCCAAGCACACTGCTCACAAGAAGACACACTGCCTACAAGAGACACACTGTCTACAAAACGAGTGTTATACAATACTTGAATTGATTGGTAGCATCCACATATGCTGGAGTTCAGTTCCGGTTAGGCTCAGTACACTGATCTGCTGCACTTCATCTTTCCTCTTCTCTTATGCTGCTTTCCTTTCACATACCGGACCTTCCTTACTGCTTCTGCTCTGCTCTGCTTTTATTCGCACATCAATAACAACCACACCACATCTCACAACTAAATCCATCGTGTATATATATCCGCACAAGTGATTTCATCACCTTTCCAGTCGGCACCTGGAATAGTCAATCTTTTTACAAGCTCTGATCTGTCAGCTGAATCCTTGCTTACCAAGTAATGCGGATCAAGCATATACTTGTAGAAGTCACCAATCACGTCGGCCAAACATAACTTATGCCTTAAGAGCCTTTTCCATCATCAGTAACACATCTGGAATAATGTCTAATGTTCTACCAGTCAGTTCTTCCTCTATCCACACTGTCACTTGGGAACCCGACACTCAAGCATTCATATCTCTTTATTCTTTCCACACCGGAGGCTCAAACCTTGGAATCTATCAGTCAAGATACTCCTCTTGATTTCCCCAAATCCGCACTTCACCAAGATACTTCCTCTGAGAGGTCCGAACCTGTCTGTCGGACCTCGCCACATGCTCTGTTCTTGTTTACCGGACCACAACATTCTTCACTCTGACTTCCGGTAGAGACATACCATGTCCTGAGGATGTGTGGGATGAACTTTGTTGCCATCAATGACAACATTCATGAATCCATATAGTGTCTCTTGCCAACAGATACACCACCTATGAACAGTAAGGAGTTGCCTCGTGATGCTTGGATAAAGTATTTGTTTGATTTGCATAAGAGATAAGAGAGTAGTTGTCATATGTATGGGCATATGGTGGCATCCCAAATTTTTATTGTGGATTGAGCTAACTCTACTCGATTGAAGAAGAAAGTAGAACACTTCACTCACTAATGGGTGAGTATGAAGAAGCAAGTCTGCTTGAAGTAAGGACAAGAAGATAAAATGTATGAGGTAATGCATATGCAACCCTCACATTTCTTGGAAAGTTGTAAAAAGAACGCATCCATTATTGTTGATAGCAAGCATGGGTAGTGTAGAAGATGGTTGCATGAAAAGTATCATTCTTTTTGGCAATTAGATCATAAAGAGCAACATGAACAGCGTGTAGGAATTTATGTTCACATGCTGTAAGCCATGTATGTGAAGATGAAAAGTGCAGTTTGTTCCATTGCATAAGCAATGTATGAAGCCAATAAAGGTAATGTGTACAGCACTAACACATGTTTTGGGGTGTTGTATCACATGTATACTTGTTATTGAAGCACGTGGGCAGCTTGTAGGGATTTATTGTCACATGTTGTAAGCCATGTATGTGGAAAGAGAAAGCATAATATGCTCCAATTGCATAGTAAGGAATAAAGCATGTATTGATGACATGAGCAGAACTGCTGCATGTTCTTGGGTGTTGCATCATATGTACAGTTGTTGTTTGAGAACAGGTACAGCACTATTGCACATTCTTGGGTGTTGTGAGCATGATGTCTTCACTACTGCATGAAAGCAAGAGGCTTCAAGCAAGATAGTTAGAAAAGGGTAACATGAGCAGCACTATTGCTTGTTCTTGGGTGTTGTTATGTATACTTCTTGAGATAGAGCATGAGAAGCACTATTGAATGTTCTTGGGTGTTGTTATGTATTCTTCAAATAGAGCATGAGAAGCACTATTGCATGTTCTTGGATGTTGTAAACATGTATCTTGTTGTATTAATCACAATGTACTTCATTGTAGCATGGATCACTTGTTGTAAGCAAGTAGCATTGTGGCATGCTTCGAGCATCACAAAGGAAGGAATGTTGTAGTTTCAGTACAAGCTGACACAAACTTGGATCTCACAATGGGAAGGGAATTTACCTATCCTAATTGTAATCTTTTGTGAGCCCAAAAGCTCCTTCAATAATGGAGGTATGATCCGAATAGATTACAAAATGAGTAATCAATTGGTACAGTCATGAACAGAGTAGAAAATGTGAACAGAGTATTAGATTCAAATGCAGGGATAGATGAGGAATCAAGTTGTGAAGGAATATAACAAGGAAAAGTACACTGGACACTAATGCAAATGCACAGACATCCACACAGTTGCAGTTTTGTCCATGATAATTACAATTTCTAATTATGGAATATGAAGTGAGCCGACATTTGAAACTTCCTGTAACTACAAGACTTCTTGGAAGATTTTGAAGACTGTTGTGTATGAAAATTCATAAGGATGAGGAAATAGAAGGTCATGTCTCTTCATTTCTTCTTTGGAATTCTATATATGGAATGTCAGCTTGGATTTCATAAGGCAAAGCCAAACAGGACAATCATGTGTTGTACCCTTCTCCAAGCCAACAAGAGAGGACAATCATGTGTTGTACCATTCTCCACCATTAAGGGGAACAATTGTGTGATGTATGATCCTTTTTTATGAGTAATATACTCGGGTAGAAGAGCAGATGCCTCTACCAACTAGATTTTTCACCCCACATTGGGGTTTTCCCAGCTCAAATATGGTGTTATATTGCAGCACTTTGTATTATATGTAGCATAGCATAATTATCAATTAATAAAAAATTGTCATTTAATCGTGAATTAAGTAGCACAATAATAAATCTTGGTTTTGTAAATTCTGCAAGCATAGTTCTTCAGAAGTTATGGATCAAAAAGATATGGGAATAGAAATATTTTCAAGCCAATATTTATTGATGTGTGCACAAGTGAAATGGGAGTTACATAATTTCTCTACTCTATCCCATTATAGGTGGAGTGGGAAATACATAACTAGAAACTCAAATTTTCCCTTTTGAGAGGAATATTTTCACATAAACAAAAGGAAAAAATGTATTATTTGAATTTCCTTTAATATCGAGTTAGTTTCTGACAATAGTGCAATCCATATTCATAAATATTTAAAAATAGAAAGAAAAAACAAATTCCTGTGATTTTAAGAGCAAATAGCATCCAAACCTAAGTCTTCATTATCAAAGCAAAATTTGAAACAAGTAAAGAATTATTACGTTGGAAACCAGTCCAGCTGCAATCTATGGTAAAGAATGGCAGTATGCCCATCGACCTCCTCTACCAAGCTTCCATATTGAAAACTACAATCCCACCTACAACAAAAGAAGATGAAAGCAGTTAAAAAGAGACAATAAAACGTTTACATTGTAGGAAGAACAGCCAAACATATTGTTAATAGCGTCCAATGGAACACATACTACAAACAAAACTTACTCATATCGAGTTTCATCCATTCCCATTACAAGCTCAAAAATTGCTTCACATGTGGCATCCACAACACCTACTGCCTTCATTGGTCTACTGCAACTTTGTGGCTGCACACACCATTTACTCTATAACTATTTTGATGAACAGAGCAATAATAAAATTCTTCTAATTGAATTGAGAGGTTAAAACACTTTTCTAATTTTATTGAAAAGTAACAAGCGATATACCAAGTAGTCAGTCTCCAGAAGCTCTTCGAAGATCCGAAGACCTGTACAAAAAAAGATTCAAATATGTCATCTTAAATGAACCCAAATTTTATAGAACTTTGTCTAGGAATCACCTATGACTAAAGCTCCTGCTGTTTTTCAGCATTTCCCTAAAGTTTGTCAGTCTTTCCTTAAGATGACAATGTTGAAGGTCTAAGGAGCTTGCCATTTTGGCATCGAACCAATCGCCAATGCTTTCTTGAGAATGCTTGATCCTGATTATTTTGATAGGATGAACTTGACTCAGTTTCACGAGTCCAATCAAGAATTGATTCAGGTGGACCTGCCCAAACAAATCATAACCATATCCATCTGGCAATCAATTAATCCCATACTTCAAACAACCATGACAAAACCAATTTTGAAGCCCAACCTTTTCAAATAAAATATCCAAGGGCCCGTAATCTTTTGAAAAGAAGAGAAATTTAGATGTGACTGGAAATATATAGAAACTTTCATATAGCGTACCATTTCCTATTGTTGTTCTTCGGTCAAGATTTCGACTAAGACTTCGACTATTCTCACATTCATATTCTTGTGCACTTAACCTGTTATTACAATGTACACATTGAATTAAAAGTGTATTCAATAATCTGCAATACCACTAAGTCCAGAAAAAATGCCATATTAGTTCTAAATTTAAAAGTTTGGGACCAATGCAATATCAAAGACATCAATCAAAGGATAAGTTTAAGCATTCAAAGCACATGTAATGAGAAAAAAAACCCAAAAATACGGATGAAACTAACTATGTTGATACATGCAACATGTTCACCATATCGGACTTAAAAGTGTACATGCTTTTCTTGTCTTGAAATCAATCTACCTGGGTCCAGAGATGTGTATGGGTACAAAGCACCTAGTGTGTAAAGCAAAAAACTTTTATGTGCAAGATATATGGTGAACTTTATATATATATCCCTATTCAAAGGGATGCTGGTTTAAACAGCAAGAAGAAAATTTACAAGGCAAAAGCCAAATGGTACCCACCGCCTATAGGCGGTCATAGTTGTAGTCGGCCATTTGTCGGCCAAATTATAAGTGTTAATTAATAATAATTGTACAGTTTAGGAGTGTTAGCGGGAACCATCCCAATGGTTGGTTGGATAGTTACGTAGTGGTTGCCAATGGCTCGTATCCCAACCAACCCTGGCAAAGTTTATATATTGAGTTCAAATTTTGTAGTCGAGATATGATAGAATATGACATGATATGATCTGAAGACATGTATTGTGATGTTATAATTGTTATGATCAATGGATGAATACAGTGACTTATTCTGTGCAATGTTCTTATGAATTCATATTCTATGTTGTGCACTATACTACTACGTTATTATTCTATTTACTCCATGTTGTTTGAAACACCACATTGCCAGTAAACATTTGGCGTCGTTGCCGGTTCGAAAACGGGTCGAAGGTGACAAGTCGATGAAAAGTTGAGTCTTCCGGGACATTCAGTCGATGACAAGTTGTGTCGGGAGGGATAAGTGAATCGTGAGACATACTTGATGACTAACGGAAGACAATGACGATGGCTGCATAATGGGTCAACTGATCCAATCAGAGGAGGAAACATACACCAGATACCAAGTAGAAAGAACAGAGGAAGAATTACAAAGAATACGGGAGGAAAGTGACAACGAACGAGAACCAAATGATCGGGAAGACGATCTGACACAAGATCTGGTCTTCCTGTGGGATTTGTCAATGAGGCAACACGTCATGAACGAAGCCATCCGAAGAGACATACCGGAGGAAATCATTGAAGAAAATCTAGAAGTCAATTCGGAAGTGGACTGTCTCCTGGATTGTATACCGAGGTTGTTGGTGAGAAATTTGTTGATCCTGCAAGACCTCCGAGAAGAAAGGGATAGAGTACAGCAGAGACAACAAATTCTCCAGAGATATGAGGAACATATCAAACAAGAGGAGGAAGAGCACAACGAGAACCGCCGTCGCACGCCACACAATTGATAACATACGAAGTGCTGATTAATGCCCATACAACTTAATAAAGATAAAAATCGAATACCGAGTGGGCAAGAAATACTGGAAGAAAAATTAAGATCATTAAGATTAAAAAAACAAGAAGAACAAAGGAAAAGATTAAAACAAATTGTCGGAGAAACAAGTGAGAATCATGAAATAAATGAAGATACCACAGAAGCACACCAAAAGCCTGGTTGAAGAAGAGGACGAAAAAAAATTTCGAACACCAGTAACCAACGAAAAAGAGAAGGGTGATGACTATGAATTAACAGAGGAACTTGAGAATAGTATACGCCGAATCAGACAACTGTCAATATCAGGAGAAGAAGAACCAAGAACTAGAGGACCCAAGACCCCCGGATAGGAGTACCAGAAGGAACCCGAGAAAACTCAAGATACAAGGGACGCCGAAGAGGGACGTGGAAAAGACCCGCACGTGGCCAAGAGTGCAAGAAAGGCACCGGTATGTTGAGGGAGAACCAGTCCAGTCAGGCCGAACGCACAAGGAGGATGTCGGGGAAGGAACATGGTGACTTCGCCAGGAAGTCCGAACATGGGGAGTCCTAGTACGGAGAAACAAAAACTGTCGAAATTCCTTGGCAACGAATCGGAGGACCCAGTCCGACATTGCAAAACGTGCGAGACCATATGGATAGCCAATGGACAGGACAACATGTCCTATTGGCTAAGATCATTTCCAACCACTCTGAGGGGAATTGCAATAGACTGGTATACAGAATTGGATGCCACATCAAAAGCCAGTTGAGACGCACTGAAGAAAGTGTTCCAGGAAGAGTTTAAATTACTTTGGGATGATAACGAGATAGTGGCCGAAATATATAATACAAGAAAAGGCAAACATGAAAATGTCCGTGCGCATAATCAAAGACTGAAAGAACTCCTGGTAAAACTAGAGAAGGAGCCAACCGACGGGTTGAAAAAGAGATGGTTCATCGAGGGTTTGATCCCCTCCATCAGGAAGAAAATGAAGATAGTCCCGCCGGCATCGTACGCTGAGACTTACAACCAGGTGATGGACATCGAAAGTGAAGACAAGATATCAAGTCAGGGAAAGAAAAGAGAAGACGACGACAGTTTGGATGATAGTGGCGAAGAGGAATCAAAAACCATGCAAGCATTAAGAAAAGACATGCTAAAGATGATGAGGGAACTTAAAACCGAGAAGGAAACGGCAAAAGAAAGTAAAGAATTATCGTGTACAGAGTGCAACAACGAGGGCCACATCAAAGCAAACTACCCCAGAAAGATGTTCTATGAAATCTACCAGGTAATGGGCCATTCTATCAAGGAGTGCACGTACAACTTGAAGACAAGGAGCACCCAAGTACTTTACACTCAGGGGGAGCAATCTACCCCGCCAAGCACACCGCCCAAAACAAACAATCAAGAGGCATCGCCTAGTGGATATCGCAACAATTGAAGAGGAGGCAATAACAGTAACAGATATAATGGTGCGGGAAGAGGAGGTTGTATTCAGTACGATGCAAAGGGACGACCAATGATTCAATGTCGGCAATGCAACGAGTGGGGGCATTTTGCAAGGGATTGCCCGAGCAATAACTAGAATAAACCAAATGCACTGTGCAAACGGTGTGGGCCCGGCGACCATGAAGACAGCGACTGCCCAAAACAAAAAGGCACAGTAAACCTCATCCACATTGAAGAAGGGGATGACAAAGTCTTTGCCGTCACCCGAGCACAAGCAAAGAAGGCACACTATCCAGACCCTCGAACGGAGAAAGAAAGACTTCGCGATGCAAGAAAGGAAGTGGAAATTGCCATGGAAACCGAACAGAGGAACTCAGACAAAAAGGCAACCACGACCCTACGATCGGAGTCTGACAGGAACATTGCAAACCAAGTACTACAAGCTACCGTACCAATTAAAATGGCGGATCTTCTCCAGAGCATGCCACAGCTGAGGATGGCAATATCAAAGGTGGTGGAAAATAACTCGAACGAAGGCAAGGCCGAGGCAGCAAATGACATCATAGTAGAACCACCGCCAATTGGTGAACAAGTGCTCGACCCAAGGTTACTAGCAATTGACATGGGGAAGAAACCAGCAGTAGTCCATATGGAAATCGGTGGGAGTTACCTGATAAACACAATAGTTAACGGAGAGTCTGGGGTAAATGTACTACCAGAGGATACATGGAAAAGCCTAGGCAAACCTACACTATGGCCGCAGAACTTCCAGTTAGTGGGAGCCGACCAGCACGGAATCAAGGCGCTGGGAGTGCTAATGGCTCAAAAGGTAAGAATCGGTACCCAACAATTTTTGTTAAATTTTGTAGTCATAACAACACGGAATGCGTCCTATGATGCATTACTCGGCCGAGGATGGCTAATAGCCGCCAAGGCCAACCACAACTAGAAGAACACCCTGTCAATAGAAAATAAGGGTAAGAAGTTTATTATTGATTTAAGAACACAAACCGTCAGTGAAGAATTGGCATCGGACTCCAACTCGAATGGAGGAGAGTCGTCAAAAGGAGAAAGAGGGCTGATGGAGCCCGATGACGAAGGGGTGCTAAAATTACATGAATGCTCAAAAGATGAGACAAATTCCTACAACGGGTTATTCCATTGGCAGATGGAGGATTATGATTTTTTCCAGCCAGAATGCAATATGATTTCAATAAAAGAAATTGGTGAGTCCTCAGGGGCGACTGCTGAACCACTGGACAATTTGAGGCCGACGAGTGAAAAACTTGGTGACATTGGAACAGCTGGTAAAACGGAATTGACAAGTGACAAGGGGGAAGAAGAAACCCACACTTTTCCGACCGCCTATGGGGAGTACAAGGAAGGGAATGCTGAACTAGATAGCACACCGGCACATCAGTTTGAACGTGAGAAGAAGATCATGTACGAGGAACCATTGACAAAGAAAGTTAATCTCGACAAGGAGAGTAACCCTAAGGTAATTCTCGTCGAAGATGACTGGGATCTAGTACTGAAGGCAGCAGCGTTCAAAATTTTTCTAGAATACAAAGATGTTTTTGCCTGAACATACAAAGACTTGAAGGGGATACCACCGGAGTTATGCGTCCACAGAATTCCGCTAATACCAGGAGCACGTCCAGTGAAGAAAACGCCATATAGGATGAACAAAAATTACACCGCCAAGGTGCAAGAAGAAATAGAGAAAATGCTGGAGGCCGGGATAATCTTCAAGGTGGAAACGAGTGAGTGGGTTTCACCGATTGTTATATCACTCAAGAAAGAAGGGGGACAAATCCGGATCTGCATCGACTTCAGATGCCTCAATGCAGTAACGATCAAGGATCCCTTCCCCATCCCATTCACAGACTCCATCTTGGAGGAAGTGACTGGACATGAGATATATTCCTTTATGGACGGATTCTCGGGATATAACCAGATTAGCATCGCCGAGGAGGACAAACTGAAGACTACATTTGTGGTAGAGGATGGTGTATATGCATACAACCGGATGTCGTTCGGTCTGTGCAATGCACCTACAACATTTCAAAGAATTATCTTGCACATATTTGACAAAATGTTGGTGGGAAATTTCAAAGCGTTCCTGGACGACTGGTCAATCTACAGTGACCAACAGACACACCTCAAGGTTCTCACCGAGTGTATGGAGCGTTGCAGGTCCACACGGTTGGCCTTAAATCCGAAGAAGTGTCGATTCATGGTACCACATGGGAAACTTCTGGGCCATATTGTATGCAAAGCAGGACTAAAGGCAGACCTGGACAAGATTCGGGTAATTGTGGAGATGGAAGCTCCGGGGGATGTTACCGGGGTAAAGTCATTCCTCGGCCATGTCGGCTACTACAGAAGATTTGTCAAGAACTTTGCTCAAGTTTCATATCCACTAGACATGTTGACAAGAAAAGGTGTGCAGTTTGTTTGGTCGGACGAGCAGCAAAAAGCATTTGAAGAATTAAAAACAAGACTGATCAGTGCACCTATTTTGGCCTACCCGAACTGGGACAAGGAATTCCATGTGCACGTCGACACATCGAACTTTGCAATTGGTGCCACTCTAGAACAAGTGAGATCTCATGGTCTAGACCACCTAGTATACTTTGCCAGCCGACTACTCTCAAAGGCAGAACGGAACTATAGTACGACTGAGAGGGAGGCTCTGGGAATGGTCTATTCAGTCCAGAAATTCAGACATTATCTCTTGGCGACACCATTCACCTTTTACGTGGATCACCAAGCCTTAATGTACCTGGTCAACAAACCTATCATCCAGGGAAGAATTAGTAGGTTGTTATTATTGCAAGAGTTCACTTTTACTATTATTGTACGACCAGGAAAAAATCACATAATTGCCGACCAGTTATCACGTATCAAGTCAGGAGAACCGGCAGATGGAGTGAATGAAGACTTTCCCGATGCCCACCTGTTTCAAATAGCAGCACTCCCATCTTGGTACGAGAAGATTGGTCAGTACCTTTCAACATCAAACTTCCCTCCAGAGATGTCTGCCAGTGAGAGAAGGAAAATTGCGCTCAAGAGCAAAACATTTCAATTGATAAATGGATTACTTTACAAAATGGGGCCCGATAATATACTCCGAAGATGTGTGATGGAAGAAGAAATAAGAAGTGTGTTGGCGGAAGCCCATGAAGGACTCGCAAGGGGCCATATGGGTCCCGATGCCACCGCCAGGAAGGTTCTACTCATCGGTCAATGGTGGCCGATGTTACATACAGATGCTCGAGAGTGGGTAACCTAATGTGACACCTGCCAAAGGTTAGGAAAGCTGTTAAAAAGAGACTATATGCCCCTGTGGCCATCACAGCCTCAGGAACTATTCAAAAGGTGGGGACTCGATTTCATCGGGCCTTTGAGGGTCAGCCAGTTGCATCGATGCCGGTATCGTGGTGGCCACTGAATATTTGACGAAGTGGGCAGAAGCAAGGGCACTGGAAGACAACACTGCATTGAGTACGGCAAGATTCATATATGAGCAGATTGTGACGAGATATGGAATACCAATCCAACTGATGAGTGACCGTGGGGGACATTTCGTCAACCACGTCATTCGGCTCATGACCTCAGAGTTCAAAATATTCCACACACTATAAAGTCCGTACTACCCAAGGGCAAATGGACAAGCAGAATACACGAATAAGGTGCTCATTTCAGTGATTCACAAATCATGCGGTATTGAAGGCTCTGATTGGGAGGAAAGGCTACCGGTTGTATTATGGGCCTACAAAACAACTTATAAAGTGACGACTGGACATACTCCTTTTCAGCTGATGTATGGTCGGGAAGCGATAGTACCAGTGGAGTACCTAGTACCAAGCCTCAGGATAGCAGTGGAAAACAGGTTGGGATATACGGAAAGTTTACAAGAAAGATTATTCTAGTTGAACAAGTTAGATGAGAAGAGAATCCTGGCTCAGTGGTCGACGGAAGTTATGCAAAAACAATGGAAGTATTGGCATGACAGACACCTACAAAAGATGGAATTCCGACCGGGACAGTTAGTTTTGAAGTATAATAGTTGTAACAAAATCAAGCCAGGGAAGTTCAAAGTTCGTTGGTTGGGACCGTTCAAAGTACGGGAATTGTTGGACAACGAGGCTATAAAACTGGACAATCTAGATGGAAACCCGATCAAGGACGCAATGAACAAATCGAAGTTGAAGATTTACAAGCAGAGAAAAGGAGAAACAGTACAAGTGAATATGCTCGGATACGCAGTAAAGAACCAGTGCGGGATGGAGGAAAGAGGCAAACAACCTAGTGAGGCAGGAAACAAAATTGATGGAATGGTTTTCTCAAGTACCCAATTTGACCTAGTGATCGGGTTCTTTGCACCAATAACACTGCAAATAGAAGCCCGACAAGGCATGATTGACGAAGATGATTGAGGCGCGTGGATAAACAAGGATAATCAAGAAGATGAAGATGCCTAGAACAAATGGATAAAAGAATGCAATAAGGTGCGGGATAGATTTGAGTTTCTATTACCGAAGGAAGTAAGGGACCCGCCAAAACGGAAATATTTGGCAGAAACCATGTTCATTGGGAAAGATCAGCATATTGTGATGAGATTTGGGCGCTAAGGATGAAAAATTGCCCAGACAGGGTATCTCATACACAACTCCCGAAGAGTTGGATTTGGAAGGCAAAATACAGAAGAAGGAATGTCAAGATGAACGCCGACGGTAAAACATTCCAATGGACTCAAGAACCTATGGGGTGGAATCTAAGGAGCATTAAAGATGAAAATACGACATTTGATCGGATCTGGGAGTTGGAAGAAATCGATCAATGTTGTTCTAATGATTGTTTGCGACAAAAAGGATTTATAAATTGCATTTTCCGACACATGACAAAAATCGAAATTTTGAAGACAAGGAGACCACCCCGAAGCCTGCCAGGTCAGGTAAAGAAAAATTAGACTAGAAATTTATTTTATTTTAAAGAAAGAAAAAAAAATTGAAAAAGCGTAGGAAAAAAAAAAAGAAGAGAAACGTACGACGCCGTACGGCCTAAGTCGTACGACCCCACCCCTTAAAATGTCGAACGACCTCAAGCAAAAAACATAAAAACATTTTTCTGTTTCTTCTTTTGCCTGAGGAAGGAAAGGAACCGTACGACCTAAGGAGAAAATTGCAGACCGGACAAAGGAGCAGAAAGAGGAAAGAGAAATAGCCGTACGTCGTACAAGTGCAGGTACGAACTAAGGGGCATGTGAATCACAGAGAAAGGCCGTACCGGGAGGAGAGAGAAGCTGTACAGGGCCGTACGATTGCAGAGGACGGTTTATGAGAGCGCCGTACGATTTGGCAATTGACACCAGATACAGTCGTAGGACAGGATGATTAAATTGTACAAGCAGGTACTCAAACGTACGAATACCTCTTGCTAAGAGTTTTTACAGAAAACGTAAAATTGGCATCGGCCATACAATTTGCCTAGTGCCAGGACAAACCAATGACTTGTCAGACCACAGAGCTTTCCACTTGGCAGTTACAATAACAGTCTGTGCAATATACAAAACACGAGGTTGCAAAGATTGTTGGGGACCCTGAGGATGGACAAAGGGAAGAGGGTGGCGCATTTCAGGCCGAACATTGCATCAGGCAAAAAGCAGAAAATGAGTACAAGAACGGATACCATCACGTGGGAAAGCCTCACAGGGAATGAATGCAAGCAATGGTAGAAGACAGCCGATGACAATCATGTGCTGAAGATTGCGTTACAGCACGCTCAGGTAGACAAGGCCATCCTTTTGCCATTTTTTAATGCTCGAGAATTTGAGCAATACCTAAAGGCAATGGTAGAAAACTATTGTAGGCATTCGCACAACTCAATGCTTGATTACAGGGGATGTATAGTGACCATATCCTACTGGCCGCAAGACTTTGCAAGAGTAATGGGTATTCCAACAACAGGGGCAGGTGTGAACAAACCACGGAGAATGAGCCAATAGCACAAGGAGGCACTCGTCCGGCGAGTATGTAAGAGTGACCTCACATAGCAAAAGAAGGATAGCATTTGGGGCTCAGGAAATCGAGGGTTGAGCAAAAGTTTTCTAGCAACACTGGAATGGAAGTGCGCCCTCGACCTCATGAAATGCAGACTCGCAAGGGCTAGCAAAGCATCCGACGTATCAATATGGATGGTGGAGTATATGATTGGGCTGAGTAATGGCAAGGTATACAACTAGGCAAGGCTCCTGTCAGAACGGATTAGGGAGTTCCTGACACAATCGCACAAGGTGTTTTACATGACCCAACCAGCGATAGCATTGTTTTTAGATGCAATCCGGACACAAGTGCCCGCCGATAAGTTGGGAAAATTGCAACCACTATCACAGATTGATTCAGGATGGTCGATGGCATTCTACTGGAGAGAGTTGGATACAACCTAGGGGGAAGAGTCCTCAGCACGACCAAGAAAAAGGAGATAGACAACAGTGGAGAGTGAGGAAGAAGAGGACGTGGAACCTAGTGAAGAGTCTTCCCCATCTGAGAGTGCTTCAACATCTATAGAGGAGGTGGAGGGAGTATCACTTGCCGAGGTTGCAGACACTGCAGAAGATATGGAGGTCCTAGAAGCAATTCCCATGCCAGTTTTGCAACCTGCCACTTTTACCTTACCGACATCCACGCAACCGCCCGCACAGATAGAGAGCACACATGTACAGCCAGAGCATACACCGTCACCACCAGCCTGAGTGAGTACAGCGACATCTTGGGGCACCATTACACACCCAGTGATGAAGTCACCTACAGCACCACCATCAGTGTCACCAACACCGCCAAGACCAAAAGTGGCACAAATTGACAATTGGTTGAACACAGTGGGGCTCACACTCGAGGTGCCAGACTTGGCAGAAGGACAGGATGAGGGTCTTACACCCTTAGCTAAGAGTGCAGAGTTTCAGCAGAGCTCTGTTCCAGGGGATGGTAACCAGCTAGACGGTTCACCACAGCCCTTACCAGCCATTCACAAGACCGAGGGGCCATCACAGCAGTCTCCCACAGGTGTAGCAAGCTCGCCCCCACATAACCCATCTGACGAGGGGGAAGATTGGGATGACCTAGATGGTTTGACATTCACTATGTCCAAACCTGACGGCTTAAATCCATTGGGGACAGTACAGAGATACATAGAGGATCTCCCGAACGTAGCAGTGGTAATGCAGGAAGTGGGAGAAATCTCTAAGCAACTCAGGATTGGCAGATCACACCTAGTAGCCCAGGAGGTACAGAGGATTCTTGCATTTGTCCAGGTGGGGTGCAAACAAGTGTTTGCACATTGCTTTACCACTAGAGGATGGCCCGATCATGAGGATAGCAGGAGGATGCTTAATGCATGGCGAGGAGCACGGCCAGTAGTTGGAGGTCGAGATGGCCAAGTTATAGAGGCATTGTTCAGTATCGAGAGGGCTTTCAAAGATGTGTTTTATCAGATGAAATTACATGAGGTGTCAGCACAGGGTCAAGAAGAAGAAAAGGAGAAGGCTCTCCAATTGGTACAAAAATTGAGGGAGGAATTGGCGGGGAACATGAAAATTTTTCAGGACCAATTAGCCCAGTAGACTCAGCTCACTAATACAGAGAAGGCAAGAGCCTCAGCCTTGGAGGCTAGGATATCAGAAATAGAAAAAAGTACCGCTAAGAAGACAAAGGAGATGGAAGACAAACTGAGGGAATTGGAGCAAAAGATGAAGGATATGGAGATTCAGCTCGCAGCTAAGGGAGTGGAGGTGGATCAGGCCAAATCTCAGGCATTGGAGGTAGCCCGCATGGTCAAGGCAGCAACAGAACGAGAGATCATGGCTGAACGTCAATTGCGATTGGAGAGGCATTCACCCACCCCGACTTCCTCAACTCATCCAAGGACGCCCACACCGCCCGCTTCTTCTCAATAGCTTAATTTGTTAGTCATTTTTGTTGTGATGTTGTCTCGAAGACGACTAATTTTGTGGGGGGGGATGATGTAGGCGGTCATAGTTGTAGTCGGCCATTTGTCGGCCAAATTATAAGTGTTAATTAATAATAATTGTACAGTTTAGGAGAGTTAGCGGGAACCATCCCGACAATTAGTTGGATAGTTACGTAGTGGTTGCCAACGGCTGGTATCCCAACCAACCCTAGCAAAGTTATATATTGAGTTCACATTTTCTAGTCGGGATATGATAGAATATGACATGATATGATCTGAAGACATGTATTGTGATGTTATAATTGTTATGATCAATGAATGAATACAGTGACTTATTCTGTGCACTGTTCTTATGAATTCATATTCTATGTTGTGCACTATACTACTGCTTTATTATTATGTTTACTCCATGTTGTTTGAAACACCACATTGCCAGTCAACACCGCCTAGTGGTCAATTGAAACTAAATTTTGATGGTGCCTCCAAGGGAGTCCTAGGGACTTTGGTTCGGGCTACATAATTAGGGACAATAGTGGAAGGCTAAACCACACAATATCAAAAAAGCTGCAGCCAGGGACAATCAATGAGGCTGAATTGCAAGCACTCTTGGCTGGTCTTAAGATGTGTGAAACAAAACATATATCAGATATCGATATAGAAAGGGATTCTTTGACAACAATGAATGCCATTCTAAAATAGAATATTTCTAACTGGAAACTCAATAGTATCCTCGATCAGATTTGGCCAATTCTGAACAAGCTGGGAAATTACATAATTAAACATTGTAATAGGGAAGCTAATGTGATAGCGCATTGATTAGAAAACCATGCTATTGAACAAGCAGAGGATATCATACGTGCTCTAACTGGAAACTCAATAGTATCCTCGATCAGATTTGGCCAATTCTGAACAAGCTGGGAAATTACATAATTAAACATTGTAATAGGGAAGTTAATGTGATAGCGCATTGATTAGAAAACCATGCTATTGAACAAGCAGAGGATATGATACGTGCTAACAACCCACACGCATGGAGTTGCATCACCTTTATAGAAAAAGCAGATTGAAGATCCAAAGTACATTAAGTTATGATGCAAAATCTGGGTTTGAAACACCTTGCATGAATAGAATCTTCGATGGATACAACAAGAATCATGAACTCAACACTAAACGTCTTAAAAATAGGATGTTGTCACACCAACACAAGCTGAAAATGGATCACAAAATCATTATCCCCAAAGACACTTGCAATTGCAATATTTATATTGTCCAAGAACAACTTGAGAAAATTCTTTGCATTGGCTCCCAACATGCACTAGGAGAAATTAAGGCCATCCTTGGCAACCGCTGGCTGGAGAGCTCGGGGACACATAGACACAAACAGGAATACAAAAAGATATTCCTATCTTATTTCATGAACATGAGCACTGCCAAATTAGCAGCCCCGGGTTACGTCCAACAAAAATTCAAAAAACTCGCTGCCCTCAAATGCTACGATATTAGCAAAACAAGCAAGGATATTGGCAAGATCTTTCCTGCTAACAGAGTACAGACTGATCCGGTTATGAAGAAGATGGCAAAACTATTAAAGAAAGGGATTCTAATGTGCAATCTTGAAGAACACTGAGACTACGAAACAAAGAATGGGACA
The DNA here is from genome assembly GCA_027924645.1 of Cunninghamia lanceolata. NCBI lineage: Eukaryota > Viridiplantae > Streptophyta > Pinopsida > Cupressales > Cupressaceae > Cunninghamia > Cunninghamia lanceolata. The sequence goes on along the minus strand of BSBN01000847.1, from coordinate 995,294 downwards.
ATGCTCACAACGGAACAGAAACATCTCTGGGAACTGGTGGAAAGCTTCCTATATATCATGCACAACACTACAAGAGAGGATATAGCTCAAATAGTAGACAATTGGATGGTTAAAATGCTATGTATGTTAAATTTTGATGTGCCAGAGTGCCCCTGCTCCTCAGACCTGCATGCCATACTAACAAAACAATAGAAACTACCCATTAAAGGGATCTTGTAGACTTTTTTCATATCGTTTTTAAAAAAGATATATATATATATACACGCGCGCGCGCGCAGCTGGAGAGATCTTCCATTTATATACACATGAATAAACTGCAAGTGCAAAGCTTCCATTCTGTTGTACAATCTGACTAAATCATTAGTCAGGGCCACTTCCATTCAATGTTAATTGCTCAATAAGAATCTTCACGACACTTCTAAATTTGACAATTCTCTTCTACCTGGGGTAAGATATTTGTATCCATAAGTAATATGTGTAGATCTGGGGCAAACTCTGTGTTGGCTTCAATGAACTATGAATATGTGATGTTAGGAAAGGTGTTTCAACCTTGCACCTAATGATAAGATTACAAAAAGTGTGATTTTCAACTTATAAAATAGAAAAACTTGATCTCTACGCTAGAGTTGTTTTTTGGCCAAAACAAGAATTTCAGGTTGTTTGGCACCAGTTCCCTGGTGCCTGTCATGTGGACCTCTTCAAGCTTTACAATTTTTAAAAAAAGGGGGCCCAATCAGCCTCTCGGATCAAAAGTTATGGCCTCTAGAAGTTGGGCCTCCTGCATTGGAAATGTAAAAATATCAACACATAAAAGAGTTGTAAAGGGGAGTTACACTTGTTGACCAACACGTTATAAGGCATCTTTGGATGGGCATAATGGAGCCAAAATGGAACGCCTAATTTGGTAAGTGGATTACAACGAGATTATGACAAGTGGAAGGAATATGTTATTTTTAATATGTGGACTCATCTTGGAATTTGGGTGTTGGATTTCTAACGAAGGATTTGGGTGCCATTATTTTGGGTGGTTTTAGTTCATGGTTTCTTAATTACCATTTAATGGTTTCATGTATTGTATCTCCTATTTAATGGATGCTTGAGATGGAGGTTTCATAGCGTATTTTGTAGGTATTGTTATGCTGTCAGAATTCCTCCAAATCTCTAGTTGGTGATACTCCTGTGAAGGCTTGCTATGCATGTGTATTGTAATTGTGTTGTTTATTGAATAATACATTGAGCTACTTTGGAGTGTGCGGTTTTCTCTCGAAAGAGTTTTCCTCATGTACACCTGTGTTATGGTATATTATTTATTTTCTACTTACAAGTGTTTCTACTTTCTATAGTTGATAAAAGATTAAAATTTGCACAACACTCTCCTCAGAAGTTTGGTGTAGGAAGTGTTTCCACATACCTTGCTTCTTTTCATTTGATATTAGAGCCTAATCACCTTAGATTCTAGGTGTTGGGTAGAGGCTTTTTTGTACTAATCTTCATTTGAGTGGGAGCTTGCACAGAGAGGGTTTTGGTCTTGTTGCAGGAAGAGATGGCAAGCACATCAAAGATAGAGATGGAGATGTTCTTAGGCACAAACTTTGAGTTGTGGAAGCTCAAGATGGAGGATGTGCTCGTAGACCGAGATCTATGGGCCAGAGTATCTGGATCCAAACCTACAACATCACAAGAAGACTAGGACAAGATGGATAGAAAAGCGAAGGGTGTCATTAGAATCAATTTGGTCGATTCAGTGTTGTTGAATGTGCATGAAGAGACTACCTCAGCAAACCCGTGAAATAAGCTTCGAGAAATTTATCAAGCTAAATCCCTGCTAAATACGTTTTTCCTGCGAATGAAATTGTATGCCCTCTGGATGGAGGATGGTGGGTTTGTGGCTGAACATTTAAATACTTTTAATATGGTAGTTACTCGGTTACACTTTGTGGGAGTGAAGATGAAGGAGGAGGATCATTGTATAACTTTGCTATGTTCTTTGCCAAATTCAAGGGACCCCCTAGTTATGGCCATTGGGAGCACTACCACCAAGTTCAAGATGGACGAAGTGGTTGCATCTTTGCTTTCTGAAGAAATGAGAAGAAAGAATTCTGAGTCGGCCAAGGAGGCCCTAGCAGTTCATGGAAGATCCAAAGAAAAAGGCAAGAAGAAGGACAAGAAACAAGATAAGTCTAGATCTAAATCCCATGAGAGATCCAAACACCCTACTAAGTTCAGGGCAAAATGTTGGAACTATGACAAAGTTGGACACCTTAGAAGAGATTGTGAGGGGAAGAGGAAAAAGGTTGACTCTAATGATGAGTCTAAGAGATCCTTCCAAGATGATGGTGATGCTTTCATCGCCACCTTGGCCACTCATGCATCCAAAAGTGTGTGGTTGATAGACTCCAGTGCCTCTTTCCCATGACCTCACATACGAGTTGGTTTACAAAATATGAAGAATATGATGGTGGGAAGGTGTACTTGGAGATGATTCTCATCTAAAGATTGTTGATCGTGGAAGAGTCTTGATTCTAATTGGGCGGGTGATATTGACAGCAAGAGATCCACCAGTAGATATTTTTTCACTATGTTTGGTGGTGCAATCAATTGGATGAATAAGAGACAGGTTGTGGTCACTTTGTCCATTACAGAAACAGAGTACATGGCAGCTACTCATACTTGTAAGGAAGCCATCTGACTTAAGAGATTGTGTTCAAATGTTGGGTTAGACACAGAAGCCATTACAATTCATTGTAAAAGTCAGAGTGCCATATGTATGGCAAAGTACTCAACCTTTCATGCCAAGACGAAGCACATTGATGTCCAGTACCATTTTTGTTCGTGATATGGTAGAGCATGGAGGGTTGATGTTGGATAAGGTTAATACTTTGATGAATGTTGCAGAATCGTTGACAAAGCCAATGTTGCAGTTAGATTTCCATGTCGGTAAGTTTGCCCTTTGCTCTTGCAAGGTGTTCAACAAGTCGGAGAATGCTAGGAAAGGTGTCTCAACCTTTCACCTAATAATAAGATTACAAAAAGTGCAATTTTTTAAGTTATAAAACAAAAAAACTCAATTTCTGGGCTATAGAGTTGGTTTTTGGCCAAAATAAAAATTTTGGATTGTTCAGCACCAATTTCCTAGTCCCTATCATGTGGACCTCTTCAAGCTCTACAAATTTTTTTTAAAAAGGGCCTGATCGGCCTGCCAGATCAAAAGTTGGACCTCCTACATTGGAAATGTAAAAACATCAACACATAAAAGAGTTGTAAAGGGAAGTTACACTTGTTGACCAACACAACATAAGGCATCTTTAGATGGGGATAATAAAGCCAAAACAAAACACCCAATTTTGGGAGCAGATTATAATGAGGTTATGACAGGTGGAAGGAATATGTTATTTTCAGCCTATGGACTCATCTTCGAATTTAGGTGTTGGATTTCTAAGTAAGGATTTGGGTGCCACTATTTTGGGTGGTTTTAGCTCATGGTTTTCTAATTACCGTTTGATAGTTTCATGTAGTGTATCTTCTATTTAATGGATGCTTGAGATGGAGGTTTCATAGCGATTTTGATAGGTATTGTTATGTTGTAGGAATTCCTCCAGATCTCTAGTTGGTGATATTCTTGTGAAGGCTTGCTCTGCAAATGTATTGTAATTGTGTTGTTTACTCAATAATATATTGAACCACTTTGGAGTGTGGGGTTTTTCTCCCGAAAAGGGTTCCCCACGTACACCTGTGTTATGGTATATTGTTTATTTTATGTTTATATGTGTTTCTACTTTTTGTAATCAATAAAAGATTAAAATTTGCACAACACTCTCCTCAGAAGTTTAGTGTAGGAAGCGTTTACACGTACATTGTTTCCTTTCATGTGAACATTTGCTTTGCCATCCTTTTTCAACTTGTTGCTTAGTTAGAAAGACTGTAGACACAAAATTCTACCAAACTGCTCTATTTAAATTGGGCATCTTGAAAATCACTTTCCTATGATTCATCTTTGTTTTCAAGGTTAATTTAATTTAGTTCATGCAACCTTACTGTAGCCAAGGGTTTGTTCTTTTTCACTAGCTTGTTGATAAAGGAGGAGATTTCATTAATATTAGAAATGTCAAATTTGATGACATGCATTTGTATCCTTTTCAAATCTTGAGTATGCAGAATTCTACTATTGATTCTCACACTTGGGAGGAAATAGTTATGTCTCTAGTTTCTTTTGTTGCCATTTGAGGCACTGGTATTGGTGTAGCATTGCCTGCAAAAGTGATGAAGGGGGTAAATCATAAAACACACAACAACAGAAATTGCACACAAAAGATAGAACTTTCTTTTGATTTGGACAACTTATTACATTACAGAAGCTCAAATATAATCAGAGGAATCAACCCTCCACAGGCTGCAACACATTACAGCTTCCTCTCACAAGACTTTGAAATCATCAGCCTTCTGTAACCCCAAATCAACTAGGGTTCTTGTTTTCCCGCCTATTCATGACTCTACACATTCCCCCTTAACTCTACTACTACCCAGGGTTCCCAAAAATGGTTATTAATAGCCTTTTTGGCGGCCAACAACCTAATTTCGAAATTGCATCTCCCTCCAAAAATAGGTCAAATTTCGGGAGCCATAACTTTTGATCCGGGTGTCCAATTGACAAACCGTTTTATGCGTCGGAAAGCTCGCGGAGTGCTCTACGCGCTAAGATCCAGCTATGTCGGTTCCGACCATTTTCGGGCCAGTACGGTGCCGTTTAGTGCCTCAAACCTGAGTTTGAATAATTTTCAAGCGTTTTTCACGAAACAGAAACTTTAATATCTTTCAGCTCGCAAATGATCTTTGCGTGATTCTTTCGCTAAAGGTTTTGTTTTTAGTTATGTAGCTTCCTCTAAATTTTCACTTCATTCCGTGCCCAAATGCAAACTTTCTAAAAATAGCAGTAGCAGTTTGAAAAAACTGAAAGTTCTACATCATTATTCAAGCGATTATGGAATCAGAACCACAAATTTTGAAAAGAAATGGAAAGAACATCAACAATTTTGAAACACATCTTTTTTTGGGTGATGCAAGATTGCCCTTACACCATTGGATGCTCCTGCATCAGACACCCAAGGTAATTTGAGAAGTGACCCTGTCACGTCTCAAGTGTTTGTGTGAGGAAAACCCAAATGGTCAACCTCTGCCTTAGACAACCAAGAAGAATCTTCAATGCGCCTTCCTTTCCATTTCACCAGGTATTCTTCATATTGCCTGTTCCGAGTACTTCCCACACGACTATCCAAGATCTCTTCTATCTCCTTAGTTGAAGTAGATGCCGGAATACTACACTGTTCCTCTGATGGTCCATCCTCTGCTCCACCTTCATGATATTCTGATAAATCAGCAATGTTAAAAACAGGGGAAATGTTAATCCCACTCGGTAGCTCTACTTCATGCATTTCCTGAATCATGTTTCTTCAAAATTCTGCATGGTCCAAATTTCTTCATTTTCAGCTTATTGTATGTTCCAATTGGGAACCTTTCTTTTCTCAAGTGAACCATGACTTCATCTCCTACCTGGAATTCCTTATATCTCCTCTTCTGATCTGCCTTAGCCTTGTACTGAATATTCATCTTATTAATGTGCTTTTTCACCTCTTCATGCAAATTCTTCATGTGTTCTGCAAAGTCTTCAGCCTCGGCACTTGTCTTTTCTCCTTTGTCCAGATTCCTTAACTCTGAAGCATTTCTTGGACTATTCCCATATACAATCTGGAATGGTGATTTACCAGTACTCCTGTTGACAGAATTGTTGTAAGCAAATTCTGCCTGTGGTAAAATCAAATCCCATCCCTTGGGCTTATCTCCTACTAAGCATCATACCAGGTTACCCAAACTCCTATTCACCACTTCAGTCTGTCCATCAGTCTGTGGATGGTGTGCAGAACTGAACTTCAAATCTGTCTTCAACTTCTTCCACAATGTGCTCCAGAAATAACCAACAAACTTGGTATCTCGATCTAAAACTATGCTCTTTGGTAGACCATGTAATCTCACCACCTCCCTGAAAAATAACTCTGCAATATGAACAGCATCATTAGTCTTCTTGCATGGAATAAAATGTGCCATCTTTGAGAATCTGTCCACCACCACAAAAATAGAATCATGTCCTCTCTGTGTCCTTGGTAAACCAAGAACAAAATCCATACTAATATCATCCCATGGCTTCTCTAGTACAGGTAATGACTGATATAGCCCTGTATTCTGACTTGTTCCTTTTGCCATTTGACACACTCTGCACAAATTTTCTCACATCCTACTGCAACTGTGGCCAATAATAATTTTCACTAACAATAGCAATGGTCTTATCTCAACCAAAGTGTCCAGCCAATCCTCCACTCTGCTTCTCCTTAATCAGGTTCTCTCTCATGGAACTCCTCGGAATGCACAACTAGCTTCCTTTAAACAACATGCCATCATGGATTATGAAATCCAACCATTTTCTCCTGTCCAAAGTAACAAGTTCCAAACAAGCTTTCCAAGCCTCTGCAAAATCTGGATCTTTAGGATACAAACTTTTGAGCTCATCGAACCCAACAACCTCTATCTTAATTTTTGTCAACAAATTTTGCCTTCTGCTCAAGGCATCTGCAACTCTGTTGGACTTCCCACTCCTGTGCTTCAAAACAAAAGTATAGCTCTGCAAAAACTCAACCCATTTTAAGTGCCTTTGGTACAACTTCCCTTAACTATTAAAATACTGCAAAGCCTAATGATCAGTATATAAAACAAACTCTTTTGGCAACAAATAATGTCTCCATTTCTTCAAAGCCTGAACTATTGCATAAAATTCCTGATCATAAACAGAATACTTTTTCTTGGCTTCATTAAGCTTCTCACTAAAATAGGCAATGGGCTTACCTTCTTGACTCAAAACAACTCCTACAGCACTACCACTAGCATCACAATCTACCTGAAATACCTTATTGAAATCTGAAAGTGCCAAAACAGGTTGCTCTGTGACTTTCTGCTTCAATGTATCAAAGCTTTTGTCTACTCCTTTAGTCCATTTAAACTCTTTTCTATCCCCTCTCATTGTCTTAGTTAGGGGTACACAAATGCTACTAAAATTCCTGATAAACTTTCTGTAAAAACTTGCCAAACCATGAAAAGATCTTACCTCGGAAGCGCTCCTTGGCGTAGGCCATTCAATGATAGCCCTCACTTTCTCTGGGTCCATCTTAAGACCTTCTGAGACAACAAATTCCAAGTATACCAACTCCTTCTTTGCAAAACTACATTTCTTTAGATTAATCAGCAACTTCTCCTCCCTCAGCTTCTCTAAAACTCTTATGATATGCATGAGATGCTCATCCCAAGTCTACTGAAAATTAAAATATAATCCAAATAAACAATAACAAAACTTCCCAAAAATTCTTTCAATACCTCGTTCATGAGCCGCATGAATGTGCTTGGTGCATTGGTTTGCCCAAATGGCATGACTAGCCACTCATACAAACCCTCCTTTGTCTTGAAGGCTATCTTCCATTCATCTCCTTCTTTAATTCGGATCTGGTGATACCCACTCTTCAAGTCAATCTTTGTGAAGTACTTGGCTCCACTCAAACAATCCATTATGTCATCCATTCTTGGCAATGGAAACCTGTACTTGATCGTGATCTTATTTATGGCTCGAGAATCTGTACACATTCTCCACTCTCCATCTTTCTTTGGTGCTAGTACTGCAGGTACCGCACATGGCCTCAGGCTCTCCCTTATCAGTCCCTTCCTTAACAGCTCTTGAACTTGTCTGTTCAGCTCTTCACTCTCTGCAGGAGTCATTCTATGGCCTGCCTTCTTCAGCAAACTAGCTCCTGGTATCAAATCCATTTGGTGACTTATCTTCCTCACCAGTAGTAAACCTTCTGATACATTATCAGAGATAATATCCTGAAATTCTTCCAACATATCTGAGACTTCTACTGGTACATCTTCACATTTCTCTTGACTAATCTTAGGAATCAATGCAAAGCAATGACGCTCATGCTTCATACCCTCCAAAAATTTTCTACCATCTACCAAGCAAATTCTGGCAGTACTACATACCTTTTCTTCCACCTCCTTCAAAGGCTTCAACTTATGACGAACTACATCCTTTGTTAGGGAGTATGTGTTTGCACAGCCATCATGGACAACGCTCCATCATACTGCAACGGCCTCCCCAATAACATATGACATGCATCCATCAATATGATGTCACACAGCACCTCATCATGGTAGTCACCAATCGTGAACTTCACTAAACATTGCTCATTGACCAAAGCTCTATGGTCCTTCTGCAACCATGCAATCCGATATGGATGCAGATGCTTTCTTCTTGTCAACTTCAACTTGTCAACCATCTCCTCTGAAACAAGATTATCAATGCTCCCACTGTCAATAATAATATCACAACACTTACCTTCACATTTGCACCTTGGGCAGAATAAACTCTTCATTTGATTGGGTTCTTTCTCCTCATTCAACAAAGTTCTTCTGACAACTAGGGTTTCTCCCCTTTCAGCATCTTCAAAACACTCAGACTACGCATCTTCATCTACATGTGCAACTCGTGCATTACCTTCAGGTCTTCTATTTGTCCTTCCTTGATGTTGCGGACACTCGTATGCTCGATACCCTTCTTCTCCACATTGGAAACAAGTTCCTCTGAAACCTCCTCTTCCAGGTCCTTGCCCAAGTCGGCCTCTTCCTCTTCCTCTTTGCTCACCATTGTATTGGTCACGAGGGCAGTAGGTATTATCTCCTCTCTGATTTCGACTAGTTCCAGCTTCTTCACTGTTCTTTTGATCTTCATTACAGCCTCCATAGGGTCTTCCACCAGTCCTTCCGCCTTGACCTCTTCCCCTTTGCTTGTTATCGAATCTTTTATTCAACTTCTCTTCCACCTTCAGGGAAAACTGGTATGCATCTTCTATAGTGGTCATTCTGACCAGGCTCAGCTCCTCTTGAATACTCGGCCTCAACCCATTAATGTAACGGGCTACCTTCTCCTTGTTGGGCTCTGCATGACCTGTCCTAATAGTAATTTTATAAAACTCTTCTGTATACTCCTTAACAGACTTGTTGCCTTGCTTCAGTCCTTGCAGCTTCTTTAGTAGCTCCATCTCATAGTCCACAGGAATGAACTGCTTCTTCAGTTTCTCCACCATCCGATCCCATCTAGTGATCTTTCCTTTTCCTCTTCTGTTCCTCTCTAATTGGACATCCTTCCACCAAATACTGGCGTGGCCCTTCAACTTTGTTTTTGCAAACTTGACCCGATCTAGGTCCTCCACATCTTCATACTCGAAATACTCCTCCATGTCATTGATCCAATCAATAAGCTATTCCGGATTCAAATCTCCAGTATATGTAGAAACTTCACTCCTAGGCCTCTTTCCGATCTTCGAAATGGCCCTCAACAACCTAACTTCTATAGGATCTCCTACAACTTCTTGTTCTTCCTCAGATAGCTCTTCTTCAGCTTCATCTTCGCTTTCTTCTCTTGAACTTGGCTCAAACCGTCTTCGCAGCTCCTCTTGCAATGCATCGATTTGTCTTTGCAGGGCTCTAATACCCTCTTCCGTCAAAGCATTCCTCCCAATACGATTTCTTCGTGGAGGCATCTTGATCTCCCCAGCAAACCCACAACCTCAGGTCCGGGTGCAAACTGCCTCACGGTCGGCGATCTATCTACACACTCAGGAACCCTCGCTCTGATACCACTTGATGAAGGGGGTAAATCATAAAACATACAACAATAGAAATTGCACACAGAAGATAGAACCTTCATTATTAATTTGGACAACTTATTACATTGTAGAAGCTCAAATACAATCAAAGGAATCAACCCTCCATAGGCTGCAACACATTACAGCTTCCTACCACAAGACTTTGGAATCATTAGCCTTCTGTAACCCCAAATCAGCTAGGGTTTCTATTTTCCCGCCTATTCATGACTCTACACTTTACCCTTAACTCTACTACTGCCCAAGGTTCCAAAAAATGGTTATTAATAGCCTTTTTGGTGGCCAACAACCTAATTTTGAAATTGTATCTCCCTCCAAAAATAGGTCAACTTCCGGGAGCCATAACTTTTGATCCGGGTGTCCGATTGACGAACCATTTTATGCGTCGGAAAGCTCGCGAAGTGCTCTACGCACTAAAGACCAACTCTGCCGGTTCTGGCCATCTTCGGGCCTTTACGGGGCCGTTTAATGCCTCAAACCTGAGTTTGAATAATTTTCAAGCGTTTTTCAGGAAACAAAAACTTTAATATCTTTCAGCTCGCATATGATCTTTGCGTGATTCCTTCGCCAAAGGTCTTATTTTTCAGTTATGTAGCTTCCTGTAAATTTTCACTTCATTCCGTGCCCAAATGCAAACTTTCTAAAAATAGCAGGTTGCTATTTTTAGCAGTTTGGAAAAACTGAAAGTTCTACATCATTATTCAAGCGATTATGGAACCAGAACCACAAATTTTGAAAAGAAATGGAAAGAACATCAACAATTTTGAAACACATTTCTTTTTTTGGTGATGCAAAATTGCCCTTACACCACTGGATGCTCCTACATCAAAAAGGCATCACACATCTTGGTGAGTTGTCCTGCAATATGAGCATTCAATGTACTGGTGTTTGCCAATGAAACAATTATAGTCTAGGTGGACATTGCAATTTGATGACCTTTCATGTCCAGGCTCGCATATGCAATCTACAATCCCTGCAAAGAATCGGGCACAATTAAGCCTTGCAAAAACATGTAATCAAAAATGATGCTACAAAAATTGCATGAATTGAGACATGCCCAAGACTACTCCCATCAGAAGGATCCACCACAAGTGATCTAGCAGCCCCCTCATTCTGTGCACCTCCATCCTTGGTAGGATTTTCAGGGAAATTATTTTGACCCTAGGTTTCTTCTTAACAGGACCTTCATTAGAAGGTTCTAATTAAATTGTCTTCTTGGAACTATTTTCATCAACTTCATCATCATCATCTCCTCATCCTGTTTTCATAATAATTTTTGATACTAGTTCGACTTAAGTAGCTTTCCCTTGACCCTGATTGTTGTTACTATGTTCGAAGAGCTAGCTCTCCCTGATCATGATACACTGCTTCTAGTTATCCGTGTGGCCATTCTGTTGAGCACTTCTTTTGTTTTGTTCTTAATAGAGGTATTGTTCCTAGTTTGCCAATTTCTCTCCACGGGTAGGGGTCTAGTATAACATTGTGTCTCTTTGTAAGGCCTACATGTCATTATTATAATCTTCAGTATATCCATGTAAGATGAAGGCATTATAATCCTTGACTTGCTGAATTGTAGATCTCCTTTCATTCCCCTCAAGATGGCACACTCATCTTCACAGCTAACCTTTAGTCCTCAAAGTATGCAAAGTGGGGATATTTTGTCGCTGCTGTTTCCTCTAATTTCCCCCTCCTGTCATAGGAAGGGTGAGCAATAAAAGCTAGAAATTAAACTTGCACATTTCTGCAGCCAATTTTATGAGAAATGTATTGCAGCCTTATGCCTTTTTGTCGGTAATTTGGGAACTTTAACCAGATTCCTCACAAAATCCATCAATGGACAGGACATAGAACTTTAAAGGGAACGTTACAAGGTTTCAAAATCTAATGATTGACAACTCCAACTACTGATCACAGAAAGCCTGATTTCGTAAAAAAATTCTAGACTATGAAAAAAAAAATGAAATTTGAATTTTGCCTCTTCTATTCAAGTTGAAAGATGGAATTTCAAAAATGACTGCTTATGGACAAGAATAAAACTGAAACTACACACACACATAAAAACTAAAAAATGGTGCTCTTGAAAGCTCTGAATCTTCACAACTACACGGCATCGGCGAACAAGTTCCTGTGCTTGAACAACGGAGATCCCTTTGTTGGTGGTCAGAAGGATGTTGATTGATTCAAACCTCCCTACTCTTCTGCAAAAGGTGCGGGCATATCTAAAGAGGGCAACGTTGTGTTTAGTGAGAATCAAGGGTTTTCGTTCAGGTACGTTGTTGTCTACGTGGCCCTAAATGATGGGGCAAAATTTCCAAACTAGGATGTGCACCCTAAATCCACTACGAATGTTTTGGACGCTTGGGCTGATTCTGCCAAATCCCTGGACAGCATGAAAATGGTTAAGCCCCTCAAACCGCCCAATTCTTCCCGTCTTTGCATTCTCAAAGGTTGTAAGAACAAAGTTATCAAAGGAGAGAATTTTTTCGCTGCCAATGGATTAATCAGACAATTTAGTCGTTTATGGCCTGGACTCCCTCATTTGCACAGGTGGATTACTAATGCATGGCAGCCTTTAAAGAGAGGTAATTTTGAAGTTTATCCATGTGCTCAGGTTTTTATTATGGTTTCCGATTGTGTGGCGCACCGGGATGTTATCCTTTGTGAGCGTTGGTTATGGTGATAGCACCTGCTCTTGCTCAAACTATGGTTCCCTGTGTTTAATCCCTTCACTAAATCATTCAGGGTGAAGCTTGTTTGGGTTGGTCTCCCAAACCTACTGTTACAATTCTGGTTTGACTCTTGTTTTGAAGCCATTGGCAACTCCTTGGGCAATTTTCTGGCAATTGATACAGACACCTCTAATTTCACTCACACAACTTTCACTAACATTCTTGTTGATATGGATACTTTGAGAGATCTCCCTGCTGAAATCACCTTCATGGTTGTTGATCACAATTGGTCTCAACCACTAGATTATGAAGGATTGTCCTTCTATTGCCAAAGATGTTATGAAACTGCACACACTGCTACCGATTGTTCCAAAGACCAAGCAAAATGCTAGTTGTCAGGGCACATGGTGGAAAGGTGCTCTTCCACATCATTACATTGTCGATGCTCCCCTCATGACCCCCGAGTCCCCTCCTAGGGTTAGCTCAAGTGATTTGACCTCTCCTGAGCACTTTGAGAAGATGCATTAACCTTTGCCTAAATCTTCTTCGGTTATGAAGGAGCCTTGTTGTTCCTCACAAAAGGTGGATCCGGAAGCAAAGAAACCAATGTCTTGCGTAGGATTGCAGCTGTCACAAGAGGCCACGGGAAGTATTAAAGAAATTAAAACATGTGTGCAAAATGGGGAACAAGTTCTATCAAAAATTGTAGATGCATCAGAACAGGGGTCCGCATCCACATCAGGTAATCCAGATGATTGGACAAGTGTCCAAGAAATGTAAGAATGTGAAAAGCTTTGATTGCAGCAACAAAATGAGGCTACGCTCTCACACCAAATTGAATTAGAAAGTTACATCATGAGTCCTCTCCTATGTTAAAGGAGGCTTAGCTCTCTTTCTTGTTTTGCACACCTATTCATGGGTCTGATGCAAATTATTTTTGTTCATCTTTTAGTTTATGGGAGTGGTCCCCAAGACCACAACTTGCTGATCAAAAAAAAGGCTCAAACTACACAAATCTCCAAACACTGCATGACCTTTTGAGGAACCTGGACAAGAATATTTACACAATATCACATTGGCTAGAGTTTTACAACTCAGATTCCAGTCATAGATGTTCACAAGCACTAGAGAGTTTTGGAAAATAACAAATATGTTTAGTCTTCAATCATGCTACTTTTTACCAAAGTATTAAATTTTGTGTAGTTAGTTGTTAGATGGATCATTTGATTTCCATGATCATTGCAGAGCCACAAATAAGGGTTGTGCCATATATTGCATAACATTGTTGTATGTTTTTAACTTATGTAATACATACAGTTCAATTGGTTGGGTTGGGAATAGCAGAAATATTTGAGGAAAGATTGAAATTGCTGCATAGATGATCAACTCTAGGGTTCACTGAAGTCTCCCTTATGAATTACCAATTGTAGTAGAATTAAGGTTCAACACATGGGTGCAAATTTATCAAACTAGACAAGGAAGGAGTACTCGATCCATGAGGTAATGTGAATTGAAGTTTTGTTGTTGTTAGTGATGTGGGATTCTAGTTGTGAGAACTCTGCTTTAGATGACTCAAGCTTGAAATTGGAATTTTGTAATGATTTTTGTTTTTGTACCAGGAATACTACTTGTAATAGTAAACAAATTAATGATTTTTTATTAGAATAATTCATGTATATATATATATCTTCTATAGCTTGCATTTTCAGTTTATTACTTGTAAATAGCAAATAAAGATAAGCCTCCCCTTGGAATAAAAGAACAACTTTGTTTCTATATGGCACTAGAGCATTTGTCCCATGACAAATTCTAGTGCTAAAAGTGATATGCAGTTGCACTGAGGTTAGATACAAGTTGAAGCGATCCCCCTCCACTTGATTCTTACTGTAACAAAATAAGAACTCCGTGTAGCAATCCCCATAGGCACATATATTTATCACATGCCTAACCGTACGTGTTACACAACATACACATTCTAACCATTGCATCATTATTTCTTAGATCTTATACCAAAAACATCATTACCTGGAGACATGGGGGTACTGGTACCAGTATGGAGAAGTGGGCGCCATTTAAATTGGGGTACACAAGTATATAAATAGGATATAGCTATATTATACATAAATGTAATCACCAGAAATTGTGAGTATGGAGACAGGGACATGGTCCATGATCCTATAATGGAGTTTCCTGTAACTATCCCATAATCAACAGGTCATGTTCCTTGAGTCCATTCAAGAAACTCATTTTAGTGTATTAAGCTACGTAAAAGCATAGTCACAAAAAGCATCCAATTACTTACTGACTATCGTGCTCTGATGACGAAGCAGTCCTTTCATTATCTATACTCGACTTGAACTCAACAGTTGCATATCCCTTGCTTCCATTGGCTAGTGCACCCTGATACTACAGAATTACAAGAACAGAAGAAAGTTAATTGACAAGAGGAAGATTGAAGGACATCATGGTAAAGTCCATAAAAAAGTTATCCAGGAACTACCAGTAGAAAAGGTAAAAAGGATCATGAAAATAAGATAAATATAAAGGCTAAGATCTGAAATTCATAACTAGAATTTTGAAGTGCAGAAGTGAGAAAGCTAATTAAATCCTGCAGAATGAATTTCCATGTTTTATTTAAACAAAATATGGGTGCATAAGTGTCTTCGTATACAATACAACTTGAAGGATCCATCATTATACAAAAGTTCAAAAAAGCACAAAGAATAATCATTGACAACAAAAATGTCCAATGGTGCAAACAGAATATTAAAACTAAGGACTAATCACGATACACATTTAGTAACCACCATTCAACAGGCCAATGTTATTAGAAATGAAAATGAATACTAGATATGAAAACTTAATTGTATTATACCTGGTCAATCACAAGTTCGATCTTTTCTTTCCACATTAAAGCGTCCTGCAGATTAAATGCAGCCATCTGGCACAATGTAATGAAAGGTGGAAATGAGAGCATAGAAGAAAATTATAATTGTTCTATAACATCATAACAAATTACAAAAACAGAAGCGTGTCTGTTTTCTTCCAAATTAACAAAAACTGAAACTTTGATGCCAAAAAATTGAAAATGTAAAACTGCGCACCGTTATCCGATGTGATTTGTCTTTCTTATTGTAAACAGCTAATACATAGACTACCTGTAAAGAGAAGTATACTAATCAGAAACTATACTACGCTAGCTTTCAATAAACTCATAAATATAATCAATAAATTACTATCAAACAATGAAGCAAAATAGAAATAAATCAAAATTTTAACCTCTTATACTCTAATCCTAAACTAGTACAAAACTAAGCATCTCCCTGCTCTTCAGTTATAAAAAGAACAAACAAGCTTCGAAATTGTATTAAAGTCCACAAATAACCAAATAGATCAATGAGAATCAGAACATACAGTCAGTAATAAATGAGGTGTACTAGGGTAAAAGGATTCTGAGGCGAACATCCTTAAATCTAACAACAGAAAGCCAATAGTAAACCACATGAAAAATCCATTACCATAAATAAGCCAATTTCCATGTCAACCAATTGTGGTAAAAACTAAATGAACCCACTTAAAAATCATTTTCAAGACTACTCTAAAAGTAAACATATAACCAGATGAGATTTTTGGAACCCCTTTTTTTCTTTACATGTAGAATCAAGCACATGTTCTGCAATGAACTGCATCAAATTAGATTTATCCTCATTACAGATGACTTGCTACTTCTTTTTTCCTTTGACAATATTCTTAGGGACACAGAACCAATACCTTTTTGGAACAAGCCCAAAAGCCACTTTCTTCGAAATCATTTTATATTAAGGCTAGATATCACATGAAGTAAGTCTCATAATGCATTCTTGTTTGCAGTTGAACTCCTTTAAGAGGAAACAAAAGTAATTGCTCGCTACTGTAAGTACAATAAAGCTCTCAAATGCTTAGGATCATATAGTTAAAGGCAACAAAAAATCCAAGCCTTCCCCAATTATAGATAAAAGTTGCAACAATTAAAGCCAAATTTGAAAAAAAAAATATGTTCAGGGCGCCAGGCAAAAGATTTCAGGTGACAGGTCTTAACAGACGAGACAATTTCTTCATAACAGACTACTTTTCTTCAAAAAGCCTTAAGCATATAACAATTTTAAGTTAGCACATCTGTGTGGTTTTCTATCCAGAAAATTTGCAAAGATATAAGAAGGTATATAAAGAAGTCAGCAAGAAGCCAAGATGTAAAAAAGATGGCAATGCATGAGAGAGTAACCTCAAAAAGAGAAGGGACTTCAAGAACAGTAAATAACTGTTCTGTTCCAGGCCCAAGTCAAGAAGTAGTTTCGAACAATATGAAGCAGCAGCAAAGACGAAAACAGCAATGCAACAAAAACTTGATTCAACATTCAATGGTTGTTAGTAAGAAGAAATCTGAAAAGAAATAAATTATCTAGATGTACACAAGTGAACAAAGTTTGTCAGTGGGACTTGAAAGTACATTTGGTTATAATAAGCAAGCAGCAAAAGGAAAAGCTGAAAAGGACTGCATTGAGGCAATATTTGCATGTGCTTAAAGAGTGATCATAGCAATGAACATGACCTTGAGGAACTTGTTGTAAATGGAAGTGAAGTAGAAGAGGATGATGCAGTCAAGACCCAGGTGCCCAGTGAAAGGCAGCCAAGGTCTTGCAGCCAACCATACAAGTAACAAATTGAAAAAATGGAAACGAAACAACACCAAAAATATATGGATTTTAGTTGTTCAATAAAGTCTATTACAATCCCTTGAAAATCAGAACTTACACATTATAATGGACTGTATTCAGCCACTAACTTAGAGCTCTTAGCTTGTACAGAGACTTCCCTCTTAACTCCAACTTTCTCAGCCTAGTGGCCTGCTACAGCTTATCTTAAATCAGAAAATCAGTGAATAAACTCCGTTACTGTCCTTGTTCAACACTGCACCCCACATAGCTATACTCCTCTCTGTCTTGCACTTCATCCTTCCCTCCCTTGTCTGCCTATCGAGGTATCTCTATATAGGTTTTGTGTGTGCAAGTCTCAAGTGGGGGTGTGTAGGTAACTGCTGCGGCTCATGTGACAGTGAGTCATTCAGGTGTGACGCCTCTTTTGTGGCTTGTAACTGCTGCAGTCAGTGAGTGGCAACTGCAGCGAGGTTTCAAAAAGGTTTAACAGTCAAAGGAAGATGTAACTGCCAGTTTTTGAGTTCCTTTATTTAGAAATATTCCCACTAACTACTTAGCCACCATGCCTATGAATGTGACAGTCAACAATCAATATTAGTGCTGCGCCCACTTTGTAACTGCCAACAGCGAGGATTAATGCATGCTAAACCTGAGTTGTAACAGCTGTAACAGTTGGCACTAAAGTTAATAAAGACTAACCACAAATTCCCTGTTTATTCAACCTTCAACAATTTATCCAGCCCCACCACTTAGAATCTGCCAAAGTCAATGTGTAACCCGCTGCCCTTTTTAATTTCATCAGTTCTAAACAACTGTGGCCAGCTTCAAATCACCAAATGGAAGGGGGAGTGTTTCAGTTTTATTGCAAACATACACAAAAACTTCAAGAAACCAAAATGCTACTACTACATTTTTTTAGGGTGATACAGGATTGTTTGTGGGCCCAGATGCAGAGGACGTTTCAGGGAGAATGAGTCCATTGTTTAGCAAAGAGGACAAGGGATTGCAAGATTCATGAGAATCACCTTTGTAATTATCTCCTCTCTTGTAATTATCTATATCATCATATGCACACTTAGTCCAGCATCCAATACATTCAACTACAGCTATCTGGTCAATGAATGCTTTACAGAGTACTACCCAGAACCTACATACACTAGGGTTTCATCCATACTAAGATTCTATTATGCTATCTGATCCATAATAGGCCTAGATATTCCAATTCAGATTCACAAACACAGATTTAGTGTTCCTTATGTGCTGTTCCCAGGTTATAGACTATTGAATAAACCATACTAGCATTCCATTTATGCAGCAAAATCTCAAGAACTTAAAAAACAATGTGTTATTTGTAAACAAAAAACAAAAAAAAAACTAATTTTGTTATTTCATGTCAAATATAATGTGTACAGATAAAAAAGACATTATAGATTGTAAAGAATTGCATAGAACTTTTTTTTAGATAGTAATGAGCCAAGACATATAGTTTGATGAAGACACTTGATCCTCTAAGTCTTAGGAGCCTCCTACTGAGCTTGAGGAAGGTGAACAACTTGTTGTCCCAAGTGCTAATCCACGGAGAATAGCAATACCAAATGTACTCAGCCAAGTTACAGTGCAAAATTAGATACCTCAATACCTTCTAGTACAACTAGGAAGCCTAGATGGCTTACTTAGACATTGTAGAAGGCACAAGAACAAGTAGGAGCACCAAAGACTTCTTTTCAGTTGAGAAATCCCCTTTAAACATTGTTGATGTCATGAGATGCCATGGCAAAGGAATATCATTCCATTATGCAAAACAATGTTTAAGAGATTGTGTCAAGATCAGAAGGGAAGTCAGGGATTGATTCCAAGTGCTTGTACAAGGTGAAGCATGTGGTAGACAAGAGCATAGAGAAGAATAACGCCACATTCGTTGAAATTGGGTTCTCCTAGAGAGAGAAAGTTGACTATGACAAGACCTTTGCTCTACTTGTGAGATACACTTCTGTCAAGATAATTATGTTTCATGCATTTCATTTTAATTGGTTTTTATATCAAATGGACATAAGAACAACTTTTATGAATGGTAAGATAGAGGAAGAAGTGTATATCAATCAACTTAGGGGGTTTGGGGTGCATGGGTGAGATACTCATGTATGCAGGTTCAAAAAGGTTTATCTATAGGCTAAAGCAAGCCCCATGTTCTTGGGGCATACGAATTGATGAGTACTTATTGAAGTTAGGCTTCACCAAAACTACTATAAATTCTAACCTTTACTATTTGTTTGATTAATCTCATCTATTGGTTTTGATCATGTATGTGGATGACCTAATCCTTACCCTTACAGGTAGCAGTGACAAGCTCATAGCATGATGCAAGGGGGAGTTGGCCTCTGAGTTTGATATGGACATCAGCCTTGTGACTTTATTCTAGATCTTGAAGTATGACAAGGTACAAGTGAGGTCTTCCTTGTTCAAGGGAAGTACATAGTTGTAAGAACCCTGTCTTATTCTTTCCCAAAAACTCAGTTTGAATGGATTGACATTTCGTCGAACACTTGGCATGAAAAGTGTCTAAGTCCTGATTCCTTAAGTCTGATATAAATTTCTAAGTGTTCTAATGCTGGTTTGAAAGATGTTTCAATGCCAAAACATAGACAATAACATAGAAATGACAGATAAATGATTGCATACTCATATATCAAGGAACCCACTTGCAAATATGCCTTTATTGATCATATAACAGGTCTGATTACACTCTGTATACACTTATGACAGGTCTGATATAGGTTATATCAGTCTATTACAATCAATAAAATAAAACTCCAATTGATCAAATAACAATGTATGACATACCCGTGATCAATCCTTCATGAAGTATACAAGGTATTGCTGATATGACGATGAAAGATACCCGAAATGGAATACAAAAGTGGCTGCTACAGGACTGATGTCTGATATAGAATGCTGATGTGAAGTATGCAAACGGAAATAGTTCCAAACAATCCCACAAACCTCCCTCAAGGGTAGCACACCAACCCTAGAAGGCTGTGATAGCTTTTGGGAGTGCACTTAGGGTTTCAACAAGCCTCAACAAGCCACGATCTGCCCTTAATATGCAAAACCCACGTCTGATATGTATTCCACAATGCCTCAAAATGATGCACCAAACATAATGTTCAACACCCACGAAGATATGTGCCCAAATTGCCAAAAATGGTTGGAATTAAACATGAACCAGCAATGATATATAATCTGATATGTCCTCACAAAGTTCACGATTTCACCATAGAATGATTCCAATGACAATACCCTGCAAACCCTAGGCGGCCAGCATCAAAATAGACTCCAAATCGCCATTACAAATTGATATTTGGTACAAATCTTCTTCAATTTGGAGTTGTAACCCTAGCCACAATTTGCCAAACCCTAGCCGTGGATGGAAATGGAAAAAATGTATCAATTAGACTTTCAAACTTTGATCAAAATGCCTTTAATCTGCAAATAGTCTTCAAACCCTAGCTGGTTATAATTTCTTCTCTCAAATAAGCTCAAATGTAGCTCCTGATGTGAAGCTACCAAATAATGCAGCCTTCAAGTGATATCTCACACCCTCAGGTAGCAATAACCATAAAGAACTTCGTTCTCCAAAGCCAATAAATCTGAAAACCCTAGGTTTCCACCTTCAAGAGCCAAACTCTCCAAAACATTCAACTTCAATTTGTAAAATGATCAAATGATGCCTTTTTTCCAAAAGCTTTTGGTGACTTATATACTCTCTCCAAAATAAGTCGATTTCCTCATGAGGCTTTTATAATCATTTAAATGATATTAAATGCTTTTTGATGTTGACTTTAATATAAAGCATTAATTAGGCGCCCACATAAAGTACATTTATTAATTGACTTTAAGTCATAAAGTGGCACCATTAACATAAAGTTAAAATATAACTTTATAATGCACTTTATAATTAATTATTAATAAAGTATTACTTTATTAATAATTAAAATGACAAAACTCCACAAATACTTATTATTTTTCCATTCCGTCTGAACCTGGAAGTTAACCATTGTATTCATTGTGCATCCAACTGCCTTACTAAAAATAGTAAGGGTCCCTCTCAAACATCCACTGACTTACTATAAATAATAAGTCCCTCAAAACGGAACTAGAAACCTCTGAATATCAATGCCTCAGAACATATGAAAGATCTGGAGAGATAAACACTGACAATTGCCACCTGAAGAGCTCCATAACGCCCAAACTGGACCCTCTAATCCACCACACTAGCCTACGAGGGTCAACTGATAGGCTAATCCTCTGAACTCTTATGCTCAGGAAAATGGGGACATTACCATAGTAGAGATTCTAAAGAGATTTCAAATGAGAGATTGTAAGACCCTGGCTACTCTAGTGGTTCTAAATCTGAAGTTGATTGTAGATTCAAAATCAGATTTGGTAGATCCTTCTATGTATAGGCAATTTGTTGGTGTTTTAATTTGCACCTTTCGGTACAACACAAAATAGAACAGCGTGAGGATAAACCTCTATTCAAATTGAAAGGGGAAGATCTCTTTGTAACAAAAAATAAAACAAAACCCCTAAAACCTAATGCCTCGACCTCTAGCTTTTTACAATATGTATAATTTAACTCGGGGTTTTGAACATCCATTGCAAAATACACTAAATAGCTACCTATTTTTAATTCTCGGGCAATGCACAAGGCTTATTAGCACTTCAACTCAAGATGAGGGATTTTTATGTCTTTTCACTTGAAGCAAACAACCTGTAGCAGCTAATAAATGCTCACTCTTTCCAACTAAAAGAAGATACCAAAAAAGTGTGAGTACAACACATGGATTGAATTGCCTTCAAAAAAAAGGATGCACACAAGATTCAGCAAATCATATGAAGGAATCTGCATACATAGCTGCAATGACCACACTTCACTGAAATTAGCAATATAAAGCCTGCAATTTTCAAGAAAAGCAATCTGTTTCACCTAAACAACACACAAGATCATTAAATGCTTGAACGGTGATTTCAGCAGCAAATTAGGCATACAAAATTCTATTCATCCTTGCTAAACTAAGTGCAAAAAAAACTTATTTATAAGTTTTTACAAAGTTTTGTGTGAGACATAATAAAAAATAAATAACTAGAACTTCTATGCTATGAATAGTTTGTTTGCACACAAAGCAAGCTTATTATACAATTTTGTACACAAATTCCAAACCCTAAACCAGGAAACCTTCAAATAGATTTCTGATAAAGATAACTATCAACTAAAGATAAACCTTCTAAAAGATCATCTAAAAATAGTCGTTCTAAAAATAGATTTCTCGGAATATGACCATCTTCTCAAAATAGTGACAGCTAAAAATACCAAAACTGACAACTGGCTCCTAGCAAAGATTCTGACAAAGCTCTTTTGTTCTGACCATGGTAGATCCTCTGAAGAAGCCCTTAAACTAACAACTCACCAAACAATCTTGGTGACTTGAATCTGAAAACCCTTCCTTTACTAAAAGCATGTTGTAACCCTATGTCTTGTCATGGAAGGCCCCTATAAAGACAATCTATTCTTCATCATCTCTTCAAATCTTGCAACACCAAATCTCCATGCCAATCAAACTATTGGCCTTGAAGCACTTTGACTAACAAGTGGAGAAAATGATAATGTCTCAATTTTGTTCTTGTGATGACTGAAATGCCACTGAGAGTTGTTACAATGCTTCTTCTCCAAACTTTTCTGCCTTATGTCAAATTTGTAGACTTGGTGTTATAAAACCCTAAAACATGGAAAATATGGGACACGAGATGCAATAAAATTCAGTCCCTCTTTGATGTTGAAAACCTATAGTAGATGCCCTAGGTATTCACAGAAAGCTGTTAAAATCTGCACCAAAACCGCTGAAGATGATTTAACATGCTGAAAACTGAGTATGAGTTGCAAATTTGCAACCTTGAATGCTCTTGAAACCCTAGGGCATTTAGAATATGCTACTATTTTTGCCTTTAATACTGAAAATCAGCATGAAACCCTACACGCCCTACTGAAATATATAGTTAATGGAGGAAATCCTGCACATGGAAATGCCTTGCTTTATTTTGAAATGTGTTCTCTCCTTATAGGGCGCACGCTTTTGAATATGAGTGCAAGTTTTTGTATGTTTGAATGCAAAATATGTTCAGCCTCTATCAGGCTGAGGTGTCTGCCAGCATAGAAATGAACACACTCTGTATTTTGAAAATTTACCTCCACACTATGAAGTGCGCTCCTCTATACTGTTGCATATTTTTGAAAACTTTAAACACTTGCAACCGCTCAATAGAGCACACAGCAGTCCATATAAATGTAATCTTTTATTTTGAAAAGTTTGTCTTCTCTTTATGGAGAGCACGCTTCTACAAACACTTGCATTTTTGTTTTGAAAAAGTTGTCTTCCTAGAAAAGAAGCATGTCCCTGTGTATGACCTTACAATTTTTGCTTTTGAAAAGTTATGTTACCCTTCAATATGGTGCATGCTGGTCTATATGATAACATTTTTATGGCTTGAAATTTTTCACTCTTCTCATGTATGCACTCCATCATATTGAGCAACATTTTTTACTTCTGAGATTTCATCTATCCCTTTAAGAGGCGTGTGCCCTCTAACTGGAAAAACCAATTTTCATGCCCTAGTTGTCTTTCACCTTTTCTTCTTCATCTAAGCTCCATTCTTTGCCTCATCAGATGTATTGGAAAGCTCGTTTCATTGGCCCTGCAAAGACATTGACTAGAGACACCAAAAACATGGATGATCATGACAAGGGTTAAAGTATGACTCACAATTAGAGACACGACAAGTTTTTAGCTTAAAATGTGACACAATAAGGGAAAAAATTGTATGGGCACAACACGGTCGATAGGTTCCCTCATGTATTTGGTGAATACTCAACCTAATATTTGCTTTGAAATGAATACTTGAGCCACTTCATGGTTGAGCTGAGGAAAATTAACTGGACTACTATAAAGCATGTGCTTCAATACTTCAAGGGCACAACTCATTATGGGCTAAGGTGTGTTCAAGATGGAGAGTTGATGTTACATGGCTTTGTGGATACAAACAAGGTAGGTGATGCTAGTGCTAGGAAGAGCACTTCACGGTTTTGTTTCAGCTTGGGGTCAGGTATGATATCCCAGTTCAGTAGTGAGCAAGCGGCAATGGCATTGAGTTCAACTAAGGTAGAGTACATGACTACTTCTGCTAGTTGCAAGACTATCTAGCTTCGCAAGTTGATAGTAGAAGTTATTGATCAAGTGTTGTGGCTTACAATTGTGTATCAAGACAATCAAAGTTGCATCAAGCTCTCTAAGAATCCAGTGTTTCACGGTCACTCCAAGAGTCCAAGCATATAGACATTCAGTACCATTTCCTCAGAGACAGTTCAAAAGGGAGAAGTGATTCTAAAGTATGTTCCTTTGGATTTGCAAGTTGCGAATACTTTGTCAAAGCCCCTGGCTAAAGGGAAGTTTAAGATATTGAGGGAGAGCTTAGACTTGATGGAGAACACCTTCCTCACAAGGAGGGATTGTTGGCATTTGTTCTCCTTTAGCTGGGCGCACTTGAAAAATAAAGTGCAGTAATCAGTTTTTTTTTCTTTTTTCTTTTTTCTTTTCTTTTTACTTTTCTTATTTTTAGCTGGGCATGGTTCTTCTATTTTTAGCATGACAACATTTGTTTTTCTTATATTTAGATTGGATTCTAAATTCTATGAGTTAGCTGCTATTCTTATTTTAGAACAATGCACTTTTCTGCTTTAGTTTTTCTCCTAGCCTAGGCACTCCACTGAGATGGCATTTTTTTATTGTAAACCCTAGAGTTCTCTTGTTCTATAAAAGAGACCTAGGGCACACCACTAAAACAGAGATAGAGAGAGAATATTTGAGTTTTGAGCTAGTGCAGTATAATTCTTTACAGATTTAGTGAGAAGAAATTGCAGGTTTGAGAATTCAATACTAAGTAGTCACTATTCATATTTTCAGCAGTATGTGTTTGTAGATTAGCATACTCAGATCAGCTATTTTGATTAGAATTTTTCATTTGAAGCTACTTTGCAGTTAGGAATATTTTCCGAGTGCAGAATCTGCTTACCATGGTCTGAAAATTTAACCAGTAGCAGCTTGAAGATCATAAAATCTCTACTTCATCCTGCTTTTATTTTGTAATATAAGAATGACACAAACAAATAGGAAAGGAAGACATGGTTCATCCTATCAATTCATATCCAAACTTGGTCATGAAGCCATATCTAAAGTTGGAGATGATTCATCAAAGCTTAGACAAGATACAATAGTCAAGGACAATTCCCCATACTTCAATACATTCCAAGTTGAAGTTTAATTTTAATGATCGCCATTTACATCTGAAGCCACCATCAATTGTGTTGTTACACCTATTGTGCAAGGGCCAACATAAATATCACAAAGAACAGGGAAGGCCTGGCATGACGAGCACCTGCACCAAAAGAACTTGAAGCTAGGAATTATTGTTCATAGACACAATGGCTGATCGGAAATTAAATCTAACAAGTTTAAGATGTTGTAGCTGGGCCCTTATCAAGCACATACAGTACTGCTTAATGAAGCAATTAGACTCAAATTTGGACAAACCCTTCTGAAAGGACCTTGGAAATGGGCCAAAACTCAAACTTAGAAGTCAACAGAACCTAAAAAGAAATCTAAACTAACAGATGTTTCATCAATACACATTGAGGAATTTAAATCAACTAGAAATAGGAATTCCAAAAGTGAATACTACAAGTGGTGCAGACATCATGAGTGTGAGGATCACTACAAGTGGTGCAGACATCATGAGTGTGAGGATCGCGACTTCATGCTTTCAAACACACCTTCCATGTTTTTTGCAGCATACTTGCATCTAGAAGGGACATGACTACACAAATTCACAAACTAAAAAGGTGCACCTGCACTAATCCAGGAAATAATGAAGAAAAGACCTCTAAAAAAGATAAATGGACTGACCTGAAAATAGATTAATACATGAAGGAAGAACCCTTATGTATAACAAGAGGGTACGAAACCCTTGTTGGCAAGAGACACTATATGGATTCATGGTTGTTGTCATTGATGGCAACAAAGGTCATCCCACATATCCGCAAGTCATAGTGTGCCTCTACCGGAAGTCAGAATGAAGATTATTGTGGTCCGGTGAACAAGAACAGAGCATGTGGCAAGGTCCGACAGACTGGTCCGGATCTCTCAGAAGAAGTATCTTGGTGCAGTGCGAATTTGGGGAAGTCAAGAGGACTACCTTGAGTAATAGATTCCAAGGATTTAGCCTCCGGTGATGGACGAGGAAAAAGATATGAACAGTTGAATACCGGATTCCTGAGTAACAGTGTGAACAGAGGAAGAACTGACTGACAGAACATCAGATTGCTTTCCGGATGTGTTTCTGACAGTGGTAAAGGTTATGAAGACATGGATTATGTTTGGCCGACATGATTAATGATATCTACAAGTATATGCTTGATCCGCATTACTTAATGAGCAAGGATTCAGCCGACAGAACAGAGTTTGTGAGAAAATAGACTGTTCCGGATGCCGACTAGAAAGGTGATGAAATTACTTGTGCGGATATATATGCACGATGGATTTAGTTGTGAGAAGTGTTGTTGTGTGTTGTTGTTGTGCGAATAAGTGCAGAGTAGAGCAGAAACAGCTAGAGAGATCTGATATGTGAAAGGAAAGCAGAATAAAGAGAAGAGGAAAGATGAAGTGCAGCAGATCAGTGTACTGAGCCTAACCGGAACTGAACTCCAGCATATGTGGATGCTTCCAATCAGTTCAAGTATTGTATAACATTCTTTTGTAGACAGTGTGTCTCCTTGTAGGCAGTGTGCCTCTTTGTGAGCAGTGTGCTCGGGCAGTGAGCCCTAATTGGCAAGTGCCATTTTGTAATTCCTTATTCTTCTAACAGAGAATAATCTTTGGGTTAATCACCCCGTGGTTTTCTCCCTTAACAGGGTTTCCACGTCAAAAATACTGTGTCATGTGTTTCTCATTTCATGGTAATGTTTGTTTGTTTGCTTCAATGCTGCATTGATTAATAAGAAAGTTCAAAAGAAGAAATAATTAGGATAACTGATTCACCCCCCCCCCTCTCAGTTATCAACAACCCTAACCAATCATCAACTACTACATGTACCCCATGGCATATAACTTATAAGTGACCCCAGCTACATAATTAGTGGAATCTAATGACAATATAACATTACAAAACATAAGCTTCGTAGCAAAACAGTACACATGGCAAACAACTTGGGAAGCTTTTTTTCCAAAGCTAGACAACCTCACCATAAAGACACATACTAGAAACCTTGACTGTGGGCCAAAATTAAAATACATTCCTATTGCAAATTTTAAATATTTTTTTTAAAACCCTAAACTAGATACGGCACCAAACAATGTAGTACCATATCCGGCCATTTTGAATATGGCCCAAAAATGGGCTCATATATGGGATCTATGTTGTATCCAAGAGCATCACACAATATTTCGTATCAAATATGCAGATATGCATATCTAGGTAGGTGATTTGTAAAATACTGGAGATACTATCCTAGAAATCACCAACTATAGATACTTGCTTGTCAACTCCACACTATACCTTCAAAGTACTAAAACTTGCTTAGAATTGCTTATCGGTTCAGTATAGCATGTTCTATATTGCAATTTGCAACGCATGGAAAGAAGATAACATATCACACAAGTGCAAAACAAAACCACAAAGAGAAAGAACACACAAATACACCTAGAAAAACCCTCAAAAGGGAAGACAACTCTGAAAAAGTGAGCTCCTGCTCCGCATGCCACTAATATCTAATCAATTACAAGAGTTTATTATGTCACTAGGCGGAATTCAAACCCTTACAACGAGTTCAACAAGCTCCAGACACTTATAAATGGTCTTTGCACCATGGGAACTCCATTCTTCCTCTTGCATCAGTAAAATGTTGAACAACATGAAGGTAGAGTTGAGAGCCAACCCTTGCACAATGTGTTGAAGTGTTCTTATGCCTTTCCCACATCCATTCATAGCGCCAAAAGGAAGGTCTAACTTTGATAATGCAAATTGAAAAGTGAAATCCCTTAACTTCCACTATTTGTCCAAGTTGAGTCGAAACCACCACATATCCTCAGTGGTGACATCAAAACTGCCACAAACCCACAGTGAGCGATGATGAAACCACCAAGGCGGTCACAAAACCACCTCCTCCTAAAAACAGGTGGTTTTGACACCATACGTTTTCCACTTGATTTCAACATTTGATCCCCTATTTTTTGTCTTCCTTGTGATCCCCTAGATCACCCCAAGGCTGCCTCTAACCTGAGAATAGACATCATGGCATCAAAAACCATCTTATGAAGGGAACACACGCAGCCATAGTTCTTAGACAGCTTCTCAATTGGAAATGACATCAACTAGTCCTGAGGTCATGCAACTTTGATCCATTTTTCGGATCAAGGGGAGGTGAAGTATCTAGCAACTCTGGAACAATATATAAGGGAAAAGGGAAAAACAATCATCTTGTAGAATGCTTGCATAAAGGGGGTCTCGTACACATTACACCAATTGTGATGTCTCGCTTGGTAGTGAACTTAAAAACAAATTGACTTTTTTAACTTGTATGAGAGTATTTTGGAGTCAAATGCATACAAATAAAGCCATGCAATTAATTTTGAAAGACTATCACACAACTACAAACTACTAAAAATTGCTCAAGAACAAAACTATATACATAATATTATTTGTTATTTAATTACTTTGTTTGTGCCCTACAAACTCCCACGAGAAAAAACTTCCACTCTACGTCGGAATCATATACAAAATACCAATAGATTTGGGATAGAATATCATTGAAATTCGTAAACATATTCATTGTACATATACAATGCCTTTGCATTTAATCAAATTCAATACTAGTTCCCTCTATCAATGTTTAGTAAATAGTTTATAAAATAACTCAAATTTATAATTAGCTAAATTATTAATTATTGAGGGTCATAATCTCCAAATAAATTATCATAAAGGCTAGTCTCCTATCTCCATATTGCAAATATTTCTATCATACAAACATTATATTTTAATAATTCGCAAGCCATCATCTTAATAGAAAAGATTTTTAAAGATTCACAAACATTGACCGGCATACCATCTTCACCATAGACACTTGGGTCTTTATATCCACCATCAATCAAAACATATATAGAGTATAGTCTTATGTGTGCATTATAACACCTGGAAATGTTATACAGGAGGTGGCATGATAATTTGGACTTTGTATCAACATTGCGCTACCAAACCTTAATGTTCATTTTACATAACTTGAGCATTGTTTGCTCCAAATTAGCAGTGTTTGGCTCTTTATCTTCGAGAGGCCATCACCCTTCAACGCAGATCCTTACGTAAGGTGTCTCGGGATTCTAGAGCCCCCAAGTTGATCACCTCCTTCCAACACATCCAAGAGCCTTACAGCTCTGAACAACGTTTGGATACCACTACTTCTCTTATAGATGCAGATAGACATATGAGACAACTTCTCTCATAGCTTTTGTCTCAACATGTTCCCCCTCAACATCATGGTCTTGTTTCTTGCCGACGGCACGATTCAACATCTTCTCATCGGCATAGATCTACTCCACTCAGACCACCCCCCCAACCACAGGGGTAGATGGATATTATGAGCCTTTTCACTAATGCATGTTTACTTCAGCCTTCGATGTTAGATGTGATCCTAAGGGGAGTATTTGGCTTAACCCTCTCGGCCCTCAACACTCCCTGATGAGCATTATTAGATCTTGTATTGGTCCCTTCACAATGATGGATGATGGCAACAATGACTTTAACATTTCTAGTTCAAACAGTGATACTTGGTGATCTCCAATTTTCCTTAGCATTTGCTCTTTGGGGTTTTTGTTCTCCCTTCTTGGCTATATATACTAGTTTCTTGACCACTTGTGTTGGTGGTCCCTTGTTGTCTTATCGAAGATTTCATCTATCCAGCATTGTCATTGAATCAGCCAGCACAGAAGAATAGTCTGTTTTTTACAAGTATGTGACCCATAAATTCAAATGGAACTCTTCTAATAGATACGTTTTGTCATACTTTAAAGCTTTTCAATCTCTTTGTACAACAATTTATTCTCAATCACATGAAATTTCATTCTTAGGGCATGATGATCCTCCCAATAGCTGACTTTGCACATCTTCTGACATATACAATCATCTTTTAGACCATTAATATTTTGAGAATATCAAAAGTAATTGATCTGGATCCCAAGAGAAATCTGGGGAACAACACTCTAATTGTTGAAATCCAGATGTCATATATGTAGAAAAAATTTTAAACAAAATTCAAAGGAATGAAGCATAGAAAAGATAAAGAACTGATACCAAAAGATTTATTAATTTGTTCCTTTTGTACATGTTTTACTCTCAATGGAGATGTATGGTTGTCTATCTTCCACTAGCTACGTCTATGCTCATGTATTCCAGATAGAAGCACTTTCACATTCAAAGGAATGAGGCATAGAAAAGATAATATAAATAGAACTGGAAACATTATTAATCTGTGCATTCTGTACATGTTATACTCTCAAGGGAGATGTATAGTTGTCTACCTTCCACCCTGGTTGCTTTTCCACAGGTGGCTCTTCATCTCCCAACAATTAGGTTGAGCTACAACAAATGTAATGGTTAAAGGCAGCAACACTGTCAGCACTCAGAGGTACTTTGTTGGGAGTTCACCTTCGCAATTTGGTCTAGACATATGGAACTTGACAAAGCCAATGATGAACACCGCATAAGGTTTGGTGCATGCTTGGATGAAAACAAGCCCTATCTTCCCAGATTGCCCCACACAACTAGCTATAGGAGATAGATGATCTCAGAAGTAACGCAGACCTGTGGAGGTGGCTCAGTAATACCAAAGGCCATAAAAAGTGAGTCAATATTACAGCAGGCCACGAGAATGGACTTGGGAATATGCCCAGAGTTGTATTTTGAGAGTCCACCTAAATTTATCATGGGGTTTGCTTATATCTTATTAAGCATGAATTTATGTTAGCTCTACACACAAAATTGAGCAATAGAAGAAAATTTAAAATGCAAAAATATTTCCCAATCCAGAATATAAAGTTGTATTTATCAGGCTATGAAATGAGAGAATATGCCCTTTTCTTCGTCTTATACCATCTGTGTTGGTTCTCACTAACTTACTGCTTGTGTCAGTTCACACATACTGTAATGAGCCGAATGGAATTATATTTTCCTATTATCTTCCTTTGCTTCTTGCTGAATAATAAATATCAAAAAGTTCTATAAACAATGACAATCTTTTCAATTTTCTTTTCCACACTAACACGAATAATAATTCATTTCATTTGTATTTTAGCCTTTTTTCATTGATATGTTTATGTCTTACTTGATACTCCTTGCAAATTTTTATTTTTTCCTATATCCTTACTTAGTTGAGAATAGAAATATTTATTCATGATTCTTGTCAGAATAGTTCTTTGTCCAACTCCAAACCAGCAATCTTAGTGTTCTCATGCCAGGCATTTAAACTGTCAATTGCTCCAGTAATCTGCTCTTGGACCAAAGTGGATACTGGCTCTATATTGTTTTCTACTCTACAATCCCCTTTTTCTGCTTTGGTTAAAATTGTCTGCTCAAATACATTGTCATCGAGATTTTTCAGATTAACATACAAGACAAAAAAAATTGAATTATCAAAAGCTTCAAAAGCATCTATGATCAATGCCTTCTCTTCTTTCTTTCCATCCTCTTTCTCTTTGACTGCAGATATAGAATCCATTTTTTTATACTCTTAAGCTTTGTATCAAACTCCTAAATCCACCGTCTCCTTATTGAATGTCAAGTTGTGTCACTTCTGCACTCGCCTTGGCAATCTCAGCAATCAACAGACTTTCCCATCTTCCACAGGTCTTCCAGCAAGCTAGGAATATAGCTACAGATCATTGTAAGTCTAACATTAAATTCTACAGATCAGACCTTGTAGTTCTTACAGTCAGTCAGGTTCGCCAATGTAAAGGTATTCAGACATACATGCATGTTCTTCAACAATAAGAATGCAAGCGTACACAGGATTTTTTTTAAAACTAGGAAAACCATAGAATAGCATACATGAAGCTTTATTAATGTGAAGCACGCTCCGCTACAAGTTATGAATTACAATCCAATGTCAATATACTTTTATAACTATCAAAAGATGTTTGCAAATGTTTGCAATGGTAGACAATAACCGTTCACCTAAATTAACAATATACTTGATAATATCTACTATTAATTTACCCATGTGCACCCTACACGTACACTTTCAGACAAATGACTTCTGGTAGTTCCATGTTGAGTTAGACGAACCCATTTCTCTCTCATTCAAAACCAAGAAAAAAAGCTGAAAATTTAGTTATAACATGTAAACCACATCAATAGACTTTAAAATAGAATTAAACATATTGCCAGTTTGGGCTACCTGATAATGGTTTGGGTAGGAATAAACCAAAGAAAGCTGAGGCTGTGTGGAACAGGCATCCTAGAGATTGGGTTCAACTCAATTTTTTATGGAGGTGCTAATGGAATGGCCCTCAAATAATAAGGCATAAGAAATGGCCCTCTTAGAAGCAATAAAACTGGCTCAAGAAAAGGGAAGGCAAAGATGTCAGGTGAGAGAAAACTTGATGCTAATTGTGGAACCAATCAAAATGGGGCCGTACAATAAATGCCAAAAAAACAATATTATTCAGGAAATTAAGATGGAAACAGAGAATTTCAAGATCTTGTGGCAACATATCAAGAGGACAGCAAATACAGTGGCAGATCAAGTGGCCACTTGTGGGGTAGAAAAGTTACGCAAGATAGTGTATACTCATACTATTCCTCATGGTAATAACACTAACCTGAGAAGGCTGCACCAAAGCAGTGGAGCTTGATTTTCATTAAATTTGCAAAATTTGTGATCAAAAAAGAAAAGATTTATGTGGATAAAATCCTGTCGTTATGAGCACTCAGTAGTGCTTTTTCCTAATTCAATCAAACTGAGGAAAGTGGTAAATGAAAAAAGAGTTACAGATAAATGACGAAAGCCATTAACTTCTTTTCCGCTAACTTTCTAGGAGTTGGAATATGCTTGGAGCTAAAGACGGGAGATTGCCCTATCAGCAGAAAAGCAGATGCTTAAATTTTATTTTTGAAATATGTCATTTTTTTATTTTCCCACATTAGATTGTTAACGCCAGCTGAGAGTTGGCATCTCACCAACAATTTTTCCAGGACTAAGGTCCCTTAACCCAATGTATCTTAAAAAAAAACAATTGCAAGTTTGGGCACCATTAAATAACAAGGCAAATAATCACAAAAAAAGGACAACTAACAGGAATAAACTCATTTTCATTTATGAAAAATTCAACATTCGTGACAGTTCTTTTCTTTTCCTAAAATTGTGTGTATCAGACAAACCCTATACAAGCATAACCCCATAGTAGCATTTCATTGACATGGCATCTTAGAAGTATAAATAATTAATGGAATTCAATTACCCAGGTCTAAGAAGGGAAAAACTCGCCTAAAAATCGGGAACTAAATAACAATGTACTAGTTGTCACAACAGAGAAAAAAACTAATTTTGTCATTTCATGTCAAATATAGTGCATATAGACAAAAGTAGATGTTCTACATTATAAAAATGCTAACAACAAAAAATTGCACAACTTTAAAAAAATCTATTTTACTTTCACCTATGAGGGTTTATGTAAAAAGCATATGCCTAGCCCTAAAATTGTAGGTCGTTATGTCACGAAGCATGGTCTACTATTATAGAGATGGCCCTCATTGTGGTTTAAATTTAGCTTCTAAAAGAAATCTATTTGAAGTAAAACTTAAAGAAAATTTAAAATACCTTAACCCTAACCCTATACCATTCAACACTACTATAGAGAGGCGAATAAAGTTGCAGATATCTTGGCAAATCATGCCATAGAACAACGCAAGGACGTTATTATAGCTGACAATCAAAGTGCATGGAGTAACGTCAGATTGCAGAAATGATACAAACATGAAATAAGAAGGATTGCCGCCGATTACATAGGCATGTGAACTAATTCCTCACACAGTTGAAAGCAATTATAAATGCAAACAGTGCAAGCTTAAATATGGCCCTCCATTACCTCCTCTCATCCCAAAAATGGCAAACAAGGTCTGTTTTTCCAATATCGAATGCGAATGTGATAATGCTTCCATCGACAAAAGATTAGAGCGCATCTTCTACATTCGCTCTCCTCATGCTCTGGGAGTCATCTGAGCAATTATTGGAGAAAGCAACTTCGATTGTGGGGAGGAGCACAAGCACGATCAGTTCCTCATTGAGATTTTCTTGTCTAACATTATAGATGCCATCCGACTCCCGAGATACATTCCATTGTCAATAGCTGCGGGCTTCATACAATGGAAGTTTCTAAAGGAAGCATTGAAGGCTATAGAAGAATATGACGTGGCCCACACAGCTGCAGATATTGGCAGAGTCTTCCCAGTCAAGGAATTCAGGGAAAAGGCAGAAATGAGGGAAGCAGCAGAGCTACTTAGGGAAGGACTCATCTCAAGCACTCTTGGGAATCTTTGGAGGTTTCTAGGCAGCCATGAGATACTGTTAGCAATGGAGCAGACGCACCGGTTGAGGGAACTGGCTGAAGGGATGTTGTATATCCTTCACAACAACACGCAGGGAGGATACAACTTGAATGAAGATTGATATCAGATCGAAAAAAGGTCTTTCTTTAATATATAACTCGATGAGCCTACATGCTCAATTTTGACTGGCCTGCATGTCTTGCTAGTTGAAAAGTGTAATCTCTCATGAGAGAACTCATTAAGGGGTTTCTCTGTTAGTTCTCATTTTAATATAATGGGAGCTGTCCCCTAGGCAGCATCTTGTGCATCAAATATATATATATCTCAAAACCACTTTTTGTAAAAACTCAGGAACATTTTGGAAAATGACACGGCAAATGCAACAGGTTGTGATTACTTAGGATTAATTGCAGATTTTTCAAGTGTGAAGCTACTATGCATAGCCCCATGCCCTAATTTTATAAAAGATGGCCATGTCCCTGTATCTGCCTCGATGCTCGTACCGAAACCCACATCTCCCCATGACTATATTGAAATATAAAATTTTATTAAAATAAAGGCACCTAGAAGAAAAAATTGAAGTATAAGTTTTTACAAATTAGGATTTACCTGGAACAAATTTACAATTACATGTTAAGAGACTTGCATTCAATAACTAGGATTCTGGTATAGAAGAAGAAAAGCTATTTTGAGGAGGAAGAAGTCTTAAAATTTATATAAATCATCAAACTCGTCATGAGAAAGTTGACACCAGATCACAAACTACCAAAATTTACAAATGAATCAGTGTTTCTCTGAGTTTCTGGGAATGTGGGTACAGGTTTCCAGGGACAGCAAAAAATTCCTGGCAGGGGAATGGATATCCATCTATCTATCCACACACACACACACCCACGCACCCCCACCCACGCACACGCACACCCACTCACATGCACACACACGCACGCACACACGCACGCGCACACACACACACACACACGCACATGCACACACACTCACACATACACACACACAAAATGTACAAAATTAAATAACAAACCACACAACCAAAACATGCACAGTCTGTTGCAAATTTGCTAATTTTGATTCTGAAAATTTCCAAATTTGGAAAAGAATTGATAAAAGGTGCAGATAAATTCAGGAGTGCTCTTCATTTTGCAGCTCTCCATGGCCACATTGACCTAATTCCTAATGCACAAAGGCAAGTTGAAAGCAGGTGAAATGAATTGAAACAGGAAAATCTATTGCACTTTGCTGTAAACAGCAGTAAAGTCAACGTGGTAAAAAGTTTGTGGCGACTGGATGAAGTTGAGATATTAATTGATTCACAGGACTTAAAGGGAAGACACCTTTGCATAAGGCAGTTAATAATGGTAACATAGATATGATCAAATTCCTCCTGGTGCAAATTAGCACTAAAAAAAAAAAGTAAAACGATTATGTTTATCAGGTTGATTTCTTCAGGCAAACTACTCTTCACAAAGCGGCAAGTCGAGGGCATATGGAATCCGTGAAGTTCCTCTTGAATCAAGGATCGATGCCTATTGCTGAATGCAACTCCTATGGCAAAACTACTCTATAGTGTGTTGTGCAAGTCTCCAGCGAAAATAAGGCAAGAGAGTTGGCCAAGTTACTACTGGAATTTGGAATTCGGGATATCCCCAAGATGTCGGGGATGCCCTATTGTCCCACTTTGAGAGACGTTCCCAGGAGACATCACCCATGTTGGGGGGGCATCCGAGGACGTCCACAAAAAAATTTGAAAAAAAAAGGGATGGGGTGGGGACATTATGTCCCCGACCCCCCATCCGAAAACATCCCTCCATCCCTGATCAGAGAAAAAACCCCAGAGAACACTGAAAGGAATCATTGATACAATTTTTAAAAAACATTTCTAATAATATGCACAAATATTTCAAATTCCTAAGGCTGACAGACCAACCAGCTGTCCAGACAACCACCTAGCTGCCACCCAACTATCCAACCACCCATACAGCTGTCTACAGATTTTGTTAGAGCAGAAACAGAAATGTTGGTTGAAGAAATCAACAAAACATACATTTTCACATAAACCAAAAATGAACATTTAAAGAAGGCATCCAAAATTAATCAGTTTCAATGTAACAGTAAATTGTTCCCACATTTTCAAGCTAAAGTTATTCATGTATGACTGCATTAAGTCAGCTGTTGATAAGTGGGCATTAAGCACAGGATAGCCATATTCCTGCCAAATTACATATGGCGATCTTGGTCATTAGAACAAGATATTGCAGATTCACAGGAAAGACTTATAACTTAAAAAATACATTGCCAGACCACCTAGAGCATGAAAGGTTGTAGCACGTTCTTAAAAGTCGGCAGCTTTAAAGGCAGCTGGAAGAAAAGATAAAAAACAGCTGCCACTCAAGCAGAACAACATGAGAAACAATTGGCTGAACAATAAAAAGATCATTATAGAATGATTGAATAAAGGAAGCAGCAAAATATGGCATTGAAACTTTGCTTCACAAAGCAGCAAGCCAAACTCAAGGAATCAAAATTCTGAGGAGGCAATCCTAAGTTTTTCTATTTATTCAGTCTGGTGGAGCTTTGCATCAAAACCATACTTTAAACCATCCTGTTAATTCCAGTTCTAAGTTTTGCTATATATTTATTCTCATGGAGCTTTACATCAAGACC
Organism: Cunninghamia lanceolata; assembly: GCA_027924645.1. NCBI lineage: Eukaryota > Viridiplantae > Streptophyta > Pinopsida > Cupressales > Cupressaceae > Cunninghamia > Cunninghamia lanceolata. The sequence goes on along the minus strand of BSBN01000847.1, from coordinate 957,794 downwards.
ATACTTTAAAGTTTAAAGTTTAAACCATCATGTTATTTGCATTAAAAATTTTCTAAGTTCCCTTTGACAAAATTAACAGCCCTACAAAAACAATGCATAAATAAGCTATGTCACAACTTCCATTAGGATAGAGTTTTATAAATATCTTCATTTATACTTATAGAACAGCATGATATGCCCAAAAGGTACAGTGAACAAAGCTTAAAGCTTACATGCCCGTGATGTGTCTCCAACCCTCGGTCCTCCACTCTACAACTCCCATCAATAAGAAGAGACTTGATAGGGACCTAGATAGATAAAAAGAAATTAAGACCGCTATTAGTTTTGTTGGCATTTGAACAATAATAAAGCTAGAAAAGTAACTACAACTAGTCTCAAAAAAAACCACAGGACAAATTACAGAAGGTTCCATGCATATCAGGTGATTTATTATATCATTGAAGACTGAAGTTAATAGAAGTGTACCAAACTAATCATATGGAAAATAAATTGACTTGCCAAAATTTTACAATTCAGGTTACTAACAGTGCTTGGGAAGGTCAGGCACCAAATGTTTACAGTAACCACACTTCAAATTACAAGCAGTCACAATGAATCACCTTAAACATGAAATCATAGTGGCCTAGCAAAACTTATTTTGATTTACAGAACATATCAGTTAAAGAATCATGAGTATGGTAATCTTGCCCAAGGTAATAAATCTAGAAAGGTTTCATTAAGCATAGTTAAAGTTAATAAAGGACAACTTCACACGGTGACAAATTAGGAAAAAGGCATCATCTGGTGGCTGAGACTGAGATGATTATTGCTGGGTCCTATTTAAGATCAGTTAAAGCTTTACAAAGAACGTAAACATTTTAAGTAGATGCCATGTGATCTACTCACAAAGTCACGTTTCAAACTAATCAATCCAATAGAAATTATTTCATAGTCCATACAAAGTCAAAAACTTAATTATATATAAGCCCATAAAACCTTCGTGTTTTGATAAAACATCAGACTTTCTTTCTTGAGCTGTTGAAAGGGGCCCTAAGGACGCAGTCCCTTGGAGAGGACTAGTGCTACTATTTTCCGTGCTGTTGTGGTTGTAATCCTAACATCCAAAACAGATTAACAGGACTACTCAGAATCTTCTCCTCATGAGCAAGAGACTTTGGGTGGTTGCTAATAAGGAAGGCAGCTAAAAGCTTGCAGCACCTGCGCAAACATGTAAGGAATTTCTTTTGTCAAATGGCATCTTCAATGTGGTATATTTTCTGAAATATGTTTAAGTGCTGGTTTTGGGTACAAACTACTGATAACTGGGGGTAAGGGGCTGAAAATTTCATATTGCAGAGGAACAGTTTTATGTAAATCACTCAGAAATTTTCTCAGCAGCACCTGCTAACAAAATGAAGGAAGCGCCCCTCCATGGGACTACTGCCTAATTGTTAGATTCAGTTAGGCTTTACCTCTCGGGAAATTGCGGGTCAGTAACACTGTGGGGCACTGCCACTTGTCCAGTGTGTGCATGGGTTTACCATAAGGCAAAAAACTAGTCAATTGCTCTGGAAAAAACTGTGTAACGCTTTTTTTGCATCGACATTTCGGATCACACTCCGTGATCCATCATCAGGAAGAGGATAAAAATGATACACAATTGCAGAACCAGCTCCTTAAAAAGAGAGAAAAAGGCTTGACACGGGAAAACAAGAAACAAGGTAGTGAATAAATTAAAACAAATAGAAAATAAGCAAAGATAACAAGAGAAGCGGTGAAGGATAATAAAAAATAAGTTAATACAAGTAAGTTGATGTAATAAGGTAAAGTATGAGTAAGATAAATTATAAAAAAAAATGAAGAGGAGTGAAGATGGATCACAGAGTGTGATCCGAAACGTCAATGCAAAAAAAAAAACGTTACACAGTTTTTTCCAGAAAAATTTGTATTCATTAGATGGACTGTGGAAATATCATGTCTTTAGTCAATTACTGTTAAGAAAGGATCATTTTCCCCGACTTATTTGGATTTACCAGGTCAATTGTATAAATCTTTCCACATTTTCATGTAGGTAGAGTAAGGAGGCCAAAGACTTACCAAGATCTGTGCTCGTCTAAAAAGCAGCAGAAAGTAACTGCCAGCAAAGCTTGCAAATTCTTGAATTTTAAGTCTGGATGAATAGTTATAACAGAAGAATTTTCTCTTAACATGACAATCTCATCAGTTTGAATATCATTTCTAGATAGCACTATGTTACAGTTTTTTATTGTTTCTTCTACTTCTGTTTTGTTTTCAAACCACTGTTTCTAGTGAACATCTCATTGATCGTCAGGGAAAGAACTTTTTGGTCTTCAAACAACTCATATTATCCAGAATTTGAGAAATCTATCTCACTCAAAAATGAGGGAAACTACTATCTGGTACAGTATCATCTAAGATTTCAGTGAGTTATCTTACTCACCATTCAGAAAACCACATTTCCATATAAAAACAACAATGCAGTACCATCCAGCTCTAGGTCAAAGGTTTCTAGGAAGGTGAATAGGGCTGGTAAATGACTTCCACCCCCATCTGGTTTTTCAAAATTAATACCGATAACTCTTCACGAAGCAACCCGGGTGCTGCTGGGATTGGAGGGGTTGGCCGTGCTAGTGATGGGATAGTTCTTTTCATTTTTTCTTATGCCATGGGGATCAGCACCAATTACCTGATGGAAGCCCATGCCATTCTGGTGGCTCTTGAGAAAGCTTGTGAGTTGTGTCGGAAGAAGGTCATCTGTGAATCTGACTATATGATCTTGGTTTCTCTTTTGAACAAAGCTAGTATTCAGGAGTCTTCTTTGAGGCTGGCTTCTCTTGTTGAACAAATCCTTTGCCTCATTCCGAATTTTGAGGCCATCCCTTTTGTTCATATCCCCAGGGAATGGAATGCTATAGCGGATTGCCTAGCTAAACGGGCTTCAGAAGACAATCGCAATTGGCACATAGCTGAGTCGGGGTTTTTGCCTTTTAATAAATCTTCACAGCTTCTCCAGCTTATTCATAATAATCAAGCTTGAGTCTCCTCAATCTTTGTCTCTTTGGTTGAAGGTGTTTGTGTTTTATTCTTCCTAGATGCTTCTCTTGGATTATCCTGAAGGTTGGGTTTGGCTCCTCTTTTTTCCTAGTAGGGGGAATAAGGGGATTCAATCTTTCCAAGAGTATGGAAGCCAAATTATCTTTTCTGGTTTCTATTGGGATTAGGACTGTGGCAAACCTCCCTGGGTTTTCGCTCTTGTTGCCTTAATGATGGCTCTTGCCATTTGAAAATCTTAATGTTGTAAAATGTGGTATGTTTTTGTTGTCTTAATAAATTTCTTTTTGCCCACAAAAAAAAAAAACAATGCAGTGCCATTCGGTATTTGAGTGAACTACCTTGTTCTTCATTGGGGAAACTACTATTTGGTTTAAAACCAATGACACGGCCTTATCCAGAATTCGAGTGAGTAGTACACGGTCATCACTAGTGAAACCACTTTTTGGTTTAAAATAAAAATTGCGCTATTATCCAGAGTCCAGACTTTGACTGAGCAACTAGCTCAGCATGAGGAAAAGTACTTTTTGGTTCAAAAACAATAGCACAGCCTTATCAAGAATTTAAGTGAGCCATCTCACTCATCATTAGGGAAACCATCTTTTCGTTTAAAAATAACAACACACTAGAATTCAAGTGAGTTATCTCACCATCGGTAAAACTACTTTTTGGTTGAAAATAAACAACACATTACAATCCAGAATTCAAGTGAGCTATCTACCTTGTAAATAGGGAAAATACGTTTTGGTTTATAAACAAAATTACAGTATTATACAGAATTTTAGTGGCATTTCTCGTTCATTGTGGGGGAAACTACTTTCGGTTTAAAATCAACAACACACTATTATCCAGAAATCAAGTGAGCTATCTATCATCATCAGGGGAACTAATTTTTGGTTTAAAATCAACAGCACAGTATTGTCCATAATTCAACTGAGCTATCACAGTCTAAATAGGAAGACTATTTTTTGGTTTAAAAACAACAATCCACAATTTGAGGGACAATTCTCATTCTTGTGAAACTACTTTTGATTTAAAAGCAACAATGCACTAATATCCAGAATTAGAGTGAGCTATCTCCCGTCATTAAGGAAACTGCCTTTTGGTTTAAAATCAAAAAAGCTGATTAAATAGGGAGACTATTGTTTGGTTTAAAAACAACAATCCAGAATTTGAGGGACAATTCTCATTCTTGTGAAACTACTTTTGATTTAAAATCAACAATGCACTAATATCCAGAATTAGAGTGAGCTATCTCCCGTCGTTAAGAAAACTGCCTTTTGGTTTAAAATCAAAAAGGCTGTATTAAATAGGGAGACTATTTTTTGGTTTAAAAACAACAATCCAGAATTTTGAGGGACAATTCTCATTCTTGTGAAACTACTTTTGATTTAAAATCAACAATGCACTAATATCCAGAATTAGAGTAAGCTATCTCCCGTCGTTAAGGAAACTGCCTTTTGGTTTAAAATCAAAAAAGCTGTATTAAATAGAATTGAAGTGAAGCATCTCGCTCATAGTCAGGGAAACTATTTTTTGTCTTTAAAAAAAAAGAACAAGCTAAGCTCCCTCATCATAAGAGCACGTATTTCTTGGATTTAAAAACAAAACTACAATATTATTCAGAAATAATAATTAAAATATCTTCGGACAAAAATCTCAGATCTAAAATATTGCCAGACATCTCAAAGAAACAAGAAACTTCGACAATTACGTCACAAACACAATTTAATTACCTCGTTTTCCAGTGGCTTTCTCTTATAATAAGCAAGAACTCGCGATTCGAGAACAAAATAACGTTTGTGAATAAAGGACCTCCCGATCTTTCGGCGGCCGTAGCGAACCATCCATCCTTCCAAAATCACCTTATTCATGTTGAACCCTACTCCGTCTTCTTCACAATACTTCACCGAATTAAAATTACTAGTATTACTAGTACTATTGTTGTTTCTCCAGATAGAAGCAACATTCAGATGGCAAAACTGATCCACTACCATGACAGCCGAGCCCTCTGATTCAGCTCAACAATAATAATGAGCTAAGTCTTATAATCCAATCGATTAAATCTGCTTCCATAGAAGAAAAAAACTTCTACAAAGAAATAAATCGCCGCATGGATTCTCCACGTATAAATTGCGGCAACTCAAGAGGCTGCCCGCCATAAATTCGTCTCTGCCAATTCGAATACGCGATCAGGAAAAATTCCATTACTCCGCACATCCAAAAATAAAATCGGAATTAATTAAAGGGCTTGAATCCGCTAAACTTGAATTAAAAGGGAAAAAAAACCCTAGAAAAGGCATCTGTCGCAAATAATTTACTATTATCTCCGGGTCTCGTGTAAGACGGTTCGCCGTGAAAAACTGGCCGGCTTTTTTTAACGGCGACTTGGTCAACGTAATCGGCGATATTTCCAAGAGCGATCGTTCCCGTGGTTTCACGAATTCGTCGAGTCAACTTATTTTAACGAAGGCGGGAAAATCTAAAAACAGCGTTGTTCTTTTACCAGTGAAACGACAACCACCTGTCATTTGACCGAGCTACTAAACTGGCCGAGGCTCCGTTAGTTGACAGAATTGTGTGACGTCAGCCTTTAATTGCTAATTCATCCAAGGAGATTTGCAGGCTCCGCTTCATGTGGGCCACTACAGGTGGGCTCCACCTTTGAGATCTGCTATAAGTGAGCCGAGCCGTGCGGAATAAATCTAAACCATGGGAGAAAAGTGCGTACTATGTTTTTTCTTTTTCCTTTTTTTTTTTGTTCTGGGTATTTTATGTATATTATGCTATAATTTGTTTTTTTTGGGGTCAAGTCAATGTTCTCAATTTCAATGATAACAAAATCTTCAAGGTCAAAATACTTCTCATTTAGTTTTAATTGAGTTGATTGTAAATGTAATTTTGTTTTGCATATGAGATTGTAGGACTATGTATAATCATGTCTTTTCAATAAGATATGAGGTATGACACTAATTTCTAATTTAGTTTTAATTAAGTTGGATTGTAAATGTAATTTTGTTTTGTGGCTGAGAGTGTAGGTATAATCATGTCTTTTCAATGGGATAGAAGGCATGACTCTAATTTCTAGAATTCATTTTTTTAAGGCTAATAATTTATATATGGTTGTGCTTCATTAGTATGTATTCCAAAAAATATAAATTGTGTGTCTAGGGTTGTGTATGAAAAGATATCATTCTAAAACATTTTTCATGATTAAAAAAAGAATCAATCATCACTCACACTAAAAAAAGAATCAATTATCATTTGGCATCACAAATCAACAATTAAAACATCAATATTCATTGTCATCCTCACAAAAACATCTATAAGTCATAGTTTACATCACACATATGATTGCATTGAACTTCAACATCGTCAACTATTAGCTCATCAACTTTCCTTGCTACCACTTCCCTCTTTTTTATTCTTATTAAATCATTTTTTAAGGCTAATAATCTATATATGGTTGTTCTTCATTAGTATGTACTCCAAAAAATATAAATTGTCTGTCTAGGGTTGTGTATGAAAAGATATCATCCTAAAACACTTTTCATGGTCAAAACAAAGAGAATCAATTATCATTCACACACAATAGCATCTCCTCTCATAGGATCAATTATCATTTGGCATAGAAATCAACAATCAAAAAATAAATATTCATTATCATCCTTACAAAAACATCAATCAGTCATAGCTTACATCACACATATACTTGCATTGAACTTCAACATAGTCAACTATTAGCTCATCAGCATTCATTACTACCACTTACCTCTTTTTTGTTCTTATTAAATCAAACTAAGGACTTGATTTGGAATTAAGAAAGTTTTATACTTCAACATTCGTATAGTCGACTCCTAATGTTGCTCTTTAGCATTGTTGGTTACCAAATCTGCAGAGGGTTTGCCAGCTCCAATGCACGGGCGGATTTGGCCAACAGATTACGGGAGGTTGCGTGAGCTGCCTCCCCTTCACTTCTGGTTCTGCCGCACCAAGGGGGGGATCCCTATGACAAAAGATGTAACATTGACTAGCTCAAAGATAGAAAGATATAACTTGACAATAACAGGCAGAATACTCTCATGTATGGACCAAGATCTTCATGATAGATCACAAGGTGGGCAACATTCTTGGACATATATGTCTGGTTGGGTATGAGAGTATGCAGGGGGTTCCTAATCCTACTCCTACAACTAACAAGTGGAAGTGATGAGATGGGTGGACATAATGTCCTGGATGCAAGACAAGGGGTTTTGACTCATAACTACTAACTCAGGAGCAGACTGGTGCCTATCCATTGGGCAAGGAGTCAACTAAACGTATACAGCAGATGGTTTGCAACTTTCACTCAAGTTTCAGGGGGTTGGACTTGATGCTTGCCTTACAAACATCACCCAATAAAGGGTATCTAACTGCCTCTACTTACAGATATCCCTGCAAACATGCAACCTTCCCCATGCTCAACCTAAAACAATTTAATCCACTCCTTGAATGGAAGTTAGAGATCAAACATGTGATACAGAAAACCATATCCTAGAACCTGAGAAACCCTTAGCAACCAGATTCAGAAGAAGGAGAATAACATGCAGCAAATGGAGACAAGCAGATAAACACATGCAATGAAGCATTTCTCATATAAAATCAACACTGAAACTGAAATATGTGTAAAATACACTCATGCTGCAACTCATAAACTCCAAAATGGGATACAACAGCCAGGATCATGCCCTGTTCTTCATTATTTACACAAAAATTGCCCAGGTCTTCAACAACCTTAAAATGAGTGACACCATCTGCTTAAATAGCAAGAAAATGTACCCAGCAAATTAATTACATAGCCAGACAAAAATCTGCCAGATACACTGCATCAGAAAATGGTGCTCAAAAGAGTTAATGCAGCAGAGGGACAAGGAGGAGGGAACAGGTGAGAATCGGGATCTGCACCGCCGCCTGAAGATTTTCTCTTAAATCCAGTAGCTGACCCATCAACTTGACCCATGCCTCTTTGCATGATATGCCATTACTGCTTCACCTACCCGCAGCCAATGGACAACGTAGGAACTGCGCCCTTAACACCTTCCCACCAAAAATATATTTCATTGAAAATTCAAAATATGCAGGAAGAATAGTCCCACATGCATCCCATAGAGACCACTTTATCAATTTAAAAGTAGGGCCGCATGTAAACTAAGTGTCGAGCACTTTTGCCCCGCTCAACCCATAAGCCTTCGCCCAAAGCCCATCGCCATGACTCCTGCCGATACCCCCTCCTTCGGCCAGAGATAGACCAACGGGCTAGCATGAAACTCCTTCGCCGACACCTTCGGTCACACCGATGAACACTTGAGAAACATTAGAAACACTTTGGGACTCATGTGGAGGCAGATAGATGGCGGGCTCCGCGCTCTCTTTGAAACACACAAAGAAACTTTACTAAAACTCCCGCGGAAGCAGCCATGTGGTGCCTTCCGCGGCCTCTTGAAACTCAAAGAAACTTTATAGAAACTTCGGCGGAAGCGGCCACGTGTCGAGACCCGCAATACTGAAACTTGAGTTACATAAAGAAACGGGGCCCACAACCTCCCGCTCATCCCTTGAAACAAAAAGAAACAACGCGGAGGTCGACACGTGTCAACTCCCGCAGCAACCACAAGGGACACACGGCGCTGTCCGCGCACCCGTTGGAACAAAAAGAAACTGCCCCCGCTTGTGACACTTGGTGCCTTCCGCCACTTTGAAACTTTATAAAAGGGGCTCTTGAAACTTCAAGCGGAGGCTACCACTTGGCAACATCTGCAGTAGCAACTGCTTTACTGGGACCCACTTCACTCCATCTGCCAAGCTTTGAAACATGATAGAAACTACACGGAGGCCGACACGTGTCGGCTTCCGCAGTAACCACAAGGGGCACGTGGCATCTTCCACCCCAACTTAGAAACTCAGAAGAAACTTTTTGAAACACGGGTGGAGTCCGACACTTGGCATTGTCCGCGGGGCTCTGAGTTACTTTACTGGGACCCACCCCCGCGTCTTCACTTAGCACCGAAACAAATATGAAACATTACGCGGGGGCCGACACTTGTCACTCTCCACAGCCACCTTAGAAACTTATTGGGAGTGTCTCGGTTGATGACAAGTGGCGTCTTCCGCGGGGAGCAGCTTGAAACATAATAGAAACACATAAAGGGTCCCGAAGCACCGGCAAAGATCAACACTTGGCAAGCTCCGCGTTGCCACCACTAAAGAAACACTTAAAGGGTCTTCGGGTGCCTCCACGTGGTGCCTTCCGTGGCACTGGCAAAATTAGACCCTCCCAGCCACACTTAGAAACATTTAGACACAGAAACAGTAGCCCGAAATGCATTTCCAAATGCATATAACTCAATTTTTAACATTTTCAGGGGTTGATAGGATCTCTCAACCCACCACTGCCATTTTGACCCTGCACACAACTGATTTCTTGCATTTTTGATAAATACAGGGGCCAAAATATTAGAACCTTTTTGGATTTTTAGGGAAGAGACCTGACTCAAAACCCCATACATAAATTATTACTAACAAGCATCATGATGTTTCCTATCACATATATCATCCAAACGAACATCTTCTACCAATATTGAAGATAAATTTCTACAACAAATATAATTGTACCACCTAGAATGAAATCACATTAGGTGGACTAGATTGTGAGCGCAACCCTATTCCAAACACTCAAAATCCCATATCGGAGTCATCTTAGTTCTTTAAACACAAATCCAATATCAATTTTGAAATTATAGGTCTTTGTCACAACATTATAATAGTCAAAATCCACATCAATCCATTTTCCAAATAAGCCCTAGCTTCTCCAACTATTTTAATTATCATTTTTATTTTATATCTTAATATTTATATCTCAACTCGTTTAATTAATGTAAAATATAAATATATCAATTAATTTATCATTCTCAATTAATGTAGATTGCATTTTATTTCTTTGGGATGAGTTATTCTAAGGGAATTGTGTATAAGTGGTGGAGACACATCTTTAAATATTCAAATAGTTATACATTATTATTTATCTTATAGTTTAAGCATATACATAAAATGTAATTTTTTAATAACTTTCTTGCCAAACCTTATGCTCCTTGGGCTTAGGTTAGCCTTGTGATTGTGGAGGTTAGAAAAGAGTTCTACTCAATTCCTAATCAACATCTCAATAAAGCTAGGTTGCATTTACGTTTGTTTGCAGGAAGCAAAATTGTAAATTCCACAACAGAATCTGGAGTTGCAAATAACAAATATTACCGTACTTCCTACTAAAATCTAGAGCTCTCTATCAAGGACTCCAGCGCATCATGTGGATGTATGCATATCACGTTGTAGTTCTTATAGCAAAAGTATGATGCACAAAATCTTCATAATGCAATGAGATTTTCCAAGCAGCTTTCTATCAAGACAAAACAGCCGAAAACAAATACCAAAGCATAATAGACCAAATAATCTATGAAATTAGAAAATAAATAGAGCTAGTAGTTTAATGGAAAGCAACTAGAAAATATACGCAAATCTCCATACAATTGATCCACCTCCAAGCAACCTATCGGTGGAAGAATAACAGAGAATGTTGGGGCTACTTAGGAGCTTGCAAAAAGTGATCAAACCCATGATTCGATCTTACAACCTCCACGGACAACCAAATGATAAAGATGATGAAATGGAGTGTGTGCTTCTATCCTACGTGTGTTGAAGAAACAAAAGTAGCGACAAAGTAACAAGCTAGGAGTATCTCCCTGGTCTATGGGGAATAGTATTAGGCCTAGTGTGCGAGTTGGGTAACAAGGGTGGTGGTCTACACCAATGGATTATCAAGAGGAACAAGATTGGATAAGTGAATAGATATTGCAATAGTAACAAGCTCAAAGGAATGTCAAGTGAAGAAGTAGAACTTCACCAAGAATTCACTTCCAATGCTTTATTTCAAGGAATGTGCTTTTAAAATTCAAATCTTTTAGAGAACTTGATTCCAATTTTATTGAGAGATTTTTAGAGAGTAATCATGGTTGCTACTTATTGAAATATTTGTTGAATATTGCTTTAAAGAATTATATAGATAGCATAGAGGAATTATTGGGAGAAGCTCCGGCCTTTAAGCTTCTTTCACAAGTTATTCCTTCTTCAAATTAAACCTACAAATAGGATGATAAGTGGATGTGTGCAACAATGTATTTGTGAAATCCATGGATAGACGTCAAAGATAAACTTGTAGCATGCAGAGACTTGTAGAGTTTGATGTGTTGTAACCAAGAAAAATGCCCAAGAAACTCAATTTTCTCCCCCTTTCCGGATTGATCTTTGTGTTTTTTAAGTCCTTTTTAGAATGTCCTGTCATATCCTTTTTCCATTAATTTCTTAGATTTTGGTTTGGTCAAATATGCTAAAGCTAGCCAAGCACGTTCGCAAGGATGTTACAATTATTTTGAGGCATTATGAGGCAGAGACATGCAAGAGTAATGCACATTATGAGGCAGCGTATGGCACAGGACTCCAGCGCATCGTGTAGACATCTGCACGTTGCATTGCCATCTTAAGGAAATGGGCTCAAATTTGGCGTGTGTGTTTAGATAAGTGATAAGATCGATGCTCTAGTACGAATAATTGTCAAACTTTGAAGCAAGGGAAATAAGCCAAGGTTAAGTCTAAGTGGTCTTAGAACATGCTACATGAATGGACACTAGGGCAAGTGTAAGACATAACATGAAATTGTAGGGTATGCAATTTTTGACATTACAGTGACATATGTAACAAATCTTTTATGAAATGCGGATTTTTTAAAGTTATAAAAGTAATTTTAAAATATGCTTTTTGCATATATTTGATTTAAGGGGAAAGGTATTTTTTAAGTTTGTAGAAAGGTGTTTTTTTAGTTAAGGAGGAGAAAGGACGTTGAGCAAGCAAATATACTCTTTCACAACCAATCAACCATTATGTTGCCAAACAAACTCATTCACAACCAATCAACCATTATGTTGCCAAACAAACTCATTCACAACCAATCAACTATTATGACACGTAATAATGATTACATGAACAATGTGAGCATGCTAAACTTATACTACACCGAAAGTATGAATTAATACTCTAGACCTAAATTTTCTTTTAGGGAAGAAGGAAGTGATGAAGAGCCAGGAAGAGAGGATGTGAGGGGGCGTAGTTGGGGCTTGATGGTAAGGTTTTTGTTAGGGTGGGTTGGTCATGGTAGAGGTGAAGATTGTTTTTAGTTAAAGATAGGTCATCATGCAACTAAGTAGCGTGTTGGGTCTATGGACCCGTGTGCTTTAGTGTGGGGTAGGCTTGGCTCTTTGGATGGTTCAAACACAACCCCCTATTTTGAATATTGTTAGACATGAATGTTTTATGATGTTGATTCACAAGGGGTGGTTTTATTTCTCATCTTCTTATGTCGCTTACCACCAGTGTGAATGGCCTTCCTCTTTAGAATGGAAGACTTTGAAAATTTTCATTATGAAATCCTCTTTTGTCTTGACTGGCACTTGTGGCGGAGAAGGCTTATATGGTGGATCTTCTGGAATTGGAGGCAATTTTGTATGTTGAGTCCTTCCTTTGTCTTGTTGTGATTGGTTTCCATAAATATTGTTGGCTTTCTAGAGAGGAGGTTAGATTTTGGGTGAAGCACAAAGAGAGTAAGGGTATCTCTATTTTTTCTCTTCTACAAGGCTTCTTTATTTTGTTTTTCTCTTCCCATGAGCTTCAATAGCTTGCTATTCCAAACAATGTGGGATTTTAAGGAGTGGAAGATCTTGGTTAGACCTTAAGAATCATGTTTCCAGTTAATGCCATGATCTCTCAACCTTGTGCAAAGATTTGGGTAAGGTTTTATAGTGCTCCATAAGGGCACTGACTACCTACATTCAACTAATAATGGCAAGATGCTCCACAATGGTCAAAAGTAACTCCCAAGTGCTCCATGATGGAGAAGCTAATTACTCTACATGCCCAACAATCAAGTAAGATGCTTCATAATTCTCATAGTTGACCTTTCAATTGTAACCCTCTATTCAATGCCCACTTGCAACAATATTTCAAATTCTTAAGAGAATATATAATATCAATAATGTCCCCACCCTCACATGGGCATCCAACTTGTCCATTCCATGATGTTTTGAGACTGTACATTATTTATCATCTACATGAATAATTACATTATACGAGACCTTCAAGATTTGCAAGGCGAATAACACACCTAATTCAAACATTTATGGCCTTCCTTTGGAATTTTGGACTTGGAGTTGTTTAGAAAAGACTGATAGTGGCATGGGAGAGGTTTTAGAGGTGGACTCTAGGTCACTAAATAACTCCCATATGGTCTATACTCATGTTAAAATTTTAGGGATTTGCATCTCCCCCTTCCTAAACAAGTGTTTTTTCCCTTCCATTTGCCTCCTTTAACCAAGAAGTGGATTACAAAAGAATTTCTTTTAAGTATTATTCCTATCATAAGGTTGGCCATGTTATTGGTTCTTGCATGAAGTGTTTTTTTTATCCCTATTGGCAATGGTCCTCTTTGGGAGGCTCATGTCTTAAAAATATTTGGTGCCCAAAAGAGGTGCCTATAGTTAGGTAGGATTTCTTGTAGATTAGAAATAATTATGGGTTTTCAAAGATGATTGTTCCCCCCTCTTGGAGTGCATTTTTCACCTTAAATAAGTAGGTGTCTAGACCAATCCCAGAGGTTGTTTGAAGAGGGGACTCTAACCTCTTTGAAATCAAACATCTTTCAATGAAGAGTGGGGACACTTTCCTTAAAGTTAAAGTATTTGATCATTGAATTCTAAAGATTTTTCATTATCTTGACTCTATTTCATTAAATATGGTTAAGAGTATCATAGGTCCTGGAATTTAGAAGATAATGGGCTACAGATGTCACATGAATCCATTTTAAAACTTCGTGGAAAAGTTAGAAATTATCATCTCATTTGTGGTGGTGAGGACATGAGTGTTGTTAGGTTTGCTTTGGTCTCCTCTGGCTTTAGACATGGACAAGTTTGTGAGTTTTGGGGAGGATAAGTTTGAAGGGTGATAGGATCTTAGCGTTTCCTACAATTGTGGGTGACTTCCAAGTGTTGAACAAGGAGTTGTTGGTAGTTAACATGACTGTGGGAAAATTTAATCTTTCTACTTGGACCTTTGCATGGTCATTAAGCATCTACTAGTAGCACATGATCAAGTTGTTTGAGAGGTGACAAGTGCCTTTCTCCTCCCACATCGATAATGTGTTAGTTTGGGCTAAGCATCATGGAGAGGTCATACACGGTATCAAATTTGTGGCATTGGAAAATTGTTGGAGTGATCTAAAGTAGTTATCCCTTGTAAGTTGGTTATGGTTAGAGCTAAAGGATGGTCACATCCTACTCTTGTGGGTGATGGGGGTGGTGAATTAGTTAGTGGTATTGGTGGTTAGAGGTCTCTTATTTGCCTTAGCCTAGGTTTGATGACTAGGATAGTTTTGCTAGCTTGTGGCAAGTGGTGATTTTCTTTTTCTTACTATAGTCGGTGTTGGTCCTCCCACGTGTGGAATTTTTATGACCTTCTCATGTTGGTTCAGGTTGAGCATCATGAAGAGGTCATACATTGTATCAAATTACAACACTAGTAAATTGTTGGGGTGAGAAAGTAGTTGGTCCAGAGTTAGTCGTGGTTGGAACTAAACGATGGGTGAGTCTTGCTCCTATGGGTCCTACTCTTATGGGTGATGGGGATGGTGGTTTAGTTAGTGATGTTGGTGATTGGGAGGTCTCTCGTTTGCCTTAGTTTGGTTTTGGTGACCAATATGGTTTTGCTAGCTCGTGGTTTGATTTCTATTTTTTATGCTATGGTTGGTGTCGATCCTCTGATGTGTGGGAGCTTTGATACTCTCATTCTTATTTGTAGTTTCTTTTGTATGTTTATTTTTGTAATTAATTTTATCATATTTCATAGGCAAGGGCCCTATAGAATCCCCTCTACATCAATAAAAAAATATTTTACCTAGACAAAAATATTTTAAGTAAACTTCAACGAGCATGAAATTTGTTCTAAGGTGCCCACTATATTGTCATTTGCATAACCTATGTGTTTCTAAATTTAGTTAAGTGCATGGTGGTCACATGGGTGTCTAAGTCGTCTCCCTCTTAACATGCAGTGATGTCTTATTAACTCTCATTCTTATTGGATGCTTTATCTACCTTCTTCTCAACATGCAGTGATGTCTTATTAACCATCATAGGTAAAGCTACATCAATGGGAGCCAAAGGTTGGTGCCCAAGACAAAATTTGAATAGATTGTGCCTTGTGGAGCTATACAATGCACGATTGTAGCTATGTTGTACACAGGGTAGACTCTCATCCCATCTGTGGGGATGCTTTGAATGATACGTCCATAGAATGTGAAAGATCATGCAATTAACCACATTAGTTTGCCCATCTATCTACAAGTGGAATTCAGTAGACTTTGCCAAACTAGTGTCCATCATTGCCAAAGTGGTGATCAGAAGTTGCTAAGGAACCTACTAGCCCCATCGGAGATCATACTCTATGGCAAACCAAAATGGACCCAAACAGTCATGACCATATTTGGTAGTAGGAAGACCTGGCATGAAATCCATGGAAATAGAGTGTAAGGGCTTATCAAGAACAAGAAGAGGTGTGTATAATCCTTGCTTTCAATTTGTAGGCTTTGCAATAACACAAGTTGCACAAGATCAAATGTGTAAAATGACATCATGACACACTTTTTTGCCAATTGAAGTACTTCTAGAGTACAACAATGGTCTTCTCCATTCCAAAGTGTCCTACAACACTATTGCATTGTACTTCACATATCATCATATGTCATTCCCTAGTAGGAACACATATGTGTCCCATGTGATAGAGAATTCCATCCTACCAGTAGAAATCAGGTACATGTCTACCGTCTACTATTCTTTGATATATGTTAGCAAAATTAGGATTAGTTCCATACAATTGAGGCCACTCCACTATTTGGTGTCCACAAGAGTCTAACACTGTTGTTAGTGTTGTGATCGGAGGTTGACTCAAGCAATTTGTAACTTTTTCACTACTTCCCTTCTTGTGACAAATGTTGAGGTGAAATTGTTGCAGGTAAGTGGACCACCTTTGATGCCTATGGTAACTCTCCTTGTCTCTACATGAAATAGAAGGTTTATGGTTTGTGTGAATGACAGTCTCCTTTCCCTAGATATAGTGTGTCCACTATTTGTAAGCTTGAGCAATGGCATACAACTCCTTGCCATATATAGGATACCTATGTACTGTATCAAAAAAGTCTCATTATGGTAGCCAATCAGATGCTCGTGTTGCACATGAGCACTACTCCAAGTTCATATTTAGAGGCATCTATCTCAAATTCAAAAGACTATTACAAATTTTGAAGAGCCAATACTGATGTTGGACATAACCTCCTTTTCAATTCTATGAATGATCATTATTGTGCCTTTATCCAAATAAATTTTACTTTTACTCCTCCCTTGAGTGTTTGATTTGTACGTCATGCCAAGTGTAAAAATCCAAGCACAAACCATTGAAAAAAATTAGCTAATCCCAAGAAACTACAAATTTCTGTGAGGTTTGTGGGAGATGGCCAATCTTTGATGATTTGTATCTTTTCAGGGTTAACATGAACACCCTCATGTAGTCCATAATGTATCCTAAGTAATGAATTGTCTCCTTCCCAAAAGAACACTTACTCTGTTAGCATAGAGCTTGTATTATTACAAAGTTGAGAGTACCTTTTGAACATGTTGCAAATGGTCCTCCCATGCTTTGCTAAAGATGACTATGCCATCCAAATAGACAAAATAAAGGAATTAGTGAATATCCTAAGTACATCATTCATCATTCTCATGAAGGTGGCAAGTGCATTAGTCGAACCAAAAGGCATGACTAGCCACTGACACAAGCCCTCTTTAGATTTTGAAGCAGTCTACCACACATCTGATGGTTCGATTGGAACTCGGTGGTACCTAGACTTTGGTGGTGTTCACCTAGGGTTAGGGTTTTGACTTCCAATTTGCAGGTTCCTGTGTGTTTTCCTTCTGACCCTGAGTGCCTTGGTTTAAATTGTTCCCCGGCCCACATGCATTGTTTAACTATTTTTACTGTTGCATTTGAGAAAATTGTTAAGTTCTGTGTATGCAAAGGCAAAATGTGTGTTGGCAAACTTGTGAAGTCTCCCCGCGGACCCTTCGAAAATGATATAAAATGAGTCAAATGCATTTAGGAATGCATTTCGAGCCACAGTTTCCAGACCCTAAATGTTCCTAAGTGTGGCTAGAAGGGTCAAAATTGTGCCTGCGCCGTGGAACTCGACATGTGTCGATATCCGCTTGTGTTTCATAGACCCTTTAAATGTTTCCTTTGTGTTTCAAGCTGCTCACGCGGAAAGTGCCACGTGTCGGCTTCCGCCGAAGTTTCAATAAAGTTTCTAAATGTTTCAAAGTGGCGCGGAAGGCACCACGTGGAGGCACCCAAGGGACACAAAAGAAAGTAACTAAAGGCCCGTGGATGGTGCCAAGTGGCAGCTTCCGCCAAGTTTCCAAAAGACCCTTAAAGTTTCTAGGCTTCGCAGATCCTGCCATGTGTCAGCCTCCGCTGAAGTTTCAAAAGTTTCTATGCAGGGGCAGAAGGTGCCACGTGTCTTTTGTGGTTGCTGCGGAAGCCAACACGTGTCAGCTTTCGTTTTAGTTTCTATTTGTTTCATGTTCAGTGCAGAAGAGGTGGGTCCCAATTAGCAGTTGCTGCCGCGAATGGTGCCAAGTGGCAACTTCCACCTGAGTTTTAATGAACCCCTTTATAATGTTTCAGTGTGGCGGAAGGCGCTAAGTGCCGAACTGCGGGGGCCTTCTTTATATGTTGCAACGGGCGCGCAGAATGTGCCATCTGTCCCTTGAGGTTGCCGCGGAAGCTGATAAGTGTCAGCTTCCGCATTTGTTTCTTTTTGTTGCAATGTTAAGCGAGGCTGGAGGTGGGACCCTATTTGAATATCAAGTGGAGCGCGGAAAGTGCCGAGTGTCGCAGTCCGCAAAGTTTCAAAGAGGAGTCTTTTGTGTTTCAAGAAGAGCGCGGAGCTCGACACATGTCAGCTTCCACTGGGGTTTCTCAAAGGGTCTCTACAGTTTCTAAGATGTTGCGGAGCTTGCCAAGTGTCCGCTTCCGCGTGCCTCTCCCTGTTTCCCAACAAAGTTTCAAATGTTTCTCAAGAGTGGCATGAGAGGCGACATGTGTCAGCACCTGCATGAGCTTCAAGGAGGATCTTTATGTCTCAGAGACACTACGGAGGCCGCCACATGTCCCTTTCTCAAAAGTAAAAATGGAGGGTCTCTAGCATTCCAGGGGTGCCACGGAGCTTGCCACGTGGTGGCTTCCGCATGAGGTTCCAGCAGTTGGCTCTCGACGGGAAAAATTAAGGGAAAAAGTAAGCGATGACCCAGCTTTGGAAACTTGAGGTGCCTATGTGGCACAGTTTCGTTGGCTGGTGACTTTTCAACGTTTTTGACACCGTTGATCGCAGCGATGGGAGGGAAATCATCGACGGCCACATTTTGAGCCTGCAGCACGGGTTTTTTCCTAAGTGTTTGAAATCATTTTTAGGCAGGAGAAACTCCAAAGGCGTGCTATTGCTACATTCCAGGGGCTACAAGTTGGTGAAACATTAATGGCAGTTGTTGCAGAGGCATGGGTTGAGTTGATAGCTCAACCACCATTTTTATGATGCATATCTTTGAGCGGCGGCCCAGATCCTGATTCCCACCTGCTCCTTCCTCTTTGTCCCTCTGCTGCATTGATAATTTTGAGCGCCATTTTCAAATGCATTGTATCTGGCAGATTTTTTTCTTGCCATGTAATCAATTTGATGGGCACATTTTCTTGCTATTTAAGCAGACTGTGTGACCCATTTGGAGGTTGTTGAAAACTGGACATATCTGGCTTTGTAATAAGATACAACTGGTTTTGGTTGCTCTGTGCAGGAGGTATTGTGAGTTTATGTATCTCTTGTTGAATGTCTCATGCATGAATCTACTGATTTCATGATTGATTTTATATGAGTAATGTTGTATTTGCATGTGTTTTGTTATTTCTGTCTCCAGTATTGCATGTGTCCTTCTTTTGAATCTAGATATTTAAGGGGTGTCTGGTATTCTAGAATATAGAATTCCTGTATTGAATGCTTGATCTTTCAACTTCTGCCCAAGGGGTAGATTAAAGTGTTTTCAGATTAAGTGTTGGGAAAGATATACTGCAATAGGGATGCCATAAGTAGAGATAACTTAACACTCTGTATTGGGAGGTATCTGTAAGGCAAATATCACACAAATCCCCTTGAAATCCAGTTTTAGTGTGTTCATGCTGATCATTCACAGGTGTATGTCTATGACTCCAAGCCCTGGATAGGCACCAATCTAGCTCTGTGTTGAGGTTACATACTAGGTCCATGTTTGCATCCAAACATAAATCAAATTCAAATTCCAAAACAACTATTAGGACTTTAGAAGTAGTTTAGGACCAAGATCCTTTGATTCACAACTGAACATAAGCCCAAAGCTAGCCCCTTTGCACTTATCCCATAGTTTTGGTCTACTTACAGGAGGACTTAGCTGCTTCATGTCAGCATCCCAGCCTTTGTATGCATATTCTCATGGATGTTGAGTAGGGAATACCCCCCTAGGTTTTGCAGAGCCTGAAGAAGAAGATGAGATAAAAATAGAGTCTATCTCCTATACTATTGGCCCCTGGCCCAGAGATCCTGTTGATCATTGATGGCTACCTTGTAGGGAAATCTGGGAGTAAGCATCCAGTCTGGGAAAATAACGAACAGACTTTAAGTAAATTTTGGTGAAAAACTTGGCCCCTTGAGTTGGTTCAAGAGATCATTAATGTAAGGAATAGGATACCTATTCTTTACAGTGATCTTGTTCAGAGCTCGATAATCAATGTAGAGTCACCATGTTTCATCCTTGTTCTTAGCAAGAACAATTAGGCTTCCACATAGTGAGGCACTTGAGAAAATGTGTCCCTTTTGAATCAATTATTGATTTTTTTGCATGATTTCACCATTCTCCAAGGCTAACCTTTGTATAGTGGCCCATTTGGTAATGTTATCCCTATAATTAGATAAATTAGATGCTTAACTTGATATTGCAGTGACTTACCCCTGTTGGTGAGTTGAATACATCTTGATACCTTAACATTACCGATCCATCTACTTCTGTTGGGTGGTCGTAGTGGTTGTTTTGGCATGAGTAGTTGCTACAAGTGACCTTACCTCCTCAAATTGAATCATTAGTAGTACAAATGTTCTAGTTTGAACAATGACATGTTGACACTATTTTGCACTAATCAAGGAGATAAATTTTGCAGGACTTACCTCTGGTATCTGATATTTTCATTCACCCAACTTAACAATGACACTGCATGGTTTGGACTTATATACGCCATGATGCTTGTACATAAATGGTTACCCCAATAATACATCACACACATCCAAAGGTGCCACATCACAAATTACTTCATCTTTGAATGGTTTAATGGATTAGGTAAAATAACACTGTTTATTTACCCAAATATTTCACCCCTACCTCACCCACCCCATAGATTATGGTTGTGGATGGGGTGTTGTCTATAGGTTCAGTCTCTTGATAATCTCAATAGAGATCAAATTCTTCTAATTTCTGCTATCAATAATGAAATGTAGGTCCTTTTCATTTACCCACATTTGTGAGTAGAATAGGTGTTCCTCATCTTCACTGGGCAAGACTATAGTAGTGGCAACAATTGCATATAGATTAGCCTCAATTATCTTATCACCATCCTTTTGCTCAAAAAGATTCATGGGAAACAAATTAGGTTTAGTCCCCACTTCCTGTGTTCCTTTCATTAAGGTCTTGGTGGCTTAACAATCCTCAATGTTATTTTAGGGACTCTTATGAACTTCATGAGACATACTTGTGTCTTTTTGGTGCCTTTCTTTGTTGATGGTGCTTGTGAGGAGAATTCCTTGGTTGGTTTCTTTCTTGTGAACTTGCTACTACCTTCTCCCTTTGATTTGTTGTTTACAAAATATTCCTAATTTCCTTTTTGTTTGAATTTTTATTCAATCAGTTTCAATATTCAGAAAGGCCATCTTAGTTTGAATATATTGATGAAGCCCACTATAGTACTTCAAGACGTAATGTTTCTCCATATCTTGGATGTCGAGCTTTGTTGATAATGCATGGAAGGCATTGGTGTAGTCTTAAACTAACTAATCCTTTTTCTACTAAAGAACTTGCCATTACTTATATATCTTCATATGTATATTTAGGAAAGTACTCCTTGATATATTCCACAAAGTCTCCCCATGTGGGATTCTCATCCATCACTACATCAAATTCTTGACTATCAAGGTTTCCATTGCAATTCTTCTTGGATAACAACTTGGTCTCCCATGATCATGCACTTGAGGCTCAACTTTAAGGAGGGAAATGTTATTTTCTTGGCATCTAAGAAGTGATTTACAAAAAATATTTCTCCAGTTTTGATATCCAATCATTAACAACATTTGCATCAATTTTTTCTTCAAAAGTTGGGATATCAAAATTTACTTGTACCTTGAAAGGGGTGTGGCCACCGAATCTTCCCATTGTGTTTGGTTGTAGGCTATCTCAATTCTATTGGAACAACTGATTGAACTAGTTCATCATCTCCTCGTGTTGTGTTTTGAAAGCATCTTCAACCAACACCGTAAATGGGTTTGATGAGTCACGTTGTTCTTTAACCATATGCAGTCGTGTGCACCTCAAAGGAGGGTAATCTGTTGGATCTTGTGTCTTCATTTCAATCTTCTAATACTCTAACTGTATGTGATGTGACATATAAGAGCGAAAAAACTCTCATACCATTGATCTGAATTAGTTTGAGAATTCAAAGGATAATGCCCAGTGAGGGACTGGTGGTATTGTAATTATGCAACAAGCAAGATGTGAATTATGAAATATCTCTTATTCAAAATAGAGATGTCATACAAGTTGTAAAACTCTATGGAAGAGATGCATGCCTACTACTTTTTGTCATTAATTTGAAAAACCAATATATATATTTTGCAACTAAATGAACCAAAAACTTAGTAAGACTTTAGAACTATGGTTTCCCTTGAAAACTGAAGAGTCACTACACCTAAGTGCTCATTGGAAGTTGAAATGGATAGCCAGGTGAGGACATGTTAGCTACAAAATTAAATAAAAACATACAAAATATTTATTTTTGGTACCCCAACTTGGTGGGGTCCTAACTTCTAGCCCACTAGGCAAAAAATAAAGTTCTTTGGTGCATTGGAAAGATCTCCTAAATACCTATGTAAAGTGATGAAGAGGATGATATGAAGGCACAAATTGGGGGCTATAAATGTTCTGAAGGCCTCCAAAAACACAAATTATGAATGTAATATGTTGACCTGTTATGTTGTAATTTTTTTTTGTCTTTTTATTGTGTTTTTGTATTTTTTATTAATGTGGTCTTTCAGACTAGACATAAGATGTAGAAGGGGTTTCAATTTTGGATTTGCATGTGTGTTTTTGAGAGAGAAATTGCCATAAAAACATGAAATAATTGATGAACAATCAACTAGAAATAAAAATGAACACATTGCAAACTTGGAAACACATACCCAAATGCATATTTTGCATCTTTTTCCATTTCTGAGTTCACTACTACAAATTTTGAGTTGACAAGAGAGGAAGATCGATAATTTCTGGAATCAAACAATGAAATGAAGAATACCTAGAAGTGCATATGTTATTCCAACCTCATGGCAGCCATTTTGTATCAATACCCATATGCTAAAACTAATTTCTGTGAGCACCCAAGTCAAACCCTAGCTGGAACTGAAAATCAAGTAGCAACACCCAATAGCTCAAATCTGCAAAACTCAACTACCAAGATGGATTATTTGCATCACAACATCAAAATCCATCACTCCTCAAACATGCACACCAAAATACCAACATGCAAGCCAAAATCTCCAATAAAACCTCATTGTCATAAACTTGCAAATTGAACATTTCAAACCCTAGCAACATCAAATTCAATCTTTGAATCTCTATGACGAAATCTACTTGACTTCATCCTTCTATATGGCGTGGGAGCATCACCACAACCTATAATTCCAAGGGAGCATCACCCTGGGAGTTTGGAATAAGTATTTCTAGAGAAAAGAGATTAGTCTCAGCATATATCAGCAAAATAGAAGATAACATAAAGTTTCAAATGAAGCTCCAAATGCAATACATAATCCTCAAACATGGCGCCCAAAATAAGAAAGAATAATACTTTAAAGTGCTCCGCTGAAAACAAGAAGAAATCAATTTTATTTTATTGATTTAAACCTCCAACAAGGTTGGCACGAAAACCCAAATCGCTATCCTCTTGAGCGCTCCACAAAGCACATAAAAATAACTTTATTTTTTAATGTTTGGCTTTTAAAAAGGGAACGCCACTCCCAAGAAAGGGACCCACCACTTCCTAGGCGCACAACTCATGATGCATAGACCCTCTGTGGTCACTTTTTAACTTACAACCTTCAATAATAAAATAGAACATTGAGGCACATCTCCCAAGGTAAAGTAATTTTACTAGGACTTTAATAATAAAAAATGTAATAAAATATTACATTTTAATCCAACACCAATGCCTAGTAACCTAATCACCTGAATTAGCCTACGGGAATGATGAATAGGCTAATCTGCAACACTCCTGAAGATCACTTAGGAAGTGAGGACATGACAATGAAGACGTAGAAAATACCAAATGAATTTTTTTATATTTTCCAGATTCCACCCAAACACTGTGATATCTATGTGGAATCAACACTTCAATAGTTAAAAATAAACATTGTGTTGATTTCAAAATAATCTCTAATTGATCTCAATTTATTTTCATTTATACTTCAGGTCTACAATGAGGGTTGCTGTAGTCCTGTTCATTTTTTTATAAATGTCAATCCAGGGTGGTGTCCAAGGCTATATGGAAAAGGAAGAAGAAATAATTTGTGACATTCCTCTCTACAAACTGAATTGAAAGCAAATGCATGAAATAAATTAAACTCTATTGAAATCAAATCTAATATAAGAAGATTGGAAATGGAAATAACAAGGAATGTAAATAAAAGCATGGGAAATGGAAAGACTATTGAAAAGTAAACTAAGGAATGAAAACTACAAACAACTACACTATTGTTGCTAAAACACTAAACTATATTATTTCATAAAACTCTCCCCATTTGATTCTTTGATTACAATTCATTTATAGAATGCTTATTCTTAATCAATCCATCAAGAATGTGGATCTAAGATTCTATTCTCGGGGACCTTTTATCATGCCACTTTTATTTCAGTCATTTTCTGTCATAAATTGCTCATTCATTTTAATGAATTACTTCAAACGATTTATGGGTTTTGTTCCCCTCATTCCCATATTTCCAAATCATTTTGAAATCCTAAATTTCATTAAGAAACAAGGGAGATAACACCATTTTACTAAGACTATGTTTTTGACTTCATCTTTTTGTGCTTCTTTTTAGGAAGTTTTCTGGTGTTTCAACTTGGTAGGATTTATTCTTTAGACTACTAATTATTGATTACAAGGCAAAACATGCAATATCATTAAGACATGCAATGACACTAATTAAGAAAAAGACATGCTTTCATTCAGCTAATAGATGAGATGATTTATTGTCTCATCAGTCTATGTTTACATTTACCATTCCCAAGTATTTACATATATCCAAAGTTTAACTATTTTATTAAATTGTAGGTTTATACCTACAATTATAGATACTACCCTATAAATAATAGTTAAATATACAAACTCTCACTTACAATAACCTTTAAGTGAAATGAAGAGAAAAAAAGAATGTTTAAACAAGAGAAGAAAAGAAAAAGTATAAAGGTTGCTTTATATTTTTTATGGTGAGAATTGCATACCTATGCATCTTTACCTCATGTTTTAGGCCTAATTTAATTAGGGTGTCCTATATAAAATAACTAGTTTATAAGTAGAATATTCGTTTGTAAATTTAGCTCATATCATGATCCTTATTACGAATGATTTGCAAAGATTCATTCCTTATTCCTAGATTCACCAAGCACTATCTTAGACCAAATTTGCATGTGTGGACTTGACCTAGGTTAGTTTTGCAGTGGTGAATTCAACCCATTCCTTTTTAAAATTTAAATTTTACTCCTCTTCGACCATTTCACTAGTTATTGTGAAATGACCTAGCACACATTTTGTTAACTTGGTCTAGTTGTTATATTTAAAGGCATTCCCTCATTCGTTTGAAATCACATAGGAGTCATCAAAAGGACCAAGCTAGGGTTTGATTGATAGAACATTTATAAGAGCATATCAATAGAATTATCAAAGCATTCATTTCGATCACATCATCCTAGGTCTATTGTATGTTTGCTTGTTGTCTTTGAATCTTCACTCAGATCCATAAAGCCAGTTGTCTAGGGGTTTGATTGGGGAGAACTTGACCCTTACAACTTGGCACATTTCAAAAGGTGTTTATAAACATTGTCGGTCCTTATGCATCATTAGACATTAGAGAATAGGGTGAGTGAAGTTCAAAAGCCTATAAATTGCTAAATCATTCATGTGAGTTACAAAACCATTCCTACACAAAAGATCAACTTTGCATTCACATAGATTACCTTTGCAATCACAAGTCTAATCTCATACAATACACAAGGATTTTTAGTACAACAACAAAGAATAAAAATCCAAAGAGTTGGCAAGTAGATCTCTGACATCTAGACATACATTTTTGCATGAAAATCATAACTAGGTAACCACACATCTATTTAAATTTCATATTTACTTTCTACATTTATTTACATTTGTAGCAACAATGAACCTCGACTCTAATTAATCTAAGTTAATTATTTACTAATTGATTGCATATGTTTAATTAGCCTAATTAATGTATAAGGGATTTCATTCCCCTACAATATTTAAACACAGTAAAATGCTAAGAACACCACATATCACAAGTGATCTCACAACCTTGAGACATTTGGTGTAGCAACATAAATTGCCACGTTATAAGGCACTTGTGCCAATTTGAACCTCATCAAGCTTATTCAATAAAAGTAACAGGTAACCTCATAAAATACAAAAACTATTCTATAGCCTAAGCACAATCATAAATCCATTTAATATATGTAATGGTGAAATTTGCATACCCATGTGAATTCCCATTTAGTTTTGGGCTCATTTTGTGAGAATGTCAAATAATGTGATTACACACTGTCAAATGATGCAATCTTGTGTGAAGTTGAGCTCATTCTCCAATTTGTCACCCTTTTGCATCTACAATCATTCATATACTTTTGACCCTATCTTATTTATTTCTGCATATATTTCCATTCATCTAAAATTTATCATGCCTAGTAATGCTTACCATGTCCAAACACTCACTTCCCACCTCAACATTAGCATTTCCTTATCATAGGTCAATCTTGTGATGTAAGATTGATTTGGCACTGCATGGAACATATCCTCGAAATTCAAGATTTAAAATTTATCAACTATTGCCCATTCCATTCCCACCACAAGTCAACTTGGTATGCATTTCATGTGATTATTGCTATGGAGCGGTACTTAAAGACATTCCTTTTAGACATTAATTCATATCCTAGAACCATCTCGTAATTATTCAATTCCTCAAGCATACAAGGAGCATTCATTGTAGGAACACTTTAAATGGTGCACTAAAAAGAATGTATATACATTAGAATTGACACCCTAGGACATTTGCATTCTTGCCTGCTATTTGCCAACATTTGTCAAGGTCTTAAAGCCGACCATTCTAGAGGGTTCACCTAAGAGAACTTGAGCCTAGTGATCTGGTAGTCGTCTCAAGATATTTTATAATACTGCTGGTCCTTAACAAGGAGTAGAGATTAGATCGAATTGAAAGTAGAAGTGAGATTTATTAGATCAGATCCATGGGCTTCAAGATAAATAAACATATGTAGAAATGACCCATAGTTGCAAATTCGACACAAAACAATTCCAATTCTGTCAAAATCTAAGATAGAGGACATATTCAAATTACTTGCTTTCCTATATCATAGCATTAGAATCTACACTACTTAGATTTATCCATCCACATTGATTCTAAAGCTAAATACCCTAATCCATTACATTTACTTTCCTAAAATAAAAAATAATTGAACGTATCTAATCCCAATTATCACACTAATTAATCAAAATTAATTTATAATAAATTATGTACATTAATACGATTAACCTAGATTAAACTCTAGGGAAATATTATTTTCCTCTACAATATCACACATTACAAAGAGCCTCTCCATAATATCAACATATCCAAATATAAAGTTAATGTCAAAGTCATCTCTACCATAAAGTACTAGTACATTTTAATCAACATATTATATTGACGACCATCCCAAGATAATATACCGACACATTAACCACAATGCACTGACACTTTAAGCGCTTTAGATTCCATGTGAACGAAATATTGGGACAAATTCGCCGGCCGCAGTGGTAGCTGTCACCTGCGCGGCCCCACATTGATGTTATGTATTTCTCCCGCACTAGTGTCGCTTGCTTCATTTGAAATGCAAAGGGACAAGTGTAGGTACTGGATTATGTTGCGGGATCGCCGGCATCTCCAAAGTACGAGGACAAACTGTTTGCCGTCCGATATTGGAAACTCCGCTTGCTTTTCTGTTTGGGGGAAATTGGCACGTAGTTAATCCTCGTCGGTTGTTAAAAATCTTTCTCGAGTCTCCCTCGTCGAGATAAAAGGAGACTTACAAGGGGATTTTACGTTTTTAAAGAGGGGTCCCATGTTGGTGGTTAGGTAATTTATTACTACCGGAGGAACTCTTTTATTTCATATTTAAGTTTTTTAATTGTTTATTTTTCTCATCATTATAGTTTTTAGTGTGCTTCAAAAATGTGATTGGTTATGAGACTTTACTTAATATTTGTGGCTTCAAGTTAATCGATGAAAACATTAAATGCAACAATGACTTTAGCCCAAACCTAAAATTAAACCTATTAAATATCCTCATACCCAAAACTCAAATCAATTTTATATTGAGATAACCAAAATCAAATGAAATCCAATAAAACTTGTTAAGTCAAATCATATTAATTACAAGCATGGTGAGACAAGATATTGAGAAGACAAATAATGCAACATACCCCATCTCAAATAGTAGAAAAATCAAATTCCAATAGCCAAAATCAAATGAAATCTAACTTGTAAAGTCAAATCATATTAATTATAAGCGTGGATCACTGGGGTTTGTGGTGTTTAGAGGCATTGTTTGATGAAATATATTGACTTCTACTACACATCATTATTATTTTTATCATCACATATAGCCAAACGAAACAACCAAACGGAACAACGATAATTTACAATAAACAATAGTCAAGTGATGTCGTATCATATCTTAAGGACAAATTAGACGGCCTTTGTGGTCCACGTGTCTTGTCGCCAGACTGATACCTGTCGATTTGTTTGTGGGCACTTCAAGTTGCAAAGCAGGAACAATGATTCCTTTTCTACAAGGGATGAGATTTTTTTAAATTTTAATTTCAACTTGTGATTTGTGGAAGGTGGATCTGTTGGAGTCATAAGGTCAATTACTTAATTAATTAAATCATATTGATTTATTAATTAAGTCACCTTTTACTTTATTTTCACTTAAACTAAACTTAGGCCCATTAATAATTAATTATTAATTATTCATCCTAGGGTTTTCACTTTTAGGGTTTTGATCTCCTTTCATAAGGATTGATCTCTTTGTAATTAATTCATTCAGTATTCAACAATCAATATTGTTTCATCTTTTTGCTATACAATTTCTCTTTTGTGTGTGACAGGTTTTCCTTCAGAATATCATCCAGGGCTTGTGGGATCTCAATCAAAGATTTCAATAAGATCGACTGGCTGGTCGTTGGAAGTTCTTGACAGTTTTTAAAAATCTAGGTATTTTTAATGTTTTGGTGGGATCTTTGAGGTTTCTTTCCATGCCATTCACATTATTTGTTATGTGTCATTGGTTTTTAAGTAAATGTTAGAATTTTTGATTTTTTTGGGGGGGTTTTGTTTTGGTTCATAGTTGTATCCAGTGGTTATTATATGATATGAAATTTTCAAAGTAGTTGAATATCTCCCTCCTGCTTTCATCTTTGCTGATACCATTATCAAAAACACATTCTTGCATAGACAGAGAGGATATTGCTAGAGGTTACATAATTTGTCTTTGCACTGTAACGATTGCCTTCCTTCTTTTTATACCCCTTCACTTTTGTATTATGCATGCTTGTAAGATTCTTAGTGCCCATTAAGAGATTTATATCACTCTTATCTTTCACCATGGGAAAAGACTTAACAAACTCATATGTCTCTCTGAGCTTGATCTTACAGAGCGTATTAATCGGATGGCTCTTACAACTATCACAAAATGGGTTCTCTATGCAATACTTCTTATTGATGGGCAATTAAAGCTGATAAATCAATTAAAAAAGCAACATTTGGAAAATCTCACGGTCAGCTAACATTGTCACATTCACTCATCACATTAACTTTTTTCTGACATACTAACAATTTACTGTATCATTAAAATATTAGAGGAGTTTAACAATATACTGTACCTGTGTTGGTGGCTTATTAGACTCTATGGTCCATGCTTCCTAAAGTGGAAGACAAGGCATAGAAAAAGAGAAATAATACATCAAAACTTATCTCAAATAGCAGATCATATCTTTCAATTCCTAACCAAATTGTTGCACCGATGTTCACAACTCCTACCTAATTATTCTATTGAATTTGGATTTACATCAATTTATTTACTCTCTGTGCCGATGCTCCAACATTTACAAGTACAACTACTGTTGCTCGAAACCTCCATGTTAGCAAGAAATAGAGAGAGTTACCGGTCCAGAGATCCAATCCTCAGTCAAGCCTTTGTATTCAGTTTATACCACGGTCAGATAGCTAGAGATTGATAGCAAAACATAAAGAATAACAGAAATAGAGCATCACATACAAATAATACTAAGATAACACATAATTACCTAGTACCGACAAACCTCCATATATATATCAACAACAATCAAATGTCATACATCCATCCTCAGACAAGTCTAAGTCTCCGCCTCATCTATCTATATCCATGACTTTTATGTCATTTACATATCAGAATCTATCTCATCCTCTACTACTATATCATGATATCCTATATCTATATACATTATGTCTATTACATATAGGGATGTGTTGCCTGTCAACTCTGGCCTCCGCATAGTGTATGCGCCAACTTCCGGTCGGCTCTACTCTGTGCCTTGCACCCTAGTAACATCATCACCCCTTCAAAATTATGTCTTGTCCTCGACACATACAAAATCAGCTGCTAGGCAAGATAGTCTTGTATATCTGCTTCAACTGTGCCAAACTGGTGTCCCATTGCTTTTTAGCCTTAGCCAACATAGTTATTTGACCTTCTAATTTTATGTATGTATCCTCTGCTTCTGTTATACTTGTCGGTATTTGTATGGTCTGTGTGGTTTGTTTGGCTTTTGAAAAACTATTGGTCAAGTTAGCCAGTCTCAGGTTGACCACTTCCTTAGCTACTTTATTTGGCTCCTTATTTGGTCTCTTTGGTCTTGGAGTTGTTGATGTTGATTGTGCAGTGTCTCCACCTATGCCCTTATTACCCCATCCTTATCCGTTAGCGAATCATACTAGGTTGCCACATTTGTTATTTGCAGTTCTAGGACATCCATTGGTCTTTTATTACTTTTTTGGATTGTGGCCATTTCAAACAAAATTGGTAAGGAATGTTAGCCTCCGCAATGCTCTGTTGTTCCTTATTTATGTTTCCAGCCGAGTGTGTGCCTTGACACACTTATTTGTCATTTCCACTAGTCTTTTGTTGTTTAATTGTTCAGTTACCTTCTTCTCCAACTAGCTAGAGTACTCCTTGAATCCCTGTGTTAAATGTTTCAACTGCTCCGACAAGGGTAAGGTAGTATCTCTTGGTGCCTATAGCATCTCCTTGGCCAATGTATTCATCGCATCCTGCAACAATTAACTCCCTTCAACATGTTGCTTCAAAATTTATACTCTCATAGAGGAATGGAACACATCTCCCAACTGCAACTTCTATAATGGCGATATTCTGGCAAGGTTCACTTGGCCTTCTACCACCGGTAATTATAGCAACTGTGGAGTTAGAATGGGTGTTATTTGCTTTTGTTGCTCCAAAAACCCTTTGATGGACTCAATTGAAGACGAAGAGGCCTCCAGAATATTAGTTTGTTCTGATCCCCTTTGTACTTCCATATTCTTCTGTGTTCCTTCTTTTTCTTCCATATTATGTGTCTGTGGGCTCATTTGTTGTTGTTGTGTGTTTGTCTCCTCCATCCTTGTGTTCTCCGAAGGAGGAGCCCCTTGTGTAGAAGTTTCTGGTTGATTTCCCTCTTGGCTTGCCTCTATTCTATTTTCTCCTCCTGTCGGTATCTTAGTGTTGTGCGGAGGTGATTGCGTTGGTTGTTGTTCTTGTTCTTTCATTGGCTAGTATAGCTTTGCTGTTACCTCATCAAATTCCTTTTGAATTTTTTCCTTTTCTTTCTTGTTTCCCCTCATAAGTGTATCTACTCTTAGTTTTCTCCTCAGCTCCATTGCTTGCAGTTGTATCAATTCATTTTTCTTGTCCGGTGACAATGTATCAATGCTTCTATCAAACTATCCAAAAATCCTTCCATGATTTCATCTAGTGTCTTTCCTTATCCCTCATGTATTGTACCATTGCTTGAACTATCAATTGTTTATTTTTCTTAGATGAATCATCACATAAAGCAATAGTTTCTCATACCATACCTACATTCTCCATGGTATTGAGCAATGCATCTAGATTGTAGAGCTCTTGTGTCAGATCTTCTTAATGTTGTGACGGTTCTTCCTCTAGTGTCTGTTGTGCTCTTTTTCTTCTTTTCAACTTGTATTCTTGCTCATCCCCTTCTTTAAACTCAATCTCCTCTGGTATTTCTTGAGTTTTCTTTCTTTTTGCCTACTGCTTCTGCCGAGGAGCCTTCTTCTGTGTATTCTTCTTTATTCCTAACAAAACTTCTGATGTTGCTCTTCCTCCGGGTGACATGGTAGATGATGATGGTGCCTGTGATGTAGTTCTCTTTGACCTCTTGAGTAGCGAAACCTCGTTGGTAGGAAGTGGAGCTGATGTGGCCAGTATGTTTGCATATTTAAGAAGATACCCTATGTCTCCTAGCAATGTGTCCCTCAACTCCTCAAATTTCATGTGATTAATATTCGCCAAGGTGTTGTGAATGTATTTTCTCACCTCCTCTGTGTATATCACATCTACTGACACATTCGAGAATGCGTCATCTTTATCCACTTCTAGGGCTTTCCAGGGATACTTCTTGAACTTCAGTCATGGCTTGTGTGTGATGTCAATTAGCTCAAGGGTTGCCATTATGTATTCTCTGGTTGCCTACGTTCTTCTATTCTATGTTGCTTCATTCATCGCTTGATTCTTCTCTCGAAGCTTGAATTTTGCCAAAGTATGAATGCAAAGTGAGGTTTCTTAGGTCATATTAGGGCTAAATACCTTTTCTTTTTGCCCTAATTTTTCTCGCTCTTCCTTTTTATTCTTTCTCTTCATTACTTTATTTCTTTGCTCCTTATGACTTGAGTTATGCCCCTTGTTAGTGGCTAGTCTTTAATACACTGTGTTGCCATGGTGAAATCTCTTCGCGATCAATTTTTTTTCTTCTGGAGATTGATGATCTGGTGGTTTGACATCTAGAATAGCCTCCCCACAATGTTTTCCTTTCATCTTTTTCCCCTTTCTTCTTCCTCTTTGCTTGTGACTGTCCTGCCTGTATCTCTAGTAACATAGTCATCTTGATATCTTGATTCCTCTGCTTCCTTTGCTTTATTTGCTGAGATTTCTAAGATATAAGTTTATTGTCCCTCCCTAATGTGTTGCAAGTGATTTACGGTGGGTTTTGGTGAAATGTGGAGGATTGCGGTATGTCTTCTTTGCTAGTCCTTATCATGAATATGCTCTGGTAACCTAGCATTTTCCTTATTTTTAGTTTTATCTCTTCTCTCATCCAAGCTTCTAAAACCTCCTCACTATTTGTACTGTGGTGATCATCTTCTATCTTCACTTCTCCCTCAGAATTAGGCTCTTCTGTCGTCTCCTTTGTATCCAACCTTGTAATTGTGTAGAGATTGTTTGCATCCTTATCACTGTCTTCAGTCTGACTGACTTCTTCCATGTATAATAGACATTAGATTTCCACAATCCATGATATTATTCTTGAGTGCTTCAGGATTAAACTGTGTGAGTTTTTTCATCAACGTTTCGGATCACACTCCGTGATCCATCATCAGGAAGAAGAGAGCCAAAGAAGAGAATTAGAAATGATAAGTTTGCAGGCCTCACCAAGATAAATAGAAAGAGGGGGAGAGTGGCTCAAGAAGCAAGAACCCCAAGGGAATAAAATAAATAACTAAATACATAAAATAGAAAGAAGAATTAAAACTAAAAAACATCAACGAGTATACAAAAGGAATATGGACAATCTTATTATCATTAGCAAATGATAGTTCTTCTTTCTGAGAGTCTATGATACCGTTTGCATCCACAAACCATCTCAACCCTAAAAGTGCATTGAAAGCTTCTCCTTGATCCTTCATGGCTACAACAATGAAGTATAAGACTTGTTTAACCCCCATTAGGTTAACTTCTACTTGATTCCATGTTCCCATCGTCTGCATAGTGGATCCATCTGCCAAAATTATGTTGTAAGTTATCTCTATCAGTTTAGGTCTTCCCAACTTCTCCCAAAGCTTCTTTGTTATCATGTTGACATCTGCTTGCAGATCTATCATTACATTCCACTTTTCTGTGATTGATATGAACATCCACCATAAGTGGTTTTATCTTCCATACTCTATATGTTCTTCCCATCCTCTGGAGTTGACTCTTTTGACCTTGCTCCTTATTCCAATATTTAGAAAATTGCTTCAGTTTGTCAATGAGTCTGTATTGTTGTGTCAATTGGGCTAACTGCTTGAGAGCTTCTACTTCTCCTTCAGTGAAAAATTGCTTGTATTGCTTCTCCTTCTCTTGCTCCTTTATTGTTGTTTGTTTGGCTTCCTTCACACCTTCCTCATGTTGTTTCTTAGTGGGAACAAATTCTTCTTCCTCCTCACTGTCTTCCTCTTTTGTCTCAGTGATATAGTGCCTTCTGGTATTTGTTCCTTATCTTGTCAGTACCATAACTTTCTCCTTCCTTCTTCTTCTATCTTTTCCGGTCTATTTTGTCTTGCTTGTTTGGTAATACTCTTCTTCTTCTATGGATTCAGTTGAAGATATGTTTGTTTCCTCCATGCTATTCTTCTGACAAGTTCTTTCTCCTTGACCCTTTGGTTCCCTTCTTATAACCCTAGCTCCTTTTTGATTATTCAAGTTTTGTAGCTCATCACTCTTAGATTGTGGTTGTGCATTCCAAAAGTACTATTGTGCTCTCTCACAAGAAAATAAATCATGCTTTGTACTGCTACAAAATGAACACTGTGTTTTCCTTTCGCCCCAACATTCATTAGCAAAGTGTCCTATCTTGCCTCAATTGAAACAAGTTGCATCCTCCCTCCTTCTTTCACTTCTTCCATGTCCTCTGCCTCCTCTATAACCTCCAAATTGCTCTTTGTCATCATTATTATAGCTATTCCCATAAGACGGACCACCAGAGTTTGAATTTTGTATTGCATTGACATTCCTTTGGTTTCTCCAATTTGGTTACTTGTAGCCTTGGTCATGTGAGTTTCTTTCTACATATGACATGTTGTTGCTCTTTGTCGAGTTTGTGTTACTGTACCATGGTTCATCTTCTTTATCAACAAATTCTCTTTTCCTCTAGAAGTTCTGTGAGGGAAATTCTGGTGTTTCATGGTCATCCCATTCTTGGTATAGTCCACAATATACTAAACTGACTCTTTTTTGTTAGAAATGAAGGTACAAACATCACAACAAAAATTTGATTTTAACAGTATTTATGTCCTATGAACAATGTAGAATCAATGGAGATTGCAATAGAAATAAAACCCACTACACAAAAATAACATGCATGAAAAAATGAACACGTAACACAACATGTAATGTGGAGAAAACCCTTTCAGGTAAAAAACTCCACCAAAAAAAGGGGCTTCAAGTTGTATTATCTTCAAATCTGAGATTAAAATACATGCACTTCCTTTGTTTCTTCAGTCCTCAATTTGGTAGAACTTGAGTACATGTAAACTTGTATTTCATATCATCTATTGTGTAATGGTTATATAGAACAAGCCAAACCTCCAAGATAGGCGTCCAAGATTTCCCATCTTCAAAACTCCAACATGTAGCAATAAATGATGTCATACATGCAACCGACACTTGTCCAAAGATTCCCATGCAATGTTGGGCACCAAAAACCAAGAATAGAAACTTACAACATCTTATGACATGTCATAAGTTGTCATAGGTGTCATAGATTCTTATGACAACTTATTGTTGGAATTAGGGCTGACAACTAAGAGGGGGGGTGAATCAGTTGTCTTGAAACTTTAATACTTGCTGCAGTTAATTCCTTTTTACCACTTCATAACAAATTAATGATATAAGCAAGAATCAATAGCACATGAGCAGAAACACAAATAACACACTTGACACCAGGATTTTTAACGTGGAAACCTGGTTAAGGGAAAAACTGCGGTGGGGGTTAACCCACAAAGATTATAGTCTGTTAAAAGTATTACAAAAGGAGAATGCACGTGCATTCGGGGTCACTGCCCAGAGCTCACTGCTCAAAGGAAGGCTCACTACCTACAGAAAGAAGATTACAATGTGTTTGAATTGATAATTAGCATCTACCAATGCAAATATTCAGTTATGATTAAACATAGAATACTAACTTGATACACTTCATCTTTATTCTGCACTGTTTCACTCCTCTGTCATAATCTGAGCTTAGATCTTTACCTTCACACTTATCTCTGCCTTTATTTGCACTTATTCCATTGTCGCATCACTGCCACACCCAAATCACTCGAATCCATCGGCTATATATATCCGCATCATGAATTTCAATGATTTTCCAGTTGGCTTCAAGAACACTTAGAACTTATATTGACGACTCTGCTTTGTCGGCCAAATCCATGCACAACTTGTAATGCAGACCATAAACTTGTATTCACAAATCATCAATCATGTCGTCCATTATTGCTGATCATCACAAATTGCCCAACCAGCAACTTTCATATATCCAGAACCAAGATCAATTACAAAGTCGACCTGTTCTTCTTTTGTCTACACTGACAAACTGAAACCCGATACTCAGATGCTAATAACTTTTGAATCCTTCATCACCAGAGGCTAAAATTCTGGATTTAGATTGTCTTGACAATCCTTATCACTCTCTCAGATCCGCGACATACTATGATTTACCACCAGAGAGATCCAGATCAAGATATCAGACCTTGTCACATGCCCTGTTTCTGGCTACCCGGACTTAGATAAATTCTTATTCTGACTTCCAATATGAACAAATTATGTTATACGAATGTGTGGAATAGTCTTAGTTGCCATCAATGACAGCACCTATCATGCGTAGCAATGTCTCTTACCAACAATCTCCTCCTTTGGCATTGATGGCAACACTTAGTGAAAAATGACTAAGTGTTAGAGCTACTTCCCCTTACTCTGTACACTTGTGCTCTCCACTGTTTCCAAAGCTCCCCCTTTGTTGGATTCCTCATTTTTCACTGCTCTTCACTCCCCCTTTGACATCAATGGCAAAGGATGGAATCCGCAAACCAAAATTCACCCAAAAATTCTATATACAATGTCGCATATGTACAACCAATCCTTAAGTTATATTTACATAGACTTAAGTACATCTCCAAAAATATTCTTCACCAAGGCTAACTCTATATCCCAACTCTTCTTCATACTATTCAAAGTTGAAATGTGGCCATTGAATAAAAATGCTTGTGCTTCAGCCTTCTGGAGGTCAATGGGATCACTTGTTTGTGCAGCAGTTTGGGCTTATGTCACAACATTGAACATTGCTTCTATCTTAGGAGAAATCAGTCCCCGGAGCTCACCCATTCTTGCTTCAATGTTCTCCTTTTCTCTTGTCAACTTCTTTATTTCTTGCAACAGGTTGATTGCTTGACACTCCTTACTTGCCACTGATACTATCAATAGATCAAAAGCTTGGGACATACTTGACAATTTTTGTTTGGAGTCCTTTATTTTATCTTCTATGTCCTCTATGACTTTAGGAGTAGAAAAACAAAACTTATATATACTGCCTCCTTTTGAGAGAGCATTTTGAATACTCTTTATACTATTATCTAGCACCAATCTATCTAACCCAATCATGCCTTTAAGTGCATCAAATCTTTTGATATTAAATTCATTCTAAACTTTAACTTATGCAGATTTTTCAAAGGACTCAAAGTGTGTACTTATAGAATTTACAAGGTTCTTCAGATTTCTAGAGGGAGAATTAGATGGATTCTTCTGGAATGTTGGCATTATCTTCTCTAATATACTGGATGCAAGGCCTAACAACTCACTGTACTCTATGTGAGATTTTAATAGCTTTTCTCTTGCCTTGGCTTGTGTGAAAGATGTTATCTTCATCATTTGGACTAGAGAGAGAGTATCCAGGTTGAGTGGTCCTTCAATCAGTTCTGGTTCATCAAACTCTAGCATCTCTTAGAAAACTCTTCACTGCATCTGCAGTGTCTCTTGCCACAATTTATGGACCACCTTCCTTTCCTTGAGTTTTCTCAGTATCAGGACTATTTTGTTTGGGTGCATCAACATTTGCATCATCTTCTTCTGCTTTATCTTCCTTACCTTTGACTTCTTCTTCTTTCTCTGCTTCACCCTTCTCTGTGTCATCTGCAGGGGGATTATGTCCTTTGTCCTCACCATTTGCAATCTATTCCGGAGGATCTTGTGTAGCAGCAATATTCTCAACGTTGTCTTCTTTTCCGGATTGATCAGGAGTTACAGTATCTCTTGTATCATCAGTTTTTTCCATCATCTCTATATCTTCCTTGTTTATTTGCTCCACTTTCGGAATAGAGGAGTCATCAACCTTGGTTTGCTACTCATCAGTTTTCATTTCTTCAATATCCAGGATTGATGAATCAATCCCATCATCAATCTCCTCCTCAACAAATGGAAGATTGTGTCTCTTCAATGCACTTAGAAGTATTTCCTGTGTTTCTTTAACTATTTTGTCTAATTCTCCAAGCATCAGTTTGTTCATTCTCTTCTTGCTTCTGAATTCATCCTTCACTTCTTTGAATATCATATTCATTTGAACTTGAGTGATATGAGGGCATAGTTTTATCAATACATGTTCTCTAAGCTCTATATCCTTGCTTTTTGCATTTTCTTTCCTCAACTCCAAAATGTCTGCAAGAATTTGATGGATCTAAAAAATTATTTCAATCAGGGCCTTATTATAGATATTCAGATACCTAACAGTTGCTTCCCCTAACACCCTCTTATCTGTATTACTGTATTCATCATAAAATTCAGTCATGGGTTTCAAATTTCCATCCACAGTGACTGATTTTATTACATCTTCCACAAAAAGTGTGGGCTTCTCAACATATGTATTTGTCTTCTACCTTTTGCTTGCCCTTTTACTTCTGGAGGGCTTCTCCTTAGTCACCTTGGCAACTTTTGTTCCAGAGGCTTTCAACTCCTTTATCTTAGCATCTGAATCTGTTTCTTCTTTATCAACTTTTATGCTCTTATAGGTTCTTGTGGCCTTTGTTTTCTTTCTCTTTCCTCCTTTTCCAGATGATTTTCCTTCCGATTTCTCAGGATTTTTAGGTTTTGGGGAAACAGAAGTAGCAATAGAGCTTCTAGTAGTCCTTGATGTGGAGGAGAATTCTACTAGAGCACTTCCTTGTTTCTTATCCTACTTCTCCTTCTCTGCCTTTTCAGTTCTTTCCCTGAATTGCCTCACAACTTCCTTTGTGAGGCCTAGATTTTCAGCCAACTGCTCAACTTCTTTTCTTACTTTCCTTTTGGTTTCAGGTTTTTTGAGCTCATCATGCAGTTTTACACTTAGCTCCTCATATGTCCCAAATCTTTCAACTGTTGTGTCTTTTGGCTTGCTCAAGAGATGTTGAACATACATATTCAATTTTTTTCCATCTACCTCATATCCCGTTGGTATGATCCAAATAGTTCTGGGTTATACTGCTTCCATTAAGCACTGATTAGTGTCTACCATGAAACAAATATCCTCCTTGTATTTCTTAACAATAGTTTTAGGGATTCTTTCCCTAGAATGTGGTGCAGGAGCACATTCTCTGTAGTGCAGGATCAT
Organism: Cunninghamia lanceolata; assembly: GCA_027924645.1. Taxonomy (NCBI): domain Eukaryota; kingdom Viridiplantae; phylum Streptophyta; class Pinopsida; order Cupressales; family Cupressaceae; genus Cunninghamia; species Cunninghamia lanceolata. The sequence goes on along the minus strand of BSBN01000847.1, from coordinate 918,230 downwards.
CTTTTCTTTTGTTGTCTCATAAGGCTCTTAAGCCATTTCATTTTGTAATAAGGGTCAATTTGGTCCCATGAATGTAATTGTGCAAGGCACACATGTAGTTTTGCTTGTATGACGGGTAAACCAACGGCTAACTGATTTGAAAATCAGTTTGCACGGTTGGAGGGGATAACTGCTGTCTCTACATCTTCTTTAGAGGCAGGTTGTATGTCACACGGAGCAGAGAGAGAAGTGTGTATTACAACAAGTTTTTTTTGATAATTGAATGAAGAGAGTTCTGGGTATGATCTGTGTTGATTTTCTTGGTTGTTCTTAGTGATCTGATATCTTTATCCTGATTTTGTAAATAGAACCCTAACCGGATGCTATCCGTCAATCCATAGTGACTCTGTAGTGTGCAGACGGTGTAAAAACCCACGGTTCCACAGTGGCTGGTTCGTAACCTAGGAGTAGGGTTTTGATTCATACATGGAGGCCCTTTCCTCTGTCCACTGAAGCCCTGTATAGCAACAGTGGGATGGGGGAAAGATTTCTCACGTTTGTTGTTGTTGAATTCTTACCCAGGAAGCCAGCGAACTCAGTCAAGTTCGACTAGACATCATCATGTGGCTAGTCGGGAAATCGGAGTGAAATTGGATAGTTTTGATGTGGGATCAGATTGCTACAAGTGATCGAGGGTTTGATAAATGAAACGGCCAAATTCCATCGTTCTGCCGAAGGGAATTCTGGTTCGGCGCCTCAGAACAGTTGGAGGTCCATCGGCGTGAAAGGCTCTCCGTCTTGCCGAAGATTGGTATAGTGCCGGAGACACATACCTTTGTGTTCGCATCGGTGAGAGAAACGATATCGGGCTAAGGAAAATATACTTAGCCGACGGTATAAAGTTTCACCGATCGGTGAGACGTCCTTGGAGTGTTGCCGATAAAGAGTATCGGTGTGAGGAACCTTGTCGGGGGGAAGCCGAAGAAGTCACGGCGACCGTTAGAGTCCCGCCGATAGGAGTTCATCGGAAGGAGTTCGAGAAGTCTCAGCGACTAAGGACTCGTCGGAGTGAGATGAACCATCGGGACCACGAACCGGAGTCTTACCGAAGCAGGAGGTCTGGCCGATGTGCCTGACGATATCGGCGAGAGACAAGGTGTCGGTATAGGTGAAAGAAGCTTCACCGAAGGAGGAAGTCTGGCCGACAAGGATTGGTCATCGGCGTGACGGAGTATATCGGCATAAGAAATTTCTCGTGGTCCGATAGTATGAGGTGTTGCCGATAGGCAACTAACCGTCACGGAGTTATCGGTGAGAACTTAGCCATCGGAATATAAGAATAAGGAGCGGCCGATAGTTCATGTCTCCCCGATAGAGAAGTCAGTCTTGGCTTCGGTGAGACATTGGGATACCTCTCGCCGATAGGGAAGATATAGTCAATCTTCATCCGCTTCTGCTGGCACTCTGCATCAAATTGGTATCAGAGCAAATATTCTGAATCACAGCCGTGTATGTCAGACGAAGAATTGGAGATAGAAACAGAGGCTAGCAGAATGCCTCCCAAGACGATGAGTAAAGCAGCCATCCAGAAGATGGTGGAAGAAATGCTCGAAGAGAGACTGAAGGAAGAAAGATCCAAAGAGAAGGATGGAAGCACTTCTGAGTCAGAGGAGAATGAAGAAGGAGAAACTGGGGAGAATCCTCAAGGAGAAGGTATGACTGCTGATCAAAAGGCATTTCTGAATGCACTCAAGGGTCATGGAGATAGTGGCGATCCGAAACTGGATGTTCCCACGTTCAATGGGAAACTGGATGGAGATACTCTTGTGGACTGGATTGAAGCCATAAGTAATTACTTTGACTTCAAAGAGTATAGTGACAGTAAGAAAGTAAAATTTGCAAAGACCAGACTGAGAGGTTCTGCATTGGTTTGGTGGAACTACACTCAATGTGAAAGGGAGAAGGTTGGAAAGAGTCCAATCACCAAGTGGAGCAGAATGGTGGCCATGCTGAGAGCCAAATTTCTACCATGTGATTATGATCTGCAGACTATCAGAAAGTTTAATCATCTTAGGCAGAAAGATATGGACGTGGCTACATACACTGAAGAATTCCACAGATTGAGCATGAGAGCCAATCACAGAGAAGAAGAAAAAGAGATGGTGGCCAGATACCTGGATGGACTGAGGTACAATATACAGGATGAGTTCAGTATGGTGGTTCCCAAGACTGTGGATGAATGTTTTCAGTTAGCCTCTAGGGCAGAGGATAAACTGAAAAGGAGAGGTGATCAAAATAACAGAGGAAGAGGTGGCAGGAACAATAGAGGAAGAGGTAATTTTGGCAGAGGACAGCCAAACAAAGGTGAAAGTTCTAGTCAACAAGAATCACGTTCTGATACAGAACAAAAAGGTGGTGGTTTCAGAGGTTGGAGAAGACCTAATGGCAGAGGAAGAGATGGTGGTGCAGGCAGAGGACGTGGAGTCTTCACTGGAAGATGTTACAACTGCAATCAAGCAGGCCACACTGCAAGTAAGTGCCCTGAGAAGGCGTCTAGCTCTCATGACGGTGGGAGAAGGAACCAACTATTGCAGGAGGATGATTGTCAAAGTGTAAACTCACCAATTGGTAGTGCTGCACCAGTGCTTGAAGGAGAGAATATGATGATTAAGAGGACCCTCGTGAAGATGCCATTGAAGCAGGAGCCCCCACAAAGGAAGAATCTCTTCAGAACCCAAGGAATAGCATATGGTAAGCTCTGTAAAATCATTGTTGATTCAGGTTCTACTGAAAATGTAGTGTCTACTGAAATGGTAGAAAAGTGTAGACTGAAAAGATTACCCCATCTTAATCCTCACAAAATATCTTGGTTGAATAAGAATCAGAACTATTTGGTGGAAGAACAAACTTGGGTAGAGTTTGAACTAGGTGATTATAGGGATAAGGTGCTATGTGAAATTATTCCTATGGATGCTTGTCACCTTCTTCTTGGACGACCTTGGCAGTATGATGTGAAGGCACTGCATGATGGTGAAAAGAATACATATATGATCACCAAGAATGGTAAGAAGTTTCAGATGGATCCCTTACCAGAGCAGGTTGGAGAGAAGAGCAATGACAACAGTGTCATGTTAGTGAGTGGCAAAGAGTTCCTACAACTCATGAAGGAGAAGGATACCCAAGGGTATGCACTGATGATGAAGCCTGTATCCAATCAGCAAAGCAAACAGCAGAAGGAGATCCCATTGGAAGTGCAACAATTACTGGATAAGTACCAAGATCTTGTGGTAGAGGATACTCCTAACTCCTTACCACCTATGAGGGACATAAGTCATCAGATTGACTTGATTCCTGGAGCCACATTATCCAACAAAGCTGCCTACAAGTTGACACCACAGCAGAATGGAGAAGTAGGTAGACAGATTCAAGAACTTTTGGAGAAAGGTTTGATTAGGAAAAGTCTTAGTCCATGTGCAGTCCCTAGTGTACTTGCTCCTAAGAAAGATGGCAAATGGAGATTATGTACAGATTCAAGGGCTATCAATAAGATCACCATAAGGTATAGATTTCCTATGCCAAGAATTGAGGATCTGTTGGACTATCTTGGTGGTTCATGTTACTATTCCAAGATTGATTTGAAATCTGGTTATCACCAGATCAGAATAAGGCAGGGAGATGAATGGAAGACTGCTTTCAAAACAAATGAAGGTCTCTATGAGTGGCTTGTCATGCCATTTGGTCTCAGTAATGCTCCAAGCACCTTCATGCGGTTGATGAATGAGGTACTTGTAGAATTTATTGGAAAATTTGTTATTGTTTATCTTGATGACATATTGATTTTCAGCAGGACCAAAGAAGAGCATGTGAAGCATCTTGGACAGGTGTTAAAGAAATTGCATGAGAGTAAGTTGATGATCAACTTGGATAAATGTGATTTTATGAAAACTGAACTAGTGTATCTTGGGTTCGTGATTTCCAATGGCTGTTTGAAAATGGATCCTACAAAAGTTGAGGCTATTCTCAATTGGCCTACTCCTAAGACAGTAGGAGATGTAAGAAGTTTTCATGGTTTGGCAACTTTTTACAGGAAGTTCATTAAAGGGTTCAGTCACATAAGTGCTCCTATTCTCAATACCATCAAGGGTGGAGTGAAGTGTAAATTTCAATGGACAAAACAAGCAGATGATAGTTTTGAACTGTTGAAACAGAAAGTGGCCGAGTTACCTACGTTGGTACTCCCTGATTTTGACAAAGTATTTGTTGTGGAATGTGATGCAAGCCAACAGGCTATAGGTGCTGTTCTTAGTCAGGAAGGACATCCAGTAGCATTCTTTTCAGAGAAGTTGAATGAGGCCAAACAGAGGTATTCTACCTATGACCTAGAGTTGTATGCAATGGTGCAAGCTCTAAAAAAATGGAGACATTATTTACTGCCAAAAGAGTTCATTGTTTTTACTGACAACCATGCTCTTAGCTTCCTAAATAGTCAAGAAAAGTTGAATCATAGGCACGTTAAGTGGATGGAACAATTGCAGGCCTATACCTTCACTATTAAGCATAAGAAAGGTGTTGCCAACAAAGTGGCAGATGCTTTGAGTAGAAGGATACTGGTCATACAGGAAGTACAAATGGAACATATGGGTCTAGAATGTCTGAAGGAGTTGTACAAGGATGATGCAGATTTCAAGGCTGCCTATGAAGTGTGTGCAAGTTTGGCTAACACTTTTCATGGCGAGTATTCTGATTTTGTGCTGCAAGAAGGGCTCCTATTTAAAGGTAGTTTATTGTGTGTTCCTAAATGTTCTATGCGGGACAATATCGTCAAGGAGAAGCACAATGGAGCCTTAGGAGGACATTTTGGGTTGGACAAGACTTTGGAACAAGTCACCAGGTTCTATTATTGGCCCAAGGTACAGACAGATGTAAGGAGATATGTTGCAAGCTGTACCATATGTCAAAAGGCCAAGGGTATGTCTTCTAATGCTGGTTTGTACCAACCACTGCCCATTCCCACCAGACCTTGGGAAAGCATTAGTATGGACTTTGTGCTTGGTCTTCCTAGGACAGCAAGGGGTGTAGACAGTGTTTTTGTCATTGTGGATAGATTCAGTAAGATGGCTCATTTTGTGCCATGCAAATGCACAAATGATGCATCTCAGATTGCTGGTCTCTTTTTCAGAGAGGTGGTCAGAATTCATGGTTTACCCCTATCAATTGTTACTGATAGAGATTCCAAATTTGTTGGTCATTTTTGGAGGACCCTATGGAGAAAATTGGGCACTCAGTTGTCTTTTTCATCAGCCTACCATCCCCAGACTGATGGTCAGACTGAGGTTGTTAATAGGTCCTTGGGAAACCTTTTGCGATGCCTTACCAAACAGCATGGATTAGCATGGGATTTAGTGATCAGTCAAGCTGAATATGCTTATAATGATTCAAGAAACAGAAGTACTGGGAAAAGCCCTTTTGAAATAGTTTATGGTTTCCACCCAAGAGGACCACTTGAACTCAAAGACCTCCAAGGATGGGATAAAAGGAGTGCTCTAGGAGAAGACTTTGCTGCTACCATGAAAACAGTACATGATCAGGTCAAGCTTCAGTTAGAGAAAACTGTCTCCAAGTACAAGGATAGAGCAGATCTGAAGCGAAGGGAGGTACAGTTCCAGGTAGGAGATTTGGTGATGGCCTACCTCAGAAAGGAAAGATTACCTAAGGGGCAACCAACCAAATTGTTGATGAAGAAGATAGGACCTTGTAAGGTAGTGCATAAATTTGGTCCAAATGCATATGAAATAGAATTACCATCTGGCCTTGGTATCTCTCCCATTTTCAATGTTGCAGACCTGTTCCCTTTTAGACCTCCATTACATGCTGAAGATAGCTCAGATGCTATGATTGAAGCTGAAGACTGGCTCAAAGATTTACCTCCAAGTAAGCCTTTGCAATTGGAATGCATTTTGGATTCCAAAATTGTCAAGAAGACAAGAAAAGGGGTATACAAAGACTACTTGGTCAAGTGGCAGGATCTTCCTGATTCAGAGGCAACCTGGATGAGTGAAGCCGATATTCTAAAGCATGGGAAGACACTTCAGCAGTTAGCAACTCAAGGGACTTGAGTCTTTCCTGCAGGGGGAGTATGGTGCAGGAGCACATTCTCTGTAGTGCAGGATCATCTTTTCTTTTGTTGTCTCATAAGGCTCTTAAGCCATTTCATTTTGTAATAAGGGTCAATTTGGTCCCATGAATGTAATTGTGCAAGGCACACATGTAGTTTTGCTTGTATGACGGGTAAACCAACGGCTAACTGATTTGAAAATCAGTTTGCACGGTTGGAGGGGATAACTGCTGTCTCTACATCTTCTTTAGAGGCAGGTTGTATGTCACACGGAGCAGAGAGAGAAGTGTGTATTACAACAAGTTTTTTTTGATAATTGAATGAAGAGAGTTCTGGGTATGATCTGTGTTGATTTTCTTGGTTGTTCTTAGTGATCTGATATCTTTATCCTGATTTTGTAAATAGAACCCTAACCGGATGCTATCCGTCAATCCATAGTGACTCTGTAGTGTGCAGACGGTGTAAAAACCCACGGTTCCACAGTGGCTGGTTCGTAACCTAGGAGTAGGGTTTTGATTCATACATGGAGGCCCTTTCCTCTGTCCACTGAAGCCCTGTATAGCAACAGTGGGATGGGGGAAAGATTTCTCACGTTTGTTGTTGTTGAATTCTTACCCAGGAAGCCAGCGAACTCAGTCAAGTTCGACTAGACATCATCATGTGGCTAGTCGGGAAATCGGAGTGAAATTGGATAGTTTTGATGTGGGATCAGATTGCTACAAGTGATCGAGGGTTTGATAAATGAAACGGCCAAATTCCATCGTTCTGCCGAAGGGAATTCTGGTTCGGCGCCTCAGAACAGTTGGAGGTCCATCGGCGTGAAAGGCTCTCCGTCTTGCCGAAGATTGGTATAGTGCCGGAGACACATACCTTTGTGTTCGCATCGGTGAGAGAAACGATATCGGGCTAAGGAAAATATACTTAGCCGACGGTATAAAGTTTCACCGATCGGTGAGACGTCCTTGGAGTGTTGCCGATAAAGAGTATCGGTGTGAGGAACCTTGTCGGGGGGAAGCCGAAGAAGTCACGGCGACCGTTAGAGTCCCGCCGATAGGAGTTCATCGGAAGGAGTTCGAGAAGTCTCAGCGACTAAGGACTCGTCGGAGTGAGATGAACCATCGGGACCACGAACCGGAGTCTTACCGAAGCAGGAGGTCTGGCCGATGTGCCTGACGATATCGGCGAGAGACAAGGTGTCGGTATAGGTGAAAGAAGCTTCACCGAAGGAGGAAGTCTGGCCGACAAGGATTGGTCATCGGCGTGACGGAGTATATCGGCATAAGAAATTTCTCGTGGTCCGATAGTATGAGGTGTTGCCGATAGGCAACTAACCGTCACGGAGTTATCGGTGAGAACTTAGCCATCGGAATATAAGAATAAGGAGCGGCCGATAGTTCATGTCTCCCCGATAGAGAAGTCAGTCTTGGCTTCGGTGAGACATTGGGATACCTCTCGCCGATAGGGAAGATATAGTCAATCTTCATCCGCTTCTGCTGGCACTCTGCATCAGAATGCATCATACACTGAAAATTCTTGAAGTATCCCCAGATTGCAACTTTATGTGCTTTATAGTCACCAATGCTGCGTAGATGATCTCTGATCTGAATAGCAACTAGTTCATCATTAGTCCAATGTACTCCTTTTACTCTAGGTACCTCATTCATAAAGTAGAAAAATAAACATAGAACCAATGTATCATATTTAAATGTGTTTTTCTTATCTTTCTTGATTTTGTTCAAGTTTTCAACTAGTTGGTTCTGTAACAACTCACATAGGTCATAATCTACATTCTCCTTCAACATTTGATATGCTGCATATATGGCAGTTTCAGAGACAGAATTCTGTTGATAACTGAGAGGGGGGGTGAATCAGTTATCTTAATTATTTCAGCTTTCTGAACTTTCTTAATAATTAGTGCAGCATCAATTCAAACAAGCAAACATAACCATGAAATGGAAATACACATGACACAATATTTTTGACGTGAAAACCCTGTTAAGGGAGAAAACCACGGGGTGATTAACCCAAGATTGTATTCTCTGTTAGAAGAATAGGATTACAAAATGGCACTTGCCAATTAGGGCTCACTGCCCGAGCACACTGCTCACAAGAGGCCCACTTCCTTCAAGAGACTCACTGTCTACAATTTACAAAGAGTGTAATACAATACTTGAACTGATAAGGAGCATCTACATATGTTGGAGTTCAATTCTGGTTAAACTCAGTACACTGATCTGCTGCACTTCATCCTTTCTCTTCCTTAGTGCTGCTGTCCCTTCACATACCGGACCTGCCTTTCTGCTTTCACTCTGCTTTACTACTTTTCTTCTCACACCACACACAACACGACACATCTCACAACTAAATCCATCTTATATATATATATATGCACAAGTGATTTCATCACCTTTCTAGTCGGCATCCGGAATAGTCAATATTTTCCATGAACTCTGATCTGTCGGCTGAATCCTTGCTTACCAAGTAATGCGGATCAAGGATATACTTGTAGAAGTCATCAATCATGTCGGCCAATTATAACTTATGCCTTAAGAATCTTTACCATCATCAGTAACGCATCTGAAATATTGTTTGATGTTCTGCCAATCAGGAACCTGACACTCAAGTATTCATATCTTTTTCTTCATCTATCACCAGAGGCTAAATCCTTGGAATCTATCAGTCAAGGTAGTCCTCTTGACTTCACCAAATCCGCATTTCACCAAATCCGCACTTCACCAAGATACTTCCTCTGAGAGATCCGGAGCTGACTGTCGGACCTCGCCACATGCTCTGTTCTTGCTTACCAGATCACAATACTCTGCAATCTGCCTTCCGGTAGAGACTCATCATGTCTTGCGGATGTGTGGGTTAACCTTTGTTGTCATCAATGACAACAATCATGAAGTTCCAATGTGTCTCTTGCCAACAATCTCCCCCTTTGGCATTGATGGAAACACTTAGTGAAAAATGACTAAGTGTTATACTATTCTCTCCCTTAGCTAATGCTATGTCTTTATGTACATTTTCTGGAGCTCCCCCTTAGCTGGCTACAACATTTTTCACTGCTCATCACTCCCCCTTTGACATCAATGGCAAAGGGTGGGGTCCGCACACCAAAATTTTCAAAATTTCAACTATACTTGGCCACATAAGTATATACATATGGCATACTTACATATACTGAAGAATGTTTACAAAAGTTGTCTTCAATTGGACAAATTCTGTTGCCCAACTTTGCTTTATTCTGTCCAAAATTGATATATGACCGCTTAATAGGAATGCAAACGCATCTGCCCTTTTTAGATCTGTTGGATCACTGGTCTGGGCTGTGATCTGGGCTTCTTTTATGGCCTCATGCATGGCCTCTAACTTAGGGATAATTATCCCTCTGAGTGCACCCAACCTGCTTATTCTATTTTTCTTTTCCTTCTCTAGCTTCTTGATTTCATTCAAGACTGCAATAGTCTGACATTCTTGATTTATTATGGAGGATGAGAGAGGATCAAAATTCTTTGATAGATTTGTCAGTTTGTCCTCATGTTCTTTTACTTTCTTCTCAATGTCCAATGTTGCTTTGGACCATGATAAACAAAATTTGTACATTTCTCCACCATCTTTAAGAGCATTTTCTAAGCTCTTTATCCCTATACTCATATTCCTCCTATCATTAGTTATTAACCCTTGTACCTTTGATAATCTTTTTGTCAAAAATTCCTTCCAGACCTTATCTTCTGCTGACTTCTCTAGGGAATCAAAATGTGTGCTAACACTATTTACTAGAGTTTTAAGATTACCGGATAGGGAGGCTGAGGGATCTTTATGAAAAGATGGGATAATCTTTTCTAACACTCCAAATGTAGCTATTATAAGCTCACAGTCTTCCATGTGAGACTTCAGGAGTTTTTCTTTGGCCTTTGCATTAGCAAACGAAGCTATCTTCATTGTTTATACCAGAGATAGAGAGTCAAAATTGAATGGCCCTTTTAGTAGTTCCAGTTCATCAATCTCCATAGTTGCTTTTGTCAAAAAGTCCTTGACTGATCCTGCAGTGTCTCTTACCGGAGACAGATTCTTCTTTTCTTCTGTAGTCACAGAACTATCTTTTGGAGCTTTCTCTCCTTCCACAACCTTGGTACTGTTATCTTCTTTTTCCTTCACCTCTGCTTCTTTCTCCTTTATTCTTTCTTCTCCTTTGAATCCAGAGTCAACAGGGGAAACCGGAGGAGTGATGTTTGTTTGTTCATGGGCCACCTCTTATGGAGCAGAGGATTCTAAGCCGTTATCTTCACCGGTGTCCATTAGTTCTTTTGTCATTTCCTTAGTGGATTCCTTTTCAACCCCTGTGGCCGAAGGATCAACTCCCAAGTCCTCTATAACAGGAAGATTGAATCTTTTGAAGGCATTCCTAAGGATCTCTTCCGTTTCCTTGGCTATCTTGTCAGTCTCACCAAGCATGAGCTGATTCATTCTGGCTTTGCTCCGAAATTCATCCTTGCAATCCTTGAAGATCATGTTCATTTGCTTTGAATTGATTGAAGGATATAGCTGAATGGCTATCTGCTCTCGGATCTCAAGGTCTTTTGCCATGGCATTATTGTTTCTTATTTCTAACTCTTTTTCTAGGCTTTTAGGAATAAGAGATATAATTTCAATAAAAGCCTTGTTATATATGTTTAGATACTTAACTGCTGCTTCCTACAAGATCTTTTGGTCTACTTCATTGTAATCATCATAGAATTCAGCCATTGGCTGAAGGTTTCCATCCATGGTGACTGATTTGATGACATCATCTAAAGACAGACTGGGCTTTCCTACAAATTCTTCTACCTTTTCTTCTTCACCATGACCGGTAGAGGATTCACCGGATGTTTTCTTCTTCTCCTTCTTCATTTTCTTTGTCTCCTCATCTGATTCAGTTTCTTCATCATCCTTCTGACTGACATAGGACCTTGTGGCCTTTGTTTTAGTTCTTTTCTCTCCTCTGTCGGATGATTTCGCTTCCGGTTTTGATGTCCTTGAGCTTTTAGCAGTGACAGGTGCTGATCTCTTTGATGATCTTGTCCGGGTGGAAGATTCTACTGGAGCACTTTCCTTACTTCCCTTTTCTACCTCTTTCTTCTCTTTCTCTGCCCTTTCCACCTTTTCTCTGTTGGCATCAAGAGCTTCTTTTGATATGCCATATCTTTTGGCAATATTCTCTACTTCTTTTCTCACTTTTCTCTTTACCTCCGGATGTCTAAGTTCCACATGAATTTTTATACTCAATTCTTCAAAGGTTCCAAATCTTTCTGCTTTGGGATCCTTGGGTTGACTAAGCATGTGTTGGACATGTAGCTCCACAAGTTTCTCATCCACCTCATACCCCATTGGCATGATCCAGACTGTCCTTGGTTCCATGGCTTCCATTTGGCACCAATCAGTTTCAACCATAAAACAAACTGTATCCTTATACTTTTCAACTAGAGATTTGGGAATTCTCTCTCTTGCTTGCATCGAATTTTGGAAGTTCTTGAAATAACCCCACATAGTTGTATTTCTTGTTTTGGCATCTCTAAGCCCATGCAAATAGTCTCTGATTTGGATTGCAACAGGTCTGTCATTCTGCCAAACCCAACCACTTGATCCGGGCAGCTCACTTATGAAGTAGAAAAATAGACACAATATCAGCCCACCATACTTGAAGGAATTTTTCTTATCCTTCTTGATCTTCTGTAGATTCTCCAATAGTTGGTTTAGAAGAAGTTCACATAGATCATAGTCAGCATTTTCTTTTAGCATCTGATAAGCTGTATAAACTGTAGTTCTCAATACTGAATTTTCCCTACTGGAGTGATAAATTTTGTAACCAATTATCATGGATGCAAATTTGATATCCAGATCAGTGATATCTTCAATTGTCATAGCTCTCTTGTCAAATTTTGATCTGGTTGCATCACTTACTGTCTGATTCTTGACAAATTTGAGAACAGGTATCCCACCGGATGAATGCAGACTAGTTATTGCCCTAATTGCATCTTTGGTGATCTCAAATGGTCTATTCAACCATAGGAAGTTATCATGTACTCTGCTCAACACATACCGGACCCATTCATCTTCTTCAAAACAGGGGAAATGAATGCACTGTGCAAAATGCTTATCCCGGATGGCCTTGAACTGAGGTTTGAGCTCAAAAGAATCATCTATTAACTGATTGTGATAGATATCAGCCAACTTAGATTCCCCAAATTCTTCAATATTCGCATGAATATATGCCCTAACATCTTCTACATGTAGAACCCCATGCGGAATGCTTGAAAAAGCGCCGAGGGGATCAACTTCTAGGGATTTATATGGATGCTTCTTAAATTTAGGTCGTGGCCTATCAGATATCTTCACTATATTTGAAGTAGTCATCTTTCAAAGATTTGCAGAGAGATATTTGATAGAGAATACCTTTTGCATCTTTCGGTTTCACAGAGTTAGCTGGATCAATTTCTGGATGGATTGACTTCTGCAAATGATCTTTGATGAGCTTGAGGAATTTTGTTGCAGAGCTTCTCTTTTTGTTTCTTCTTGAATGCAGAATGAACAAATGCTTAATGAGAAAACCCTTATATTCCTCCGCAAACCCTAATGTCAAGTTGCAATAAATGCTCGACCTAAGTCATTCCGATTTTGCCTTATTCGGATGACTTGAAGAACCGGATCAATCTTGATCTTAAACATCTTGTGGATCTTCCAAATCTTAACCATAGTTTATTTGGATGTTTCTCTTATGAACCCTTTAATCTGCAACTCCTCTTGTGCCAGTTCCGGCACCAATTGACTAGCTGGGGGAACAAGGTTTTCTTTGTGTCTCCCCTTGAGCCAGAGCTGACTTATTTTAATTTATGGAAGGAATATCAGCACCAGAGTCTGGTGCGGATCCATCCTCTACATTCTCTGTACTTTTCTTCACCCAAATCTTGTTCATCTCACTTTGAACTTCATCCGCACTCACTTTTTGTTTTCCCTTATCTTGATTCTGATTATGATATACCGGACCTCTTTTGTCCTGATTCTTGCTTCTATAGAATTTTGCAATATGACCGGATCTATTGCAAATTTGGCAAACAATACTTCTTTGCATATTTCATTGATATCCTCTTGATCTGCATTGATTAGCCATATGACCTATTCTATTGCATGCAAAGCATCTACCATTGAATGAATTGTTTATTTGCATATTTCTGCATTCATGAGATTTGTGGCGATACCTTTTGCAGTTGAAACACTGTCCGGAGAAGGATGTATTAGTCTGATTCATTCTCTTTTTGCACTGATTAGCCTTATGACCAAAGTTATTGCAGTTGTGGCAGTATCCATTGAAGGATGGATATCTTTGAGCATAAGGCTGCCTTACCGGAGGTCTTTTAGGCCTGTTCCTTGGATTTTCTGATCCAAAATGCTTCTGACCAGATCTGGAGCTTTCTCCTTTCTCATATCCCAAACCACACTCGTCATCTACCCTCTTTTGACTTTCAAGAAGAACTTCAAGTTGAGCAGAACTTATCTTGAATTTCTCTTTATATTCATTTGTTGTTTGAAGATCCCTTTTAAAAAAGAGACAATTTGATCCTCAAGTTTTTCTTCATTATCTTTAGCATCTTCAAGATCAGATTCAAGATGTCTGATAATTCTATCCATCTTCTGGCAATCTTCTGATTTCTCTTTGAGAGATTGTCTTAGATTATCTTCAGTTTTTCTTTTCTCTTCAACCTCTTGGGTAAACTTCATAACTCCTGATTCCATTTCATGTCTTATCATAATGATTTCTTTTGATAACTTTTCACATAACTTGGTTTTCTCCTTCAGATCTTCATTTGTATCATTGGCTTCACCTTGACTTGCCAGTTGCTGAAGTAGCTCCTTTCTCTTTTTCATAGAGAGACTTAATTTGTCTTTTAGTTCTTTCATGAAATCATCAGCCTGTTTGAGTCTTTCCTTTAATTCATTGACTTCAGAGTTTGACTGCTTAAGATCATCAAGGGCAGTCTTGAGTTTCTCCCTTAAACCATATACATCCATTTGAATTCCTAGATCTTCCTCAAGCTGTTAGACTCTGTTGAGAGGAACTTGGCTCTGATACCAATTGTTGATAACTGAGAGGGGGGGTGAATCAGTTATCTTAATTATTTCAGCTTTCTGAACTTTCTTAATAATTAGTGCAGCATCAATTCAAACAAGCAAACATAACCATGAAATGGAAATACACATGACACAATATTTTTGACGTGGAAACCCTGTTAAGGGATAAAACCACGGGGTGATTAACCCAAGATTGTATTCTTTGTTAGAAGAATAGGATTACAAAATGGCACTTGCCAATTAGGGCTTACTGCCCGAGCACATTACTCACAAGAGGCCCCACTGCCTACAAGAGACTCACTGTCTACAATTTACAAAGAGTGTAATACAATACTTGAACTGATAAGGAGCATCTACATATGCTGGAGTTCAATTCTGGTTAAACTCAGTACACTGATCTGCTGCACTTCATCCTTTCTCTTCCTTAGTGCTGCTATCCCTTCACATACCAGACCTGCCTTTCTGCTTTCACTCTGCTTTACTGCTTTTCTTCGCACACCACACACAACACGACACATCTCACAACTAAATCCATCTTATATATATACGCACAAGTGATTTCATCACCTTTCTAGTCGGCATCCGGAATAGTCAATATTTTCCATGAACTCTGATCTGTCGGTTGAATCCTTGCTTACCAAGTAATGCGGATCAAGGATATACTTGTAGAAGTCATCAATCATGTCGGCCAATTATAACTTATGCCTTAAGAATCTTTACCATCATCAATAACGCATCCGGAATATTGTCTGATGTTCTACTAGTCAATTCTTCCTCTGTCCACACTGCCAATTAGGAACCCGACACTCAAGTATTCATATCTTTTTCTTCATCTATCACCGGAGGCTAAATCTTTGGAATCTATCAGTCAAGGTAGTCCTCTTGACTTCCCCAAATCTGCACTTCACCAAGATACTTCCTCTGAGAGATCTGGAGCTGACTGTCAGACCTCGCCACATGCTCTGTTCTTGCTTACTAGATCACAATACTTTGCAATCTGCCTTCCGGTAGAGACTCATCATGTCCTGCGGATGTGTGGGTTAACCTTTGTTGCCATCAATGACAACAATCATAAAGTTCCAATGTGTCTCTTGCCAACAAATTCTCCCTGCTGGAGTGATAAATCTTGTAGCCAATCACCATGGAAGCAAACTTAACATCCACTTCTACAATGTCATTGATGGTCATTGCCCTCTTGTAAAACTTTGCACCAGTAGCATTGGTCATTGTCTGGTTCTTTACGACTTTTAGAATGGGTAAACCACTGGTTGAATTCAACCCAGTCACAATCTTGATAGCATCCTTTGTAATTTTGAATGGTTTCAACAACCACAAAAATTCATCATGCATTCGGCTTAAAACATACTGGACCAAGTCATCTTTATCGAATGTTGGAAACCCCATAATCTAAATGAAATGTCTATCATGTAGTGCCTTATACTCGGGTTTAAGGTCATGATTTTCATCCCTGAGATGACTCTCAAACAAATCTACATATCTTGAGTCCCCAAATTCATCTATGTTCGCATGAATATAGACCCTAATATCTTCAACATGCAGCACACCAAACGGAACACTTGAAAATGCACCTAATGGATTGACTTCTATTGATTTGTGTGGATACCTTTTAAATTTGGGTCGATGCATTTCAATAATATCAACAACCAAAGGTGTAGCCATTGTAAAAGATTTCAAGTTCAAAGCTTCACAAAAAAATACCTTTTTCATGAAATTAGGGTCGGCAGGCAAATTCACGGGTCACACTTCAAATCCTTGAAATCTCTGCTCAGATGCTATTCTTCTTGCTCTCTTTGTATGTAAAGTGATTCAAAGAAGAGTGAATGACCTTTTTATACTTCGCAAAACCTAATTTGCCTTTGTAATAAATGCTCTGCCCTAACACATCTGATTACACTATTTCTGCATATAGTTGATCTTCAATTGCTCCATAAATCGTCATATCCACTTCTTATCTTCTGGAAATCCTTTCAAATGTTCTGTAATAATCCAAATTATTTTCTCTCATCGTGCCAAATTTAGGCACCCACTTACTAGCTAGGGGAATTAGATTTTTATTGCAGCTCCCCATGAGCTAGACCTTCTAGTTTAATTACCGGAAGGATTATTAGCACTTGAATCCGGTGTGGACCCATCACCACTATTCATTACACCTTTCTTTATCCAAATTTTGTTCATTTCATTCTGAATCTCATTCGCATCCACTTTGCCCTTTCATTTGTCTTGTTTCTAATTTCTGTTTACCAGACCTTTTCCATCATTGTGCCTGCTTCTGTAGAATCTTGTAATATGACTAGATCTATTGCAATTAAAGCATACAACATTTCTTTGCTTATTTACTTGATTCATTCTTGATCTGCACTGATTGGCCATGTGTCCAAATCCATTACATGCAAAGCAGTAGCCATAAAAATAATTGTCATTTCCTTTATTGTTAGGTTATTTATTATCATTCTTCTGCATTCATTGAATCTATGACCATACCTCTTACAATTGAAGCATTGGCCAGAGAAGGATGGACTACTTTGATTTACTCTGCTTCTGCACTGAGTAGCTCTATGACCAAATTTATTACAATTGAAACAATTTCCATTGAAAGATGGACATCTTTGAGCATTAGGTTGTCTCACCGAAGATCTTCTAGGTCTGTTTCTCCTATTTCTTGATTGAAAATTTCTTTGTCCGGATTCGAAGCTTTCACCTTTCTCATACCCAAGACCATGCTTATGATCAACCTTCTTTTGACTTTCAAGCATTGCTTCAAGTTTAGCTGAGCTTATCTTGAACTTCTCATTATATTCATTTGCACCTTCTAGGTCATGTCTGAGAATGACAATTTTCCTTTCAAGTTCTCTCTCATTGTTTTTGCTTTCTTGTAGATCAGACTCTAGATGGCCAACTATTCTGTCTAGTCTACAACATTCTTCTATTCTTTCTTTCATATTTTGTTTCAGGTCTTCTTTAATCTTCTTCCTTTCCTCAATCTCTTTGGTTAATCTCATCACCCCAAATTCCATTTCATGTCTTAGAACATAAACTTCTTTGGTTAGCTTCTCACATTCCTTTGTCTTCTTCTTTAGAGCCTCATCCATGTCATTGTCTACATTTCAATTTCCTGGTTGAAGAGGTATCTCCTTTCTCTTTTCATTAGATTTGCTCAATTTTTCTTTTAAGATCTCAATGAAGTCTTTAGCATTTTTAAGGTTTTCTTGTAGTACTTTGACATCTGCTCTGGACTAATCAAGATCTTCTAGAGCAAGTTTAAGTTGATCTTGAAGATTGTATGAATCCATTTTTATACCTTCCCATATCTTCCTTAAGCTATTAAACTTCTTTCAAGGAACCTGGCTCTGATACCAATTGTTGGAATTAGGGCTGACAACTGAGAGGCAGGGGGGTGAATCAGTTGTCTTGAAACTTTAATACTTGCTGCAGTTAATTCCTTTTTACCACTTCATAACAAATTAATGATATAAGCAAGAATCAATAGCACATGAGCAGAAACACAAATAACACACTTGACACTAGGATTTTTAACGTGGAAACCTAGTTAAAGGAAAAACCACGGTGGGGGTTAACCCACAAAGATTATACTCTGTTAAAAGTATTACAAAAGGAGAATGCACATGCATTCGGGCTCACTACCCAGAGCTCACTACTCAAAGGAAGGCTCACTACCTATAGAAAGAAGATTACAATGTGTTTGACTAATATTTAGCATCTACCAATGCAAAGATTTAGTTCTGGTTAAGCACAGAATACTGACTTGATACACTTCAACTTTATTCTACCCTGTTTCACTCCTCTGTCATAATCTGAGCTTAGATCTTTACCTTCGCACTTATCTTTGCCTTTATTTGCACTTATTTCATTGTCACATCACTGCCACACCCAAATCACTCGAATCCATCAGCTATATATATCCGCATCACGAATTTCAATGATTTTCCAATCGGCTTCAAGAACACTTAGAACTTTTATTGATGACTCTGCTTTGTCAGCCAAATCCATGCACAACTTGTAACATGGACCATAAACTTGTATTCACAAATCATCAATCATGTTGGCCACTATCGCTGATCATCACAAATTGCCCAACCAACAACTTTCATATATCCAGAACCAAGATCAATTACAAAGTCAACATGTTCTTCTTTTGTCTGCACTGACAAACTGGAACCCAATACTCAGATGCTAATAACTTTTGAATCCTTCATCACCAGAGGCTAAAATTATAGATTTAGATTGACCTAACAATCCTTATGACTCCCTCAAATCCGTAGCATACTATGACTTACCACCGGAGAGATCCGGACCAAGATACCGAACCCTGTCACATGCCCTATTTCTGGCTACTCAGACTTAGATAAATTCTTATTCTGACTTCCAGTATGAACAAATTATGTTATGCGAATGTGTGGAATAGTCTTAGTTGCCATCAATGACAAAACCTGTCATGTGTAGCAGTGTCTCTTGCCAACACTTACAACTGTCATAAAATCTCTTACACCTTACAACATCTATGACGCATGTCAACCCCAAAATAGGTGATTCTTCCAAGTGGGCCACCCAACTTTAGTTACATTGACTAATTACAATTACCATCAATAAATAACATCTCATAACTACTGCCGGTAACTTTGGAACTTACTAATGCAGTAACTCCATAATTACCGTGGACAGTAAATAATTGTTACCACTACCGATGAAACTTGTACATCCCTTATGGGTGATTTACAAATAATAATAGGAATAATAAATAGAATGGTTTACAAGATTGATGGCACCTTAATCTTATCATTCTCTCACTTGACATCATACATTGTAAATACCCATAGGAAACCATAAAATAATTAGGCACTAGAAACAAGGCCCATGGCCTCTCTACACCAAACAAACTTCTCTGTGCTCACAGGCTTGGTCAATGAATCTGCAACATTCACCTAATTGTCTACCTTCTTCAGCTCAATATATCCATTTACAACCATTTCTCAAATAAAGTGATACTGAACATCAACTTGCTTAGTTTGAGCATGATACATAGGATTCTTGGCCAAACAAATGGCACTCTGGCTATCACAACCAATCTGAATGACCGTATAATCGAAACCAATACCTGTACACAATCTTCTCAACTAAAGTGCCTCCTTAAAGACATGGGTAGCTACCATATACTCTACATCAGTGGTGTGGTGGACCAAGCAACCATGAACTGCCTGTTGCTCATCCAACTCACTACTCCTCCAAATAAAGTAAATAAATAGCCACTAGTGGACCTTTGACTATCCAAGTCACCTGCCCAATCTGCATCAACAAATCCCTGTATGTCCAAAGTTTTGTCAATACTATCAGTACAAAATAAACCAAACAATAATCAGGAGTACCTACTAGATATTTAAACACCCTCTTCGCATAATTCCAATGCTGTCTACCAAGGTTAGACATAAACCTACTTAAAACTCCCACTGCTTGGGCAATATCTGGCCTAGTACAAACCATGCATACATTAAACTCCCTACTACACTAGTGTATGACACATTTGACATATC
Source organism: Cunninghamia lanceolata (assembly GCA_027924645.1). Classification (NCBI taxonomy): domain Eukaryota; kingdom Viridiplantae; phylum Streptophyta; class Pinopsida; order Cupressales; family Cupressaceae; genus Cunninghamia; species Cunninghamia lanceolata. Next base: position 898,463 of record BSBN01000847.1, on the reverse strand, counting down.
CTCTAAAACATCCCTATTCTTAGGATACATGTCTAATGTTAGCTTAGTACCAATGGGCAAAGGAATTCTAATTGGGTTACAATCTTGCATGCTAAATCTTAGCAAAATAGTATTCACATACTTACTTTGTGATAACCAAAGCTTTCTGTTACCTCTATCCCTTTTGATCTCCATCCCCAAAATATACCCGGTTGCTCCAAGATCCTTCATATCGAATGCACCTGAAAGTTGGGCTTTCAATTCACTGATCATACCCTTAGTATTGCTGAAAAATAACATGTCATCAACATACAATGCAATGATCATAATAGAATCATCAATACAATGAATGTAAACACAATGATCCTCCTCACTTTTAACAAAACCCAATTTCAAAACAAATGAATCAAACTTCTGGTACCACGTTCTAGGGGGTTGTTTTAGACCATAAAGGTATCTCTTTAATTTGCAAACCCAATGTTCTTTCCCTTTTACCTCAAACCCTGTAGGTTGTTGCATATAAATTTCTTCCTAGAGATCTCCATGCAAGAACGCAGTCTTAACATTCATTTGCTATATTTCCCAATCAAAAGCTGCAGCAATGGACAAGAGAAATATAATAGAAGTTAATTTAGCAAAAGGAGAGAATCCCAAGTATCACAAGAGTCTAAAGCCATCATCTCCTTCTGCATGGCTAACTATCAAGACTCACTATCATCTGCATGAATAGCTTCCCTGTAGGATCTAGGCTCATCGTCAATACTTAATAAAGTAAATACACAACAGAAATCTAGTGGGCTATACTTGTCAAATGAGTTCCATTGCCTTGTGGATCTTCTCAAAGGTGGAGTAAGAGACTCTTCAAGTTCTTTTGCATGCTCATATGTACTTCTGCTATAATAGATCCTTTCTCATTAGAACTTTCACTCGAGTCTCCATCTGCTTCATCACCCCCCAATCCATCATTTTGATCTTCCTAAGGTGCATATTCATGCTCTAATTCAAAATGCACTCTTCACCTTTTCTTATTTTTCCTTTAACTGTTCAGGTTCTGAAATAACACTAAGTTCCCTGAAAATAACATCTCTAGAAAAGATAATCTTTCAGGTTAGTGGATTCCAAAGCTTATAACCTTTTACATTATCACCATATCCAATGAAAGTACACTTTTCAGCTTTTGGATCCAACTTAGTTCATTTTTCTTTAGGCACATGAACATAAGCCTCACAACCAAATACCCTTAAATGTGAAATAAAAGGTTTCTTAGCTATCCACATTTCATAAGGAGTTGAAACAAGAGCCTTATAGGGAGATTTGTTAACCAAGTAGTTTGCAGTACACACAACTTCTGCCCAAAAACATTTATTCAACTATGATTCAATCAACATACTTCTAGCTCTTTCCATTATTGTTTGATTCATCCTTTTTTCCATTCCATTCTGTTGTGGAGTATACAGAGTAGTCTTCTATCTAACAATACCTACATGCTTACATAATTCATCAAATTCTTTAGAACAGTATTCCCCTCCATTGTCAGATCTCAAAACCTTTATCTTATGATCTGATTGCTTTTCAACTAAAGATTTAAATTCCTTAAACTTAGTGAAAACTTCATATTTGTGATGCATAAAATAAATCTAGGTAAACCTTGAGACATCATCAATGAAGGAAACAAAATATCTAGATTTTATAATTGATTCAACATCCACTGGACCAAACACATCCAAATGAATAAGTTCCAATTTATGATTAGATTTATTACTGCCAGAAGGAAAAGGAGATCTATTCTACTTTCCCAACACAAAATGTTCACAAAACTTAAAACTCTCATCAGAATAGGATAAACCGTCTAACAATTGTTTATTTAAAATAGTCTTTAAACCAGACTAAATTATGTGGCCCAATCTACAGTGCCACAACATACATGTATTTTAAGTATTATCCTCAGATACATAAGAGGTATTATAAATAGTAGTGGCTTCTAGCTTAAACAGAGTTCCCAATCTTGTTCCCTTCGCTACCACCAAGTTTCCTCTCACCAATCTGCAGCCATGCTTATCAAATGTCACATGCATTCCCAAATCATTCAACTTTGAAATAAAAATCAAATTTCTAGCCAATCTAGGAACATGCAAAACACTAGGGAGGGTTTTAATTCTCCCATCACTTAAACACAACTTTACCTTCCCTCGTCCAACAATAGGGTATGTGGAATTGTCCCCGAGGTACACATTACCTCCATCATACTCTTCGTATGTGGAAAACCATTCTTTATGCAGAGTCATGTGGTAAAAGCATCCTGATTCAACCAACCAATGATCATGAGAAATGAAATTACATGCAGAAAGTAAAACCTCATCACCTTCATTCGAAGACTTATCAGTAGTGGAATCTCGTTATTTCTTCGGGTTTCTACATTCCTTTTTCACATGCCCTCTCTTTCCACAGTTCCAACACTTGACTTTGATCTTCTTTCTAAGAGTCTTAGAATGACCCTTAGACTTGTCTACCCCTTCTAATCTCCTTTTGATCCTCTTTCCTTAGACCTTCCCTTGACACTGAGAGCATCCCCTGAACTATCTAAACTTTTCTTCCTCAATTCCCGTGACAACAGAACTGAAACAAGAGCTTCCAACTTTGGATATGTGAGGTTAGCAATGATAGCCAAAATAATATTCTCCCATGACTTAGGTAAAGAATAGAGAAGCAATATACATCTATCTTCCTCATCCACATTAACATCTACAGATGCTAGTTGACTCAATAACAAATTAAACGAATTCAAATGCTCTACAACTGAATCACCCTCTTTCATTTTCATGAAAAATAATTTACACTTTAAATAAAGCTTGTTTACCATACTCTTGGCTTGGTAGATCTCACCCAATCTCTTCCAGAATTTGTAAGCAATCTCTTCTCTCGAGACATTCAACATAACAAAATCTGCAAGGCATAGATGGATGGTTCCCCGTGCCTTCTTATCCAATCTTTCCCATTCATCTGGAGCAATATCATCGAGTTTCTTCTCCTTAGTTATAGCCAACCATTGGTTTCTTTCCTCTAGCAAATCCTGCATTTTCATCTTCCAAATTCGTACCTCGTACCATTGAACTTTTCAATGTTCAACCGACAAGTAGAAGCAACATTGGATGTAGCCATGATATCTACACAAGATCTGCAAAAGTAAAAAACAACCAAATCTCCCACTGCAGCTAAAAAACCTTCACACTCCCACCCAAGAAGTAGAACTGGCCAAGCTTTGATACCAAATGTTAGAAATGAAGGTACAAACCACACAACTGAAATCTAATTTTAACCTTATTTATGTTCTCTAAACAATGTAGAATCAAGGAAGATTGCAATAGAAATAAAACCACTACATAGAAATAACATGCATGAAGAATTGAACACATAACATAGTATGTAACGTGGAGAAAACCCTTTCGGTTAAAATACTCCACCAAGAAAAGAGGCTTCAAGTTGTATTATCTTCAAATATGAGATTACAATACATGCACTTCCTCTGTTTCTTCAGTCCTCGATCTGACAAAACCTGAGTATCTGTAAACTTGTATTTCATATCATCTACTGTGCAATGGTTATATAGAACAAGCCAAATCTCCAAGATAGGCATCCAAGATTTCCCATCTTGGAAACTCCAACATGGAGCAATAAATGTTGTCATACATGCAACTGACACTTGTCCACATATTCCCATGCAACCTTGGGAACCAAAAACCAAGAATAGCAACTTACAACATCTTATGACATGTCATAGGTTGTCATAGATGTCATAGATTCTTATGACAACTTACAAATGTGATAGAATCTATTACACCTTCTTACAACATCTATGATGCATGTCATAACCCAAAAATAGGTGATTCTTCCAAGTGGGCCGCCCAACTTTAGTTACATTGACTAATTACAATTGCCATCAGTAAATGACATCCTGTAACGACCGCCGGTAACTCCAGAACTTACCAATGCAGTAACTCCGTAATTATTGTGGACAATAAATAATTTTTACCACTGCCAGTGAAACTTGTACATCCCTTATGGCTGATTTACAAATAATAATAGGAATAATAAATACAAGGATTTATAAGGTTGATGGCACCTTAATCCTAACATTTTTGTTGTTGCTTTGATGTCTGCTTTTATTGCGACAAATTGTCTTTCACCTTTCATCCTAGGGAATTCATTTCTCAGGTGACCTTCTCTTGTACTGTATGAGCGTCAAATATCAGGTCTTTGTTTCTGTGTATTCTCCTCTTGCTTGGCCAAAATCCCTTGTCTCAGCTTCAACTGCTCCAATTCCAATTTTAGCTTCTCCAATTTTAGGTTTTCCTTCATCTTATCTTGTCTACACCAAGATTGAGACTCTATTCAACAGGCTAGTGTCATTGCTTCTACGTATGTTTCAAATATTCTTCCATCTAGGGCTGACCTTATTTCAAGGCTTATTTTGGAAACAACCCATTCTATTTTTTGTTTCTCAGTCAGTGGTTCCTCCAACTTCCTAGTTATCTCCTTGAATCTCCTATCAAAGTCCTTTATTGATTCTTTATCCAATTGCATCAAATCCCTATTTTACTTACCCCTTCTGTCGGGACATCTGGAACTCCAAAATTCTCCAAGAATGGTTTCTTGATATCATCCCATTCCTTATCACTGTTTGGACATGTCTTCCTATACCACTTCAATGCTTCATTCCGCAAAGTGCCTATGAAATCAAACAGCTTGATTTCATCTCTTGTTACTCCCTTCTGGTTCCAAAAAGACTCCAGAACAAAAATGTGCTCTGCTGTTTCAGTATTGTCCTTCTCAAAGATTGGTAACTTGGTAGGAATATCCATGATTGATCTTCTCAAAGTCTCCGGTACTTTGCAGTTGTTTTCCTCTGGTCTGCTCCTCTAGTTAGGTTATCTTCTATCAAATAATTTTCCTTCCCTTCCCTTCTCTCTCTGTAGTCAAATGTCAAAGTACTCCTCTCCTAAAACCTCTGCAAAATTACTCTGGATATCTTCTATTTTTTCTTCTTAGATTAGTTTGCTTGAATATCTTCCTTCTCAACTAAAATTCTTTTGACTTTATATGGCACTCAGGGTGACTCATGGTCTAGGGGTTGTGTCTCTTCAAATTAGGGGATACTCTTCTATTTGTGAACGACATCCTGTCGACATCCAATGATGTTTGAAATAACCTTCCAAAACCCTCAAAAATCCTCTCAATGTTTACCACATCTTCTCCTTCTCCTTTTATCTCCTTTATGCTTCGGCAAATTAGCTCCTTTATATATTCCTCATCCATCTTCAAAATATCTGGTGTTAATTCATGTTTTCCAGTAGTCTACGTCATAAACCCTAATTCACCTCTTTCTTCCTTTTCCCTTCCACATTCTTCTTCGGCAACACCCACAGTGACGTGCTCAGCAATTTCCTCCATAACACGCTCTATCTCTTCTCTTTCTAACCTCCTTTCTCCGGCAATACCCACATTGGCATGTGTTACCAATTTTTCACCTACAGCTCAAATTGGTAGAGCTGAAACAGTTTCATTGTATTTAAGGTGAAGAATATTCTAACACATTCCTGCTATGCTTAACCATTGCATATTTTAAGTGCTTTAAAAGGATTGAATTCAGTTTTGTTGTTCAGAGTTTTGCAACATAAAGGAAAGTACATATAGAACACATGACATTGCTGTCATTCAATTAAGTAATGATTCATTCACTTCACAATGTTTTTCATTTTTGCAAAGGAAGTATCCACATAATTGCACAAGTGTTGCATTTGTATTCATTGGAAAGAAAAGAGTAATCAAATATCCCACACAAGCTGTGGGAGTAGCTGAACCAATGCAACATAAGATATGCTATGCATCTGAAGATAAAAGAAATGAAAAGAAGCATAAAGGAAAAGACATATCCATCATTGATTGATAAAATCTTGGGTGGATCTTCTTTGTCTCTTGCTCCTTCTCTTCTGATCTTCAAGAGACCCTGCATGCTGGCAAAAGAATTAGTTAGAGCTCTAGATATGAATCTCCCTATGTGCCCTACCAACAGAAATATAGCACATGTCATGAAGCATTGGATCAACAAATAGCAGAAGGGTACAAAAGAAAGATCAAATCATCAAATGAGGATTGGATTCAATGTTTTATCTAACTTGTTTGTGCAATGTGCAAGTATAGGTACATTCATTATTATGCATGACATTTTAACATGTGGTAAAAAAAGGGCTCCCACAAGGGTTGAGCCCAGCATGCTGCCCCTTTATCTTAAGGGAATATATGATAAGCAAAGAAACTTTCAGATCAATAGATAAAGGCATATTCTATTTGAGGATCAATTCATAAGTGACATTGTCCATTCATAGCAGCCATGAAGAACAAAAAGTGAATGAAGTATAGATGATGACTATGGTAATGACTACAGCTTACAGTCATGGTATTTTGTGCTAACTCCATTTTTCATATACTTCATTATTTTTAAACTATGGTTACTTGCATCCTGTATATGATTGTTCCACATTTTAGAGAAAAGAGGTTTTATGAGGTCTCAAATATATTTTATACCAAGCCACTGTCATGAGAGTATCATCACTCTAGATAGCATATACAAGATAAAACCATAGCAAGGAAGGAGGGATAGTCATAAACAAGATGTTGGCAACACCTTACACAACTAATGAAGATAATGGGTGACAATCATCAATAGAAGTGATGCATAGGTAGTGGTGGAAAATGTAGCCCATAAAGAGTATCATTGAATTTGTAAAGCCTTTCATTGCCATGTCAACAAGGATGACAGTTACAATTTCCATGACAGTGATAATGAGGGACAGTCCCTGACACTATAAGTTGTTTTGAGAAGATAAGTGTGTATGTGCATAAAGACTATATGAAGAGTAGGATCAGTGAAGGAACCTTAAGGTGTAGGCGAAGTGCATTACAGAAGAACAATAAGTCATGAGAAGAACTCATAATGCCATCAAAGAGAAGGTATAGTCACTACAAAGGTATTAGTTATTATGCCACACTAGTAATTTAATGAAGTATACCTAAAGGCATCATTACAGCTTCAACATGGAGATATACAATGATGTCATTCATTACAAGAAGCATCAATCAAGCAAGGGTAATAAACAAAGCATCATGCATATGCACAAGAGTTGCTAGATAATCACCATATAGGAGGAGTAGTCATTACACACATCAGTTATCAAGATAAGGCAAGGACCAATAATGCCAAAGATAATAAACACAATGATCTTTATCATTGTCAAAGATAAAGAGACAGTGAACAAAGATGCAAGTGACAGTCAAGATACCTACACCTACAGAACATCATTGATATGGAGTAAACACAGTGAAGATAAACCATCTATCATCTTTCACGATAACCTCATTCACAGTATGCAGAGCAGTCATAATCCCTATTGGTAGTGATTTAATGCATTGATAGTGAACAAAACATTGTAAAGAGTATCAATAAGATTACATACAACAACATAGAATGGAAAGATGATTCAAAGTAGTAATATCATTGAGAAGGTCTGTTCCTTTCACCTTGAAATTTGTTCTTAGAGACTATCTCTGTCAGTTATGTTATGTCAAATTATGAGAACATGGAGGACAGTGGTAAAGGTTTGTGTGAGTTTGCAGCTTCAAACATAGAATTTAGAACTGTTTACAGTTTCAAAACACTGTCAAACTCTTATAAACCTTGTGTAATCACCTTTACCTATAGACTTGGTAAAGGATATTGAAGCTCTAATAGAAATGTATGAGGTTTAGAACACAGTATAGGAAACTTCATTAACATCATGTCAAGATGCAGCAAAGAATAGTTCAAGAGCTTCTAATCAACCAAACATCAGAGAGCCATATTGAGGAAGAAAGATTCCCAAGTCTGGAACAACAATGCACAGTAATCTCAAAGATATGAAACAATCAACTATGCCATATCAGGGTTTATACCAAGGGAGCATGAAATATTTAGCTGAGATAGCAGCCCAATGAGATTGAATAGAGCACTATGGTAGTCACAAGAACAACAACATTATGAAGACTGGAACAACCATATCAAAAGGTAGGATTGTTATACCAAATGAATGTGCTCAGCTGGGTAACAAAGAAAGAACAAATATTTATCTTTTTTATTGTGAATGAAGTGTAAATATGCAATGGGTATTTGACTAACAAAGAGTAAAGCAGAGAATACCTTCATAGGTCTGCAAGCCATAGCAAAGATATAAAAATGAGAACTATGTTTGTATTTTGCCACAATATGTTTGCACCAAAAAGAGCAAATCTTTCCATAGCATTCATCAGTGAAGAGAGGCCATTTTCATTCTTTTCTCATGATAAGCACAGAAACATGATACTAGAGCAGCAAAAATCACATACAGTAAACATGAAGCAAAGAAAGCAAAAAACAATAAAGGCATGCACATCACAAGAGCATCTTAGGGTTTTCTTTTGAAATATATACAGAAATGACCAAAATAAAGTGGAGTTACCTGTTCCAAAGTAGTGAGAAGCTCAAGACTTGCATGAAAAGGCCAGACACCTGAAGAAAATGCAATCCAGAGGTTGGAAATGCACAAGAAATCCCTAGAAACCCTCAGTGCTGGTGGTGCACAACCAAAGCAATAGAAACACAATGAACAAAATGATGAGCATTTTAGGGTTTGTGTTGCTTTTGTCATAATTGCCCTAGCCTGACCATTGGCTTTTTGACTTTGTCTTTTAATAACTCATTTGTTATCCAAAACATGCTCGTGGTCCAAGACTTCCAAGTCAAAAAACCTAATCATTTAGATGATCCCGTGACTTGAAGGTTGTTAGGGGGTCATAAGGTGTTTGATAATGTGTTTTGAATGAGACTTGAGGTGGGTAATGCATGTTGATGGATATGACATGGGAGTCATAAGGATGCAGTGATGTGTATAAACAATGATATAGCATGATGACTTAGTTTGACTTGTGCATGGATGAGGTCCTAAGATATGGCATGATAACATGGAGATATAAGGGATTAAATCATGATTTTGTAGATCATATCTCACATATGAGAATGTATTTTTGACTTTTGCATGTGAGGAGGGTGTTTTTTATTAGCATCATCATAGGATGCATGGAGTGATCATGCAAGTCAAAGGGGAGTTGTAAGGAGAGTTATCATTTTCTAACCTTTTAAAAATAGTTTGATTCTCCTTAGTTTACATTACTTGGAAATTAATGAACAAATGTAAACAAATAATAAAGTAATAAATTATAAATTACTTTATTATTTGTCATAAAGTTGTAAAAGTCAAAGATAGACAAATTCATAACAAATAGTAAAGTAAATCATGTTGATTACTTTATTATTTGTTCACATTGTTTTCCTCATCCCAAAATCATGTAAAATCAGGAGATGAAGTTAACTAAGGTATTTTGGGAGCTTTTTTGCTTGTTTTTTGGTCAAACTTGAAGGGGTTTGAAGTTCCACACGGTCAAACTGATAGAGAGGGGCAGTTTGGAGCTATTTTAGCTCAAATTGGATCAGTTATAGCCCTTCTTTTTAGGGATTTTCTTTTCTACTCGTGAGAGAGTTTTGTGGAGATATTTTTGATGCTGAGTTGAACTGCAGTGCTCTTTCCATACACTTGAGGGTTCATTTTTGATATATTGGAGAAAAACTCATGTTTTCTCAGTTCTTGCCTTCTTTTCTCTCTTACACATTTCAGAGAGGCATAGGAGTGTTTGTAACTCATTTTATAGATTTATACAGTACAACAGGTTACAAGTTATCTTTTTTGCCATTTATGTAGATTTTCCTTCATTTTCAATAAGATCAAGTATTTACCTTCTCAATTGTGTTGTTTTATGAGTGATTGGATGAAATTTTATTGTGTTTTAATATTAGAACCTTTAAATCTTTGTCTCATTCATACTTGCATGCATTCAAAGCAGTGGAAAATCACAGGTCTTAGGTTGTGTATTGGAATAATATTTTCTTCCATGTGTAATGTCAGAAAATGTCCCCTTGGGGGCATTTTCCTCAAAAGGTTTAGCTCCTGGGTCTCTAGTGTGCATATAGGATATCTTGCATCATAATTCAACATCCCGATGGAATGAACCGCGGGTATCATGACAGATGGGGCCTAGGGGGACCCTTGAACCCAACCCTGCCCAAAATAGGGGGGGAGGACTTGGGCGCCCGCACCCTAGTCCTGCCCTATTTTAGGTCAGGCCCAAATTTCTAGTGTCGGTTTATGACCGTTATTTGGTCCCTAGGCCGACACAGTAAGTTTGAATTTATGAAATCTTGGTAGGAATGCTTGTAGTTACATATAAAAGCATGTTTAGGCATTCATTTGTAAACTAAATAACTATTGTGAACTTTATGCATCCTAAAGGTGATTCAAGGCTTTCATTGTGTTGCAAGAGTAGATTTGTGTTGTCTATGTGTTTGTGTTTTCATTGTGTTGCAAGAGCAGATTTGTGTTGTCTATGTTTGTGTTTGCATATTTGAGCATCCATCTCCTCATGGAATGAAGAGCTTCTTCCTCCCATGAGATCTTCACTACAAGGTGACATCTATTGTGATTATTGAGCATTTATCATTTGGTTTTTACCTTTGCCTCCCAAGGCACGCACTTTCTATCTAACAACGGTGTTCGGAAGGCTTGAATGTCTCTCTGGGGCTTGATTGAGGCAAGCCTTTAAACACCACAACCCCGTTCCAAAGTTTTCATGATTGTAGGTTACAGGTTGGAGTTGCAGACAAAGTGAAGTTGCAGGAGGGTACAACAGAGTGTCAGAATTGCAGATCAGTGAAAGAAACAACTACCTAGACTAGGGCGCCCGCTCATTAGTCCTCAAAGTTCCACAATGGGAAAATCTCTTGTACAATAGATACATGTTGCAGACCTTGTTTCCAGATCTCGACAAAAAGTAGGGCCTTGGACTTGGGCGCCCGCTCTTTAGTCCCTGACTTTTCTGCCTTTGGGCCCCAAAAATAGGTGCACAATTATTTGTTATTTTACATCTTTTTGCAGAAGCATTTTCTGTAATTCATCTGTTTATTATCATATTTGCATAATTAGGGTTTTAAGGTACAATTGAGCATAAGAGAAAGAAATTGTCAATCTAATCATAAAAATTCAAGTTTCCCTAAATCTCAATAGTGACCTAGGGTATGATAGTACATTACAACTCGACCCTAGGTGCTTGAATGTAAGGGTGAAAGGAGGATATACACCAAAACTACCAAAAACCAACTATCCAAATTCCACCCATTACACCATGTTGTGAGAACCTAGTTTTCCTTCAAGAGAAAGTTTATTCAATCCTTCCTTAGAATCATTTTTGTGGTCAAATTGCCAAATTGATCTGTGTGGATAGATATTGTAAAAGTTGTTGTGAATCAGGGCTGCATGTTTCTATCATTTAGGTGCATCACCACCCATTTAAATTCCAATTTTAGTATATCCATTAGAAATCCTTTTAAGCCTCTTCCTGCAAAGTCATTAATTTATTAGAGAATCAGAATGGAACCAACCCATAATCTGGAGGTCTACTTTCACCATAGTGTACCCACAATCTGAAAGTATTATAGTGTTACACATGATTGCTGAGCTTTCCAGCTTTGCATAACGAGTGCAATCCTAGTTGATAACAGCATGCTCAGTAGCATCCTCCTTGACGTGCTTGTCTTCTTCTTCCCTTCTGGTAGCACCCTCCATGGCGTACTCCACAAATTCTTCCTCCTTTTCTTTCACAACTTCTATTAACCTTTCTTTTTCCATCCCTTGTGCCCTTTCCATCCTTCTGCGGTAAAGTTCCTATAGTTCCTTGATCTGCTTCAATCTTTCTTCTCTACTCATCTCCATTCCAGTTCTTATTTGTTCACCCATCTCTCTTTTCCTCCACTTCTCCCCTTTTGCCGTGGGTTTGCTTGATTTGGTCTTTCATTGGTCCTTTTATATCCGATGGTATCCTTGTTTCAAGAGTCACATCATTTAAAGGATCCTTGCGAACCCTACCCCCTTTCCATTTTCCATCCTCTTAAGTGCCTGCCCCCCTCTCACAGAGATATGAACTTAAGGAGACTTAAATTTCTTCGCGGCTTGAAGATTTTCTCCACCAATCTAGCCTTCTCTTCTCTCTGAAACTCTGCACTACTCCTTTGAATGTTTTTGCCTCTTCAATATTTAACTACCTTCCAGGGTCCTAGCGATAGAACCAAATGTTAGTGAGAAATGGAGAGGGTTACCAATCCAAAAATTCGGTCCTCAGTCAAGTCTTTGTAGTCAGTTTATACCTCAGCCAGGTAGCTAGAGATTGATACAAAAACATAAAGAATAATAGAAATAGAGCATCACATACAGATAATACTAAGATAACACAGAATTACTTGGTACCGGTAAAACTCTCTCTATATATATAGCATACCCTGAGGGAAGATCTAGTCTGGGCTTCCAAAACTCTGGAGGAATGGCACCTATTTTAGCAAAACTACAGGAAGAGCCAGAATCTACAAAAGCATCCATAGGAACAGGCTTGTAACTAGGAAAACAGAAACTCATTCTAATATATGTACAATTTTTAGCTAAATACAAGGCAATGGCAGGTTCTGACTGGGAATTGCTAGAGGTTTCTTCTTCTGAATTGTTAGATTTATCAGCTTTGTAGATTCATTCACAAGAACTTGAAGGGGATTGACACAGACCCATTCAATATGTTTGACAAGAAATGTTAGCCTCTCTAAGGCAATTTAAGAAGAGATGGATTCCTTGAAGAAAAATAATACTTCGGATCAAGTACGCAAACATTAACAACAATGGAAAAGATAAAGACAATCACTTTAAGGACACCGTAAGCAAGGATGACCTGCTTTACATCCAAAAGTAGATATGGAGATCTTGCTTTTTATGACAGGGTTGCATCCTATTGTCAGATCTTAACGTGGCCGACGTCACGACACTGAAAAACCCAAGTGCTAGTTAAAAACTGTTGGAGGCATTAAATGCATTGGAAGTGGTCTAAAAATTATTTCTAAATCATTAGCTCTCTGTTTGAAGACATAAATTATTTTTCCTACTTCTTCTATAGATGCCATATCTATCTTCGTCCTGGCAGCAACAAGGGCTGGTACCAAAGAAGGCTCCATATCTTGAACAATTGCCTTAGCAAACCAATCGTGAGTTAAAGGGTAATATTCGACCCTTGGTATACAATAGCTATGTGGATTGGCGAGATATCTTGAAGGCCCTGTCATTCCTTCTGAAATTGCCCATGAAAAATTACCTTGAATGTAATTAAAAAACTCTTCCATGTCAGATTGTAACATTCAGTTGTTGTAACCTAAGAAGAAATCAACAGTCTTCAAATTCATGTTGAAGAATTGTAATACTATTTATAAAACCAAATTTTGCACATTTAAGCAGATTCTTCTTGGTCCTGACATCTCAATTCATAGGCAGTAAAGAAGTAATGCACACATCAAATGTGAAATCATTTCTGATAGAGAATGCTAAACTGGCTTCTTCTAGACCAAAATACTCCACAAAGGCTAGCTGATCCGCTGCATCAAGAATTCCTTTATCAAATGCTTCAAAAATCATGTTTCTCAAATCCTGCAACCATTTGTTAAGCAAATGAACATGGAGTATTGGTTCAATTATTTCTGGAGGCAATTGTGGAATCATTATTTTTTCTCCATTTTCAGTGGTACCTTCAAACACCTCTTTTGAATCTTTCCTAAGGAAAGTTTCACCTAGCTCTATTAGCATGGAGGCATGCTTTGCTAGCTTTGACATCTCTCTGGTCAAACTATCTGCTAGTGGATTATTATCTCCCTAAATCCACTCAATGTCAAAGTCATAACTGATGAAGTCTAGCTACCATCTTACAATTCTACCATGTGCTATGTCTTTGTTAGGCTTTTTCTTGAGGAGGGATCTCATCGACTAACTGTCCGTTCTTACTATGAAATGATTTGGCTTTAATAAAATCTTAAACTTCTGAATGCCTTTCTTAACAGCGAGAATTTCTTTCTCATAGATTGTATACCTGCATTCAATGTCTGTAAAAGTTCCAGACCTATAGCCACATATCTGTGTTCCTTTTAAAGGAATTTCCTGCAATAGCACAGCACCCCATACTTCATCAGAAGCATCAGTATAAAGAACAAGTGGATAACCTTCTTTAGGCAAATGCAATGTTGGTAGATATTGGCATTTCCCTTTGATCCTTTGCACGATCTCAGTCAATTCATCAGTCCACGGATCTGCTTCTTCTTTCAACTGATTTTGTATCTTTTTTCTGTCTTTTGCCAGTCCATTGTAGAATGGTGAAACATAGTTCAGGCATCCTAAGAACCTTTGGATTTATTTTATTCCCACTAGGACATCAGGAAACTCATTAATATGCTTCAAGATGTGAGGTTGTAATTTTACTTTCCCTTTGGACAGAATTAAACCAAGGAAATCTATTTCCTCTTGACCTATCACCATGTTTTTAGTAGACAAATAGATTCCATGAGATCTAATAGTGGTATACATCATTTCCAAATGCTTTAGATGTTGTGATTCATCTTCAAAAAAAACAATGATATCATCTATATATACAGTACAAAATTCTTTTAAACTCCTTAGAACCTTATCCATTCTTCTCTGGAAATATGTTGGAGCAGTTTTGAGACCAAACGACATCACATTCCATTCATACAATCCTTGAGGGACTGAAAATGCAGTTTTATACCTGTCATCTTCTTTGACCTTGATTTGCCAAAAACCTGACTTGCAATCAAATTTTGAGAAAATTTTCTTTGAAGCTGCTCTCATTATCAAGTCAATATTGAATGGAATTGGATAATTGAATGGAAGAATTATATCATTAAGAGGTTTATAATTAATGCAAAATCTTTTCCTACCTCTTTCTCTTTCTGCTCGCTTATTTACCAGGAATGCTGGATAGCTGAAAGGGCTTTTACTTTCTCTAATGAAATTGCCTTCAAGCAATTCTTCTAGATACTCATCCATTTCTAAGACTTCTGTGGGGCTCATCAAGTAGGCAGGTTCAAATGGAATTATTGATTGACATTATGGTTTGATCTTTATTTCACATTCCTCATGATCTTTAGACTAGAACTGAAGAGAATTTCAACTACAACAATCTTGTTCAAATTTGGCCCGAACAGGTTCGAGTAACAATGGCAATTTCTGAGCCTGGAGATTTGCACTTTCTTTCCTTCCTAGCTTAGCAGTCTTTTTGTCAAATTTGTCATTAACTACTTTTAAGGCAAGAATCTTGATATGACCATCTTCATGGCGGAGTGATATTTCATGGGTTCTAAGCACAAATGGTTGATACTTTGTTAAGAACATGAACCCTAGTAGGACATTTCTTCTTAAGCCATCTAACTCAATGAAGTTTGTAACAAACCTTTTCCCTTGGATTTATATGGTCACATCTTGGGCATATCTCCTCATTTTCACTTGTTGGCCATTGATAGCATACCCTAAGGGAAGATCTGGTCTGGGTTTCCAAAACTATGGAGGAATGGCATCTATTTTAGCAAAACTACGAGAAGAGCCAGAATCTACAAAAGCGTCCATAGGAATGGGCTTGTAACCAAGAAAATAGAAACTCATTCTAATATATGTACAATTTTTTGCTAAATACAAGGCATTAGTAGGTTCTGACTGGGAATTGCTAGAGGTTTCTTCTTCTGAATTGTCAGCTTTATCAGCTTTGTACAACATTTCTCTAATGTCCCCCATTGTTGAAGTAAGTTTGAAAAGCTCTTTCTGTTGGAGGTATATTTGTCGGGAAAGAATCTGGAGTTCCTCATGGAAATGATGTACTTTGGCACAAAGAACATCAAGAGGCAAGGTAGGATCATGATGTGGAGAAGGAGAACGAGATGGCTTCTTTTTCCACTTAGGATGGATATAACCATGAGAGGGGTTAGATAGCTTTGTAGTTGGATCATGAAGCTTCTGGGTTGCTATCATATATTTTTCAAACAGGAGATTGTATTTGTGCAGCTTACCTAGATCTCTGAGCTAGAGGGAATATAAAATCTTTTCAGCTTCTAAGATATCATTTCTCCTATTCCCACTGAAAATCCCTATTAGCATGAGTTTTAGCATAGCAAATCCTTCTGCAGAAACATCATTCCTACCCATATTAATTTATTTGACATATTCTTCACCAGTATCGAGATTTGTGGTGATTATGCCATTATCAGGTAGGTTGTTCCACCAATTTCTCAGTTTGCTAGACATTAACCTTACAGCATACAAAACATTATTTGACTCAGACCATACAGAACCTCTTGTATCAAAGAAGTTTTCTAATGTATCACACCAGGTACATATGGCATCATAAGGATCAACAATTTTATCAATATTCAAAATATAGCCTGATGTGGCATATGCTCTTTACTGTTCTGGTCTAGAGTTTTCAGAGACATCATCTCTCATTTCAATATCAATCTGGCTCCCTACATATTCATGACTAGCCAAATAATATTCTTCCCAGTCTTCCATCTCATTTATCTGAACCAGGTCTGCATCACTTGCATGGGAAATTTCTCCATCAGATGCTTGAGAAATCTCTTCTTTTAAATATACTTCACCATCAAATGCAGTATGCATGTGTGCAACAGTAGGTTCATCCATATATATTGGCTCACTATCTTCTACTTGGAGAGTTTGTAGCCAATCTTTTAATTCTTCAGCATGCTGCATAGCATGTTCTTTTTACTTTGGGAAGACTAACTTTGTAGGCATAGGGGCAGCTTTACTCTTAGTAGAAGTGGTAGGTGGTTCTTCTTCTACAGGTTCTTCTGTTAAGAGAATGCTTTTTCTTCTTTGAACTTTAGGTCTGGGTTTTGGATCAGACTTCTAAGACTTAGACTCTTCTTGTTCTTCCTCAGAACTATCTTTTCCTTTCTGAGACACTCTAATCTTTTTTGTATATTTTCTAATTTTTTCTAGATTTCTAGCCACATGTTCTAATAGAACTTTATTTTCCTGGGCCTGAGTATCTCTTCTAACTTCTGAGGTAGACACATAATCATATATTTGTGTGGTCATTGTACCCAGTCTCTGAGTATTAGCCTGAATGTTGGTTATGGCTGCCTGGGTATTCTTGACTTGATAGTTCATGCCAGCAAAATCATTTAGCATAGAAGTAGACTGCTTATCTAATCTAGTTGTACTAGTTTCTAACTTATATACAACATTTTGCACCTGAAGCAAATTATCATAAACTGACATTGTTCTGTTTATTTCATGTTTGACATCAACGATCATGTCATCGATGTTTTCTTGTGCTGACAACATCCATTGTGATTGCCAGTTTCTCTGAGCTTCAGAATTCTTTTGTTTGCCTAATTTGGCATGGAACCTAGCTTTATACTTACCCCATATTTTTTCATCTGGGTTGACTATCGTAAAACTCTCTTGAGTTGGCCATCTCCCAGGGACATATCCCGTGACTTCTACAACAATTGTTGGGTCAACTTGGATTTGATGTTTTTGTCTCCTTTATGAGCCATACCTAGGGAGTGACTCTCTCATCATGCATGCTGGTTCATCCAACTTTATAATTTTTATCCCTTTTTGCTTCTTATCCTTTTTCTCTTCTTCTTCTTACTTGGGGGTCAGATGTAGTCTAGAGCTCACTTGTTTTACTAATTTGTCCATGAGGACAGGGTCTCTGCTTAGATATGAAGTTGAGGCAAAAGAAGCACGAGAAGGGTAAGGATTTACTGATTGGAAGCTTTTTGAGTTGCTGGATGATGAAGAGCATTCTTCAGGATTATAGTTGACATATGACTTATTTTCTGAATGAGGGCAAGCATGAGCCATGGAGAAACTTCTTTTCAGGGGATGAAGCTTTGATTTAGTCTCGTCAATGATGGGTTGCTCCAGGATGGTTTGGTCTGGGACATACTGCAAGGTGACATTTGCAACTCGCCTGGTTTGGAATAGTGGTGTGTTTGAGAACCTATTTCTTTGGATAGGGAGGTTTATGAACTGAGGCTTTTGCCTATTTAGGAGTTTCTCTATTATGGGGATCCTATCTCAAAACTAGTGTGATCAATAAATCTACCATAATCAAGTAGATTTGAGGATCCTTATGGGAAACTCACCCCCATGGGCAAAGAAACTGGTGGAGATACAATATTCATGATTCTGTAGACACAACAACCTCCTATAGTGGCATAAACAGATCCAGGCATGAGGGAAACACCTTTGACTTGAAGTAATAAGCAGAAAGCAGAGGATATGAATTTATTAGACAAGGATAAAGTAAAATTGGGCTGGACATAAAGTACTCCATCTCCTTTTTTTGCACTTAAGATTCCTCAGAATTGAGCTACAACAGCTTGTTCCCAAATTCTACATCGAGTATCTACTAATGTAGCAAAAAATTTGGCACCTATGTCATAGTTAAAGTGTGGGTGGATTATAATATCTATATGAGGAAAGTGGACATGAAAATATCCCTTTTCCCTCCATCGAGAAACATCTTCAGGAAGAAGAAATGGTAAATAAATTGGACAAATTCCTACGTCAGAGACTAACAGATTTATCTCAGATTGACGCACTGAATCACAAATTTTTGCTTTTATTCCCTTTTCAGGGTAAAGTGTAGAGATCTTAATATCTGGAATTTTGAAATTTCCTTTTTCGTCAACTACATGATCATCCCCATCTTGAAAATAATTATGCAACACTTCTGGTAAGGCAAAACTAGCATTCATTGATCTTCTAAGAGTCATGATGAGATGAGATAACTTACTGGTTTTCATTCGCAATATTCCTTGCTACTTTGGTCGACTTACTGATGCCCTTCACACGGCTCCTCCTGGCCTTCACATGGGTCTTTTTCTCAGCAATCTTCATGTAAATATATTAATCCTCTTGCAATATGCAGAACTACTTTGCATCTAGTCCTCCAGTCTAGCATATGTTGATGCATCTTGTTGGAAAATATCCACTTATCTATAGACCCAAGTATTTTTTTTTTTTAAGGAATCCATCTCTTCTTACATGGCCTCTTTCCAGGAATCTACACCACTCATATGCTGAAGTAGTTTTGAGACCAAACGGCATCACATTCCATTCATACAATCCTTGAGGGATTGAAAATGCAGTTTTATACCTATTATCTTCTTTGACCTTGATTTGCCAAAAACCTGACTTGCAATCAAATTTTGAGAAATTTTTTTTGAAGCTGCTCTCATTATCAGGTAAATGAGATGGAAGACTGGGAAGAATATTATTTAGCTAGTCATGAATATGTAGGGAGCCAGATTGATATTGAAATGAGAGATGCTGTCTCTGAAAACTCTAGACCAGAACAGTAAAGAGCATATGCCACATCAAGCTATATTTTGAATATTGATAAAATTGTTGATCCTTATGATGCCAAATGTACTTGGTGTGATACATTAGAAAACTTCTTTGATACAAGAGGTTCTGTATGGTTCGATTCAAATAAGGTTTTGTATGCTGTAAGGTTAATGTCTGGTAAACTAAGAAATTGGTGGAACAACCTACCTAATAATGGCATAATCACCACAAATCCTGATACTGGTGAAGAATATGTCAAAGAAATTGATATGGGTAGGAATGATGTTTCTACAGAAGGATTTGCTATGCTAAAACTCATGCTAATAGGGATTTTTAGTGGGAATAGGAAAAATGATATCTTAGAAGCTGAAAATATTTTATATTCCCTCCAGCTCAAAGATCTAGGTAAGCTGCACAAATACAATCTCGTGTTTGAAAAATATATGATAGCAGCCCAGAAGCTTCATGATCCAACTACAAAAAAATATTATCTTAATTCACTACCTTGTGGATTAGGAGAATATGCTGAAGATTATATAATGACCAAGTATAAATCCAAAGTTGAGAAGTTTGGATTTTTTGAGTTAAGAACTTTGGTCACATACAAGTTGGATAAGAGCTGTCTTTTGAAAGCCCTCAGTGATAACAAAGAGCAATTTAATTCTTCATGCAACATGAAATAGAGCATCACATACAGATAATACTAAGATAACACAAAATTACCTGGTACCGGCAAACCTCCACACACACACATATATATCAACAACAATCAAATGTCATACATCCATCCTCCGATAGGTCTAAGTCTCTGCCTCATCTATCTATATCCATGACTTCTATGTCATCTACATGTCAGAATCTATCTCATCCTCTACTACTATATCATGATATCCTATATCTATATATACCATGTCTATTACATATAGGGATGTGTTTCTTGTCAGCTTCGGCCTTCGCATAGTGTATGCGCTAGCTTCCGATCGACTCTGCTCTATGCCCTACACCCTGCTAACACTCCATACATTATTTCTAGACATCTTAGGTTTTGATGAAATTATTTTTTGTGTTTTGTTGTGTCGTCTTCTTATGGCATCTTTGAACTATCGTTTCCCCTAATCTCCAACATAGGGATTTATCTCTTACATCTTTGAGTCAAAGACTATTGATGGCAAAGCGTGAGATTGATGGTCGGTGGTGGTAAGAGTAAACGTGGAAAGTTAGCAAGGCTTCTAATGTTTTATACTTGGAAAATAATTATTTGGAGTTGTTCTCACTTGGTAGAATGCAAGGAAAGACTATTATAAATGTACAATGAATTAGGATTCTCTTGATTCAACTTGACAGTGGCTTTTAGAGAGGGTAGAATTTTAACGACTATTTTATTTTTGGTCCACCTTGATACTTTGTTTTTCCTGACATTTCTTTAGGTATTTTGTCAAACACTTAAGTGTCTTGTCTTTGCCTCCGTATTTTACATAGATGTTCATCAATTTTTTTTTTAAAATTTTTCTATGCTTTCATGGATGTTGGCACCTTGATCCAAGATTCTCAGTTTTATAGGGGCTGTGAGCATACTGCCAATGTGAGAACACCTCTTTGAGGCATTTTGTAAAATAGTTCATATGTCTTGGCTATGCTTGCACGTTTTGAATACATGTCTATGAGGGCAATTCAAACTTTAACATTTGACAAAGATCCCCCTCTCTTAATTGTAGAGGCATAAAGGATGTTGGCAAAGGTTGTGCATTTTTCTCTATCATTTTTAGGAAATCATGTAAGGTTGTCCTATTTAGTATGCATGATGCCTCTGGGGTGTACTTTCAACTTTCACTCGCTGCTCAAAGTAACAGTAGTTTTGTGTGCCCCAACGTCTAAACTAACATTGTAGTCAAATGGGTTGAGCTTCATTGGTAAATTATTGGGGGCTTTCATAATGGAGACATAATGAAATTGTTCTACTTTGAATCTATATCCAACAATTTTACAACTTCATTGATTAAAGTGGCCATTGGTTGTCTTTGCTTGCTAATATTTGAATAGGGCAGTTGCAATTGGATGGCATAGAAGTAGTGTTTACTGATTTAATCATTCAATAGAGTAGTCATATTTATTTCTATGTAAATTACAATTCTAAGTCTATTTCTATGTTCATTGTAGTATCTTCATGGTCATTTTCATGCTCTCTCTTTCTCTTCTTCATCATACTTATGCATTTGTAATTGACACTTGCAACAAATGATATGATGGTTGACGCTCTTTACAATGATGCTTTACTATGGAGCTTTGTCATTCTAATAATTGACCTACTCATATTCCTTGTATCTCTCTATTTCATTCATAATACTGGTCATTTTGTCATATTCACCATCTGCATCTTACTCGTCGTGTTGTACTGCTCGACATTAAATTGACTACGCATTGAATATCATCTCTCCTCTCTTGCTTCTTTCATCACTATTAAGATTGAGAAGAGATCATTGTAGAAGTCAAGGAATAATTGATAAGAGCTTTGTAGTTTGGCATACTCAAAGATATTGAAATAATCGCAAGCAAAGAACAAGTTTCAATTCAACCAAGGTATGTCAAACATGTGACATTGTCTTAATTTTGAGAGTACTCATGTTAACGATCAATATTTTATAATAAGCTAATTATTTTCAGTAAAAACGCTAAGAATTTTCATTTGTTGTTGTAAATCTTTTGCAGGATATCAAACTAATGAATGAGTTGATTATGTAGTAGTAGTTGCGTAGATTGGTTAGAACTGACAATGACAGAAACATTGGATTACAAGATGATAGAGAAATTGCTAGAGCAACATAAGTATCAAGACTATGGGAAAAATAATTCAGAAATTCTAGATTGGACCGTCAATCCTAGCAATATGAAAAATTCAAGAAAGGAAGGAAGATATATAGGTGTTAGAAAATGTACAAATGGGCATTATGGTGCAAAAATCTATGGTTCCAACTATAACCAATGTCAATGGCTAGGGATCTTTGATACAATAGAAGATGTTGCTTATGCTTATGATAAGGTAACTATATCCGTGAAGACATCAACATCATGCCAAATTTCTTGTACAACAATTTAGAGGCATGCAAGTTCCTTTTCAACTAGTCTATTGTTCCTCTATGCAATTTTCATTCTACCTCCAAATCAAACCTTGTTTATGCTGAACCGACCAATACATTGCAATCAAAGTCAAAAGAATCGAGGCAAAGCAAAAATGGAAGTAAAAATTTGTACCTCAATGCTATCAAACCTAAATGTTCCACGAATGCAAGTAAACATAGAGGCATCAGACAATGCCCATGGGGTCATTATGGTGTAGACATCCTGCATCCAAACTCTAAATAAAGTTAATGGCTTGGAACATTTGATACAATAGAATAGGTTTCTTATGCTTATGATATTGTAGCCATGTTGATGAGAGGCATCAAAGCAATTACAAATTTCATTCTTATGAGTTCATATCCATGTAAGTTCATTTCCAATTAATTGATTCTTCCTTTCCCTGCTTTCGTGTCTTGCTCCAAATTGAATGCAGATTATAATGACCCTACCAACATCTTGCAAGATGCTTATTCTGATTATACATGCAGGAATTTAAACATGAAACATTCTATAGTAGAAGTTGAAATGTACAACTTTGGTGACCTAATCACACATAATTCCATGTAGTCTTCAATAGGAATGATAGAGAAGAATCATCAATTGCTTGGAGGTTCTTCAACCAATTTGCAACTACCCGTCTCTCTTCTTAGAGGTACTACCAATCCCAACACCAACATTTCCATTCAAAGGCCTTTGCAAGAAGATTCATCAGCTAGTTGTAGTCGTAATCCTGAATGCTCATTTTCATGTTCATAGCCATCCTTCATCTCTTGTAATGTCCCCATTTTTGGAATGGTCATCATTGGAGGACGGAGGAGTTGGCTTTCACTCTTCGAGATGTTTGAATGGTGTGGATATGTTCCTTTCATTAAGTATGTTCCTCTCACTATGGGAACAAATCATATTGAGGTACTCTCCTAATGTTGATTCCATATACTATCATACTTCTACCTTGGAGCGAACCTCTTGGAAGGGTCATAATTATGGAGAATTGATTTGGAATAAGGGAAGAGGTAATCTTGTTTTGTGTAGATGTCATTTCAACATAAGAGATGCTTTCATTCATGCCAAGAGGAGTATACAAATGCCTTGCATACACCTTCATTCATGGATAAGTTCAAGGTCACATCATACACATCACATTATGGAGGCCATTATTATACCTTGGGCGACTTATGATAGGAGATCAAATGATTGCTAACACCTCACTTTGGCGCTTGGAGATAGCATTGGAAAACAATAATAAAATCATATCTTTAAATTTGATTTTATGGGCGCCTAGAGACTTGTTGTTGGTCGGCCCTGTTAGAGGGAGGAATACTATTAAAAATAAAAAGATATCTGCCCTAGGTCAGCCTAGAGAAAAGGGAGATGATACATGTATAAATACAAGTTGATCCTTGGCATTTGCAATCATCAATCATTCACACATTCATTTGACATTTGGAGTTTATCTCTTGAGAAGGATTTGAGACGAAAACCTCAAGTCCTTGGGAGGAGTTGGACGAAACCCTAACTCTTTCTTATGGAGGTTTCTGTGATGGGAGTTCACTTGCACTTCATTATTTTGGAGCAGAATTATATATATTTGATTTGGAGATTATTTCTAGGCACTTCTTTGGCATGGATTGTCCATCATTTGAGGAGAAGATTGCCCTATCATTGGAGGAGAGCACCTATGTTTGGAGGTTGTTGGAGAAGACTACATTGTTGATTTAGGGTTTGAATAGAGCATAAAATATTGCAGCAATAGAGCAGACCTTAGCGCATCACCTTGAGGAGGTTCTTCTATTGCATTGAGCCTTGAAAACCTAGGGTTTGATGCCCTAATTGGAGCTGCAGCATTAGAGGCCTTGTCCCTATCATTTTGTAAGGTCAAATTGCATTGTTTGTGGTATGTACAACCTTCATATTTAAGGCAGAGCTTTGTTGGGCATGTTTATCATGTTTTCCCTAATTTATGATTGTATTTGAAGACAAATATATATATTCAGTTGTATAGCAACAAACTTCTACATTTATTTTCAGTCATTATGGTGGTCTTATTGTGCATTTCATTAGCAAATCATATTGGCATTGTTTATATTATGATTGGATATGATTTATGAGTTGTTACAAGTGTATGTTTAAGTCTGGTTTGAAAGGGACAAGTTCAGAAAATTAGGGTTTAAGTAGAAAATTAGAATTCAGAAAATTAGGAAAGCCCAGAAATCCAAACTTGGAGGAAATATCCCCATTTGGGATATTACAGTGGTATTAGAGCCATGATCCTGCCAGCCTGGAGGGTGTGATTGGAGAGTTACTATGGGTTTGTCTTACATCATGGACAAATAGTGGAATCTTGCGTATGCATCTTTTTGGCAAATACATGAAAGATTACAAAGAATGTTGGATTGATGGAAGCAAGAAAAAGAAGCCGAAAAAATCAAAGGAGGTTACAGATCCGAAGTTCCCATGGGAGAAAAGGTAGAAAAGAAATAAGATTTGCACCACTATGAGGATAAGGATAAAGGAGGATTACTTAATGAAGCCACAAATGAAGAGCACAAAGGTTGCCGTGAAGACTACAAGGTTGATGGAGATACTGCCATGGTAAAGGAAGGATTACTTGTTGATGGCTTGCATCATGAGGCTATGAGCAAGGAAGCACCATACATTGTTAATTACGTACACCTAAGACTCCATGATGAGTGCATGATCATATAAATTGTTGAAACTACAAGATTGGGACAACTACATAAAGGTATGAGTTCTTTGGATGTTCCTAATATTGCTTCATCACCTTTACATCATGTTGGCTTGGATGTTTGTGAAATGGACATTGTTCATACATTTGAGGATGGTTAAAAAATGTTGCCATGTGTTGAACAAAGAGATGTTGTTAAGGTCGATTTAGACTGGCAAGAGTTGAATGATCCCTTGGAGGATAAGGAGATCTTAATTGTTTCACCTATTATGGAAGACCATGATGTAGAGGACTCTAACCATTGCTTTGATGGCGACCCCTTGCCGGAGCATAATGATGACTTAGTCTTCACACACGAGTACAATGATGCCATGAAGGAAGCTGATTTGAAGAGGCATGATCATGATAACCAATCAAAAATTTTGCATGGAAATGTTGGGTCTCCTAAGTCACATCCTTTGAAAGGTCAACTACGGGTAAATGAAGGTATGATTGTGGCAGCTCTAACTCTTTTTGATCATGTTCATAAGATGATGGCAGGATTGTGTTGGGAGGCTCTAGGGAAACATGAAGACCTTGAAGAAGATAGTGAAGTCCAACTACCTTCACTTGCTTGTGGATAGAGATCGTCTTCTCACACTTGGTGAGATATACTTGGATGCCTTGAGAAGAAAGAAAGATGAGATGGACGAGCCTTGTTGGGAGAGGGCACACTCTTCATCATACACAACGAAGGTTCAATCTTCTATGGAAGCTACATGCAAGGGACAACATGCCAACATGAAGTTTGTGAAGAGTGGATACATGGATGAAGGAATTGATGATACACATGGAGACATAGCTTGCAGCCATGAGACCAAGTTTGGGACACATGCTACACTTGATTTTCCATGGGAGGCATTCTTTGGACCTACCCTAGCTGATGATCACTCAATCATGGAGGAAGAGGAGATTAGGGTCTGTGAAGACATGTCTCAAAGGCACGAGATAAGGTCTGATTTGCAACATTAGTCCTTTGTCTTCACCTCATCATGACATAACAACCAAGAGCATCAGCCTTGAGGCATGTGCTTTCCATGGAGAGAATCATGTTGGATCAACCTTGGATGGAGAGTATGCAATAGTGATGAAGGAGAGGTTTGAGAAGGGTGAAGGCACTATAAAAAGGTATGACAATAGTCCTGATTTTTTGATTTGTAACATCAGTCTTTTGTTCTTGCATGATCATATATTGGCAACCCTTACACATGAGAATGAGATTGGGAAGACCTATTCTATTGTTGGCTTTCATGTTGGGGATAAATATGAGGTCTTATTTGTGTGTCCAAGACCTAAGAAAACCAAGATAGTTACATTCAACATGACATTGGCATATGAGGAATGAGTCTTGTATGGTGGCCAAGTGAGTGGGACAATCAGGTTGAGGTATGACTCTGAGTTCCTTGATTGTTTACTTCATAAGGAGTTGGTGTCACATCTTGTGGAGAGCCACTTGAAGACTCACATCATGGGTTGGGATGACATCATTGAGTACACACCATATGGATTAGCCACTAGTGTTGTGACTACCTATGTTGATAAGTGTGATGCGGTTTTGGATGGATCTTTGGTCTTTCACGAGGAGTTTGTTTGTGATGAGCTCCATCATATTGACGCCTCTTTGGTGGAGCATATAGCTGCTTTATTTCAGAGATTTGTAATGCATACCATGGAGACTTTTGCTCTTGCGGGGCATACTTTGGAGGTGCAGTTGAACCATGACACGAGGTATGGAGATATTGCTACAATGTTTAGTTTGGTGTTGCTAATGCTTGTATTTCAGCTAGGTGATGCCATAGGAATTGGAAGAAAGCATGAAGATCT
This sequence comes from Cunninghamia lanceolata, assembly GCA_027924645.1. Classification (NCBI taxonomy): domain Eukaryota; kingdom Viridiplantae; phylum Streptophyta; class Pinopsida; order Cupressales; family Cupressaceae; genus Cunninghamia; species Cunninghamia lanceolata. The sequence goes on along the minus strand of BSBN01000847.1, from coordinate 871,448 downwards.
TGATGTTCTAGCCTTAGTTCATGAGGATCTATTCCATACTTTGATAGGAGGTGGTTGTTCTACTTCATGGTGCGTAGATTCTTGGCGAACAACAACTACTTGGGAGTTTGGTGGAGATGTTGAGACTACACTTAGTGTATCAGCCACTAATATCATGACTTCACTTGAAGAGGGATCCATGAGGGATGATTCTTTGATCATTCTTGGAGGAGTTAAAGAGTTGGGTGATGATGTGATACAACTCTATCATCTTATTATGGCATTAGAGGCTGTCCTGTGTCTGAGTTTGGTGGTGCATAATACTAAGGCACTTGCATTGGAGGAGCATACTTTTGAGACTTAGTTGGTTCACATGCCGAGGTATGGAGATGTCATTTCCATTTCTAATTTTGAGACGCTAGGGTTTGTGTTACCATTGGGCTTCGACATTGGAGATGGAGGTGAGCATAATATCATTAACATGCCAGCCCTAGTACATGAGGTCCTTTTGCACATATGGGCGAGAGATGATTGTTCTACTTCATGGTGCATAGATCTCATATAGAGTATATGGAGGACATCAGCTAATTAGGTATTTTGGAGAGGCTTGGATCATCTCTAAATCATTGGAGGATGGCATATGGATGATACTCTCTCATCTCATTAGAGGTATTATTTAAAGCCACATAGGTTTGATTTCCAATTGGGAGGTTGTTGTTCTGATCTACACCAGCAACCTAGGAGGAGCTGATATACATTCTCTTGCACCTATGATGGGAGTTTTGCACATCCATGGGAGGTCGAATGGAGTTGGAGGATGGTTTGATGTTGCTAGCACTTTGAGATGATTCCATCTCTTCATGATTACCAGATGTGATGGTAGGATGATTTGGGATCCAGGGGGTGGCATGTTTTGTACATCACTTCATTGGGATTTTGATGAGTTGCTTTACAACTCATGGAGCATGACCGATGATTCTATTAGAGTGACACAACAGAAGCTTGGAGACTTGTGGTTGTTTCAGAGATCATATTCTTCATCACTGGTTGACAGGCTTGACATTCTTTGAGGTTTTGAATTGGATCAGCTATTGGTTCCTGAGGAGTGGCACCTTGGGAGCTTTGGAGGGTGTTGCACTTGTGGTTGCGGGATTATTTTCAAAATCTGGAGGATGGTGTCTAGTTGGACTCGAGTGTGTATGGTTTCAGCTACTAGAGTTCACTCTGAATTGCATTCTTCACATTTTCCTTGGAGGACACGACCACAAGTGGATATTTTATATGGCCACTAGGCATGTGGACAGATGGAGATACATGTCATTTGACACTATCTCACATGATACATACTTGCCTTTTCTTGAGGACAAGCAATTCTGAGAGGGGAGGACTATAATGTCCCCATTTTTGGAATGGTCGCTATTGGAGGATGGAGGAGTTGGTTTTCACTCTCCGAGATGTTTGAATGGTGTGGATATGTTCCTTTCATTGAGTATGTTCCTCTCACTATGGAAACAAATCATATTGAGGTACTCTCCTAATGTTGATTCCATTTACTATCATACTTCTCCCTTGGAGCGAACCACTTGGAAGGGTCATAATTATGGAGAATTGCTTTGGAATAAGGGAAGAGGTAATCTTGTTTTGTGTGGATGTCATTTTGACATAAGAGATGCTTTCATTCATGCCAGGAGGAGTATACATATGCCTTGCATACACCTTCATTCATGGATAAGTTTGAGGTCACATTAGACACATCACATTATGGGGACCATTATTATACCTTGGGTGACTTATGATAGGAGATCATATGATTGCTAACACCTCACTTTGGTGCTTGGAGATAGCATGGGAAAATAATAATAAAATCATATCTTTAAATTTGATTTTATGGGTTCCTAGAGACTTGTTGCTAGTCGGCCTTGTTAGAGGGAAGAATACTTTAAAAAATAAAAATATATTTGCCCTAGGTCGGCCTAGAGAAAAGGGAGATGAAACATGTATAAATACAAGTTGATCCTTGGCATTTGCAATCATCAATCATTCACACATTCATTCAACATTTGGAGTTTATCTCTTGAGAAAGATTTGAAACGAAAACCTCAAGTCCTTGGGAGGAGTTGGACAAAACCCTAACTCTTTCTTGTGGAGAATTCTATGACGGGAGTTCACTTGCACTTCATTATTTTGGAGAAGAATTATATATCTGATTTGGAGATCATTTCTAAGCACCTCTTTGGCATGGATTGTCCATCATTTGAGGAGAAGATTGCCCTATCATTGGAGGAGAGCACCTATGTTTGGAGGTTGTTGGAGAAGACTACATTGATGATTTAGGGTTTGAGCAGAGCAAAAAATATTGCAGCAACAGAGTAGACCTGAGCGCATCACCTTGAGGAGGTTCTTCTATTGCATTGATCCTTGAAAACCTAGGGTTTGATGCCCTAATTGGAGCAACAACATTAGGGGCCTTTTTCCTATCATTTTGTAAGGTCAAATTGCATTGTTTATGGTATGTACAACCTTCATATTTAAGGCAGAGCTTTGCTGTTTGCCCTAATTTATGATTGTATTCGAAGACAAATATATATATATATATATATATATATATATATATATATATATATATATATATATATATATATATATAGTTGTATAGCAGTAGACTTATACATTTATTTTTAGTCATTGTGGTTGTGGAATCGAAGTGGTCTTATTATGCATTTCATTAGCAAATCATATTGGCATTGTTTATATGATGATTGGATATGATTTATGAGTTGTTACAATTGTATGTTTAAGTCTGATTTGAAAAGGACAAGTTCATAAAATTAGGGTTTAAGCAGAAAATATGAATTCAGAAAATTAGGAAAGCTCGAAAATCCAAACTTGGAGGAAATATCCCCATTTGGGATATTACATCTCTATTGTTTAGTCTTCATCTTGTTTTTACCTTCCTTGTCCCTAGCTAACCTCCTAAGGTCTTGTGTCTTCACCATTCACCCTTTGTCAACAAGACATCAAAGTCGATTTCTAACCTTATCGATTTGACCTACCGATATAACAAGATGGGAAATTCACCTTCCCTAAGCCCATATCAATCATTTCAACCCTCTAAAGACTTCCAATCAACCTCCCAGATCATTCCCCATCATCAATTTTATCACCCAGTTCTTTCTTTCTGGGTCACCCATATTAACCCATAGAATTTCCCTGGGTGACCCTGCCACTGAAGTGGATCTCCCTTGGGTGATCTACCTTGGAAAACTAGGTGACCTACCCTCTTGAGGTCTGACAACTTGTCTCCAGGTCTTGAACTCATCTTTAGCCTCTCCTAATCAATCTCAACCCTTGAAACCACCTGCAGAACCCATTCTTTCTAGGTCACCCATATTGACTTTCAAAACTCCCCAAGGCGACCCTGTCATTTAAGTGAAACTCCCCTGGGCAACCTACCCTGTCAAACTAGGTGACCCAATCATGTTTAAACATGTGAGTTTCTCTTCACTTCGGGCCCAAATTAGCTTCATTTTTGCTCTAGTTTAGATGGTAGTTCGACCCTAACTGAGCCTGGACTATTTTTAACTCATCCTCCACTCCCAATTTGTCTATTCTTAGGTCCAACCAAGCTATTCTTATCTCTCCATCAAAATCATGCTAACTCCATTCCTCCTCAAGAGATAAGCTTTCAAGGCATGTTCACTCCTCAAACAACCCAGTTTACTCTTCAATCAATCATGTTAACTCACCAATCAAGGGAGTTAACTCACCAATCACCTCCACCATTCATGAGCCTCTCCAAGCTAAAAATACCCCCCTCCTATATGCATTATGGGAGGCAAATTCATTGTTGCACATCCATTTCCAGCTTTTCTTTTTGCTCTCCATAGCATGCTTATGCTCTTCGCAGAACTTGTGAGCCTTTTATTTTCATAGTTTAGTTGCCAAGCTTCCAAAAGCTTCAATAGCATCATCACACTTGCTAATTGCTTTTGAAAAACCAAGCCATAGCACTTCAATAGCTTCAATAGCTCAATTTATTTCACCAAAGCTTTCATAGCCCAACTCACATCAATATCATCTTCATCCCTATCACCAAGAGGAGATCACTGCTACTGTAGAGGAAAGGAGATTGCCACAAAAGGACTTCTAAGGATACACTAGGCTCATGCGCCAAAGAGAATCCAGGTTTTTCATGTTTTCATAGTTAATTAGATCACATACTCTTGCTCTTGGGGGAAACAATCTTTGTGTTGCTTTTTTCTTGATAGGTTTTGATTTGATTAACATTGATTAGATTAGAATTATTGCAATTCATAGATTATATTTCAATTCAAGTTATTTATTTTTAAAGCAATTTCAATTTCTAGATTAGATTCCAAAAATCCAACCACAAAATACAAAAACATAGGGTTAGATTGCATTTGAAAAACTCATTTAGTTACATCCATATTTACTTTCATAGTTAATTAGATCACTATTTCAATTCTAGGAAAAAGAACAAAAAAAAGTTGTTTTGCATTCATACTAAGTTGCATTTCATAAGAAAATACAAAAAAATTAGGAAACATAGAGAACCAAAACCCTCTATTCCATCACGAGGTATACACATCAAGTCAAATAAGGTCAAACCCTTGATTACATCACGAGGTCCACTTCATATTCAAAAATCAAACAAAAATAGAACAAATCTTTGACCACAAGTCAAAGTCAACTCAAGTCAAACCTAGGTCAAACCTAACTCTCTCTTTCCTTCTCTATGATTCGAGCATTCAATGTGCCCAAGGATCAGGGGAGATTGGGTTAAGGCAATTCTCGACAAAATAGAGGAGATACACCCTAGACCTCAACCTGTGCAACAAACAATTAAAGAGCAAGAACATGCTCTTTGAATCATTCAACAAGTCAATCTAGCAAACGAGAATAGACTACAACGCTTGAGAGAAATCAACGAGCAGAACAGTCTTAGGACTAGGCGTTGGAACACAAGAAATTCCAACAGGGGATTTGGAACTAGTGACCTTTCCAGTCATATAGTCATCTCTACTACAACCAACATAGAGCACATTCGTCAAAGACAAGTACATCCTAGGCCCGCAAACAGGGCAATCGCCCTCCGTGACGTTCTGGTCCCACGAGAGCAGAACCACCCCTGGGTTAGGTCTCCACTCGAATGACTTTTGCCATGAGAGTGAGAGTGATTTGGAGGTCACCCATAACAAGGAGACGGTTCATGTGTGGTATTGAAGCTGACTCACTCGCATTATGCTTGAGTCACGTTTCAAAGAACATAGTTACAAAAAAGCAACTCCATATAACTCTATTTACAAAGATTTATATTTCTACATATAAAATTCTCCACAAACAATAAGCCTCAAACAAAATGTGTTATAACTCCAAAATGTTTGAAAACCTAGAATTTCAAGGAATCCTATGGATTTGCAATGAAATCAAATCTCATCTTCTAAAGATTTGGAACCCAAAGACCTAAATCATTCATATGTTGGTCACTTGACCCACTATACTACTACTAACACTTTGGCAATTTAGCCTATCAAAACAACTTAAATAAACTTCCAATGAGAATATCTCAAGTGAGCAAAATGAGCACCGATTTCTTACGTGAAGGCCTCAAAATAATTCTGCATTTATGTCGACGAGAAATGTGCAGTCAAGTCCAACGAAAAAGGTGACGCAAACAAAGAATTTATGATCAAATTAACCAACGTGTTGATCTTCATCTAAAAACAGAAATCTGTCTCTCGTTGTTGAGCACGGCACATGTTTTGACTGTGTGTGGCACGTGGATGTTGATTAATATGCGCCCTTGTTCTTTGCAATTCTGTCTTGGATTATGAATTGCAGTTTCCAGAGACTTGTTACCACCTTTTGTAGAACATAATCACAACTGACTATTAAGGGTGCAGTTAGAGATGCTTATTCACCATTCATCCAAAGCAATCTGTACAACATGTTTATGGAGAAAAAACTCACATAATGGTTGAGAATAGAATACTAGTGTATGGCACAGCTTGGTTCAAACTTCAAACATTACTAATGCCCTTTCTTTTTGACAAAATTAGGGTGAATAAAAAATTGTCAAACGGTCTTGGCAATCAAAACCACCATCACAGATGAAGTAAATTAATGTATAAACTCTCTCCTTTCCAACACCTTCTTTGGACAGTTTTTTTTCATGGTTTCAAGTAGCAGCAAACACTTGTCTTATTTTAGTTTTAATTTAAAAGTTGAATTTTTCAACCACATTCATTTCAAAAGTTTTGGTTGGTTATTTATACAGAAAACATACTTTCCAGCAATTTGTAAAAACTTCTTCACTTGTCCTGGCCACTTTCCCAAATTAGCAGGTCTTCTGTATATTGTACAGTATTTCCTTCCAGAATAAATGCCACCAATGAAACTATTGTACTGTAGCTGCAATAGTATCTTATGCAAGGATTCAAGATTAATTATACTTATCCTCTTCCATTTTCTTAACTTAGGTTTCAACAAATATCTGACTTTCAACAATAATCAAATTAATTTTATAGTCTTCTTTGAGCAGTCGCTTCTCATGTGTATGAAACTAATTTTACTGTCGCCTAAATATATAATTCACGTCACTATCAAACAGGTCATTAAATATTAAAAGTATTGTCAAGATTTCTGGGTTTTCTCCTCCTCTTAATTAACTTTCTAGAACATTTTAAACAATTAAATTTTGCTCTAAGATGAAAAAAATAGCATAATTTTAGTGACATTGTATCAAGCTGTTACTACAAACACCATACTGGAATCAACCCATGGCATCACCTCTTTCTAGTGGTCATGGCTTCCACCTCTTTCAGAGGTAATAGCTTTCATTCCTAAACCATCATGTTTAAGATATCACAAGGCAAGATTATTTTGGCTCTAATACCATATTCAATTTGGTAGAATAAATACACACATATTACACCATGATTGTAGCCAATAATGAAAATGATATATTGATTTCTTCGGGTTAATAATTCTTTACAATGCATTGGCTTTAAATAATGGCTTTATAAAAGCCTCTTTCTTTTAACCACCTGCAACTACCTATGCAACCTCCATACAGGAAAATAACTCCCACTTAACTACTAACATTAATTTATTTACTAATTTTTATTTATTGACAATACTAACATGTTAATTTATTATTTACTTATCTAACCTATATACTATAGATGTAATATATTTCTAACAAGTTTCAATGGTGACAAACACTATCTCATGGGTAAAGAGATGGTAGTGTATACCAATCATCAACCTTTGCAATAGTTGCAAGCACAAATTAAGTTGCAGTTGTCACAATATTATAAGTGGATTAGGTTCTTGCAACAATTTCATCTTGTTATCAAATATAAGCGTGGTGTAACAAAGGTGGCATATATGCTCTCGAGACCACCTCTTCTCTCCATGGTGAGCACCATTGCTATGTTGGAGCCATTTGGAAAAGAGGTATATGTTAAAGATTACATGCATGATGATGATTTCAACAAGGTTTCCTAGTCAACAATAAGAGGTAAGAATGATGGCTTTGAGCATAAAACTAAATATTACCTCTTAGATGCGCTTTATGTAAGGCAAAGAAACATTGTGTGTCTAAGGAAATGATACTTATGCTCATTAGAGAGACACATACATCATAGGGTGTAGGACACTTTGCTGTGACCAAAACAATGCAAATATCTAGTGGTACATATTTTGGCCCTATCTTCAAGTGGATGTTTCCAAGTTTATAAGGAGTTGCCAATTACGTAGTATAAGCAAGCCCAACAATAGAAAACTTGTGTTGTACCAACCTTTGTCAATGCCTAACAAATCATGGGAGAACATCTCCATGGACCTCGTAGGTGGTTTGTTAAAGATAAAGCATGGAAATGACTATATTTTTCTTGTTGTTGTTCGATTTTGTAAGATGTGTGTTTTAGTGGCTTGCAAAAATACGCTAACCGAGGGTTGACATGACTAAGTTATTCTTTAAGCATGATACACTTTGGACTCTCGAAAATCATCATATCAGATAGAGATGCAAGGTTTCTAAGCAAGTTTTGGTGTACACTTTGGAGTAGGATGGATACAAAGTTAAAACAATCTACAACTTTACATCCTCAAATAGAAGAACAAACAAAGGTAGTGAATAGAACATTGGTATGATCACTTCAAGGGTACAATCAACAATTTCCCAAGGGTTGGGATGATCATTTGGTATACATACACTACTCTTGTAATTGAGCCATTCACTCTTCTATGGATTTATCTCCATTTGAGACTTGTTTTGGCTCATTTGCCACCTAGCCGTTTTGACATTTGTTTGGGACAATCAAGAGAAGGGCTGGAAAAAGGAGATTTGGGGATGGCAAAGGCTAACAAATTCATTGACAAAGTTACACAAATACATCTCCAAGCGCAAGAAAAAAATAAGATGTCTCAAGCCCAGTATAAATGTTAACATGGTCAAAATAGGGTGGAGCACAAATTCTATATTGGTGATAAGGTATGGGTATACTTGGGTAAAGAAAGGATTCAAGGATCTTCAAAGAAACTCAAACCTTTGAGATGTGGTCCTCTTGTGCTCATAGAGCAAGTGGAGTAGAATGTTTTTAGATTGAATTTACTTGAATACATGAAGATTTTCTCCATAATCAAAGTTGACAAGTTGTGTTTGTTCAAGCCTTCTTTGTTGGATGAAGAGGATGATGTTGTCTTTTTGCCCATGGATGATTTTGTACTTGAAGAGAAAGACAAACTTGAAGATGACATTATCCTTGCAAGAAGGTGAGATAGGTCCTTGAAGTGGTATGCATGAAACATGGATGATATGTCAAAAAGGGAAACTTTAGAGCAAAGCCAAGTAGGTTTCCAAATTAACAAGTGGGAAAGAGATTTCCACATTTGATCAACTCATAAGCTTTTGGGGACCAAAAGCATCCTAGTGCTAGGGTAGGGGAAGGGGAGTTCAAGGGGGAAGGTGGGGGCGAGGTATGGTCCAAAAATTAGGTTACTAAGTTGGACCAATGAGTCTATATGGGAGTTCATCTAAAGACTTGTGACTAGGAGACTTTTTCTTTCACAAAATTGGTGTTTCATGATACATGACAATGTGTAAAGTTGATTGAAGGGTAGCAAGGATGATTTAGGACATCTCAATGAATCCTTTGATTCAAGTTGCAAACCTCAACATGTTGTATAAAGGTAGTTTGGTGAGTGCCGCTTTCAATAGGGGGTGAACTTTGTAAACATTGTGGCAAATGCACTATTATCACAATGAATGGTGAATCACCTCAACAAACTCTCAAACACCACAATTTTTCATTACTATTTGAAGTGGCAAATTCATCTTAATACAACTAGTAAGTGGAATTTCAATGGTTTTTGGTACTGAATCAATTTAATTCACATTCTCTTCATTGTTGTGGTGCCATAGAAGGGTGGAGGAACGCCATATTTGAACTGTAAACACAAATTCCCAAGAGTTACCTCAACTAGAAACCTACAAATGTTGTTGGAATCTCATGTGTAGGTGGGCAAAGTTAGGGTTTGTGGTTGCAATGTTGGGACCAGGTGTGAAGAAGTTGTGTAAATTGTTGTCAAAGCTCCAATTAGCCCTTGAGGCATTGTAATACTTGTAAGCATACCTAAGATAGTGAATGGCATGCTTATAGAGGAAACTTGGTCTCGTTGTTCTCTATCTTGCTTGTTTATACTATGTTTTCATGTATCCACTATGTTGTGAGTTGATGAACATGTTAGGACTATGTTTTCATTTATGTATGTGTGTTAGAGAGTAGCTAAAAGCTTTTAATGGGAATTGACTTAGAAATCCATTTGTTGGTGAGCACTTGAGGCATACCAGATCATGCCCCTTGTATTAGTGAACATTTTTTTACAGCAATGTCTTTGCCAAGAGAAAACATAAGAGCTAAGTACATAAATTGACTAAAACAAAAAGCTTCACAAAAAATTACCTCTTAAAATTCCTTCCATTGTATTAGATAAATTAAATTAGAAACATTAGAAATATCTTTGGAATATTCTCCACTAATTTTCAAAATGAAAACAATATAATGAAACCCATAAAATTTATTCACCAATTTGAAATCCCTCCTATTGTGCTAACAAAATTGAATGAAAAACCTTAAAAATATATTTGAAATATTCTCCTCCAACTCTCAAACGTATGCTTCTCAAATTTACATCCATGTACATATATTATCACATCCCACATTCTCTTTACAATTAAATTTGTTGTCACTAAACCTTTCCTACTAATCTTGTGCCTCACTAAGGAGTGTGAGCAACGACATAAACAAATTAATAATGTCCAAGTACAAGGATATTGCAGCCAAAACATATTCATCATATGAATACCGCTTAATCAAATTATCAGTATCATAAATGATGTAGCCACTAAATAATATTGAAGCCAATGCCCCATATATCATCAAGGACAATTTTCCCAATGGAAAGATAATCTGCAATAAAACCCACATAAAAATCACTTTACCATGCTCACGTTATATATATTACTAGTAATTTAAAAAAACTAAATTTAAGTAACATCAATAATAAACTTAAAAAAGGTTACAACAAAGTAAAAAAAGTTGTAAGAAAAGTAAGAAAAGGTTGGTAAGGGATGCCTCTATGTTTGTTTATATACTATGTAAAGTTGATGCTGACTTGACCCAAGTCTGCAATTTGTCAGTTTATTGTTATGGTAAAAGTAATTTGTTTGTAAGGTGCTTGTAAATTACTTTTTAAAGGTGTACATATTCCTGTCATGATTACATGGTTAACTTTATGAACAAGGTCTTTTTGATCTTTTGACAAAAACTATTTATGAACTGAGATTGAATATTGATAACTTGAGTTTATATTCCTGTGGTGATTACATTACATTGTTAAACAAAGTCTTTGATTTTTGACAAAAACTATCTATCAACTGAGATTGAATATTGATGACTTAAATCTTAAACTCAGCATTACTTTTCAATGCCGTCTTCAGTACCTTGATAGACATTGACAACTTCAAAAGAGAAATGATAAAATATTACAAATTACCTTACCACCTTATTCATAAACTACTTTATGAATTACAAATCCATGTCCATCACTAGCAGATTTCTAGGTAGGTGATGTTATGCTTGTTTGTTCAAACTACAACTCCCCTCAGAAGCTGAGAGGGGATTTTTCTTTTCCTGTTAATGTAAACTTTAAATTCTCTCTGAGATTAAACTCCACTCATGCAATTTCAGGTATAACAAAAGGATCCATGCAACAGCCTGACTAATTTTATTTGCACTTAAGAGATTGTTAGGTAGAAGCCATTGATTTCATTATTTCTTTTTCCTTGCTTATTTTAAGGGCAAATGAAAGGTACCTGAATTAATATGAAAACCAGAAGCACCGTCAATCCAGCAAAGAGAAAGGGTCCCAGAAAACTAAAATCATGGCCTCTCCTTGCAGCCCAGAATGTATATGCCGTCAGACTAATCACCACCACAGCCGTTAAAATTGCCGATTCAAGTATCACTTTCCCTGTAACGGCAAAACCCAAAAGATAGTCACCAAATTCTTTCCCCACACATTAACAGTTCCCAAAAAAAAAGCAAAAAAGCAGCCATGAAGACAAGAACCCCCATGAAAAAAGAGAAAAAACCCTTACCACTGGTGAAAGCACAAGTTAATCCAACGGAAAAGCTGATGCAAAGTGTAAAAAGGGCTAGGAGAATAAGATTTATTGGGTGCTTCTGGGAGTAACAGTACATAGGACATAACACTGCAAACAAAGAAGAAGAAAATGTTAAAAAACAAAAATAAAAAACAAAACATTGGGTAATGTAGTAGATTACAAAATAATGGTTGACTTACAGATGAGGGGGAAAATCATTAGAAATATGTATAATCCAAGACCGACTGGAGTAGAGACAAAGAAATGAGCAACTGGATGAACAAAGACAATGACAGCGGCCACAGCAATGGTGAGCAGCAACTGCAGGCTCAGAATTGTGTATATTTTTCTTATGAAAGCCCAGCGCAGTGGGGTTTCGTATACCGGCTGGCCCGGATAAAGAGCCCTTTCTCCTCCGCTTTCGAGGTCTCCATATGACCGGGTGCTGTTCTTGGCCTCCATTTGCACTGAACTAATGCAGCCAACACAAGGTTTGTTGTAGGAGAGAATTTTTTTGCAGATGAATATAGGTATATAGCGTGCAGAGGGGGTTTCGTGAAAGAGAATTCAAGAGTCGTCAAGGAAAGAATATGTACATTGTGTCTCAATCTGTCCTTTCCTATTTTGGAAATTAATAAGGTTTTATTATTATATTATAATTAGTCGATAAGCTTTTACATGTGAGCATTATAGTGCTCTCAATTGTCTCATGCTGGAATTGTCGCATGCCGGAATTGTCTCATGTCCTAAAAAAATTCAGGTGGAAAAATTTTCTAAACTCGTGGGTTGTTCTTATGGCGTATTCCTTGAACCTCTAATGGGTGCAAGTGCTAGTATACTATTTTTAGAAAAAATTATGTAAATTTGTGATTTAAGTGAATATGTATGATATCTCTTTATGTTTTTTAAGGTTCTTGAGATGGAGATCCATGTTTGAATACCCATAGTGACATCTATAGTTGGAATTCCAAGTGGTGGCTCTTGGACTTCCATCGTGGCTTAGGTAAGTTGATTTGAGTTGATTAAGTGGGTTGTAAGTTGAATATAGGGGAGGAGGTCCCCCTTGTGACCACCGCTGTGTGGGGTTCCTAAGTTGATTTGAGTTGATTAAGTGGGTTGTAAGTTGAATATAGGGGAGGAGGTCCCCCTTATGACCACCGCTAGTGTGGGGCTCCTAAGTTGGTTTGAGTTGATTAAGTGGCTTGTAAGTTGAATATGTTAAATGACCTTTGCTCGTGTGGGGCTAGTGTAAATAATCCCTCCTTGCTTGGTTTGAGTTGATTAAGTGGCTTGTAAGTTGAATATGTTGAATGACTTTTTCTCGTGTGGGGCTAGCCTAAATAATCCCTCCTCTAATAAAAAATTAAAAAATAAATAAAATTATGAGAGTTATTTTATTTTACTTAAGAATTATTTTATTTTATTTATATTATTAAGAGCTATTTACTTAAGAGTTATTTCATTATACTTTAGTATTTAATAATGATCTTATAGTTTTAGTTTCTAAAAATATATAAATAAATAAAATCATGAGAGTTATTTTATTTTACTTAAGAACTATTTTATTTTATTTATATTGTTAAGAGCTATTTACTTAAGAGTTATTTCATTATACTTTAGAACTATTTAAGAATGATCTTATAGTTTTAGTTCCTAAAAATATATGTCTTTACACTCCATCCTCTGCTATCACTATAGAATGCCTCTTCGGGTAATTATTTTATAAAAGATATTTAATGTACATTATATTTGTAAAAAAATAGATGGAATAGAATTATATTTTGAAGTTAAATGCATAAGGTTTTATTATATTATTATTTTATAAAAGATAAAATGTACATCATAATTATAAAAAAAATAGGTGGAATAGAATTATATTTTGAAGTTAGGTGAGGTAAAACTTATAACAATATAACAACAAGATCATAAATAACTATTCAAATATAGATTAATTGTAGATAAAATAATAAATCTAAGCAACAATAGCAATAAATTCAACAAGTAGCAAATCACAATTTTTAGGATTGCCCTATCTAGTTGGCAAGCCCAGGCCATTAGAGAGAGTCCCGACCTTTGTTAGTAGCATCATAATTAGTTTGATTCTAGTGAGCATCATTTAAAGGAGGTTATCATTTTTGACATGAGAAAAAGCCAAAGCCAATCTAAGAAGTTTCTCATTTTGCCTACTAGCATCACCCCAACCACTAGGTTGTGAAATAGTTAATGAGAGTGCTAGGACCATCCCTGAGATCTTCATTGCAATGGAGAACTGTGAGAGCCATGAAAAGGCCAAGAACTATTATTATGTTGACACCCTCGAAGAGGGGGTTGGCCCCTATGAAAATGGGAGGTCAATGAGACCCAAGCAACACTGCAAGTAGCATTGCCCCATGATATAGTAGCACCTACAAATGAGCAACCTCCAATGCAACCTTAATGGCTTGCATCTGGATCTGCAAAGAACATTGCAATAAATCATTAACTTAGTATATATAGAGAATGAATATTAATAGAAGATTTTAAAAAGAGCTAAATTTATGTCTTTCCAAATGTCAAACAAAATTTTCATTTTGAAAGCATTGCATATTTGGGTGAATTTAGTAGGAAGCCTGGGCTAATCCCCTAAAAGAATCATTTGCCAAGAAAAAGGCTCTAATCTGAAAGGCTTAAAAAAGTCATGGACCCAATTCCAAGTAGATTGGACTCTGGTTCAAAATTAGACAAGATGATCCCAGTGTCCACAAAAGGGATAGTGAGTGTAAGAAATTTCATAATAATGAACGAAATTGAAACAACATCAAATTCCTATTCTAAAACACATGCAAACCTCGTGATCGAGCACAATGAAATTCAAATAAAAATAATCAACCATACATTACTGAATACAAATTTCATGGTAGAATAGATGTGCTCAACAAATTTGGAATGTAGTTGCTCAAATAGATGATTAAAATTGTCTGTAGCATCTACTTGTGTATTCACGTGCACGATTTTTGGAAGCTTTGAAGCTCCATTTAAAATTTTTTGACTGAGAGGATGGACAACCAGAATTTGAAGATTAGATCTATGGTGGAGATTGGTTGAGAGCATTTTCCTTGGATTTAGGAGAAGATCAATGGTCATGATTTCATTTGTACAAAATGAATGGATGGGATTGCACTAGATAAAAATAGAAATGATTATAACTGATTTGTTCCAACCATAAGATGAGGTGGATTTATTTGAAAATAAGAGGGAAATGCATTTATTTGCACATTTATTTTGAGATGGTGGAGGGAATCTATTTATTTTAAATGGTGAAAGGGAAGTTAAATTAATTAATTAATGAAATTATTTAATTAGCTAGCAATGTGAGGTGGAAATAAGTCTAATTAAATAATAAAATTATTTAATTAGTTAGTGATTTGAGGGAAGGGTAAATGTGTTAGCTTAATTAAATAAATATAGTTTATTTAATTCATTAGCAAAAGGTGATAATGTGGTTAGGAAGGTTGTGGTGAAAATGTCAATTTTGGATAATTAGTATGGTGATGAATATTGACTTGGTATTAGGACGAAGGTAAATAGGTAAATTTTAAGTGTCTACAATAAGGATTAACAGCTCCTAGATGGATCAATCTAGATCTAATGAGAAGACCCTAATAGAGAATACACCAAGAAAAGTGAGCAAGCTTTGGTTCAAGAATGGATGTCTAAACAATTTAGAATATGTGTTGCTATGAACCAGTTGAGGACTATAGGGCCCATTTGTCATTGAGTGTTTGCACCATATGTAGATGCGAGGAGAGCTATGAATATCCTTTGCGAGGTTTGTAGTTACACAATGGTATTAGGATACTATTTCCAATCTTTCCACTAGAGTTTGTTGCACCTAACCCTATTTTTTTGTGAAGCATTTGTAAAGGAATAGAATCATCAACTATTTGGAAGGATTCAAAATCTTGATTGGAGAGTTCAAATTTCATTTTGGCCTCAAATCAAGACAACAAACTTTTGGTGGTCTTTGAAAAAATATCTAGGAGAGTGTTAATGTTCCAATGGAAAAACTTTAGGGCACAAACACAAGGAAATTTAGCAAGAGGTCTATCCTAGAAAGTGATCACAAGAGACCACAAAATGGACTACTAATTGATAGATAGTCCATTATGAAAATCACCCTTTCCATAGAAGTCAAACCTTTACATGGGTGGTAGCTAAAACTTTAGAACAAATCTTAAATTTTTCCTACAAGAGAAAAAGGTTTGGTGATCCAATAAGTTAATTTCTTCTCAACATGGGTAATGATAGCATGCCATAGGGAAGAGGGATAAACTTGAAAAGCAAAAGGAATGCCAAGAAATCTAAAAACCTTTCCATGATCATGTTGGAATTAGTCTGGACAACTGAGAGGGGGGGGGGTGAATCAGTTGTCACACAATTTAAACTTTTCTGTCTTTAATCTTCTTTTACAACTTACAATCAAATAAACATTGAAGCATGAATCAATAACACATGAGCAGAAGCATAAATAACACACTTGATACCAAGATTTTTAGCGTGGAAACCTAATTAAGGGAAAAACCACGGTGGGGGTTAACCCACAAAGATTATACTCTGTTAAAAGTATTACAATGGGGAATGCACTTGCATTCGGGCTCACTGCCCAGAGCTCACTGCTCAAAAGAAGGCTCACTGCCAACAGAAGGCTCACTGCCTATAGGAAGAAGATTACAATAAATTTGAACTAATATTTAGCATCTATCAATGCTGGAGTTCAGTTCTGGTTAAGCATAGAAAACTGACTTGACACACTTCATCCTTACTCTTCTCCTCTTACTGTTCTGCTAACATTTGAACTTTTTATCTCTGCTCTTTTTCGCAATTACACCATAGTCGCAACATACACCCACCAAAATCATCTAATTTCATCAGATATATATATATCCGCAACATGATCTACAATCATTTTACCAGTCGGCTTCAAGAACATTTAGAACTTTGTCGAGTACTCTACTTTGTCGGCTAGATCCATACATAATATGAAATGCAGACCAAAACTTGCACTCGCAAATCATAAATCATGTTGGCTACCATCGTTGATCATCACCAATTGCCCAATAAACAACTTCTATACATCTGGAATTAAGATCATTCACAAGGTCAGCCTGTTCTTCTTCTGTCTGTTCTATCAAACTGAAACCTGATACTCAGAAGCTAATATCTTTTGAGTCCAACACTGAAGGACAAAACTCTGGATTTAGAGTGTCTTGACAATGCTTACAATTACCTTAGATCCGCAACAAACCATGCCTTTCCACCGGAGAGATCCGGACCAAGATACCGTACCCAGTCACTTGCTTTGTTCCTGACTGCTCGGACTTAGACAAATTCTGATTCTGACTTCCGGTGTGAACAAATTGTGTTATGCGGATGATTGGAATGATCTTAGTTGCCATCAATGACAACACCTATCAATGCGAAGCAGTGTCTCTTGTCAACAATCTCCTCCTTTGGCATTGATGGCAACACTTAGTGAAAAATGACTAAGTGTCTAATGTAGCTCCCCCTTTGTACACTTGTGCTTCTCTATTAGTTCCAAAGCTCCCCTTTGCTGGATTGCTCATTTTTCACTGCTCTTCACTCCCCCTTTGACATCAATGGCAAAGGGTGGGGTCTCACGGAAAAATTCTCTAGAAATTCTGTATATACTGCCGCATATGTACAACTAATCATTAAGTTCTATTTACATAAACTTGAGAATGTATGGAAAGTTGGTTTTTATTTGCACAAGTTCAGAGGCCCAAGTACTCTTCATTCCATCCAAAATTGAGATGTGCCCACTCAACAAAAATGAATATGCTTATGCCTTTGATAGATCTGATGGATCACTAGTCTGAATTGCAGTCCGAGCTTCAGCTAGGGCATTATACATTGTCTCTAACTTAGGGGCAATCAATCCTCGGAGCTCACACATTCTCTTCATAATGTTGCTTTTCTCTTTAGCAAGTCTCTTTATCTCATCAGTCAAGCTAATTACTTGACATTCTTGACTTATGGGTGGAATAGTTAGAGGATCAAAATTATTGGATAGATTTGACAATTTCAGTTCTTTATCTTTTATCTTCTTCTCAATATCCTCACTTACTTTGGGCCAGGATAGACAAAATTTATATACATCACTTCCATCACTTAGAGCATTTTGAACACTCTTTATACTGATAGCAAGTATAGTCCTATCATACCTTGTTAGACTCTTAAATTCACTAAATCTCTTATCCAAAAACTCATTTATGACTTTTGTCTTTGTAGACTTCTCAAAGGACTCAAAAAGAGTATTTACAGAACTTACAAGATTTTTCAGATGTCCGGAGGGGGAATCAGATGGACTCTTCTGGTAGGAAGGCATTAACTTTTCCAAAATCCTGGTTGCAAGCCCCAGTACCTCATTGTCCTCCATGTGAAACTTTAACATCTTTTCTCTAGCCTTTACTTGGGTGAATGATGCTATTTTCATCAATTGAATTGGAGAGAGAGCATCTGGATTGGCTAGACCTTGGAGTAGTTTAGGCTCATCAAGCTCAATCATCTTTTTTTCAAGAAGACTTTTCACTGCATCTGCAGTGTCTCTTGCAACATTTTCTGAACCATCCTTTTGTTCATCAAATTTCTCAGTATCTGCTTTAGGTGCTTCAACATTTGCACAATATTCTTTTGCTTTATCTTTCTTTCCTTTTTCTTCCTCTTTCTCTACTTTTTCAGTTCTTTCTCTAAGTTTCCTCACAGCCTCCTTAGTTAGGCCCAAATTTTCAGCTAACTACTCAACTTCTTTTCTTACTTTCCTATTGGTTTCAGGTTCTCTGAGCTCAGTATGTAGTTTTAAATTTAGCTCCTCATAAGTTCCAAATCTTTCAGCTGTTGTGTCTTTAGGCTTGTTTAGAAGATGTTGAGCATACATATTCAAGATTTTTTCATCTACTTCATACCCCATGGGCATGATCCAAGCAGTTCTGGGTTCCACTACTTCCATTAGACATTGATTAGTATCAACCATGAAACGTATTTCATTTTTGTACTTCTCAACAATTGATTTAGGGATTCTTTCCTTTAAGTGTATCATACTCTGAAAATTCTTGAAGTAACCCCATAGTGCAGTTTTTTGAGCTTTGAAATCACCAATGCTGCGAAGATGATCTCTGATCTGAATGGCAACTGGCTCATCCTTAGTCCAGTGCACACCTTTTACCCCAGGTACCTCATTCATAAAATAAAAGAATAGACATAGAACCAATGTACCATACTTGAAAGTGTTTTTATTATCTTTCTTGATTTTGTTTAAATTTTCAATCAGTTAATTCTGTAGTAATTCACACAGGTCATAATCAGTATTTTCCTTTAGCATCTTGTATACAGCATATATGGCTATTCTGGAAATAAAATTTTCTTTGCTGGAGTGGTAAATCTTGTACCCAATCGCCATGGAGGCGAATTTGACATCTGGTTCTATAATATCATTAATGGTCATTGCCCTTCTGTCAAACTTGGCATCGGTAGCATCAGTCACTATATAGTTTTTCACAGCTTTCAGCATGGGCAATCCTCTGGTTGATTTTAACCTTGTTACAATTCTGATAGCATCCTTGGTAATCTTGAATGGTTTTAACAACCAAATGAATTCATCATGCATCCGACTCAAAACATATCGAACCCATTCATCCTCATCAAATGTTGGAAACCCCATAATCTGAATAAAGTGTTTATCCTATAGTGCCTTATACTCAGGTTTAAGTTCGTGATTTTCATCCTTGAGTTGTTTCTCAAATAAATCTAGATACCTTGAATCTCCAAATTCATCTATGTTTGCATGAATATAAACCCTAATGTCTTCAACATGCAGCACACCATACGAAACACTTGAAAAAGCACCTAACGGGTCAACTTCTATTGATTTGTGAGGATGCTTCTTAAATTTGGGTCGAGGCCTTTCAGTAATGTCAACAACATGAGGAGTAGCCATCTCAATAGATTTTAGACTCAAAGCTTTATAGAGAGGTACCCTTTTCTTTCTCGAGGTTAGGGTTGATCAGTTGCCGATTGAATTCGCTCTTTCTGCCTCAGGCTCTGGATTTGCAGCTCAAATGCTCTTCTTCTCGTTTCCTTCGAATGCAAAGTGATTCAAATGAGTGACCAAATGACCTTTTATCTTTTTGCAAAACCTAATTTGGCATTGTAATAAATGTGTTGCCCTAACTATATCCGGTTACTCTATTTTTGATAGTTCTTCATGAATCACTCCGCAAGTTTTCATATCAACATCTTTTCTTCTAGAAATCCTTCCAAAGGTTCTGAACCAATTCAAAATATTCTCTTTTGTTGTGCCAAATTCAGGCACCCACTTACTAACTGGGGGAATTTGATGTTCAATGTAGCTCCCCCTGAGCCAGAGCTCCTAAATTCCAGGAGGAATTGTTAGCACTTGATTCCGGTGCGAACCCATCACCATTTCTTATTGTATCTTTCTTTACCCAATTCTTGTTCATTTAGCTCCGTATCTCATTCACATCAATTTTTCTTTTGCCTTTATCTTGTTTCTGCTCATCTGGTTTTCTGTTTACCGAACCTCTTCTTCCATTGTTTCTACTTCTGCAGAATCTTGTAGCATGACTAGATTTATTGCAGTTAAAGCACACAACATTTCTTTTCTTATAAACTTGATTTCCTCTTGATCTGCACTGATTAGCCATGTGTCTAAGCCCATTGCAAACAAAATAGTAACCATTGAAAGAATTGCTAATTCCTCTATTGTTAGCATTATTCATTATCATACTTCTGCATTCATTTGATCTATGACCATACCTCTTACACTTGAAGCATTGACCGAAGAAGGATAGATTATTTTGATTTACTCTGCTTCTGCACTGAGTAGCTCTATGACCAAATTTATTGCAATTGAAATAATTTCCATTGAATGATGGATATCTTTGAGCATTAGGCTGTCTTACCAGAGGTTTTCTAGTTCTATTTCTTTTATTCCTTGGTTGAAAATTTATTTGTCCGAATCTGGAGCTTTCACCTTTCTCATATCTAAGATCATGCTTGTCATCATCCTTTTTCTGTTCTTCAATTAGTGCTTCAAGTTTGGCTGAGCTTATCTTGAACTTCTCCTTATACTCATTTGTAATTTCTAGGTGATGTCTGAGAGTGATAATCTGTCTCTCAAGTTCTCTCTCATTATTTCTGCTTTCTTGTAGATTAGATTCTAGGAGACCAGCTATTCCATCCAATCTGCAGCATTCTTCAGTTCTCTCTTTTAGATTTTGCTTCATTTCTTCTTCAATTTTCTTCCTATCTTCAATTTCCTTGGTTAGTCTTATCACCTCAGTTTCCATCTCATGTTTTAGGACAATAATTTATTTAGCTAACTTTTCACATTCCTTTGTCTTCTCTTTTAGGGCCTTTTCTTCCAGTTGAAGAGGTTGCTCCTTTCCTTTTGCATTGGATTTGCTCAATTTTACTTTAAAATCTCAATGAAGTTTTTAGCTTTTTTGAGGTTATCTTGTAGCTCTTGGACTTCTGCCTTGGACTACTCAAGATTATCTAGGGCAAGATTAAGTTGCCCTTGAAGGTTATATTCATCCATTTTACTGACTTCCCAGATCTTCCTTAAGCTGTTAAACTTTTCAAAAGGAACCTCGCTTTAATACCAATTGTTGGAATTAGTCCGAACAACTAAGAGGGGGGGGGGTGAATCAGTTGTCACACAATTTAAACTTTTTTGTCTTTAATCTTCTTTTACAACTTACAATCAAATAAACATTGAAGCATGAATCAATAACACATGAGTAGAAGCATAAATAACACACTTGACACCAAGATTTTTAGCGTGGAAACCCGGTTAAGGGAAAAAACACGGTGGGGGTTAACCCACAAAGATTATACTCTGTTAAAAGTATTACAATGGGGAATGCACATGCATTCGAGCTCACTGCCCAGAGCTCACTGCTCAAAAGAAGGCTCACTGCCTACAGAAGGCTCACTGCCTATAGGAAGAAGATTACAATAAATTTGAACTGATATTTAGCATCTATCAATGCTTGAGTTCAGTTCTGGTTAAGCATAGAAAACTGACTTGACACACTTCATCCTTACTCTGCTCCTCTTATTGTTTTGCTAACATCTGAAATTTTTATCTCTGCTCTTTTTCATAGTTACACCATAGTCGCAACATACACCCACCAAAATCATCCAATTTCATCAGATATATATATCCGCAACATGATCTACAATCATTTTACCAGTCGGCTTCAAGAACATTTAGAACTTTGTCGAGTACTCTGCTCTGTCAGCTAGATCCATACATAATATGAGATGCGGACCAAAACTTGCACTCGCAAATCATAAATCATGTTGAATACCATCACTGATCATCACCAATTGCCCAATAAACAACTTCTATACATCCAGAATTAAGATCATTCACAAGGTCGGCTTGTTCTTCTTCTGTATATTCTGTCAAACTGAAACCTGATACTCAGAAGCTAATATCTTTTGAGTCCACCACCGGAGGACAAAACTCTGGATTTAGAGTGTCTTGACAATGCTTACAACTACCTTAGATCTGCAACAAACCATGCCTTTCCACTGGAGAGATCCGGACCAAGATACGAGACCTTGTCACCTGCTCTATACCTGACTGCCCGGACTTAGACAAATTCTGATTCTGACTTCCGGTGTGAACAAATTGTGTTATGCAGATGATTGGAATGATCTTACTTGCCATCAATGACAACACCTATCAATGCGAAGCAGTGTCTCTTGCCAACAGATCATCTATTTCCAACCAAAAGAATTGAGTGAATTAGGCTAGAGTAGAAAGTATTGTCTATAACAATGGGTTTTCTGCCAGAGTACTTGAACCAGAGGCTAAGAAAAAGGTATCCAAGCATTAAAGAGCCTATTTAACATTATCCTCTTCTTCTAAGAGAGTGAGAAATAATTCATCTGCAAAGTGACCGTTAACAAGTTGTTAGGGGAATAAGAAAGAATAATACCTTTAACTAGGTTTTGAGAAACAAAATGAGCCAAAAGATAACTAAACCCTCTAATAGCCAACACATAGAGAAGAGGGGCAATAGGACATTCTTGTCGTATAGAACAAATAGACTAAATGAAGAGGATTGGTGACCATTGATAATAATGCAAGCCAAAGCATTTGAACAAAGCATAGGAATTTTGGACCAAAACCTAACACATGTTGCACAACAATTATAAATGGCCATTTAATGTGGTCATATGCTTTTGCAAAATCAATTTGAGTAAAAATGGCTTGCCATTCAGAATGCCTGACCCATTCCATTCCTTCCCACACAACAATAATATTGTCAAGAATGTACCGAGATTTTATGAATCTAGTTTTCTCAAGATGGACAATGAGATTAAGCAAATGACATAGCTTGAGAGAAAGAACCTTTGCAATGATTCTGTAGGAGACATTGAGAAAAGTGATTGACCTCTAGTTGCATATGTCCTTTAGGTCTCTAGATTTAGAAATGAATCCACTATTACCTTTATTGATAATATTACCTAAAGAGTTTGAATGATAAGCTTCTAGTTAGACTTTAAAAAGATTGTTTCCAACCATATCCCTAAGGCTTTGTAGAATTCATAAGGAAATTTATTACATGTTGAAGGTTTTGTCATTGGCCATGGTGAACATTGCCTCATGAAGGCCATCTTGGGTGAGTTCAAGTTGTTGACAAACAGGCCACTAGGAAGTAAAGAGTCAACATGGAACCACATTAATGCATTGCTAAAGAGTATTATGTCACTTAGGAGAAGAATCTTGAGATTTGAAAACCTATTGATAATGAAGGTCAAAAGCTTGAAGAATGACATGTACGTTGGTTAAGATTTGTAGGCCTTCCTTGATGCACTTAATTAACTAAGAAGCATGACAAGCTCTCACGAATTGAAATAATTCCTTATAAACTTTGTCTCCAATTTTAAATTAGTGAAGGCACACTTTGATTTGAGCTCCCTTAGTAGAATGATTATTAACGACTTGCTTCTCTTGGAAACGTTTGGCCACCCATAGTTGCAAAGAAGGGACAAACAATTGCTCTTCTAACTCAATGGTGGTGTGATAAAGCTCCAAGATGGTGGCTTCACATGAGAGATGGCAAAAAAGAGTTAGTTGGTGCTTGTAAATGTGTAAAAAGTGAGAGGTATGTCTAATAACATTATTTCACAATTCAATTTGTCCAATTTGATGCCAAGAACGTGGCTCCAAATTCCAAAAACATCGAATATGGAAAAGGGTTGGTTGATGAGTCATCAAAGCTGTGTTAAGGAAGAATTAGGTTTTATTCATCTTGGGCATGACAAACTACCATTCAATGTACTTTATCAAGAAGCGATAAAAAGGATAATTTTTGGGAAAGGCTCAACTAAAAGATTGAACTGACAACATCACTCTATCAAGTTGTTTGAGAACCCTTTCAAATTGAGAGCAAATATTATTCTACATGTACTAAGAAGATTGATTTGATGATGATTAGTAATGGGATTAAAAAAAATCAATTTATTGCACATGTATACTTACAAAGCTTTTCTCTCACTAGCTATCCAACACATAAGGAGATTACCACATTTATTTGATGCCACTTCCACCATATTAGATTCTCCACACACAACCCAAGTCATGATAGGAATTGAGTTAGAAATCGAACCCCAAAGCTTAGATCTTTCAATAACATCATTGGAAGCATAAATATTAATAACATTGAAGGAGTGTTATCAATATTAAAGAGGGCCCATAAAACCTTGTCAGTGGGGTCACATCCTTGATCCACTAAGTGAAACTACCATTTTGAAGAAATAAAAGTAGCAATTATGCCATGTCCTGCCTTGTGGTTGTTGCACAAAAAATGACTAACTAGCTGCATGACACGACAAATTGTAGAAAGCAAAAAGATTGGAATTTTAACCTCTTGTAAACAAAGAATGTCCAAGTTTGTAGATCTTTACCTAGTATCCCATACATTATACATTCTTGTGAGGTATGTCAGACCTCAAACATACTATGAGAGAAAATCCATGGAATACAAGAATCCAGAGACATGTCATTGCTATCAAGCTCTTGAAAAGCTTCATAGTTAATCCATATAAACTCACTTTGTCACAAGTTTATAACTTCCTAGCTAGAAATATAGTATAAAACTCTTGCACTTGTTTAGAACATACTCTCCATCCTCATCCTCGAAGTTCCAAACTAGATTTCTAGAGTGTCTTGAAGTTTCTTGAGGAGAGGAAGAAGGAGAAAAAACCAATATCTCTATTTGAGAAGATAGAACATTGGCGTCAATGATGTTTTGGTAAACTGAGATTTACTCACCTCTTTGAAGACAATAATCACCATTGCCCTATTAAGAGGCTTTGAAATTGAAGGACCAATATTCTTTTTTTGTGACCCACCATTAAAAAATTGGGTCTTTTCACCCATTGGTCTAGTTATTCTTGTAATTTCTCACTATAGTCCATCCTCATTTTTTGAGGATGTATCTCATTAGCAAATTTAGGGGTAGGTTTGGCTTTTGACATTTACTAAGGGGAAATATTTAATTTTATGTTAGAGGATTAGCACCTATGACAAGAGGATGATAGATTAATTTAAATATTCTCTAGGTATGGCATGATTGGCCAATTTGAATGTCAAGAGTCTTTGAGGTACACTTGATGGCATTATTACACCATTTAATCTAACCAATTTGATGTTGAGGACATGAATCCAAATTCCAAACACATTGAATATGGGCAAGGGTTGGTTGATGAGTCAGTAGAGACATGTTAAGGAAGAATTGAGTTTTCTTCATCTTGGGCTTGGCAAATTACAATTCAATGCAAAACTTTATCTAGAAGTGATTAGAAAGGACATTTTAGTAAAGGTTCAATCGACAAGGCAAATAGCACACAAAAGATAAGAAAGTTTGAGCTAACAACATGGTTTTGTTAATCTATTTGGGAACCCTTTTAAATCAAGAGTCAAGATTATTCTAGATGTACTATGAAGATTGATTGTGGCAGTGGTTAGTATTGAGATAAAAAACCCCAATTTGTTGCACATTTAGTACCAAGCTTTGCTCTCACTTGTTGTCCAATGCATATCAAGATTACTACATTTATCTAATGTCACTTCACCATATTACAGTCTCCACACACAACCTAAATTGCAACAAGAATTGAGGCAACAATCTAATGCCAAAGACTAGATCTTTCAACAACATCATAGGAATCATAAATATTAATAACACCGAAGGAGTGATTATCAATATGAAAGAGGGCTCATAAAGCCCTGGGTCACATCGATAGCCCACTAATTGTAGTTGGCATTTTGGAGAAATAAAAGCAGCTCTATGCACATCATTCCTTTTGGTTACTCCAAAAAAAGTGACTAGCTAGCCATATGACATGGTAAACTACAAAAAGTAAAAATCCTAAATTTTTAACATCTTTAAAACAAAGAATGTCTAAGTTTGTAAATCTTTGTCGAGTTATCATGTTAGGATTAGTTGTGTTATTTACCTTGCATATCCTAAGGTCTAATCTAACTTAATTGTTCATAGATGGTTAATTATACATATGCATCTCTAAAATTCATGGAGTGGGAAAATGGGATGCTCATGTGTGGGCAGGAACATATGTAATTATTTATTATTCTCTGGGGACTTGAACATATTGTTGTAATGAAGTATTGATGAGGAGGTTACATAGTGGACTTGTAAGAACATCTTCTATTATTATTTCATGTAAGGTGTAATTAGTGCTTCACGAGAAAGTGCTTGGGAATTACATTTGCCAACTATGATGATGTTGGTCAAATATACTTGTGTGAAGAGTTACATTCTATTTTGGAGGACAATCTCTTGAGTAGCACATGAGAGTTCTTACCATGGTATTTTGGGACCTTTGTTTGGGCTCATGGTATTGCCTTTTGGTGGTTTTCTAGGCCTCCTTAGGTTTATATATTAAGGGCTTAAGATAGGGCATTAAACATTGTTCCTTGTTGGATTATGCTGTCAATTTTCCTCTAGGATTGAAGAGTGTTGATTTCATTAAAACACAATGGCTCTGTGAATGTATTTAAATATTGGTGTTGAATAATACAGTAGGTGTGTGTGCTTTGGAAGCTAGGTTTTCTCCAAAAGGGTTTTGCTCTGATATATCTATGTTGCTCTTGGCTATGATTATTTTGTTTGTCTTTTCTCATTCTTGTTCTTTTCTAAGCATCATTTTGTATGCTAGAATATTGATAAAACTTTCTTTGATTAGATAAGTTTGTATTTCTCTCCTCGTAGGGTTAATGTAGAAAGTGTCTACATATTTAGTTTCTAAGTTTTATCGAGTTTAGTTACTAGTGCTTTGTGGGCATATTTTCCTACCATTTGGTATCAAATCCATGGTTTTGGTTGTAGGAGTGTTTGCCTTCCTTGTGATTAAAATCCTTGTTCAAGTGAGATTTTTGCAGTTGATCTTAAATTTTAAGAAAATAGTTATGGCAAACAATTGTAGGATGGAGAAGGTGGATCTTGGAGTTAGTCATGTGTTTTGATTTGGAGCTTGTGTTTGACAATATGAACGTACCCTATAGTCTTATGGGGTTTGGACTGCTTACAATAAGTCCTTGGTTTTAGTCCCTAGTTAAGTGATAAAGGGTTGCATAAGTGATCCATGGGTTGCATGTGCATGCATGTTGCAGATCTATGTTGTTTTGGACCTATATGGGTGGACTTGTCATTTGTATGTCACTGAATGTTGATGCATGAGGTGGATTCATGGAGTTTTGGGTCTGCATGTATGTGCCTGATGTAAATATTTGATATTTCATTATTCAAATTATAGATATGGAGGCTTTAGACTTGTTGGTATTTTGGACATTTAATAGATTTAGGTTTGCATAAAGGTTATGTGTGGATTTTTGCTACATGCAAGACATTCAACTTTTATGGATGTGGGTTTTTTAGATTTTATGTTCAAAATCTATGGTTTTGTAGATTTGTGATATTTCGTCATTTAGGACATTGATATGTATTCTAGGTGTTTCAAGTGTGTTAATGGCTTTAGATTTGCATGTATAGTTTTGTAGGTTTTACATTTAATCAAAATCTATATTTTGTAGATTTGTGGAAGAATGTTGTTTGGATTGTAATTCCAAAGGGTTGTTCGATTGTGAGACATGTTGTAGATCTGCATACATGCTTCATGCATGGTTAGAGGTTGATTGTAGCTTTTTTATGGTTCTTATTGGGTTCTTGAACTACAGTTGTCCCATGATGTGGATTTGCAACATTTTGAATCTTGGTTCTCTCTATATTTGATGGTTGTGCTATGGAAGAATATACATGTTGTCTTTGTTCATGAATCTACTTGTTTTTGGGTCTAAAATGTTCATGGGTCCAAGTTACATTGTTTTTGGATCTATGAGTTTTGCAGTTTTTTAGTTACAGTTGGAGCAATGGCCATGCTTTTCCTATTACCTTTGGAGGTTACATGTGTGCTAGTTGTGGATGTTGTGTTTGAACTTGCATGTTGCATGGAGAACTCAAGTGTGGATCTTCATAGTGCTGATGGTGCCTTGTTTGCAATAAGGTTAAATGTTGTAGACTATTTGGATGCCATGAAGTTATGACTTCTAGTTCATTGGATTTTTGGACTTCATGTTGCATTGGCATTTTGGGTTGCAAAGAGACATGATGATGTATGGTACATGTAGTGGTACTTTAAGAACTTGCTGTTATTGTAACTTAGTTGATTATGCTATCATGAGAGGCTCTAAATCACGATTTGTTGGGAGCTTTATTTACAAACATGGTCAGTGGTGCCTATTTATCTTCTTGGTTTGGAGATGGTGGTTCTACATTTTGTTTTGGGATCTCTAGGTACTACAATTGAGTTCTTTGATTGTGTTAAGGCCATGTGTGATAATCAAGTTTTAAGATATGTTTATCACAATGTCATGTGCATCTCTAGATCATTTTCAATGGGATCTTTGGTAGTGGTGTGGATCTATCAATTTTGTGGTGGTTGGTCTTTTGCGGTGGATGTTGGTGTCATGAGAAGTTCTTGGTTCCTACTACATGTAAGTAGTAAGAGTTTTTGACAATTCCTTGTTCTACCAATAGAGGATGGTTATCTCCATGTTCTTTGAGGATGTGGACAACTTGTTGCTAGGGAGAGCTCTAATGCACTTGGAGTTCTTGTTT
Organism: Cunninghamia lanceolata; assembly: GCA_027924645.1. Lineage (NCBI taxonomy): Eukaryota > Viridiplantae > Streptophyta > Pinopsida > Cupressales > Cupressaceae > Cunninghamia > Cunninghamia lanceolata. The sequence goes on along the minus strand of BSBN01000847.1, from coordinate 842,543 downwards.
AAGCTAGTGGTTATGATTTGTCAATTAGAGAGAGAGAGAGAATCTTCTTTGATGAAGATGCAAATCATGGAGCCATAGGAAGTTCCTAAAGTCTTCATTTTTCCCTATATAGTGGGAGCATTGGCTATGATTTGGAGGTAATTTGCTACGACAATTTTACTTTGAGTCATTCTTGGATGTTGTAGTTCTGCAATTGGGGTTTGGCATGAGATGATCAGTTTTGCACTTGTTGCTACTAGTTAGATTTGGGTGAGGTTGGAGATCTTTAACATATTGGAGATCGAGTGTTGGAATATTGACTCTCTTGATGGGGTTTCAATAGTAAGACTGAGGAGCCTACACCTAGAGCTAGATGTGAGTTCAACATGGAATTAATGAGGAGATTGTTTGTATAGATATTCAATATGACTCAAAGTTTCTTAGGAGGAACAATTATCTCATAATATTTTAGATGCATTCTATTTTACCCACATATTGTTTTAGATGCATTCTATTTTGTGCTTTATTTCTCATGTGAATGAGTTTTGAGCGATGTATATTAGTTATGAGGACTAGTTTGAGATGTACATATAATGCATTTGTTTTTCTTTGTCTTCTCATGTGAATGATTCTTGAGCTATGGATGTTGGTTGTGAGGAATAATTTGAGGAATATAAGGGATGATTAGTGGCTTTGGGTATATTGTTAGTTTGATCTTCCTTCAATTGAGAAGCTTACATCTTTTCAATTTGTTAATGTTGTCGTGTTTCACCTTGGGGTTGAATAATTAGATGTTGTAATGGATTTTTTGTTTGGAGATTTGGAAGGAGATATACTTGTCATAGTTAGAGCACTTAGATGTGTTGGTGGAAGGACATGATATGGTTTACAAATTTTTCTCTCTATGGTTTGAGGTTTATCCTAGAGGTTTGGTTCATATCTTTGGAGTTAAGATTTGTGTGTAATTGACGATCATTTACTATTATTGCACTTAATTGTTTTTTAGAAATAATATAGATGATTTGGACTCTTTAATCTCCATCCTCTATGTGATATGAACTTGGAAAAGTTGAGTTTTTTCTTGGCATGGAGATTAAGGGAGAGAGGGTGAGTAGATTTTTTTTAGAAGTACACTCTATTTTACTATGGTTTAGGTTGCAGGTTTGAAAATCTCTCTGTGTGTTCTTTGACACTAGATGGTATAGAGGACATGAGCCACATCCTTTATGTGAGTGTTGTTGGTAGACTTTTGGATGCTAAGGTCAACACTAGACTAGACATTGCTCAAGTAGTGGGAATCCTAGGGAGACACATGTGTCATTGGACTATGGTACAGAGGTTTTAAGATATTTTTGCATGTCTATGCATTTGTTACCGATGGAGACAATCTTTGTGCAAGACAATGTATATACAAGGACTTGAGATTGTGGATTGGATAGGATATATGGATAGTAAAAGGTCTACCAATGAGTATGGGCTTTACCTTGTTTTGTAGTGTTGTTAGTTGGATCATGAGTTAGCGATAGGTTGTGATTGTTGTTCCAACTATGTAGGCGAGTATATGACAACTACTTGGGCTTATTTTTTGCAGTTTGTCTTTAGAGTTTATTTTCAAATTTTGGTTTATAGTATGATGGTGTTGTGATCTATATTGATAGTTAGAGTGTCACCAATGTGGTAGAGTTCATTATTGATCATGTGTGGTTGGTGCACATTGATGTATTGTTCTATTGGCTATAGTTGCTTGGTGAAGTTAGTGAGCACAACAAAGTTCAAATGGTGTAGCTTGGCCATGGGCATTCTCTCCTAGTGGTTAGTTCATTTTGTTGGAGCCCATTATGCTTTTGCATTGTGAATATCAAGTGGGAGAATGTTAGGATTAAGTGTGTTATTCACTTGGCATATCCTAAGGTCTAATGTAACTTAATTGTTAATAAATGGATGTACGCATCTCCAAAATTCATGGAGTGGGCAAATAGAATGCTCATGTGTGGGTGGGGACATATGTAATTATTATATTATTGTCTAAGAACTTGGAAATATTGTTGTTACGAGGCATGGTGAGGGGGTTACATGGTGGACTTGTAAGAGTATCTTCCATTATGAGTGGGCATAAGGTGTAAATAGTGTTTCATAGGGAAGTGCTTATAAGTTAAATTTGCCAACTATGATGATGGTGGTCAAAGATGCCTATGTGAGGAGTTATATTCTATTTGAGAGGACACTCTCTTAAGTGGCTCGTGAGAATTGTTACCATGGTATTTTGAGACCTTCTTTGGGCACATGGTATTACCTTTTTGTGGTTTTCTAGATGTTCTTAGGTCTCTATGTTGAGGGATTGAGATGGGAGAATTAATCATTGTTTCTTACATGGTTATCGTACTAGTTTTCTTCTAGGATTGAAGAGTGTTGATCTTGTTGAAGCATATTGGATTTGTGAATCTATTGTAGCATTATTGTTGAATAATACATTGGGTGTGTGTGCTTTGGAGGTTGGATTTTTTCCAAAGGGTTTTCATGGGAATATTTCTGTCACTCTTGTCTATTGTTGTTTTGTTCCTCTTCCCTCATTCTTGTTCTTTTCTAAGTTTTGTTTTATATGTCAAAATGTTGTTGAATATTTTTTAATATCAGATACTTGTATCTCTCCTTGTACAGTTAATGTGGAAAGCATTTGCATATTTAGTTTCTAAGATTTGTCTTGAGTTTAGTTATTAGTGGTTTGTGGGTATATTTTTCTACCATCCTGCTCGATATTCTTTCTTATGAGGTCTGCTAGACCTCAAACATTCTATGAGAGAAAATTCATGGAATATGGGAATCCATAGGCATATCATCGCTATCAAGATTTTGAAGAGATTCATAGATATTCTACAAAAACTCACTTTCTATCATGGGTTTATAACTTCCCAGCTTTCCCAGCTAGAAAGTTAGTATGAAATTCCTTCACTTGTCTAGAATGTACCTCCCATCCTCCAAGTCCAAAACTAAGATGTGAGAGCACCTTGAAGTTCGTAGAGGAGAGGATGAAGGAGAAGAATATAATATCTTTGTTTGAGAAGAGAAAACACTCGCAGTAAGTGACATTTTGGTAAATTGAGATTTACTCACCTCTTTGAAGACAATAATCACCTTCACCTTGTCAAGAGGTTTTGAAACTGAAGGACCAATATTATTTTGTTACAACCCACCATTAGATGGATCTTTCATCCCATTGATCCTGTTATTTTTGTGGTTTCCCATTGTAGTCCATCCTTCCTCATGTTTTTGAGGAGGTAAGTCACTAGTAGGTTTAGTGGTAGGTTTGGCTCTTGACATTACTAAAGGACAATCTTTGATTTTCTGTTCATAGAATCGACACCTATAACAAGAGTTTAACACGTACTCAACAAATTAATATAAATAACTCTTTGGGTATGGTGCAATTGGCCAATTTGTTATCCAACTCGACACAAATAACATTGCTTAAAGAGGTAGTAATATGATTTAAGAAAGGCCAACAAGGCAGGGGTAAACCATGAAACTCAATCTAAACTAGGACCTAGAGAGCTCATTCCCCAGAGACAACAAAGTCTCAAGTCCAAGGAATGAAAACTAACAAAGAGCTATGAACATACCAAGGACCATGCTTGAGAATGACATCCACATGGTTTACTTCTATAATGAGGAAAAAGAAAAACCCTTTCGTGAAGTTTTGGACAACATCTAGTCGGACCCCATGAGGGACCTGGGCTTTGTTAACTCTGTCATCCAGAGCATACTTTTAGAGTGGATACACCCAACAAAATAACCAATAAAAGTATCATTTTTAGGCAATTTGTAGGCATTATCAAATTCAGGAATAGACAAAACCACATTAGGTGGGACTTTTGAATACATACCTCATGAAACACCTTCAGTATGAATTTTTTAGGTCTCTTTAGAGGAGGATCCAATCTCTTGCACATCTAAACCAACAAATCCAACATTAACTATTGGATTGCTAAGGTTTGAAGGCATTTAAAGGGAAAAACTATCTAAAGGCGAGAAAATAAAAAAATCCCACGATAAATGGGGAGGGAATATATGAACTCCTACTTAAATAAGTAGTATGCCATAAGTTGACTATTGACAAAACCAAACACATGGGAGCCAAGCCAAAGTCAAAACTCTAGCAAAGCTCCCAATCCTTAATCATTTTTAATAATTTGAAACATGACATCCCAAAGGAAAAATTGGTATCTCTATTTTCAGATTCCTTTTTTTTTAGCTTTTTCTTGGAAGCTTTCCTAGTACATCATATTAAATATTTTTAAAATAAGTATATTTTAGAAGGTTTATAATAAAAAGTGGTTGGTTGGCATGCATAGCCTAACAACAAGTATATTTTAGGAGGTCTAATAAAAAGTGGTTGGTTGACATGTATGGCCTAAAAATACACTAATTCACAAAATTGACATAATCAAAGTAAACTAAGCATAAACAACACCAGGGATGGAGGTGGTGAATCATCACACCTAGAGACCACCCACTAGACACTCATCAGGTAACTCAAGTGTTTCCCAACTATTGTCCTACCCCTATACAACTAGGGCAAAAAGGACACCCAATCCTGACAACATAGTTACAAACATGGTCTCAGTGTCACTATGTCTCAAACTAGAAACTTTGTTATGTGGAAATATAGCCCAACCACACACAAAGACAAATTTCATGACATTACTTAACATGTATGTTAATGTTTGCGTGGTAATGCTTGCAAGACAAGCCTTACGACCACTATAAATTATGGAAATAATTTAATTCTAAGATTAAATAAATTTTTAAAAAAATTTAACAATATAAAAATATAAAATTGAAAGTTAAGAAATAAAAAAGAAATACCATGATTATGATAGGGTTTTAATTGTCTATTGATTAAATATAAATGAATTATATATAATTTCTTTTTTATAGAAAAAACAGATTAAAAAAACATGTTATTGTTGTTTAAAATTATAATAAATTTTAATACTGTTTGCATTAATTAAAAATTGATGTTAAATGAATACTATAATACACTGCAAAGACAGTTACTAATTCAAAAAAATAAAAAATAAAAAAAATTGATACAATGATATTCATAATGCGTATGAGGCAAATTAAAGATTTAAAGGTTCAACATAACCAATTAGATTTCAAACATACACAGTGCGTAATAATGAAATAAATATAGCTTTGGATGAAAACTGTGCTACAATTTTTTTTGAATGCTCTGGGTTACACTTCAGTGACCAATTGTGAAGGCATTTTGAATCCTTTTTTTATTTACTACCTGTATCGCCTGATCCAAACTTAAAAAATTATGAATCCAAGTTGTCTGTAACACCCAATGAACCCTTATCTGAAAGAGTCAATACTTGTTTACAGGTGTTTGTGTTGTTGATGAGGTTAAAATTAATTGACAGAGTAATCACCCTGCTATGGATGACAGCAGCCATACTTCCTTCATAAGGGGGTGAATCCAAAAAATTCATTTTGGGTAAGTTGGTCAGCTGTTTAAGATTCTTCCCTTGATATTTTTTTCCCTTATGTTTATTGTCACTGTAAATGTAAATGTTCTGAACAATTACAAACTTTTCCAAATAAAGTGGCATATCTTATCACCTGAAGATTGGGTTCTACAAGAATATCTATCATATTAACTATGTAATACAACTGTTTCTCAATTTCTTTGCCCATTACATTCCTTCCTTTCTAAGTGATGCAGACAATTGTTTCTCAATGTCTTCAGTCTGTTGTGTTTGATTCTTTACCTGATAAAACAGAGTTATTTAACTTGCAGCAACAGAGGTTGTCTGCATCACTAAGTATTGACAGTCTTCTCTAAGACAGCCGAAAGGAATACTTCACCTCCATTCTTGTCTCGTTTAGGTTCCACAATCCACAAAAGCTTAGCATACCTAAGCTTCTCAAACACTGCTATATATTCTTTCACATCTTTCTCTGAGCAAAAGAATCTGTCAATCCACAGAAGGCCCCCCGGCCGAAGAACTCTATCCCAATCAAACACAACAAATTCTAAAAACTCCACGTCGATCCACCCATCAAGAAACAATGTAGTGTGAATTATGTCAAGTGTGTTATCAAAGAAGGGAAGTCTCTGGTTGACAGAAATGTATAGAGGAATGAGCCCCCTCAGAGCTATCATTTCATTGAAGGGTGCCCCTAAGTTAAGGGTGGCTGTGGCTATTGTAACATTCCTGGGCCTCATCAGGGCAGCAAAGGTTCCTGTCCCAGGACTGAAATCTAGGCCAATTTTGATCTCTCCAGGCGCCTTTAGGCTCAACACTTCGTCCACACTGAACTCTGCAGTGTTGTTATTGTTGGCTGTCCATCTCATGGACTCGTGAGTTTTCAGGTTGAAGCACTCAGCACACTTGTGGAATCCTCTGTAACAAAGAATAACTGTGAGACAAGAAAGCTTTACAAAACACTACATGGACTAAAAATTGAACCTAATATGTAGGCAATTTCCCTCTATTGATACCATCATAAACATCCACAATGCAAATGTTCTACAACTATAAGCTTTTTCCAAACAAAATGGCGTACCCTACTAGGTGAGGCTATGCCATGAAGAATTCTCAAATAAAACAAAAAAAAAAGAAAAAGTATTGGATGTGTGTTTATTTTACTAATAATAATTGGAGTTTCAACACTAAAGCTTTGTCATTGGGAAAGTTGTAAGCGTGAAGCAGAGAAGGTTTGTAAGATACTGCAGCATTAAAGCTTAATCAATTAGAACTCCCTAAAGTGCCCTAAATAATTAGTCTACAGGACGATGTGGTCATCCTTACCCCTGTAGATTTATTCCAAAAAGTTTGGATTAAAATATACATCATCCTTACACTAGTTATTTGAGGCACTTAAGTGAACATCTAATCAATTAGGAAGTACTATTTTAAAGTACAAATCTTAAGATTGATGTGTTAGCATCCTCCTCTCACAGTAGATGTGTTTTTGGAGAAATTGGGGGCAATGGAGAGAAGAGGCCAGGAAGTGGTCTCTTGCAGGGGGCTTGTGATTGTTCCTCAGGTGCTGTAGATAATAAGTTGAATGTAATTTGAAGGACTAAAGCAGGTCTATGGATGGGTTGCCACTCCTATAGTAATACTGCAGAGGCTGAATTGTAGATACATGACAGAGACACCAACGTTTTCACAGGAAACTTTCAGGGGGACTGTCCTGCTTCTGCTTAGCTCTTTTTAAGTCGAATGACAGCTAGGTAGTTAAAGTTCTTTTGAAGAAACATTGTTACCTATAACTAAAGGTAAAGACTTCATGGCTGTTCAAGGCAATTGTTAACAGAAATAGTTTTAATAACTTCCAGCAGATCAAAATAGTTTCTGGGAATACAAAGCCAAAGCTACTGGATTTAATGTAGTATCTGAGTGTACAAAGAGTGAATCAAGAATCAAATTTGTAGCACAGCATATTCCTTGTAGAGGGTGGACCTTCTATTGTTTATTATACTTAGAAATTCTCCTACTTAGTGTGGTATCTAAATGTACAAAAAAGCAAATCAGGGTTAAATTTGTAGCACTGCATATTCCTTCTAGTGCGGGAGCTTCTGTTGTTTATCATTAGAAATTCTCCTATTTTTAGGAGTCTACCCTCTTCAAAGAGGGAGCAGGCATAGACTTGGGTCTGAGGAATATAATAACAACTTGGCCGGGATGTCACTACAGAGAAAATTCAAAACAGTTCTATGCAAAAGCTCTTCAATGGTCTCAGGAGCAATATTAAGTAAAATTTGATAGCCCCCTTCCATGAGAGGCTTAAATGGTTTTATAGGAGGCATAATATTTCTGCGCTGCTACTATTTTTTTTTGAAAGTATTCGAAATGCGGGTTTATATCCATGAAAAATCTAGAAGATATGACTACTGAAAGCTTATCATTTATTAAAAGGTATCCTAGTACTGAAAACATGTAGTCCCCTTCTTGAGCAGCTGCTTAAATTCTTCGGCCAAAGAGTTTGACTGCTTTGCATTTTCTGAATCAAGATCCTTCATTTTCTTGTAGTTGCCAATGAAGCTTACATGGGGCAGTCTGAACTGTGAAATTAACTACCATGAGTTTGCAGCAAAGAGAATTTTATTGCCAAAATATAATTTCATGTTAATAACTAAGTATCATTGCTCTTGATGGTCAGATTTTGATTTTAAAAAGTTAAGATTTTTGAATTCATTACTTAAAAAAAAATGATTTTTTTTGTTAATAATCCGTGAGATTTTTCAGAGTATAAAGAAACAGCTGAATAGCATCACACCAGGAAAGTCACAATTTTTAAATATGAATAGATAACTTTATCAGCAATATTTTTCAATTCCTGAAAAAGTAAATTGTCTAAAATAGATTGAAATGAAGATTTCATTAGCATGTACCTGTTGGTATTATTTTTGGAAGTGAGGCAGGCAAAACCCTTGCATTTGTAGTGTGTCCATCTCAAGCTGCCATCCTCTGGAAGGGACCAGAGGGCAGAGAGCACAGGCAGGGGCGGGGTGACCCTGACCTTGCCCCTGCCTTGGGGCCTAGCAGCCAAGCACCGGCGGCGCGGGGGCGGATCACAGCCTTGCACCATCAGCTCCTGCGCCGCCGGCCAATCATCTGGGCACATCCCAGACACATTGTAGAGCATATATTGCTCTGCTTTAAGGCTGCTAGAAATGCAGGCCAGGCCCACAGTGGGATAAGCCGCCATGGTTCCCATGAAGTTCTTTCTGCCATGATTGTTCTGCTTAGGTTCTGTATATTTCTTGAGCTCACTGGAATGGAACATTGAGCTTTTAAGAGATCCATTTTCTTCATCTTCTTCTTCATCTTCTTCTGGCTGTAGCTCTGGCTCTGAATTTGGTTCTGACTTTGAATCCGACTTTACTTCTTTAATTTCTACCCCATCATCTTTCTGCTTCAAACTCGAAGTAGATTGTATGATCTCGAGCATTTTATCCAAGTTCCACACGATCTCTATGAGCAAGTTGTTGTGATTCAATCTCTCTGCTTTGAGCTGCAATCTGCAATCTGAATTCGGTACGTCCACTTTCTTCTGCATTGAGTGGCCAAGCATGGCCTGCAGATGGGCAATCTTTCTGGCAAGAAGATTTATTTCATGGGGGCCATTACTTGTCCCAGTGAATACAGCCCTCGAGGTTGATTCAGCACTACCTTCACCATCACTGAAGGACACAATATTATGTGACCAGTAGCGGAAGAGGCCACTTAAAGCCATAAAAGCTAGTGCTGTAGTAATTGCAACACGAAATCTGAGACCCCATTTATGTCTGTTGTGAGGTCTCTGCATTTCTAAGAAAACAACAAAACAGTAGAGGATTTCACAGGCTTCTATTCACACAGATCTTCTATAGAATTAATGAAATGATTTAACAACCATCAGATTCAACTGTCACTGGGGTTACCAAGGCAATTAGCTGCATGATCTTAAAGAAAGCATGTTAATGGAGTACATAACAAAAGTACAGATCAAATATAAAGGGTTGAAGTTCAATATCAATAGATAATTTGTCAACTTATCTAATAGCCTACCCAAGATGTAATTGCATGTTTAAAATATTGTTTCAATTTGCCCTTTAAAATAAACTCTTCCCAACACCCCCAAAAATTATTGAACAGATGAAAACCAAGATGTAGTTGCATGTTTAAAATATTCTTCAATGTGCCCTTTACAATAAACTCTTCCCAACACCCCAAAAAACTCTTTAAGCAGATGAAAAAAATTTATTAATTTTTTGAAGAAGCCAAAAACCCATGGCCTTTTTTTCTTGTTTTATACTTGTGTATTCCATGAAGTGTACATGAACTTGGCAACAACCATTAATGCAATGCAGTTCTTTTCATTGTCTAAAGGTGAAGTGCTGGTTTCTCTCATGGGTTGCTGCGTTGGGAACTATAAAATAACTCTGCAATGGTGGAGGCAAAGTCAAAGAAAGAAGAGAAACATTTTAAGTAGTTTTTTAAATGGAGTTGCTTAACAGAAACATTTTAAGTAATTTTTTAAAAGGAGTTGCTTAACTGAAACATTTTAAGTAATTTTTTAAAAGGAGTTGCTTAGGCATGTAATCATCATGCATTGACTTAAATGCCAGTAAAATGTGGGAAGCATCAATTTCGAAAAGATCATGAATACAAAAAGGAATACCCATTAATCTTGCATTGATCAAATTCCAAGGCACCTAACTTAACTTGTGTATTCGTTCAGCTTATTTCTTTTAATTTTGTCCCCCAGGATGGTGAAAGGGCACTTAACATTACAACTAAATCAAACCAAATCTTGTCAGGCCTTTCGTAAAAAGGACTCTGCTGTTAGGTTTTGCCCCTCAGACCAATTCAGATGCTTTATTGTCCTTGTATTTATAGACAAAGCCTCAGCATTCAAAACTAGCTTAAAAGTGACATATTTTTGTATTATATTGTCATTTATTTTGAGATTAAATTTTTTTAGATTGATTGTTAGTTATTTTGTATTAGATTTGAGGTGTGGATTTGACTTTAAGTCATTTTAAATCTTAAACTTTTAAAATTTAAATTCTAAATTAATCTAGTTGAATTCTTCGTATTAATCATTGTGAGCCAATGAAACATAGATTTGAGCACTATGCTATTATATTTAAAGACATTTACTCACTCATTTAGGTGGAAACACGCAGGTGTGTCCCACTTTTTTGACTTGAGTAGGCCATTCAAATTAACAATTTTAGTTAGATTTCCATTTTCTATCAATTTTAGTTAAATCATTAAGAATTTGAAGACCGTATATACCAATGATTCATGAGATTTCCTATTTAGATTCTATATCTCTTTTATTTAAATTTTAAAAAATAATTTATCATTTTTAAATATTTGTTAGTAAATTGTTTCTTATACTTTATTTTAATGAGTAATATTTCTTCAAAACTAAGATTTTTTATTAATATCTTAAACATAGATTATTAGCATTGATGTCTAGGACACATATTTTTTTTATTATAAAAAAATTTAATTGTGTAATTATAATTTAAACATATATTTCTCATAACTTTTTCCATATATACTCATTCTTGTTTTATTGAAACAAGGACATCAATATGGAGGGTGGTCATATTTTTCTGAACTTATTTGTTATTGTTTACTATTTTTTCATATAAAGATCTTTATGTTTGGTAAAAATCTATGCTAATTAGAAAATAGAAAATAAATATAATAATTAAATAAAAATTAGTTAAATTATAATTTTCAAAAAGCTTAATTTGAGGGCTATGTTCATTTGATTGTGAAAACATGACTCGAATTAGCAATTCTTGTCCACCTAAAGGTTAACATGTGGAATGGGTGTCACATAGGTACCACTTAGGAAACTTTGATTGGAGGTCACGTTCTAATGAAGGACATTCGACCAAAGGTCCTTCATTAGAAGGTAACCTTCAATCGAAGGTCCTTTATTAGAAGGTCCTCCATGTTTTTATGTTAAAAAGACCTTTGATTGAAGGTTAGCTTCAATTGAATGTCTACACCACATGACTTGTCCATTCAAGGGTGAAAGCACAATAGTGTCTTACTTTTCAGCCTTATTGGGCCACAAAATCAACATTTTTTAGCATTCAACATATTTTGTTAGTTACATTGAGCAAACTATCAAGAATTTAAAGATAATGTATATTGGTGATTTGTGTCATTTTCTTTGTACATTTAATCAATAATTTTAAATATTTTCTATCATTTTTTTTAATTAAGAGTAAAAGTAGGGTTTTTGAAAGGGTCCTAACCCTTCAATACAAAGTTGGAAAGATGAGTCAAAGAAGTCCAACCAAGAACCTGAAACAACAAGCAAGTAGAAAAAATTGTGAAACTACAACCAACTAATAGTAGCACAACCAAAGGGCTAAAAATAAGAAATAGAGGGCCTACAACCCAATAAACAAGAAGGACAAACAATCATAGAGGTTTAAAATCAAAGCATTTCACAGTACAAGGAACCTCCCCAGTCGTAGAATCTGTGCCACCAATATCTTTTTGACCCCCCTCATTGGGAGTCACTATAGAAGGGCAAGGCATCAAAGTCTTCTTTATGGAATCCCTAGGAGTGTTGGGAGCCTGGAACTCCTTGGGACCTAAATTTTCCATTGTTTCTCTAACGCAACCAATCTCATGCTAAGGCTCAAGAGATTTTTCACCATCCTTTTGGACAAGAGGAAGAGGTTTCTTCCTCCAAACCTTTAAGGGTGCTCACTAGAGGGGAAACCAATCATAGAATGACCATAGGTATTACAAAACATGAAAGAATCCTCATACACAATTTATTGTTTCCATACACCTAATTTGGAGGAAAGAGAGATCTCTAAGGGGAGAGCTTTGTCCACCTCCATGGAAACACAAAATCTAGCAAACAACCACCTTCTTTAGGATTTGGTAATAGAGTTCACTTGCAACCGCTGACCAAACAAATTAGCAACAACAAAGAGGACCTCCTCATCCCAATATTCTAGAGGCAAACAAGGGAGCCTGACCCAAATCAGCAGCATACATAAATTTTCCTTCTCAGGGTTGAAATTGGGAGCCCATTTTTTGAGAGAGAGACCAACTCTTCCAAGTGAAAGGGTCCTTTCATTGTCATCAGGGTTCAAAAAAGAGAATAAAATAAAACCCTTAGGCAAAGCAATGATCTCTAAATGGCCACACAGTGATCATTTTGTCTGAGCCCACTACCTGATCACATCAAGATTAGGTCGAGGACCCATAAATTTTCCCACCAAAGAAAGCTTCATCTTAGAAGTGGCATGATCCATAATGAAATCAGGAATGCTTAGAGAATCTTTTACCAGTAACTTAGACCTAGCTGTCTCTGAAGCCAAAACATAAGCGATCGCTTCACCAGACACAATTGACTGTGTCTCTAATTACGCACTAGGAAGAGCAACCACAGAGGCATCACCCAAAGAAGTAGGTGATGAAGAAACGTCCTTTGAACTCCTAACCTTTTGAACATTAGCAGACCTCGCTAAGCTACCATTCTCCACAAGCATCAAATCATGAGGTAAAGAGCCCACGACAGGGGAAGACTGCTTCACAACAACCCATTCGATGCAGAACCAATGATAGGTGAGAGGGAAAGGAATCCCCACCTTAGCGCTCGACTAAGCCCAACATTCTTAGCACCAGGCGAAGTCTGCCTTGAGGATGCATTTGGAGCATGCAAGACAGAGCACTAAGCCCAGACCAGAGCTCCAGAATGCTTTCATCTTCATCATCGTCATAAGGGAAATGCCAATCCTTAACATCGTTACTGTCATCCTTGTTATCCTCATTGTCACCTCCAACCAAGTCGCTCCCTATCCCGCTCTATGTAGGATTTGAAATTCATTTCCAACTTCGCTTGCCATTCAAAGTCCTCTATCATTTTTTAATTTTTAGATTTTTTTTTATTATTTTATATTGAGTGATATTTTACTGTAACACGTGACTTTTACTAGAACTAAAATCTTTCTAGATTTCTTAGAATTCGATTGTTTTTTATTAAGGTAAGCAGGGATTTTGAAAGGGCCCCGACTCTTTTACAATAAGGAAGATAAGACAATGAAGCTCAACAAATCAAACAAAAGGCAAACACCAAACACATCAACAAGACAACCACAAAACAATTAAAAATAACTACAAAAGACAATACAATGCCCCACAATCAGGTTGCTTTGAAGTCATATTTTTCCAAAGAGTTTTGAGAATCCACAATTTAAAGCTAAGGTCCTTCTGCACAAGACTCCTTTTATTTTTAGGAATAACCAAAGGGCAACCATCCTTTCGGGCTCCCAGATCAGAAGCCTCTCCATGACCCTCCATCAAAGGGGACTCCATCATACTAGGAGAACTCCCCTTATAACTCTCCTCCACAACCCCAGGATTGTTATTACAGTTTTTATCAGCAAAAGACATTTGATCTTTTTTCTACCATACAGGATCATGTTTCATCTTGCTAAGGCAATCCACCATTGCATGTCCCACTTTGGAGCAATGGTGACAAACAACTGAAGAGTTTTCAAATTCAAATTGCTGCACCCACTTCCCCCATTTGGAAGATAAGGTAATCTAAGACGAGAGCACCCTCTCATCCTCCACAAGTGTACAAAATCTTGCAAACAAAAGTCATTTCTTGAATTTACTGACTGCATCAACTGTGATGTACTGCCCAAAAGTGTTGGCAATGGCTCTCAATATTTTTTCATGCCAGTATTCCAATGGTAGACCTAGTAATCTTACCCATATTGGAAACTTGTTGATGCTGTCCTTCATCGGGTTAAAACCCAGATACCAATTCTTAAGACAAAGACCATTCTGCCCTAGAAACCAAGGGCCTTCCAAAAGGATCCTAGAACAATCATCAGGGTTTGAAAAGTAAAACAAGAAAAAGTTGTTCAACAAATATCTAGTGCACAAATAGCTTTTGATATTTTTTAATGAAAATTTTATTTATTAGCAAATTTTAATTGGTACTTATAGAAATTTTGACTTGCATTTTATTGTAATGTGTTTCTCTTTGCCTATTTATTGAATTTTTTTTGTTGAAACAAGGAGATCAATATGGAGTGTAATGCAATTTTGTGACCAAGTTTGATATTTTCTCAATATCTTGAATAGAGGTCTTTTTTTGTAATGGACATATTTTGCTTATAAAATAAATTAAAATATCATATTAAAAACATATTATATATATTATATTTTTTGGAAAGCTAATTTCAAAGGCTACATACATGTAAAATCTTATGTCCAAGTGATTTTATTTGACCTTCCTATTTTTTAAAAGTGATGGTATTCTCTTCCTATTTCTACCTTTTAATTAATATGCACAAACAGAGGGGGCATGCATCTTCGTTGTCACTAATTGCATACATTATAATCTCACCTAATATATCAAACATATTTGTTCTGATATCCTTATTACTAGCATACCTAGAATATTAAACATAATATCAAGCTACGAGGTTGAAACATGTAATTTTACACATATTTTGATTATCAATCCACTTACATGTACACATTTTTCAACCATGCCCTGCATACTTGCCAAACACAAAAAAGTACTTGACGATCAAAGGATAATCTACAAGTTACATTAGAAAAGTTGATTAGTAACATTCCATCAAAATGCAATGGTAAAATGAAACCATTCTATGGTGTAAATTATGAAACATATATTCTTATAAACTAAATTACAATTATAATGAGTTGACTTTAGTTTAAATAAAGAAACTAAGGCTAGTAAAAACATGATTGCTTCAATCTCAACACTAACATCATCTATGTAATGTTCCCTTCTTTTGCTTGTTCTATATTAACTCCTACAATCACAGTTATAATAAATTATGATTAGGAATTTTGACTCACATATGGGTGCCTTCCTTAGCTTAGATTCTTCAATAATGGATCCATTATTATTAGTATAATTTCTTATAAAGGAGAGCATGGTTGTCTTGACTCATATGTCAAGCTCCAACCCTATGATCTTTTGGACTTGGTCATGGTTGTTTTGACTCATATGTCAAGCTACAACCCTATGACTGTATTGAACTTGGTCATGGTTGTCTTGATTCATACATCAAGCTACAACCCTATGACCATATTGAACTTGGTCATGGCTGTCTTAACTCATATGTCAAGACCCATCTTACATTTATATTTATCATATTCGTGTTCATCATATTCATAAGCATTAATTTCATATATTCTATTCCTTTTCATATATATATATCTATGTGTGTAAGATGCAAGTTGATTCAATATCTATATTTCCATTTTCTACTTCTATGTAAGAAGTCTCTTTGCTATTTCCTATTCCCTTTATACTTTACCATTTCCTACATTTCATAGGCCTCAAGTATAACCTTTTATATATATATAACAACATATAGAAAATAGTGGAAAATACATACCTGACGTATGCCCTCTTGAGTTATTCCTATCTGTTGGATCTGCTTCCCTTATCCAATATGTTCCCTTTCCCCTGTGCCTCCTTGGAAGAAATGGTTCAGGCTTATTTAAAGACCTGAAGGGTGTTAAGATAAAGAGTCACCTTGTATCGCTTAAGGAGACTCTTCCTTTGCTGGTAGTTTGTTTGCTAATAATAAATATGCATTACTAATGGGATCGGACTTCCCTTATGGGAACCGATCACTTTATCATTATCATGAGATTATATTATCATATACACCTATAATCATTTTACATACAATTTGTATATTATAATGATAATATGTGTATATCAATAATTATTATAATAGTGTATACTTGCTTTGTGTTATTGTTTATATACATTCAATTGGAAATATAACAATTGTCAATTAAAATTTCTTATGAATAGAAGTAAATCATGAAGATACATATTTGGATATATATATATATATATATATATATATATATATATATATATATATATATATATATATATATATGTGGAAATCAAAATATAGGGGATATGACAATCTATCATGAATGCATTTATTTATATCCTCAACTTTTATGAGCCATTCATTTATCTCATAGAATAGGTACACCGAACTCTTTCTCATTAAAAAACAATGTATACAATTGGTATTGTACATGGACAAAGTGTTAATAAATTAATATTTTGAGATAAAATAACCAAATAATTGAGATTCATATATATAGTTAACATTTTTCTACTTACACCATATTTATTTCTCAAGAATGTGAAATCCATTGTAATAATTGAATTATGTGAATGCTTCACCATCATTTCTCACATCCATGGTGTTTGGATCCCTATGATAAATGGAATATTATCCAAAATGTTTGGTCTTTTGTAGTAAAATAAGTTGTCTTTCTCATCTACATGCCACAAGTTGACACTTACATCATCTTCATTTTTGTGATCGAATGGAGCGTACTCTTTTCCATGCATTCAATACATCTTTCCTTAACATACATGCATCCGTCTTGTTCATCAATTTAGTCAAACCACAGTCTAAGTAATGTTGTTTGCATATTGTGTCAATCCCTAGACCCATTAACAATAAGTCCACCCAATATATGATTTACAATCATTTGACAACTTCGATGCAAAAACACTCATTGGATCACTAGAAGGGTCATCCCTTCCATGGAAAAATTCACTATTAGCATCACAATGGCTCCACTCATTGTATGTCACAACTGCAACATTTAGTCTACCATACATGACTCTTACATGAAACTGGGTTTGACAACCCCCTTTTTTATACTTGCACATCCTTTGCATGTTTTGAGGTTTAGTTCTATTATCCTATTTATAACTATTTATACATGCACACTTGTAACTATTTATACATGCACAAAATAAAAGATGTATTAATTGATATAAGATAAACTAAATAGAAAAAAATGACACGTTTAATGATTATGTTAAATCTAGGCAAATCTTGAGTACATCTTGGTAGTGTGGTTGGTGTAGTTTGCAAAGTTGTTTTGTCTGTGTAATTTGTGTACAAATGTTGTCTTTATGCTATCCAATAAATCTTCTCCTTTCACAAACTCAGCGAGTCTTCCAAGAGGGATTGCAAACATAAATCCATCTCATCATTATCTTCTCCAATAAGTGTCCATTCAAGGTCCTCACTTAAGAAATACTTTGTTTGGTTGGGAATGTCTTGCACATCTAGTTTGATGAGTAATTCCCATTTATTATTTCTCCCAATCATAAATAACATTGAGATGGTTAGTAGTCCTCTATTTAGTTGTATATCCAATTGAGCTTATAGTAGTAAGAAAAAATATTTTCTACAACATCATTTCTACATCCATATATTAAAGGTTTGTAGTTGAAAAATTGAAATAACATATTTGGTTAGTTTTGGACATGTTCTTTAATTATGAAACAAGTATATATATTTACAAAAAATATCAATGTTACTAATGCTTCTCATTCTCATTCTTATAATTATATTATTTCTTGTTATATTATATATACTATTAAAACTATATATTTTAATTTTACTAATTGTTTATATAGTATTAATCAATATATAGTCAATAGAAGATATTGTTCAAAGGATGTTAGAGGAAATAAATAACAATAATCAATCAATAAGATAGGGGCCATAGATCAAAGGGAAGTAGGATGTGGCCATAACGATGAAGAAGGTAGTGGTAGTTGTAGATATAATTTAGAAACCCGTTGACACTTGCAAATTTGGTAAATTTTCAGTGCATGAGACACCTTGAATTAGCAACAAGGTCTTAGTTTTAAGCCTTGTGGCATCCAACTTGCCTGAAACTTGAGACATTAAAATTTTCCAATCCGCGAGTCTTCTTGAAAATTCATTTGGTAGAAAGTTTTTATAATTCACCAAGTGCATGCACACCAGTTTTCGTGGTTCTCGGACGAGTTCTGATGGGAATTTTAATTTGTCACTATGTTAATGCGGGTTTGACGGGTCTCATAAAAAAATTCGAATTTCTCAGTTTTGGCGACAACCCAATTGTTGATTTGCCTTCAAGTGTTACCATCTCCATTTTTGTGGCTTCTGGTTTGTTTGTACCTCTAGTGAAATTTTCATCCTTTCGCCTGCGGGAAAATTAAATTGTTTCGCTTTGCTTTTCAAAATTATTTAAATCATTTAATGATTTAAATGTGCATTTTGGAGGGGGCGAGTTAATTGTTTTTGAGACATTTTATACTTCCCTTTCATTTCAAGTTTGTGGCTTTTAAAAATTTAATAAAGTTCATTTTCTAAAGAATGGCCACGTGGCTCCATAGCGCAACAACGCACTATGGGGAGCTTTTCCTCTTTTCCTTGCTGCGCTTATGCGCCACAGCTTCTTCTCTGCCAACGTGGGATTTGTTTTTAAAAGTATTTTGACTGTTTCAACTTCCAAAATGAATGGTCTTCACACTTCATGGGGACAGTGATGAGATGGAGAGTCCTCACATTTTTGGCTTCTGGGCAGATTTTTGAAGTTGTATATGTGTTGCAAATAGTATTTTCCACCTCCCAAATGATGTCAGGGCTTATTCTCATGTGCTGGGAATACTGTCAATGTTGTTTTAGCCATTTTCTAGGTGCCTACAACCATAAAAACGCCCTTGCAACTGTAGAAACGCCTCTGCACAGTTTTAGTTTGCCTT
Organism: Cunninghamia lanceolata; assembly: GCA_027924645.1. Classification (NCBI taxonomy): domain Eukaryota; kingdom Viridiplantae; phylum Streptophyta; class Pinopsida; order Cupressales; family Cupressaceae; genus Cunninghamia; species Cunninghamia lanceolata. The sequence goes on along the minus strand of BSBN01000847.1, from coordinate 823,436 downwards.
GGCCTGTGTTCCCATTGTTTGGGAATTTTTTTTATGGTGTTTCAAGTAGTTTTAATTCTATGCAATTACTACAACGCCCATGCATCATTTTGAGTAGTAATTGGTACGGTTATATGCTCTCTGTAAATTCTAAAACAGCCTACAAAATGTTCAAATTCCCAACCAAGTCTTAAAACGGTTTGCGAAGTTTTCATTGCTAGAGAATCATTCGGTAAAATGCAAACAAAATGCATGGAGTTGGTGGCTATCGGAAAGTGAGTTAAGATGCAAGCACAGATAAAGAGCAGAATGGTTGTAGATAAAATGCACAGGGAGAATGGATCTCTGCCAATTGTTTGACAAAATGCAAGCAACAAACATATAAAGAATGTGCTACAGGTAAAATTACAAATTGATTGTAGGGTAAACAGAGAAGCTTTGGGAAGTTAGTCTGAAGGTTAATGGTTTTATTCCACTGCCAGTGAGTTGGGAAATCACCTAGAAGTGAATTTTTCACTGTTAAATGAAAAATAAAGGCCAATAAATGAGTTTTTTCACCCAATAAAAGAGGTTGCATGGGAATAAAGGCAGAGTGGGTAAACATTATGTTGAAATAAGAGAACAGATGAGTGGGAAAATGAAGATAAAGATGCCAATCACACAGTCAACCAATTAGATGATTTGTTTTGGTGATTTCCAAAGCGGTATAACAACTTCCTGGATAAGTGGCAGTATCAACATTAAGATTGGTCTTCTTCAACAGTTCAAATTGACTCAAGGAGTCTATTTTCAAGACAAGATCAAATCATATAATAGACACAAGTTCCCATGTCACAAATATTAAATGAAAAGTAAAAGAATGTCACTGAAAATTTGTCACGAGAATTCTAGGCCGACATGTTTTTGCTTTTCAGAGTATTTTCTATAGAAAGGCTCATATTGTCAGGTTTGCAGAGGATAATGTTACCTATAGGTGATCAAATTTCTGTATGGCATGTTTCAGTTTAGATTGCAATATATGAATAACACTATATGTGTGTGTGTTTGTTGCAACTGTCTCCCTGGATGTATGTATTTTCCTTTTAAACAAAAGATCAAGGGTCTGTGTGTTTATCTATTTAGATTTCCTGAGTTGCATATTATATTTCTTGCTTTCATTCAAGGAATGAATTAAATTGCTTTAGGTGAAATATGGAGGACTATGCATTCATTTAAAGATTTGTAAGTAGAATTGCAGGAAATACTCTTTCTTGGGTGTGTCATTGTCAAGCAGTGATACAAGTATACCCTCTGAATTTGAAGTTTTGATGTTAGAAAGGAAATATTTGCATTGTAGCATTTTGACTCTGTTACTCTTGATAAAGCACCGATATGAGGATTTGCTTGCTCAAAGGGTCCAGGAAAACAATGAATTTAAAGACAGATCATTTGAATCATTTCAGTTTGCGTTGTGTTTTGTTCTAGTGTAGGTGTTGCATGTTCTCAGAATAAAACAATGAAGATAATCCAGGAATATTGCCAGTTTGGGATTAATCTTATAAATCTTGGTGCATACATGAGAACATTCTGCCTGAAATAATTGAAGATAAATCTTTTGGTTGTGAATAAGGGAATACCCCCCTGGGTGTGGCAGAGCCTAAAGTGCAGGGGAGATAGGTGAGAATTTTTCACTCTATTGGCCAAGTCTCTTCTTGGAATTTGAGCATAAGAAGTGGCAAACCTTTAAGATTCAATGCATGCAGATTTGGGAACCGACAAAACCTATTGATTCTCATTAATTCTTCTCAATCCTATTTGATCAAGATGTTGAACGCCTTGGGAATTCCTACAAGTGGGTGGGTTGCCATTACATTTAGAGCCACAAGAGCTAGTTTTTACTTGTATGTTTATACCTAAATTTGGTATTCTCTTACTGAAATAAATTATGTCATATGAGTTAAATATAGATTTTAGATTTCCAATTATAAATTAATGTAAAATTATATTTGACTTAGAGAGTGAAACACCTAGATTTCCACCTGTTGTGATCTATCCACATATATAATTTTATAATCTTCCTAACTAATTTATAGTTTATTTGTCTCTATTGTTATTTAACATAAGTTTTGTTGATGCATTACCATTTTGAATCTCATTTTGCATTTGATTTTTATTATGGTATTTCTTACTGAGGATGGGGAAAGATAATTAGACAAATTGCCCCCTCCTCTTGATTTTCCCAAATGCTAATTTGACCAGTTGTGAATTAGGTTCTCTAAGATTTATGGTTTGTAATGGTATGAATTTGGTTTGCACAATTTTATCAATAATCAACTTTTGGAACAAACATCTATGTATTTGAAGCCTAATTGTATAGTTAAACACCCTAATGCCAAATTTATATAAATTAATGTACCATGGGAGTGCTTTCTTAGTATCTCCATTTGGTGTTTGTAGAGAAAGATATTTCATGATAAATATTAATAATCAACATACATGTGCATAAGTGATATTCATGAATATACTTTGGTGATGCACCTATAACACAGTTATATGGGAGATCCTTTCCTTTTTTTCCTTGCTTCTAAAGATTCAAGATGATAAACATCCTGGACCTTTTTATAGAAACCCATTAGTATTGGGAGCATAATCACCTTTTATGTACAAATAACTAATCTCTTTCAGCTTAATGCCAAGGACTAAAGGCCATCTATTCTGCAAAAGTTGTCTCATGGTACAATTTTGGTCTTATCCTTTTAGAGTACAATTAGACCTTTGCATTCAATAAGATTTAATCCTTGGTGACCTCTTTTTGAGCCATTCAACTAAAGCAATAGACCAAAAGGTCACTTGACAAGAGGTCTTATATTCATTGTCAAGTTTCATTCCACCTAAATGCAAGGTTACAACATAGTATCCAATGTTATGACATGATTACATAGAAGGTCCTCTTTTTCATTGTCAAGTTGGATGTCTAGGTATCTTGAAATGCAAAGTTACAACATAGTATTGGGATTTAAAAGGATTTTTGTGGTACCTAATAGAATAATGAAGTGATCATCTAGCTTATTCCATAAAATTTAACTACCTTTTAAACCATTTATAGAATATAATTATGAGACACCAGTCTTGCCCAAATTGGTCTAGAGGATCTACTTAGTTAGATGGTCATTTTTATAGTTGCCTAGTTTTAAAGTGAAATCTCCAAGTTTTGTTGAACTATTTTGATTTGAGATGTCATGTATGAGGTTAAAATGTAATATGGTCTCTCTAGCAAGATGGGAGGCTACCCAATTGAACATTAATATAACCTAGTTAAGAGTATATTTGAGAACCCCCTTGTCTTAGCTAGATATGTACATCGTGGCTTTCCTAAGGGCATTCTAAGTTTTAACTATGATGAGATCTTCTGGCTATATCATTAAATAATAATAATATTTAAGGTTTCTATAGAATTGGGCTTATGTTTTGAACCACACAATATTAATATGAGAAGCCCTTTAAATAATTGTTCCTTGAGGTGCCTAGTTTTAAATGAATTCTATAACATTGTTTTGATTGTTTTGATTTAAGATCTAGTAGTATAACCCTCTAGCATAGACCATAATAAAGAATCTGGTTTGAGCTAAGTGGACATGTTTCCCTTGAATTCTAAGATCAATTGTATTCTAAGCTAATAGTGCATTGTAAAACAATATATTAAAATGTCAAACAATCAAATTTATATTAAGATTGATAGTATATAATGAAATCTATGTTAGTAGAAATAAGGAATAAAAACCGCAACCAAAATGGCAATGTGAAGAGAAATAGAATATTTAGAGGTTGCGTATAAGAAATCAATTTTATATACATATACCTTTTCAAAAGTTTAAATTTATTATAAAATTTTACTGAACATAAATAAAAATGTATAAACATAATAAAAATAAAATAGTGAGAATATTCTATATTACTTTACATAATTTTCAATTAAAAAATAAAATAAATTATCATAATTGTTTGCAATAATATCTATAATATAACATGGGTGGAAGGGTGGGAGACCTTTCACACATTTCGGTGTGGAAGGTCTGGGGCTCGGTGGCAGAGGCCGGTCACATTGGCATTGGTAGGACACGGTGGCAAGTCTTCTCTGGCCTTCGCGATAGGTGATGGGACTTGAGTTTTAAAAAACATTTCAAATCATTGCAAGGATGAAAGGTTAACTTGTCTTCGCCATCCATTGATAATAGGGTAATTATGAGAAGGTGATATAGCCCTTGATTGGCTCTTCCAGAAACTTCGTTAAGCGAAGGGCCGAGAAAGCGTAGGTGTTAAATGCTTTTGTTTTGATCATTTTGCAAAACCATCGCCATTGTCTCCTCTCCTTCTTCAATGGCAGCCAGAACAAGATCTGTGGCTCGAATTGTGATTGAAGGAATGGTGTGCCTGGGTATGGATACCCCGATTCAATTGGAAAGCACAGTGAGGCAATTGGCATTTAAAGGGGCAATCACAGACCACAGGTTGAAGCGAGTGCTGCGGTTTAGCGATGACATAACCCTAGTTGTAATTAAAATGGTTCTTGGAAGGAGGTTTGTGGAAGGTGGCAAGTTTTATAGGGTGGACACCACCATTGCTTTTCACTTTCTTGCAGCGGTTCTGGACGCTGGTCTTCCCAAAGAAGTAGCAGAGCAACTGATCAAATAGCTTTTCAAGGAGAAGCTTATCGTTGGTCTAAAGGAGATCATCAGAGCAACCTCTTTAGGAATTGGCATCCCGCAACTAGCAGACTTCCACCTTTTACAGAACCCAGACGAGGTTGTCAGGTATTACCCCTTCCTGGTAGACTTGAAAGGTATGGCTCTTATAGCTCACAGAAAGTAGGTGGAGGTTGGGACAAGCTTCCTTAAAAACAATTGCAGATGGAGCCGTTTGGGGATGGTTTCAAATGGGTGAATGAATTTTAAACCCTAGCTTCTAATCTGGGTTTCATGTGACGACTTGGCAGTCTCTCTCTTTCTTTGTTTGCAATGATAATGTAAATTCTATACATAGATATAATGCAATGTTATAGTCATAGTGTAGTTCTGTTAGTAACAGGGGATATGGTCAAGCCCTGTGAGGCTTTTTTGTGATCTTAGATGTTATTTTGCTAGACCCTGCATGGTCTCTCGATATGGGTTTGGGTAGTAGGTCTGCAGGGCATTTTGGTCTAAGCCCTGCATATCTAACTGTTTCAAACTTTCCTTATAATACAAATACTGGCTTATGCATAAAAAAAAAATCTATAATATAAAAAAATATGATTAAAAAAGTAAACATGTAAAAAAAAATAGCAAATTCATATAAAATTATATATATATTTCAAGTTAAAAAAAAAAAAAAAAACTACCCACCAAAAACTATGCAAGGATTTCTGTTTAGAAGTCTTTAAAAATAAAAATTATTTACCAGAAACGTTCATGGAAGAAGGGAAAAAACTCTTAAAAAGATCTTTCCTAAAAGGCAAAGAGCCTTGCCATTGGGTTTTTGTAATAGAGAATCAATTTTTTTTTAAAAAATAATAATAAATTGAAATGAAAAATAAACATCATTTTGATATATTTAGTGGTTGCACATATAAGCTGAAAAATCAGAATTAAATTTGAAATGGAAATCAATTTTAATTCTCAAAAATTCAACAAGAGTATTCATTTTAATTTTTAGTGAATGCCCACCATTGTACGGAGACACTTCCAGGCCATGGCCATTCCATATTTGGAGATCTAGTATTGTATGTGCACAACTACTCCCTCTTCCTTGATGTCCACCTAATAACCACTTCAAAGTTTCTCTGCAAGTGGCTTTGCATCTTGCTGCTCCACCAGCAATTTTCACTGCAACAATTGGCCATCTACTCTCTATGGGCTTGGATGAGATGCATAATTTTGGTATTACATAGGCATAATTTTGGTGAAGATAATTTGCCCTTTGCTTCCTGCACTGCTGGCCATTCTGATATTTTTTTTTGTTTTCCCTGCAGATTGGAAGTGCTTTGTATATAAGAAACATATTTTATATATATGTAGCTTTTCAAAAAATTAGATTTATTATAAAATTTTATCAAATACAATAAAAAATAATGTAAAAAATATAACAATAAAAATTTAAAAAAAGAATTTTAAAATAAGTTTCTAAATTAATTTAAAAAAAATATAAAAAGATAATTATTTATTTTAATTTTAATTATAATTTATAATAATTATTTTTTTAACAAAATATAATTAAAAAAGGTAGAGAAAAAAACATTAAAAAAAACAAATTCATATAAAATAAAAAATTATTAAACAATCTTTAACCAAAAAAATATTAAAGTTTCAATGTTTTCTTAAAAAAAGAAACTACCAAAGACTTATGAGGATTTTTGTTTAAAAAATTAAAATTTAGAAGTTTAGCAAAATAAATTTTAATGTTTTTGTTTTTCTTCCCCTACTTGAGCCAGAAATAAATTGTGAAATAAAATAAAATAACTATAACTAAATGAAATCTAAACCATAATTTAAGAAGTAAAAGAAATCTAAATGACCTTCCAATCAACATAGATGGGCCATCAAGACTCATAGATATAGTATGCATATAACTATAAGACCATTAATACATATGGTGCATCTAAAGGTTGGATAGATGGTGTGTGGATGATTAATTCATTGTTATTATATATATTCCCACCTTCCTTTGTTTGTTTTGTTTCCAAGTTTTGGGGGAGTTGTTCATTAGTAAAATAAATAGCTCTTCCTTTTCTATATTTCATGCAAGAGTCTTTTTGTTTTTTAATAATTTTTAATTTAGGTCAACAATTGATCCCAATAAAGGGATGACATTATAATTCAAACTCAACTCAACTAAAATAGAGACTAAGTCCTATTCCAATGGTATCATTGTGGATACATATGGACCATTAATTTCCTTATTACTATATATGTTCCCCTACCCTTATGTGTTTGTTTTGTTTCCAACTTTTGGAGAGTTGTTCATTAGTAAAATAAATAAATAAACATTAGCTCTTCCTTTTCTATATTTCATGCATGAGTCTTTTGTTTTTTAAAATAATTTTTAAAGATTTTTTAAAGATTTTTTAATAATTTTTAATTTAGGTCAACAATGTGATCCCAACAAAGGTATGACATTATCAATTCAAACTCAACTCAATTGAAAGTAAAGACAGAGTTCTATCCCTACAAAATTGACACCAGTATGGATATGTATGGACCATTAACTTCCTTTTACCATCTATTTTTGTTTCCAACTTTTGAGGGAGTTGTTCATTAGTAAAATAAATAAATAAACATTAGCTCTTCCTTTTCTATATTTCATGCATGAATCTTTTGTGTTTTTTTAAATTTTAAGATTAAAAATAATTTTTAATTTAGGTCAACAATGTGATCCCCAACAAAGGGATGACATTATCAATTCAAACTCAACTCAAAAAGTAGAGACCGAGTTCAAAATGGAGGCATTGCCTATCCAACCTTCACGATGCACCATATGCATCAATAATGTTATAGTTACATGCATACCATGACTATGTTTATTAACCCCATGTCATCCAGATTCCTTTTAGTTCTCAAATACCAAAATTTATTTTGGTAAACTTCTAAACTTTAATTTTTTAAACAAAAATCCTAAAAGAAAATATTGATGATGTCATCCCTTTGTTGGGATCACATTGTTGACCTAAATTAAAAATTATTAAAAAAATCTTTAAAATTATTTTAAAAAATCTTTAAAATTATTTAAAAAAAACTCATGAAATATAGAAAAGGAAGAGTAATGTTTCTTTATTTATTTAGTGATGAACAACTCCACCAAAAGTTGGAAACAAAACAAACACGAGGGTAGGGGGAATATAGGGGAAAGGGGCCACCGCTATGTTTTTAATCACTTGACCCCCCAATTAATTTTTTAAAAGGAATCAATACATGTAAAATACCAACCTAATAAATTAACACAAATGCACCAATACATGTTCACAACATTTGCACATGTTCACAAATGTACCAATACATGTTCACAACTCCAATAAATTAACCAATGAAATTAAGACAAGTGCACAAATATGATGGACTAGCACATCGTTGTGCATGTATGGGGCGACATGTTGAAATGACACTTTTTCTACCCATGTGCACATAACACATTGTACAATGAAATGTATAAGTGCCCAAACGCTGAAAGAATAGCTTTAAGCTCTTTGGTCGCATACGGAGAAACCCAAAGAAATTGTCGAAATCCATGACTAGGTATGAGCTTGACATGCGCAAAGTTAGGGTGTGCGCAAAGTTAGGGTGGGCGACTACTGGCCCCTCTCTCCTATATAGTAACAAGGAAGTTAATGGTGGTATCCACAATGATGTCCATTTTGAGATACATATAAGAAACATATTTTATATACATATACCTTTTCAAAAAATTGGATTTATTATAAAATTTTTATCCAATGCTTACATATTAAAGTTTGTGAAATCAATTTTACACAAAATTAAAAAAATATAAAAAGTATAACAATAAAAGTAAAAAAGAATATTTAAATTTGAAACAAATTTCTAAATTAATTTTTCAAAAAAATTAAAAAAATAATTATATAGTTTAACATTAATTATAATTTATTTTAAAAAACTAACAAAAAATAATTAAAAAAGATTGAAGAAAAAATGTTAAAAAACACAAATTCATATAAAAAAAACAAAAAAAAAAAAACACAAAACTTACCAAAAGATCAGGAGGATTTTTGTTTCAAAATTGAAGTCCAGTAGTTTACCAAAATAAATTTTGGTATTTTTGTTTTTCTTCCCCTGGTTGAGCCTCGAATGACAGATTGGAGGCGCCAAAAATAAAATGTGAAATAAAATAACAAGAACTAAACGAAATCTAAGCCACAATTTAAGAACTAATTCTTAAAAGAAATCTAAATGACATCTGGTTAATCAGCAGAGATAGGCGATAAGGACTCATAGGTGCATAGTGAAGGCTGGATCGACGGTGCCGTTGGTTGGGGATCACATTCTTGACCTAAATTATTTCATCTTCCAGTTTTGTTTCTCACAGTCATTCTGCTCTGCAATTCACAGTAAAAATTGATTTCTTTCTCACTCATGGGAACCAATGACAGTCTTTTAGATCCTGAGGGGCTTAAAAAAGAAACTGTTGATCTGGTAAGCTCAACACCTCTCTTTTATCTTTCTTCTTTTGATTTAGGGTGGCTGAAGAGAAGCTTGATTGCTACTCCAAGGTATTTAATATTCATGTTTTAGTTACTAAAGCACTATCATGTTCTCAAATTTAATTTTATTAGAAAAAAGATCAAAGAGTGACTGAAATGATTTTCTGATAATCATGAATTGCTTAAACTTGAAGTAGATAATCATAAGAAAACTTGTTATGATGGAGGGTCTAAATCCTTGTTTTGAGAATTGTGATGGTTATTGCTTTTTTAAATCTCAATTTGTTTTGATTAAATGCTTTGAGGATTTTGGTGGTGTTGCTTTTTGAAATCTCAAAGTTTTTGGTTAAATGCTTTGAGGATTTTGATGGTGTTGCTTTTTGAAATCTCAAAGTTTTTGGTTAAATGCTTTGAGGATTTTGATGGTGTTGGGAAAAACAGGAGCACATACCCATTGAGGAAGTTTTTGAGGAGCTGAAGTGCAGTAGAGATGGTCTGTCTTCTGAGGAAGGAGGAACTAGGCTTACAATTTTTGGTCCCAACAGGCTTGAAGAGAAAAAGGTTGGTGATAAAACTGAGTATTTCAAAAAACATAATGTGGACGCAACTCTGTTTAATCTATCTATGTTATAAAAACATGGACCATAGCATGTAATGGGGTTGATGATATAGCATTTACACTGAAGAGGGTCTAGAAGTTAAACCAGAATTAGCAGTATACTAAAATGAACTGAATAGGTGCATCCATTTATTCTATATATTGAAAAAAGTTTAGAAGTTAGACCTGAAACTTCAGTATGGTATGTTTGAAATGAGAACATTTAGAAATAAACTCAGAAATAAGAAATACTAGAAATTGTTCATTTTTCATACTGAATTCCTCCTGTTGGACTACTAGGAAAGCAAAATTCTCAAGTTTCTGAGTTTTATGTGGAACCCCTTATCATGGGTCATGGAGGCTGCTGCAATAATGGCTATTGCCTTGGCAAATGGAGATGTAAGTTTAATGGATAAGTAACATTCTGTAACTATTTTTATATTATCTACTACATTATGGAGATCCAGTGGAAGTAGTTTTGATTAGTTGTTGAAAGGATTTTCTATATATGTACTTGTTTTGCATATATTCAAAGATACTCTGACATGAAAAAAAATTAGTTATTCATGCCGGCTTAAATTAATGATGGTTGATTCAAATCAGAAGCATAGAAACTATGACTGCAGGAACAACCTCCAGATTGGCAAGATTTCATTGGAATAGTTGTGTTGCTTGTGATCAACTCAACTATAAGCTTCATTGAAGAAAACAATGCAGGCAATGCTGCTGCTGCTCTCATGGCCCGTTTAGCTCCCAAGACCAAGGTAATATTATTTAATTCTAACCCCATATATCATGACAGATAGTAAGGTTATACGTAATATCTAGAAAAAGATTCTTCTTGGAGATTAGTACAGGGAAAGAAACATCATCTGTCATAATTCTTTGTCATAATGATCAAAAAGTTCAAGACCCATTATCTGTAATCTTCTATCTTTCTCTTCCTAACGATCTACTTCCTCTTTTTGAGACCCATCATCTATAATTTTTCATCGTTCTCATTTTTAGAAGGTGATGGGAAATGTATGTTTCTTTCTATAAACAGTTGTCTCCATAAAATCTTCTTCAAGGAAGAATCTAAACAGTGTTGTGATGATTGCAGGTACTTAGGGGTGGCAAATGGCAGGAGGAAGATGCTTGTATCCTTGTTCCTGGGGATATAGTTAGCATTAAGCTGGGAGATATCATTCCTGCTGATGCTAGGCTGCTTGAAGGAGACCCTTTAAAGATTGATCAGTCTGCTCTAACAGGAGAATCTCTCCCAGTAACTAAGAATCCTGGAGATGGAGTATATTCAGGCTCTACATGCAAGCAAGGAGAAATTGAGGCAGTTGTTATTGCTACTGGAGTCCACACATTCTTTGGCAAGGCTGCTCATTTGGTTGATAGTACAAATCAAGTGGGTCATTTCCAGAAGGTTTGTACCATGTACCACATTTGGGGTTGGCCCTTATGGTTGAGTTTGTGTTAGGGTTTTTTTCTTATAAATGGATGGTTATGCTATCCACTAGGTGCTAAATTTATTATGCCAGTGGCATTCTACAGTCAGGTGGCTTGGAGATGAGAGCATTCATTTTTGGTGTAAATATATAGAAAAAATAAAAAAAATAAAAACCAAAAAAAAAAAAAAAAAAAAAAAATCAAAAGAGAAATTGGAAAAAATTAAAAATAAAAACAAAAGAAATTGGAACCAGAAAGCATTCATTTTCGGTGTAAATATATAGAAAAAAATAAAAATAAAAACAAAAAAGGAAAAAAAAAAATTCAAAAAAGAAATTGGACAAAATTCAAAATAAAAACAAAAAAAATCGGAACTAGAAAATCACAAAAACTCTGGAACCAAAAAAGAAATTGAAAAAAATAAAATTAAAAACCAAAAAAACTAAAAACAATTGAAGGAAAAAAAGATTGAAAAAAATAAAATTAAAAACCAAAAAAGAAATTGAAAACAGTTGAAGGAAAAAAAGATTGAAAAAAATAAAATTAAAAACTAAAAATGAAATTGGAAAGGGTTGAAAGAAAAAAGATGGAGATCCATACAAAAACTATGAAAAACTCTAAAAAAACATGGAAAATAAAAATAAAAATAAAAATATGAAAAACTCTAAAAAAAACATGGAAAATAAAAATAAAAATAAAAATAAAAAAAGAAAATGGAAATGGTTGAAAGAAAAAAGTGGAGAAAATCACAAAAGTTATAAAAAAACACAAAAAGTAGGAAGAACAATGAAGAAGATATTTCTCGACATACTGTAGATATATTTTTTAAAATATAAAATATATCTTAAACCTGTGATTAATTTATCATTAAGCCATGATTAAACCATAGCCCTCAGATGGGTCATAGGGTTTATCTTAAAATTGAGTTTAAACTCCCAGGTAAGAATTGACAATTAAGAGTACTGTAATAAAGTGCCTTGTTGTTTTAAATGTGGTATCATTTAATATGGGATTCTTATTACATATTTTGCAGGTCCTTACAGCCATTGGTAACTTCTGCATTTGTTCAATTGCAATTGGAATGATTATAGAAATAATTGTCATGTATCCTATTCAACATAGAAAGTACAGAGATGGAATTAACAATTTGTTGGTGCTATTGATCGGAGGAATTCCAATTGCAATGCCCACTGTATTGTCTGTAACCATGGCCATAGGCTCACACAAGCTCTCACAACAGGTTATATGAATTTCTAACTGAATTAATACAAGAAGAAATCTTTCTCTGAAATCAATAATCTTTCTTAAACTGACCTAACTGCTAGTGATCAACAGGGGGCAATCACAAAGAGAATGACTGCCATTGAAGAGATGGCCGCAATGAATGTCCTTTGTAGTGATAAAACTGGAACACTTACTCTCAACAAGTTGAGCGTTGATAAAAATCTAGTCGAGGTGATTCTCATGACAAAAGTTTATATTATTTCTTCTTTGAATATACATCTAGCCCAAGATCTATTTATAATTGACCATATAGCATGATAATCCAATGCTTTCCTAGTAATATTCTCAAATTTCAATGTTGTCATTTTTAACCATCTGAAGCATCTACTTGCAAACTACTTGGGCTAGGCATTTCCCATCGGAGTGGACAAAGATGATGTGTTACTTCTGGCTGCTAGAGCTTCGCGAACAGAGAATCAAGATGCCATTGATGCAGCTATGGTGGGAATGCTGGCAGATCCTAAGGAGGTAATTACAAATACCCTCAATACTATTGAACAGTCATTTTTGTCTCTTTGATTTCTCTATATTTTCTAGTTTCTTAAAATCACTAGCAATTTATTATCTTGTATTTAAGAGAAGAGAAAGGCAACTTTACCACTATCATATTAAGTATGGACTACAAAAAGATGGTATAGCTGCACAATTTGTCCCTTGTTTTGAGGTTTAAAATAACTTTTATATGTTAGGGACAGTGTGTACAGCTCAGAAGTTATAGGGTGTTACAGGGTGCTCATAGGTTGTTGGGCTTCTGTGGTTTAAAAAAAAAAGATTTAAAATAACTTTGTCAATTAATCTTTGGCTGCCGAGGAAAATTATTACACCTATACTTGTATAGATGGCAGCTAAGCTAACATATCATGTCTATAATTTTGTTTAATGTTTTATAGGTTGAAATATAATAAATTCTAGTAATTCAAATCTATTTGTAAAAGATTAAACATATTTTAAATTAGTATAGGTATCTTAAATATATGAGAGATATTAGTAATAAGGTGTTTATCTATCCTATATAACAAATTTAATATAAGTATTTCAAAATTAATATTTCTTAGTTCTTTTTACATTTAAGATATTTATACTAATTTTTTGAAATATAAAAATTATAATAAAACTAGTGACAAAAATATTAAACACAAACAAAATTAAAATAATACATTTTTATAATTTTTTATTATATAAATATAATATTATTATATTTGATAATGTTATCCAATATAAATAAATATTAATTAAATTATATTGTCTTATATTTTTTATTATATATAATAATAAACATAAATATATATAATATAATATAATAATATATAATATTATTATAATATAATAATAATATTATATTTATGTGAAAGGGGTTGTGCTTAAATGGCAAGGCCATAAGATTCTCAAGATAGAGATCCAAATTCGAATCCCCCAAGTAACATTATGTGGTTTTTAAGTTTTTTAAGTTGTAAATGTTGATGGGGAGGAGGTCCCCCTTGTGACCTCCATGTTTATGAATAAAAAAAAAAATTATATTTATATTAATATAATTTTCTTTACTATATTTACTATTATTATAAACATTCTCTATAATAATATTATTATATAAATATAATAATATTATTATATAAATATAATATTATTATATTTAATAATGATATAAGATATAATTATATATTAATTTAATTAAAGTTTTATAAAAATGTAATAATAATATAAATTTAATATTATTATATTTAATAATGTTATGCTATATAATTTTGATTTAAAATAATTAAAGTTTTTAATAATGAGTAATATTTTATAATAATTCATATTATATTATATTATATTATATATTATAATAATATAATAATATAAATATAATATTATTATATTTGATAATGTTATACAATATAGGCGAAGATGGCGAGGGAAGGCGAGGCTCTACCGAAACCCTCCCTCCGGATTGATGTCATAGAGGAGAGCAAAGAAGAAGACGAAGTTCTAGCACAGACTTCTCTAATATGCCGCTTCATCAAGTCAAAGCTCAGCAGAAGCTAGATTAAGGAGTGAGTGGAAGAAATATGGCAATTCCAGTGCATCATCAAATTTCTTTCCAAAGGATTTTTTCTCGCCACCTTTCTAACAACAATCGATAGGGACATGATCTTAAGAGGGAAGAATTGGACAAGAAATGGAGTGCCACTGTACATGAGGAAATGGGCGCCAAATTTTGATTCGACAAAGTGAGACTCATATGATGAACCCGAATGGATCAGATTATACAATCTTCCACCAGAATTTTGGACTGAGGATTGTCTTCTAAAAATTAGGCGGTCACTAGGAACGATAATCTCAATCAATGTAGACCTATTCAATAGTGATTCGTATCTGTTCGCCAGAATTCAGGTGGTAGCTATTTACAAAATTCCAAACGAAATCACTTTGCACACCAAGGATTTTCAAAGGGTGCAGAAATTGGAGATCGAAGAAAGACGTTTCTTCTGTATAAACTATCGTAGTCATAGCCACTTTCAAGACAAATGCCCGAAGGAAAGGGAAGAACGCAAAAATCTAGAACAATTTTCTGAAGGTGAGGACAATTCACAACTGTGTGCTCCTCCAGACACTGACACTTGCGGCTCTCAAGGTTAAGAAGCTAATCCAAATCGGGAAGGAACTGTAGTGGACGACACTTGTGCATCAATTCTCGCAAGTGAAATAGGTGATGAGATTCCCCTCCGAACACAAAATGACGCATCTTGTCTAGTCACTTCGAATTCTAATCCTCAGGATCACATCGCCCATTAAAAGTCCAAAAAAATTTGGGTTGTTCAGAAGGATGGACACTGAAGGAATCAACGGTGGGTCCTTATAAGAATAAACATTTCTCTATAGTAGGAAACTCGCCAAGGATGGGAAATTGCATAATTAACATGAAATTGTCAGACTTTTTGCAGGGCACCTCTGGCGGAGTGTTGAAATTATCTCTGAAACAAAAGAGTTAAGGGGCCACTTGTCCCGCCTTTGGCATCTTCGCACGCCAAAGGATCCGGCTGGACTCAAAATCTCTAAGTCCTAACAAGGCACATTCACTGAATATGCCTTCGCAAGAACTGAAACTTAGACTAGGTTGGCTTGATAGGTTGTCATTCAAATTAAGAAGGTGTAGTTTGTATCTTTATCCTCCCACGGAAGATCTGATTTAGGAGGATGATTCAATTTTCTTAGATTTGAAATATAGGGGTCACATGCATTGATCGAAACCTGATTCTCCTTGGGATCATTCACAGTTTAAGTATAAAGAAGGAGCTTCTGAAGCAGCAGTTCTTACAAACGATATGGCGAACAGGATGTCGATTAATTGCATTTGCACTTGCCAAGCCAAAGAATTGGAGGATGATGAGGAGGGAAGCGGGAAAGAGGAGGAAGATGAGGAGGAAGAAGAGGAAGGGGAAAATGAGGATGATGAAGAGGAACAAGAGGAAGATGCGGTTGAAGACCCAAAAGCACAGATTAGGTGGCTCTTCCATGTGGGCTCTAAGGCGATGACAGAGGCTATTTAAAAAGTTATTGGGGCACATATCTTTTGCAGTAATCATATCCATGACAGGTTTTTATACGAAGAGTTCTTAATGAATTAGATGCTGATATTGAGAAGAAAGAGCAGTGAAAAACTTTTGGCAACCGGCTTTGTCAAAGACAACATGATGAACACAACTAAGGCTGCCATTTCCAACTTCAACAAATGTTTGACTTACGACATGATGGCTGGAGTCTTTGATGCCACAACAGTTAGCAAAAAGTAGGTGGTAGACCAAGCTTTGGCGGTCTACAAGCAGGCATTCAGAGGAATAACATGGAAACGTTTGCTTATTTTGTGAGTCAGTACGAGGATCTCCTGTCCCCTTCCCAACTGGAAAAGGCAAGTAAATTGGCTGAGGGACTTAGATTCCTTTGGCACTTTGTCCAATAGCTTAGGATCATCTCCTCACTATGTAATGGGTTGACTTCAACCGTTTTGACTTATGTACTTGGTTTCGTTTCCTATTTTAATATATTTGGCAGCACCTACTCATAAAAAAAGATAATGTTATATGATATAACTATATATTAATTAAATTAATGTCTTACATGTTGCGCTCCAACTGCTACTATCTTATATATATTAAATAATATATATAAAATATGCGCAGAGATATCCTTCTCAAGGCGTCTATTTAATATTAATCAATTTCTCGAAAAAAGTGTAATAGGCACCTCTAGAAGGATATCTCTCAGCGTATTTTATATATATTATTATTTAATATATAAATTAGTACCAATTTTTTGAAATATAAAAATTATACTAAAACTAGTGATAAAAATATTAAAAATAAACAAAACTAAAATATTAAATTTTTATAAATTTTTTAATAATTTAAATTAAGTATTTTAAAAGTTTTTTCAAAAATTATATATATATGAGATGCCTATTATCCAGAATTAGGTCTAATCCGTTCCTCATGATATCAAAGCCGATGGAGGAATCTTTATTGGTGACTACCGAATCTTTTTCCTCAGGTTGGCCATGTAGCTACGAAGCAATGATTTTGTTGCAACAAAGATAGATTTTATCGATTGGATATGTGGATCCATATTCATTTGTCTAAAGAGCCATAATTACAATGGTAGTAAAAGGTGGAATGTAATGGCGTCTTAACAAAAACTATTAAAGAGTCTACATATAAAAATAATAAAAACTATAAAATAACTATTGAATAAATAAAAATAGAATATAATAACTTATGTAAATAAATTAAGTATAAAATATCATTTAGATGCAATAGTTAACTCTAGAATCAACATTGTTTTGATAGATATTAAAAATGACATTCATAAAGAAAAAATAATAACAAAAATTAAAGTATTTTTTTTTTATGAATAGGCAACTATATCTATATTAATAAGAAAATAGAGTACACATATTCACAAAAAAAGGATGGGTGGTAGAAAAGCACACCCCAAGTCACATGGGCAGAGCCTAGAAAGTTATAATGTCATGGCCTAAGCTCAGAACTAAAAAAACATGACAGAAACAGTATAAAAGAGAAGGCCATTATGCGGCCAGAGCAATGCCAGCAGATGGAGGATGCTTGTCATCTGGGTTGCCCCATATAGTAGCGGGGTCTAGGATGACATCAGGAGGAGCCCAACCATCGTCATCCTTTTCTTTTCCCATATCATTATCTTCACGGCAAGGTGAAATTGCCAAATCCAAACGCAGGACCCATTTAGAATCACCCGTGGGCCAACCAAAACCGCCACCAGGAATGGAACCACCAGAAGGCCACCCGGAGCTCTGCCAGAAGGCCACCCCAGGGTAGCTCGGAGGGGGAGGACTACCGTCGGTGAGGGTGAGAGCCATGATGAGAGCGGGGGCAAGAGTCCCTAGTAGAGCCACTTCTCTGCCAGCCCTATGAAGGCGACTGACCCTTGGAAGAAGTGGGAGAGGGGGGCACACGAGCCACAATACAAGGGGCATTGCCTTAGTGGTCCAGTAGCTCCTGAAGGTGAGAAACTTCAAGCACAACTTTGTTAGCTTGCACTTGAATCTGCAGAAGAACATTAGAACAAATAATAGCTATTGACAAATAAAATAGCTATTGAAAAATAAAATAGCTCATCATTAAAATATAAAGTAAATAATGTCTAAAATAAAATAGTTCTTAAATAAAATTAAAATAAATACTTAATTCAAAAATATTATTGACTATTTTATTTATAAAGTATATTAATTATTTATGGAGTGCATAACTATTTACTATTTTGGCTGTCATTAGTTTTCCACAGTCCATGATGTTGATGTCTCAATGCTTTTAGATTTGACTGTGTAAGTTTTTTTCCTCTCAACGTTTCGAATCACACACAGTGATCCATCATCAGGAGAAAAGAGCAAGAGAAGAGAAATAAAAATGATGATTTGCAGACTTGAGCCAACTTAAAAAGAGGGAGGCAGTGGAAAAGGAGGGATGCGGAGGCCAAGACAGCAAGGGAAGAGGGGAACTACCTATCAGAGATAAGATACAAGACTAACAATAATAAAAAACCAATAAAAGCACACAAAAGACAAGCAAACAAAAAACAAACAAGAGGAGAGAACCAACAAGATAACAAAAAAATAATAATTAAATAAAAAAATAAATAAAAAAATAAAATAAACGAAAAGAAAAAGCCAAAACTAAATAAAAGCAAAAAACAAAGAAAGAGAAACGAAAAAGGAGAAACGAAAGGAAACCTAAAAAAGGAGAAAGACTATGCACAGTGAAAAAATCAACGACAAAGAATAACTATAAGAATTAAAGACAAGACAAACAAAAAAATTAGACCAAAGCAATACATACGTTGAAACAAAAATAAATATCTAAAAATTTAAAGAAGATAAATGCATAAATATGCAAGAAAATAAAAAGGAAAGAGCAAAGAAAAGAACCAAATAAACCTAAAAATGAAAAAACGAACAAATAGAACAAAGGCAAAAACTGAGAGGAAAAAGGGAAACAAGAAAGGAAAAGAGAGGCAAGGCAGCAAATCCAACCTAGGGAAAGAGAGGAGAGGAGAGATGAGGACCCACAAAGAAAGGCGAGAGAAGCTAGAGGAGGGGTACGTGCGGGACAGTCTGGTGTGGGAGAGGAGAAAAAGAAAAAGAGCGAGCAAGGGAGAGAGGAGGAGGGCGGAGGAAGGAAACACGGACTCGAGGAAGGAATAGGAATGGAGGGGGGTCGGGGTTAAGAGACCAGGATAAGAACCCGGCACCGAGAGGGGAGGAGAAGGGGGTAAACTAGCTAAACCAGATGGTGACAAGAGAAGGGTGGAGGGACAAAGGGAAAGGGGAAGGAAAGGAGCACGAGGTTGAGGGGAAGGAAGAGAAGGGAGAGAGGGGAAGCAGGGGGGAGGTATAAAAAACTAAGAGGGACGGGGTTCAAGGAGGGGGAGAGGGCAATTTTTTAGGCAGGTGAGTAAGGGTTGCCAGGAGAAGCTCAGACTCCAGCCATCATCCCGATTAAGGTTAGAGGGGTGATTGCCAATTTCTATAGCCTCTTTAAGTTTATGTTTGAAGAAGTTATCTTCCTTGGCCAAAATTTGCGTGTCTTCCAAGCAGATGTGGTGTTTGGTTTTGGAGGAGTGCTTAGCAAGGGCTGATTTTTGGGTTCGTTCGTGCTTGATGTCGGCACTGTGCTCTTTAATTCTGAAGCTAAAAGAGCGACCTGTCTCCCCAATGTAGGGAATGCCACATGAACAAACCACCTTGTAGACTCCAGAGTTAAGAAGAAGGTCTCTAGGGTCTTTGGGAGACGAGATGCGATTTCTAAGGGTAGAAATGGGTTTGAAGGCACAATGGAGGCCTTTTTTAAGGAGGATCTTAGAAATTTTGTTGGAAATGCCTTCAATGTCTGATTTTTTTGTTTGTCTTGTCTTTAATTCTTATAGTTATTCTTTGTCATTGGTTTTTTCACTGTGCATAGTCTTTCTCCTTTTTTAGGTTTCCTTTCGTTTCTCCTTTTTCGTTTCTCTTTCTTTGTTTTTTGCTTTCATTTAGTTTTGGCTTTTTCTTTTTGTTTATTTTATTTTATTTATTTATGTAATTATTATTTTTTTGTTATCTTGTTGGTTCTCTCCTCTTGTTTGTTTTTTGTTTGCTTGTCTTTTGTGTGCTTTTATTGGTTTTTTATTATTGTTAGTCTTGTATCTTATCTCTGATAGGTAGTTCCCCTCTTCCCTTGCTGTCTTGGTCTCCGCATCCCTTCTTTTCCACTGCCTCCCTCTTTTTAAGTTGGCTCAAGTCTGCAAATCATCATTTTTATTTCTCTTCTCTTGCTCTTTTCTCCTGATGATGGATCACTGTGTGTGATTCGAAACGTTGAGAGGAAAAAAATATTTACTATTTTATTTATCAGATTATATAATAATTTTAATAAAATAACCCCTGATTAAAAAAAAGAACAATGTAAATAAATAAAATAAATTTTAAATGGTTCTAAAGTAAAAATAGCATATGTATCTTTTGAAAAATCTATGTAAAAGAGGGCTAGAGATATCATTTTGGAGGTGCCAATTCTACTTTAATTAGAAATCTAATGAAAACTAGCATAAATATCTTAAATACATGTATCTAAAAGACATGGAGGGATATAGTCTTGAGGTGCCTATATTGAAATTGTTATTTAGAATAGATAGGTACCTCAAGACTGATATTTCTTGGTGTCTTTTAGATAGATGTATTTAAGATATCTATGCTAGTATAATAATATATAAGATAAAAAATTAAATACACAAATGTTTTTAATTATTTGCTAATAACTGATAAAAATATAAGTTATTTTAAAATTATTTAGGTTAATTAATTAAAAAAATTAATTAGCACATAATCAATTTGGATAAAGTAAGTTCTAAAACAATTCAAAAAAATTCTATACAATTAATAAAGGGGTTAAGGGATGCTTAGCTTCACATGTAACAAGTAGAGGATATGTTGAAATGCCTATTGTAACCCAATTCTAGTTTTCTCTATCAAACCTATGACAATTAAGCTTTGGTAGACCGAGAAATGACCTTCAATCTATTTTGATTTGATTTCATGCATGATGTTTTGATCTTCACCCAAGTAGCTAATATCATATTTTGATGGGGAGCACACAACAGATACCACAGACCGGGCCCCAATTCCTCACAGTCAGCAAGACTCAACAAAACAACCATCGATACATCTTGATCGGTCTGACAATAATGATCGGTATGACTTTCTCAAGTCTCACCATGGATCTACCTAACGCCGATAGGCTCCAACCATCGGTGTGACTGCCTTTGTCAACGAACTCCTAGTTTGTTCTCCCAATGCGCCGATGGTATTTGCCTTCGGTGAGACTCGTTCCATTGGTGAATACTTGCAACCTTTGGCCGATGCGCCGATGTCCTCGATGTCACTTTTGACCTTCTTTCATTGGTGAGACAATTACCTATCGGCTCCTCTAGGGTTTACTTCGCCGATACGTCGATTCGCCATTGCACAGCCTACCTTCTCTTGAACCCTAGCACATGGAGATGCTAGGTCAACCTACTATGCGAAACGCTCTGTCTGGATCCTCTGTGATGCCGAACAGGAAAAACAAAACAAAACGTAAAACAAATATTCATACAACGAAGCCATTCCACTGATTTCGACAGAAATCTCACCAGTGGAATGCTTCACATCGACATTTTGCAACAACGAAAAGCACAGAAAGACAAGGAAATCTACGACTATACAATTTATAGTTACAGGAAATGGAAAACAAATTGATGAAACAGAATAGTTTGATTTCTCCTTAACACAATGCGCAATTACATCCAGTCTCTTCTCTTCGATCTGATTACAATACTATCATGATCATTTGGTTCATTCCTCTGGGTATTTATCAACTTGCCCTGAGGAATACCAAACTGACTCTAAGCGGCTGGGAGACCAATCCAATCAGCTGGGAGACAACCGTTTAACAGCCTCCAACTGCCCTACTGCCCTATTTTTGGTATTATGCGGTTACAATTTGACAAAAGTGCCCTAAGTCACTTGGGACTTACAAAATAAACCTAGCTACAAACTGAAATGACATGCATTGGTCAATATACCTTATTACAAAAAGAAAACATGATTTTCTAGGGTGCTCCTGCACCATACTCCCCAGGTGAAAGTTGTCTCAAGTCCTCTTAGAGACTAACGGCTGCAAATCACCACCCTACTTTTTGATATCTTTTTCCAGCATCCATGTGGCCTCTGAGTCTGGAAGTCCTTGCCATTTGACTAAGTGCTCAAAATAGGTCTGATTTCTTATCTTCTTGGTTGTCCTGCTATCCAAGATACACTCCATCTTCGGTGGTCCCTTAGGTGGTAAATACTACACCCACTCTGCATTATCTTGGATAGAATCTGCTGTACCTTCACCTGTATCAGGACTCCTATATAATGTCAGATCAGCAACATTGAATATAGGTGAAATAGCAATATCATCAGGGAGTTTAATTTTGTAAGCATTAGGACCATATTTCTCCAGAATTTGACAAGGTCCAATTTTTCTCATCATCAACTTGCTGTGTTTTCTTGTGGGCAGTCTGTTCTTGTTGAGATGAACCATGACCATATCTCCTATTTGGTACTGCACATCCCTTCTTCTTTGATCCACTCTAGCCTTGATCTTCTGACTATTCTTGTGTAGAGTATTTCTGACTTGTTGATGGATCTCTTTCATAGCCTCTGCAAATGTATCAGCATGTCCACTCCTTTTGTCCAACCCTTGGACATCTCTCAATTCAAAAATTCCTCTAGGATGACTACCATAAACAACTTCAAAAGGACTTACACCTGTACTTCTGTTTGTAGAATCATTATAGGCATACTCTGCTTGTGGGAGTACCACATCCCAACTACAGCCATGTTCTCTTGTCAAACATCTCAACAGATTGCCTAATGACCTATTGACAACCTTAGTTTGGCCATCAGTTTGAGGATGATAGGCTAAACTAAAAGACAAATTTGTACCTAATTTTCTCCACAAGGTTCTCCAAAAATGTCCCACAAATTTGTTGTCTTTGTCAGATACAATACTCAAAGGCAATCCATGAATCCTGACAATTTCTTTAAAGAACAAATTTGCAATGTAACTAGCATCATTGGTGGTTTTACAAGGAATAAAGTGTGCCATTTTGCTGAATCTATCTACCACAACAAACACACTGTCATAACCTATCCTTGTCTTGGGCAATCCCATCACAAAATCCATACTCAAACTTTCCCAAGGTCTGTTTGGTATGGGCAAAGGTTTGTACAGTCCTGCATTGGTTGAGACTCCCTTTGCTCTCTGGCAAATCATACAACTCTCAACAAACCTTCTAATACCAGATTGCATCCTTGGCCAAAAGTAAAACCTTCTTACAAGATCTAAGGTCTTATTGAGCCCAAAATGTCCTCCTAAGCCACCACTATGTTTTTCTTCACAATATTATCCCTCATTGAACACTTAGGGATACATAGTTGACTACCTTTAAACAAAAGTCCATCCTATAATGTATAATCTAAAAATTCACTGTGGAAAGCATTGGCAAACTCACTGCATACCTTGTAAATCTCCTTGAAATCTTGGTCCTCTTCATACAATCCTTTGAGTGCCTCAACACCCATGCTTTGTAGCTGCACTTCTTGCATTGTCAACACCCTTTTGCTTAAAGCATCAGCAACCTTATTGGTTATCCCCTTCTTATGCTTGATGATGAAGGTGTATGCTTGAAGACTTTCCACCCATTTCATGTGTCTATGGATGAGCTTTTCCTGTCCATTCAAAAAACTAAGAGCATGATTGTCAGTGTATACAATAAATTCCTTAGGAAGCAAGTAGTGCCTCCATTTTTTCAAAGCTTGTACCATAGCATACAACTCTAAATCATAAGAGGAGTATTTCCTCTTGGCTTCATTTAACTTTTCATTGAAGAAGGCTATTGGTCTGCCTTCTTGGCTCAACATTGCTCCAATGGCCAACCCACTTGCATCACATTCAATGGTAAAAACCTTATTGAAATCAAGAAGTACTAAAACAGGATACTTGACAACTTTTTGTTTCAGACTTTCAAAACTCTGATTTGCCTCTTTTGTCCACACAAACTTCATCTTTCCTCCACCCTTGATGGTCTCTAACATAGGTGCACAAATATCATTGTAATTCTTAATAATTTTTTTGTAAAATGTGGCCAAGCCATGAAAGCTTCTGACCTCTCCTACTGTCCTAGGTGTAGGCCAATTCAAAATAGCTTCTACCTTGGAAGGATCCATTTTTAAATCACCCTTAGAGATGACAAAACCTTGGTACACCAATTCTTGTTTCATGAAGTCACACTTTTCCAAGTTTATCAGTAACTTCCGATCTTGCAGCCTCTTCAAGACTATCTCCAAATGTTCCAAGTGCTCTTCCTTGCTCTTATTGAAAACCAAAATATCATCAAGGTAGACTACCACAAATTTCCCTATGAATTCCTGCAACACCTCATTCATTAATCTCATAAAGGTGCTAGGGGCGTTTGAAAGACCAAATGACATCACAAGCCACTCATACAACCCTTCATTGGTTTTGAAAGTTGTCTTCCACTCATCCCCCTCTCTTATCCTTATCTGGTGATACCCACTCTTTATGTCTATTTTGGAGAAATAAGTAGCCCCTCCCAAACAATCCATTAGATCTTCTATTCTAGGAATAGGAAACCTATACCTAATGGTTATCTTATTTATGGCCCTAGAATCGGTACAAAGCCTCCATTTCCCATCCTTCTTTGGGGCTAAAATAGTAGGTACTGCACATGGGCTAAAGCTCTTCCTTATCAACCCTTTGTTTAGGAGTTCTTGAATCTGATTTGCTATCTCTTCATTCTGCTGAGGGGTCATTTTATATGCTACCTTATTAGGAAGTACTGCTCCTGGTATGAGGTCTATCTGATGGCTAATGTCTCTGACTGGTGGTAGGGAATCAGGTATATCTTTTGCAATCACTCCTTTGTAACTTTCAAGCAAATCTCTAACCTCCTTTGGCCCTACTTCTCGCACACTTTCCTTCATTTCCCCCTTAGGATTCACAATCAAAGCAAAACCTACTCCACCACCTTCCTTTAGTGTATCCATGAATTCTTTTTCTCCTACCAGCATTACACTGGACCCTACATGTTGTGGATCCTCTTCTACCAATGACTGTATCCTATAAGTCACACCATCTTTTTGGAATGAGTAAGCATTCTTTTCTCCATCATGATGAGCCTTTCTGTCAAACTGCCATGGTCTGCCTAACAAAAGATGGCAAGCATCCATTGGAAGGATATCACATAAAATTTTATCTCTATACCCCCCAATACTAAATTCTACCCATGCTTGTTCATTGATGAGTATGTGCTGCCCCTTATTCAACCAACTGACTTTATATGGACTGCTATGGGGTATCTTTTCTAGATTCAACTTATTCACTGCTTCCAAAGATATAATATTATCAGTAGAACTAGAGTCAACAATAACTTTACAAACCTTACCTTGGATCTTGTAGTTGATTCTAAACAAAGCCCTTCTTTGAGATGGTTCAGTCTGCACTGGTTCCTTGAGCAGTGATCATCATATTTTCTCCCATTTCTGATGCTAGATTCACTTTAGGAGATGTCATGCTCCTTGCATCTTCTTGAATCAAAGTGGTTCTCTTCTCACCACCATAAGAAGTTGAGGCCTTCTCTGGACACTTGTATGATAGGTGCCCTATCTGATTACAGTTATAGCATCACATATTGGAGAACTTGGATCCTCTACCTGATCCATTTGTCCCACCTCTTCCATTAGGCCTTCTTCCTTGGTAGCCTTCTCTGCTACTGGAGCCTCCAACTTGCTCTTCTTGGCTAGACTCACCACTTGGCCTCTGGTTAGGACTTCTTCCTCCAAAACTGCCTCTGCCTCTGAAATTCCTTCCACCTCTACCTCTATTATTCTGCTCACTCTTCCTCTTTATCTTCTCTTCAGCCCTTAAGGCCATTTGGAAACACTTGTTCACTATTTCTGGTGCTAAGATGCTGATCTCATCTTGGATGTTCATCCTTAGGCCATTTAAATACTTGGCCACCTTCTTTGACTCTTCTTCTTGTCTCTTTGATCTGAGACTAAGTTTATGAAACTCTTGTGTGTATGCATTCACATCAAGGTCTCTCTGTCTGAGGTTCTGCAATTTCTTATACATCTGCATGTTATAGTCCAGAGGTAAGAATTGTGCCTTGATTTTAGTCTTCATCCTTTCCCAGGAGGTTATCATATTCTTCCCCTCCTTGACTCTCTCTCCTTGTTCATAATTCCACCATGCAAGAGCAAATCCCTTTAATCTTGCCTTTGCCAGCTTAACCCTCTTACCATTAGGGACTTCTTTGTATTCGAAATGATTGTTCAATGCCTCAATCCAGTCAATCACCTCTTCAGCTTCCATACTTCCATTATACATAGGTAACCCATCTATGGTGTCCCTATTGAATGACTTTAAAGCATTTACAAATGCCCTCTAGTCTGCTGGTATCTCCTCTATCCTCTTATTGGTTTCCTCAATTTCTATATCTCCTTCCTTGCTGTCACTTTCATCTTCCCTATCTTTACTTTTGGACTACTTGAACTCTCCCAACTTGGAGTCAAGCATCTCCTCGATCAGCTTCTTGATGGCATCCTGCGACATACTTTTGGGAAGCATCCTCTCTGCCTCTGTTTCACTTTCTCTGTCTGATATACACTATTCACAGACAACACCCAAACGCCAACACTTCTGCAAATCCTCAATTCGATTTGCCACCCAAATATTTTCGGGCTCTGATACCAATATGATGGGGAGTGCACAGTGGATACCACAGACCGGGCCCCAATTCCTCACAGTCGGCAAGACTCAACAAAACAACCGCTGATACATCTCGATCAGTCTGACAACAATGATTGGTATGGCTTTCTCAATTCTCACCATGGATCTACCTTACGCCGATAGGCTCTGACTGTCGGTGTGACTGCCTTCGTCGACGAACTCCTAGTTTGTTCTCCCGATACGTCAATGGCATTTGCCTTCGGTGAGACTCGTTCCGTCGGTGAATACTTGCAACCTTTGGCCGATGCACCGATGTCCCCGATGTCACTTTTGACCTTCTTTCATTGGCGAGACAATTACCTATCGGCCCCTCTAGGGTTTACTTCGTCGATACGTCGATTCGCCGTTGCACAACCTACCTTCTCCCGAACCTTAGCACATGGAGATGCTAGGTCAACCTACTATGCGAAACACTTTGTCTGGATCCTCTGCGCCGCTGAACAGGAAAAACAAAACAAAACACAAAATAAATATTCATACAACAAAGCCATTCCACTGATTTCGATAGAAATCTCACCAGTGGAATGCTTCACATTGACATTTTACAAGAACAGAAAGCACAGAAAGACAAGGAAATCTATGACTATACAATTTACAGTTATAGGAAACAGAAAACAAATTGATGAAACATAATAGTTCAATTTCTCCTTAACATAATGTGCAATTACATTCAGTCTCTTCTCTTCGATCTGATTACAATACTATCATGATCATTTGGTTCATTCCTTTGGGTATTTATCAACTCACCCTGAGGAATACCAAACCGACTCCAAGCGGTTGGGAGACCAATCCAAACGGCTGGGAGACAACCGTCTAACAGCCTCCAACTACCCTACTGCCCTATGTTTGGCATTATGCGGTTACAATTTGACAAAGTGCCCTAACTCACTTGGGACTTACAAAATAAACCTAGATACAAATTGAAATGACATGCATTGGTCAATAGACTTTATTACAAAAAGAAAACATGATTTTCTAGGTGCTCCTGCACCATATTTCTACAATTCTCAATTTTCTTTATAGCCTCGATCTTTGCACTTTCAATCTTCAGAATTCTATTTTCCTTTGATATCTTAAAATTGTGGTTCTTAGAAGCACTATTAAAACTTCCTATACCAAGGAAGGGAAGTTGAGTAGTTTCCCATTGTGTGCCTTAGTTAAACTTTTAGATTGATTTAATATTCAAAACATGTTTGAAGATACACTAGGAAAAAATGTAAACACCAATGTTTGTTGTTATGATTTGTTTTTGTCAATGATATGCTCTAGTAATTGAATGATGAGTGAATAACAATGTTATCTAATGATCTAAACTGCATTATGTTTTTTCCTTTTATAAGACACCTTAGTGTGAATTTGAATATTTTGTGCTTTGGCAAGCAATGATTGATATAGACAAGTTGGCTTGGGCCCATGTTTAATTTTGAATTTAGAAATTTGGAGTTCAAGGCCACATGTGTGGTGGCCCTAAACTAGGTTTAGGGCCACAACTATGGACTCGTAAAGAACTAAACTAGATGGACCCAAAAGCAACCTAGGAAAAATCTAACAATAGAAATTTTTATTTATTCTTTATGCAAACACATACTCTCAATGGAAATATATTCTACCAATATGATACAACTTATTGGGTGCACCTAGCATACAAGTCTAAACTCCTTTGATGTTTGTGAACACTTTGTAGTATGTAAATTAAATGTTCTGATGTTTCTAGACACTCTACATGATCCTATTGTTGCTCTATACCACTAACTATTTCTTGAGGGTTTCCATCCTCAATCATTCAATCTATAAGGCCTATAGATTTTCATCTCAAGGTGCTCAATGTTGTTGAAACATCATCACCTTCCTAAGATTGCAATTGAGTTTTGGTTTAGTTTTCAAAAGATTTATTCTCTTTTTCCTCAACATTTCCTAAACTCCTAACTCTTAGTTATCCCAAATCATAGATACAATCAATCCCCGATTAGTGGTAGTGAATTGACAAATCACTTTCTTAATCATTGGGAACTAATTGGTGAATCCACCCCCAAACATTGGTGTTAACTGATAGGTATAGATAGGTGCAATACCAACACAAATACAGTCACCTTATTCTATAATGCAACTTTCCTAATCAAAAGACTTAGTTGATTCTAATTGAAAGACTTAACCACTACTCAATTGGAAGACATAAAGACACAATTGCTTCCTAACTCAAGACTCAATTGCCTTATTCCAAACATATACATTCCTAACTAAAAACTAAAAGTAACTATAAACTTGTCTAATTGCTACCCCTACATTATCAAACCACTTACTTAGGTACATATTAAGAAATGGGACATTTAAATCCTTACTCCTTGAATTTTCTTTCTCTCAAGCAAGACAAAATTGGGTGATCTAGGATGTCAGTCAACTCCCAAGTTACATCCTCTTGAGGCAAACCTTTCCACTGCGTTGTGAACTTAATCCAAACATAGTTCCTCAACTGCAACTCTCTAGTCCCAAGTATTTACTTAGGCACTAATAATAGTTTTCCTTCATCATTAAGAGGAGGCTCGACTAAAGGTGTTACCTACTATCCCATTACTTCTTTTAAACATGATATATGAAAATTATTGTGAATCCAATTGTTAGGAGGAATCTCCAACTCATAAGCCACCTCACTAATGCTCCAAACTACTTTGTAAGGACCATAGAAGTAGGGTTTGAGATTTTTAGCTCCACTCCTTTTTAAAGAAGACTACAAGTAGGGTTGCAACCAAAGGAAAAGCATGTCATGATGTATACCACCTCAAAATGCTTATTAACATATATCTTTTGCTAATTTTGTGCATGTTGAAGCTAATCACATAGACATGTTAAACCTACCTAGTCTACTCCATGACATCTCTTGTTGTAGGTACTCATGTTAGGTAATGTTAAAATCCCTTGAAGGTTAGTGCATCATATCCATACAATACCATAAAAAGGGACATACTCATTAACATGTAGTGGGTAGTATTGTAGCAATACTACCCTAGATATAGCCAATACACCCAAGCTATCCAATGATTAATTAGAAAACCCCTTGAAATTACTCCTTAACTCATTTGTTCACTATCTTGATTTACCCGTCCCTTTGGGGGTGATAGCTGATGTTAGGTGTCAACATTATCCTTGTCAATTTGAATAACTCTTGCTAGAAAGCACTCATGAAATGTGCATCCCTATTGTTGACCATAGTATAGGGTAGTCTATGTAGGAAAAAGATCTCGCTAAAGAAAACATTTGCCACATGTGGAGCCTTGAACTCATTTAGAATGGAGAAAAAAGTACAAACTTTTTTCAAATAGTCAATAACCATGAAAATATGACTTTTTCTCCCCACTTGAGGCAAGCTTGTAATGAAGTCAATCAACATAGAAATTCCCATTTCTAATAAGGAATGGGGAGGGGTTGAAGTAGACTTGCTAGGTGCGTGGCTTCATTTTTCATTCTTTGAAACACTTCACTCTCATTCATGTTGCAACACATCTTCTTTCAAGCTACAATAGTGTGACTAGTAAGTGGAGAGTAATGGAAAGCTACATAATTTTCTATTTTAGCTTGGATCTTGGCACCACAAATTTTTTTCCTTGTACAAGATAATGCCATGCTTCACCTGGTATCCCTCATCCTTATTTAAGGAAACACCAATACACTCTACCAACCTTGTAGCAAGTAGGACTTTACAATACTCAACCAACAACTCTTCTTTGCAATATAATTTTGTTGACAAAGTGGCCAATAATTTGGGTCTCCTAGAGTGCATCTTCTACCTTATTGTTCTTCCCTTTCATATACTCAATGTTAAAGTCGAAGGCCTATAATTACTTTCTTGTTTTTATTTCCTATTATTGAGGTCACACTATGATAAAAATAATCTCAAACTATTGTGGTTTGTGTGCACCACAAAACATACATAAACTAGATATTGTTTGAATTTAGCCAATGCATGCATGATTTCCAACATCTCCTTATCATAGATAGAGAGTTGACACTTTGTCTTTGTCAATTTTGACTCTCAAATGATGTGAGTTATCCTTTTTGCATAAGAACAACCCCTAATCCTTCTCTTGAAGTGTCACACTCCACCCAAAAAGGAAATGAGAATTAGGTATTGTGAGAATGGAACCATTACACATTACCTTTTTCAAATGCTTAAATTCCTTTTGTGTTGTTATGGACCAATGGAAGGTACCCTTCTTGGTCAACTTTGTTGGGGGCATTGCTACTTGTGAGAATCCTCTAATGAATCTCTTGTAATAGCTACATAGGCCCAAGAACCATTGTAGTTGTGTCAACATCCTTGGAGTAGGCCACTCTTGTATAGATTGCACCTTGGATTGGTCCATGTCTACACATGTCGTGCTCATAATGTGTCCTGGGTATAATATTTTTTGGATTCCAAACTTGGATTCATTTTTCTTAGCAACTTAGAAGGTTTGCTACCATAGAATAGCCAACACAATATCCAAGTGTTTCATGTGTTCGTCCCATGTCTAACTATAAACTAGTATATTGTCAAAGAACGCTAATACAAATTTCCTCAAATGAGGTCTAAAACTTTAATTCATTATTGACTAGAATTTGACAGTGCATTGGTGAGTTGAAAAGGCATCACCAAAAACTTGAAGTGCCCACAGTAACATTGAAAAGTAGTCTTAAATGTGTCCTTGAGTTTAACCCATATCTAATGGTACCCAAACTATATGTCAATCTTGGCGAAGTATGTTGCCCCATGTAACTTATCAATATGGGGTATTTGATATTGGTTCTTGATGATTTTGTTATTTAGGACTCAATAATCAATACACATCCTCATCGTTCCATATTTCTGAACTTTAAAAGTATCATTGAAGATGGGAAGGGACTTGTGTTGGGTCTAATGTGTCCCAAGCTTAGCCTCTATTGTATAGTCTACTCTATTTCATTCTTAAAAACATGAGGATGCCGATAAGGAGTCTCATTCTTGGCTCCATCTTGATAGTGTGCTAGAAACCCCTATCTAGCGGGAGTCTTGAAGGCATGTCTCTAAACATAGAAGCATATTTTTCTAACAAAACTTGAATATCTAGAGAGTATTTTCCCTCCCTTGGATCTATAGTACCTAGTGATATCCCCTTATTGGTGAAACCTATTGGAATCTAACTCACTTGATCCCATCTCAAAAGACTCTCTATTTGGTGAGTTAAAACCTACTCTACTAGTGCATCTGTAACATCTTTGATGACTTTTAATCCTTAATCCATGAAGTTGAGTGTCATCATTTAGTAATTTTGTGTGAACTCACCAAGTGCATGCAACCACTGGATTCCTAAGATCATGTGAGATCCAACAAGTGGGCTGCCATAAAATATGGGTGATAGTCTACCAATCTAATATCACTTGTAACTGTTAGATAACTTGCGTATAGGATAATGAATAACCATTTTCTACTACTACTTTAAAACCTACAAGTTCTTTAGCCTTCATCTTGAAGTGGGATATTGCCCCCAAATTGATGAAGTTATGGGTCACTGCCCCATCAATGAGTGCCACTATGTGTTATCCTCCAATCCTTCCCTTGACTTAGAAGGAGTGGTACCTTGGTTCTTCTGACAAGGATCCAATAGTAGTTGGCCTCTCTCCTCCATTTAGTGATAGAAGGCCTTTTGTTACCATGCTTGTTGATGATACACTATCCTTTTCCACACTCTATGCCATTGTGCATGACTCAAGCTCTCCCTCATCATTAAAGTGCACCTTATTCAATTAGATTTTCCCCTTTTCCAAGCACCCATGTGTTGGGACCTATGGCTCCTTAGAGATAAAACATAGCTACTTACTCCACATCTCATTACACGTCATGTCACTCGATTGTTTACTCCTAATGTTATGCCTTATCCCATAGTTTATAGACTCGGTGAGTAGAACTCGCCAAGTTTTTGGTGAGCACTCACCAAAAAATCAACGAGTCCAAGCAAAAAAATTGCCAGACACTCCAAAAATGCCTTAATGACCTATTCTTTATACAATACAACCTTTAACTTTGCATAAGAAAGGTGGAGGGAAAATCAGAGGAGGTCATTGCTTTGGATGACATTGATCCAAGTATAACAATTAGACATGACAAGATGAGGAGGCCCCATTGTTTATTGCATATGAGATTCCTAATTTTGAGAGGTAGGCAATGGAGGATGTGGCTTGAGAAAAAGTAGGAGCTACTTGATTGTCATTGGATGTCATTGATGAGGTAGAGGAGGAGTCACTGCTATCTAGTAGCAGGATGGAGGTTGAGTCAGAGCCACAAGCATAGCCTTCTATGCTAAGCAAGGAGCTGCAATTGAGTACAAGGACTAGAATCTCTCCTCAATTTTTACTAGATTAGGGAAAATGACTTAGAAATATGTAAAAGTACAAAGCTGTGTCACACTTTTATAAAGGAAACAACCAACACTGATCTAACTTTTAAACTTGAATCACTAGAAAGTGGCATATATGTTTTGAATTTTGAAATGATGTGAACTAATAAAATGTGCATTTTTTAGTATATTTTATGTTTTTATTTTTTTGACAAAATTAAAAAATTATTTGAATATAGTTTTAAAAAAATTAACACTATAATTTAGTTGCTGATAAAATGCTGAAAAATGACGTTACATGAGACGCCAAGCTTTATATAGTAAATTTTCTTTTTTTTTTCCTTCAATTTTTTTGTGTATATTTATAACTTGAAACTTTAGGGCATGTATATATTTTTTGCAATTTTAATAAATATATATTTTTAAATAAATATTTAAATGTGTGTGTATTAAAACACAGTTGTTTCTAGTCGATGTCAACTTTTATATTAAATATTTATCTAAAATAGAAAACAAATTATACTATCTTAATCTAGATTCTTTTATCTAGGGCATCATTTTTTTAAATTTTTTAATAAGTTTTAGTATTTTTCTTGACATGGTAATCAACCTAATATTTTTGTGTTGATAACCTAATTTTAGTAAAAAATAAAAATAAAATATAAATAATAATTGAACTATTAAAATAAATATATATTTGAAAACTACACTTATGGATCTACAAAAGGGTATTTTTACATTTTTTGAAAAAATGTTATTTATATGAGTAGGAGTTGTTGAAACATTAAATTTTTCAAATAATTTCATTTTTTTAGTAAATTGGCCTCAAAGTGGCGCTACATATGCATTTAGCCAACAATTTTAGTTGGAAAAGTTGTGGACATATTTAACTTATCTAAAATAAATCTTACTAGATCATATGTTTGACCAAAATTGATTTTTAGTTATAAATACTAAAATTCACTTGTGCTGATAAGTCAGTTGAAAGTGTGACACAACTTTGTACTTTTACCTATTTATGCGATTTATGAATTATGATGATGATTTTCAAAGGCAATCATCATAAATTAATAATAGTTGGAAGCTAATTATTATATTAGGATTCTGCATGATGATGTAATTTTGTATTCAAATGAATCAAATCTAATAGAAAACACTTTTGTACTCATTTATGGACTTATTGGATACATTTTGTTATTGGATTTTGAAAAAAAAAGTTTTTAAATAAATTTAAGTAATTTTTTATGTTGTCAAGTCACAAATTTTTGGATCTACTGAATTTTTTCCAAGTCCAAGTATATGAACTATGCCTTATCCCTTAGTGAACTATGGGTTGAGAGGGTGTACCACCATTTTTTTGGAAAAGGTTTGTACAAAGTTCCTTGTTGTTGTTGTTGCTTATGTAATCCTCCTAGACTTACACCTTTAAAGGTAAACCCATGGAAATATTTTCTAGGTGCAGTGGTGTCTAGTGTCAAGGGTCTTTTGATGGTTGTTTGCAATGAATTTATTTCAAGGGCCTTCACCAGGCCAAGTGAGGGGCTCTATCAACCCTTCCACGAAGAGGAAAGTTAGATGCCTATTTGACACATGAGGTACCATCACAACTACCCTCTAGAAATCAGCCACATATCCATCCATTAAGCCCTAGTGTTATAGCCGAGCTAACTCTTTAAAGTGCTCCTCTAGCTCCTGCCTTTTATATCTATTAGTCAACCTCCTACAAAAATTCTCATAGGTGGTGACAAGAATATTCCCTTGAGTGACTAGACCTTGATACCGCCACTCATGTGCAACCCCCTCTAGTTGGAGGATCATAAATTTAATTACTTCATTCTTGTACATAGGACTCAATGAGAAGTAAACATTTAGTTTTTGGATTGAAGCTCAAGATGAGGATTTGTTGGATCCATCAAATGAGGGCAAGGGAAATATCCCCTTACCTACTTTGAAAATCTTTATGAGGTCTATTTGGGATGGGTTTACATACATTCTTGGTTTTGGTTTTTTCCTTCAATTTGCAAAATTTCATAAAGGAAATGTCTACTTGAAATCCAACACTTTTGTTCTATATTAAAAATGGAGAGCATCCAAGTATTTCTCTTTTTAACCATCTAGATCTTCTTCCTATGCCATGGATTCTTTTTGTAAGAATGTAACTCTTGGTAGTCTACTACCAATAATTGACTAAATATTGGGATGTTCTAGTTCACTACTGAAGATGGAGATTCTTCTTATGCCCCATTATGTGGAGATATAGTGGCATGGTTTGGTTCCTTGGCTCCCTTACCTTGTATAATTTGGATGAAAATATCGATGAGCTATTACTGCCCATCCTTCAATGATATCATAACATCAAAGAATTTTTGTTCTTTATCTTCATGTGCCTTTTTTCTGTTTCCTTTGTTCCTTGAGTTGATATCTTATTTTTCTATCATTCACTAACATGTATTATTGATATCTATATTTTTTTCGAACCTCCCGCAGGTTGGCTACATCTTAGCTCTAATACTAGTGTAAAGAAGTAAACCTAGAATAACTCTAGCAATAGATATTTTTTATTTTATCTTTATGCAAACATACACATTCAATGGAAATCTACTCTACCATTTTGATACAACTTACTAGGCACACCCAACATAGACGTTCAAACTCCTTTGATGCTCATGAACACTCTATATAGTATGCAAACTGAACAATTTGATAGTCCTGGACACTCTACATGATCCTATTGTTGCTTTGCATCACTAACTACTTTAGGGTTTTCATCATTAAATATTTAAGATGAAATTCTACTGAAGATGGAGATTCTTCTTATGCCCCATTATGTGGAGATATAGTGGCATGGTTTGGTTCCTTGGCTCCCTTACCTTGTATAATTTGGATGAAAATATCGATGAGCTATTACTGCCCATCCTTCAATGATATCATAACATCAAAGAATTTTTTTTCTTTATCTTCATGTGCCTTTTTTCTGTTTCCTTTGTTCCTTGAGTTGATATCTTATTTTTCTATCATTCACTAACATGTATTATTGATATCTATATTTTTTTCGAACCTCCCGCAGGTTGGCTACATCTTAGCTCTAATACTAGTGTAAAGAAGTAAACCTAGAATAACTCTAGCAATAGATATTTTTTATTTTATCTTTATGCAAACATACACATTCAATGGAAATCTACTCTACCATTTTGATACAACTTACTAGGCACACCCAACATAGACGTTCAGACTCCTTTGATGCTCATGAACACTCTATATAGTATGCAAACTGAACAATTTGATAGTCCTGGACACTCTACATGATCCTATTGTTGCTTTGCACCACTAACTACTTTAGGGTTTTCATCATTAAATATTTAAGATGAAATTCTACTGAAGATGGAGATTCTTCTTATGCCCCATTATGTGGAGATATAGTGGCATGGTTTGGTTCCTTGGCTCCCTTACCTTGTATAATTTGGATGAAAATATCGA
This sequence comes from Cunninghamia lanceolata, assembly GCA_027924645.1. NCBI lineage: Eukaryota > Viridiplantae > Streptophyta > Pinopsida > Cupressales > Cupressaceae > Cunninghamia > Cunninghamia lanceolata. The sequence continues at coordinate 786,764 of BSBN01000847.1, read as the reverse complement.
TGAGCTATTACTGCCCATCCTTCAATGATATCATAACATCAAAGAATTTTTGTTCTTTATCTTCATGTGCCTTTTTTCTGTTTCCTTTGTTCCTTGAGTTGATATCTTATTTTTCTATCATTCACTAACATGTATTATTGATATCTATATTTTTTTCGAACCTCCCGCAGGTTGGCTACATCTTAGCTCTAATACTAGTGTAAAGAAGTAAACCTAGAATAACTCTAGCAATAGATATTTTTTATTTTATCTTTATGCAAACATACACATTCAATGGAAATTTACTCTACCATTTTGATACAACTTACTAGGCACACCCAACATAGACGTTCAGACTCCTTTGATGCTCATGAACACTCTATATAGTATGCAAACTGAACAATTTGATAGTCCTGGACACTCTACATGATCCTATTGTTGCTTTGCACCACTAACTACTTTAGGGTTTTCATCATTAAATATTTAAGATGAAATTCTACTGAAGATGGAGATTCTTCTTATGCCCCATTATGTGGAGATATAGTGGCATGGTTTGGTTCCCTGGCTCCCTTACCTTGTATAATTTGGATGAAAATATTGATGAGCTATTACTGCCCATCCTTCAATGATATCATAACATCAAAGAATTTTTGTTCTTTATCTTCATGTGCCTTTTTTCTGTTTCCTTTGTTCCTTGAGTTGATATCTTATTTTTCTATCATTCACTAACATGTATTATTGATATCTATATTTTTTTCAAACCTCCCACAGGTTGGCTACATCTTAGCTCTAATACTAGTGTAAAGAAGTAAACCTAGAATAACTCTAGCAATAGATATTTTTTATTTTATCTTTATGCAAACATACACATTCAATGGAAATCTACTCTACCATTTTGATACAACTTACTAGGCACACCCAACATAGACGTTCAAACTCCTTTGATGCTCATGAACACTCTATATAGTATGCAAACTGAACAATTTGATAGTCCTGGACACTCTACATGATCCTATTGTTGCTTTGCACCACTAACTACTTTAGGGTTTTCATCATTAAATATTTAAGATGAAATTCTACTGAAGATGGAGATTCTTCTTATGCCCCATTATGTGGAGATATAGTGGCATGGTTTGGTTCCTTGGCTCCCTTACCTTGTATAATTTGGATGAAAATATCGATGAGCTATTATTGCCGATCCTTCAATGATATCATAACATCAAAGAATTTTTGTTCTTTATCTTCATGTGCCTTTTTTCTGTTTCCTTTGTTCCTTGAGTTGATATCTTATTTTTCTATCATTCACTAACATGTATTATTGATATCTATATTTTTTTCAAACCTCCCGCAGGTTGGCTACATCTTAGCTCTAATACTAGTGTAAAGAAGTAAACCTAGAATAACTCTAGCAATAGATATTTTTTATTTTATCTTTATGCAAACATACACATTCAATGGAAATCTACTCTACCATTTTGATACAACTTACTAGGCACAGCCAACATAGACGTTCAAACTCCTTTGATGCTCATGAACACTCTATATAGTATGCAAACTGAACAATTTGATAGTCCTGGACACTTACATGATCCTATTGTTGCTTTGCACCACTAACTACTTTAGGGTTTTCATCATTAAATATTTAAGATGAAATTCTACTAAAGATGGAGATTCTTCTTATGCCCCATTATGTGGAGATATAGTGGCATGGTTTGGTTCCTTGGCTCCCTTACCTTGTATAATTTGGATGAAAATATTGATGAGCTATTACTGCCCATCCTTCAATGATATCATAACATCAAAGAATTTTTTTTCTTTATCTTCATGTGCCTTTTTTCTGTTTCCTTTGTTCCTTGAGTTGATATCTTATTTTTCTATCATTCACTAACATGTATTATTGATATCTATATTTTTTTAGAACCTCCTGCAGGTTGGCTACATCTTAGCTCTAATACTAGTGTAAAGAAGTAAACCTAGAATAACTCTAGCAATAGATATTTTTTATTTTATCTTTATGCAAACATACACATTCAATGGAAATCTACTCTACCATTTTGATACAACTTACTAGGCACACCCAACATAGACGTTCAAACTCCTTTGATGCTCATGAACACTCTATATAGTATGCAAACTGAACAATTTGATAGTCCTGGACACTCTACATGATCCTATTGTTGCTTTGCACCACTAACTACTTTAGGGTTTTCATCATTAAATATTTAAGATGAAATTCTACTGAAGATGGAGATTCTTCTTATGCCCCATTATGTGGAGATATAGTGGCATGGTTTGGTTCCTTGGCTCCCTTACCTTGTATAATTTGGATGAAAATATCGATGAGCTATTACTGCCCATCCTTCAATGATATCATAACATCAAAGAATTTTTGTTCTTTATCTTCATGTGCCTTTTTTCTGTTTCCTTTGTTCCTTGAGTTGATATCTTATTTTTCTATCATTCACTAACATGTATTATTGATATCTATATTTTTTTCAAACCTCCCGCAGGTTGGCTACATCTTAGCTCTAATACTAGTGTAAAGAAGTAAACCTAGAATAACTCTAGCAATAGATATTTTTTATTTTATCTTTATGCAAACATACACATTCAATGGAAATCTACTCTACCATTTTGATACAACTTACTAGGCACACCCAACATAGATGTTCAGACTCCTTTGATGCTCATGAACACTCTATATAGTATGCAAACTGAACAATTTGATAGTCCTGGACACTCTACATGATCCTATTGTTGCTTTGCACCACTAACTACTCTAGGGTTTTCATCATTAAATATTTAAGATGAAATTCTACTGAAGATGGAGATTCTTCTTATGCCCCATTATGTGGAGATATAGTGGCATGGTTTGGTTCCTTGGCTCCCTTACCTTGTATAATTTGGATGAAAATATCGATGAGCTATTACTGCCCATCCTTCAATGATATCATAACATCAAAGAATTTTTTTTCTTTATCTTCATGTGCCTTTTTTCTGTTTCCTTTGTTCCTTGAGTTGATATCTTATTTTTCTATCATTCACTAACATGTATTATTGATATCTATATTTTTTTCAAACCTCCCGCAGGTTGGCTACATCTTAGCTCTAATACTAGTGTAAAGAAGTAAACCTAGAATAACTCTAGCAATAGATATTTTTTATTTTATCTTTATGCAAACATACACATTCAATGGAAATCTACTCTACCATTTTGATACAACTTACTAGGCACACCCAACATAGACGTTCAAACTCCTTTGATGCTCATGAACACTCTATATAGTATGCAAACTGAACAATTTGATAGTCCTAGACACTCTACATGATCCTATTGTTGCTTTGCACCACTAACTACTTTAGGGTTTTCATCATTAAATATTTAAGATGAAATTCTACTGAAGATGGAGATTCTTCTTATGCCCCATTATGTGGAGATATAGTGGCATGGTTTGGTTCCTTGGCTCCCTTACCTTGTATAATTTGGATGAAAATATCGATGAGCTATTACTGCCCATCGTTCAATGATATCATAACATCAAAGAATTTTTGTTCTTTATCTTCATGTGCCTTTTTTCTGTTTCCTTTGTTCCTTGAGTTGATATCTTATTTTTCTATCATTCACTAACATGTATTATTGATATCTATATTTTTTTCAAACCTCCCGCAGGTTGGCTACATCTTAGCTCTAATACTAGTGTAAAGAAGTAAACCTAGAATAACTCTAGCAATAGATATTTTTTATTTTATCTTTATGCAAACATACACATTCAATGGAAATCTACTCTACCATTTTGATACAACTTACTAGGCACACCCAACATAGATGTTCAAACTCCTTTGATGCTCATGAACACTCTATATAGTATGCAAACTGAACAATTTGATAGTCCTGGACACTCTACATGATCCTATTGTTGCTTTGCACCACTAACTACTTTAGGGTTTTCATCATTAAATATTTAAGATGAAATTCTACTGAAGATGGAGATTCTTCTTATGCCCCATTATGTGGAGATATAGTGGCATGGTTTGGTTCCTTGGCTCCCTTACCTTGTATAATTTGGATGAAAATATCGATGAGCTATTACTGCCCATCCTTCAATGATATCATAACATCAAAGAATTTTTGTTCTTTATCTTCATGTGCCTTTTTTCTGTTTCCTTTGTTCCTTGAGTTGATATCTTATTTTTCTATCATTCACTAACATGTATTATTGATATCTATATTTTTTTCGAACCTCCCGCAGGTTGGCTACATCTTAGCTCTAATACTAGTGTAAAGAAGTAAACCTAGAATAACTCTAGCAATAGATATTTTTTATTTTATCTTTATGCAAACATACACATTCAATGGAAATCTACTCTACCATTTTGATACAACTTACTAGGCACACCCAACATAGACGTTCAAACTCCTTTGATGCTCATGAACACTCTATATAGTATGCAAACTGAACAATTTGATAGTCCTGGACACTCTACATGATCCTATTGTTGCTTTGCACCACTAACTACTTTAGGGTTTTCATCATTAAATATTTAAGATGAAATTCTACTGAAGATGGAGATTCTTCTTATGCCCCATTATGTGCAGATATAGTGGCATGGTTTGGTTCCTTGGCTCCCTTACCTTGTATAATTTGGATGAAAATATCGATGAGCTATTACTGCCCATCCTTCAATGATATCATAACATCAAAGAATTTTTGTTCTTTATCTTCATGTGCCTTTTTTCTGTTTCCTTTGTTCCTTGAGTTGATATCTTATTTTTCTATCATTCACTAACATGTATTATTGATATCTATATTTTTTTCAAACCTCCCGCAGGTTGGCTCCATCTTAGCTCTAATACTAGTGTAAAGAAGTAAACCTAGAATAACTCTAGCAATAGATATTTTTTATTTTATCTTTATGCAAACATACACATTCAATGGAAATCTACTCTACCATTTTGATACAACTTACTAGGCACACCCAACATAGACGTTCAGACTCCTTTGATGCTCATGAACACTCTATATAGTATGCAAACTGAACAATTTGATAGTCCTGGACACTCTACATGATCCTATTGTTGCTTTGCACCACTAACTACTTTAGGGTTTTCATCATTAAATATTTAAGATGAAATTCTACTGAAGATGGAGATTCTTCTTATGCCCCATTATGTGGAGATATAGTGGCATGGTTTGGTTCCTTGGCTCCCTTACCTTGTATAATTTGGATGAAAATATCGATGAGCTATTACTGCCCATCCTTCAATGATATCATAACATCAAAGAATTTTTGTTCTTTATCTTCATATGCCTTTTTTCTGTTTCCTTTGTTCCTTGAGTTGATATCTTATTTTTCTATCATTCACTAACATGTATTATTGATATCTATATTTTTTTCGAACCTCCCGCAGGTTGGCTACATCTTAGCTCTAATACTAGTGTAAAGAAGTAAACCTAGAATAACTCTAGCAATAGATATTTTTTATTTTATCTTTATGCAAACATACACATTCAATGGAAATCTACTCTACCATTTTGATACAACTTACTAGGCACAGCCAACATAGACGTTCAAACTCCTTTGATGCTCATGAACACTCTATATAGTATGCAAACTGAACAATTTGATAGTCCTGGACACTCTACATGATCCTATTGTTGCTTTGCACCACTAACTACTTTAGGGTTTTCATCATTAAATATTTAAGATGAAATTCTTGTAGATTTCTATCTCCAAGCATTCAAAACCATTGAAATAGTGTCACCTTACTAGGAATACAATTGGGTTTGGGTTTAATTTTCAAAAGATTTGTTCTCCTTTTCCCTTAGCATTTCCTATAATCCTAGCTCCCAACAATCCCTAATCATAGGAAATCAATTCTCAATTGGTGGTAGTGAATTGACAAATCATTCCTTCAATCATTGATAGATAACTGGTGAATCCAACCCCCAAATGCTATTGTTAACTAATAGGTACAAATAATTGTGATACCAACACAAACACAACTACCTTATTCTATTATGCAACTTTCCTAACTGGAAGTGTTAGTCATTGATGAATTGGAAGACACAAAACATAACCACTTCCTTATTGAAGACTCAACTGCCTTATTCCAAACACATATATTCCTAGCTAAAAAATGAAAGTAATTATAGACTTATCTGATTGCTACTCCTATGCCACCAAACCACTCACTTAGTGATGCAGCAACACCCGTGCGTACGTGCAATCGACATCACCCAAAAAGATTTTCAGTTGTTTATTTCAGTTTTGATTTTCTTGGGTTTTTGTTTTGGCATCTCACAGGGTTGGGGACACATGGTGTGGTTAGATGGGCAGGAAACGAGTTTTCGTTAGTTGTCAGTTTTGGTGCATAATAGGTTGGCTTCACAAAAATAATTGTTCAGGGATATCAGAGAAGTTTAGTTGCAAACCTCTTAGAGGCATATTATTGGATTCCTTTTGAAATTATTGGTGAGGGTTTCAGGGGCAGACTTCTTCTGGTTTTGGATAATTTAATGTTTTCTGACCAGTGCTAGTGATATAGCGAAAGTTTAAAATTTTGAGTTTCAGGAAGGTTGAGATAGAATGACTTGGTGGAAGGCTTGGGAATGATGATTTACATCTCTTGGCAAGTTTTTAGATAGTTTCAAGGTTTTGGTAAAAAGTTATAAAGGAAGTTAGTTTTCAGCCTCATATTGTAGTTCCATAGTTTGATCTTTTGGAGTCTATTTTGGCTTGTCGATGGTTTTTTTGTGGTCGAACTAGTATTGGATCGATGGAATAGAAAATATCTGATTCTTTATGAGATTTCATTGATAAATGGTGTCCTTGGATGTTTTCAACGTAGGTACGTAGGTGTTCGATATAATGTTTTCAATATATTATTCTAATATTCCAAAGGAAGCATCATGGAAGAATCTTCAGGGGCAGATATATTTCATTATTAATATTAAGTTAAATGGTGGATTCATCGAATCTCAATATGCTATGCTAGAGGGAGGGGGAATCTAACTAAAAATGGTGCAAATAAACTAGTGAGCTATAAGAGACTACATTTCCATGTAGAAGTATGAAGTGAACGTCCATATGGAAGATAGAGTGGAGATGCATTGTGGCTTTAGTTTGATTTCATATTCCAATCAGAATCAAAGACAACAAGGTGATGCCTCATATGTCATCCTTTTTAAGTGAAACAACGTGAACATATAATGCAAACAGGAAGAATTGGAAGTCGTAGCTTGAGGAGAAATAAAGACTTTAAACATTGTAAAATTCATTTGGAAATGGATCAATTTATCTTCTAGAGGATAATGACATTGAAGGGGAAGGAAAAATGAAAATGTAGGAAGGAGGGTCGATTTGGTATGTCTGGTAGTCAGACAGGAAGAACGATAATGTAGGAAGAATGAACCTGTGCCATATGCATTATGCATTCAGCGCCCAACACAAATCTGCATGGGAAAAGCCAAAATACAATGCCTCATATTGGTGGCAAGGATATTTTAATAAAAAAGTAGGAATTTGAATAGTCAGAAAGGGGTGCCAAAAGGAATTTGAATCATCATCTTCCTAGTTTTGGGAGAGGAATGAACGTGGCAAGATAGAGTTGGAGTGGTACGACTCTTAACAAAACATAAGTCACAGCAAGAGAATAAAAAAACTTGGGGGGAAAAGGGAACACTACCATAAATAAGAAAGGGAAGACAATAGGATAAGTTTGGGGGTTGCCAGAGCTGTGTAGAAAATTGGAGTTTAGATAGTCATAGAAATTTGGAAGAATTCAAAATATTTTTTGTCGGGGAATGTGAAAAAGCTCCATATTTGAGATGCAAGTTGAGGGGAGAGGCCATAATGCCATGATAATCTGTAAAAATTCTAACATGACTATTTTATTTTGAGCTGAATCAAAGAAAGTAAATATTACATTGTAATCTTGATTTTGTTTGAGTGTTGAACCAAGGTAGAGTCTTGCCTATGAGTTTGAGTTTGTGTTTTGTGAATGTTTGTTTGAGAGAGGTGAGTACCCTCTACATCAAGTGATATCAGAGACTGAAGGTCCTGAGAGTGTAGAGGATACACCAAGACATGTGGGCAGAGGTAGTGGCAAAGAAGAGCTTGTGTGGGTTGTTGTAGGTATGAGAGACAAGTCTTGAGCAGTGAGAGATAGTAACTGTAGAAGATGTATCCTTGCAGGTTGCAGGGTAAGTGAAAGTGGATGTAGAAGATTGCAATAGTGAGTAGGATGAAGATATATGTGTGGAATCCAATCATATGGGATGTTGGAGAAGGTACAAAAGGAAGGGTGTAACACCCAGTTCATATTTCACCCTTAAAACTAAGTTTTAACCAAAGGTAATAATTTTTTTTAAAGTTTAAAACAGAAAAGTAGTTTGTTTCCAATTCTTATAACCAAGAAGAACATCCACCGACTTACAATAATCATGAATATATAACTTAAAACAAAAGGAAATAATCAACCACAACATTTAAACAATATGTTGTTAAAAGTTACATAGAATAAATCCAAAATAGGAACTTACCAATGTCACTGCATCTCGATTGTCGACCATCCAAATTCAAGTCTTGGCAATCCTCAAGAATTAAGAAGAGAAAGTATCTTCAAGGAGCTTAACCTTCAACCACAGACCGTCGGTCTCTCGCACTCCTTCCTTTCTGGAAGTGGCCCTTTGTTACATCCCCTTTTTGGATTCAATATTACTATTTACTTTTTCTTAAATAGTACAGTTATGTGGATATATTTTTAACATAATAGGAACTGATGATATAAATAGAGAAGGTTAATTTTATGAAATTATGGAATCTATTTGATTATGATCAATATGATGTTATGAATTAGAATGTCTTTTCGATATGAAAATGAAATGATTTGATATAAATGTGTTTCGAGTAGAATATTAATGCTTTGACCACAAAATTGTATGTGAGATTGTTAATGACAGGAATAGATGGAACATGTTCGCGAGGAAGAAAGAAGAAGAGAAAGTATCTTTGAGAAAGAGAGAATAGACTCTGGAATAACCCATGGGTGCTTGCCACTGAAAACACATATCAGGTAGACAAACCTAGATGCTTTGAGTTCGGGCTAAGTCATTTTTAGACGAGAGTTGAGGTTTGCAAGAATAGGTCTTTCTCCTTTCGTAAGTCGTCGTATTGAGTATGGGAAATCAACATCAGTGTCGTAATACTCTGAATCATGTCGTCAAACATGAACGACTGATATATTGTTTATATGTTCATATGTATATACTTGTGGTCGAATTGTAAGTTAAAATTGTCCGTAAGTCGATCCCAAACCTTGTTTTGGCGTTTGCGCTCAATTCGTCGTTATCATCATAAAACGCTACGAGCGTATGACGTAAATGTCTCCTTGCAAAATTTGATGGATGTTGAATTGTTCTTTATTGGGCTATTATCAAATACTAAAGGGTTTAAATAATCTTTTAAATTCTAGAGACCATGGTATGTAGTACCTTGGTCGTAAGGTATTGGAATATGTAATATTTTGTTAGTTATAATTTAAGTGTCGTTTTGAGATAATTCCATTATTCTTGAGTGATGTCGGTAATCGGGTAGAAGCTCGAAGAGGGACACATTTAAGTTCTTTCTATGATGTCTTTTAATTGGTATAGTCGTTTTGCCTTCAAGCTTTAGACCTCTTGTTGATTGTCGGTATAGCTTTCAATTCAAAACCTTTGCATTGCTTTATACTCATAGTAGATATGAGTAGTAAGACAGTGGTTAAAACTGCCATCTGCCACCTCGCCTACGTGGAGCTCCATCTTGGAGAATGATCACGATTTGTGTGGAGTGGCCAAACCAATTTCTGGTTGAGGTCGCATAAGGTCAGAAAATGTTTTGCATGCCACAAAAAAATACCCTTATCGATAGGCATGGTCGGGGAGTGGAGGAGACAGTTATTCCTTTGTAGTGAACAGGGGAGATATAGGGTAGTAAGGGTAGTTTTGAGGGGAGGGAACACAGAGGAGAAGGAAAAGAAGTCTGTGCAAGGAGCAACAAGTGAACGGCTGAGAGGATATCCTACGTCGCGGACCAGTCTGTAAGCAGACTCAAGGAACTATCTACAAGTTCTCTTCCTATCTTTATTGGGCAGTCATAGTTTCTCAGGCATGTTTATACTAAGTAATGACTCTACTTGCATTTCAAAGGAACTTAGAATTTACTTAAAATGCAAGGTGTCAATTGTTGTCAACCGTAGCCGTGAGTTTTGAACATCTTTAAACGGTATAATGTTATGTCTTCTACACTGCACTGCATCACACCACAGTAGTGAATCTCATAGCTTATTGCTTTGCCACGTGAAGGTCAAGATTTTTGTGAAATCGTTGATTCAACTTTAGGTAGTTTTTGTTTGGTGTAGAGTGCAATTCAGATTAAGTATTTGGTTGAAAGAAGCTCACAGTTAACACAGTTCACGGTGACAAACCCTTGTCGATGTAGAATGATTACTCTTGTGGACAACCGAATACCATTGTTTGATTCTAACAAGTTTTAAAAGTCATCTAGTTTAGAGTAAAAGATTTGTTAGTAACAACTATCGACAGAAGAATATCTTCAATGAAAAGTGTAAGCTGAAACTTGCAAGACTTCACAGTCCTCTTTTTCTGAGTTTAAATGGTCGGTTGACCATAGAGGAATTACAAACCTTGTTGCAAAGAATATCAATTTTAGACCTTTTTGTCTTTATAGGCAACTCTTTGCTATTAAAGTAATTAACTGTTGTGTTTTCGAGAGATGGGATAGACTCACCTTTTTGGTCATTGCAGACATACAAGTTTAAGTAATGAAGTTTTAGAACAATGTAATGAGTCTTTTGTCAAGTATTTAACCTAGACTTGAAAACAATCTTCTTGCTAGTAGAAACAACAAGATAGGGTTTATAAATTGCTTAGGTAGACAAAGATGAAGCTATGTCGAAGAATCGACAGTCGAAGAAGATTCCTTAGAATGTTTAATTTTAAACTTAGGGACTTCAAATATTTATGTTCTATAAATTAGTTTATAGTAATTTCTTTTTGAAAACAACAAAGTTGGGTTTAGTGTCCACTCAAGAGTGGATAATTTAAACAATGGGCTAACTTAGAGATCGTTATAACAACATATAGCGTTATCCAAAAAATTGATATGATAGGAAACCATTCATTTATCATGAAGACAGAGAGGTTTCCATGAGCTTGTAGAGAGGGAGTAAACCTCAATGCCATGCGTTAATGCATGATGAAATTCAAACACCTTGAGGTTATCGAGGTTGTTATATAGAACTTATAAATAGGTAGCTGTAGGATTGCGATTAATTCGAGTCGAGTGGGGTGGGTGATGCAAAGCGCACAATAGAAGCGGACAAAACAGATCAAATCAACTCATGTACATCGCTGAACTAGTTATTACCGGTGGACACACACGCACTGATTCACCATTAACCCCGGTCGCTGCTTGTATGTCCCGCCACATACAATCTCAATGTACATTCGCAGCATACATTCGAAACACATTTGTTGGTGGGACTTGGATTATCGGTCGGGCTTACCATAGGGTTGCTGTTTCACCATTCACACTGAAATCACATTCAAACACATTTGTTGGCCATGTTTCAATCATCAGCGAACACTAGGGTTTCCTATGCCGCTACTCCTATACACTATTGCACAGTTTGCCTTCACCGAACCCTAGCACATACAAAATGCTAGGTGAACTATTGTGCGCGACCCGCGAATTGGAACATCTGCGCCATCGAAACAATGAAACAAATAGGAAATGGAAACAAATATATATACAATGAAGCCATTCCACTGATTTTGACAGAAATCTTATTAGTGGAATACTTCATATCGACATTTTGCAACAATGGGAAAATAGGAAGGAAAGGAAATCTACAACTATGTAATTCGTATTTACAGAGAATGGGAAACAAAATTGACAACATAGAAAAGATCATTTTCTCCTTAACAAAGCTTGGTTACATTCGCACAATCACAATATCATATGACTGATCACAATCTCAATTCTTAATCTGTATATATTCAATTCATTTCTCTAGGTTTTTATAGATTTGCCCAGAGTAGTACCAAATCCATTCCAAGCAGCTGGGAGACTGATTCCAAGTGGCTGGGAAACACTACTGCCTATTTTTGGCATTATTGCTATTTTTAGCATTAGGCGATTACAATAGTCAAATGTCACTTAGGACTTACAAAGTGAACCTAGACATAAACTGAAATGAAAATGCATTGGTCAATAGACCTTATTACAACATAAAACAAAACATGAACTTAAATGCCTCACGGAGGCCACTTGTGTTAGGTGCCCCTGCACCATACTCCCGGGGTTAACAGAACTCAAGTCCCTTGAGGAACCAAGTCTGAAATATGAACCCCATGCTTGATGATGTCTTCCTCGCTCATCCAGGTTGCATCCTCATCAGGTAAACCATGCCACTTGACTAGATATTGCTTGTAGGTTTTGTGTCTGGTCTCCTTCTGAACCCTTATGTCCAAAATATAGTCCAACTGAACTGGCTGACTCGGTGGAAGATCAGAAATCCATTCTGCATCTTCTACTCCTGTCTCTTCTGTATTGGCTCCGTTGAATGGAAACAAATCTGCCACATTGAAAATGGGTGATATTGCTAAACCTGGAGGAAGTTCAATTTCGTATGCATTAGGCGCAAATTTGTGTACAACCTTGCATGGACCTATCTTCTTCATAAGAAGCTTCGTTGGCTACCCCTTAGGAAGTCTTTCCTTCTTTAGATAAGCCATCACCAAATCTCTGACCTTGTACTATATGTCCCTCTTCCTCTGATCAGCTCTCTCTTTGTATTTCCCTGTGTTCTTATGGATAGTGTCCCTTACAACATTGTGGATATCCTTCATGCTGACTACAAAATCTTCTCCTTGTGCACTCCTTTTCTCCATGTTCTGGAGATCCCTGAGCTCCAAAATTCCCCTAGGATGATTCCCATATACAACTTCAAAAGGGCTCTTTCCTGTGCTCTTATTAACAGAATCATTATATGCAAATTTTGCTTGTGGGATGATCATATCCCATGCTTCTCCATGCTGTTTAGTCAAACATCTCAAAAGATTACGCAGTGATCTATTCACCACCTCAGTTTGTCCATCCGTCTGAGGGTGATATGCAGATGTGAAAGACAATTGGGTGCCCAATTTCTTCCACAGTGTCCTCCAAAAATGACCCACAAACTCGGGATCTTTGTCAGTAACTATGTTCAATGGTAAACCATGAATTCTTACTATCTCCCTGAAGAAAAGACTAGCAATATGTGAAGCATCGTTAGTACATTTACATGGCACAAAATGAGCCATTTTACTAAACCTGTCAACAACCACAAACACACTGTCAAATCCTCTTTGAGTCCTTGGAAGACCCAAAACAAAATCCATACTGATGCACTCCCATGGCCTTTGTGGAATTGGAAGTGGTTGATAGAGACGTACATTAGATGAAGTTCCTTTTGCCCTCTGGCAAATGCTACAAGTTTCCACAAATTTCCTGACATCAGTTTGCATCTTAGGCCAGAAGTAAAGCCTTCTCACTTGTTCCAACGTCTTGTCCAATCCAAAATGACCTCCAAGACTACCACAATGTTTCTCTTTTATGATGTTCTCCCTCATGGAACACCTAGGCACACACAGTTGGCTGCCTTTGAACAGTAGCCCTTGCTGTAACAAATATTCAGAAAAATTAGAATGATAGGAATCTGAAAATTGTGAACAAACTGTATATATCTCCTTGAAGTCCTCATCATCCTGGTACATATTCTTGAGAGAATCCACTCCCACACTTTGCAACTGGATTCCCTGTATAGTGCACACTCTTCTGCTCAGAGCATCAGCCACTTTGTTGGCTTGTCCCTTCTTATGTTTGATGGAAAAAGTATACACCTGAAGTTGTTCAACCCACTTCATATGCCTGTGATTTAGCTTCTCCTGCGAATTCAAAAAAATCAAACAATGAATTCCTTGGGCAAGAGATAGTGTCTCCATTTTTTCAATGCTTGAAACATTGCATACAATTCTAGATCATATGTAGAATAATTTCTTTTAGCATCATTCAACTTTTCACTAAAGAAAGCAACAGGGCTGCCTTCTTGACTCAAGACAACACCAATGGCAAGGTTATTGGCATCACATTCCACAGTAAACAACTTATTAAAATCGGGCAAAACCAAAATGGGTTTCTCTGCTATTTTCTGTTTGAGAATCTCAAAGGATTCATCTGCTGCTCTATTCCAAACAAACTTACTTTTTTGTCCTCTTTTTATGGTATCTAGAATTGGTGCACAAACATGACTGAATCCCCTTATAAATTTCCTATAAAATGTTGCTAACCTATGAAAACTTCTTACATCACTGACCGTTTTGGGTGCTGGCCAAGACAGAATAGCATTTACCTTTTCTGGATCCATTTTCAAACTACCCTGGGATATCACAAATCCAAGGTATGTGAGTTCTTCCTTCATGAAGACACTCTTCTCCATACTAATCATTAGTTTCTCTTCATGCAACTTCTTCAACACCTGTTCCAAATGCTGCAAATGTTCTTCCTTTGTCCTGCTGAAAACCAAAATATCGTCAAGATAGACAACAACAAATTTGCCAATAAAATCTTTCAATACCTCATTCATTAGACGCATGAAAGTACTGGGAGCATTGGATAGTCCAAATGGCATCACCAACCACTCATAAAGACCTTCATTAGTCTTAAAGGCTGTCTTCCATTCATCCCCTTGTCTAATCATGATATGATGGTATCCACTCTTGAGATCAATTTTAGAAAAGTACCGAGCTCCACCCAAACAATCCATGAGGTCCTCTATTCTGGGCATAGGAAACCTATATCTGATGGTGATCTTATTTATGGCTCTTGAATCAGTACATAACCTCCATTTGCCATCCTTCTTGGGAGCTAAAACTGTGGGTACAACACATGGACTAAGACTTTTCCTCACCAAACCCTTATCCAACAGTTCTTGTACTTGTTTAGCAATCTCCTCATTCTGATTAGGTGTCATTTTATAAGCTGGCTTATTTGGCAATGTGGATCCTGGGATGAAGTCAATCTGATGACTTATGTCTCTCACAGGGGGTAGTACATTGGGCATATCTTCCACCATGATACCCTTATATTTGTCCAACAATTCCTGCACTTCCTTAGGAATTTTTTCCTTGCTTTTTTTAGACAAATCAGAACTGTCTTTAGGTTTCAAAATCAGAGCATACCCCTGGGTTCCCTCTTCTTTCAGAGTATGGAGAAACTCTTTCCCAATCATTAACATGATACTTGAGCCTACATTCTTGTCTACACCCTCTTCTGGTAAAGGATCCATCTTATACTGTCTACCATTCTTAGTAATCACAAAGGAATTGGATTTACCATCATGCTGGGCTTGTACATCATACTGCTAAGGTCTACCTAATAGTAAATGGCATGCATCCATGGGAATTATATCACACAAAAGCTTATCCCCATATTCCCCTATCTGAAATTCTACCCAAGCTTGTTCATCAACCAAGACTTGTTGCCCTTTATTCAGCCATGACACTTTGTATGGACTCATATGTGGTAATCTTCTCAAATTTAGTTTCTCTACCATTTCTACTGAAACTAAATTTTTTAGTGGAGCCAGAATCAACAATTACCTTACACCTCTTGCCGGAAACTTTATAGAGAGTTCTATATAGTGTTTTCCTCTGCGGTGGTTCTTTGTTTTGTGGTACCTTCAGCATCATTCTTCTCATCATGAGACTTTCTCCATCTTATGCTGGAGCTGCGCTTCCCATAGGTGAATTCACACTCTGACAATCTTCTTCTTGAATCAACTGGCTCCTTCTCTCTCCTCCATGAGAGCTTGAGGCTTTCTTCGGACACCTGCCTGTTGTGTGCCCAATTTGGTTACAATTGTAACATCTTCCTGTGAAGACGTTAGGACCTCTGCCTGGTCCACCAAATCTACCTCTCCCATTGGGTCTCCTTCCTCTGAAACCCTCTCTGGAACCAGATTCTCCACTGTGTTCTTGCTGACTGGACTCCCCTTGATTCTTCTGGAACTGATTTCTGCCACCAAAGCTATTTCTGCCCCTGAAATTCTTTCCACCTCTGCCTCTGTTCTGCTGTTCTCCTTTTCTTTTCTGCTTTTCTTCTACTCTCAGTGCCACCTGGAAATACTTGTCCATAGTGTCTAGTGTCAAGATGGTAATCTCATCTTGTATACTATACTTCAGGCCATTAATATACCTGGCAACTCTTCCTTTCTCATCTTCAGCATGTTCGCACCTTAGGGACAATTTATGAAATTCCTCTGTATAGGTTGATACATCCATATCCTTCTACCTGAGGTTCTGTATTTTCCTATATATCTGCACTTCATAATCTGCTAGTAGGAACTAAGCCTTGATCCTCTCTACCATCCAACTCCAGGATGAGGTCATGCTCTTGCTAGTCTTCACCCTTTCTCCCTGGGTGTAGTTCCAACACGTGAGTGCAGCACCTTTCAATTTTGTCTTTGCAAACTTGACTCTTCTATTCTTCAGTACCTCCTTGTACTCAAAGTAATTGTTCAAAGCCTTGATCCATTCGATGACTTCTTCTGCGTCCATCTTTCTGCTGAACATTAGAATCTCCATTCTTGCCTCAGACGACTCCTTACCAAGTGATTTTATGGCCTCCAGAAATTGTTTCTGGTTTGTAGATATATCTGTCTGTCCTAGGGTTGTTTCCTCTTCCCCATCTTCTTTTTCTCCATCAGACTCCTCGTCTGGTTTCTTGCCTTTTCCCAAGGTTTTCAACTCAGCCTGGAGTGCTTCCTTGACCCCAGTCTTGATCAGCTCCTCCATTTCCTTAAATTTCTTGACCACGTCGGTGGTCATTCCCTTTGGAGGCATCTCGCTAGCCCCTCCTTCACTTTCTCTGTTTGACATAAACATTCACAGACAATGCCAACACTTGATGCAGACCTCTCGCTGGCTCTGATACCAAAATGGTGCAGAGCACACAACGGAAGCGGACAAAACAGATCAAATCAACTCATGTACATCGCTGAACTAGTTATTGCCGGTGGACACACACGCACCGATTCACCATTAACCTCGGTCACTGCTTGTATGTCCCGCCACATACAATCTTAATGTATATTCGTAGCATACATTCGATACACACTTGTTGGTGGGACTTGGATTATCAGTCGAGCTTACCATGGGGTCTCTATTTCACCGTTCACACCGAAATCACATTCAAACACATTCGTCGGCCATGTTTCAATCATCAGCGAACACTAGGGTTTCCTATGCCGGTAGTCCTATACACCGTTGCATAGTCTGCCTTCACCGAAACCTAGCACATACAAAATGCTAGGTGAACTACTGTGCGCGACCCGTGAACTGGAACATCTGTGCCATCGAAACAATGAAACAAACAGGAAACAAAAACAAATATATATACAATGAAGCCATTCAACTGATTTCGACAGAAATCTTATTAGTGGAATGCTTCATATCGACATTTTGCAACAATGGGAAAACATGAAGGAAAGGAAATCTACAACTATGCAATTCGTATTTACAGAGAATGGGAAACAAAATTGACAACACAGAAAAGATTGTTTTCTCCTTAACAAAGCTTGGTTACATTCGTACAATCACAATATCATATGACTGATCACAATCTCAATCCTTAATCTGTATATATTCGATTCATTTCTCTGGGTTTTTATAGATTCACCCAGAGTAGTACCAAATCCATTCCAAGCGGCTGGGAAACACTACTGCCTATTTTTAGTATTATTGCTATTTTTAGCATTAGGCGATTACAATAGTCAAATGTCACTTAGGACTTACAAAATAAACTTAGACATAAACTGAAATGAAAATGCATTGGTCAATAAACCTTATTACAACATAAATCAAAACATGAACTTAAATGCCTCACGGAGGCCACTTATGTTAAGTGCCCCTGCACCAGTGGGTGAACTTATTACATGCGTTGATACAAGGCTAATTATATTTAAATCCTTTGGCCAAGGTAATGCATGATCCTCAAGTGCATTGATTGTTCATTGTGACTGGATGACGTAACTTGTGGAGTGGTCATGCTTGAGTAGAGGGTATCTAGGGGATTGCATTATAGCAAGTCACGTAGGTCACAACACGAGAGCTCAGATGGCAAACACCATTGGTTATCCTAAGTCTATCCTCTTGAGTAGGGAAGGGCCACTTCCAGAAAGGAAGGAGTGCGGGAGACCGACGGTCTATGGTTGGAGGTTAAGCTCCTTGAAGATACTTTCTCTTCTTAATTCTTGAGGATTGCCAAGACTTGAATTTGGATGGTTGACAATCGAGATGCAGTGACATTGGTAAGTTCCTATTTTGGATTTGTTCTATGTAACTTTTAACAACATATTGTTTAAATGTTATGGTTGATTATTTCCTTTTGTTTTAAGTTATATATTCATGATTATTGTAAGTCGATGGATGTTCTTCTTGGTTATAAGAATTGGAAACAAACTATTTTTCTATTTTAAACTTTAAAAAAATTTATTACCTTTGGTTAAAACTTAGTTTTTAGGGTGAAATAAGAACTGGGTGTTACATATGGTATCAGAGCTAACCAGGTTCAGCACTAGGGCTGATGAGTCCACTAACTTGATTAGGAATCAAAATTATGCGGGTGGCTAATGATTTGATTTACTGTGCCAGGATGGTATGTATCAAGAAAACCACAAGGAAGTCCTTCGCTGGTAAGGAACGTTATCTGCAAGCTAAGCAGAAACAACTTGCGATGATCAAGACTATTGAGAAAACAAATGATGAAAATGACATTTGGCTAGATGATGTGGAAACTTTTGCCAATGCTCTGTCACGACTCAAACGAATGAAAAAAGAACTCCTAGAGACAGCTAGGACGGCAGCTCGAATCATGGTCAATTGCTGCCCTATTAGTGTACCTATTAGTGTACCAATGATCACTAGGGATCCCCGTATACCACCTAGAGCTGAAATCATTGTACTATCATCTGATAGCGAGTTTGAGGGTTATACACCTCGTGAATATGTGTCAGACAATGAATCCGAAGGTTACGCCCCACTTGTAAATACTGAGTGAAACATGAGATATGTCTATCTTTAAAGAATGTATATACAGTTTTGCAAAGTATAATAAAGACAAATTTTGGTTTGAGAATAATCATGGTTATGAGCAATTGTTATGTTTTGATAATATAGAAAATGATAAATCATAGAACTTATTAGTACTTGCTTAATCAGGTGAGAAAACAAACAATCATGGATCAATCAGAGTTTAATGAGAGAGAAGATCAGGAAGGTCACAACTCTCAGGAAAACTCCACCGATAAATTGGATAGAATTCTTAATATGCTTACTGAAACTAAGGAAAGGTTGGGTAAATTGGAAAAGAAAGTGAATGAAATTGGGAATACGGAGGGTGAAAATGAGAATTCTAATAATGCAAGTAAAAGTAAACAACGGAATCTTGGCATGTCGAGTGAAAACCAAGATGATAGTGAAACTCAGAGGGAGACAAAAGACAAACTTGCACTGGAACTATCTAAGGATATGAAAAAGAGTATCCCTCCCAAATTTGACGGAATGAAAACTGGTGATACATCAGAAGCATGGTTAATAGAAATGGAGAAATACTTTGAAATCAGAAATTACTCTGAGATTACAAAGGCAGTGTGGGGAGCATATCAGTTATCTGGAGAAGCATCCACTTGGTGGATGAATAAGAAAATGGAACTGGAATTAAGTCCCTTGAAGGTGTCATGGAATGAATTTGTGGAACTTTTCTGAAAGAGGTGGTTACCACAGCTATATTTTGATCAAAAGCTAACAAATTTCCAAAACCTCAGGCAAGGTGATCTGTCTATGGTTGAATATGCAGAAAAATTTACTAGATTGTTGAACTATGTTCCTCAATATCAAAAGGATGAAAGATTTTGGATAAGGAAATTTATCATGGGACTCAATCCTCAGATTGGCAGTAAGGTGGAGGTGCATGGTCCAAACACCATGGACTAGGTGTATGATAAAGCAATTAAGCAGGAACAGAAGACCAAATCCATTTCTGCTTACCGTGAAAAGAAACGTAAGAGATTTGATAAGAACTACAATGATCAGACGTATAAAAGGAAGAATGAAAAAGGATATGGAAACAAGAGGTTCGATAAAGGAAATTAGAAAAACAAAGTGGGATTTGGTAATGAATGTAGAAATGAAGACTATAAGAAAAATGACAATTTTAAGAAGAACGATGATGCTTTGAGTAGACCATCTGAGAAAAGAGGACCAATTGGAGGATGTTTTTCTTGTGGTGGAGATCATTATGCTAACCATTGTCCTAATAAAAAGTAGAACGGGCAGCCTAGGAATATGGTACTTCCTTCGCAGCAGGAAGCGTTTCAACAAAGGATTCATGCCGCCCTTGACAATCGGCAAGCTGAGTATCAGATTACTCCCATTGAGATGTGTCGATTGTCAAGGGAGGCATGAATCCTTTGTTGAAACGCTTCCTGCTGCGAAGGAAGTACCGTATTCCTAGGCTGCCCGTTTTGCTTTTTATTAGGACAACAGTTAGCATAATGATCTCCACCATAAGAAAAACATCCTCCAATTGGTCTTGTTTTCTCGGATTGTCTACTCAAAGCATCATCGTTCTTCTTAAAATTGTCATTTTTCTTATAGTCTTCATTTCTACGTTCATTACCAAATCCCCCTTTGTTTTTCTGATTTCCTTTATCGAACCTCATGTTTCCATATCCTTTTTCATTCTTCCTTTTATATGTCTGATCATTGTAGTTCTTATCAAATCTCTTACGTTTCTTTTCACGGTAAGCAGAAATGGATTTGATCTTCTGTTCTTGCTTAATTGCTTTCTCATACACCTGGTCCATTGTGTTTGGACCATGCACCTCCACCTCACCGCCAATCTGAGGATTGAGTCCCATGATAAATTTCCTTATCTGAAATCTTTCATACTTTTGATATTGAGGAACATACTTCAACAATCTAGTAAATTTTTCTGCATATTCAACCACAGACAGATCGCCTTGCCTGCGATTTTGGAAATCTATTAGCTTTTGATCAAAATATAGCTGTGGTAACCACCTCTTTTGGAAAAGTTCCACAAATTCATTCCATGACACCTTCAAGGGACTTAATTCCAGTTCCATTTTCTTATTCATCCACCAAGTGGATGCTTCTCCAAATAACTGATATGCTCCCCACACTGCCTTTGTAATCTCAGAGTAATTTCTGATTTCAAAGTATTTCTCCATTTCTGTTAACCATGCTTCTGCTGCATCACCAGTTTTCGTTTCGTCAAATTTGGGAGGGATAAATTTTTCATATCCTTAGATAGTTCCAGTGCAATTTTGTCTTTTGTCTCCCTCTGAGTTTCACTATTATCTTAGTTTTCACTTGACGTGCCCAGATTCCATTGTTTACTTTTACTTGCATTATTAGAATTCTCATTTTCACCCTCCGTATTCCCGATTTCATTCACTTTCTTTTCCAATTTGCCCAACCTTTCCTTAGTTTCAGTTAGCATATTAAGAATTCTGTCCAATTTATCGGTGGAGTTTTCCTGAGAGTTGTGACCTTACTGATCTTCTCTCTCATTAAACTCTGATTGATCCATGATTGTTTGTTTTCTCACCTGATTAAGCAAGTACTAATAAGTTCTATGATTTATCATTTTGTATATTATCAAAACATAATGATTGCTCATAAGCATAATTATTCTCAAACCAAAATTTGTCTTTATTATACTTTGCAAAACTGTATATACATTCTTTAAAGATAGACATATTTCATGTTTCACTCAGTATTTACAAGTGGGGTGTAACCTTCGGATTCATTGTTTGACACATATTCACAAGGTGTATAACCTTCAAACTCGCTATCAGATGATAGTACAATGATTTCAGCTCTGGGTGGTATACGGGGATCCCTAGTGATCATTGGTACACTAATAGGTACACTAATAGGGCAGCAATTGACCATGATTCGAGCTGCAGTCCTAGCTGTCTCTAGGAGTTCTTTTTTCATTCGTTTGAGTCGTGACAGAGCATTGGCAAAAGTTTCCACATCATCTAGCCAAATGTCATTTTCATCATTTGTTTTCTCAATAGTCTTGATCATCGCAAGTTGTTTCTGCTTAGCTTGCAGATAACGTTCCTTACTAGCGAAGGACTTCCTTGTGGTTTTCTTGTTACGTACCATCCTGACACAGTAAATCAAATCATTAGCTACCCGCATAATTTTGATTCCTAATCAGGTTAGTGGACTCATCAGCCCTAGTGTTGAACTTGGTTAGCTCTGATACCATATGTAACACCCAGTTCTTATTTCACCCTAAAAACTAAGTTTTAACCAAAGGTAATAAATTTTTTTAAAGTTTAAAACAGAAAAGTAGTTTGTTTCCAATTCTTATAACCAAGAAGAACATCCATCGACTTACAATAATCATGAATATATAACTTAAAACAAAAGGAAATAATCAACCATAACATTTAAACAATATGTTGTTAAAAGTTACATAGAACAAATCCAAAATAGGAACTTACCAATGTCACTGCATCTCCATTGTCGACCATCCAAATTCAAGTCTTGGCAATCCTCAAGAATTAAGAAGAGAAAGTAATCAAGGAGCTTAACCTCCAACCATAGACTGTCGGTCTCCCGCACTCCTTCCTTTCTGAAAGTGGCCCTTCCCTACTCAAGAGGATAGACTTAGGATAACCAATCGTGTTTGCCATCTGAGCTCTGGTGTTGTGACCTACGTGACTTGCTATCATGCAATCCCCTAGATACCCTCTTGTCAAGCATGACCACTCCACAAGTTACGCCATCCAGTCACAGTGAACAATCAATGCACTTGAGGATCATGCATTACCTTGGCCAAAAGATTTCAATATAATTAGCGTTGTATCAACGCATGTAATAAGTTCACCCACCCCACTCAACTCGAATTAATCACAATCCTACAGTTACCTATTTATAAGTTCTATATAACAACCTCGATAACCTCAAGGTGTTTGAATTTCATCTTGTATTAACACATGGCATTGAGGTTTACTCTCTCTCTCCAAGCTCATGGAAACCTCTCTGTCTTCATGATAAATGAATGGTTTCCTAGGATATCAATTTTTAGAATAACGCTATACGTTGTTATAACGATCTCTAAGTTAGCCCATTGTTTAAAGTATCCACTCTTGAGTGGACACTAAACCCAACTTTGTTGTTTTCGGAAAGAAATTACCATAAACCAATTTATAGAACATAAATATTCGAAGTCCCTAAGTTTAAAATTAAACATTCTAAGGAATCTTCTTCAACTGTCGATTCTTCGACATAGCTTTATCTTTGTCTACCTAAGCAATTTATAAACCCTATCTTGTTGTTTCTACTAGCAAGAAGATTGTTTTCAAGTCTAGGTTAAATACTTGACAAAAGACTCATTACATTGTTCTAAAACTTCATTACTTAAACTTGTATGTCAGCAATGACCAAAAAGGTGAGTCTATCCCATCTCTCGGAAACACAACAGTTAATTACTTTAATAGCAAAGAGTTGCCTATAAAGACAAAAAGGTCTAAAACTGATATTCTTTGCAACAAGGTTTGTAATTCCTCTATGGTCAATCGACCATTTAAACTCAGAAAAAGAGGACTGTGAATTCTTGCAAGTTTCAGCTTACACTTTTCATTGAAGATATTCTTCTGTCGATGGTTGTTACTAACAAATCTTTTACTCTAAACTAGATGACTTTTAAAACTTGTTAGAATCAAACAATGGTATTCGGTTGTCCACAAGAGTAATCATTCTACGTCGACAAGGGTTTGTCACCGTGAACTGTGTTAACTGTGAGCTTCTTTCGACCAAATACTTAATCTGAATTGCACTCTACACCAAACAAAAACTACCTAAAGTTGAATCAACGACTTCACAAAAATCTTGACCTTCGCGTGGCAAAGCAATAAGCTATGAGATTCACTACTGTGGTGCGATGTAATGCAGTGTAGAAGACATAACATTATACTGTTTAAAGATGTTCAAAACTCACGGCTACGGTTGACAACAATTAACACCTTGCATTTTAAGTAAATTCTAAGTTCCTTTGAAATGCAAGTAGAGTCATTACTTAGTATAAACATGCCTGAGAAACTATGACTACGCAATAAAGATAGGAAGAGAACCTGTAGATAGTTCCTTGAGTCTGCTTACAGACTGGTCCACGACGTAGGATATCCTCTCAGCCATTCACTTGTTGCTCCTTGCACAGACTTCTTTTCCTTCTCCTCTGTGTTCCCTCCCCTCAAAACTGCCCTTACTACCCTATATCTCCCCTGTTCACTGCAAAGGAATAACTGTCTCCTCCACTCCCCGACCATGCCTATCGATAAGGGTATTTTTTTGTGGCATGTAAAACGTTTTCCCACCTTATGCGACCTCAACCAGAAATTGGTTTGGCCACTCCACACAAATCGCGATCATTCTCCAAGATGGAGCTCCACGTAGGCGAGGTGGCGGATGGCAGTTTTAACCACTGTCTTACTACTCATATCTGCTATGAGTATAAATCAATGCAAAGCTTTTGAATTGAAAGCTATACCGACAATCAACAAGAGGTCTAAAGCTTGAAGGCAAAATGACTATACGAATTAAAAGACATCATAGAAAGAACTTAAATGTGTCCCTCTTCGAGCTTCTATCTGATTACCGACATCACTGAAGAATAATGGAATTATCTCAAAATGACACTTAAATTATAACTAACAAAATAGTACATATTCCAATACTTTACGACCAAGGGTACTACATACCATGGTCTCTAGATTTTAAAAGATTATTTAAACCCTCTAGTATTCGATAATAGCCTAATAAAGAACAATTCAATATCCGTCGAATTTCGCAAGGAGACGTTTATGTCATATGCTCGTAGCGTTTTACGACGATAACGATGAATTGAACGCAAACGCCAAAACAAGGTTTGGGATTGACTTACGCACAATTTTGACTTTTGCGCTGAACAAAAAACAAGACAAGACTTACAATTCGACCACAAGTATATACATATGAACATATAAACAATATATCAGTCGTTCATGTTTGACGACACGATTCAGAGTATTACGACACTGATGTCGATTTCCCATACTCAATACGATGACTTACGAAAGGAGAAAGACCTATTCTTGCAAACCTCGACTCTCATCTAAAAATGACTTAGCCCGAACTCAAAGCATCTTGGTTTGTCTACCTGATATGCGTTTTCAGTGGTAAGCACCCATGGGTTATTCCAGAGTCTATTCTCTCTTTCTCAAAGATACTTTCTCTTCTTCTTTCTTCCTGGTGAACATGTTCCATCTATTCCTGTCATTGACAATCTCACATACAATTTTGTGGTCAAAGCACCAATATTCTACTCAAAACACATTTATATCAAATCATTTCATTTTCATATCGAAAAGACATTCTAATTCATAACATCATATTGATCATAATCCAATAGATTCTATGATTTCATAAAATTAACCTTCTCTATTTATATCATCACTTTCTATGATGTTAAAAACATATCCACATAACTGTACTATTTAAAAAAAAGTAAATAGTAATATTGAATCCAAAAAGGGGATGTAACAAAGGGATTCCATAGAGAAATGACCGAAAATATTGAGAGGATTGGTCACAGTTTGTTGGAGAGGTGTGACAAATTGGAAGCTATGCAGCGTGACAAAACCAAGAGAGATGAGATTGCAATGAAGACATGTCATGAGGAAGGCATGAAAGGAAAGGATGAGAAAGATGAGGTACATGCAACATTAGTGGCTAAAGATGACAAAGAGGATGCAAGTGTAGCAACGATTGAAGATGAAGAGGTGGGCGGCGAGAAGGAAGAGGTTGAAGATGCAACGATAGAGCATGAGGATGTGGTTGCAGCGAATGGTAAAGATGACGATTTGTTGGTGCAAATTTCAGCAATAGAGGAAGAATGGTTAGAGAAGATTTCCGTTATTGAGGGTGAGAAACTTGTTGTAGCAGATGAAGGTGAGAAGATAAACATTACAATGAAGGATGATGTTGGAATAACAAAGAATGAAGAGGTAAGTTTAATTTTCTGCAAATTGTGATGAGAAAGTAAGGGATTTGCTTCTTGCTAAGGTGAATAAGGAGTTAGTGGATAGAAAAAGAGATCATATAGTTGCAGTTTCAGATTTGTATGTAGATGCTGCATATTTGCTTATAGAGGTTATAGAGGATGATGCAAGTGGAATTTGGTGGAGGTGGTCGGTTTGTGGTGGGTTAAATCCCACAAAGGAGGAAAGGAGAGTAGAGAGTATTTGGTGGAGGAGGATGGTACATGGTGGATGCAAATCCATGAGAGGAGAGAAGAGTGGTGAGCAGAGTTGTGGGAAGAGGATGACGCTTGTTTCGACATGGTGTTAGAAAAAGAGAAAGAAGAAATGACTTTGTGCACATTTCACAGTGATGGAGTTCATTGCAGATTGGTTGCAACCTGAAAGGTTAGTTCGACTACTCAACTCCACTTTTGTGAGCCTATGCTCACAAACCTTCTACCCAACGTGTGTGATGAAGGAGCACCCAGGCGCACGTATAATCGATATCACCCAAAAATATTTTTAGTTGTTTATTTCAGTTTTGGTTTGGTTGGGTTTTTGTTTTGGCATCTCACAATGTTGGGGACACATTGTGTGGTTAGATGGGTAGGAAACTAGTTTTCACCGGTTATCAGTTTTGGCGCATAATAGGCCGGCTTCACGAAAACAATTGTTTGAGGAGATCGGAGAAGTTTAGCTGCAAACCCTCTTAGAGGCATATTATTGGATTCCTTTTAGAATTATTGGTAAAGGTTTCAGGGGAAGACTTCTTCTGGTTTTGAAGAATTTAATGTTTTCTGACCAGTGCTGGCGATTCGGTGAAATTTTAAAATTTTGAGTTTCAGGAAGGTTGAGACAGAATGACTTGGTGGAAGGCTTGGGAATGATGATTTACATCTCTTGGAAAGTTTTTAGACAGTTTCGAGGTTTTAGTAAAAATTATAAAAGAAGTCAGTTTTCAGCCTCATATCATAGTTCCGCAATTTGATCTTTTGGAGTCCATTTTGGCTTGTCGATGGTTTTTTTTTGTGGTCAAACTAGTATTGGATCGATGGAATGGAAAATATCGGATTCTTTTTGAGATTTCATTGATAAATGGTGTCCTTGGATGTTTTCAACATAGGTACACAGGTGTTTGATATAATGTTTTCAATACATTATTCTAATATTCCAAAAGAAGCATCATGGAAGAATCTTCACGGGTGGATATATTTCATTATCAATATTAAGTTAAATGGTGTAGTAATTGAATCTCAATATGTTGCGTTGGAGGGAGATGGAATCTAACTAAAAATGGTGCAAATAAACTAGTGAGTTGGAAGAGACTACATTTCCACGTAGAAGTCTGAAGTGGACGTCCATATGGTAGATAGAGTGGAGATGCATTGTGGCTTTAGTTTCATTTCATATTCCAATCAGAATCAAAGACAACAAGATGATGCCTCATATGCCATCCTTTTGAAATGAAACCGCGTGAACATATAATGCAAACAGGAAGAATTGGAAGCCTCAGCCTGAGGAGAAATAAAGACTTTAAACATTCTAAAATTCATTTGGAAATGGATCGATTTATCTTCTGTAGGAAGGAGGGTTGATTTGGTAAGTCTGGTGGCCAGATAGGAAGAACAACAACGTAGGAAGAATGAACCTGTGCCATACGCATTATGCATTCAGCGCCTAACACAAATCTGCATGGGTAAAGTCAAAATACAATGCCTCATAGTGGTGACTGGGGTATTTTAATAAAAAAACAGGAATTTGAATAGTCAGAAAGGGGTGCCAAAAGGAATTCGAATCATCATCTTCCTAGTTTTGGGAGAGGAATAAACGTGGCACGATAGAGTTGGAGTGGTACAACCCTTAACAAAATAGAAGTCACTGTAAGAAAATAAAAAAACTTGGGGGGGACAAGGGAACGCTGCCAGAAATAAGAAAGGGAAGATAATAGAATAAGTTTGGGGGCTGCTAGAGCTGTGTAGCAAATTGGAGTTTAGATAGTCATAGAAATTTGTAAGAATTCAAAATATTTGTTGTTGAGGAATGTGAAAAAGCTCCATATATGAGATGCATGTTGAGGGGAGAGGCCATGACGGCAATGATAATCTATAAAAATTGTAACAGGAGTATTTTATTTTGAGCTGAATCAAATAAAGTAAATATTACGTTGCAATCTTGATTTTGTCTGAGTGTTGAACCAAGGCAGAGTCTTGTCTGTGAGTTTGAGTTTGTGTTTTGTGAATGTTTGTTTGAGAGAGGGGAGTACCCTCTGCATCACTTAGCTACTAATTAGAAAAGGGGACATTACATGTCTTGAATTGGGACAAGAAACAACATATATGAGGGTTAGGTCTAGATCATTAGGGAACAAGGACTCATAATTAGATAAGATGCATGGTGGATGGTAACTTTTACACATAAATACATCATTTGGACAATAAGTTATTGCATTTAAGAAAAAAAAAAGTCAAAGTGAGTACAAAACAAATGGAAAAGTGCTAAGAATGAACCTTTCACCCTTACAACAATAAAGAGCATAGAATCTTTAAAATCTTCACCCTTAAGCAAAGCCATAAAACCCACAAGCACACTAACCAATAATAGTTTAAACTAAAATTTCCATTTTAATAACATTGACCTAAAACCATTACACTATACAACAAATAACAACTTTATCATAATAGTTAAACATACATAAATAAAAATATTCTTTAATTAATAAAGTTTCCGTTAACATTTGCATTTATATATAATTCTAAAGTTAGTGTGTTGAATTTATTTTAAAATAGCTTTCTTCAATAATTTTTGTGTTATAAATTTTTTCTTACCTACTTAATAAAACATTTCGCAATATCTTTGTAAAACATGTTTATTGGGCTTATTAATTTTATATTTGTAATGATTTGTTTCTTTTGTTTTATTTAAATATTAAATATTTTGAAGGTTAAACAATTAATGATACTTTTATATCTTTTAACTTATAAAAGTGATAAATAATTATGTTATTTTTATTGAACTTTTTTAGTGATAAATGGTTTGGGCATCAACAATACACAAATCACAAATCAGAAGGTTTAACCTTTTCAAAAGCCACTATTTACATAGGACAAGAAAAAAGAATGATTGACATTTGTAACTATATCACATGTAAAGTCATTGGAGGCTCTGCGAATAATGCACCATTGTATAAAAGATGAAAAAGGAAAACAACTGCGCAACAAAAAAGGTGAAGAACAAAGACTGAAATTATTACAAGATAAATGATGTGATGTACTTCTATCAAATTTGTTTCAAACAATATGAAATTATGCAAAGTTTCTCAGTTTCTATCATCTCTATACCACTTTATCATGAATCTTTAAACATTATTTATATCTCTTTTTATCTTCTTTAATTTTATTGGTCTATTATTACTCAAACATAAATGATTAAGTCATTATAATAATAGGATGTATGAGCTTCTGGATTTGATTGTGTGTGCTTTTTTTAGATCACCTTTCTCTTCTTTTCACCCTGATGATGGATCACGGAGTGTGATTCGAAACGTCGATCCAAAAAAACACACAGTCAAATCCGGAAGCTCATACATCATATATCATGGACTGTGGAAATATCATGTTTATAATCATTATAATAATGTTGTTAACATGTTACAATTGCAAATGCTACTAGCATATCTATCTTAGATAAATCTATGTAAAAGACGACAAGAGATATCACTCTTGAGAAGTTATATAAATGGAATAGAGCCTTGGAAAGGATATCTCTCCATGTCTTTATATAGATTTATTTGCAAATGCTACTAACATACCTATCTTAGATAAATCTATGTAAAAGACCACGAGCGATATCATTCTGAAATGTTATATAAATGGAATAGAGCAGAGATGTCTTTTACATAGATTTATGGAAGATAGGTATGCTAGTAATTTTAAATTTGTAATGATTTATTTCCTCTGTTTTATTTAAATATTTTGAAGGTTAAACAATTAATGATATTTTTATATCTTCTAACTTGTAGAATTGAAATAATTATGTTATTTTATTGAATTTTTTTTAAAGTTGTTAAAGAATTTTCCCTGTCTAAGACATCTTTTAAAAAGAAATGCATTTAATGATATGGAATTGGTATTTCAGGCTCGAGCAGGCATCAGGGAAGTTCATTTTCTGCCATTCAATCCAGTAGACAAGCGCACAGCACTCACTTATATTGACTCTCAAGAAAATTGGCATCGAGCCAGTAAAGGAGCTCCTGAGCAGGTTATCCTTATCTACTGAAAGCATAATAATCCAAATACAAATAGTTTTCATGCTCATAAGTTTATATATAAACAACATTGGGTATGGGCAGATTCTTGATCTCTGCAACAGCTCAGAAGATCTGAGAAGTAAAGTGCATTGTGTCATGGACAAGTTTGCAGAGCGTGGGCTGAGATCCCTTGCTGTGGCTAGACAGGTTCAATTATAATAGATCTATTTCTTTTTTATTTTGTTTTCATTGTACACTAATTTTATCAAATATAGATGTTCAGTTTCCTTCTTTTTGGGATTATTGAAAACAGCAAGTTCCAGAAAAGAATAAGGAGAGTAGAGGAGGTCCATGGGAGTTTGTTGGAGTGCTTCCCTTGTTTGACCCACCACGAGTTGATAGTGCTGAAACCATAAGGCGAGCTTTGAATTTGGGAGTTAATGTGAAGATGATTACAGGTTAGGTTTTTTTTTTTTTTTTAATTTTTTTTTTAAAGTTCTACTCCCTCAAACACTGTAATATATGGCTGATCTTGTGTTTGAATTGATGAGCTTGAGTATGCTTGTGGGCAAGAGAATAAAGGGCTATGTTTGCAGTTAAGTGGAATTTATTTTTCTTATGATTTTTTAAAAATGTGTTAGAATGTATATAATTTATAGGTAACAACTATTATATATAAATAAGTTTGTTGTTTTTTTTTTTTTGAATTGGTATGTAATAATATATTTTGTAACTGTAAAAATAAGATATTTCAATTGAACAAAAATAAAATGTAGTGATTTAAGCTTGTAAAAAAATTTAATTTCTTTTATTAAAGATTTAAATATAAATCTTTAAGGCTAAGATAGGATATAAAATTGATAACAACAATGATTTAGAGTCTTGTACACTGAGAATCAAATATAAGTCTTGAAAAATAAGACTGGAAGGTGCTAATGAATATGTACAAAACTTAAGCTTATATAATTGTAATGGTTTTACCTTTTAACTAAATAAAATGTTTCAAAAATATTTTTTTAAAGAATCTTTTTATTTGGTTGAAAATATATGGTTTTAATCTTTTGTTATTCTAATTATATAGAGTGACAATCTAAACACTTCTCTTAAATGAAAATACAAATAATCATTTTTTAACAGAGTTTAGTCAAGGAAATGTGTATTATATTAATTGAAGTTTTTATCATACAATCATTTTACATCAATTTTATAAGAAAAGAAGTTAGAGTAGTATTATTAATTTATAAATTTTAGTAATATTTTAGCATAAATCATACATAAGCAATATTTTAGTATGATAGAACGACCACACAAAAGAGATAGAGATATTAATATATCTTGGAATTTTTTTTAAAAGAAAAATCTCAACTTCTAAAGCACCAAAACTAATACATTTCCACCAACAAAAATAATCACAACACAATATGAAGTTTTGAGCTTTAACATAGAGTATGAGGTTTTGAGCCTTAACATAGAGTTCAAAATTCTCAACCAAGAAGAAACCATGCAAGATGCAACCTTCTTCTACATCAATGAGCAACCATTGTTATCCCTTGAGATTGATCTAAGAATAAATGAGGCTCAAACGTCCCACTCTATGCTCCTCAAGATCTCTTCAACAAGTAACCCAAGCCAAACTCAACTTTTGTCATCATTAAGAACTCCATCCAAAACCTTCTATTTATAGGTAAGGGAGCCACAAGCAGGAAAAAACCCTGATCTCAAATTCTGATTAGCTCTCTGTTTGTTTTGATATGTCTCCCTGATCTCCTTGTTTGTACGTAAATCTTATATATTTTTGCTGCCAGATGATACATTCCTGACTCTTTTTTGTGATTACGTTTTTAATATAATATATGGTATGGGTGGTTCCACCACCTTTTTCGTGTTTCAAAAAAAAAAAACTTTTTTCATCATTAAGAACTCCATCTCAAACCTTCTATTTATAGGTAAGGGAGCCACAAGTAAGAAAAAACCCACTAGAAACTTCCTAGCCACATTTGTCATCCCTATTTAATTCCCCAAGAAAAATAATCAATACATTCAATACACAAATAATTAATACTCAAACATCTTCATGACGACCTTTTTTATTCTGTCAAATTGTGCCTCAATCATTAAATTAATAAAACTGATCCCACTTGTTATGGACTGTTGAAAACGAGACAGATATGAGGATGAATGAAAGAATATAAAAAGAAAAAAATCTTGAATAGTTTAAACCTCTAACACCTACTTAGAATCAAACAGGGTAACATTAAAGAAAGGAAAATATATTTTAAGATTCAAGATACAGTGTATCAATTTTTTTTTTCAAAATTAGCTGTGGATGTTCATTCAAATCATTTGTTATATAAATGGTTAAAACATTTAAAAACAAAGGAAATGTAATGTAATAGATGGTTTACTCGCGTTATAAATAGCCTCAACACACCTGCTATATAAACTCTTACCTTTGCAGGTGTTGCTGTAGCACAGTGTGTGTAATGTTAAGTTGTAAAGTATTCCCCAAACAAAGTGGTATATCATTTTGGTCATGTGCATATCAGGGGACCAACTTGCAATTGCTAAAGAGACGGGGAGAAGACTTGGAATGGGTGTAAATATGTATCCATCTTCTTCATTGTTGGGAAACAACAAAGATGCCAACATTGCAGCACTTCCAGTAGATGAACTCATTGAGAAAGCAGATGGGTTTGCTGGAGTGTTCCCAGGTATATATATATATATATATATATATATAAATACCTGTGTTCATAAGCTTCTAAATGTTTTTTTCATTTTGATTTGAAATTTCACAGTTCATTAATAATTTGTTCTCAGAGCACAAATATGAAATTGTAAAACGGCTTCAAGAAATGAAATACATATGTGGAATGACTGGGGATGGAGTGAATGATGCCCCTGCTCTGAAGAAGGCAGACATTGGAATTGCAGTAGCAGATGCCACAGATGCTGCAAGAAGTGCTTCTGATATTGTGCTTACTGAACCGGGACTTAGTGTAATCATTAGTGCTGTCATTACCAGCCGTTGCATTTTTCAAAGAATGAAGAATTACACGGTGGGTCTATAAAATAGATAGATTAAATTATTTATCAGCATGTAGTAGAAATATAGGTCATACAAATGTCCAGTCATCCATATTATCAATTTTCAAATAAATTTTATTCCCATTCAAAAGCTTTTCAAGGTCTATAAAACCTTTTCAAGGGTCTTAATCATGGTAATTCTCATGTTTTTTAGCACCTGGTAGAATCAAAACAATATTCTGTTTTTGAATAAATTGGGTTTCCAAGACCACTCTACTTAAATATCATCTCAAATAGTTAATAGCAATTTTATACCTCATTCATAATAAAAAGTGGTAAATATTTGTCTTATTTTTATTGGCCAAAATTGACCTTTAACTGTTGAAGTGGATGATATTTAAGGATAGCCTTCCAAGACCTCTTGTTAGCACAGATATTATCCACTAAACTAGCAATCCATAAGATAAATTATATGAACTCAAGAGTCAAAAGAATGTTTGTTTGTTTTGCAAGGAAGATTTAAGGGTGAGAGACTGGTGTTGGAATTGTTATATGTACAGCTGACTGGGTGGGTGTTGCAAGTGTGTAGCTGTTTGTAGTTTCTTTGCTGTTTGTTTCTTGCTGTTCCTCTTGGTTTTTGATCTGTTTGTTCTTTTGTGGCCTAGTGTTGTTCAAGGGTGGGGCTCTTTCAAAACCAGTTTTCTGATTCATAACTCTGATTAAAAACATTTACCAATATCAAAAGCATGGAGAATGTAGATCTGAATTGTTAACATTGGCTGATGAGTTTAGCAATAGCCGTTCAGTGGCAACTACCAAAAACATGAAAGAGCTGTGAATAAAGATGTTTTTGAAAACATTAATACAAAAATAAGATCTATCAAGGCAGATGGTAGATGACAGGTTTAGTTGTAACTCTTTGATCCCAGGGATTCTTGATGATCTATTACTATAATGAAATATTCTGTAAACATCAGCCAGTCTTTCCAATTTCCCTTGATCTGTTTTTCAAAATTTAACACTGGTTTCCTGAATTGTTTTTAAGATAATAACATAACTTCGAAGCCATGTTTTTGATATTGCAGATATATGCTGTATCGATCACCATTCGTATTGTGGTAAGCAATGAAAGGCAACTTTTTATCAACTTCCATGGGACTACATAAATATCCATTTACAATTTTAACCATAGCGAGTTTATAGTTTAACTTGTTTTTCTATCATATTGTACTTAATTGAATGGAAAGATCTCACTTTTATTTAATAATAATAACATGAACAATGTAGACTTACAATATCTTGCATGTTTGATGGATACAGCTTGGCTTCATGCTCATCGCCCTTATCTGGAAGTTTGATTTCTCTCCTTTTATGATTTTAATCATTGCCATTCTAAACGATGGTGACTCCAAAATCCTGTTATCAATACTTTTGAAAGCTGTTAGAAATAGTCTGTAATTCACATGCTTATATATTTTCATTTTGGGTATGTATATACTTAGGTACAATTATGACCATATCAAAGGATCGTGTTAAGCCATCTCCTATGCCTGATAGCTGGAAGTTGCAGGAAATATTTTCAACAGGTGTTATTTTGGGCACTTACCTTGCAGCAATGACAGTTATATTTTTCTGGGCTGCACACAAGACAGATTTTTTCCAGGTAAAAATCTTCTACCATTAATTAACCAAAGCTTTCACAAGTTTATATATAAGATGGATAACAACCTAATACATTGTTACTAATTAAATGAAACTGGGTGATGTTCAAGTACAACCATAATTAACTAATAATTTTTCTCAAGTTTCAAATAATATAAAATCCTAGCAACAAATGTGTAGTCATTAGATGGAGTTTTTGGATCTCCTTCATGACTTTTCTGATCCCAAACTTCTATTTTTATCTCTCTCTCTCTCTCTCTACACAGTTGTGTCCAAAAAAAAAGTTTGATCTCACAAAGGAATTTGTGTTGCAGAACAAGTTTGGTGTTCGGTCTATAAGATATAGCAGGGATGAATTAACAGCTGCATTATACTTGCAAGTGAGTATTGTGAGTCAGGCCCTCATCTTCGTCACTCGATCTCGCAGTTGGTCATACATAGAGAGGCCTGGCGTTTTACTTCTCTGTGCATTCGTAATAGCTCAACTGGTATGTAACTTGTCACACATTTTTCATAGTGGTAAATCTATTCTGGATAAACTGTTAATTCAAAATTATTGAGGCCTTCCTAGTTGTAAATATTATAATTGTGTAAGAGAATTTTCCCCACAACCCATTTTTGTAAGCTTGTAATTTATGATGAGTGTTTTTGAATTTAATTGTATACCTTTTTTATCGACATTTCTTGATGATGGATCACTAGTGTGATCCAAATGTCAATGAAAAAAGATACACAATTAAATCCAAAAACACTCAGCATAACTTTATAGACTATGGAAAACTCATCCCAACTAATCTTGTAACTTATTATTATGAACATTTTAAGAAGACCGAATTACAAATTAGTATTTCAGCCTTTGAAATACAAAAGCTTAGAGAATCCAATTCTACGATGATACAAGATCCAAATTTATTTATCCTTTTGGCTTGTGAAGTTCTTCCCTGTTGCATAGGCTCCTCCTAAATTATTGTATGGAAAGACCAAACCATTGAAGAAACAAAAACCAGTTAGGAGAGTTCAATTTCGGCCACTAAGCTTCCTAATGGGCTACATTTGGCATTAATCTTATTTATTTTAGCGAAACCATGATGGGGGAAGTAGTATTTCCTTTTAATGAAGAGGAATAATATTTCAGGGTTAGTTCAAACTTGTTTAACTAGTTACGTGGAGAGGTGTTTTACAGAGGTATCAAGGATCGTCATGTCTCGTTTAAAAAAATATTTAGAGCCCGCCTTAAAAAAAAACTATAACTATAAAAAAAAACTCTTAAGTAAATAAAAAAATATACAATAATTATTATGTAAATAAAATAAAATAACTCTTTATAAATAAAATATAATTAGTATGGATACTAACTTTAGTTTTTCTAAATATATGTCAGCTGTGATTTAATTGTTATGTAGTGTTAATAATTCTTAAACAAATAAAATAGTGTCACATCTTTGATAGATACATTAGGGACATTCATCAATGAATTAACATGATATTAAAGAAGTTGGCGAGGACAGAAGAGCTTACCTAGGCATGGGTGACACCAAAATCCTTTAATAAAATTAATGAACGGCCGAAAGTGTAAAGGATGGAAAGGGGGATTATTGTTTCCAGTTGGACATACATCAAAGCATAAAGGATAGAAGAATTTTGTTAGACAGGGAGTTGGGCACTTTCCATTGAAGCATGTCAATGCATAACTTAAGGGAGTTGCTACTCTATAGGGGGTGATGCTGAGCAAGAAAGAATTACTAGGATACTGACTACATTGGTATGGAGAGAGGAGGAAGTCTTTTTGAAAGGGTGGCCGTAGTTTTTTGGCATGAGGGACATTGTGCAAAAATTATTATTATGCATCAGGATAGTTATATATAAAATGGGAGAAAGGTTTGTATATTCGAGGGATTTTTGTTTTCCTGTGCCAAAATGGGAGCTTTGGAAAAAGGATCAATAGAGAATACTCGGAAGATATGAATGTTTTGTGGAGTTGTTGTGTGGAGATGTAATGTCCCCTTTTCGTCGGTAATTAACTTAATGATAGTTAGCCTTGTTTCCGTGAATTTCCTGAAGGCTAACTAGGTCACTTTAAGGGAAATGACTTTTAAAATAATTAAATCTAAGTTGTCATTGGCTTTAACTGTATATTTTAAAGTTGACAACTTTAACTATTTTAAAAGTGTTCTTTTCTAGCTTGGTGAGTGCTTGGTGAAAAAGATTATATTATTCTTTAAAGTAAGCGCCCCACTTTAGTGGGAAATAAATACCCATGAAGCCATAAGGCAATAATATATTTTATTTATCCTTGGCATGCACGGAAAGGTTATAAAAATGGAGTTTTGAATGCTCATGGGAGTTTATGCATTTTTTGATTGAAATTTTTGTGGAGAGATTCCAAGCTTGGTCTTGTGAGGTTGCATCCCTCATTCTTCTTCTAGTTTTGGTTGTGGAAGACCAACCCTAGCTGGAATATTTGGTGATTTTAATTCAGAAATCACAAGGAGCTTCAATGGAGTCATTTTCCAGTAAATTGGGTTTGAGAAATTTTGATATATTCTGAGTTTGATTTTCATGATATTAATTTTGGTGTGAAGGTTTGAGGAATTTTGTAGATTACAAGTGAATGAACAATGCCAAAACCCAGCCACAAAAATCTCTTGCAGTCGTACTTTTCCGGGCGTCCTACCATGTTGGGCGAGCGTGGAGTTTTAGAGTGAAATTTCTCCTCTTTGTTGAGTGAATCATGTTGTAACCTTGACGCCATCCCTTATAGAGTATTTCAGTTGTTGTTTAAGGAGAAACAAGGACAGATTGGAGACATTTATGTTGTTCGTACTGTTAGTGTAGGTTGTACACTTTCAAATGGGGGCGTGAGGTCCCAAGAGCCCAAAGGCCTCTTATTTTCTAGTCTTATGTTGTTGATAGGAGGCGTCTAGGGGAGTAGTAACTGTTTGCAATATCTTTGGTGTGGAGTTTTTAGTGTGTGTGGAGTTTTAGGGGTATTTTTTCATGTTTCCTATGTATTTTTAGACTGTTGTTTTGTATTTCAGACATGAGTATTTGCTTCAACAGAGTTTTAGGGATTCTACAGTGCTTGAGGGATCATTCTGTCATCTACTGCACTAGAGCTTCAATGGTTGGCATTTGGGTGATGTTGGGTGACTTCTAATCTTTCCATGTTTTGATTTTATGTTACAACTGTGTTATTTTATTAGAAATCAGACATTAAAAGGTCATTGCAACATTCCTTAATGATTGTAGTTCATTTACATTGCAAGGCTTTGTGTTTGTAGCCCCTAGAAGGTCATACCGCTAGTGGGACTGCATATTTCTTGTTCAATTACTCACCCCACTGAACAAGTGGTTTTATTGTAAGGGCTTCTCGCTGAATAAGGGGATGTGCCTATGCTTTCTTTCAATATCCCCCATTGAACAAGTGGTGATTCCCACGATTGAGTGGATGCCCATTGAATAAGTGGACGCCCACTGAATAAGTGGATGTTACTTGCTGCAATAGTAGTTTAGCTATCTAGTTTGAAACAATCGTATGCTCTCACCTTGCTCGTGTCGGGAACTGGGTGATCAAAAAGGTCTGGAAGAGTCAAGTTGCATTTCATTTCTGTAGTGTTAATTTAAAAAAAAAAACTAGGGTGGTTATTATAGGAGAGAGAAAGGGAAAGGCTGTAGTATAGTGGCACCTAGGGAAAGAGATAAAATATTTCTTCAATCAATATCTTCCACGCTGCCCCATATGGGATAACCACCTACATAAGTGTAAAAGGAAGTGGCCTAGGCAAAGGAATAGGAGGATGTTTTGCAAGCAAAATGGCGTCTTATGGAAAGGACGGAAGATTTTAGCAACTACATTAGGAATATCTTTAATATCATTCTTAGAACTAAGTGATTGTGCAAACCACAAGAACAGAAGGGTGAGGTAGATTTGGAATGAGCCAGTAGACAGTAGCTTAGGCCATTATCAACAAGATATGTCAATATCTTTGCAGTGGTCCTGGTAGGTAGTGCCATGATAGTTTTGTGGATGCCATTAATTAATGTGAGCAACATCTGAGCAACTATGAAGAGTCACATGTATTCATACAATGGCAAATATGGTATGAGCATGGAGTAATAGTGCAAGTCTTTCTGAAGTATTCATTATTTGGGATTAGACACTTCTGTATGTAAGAGTATTGTATTTTAGATCATCATTTGACCAAGACTCATTTGATTTTAGTGGATAAAAAATAGTTTTCTTGAAGTAATTTGGTACTGAGATAATATTCAGATAAATCATTGTGTCATCATTTATTTATGCTTAAGAATTTCACCATAGCTATGAGTATTTGATTTTGGATTTCACCAATGTTTAATGAAAAAAGTTTAAGTTTGTGAAAGATTGTGAATTTTGAATTGTAAATGGAATCATTTCAAAATCTATTAAAGGCTTGTAGGTTATGATTATTTATGAATGGTATTATTAAGATAACACTGGTTGACCTTGCTTGTATGAGCAATATTTGTAAAACTTCCATTGGGATCATGAGTAGAGATTTATTAGGATGACATTGAGTAAGGATATAGTCATTATAAAATGGCGAGACATTAGTACGCCATTGTTCACCATGATGATTAAAGATTTAATAGAGAGATGAATGTAATATTATGTAATAGCATATTATGGTGGTAAATCATGATTACTGCTTATGTTTATTATAGGTGAGCTCTACTACTAGTGTATGAATGTTGGAAGTGAGAAAATGATTGTGCATCTTTTGAGAACCCTAAATCAGGTTTTGAGCATAAACTCATGAATATTGGTAGACTAACAAGTAGAACTTATATAGTTATACACCCTATCATGATTATGACATTGTCATAAAAATTGATAACCTTTCTATCGTGCTTGATACGTGTATGGTAGCACCCATGCCATTGTCTTGTATCCATTTGCTTAAATATAATGGAGATATAGGAGGATCTTCAAAATATTCTATCATGTCATTGGTATAGTTAGAGTATTAGTGCCAAAAGCAAGGAATCTTTGAGTGCTAAGCTGTGATATATAGGGGCTAATAGGGTAGCTTGTAGCTATTGGAAATTAGGAAGCTTTGTGATGGATTTATGGTGTAGTCACGGGTGGAAGGTCGAGAAATAGGACTAGCCTACTGTGTAGTCTTAGAGTAAACACAACGGAAAACACAAAGAATGAAGCATCAATGAATATATATTGATTTAATATCATAAGCAGTTACAATCTTCACATGCCAGTAATATGCGAACAACTATGGGTTCGTAGGCTGTCCTCCAGCTTGCTACCAAGTACATGAAAGATATAGCTTTGAAGTGCCTTCTACAAATCCACTACTAAAGACTAAAGATCTTCTATCATATTCACTACTACTCTAATGCATCTAATGAATGCTTATATATCAACTCCCAGCTCAAGGAATGCTTCACGTCGGGCTTAAGAGGTTCCAAAACCCAATGCTTGTTGAAATGTGTAGATTGGCCAAAATCTCATGGTGATGCTCCGCATGTTAAGGAAATATGTTGCAGTTTGCAATGTAGGTGCCTCTAGTTCCATACGTCATGGGAAGGCGCTGCAAACCTCATGCACCAAGATGAATGCTCGATGCTTTGAATATAGTCTCCTGGTGATGCTTTTGATGACGATAACTCCTCGCAGACAATTGCAAACCTCATGAAATCTGGATATGATGTAGATGACATAGTGTAGAGTCTACATCTTGTGCCACGAACTGTGAAATGATCATGTCGTAGAATGTGGTGCAATCTACTGAGACTGAACTGACTAAATGTAAGAATTTATAAAGAAACAAAATCTTTTTGGTTGATGCAAGATTACCTTTCA
This sequence comes from Cunninghamia lanceolata, assembly GCA_027924645.1. NCBI lineage: Eukaryota > Viridiplantae > Streptophyta > Pinopsida > Cupressales > Cupressaceae > Cunninghamia > Cunninghamia lanceolata. The sequence continues at coordinate 745,790 of BSBN01000847.1, read as the reverse complement.
ACTTGGGATGCTCCTGCATCAATTTAACTTAGTATGGATTATTGATTGGTGTGAGGCCTATTGCCCTTATGAACTCTCCCATTCTAAAATGTTGGAACCAAGAAATGTTCATACCATTATTAGGTGCTAAATTTTTAGGACTATTCTTTGATCTTAAAGACCCTGCTTCTATATTGTTGTTGTGTTTGGTGGCTTTCTAGTCACATGATGTTGGTTTTTGAAGGATGTGTTGTGATTTTGTGATGCATGGAAAATTAAACACGGTGTTGATTGTTTTATCTTTCTAACTAGTCTTCATTAAACCCTATCCAGTAGGATGTAATCATGAGTTATTGTGAATACAAGGTTGTACCATAAGGTTAAGAATATTATTATAATCATAATGGAGTGTATAGCTATCTATATGATGATTTGATGGATATAGTGTTGTTAACTGTCTTGAGTAAGACTCAATTATTGATCATGCTTAAAGAAAGTTTATTTATATGTTTAGCAGAAAATAATGCGGTCACATTTTAGTTTTCTAGGACCAAAAAGTGGGGTGGCCACTTTTTGACCCCCCATCTTCATGTACATGCCCATAATCATTGTTGTATGTTTTTCAAAGTTCAAATGATGATGTGACCTTGTTGAGGCATGTTGTGTTTTGTAAAGAAGGATGCCATAGCATAATATGATAATGATGTAGATATCATTGAATCATATTATAGTAGGACATCATGAGGAGACACAACATGACTTTGCACAACTATTGTGTTATGAAGATATTTTGATTGTTGTTGTCCCGTGAGTTGATATTACTAGATTTATTTTACATTGATTATGCTATTGTAAATAACCTCTAGGTATGTATTTGATTTTGGATATCATAGTAATGGTTGGTATGAAACCCTAAGGGTATGTATATATACACACACACACACACACACACACACACACACACACACACACACACACACACACACACACACTTGAGAGATTAAATGAGGAGAACTACATCCAATCCCATTTGGAAGTGGGTATGTAGGTAGTTCTTGGGTGAAGGATGCCATTGGACCCAAGCTCGTAGGGGAGAATCTTAGGGAATGGCTCCAAGGTATGGGGTACATTCCTAAACTTGATCAACCTTCCCTCTTTAGTACATTTTAGATTGAGGTTGAAACTACATCAGATGGCTACAAACTCACCTCCTAGTTAATATGCCCCCACTATATAGGTTCTAGCCAATAAAAGGCAATTCGTCATCATCAAGCTTATCTACTCAAAGGTCTATTGTGATTGTCTTTCCAAGATCTACTCCAATCTTGGATGAACTTTTAGAGTCACTATCATCTTGGTCTGTCTCTAATGTGAATGTACAAGACTGCCTTTGGACTTGTCTAACTATAATTATTAGAGTTGTGTGTATTGAACACTATGGCATTATGTTTGGTCTCAATAATAAGTATAGGAAGGTATATGTTATCCTTAGGACACTAGAAAGGTCTCTTCTTCTAAGAAATAAGAGTATGATAAACTTGGCCATGATAGGGTTATGAATGTGTTATGAAAACCTACTAACCTTGCATTTAATGATGATGTTGAATTAAGCCATTATGATCTAATGTTGTGGACAAATCTTAATATGCGTGGATGATTTTCCTGCTCTAAAGATGTGTCTGGATCTATGTTGAGTTAGGATGGAATTCCTTATGATTGCCTTTGCTAAATGTGGGCAACTAATAGTAAGTAATTGTTGTCCTATTTTCCTCCCCAGCCAAATAGCCCAAATCCATGAAATCTCTAACTATTTTCCCTTTTATAAATGCAAGGAAAAACATCCCAAAATTGACTAAGTCCAAAAGATCTTGAGTTTTCCTTATGTTTTTAACATTTTTGAAGTTTCAGAGTTCGGAGTTCTCCCCTTCGTCCTTCCATCCTAATCGGCTCCGAACTCTGACCCCTTTCCCTTTGAAAATCCTCTAAGTGTTTAAAAGTGTTTTAGAGTTTCAGACTTTGGAGTTTCCCTCTTCCTTTTCTTTTGGAAGGCGTAAGACAGAAGGCCTAAAGCTTGACCCTGACAGGTGTTAAATTTTCTAAGGCATTCTGCCATTTTTCTGAGCCTTTTGGGTGGACCCCACAACTGGCTTTCAGAACTGTGGAAAGCTAACACATGGTAGGTGATGTCATCTAGATCAACTTTTACTGAGGAAGGAGAAAAGCAGAAGGCCCAAAGGCTAACTTCTGCCCAAAACTTGTGGAAATAATGCTAAGTGTTTCAAACTTTGGGGATCGGACCTTCCTTCTTCTTCCTTCTCATTGAACAAAGAAGGTGGAAGGCCCGAGCTTTGAACTCTGCTGAAACTTTCAAAAATCGGTTAAGTCTTTGACTTTCGGGGCTTAGACTTTCCTTCTTCCTCTTTCTCTGGGAAGACAGAACACCCGAGGCTCAAACTTTGTTGATATTGTAATTCTTCTAAGTAAAAAACACAGCTTAGGGAGTAGACTTTCTCCTTTTCTTCTTCCCTCCTAGAAGGTAGAACGCCAAAGGCCCGAGGTCCGATCTCTGACCATTTTCGCGATCTTCATAATCAAAGGCAAAGAAGTAGAATCTAAGGTCTGCCATGATCACATATGATGAAATCTTGCTTCCAAGGCAAGAATCCAGTCCAATGCAGTGTTTTTTTCAGGGGATCCTAGACTTCTTATGATGTTAATTGTCACTGTCACGGAGATTTCTCAGTCGAAGATCCAGGGGACACCGGTGTAAGGCACGCAAGTCCAGGTCCTGCTTTTATGCTCAGGTATGGGATCCAAATACTTTGTTCCAACCTCCTGCAACTCCACTCCTTCATAAATGTCACCTATAACCTGCGATCACGGAGAATGGGGTTGGGGGTTGTGGTGTTTAGGAGCTTTCCTTAGTCAGGCCTCGGAAGGACATTCAAGTCTTCCAAACACCGTTGTCAGATAAAAGAGTGTGTATCCTTGCAACCTTGGGGGATAGAGGCAAAAAAAAATTGATAAATGATTCAAACACAAATAGATATCACCTCAGAGGTGTAGCTTGCATGTAGATGAAAATCCTTCAATGCATGAGAAGATGAAGCTAAATTTGCAATCACAAACATGACAACAATACTCTGCTCTACAACAATGAATATCTTGAATGCTCTAAAATATGCAAAACACAATGAATATAGTGAATGCAGTGAATTTCTTTTTTCATTTTCATGTATAAATGAATGCGGATATTGATGCATGGAAAGTAAAAATGCAGCACACAACCCAAAATGTAGGAGGGGAATTTTGCCACTCTCTTTGGACTACACCTAAGAACAATCATGCCATACAAATCCTAAAGCATAGGAGGGGCATTTCGCCACGCTCTTTGGACTATACTTGGGAACAAACACGCCATATAAATCCCAAAGCATAGGAGGGGCATTTCACCACACTCTTTGGACTATACTTGGGAACAAACACATGGAAAACATGAGTGCCGTATAGCATGCCAAAGACATACTATACGTCTAAAACATGGCAAACAATTTGATGGAAGGAACTTATTGCTAAGCCCCCACCATCTCAAGCACATTACAGGCATACCCAATGGTTGGGCTTATGCCACAACAACTGCCAAAGACACGCTTAAGAGAGGATACACCAACCCTGCCTACTTGGAGGACTTTTAGAATAAAAAGGATGTGCACTAGCTCAAGAGATACACCATCCCCGCCTCCATAGAGGGCTTTAAATAAAAAGGATATACACGATATCCTGCCTCCACAGAGGGCTTAAAAGAAAAGGATATGCACAATATCTTGCCTTTGCAGAGGGATTTCTCATTGCAATATAAAATGAAGATGTGTACTCATGTGGAGATACAACATCCTGCCTCCGCAGAGGGCTTACAAACATGCTTTGTTAGTACCAAAATCATCAGACAACTTAGCTTATATGCCCCCACCTTAGTGTGGTTGATATTGTGTACCGATATCAAGCATGTTAAGGTAGAGATAAAACACACAAGGGAACAAGAGCCCACGCAAAGCCCATGCCCCCAAAGGTGACATGTACTTTACGATCACCGAATGTTCCCACAAACACACAATTTCTTGCAAGAAGAGAGTTTAGACATCTTTCTCTAAGTTAATAATCACATCACATGATAAAGCAATGCATGAAAGTAATCACATCAAGAGCCAAGGTTATACTATAGATTCAAAAATTGAGTATAACCGTGGGGCTATACACGGATAAACTATATTGTTATGGTTTGTTAGCAAATATTTAAGACATCATCAAAATATCACACAGAGTGATTCTACTACCCAAGCATCAGATAATATATCAACCCCATCGTCATGTATGGACTAGGTCCATTTTATTTACTCGCTAAAGGGACACATGGTCCGTATCAGTATTATTTGTTTTTTGTCATCCGCCAGCTAGATAGAACCACTAGAAAGTAAACAATAAATCAAGAGAGGAGAACAAGTGTCTTAGGGTCGTCATGTAGGAAGGTGCCCCTAGGTCACTAACTGCAACACTATGCCCCTAAGACACAACACACAACAATGAAAATAGAGGAGAGGCAAGATGGAAGAATGATGATACAAATCGAAGAAGGGTCACAATAGAGGTGGTCTCCCGGTATCCTTGACCTTCAAGAGTATCAAGGGTCATCCAAGGAGGCCTAAACAACACATAACACATCACATGGGAAACACAACACAGAGGTAAAGGGTTAGAAATACTTACCTGAATGCACAACCAAACTAACGGTTGTCGTCAAGCAAATCATCATCTTCCCAATCTCGAATGTTAGAGGAAAGAGGTACATAAGGCACCATAGCCCAACTTTTGTTCTTGTCTTCATTCTCAAGCTCTTCTTGGTTTGATTCAATGTTAGGTGTAATATTTTCTTGTTGAGGTACATTTCATTGGGCAAAAGCTTGTCTTTTTCTCCTTCTTTCTCTTGCTTGTGTATTTCTTCTTGTCCTATTGCTTATATCTTCAAAAGTATTGTCATGTTGTTCTATTGGTCTTTTTGTGTTAGAAGAGGAAGCTTGTTCAAATCTCATTTGTCTTGATGAAGTGCCTTGTTCTCAACGAATACCTCCTAATCTAATTGTAAGGATGACAGAGGAGGAACCTCAACATAGGGTCCTTTTCTTTTTGCTCTAGGAAGTTCTTCTAATGTGGGTTGTTCATCTCTTATTGTTTGCATAGGAGGCCCGACCACTCTAGATATAAGTTTTGCTTTGTATCGTCTGTATTGTAGGAAAGAGTGGTATCTTCATGGCTCAAGGTCTCTATCAAGTTGGGGCCAAAAGTAATCAAGAGTAAAGTTGTTGTTTATTACCAAAGGTCGATATGTATTATGTCGAATAGTACACACTTGTCCATGTAAGGGAAATTTTATGCAATTGTGAATAGTTGAGGGGACAACGTTCATAGATTTTAACCATGGGTGTCCTAGTTTTACACAGAAGAGGTCAGAAAAAGGGATAACCTCAAATACTTGATCCACGGCTTTATCAGAAACCATAACCAATAAAGTTATCTTCCTAAAGGTAGGCATGAAAGCTCTAGTATGTGTCTTAATTCTAAATCTGAAGGTTTATAAGAATCTTGTGTCAAATTATTTGTGAGAAGAAATTCTCCTGTTACCACATTAGTCATGCAATTAGGATCTATAAGTGTACCATACACTGGAATCTCCATTATTTTCATGGTGATGTAAAGAGGCCCTTCATTGTCTACAAATGTTTTATCATGAGGTGTAAATGTAATTTCAGGTTTAGGGCTTCTTCTTTTCAAATGAGGCCTAAGAGGAAGCCTAGCATTATTGTTGCAATTATAAGCCATGTATATGTATTCAAATGGATGCAAGATCATATTTTAAAATATTTTCAATACTTATGCAAGGAACAAGTGCAAAACTATGTATGCTTATGACCTAAAATGCTTGATTTTTCACTTTTTTCAATGCAAATGCCTAAGAGAAGAGGCGTTATGAAGAAATTAAAGAGGGGAAGCAAATGATAAGCTCAATATTAATCCAATAATGCAAAAATATCCTTCACAACACACCTAGAATGCAAATCTAGATAGATGACAAGGCAAAATCTAGTGAAAATGCTAGGATTTCAAACCCTAGCCATGAATTTTTGCAAAAAAGACACTATGATAAAACACTACAATCAGAAATTAGTCCTAAATGAGTGTTCAAAAGAGTAGTAAAATCTGAAACAAGATTTTATCTACAAACCCTAGTTAATGCAAAGACTAGGTTTTTATGAAAAATGCACAATTTCAAGCAATTTTTAACAATTTAAGCATGAAAATGCAATGTAAATGATTATAATAAGATAAATTTCTGCAATTTATATCAGATCTAATGAAAATATAAGAAATTAAATAAAATTATGCCAAAATGCAAGCCTAAAATGCCAATTTTTTCAAAATTTTCAATTTTTTTGTAAATTTTTAAATGCAATAAGATGAAAATTAAATGAATGAATGTAAATCTAAAGAACAACACTCAGCAAGGTGCAAAATTCAAATAAAACATGGGTTCACCAAAATGTTTTATAGGAAAAGGGGGAAAATGGGATTGAGTGGCTAGATCCTCCTTTCACTACAAACATTCAAGGACATTTCAACCGAGTCAAATCACACCTTTTGTAAGAGGATTCACCTACAGGTTGGGGGTCACTTGTAAAGATGTGGAAATTTAGAAATTATCAATTAATGTATTAATTTAAATGCCCAAATATGATCAAAACCCTAATTATGCAAAATCGTAAGCAAACAGATAAATTACGACAAATGCTCGCAGACCAAGATAGTAGATAGAGACTAGTTACTGACCATTTTTTGAAGTTTGTGACACAAAATATTCAGGGACACTGGAGCTAACGCCCTAGTCCAATGCAATGTTTTCTTTTCATGGGATCCCGAACTTCTGATGTTAATTGTCACTGTCACGGAGATTTCTGTGTCAGAGATCTGGGGGACACTGGTGTAAGGCACCCAAGTCTAGGTCCTACTTTTTTGCTCAGGTACGGGATCCAAATACTCTGTTCTAGCCTCCTACAACTCCACTCCTTTAGATATGTCACATGTAACCTGCAATCATGGAGAATGGGGTTGGGGGTTGTGGTGTTTAGGAGCTTGCCTTAGTCAAGCCCCAGAAGGACATTCTTCCAAACACCGTTGTCAGATAAAAGAGTGTGTATCCCTGTAGGATAAAGGCCAAAAAAAATTGATAAATGATTCAAACACAAATAGATATCATCTCAGAGGTGTAGCTTGCATGTAGATGAAAATCCTTCAACACATGAGAAGATGAAGCTAAATCTGCAATCACAAACACAACAACAATACTCTACTCTGCAACAATGAATATCTTGAATTCTCTAAAATCATAAGTTTGCCAAAAGTTCATAATCATCTTCTAGTTTATAAATGAAACCCTAAACATGCTTTTATATGCAACTAAACACATTCCTACTTTAATTTCATAATTCAAACTTAAGATGTCGGCAACGGGACCATCTAATGGTCACATAACTGACATTCAAATTTGGGACCTGCTTGAAATAGGGTAGGACAAGGGCGCAAGCGCCCATGTCCTTAGGTCCTATTTCAAGGTAGGATCAAATGCCACAATGTCTATCAAGTCCCATGTGACATGGGTTTCAGGCCATTTTCTTTTGGGAGTCAAAATGAACATGCAAGATGCAAAACAAGGGACCCGAGAGCTAAACCTAGGAGGTAAAAGTCCTAGGGGACATTTTACAACATAACAATCTCATCTCATGGGGAAGAACGTATGAGCGGCCTTATACTGAGGAGTGCAGAGGACTTGGAGGAGGCTCATCTCTAAGATGAGCTTGATGTTTTCTGCTCAAATTTGGATGGTAAATTAGCTCCTCTTAGTGAGGCAGATCATGAGCATCATGAGCAGATTGAGGAGGCAATCATTCTTCCAATTGAGCCACAAGAGCCAGATCATCTAGACCAATAGCAAAATGATGAAGAAATAAAGCAGAGGCATGAGGTCAACTCTATTGATTTGCATGCCATTTTAAGGGGATGTCTTGTCAGGCATCTGGCCCAACTAGAGATATATGAGAAGGAGTCCCTACCTGTCATGCTTACTTCAAAGCATGAGGTTGAGCACTGAAAGGGGCTAGATCAGCCCATTTATCCACTTCTAGATAGCGATATTTTCAATCAATGCAAGTGGATAGGTGAGTTTTTCTTTGTCCTTGGGGAAGCTTTTCACTATCTGGTTGTATGTCCATCCCCTCCCCACCTCTTTTTAATTGCCCATAGGCATGAGAAACATCATAAATTGTTAAGGAAGGGCAGTTACTTTCAGGAACCTATCAATGGCTTTGTTTGAGGTCATTTCCTTGTTGTTAGCTTAGGTTTAGAGTAGGTTTGTTTCTGTTTTAGTTTTCCTTTTCCCTAAGTGTTGATGCACAGGTTGGACTCTCATTAGGAGAATGCATGCCTTGTTTCCTTTTTGTGGTATTGTTTTGAGGCAAGTTTTAGTTGTTCCCAACATGTATTCTTCATCCCTTTTGACTCTATGCCCAATGAATGCTTAAGTCCACTGGTTTCCATTTGTTTTGATGGCAAACACCCTTGAAAAGTCACCAAAATGTTGTCCTATTTTGCTCCCCAACCAAATAGCCCAAATCCATGAAATCTCTAAGTGTTTTCCCCTTTAGAAATGCAAGGAAAAACATCCCAAAATCGACTAAGTCCAAAAGATCTTGAATTTTCCTTGTGTTTTTAACATTTTCAGAGTTTCAGTGTTCGGAGTTCTCCCCTTCTTCCCTTCATCCTAATCGGCTCCAAACTCTGACTCCTTTCCCTTTGAAAATCCTCTAAGTGTTCAAAAGTGTTTCAGAGTTTCAAACTTCAGAGTTTTCCTCTTCCCTCTTCCTTTTCTTTTGGAAGGCGTAAGATGGAAGGCCTAAAGCCTGACCCTCAATGGGTGTTAAATATTCTAAGGCATTCTGCCATTCCACTGAGCCTTTTGGATGAACCCCATAGCAGGCTTGCGGAACCATAGAAAGTTGACACGTGGCAGGTGACGTCATCCAAATCAACTTTTACCAAGGAAGGAGAAAGGCGAAAGTCCCGAAGGTAAACTTCTATTCAAAAATTGTGGAAATAATGCTAAGTGTTTCAGACTTCAGGGATCATACCTTCCTTTTTCTTCCTTCTCATCGAACGAAGAAGGCAAAAATCCTAAGCTTCGGACTCCACTGAAACTTTCAAAAATTGGTTAAGTCTTTGCCTTTCAGGGCTTAGACTTTCCTTCTTCCTCTTTCTCTGGGAAGGTAGAAGACAGAACACCTGAGGCCTGAAGTTCATTGATATTGTAATTCTTGTAAGTAAAAAATGGAGCTAAGGGAGTGAACTTTCTCCTTTTCTTCTTCCCTCCTGGAAGGCAAAACGTCGAAGGCCTGAGGTCCAATCTCTGACCATTTTCGTGATCTTCAGAATCAAAGGAAAAGAAGCAGTATCTAAGGTCCACCATGATCACACATGATGAAATCTTGCTTCCAAGGCAGGAATCCAATCCAAATGAAAGTCAAATGTCCAACTCTGGCTGGAAATTTGCAGTTGAGCATTTATGGTTGCAAAAGGTGGTTCAAGCGCAGATGTTTTTTCAATGAGATAGTTGTTCAACCACTTCTTTGAGATGTTTTCTGCATTTATGTCAAGACAATTAGATTTTCTTTCTGATATTCCTTTTGTAAATATCTCTGATAGGCCCATGGGGCACATTCATTACATTAGGTAATGGCACTTCCATTAAAAACGTTATATAAGGCATGAAATGTAATGTATTTAGGTCTGTTGGTCGTTGATTGTAAAAAATCACATCTCTTTTCAATTGTAACCATGCCTCTTTGACAATAAGCAATAAGATTTTACCTTTTCATGAATTCTAATTGCTCTATGTAATCTCTCTTCTTGATTTCCATCTGTGAATGTTTCTTTCCTTTTGGATTTCATCTAGCCTACTTTACCTCTGCAGTTTGCTCATGATTTGTGTATGCTGGTATGTGGTTTATTGTTATTTTGTGCATACATGGTTGTTTTGAGGGCCTACCCATATTCAAACCTGGTGTATCACCCCCTTTCATTTTCAATTCATCCTCCTTCCCCTTTTCCTCAATGGTGTATAGATTAGGTTTAGTCTTAGCAATATTTGAATCTCATATTCAGCAAAGGAACTAGCCTCTCTCTGGAGGTTTGATCTCCTTGCAGGGTCCCACACCTGGAGATAATCCCAATGTTTCACTGGATTGTTGAAGCCCTAAACTGCTCCAACACAGGGTGCAAATCCAAGTGACAACATGTATTAAATGTGGTATGGTGTTTAGCTTTATATCTCTTTTGTGGGTAATTGTGTATTAAGCTTTATGATTGGTAATATGTAAATGTTATGTACTTAGAAGTAGAATATTGTCTAATATTACTATTGTGGGTTTGAATTTCTGTCTAATGGGTAAGTGTAGAAAGATGACAGACCAAAAAGTGGCCACTATCTATAATTCTCCAAAATGTGCTCATGTTTTGGAAAACATAACACGTGTGTTATAACACGCTCGTGTTATGACTTGTATGCATTTTTCAAAACTTGAGCGCGTTATAACACACTTGTGCTCTTGTTTTGACCAATCAGATTCCTTTATTGGGATTGGTAAACATTTGAATTTACCAATCCTAAATGTTGGGCATTCAATTTGGAAGCCAAAGACGTGTTTTACAAAACTCATACAAAAAACACACAAATGTCGAGCGTGCTCTCCACTAGGTTCATTTTTTTTATAAAATTTAAAAAATAACACCACTATGAGATTCAGATTTGTTTTAGCTTTCTAACCATGCAATTTTTTTCAAAATCTAAAATTATTAAGGTTTTGATCTCTAATTAGTTTTAGTAGCAAGTCTTCCTTTTTTGCCAAAAACCTATTCGTACAAATTTGAAACAAATTATATTTTTACATTCTATAATATTTTTTTTTTTTTTGATTAGTTTTAAAAATTTAGGGGGGAGCACACTCAAATTTCTATTTTTTAGGATGTGTCGACTTTGAAAATTCATAAAAAGTCATATATTCATTACAAAATTCATATATTCAAACCTATATTAAATTCATTTATGCTAATAAGTTGGCCTAAAGTGTGACATGACTTTGAACTTTAACCTTGAGGTGTAAACCCTTAGGACAGTATGTTTTAGATCAATGTTCTTATACCTTTTAAATGTTAGAATGCTGAATCGAGGTTGATACATAAGCTTACTTCTTGGAATCATAACTAAGGTTGAGTAAGGGACTCTACAAGGGCATAGGTAGAGAATAATTATTTCTATTAACATATCTTGTCCCTCTCTTCTTGAGGTGATCACTAGAATTTGTAAAACCTATGACCCGCTTATAGATAAGATTATCACTTCTCTAGCTTGACAAGAGTTAGGGAGCATGCCCTGCCTAAAGAAGTATTTAGATGTATCATAGGGTTAGCAAGCTTTCGTGCTAGTAAAATGCAAGTGATAGATGCTAGAAGCTACCCAATATCATAGGGATTAGAAAGCTTTCACTAGTAGCATGCAAGTGAGAGATGCTTGATTTCATAGGGTTTAGATAGGCTCGCACTAGTGGCATGCAGGCAATAGTTGTAAGAATTAGTTTGACTTTTGCCAATGGTATGCAAGTGATGGACGCTAGTATCTACCCATCTCAGGAGTTTAGTATTGGCATTGGGGTATTAGAATGATTGTGTGGACTTCTTGTGTTGTTCTTGCCTAAGGTATGGTTCTCAAGGTTCCAAATGTTAAGTTAGTTCAAGTGATTAATAGTACATGCACTAGTCTTAGGTGAGGGAAAACCATAAGATACTATGATTATGTTTATCTAGTTATAAGATGACTTGGATGCTTAGTCGGCTATGGAGATCTTACTATTGGCCTCATGTTGTATGTTGTTACACTTACACCTTAGCCAGTGATAACCACAAGTATTATGGGATGCTTGCAATAAGGTTGCAAACATTTCCTTTTGCTAGTTGGTCCCTATGTGTACCTATAATGTGTGTATGAATTAGTCACATTATGTATATGTGATATATGTGTGAATTAGTCATTTTGTGTACGTGTGGCACATGCATAGGTTATTCTCATTGTTTATATGTGATGTATGCTTGAGCCAATCACTATGTGTGAACATTTAATGTTTATATGAGTTGGTCCCTATGTGGTTTTGTGTGTACTTGTACACTAATATTAGCATTGGCTAACATTTATTAGAATGCATTTCTATCCTACTATTGTATATGGATGGATTTGGAAGCATACAATCAACTAACTGTTGTGAATTAAAAGTGAGATCAAATATCTCATATCAAAGGAGAGGATGAATTCTCTCTATTGTTGATGTACAAACTATAGAGCATTTGATTCCCAAGAAGGAATACATAGGCAGGGTTATTACAAATGAACCTGATAGCACCAGCCCAGGCTCAAGCTCTATTTCCAGATATACTCACCATTCACTAATTACATGGTCACAACTTCAAACTTTTTTCTATAGACTTACTGTCACGATGGTGACAGGGACCATGCAGTAATGTTAAGGATGCAAGAAGCTCATAAACAAATTCATTTATGGGACATGAACTAAATGCAAACTCAAAAAATGATAGGAATAATCATAAATTTAATCTTATTTCTAACCACCTACAGGAGCAGCCATTACACAAGCTACAAAAACATAATGAACATGAATTTAATCTTTCATTTACTTTTAGCCAAATCAGCCACTATTACAAAACATTACAAATGTAGGCAAAATCACATCCACACAATTTATCGATCCACATGTTAGACTGTCCACCCCTATCTATTATGTTTTGCTTCCTAACCTCATCAGCCTCCAACTGGCCTTTGTCTCCTTCTAGTCTAGACTATTTGGCCTTGGGCCACATTCAATTTCTTCTACATCAGCCTTTCCTACTACATCGACCTCTCTACCTTCTTTATCCTCTAGTCCTTCGATTCCGGCCTCTGCGCATTTTGTTTGTTGTGCTTCTTTATTTCATTGCCCCTACCATATGTTCATCCTTTTTGCATTCATCCTCGACCTTTCTTTTTGTCGGCCTCTCTCTTGTTTCTGTTCGGCCTCACACCTGACTAGCCTTGCTCCACCGATCGACCTCTCTTTCCTTTTTATCGACCTCCTGTTCTCGACCTCTTGTTCTCAATATGGCCTCTATATATCCAGTCTTCCTTCTTCTCTCCCTCTTTTCTCACTGTCGACTCCCTTATCTCCTTCAGCCTATCTTAATGGCCTGTCATAAACCATCCCCTTTGGCCATTGTGCTCTGTCTGAGAAATGTCTGACGACTACCCCAATCTCTTCTTTCTAGTCGTTCTACCTGCCTTTGTGACGTCTAACATTTGGCTCCTCTTCTATTTGCAGGGAGGATTCTCTTTTATTCCATCATGACTCCCCTTTCTAATGCTTTCTCTCTCTCAGCGCAGGTTTATTTATTGCCACCTCGACACACCTTTTGTTGCATGCCGAGAATAGACTCCTATTTCTTCTAATTGGCTATCCATGACCATTCACCTTCTCACTATGTTGTAGCTATTATAGATTCTCTTCATCTGCACGTTCACCACTCTTCTACCCTATAATAATATTGACTCTATAGCCATTACAGATTGCCTCCTACATTCTTAACTGAAGCCTCGAAAACTAACAATCGACTATGAATGTTCCTGTCGCTTTGGTGACAGGAACTTCCTACCATTTACACATCGAACCCAAAACTTAGTGGCTAACACAAAATTTGAAAATTAAGAAGATGCCCCTACATCAGAACCCTCAAGGTTTAGGTTTGGGTCTAGGGATGACCTTCGCATTGGGAGCTTAACATATCGAATATGAGTTGTGGCACAGAGTTGTTGCCACGGATTTAGTTGTTAAGTCTATGAAGTTGGCACTTCTAAATCAGATAGAAGATGCTTGGTCAATTGAGTTAGTACTTGATGTGTATAGAAAAAAATAGTATTAACTAGGGTGGTTATTAAAAATAGCTCTAAACTATGTCACATCCCTTGAAGGCACCCATTTTAACTCGTCGAAGATAGGTGGACTAATTGATTCATTGTTGGTATGGGACAAGGTGCTTCAAGTTTTGGAGTTCATTTTGGGAGTGTACTAATGCCCTCTTCAAGTCTAATATTGTTGTTGTTCATCAACATCATGACTCGATGCTAGAATGAAGGCATAAATGATATATCTTCTAGTATTGTTGTCAATTTTTAGTCGAAGCCCCATGGACACTTTGATATATACTCATTAATATATAATAATATAGAGTTACTAAATTATAAATTAAATTTATTATAATTCAATTTTATTATAATGCTCTTAGTGAATTAGTTAATAAATAAAATCAAATAAAGAAAACTTTGATTAAAAGGAAGGAGGTAATGAACACTTTGAGGAAGAACTAAATTGATGTAAAAGAAGTTTGGTGGAAGGGGAGGGGTTGCATGCACATCGTAGATGAAGGAATGAAATCCATTTGCCATCGACTCTACTGGAAGGGATAGGTGGAGAGGTAGGGTATGAACATCCATTAAAGCATAAAGGATAAAGGAATTTCATGACATTGAGGTGAAAAACAGAGAGAAGAAAGAGGAGGAAGGAGAGATTTTTGAGGGAAGGAAGGAGGTGAATAGGGAAATTCATGGCCCTTTTGGGGCTAATTTATTGTGATTGAAGGGGACAATAATAGTGTAAGGTAGGGTAAACTCAGATAGAGGTAGCAGAGAAGATTTCAACACTTATATCAAACATATCTTCCACATTTTTCCTAGAGCTGATGGTAAATTTCAATGACTACATCAAAAATATCTTCAACATTGTCCCTAGAGTTGAGTACATCCTCCTTCACTTTACTTTCCTAAAATAAATTCTAAATTATCCACTCCTATAGTTGAAGATAATTAATCTAGGTGAATTCATGCTTTTGTGCATGCATCTACATTTCTATGAGGATTTTTTGAACAATTCATGTGCCCTCTGGTTTCCTTTATTTTCCCTTGATAATTTATCAGATAGTTCACGTGCTTTGTGCATGTCATTTTATTTTGCATTATGTATACTTGGGCAATTTTTGTTGTTGGCATGTTGGGTTGAGTTCTATCTCTCTCCACTCACTTAGGACAAACTTGTATGCAAAAGTGTGGAATCCTAGACAAGGCACATGAGTTGTTTGACAAAATAAATCAAATAAATGTGGCCTTAGGGAACACCTTGGTGGCAAGATACGTTCAAAATTGGTGTTTTGAAAAGGCCTTAGAAACTTTTAATCAAATACAAACCAACATCTTGCCTACCTATGCTCAAATTGGAGCTTTGGAAGAGGGTTTGGATACCATCGAGCATAACTGAAAAGGAAGTTCTATTAGATGTTGTAATTGCAAGGGCCAATTCCTACCACCATTGCCTTCACAAAAAAATCATGCATAGAATTCAATAAAGAATAATTTATGAAAAACTCTCTTTTGATGATTTAAATTGTGATTAATTCTCTTTGTAGCTTACATTGTGTGAATAAGATTTGAAGTTTCTTGTAGTTCTATAATGCCTCATGAGAGTGAGAAGGTGTGGCTCTACTAACTTATTAGGATCTATTCAAATTCATGTTCATTGATCATTGGTTAAAATTCATATACTTGTCCATATGTGGCTATCAATGTTGATAAAATTCATATACCCAAGTTTATTATATTGTTCTTAATGTTGATAGAATCCATACACCTTGTTGTATATTATTACTAATGTTGATAAAAAAATCATTTGCACAACTATTGATTACTGTTAATGATCGTATGGGGTTTGAACCACTTGAAAGCATGGGTAACTACACTAGAATGTGTACATGATAACTATGATAACTGAAACCAAGGACCTCACATTAGGACTTGTAAGACGACATAACACATCTGTTACATTTGGGTCTATTAGTGACTTGAATTAATATGCTTTATGGCTTAAAACTAAAATAGTTGAATGGGATAACATTGTCATTGATTTTTGTAGGAGTGCCCTTGTTGATAAATTTCACTTGGATTGTGTTGATCAAGGTTGTTATTGTTTAATATACTATGGCATTTATGATACCAAAGTATACTAGACAGTGACCCTAGGTTAAACTTGAGTTTTAGCTTTGGGTTGAAAGTTCAAAGCTATGTCTCACTTTTATAAAAGAAATGACCAACACTGATCTAACATTTTAACTTGAGTCACTAGAAAGTGACATATATGTTTTGAATTTTAAAATAATGTAAACTAATGAAATGTACAATTTTTAGTGTATTTTTTTTTAAAGATAATGTGCTAGGTGGTAAACTTTTTAACATGACTGGTGATGCTGGTGCAACACACCCTCTGGCTCCACGACGCTTTTGCTCGGAGCTATGAACCGGTGAGGCCACAACACGGGGGACCTCATCCCCAAGAGAGATCACTTCAAACCTGCAAGCTCGTTGGCCCAGCGAAGGTGTAAATCCTGCAAGTTCGTTGGCCCAGCGGGGGTTTGAACCCTGGTGTCCACCACTACAACTGAGCAACTTAACCACCAAACCACGCCCTTATCGACAATTTTTAGTGTATTTTAAGTTTGTCCTTGAAAAATAAAATTATTTAAATGTACTTTTTTTGTAAAATTGACACTATAATCTAGTTAATAAAATGCTCAAAAATGAGGTTAACTGGGACATCACTTTTTATATAGTAAATTTTATTTTTTCTTTCAATTTTTTTTGCATTTATAACTTAAAACTTCAGTGCATAGATTTTTTCCCCATTTTGATAAAATATATTTTGGAATAAATATTGGAAGTTGATTGTACTAAAAACACAACTGTTTCAACTTGATGCCACTTTTTGTTTTAACTATTTATCCAAAATAGAAAATTATTGTATCATCTTGACATGGAATCTCTCATCTAATGTATCATATTTTTTTCAAAAATTTTAATAAACTTTAGTATTTTTCTTGAGAAGATGGTCAACCTTATATTTTTATGTTAATGGCCTACTTTTAGTAAAAATTAAAGAAAATATAAACACTAATTAAACTATTCAAATATTTATATATATTTTTTTAAAACTACACTTATATATTTACAAAAGGTATTTTTAGATTTTTTTAAAATATTATTTATGTCAATAGGAGTTGCAAGAACATTAAGTTTTTTAATTTTTTGGGTAAAGTGCACTGAAAATGATATGTATCTAGTGGATACTTCCAGCTAGAAAAAGATCTAATTTAGCTAGAATGAATCTAGCTAGAACATATCTTTGACCAAAATTGCCTTTTAGTTATAAATGCTTAAATTCTTTTGTGTTGATAAGTTGGCTTGGAGTGGGACACAACTTTGAACCTTCACCCTTTGGAATTACATGCAGGCCTTAAGTATTTAAGGTGGAATCTAATAGATTGTGGTAAGGCTTTATTAACCATAGTGTAAAGGGGTTGATGAAAAGTATCCTCCTTATGGGTTGCCCTTGCAAACTAGAATGGAGTTAGTATAAAATCACTTAGATAGGATCTTTGCAATAATGATGAGTAGAAAGGAAAAATTGTATCATCACAATATTCTATGTATTAATGTTTTGAATTTGGGTTATGAATAAACCTGTTGACTATGATTATCTTGTGCAATAGTGGTAAGTGGTCTTGCTTATGATCATATCATTGATATGATAAAGGATTATTGATGTGATTAGGGTTAGGATTATGGAAGTTGGTATTGTTTGAAAAATATTGTGATAAAATTTATATCCTTTGACTCTCTATGAGGTCCTTGTTGGGATTGATCTTGTTGATATTATGATAGTTGGAAAAGAGATTGTTATATTATTAATAGCAATTCTTGGGCATGATAGGTGTGTAGGAACCTATGAGTGCTAAGTTGTGATATACAGGGGTTGATAGGATAACTTGTAGTTGTGGGAATTTGGGAAACTTTGTGGTGGGTTTAACTCAATGTGAATTATTGATTGATTTGAGGTCTGATGCCCTTATGATCTCTATCCTTCTAAAATGCTTGAACTAAGAAATATTCAAACCATTATTGGGTACTAAATTGTGAGTACTACTCATTGAGTTTAAAAACCTTGCATCTATATTGTTGTGTTTGGTTTCTTGATGGATGCATGATGCTAGATATTGGATGATGTGTTTTGAGTTTGTGAAGTTTGTGCACCTTATGACCATTTAAGTTTGAGTATAAGGGTTGATTAGCAAACTTATTGCTCCTATATGGAATCACTTACTATTCACCATTAAATTCATATTTAGCATAGATGGCAAATGTGAATATTATCTAGTCTGTGAACTGGATTATTATAAGAATATGGGGTTGCGTTGTAAGGTAAATAAAATAAGAAGGTTAAGAATATTATTATTACTAATACTATTGAGTGTATATCTTTATATGATGATCTAATGAAAATAGTGTTACTGAGTATGACTCAGTTATTGATCATGCTCAAATCAAGTTAATAATTGGTGTTGTATGTCTTCGAAGTTTAGAAGATTTTTATGTGGCCTTGTTGATGTCTGTTGAGTTCTGTCAAGAAATAATATAATGTCTATGATACTTGATATCATTGAATCATATTATAATAGGATGTCACTTGAAGCCATATTGAGGCTTTTGCATAATTGTTGCATGGTGATGATATTTTGATTACTTCTACCTTGTGTTTTGATATTACAAGATTATTTTATATTGACTATGTTGTTAGGATTAATTTTTGTGTATGGATTTGATTTTGATAGTTTGTCCTTATAAGATACTATGGTCTAAGATAGGTCATTTAAGATGGGTGATGTTTAAATACTTAGCTAAGTATAAAGATGGTTGATAATTAGGACCTTGTATATAGAGGTAGTTTAGGAGCCTTGTTCTTAGTAATGTACCATCATAGCATATTAAACCGATTCATTGAGTAAAATCATATATAGTTGTGTTTTGTATCATCTTCATGATCTTCCTTGGTTAAGCTAGTCCTTGGCTTCTTTAGGGAAAGTGTCTATTAAGGCTAGGAATCCTAGAGCACTATACCTTACTGATGTATGTGACAAAAATGGTTGAGTCTAGCATCTATATAGGTTATCTTAACCTAGGAAGTGCAAGTGTTCATCCCGATAGTTGAAATCCTAAGAAAACTACATGTTACTTTGATCTCATTTGGAAGAAGGTATGTAGGTAGTCCTTGTGTGAAGGATGCCCCTATGACCCAAGTTAGTAAGGGAGGTGTTTAGAGAATAGCTCCAAGGTTTGGGGTTGTTCTTAAACTTGATTTACCCTTCCTCTTCAACATGCTTCAATTTGATGCTAAAATTTGCACCAAATGGTTGTGAACTCACCTTTTCTAATTAATTATGTCCCCACAATAGGTCTGAGCCAATAAAAACTCACCTTTTATAATTAATTATGTCCCCATGATAGGTCTAATCCAATAAAAGGAAATCATCAAGCTCATCTACTCTAAGGTTTGTTGTGCTTGGCTTTCCAAAATCTACTCCAATCTTGGATGAAATTTTAGAGTCACTATCATCATGGTATATCTATAATGTGAATGTATGAGAATGTCTTTTCTCTTGTCTAAACTAAAATAATTAGAGTTTGGTGTGTTGAACACTATGGTGTCTTGGCTTAGTGATAAGTATGGGAATGTATAGGTCATCCTCAAGACACTAGTGAGGTCTATTATTCCAAGAAATAAGGGCATGGTGAATTAATCTATTATGATCTAATGGTGTGAACAACTCTTAATCTTTATGGAAGATTTGCCTACTCTAAATATGTGATGGATCTATGTTGAGTTTAGGATGGAGTTTCTTATTATTTTGTTTGCTAAATGTAAGCAAGCAATGTTAAGTATTACCAAATATAGTATGGTGCTTTTCTTTATATTCATATGGTGGATAAATGTATGCTAAGCTTTATGATTGGTAATACACAAAAATGTTATGTCCTTAGAAGTAGAATATTGTCTAATATTACTATTGTGGGTTTGATTTTTGTTTATTAAATATTGTGTTTTTGAGTAACAATTGAATGAAGTAAATGGTCTTTGAGATTAATACATGAGTCTATACTTATGACCAAATAGAATCCAACTCATGTTGGTTTAATTTGTTACTTGTGTGTTGGTAATTTGGACCCCCAAAACCTATAGGACCATGTGTAGAGGTTAATTGATCATTCTATGTGGTATTGTATCAAGGTCAACCTGTCTAAGATGGTGAACCCTTAAGACATAATTGATTTGTTTACATAGCTATAAGATGACCACACATGTCAGAACTGAGTCCGATACATGTGTAGTTAGTTGGTTGTCACCAATACCATGCAGGGGATGGATGCTAGGAGCTAATAGTCATATCTTAGGGATTAGTTGGGTTTCACTAGTAGCATGGAGGGGAAGGATGTCAAGAGCTATCCATGATGTGATACATGAGTAGTTTAGTTGATTGTCACCAGTACTATGCAATTGATGGATGTTGGGAGCTAATCATTGTATCGTAGGGTTTGGTTGGTTGTCACTAATAAGATGGAGGTGATGAATGCTAGGAGCTACATATGGTATGATATGGCTTATTCATCTTTCACTAGTATAATCCAGGTGACAGATGCCAGGAGATACCCCATACTAGGTTGGACTAACTTTTTCCAGTGGCATGGAGGCGATAGTTGTCAAGATCCACTGACTTGAAAGGTTTAGCAAGCTATGAAAATCTTATTAATTTAGTTGTATGTGTTTTTTGTTACACTTACACCTTATCGGTGATACCAACAAGTAGTATGAGATGCTTGTCTTATCATCGTAGCTAATAGGGAATCAAGAAAAATGATGGGGCCCATGGTGTAGTATGGGATGGATTGACATTCCTTTTTCTAGCTAAGTGAACTAGGTAATGGGAAGATGCATGTAGTAGGGTCACATCTACTTCCTATTTCTAGTTGGCCACTATGTATGTGTGAGTCAATCAATGTGTACATGTGTAATAATAGCCTCATGTGTTGTGTGTTGTTACACTTATGCCCTTGTTGGTGATGACAATAGTAGCATGTGATGCTTGCCTCATCATCAAAGTTTGAAATGAACTAGGGAAAAGGATGGGACCCATGATGTAGAATGGGATACATTAGTATTCCTCTTTCTGATTGAGATGTACTTAAGGGATTATGTATTAGTGAACCAAGTAAAGATAAATATGCTTGTAGTAAGGTTGCAACCACTTCCTTTTTGCCAGTTGGTCACTATGTGTACATGTGATGTTGATTTATTCACATTATGTGTGTGTGTTGTATGCATGAGCTAGTCACACTATGTATATATGTGACACATGTCTAAGCTAGGCCCATTGTGTATGTGATGCATGCATGAGATAATCACATTGTGTATATGTGATGCATTCATGAGACAGTCACATTGTGTTTATGTGATGTATTTGTGAACTAGTCACATTGTGTATATGTGAAGTATGCATGAGCTAGTCACATTGTGTACATGTGTTGTATGCATGAATTAGTCGCTATGTGTAAATAT
Source organism: Cunninghamia lanceolata (assembly GCA_027924645.1). NCBI lineage: Eukaryota > Viridiplantae > Streptophyta > Pinopsida > Cupressales > Cupressaceae > Cunninghamia > Cunninghamia lanceolata. The sequence goes on along the minus strand of BSBN01000847.1, from coordinate 724,125 downwards.
GATGTACGTATGAGATGGACTCTATGTGGTTTTGTGCGTTTGTACATTGATGTTGGTATTGAAATAACATTCGACTAGAATGCATTTACTATCATACTATTATATATGCAGTGAATGGAAGTGTAGGCTCAATTAATGGCTATGATAATTTAAAAGAGAGGTCAAAGATTTCATCCCATGTGTGGATGAAGTTTTTTAATGTTTGGTGTGCAAACTATGGAGCCTTTTTTTCTCAGAAAGGGATACATAGGTAGGGCCATTATGAATGAACCCTCGAGGTATAGGTCAGGGTCTAGGGGTGACCCTAATGTTGGAATATTACCATATTTAGTGTGATTATGTAAGCTTGTGGCATAGAGTTGCTACTATGACAATGATAGGTAAGGTTAGGAAGTAAGAACTTCTAATTAGGTAGAACTTTCTTGGTCATTTAAGATAGTACTTTAGGTGAAATGAAAAAAACAGTAGTAACTAGGTTGGTTATTACAAACTGATATTTCTCAACATTTTTTAGATAATAGATGTATTTAAGATATCTATACCAGTTATTTTAAGCCTATTTATATTTATAAATTTGCTACCATGAGTCAATCCTATTGCACAAGTTTACTAAGGATGCTAGAGGTGGCTAACATTTGTGCTTGTTATTATGACTTATTATTGCTTGATATTATTTTTGGAAAGATGTTTTAAAATCACTCATATAATAATTAACATTTAAAATGGAGGGTGAAATATTTATTATTGTTGTTAATGTATTTTCACTTATAATAAATTCTTATTATATATTCTATATTTTCAACATTAGAAATAATATTCAAATTGTTTTAGAGAGTAAGTTTTAAAGAGGAAATTTTGTTAGTTGTCATGTGTATAGTTTTGATGCATTTGGTTAGGCATGTATATGGTAGGTTTTAGCAACAAATGACTAACTTTTTCCACCTCCTAATTAAAAAAATTATAATATTTTTAAGGACATGTAAATCTCCTCCTGATTGAGTTGTCTAAGAAAGAACTTTATTTTTAATGACCAATCATGTGAAGATGTTTATTTTCAATCAATGTGTTGCATTCCATACTCAAATCCATCATGATCAAATCCTTTCACCAAAATGACGATCAATATATAGTATATTCCATCCAAATCCTTTAACTCTTAGGCAAGTTTATCTATTTTACCATTCACTAGGCATGTTCATTTTTGCAAGATCTCCCATAACTAATCCAATTCTTAGAAGCTCTATTTAGATAATTCTCCCCATATATAGTTAGTCTTAACCAAGTTGTTTAAATACTTCCTTCAAATGTATGAGCTTAAGATAATATTAACACTAATGATTAAGAATGTGCCTTATTTTTGTTGAAGTCACCAAAAGGACTCACAAGAACAACAATATTTTGCAACCCCAAATGACCTTCCACACAAGAGAGAAGCAATGAAAATTCTATAATGCTAATAGCAGTACAATAGAATAAAATACAATGGAATGAAATGTATGTAGAGAACCCATGTATATATAAGCAAGGGTGATACATATGACAACATGTGATTATGAAAAATTCCATGATCACATGACTTGGGACACAAAAAGTAAATTCCCTAAGTTCCATGATCACATGACTTGGGAAATCAGTTAGAGAATAGCTTGTTGACACCAACACCCCCTAGTGCAACTTGAGAAGGAAAGAAAAGAGAAAAAGACTCAAAGATGGCTCTTGGAAATAAGGCATGATGAGGTACCCATATACAAAAATATCTCACAAATGAAGAAGATGGGGAAAACCCATAGGAAAAATTCCTCCCCAAAACAGAGAAAACATGAAAAGGAAAACTTGTGAAGGAAGAAGGACTCAAGATGACCCCCCAAGGACAACTTACTCTACCCCAAGAATCAATCACAAGTGAAGATAATGAGGTGATTCCTCCACAACCTAATCCTCAGTGGACAAATATTCCAAGATGAAAACACTATCTTGGATGAGATTTTGAATGAAGTACATGTGGATCTTAATATGATTAGTCTATTGATACTCCACTAGGTTGTGTGAAATGTGTATGGAACTCTAATTATCACACTAAAGAGTAGTGGGGTGGTCAAGAGGAAATCCAAACTACATTATCAATTGGTAAAACCAAAGAACCTCTTGGATAGCAAGAACCACTCCTTAATATTTAGCCTCTATAGATGATAATATAATGGTTATTTTCTTCTTGCAAGACCATGCAATTAAACTAGAACCAAGTTAATAGACAAAACTAGAAGTATACTTTTGATCATTAACATCACTTGCCCAATCTAAGTTAGTGAAGCCCATAATTCAATAAACTCTCAATGTGTAGTGAATGCCAAAATGTGAAGTACCCTAGATACACCTCAAGATATGCTTGGCTACATTCCAATGGTTCTCATGAGGATCTTGAGAGAAATGAGAGACAAGACCAATCATAAGGGAAATATCCCTTTAGAAGACTGAAGAACCTAAAGACCAAGGAAGAAATGCAGAAGTTTGAGATCATTCATAACAAACTTCTCCATCAATACTCTTTGAACACCTTGAATTAGGAGATGGAATGAGAAAATATTAAAAAGTATCAAAATACCCTCTCCATGCTTGTAAGTGTAAATTGTCAGATCATAGTGGTAGGGTTAGAAACTAGAAGCAACCAAGAAATTGTCCATCTTCTCATACCAAGCCTTGGGGACTTGTTTCAAAACATAGAGTGAACAATGAAGCCTACAAAAAAGTGAAGAATTATGCACGAAACTTGGATGCCACTCCATATAGATCTCCTCATGAAGATCACCATGCAAAAAGGAACTCTTCACATCCATCTGATAAATTGACTATCCCTATGATGCAGTGGGAGAAAGTACAAAATGAATAGAATCTATCTTGGCATTAATAGTAAAGGTCTTAGAATAATCAATGCCCTCAACCTATGAAAAGTCCTTATCTACAAGACATGCCTTGTACTTATTAATGGACCCATTTTCTAGACATTTGATTCTATAGACCCATGAAAGAGGTACAAGATCCCATGTGTGGTTCCTCGTTAAATAAGAATACTCCTTAGCCATAGCACTATCCCACTCTATAATAATGGTGGCATATAAAAACATCTTAGGATAATTTGAAAGAGCATGACTCAAAATATTGAGACTTTCTATCCATGAATGAGTGTGGTGAGAATCTATAAGATGACCAACCAAAGGTATAGACTCCTGAAGAGTGGTGTGGGCCTAATGGGGCAAAGACTATGCACTAGGAGGTGGTGGATCAAGATTGACATCATTATCATCCTCAAGAAACAAAGATTCATTAAGAGATGGAGGAGTAGGAATTAAGGGAGAAGCAAGTGATGGTGCATCCATATATGTGAAGTGCTCATCAAAATGGACATCTCGTTGAAAGAAGACATCTCAAGTAACGTGATCAAACAACCTATAAGCCTTCACATCCTCACAATAGCCAACATAAATCGAAGGTTGACTCTTCTTTTCCATATCCTTATGCCAACCATCTAGAATGAATGCTTAATCCTCACTACCAAATACTTTTAAGGAAGATATATTAGGACCTATAGGTCTTCACATCCTCACAATAGTGAACAAAAATTAAAGGTTGACTTTTCTTCTTCATAGCCTTATGCCAACCATCCAAAATGAATGCCTAATCCTCACTACCAAATACTCTGAAGGAAGATACATCAATCTTGGTCCAAGCCTACTTGGAAGTGATATTCTACATTTCCTTGTGGATCATACAATTCTAAATGTAGTTGGTACAATTCATTTCTTCAGCCTAAAAACTAGGTGCCATGTTGTTGGATTGAATCACACAATTGGCAATCTCCTATTAATTTTTGTTCTTTCTTTTGGACACACCATTCTACTAATGAGTGTAAGGAACCATGCCCTAATTCTAATTACCATGCTCATTGTAGAAATATTGAAATTCTTGGTTGACATACTAGCTCCATTATTTGTGCATATCTACCTAATAGAAATACTAGACCACTTCTCCATAAAAACTCTAAATGTCCTAAAAGTGGTGAAGACGTCACTCTTGTACTTAAGAATGTACACCTTTGTGTGTCATGAATAAAAGTGAGAACATACTTAGCTCTTGAAAAAGATGGAGTTGAGAATGACATAAGATCACTATGAACCAACTCGAGGTGTGCCTTGGCACAAGAGGCCTTGCCCTTAGGAAAAGGATCTTGATAATGTTTTCTAAGTACACAATCTTGGCAAAATCCATTAATGCATGAAATCTTGGGAAGACCAATCACCATATCCTATGTGCTCAACTATTGAAGATACCTATAATTCAAATGACCATACTATTTAGTCAAAAGATTTTATAAAGAATCAACATGTGTAATGAGGGGTGATCCTAAAGTAGACTCAAAACCATCAAACTAATACAAATGGGGTCCATGATTAAAACTTCTAAAGCAATCACAATCTCATGCTCCTGTAGCTCGTGAATGATTACATCATGTAGTGTGAAATCAATTGTATTTCACTATAATTACAAATCTAATCAATAGAATAAAGGTTAGTAGAAATATTTGGAACCAAGAGTGCATCATTGATACACCCATTTACCAATTGTATTATGCCTGATCCCAAAATGAAAAATCTATGAAGAGTCTCCCACTCCAATTTGAGAAGTACTACTCTCAAAAAGTGAATGAAGAAGATCACATTGAATGTGTCACATGGTGAGAAGCACTTGAATCAAGTATCCAATTATGTGATAATGAACCTTGTAAAGCCAATGCAAAAAGAGCTTGCCCTTTATTTGTGGAAGAGAGTTTGGAGATAGAAATCTTATGTCACTACATGAATTCCTCCAAATATGCTAACCACTACCAACATTAGGATTCATCATGTCCAAGCTTGCCTCAAAAGGTACACAGATCACCTTTCTTCTTCTTGTCTTGGATGAAGACTCACCAAACTTAGAAGAATGATAAGAGGGAAGCATGGATTTTTGAGTGTTCTACTTCAATTTAGAGGGAGACTCACCACCTAAAGAAGATTTTGTCTTAGGATTATGCATATTCCTACCTTTTCCTTTGGATGATTGAGCCACTAATGCTTGGGTCTTAGAACTAGGAAGTGCATCAAACTAAATACAGTTAGCTTATTCCCTTATAAGATGCTCATAGAACAACTCAAAAGTGGGTATCTTAAAATTAATCCTAAAGGAATCCATGGTGGACTAGAAGGTAGAGGAGAATACCTAAAAGGAGCCCTTCAACTTAGGAAAAATCAAGGAAATACATTCTTTATTTGATTTATCTCATCCACAATCTTTTAATTGTGACAATAACAACTTGAACTTAGTAAGAAAGTCCTTAATGGAGGGATAATAATCAAGAGAGAGTGAAGTCAAATATGTCTCTACTTGTAATACATGGAACTCATTAATGGTGCCAAGAAAATCATCAAATTTGTCTTAGACTTACTTTGGTGACGCACACTCTTCAATATGAAACAAGAAATTATCTGATACATGCAATCCAATTAACCACATGGCTTCATCTAACTTATTTCTATAAGAAAATTTTTCAAACCAACATTTTCCATAGTCCTTTAGATTGTAGTAAATGTCTCATTTTTAGTTTCCATGTGTGATAAGTATGCAGAGTGAGAAGCTTAGTAGTCATAGGTTCTCTCATGATAGAACAAATACCAAGAGAGGAAAAATGTAATTAGAATTTAAATTGTGCCTTATACCCTTATACCCCTCAAAATGTATTAATGTTGTAATTATAATCCCCAACAAAAAATAATGGGCACTTATGTGCAATTTTTTCAATGGACAAGCCTAAATCAATCTTTTATAACATATGGTAATTTTTACAATTTTTATAAAAAAATGCTTGTTAAATAGAAAATTGGAGGTCACAAATAAATTTCTTACAATTTTCTAATAAATTTGAATTTTTTTTCCAAAATTGGACTATGTGAGTAAAAGTTATGTCTATTACAAAAAAGTTGAATAAATGGCTTAAAATAGAAATTTTTGACACTTGTAGAATCTAGAAAAAATACTTGGACCATTGTAAATAGTTGATTTCCAATGCCTATAGGAAGTCAAAAAAAATTCATCGTGGGCTAAAGCTATGCTTGTTTGAAAAGCAAGCTCCTTGGTTGAAAAATGGCCCCAAGGGTTTGTTTGGGGGTGCCATTATGCTGAGTAGAGTGGCAGCAGTGGATTTGGGTTGCACCACTAGTTGTGCAAAGTGATGGTGGTGGATTTGGGCGGTGTTGTGGAGGAATCACCTAGGCAAAATAATGGTAGTTTATGCTAGTTGAGTGACTGAGTAGAGTGGTGAGCTAAATGGTGGTACATATGGTTGGGTTAAGCCCCAACTTGGTTGAGTATGACTAGGGGATCTAAACCATATTGACTATTGAGCTAGTGGGGTCTACACCATGTATGGTTTCCTATGAAGTGTGATGCTAGGTTGTACAGATTTGATGGTGACTACCACAAGCAGCAGTCTACATAATTAACCAATACAAAAACCTTAAAAACTAAAAAAATCTACCCTACATGATGTAGATCTAATGCTAAACAAGAATATTCTACCAAATATGCTAAGGATTACAAATTGCCTATATAGATATTGTATAGAGCCATACAGATGTATGACAAAAAATGTTGAATCTTCTACTCCAAACTCAATTGATTTTATTGTTAATCCATATAGATTTGAGCCTCCTAGACTCAACCATGAGGTCAAATTTGGCCAAAATGTACCAAGTGAAAAAGCTTGGCAAAAATATCATGGTTAAGTCACCAAAAAGACTCATAGGAACATGAATCTTTTGCAAGAACAAATAACCTTCCACACAAGAGAGAATCAATGAAAAATGATATAATGCTAATACTGGTACAATAGAATACAATGCAATGGAATAAAATATACATAGAGAACCCTTACATATATAGGTAAGGGTGAGACATAGGACAACATGCGATTATGACAAGTGTCATGATCGCATGACTTGAGATACAAAAAGTAAATGCCATAAGTAAGTTTAACTAACTAGATGTGAAAAGGACCCAAAAGAGAAATCGATTAGACAATAGACCCATTAACACCAATAGTTTCAACAAATTTTCAGCAATATTTGTGCCTTTCTAAATTAGTGATTCATTCCTCTACTATTTAATTTTTAGGGATAGGTTGTTTGGGCCACTAGTCAAATATGTATAGGATAGGAATATCACATCATAGTCTATTAGGATGTTTGCATCATCTCTAATAGAATGTGTTGTGATAACTATGTTGTTTTGATTGCCTTCATAAGACCTAGGCCTCCACAAATTTTAAAGGTTGGAAAATTTATTTGATTCACAAGGTGCCATCTCTTCTTTAGCCACTTCATCCTGCTGAAATACATTTATGTTGCACATCTTTTCTATTTATTTAAGAATAGACTTAGTGTTTCCATTCAAGAACATATATATCATGAAAAGTGATATAATAGACTTCACCAAGGTCACTATGCCATCTCTTACTCCAATAATTAAATTTTGTTCTCATTTGATGCCATCTCTTAGTGTTTATAAGAACTAAGACCTTAACTATATTATCCTATCTTATATGAGCTATGTAATTAACAAATTATAATTAGGTAAGATTTGAATCTCTTAAAGCTATTTCATCCCTTTTATAATTCTACATTTCTACATTCATCTTAAATGTATGATAGTATCTTATACTTATATGATTAAAATATAAGGAGAGTGGATACCCCTACCTCATATTATGGGCAACTTCAAAAATAAACAAGGGAGAACTACTCATGATGATTTAAAAGAAGAGTGAATTGAAAAAGATAGATGCTAATCCTTCCCAAGTTGATGCAATTTTTAGCAAAGGAAGATGTAACATCCTTTAAAAAATTCAATTTAGAATGGGCCTTGACTTGTTCTCAAATTTGATGAACATGGCCTTCATAGGCCTTTGACTTGTTCTCAAATTCAATGAACATGGCCTTATCTCATAATGTATAGTCAAATAGAATGCTTTAGGTACCAAAATTACAAGACCAACATTTTTCTAGTTTTGACTAAAATAATCCAACTCTAGAGCTAGGATATGACTAAGGAAAGTTTTAAACTTTTTCTAAAATTACTTTCATGATCTTACAAACTATGTTACATAGAGAAACTAGTCTAGAAACATGCAATAAATAAGTAGGTTCTATTATTTAGGATAAGAGTTAGCAATTTGTTGTTTATATATTTGAATTAATTTAACTAGGTTTCTTAGGGATAAAAGTTAGCAATATATTGTTTAAAGCTTCCAATGAATAAGTAATTGAACATTCTTAGGGGTGGAAGATAGTAATGTCTTGTTTAAATATTCTAATGGAACAAGGTAGGTCCTTCTTAAGGGTAAGAGAAAGAAACATATTTCATAAATCTTCCATCATAATCTTTAAGGTGTAGTATTCTTCCACTAATTGTAGTGATTTTTTCTAGACAACCTCCTAGAATTTTGTGAAGAACTCCACAATGAGTTAGCTTTGGTCATGGATCAAGATTTGGTTATTTCTCTCTTTCTCCCATGGATGTATAGCAATGTAAAGATTGGATAAATACATTATTATATTCTCCACAAGGAATTAACTTTGGTTATGTGGCTCAAGATTTGGTTCTTTCTCGCTTTTCTCCATGGGTCTAAAGTGGTGGAAAGAATGGATAAATACATTATTACATTATTTTGTATTGCATCCAGTGGATCCATCATTACCCCTCATCAACAAATAAATTATTTTTGCCCCGCTTATGCCATTGTGGGGATATAGAAAAGATAAATTTATATTAACTTGCTTCAATCATTTTCCTTTAGAGTGCTTTTTCCCGCCTATCTCCTCCTCATTATGCTATTGTGGGGATAAGAAAAAGAGGTATTTATATAAACCTCCTTCAATCATTTGGATTTAGAGTGTTATTTTCACCTTATCTCCTCTCAAAACTCTAATTATTAAAATTATTTAATAGTTGGGATTCTTAAATGGGAAGATCCTTTGGTTGACTATCTCTTTTGGTTTCTTCTACTAACAAACACAACCTTCTATTTCCATCATAAAAAGGTGTGCATATTACTAAAGTGCTTAATGCCCCAACATTTAAGATTAAGTTTAAAAATCAAATCTTTTGATGAAGAAATATGTAATATGACCTTGAAAATTTGGAGTTTCCTATCTTCCACCAAACTTTAATGTGAGCATTTAGAGATTCATCGATTAACCACATAAACTTATTCTTGAAAGGATAATTCCTTCCTTAAGAAGAAAGGAGTTGGCCTTTTACCACTATTTCTAGCCTATTACTATTAAAGGAAGGAGTTGGTTTTTTAATCCTTGGTAGAGACAATATCGAAGATAAATAAATATAATCCAATTATTCATTAATACAGGCACCACCTACCCTAGTTTTTATGTTACCAAATTTGTAGAGGCTCAACTTTAATAATTTCCATTTGTGGACAAAGTTGTTGAACAACATACTAGTGATTCCCAAAATTTAAGATCCTTCTTTATTCTTTCCTGGTGTTAGATAGCATCCCATTAAAATAAAATTCTTGGAACCAAGGTTTGTCTCCAATATTTTGCTAGAATTTGTATCATCTTCCACTTAGCTTTACTCTCAATGTTCATATGTGCATAGGAATTCACAATTATAATTTTTCTTGAACTCAAAGACTCAAGAAAATCACAAGAATATAACATGACCACCAAAAAATGTATATAATATTGCATAAGAATCATGATGTTGTTATCTCACTATATCTTTAGTTTATATCCATAGTGTATTTTTAGAATTATAAGAATATCATGTATCTAATATTTATTTTTCTAAATATGTTTGGCAACATTTTAATTGGGCTTGTTTCCTGTCCTCCTTAAATTTTATGATAGAATAATACACTAGGAGAAGTTATTGCTAAATAAACTTCTAGAAATTCAAACCACATATTTTAACCTTTTAGTTTTATTCCCCACCCACCTTCAAAGTATTTTTGGTAAATTAAAATTTTCTATGTTAGATCAATCTTTAGATTTTAGGTCTTACTCTTCTTCCCTTCTTCCCTTTTATTGGGTACATGTACATTTGCTTCAATTTCAATGTCTCCCCTCTAACAAACTCTCATAAACTACTATAAGCATGCTAATTGTTTTTATAAAAAGCTTGTAATGCAGTCTAGACTCGGGGTCTTATCAGAATATCATAATCTAGCAACCAAAACAACTTTCACACAACACAAATCAATCCGAATTTATTGATATCATAGATTCACATTTGATACAGTAGCATTAGGAGTACAAATTTACACAATTCAAATCAGTGTATATTCCTCAAAGACAATACTCTCTTCTACAACAATCACTAACAAGCCAAACCCCCGAACAAAGAGCACTGACCTCCTTTTTATACTTCCAGTTGAGGAAGTTGAACCATTTGCAATCATGGCAGTTACAGAACTAAATCACCACAAGTTGAAATCATGACTTTTGGCAATTCGGTGTTTATTGAACTATAGAACTCTTCAAAAAGTGCCTTTTTGGAAAATCGGTGATTTGTAAAACCTTTGAACCTTTCCTTTTCAAATGTATTTTGGTGAATCGATGATTCGGTAAACTTTAGAAACTTTAAACCATTATTTCAGCGAATTGGAAAATCGAAGAAACTTGTAACTTTCGAACCTTCCTTCTTCAAAGCTTTTCGATGAATCGGTGAAATTTGAAACTTTAAAACTCTAAACCCTTCATTGATGAATTGGCACATTTTCAAACCTTCAAACTTCTTCTTCAATGAATTGGCACTTTTGCGAACCTTTGAATTTCTTTTTGGTGAATCGACATTTTTTAGAACTTGCAGACTCTTTGGTATTTCTCCCGATTTACAAACTTGGCAAATGACCGAAAAGGGAAGAAAAAATAAGTCTTTCAATGGAATGTGAAGTTCGCTAACTTGTAATATTGCCAAAAATGAGGAAAGAACAAGTTTTTCGGTGAAATCATGAGTTTGCAAACCTAGAAAGTTGCTGAAAATAAAGAATGAACTAGGTCTTTTGGTGAACAAGGAAGTTTGCAAACCTTGAGTTTTGCCGAAAATGCAAAGTGAATGTGAGTTTTCAGCAAATCGGTAGGTTCTAGAACTTTAGAACTTGTTGAAAACTTAGCCAAATCTGCTCCAAACTTCACCAATTTGAAACTACAAGTACCCATTAAGCCCTTCAACAAAGTGATGCCCTTCACTTGACCAAATTGAACTTGAAAAATCTTCCAAAAGCAAACTGCCCAAAACCAACTAAAACACAACAAAACTAAACCAAAACTCAAAACAAAACCTAAAATATTTTTTTTGGTTGACATTGGATTTCTTGTGGACCTGAATGCTCCTGCATCAGACACATCAGGTAAGTAAAATGTTCCATGAGTGTAAAGCTCATGAACATTTGGTAAAGTCTAGAAAGGGAATTCCATACATCACAAGTTCTAAAGCATTCGCCCAAGTGGCTTCATTAGCTTCTTTGTTCTTCCAATAGACTAGATATTCCCTATACTACTTTCCCTTTGTCCTTTTGATCACTCAGGAGTCTATTACCATATCAATTTCCTCAATTCATTTTTCAGGCAACTGTTGTACCCATTCTTCTTTATCAAGAAAATATGAACCTGTACTCCCATTTCCACTTGCTTCTCCTTCCTAGTAACGATACAAATCTTCCACATTGAATATGGGAGATATATATATGCCTTTTGGCAACTCAATCTCATATACATTCGCTAAGAACTTTCTTATTACTTTACATGGCCTTATCTTTTTCCACTTCAGCTTATTATATGTGCCTTGTAGGAATCTCTCCTTTCTTCTAGATGTGCCAAAATTAAATGACCTACATGAAATTCTTGCTCTCTCCTCTTCATATCTACATATTCTTTATATTTGATAGCACTCTTCTCCAAGTTTTCTTTCACTTCTTTGTGTAATTCTTGAAAATACTCAATAAAATCATCTTCAACAACACTCTTTCTGTGCAAATTTGTACTATCTCGTAATTCATCAACACCCCTAGGACTATAACCATAAATAATATGGAATGGGCTTTTCCCTACACTCCTATTTTTTGAATTATTGTATGTGAATTCTTCTTGGGCCAATATCAAATCCAATTAATTAGGTATGTCTCCTACTAAACATCTCAGCAAATTACCAAGACTCTTATTCACAATTTTAATTTGACCATCATTCTGGGGATGATATGTTGAACTAAACCCCAACTGTGTTCCTTATTTCTTCCACAAAGTGCACCAAAAATGACCAAATTTTGTGTCCTATCAAAAACAATGTTGTTTGGCAATCCATGCAACCTAAGTACCTCTTTGAAAAATAATGTAGCTATATGTGAAGCATCATTCGACTTCTTGCATGGAATAAAATGAACCATCTTTGAAAATCTATCAACGACAACAAATAGATAATCATTACCTTGTTGTGTTCATGGAAATGCAAGAACAAAATCCATGCTTATGCGCTCTCATGATCTTTCTAGTAGAGGAAATGGTTGATACAACCTTGTATTTTGTCTTACTCCTTTGGCATGTTGGCAAATTCTGCAACTTTACATCATTTTCTTTACATTTGCATTCATCCCAGGCCAATAATATCCTTCATTCAGTTGTGCCAATGTTTTGTCCACTCCAAAATGTCCACTTAGACCTTCACTATGTTTTTCCCTTATCAAATTCTCCCTCATTGATCCGTAAGGTATACACAATCTCTTTCCTTTGATCAACAATCCTTCCTCAATAAAGTAAGTTCCAGCCATGGAGTTTTATCCTTCTCTATTGGAATTTTATGTGCTACCCACACTTCATTGAAATCTACATCTTCTTCATATAACTCCTGCATAGAATCAAAACCAACAATAGTCACTCTCAACTCATTTAGAAACAAACACCTTCTACTTAATGCATCAACTACTCGATTAGATTTACCACTTCTATGTTTCAAAACAAATGAATAACTCTGCAAAAATTCAACCCACTTCATATGCTTTTGATTCAACTTACCTTGACTATTTATGAACTGCAATGCATGGTGATCTACATATACAACACAAACTCCTTAGGTAGAAAATAATATTGGCATTTCTTGAGTGCTTGTACAATTTAGCATAAAATTCTTGATCATACACATAATATTTTCTCTTGGCTTCATTCAACTTCTCACTGAAGTAAGCTATCAATCTCCTATCTTGAGTAAGAAGTCATCCAATCATTGTCCCACTTGCATCACAATCTAGTTGGAATACTTTTCCAAAATCAGGTAGCGCATAACACTGGCTATTATGTCACCTTTGCCTTCAACAACTAAAAAATTTTCTTTGTTGCAACTATCCAATTGAATTCTCTCCTACAACCCTTCATGGTCTCTGAGATATGTGCACATATTCCACTAAATTTCTTATGAACTTTCTATAGAAGCTCACCAATCCATGAAAACTTCTAGCTTCAAACATACTTCTTGGTGAAGGCTAATCCATAATTGCTTTGACCTTTTCTGGATCCATTTTTAATCCATCTTTAGAAACAGCAAATCCCAAATATATCAACTCATTCTTCATGAAACTACACTTTTTCAAATTCACTAACAACTTCTCCTCTTTCAACCTTTGCAAAACTTCCCTAACATGCAACAAATGTTCTTTTTTTGTATTACTGAAAATCAAAATGTCATCCAAATATACAATGACAATCTTACCAAGGATTGGTTTCAACACTTCGTTCATCAACCTCATGAATGTACTTGGAGCATTTATCAATCCAAACGACATTACCAACCATCCATACAAACCATCCTTTGTCTTAAAGGTTGTTTTCCATTCATCTCCTTCTCTTATTCTTATCTGATGATATCCACTCTTCAAATCAATTTTTGTGAAGTACTGGATCCACTCAAATAGTCCATCATATCATCCATCTAGAGTAATGGGGATCTATACTTTATTGTTATCTTATTTATGGCCCTCAAATTTGTACACATTTGTCATTCTTCATCCTTTTTAGGTGTCAACACTACTGGAATGACATAATACTGAGACTTTCTCTTATCATCCCTTCATCCAACAACTCTTGCACTTGCCTATTGATCTCCTCATTCTCCATGGGTGTCATTCTATAAGGTGCTTTGTTTGGAAAACTTGCCCCAAGTATCAAGTCCATACAATGACTTATATTTCTCGCAGGTGGTAATCCATCTGGTGACTCCATCATTATGTATGTATATTCATCCAAAATTTCTTGAATCTCCACTGGCAGCTCTTCACTTCTTTCTGCTATCATAGCTTCTTCAGGCTTAGGAATAAAAGAAAAATGTGCCCTCTCCTTCTTCAACTCTTTCAAAAATTTCTTTTCAGAAATTAAACAAACTCTGGGAGTGTTTTCTACTTCTTCCTCTTTATCCTTCAACGAGTTCAAAGTAAATTCCTTTCCATCTTTCTTTATCCTATACGTATTTGTTCAACCATAATGTATAGCTTGTCTATAAAATTGCCAAGGTCTACCAAATAGAATATGGCATGCATCCATAGGCATCACATCACAAATAATTTCATCCTTATAACTATCAATTTGAAAATTTACAAGACATTATTCACTTACCACCAATTGATGTTTGATTTGTAGCCAAGAAACTTTGTAAGGGCTTGGATGTCTCATTTTGTTCAGATTCAACTTCTCCACCATCTCTTCTAACACTAGATTATCAGTGCTTCCACTATCCACAATTACCTTACAACATTTTCCACCCAACTTACATCTTGTTCTGAATAAATTTCTCCTTTGAATAGGTTCAGGTTTTTCTTTCTCTGGATTCAATAGTATTCTCCTTAGCATCAAGGATTCTCCATCTTGAGGACACTAAAATGCCCTGTGGCCAATTTCTCCACATTGGTAACATGTACTAGTGAATCCACTTCCTCCGCCTCTTCCAAAATATCCTCTGCCTTTAGAGTAATCTCCTCTACCTTTGAAATAATATCCTCTTCATTTGTTATCCTGGGTACTTGTTTGAGAGGTTTTGGCTTCTCCTTGTTTGGTTTGATATCCTCTTCCTCCACTAGACTATCCTCTACCATGAGAAAATCTTTCTCTACCGCTTGAATTATTTTGTTGTTTTCTTTCTAGTTTCTCTTCTGCCTTCAAGGCATACTGGTAGGCTTCTTCAACACTTTGTATACACACCATACTAATTTCATCTTGAATTGAGTAATGTAAACTGTTTACATACCTTGACACCTTCTCAACATCATCATCAACGTGTCCAGCCCTGATATTTAACCTGTAGAATTCTTCTATATATTCCTGCACATTCTTTTCCTTTTGCTTCAAATTTTATAGTTTCTTGAACAAAATTATCTGATAGTCAATTGGTAGAAATTTAGCCTTCAACTTTGTCACCATTCTATCCCACAATTTTATTTTCTCTTTTCCTTCTTGTTGTCTTTCTATTTGCACATGATCCCACCATAGGGTCCCCTTCAATTTTGTAAAAACAAATTTTACCCTCTTCGAGTCTTCTATAGATTCAAAATCAAAAATATTTCTCCATCTCTGAAATCCAATCAATTAATTCTTCTAGATTCAGATTTCCATCATAACTTGGCGGATCCAATCGAGGTTTGCTACTAATTCTTGACATTACTCACAAAAATCTTCTTTCTGGTTCATTTCCATCTTTGTCCTCTATCTCAATTTTTGGTTCTTCATTTTCATTCTCACTAACATCCTCCACATGTACTCCTCTTCTCTATGCTACTTCCATAGCATCAACTAATCTTGTTGTAATTCCCCTCAACATTTATGTAATGTCACCAGCTCATGGTGCTCCTCTTCACCCTCATCCTTTATGTGCCATGTTCGCATGAATCCTCTATAGTTGCAGGTCTTGTCTTTCTTACTCACAACAAAATTCTTTAGGATTCCTTCATTTTAACACGACCCAAACCAGGCTCTAATTCCACCTAATGTAGTCTAGACCTAGGGTCTTATTAGTCTACCATAATCTAGCAACCAAAATAATAACTTTCACATAGCATAAATCAATCTAAATTTATTGATATCATAGATTTACATTTGATACAGTGACATTAGGAGTACAAAATTACACAATTCAAATCAATTTTTCTTTTCCTCAGAGACAATACTCTCTTCTACAACAATCACCAACCAGCCCAACCCCTGAACAAGAAGCACCAACCTCCTTTTTATACTTCCAGTTGAGGAAGTTGAACCATTTGCAATTAAGGTAGTTACATAACTGAATCGCCACAAGTTGAAATTGTGACTTTTGGCAATTCAGAAATTTTTTGAACTGTAGAACTCCTCAAAAACTGCCTTTTCAGCAAATCAATGATTTGTCGAACCTTCAAACCTTTCCTTTTCAAAAACATTTCGGCGAATAGTGATTCGGTGAACTTTAGAAACTTTGAACCATTATTTCAACATATCAGCAAAACTTGTAACTTTCAAACCTTCCTTCTTCAAAGATTTTTGATGAATCGACAAATCAATGAACTTTGAAATTTTAAAACTCCAACCCTTCATCGATGAATTGGCACATTTTCAAACCTTTGAACTTCTTCATCAGTGAATCAACACTTTTGCAAACCTTCGAACTTCTTTTTCAGCAAATCAACATTTTGTCGAACTTGCGAACTCTTCTTTGGCATTTCTCCTGGTTCGCAAACTTGGAAAATGACCAAAAAGGGAAGAAAGAACAAGTCTTTTGGTGGAATGTGAAGTTTGCTAACTTGTAATATTGCTAAAAATGAGGAAAGAACAAGTCTTTTGATGAAATCATGAGTTTGCAAACTTGAAAAGTTGTCGGAAATAAAGAATGAACTAGGTTTTTCGGTGAACAAGGAAGTTTGCGAACCTTGAGTTTTGCTGAAAATGCAAAGTGAATGTTAGTTTTCAGAAAATCAGTAGGTTCTAGAAGTTTAGAACTTGTGAAAAACTTAGCCAAATCTGTGCCAAACTTCACCAATTTGAAACTATAAGTACCCATTAAACCCTTCAACAAAGTGATGCCCTCACTTGACCAAATTGAACTTGAAAAAACTTCCAGAAGCAAATTGTCCAAAACCAACTAAAACACAACAAAACTAAATTGAAACTAAAAACAAAACTAGAAATATTTTTTTTGGTTGACACAGGATTGCTTGTGGACATAGATGTTCTTGCATCAGCTCGAGTTGATGTTTCCATTATTTAACAGTGTAGACAAGGTTTAGGCCTTGAAGACTTACATGAGATCCTTGAAGTTGTTCTTAAAGGTTTGCATGGTATTGAACTGAGTATTATTTTGGGAACCTTCTAGGCTTAGGATTTCACATCTCCTTCAACTTACACCTCTTCATTGTATTTACACTCCACTTCCTATCCGTGCTTTTAGGTTTTACTAAATACTTAAAACCAATAGTTATTCTATGACTTCTCAAATTTCTCTACCTCTTCCATTGTCTCAACCTCTCCTTGATGATGACCCAATATGAATATGTCCGATATTTTTCTCATTCTTAAATTGGGTTGTATTGCTTCCATAAGTGATGATTCTCTTGAGTTTTTATCCTTACTAATAATTCATATGAAGCTTGTATAACCTAAAGCGCAAAGGAAATTTTGATGGAAGTTCTTTTATTAAGTTCAAACTAAAATAACACCTTTTAATAGAAAAACTTGTTTTTAATGGAAATACAATGTAGTAGTTCACAATATTTACTATAATATATAGTTTTGATAAACATTATTGGGAATTATCCAATTGTACATATGACAAGTATAAGTACCCCTTGAAAATATTAATGATGTAATGAATCTTTGACTATTTTGTGATTATGTAAATATATCATGTCTTATAATACTAATTCTAAGTATCTCTAATTTAGGTTTCTCCCTACTCTAAAGGAACCTATTTTGCTTCCCCTTTTTTTCTTTCTATTTATCTCTCTCAATTCTTAAGGATCATACTCATTTTTTTCTAATAAGGAATTACCTCTTTACTCCTCTTGCCCATCACAACATCTTTAAAGTTTTATGTTAGGCTCTCCCGGCCCCATGGCGATCTTCCCTGTTACATATCAACTAGGAATTTGATAATGATAACACATAATGCAATATGGAACAATCTAAAATGATGAACCATAGTAGATCCTCCATTTTTCCCTTTGACTCTTTATGATATAATAGCTGCAATTTATTTTAATTCTCCTTACTCCTATAAATTCTAAAAGATCTATTTAATAACTCTAGAGTTGGGAGGATAGATGTAAGAGAACATGTCAAGAAGTTCATCCTATTCATAACTTATAGGTGATTATTTTCATAATATTTAATTGTAATGTTATGAGAGGAAATAAGTGCCCTTCTTTATATTTGCATCTTATTGACACATTTTTAGTATTTATAAAATTTGTATATTGATTCTTTCTTAATGTTACTCACCATCTAAGTGATATATATCTATTTAATATATTTTTCAAAAATGGTTATCCTTTTGTGCTTAATTATGTAATATATTTTTATTTGCTCACACTTAGTAAAATATTGTTTTTCATCTTCAAATCTATTTGATTGCATATTATATATATTATTTAGTTTTTATTGCCTATTAGATGAGTCTTTGTTAATCATTATTTTTTGGGAGTGTAGGTTGCTACATTTATAACAGTGTATGCAAATTGGGGGTTTGCACAAATTAAAGGAGTTGGATGGGGATGGGCAGGTGTCATTTGGTTATATAGCATCATATTCTATGTGCCTCTAGACTTTATAAAGTTTGCAGTCCGCTATATATTAAGTGGAAAAGCTTGGGATAATCTATTTAAGAACAAGGTAAGTTCTACCATCTCATACCTAACACCATGACATGAATATAATTTAATTAAAAAATTTAATGATGTATTGGTTTCAGACTGCATTTACGACAAAAAAAGACTATGGAAAAGAAGAGCGTGAAGCACAATGGGCTCGTGATCAACGCACACTAGATGGCCTTCAACCTCCTCAATCAGATTCAAGGGGCTTTTTCTTTGATAAAAATGGCTCCACAGAATTATCTGAAATTGCAGAGCAAGCTAAGCGACGAGCAGAAATTGCAAGGTACAATTTCTATCTTCACATAGTTCCTTAGTTATTCTTATGTTTTTATAAAGTCATAGTTCCTTAGTTATTCTTACGTTTTTATAAAGTTCTAACCAATTTAATAACATGTTATGTTGTGTCATTATTAGGCTTCGAGAGTTGAATACTTTGAAAGGACATGTTGAGTCTGTAGTTCGACTTAAGGGTCTAGATATTGATACAATTCAACAATCCTATACTGTATGACTCAAAATTTTGTAAAGTTCTGGCAGGTCTTGAATTAAATATTTTATGATAAGATAAGAGAGTATAGCTTCATTATGGTATAACAACCCTATGTAACATGGATTTTTTCCTCTATTATGTGTATAGATGGAAAAATATATTTTAAATATTTAGATCTTTCTAAAGTCATAGACCTTATGTTAAAGTTTTATATTAGAGAGGTTAGTTAATGGAAATTCTAGTTTTATGCTATATGATTTTTGAGCACTTTGTAAAACAAGGGACTTTGTAGTATGGTCTCTACTCAAGATTAGAAAAATAAATAAAAATTTGATTTTGGGTTTTATTAGTTATCTATATATATTTCTTTTTTATTAGTTATAATTAGTATTTTTAATTTAATTAGGCTTTTTTATATATTTTTTTATTAGTGAAAGTAAATGGTCATTAAATTAATAAGAATGCTCATGCGTGTTATTAAATGAGTTGAGATCAAATGGTCAATTATAGAACCTTTCATAGTAAACATGTATTTATTTTGTTAAAATGTACCTAGCATTGACCTAGTTTAGCCACATTTTAATTTTGGGATACAACATTGTGAGGTATAGTTTGGCAATTGTCTAATATGAGTCATCAATTATTTCATTTGATAACTTAATATGACCCATCAATTGTTCCATTTAGTAACCTTGATCTAAGCCATCAAATTTCTCCAATTGGTAATCTTTATTGTTGGTGTGAATGGGGTATATTACCTAATTGGTTCCATATTAGGTCTTATTCACACTTATCTAATTAAGTTTATTTAGGGCATATTTAAGGTACACTAAGGATCTACTTATCACTTTGTGTCTCATGTCATAAGATTAAGACACTTGTCATAATCTCATGTTGCCCTATGTTTTACCTTGGTTTATATAATCAAGGGATTCTCATTGTAATTTCATATTGATCATATTTCATGTATATTATGTATTTGCATCTTTTGATAGAATAGAATTATTCTTTCATATTGGGTCTCTCTTGTGCTTTCATTAAATCTCCTAGATCTTGGGTGGCTACCTCCACAACCAAATCTTGCATGGTACAGAGAATTCTATACCAACTCTTACATGGTATAAGAGCTTGTAGGATTAATTTATGTTAGTCTTTTTTTGAGAAATCTAGGTAGAAAGTCTTGGTTGATCTTGAAAAGTTGAGTGTGTTCTTCTCTTGCATCATATGATAGATCCTAGAGAATCAGAAAAACTTGATAGAAATACTAGATTTGGGAGGGTTTCTTCTTTGTGGATTTGTATTCTAGGTTCATTTTAGAGCATGTTGGTACAAATATTAGCTCACCATTGATTTCAGGGTGTCCAAGAAAGTTAGTTTAGCCTTCTAGTTTGTCCAAAAGTGGACATTGGAGGCAGGATCTACAAGGGTTTGAAGTTGGGAGGTGGTTGCCATATCTAGAAGGTAGTTGCCTTTTGGAGTACTTTGGGTGAAATCTAACCCTAATGTCACCTCCAGAAGGCCCAAGAACCTAAGGATCAACTGTTAATTCATCAAAATCAGACACTTTTACCCATAGCCATCAGAAAAATTTCCTCTCCTCGGTCATATGGATCATAGGGAATATTCCTTGTGTAGTTAGAATCTTATGTAGGCATCAACAATTGTACATTTGGTGTCAGTAGTTTTAGCACTTCAATTTATCAATTGGGCAATTTAGTTATTCATTGGGTAAAAAAAGTTTTATTTCCTTATTAATGTATTTTTTTTATGGGTCTTTATTCTTTTTGCAGATTTTAAAAAATAAAAACAAATAAAAAATTGACATCTATTCCCAAGGGTATCAA
This sequence comes from Cunninghamia lanceolata, assembly GCA_027924645.1. Classification (NCBI taxonomy): domain Eukaryota; kingdom Viridiplantae; phylum Streptophyta; class Pinopsida; order Cupressales; family Cupressaceae; genus Cunninghamia; species Cunninghamia lanceolata. Next base: position 702,869 of record BSBN01000847.1, on the reverse strand, counting down.
TAGGGTCTGCCACTATAGACCTATCATCCTCGTACTAGGTGTAGGTCCCACTAGTAGTGGTGGTTCCTTTGAAGCTGAGTGACATTGAAATTCGGTGGGGTTTAAACGCCTGCCCTATGGCCATATAGGCTCCGCCACCACCACTGATGGTTGAACCCCCCCAAAAACCACTCATTGATCCCAAAAAAATACTCACAAGTACCAAAAACCACTTCTAGTTCTCCACAGGTATTTTCTCGCCACTCACAGGGTTGTTTTCTTAAATAAATGAGAATTTTTACACTAAAAGGTAGTTTTTTGAAATCCAGCTGGCAGTTTTGGCATATGCCAAGAATATTCCATCTTTGAGGAGTATATTTTATCAACTGTTTGCTGACATCAACATGACATCATTGGGCCATTTTCAAATTTCGCCCCCCTCTCAAATGTAGTTTTGGTTTTAACACTCCAACTTTAGAGGCCTTGTTCTTAGTCATATGGGCTCCTTTTTGTGAGTAATTTTTTTTATTTGGGTTAAAATTTTATAGGATTCACAATGGTGTAGTTGACCTTTTTTATTTTGTGTCTCATTTTTTAAAAAATTGTAATTTTCACAACTGTTGTTGAGTAGTTCTTGTTTTGGGAATTTCTGAGGCTTCATTTGGGCTCATACGGTAACATTTTTGGTTGATTTTTTTGAAAGTGCATGATTTTTCATGTACTATGTAGTGTAATCAAATTGATTTCATTCTATATCAAAATTATACTTTCAGTTTGTGGCTTAATTTGACATTTGCAATGTACTAAGATCAAGACCACTTTGAGTGGCAACTATAATTGCACTAGGTATAGAGTTTCAAGATCATAATTTATTGGGGGAATCTTTTTATTGAGTGAATTTGGGGGGTGATCTTTTGATTCTAGATTTTGTTGTTGGTTGTAATCATTTCTCCAAATCTATAGAAAGTTAAATGTGATTACTATGGAAAGAAAATACATATAATAGATGAATGCATGTTGAAGGAAATTGATGATCTAAAATTATGTTATGAGCTTCATCAATTGAAACAATTTTACATTGCAAAAGGCATCAGTTTACCAAATTCTTCTAATCCAGCATCTATAGATACATCTAATGTTCTCACTCAGATATCTTATGTGGACACACCATTCAAGGATGAGTAGTGTAGTCAAATGACATGCATTGAGATCTCATCTCCATCACCTATTACTCCATTTGAATCTAGTGTTGTTTCATCCATGGATTCTAGTGATTCTTTGTAGCAAGTTCATATCAGTCTTCTTGATCCACCTCATTGGAATTCCTATTTATCAAACATATCATCATTATTTGTGGAGTCTCACATCTCTAATTTGAAGGACACCATTAAGGACATTCATCTTCTCTTTGATGTTGGCTCTTATGGAGTTGCATCCTCTTCTTCAAATGTGATGAGGGCACTGTTGATGGTGCTTTTAGCACATAGCAACGTAGGTGAAATACAGGATTATCACCTTTCTTGAAAAAGGTATCCTATCCTAGATAGGACTGCCCCAAGGTTTATACAGCTAGGTCTTAGCTTGCATGGAATAACTTCAGTGGATGTACTAGTTGTGCCAACAAGGGGTCTTACATATAACATAGGGTTCTGTGAAAAAATGGGAGCAATGTAAATGTAGAAACCCTAGGTGATACAGATTGTGAAGTCTGAAAATTTAGCAGATGGGCAATGAAATGTTGCTCAAACCCTAAATCTACCAAATTTGATGTAAAGAAAATGCAAAAGGAAAGGGAGAGAGAGAAGGGATAAGAGAAATCCTATAGACAATTACAGAAATGATCAACACACAGATAGGCAGATTCCCAACAATAAACGAATCCCTATTTAACCAGGCAGCCCACAATGCCACAAAGGTCATGCAATCTTCTAAGGAGATGTAAAGATATTCAAATTGTAGAGGGTTCATCAAACACCCAACTCTTAGCGCAACTCAATGAATTCACACAATCAAACTCAGCTCATATGAAATATGCCCAGACTAACCATTCATAATGACATATAATTAGCAAGCCATTAATGGTATGGATAGGAAATCCATCAAATATCTGAATCTTTAATCATAAATGCAACTGAATATCAGCTAATTTCATATTGACATGAACCATGAAATCTAAAATGAGACAACACAATGATGCAAATTCTCAGCAACCTGCAAAACTTGCTTTGTATTGATTGAATTTTGGCAGAGTCTCAGCAAATCACTATCAAATCTTACTTACAATGGGAGAAAATGATGGCCTTTTATAGACAAGGCACCATACCGAGTTTTTCAATGGACGGTGGAGATTAACTCAACACCAAGGGTCCAAATTACATGGCATTTAATGAGATACATCAGTTAGTTACATTTTCGGATTTGCCTTTGTCCTTTAGGAAAAAGATAAAATACAGCTTGCAAATACGTTGAATCTGGACAAATTGAATACCCATTAAGTTGTACATTGGGAAAAGCTAATTTCCAACGTATAATAAGGACAAAATAAGGTCACATGACCTTCAAAATATGCTATTGATGTGGCTTGATGGGATTCCAAGTGCTAAATGGATCAAGAGGAGTATGTGGCATGTTTTTTATGTAGGTACTTCCAACTGGATGTTTGCTGGATCAATTCTTGATGACTAGACTGCTGGAACAACTATGAACATGTCTTGGACATCTGACTGGATCTACAGGAACTGTCATAAAATAGACATGATTTTCAATGTCTCCCAGCTCCTGAGGCCTATCTTCATCATCTTGGACATCATACTGACTTCCTTTTGCATGTGCAACAGCAATTTGGTTGATAGAGCGTCGATTCTACATTTCTAGGTCAGCATGGTATCTTTGTGTGTTCATCCTTCCAATGCGGCTCCAGTTGGCTCCTTTGTCCTCCAAGACCTGCAATTCACAATGCAAAGCATCAATTTCATCTTTAAACAATCAATTTTTATCCATTTGAATCAAAACATGTCCATTTGCAGCCATGGATTACTCAGGAACAACTCAGACTCAATGTTGCTTCCTTACAGACCTCTTCACAAATCCAGTGATTTTTACATGATTTTCTGAGTTTTTTACAAATTTCAAGTACCCATTTGGCCAATATGATGATCTAGGAGGTTTTTGCAGCCATTAGGACCCATTTGGGAACTTTTATTTTGTATTTTTATCGTCTTTTTTGCACAAAGCAGGATTTTTGGGGGGTACTGACTTTTCATGTGCAGTAGCATTACTTGATGTAAAACATGCCCAAAGTCCACACAAACTTGGTAAAAATGTTTGTCATGATGTGACAACTAGTTGTGCAATCCAAATCCATCAGGAAAATCCAATTTGCACCTTGAAAAAATCAATTTTTAGGCCAAAATGTCAAAAAGCACTGATTTTGAGGTCTACCGACCTTAGCGTTGATTTTGGGGGTCACTGACTACAGTCGGTGAGGGCACTTTTTAGCACAGGTCAGAGAGGTTTGTTTTTAGCGCAATAGGCTTTTGCGCTACTTTTGGGTGCCACCGACTTGCGCGGATTTTGGGTGCTACTGACCAAAAGTCAGTCAGGATCAAATTTAGCGCAAATCAGTCAGAGGTGAATTCAATGCAAGTCAGTCGGAGCTTGTTTTAGCACAAACTTTGCTTGGTATCACCAGTGAAGTTTTTGATGTCTTTCAACTTAGCGGTAGTTTGGAAGCAAGTCGGTCAAGGATGATTTTAGCGCAGAAGTCGGTAGGAGGCATTTTTAGCGCCAGATTTGGAAATGTCCAAGGTGACAGTATATTTCAAAATATATTTAAGTATATGTTTAGATATTTAAATATTTTGAAATATATTGTCAGGATGTTTGAGATAGGTTCCAGATCCATAGGATTTGATATGCAGATTCTAGATTTTTGAGGTTCCACCAAATTTTAGACTTAGCCATTTTTTAGGATTTTGAGGGTTTCAGACTTAGCCAAATCAGGGTTTCAGGAGCATGTGTTAGGCTTATGGACCCTTAGTGAAACCTAGTGGATCTTGACATGATTTTGCAACTCTAAGGTCCAGAAACTAAGAATTTCAACATGACACATCCTACAGTAGCAATTTCAAGGACAATATCCAGTGACACAGGATTTTAGCACAAAATGTAGTAGCACCCAACTTTAGTGCAAAAGGCGACAAATGGCTATCTTTTAAGCACAAGACCACTCAAGACTCCTCCAAATCAATTATGAAAGACATCAAATCACTCCAAACATGCAAAATACTCAATTTTGAAGCAAAGCCTACATTCCAAGCACATATTCACTCTCTTATCATCATAAGTAACAAAGGTTGAGACTTCAAGCCAAAGCAAAAGAGGGGGTCTCCATTTGGAAAAATAGGGCGTGTGTGCAAGGCACAACAGGCACATTCAGACCCTCTTGTTCTTTCTCCACCTATTCATTTGTCACAATTTGGCATTGGTTTAGAGATCCTTGAGTAGCATTCAAAGAGTTCATCTTCGTCTTTGGATCATGTTCTACAACCATTTCCACTAGGTTTTGGATTGTCACTTTCTTTAGTTTGGCCTAGGACATCTGAGTTGATTGTGACACCTTTTGGTACTGACATGGTGACAACTAAGAAACTTCTAGAGACATCATATATCTTGAGTTTTCTTCCCTTATATTCCTTTTAGAAATGGGAATACATCCTACATACATCGTTGGCTTTGTTTATTTGTAAGGGGAGAAATGTTGTTCAATGTCCTTAGATCACCTTCAGTGTTCATTATCAAGCATCTACCATTAGTGTAGGAGATTCTACATTGATGGTGGGCTGCATGGTCTCTCTTATTCTTCTTATGGGGGGAATTATTCCTCACATGGGGTTTTCCTTCTCATATTTTTGAAGAGCATCTTTCTTGTGTTTTCTCTCTTTTGGAGAGGGGTTTTTCCTACAATATTTTCACCTTTTCTCCATTTGTGGGAGATTGTTGTACATGGGTACCTAACATGGCCTTGTAGTTGGGACCCATCTTTGCATATTTGCATTTGTTTCATTCTACTTAAGTTGCACTTAAGGGGAGGTGTTGGTGTGAACAAGGTATATTACCTAATTGGTTCCACAATAGGTCATATTCACACTTGTCTAGTTAAGCTTACTTAGGGCATATTTAGGGTATACTAAGGATAATTATTACTTTTTGTAACTTGCCATAAGATTAAGACACTTATCATAATCTCATGTTGTCCTATGTTTTACCTTGGCCTATATAACCAATGGATTCTCATCGTAATTTCATATTGATCATATTTCATGTATATTGTGTATTTGCATCCTTTGATAGAATAGAATTACTCTTTCATGTTGGGTCTCTCTTGTGCTTTCATTAAATCTCCTAGATCTTGGGTGGCTACGTCCACAACCAAATCTTCCATGGTACAGAGCATTCTATACCAACTCTTACATCTATAAGGTTGAGTGTCATGCCCTAGCTTTTACACCAGGACATTAATAGACAAAAAAGGACAAACAAAATTTTCACGATGTAATTGTGACATGTGTGTCTGAATTACACAATCATGTACTAGAAACGTCGTAGTGTCCCACAACGAGACTCCAACACTTGACACAAAACAACCAAGGTGACCTCTCAGGGTCCAAAAACACCAACAAAACACAAGCGAAAGACATAGCAGAAGACATACTAATTGTGTGACAAGGCCAACATGATAATCTTATGAGAGGATGGAACATGCTCCACGATGAAGGTCAGATGCCAATCCATAGCTTCGTACTCTTGTGACTAAAAGGTTTAGGATGAGGGGGATAATCACCTCAAATCCATTCCAACATGACACAACACAACCTCCAAGCACACACAACCACTAAACCAAGTAGGGAATCCATAAGGAGGATCACAACCTTCACTGAAAATGATGACAATTAGTTGACGCAGCACGACACACGCTTCCCAAGACAAAAGTGGTCATAACTCCCAAAATACAACAAATACATACAAGATAAAAATATGAGAGGACTCAGGGGACCATGGGAAACAATTCCTACATACAAAATTTCCCCAAAAAATGTCAGGAAATGTTGTTATTCGATGGCTCAAGGACTACAGTGTGAAACAGGATGACAGTGCGTAGCAAGTCTCTAGCACTTAGCTCTAGTGTCCCACCTAGGTGCTAGTGTCCTTCTGGGGCACTAGAGTCCTTCCTGGGCACTAGAGTTCTTCCTAGGCACTAGAGTCCTTCCTGGGCACTAGAGTTCTTCCTGGGTGCTAGAGTCTGTTGGTTCCCAAATCTGCACCTCTATGAAATCTAAAGATTAGCTAGAGCTTATGATCAAAGACACTGAGAAATTTGGCCAACAAACGGGAGATGAGTCTCATACTATTATCCCCTGCACTTCAGGCTCTAAAAGACCTAGGGTTTTTACCCTTAATGACACTGAACATGAACATCAAATACAGTTGTATCACAGTGCCTAGCAGATATCAAACTTCATACACATGGACAAGGATTTGCATAATTGCATACATAACTAACTCATTCCTTGTTATCCTCAAGATTCTACTATGAAGTATGAAATAATTAGAATTAATTTATAGAATGGCTTGGATTTATCATTTTAAGTACGAAATGGTGGTTGGGTGACTAATTAGATTTAGGACTGGTGCCTGTTCTTGGAAAAACACAGTCAATACAATGCATAAGGTTTTGAAATGCAATTCTCCTAGACCGAAAATCAATTATCTCCTTAAAGATACCAGTGCATCAACACTGATATTGATTATAATGATGGAAATCAATATACATCGCATTCTTAGTTATCCGTCACATTTGTAAACAACCACATTACTTTGCATGAAAGATTTACTCTATTTCCTTAAAACAGAAGTTAACACATAAAATAGTAATATATTACAACAAATGTGTCATGAGAGAAACAATAGATCCTTGATTTATTAATTCTCAAAATTGTTTACATAACAAAGATGGAGATAAGATGCATATGAAGTTTGTATTCTTTCATTAATTTCAAAGGCAGGAGAAAACTACACATCAAGAGCCTACAGACTGAACAATCCCCTACTATCCTAGACTAAAACTACAAACATAAAATCTCATGTCCCCAAAAAACTTTCACCCTTTACAAAAAGAAGCGCAACCCTTTTATAAGACAAGGGTGTCTCCTATAAGCCACTGATGATTGGCACGTATTCCTAACTCATTATCTTGTAAAGTGCATAACACGTGATCAGTTGGAACAACCTAGAACCCGTTTATGAAACTGTTGCCCACCTCTTATTGTTATGATGACTAAGCATGGGCAGTTAAGCAATTTGAGGGTCATCACATGAACTAATCTTTACTTGCCAAAGTTGACATGGTTGTTGTTGCTCGCTACTAAGATGAGGATGAGGAAGAGACTAGCTGCTACCCACCCAACTTCTTTTACTTTGTCAATAAAAGTTAGCCATTAGAAAATAACAACCTCCCTCAGATGCATGCCCAAAAGTTGTTAGTTCTGACAAATTTTGGATGATACACCATTGGTCAGAGAGTTGATGAGTCATTAGTGGTGGCCCTCCTATGTTAAAAGTTGCAAGTGTTTTGAAACCTTCTCTATGCTACATGGTAGCAACATACTCATTCTTGAGGTTGCAGTTCTAGGACATCCTTAGGGTTGTGCCTTTGTGCTAGGTGGTGCTGAGTCACATTTGATGGGCCCACATTACACCAAAATAAGCAAAGATTTGGTGGTTCCTCATTGCAACAGGTGTCATCACTGTGCATCACCTTAGGGTGCTAGGCTCGACACCTTCTATTCAATGCACCATTGGTTAAAGGGTGCCGAGTCAAGTCAGGTGGGGCCCTATTTTATTGAAACACAAAGCATTCATTAAGGCTCTTCCCCAAGCCACATGTCAACACTTCACAACATTCCAATGGCCAGGCACTGACACTTTTTTGGTGTTGTCCCATTGGTTCATGATGGTGACTTAGTTCCTGTTGGTGGGCTCAGTTTATTTTAAGGAATGCAATGGGGGAAGCTCTTCGAGGGTGCTATGTGGAAATAGAGTGCATCACCTTAGGGAGCCAGGTGCTAACACAAATCTTTGTTGTGCCATTGGCTAGAGCATCTAACTCAGTGGCCCAGTGGAGCCCATCTATTTGAATCCTTATTTCATTTAAGAGGAGGCCAAGTGAAGCATAAAAGAAACACATGGCAGCTCTACGCTGCTCCTCAATGAGGCAAGCTTGCCACCCCTTAGTTGTTGCACCATTGTCTGCATAGTGACACATCACCTAGCGATGGGTCCCATTCCTTCTCTGAAGCATCAAAAGGATCCCAAGCCGTTGATCTTGAGCCTAAAGTGATCCTATGGCCCACACATCACAATTAAGGGAACTTTAGTGCCAACAAAAGAGGGTGATGTGCCATTATTTGAAATTGGTGAGTCGGCAGGCCTCTGAGCCTTGCATGGATGACTCAGATGCATCTCCAAGGGGACATGTGGCATAGTGGCATCCTTCTAGGGCAATAGTCAAGTCATAGTCTCCTCTGGTGATCTGACCCATGTTGTAATCTATTTCCTATGATATGTCAGTGTGGTGCGCCCAGATTGAGTTGTTGAGCCTCATTAAGTGAATCTAATTGTTTCTGGCCTTCTCCTAAGATGTCATAGATGTGATTCAAATGTCAAGGTAGTTGTGAACTGATGGAGTTGGTGTGATTCAAGGGCAGATGTGATAGAAGTAAATGGGGTAGGATTTTCTCAGCCAGGTGCCATCAAAGCTATTTAATGCCAAAGTCAAAGAGGCAATTGGGGTAGATTACTCTCACCTAGGCGCATCCCTAAATGGATTTCTATTTATACATGCTTGGAAGAGGTATTAAGAGTTGGTCGTTGAGCCATCAGGAAAAGATTTAGTAGCAGACATAGGCCTTTGTAGGCATTTCCAAGAGTTAAGTGAATATTGATAGACTGTGCCTCTTGGCCTTTCATGTCTTCGTTTGATTCAACCATGAACCGAAGATTGTCACTTTGTGCTCTATCTTGCCTATATTGAATCTTTCTCTTTCTTTATTCCTATCTGACATATGTAGCCTCTATTTGTAAATATGAAAATATTAGACTTTCTATAGATTAATGACTGTGTTTTTCACTTTTCATTATTGCATCTATGTTTCTACTATTTCATGTTTGCAAATATTGTGCATAATTAGTTGTATGCAAATAGGAATGTTTTGCCTTTGGTGTTTTTCCATTTTAATTAAGATTTACTTTCATCTTTCTCCTTCTCTTTTGTCCCTAATCGTGAAGAAGAATTCATTGAACATCCTACAAAGAGTTGGCTTCTAAAATCTCGGAGGTCATCTCGTAAGCTACATCCCACACTTGCAAGGTTTCCCATGCTAGCACAGGTTTGCATGCAAGTGTGAAATCAAGTGCAAATTTGAACGTCAACAGTTTTGGAATGCCTGCCGGGACTTGATTCATTGACTTCGGTCTATGTTTCACTAAACTTTGGTCTACATTTTGTGATTTTAGTGGAAAATTACAAAAATATCTGCTCATTGGAGCATGAATCTTTCATATGGTGACTCCATTCATGATTTCATCTCACATCTTTACTATTGCAGATTATGGCAGCTTACAACAATTATGTGCATCTTAATATTTTAGCAATGAATCTTCCATTTGTGGCCTAGGATTTTAATAGCCCTACTACAATGAGATATTACCGTTCCCATAGTGCTTTCCTCCCTCCTGCCCCTGCTCAGCCTTCTTGGTAACCTTCCCATGCTTATAATCAACCTCAAGAGGACCATTTTTCTCCCAATTAGCATGGTTACCCTCATAGACAACCCCAAAATATTAACATGAGTATCAGGGATATCATGTTAGACTTTCAAAGAGAGCTAGAAGAAATTGAAAGGGAGCAAGAATATGGATGGCAGTAGGAAGAGCTTTCTTATCAAGCTTATCCTCACTAGTAGGAGATGGAGGCAGAAGAAAAGTATGAACAAGAATGTCTTGCTATACAACTTGCAACCAAAGAGGAGCATATGAGGCAACTGTTTTCCTAAATATAGAGGATGGAGCCCAATCAACCTCCTCCATTCCTAGTTTTATACAAACTTCTCCTGCAACTATGGATCAATCTGTAATATAGGAGGCTTCCACTTTCAAAATTCCAAGATTTGGGCAACGAATGCCTTCTAAACCTTCAGAGAAACCTCCTCGTTTCAAAGTCCCAAGTTTTAGAGGCCCTCTTCCTTTGCAAGAGCCTGTTCCTGTGCAAACTCAATGTATTATCCCTCAGGAACAGCCCCCTCAAGAGTTGATTCTTCTTCAAGAAAGCACAAGTGAGGAACAATCTGTTGGGCATCATGCACATGTGGGAAATGAGGATTCATGCACAATGTCAAATCCTCTATATTTTGGTTCATTTGAAGATTTCTCTCATGCTTTTGATGAAATGAACAACAGTAGAATGCAAAGATTGCATGGTGAGGATATTCACGCATAAAAGTAACTTGTGCAATATCAAGAGGAGATGCAGTCAAATGAAGAAGAAAATGAGCAATATTCTGATGATGATGATTCCTTGACTACTCTTAAAGCTAAAAAGCACTTGGTAAGGAATGAGGAAAGCTCCATATCTCATTTAGAGGAAGAAGTTGTAAAGGAAATTATCCCAGAGGCTACAGAGAATGATGACATTGATCTCTTTGATGAGCTTCCACATTTTGTGGGGGATAGTGCTGAAGAGATTGAGCAAGATGGAGGACAAATTGAAGATTTATTCTTGGATATATGGTAAGGAGATCAACTTCTTAGTGAAGGAGATTCCACCATTGAGCAAGTGCATGGCTTATTTTCAGAGCCTATTCCAGATGATCACCAAGAAAGTATAAGTGAGGAGGATCCTCAAATGCATTTGAAGCCCCATTATCATAACACATCAAAGGACATCTACAACAATAAATAATTTCTTTTAAGCAACAATGACACTCCTTTCTTAATCCAAGAGGAGATTCCATTCTGATTCAAGACAGTTGTAGGTAGCTCTATCACCTTAAAGCCAAATTTTGGTGTTGTCTTGGATCACAAGCATGAGGAGGATCATGTGAATGAAGATACTGGTGGCTTCAATTTTCTAGATACCTCAAAATGCAATCAAGAGCTTGAGCCTTGATGCTTGGTATTCCCTTCCTACCTTCCACCAGATGAGGAGTGGTATGCAAATCAAAGTGAATGGCACTACAATGTAAAGGAGGAAATTCCAAGACAGAGAGGCAAAGAGGTACAAATTTTTATTGCACTTCTTTATGCAATTTATTTGGCCTCTTTTCAGCTTGAAATGGATCATAAGGAGTAGGATCTCTAGGAGGGGAAGTTATTTCACCACTCCTATAAATGGGCATGTACCCATTTGTTTTCAATGTTTAGGAATAAGTTGCATCTTGCAATATTAGTTTTTGGTTTCTATTTTGTCTTTTCAATAAGGTCATTTGCAAAGGGACAGGTTGATGTAGGTTCTTTTTAGACTTCGATGGTGAATGGAATACAGGATTTCATCTAGGGTTTGACGTGTGCAAGCACACTTCCCTGCAAGTCACCATGAACTGTAGTGAATTTACGCACACTCCATTTGAATTAGATTCACATGACGGTAGCTTCTTTTAGCCTTGTATCAAGCAAATCAAATCAAGTGATAGGCCATCATTTTTATGCTCAAGGGTTTCCACGTGGAGGATTCTCACAACCCCAAGGAGTTGCCATTTTTGACACGTCTCCATGTCATGCCATTCATCATTTCATCCAAGTCATCAGATTGTGGTAGGACCCATACTAAAGAGACTCATTAATAGTCAAGAGCTAAGACCAGTGCTTAAATTTGACAGTTGTATAGCTGTATTTAAGCATTTTAGCTGTAAAATACAACTAAAATTTTGAAAAGACTATATCATGTGAAAGGAGAGATTTTGGACAAACTGTCAATATTTATATATGATTATAATGATATATATATTTGCTTTTATATAATTTACTTATACTAATGTATGTCATAGTATTTTAAAGGCACTATTGAATAGATAACTGTCATAAAAAAATTGCTTGACAGGCAAGGTTGACTATCAAATTTAAGCCTTGGCCAAGACAATCAGCAAAGGAAGAGACAATGGCACTATCGCCACATGGCATCACTATGCATGCCAAAAATTTGTTAGTCCTAACAACTTTGGGATGATGTGCCATTTATCAAAGAATCATGAGTCATCAGTGGTGGGCCTTCCCATGTTACAAGTTACAAGTGCTTCGGCAACTTCTCTATGCCATGTGGAAGCATCATGCTCATTCTTGAGGCTGCATTTTTGGGACATCCTTAGGGCTACACCTTTGTGCTAGGTGGCACTAAGTCACATTTGGTGGGCCCACATTAGACTGAAAGAAGCAAGGAATCGATGGCTCCTCATTACAACACGTGTCATCGTCATGCATTACCTTAGGGTGTCAGGTTTGACACCTTCTATTAGATGTGCCATTGTTTAAAGGGCACTGAATCAACTTAGGTGGGGCCCCATTTCATTGAAACACAAAGAATTCATTAAGGCTCTTCCCCAAGCCATGTTTCAATGCCACACAACATTCCAAAGACCAAGTGCTGACACTTTTTTGGTGTTGCGCCATTGGTTAGTGATGGTGACACGGTCCCTGCTAGTGGGCCTAGTTTATTTTAAGGAATGCAGCAAGAAGGCTCTTCAGGAGTGCTATGTGGTGATAGCACGCAACATGTTAGGGAGCTAGTTGTTGACACAAATATTTGGTGTGTCATTGGCTGGAGCATCTGACTTAGTAGCCCAATGGTGACTTAGTAGCCCAATGGGGCTTGTCTATTCAAAGCCATGTTTCATTCAAGAGGAGGCTGAGTGAAGCATAAAAGAAACACATGGCAGCTGCATGCTATTCCTCAGTGAGGTGGGCCTCTTACTCCTTAGCCATTAGATGCATAGTGCCACATCACCTAGCGGTGGGTCCCGTTCCTTCTCTGAAGCATCAAAAGGATCTCAGGTCATTGATCTTTAGCCTAAAGCAATCCTATGGCCCATGCATCACAAAGGATACTTTGGTGCCAACAATGGAGGGCAATGTGCCATTATTTGAAACTAGTGAGTCAGTAGGCCTTAGAGCCTTGCATGGATGACTCATATGCATCTCCAAGGGGACACATGGCGTATCAGTGTCCATCTAGGGCAACAGTCAAGTCACAGTCTCCTCTGGTGATCTGATCCATGCTACAATATGTTTCATATGATACGTGAGTGCAACGTGCCCAAATTGAGTTGTTGAGCCTCACTAAGTGAATCTTGGTGAATTCAATTGTTTTTGGCCTTCTCTCGAGGTGCCATAGGTGCAATTCAAATGCCGAGGCAACTATGAAGTGATGGAGTTGTTACTATTCAATGGTAGAGGTGACATAATTAAATGGGGTAGGATTTTTCCACCCATGCGCCATCAAAGCAATTCAACACCGAGGTTAGAGGGGCAGTTGGGGTAGATGACTCCCACCCAAGCATGGCCCTAAATGGACTTCTATATATACATAATTGAAAGAGGTATTAAGGGTTGGTTATTGAGCTATCAAGGAAAGATTAGGTAGAAGACATAGGCCTTTGTGGGCATTTCCAAGAGTTAAGTGAATATTAATGGACTATGCCTCTTGGCCTCTCATGTCTTTATTTGACTCAACCATGAACAAAATATTGTCATGCTTTGTGCTTTATTTTGCCTGTATTGAATCTTTCTCTTTCTCTTTTCCTATCTGGCATATGCAGCCTCTATTTGTAAATCTAAAACTATCAAACTTTCTACAGTTTAATGAATATGTGTTTTTCACTTTTCATTGTTGCATCTATGTTTCTCATGTTTCATGTTTGCAAATACTATGCATAATCAGTCGTATGTGAATAGGAACATTCTCCCTTTGGTGTTTTGCCATTTTAATTAGGATTTACTTTCAGCTTTCTCCTTCTCTTTTCTCCCCAATCTTGAAGCAAAATTCACTGAACTGTTGGCAAGAGACACTATATGGATTCATGGTTGTTGTCATTGATGGCAACAAAGGTCATCCCACATATCCGCAAGTCATGATGTGTCTCTACCGGAAGTCAGAATAAAGATTGTTGTGGTCCAGTGAACAAGAACAGAGCATATGGCAAGGTCCGACAGATTGGTCCGGATCTCTCAGAGGAAGTGTCTTGGTGCAGTGCGGATTTGGGGAAGTCAAGAGGACTACCTTGAGTGGTATATTCCAAGGATTTAGCCTCCGGTGATGGACAAGGAAAAAGATATGAATAGTTGAGTACCGGATTCCTGAGACACAGTCAAAACAGAGGAAGAACTGACTGACAGAGTATCAGACTACTTTCCGGATGTGTTACTGTTGATGATAAAAGTTGTGAAGGCATGAATCATGTTTGGCCGACATGATTAATGATATCTACTAGTATATGCTTGATCCGCATTGCTTGGTGAGCAAGGATTCAGCCGACAGAACAAAGTTTGTAAGAAACTAGACTGTTCCGGATGCCGACTAGAAAGGTGATGAAATTACTTGTGCGGATATATATAGAGGATGGATTTAGTTGTGAAGAGTGTGAAGGAATTAATATATATGCGAATAAGTCCAGAACAGAGCAGAAGTAGCAAAAAGGATCCGGTATGTGAAAGATAGCAGAATAAAGAACAGAGGAAAGATGAAGTGCAGCAGATCAGTGTACTGAGCCTAACCGGAACTGAACTCCAGCATATGCAGATGCTTCCAATCAGTTCAAGACTGTGATTTTTATCACTTTGTAGACAGTGTGTCTTATTGTAGGCAGTGGGCCTCTTGTGAGCAGTGTGCTCGGGCAGTGAGCCCTAATTGGCAAGTGCCATTTTGTAAATTCCTATTCTTCTAACAGAGAATAATTTTTGGGTTAATCACCCCGTGGTTTTCTCCCTTAACAGGGTTTCCACGTCAAAAATTACTATGTCATATGTTTCTTATTTCATGGTAATGTTTTTGTGTTTGATTCAATGCTGCATTAATTAATAAGAAAGTTCAAAAAGGGAAATAATTAGGATAACTGATTCACCCCCCCTCTCAGTTATCAACAATTGGTATTAGAGCTAAGTTCCTCCTAATAGAGCCTAACAGCTTGAGGAAGATCTGGGAACTCAAATGGATGCATATGGTTTAAGGGAGCAACTCAAGACTGCCCTTGAGGATCTTGAACAGTCAAATTCTGAAGTCAATGAATTAAAAGAAAGACTCAAACAGGCTGATGAATTCATGAGAGAATTAAAAGACAAATTAAGTCTCTCTATGAAAAAGAGAAAGGAGCTGCTCCAACAGTTGGCAAGACAAAGTGAAGAAAGCAATACAAATGAAGAATTGACTGAGCAAACCAAGTTATGTGAAAAGTTATCAAAAGAAGTCATTATGTTAAGACATGAAATGGAATCAGGAACTATAAAGTTTACTCAAGAGATTGAAGAAAAAAGAAAGGCTGAAGACAATCTAAGACAATCTCTTAAAGAAAAATCAGAAGAATGCCACCAGATGGACAGGATTATCAGACATCTTGAATCTGATCTTGAAGATGCCAAAGATAATGAAGAAAAACTTGAGGATCAAATTGCCTCTCTCAAAAGAGACCTTCAAACAGCAAATGAATATAAAGAGAAATTCAAGATAAGTTCTGCTCAACTTGAAGTTCTTCTTGGAAGTCAAAAGAGGACAGATGACAAGTATGGTTTGGGATATGAGAAAGGAGAAAGCTCCGGATCCGGTCAGAAGAATCTTGGATCAGAAAATCCAAGGAGCAGGCCTAGAAGACCTCCGGTAAGACAGCCAAATGCTCAAAGATATCCATCCTTCAATGGATACTGCCATAGCTGCAACCACTTTGGTCACAAAGCTAATCAGTGCAGAATGAGAATGAATCAGATTAATTCATCCTTCTCCGGACAGTGCTTCAACTGCAAAAGGTATGGACACAAATATCATGAATGCAGAATTATGCAAGTAAATAAATCATTCAAAGGTAGATGCTTTACATGCAATAGAGTAGGTCATATGGATAATCAATGCAGATCAAGAGGATATCAATCAAATATGCAAAGAAATGTTATTTGCCAAATCTGCAATAGGTCCGGTCATAATGCTAAAGTCTGCAGAAACAAGAATCAGGACAAAAGAGGTCCGGTGTATAATCAGAATCAAGACAAGGGTAAACAAAAGATGAATGCGGATGAAGTTAGGAATCAGATGAGCAAGATTTGGGTGAAGAAAAGTTCAGAGAATGTAGAGGTTGGATCCGCACCAGACTTTGGTGCTGATATTTCTTCCGGAAATTAAAAAGTGAGCTCAGGCTCAGGGGGAGACTCAAAGAAAATCCTGTTCCCCCAGCCAAACAAGTGGTGCCGGATGTGGCACAAGATGCGGATTAAAGGGTTTGCAGATATGAGTCTTGAGATGCTTCAGTCAAGTTTTCAGAGGTCCGCATGGAGTTATGAAGAAGCTGTGATCGATCAAATAAGACCTGTTCAGGGAGATGCTCCGGTATGACAAAGGATTACAAAAAGGTCCGGAGAGATCCGGAAGTGCACTATCTTGTTCTGCGGATTGGACAGAGTGTTTGGGATGTTCTTGTAATATGTTACCTCGATTTATTCATGATTGAAAGATCCGGATGATATTCACAGATCAGGACTAATCCGGGATACTCCAAGCTATCCAGACAAGGCAAACCGGAATAATGTAGGTGAAGCATTTATTGCAGACAGATATTAGGGTTCGCGGAGCAATATAAGGGATTTCTCAAGAGTCATTTGCTCATTCTGCACTCAAGAAGAAGCGAATAGTGGAGCTCTGCAACAAGATTCATCAAGCACACCAAGGATCTCCTGCCGAAGTCATTGCATAAAGAAATCAATCCAATCACTCCGTGCAAATCGAAGGCGCATAAGGTATTCTTCGTTTTTCATTACCTCACTGCAAATCTTTGAAGAATGGCTACTCCAAATATAGTTAAGATCTCTAATAGACCTCGCCCCTCATTCAAGAAACATCCTTACAAATCATTGGAGGTAGATCCACTAGGAGCCTTCTCTAGTGTTCCTCATGGTGTATTGCATACGGAAGATATTAGGGTTTACATCCATGCAAATCTTGAAGACTTTGGAGAATCAAAACTGATGGATATCTATCACAAACAATTGATAGATGACTCCTTTGAGATCAAACCTCAGTATAAAGCCATCCAGGACAAACACTTTGCACAGTGCATTCATTTCCCCTGTTTTGAAGAAGATGAATGGGTCCGGTATGTACTAAGTAGAGTACATGACAACTTCCTATGGTTGAACAAGCCCTTCAAGATCACCAAGGACGCAATTAGGGCTGTAACCGGTCTGCACTCATCCGGTGGATTACCTGTTCTCAAATCTGTCAAAAATCAGACAGTCAGTGATGCAACCGGATCCAAGTTTGACAAGAGAGCTATGACAGTTGATGACATCATTGAATCGGATGTCAAATTTGCAGCTATGATAATTGGTTACAAAATCTATCACTCCAGTAGGGAAAATTCAGTACCGGGAACTGCAATCTACACAGCCTATCAGATGTTAAAGGAGAATGCAGACTATGACTTGTGCGAGCTTCTAGTAAACCAACTCTTTGAAAATCTGCAGAAGATTAAGAAGGACAAGAAAAACTCCTTCAAATATGGCAATCTGATCCTTTGTCTCTTCTTTTACTACATGAATGAGCTTCCCGGATCCAGTGGATGGATATGGCAGAATGACAGACCGGTTGCCATTCAAATCAGAGACTATTTGCATGGACTTGGGGATGCAAAAGCAAGAAATACAGCTCTATGGGGTTACTTCAAGAACTTCCAAAGCATGATGCATGCAAGAGAAAGAATACCCCAATCCCTTGTTGAAAAATACAAAGACACAGTATGCTTCATGGTAGAAACAGATCAGTGTCTGATGGAGGCAGTGGAGCCAAGGACTGTCTAGATCATGCCTATGGGGTATGAAGTGGATGAACAGATAGTAGAGCTGCATGTTCAACACATGCTAAGCCAGCCCAAAGATCCTAAGGCAGAAAGGTTTGAAACCTTTGAGGAACTGAGTGTAAAGTTACATGTAGAACTCAGGGAACCGGAGATAAAGAGGAAGGTAAGAAAAGAAGTTGAGCATATTGCTCAAGGCCTAGGCATCTCAAAAGAGGCACTTGATGCCAGCCGGGAAAAGAGGAGGAAGGCTGAGGAAGAAGAGAAAAGTAAAGAAAGTGTTCCGGTTGAAACTCCCACCCGGACTAGATCATCAAAAAGATCTGCACCTCCCTCAACCAAAAGTTCAAAACCGGAAGTCCAGGCATCCGGTAAAAGATCCAAGACAAAAGCCACAAGGGCTTATGGAAGCCAAAAGGATGAAGAGGAAACAGAGTCAGATGAGGGAGTAAAAGAAATAAAGAAGCAGAAGAAGAAAGGATCCGGTAAACCCTCCACAGGACAAGACAAGGATGAAATGGCAGAGGTATCTGTTGAAAAGCCCACTCTGTCTCTAGAGAATGTAATCAAGTCGGTCACGGTGGATGGAAATCTTCAACCAATGACTGAATCTTATGATGACTTCAGTGAGGCTGACCAAAAGACTCTGCAGGAAGCCACAGTCAAATATTTGAACATATACAATAAGGCTTTCATTGAGATCATATCTCTTATTCCTAAAAGCCTAGAAAAGGAATTAGAAGTAAGAAAGAACAATGCTCATGCAAAAGATCTTGAGATCCGGGAGCAGATAGCTATTCAGCTATATCCTCAAATTGATCCCAAGACAATGAACATAATCTTCAAGGACTGCAAAGATGAGTTCAGAAGTAAAGCCAGGATGAATCAACTCATGCTTGGTGAGACTGACAAAGTGGCCCAAGAGACAGAAGAGATCCTCCGGAAGGCCTTCAAAAGGTTCAATCTTCCTGTTGTAGAGGACTTAGGTGCAGAAACAGCTGTGGATTTAGAATCATATGTTCTGGAAGAAGTGGGCCCTGAACAGACAAGCATCTCTCCTCTGGTTTCCCCTACAGTCTCCGGATCCAAAGAAGAAGAGAAATTACAGGAGAAGGAAGCAGGGGTGGAAGACAAAGAGGTTGACAGTTCCAAGACTGCAGAAGAAAAGAAACATCTGTCTCCGGCAAGAGACACTGCACAAACTGTTCAACAATTTTTGAGCAAAGCCACTATAGAAATTGATGAACCGGACCTGCTAAAAGGACCCTTAGATTTTGACTCTTTGTCACCGGTGCAAACAATGAAAATAGCCTCATTTGCAAATGAGAAAGTCAAAGAGAAGCTGCTGAAATCTCACATGGAAGACTGTGAGCTTATGGAGGTAGCATCTGGAGTGCTAGAAAAGATCATGCCATCCTTTCAAAAGGATCCCACAGCCTCCTCTTCCGGTAATCTCAAAACCTTAGTCAGCAGTGTTAGTACACATTTTGATCTCTAGAAAAATCTGCTGAAGAAAAGGTCTGGAAGGAATTTTTGGATAAAAGATTTTCAGAAGTATTAAAATTAATCTCTAAAGATAAGAAGATTGTGAGTATTGGAATAAAGAGCTTAGAGAATGCTCTTAAGGATGGCGGTGACATTTACAAATTTTGTATATCCTGGTCAAAGGCAACAGCAGCAATTGATAAGAAAATAAAAGAGGAACAGGACAAGCTACAAAGCTTATCTCAAAGTTTTGATCCTCTCTCTTCCTCCATAATAAATCAAGAATGTCAGACTATTGCAGTCTTGAATGAAATAAAGAATCTTGAGAAGGAAAGGAAGAACATCACTAACCGGATGGGAGAACTTAGACGGATTATAATCCCTAAGTTGGAAACTATGCATGAGGCTATCAGTGATGCTCAGACCACCGCCCAAACAAATGATCCGACAGATCTCAAGCGGGCAGAAGCTTTTGCATTTTTGTTGAGTGGTCACATTTCAATTTTGGATAGAATGAAGCAAAGTTGGGCTACAGAAATGATCCAATTGCAGACATCCTTTGCAGACATTCTTCAGTATATGTGAGTATGTAAATATGCGGCTGTGTATAGAAAATTTTTGAAAATTTTGATGTGCGGACCCTACCCTTTGCCATTGATGTCAAAGGGGGAGTGAGGAGCAGTGAAAAATGAGGAATCCAATTAAGGGGGAGTTCCAGAAATTGTATATAAAGACAGAGCATCAACAAAGGGGGAGCATAGTGTAAACACTTAGTCATTTTTCACTAAGTGTTGCCATCAATGCCAAAGGGGGAGATTGTTGGCAAGAGACACTATATGGATTCATGGTTGTTGTCATTGATGGCAACAAAGGTCATCCCACATATCCGCAAGTCATGATGTGTCTCTACCGGAAGTCAGAATAAAGATTGTTGTGGTCTGGTGAACAAGAACAGAGCATATGGCAAGGTCCGACAGATTGGTCCGGATCTCTCAGAGGAAGTGTCTTGGTGCAGTGCGGATTTGGGGAAGTCAAGAGGACTACCTTGAGTGGTATATTCCAAGGATTTAGCCTCCGGTGATGGACAAAGAAAAAGATATGAATAGTTGAGTACCGGATTCCTGAGACACAGTCAAAACAGAGGAAGAACTGACTGACAGAGTATCAGACTACTTTCCGGATGTGTTACTGTTGATGATAAAAGTTGTGAAGGCATGAATCATGTTTGGCCGACATGATTAATGATATCTACTAGTATATGCTTGATCCGCATTGCTTGGTGAGCAAGGATTCAGCCGACAGAACAAAGTTTGTAAGAAACTAGACTGTTCCGGATGCCGACTAGAAGGTGATGAAATTACTTGTGCGGATATATATAGAGGATGGATTTAGTTGTGAAGAGTGTGAAGGAATTAATATATATGCGAATAAGTCCAGAACAAAGCAGAAGTAGCAAAAAGGATCCGGTATGTGAAAGATAGCAGAATAAAGAACAGAGGAAAGATGAAGTGCAGCAGATCAGTGTACTGAGCCTAACC
Organism: Cunninghamia lanceolata; assembly: GCA_027924645.1. Lineage (NCBI taxonomy): Eukaryota > Viridiplantae > Streptophyta > Pinopsida > Cupressales > Cupressaceae > Cunninghamia > Cunninghamia lanceolata. Next base: position 681,769 of record BSBN01000847.1, on the reverse strand, counting down.
GGAACTGAACTCCAGCATATGCAGATGCTTCCAATCAGTTCAAGACTGTGATTTTTATCACTTTGTAGACAGTGTGTCTTATTGTAGGCAGTGGGCCTCTTGTGAGCAGTGTGCTCGGGCAGTGAGCCCTAATTGGCAAGTGCCATTTTGTAAATTCCTATTCTTCTAACAGAGAATAATTTTTGGGTTAATCACCCCGTGGTTTTCTCCCTTAACAGGGTTTCCACGTCAAAAATTACTGTGTCATATGTTTCTTATTTCATGGTAATGTTTTTGTGTTTGATTCAATGCTGCATTAATTAATAAGAAAGTTCAAAAAGGGAAATAATTAGGATAACTGATTCACCCCCCCCCTCTCAGTTATCAACATGAACATCCTACGAAGAGTTAGCTTCTAAAATCTTGGAGGTCATGTCGCAAGCCACGTCCCATGCTTTCGAGGTTTCCCATGTTGGCATAGGTTTGCATGTGGGTGTGCAATCAAGTGCAAATTTGAATGTCAACACAACAAATATATCAATTTTGTTTTGTGGCTCATGTTGGCAAAAAATTCAACGTCCTCCTTCGCGATTCGTGACATGGCTTAGTCGCCTCCCGCTAGTCCTTATATGGGAGGTAGCAATTTCCTGAAAGGTGCACCTTTTGGGAGAAACGGCGAGCTCAACATCCTACAAGTGGTATCAGATTCGGGTCACGTGTTCGAATCCCCTCAGGTAACGCTAAGGGGGGGATTATTGGCAAAAAATTCAGCATCCCCCTTCAGGATTCGTGACATGGCTTAACCACCTCCCGTTGGTCCTTATCTGGCATGGTAGCGGTTTCTTGAAAGGTGCACCTTTTGGGAGAAACAGCCAGCTCAACACCCTACAGCTCCCATCTTGTAGATTTGGAGGATAACCTTAAGGACATTCATATTCTCTTTGATGATAGTTCCATCATAGTTGTTGTCACTTCATCTTTGGATCTTGTTCTACATTTGTTTCCACTAATTTATGGATTGTCACTTTATTCAATTAGGTTGGGGACTCTTTAATTTATTGTGGTAACTCTTAGTACTAGCATGTCAACACTTAAGCAATTTCCAAAGACATCATACATTTTGATCTTTCTTCCCTTATATTCATTTTAGGAATGGGAAGACCTCTTTCTTACAACTTTGAGTATGTTTCTTCCGAAGGAGAGAAATATCGTTTGGCATTCATGGATCATCTTCAACATTCTTAGTTGAACATCTATCATCAAAGTAGGAGACTACACTTTGGGGGCTTACATAGTCTCTCTTATTTTTCCTCTATTTGGGAGGAGTTTTGTCTTACAAATTTTCTCCTTCTCATCTTTTGAGTGGCATAATTTTGTAAATGGGCACCTAAAATGGCTACATATTTGCTAGGACCCATCCATCTATCTTTCCTCCCCACCTAAGCTATGCTTATAGGGGTGTTGGTGCATATTTATTTTCTTGCATTATTTAAATACTTTATTGCATATTATGCCCCTAGAATAGGATAACCTTGCTTAGGTAGGTTGTATTTGCATCATGTGACTTGTATTTTCCTTGTTTGATGGATTTGCACTACACATGTGAGTGCATCTCCTTTATCCCACATTAGTTGTACATTCACATCTCCTAGTGGTGTATCCTATATATACCCACCTCACGTACTCTTGTAAATAATTTCATTTGTATATTTACATTCTTTTATACAATAGAATTATTCTCTCATTTTGGGTCTATTTGTGCTTTTATTGAATCGCCTTGATCTTGGTTAGTTATCTCTATAGCCAAATCTTATAAAATATCTATAATTGTATTGGGAATTGCACATGTTTTCTCTCTCTTTTTTTTATAATTATATTAGCAAACTCACCACATTTGCCCTAAATTAGTGATAATTGTAGGGATGATGTCATCAAATTAGGAAAAATAATTGTAAAATGGTGATCTATCACTAGAAAAATGATAAAGACTATTATACTATTGGAGCAATCAAACCATAACTTTAAAAATAAAAATTCAAATTCTAGGCAATTGGACCTAGATTAAAAATTAACTTGATCATATCTAGGTTATTGCGATCAAATTGGATTAAATACCACAATGATTAAAATCTATTCTAAGAAATAAAATATCTATGCTAGGGTGATTGTATGCTATGTATAAGAAAACTATCAAATTTGGGTGAAAGGATCAATCAATTATGAAATGTGTATGATTCATCAATTTCAAGATATAGAAATATAGAAATTTTCCAATTGGTGACAAATTACCACTAAAACATTAAGTGGTCCTCACCATCACTAGCATTGGATCCACAAATGCTTATAGTCCTTCCATCTTAATGCCATAAATAAGTTCCACTAAACATGCAAACTAAATTAAATTATCATTGTTTAGGTACAAAAGAGTATGGCCACTAGCAACCTCGAGTAAGGCCTTGCGGTGACAAATAATGATATTCTAGGTAACTAAATGTATATCTTGATAGAAATCCTTGAATTTTCCCACATCCTTGGTAAGGTCTATTAATTCTTGTCACATCACCTTATTTACCTATCCTTCTAGCACATCTTGTAGAGGCCCCAAACTTTGCTCTCCCTAAATCAATATATATTCTCTATTTGTTTTGCCAATTGCACCAAAAACTCCACCAAGATAACACACACATCCTAAGCATGTAACACCATAGCCAAATTTTCTCCCTACAGAAATGAACCACCTCAACAAAATCAAATCTAATTTTCCAAAAAAACTTCTTCTAGAATAGAGCATAGCTTCTAATTGAGATAACTCACTTTTTAAAGCATTGATAACAATCAAAGAGTATCCCTCCACTATGATATTACAATTACCTTTAGAGAAGTGAACCTCCCATTCATCTTCATTTTTGTTTTAAAACCCAAATTACATTATTCACCAAGTACGGATGCACCCAAGGCATCCCTAAGCATGTAGCCAACACCTACTAGTCCTAGATTACCATGAGAAGCACCATCAAAATTCAACTTCACACCCTACAATAAACCCTTTCATTTCCCTTCTCTTCTATTATACTTAGAGACAACTAACCCATTAATGGGAAATAAACAAGTTCAAATGTTTATCACTAAAATTACATTAAGTATTTCTATAAAATAAGTAAATATTACATGTTTTATTGTAGACAATAATATAATTGATATTACATATAGCTTGGCAGACTTCTTTGCAAACAAAGGTGTCATGGTGGTTGGGTCACGCAGATGTCTCAAAATTATTTATTTCCTTAAGAGGTGGCAATTATCACACAACATGATATGGATAATCCCTCATGACAATAGGGCATCCCCTACCTCTCCATTAATGATGGTTTACATTATTCTCTAGCATGGCAAATTTCATGAAGTATTTGAGAGACATCCTTTCATAACTCAAGGATTCTATTGTTTATTCACTTGCCTTTGGTGGAGAGAAATTCGATACAAAGTCAAAAAGCAGTTGTAGGTGGGGAAGATAGAATGGAAGAGGCACAAAATGGGAGGAGAGTGAAACAAGATCAAACCCTTATCCTATGAATTAGTGAAGAAAAATAATAAAATTTAGAGAATCCTGAGAAGGGAGGTTTTACTCCTTATTTGGAGGTTTTAAATGATTTTGACAACACTTTGTTTTAGAATGATGATGATTGATGATGTAGAGTGACAAGGATATGATTAGGATTTATTTAGGATGATTTGGATGTGATTAGGAATGAAGTGGCTAAAAATGAGTGATTAGGATGAATGCGATTGGATTTGAATGTATTGGAAGAATGAGTTGAATGACTTGTCTTATGTGTTTGGTGTTTAGCTTGATTTGGCAATGTTCAATAAAATGATCACACATGTGCAATCATGAATCACTCACACAAGACACATAAGCAATTTTGGATTTTGAAAATGAAATGTGATGATGATTAAACAAGCACATGTGGAAGACACATCAACATGCCCTAATGTCTAGTTTGATGGGGTATGGCCAATTAGGTCTTGGGCAATGTTTACACAAAGTTGACTAAGAATTGAAAGTGAAATCCTGTCACATAGCCGGGAGAAGGGGGTAACCCACCCTTCACCTTCACTTCCCAAAGGTAGAAAGTTCTTTGGGGCTTAGCCAAGAGTGACAAGATTCTGATTTCAATGAGGGCCTTCTAGGAAAAGGTAAACAAAAATAAATCAAGTGAGGTGTTTTTGATCTCCAAGATCACCTTACAGTGCGAGGAGAGAGCATACACACGCACACTTGATTCACACTTGCAGTGGCTAATTGACCCTTAGAAAAAAGAATGTGTGAAAGACACGTCAAGCAATGGTTCTTTTTAAAGCCCAAGTCCAAATGTGTGATGAAGACACTTGTTGATTTTATGCCCAATTTTGATATGTGATGAAGACAAATGTTTGTTTTAGAAGCCCAAATCGAAATGTGTATGCAAACAATGATTCGTTTTATGTCCCAAATTGACGTGTGTTTGCAAACAAGATTATGATGAAATGAGAGATAGAATGAGTGCACCTGATTAAATTACTATCCAAATTGATGTATTTGTTGATCCTGATGTTGTTCCAGCCTTGTATGATCACCTGCAAGTCACAAAATCGAAAACGAAGCAAGTAGACTAGCATAGGAGATTGTTATGCAAAAATTGATAATCTAATAAAATCTAATGAAAAATGAGCTGATATAGAAAAATGAAGTGATGAACAGATTCTTCAGGAAATTCTATACAATTTGAAAAAAAAAATTGTTGAAAAATGATCAAATTTGCAAAAGATATGAGCATTTGAAGTTTTGAAGCATCTTTGACTTTGACTGATAAAGAATGTTGCAAAATGATACAATCACCTAAAAATTTCTTCACAGCTGTGTAGTTTGCCTCGTCATCTTTCCGGCAAGTCCTTGTTTGCAAATTTTTGACTCCGTATGTGAAAGTTGTGTGAGTTTGAAAAAAAATGCCTATTTACGCATGTAGAGAGCACAAGAGTTTAGCTTGGCAGTTTGATGTTACTGTTGGCGGTTTGCCTTGGTGTGGTCACATGTTAGCTTTAAACCCTAGTGGTTAGGGTCTTAGTAGGTAGTTTGGTGGTTAAGACTCAAAATAGCCCCTGGTCGGTCATATGACCAGGGGCTTCACCATGCCAAAAATTAAAACAAATCGAAAGAAATCCCAAATGTAAATGGCGTCGGCCTGGTCACTGATGTGACCATAGGCCCGGGTTAGATAAGTGAGGGAAGCCGATGCCCGTAGCAGCTAAGGGTCCAACCATAGGGTATTTAGCAGTGACAGTTAGAAGTTAGGGCAAGTGCTAGTTAACATTCACAGGTCTGCTAAGGCTTATGACAGAGGTTTCAAGCGAAAGCTGCTACTAACCAATAGTATGCGGTTTGAGAGCCACTAACCTCCAACAGGGGGCGTCAATCCAGATTATAAGAAATGAAAAAGATTGGATTAGTGGCAACTAGAATGCCCATAGTGGCTATCGGGTGGCGATGGGCGATTTGGAGCAGCGGGCCACAACTGCGTGAAATGTTAGACCAGCAGTAGACCCGTTTTCAACAAAGACAATTAGGGTTTCCTTAGCAGTCGACAAGGGTGTTGGAGGTGGCGACTGGGTCAGGAAAGGTTGATGGTTTTCGATGAGCACCGGAATGGTGGTGACTACGAGATTGGGGTGTCAGAGTTTTTCACAGAGTCGACGGATGTGTGAGAAATGGGCTTCCAAATGGATGAGGAGCATCAACTAGTGGTGGTGACCCAAAACAATGCAGAGGTTGTCGACAGAAAATGAGCGGTGGTCACTTGGACTGGTGGCGACAGAGGCTTCCGAGACTGTGATCAAGTTTCCTGTAGGCGGCTAGAAACCCTTCAACAGTGGCAACAAAACCCTAAGGGAGGCGATAAGCTGGTCAGTGGGACACCACCGTGGGTGGTGGAAGGCTTGTGACGGTGAGTGCAGGGAGGTATAAGGGTTTCGACAGCTTCAAGGAGCGGCGGGAGGAGGCTGCGAGTAGGGTTTTCGGCGGCGGCAACCCAAAAATATTTGTTAATGCAAAAAACCTGCAAGTTTGACCATTAGACCTGCAACCTGAAAATGCCTACGACTATCAAACACAAGCCCCTGTATGGATTAGTATGGACAGTCCGTACGGTACGGATCCGTACTGTACGGACTGTACCCTAAAAAAATTTCAAAATTTTTAGTCACGCAATATAGGCAAATTTACTGTCAAAAAACTCAAAAACAACGTTCTGATCACAATAGTGAGGTTAGTTTCTGCCCAAGATGCAACCTGTAACAGTTTACCCACAAAACTTGTCAAAACTAGGGTTAGAAATAAAGATTTTGACAACAAAACCTTCACAAACTGACGATTAGATCCAAGACCGAGCGTGCCAATGTGATCTATGAATCAAAATGAAGTTAGAATATAAATTAAATGCAAAACACAAATGATATACCTCCACAATGACCCACAAATCCAAGATAGGGTGGAAGGAGTTGCACCCAAGCTCCTTAGATGTTACCCAATTTGATTGAAATGTGGATTGCTCAAATGCTTGTTCAACACAATGTAGATGGAATGGCTAGAGTGATTTTGGCATTATGATGTTGGGATCAGAGGATTTTAGAGAGATTTTGGCAGAGTTTGGATGCAAGAAGAAGTTCCTTTTCAATGGCTTAGAGAAGGGTCTCATTTATAGATTTTTGAAAAGAGGATGGAGGGTGAGGATCAAGAGTTGAGATCAAGGGCTAGAAATGAATGAGAGTTAGGGTTAGGATTGAAGCCATAGCCTTGTGACAAGTGTCACAAGGGGAGTGGATGAGAGAGATCAAGGGTTGAAGCTTGGTCAATGGGATTGGAGGGCTCTCATTATTTGTGAATTTTAAATTCACATGGGGAAAGGTGTGGAGGACAAAAATGAATTAAAGATTCATTTTTGGGAAGAGTGGATATGACAAGTGAATTTTTAATTCAACTCATGGGGGAGTGTGAATTAAAAATTTACTTTTATGTGGAGATGTGAAGATGTACTCTTACATGTGTAAGAGGGTGATAAATGAGGAGTAAGGAGGATTTGATCCTTTGAATAAAAAAATAATTTTTATTCAAAGGTGTGTGGAAGGATGGGCTAAGCAAGGTTGATTAAGTGTTTAGCTTAATTAACTTAGGTCTAGGGGATAGGTGGGCTAGGGTAGATTGATTAAATAATTGCTATTTAATCAACTAGGCTAGGGATATGTTGATTAATATGGCAGATTAATCAGATAAGCATGATTTATCTAATTAACAAGGATTAGGGAAATGGACAAAATTAACTAAATAAATATTAAGAATATTTATTTAATCAATGAGGATATAGTCATAAGGTATAGTGATAAATTAAGTGAATTAATTGATCACAAGGGATAGACAGATGGTTAGGGATAAATTAATTAAATAAGATGAATTTATTTAATTAATAGGGGGGATAAATTGGTGTAGAGATACGGGAAATTGGTTTGCAGAGCAAGTCAATTTTAGGTGTCTACATTGCCCCTCTTTGAGATGGTGTTGCGGCTAAGTAACATCATTTCAAAGAAGTTAAAACATAGACTTGGATTGGATAAAAAAAAAATTGGCTTAGAAGAATTGGTTTGGGGATAATTGGTAAGGGTGATGCCCCCTCGAGAGGATAGGCAGGTTGCAAGAACACAGTTGTGCTCTTGAAATGGATGAAACATATTGGTTGAACTGGTTGGAGGATAAGTGGTGAGATGAAAGGATGATGATGTTGGGAGATTGATTGGTGGATGATCATTGTGCTGAAAATGATTTAGAGCAATCCTAGGTTTGATATAGCAAAGTGGATATTTTCACCAAGGTATAGAAGACCAGGGTGATGATGTTATCCAACATTTGCATGGACTAGACACGCAGACAAAGGGATGATCTCATGCATAACCAAGATAGTACAACCTTGTCCAGATGAGGGATGGGGACTCAGCATAAGTCCTTAGTACACAAAAGGTATGATGAACCTTAGATGCACAAGGAGATCAATATGCTAGAACCGACCCTATGATCCACAAGATATGAATACTAGCTTGGAGTAATGAAACCAACCCACAAGCACAGCATACAAAAGCAAGACTATGCCCCATTCTAGATGTTTTCACCACATAGCATGATATAGTGAGATCAAGGTAGCTTTGATGTGATCTTTGAATAGGACAAAAGATAAAAAATAAAATAAAAAATGAGACGACCAACGAACCAAACAAGTAGTCATTGTATCTCTTGCCAAGATGGATAATGATTGGACAGATTCTGCCTATCGTAGGAACGATATATCCTAAGGCAGGAATCGATGGATGATTGGATCGTGCTTAGTTGATGTTGTAAGATTGGCTCAAGATATGATGGTGACAAGTTGTGGTTGATGCTGATTTGATAGTTGATGATTTTGATTAAGGGACGATCCTTGGATAGGTAATACGATGCTTGGATCTAGTGTAATCTCAGCAGGTTGGATGGGTGCATCTTATGTACCTGAGTACTGGAAACTTCCTTCGTATTCCAGACTGCCTACATACCCTGTATCCATAGGATCAAGGCACATTAAGATGCAGGTGGTTATGATATGTAGTTCTGATTTGTGATGATGATGTGGGATGATGATAGATGTGATGATGTTGGAAGATGAAATGTGTTGGGTGATTGTGATGATAATTGTTTTTGGGATTTTGTGGATATTTTGATTTTTTTGGATTTTTTGATTTTGTATTGTTTTTGGATTTTTTGATTTTTTGGAAAGGGCATGATTTATTATGATGGTTGCATTGGATTCCATTTGGATAACCTTTATGCTAGATACCAATGACAAGGGAACACCAAGTCTAGAGGTGAAGGTGATGGGGTTGGATAGGGGGATTGGCGATGAAAGATGATGGATAGCTGATTCATGATAGATGAATGGACAAGCGATAGGGATGCATGTTAGATAGATGGAAGATAGGGATGAGGGATAGGATAGGTATGCATGATATATGGATGGGGGGTTTTAGGATTTTCTCCAAGGGTTAGGTTGCAAGGAATCATATGCCCCAATGCTTAGAATTTTGCATAATGTGTTCATGTTTGAATGGATGGACTTTGCAGTAGATCAATGGAAGATATACTTACCAAGGGAGTATGCCAAGAGGTCTCCAGAGCATGTTGTTGATATTTTGGCCCTTGTCTTTATCAAGATCTAAGGTGGGAGATGGTAAAAGCAAGATATAATGGATAGGATGGATGGGAAATGATAGGATAAATAGAGGGTAGTGGATAGGAATATGATAGGATAAGGATACATGGATAGGATATGCAAAAGGATGTTATGGATGTGGATGATTAGATGGTTTTGCCCCCAAGTGTAGGGATACAAAAATGGATGGAGAAGGGGTTACGCATGATGCCCACAAGGGGTTTTCATCATGGTACTTGCCCAAGGTGCCACGAGAAGTGGTTTTCACCATTGGACAGATTTTTTCTCTTTACTATTTTCTTGATTTTTTTGCTTTTTTTACTTTTTTGATGGAATGGGGACTCTATCGTCTGTTTCCATAGCATGGGGAAGATGGTCCCATGTTGGATAGCATTTTGGATGACGATTGCATAAGTGTTGGTAGATAGGAGAAGATGGAATGGATGGTGGATAATGGATTATGATGTGGATTATGTGGATTATGCGAAAGCATGGACCATAGGAATGTGATGGGGAAGATATGTAGGATAGTGGATGAAAGATGGAGAGATGGGGGTATGTGGGAATGTCAAGTGGTGGAGGGGAACCAAGACCAATGGGTGCACACCATTTTGGATTTTGAAGCCTATGTTTTGGATGGGGGATGGGTAGTAATGGGGATCAGGATAGGGGGTTTTTGGATGGTCGATTTAGGGTTTTAGGGACCCAAATGGACTTAGAAATTATGGGATTTTTAGATGGGGAGCGGGATGTGGATGCCTCATTAGAACTTGGTACTTTTTGTTTAGGGACCCACACCATTTTTGTTTTTGCTTTTTCTTGTGATGGTGTGGGCTTTGATAGCCTTTTGGATTTTTCATTTTGATTGGAAGGGATAACATCTTTAGGCTTTTGTGCTTTATGAGTTGGGGCATTCAAATTATTACTTTTGAATCCCATGGATTTGGTGGGAGCTTCATGTTTGGAAGATGTGTGCTTTTGTTGGTCTTGATTGGGGATTTTAGGGGATTTATGGGTGGAGGGGTAAAAAGTGGATTTATGGATAAATGAATGAAGGGATTTGAGGATAGGGATGTTTAAGAGGATGGGAGGATAAGAGGATTTGTGGATAGGGATGTTGGGAGTTGGTATGATAGGAGGTAAAGTGGCTTTAATAGGAATATTTGGAGTTGGAAGTAGTGGAGGTAAATTTGATGGAGGAAAATGGATGGTCACATGATTTTGCAAATGATATGATGATGGAGGAGGGATGGTGACATATGCTTTGGGGGTGCGATGAGATGCACCATGTTTGGAATTGGATGAATGAATTTTGGAAGGTGTGTGGGTGGTACCAACATGTTTATTTTGTTTGTCTTGGGGTGTATATCCAAGGCCATGCGAGGATGGATGGAATGTGGTGTGGATGGGCTCCAAGATGCCTTGTTCGTGAAGGCCTAAGCCTTTGCCTTGATAGTTCATGTGTTGGAGCATGCGACATGCAATGGAATGTTTGGTGATTTGGAAACAAGACGCGAGTCCATTATTTGTTGGAGAAGGATAGGTGGTGGATGGAAGTTGTTCACCTCCTACGAGGGGGTCACCACGGATGAAGGTGCTTTTTCCAAGTGGATAAGGGGAGGGATTTGGAATGAAATTGGTAGATGGAGGTAAAGGATTAATGGGGGATGGTAAAGGGGTGGTAGAGGTTGATGTGGGATCAATAAGGTGATCAATAGATGGGAGTGGATCGGGGATGGGACTAGATGGGATGGTTAGATCTTGACTAGGAGAAGGGGTTGATGTTTCAACATGCTTTGGATTTGATTCTTGACATAGCTCATGTGCTTGGATAGAAGTGGGAGTGACTTGGATAGATGTGATAGGTGTTTGGATGGGTGCGATAGGTGCTTGACTTATGTGTTCTTGAACATGGCTACATGATGGTTCTTGAGTTATGATAGGAGTTTGTTCAAGAGGTTTGGTGGATGTTGGATTGCATGAGGGTGTTTGATTCCTTGCTAATAGCCAATGGATGGTGTCTTTTATGAGTGTATGGATTGATGAACAATATAATGGATGGATAATGATGGTGGTTGGTGTGGGATTAGGATTGGGATTGGATAGGTGGGTGATAGGATTAGGTAGTGATGGTTCTTGGGTGGGTTCAAGGATAGGTGTTGGACTAGATGGTGGTGTTGGAGGGGTGGAGGATTTGGGGGATTCCTTTTCTTTGCTTGGTGATGTTATTTGGAGGAAATCCCACAAGGATTCTTTGGATGTTGTGGGCTTAGGATTTGAAAGATTTGATGGTGGATTAGATGGTGTATGGGTTATAGGGATTGGTAGATTGGGAGATACATAAGATGATGGATTAAGGTTGGTAAGGTTGGAGGGATATTGTGTTGGGGGGGTTGGGATTGATGGATTGTAAGGTAGGTAGGGTGATGGATTAAGGTTGATAGGATGGGGATTAGAGGATGGGGGATTTGTATGGGGAAATGGTTGTTGATATAAGGTTTGGATTTCGGAGATAAGGTATGATAGATTGGTGTTCCCTTGATCAAAGTAAGCATGACAAAGGTTGGGGGATGGATAAGGTGGAGGTATTGATTGGTTGGATAGGTATGATGACATGGATGTGTAAGGGGATGAAGATTGATATGAGGGTAAAGGTTGATATGATGGAAGTTGGTATGAGATTGAAGGTTGATATGAGGTTGAAGGTTGGTATGAAGGTTGAAAGAATGAAGATTGATATGATGTGGATGGGGATGATATGTAGGGTGTTTGTTGATATGATGAAGGTTGGGTAGGGGCTTGGGATTCTCCAATGATGAGGTGTGCTAAGGGTATATCCTTAATGTCATTTTTACATTTTTCCTTAGCATTAGGATCAATGTTCTCATAGACTTTTCTAAGTCTTTGTAATTGTTCCATTGCTTCATAAGGATCCATGTTGTTGGAGATGGTATGGGATGAAATGATGATTGTGATGTTGGGGATCAAAATTTTAAGACCTTGGGTTGATTTGGATTTTGGATTGGGATGAAAGTAGTTAGGATGTGATTTGGCTTGGAATGATTGGATTATATGTAATAACTAGGATGATGACTCAGATGATGTTGATGGGATGAGGATGAATGATGAAGATGTGACTAGGATGTGCTTAGGGATGATTGGGATTGAGGTTGATTTGACAAGAATGGAGATAATGATGATGTGTAATGATTAGAATGGTGTTGTTTGGATAATGATTTAGATAGAATGATGATGATTGATGATGTAGAGTGACAAGGATATGATTAGGATTTATTTAGGATGACTTGGATGTGATTAGGAATGAAGTGGCTAAAAATGAGTGATTAGGATGAATGTGATTGGATTTGAATGTATTGGAAGAATAAGTTGAATGACTTGTCTTATGTGTTTGGTGTTTAGTTTGATTTGGCAATGTTCAATGAAATGATCACACATGTGCAATCATGAATCACTCACACAAGACACATAAGCAATTTTGGATTTTGAAAATGAAATGTGATGATGATTAAACAAGCACATGTGGAAGACACATCAACATGCCCTAATGTCTAGTTTGATGGGGTATGGCCAATTAGGTCTTGGGAAATGTTTACACAAAGTTGACTAAGAATTGAAAGTGAAATCCTGTCACACAGCCGGGAGAAGGGGGTAACCCACCCTTCACCTTCACTTCCCAAAGGTAGAAAGTTCTTTGGGGCTTAGCCAAGAGTGACAAGATTCTGATTTCAATGAGGGTGTCTTTCGATTCAACCTCGATTGAGGTCATCCCTAGGGGTGATGAAATCCCCTAGCAGGCCTCCTAGGAAAAGGTAAACAAAAGCAAATCAAGTGAGGTGTTTTTGATCTCCAAGATCACCTTGCAGTGCGAGGAGAGAGCATACACATGCACACTTGATTCACACTTGCAGTGGTTAATTGACCCTTAGAAAAAAGAATGTGTGAAAGACACGTCAAGCAATGGTTCTTTTTAAAGCCCAAGTCCAAATGTGTGATGAAGACACTTGTTGATTTTATGCCCAATTTTGATATGTGATGAAGACAAATGTTTGTTTTAGAAGCCCAAATCAAAATGTGTATGCAAACAATTATTCGTTTTATGTCCCAAATTGACGTGTGTTTGCAAACAAGATTATGATGAAATGAGAGATAGAATGAGTGCACCTGATTAAATTGCTGTCCAAATTGTTGTATTTGTTGATCCTGATGTTGTTCCAGCCTTGTATGATCACCTACAAGTCACAAAATTGAAAACGAAGCAAGTAGACTAGCATAGGAGATTGTTATGCGAAAATTGATAATCTGATAAAATCTAATGAAAAATGAGCTGATACAGAAAAATGAAGTGCATGAATCGATTCTTCAGGAAATTCTATGCAATTTGAAAAAAAAATTGCTGAAAAATGATCAAATTTGCAAAAGATATGAGCATTTGAAGTTTTGAAGCATCTTTGACTTTAACTGATAAAGAATGTTGCAAAACGATACAGACACCTAAAAATTTCTTCACAACTATGTAGTTTGCCTCATCTTCGGTAAGTCCTTGTTTGCAAATTTTTGACTCCGTATGTGAAAGTTGTGTGAGTTTGAAAAAAAATGCCTATTTAGGCATGTAGAGAGCACAAGAGGTTAGCTTGGCAGTTTGATGTTACTGTTGGCAGTTTGCCCTGGTGTGGTCACATGTTAGCTTTAAACCCTGGTGGTTAGGGTTTCTTAGTAGGTAGTTTGGTGGTTAAGACTCAAAATAGCCCCTGGCGGTCATATGACCAGGGGCTTCACCATGCCAAAAATTAAAACAAATCGAAAGAAATCCCAAATGTAAATGACGCCAGCCTGGTCACTAATGTGACCATAGGCCCGGGTTAGATAAGCGAGGGAAGCCAATGCCCATATCAGCTAAGGGTCCAACCATAGGGTATTTAGCAGCGACAGTTAGAAGTTAGGGCAAGTGCTAGTTAACATTCACAGGTCTGCTAAGGCTTATGACGGAGGTTTCATGCGAAAGCTGCTACTAACCAATAGTATGCAGTTTGAGAGCCACTAACCTCCAACAGGCGGCGTCAATCCGGATTATAAGAAATGACAAAGATTGGATTAGTGGCGACTGGAATGCCCATAGCGGCTATCAGGTGGTGATGGGCGATTTGGAGCTGCGAGCCACAACTGCGTGAAATGTTAGACCAGCAGTCGACCAATTTTCAACAAAGACAGTTAGGGTTTCCTTAGCAGTCGGCAAGGGTGTTGGAGGCAGCAACCGGGTCAGGGAAGGTTGATGGTTTTCAATGAGCACCGGAATGGTGGTGACTACGGGATTGGGGTGTCGGGGTTTTCACAGAGTCGACAGATGTGTGAGAAATGGGCTTCCAAATGGATGAGGAGCATCGACTAGTGGTGGCGACCCAAAATAATGCTGAGGTTGTTGGTAGAAAATGAGTGGTGGTCGCTTGGAATGGTGGCGACAGAGGCTTCCGAGACTGCGACCAAGTTTCCTATAGGCGGCCAGAAACCCTTCAACAGCGACAACAAAACCCTAAGGGAGGCGATAAGCTAGTCAGTGGGCAAAGACACCACCATGAGTGGTGGAAGGCTTGCAATGGTGAGTGCAGGGAGGTATAAGGGTTTCGACAGCTTCAAGGAGCGGCGGGAGGAGGCTGTGAGTAGGGTTTTCGGCGGCGGTGACCCAAAAATATTTGTTAATGCAAAAAACTTGCAAGTTTGACCATTAGACCTGCAACCTGAAAATGCCTGCGAATATCAAACACAAGCCCCTGTACGGATTAGTACGGACAGTCCGTACGGTATGGATCCGTACTGTACGGACTGTACCCTAAAATTTTTTTAAAAGTTTTCAAAAATTTCAATCACGCAATATAGGCAAATTTACTGTCAAAAAACTCATAAACAACATTCTGATCACAACAGTGAGGTTAGTTTCTGCCCAAGATGCAACCTGTAATAGTTTACCCATAAAACTTGCAAAACTTGCCAAAACTAGGGTTAGAAAATGAAGATTTTGACAACAAAACCTTCACAAACTGACAATTAGATCTAAGACCAGGCGTGCCAATGTGATCTATCAATCAAAATGAAGTTGGAATATAAATCAAATGCAAAACACAAATGATATACCTTCACAATGACCCACAAATCCAAGATAGGGTGGAAGGAGTTGCACCCAAGCTCCTTAGATTTTACCCAATTTGATTGAAATGTGGATTGCTCAAATGCTTGTTCAACACAATGTAGATAGAATGGCTAGAGTGATTTTGGCATTATGATGTTGGGATCAGAGGATTTTGGAGAGATTTTGGCAGAGTTTGGATGCAAGAAGAAGTTCCTTGTCAATGGCTTAGAGAAGGGTCTCATTTATAGATTTTTGAAAAGAGGATGGAGGGTGAGGATCAAGAGTTGAGATCAAAGGCTAGAAATGAATGAGAGTTAGGGTTAGGATTGAAGCCATAGCCTTGTGACAAGTGTCACAAGGGGAGTGGATGAGAGAGATCAAGGGTTGAAGCTTGGTCAATGGGATTGGAGGGCTCTCATTATTTGTGAATTTTAAATTCACATGGGGAAAGGTGTGGAGGACAAAAATGAATTAAAGATTCATTTTTGGGAAGAGTGGATATGACAAGTGAATTTTTAATTCAACTCATGGGGGAGTGTGAATTAAAAATTCACTTTTATGTGGAGATGTGAAGATGTACTCTTACATGTGTAAGAGGGTGATAAATGAGGGGTAAGGAGGATTTGACCCTTTGAATAAAAAAATGATTTTTGTTCAAATGTGTGTGGAAGGATGGGCTAAGCAAGGTTGATTAAGTGTTTAGCTTAATTAACTTAGGTCTAGGGGATAGGTAGGTTAGGGTAGATTGATTAAATAATTGCTATTTAATCAACTAAGCTAGGGATAGGTTGATTAAAAGGGCAGATTAATCAGATAAGCATGATTTATCTAATTAACAAGGATTAGGGAAATGGACAAAATTAACTAAATAAATATTAAGAATATTTATTTAATCAATGAGGATATAGTCATAAGGTATAGTGATAAATTAAGTGAATTAATTGATCACAAGGGATAGACAGATGGTTAGGGATAAATTAATTAAATAAGATGAATTTATTTAATTAATAGGGGGGATAAATTGGTGTAGAGATACGGGAAATTGGTTTGTAGAGCAAGTCAATTTTAGGTGTCTACAGTATCCATCCAAATCATGCACTACATTACACTGGAAGGTTTCAATGCTATCTACACATACCATTTTACCCTCCTAAGTCATTTCAGGCATAAAAGGAAGGTAAGCTTCCCTTTTTTTCTTCTTTTCTCTTTAGAATACTCAGTTCTAGAAGCTAAAAGGATTAGGAGAGGCCCTCCCTTACATCAATCCTTGATACTATTACTTTTTAAACATGATTTGAACTTGAAACCCAAGCCCTTGATGACTACTCATTTCAGTTGTGTCCCCTCACATAAACCCCCAAAGAGAAAATCCTTGTCCCCTTCCCCCACTCCCTCTTTGCCCTCCCCTGACCATGTGTCCCTCTTCCAAAAGCTCTCCTATACCTTTTTATCCCGAGGATGGTGAGGTTGATTTTGAGGCTAGTGGGGATGAGTCTCTAGTTTACAACTTGAAGAAGGCTAGAAGTAACTCCTAGGTGGAAATCTGTTGTGACGAGGGTTTGATGGATGCTACCACTAGCAAGGGAAATGGAAGAGGAAGTTGTATGAGTAGGAAGAAATAAATGTGGAAAATAGAATTATGGAGGTTGAAGGATTATGCTTGAAAGGTGTTTTGATTGGACAAATGCTACATATTGCTCATCTTCAACCCTTTAGGATGTTACCTCTATCATTGACACACCGATCGATAAGACTAATGATCTTCATAAGGAACTGGACGATCACCACAAAATTCTCAAGTGGTGCTTGGTCAAACTTAATATGAATAGGATTTAGAGCATGCTCTGTGAAGAATGGAACAATAGAAAGCAACTTCTCCATATCAAGGAACAACTGGCACATAGGGAGGAAATATTAGGAAGCTAGAGAAGGACATTGAGGAGATTAAAGGTAATATGCAGAAGATTATTAACTTCAACAAGGTCACGATCACAAACTCATTGAACAACATAAAATCCTTCAATGAACAAGTAAAAAACTTTCAAGGGTAGTAGTCTTCAAAGCGTCCTTCATCTCACACCAGGGGTGGTAAAAAGGATGTGGCCACTATGATCACTGAGGATATTAGTTCTCATCTTTAGGCCCTTCAGAAGGAGTGGGAGGTCGTCATCACTTTAAATGTTCTCTAATCATCTTGGTTCTTGTCCGCTACTCTATATTTTGGACTTACTTTGGTAATGTAATATGTGGTGGTGTTTCTTTTGATGTCCCTAAGCTATAGTTTTGTTGAAGTTTTGTTGTAGCTTTGTTGCTGCAAAGCCATTTTTCCCTCTTTTGTTTGGTGTTGTAAAAGGGTTGGGGCCCTTTCAAAAACTTCTCTTTTGCCTCTAATCAAAAAATAATATAATTGATAAGTCAATCTTAATGATGGGATGGGGAAAAGGATGGATTGGCTCAATGTAATGCACATAAGCATTTGTGCCTATCTCTTTGTTGTCTTTGGCGTATCGATATTTTGTATTGAAATTGGTGATCACTAGTTGATACCAATGTTCGATCTAGATTCTCATTATGTGTGTATTTGGACTGATGTGACTCTTATAGATATATATGTGTGTTTATATTTATTTAGAGTTTCAGCTTCACTATTTTCATTTAAATAATATGCTGGGTAGGTGGAATGATTCCTTCAGTATGATTATGTTAGATGATTAATTGTATCTTGATCGTATTCTTAGAATACTTGATTTAATTGAAATGCACTTTTTAAATGATTAATATTTATTTACGTAATTTCTATCATTGCTTGGTTATTGTTAATTTTTTAGCAGATGCATGTAATGTTTGTAATTCAAGTGTGTAGGAAATTAAAGGTATTGACCAATGAGTGAAATGTGGAGTAGATGACATGGGACACTTGGCTATCTCACCTCACCATCCTTGTGTTGTTAAAACCATTGAAAACCTCATCCAAATTGATTACGATTACAAATTCCCCTTGTTAGAGACTTGTGAATGTCTTCTTGGGAGTGTTTGAATTATCACTTGTGTGATTCTATGTGTGCTTAGCGTGCAAATTGATTTATGATGCCTTAGAAATCATCATTTTATGCTATCATTTCCTAGTTAGGAGAAAAGCATTTAAATGATTGTTTTATATGTTGGAAGATATTTAATTTGAAAAGGCATTTTAATTATTTTCTTGGTATTTGTAATAGATTAAATTTATTTAAAAAGAATTATATTATTTTCGGATTATGTTGTTAGTGAAATTAGCTTTGGGAAATTTAATTGGGGTTAAGTCTAATCTTGTTTAGTGAGATATAAAAGAAAAAGGGCTTTGTAATTTCATAATTATGCATTTTAGATATTTTGGAGAGCAAAATTAGAACAAAACAACTCATTTTCAAACCCTCTTCAAAGAATTTGATTTCCGAGTGCTTGGATTTGCTTGGATCTGAAAGTTGATACAAGGAGATTTGTTTGGAATTGAATTATGCATTCATAGAGGTAATTCTTTTCATGTATGATTTTGATTTGAAATTGTTGTTTGAATTTTTAATTTGTAGGAAGTGGAAAATTTTGGGAAATTGATTTTCCTACAAAGGTCATGGCAAATTTTTCTTAAACTACAATTTTATTTCAAAAGTATCTTGTTGGGTAGATTGGGCCCAAAAAGGTATGTTTGCATTTTGAGTTTTTGGAATTCTTGGAAAACGTGAAAATTGCATGAATTTCCCTATTTTGACCTATTAGAATTTGTTGGAAAATTATGTGATTGGAAAACATTGCTGTTGGGTTAATTTAGAGCACGAGGGTATCTTCAGTGTTTTGAATTTCATTCTATTTTGAAAGTTGAATTTTTGGTGTGAGGAATTTGGGGAAGGATGCTTCAAGATCCGTCAATAGCGGACCCTGGACATTCTTGAAATTATTTTATTTTATTTTTAGAATTTTTGGGAAATTTTGAATGTTGCATGTTATGTGGATTGATGGATTGTCCCATATGTTTAATTTTATAGTTGCATTGGGAAGTGTACCTTCAGGGGTAAAACACTCTTTTTCTATTTTGGGTTCCTCGATGGAGGATTCCATTGTTTGTGTGGGTTGGATAGTTCCCAACTCGTTGGACACGTTTGGATGCAAGGGTACGCTAGAAAAGTGCCCTTGAGTTTGTTAGTTGTGGGGAAGAGGGATGTCGTCTCTCCCGAGGCTTTGTGTGTGAGTGATTGACGACCATCTTGTGTCTCTTGTGTGTGTGTGTGAGTGATGTACATCTTGTGACTCTCATATGTGAGTGATTTAGCATTCACCTTGTGGCTCCCATGTCTGAGTGATTGACGTATACCCTGAGGATCTATGTGT
The DNA here is from genome assembly GCA_027924645.1 of Cunninghamia lanceolata. Taxonomy (NCBI): domain Eukaryota; kingdom Viridiplantae; phylum Streptophyta; class Pinopsida; order Cupressales; family Cupressaceae; genus Cunninghamia; species Cunninghamia lanceolata. Next base: position 662,020 of record BSBN01000847.1, on the reverse strand, counting down.
GATTGATTGCGTCCATCTTGTGTCTCCCATGAGAGTGGTGATGTGATATCCTAAGGCTGTTATGTGAATGGTGTCATCCATCTTGTGGCTCTAGTGGGAGTGTTGGCTTCCTTCTTGAGACTCATGTATGTGTGTGATCCTTTCTTGTGGATTGATTGGCATGTGTGCCATATGTTGACATTATGCTCCTTGTGGTGTGAGTTGTCGCATGTGTGTTGCGAGCACTATTGATGTGAGTTTTGTCTTGTTGAAATTGTGTGTGTGACCCCATCTTGTGACTCTGGTGTGAGTGATGTGGTTGAGACTCATGTACTTGATTGAGTATTTTATGAATTCCCTGGATTGGTGTGAGATGGCCTTGATAGCGGGTTTGGCATGATCATCTTCTCCGTAGCTCGGGGTTGCCTAGAGTGGCATAGTCATCTATTGTGCTCAACGATGGTAATATGGTTGGGAGGTAGATGACAATTCCCCTATGGTCCCCGAGTAGATCTTTCTAGAGTTGGATGAGTTCTATGTTCATTTCTAGACTTTTGACTATTTTGTACTATGTGCTTGTCGGGGCATTTTGGTGGCAGTATATTATGATGTATATTCATGCCTTGTATATTTTATCTATTGGAGTGTGATCCTTCCATGTTCGAGAAGTAGTCTCCATTGTGTTGTATTTTTATGATGTTGTTTGGTTAGAAAACGAATCATGATCTTGATGGAAATTATCATTTTGTAACATTATCTCTTGTGTTGAAATTGGCTAACTAAGGATGTTGGAGTTCTCTATTTTATATGATGTATTTATATTATGCCATGTTTATGGACTGGTATGTATTTTTCCAACATTATTATTGGCATTTCCATGTTTGGTTTTGTCCCAATTCGACGTTGGTGTCGAATGAGCGTGGCATTCCGTTTGGATTTTATCATATTTGGCATGTATGTTAGCATTTTGGAAAATATTTATAATTCTATATTTGAGTTATTTCATGCTTTGATGTTATATAGCATGTTGTTTATGGTCATTGAGTGGATTCCATGTGATTTGGACCCTTTTGAATTTTTCATTTTGGTGAGTTGTCATAGTCGACCCTTCGTTTGGCTTGTAGGATGAATGTTGACATTGCTTGGTGTGTTGGCCACATGTTGACATTGGTTGTCTTTCTTGGAATCTTTTGATGTGTTAAGATAGGTGTTTCCTTGGTGTTCACCTTCTTCCATGTGCCTTGGCATTCTCATCGTCTTGTGTGTCGATCTCCTTCCTTGTTGAAGAGTCGTTTGACATGCATGTGTGTTGTCAATCTTATGAGATCTTTGGGCTTTGTTTTTTCTTTTGAGTGTTTGCCAAGGGTCCTTGTTTGTTTCTAGGGTTGGTAGTCACCTTAGGGATGCATGAGAGTCTCAAAACTCATGCCTTTGTGAAAATTCCATTCGGGCAATGTTCAGGGATACTAGCGCCCCAGGTGGACTATGTTGGCACTGTCCAAATTTTTTAGGGTTTTAGGATGTGTCTCACAAGGTTTTGGTCCTTTTTAAGCTTAAACCCTAAACCCCTTAAGTTTGGTCTGCATATTTATGTTATGTTTTCATTTTAACTATCTCAATCCGTTCCTAAGTCCTTAAGTTGCATCTTGGTGTCACCTTGGTTGTTCGTTTACTTGCCCCTTTATCCTAGCAACCGGATAAAACTTGTGGGAAGTGTGCATTAATCTTATATTATTTCCTTCCCATGCTTTTGTTCTGTGGTCCCCACAGCTGTCCCAGTTAGCATGTACGTGGCACATTCCTATTGTATCGCATTGATCCTTTGCATCGTGCCTTTTATGTATGTGTGCCTATCAAATTTACAACCTGGTGATATGTGGCCACGTGGATCCCAAAGATCATTTCCATGCCATCCAATGTCTTTCTTGTGGGATCGTGTCCGTGGTTATGTGTCAGTGTTTCATTGGTATTGTGTTGGTCTTTTGTACTGTGGTTTCTAAAGGATCTATTTGTTTAAAATGTGGATGTGTGCTTTTTTTCCACGTGGCACCATTGATGATTTTTGTTTTCCTCATAAAGGAGGACCAAGGTGTTTATGTGGCCCATCTTCTCATTCACCGCTTGGAGTTTAGAAGGCGTCACAATTCTTGGAAGGAGATGGAGGATTTATTTGCACCTATGCACAGTATTAAAACCTGGCATTCTGAAGTGCTTTCATAACCAGGCCTATCAGTCTAAATGTTCAGTTCTAATTATATTGCATTCGTTCTTTGGATCGCGATATGTGAAAGCACCTGAAATGTGAAATGGTGGTGGTGCGCCTTGCTGCCACGTGTTCTTGACCACATAAAGACTAGACACTATGTTTTTCTATCCCAAAGAGCTCTGAAACAATGTGCCCCCCAAGACCCGTTTGCAAGTGACAAATGACAGTCTCTCATTTGCACCAAGGATGGTCTTTGCATCACAATTGCATCTATTGAAATTTAAGTAAGTTTGCATCAATGCGCTAGGCGTCGCTTGATTTCATTCCTGACATGATCTACAACTGATGTTCAAACTCAAGAAACGACTAGCGAAAAGAGAATACTTGCTCGCTCGAACTTTTATTGTAGAAATGATAGTTTTCACCATGCGCACCCTTCTCAATGAAATCTCTACCTTCCATGATAGTTTTGATGTAATTTCGAAGGACAAAATTAACTTCTTCGAGTCTCTTGAAAAGTATTTCCTACTGCTAGTTTGTACTAATAATGGCATCAAATGGGACAGTAGGATTTGGTGGCATAGTCCATGTATCCTATCAAATCATGTAGGATTGTTCATGTGCAATATAGTGCAGGAATTGGTAGGTTACTAAATTTGGTATTGGCCTCAAATAGTTCATTAAGGAAACTAAAATATCAATGAATGTTAGATCTTTAACTTGTATGCAAAGGATCAATAAAGCTTTGAAGTATAACTGGCCAACGGGGGGAGAATATAATGGATGGGTGTAGAAATATGTGATGTTATCACCACTCATGGCATCAACAAAATAAATGAAAATTATTTAGAAGTGATCCGCATATCAGTTGATATGCGTCGGCACTCTAATGACACATTTTATAATAAAGATCATTTATGGAAACGTAGTGTGGGTTGTTTCTTGTGTCTAGTATGTTTGTTGTCCCTTTTTTGCTATATAAGGATAGGGTATTATATGACACGACACTTGTCATTTTCAGTCTCTTGAGGTAGTGCCTTGTCATTTTGAGAACAATGTCTCTCTGTGTGTGTGGATTGTCAAGGTTTTCTTGGCTCCAACTGTGCAATTTTAAGAACATAGAAGAAGATGAGCCTTTCTTAAGCTTGGGCGGATCCAAAAATTGAGTTTCTTTGTTCTTCTATCCATGTCAGTTATGTTGACACAGGTACAAAAGTTGTGGGAGGAAGTTGTTGTTTGATGTAGTACCTTGTTGAGTTCTTCCCCCTTGACCTCACATGACCAGGACCTGGAGTAGCCTCTAGTTCACCACCAAGTCATTGCAACTGCTCCCATATGCTTAGTTTGTGATGCCACCTTAACATTGCATACACACTTATATATTGCCTCCACATCATTACAACCCTCTAAATATTTGTCTGACATGAACTCACATGATATATCCATTTGCAAAACAATGGACTGTAATGAGGGATCAAACTCCTACAAGCAGAAACCTCTGAACATCTATCTAACACCAACTTCCTCAAGATATAGCAAAGGTAACAACGTTGGCTTGTGGATGCAAACAAAACCTAAACTAATCTACCTACCTACTCCTAAATTACTGGTGAACGATGTTTTCATTTTAATTCATATGATTGACCATGAACTTCCAAGATCGGTGCCTATCTAGTGGGTAACAAAGTCCAGATTGCCAAAAAGAAACAATAAATTGAAATCAAATGAATATGAGTTATGCATGAACATACATCACGGATATGGCACCAAATAATAGAACATACTTAATAATCCATCCCCATACTGTAAAAATCCATATGAAATGCAAAAATGACCATTACAAGGCTTGCAATGAATTAAAATGATGCAACATTTATCAAATCTCCATTACAATCATACCAGCAAATGTGGCAAGAGGAAACAAATAACTATGACTAAGGGCTTCCATGAAAATTTAGAAACAGACATGGAGACATTCTATTATAGACACCATTTACAATGTTAAATCACATGATCTACAAACGTGTTGCTCAAACTAGATTGGATTGGCATGATTTGAAACCCTAGATGATCCTCGGCACTTGCAGACCTCCAAAAATTGGTTCATCAACTAACCCTTTAAAATGAACCACCAAACTATCTTTATAGCCCCTTGATGTCTTTCTAGAGGTTCAGTATTGAATGAAATCCATGTTTGGACAACAAAATCCATGACTACGAATTATCTCGCTCAAATCGAACAGTCTAGATCATGTGTAGGTATAACTGGTGGTTGAGGATCACCTACTGTATTCATGGATTTCCTAGAAGTTGTTGAGGTGGTTGGGGCATTTAAATGCTCAACATTGTTTACAATTACATTTTTTCCTTCTATCGAGTTGCCTTTTATTTTGGCGGGCTTTTAAGTTTAAATCTTTCTTTTCTTTACCACACCAACCTTTTTAAACTTCTTTAAAGTTTTCTAGCATTTATGCGAGTTAGCAAACTCACGAACTTGTCGAAATACATATTTTTTCTTTGTTCTCTCTCTTCTTCCTTTTTTTTACTCAGCTTTCAAGCTTTCGGGACTTTAAGGAACTATAGAGCCCTTTCAGGATTTCGACAAGTTCATGAACCAACAAACTTGCCGAAAGAGCCCCATATTTTCCTTCACTCCTCACTTATATCATTCTTTGGCCTTCCTTTTTATTTTTGGTGATTCAACAAGTTCGCGAACTTGCTAAAACATTCTTCTTTATCTTCTTCTTCTCTTTTTCAGCGATTCAGTGAGTTCACAAACCTACAAACTCATCGAAACATTTAGCTTCTCTTTTCTTCTTCTCTTTTTCGGCAATTCGGCGAGTTTGCGAACCTACAAACTCATCAAAACATTTGGCTTATATTTTCTTCTTCTTTCGCCTTTCGGGCTAACCACGAACCAAAGAACCATTTTTGGTAAGTTTGCCAATTCGCGAACCCGACGAAAAGCCAAAAAATTATTCTTCTATTTCATCATTTCTTCATCCTTTTCAATGTTTTAGTGAAATGGTGAACTCATGAACTCTTTCAGCAAGTTCACAGGTTTGCAAACCTACCAAACTGCTGAAAAGTAAAGCTTTTAGGCTTTTGATAGGTTAGTGAACTTGGAAACTTTCCAAAAGGCTTATACTTAAACAAAATTTTAAAGTATCTTTGGGGTTCTCTCAACTAGGCCAAACACTTGATGGATAAGGGGTAAACATGTGAACACCAAGGGCACAATTTAGCACAAGGGGGCTCATATTAACAAAAAAATTGGAAGTTTTAGGCATAGTAAATTTGGGCACTAACAACCCCCACAAACATACATAAAAAAACCTTATAGATAAAAAAATATTACCCCCTTACCCATCACATGGACCTCTTACAAGATTTCAAATCTCGTTACAAACCCTTATCTTACAAAAAATGAATATCCCTATTCTCAAACCCAACCTTACTTGCATCCCTACTAATATCCATGAGGAGGCCATACCATTTCCCCTTCACCCAATAAATATATTAAAGACTCACCTAATCCATGGTACGACCCTCTAGAACTCTAGTTCCACCTAGAAAAGAGGAAAAAGACTAAATTTGGGATATTAAAAAAGGCTCAAATGAACCCATTCAGATCACACAAGTGGGTGATGTATTGGTGGGTCCCCCACTCCCACAACACATTCAAAAAACAACATTAGTACACAACATAAAACAAATCAAGGTGAAAGGTAAAATCTATTTTACAACACATGTTAATGGAGGAAACAAAGGGTGTATGAACCTCACTAATTAGTAGGTTAGGTCATTATATTGCTAGAAAATCTATGATGAATAAGGTTGTGTAGTCCCAATCAATTCCTAATAAATGGGATCAATGTGGTCGTGCAAATTCTACTTCTCATCACTTGTTTGTGGCCCACATGTGATCTATGCACTTCAATCACAAATCAAATACATCAATGATACGAGATAGTTAAACTAATAGTCAATTGTCATAACACATTATAAATATGACATAAAATAAATAAATGAAGGTCTAACATTATACCAAATAGATAAGAAATGCACAATTTTCAATCATCAACACATGTTTATACTAATTTATTTTCATTTTCCCAACATAAAATCTAAGCATGATTTAGAAATCATTAAAAGCATGATTTGAAACTCAATCATAATTATACATATGATTAACATGTTGAGTTTATTTACCCAACAAGTCTATCAATTCTAAAACTAGTTGATCATCACTCATTAATCAAGACAAGTACATCCATATACATATAAATGTTGCATATAAAAACCAACATGTCTACTACATCAATAAGGAACTAGCATATAAAGAAAGTATGAAGGTCCTAGCACCTCGCACAACCAAAGTCAAAAGCATGCATCACAAAAGTATATATGGTATGATGAGGTGACTAAAGTTGCAAAAATAATTGGGCCTTACACTTCCAAGGACATTTTTGGCACAAAACAACATCCAAAAATAAGACAAGCTTTATGTAGAGTCAAGAAGTTCATACTTTACACTTTTCCCTCCATATTTTGTACCCAATGTAGTGTCCATCACCCTAGACATAATTAAGCCTCATTTTGACTATTTCTAGCCTAAAAGAACTCAAAAGTGTGCCCAATCAAACAACCAGGACCGTGTTTGTTGTCAACACCTCATCCCCTTAGTCTACATTGCTTTCCCTTTGGACACCAACACACCCATACTAGTGTCTACCATACAATTTGAGTTCCTTCCTTCCACCAATAGTCACTACAACCCTAACCCTTTCCTTAAAAATATTCCAACAACCCATTCACCAAAATTGGTCTATTTTAGAAAGCTTTCTATAGATTTAAAAAGTGCAAACTTCACTTTTCTCTCCATGTTTTTAAGTTCACTTTAGTGTTCATCATGTCTAGACATAATTAGGCCTCTTTTCAACCATTTTTTAGCCTAAACCACTTAAAGATGTGCTAAGCCACCCAAACAAAAATCCTTATGTTGTCAACACTTCATTCCCCTCAATTTGTATTATTGTGTCCTCGTGGACACTACCACACACACTAGTGTCCCCAACCAATTTGAATTATCCCCCACCAATGACTACTAAAATCCTAGCCCTATTCCTACTACATTTCTCAATAGTTCATTCACCCTAACGTAGCCTATTTAACTTGGCACTTTCCATTTTTGGAAATGGTTCTTGCTTCTTACTCTCTTGGTGCCCGTCACATGCTCTCACTCTCTTTCTCATGTACTAAGTTTTTATATTCATCCATTTGCAAACCTCCAAAATCTAGGGATTCTATCAAAGATTCAAGGCTGAAACTCTAGTGAATACCCTTTGCACACCTTTGAGCACCTCACTATCACCCTTGTTCCTCCATATACATAATACTATAGACACTCTACTAATTTAGAAAACTTCTAGGGCATCCCCATCACCATTGCACACATCAAGCCTACAAAATTAAACTAAAGGATCCACACACTTGAAAACATCCAATCTACTTTGGGCTTAAACGTGACAAAACATGGGCTTGACTAAGTAAAGCCCCTAACCTTAAACACCATTTTTCTTTCCCCAAGGACTTCAACAAACTTTTTTGTACTTCTTCAACCACATCAATCAATTTTGCAACTACCTTGGAGGATCACAAAATTAGGCAAGCAGGCACAAAGTTTTAGGTCATGGTAATCAAAGGTTGCTACTGCTTGAGGAGGGTCACTAGCATGCCTAAATTTACAAATAATTTTAGTATTATCCATTTCATATTATTCCAAATAAATTTACACCTTACAATACACAAATCAATCTACTATTTTTTCAAATCTTGGTATTAAGTGTTTTTTTGGAACACTGTAAACACCTTGGTAATTAATTTCATGTTATTCAAATAAGTTCACACCTTACAATACAAATCAAACTATTGTTTTTTTTTTAATTAACACATTATAATATAGAATATATCTATCAAAATAAACATTTTCAAATTTTCTATATAATAAATCAAATCCAAAATAAATTATAATTTAACAAACCTCAAAGTCTATTATAAAATTTGATTTATGATAATATTAGCATGGAACCAATAACATATTCACATTAAAATGAAACTAATGTATTGGGGTGTTCTACTTCATAAGGGTACATCACCATTAAAAATGTGAACATAAATAATGACTTCTAAAACATTTTAAATTCTTCTTTGCTTAGCATCTTTCTAAATTTCATACACTACTTCATTCCATCATTGATGGTTCAAACATTGTTACAGACACTCTCATTAAAGCATCCAATTTATCTAATGTTAGAGTTGTTCATCAGATATCTTTTATTATGTTTTGCCTTGAAAATCTTCTTTCACGTGTCATTGTTCTTACTAGAATAGTAAGGTTTGTTTTCCATATCTTTGCCATGTTTGGAAAACTTGTATATGAGTCCGTGACACAAAAAACCCTCCAAGATTCCTTCATTGATAACCCCTCACAACTAAGATGAGAGTATCCACAAATATATGCAACTTTTGTTTACAAGCTTCAAAATTAAATAATGTTTCATTTTTTCTCCATCATGTAAAATATGTTGCTTGCATTGAAAAAGATTATCAAGCTGCCACTTTGAATTATTTTCTCTAGTACGAGCATCATTTAAATAATGACAAGACTAAACAGCTTTACAAAGTTGAAAAACACAAGATCAAGGAATCTTCTATAACAATCTACAAGTGCTTGTAACATATTATTTTGCAAGTTGTCTACAACTCTCTAATGAACCATCAATGCAAAATTTTAATGAATTTTTTTGTGAATTAGCATAATCACCATGTGCATATGAAATTGCCGCAAACCACAACTTGTGCCTATGACCAATGCCCTCTTTATCAGTAATCTCTAAATAACCGTATTTAGAGGCATCCAAGGATTTAGATGAGTAAATCATGCCATTGGCAAATGTACCACTTATAAAAAAAACCACTCACTCAAAGTGTTTATAATAATAGCAATAGATGCCCCCAAAGATCTACATAGTCTTCTTAAAATTTTGTATTCAATTTATTTAACATAAGCATTATATCTATAAGCATGTGTAAATAGAATTGAACTAACAATATTCTTGCTTTATCATACCATGACTCTCTTTTTATTTTTCTATAAAGTCAATATAGGAGGAATCAATACAACAAGCATCTTGATAACTTATCCTCTTGAAACCCATTTGACTCCATGAATTTGAAGAGCTTGAGGAGTTTCTAGTTGCATGATTTCATATAAAGAAATAAGTTTCTTGTTTTTTTAGTAAAATTTTGGACCTAAGAATACATCTTATTTGCTAATTTCTCAATAAATAACAATTCAGTGTTTTTTTTTTAATATATAATGTAGCTAGAGCTTCACAATGAGCAATACAATGAACACGTACAAGATTAGGCACATTTTTGCATAAAAGGAAATAAACCCATTTTCACCGCCAACCGTGGATGAAGCACTATTTATGGAAACAACTATTAAATGTTTATTTGAAAGCGCTCTTTCTTCCTTTAGAGCATTGATTGCATCATAAATTATTTTTCCTTTTCCATCACAAACATTTATGATCTTTAAAAGCTATAAAGTTGACTATCTCAACCCTTTTTCTAGCTATGATTTATACTTTCATCCAACATCAAAGAGAAAACAAAAACTATCCAACATAGTAGCAATGTATACCTCTTCAAGATACTTAGAAATAGCAAAAAAAAAAAAGATTTGCAACCATATGATTTGTGTATGAATTTTAGTCCTTCTTTGGCATTTTTTATAATTGTAATGTCATTTCAAGAGAGCAAATTGATCTATATTTTGAGAGGAGTAAATCCTTTCGCACTATCCAAAAGACTAATTTCATAGTTGTGATGATTTTTTTCTTGTTGATGCCATCAACATTTATATGTTTTGTGAGAGGTTTTGTTTTATTTTCATTCCCACATATCCATTTTGTCAATGAGATCTTATGAATGTTTGAATTGGCATGAGTACCTAATGAGTCATGTCATAAATTAGTGCAACCAATACCTGCTCCCCATGGTTCAACCACACTATGTATTTCACAATATATGCATTTCATAACTTTTTTGACTTCATATCTATACATCTCAACCTCTTAAACTTAACTTTCTATAAGTCTTGAAATGGGAGCAATGACGGACGGGCGAGAAAAACCTAGTGCAGGTTTTGGGCAGAGCAAGACTGGTTCCCCAGGCAAGGTGACGTCTGAGGTAGGTACGTCTTCTTCCACTGTTCATTTGTCTAATCCTATTAATAAATTTACTGTTTCGCGTGGGGCCTCTACCTCGAGAGTCAAGTCAAGATGGACCAAATTGGCTGAGCTGGGCAGTCAGACCTAGAAAGCTCTCTTCTCAAGCCCTGTTAAACTTCCAGAAGATGGAGTGGATATTGTACAGTCTGAGGTAGGTGTACACCTCAAGATCAAAAACCCCACGCTGGACCGAGCAGTGGCCAAGATGGAGAATGTCCTAGTGGGGAAGGTGTTTGACAAAAGGCCTAACATTGAAATACTCAGGAAATGGGCTGCTAACAAATGGAGCATTAAAGGAAGTCTGGCCATCTCAGCCCTCCCGAAAGGCATTTTCTACTTTTCTTTTAACAACTCTGTTGATTGCATGGGGTCCTTCACTAGAGGACCTTGGTTCTTTGGTCAACAGAGCTTAGCGCTCTATAAATGGCAACTGGGGTTCAACCCTGAGGCTGCTTTGGCTGAGTCAGCCCCGACCTAGATTAGGCTCCCTAGGCTACCTCTTGAGTTATGGGATGATGAAATCTTTTCCGGCATAGCTAACTCTTTTGGTAGATTCCTGTCTCTGGACAGTGTCACCAAGAATAGGAGCAGATATGTCTTTGCCAAAATGTCCGTCAATGTCTTGACCCACAAGGTTCTCCCCACTTCCATCATCTTGGACTCTAAGTTTGGGGAATGGACTCAGGAGATAGTCTACGAGAACTCAATGCTCTTCTATCAAAAATGTGATAACACTGGGCATCTCATTAATGCCTGCAGGAAACCTAATGATGTTTCAGTTCCAGATAGTAAAGGGAAAGGGGTCAGTAGGGAGGGTTGCTTACCTCCTAAGTCCAATAGCCTTTCTCAATCTGAACCAGTTACCCTTGGGGTGTCTTTTGTATCTGATCAGCAAGTTACCCTGCAGGTTGATGACCTAGGTATAGTTGCTAGAGTGGATGTGGAGTCTCGGGTGGTAACTAAGCCAGAAGCTTCAAACAGGGAGGAACAAAACACTATTGAGGTAGTCCCTATGCAGCTCACTAACAAGGTTGTGGGCTTGGTGATGGGGAACATTCAGGATAGTGAGCTGTTAGTCTCTCCCCAGGTGGAGGTGGATGGTTCAACTGAAGAAGGTGTTAAATCTGGGCAAGGAGGAGGGTTTGGTGAGCTTGAGTCTCATGCAGGAGTGGTTAGGGAAGGAGCTACTGCTGAGCTCTCTAAAGGGGTTGGATTCACCCAGTCTTAACTTTCTCTCCATGAGTGTCGACTCTGTCCCCTCTTTCTCCTTCTTCAGAGAAGACTGCCATAAAAACAACGGATGTGGGAAACTCCAAGAGAGGTAGAAAACCTCTAAAAGAGACCAGAAGAAAGGAAACAATCAAGGACTTAGCCGAAGGAAAGCAGAAAACTCTGGAGCTAATGGGCTCCAGGAGAGCCAAGAAATGATTGTGATATCTTAGAACATAAGAGGGCTCAACAGCCCCCATAAGCAGCTTATGCTGAAGAATTTCATAAAAGAAATGAGACCTGATATCTTACATATCGAAGAAACTAAAATGAAAGAGGAAGATTTCAAGAAAATCAATAACTATATTTGGCCCCTTTCGCACTGACAGCCAGTGCGGAAGGGGCCAAATATAGTTATTGATTTTCTTGAAATCTTCCTCTTTCATTTTAGTTTCTTCGATATGTAAGATATCAGGTCTCATTTCTTTTATGAAGTTCTTCAGCATAAGCTACTTATGGGGGTTGTTGAGCCCTCTTATGTTCCAAGATATGACAATCACAGACGCTGTCAGTGCGGAAGGGGCCTCGGGGGGTTTGGCCACGATGTGGAAGCCTCACTCCCTTAAAGGCATTGTTATTAGCTCTAGCAGAAACTACATAAGTATTAAGCTCAGTCTCAATAACAGTACTCTTAACTGGACCTTAACCAATGTCTATGCCCCCAACAATGCGGCTCAGAGAAGAAAATACTGGACTGATTTGAAAGCAACTAAAGACACGTGGGAGACTACCAAATGGATGGTTCCTAGACATTTCAATTCCCCCCTCTACCCTTCTGAAAAGCTTGGAGGAATTATGGACTTTACTGATAGCATGATGGACCTGGACAATTTCTTACACTTGGCTAGTCTAGTGGACCTTGAATTAGAAGGATTCAATTTCACTTGGTCCAATAGGAGGGAAGGTAGCAATCTGATCCAGGTCAAACTTGACCGGGTCCTGGTTTCATCTGGATGGGACATAGTTGAAAGAAGAAAACTAGAGAACCTTCTGAGAGTTGGATCAAACCACACTCCCCTAACCCTTACCTAGAATCCTGACTTGGAGAGAGCAAGTCCACCTTTTAGATTTGAAGCCATGTGGGCCAAGCATCCTGACCTCTACCAGCTGGTCTCTAGCTGGTGGAACAAAAAAGTGGATGGTTCGAGCATGTTCATTGCAGTTCAAAAACTTAAGGAGGTCAAATATCAACTAAAAGGCTGGAATAGGAACTCCTTTGGCAACATCTTCAAGAAAAAAAGTGATATCAGAAATAGCCTACTCAAGATCCAAGGAGACATGGATAAAGGCATCATATCTAGGGGAGACAATGAAAGGGAGAAAATTCTGTTGTCAGAGCTTCATAATTTAGTGGAGAGTGAAGAAATATATTGGAAGCAAAGATCCAGAGTCCAATGGCTCAAAGAAGGAGATAGGAACACGAAATTCTTCCACCAATCTGTCATGAAACATAGGAAAAGGAATAGAATCAATGAAATTATCCTTGAAGATGGAGAGGTGGTCCAGAATGAAAACCAAATCAGATTGGAAGGGGTTAAGTATTTTGAAAACATCCTGAATAGCGCAGGCCCTCAACCTGAGGAGGGAAGCCAGGAAATCTACAATCTTTTAGAGGTCATTCCAAACACCTTGAATGAGGAAGATAATCTTGGACTACTCAAGGAGGTCACTGTCGAGGAGGTGAAGGGAATTGTTTTTTCTCTCAATCCCTTCAAAGCCCTGGGACCTGATTGGTTCCCTCCTGTCTTCTTCTAGACCTTTTGGGAAATAGTTGGAAAGGATATCACAGTTGCTACTAAAGAATTCATCAAAAGAGGGAAAGTTTTGAAGGAGATCAACAATACTTTCATAGTGCTTATACCCAAAAGAGAAGGAACAAACAAAATGGTAGAATTCAGACCCATAAGTTTGTGTAACACTCTCTATAAGATTTTTACCAAATTGCTTGTGCTATGCATTCAACCTCTCCTTGATAAAATCATTCACCCCAAACAAAAGGGATTTGTCTCAGGCAGGCAAATCACTGATGCTATCATTACAGTCCACAAAAATATACATTCCATGGTGAAGAGCAAGAAGGAAAGCATGATCTTGAAACTCGACATCTCCAAAGCCTGTGACATGGTGTCTTGGCAGTTCCTTGAGAATGTCCTCCAGAGGTTTGGATTCAATGAGAGAATAATAAACATGATCAAGCACTATTACTCCAATCCTACTTACTCAATTCTTATCAATGGTTCCCCCAAAGGTCACTTTAGAGCCAACAGAGGGCTAAGACAGGGAGACCCCCTTTCTCCATATTTGTTTATTATTATGGTGGATGTGCTGGGCAAAGTGATAAACAGGAGCATCAACACTGGTAAACTCAAAGGTTTCGCCCCTGCTTCTGGGTTATTCCCCTCTTCCCACCAGCAATTCGTAGATGATACTATTCTCATAGGGGAAGCTACTCCCAAGGAAGCTAGAGAATGGAAGCATATCCTCAATTCATTTGCTCCAGGATCTGGGCAGAAGATAAACTTTGAGAAGAGTGGATTATACTTCTTCAACACAAATATGAGACTTCAAAGTAAGATTGTTGATATCCTGGGGTGTAAAATCAAAGAGATGCCAGATACCTATCTCGGAATGCCTCTCACAATAGGTAAGCTCCCTAAAACCTACTGGAATTTAATGATAGAAAAAATGTAGAGGAAACTTGCTGCTTGGAAGGGCTCTCTTCTCGGCAATGCTGGTAAATTACTCCTTCATTCTTCGCTTCAAAGCATTCCAGTTTACATCCTCTCCCTATTCAAACTCCCCAAATTAATAGATGACAGGATTGAGAAAATTTAGAGAAGATTTCTTTGGAGTGGCTCGGAAGAGAAAGACAGGATCTCTTTAGTGTCTTGGGACGTGGTCTGCTCGCCCAAGAATAGAGGGGGTTTAGGGATCAAAAGGATCACCAGGCTTAATGAGGCTTTACTGGCTAAGGTTGGTTGGAGACTAATGTCTGATGACAATAACTAGACCAACATCATGAGAACCAAATATCTAAACAATGGTGAAGGAGCCAAGCTTATGACAAGTAATTACCTCCCCCAGGGCTCCTCCATATGGAATAACATAGTGAAATCCAAAGGTCTCTTGGACACTGGCCTCCAGTGGAATGTAGGAAAAGGAAACATTGTTAGATTCTAGGAGGACCTGTGGATAAGCACACCCCCCTTGGAGTTCCATCCTATTTGTTCTGCTATCATGAATCACCTTAAGTCTAAGTTGGGAGAGAGAGTTTGCAACTGTAGGAGTTCCTACAATGGAGGGAAGAAGTGGAACCTTAGCACAGAAGGGCTTCAACAACCTTTGATCATTGCTTTGAATACTCTTCTATAAATTCTTAAAAACCATAAATTTTATAAAACTCATCCAAGATCAATTGGTTTGGAAAGATGATAAAATGGGAAGGTACTCGGTGAAATCAGGATATAAGAACACGGATAAGGTTAACTGGGAAGGTTTCAACTGGAATCATATATGGAACAATGATGCTATCCCCAAGGTCAAATTCTTCAATTGGACAGCTAACCACCAAAGGATTCTCACTATAGATAACCTCCAAAAGCGTGGATTTCAGATGCCGAATAGATGCATTCTCTGTGAGAAGGCAGAGGAAAGCATTGATCACATGCTCTTCCATTGCGAGTATGCTTGGAATATAAGACAGTTTGTCTTGGGTCTTTTCCAAATCCAATGGTCCTGGCATAGAAGTCTTAGCAACAACATAGATTGTTGGGGTACTTCTCACAAACATCCTTTAATTAAAGAACTATGGTGGCAATCCTTGCTTTACATCAGTTGGGGTGTCTGGGGGGAAAGGAACAACAGGATCTTCAGGGAGGAAAGAAGGGATTGGAGAGCCACTGCTGAAATGATCAAACAAAGAATAACTAAAAATATTAAAGCCTCAAACATAAAAGGCCCGGATCAGAATCCTACCCAATTAGAAAACAAGATTGTTTTGACCTGGGCCCTGACAGATAAGCTTTCTCTCCTGGATTTCAACAAGAAAATAAAAAGGAAGAACACAAAATGGGCCCCCCTGAATCGGGTTGGTTGAAACTCGACTTCGACAGAGCTTCTAAGGGAAACCCAGGTCAAGCGGGAGGGGGAGCTGTGGTAAGAGACGACAAGGGAAATGTCATGGGAATCTATGCTGGGAACCTCGGAATCCAATCTAACAATTTTGCTGAGGCCTATGCGGCCTACCAAGGCATATGCGTGGCTAAGGACCTTGGTATCAAGAAGATTATAATCGAAGGGGATTCTAAAAACATTTTAGACATGATCAAGGATAAAGCCATTCCTAGCTAGAACATCAAGGACATAATAACCCTTAGTAGAGAGAAGTCGATGGGATAGCTAATATTGGTTGCACCATCAATGATTTCATATCATGGAAAAGGGGTGATGACATCCCTAATAATATCTCAAACTTCATTATTAATGAATAAGCCTGTAAATTTAATGTTGAGCATGCTCTGGACGAGTGCAAGACTTCTCACACAAACCAGAGTACGCATACTAAGAATCTCAATCATGATCAGACACGCCTTAAGCCTAGTACCATGTTGGCAAATGTCATTCTCTTCTCTCTCATTTACAGAGCTAATTACAGAGTCCAAGCTAGCAACAAAAGCAGGATGGGTGGAGATCTCAACTAGACGGAACCAAACCAACATGACAGACTTAGGGAAAATGGTGCACTGTGGGAGATATTACAGAGAGGAGACCTTACCTCCTACATTGAGTCTATGAATGGGTATGATAGAATTCTGTCAAGGGAGTTCGCAGATACTTGGAAAGCAAGACAAGTTTATATCAGATGGATCACTTTCAGAGTCTCTGAGGAGTTGATTGCTAAAGCCACGGGGCTTAAACTGGATGGGGCCTGTATTGCCAAAAGAGTTAAGGGGAATTACAAAGAGGATATGCTAAAATTCCTGCTAGAGGACGAGACTGTCACTAGGTTACAGAATGGATTTAACAGAGAAGACCTGCCTGGCATTTGGAGTGATGTGGCGGAGGTTCTCATGAGATATGTCACGTTGGAAGGTAGGTACAAAAGATTCCACGCTGATCTTTTTCCTCTGTTGAATCATTTTCGCCATAGTATTAGAATCAATTTCCCCTTCTAGCTTTACACTTCCCTGGAAGATTCGGTGCAGAAAGTCTTGCTTGGTGAAAAAACTCTTCCCCTGCACCAGAGCCTTATTTACACTCTATACAAATTTGAGTTGGCTTTAACCCATGCCCTAGGGTTTAGACCAAGGATTTATAACCCTCAGCTTATCAAAAACCTTCTTAACACCCCTGGCAAGTTCAATGATGACAATACCCCTGTCACTGGTGAGGGATCTCAGAGGAGAAACAAACATTTCGATGAGGGTTCTCGGGGTGAGGGTTCTCGAGGTGAGGGTTCTCAGGGTATGGAAAATCCGAACAAGGACCCTCAGGTTAGGAAGTTGGCTGGGAAGGGGAAGGGGAAAGAGAGTGAAGGTTCCGCCACTCGTTTGGGTGAACCCACCCACACTATGACCAACAGGGAACCCACCAAGGTTCATAAGGATAACCCCTCCCAAACTGTTATAGTGAAAATGGGTAAATGATTCTACGCAGCATGAACATTCCCCAATCTACCCACTCTGCCAATCTAGAAGTGGAAGAGCAAGTCAGTAAACCTCAGTGCAGGAGCCTTAAGGGTTCTATTGGGGAGGGGTCCTCCAAACACACTGGTGTCAAGAAGGATCATCCTAACAGCAAAAAAGGAAGGGCAACAGAGAAGAAAGTTCTGAGGATGAAGTCATTATTCTTGACACTGAAATTGATATTGTGCTTGTTGAGAAAGAAGACAACAACAAAGGCAGTCTGAGGAGTCCTATTCAAATGGACAAGGGTAAAAACAATCACAAAGGCTCTAAACGTACTAACCCTGTCAACATGGATGACTCCCCTCGTAAGAGGGAGAAGAAGTCTATGGAGAAAACCCAGTAGGATCATAAAGAAGAATGTAACCGATGCATCAAACTTACGGACAGAGTGGCCACTCTATATCAGGCTATGGACCTTCAAAATTAGGTGCTTAAGTGGCAACTCGCTCAACTCCATCATGCAAAGAAGAAAATCCAACAGCTCGAAGCCATCACCCAGCTGGATACTAAGGAATGGCCTAAGGAAAGTCACGATACACTGTGGGAGCAGGTTGAAAAGATGGCTACCAAGTTTGATAAATGGGAAAGGATGGAGGAGGAAATAGGGCAAATAAAAGTGACTCAAGATAACCTGGATAGGAAAGTTTCTGAATTGGTCAACTATAGCAGAGAGATAGTTAAAAACTCAGCCACTACTCTTTATGTGCTCAAAGAGGAGCTGGAAAGAAGGAAATCTGTGACTGAGGGGTCTGCGGGTAAAGTGAAGATGCAGGATCTGAAACAGGGGAAGGCGGTGCAGGCCATGGATAGTAGCGACAAGGGTAAAAAGGTGACTTTTCATAGCCATGACATTGAGAGCGAGGCAAAAGGCAAACAGATGATCCAGGCTCGGCAGGATCGTGACGAGGAGGAGAACTCTTTCTTAGAGAAGCTGGAGTTTTTTACCAAAGAATGGCAAGCTATAAGCAGCCTAAGTCCATGGCCAGGTAGTAGGTTGGTCAGTTGTTGGTTCTTCCTGGTTTGGCTGGCCCTGCTGGCTCATCCGTCTTTTTTGTTGTTTTGCTTTGTTTCTCTTGTTTTACTTCTTGTAAAACTCGTCTCTTTTGCCTTTTTTGGCCTTTGTATATGGGTTTGGGCCCTTCCCGATTACTTTTATCAAAACTTTCCATTACTCTCAAAATTGTCATTTTACTTCAGATTTCTTTTCTCATGTATTGTTTTCTCTTGTTTTACTTTCATCAACACACTCTTCAATAATGCCCCAAAATATCTAAGTCTTCATTCAAATCAAAATTATAATCTTCATTTGATTTGATTTTCTTTAAGACATTTTTAAATTGTAGTGCCTACATATTTTTAAAATATCAAACAATTTGATATTTATTCAAATTCATTTAAATTGATAAAAAATGAACTATAAATAAAATAACTTAATATTTAAATTTACACATACAATAACTTAATACTTTTTAACAAAATTGATTTCCAAACTTACATAAATATTGTTTACACATTTATACATATAATTCCATATACTAATTGTTTCAGCCACTTGCTTTTTTTTTAAATGCACACTTAGTGTTTAACAATTTCTTCATCAAAAGCCTTGACAAGTAAGGAGGATATGTCTAAGTTTTTTTTGGTGAGGGAAACTACAAAGCACAAGAGTTAACCTTTTCAATTTTGTATTGGGTCATTGTTTTCTACGTTCATTTAATACTTTTCCATATAACCATAAAAATAAAAATAAAAATTCATTCAAAACAAGTTATTTTACAACTTGATACATTGAATTTATCTCAATGTAGGATTTGAGTCCCCAACCAATAGCTGAAAGGAAGAGGAAAGGGCATGAGGTTGCAAAAGAGGGTGTCAAGATTTATGGTATCATGTTTAGGGATTTTCTATCATAGTCACCAATATGGTAGGCAAGGCTCTTTCGTTTATCTTAAATTCTTCTTTAGTATGTAGTCACCAATATGGCAAAGCTATTTTATTTATCTTAAATTCTTCTTTACTATTGCCAAATGGTATGCCTATTAATGCTCCATTCATTTGGTGCAACAAAATCCTAAGCATGATATTTACCATTGGAATTAGGGAAATTATCCAAAGAGTTGGAGATGGATCTCACAAGATGTATGGCACAAAGCAACTGTAATAATAGGTACGGATATCTTAAATTATTCCTTGCTCATTCTACAAAGCTTTTCAATATTGAAACAAATTTATCCTTTTTTTTTTTTTTTTGGCATTGTTCACTTTCTTTAACATAGTTTACAATGTTACCAAGATACCAAGAAATTGTCTGTAAATTGTATATCTAACGCTTATGTTCATTTCAAACCTGATGGGTAGCCATAGAATTCTACACCATTCTTACTAGCAAGGGTTAAATTTCTCTCAAAAAATTAAATATAACAAATTAAGTATTAAATATTGTAGGGTTTGAGTCGCCAACTAAGGGCTACTATGAGACAGGAGTAACAGAAGTGGCTTTCTCCTATAATGTTGAAACTCCAAATACTTGTGGAGATGAGACATGATTAACTAAATAGGCTTCTCCTATAATGTTGAAACTCCAATTACTTGTGCAGATGTATCAAAATCAATTTTGTGGGATGATGTTCATCTAACACAAAAGACGCACAAAATACTTACAAACCTCTTGCAACTTGTTATAAGAAAATATAAAACTACTATCTGTTGGCAAGAGACACTATATGGATTCATGGTTGTTGTCATTGATGGCAACAAAGGTCATCCCACATATCCGCAAGTCATGGTGTGTCTCTACCGGAAGTCAGAATAAAGATTGTTGTGGTCCGGTGAACAAGAATAGAGCATGTGGCAAGGTCCGACAGATTGGTCCGGATCTCTCAGAGGAAGTGTCTTGATGCAGTGCGGATTTGGGGAAGTCAAGAGGACTACCTTGAGTGGTATATTCCAAGGATTTAGCCTCCGGTGATGGACAAGGAAAAAGATATGAATAGTTGAGTACCAGATTCCTGAGAGACAGTGAAAACAGAGGAAGAACTGACTGACAGAGTATCAGACTACTTTCCGGATGTGTTACTGTTGATGATAAAGGTTGTGAAAGCATGAATCATGTTTGGCCGACATGATTAATGATATCTACAAGTATATGCTTGATCTGCATTGCTTGGTGAGCAAGGATTCAACCGACAGAACAGAGTTTGTAAGAAACTAGACTGTTCCGGATGCCGACTAGAAAGGTGATGAAATTACCTGTGCGGATATATATAGAGGATGGATTTAGTTGTGAAGTGAGTGACTATGTTAAGATATATGCGAAGAAGTGCAGAACAGAGCAGAAGTACCAAGACAGATCCGGTATGTGAAATGATAGCAGAATAAAGAACAGAGAAAAGATGAAGTGCAGCAGATCAGTGTACTGAGCCTAACCGGAACTGAACTCCAGCATATGCAGATGCTTCCAATCAGTTCAAGACTGTGATTCTTATCACTTTGTAGACAGTGTGTCTTCTTGTAGGCAGTGGGCCTCTTGTGAGCAGTGTGCTCGGGCAGTGAGCCCTAATTGGCAAGTGCCATTTTGTAATTTCCTATTCTTCTAACAGAGAATAATTTTTGGGTTAATCACCCCGTGGTTTTTTCCCTTAACAGGGTTTCCACGTCAAAAAATACTGTGTTATGTGTTTCTTATTTCATGGTAATGTTTTTGTGTTTGATTCAATGCTGCATCAATTAATAAGAAAGTTCTATAAGGGAAATAATTAGGATAACTGATTCACCCCCCCCCCCTCTCAGTCATCAACAATTGGTATCAGAGCTAAGTTCCTCCTAATAGAGCCTAACAGCTTGAGGAAGATCTGGGAGTCCAAATGGATGCATATGGTTTAAGGGAGCAACTCAAGACTGCCCTTGAGGATCTTGAACAGTGAAATTCTGAAGTCAATGAATTAAAGGAAAGACTCAAACAGGCTGATGAATTCATGAGAGAATTAAAAGACAAATTAAGTCTCTCTATGAAAAAGAGAAAGGAGCTGCTCCAACAGTTGGCAAGACAAAGTGAAGAAAGCAATACAAATGAAGAATTGACTGAGCAAACCAAGTTATGTGAAAAGTTATCAAAAGAAGTCATTATGTTAAGACATGAAATGGAATCAGGAACTATAAAGTTTACTCAAGAGATTGAAGAAAAAAGAAAGGCTGAAGACAATCTAAAACAATCTCTTAAAGAAAAATCAGAAGAATGCCACCAGATGGACAGGATTATCAGACATCTTGAATCTGATCTTGAAGATGCCAAAGATAATGAAGAAAAACTTGAGGATCAAATTGCCTCTCTCAAAAGAGACCTTCAAACAGCAAATGAATATAAAGAGAAATTCAAGATAAGTTCTGCTCAACTTGAAGTTCTTCTTGGAAGTCAAAAAGGGACAGATGACAAATATGGTTTGGGATATGAGAAAGGAGAAAGCTCCGGATCCGGTCAAAAGAATTTTGCATCAGAAAATCCAAGAAACAGGCCTAGAAGACCTCCGGTAAGACAGCCCAATGCTCAAAGATATTCATCTTTCAATGGATACTGCCACAGCTGCAACCACTTTGGTCACAAAGCTAATCAGTGCAGAAAGAGAATGAATCAGATTAATTCATCCTTCTCCGGACAGTGCTTCAACTGCAAAAGGTATGGACACAAATCCCATGAATGCAGAAATATGCAAGTAAACAAATCATTCAAAGGTAGATGCTTTACATGCAATAGAGTAGGTCATATGGCTAATCAATGCAGATCAAGAGGATATCAGTCAATTATGCAAAGAAATGTTATTTGCCAAATCTGTAATAGGTCCGGTCATAATGCTAAAGTCTGCAGAAGCAAGAATCAGGACAAAAGAGGTCCGGTGTATAATCAGAATCAAGACAAGGGTAAACAAAAGATGAATGCGGATGAAGTTAGGAATCAGATGAGCAAGATTTGGGTGAAGAAAAGTTCAGAGAATGTAGAGGTTGGATCCGCACCAGACTCTGGTGCTGATATTTCTTCCGGAAATTAAAAAGTTAGCTCTGGCTCAGGGGGAGACTCAGAAAATCCTGTTCCCCCAGCCAATCAAGTGATGCCTGATGTGGCACAAGATGCGGAGTAAAAGGTTTAAAGATATAAGTCTTGAGACGATCCAAATAAGATTTCAGAGGTCCGCATGGAGTTATGAAGAAGCTGTGATCGATCAAGTAAGACATGTTCCGGGAGATGCTCCGGTATGACAGAGGATTACAAAAAGGTCCGGAAAGATCCGGAAGTGCACTATCTTATTCTGCGGATTGGACAGAGTGTTTGGGATGTTCTTGTAATGTGTCACCTCGATTTATTCATGATTGAAAGATCCGGATGATGTTCACAGATCAGGACTGATCCGGGATACTCCAAGCTATCCGGACAAGGCAAACCGGAATAATATAGGTGAAGCATTTATTGCAAACAAATATTAGGGTTTGCGGAGCAATATAAGGGATTTCTCAAAAATCATTTGCTCATTCTGCACTCAAGAAGAAGCGAAAAGTGGAGCTCTGCAACAAGATTCATCAAGCACACCAAAGATCTCCTGCCGAAGTCATTGCATAAAGAAATCAATCCCACCACTCCGTGCAAACCGAAGGCGCATAAGGTATTCTCCGTTTTTCATTATCTCACTGCAAATCTTTGAAGAATGGCTACTCCAAATATAGTTAAGATCTCTGATAGACCTCGCCCCACATTCAAGAAACATCCTTACAAATCATTGGAGGTAGATCCACTAGGAGCCTTCTCTAGTGTCCCTCATGGTGTATTGCATACGGAAGATATTAGGGTTTACATCCATGCGAATCTTGAAGACTTTGGAGAATCAAAGCTGATGGATATCTATCACAAACAATTGATAGATGACTCCTTTGAGATCAAACCTCAGTACAAAGCCATCCGGGACAAACACTTTGCACAGTGCATCCATTTCCCCTGTTTTGAAGAAGATGAATGGGTCCGGTATGTACTAAGTAGAATACATGACAACTTCCTATGGTTGAACCAGCCCTTCAAGATCACCAAAGATGCAATTAGGGCTGTAACCGTTCTGCACTCATCCGGTGGATTACCTGTTCTCAAGTCTGTCAAAAATCAGACAGTTAGTGATGCAACCGGATCCAAGTTTGACAAGAGAGCTATGACAGTTGATGACATCACTGAACCGGATGTCAAATTTGCAGCTATGATAATTGGTTACAAAATCTATCATTCCAGTAGGGAAAATTCAGTACCGGGAACTGCAATCTACACAGCTTATCAAATGTTAAAGGAGAATGCAGACTATGACTTGTGTGAGCTTCTTGTGAACCAACTCTTTGAAAATCTGCAGAAGATCAAGAAGGACAAGAAAAACTCCTTCAAGTTTGGCAATCTGATCCTTTGTCTCTTCTTTTACTACATGAATGAGCTTCCCGGATCCAGTGGATGGATATGGCAGAATGACAGACCGGTTGCCATCCAAATCAGAGACTATTTGCATGGACTTGGGGATCCTAAAGCAAGAAATACAGCTCTATGGGGATACTTCAAGAACTTCCAAAGCATGATGCATGCAAGAGAAAGAATACCCCAATCCCTTGTTGAAAAGTACAAAGACACAGTATGCTTCATGGTAGAAACAGATCAGTGTCTAATGGAGGCAGTGGAGCCAAGGACTGTTTGGATCATGCCCATGGGGTATGAAGTGGATGAACAGATAGTAGAGCTGCATGTTCAACACATGCTAAGCCAGCCCAAAGATCCTAAGGCAGAAAGGTTTGGAACCT
Source organism: Cunninghamia lanceolata (assembly GCA_027924645.1). Lineage (NCBI taxonomy): Eukaryota > Viridiplantae > Streptophyta > Pinopsida > Cupressales > Cupressaceae > Cunninghamia > Cunninghamia lanceolata. The sequence goes on along the minus strand of BSBN01000847.1, from coordinate 637,766 downwards.
TTGAGGAACTGAGTGTAAAGATACATGTAGAACTCAGGGAACCGGAGATAAAGAGGAAGGTAAGAAAAGAAGTTGAGCATATTGCTCAAGGCCTAGGCATCTCAAAAGAGGCACTTGATGCCAGCCGGGAAAAGAGGAGGAAGGCTGAGGAAGAAGAGAAAAGTAAAGAAAGTGTTCCGGTTGAAACTCCCACCCGGACCAGATCATCAAAAAGATCTGCACCTCCCACAACCAAAAGTTCAAAACCGGAAGTCCAGGCATCCGGTAAAAGATCCAAGACAAAAGCCACAAGGGCTTATGAAAGCCAAAAGGATGAAGAGGAAACAGAGTCAGATGAGGGAGTAAAAGAAATAAAGAAGCAAAAGAAGAAAGGATCCGGTAAACCCTCCACAGGCCAAGACAAGGATGAAATGGCAGAGGTATCTGTTGAAAAGCCCACTCTGTCTCTAGAGAGTGTAATCAAGTCGGTCACGGTGGATGGAAACCTTCAACCAATGACTGAATTTTATGATGACTACAGTGAGGCTGACCAAAAGACTCTGCAGGAAGCCACAGTCAAATATCTGAACATATACAATAAGGCTTTCATTGAGATCATATCTCTTATTCCTAAAAGCCTAGAAAAGGAATTAGAAATAAGAAAGAATAATGCTCATGCAAAAGATCTTGAGATCCGGGAGCAGATAGCTATTCAGCTATATCCTCAAATTGATCCCAAGACAATGAACATAATCTTCAAAGACTGCAAAGATGAGTTCAGAAGTAAAGCCAGGATGAATCAACTCATGCTTGGTGAGACTGACAAAGTGGCCCAAGAGACAGAAGAGATCCTCCAGAAGGCCTTCAAAAGGTTCAATCTTCCTGTTGTAGAGGACTTAGGTGCAGAAACAGCTGCGGATTTGGAATCATCTGTTCCGGAAGAAGTGGGCCTTGAACAGACAAACATCTCTCCACCGATTTCCCCTACAGTCTCCGGATCCCAAGAAGAAGAGAAACTACAGGAGAAAGAAGCAGCAGCTAAAGAAAAAGAGGTTGACAGCACCCCAACAGAGAAAACCACGACTGAAAGTGGTAAGAGTAAGGAAGGAGAAAAGATTCAAAAGGACAAAACTGTAGAAGAGAAGAAACATCTGTCTCCGGCAAGAGACACTTCACAAACTGTTCAAGAATTCCTGACAAAAGCCACTATAGAAATTGATGAACCGGACCTGCTAAAAGGACCATTAGATTTTGACTCTTTGTCACCGGTGCAAACAATGAAAATAGCCTCATTTGCAAATGAGAAAGTCAAAGAGAAGCTGCTGAAATCTCACATGGAAGACTGTGAGCTTATGGAGGTAGCATCTGGAGTGCTAGAAAAGATCATGCCATCCTTTCAAAAGGATCCCACAACCTCCTCTTCCGGTAATCTCAAAACCTTAGTCAGCAGTGTTAGTACACATTTTGAATCTCTAGAAAAATCTGCTGAAGAAAAGGTCCGGAAGGAATTTTTGGATAAAAGATTTTCAGAAGTATTAGAATTAATCTCTAAAGATAGGAAGATTGTGAGTATTGGAATAAAGAGCTTAGAGAATGCTCTTAAGGATGGCGGTGACATTTACAAATTTTGTATATCCTGGTCAAAGGCAACAGCAGCAATTGATAAGAAAATAAAAAAGGAACAGGACAAGCTACAAAGCTTATCTCAAAGTTTTGATCCTCTCTCTTCCTCCATAATAAATCAAGAATGTCAGACTATTGCAGTCTTGAATGAAATAAAGAATCTTGAGAAGGAAAGGAAGAATATCACTAACCGGATGGGAGAACTTAGAAGGATTATAATCCCTAAGTTGGAAACTATGCATAAGGCCATCAGTGATGCTCAGACCACCGCCCAAACAAATGATCCGACAGATCTCAAGCGGGCAGAAGCTTTTGCATTTTTGTTGAGTGGTCACATTTCAATTTTGGATAGAATGAAGCAAAGTTGGGCTACAGAAATGATCCAATTGCAGACATCCTTTGCAGACATTCTTCAGTATATGTGAGTATGTAAATATGCGGCTATGTATAGAAAATTTTTGAAAATTTTGGTGTGCGGACCCTACCCTTTGCCATTGATGTCAAAGGGGGAGTGAGGAGCAGTGAAAAATGAGGAATCCAACTAAGGGGGAGTTCCGGAAATTGTATATAAAGACAGAGCATCAGCCAAGGGGGAGCATAGTGTAAACACTTAGTCATTTTTCACTAAGTGTTGCCATCAATGCCAAAGGGGGAGATTGTTGGCAAGAGACACTATATGGATTCATGGTTGTTGTCATTGATGGCAACAAAGGTCATCCCACATATCCGCAAGTCATGGTGTGTCTCTACCGGAAGTCAGAATAAAGATTGTTGTGGTCCGGTGAACAAGAACAGAGCATGTGGCAAGGTCCGACAGATTGGTCCGGATCTCTCAGAGGAAGTGTCTTGATGCAGTGCGGATTTGGGGAAGTCAAGAGGACTACCTTGAGTGGTATATTCCAAGGATTTAGCCTCCGGTGATGGACAAGGAAAAATATATGAATAGTTGAGTACCGGATTCCTGAGAGACAGTGAAAACAGAGGAAGAACTGACTGACAGAGTATCAGACTACTTTCCGGATGTGTTACTGTTGATGATAAAGGTTGTGAAGGCATGAATCATGTTTGGCCGACATGATTAATGATATCTACAAGTATATGCTTAATCCGCATTGCTTGGTGAGCAAGGATTCAGCCGACAGAACAGAGTTTGTAAGAAACTAGACTGTTCCGGATGCCGACTAGAAAGGTGATGAAATTACTTGTGCGGATATATATAGAGGATGGATTTAGTTGTGAAGTGAGTGACTATGTTAAGATATATGCGAAGAAGTGCAGAACAAAGCAGAAGTACCAAGACAGATCCGGTATGTGAAAGGATAGCAGAATAAAGAACAGAGAAAAGATGAAGTGCAGCAGATCAGTGTACTGAGCCTAACCGGAACTGAACTCCAGCATATGCAGATGCTTCCAATCAGTTCAAGACTGTGATTCTTATCACTTTGTAGACAGTGTGTCTTCTTGTAGGCAGTAGGCCTCTTGTGAGCAGTGTGCTCGGGCAGTGAGCCCTAATTGGCAAGTGCCATTTTGTAATTTCCTATTCTTCTAACAGAGAATAATTTTTGGGTTAATCACCCCGTGGTTTTTTCCCTTAACAGGGTTTCCACGTCAAAAAATACTGTGTTATGTGTTTCTTATTTCATGGTAATGTTTTTGTGTTTGATTCAATGCTGCATCAATTAATAAGAAAGTTCTATAAGGGAAATAATTAGGATAACTGATTCACCCCCCCCCCCCCCCCCCCCCTCTCAGTTATCAACACTATCAACAAAAGATCAATTGCTTCAAGCATTCAAAAGACTATTGTTTTATGTTAGAAGACAATCTTTTCAGGAAAAGACAATAAAATAGTGCATAATTATAGGATTATTTTTCTTTGTATTTTACCACTTTCAAAAAAGAAAATATATTACGACAAATGAATCAGAAAAAAAGGGAAGTTATTAAGTCCAACCTTTCTCTTCAAATTTTTCTGTACACGATATCTTCACAAATTCAACAACCCACTCTTCTAATTTTTTAGCTTTACAAACTCGGTTATTTAAATTATATTACCTGGTTTAGGTCAAGGAACCGTCAAAAAATGTACTAAACCTAGAGTTCAAACAGTATTAACTGTTGACAAGGTATCAACTATAACATACTATATTAATCGACCCAAGCTAGCATACTAGATCAAAACTGGTTGTAGCCATGAAACTAAACCACCCAACATTGTCTAGAGTTCAGAGTATCATAAAAACAAAACAACAGTTTGGGGGTCAGGGCAAATTACGTAGGCCCCAACACCCCAACACATACACTATTACATTTTTTGCATTCCATTTCCTCCTTCGGCTCAGAAGCCCCCTCTCCTTTGCCTCCTCCTTCCTCAAACTCACAACATTCAAAGAACAGAGGTAGTTCCACCTGCACCTTCTTGGCAATTGCCTCTACTGCAAGCTACAAACAAATCCGCCTTCTCTTAATCGTATGCAAATGCTCTAGAAAACAATCAAAGTGAGTCTCAGATTGATGAATGATGTCCCCAACATCATCCTGCAGAAGATACGAGTAGGCCATGGTGGAAAGGATGGGATTTTGTTCAATCCCATATATTACCCAAATAAACTTGATTTCTATTGATTACTCACACGAGTAAACAGCTACATCCAGTTGTCACAACCCTCTTTGCATTCTCCCTTCATCGGGTATTTATTGCCTCCATTTCACTCTATAATGACAACTTATTCCTCTGCCAACGACCCTTTATCGGATGCTTTACAGACTCAGTTTGTATGCCAATTCTTTTTCATATATATTTATTATTAACAAATAACAATGAAGACCTAACAACAATTTTTATATTATTAATTTACAATTTTGAATAATCTTTTTTTTAGTTTTTTCTATTCAAATTTCCAAGTATTTGGGATTTTAAAGAAAAGAAGTTTGAAACAATGAAAGTTTCTATTAAATAATTTAGAAATAAAATTTTAAAAAAACATATATATTTATATTGTTTTCAATTATACAGGCTGATTTTCTATATATATAATTTTAATATTAACTGTTCTTTTAATTTTTAAAATAATATGATTTTTTTTACAATTTTCTAAAATAAATTGAATGTATTGACATAAAAAATTTATATTCACCTCGATAAAAATCTTTAAATACAGGCATACGGCCATCAAATTTAGGCCCTGGACTCCACATCAAAAGTACATGGGAAAATACAATTGTCTGGCATGCTTTTGGTGTTATAAAAGAGCATTTGCGCGCACCTTCAAAGCATACAAATAATTACTATTATCTGGCATGCTTTTAGTATCATAAAATTTCTTCTAGGAGCTTAATATCAGGCTCCAAGTTTTCCTTCCCACCATCTTGTTGCAAAGTGGGGTCAGTCGTTTCTCGATAAGCCCTTGCAATGGATTTCCCCTTGTCCAGCATCGAAGATGGCACAGTTTGTAATAGCCTATAACAAGCAAACCACTTCCTTATGTAATTAACCAAAGCAAGAAATTACTAAGAATCATCATTTGTAGATTATGTTTCAAGCTTCTTTTCACACCTATCTAGTGCAACAACTGCTGTGTTAACCTTGCTTTTCATTGCCTTGGTTGAAGCTCTTGCATCATCTCTAGAAGCACGAAGAAGTAACGAGTCCAAGTCCTCCAAGGCACTATATATCACCAAATGGGATTTAATTTAAAAAGAAAAAGAAAAAGCAAGCAATTATTTCACTTCGATGCCTGTTCATAAGGTAATTAGAGCAATCATGTCAATCTAACAATTCACATATACCTTAAGCACTCATCAACCGCATCTGATGCTACTTTTCCATTCCCTGCTTCTGATGCATATTGTGCTACCTGGATTATTCAAATGATAGTTAAACATGTCAGTCAATTCAAAGCTTACGATTTGATAACAACCCATGCTTTGTTCCATGTTAATTATTCTTTCATCGTTACTTCCATTCATTTACTTGGAAGGTGTGTTTCAACTTTAATCTTGTGAAGGATAATAATTCTTCTGAAAATATATAATTCCAGCATGATGCTCATAAATTTAGGCAGTTGAATGGAAACCCATTTTCAAAAAATTTAGAATTTCTAATATCGTCAATATGAAGCATCTGCAGTTTCTACCTCAACTTTTGTCATTGGTTATTTTACATTGCATAAGATTCTTCATGTATCCTCTGATTTGGTCACCTAGATTTTTCCTTGCTTTTTAGAGTCACTCCGCACATCAACTTGAATTTTTTTGTATTGAAAGAGTGAGAATAATTGGAGTTATAGACTACTCTTCCGTTTTTTTTTAATAAAAACATATTTGATAAGGATAGTTAAAACGTCAGTTTGAAGAGTGAATTGCATAAGAATTTTTTTAAACTCAGAAAGATATTGTGCGGATAGAATGATAAACAAGAAATTATAATGCACTGAAACAAAATGCGTTATAGCAACTCTGGAGTTTTGGAGATGTGAAAAATATTAAATTATGAGATTTGGATACTCAAAACAAAATCAAAATAACTATTTGATAACAATTGACAAAATGATTGTGGATAATCAGAGTCAAGTTGGATGTTGATAAATATGCCCAATATAGCTCAAATCTTAAATGTTGCTAGGACAAAAGAAGCAACAAGCATTGGAACCAAATATCCAATGAAAAAAAATGTATTCAAATAGGGGTTAGTAATGGTAGACAACCCACAAATGAAAAGGTAAAGGAACAAAAGACTACGAGGCTTGTGTCATAGCAATGAAGAACATGTAAGCAAGGAAAAAAATGAAACAGGTTATAAACATATTGGATGATCTAAATAATGACATGCAAGAACAGAATTAATAATTGTTGGAAACATTTTTGTTTTACAAAACAAGGTTGAACATGACCATGCAACAGGGCAATGTGCAATAGTGGAGTGGAGAATGCAACAATTAGCTAGGAGAGACTTGAGTGCTACATCTCAAAGAAATGACCACAAAACACCTTGTATTTATACATGATTTGCTCTCCTTCCTCAAGGCCGACCTAGACATGGCAATTCCTTTATTTTTATTGTTTCCCTTTCTCCCATAGGGCTGACCTCCCTTCTTGGCGCCCAACACACAATAAAATAACATTTTATTTTATTTCTTTTTTATTCCTTCTTTCCACTCTCCAAGTGGCGACCCACTTAAGCATAAGATGCATCAATATTTTGCCCTCAAATCAAGTCGTCCTCCTCAAGGTGACATGTCATAAATTACACTTATTTTTCACAAGGCATCTTTCCACATTTCTTTCTATTTTTCCATTCTCCAACTGGGTTGCTCCACCTTGGGGCAATTTATTTTATTAGTGATGACCTCATCAAATATACCACAAAAATATGCTAAAGTCATCTTCCATGCTCATTTTGCCCTACAAAATTGGCTAAGTGTGAAAACTCGCCAATTAGGTCATTCCCCGAGCCCTCTGGCTTAGCCTACGAGAATAGAATAGGCTAGCCAACTCCACTAGGTGATCACTCCGAAAATGGGGACATTACATCAAGTCTCTAGAGAAAACTCATGAAAAATGTGCAAGTATCAAGCGAATCTCACTAAGAAACTCACAATTTTCTCTGCAAAACTTAGCATGCAAGTCTCTCATGAGTTACTCGCTAGGAAGAAAAATTCACAAACTCGTCAAAGGGATTGTGCATAAGATAGAATGCAAGAAACACGATATATGAGAAGTCAACTCATAGAATAAGCAAATGATGATTGGTTAATCAATGAGTGGTCAAACATTTTCTTCTTGGTCAAGGGCCTATCAAGGGAATTGCAAGGATACTAGAAATGCCAAACAAATCACTTCATGCTTTGATTTTTTTATCTTAAAAGTTTCCATCATTAAATTATTATTTTTATATTATTTTGACTCCTAGAATTATGCTAGATACAACTCATAAACCTTCCCCCCACTGTAACTATCTTGACATGCATTTATATCTATGTTACATGGGAATGCATACCCCCCTCTGAAACCCTCGTCCCCATCCCCATCCCCCTATCCATTTCTAAGACTTCAGGACAGCAGGAGACATCCCCAATCTGCAAGAATTTTTGGGAATGTCCTTCATGACACCATTCAAAAACTCAAAACACCGCTGGGATGTTTGGCCACCTCTAGGATGGTGGGGGACATCCATGCATCCTATTGTGACCTCATCACACATCGCCCCATTGCAAATGGGGACCCCCTAATTTTTGCTTATGTTCAGTTTGGTTTTCGAGTCTTAGCCTAAGTTCTGGTTCAAAACACATGCAGAGAGGGACACTTGATAAGTCAGACACATGTCACGCCTTAGAATGTTTCATAGGACACTTTGAGTGATTAAGACCGGAGTTAACAAGGTACATCTCCTCGGTCAGAGTCTCCATATAAGGATTGATATGAAAGCTTGTAAGGGTTTTGGACTTAGAATTGATGAATTTCAAGACAGGTTTCATGAGTTTGAGTGATAGTGAGGCTTCCAAAAGGTATAATCCAAGCTCTACTTCCTAGCCCGCTCTACTTAGGCAGCCTCACAGAGTTCTTCTGGATAGTGTCATCACTTTCAGAAGACTCTGTCCATACAACACTCACCAACCCGCCCTAGGAATAAATTGTTAAGTTTGTAGTGTTTTGAGCTCCAAGTACTTAGAAGATGATGAAACTACAAGGAGAGTCCATTTGGAAGAGTTTGGGTGTATTTTAAAGGAGAATCCATGCATCACCTCCCAACCCGCCCAACCTAGGCGGCCTCATAAGGGAGTGATGGACAATGTCTTCACCAAGAGGATCTCTCCAGACACTACCCTCAAAACCGCCCTAGAAGAAAAATGGTTAAGTATTGAGGTTTTCATGCACAAAGCACTGAGATATGATGATTTGTAGGCAAGGTTTATGAGTTTGAGTGAAGTCAAAGCTACATTCCAACCAACACTCCTCAACCCACCCTATCTGAGCGGCTTTGGCATGTAGACATGGACAATGTCTTCACCACCTCATGACACTCTCCAACCAACACTTACAAATCCGCCCTAGGAGAGATTGTGCAAGTTTTGAAGTGTTTCAACACAAAACATAAAAGGTGATGAAGTTTTGAATGGAAAACTTTAAGGTTTGAAAGCACCAAGTGACTTCTAAGATGAAATCCAAGGGTCACCTCTAAAGCCTCCCTACCTAGGCGGCCTCAAGAGGCCCTTGTGGATTGTATCACCTCCCACATCAAACACTCCAAACAGTACCTTCCAAACCGCCTAGGGTGAAGAACAACACAAATTTGCAAGGTTTGTTTGATAAGTATGATCAAGATGACACCATAAGGAGAGGAGATAGTCAAGTTCAAGGAATGAGAAGCTTCTAAGTGTCAAAATCCAAGACCTACTCTCAAACCCACCCTTCATGGGCGGCCTAGAGAGGTCAGCTTGGAGTTTTGGTGTCTAAGCATTGCAACTACTCCATCTTGACTCTCTAAACTCACCATGATGCCTCACATCCTAGAGAGGTAAGCTTGGAATTTTGGTGTCTAAACATTGCAACTATTCAATCTTGACTCATCATGATGCTCCACATCCTTGAGAGGATCATTCAAAGAGAGTGAGGTCTAAAAAATTGGCTAAGTCTTATGAAAATCCACACCACACCTCCCAAGCCGCCCATGCTAGGCGGCCCTGAGCTCTATACTTGGACAACTCACCTCCTCTACATCACACTCTCCAGACATCACCCTCAAACCCGCTCAAGGAGAAGACCTATCAAGTTTGCAATATTTTGAGTTGAAGTGCAAAGGAGATCATGAGGATTTGACGAAAGTTCATAAGTTGGAAGGTATTTTAAGGTAAAGTCCAAAGGTCACCTCTAATCCTGCCCTTCCTAGGCGGTTTTCACCATGACAAGTGGACAAGATCATCACCTAACATCTCAACGTTTGCCTTCTCACTTCACAAACACCTCAAAATGGCTAAGTCTTGAGCAAGTTCCAGAAAAGAGTCATCATAAGGAAGAAACAAGCATCAAATGAAGTTTAAAGTTGAAAAATCCAAGCCTACCATTGAAACCTGCCCTTGCTAGGCGGCCTTCATCTCCTTGCTTGGACTACATGTCCACCACAACACATCATCCACCTATCACCTCTAGCTCCACTCAAGAAGAATGTTATGAGAGTTTGTGTAGGGTGAGCTTGGAATTGGATATTGATCACTCTGCACAAGCCTCCTCAATTCACTCATCCACTAGAGGTAAGTTGTAAGGTCTATCAAACATTCCAAATCTGCCTCTTAACCTCGTCTAAGTATGTATAGAAGTTAAACCTTGCTAGATGAAATTGACAAGTATAGAGAGAAGAAGGCAATGGATAACACTAAGTTTTGAACAAACACATGCAAGTTTGGAACACACATGAAGGATTTTAAGTAAAAAACCAAGCCTCACTTCCAAATCCGCCCTCCTTGGGCGGCCTAAATATGAGGACTTGGATTCTCTAGATCTTCACATGAACTACTCCATAATCACCTTCAAACTCCACTCATCTACTACCCCAACATGCAAATCTCATGCAAGGAGTTTAAACCATCAAGGAAGCAAGTGAAGATGTCTTGAAGTTGTCAAAACCAAGCTAGAAAATGCCTAAGTCCTGAAAATCCATGCACCTACTTGAATCCCACCTTTCCTAGGCGGCTTTAGGCCCTTCATCTGGACAAGGTCATGTCATCACATGACACTCTCCACTTGCACCCTCCAAACCCGCCCAAGGTGAGCGCTCATAACACATGAGCATGGAAAATTTTGAAAAACTTCACTTTTCTTCTTGCTAGGCCGACCTGCCTTGGATAAGTGCAGCGTTAGGTATAAAAGGAAGTTTATTTCTGCATTTTTAATCAAATTCAAAACAAATTTACTTCTGATTTGCAGCAGAGCAGCAAGGAGCAGCAAATTTATAAGAAGACAAGTCAAAAAATTCAAGTATCTTAAAAAATCAAGTCTTCCAAAATTCTGATTTTTTATTCATAAATTCTAAGGTATGTTGCTTAAAATTCATTATTTTTTGTCCCACATGCATGAGGAGATAAGATAATTGGTAAGAAAATTCTTATTTTAAGTGTCACATCAGCCTAGTAACACATGTTGTCTTCTCTTGTAGGAGGAGGTAGAGGATGAATGCGAAAGAAAGGCAAGCCTTGATCAAGAGTGATAAGCAAGGAGTCATGCCGGAGACGAAGATCATGTCCAAGTGGAGGAACATGAGTGACACCAACTTGGGTCACATTGACATGGAGGAAATCAAGAGAGAGCTTCACAAGCCAACCCACTCAAAGGTCATTCATAAGATGCTCCGTAATGGAATCGTCCAAGCCGCATGCTTTCTGCCCGCCTTACCGAGTTCTGAGCTTATGTGGGAATGCACTAGTCATTCCAACCAAGAGACTAGATGCATTGAAACGTCCGATGGAGAAGTCTTAGCTCACTTGAGGAGGGAGGCTATAGCCGAAACATTCAACATCCCAAAGCATAGGAAGGTCACCGTCTACACTCCAGAGCAAGCTCAAAAGGTGTTTGAAGGTGCAATAAGTGATTGTAAGCAAGAGATAAACGTTAATTGGGTAAAGCAACCAAGGAGTCATCACAGCAAGTTGCCAAAGAAGCTTCATAAATCGGATTTCATCACAGAGTATGGCTACATGGTGATCTTCTTGAACATAATCATGGGTTGTCAACAATCGTCAACATTCGATGCATGGATGTTCGTATTCATGCAAGAGATCGTCAAGGGTGAGGTGATGATTGATTAGGCTGGTATCATAAGCAACAATATTCATGAGCATATGATCAAGCTAAAGGAGACTAAGTCCTTCTACATGAGCTCATATGTCATCTATATCCTCGCGATGTGTGGAAAGTATGATGGATTGAATTGCAGAGGTGATATAGGATATGGCCCCGGACAATTCAGTGTGTATGATTGCTACCCGCAATTGCAGCTAAAGTCCATAGCCCACTACAAGCGCGTGAATGATGCATTCTTCATGTTCATCGTAAGGAAGCTTCAACGAAATATGAATGAGAGGTTATCGAAGGATGCAAAGAGATTGATTGGCAAATTTGGACGATGGTACATCCAATTTCCGAAGTTCACCTACTTGAGGATCCAAGGATTTTCATCTTATCCTTACCGCTTGCCGAGGTATCCTACCAACAAGATGGTACTACTAGAGGTGACGAGGCAACTGTTGGCCTGGGACAAAATTCAAAAAGATAAGAAGGCCAAAATCAATTTCCCAATGGGAGTTGGAAAGTTGGAGACTTGCCCAACACTGCAAGCTGCACAACATTCAGAATATGAACTCCAAGCTTACAATCTTGTGCTTCATGACACGAGTCGAGACCACTTTGATCCATTCAACACGATTCGGAAAGCATTTGGGAAGAGGTTTAGACACCGAGAGCATCAAGAGGATCACTGGGCAGATGCAGACGATGATGTACACATTAGAGAGAAGAGATGTTCGAGAATGACTTGGGATTTGGTGAGATCATGTAATATAATGCCTATTCCTAATCAGTTAGAAGAGACTGAAAGGTTTCTCATGCAAAGGATGTTTGACAAGGAAGGACCTATCACTATCAATTGGGCTGAGAGAGAAGTTGGCCATGATGATTGGATACAGCGAGTCATACATATCACAAAGAAGTATGTAGATCGTCAAGTTTAGAAGCTCCAGAATGCAAACAAGGATCTCACATACAACTTGATGGGAGGAGTCGACTCGCAACAATCACAAGAAGTGGATGATAGTGAATCTAGCAGTAAACACCACAGTGAGTCTAGTGGATATAGTGTAAGCTCCAGAGAAGAAGCTCAGCCTAGCAAGAGGAAGCACCTGGACGACTTACGTAGAGAAAGTAGTCGGAAGAAGACAAAGTTGAGTTCAAGATCTGAGACTAGCAATTCTTCTAGACAAGGTGGTCCTTCTCAAGATATGAATGTGACATCAGTAGTGGAGAATGAAGAAAGAAAAAACCAAGGAGCTCCACAGACATTAGATCAAGCAAACATGCATGAGGTTCTAGCTGAAGAAGTCCGATCAAGTCCCTATAAAGATCAAGAAGCTGTTACACATGAAATAGATATGCACATTGAAGTGTCTGATGAGGAAGCATCGTCATCAGAGTTAGAAGCTAGAGGTCAAGAACAAGGTGTTCAAGAAGATTTGTCTGCCTTGCCAGATTGGTTAAGGAAGAGAGTAAAGGAGACTTCAATCGTGGAAATAGCACCAGAGGTTAACATACAAGAGTTGTTAGGCAGGACAAGGCAAGATAAGGGAAAAGAAAAGGCGACTAGACTCTCCAAGATTATGAGAGACAGTTCTGGGTCCAGGAAAGTACACATTGCAGTGCCTAAGGTAGACAAAACAATTGATGACATTGTTCCTGAAGAATACGATGAACCACTATGGATTTGGGACCAACAACAGAAGAGCAAGAGTTTGAAGAGTTGGAGGAATCGGTTTCCGTGATCAAAGAAAGATGGAGGCGTGAAAGGGAAAGAGGAAATCGATTGGAGAAAGAAAACCTCGCCTTCAAGCAATATATCTAGCAGTTGATGAATCCAATTCGACAGCGTGAAGGGACATCTACTCCACCTCCCATGCTTTCACAAGAATCCGTTGCTCAATTAGAGGGTATGAGATCACAGTCCCAAGAACTGAAAAGCTGGATAGGAAGAGTTAGAAATCAAATAGATACATTCATTGATGAACTTATCCAAAAGTATGAAATTGTTGCTCAGTTGTTGGAAAGACTTCAAGCAGTTTCAGCAACATGTTCCAAATTCGATGATGTCAAGAGAGAATACATGCCACACTTGGAAGATTTGATGAACACCCCACTGTCAGCATTGACAGAGGAAGGGGTAGTTGAAGAAGGTTCATCGTATGATTTCTCTACTTGGTACTTCACTATGGACATAAGAGAGCAGCTTCTTGACAAAGTTAAAATGGATTGTGTCCGAGTAGATAGTGTGCTTCAAAGGGCTCATAATAAGATAGTTGGTGTAATGGATGATATGTGTGATCTCTCAGGAGAGGTTGCGTTCCATGACATGAAGAATTACATACATTCTCATTACTTCAACATTACTCACTTCATTTCTGGTGAACAGCTGAACAACATCTACTCCTTAATCTCATTCATTGGTGGTAAGCAGGTTGGTATAGCTGAGTGGGAGAGGACAATTGATGAGCATACACGAGATGTGATGAAGGCAGAAGGAACCATTCGGAAAGCGCCAAGTATACCAGTTGCTAACATGGCAAAGGTTGTTCCAAAGTTCGTGGCATTGGTCGAAAAGAATAAACATAAGAAATAAATGCCACGTGGGCAGTCCACATAGGCGCCAAGGTGTCACCTTGGCGCCTATGCCTTTATCGCTTCTTGAGTATTTCTAATAATAGAAGGTTGTTATAACCACTTTTGATGTGGCATGATCTGGGCCACCGAATCGAAATTGATCCTGGCCATTCATTGTATTTTGGGGTCTATATAAACCTCATTCCTCTTCATTTTGTATAATGAGTTTTGAGCTAATTAGAGTTGTTGCTAAGATATTGTTGAGATTAATACAAGTTCATTGTTGATTCATTCATGGTGATATTGTGTTCTCTTTGCAAGTTGCATGGTTGCTAAGTACTCACTCGCATTCAATGTTTTAACTTAGTTTATTTCTCTCAAAGTTTGTTAGTTTTAGTTCGTGGAAGTCATTGTCTTTCAATTTCTTGGTGAAATCTCTATATGTTCATACCTTTTAGGATTTGTCACTGGCAAGTTATAGTGTAAGGTTAGTCTGAACACATCACAAGCTTCACTTCGATTGCTCATAGAGCAATTTGAAAACCTTTAGCTTATCCTTAGAAGATTGCATCACCTTTGTGGAGTTGTCTCATGGCGAAGCAAAGCGTGGTTGAGATTTCCGTGAATTGATGATGATAGCTTGCACCTAGATTAGACATTCTCTCTAAACCCACATCTTTTGTACTTTTTTGAAGAACATTGTTAGAAGTAGGATCAAGAGCTGAATTGTCATATCATAAGTTTATCATAGCGTGTAGCCTTGAAGCAATTGTTATCACTTGTGCAAGTGTAAACGGTATTTTCCTGCCGTTGAACACCAAAGTGTAAGTCCCTTTGTATGAAACAGCAAATCACATCTTTGCCAAACAAGCTATCCCAAATAGAGAATTGAAGATAAGGAACCTTGGAGTCTACTCATTTGATCACAAAGTTCAGCATTTGAGTGATTTTGTTCAAGAGAGGATAAAATACGCGAGTATTTTATGCTGCGTTGTCTGTGCAAGGATAACACATCAACACATCCCTAATGGCAAAAAAAAATCCCAATGTTTTAAAAAAAATCACTTTTTTTTTTAAATACAAAATTAATAAGGGTGTGGGAATCTTATTTTAACTTCCATAACTACACTTTATTCGAGGAAGAAATCCATTTTTTTTCAAATAATATGATTCATCTGTGGTGTTAGGGAATCTGGTTTTAATATTTAGGAATTTATTCCTTTGGGAGAGGTCTCATTTAGCACCATTGAACTCTTGATATACCTGTTTTTAATTATACTTGTTAGCATCCTCTTGATATTACATTTGCAGATTACTGAAATCATTTCTAAACTTACATTTGATATGATACATCAAATATATATATCACCTGCAGATTTTAGAAGTTGCATTTGCTATATCTATCAATTTTAAAAGTTACATTTGCTCTATCTATCATTTTTTATTGCTGCAACACTGCTATCAGACATGTCAATTACATTTTGAATCTTTGATTTAATTTTAATATCAAATTCAATACAGTATATGAATGTCTAAACTTAAATTTTGATGTCATGTATAATTAAACTTGTAAATATTTGAGTTTCATATATACTGCCTTCCCCTGCCATCCCCAAAAAATGGTCCCCCAGACTGCTGTCCCTGAAACACATCCCATCATCCCCTGCCGTCCCCGTCCCCGAAATGTCACAAAACATAGATTTATATACAAGTCTCATTGGTCACTTATGGACATCAATGTAATACACTTTTACTTACCTTTTTTTCAACGTTATTTGAAGGAAGGTGTGACTTAGAATGGGACAAACCCATCAAGACCAAACTGTCATATGTGAATGATCCTTAACTCATTATATAGTGTAAATGGCTAGCATTAGTTGCATTGCGATATGTGTTTCTCTCACTATATAATCGATCCCAAGCCAACGTATCTCTCTACTTCATATTCACTATCTTATAAAGATTATTCATGCATTAATAATGTGCATTATCACGAAAAATATAAATATGTAGAAATCTACATCAAATATCATAAAGCATTTTCTTTTTGCATGTTGGGAATTAAAAAAATTCACCGCTCGAATGTTTATACGAAGAGATGCAGCTGGTCCAGATCGCAACAAAGATCGACTATCAACATATTTTGGTTTGTCAGATTGTAAATCTTTTTCTGCATGAAACACAAAAGTTGCATAGCATCAACAGAATATAGAATTTTGAGGTTGTTTTTGCAGTGATGCATCTTTGTGGAATTCTCTGGATTAAGCTGCATATAAAAGATAAAGGCAGCTTACTACAGAAAATTCCACAAACAATTAAGAGAATATGTTCGACTTCTAGACCTCTCAATCTAGTCCTCCTACAATGTACTTATCATTAGAAAGAGAAAACATTAATCTAAAGCACTTCCACTGCATAGGTTTTCTTACAATAACCTCATTTGAGGAAAAAGAATGGAAGATGCTGATAGAAGTTTCCAAATACAGAACTCAAAAAGCTATAAATATATTGAAGTTTCCAACTAGAGACTTCATATAGGTTCGGATATGTGTGGGGACAAAAGGAATACACTATTTTTAGTTACAAAGGATGGAGCTTGTTTCCTTAAAAGGCCAGAAAAATAGTCAAACCCTAGCATTCAATACATCCTTATTTCAAAAGCAGGCTCAAAAGTAGGCATACATCCTAACTATTACCAAAGTAAAATATGATTAACCTTAGTTATCAAGGACACATAACAACATCTGACTTTCTAAAAATTGTTAGAAACCACTGTATAGTTCATGGCAAGTTCATGTCCATCTAACAGTAACCTAGAATGTGTCAGATGGGAACACACCCACATACCACTTGAACGCACTCACACTCTTTAGATGAAGAGCATTCAGTTGTATTGAATCCAAGTAATATTTTCTTGTTATGTTCTAGTTTATTGTTTTGAATCTTGATAAAGCATTTTTAAATGTCTCGTATGACATTGTGCACCTTATGACTGACCTAGGGGACATTACATAAGTAAATATTACGACACTTTCTGACAATATCTTCTAAAGTTTAATTTGTTTACAATGACTACAAAATGTTTCTGAACTCCTCAAACATTTCCATCTTGAGCACTTCAGTAAAACTATCTGCAACTTAATATGCAAACATTATTTTGTTAGACTTGTTAATAAATAAATTAGATGTGATCAAGGTTGCACTGAGACTGGTACAGGTACTGGTACGGGAGACTGGTACCGGTACCGGTACGTCTATTTTTGAAAAATAGGAGACGGGGGTACTTGGAGACCCTTTTTTTTTTAAATATAATTTAATTAATTTATTAATATGCTAACATTAAAACTGAAAATATCATGACATTGAACTTTTAAAACAAGAGAACTGGTAAAGTTAAAGTTTATAGCTTACTTGTAACAATTTAATATAGCTTACTGTATATATATTACTTATAGGCTTATAGCTTACTTGTAACAATTTAATATAGCTTAATGTATACATATTACTGTAGACACTAGTATTGAGGTTTGAAGTCCATAGGAGTAAGAATCCACTGAGTTTGTGAGAAAATAGTGGAAAAAATGAAAGGTAGACAAAGAAAAAAAAATGGAGACGCCTTTTTATTGACGTAGGGTACTTGGAGACGTGTGGGAGACTCAACCAGAAGTCTCCCTTTACAGGGAGACGTACCCAAGAAGTTTCCAAGACGGGGAGACGAGTACCAGTCTCCGAGACGAGTACCAGGGGGTCGGAGACGGGTCTCCGTGCAACATAGGATGTGATGCTTGATGGGAATAAATAAGCACAAAGTGAAGTATGTAGGCTTATTTAAATTTTGAGTTGTTATTGTTGGTTGTGTATGGGTGCTAACCATTGACCAACATACCTGTCATAGTCCACCCTGTTATCCCGATTTTTTTCCCCTTGGCAAAAAATTGGTATCATCATTTTGTGCCCCTCTTGGCACAAATGTGTCCTAGACCTCAGTTATTTGGAGTTGTCATTGAAGAAAGAAGCTTCTTTTATGCTGAGTAAATTGTGATGGCATAAGTTAGAATATAATTGAATGGAGATGAATTTAAATTCAGGAAGAAATGTTGAAATGTCCTTCCTTTGACATTAAAAAAACATATGGGTTCAATGGTTTGTGATCTTGTGACCTTTTGACTTGAGCCTTTCACTCCACTTCAATGACCAAGTAGCCTAGGGATTTGCTTCCAATGGAGACGCAAAGGGCTTTAACTTCCTCACCCAATGTACGGATTTGTGCATTTATGTGTGTCCGTCACCCTGCTTGCCCAAGCGTAACAATCTTAGTTTCAGTTCATGGAATTGTGGGCATACAGTCTCATGGAATTTGTTTTGAAGATCCAATTTATAGGTGGCTATGAAAAGAAAATCTTGCAATGGCTGGAAATTCGAGGGATAATGATAAACAAATCAGTCCAATATTTTTCCAAAAAGCACTCTTTTATGATTAGTGGTAGAATAGAATTGCAGCTAAGAAATCAATCCAATATTTTTCCAAAAAGCACTCTGTTTTGATTAGTGGCAATTTAGATTTGCAGCTAAGAAATATGTCCAATATTTTTTCCAAAAAATGCTCTTTGTTTTGATCAGTGATTAATTTCTATCCTTGGTAATGTTCAATTTTTCCCTTCCTCACTTACTGATCAAAAGTGAATAAATTCTGAACTTAACAAACATTTTACCAAACGAGAGAACAGAGCCTCTCAAATTTGAAGGGACAGCCCAGGTTTCCTGCCAATATTGGTCAAGGATTTCAACATAATCCATTGTCTTTAGAGTTGGTTGGATTGAAGATTAAAAGGTGATGAAAATTCCCACTAACACGCCTTATATATAAACATATTGTATCGTATTGATCACTGAGGGATTCCTTTCACCACTCCACATACTGTTTTGCTGGTGTTAATTACTAAATTAGAGATCCTGTGCATTCCTAATATGTCTAATGAAGATATTCCCATTTCCAAAAAAATAGTGTCTCATTTATGATTATGTTCCATTTCTCTGGCCGGTTTCTACGTATGTTATATTGTTTTTATTGCTTATTGTACAAATTACAAAATAGTTGTTTCTTGTTGATTTTCCCTCTGCATTTTTGGCAATGTTGCCACCCAAAATTTTAAAGTCCCATGTGCCAACAAAGCTATTCAGCCACAACCAAGTCATGTGTACCATAAAGTCATAGAAACCTGAAAACTGGTAATCTTGAAAATTGGAGAAAATGAATTAATTGGAAACTGCACTCCAAGTTTACTGCCAATATTGTTTGGGGCTTAGGCTTTAGTCATCATCCACTGGGCATAGAGTTGGTTTTGATTCATGATTGGAAGGTGACAAAATCCATGCTAAGACATCGTATATAACCATTTTGTAATGTATTGATCATTTTGGGATCTCTCTCATCTTTCCACAGACTTTTCTTTTCTACGTTTACTTCACATCCTATATATTACTAATGTGCCTAATGAAGATATTCCCATTTCCACATTTATGATTATGTCTATTACACTGAATGGTTTCTATGTACATTGAGTGTACTGTTCTTATTGTTTATTGTACAAAAGAGTTATTTCTTGCTATTTCCCCTCTATGTTGAGGTGTTCAACTGATAGATCGAGGGTCTTTAAGCATTCAGTGGATGAAAGGAGGTTGAAACTGCCTTCTAGTTTTTGCATTTCAGATTCAGTTCTCTTGTGCCAACAGAGTTATGCAACAATAACCAAGCCCTGTAACATGGAGTAATAGAAGCCTGAAAACCAGCAATTTTTAAAATTTGAGAAAGCCAATTAATGGAACAAGGACTTTTTTTAACTCAGAAGCAAGCCACACAAGAGGATGAACAAATTGAAGACTAAATGTAGTATATAGCCAAAGGAATCCACCAGCAACACTTTGCCACCTTGAGAGGATACTCCTCAGTTGGGGGGGAAACCCATCCGAAGGACCAAAAGTATCTAGGGCTCCTAACAGGGGCACTGTTCCTAAATGTCAGCTGGATTTTCAATCATGTTTATTTGTTAAATACCTGGAAAAAATTACAGCAGAAATAAGCACCTTCATTCCAAGGAACAGAGATCCTGCTACACCACTACACTATGTATCAAAAGATAATGTTGAATTAAAGTCATAGATCTAGAGTCTTAACTTCTTGAGAATAGTCTATACGTCTGATTTCAGTTTCTATCTTCTTATAGACATTAGGAAATATGTCAAATATCTTATGGTATTAGTCTCTGTCAAAATGTCTGAATGAACTGCTGTATGTTCAAGGTCTCAGTTATCTACCCACTTAGAATTTCATTTGGCAAGAGGAAAAAGACACCCAGGTTACTCCATAAGAAGCATATAACAACCTAGTTACCTATGGTAGATAGCCATTTAAAATTTCATCCAGCAAGAGGCAGAAACACCAAAGTTTCTCCATTGGAGGTGGAGTAACCTGTTTTAGAATGAACGTGAGAGATTAAAGACATTACTTCCAGGGTTTTGGCCTAGGGATTCATTGAGTTGCAAAACATTCGTGAAACACATGAGATATAGAACAGTAAATGTCCAGAAAATGCTACAAACATGCGATGAAGAAAGAGAACAAAGAGTGATGCTGAATAAATTATGACTTTGGAGTTTGCATTAAGAGAGAACAACCTTTATCTAGTATCAAAAGAAGACGGCAGAGACAGCATGGCATAAATGAGATAATATGCTATGGCCTTAACCTATTGATTGTAATGGGATATGTGTAGCCGACTTATGGCTAGCATAACCCTTAATTAAGTTATATAATCATTTATATAGTCTTATTTAGGTAGTTAAGTCGGCCTGGGTGGCATCCAAGGCATAAGTATGGTATATATAAGAGCTAGTAGTTAGTTTATGATCATCATATTATGAATTGTATTCTTATTGGAGACTTTTGTAGGTTTGCCCCCTCGAAGTGGCTTATTATTCTCAAGTATTTGCAGCATATTCCCTCTTATATTCTTCTCTTATGCAAGTTATTTCATTACAAGTGGTATTAGAGCATGATTTTGGCATCTGAAAGGCAAGAAACAAGGCAGTTTTTTTCCGATTCAGGAGGTTGAATTGTGAAGTGCATATCTCTCTCAATTTGGTGTATTTTTTTCTTATTTTTGGAGGGTCGATCAAGGAAATATTTAAGCTGCTACAGTCCAGATTTGAGGTCATTTGGAGCAAATTTGAAGGAGTTATTGTGAAATTAGTGTTTCCACCAAATTCACTCCCAGAGCTTTAAAATACAAATTTTTTTCCCAAATTCTAGAGGGTTGATCAAGGACATATTGAAGTTGCTACAATCTAAATTTGAGGTCATTTGGAGCAGAATTGAAGGAGTTATTGAGAAATTAGGGTTTCCACCAAATTTGCTCCCAAGGCTGCAAATCAGCAAATTGCTTGGAGATTTTTCTTGACAAGTGAGATCTAGGTCCTAGTAAGTTACAGTAAAAAATTCAGATTATTTGGATTTTATTTGTGTAATTAATTGCAAAATTAGTTTGCCACACCTTGTCAGGGGCTTCAACAAGAGGCAAGGGAAGGAATCCTGCCACACCTAGAAAATCTCCGGACAAGGATGATCTAATAATTGATTTGGGTTCCATAGATGTGGAATGTCTTAAGGATGATATTTTGGCATCGAGGGAGGAGATGAAAGGGTTCACTAAGAGTGAAGATATCCAAGCATTGGTGAAAAGATTTGATTCTCTTGAGAGTTCTATGGACTCTAAGCGAGTGGATTCACATCATAATATTTGAGAAGAAGATGTGTCTTCTAAGGGACATGATGCGTTTGGGATTGACTCAAATCTAAAGATGGGTCATCACCCAAATAATTCTACGGCTAGGCACTTCACATTAAAAATGGATATGCAAAAGTTTGATGGCAAGGATCCAACAAATTGGCTTTGCCAAATGGAGCAGTTCTTTGATCATCATCATGTTCCATGTCAACAAAAGATTGCAATGGCATCCTAATACTCGGAACCAAACCAATTCAGGCGGTATCATTGGCTATGTAAAGAAAAGAAAAAGAAGGGATGTGTTGTCACATGGTCCATTTTCTAAGAGGAACTCATGACACATTACGGCAATAGTCTTATGAACAACTACTTCAGCCAAATCACTATATTAAAGCAAATGGGTGCTAGTGAAGAAGGAGAAGCAGAAGAAGGAGAACCTAAGCCAATAATATCTTGCCATGCTAATTGGAGAAATTCAAAAGGGTCTACCACCCAAAAGGAACCAAGATCGGGCATCCAACTAGTACCATTGAACCATCCACCATTGTAAGATCCCTAATCAGATCTGCCGTAAATTTCTGATTTTTATCTTCCCAAACCCTAGGTCTGAAATCTGATTTTATGTTTCTGAATTATAACTGGTTTGGACAGCAAATATATGTATGCAAATTGCTCAAATAAACATGTCATTCATGAACCATTGTGAAGATAACATCAACCGTAAATTCTACCACATATTATGACCATTCCAACACAAAATACATGACAATAAGTTCTGATTTCTGAACATGAATAACTGCTGCTACAAATCAGACTTCTCAGAAATAAAATTACATCAAATCTCAAGGCTCAAACATGCCCAAACAAACTCAGATCTCTGCTGTCACAAATCAGACCTTTACATTGAGAAATAACGGCCCATACATACCAAAAATGAAAGAAAATGGTGTCTTGTTTGCAAACCCTAGATGGGCGATCAGCTTTGGCCCTTATTCATACACCTTGAGACTCAAAAAGACCCACAAATCTTCCTCCAAACTAGGCGGCGCTCCTTGTAGTTGGAAATGGCATGCTAAGTGAGGGCGGCGACTAGGTTTTGGGCTTGCAATGTTCCTCAAGGTCTGAATTTTCTGCTCCTCATGGATGGCACTCTCCTAGGGTACAAACCCTAATAATATTCTTCAAAATAAACCTCCAAATGAAGTGGAAAATCTGCAAATCAAATCTGCTTATGGATCTCCCTTGGCAGCTGCTAGGTTATGGCCTTCAAGGCCCACAAACAACAATTGCCCTTCCTAGGAGGTGGCGCTCACCTTAGGGCAAACCCTTGGAGTAATCTCCCAAAATATGGCGCTGAAAATATCTTCTCCAACCTGATATAAATCTGCAAATAGATGTGTCTATGTAGCTCAATCAACTCCTCAAATCTCCTTCAACATGAAATCGCCCTCCTTGAGGTTGGCGCTCACTTCTAGGGTAAAACCCTAGCAAGAACTTTACTCAAAACCCTCCAAAATGTGGCACTCCCAAGCTGATCTAAAAATCTGAATATATCTTCAATCTCCAAAATTGTATTTGGCCACAAATCTCACAATTTTGGCCCTAGGGTTTCTTCTCCAAATCTGCAGATGTAAATATGTCTTTGAAGCTCAATCTTCTTCTCAAAATCTCCAATGAAGTGCAAATGTGAACTCCGTATAAATCCACCTCCAAGATGGAATTGGGTTTTCGTCCAATCCACCAATATTCCTAAGGGTTTTCATCCTTGGAATATGCTGAACCTAAGTTGCAGCCACAAGAGAAAATCTTCAATGAAAAAAATATGATATGAATGATGGAAATGACTTGCTTTTTGCCTTCTTTTATAGCCACCAAATAACCTCCACCTTGGCTGACCTCCCTTTGGCAATTTACTTTATTTTTATCCTCCTTTTTGGCCGACCTCCCTCTTTGCAATTCACTTTATTTTATTTTATTTTATTTATCAAGTGGCTCACTTAAATAATAAAGTCATTTCACATTACAATTAGGTCCAGCCTAATTAATTAAATATAAATAATTCAAAAGTGACTTAGGATTACTTAGTATTTAACTAATTAGATTATTCCCTTGCACTTCCAACTTAGCCTATGGGAATAAAATAGGCTAGCCAACTCCGTTGGGTGATCACTCGGAAAAAGGGGACATTACAACCATCCATCACCTCTTCTTTGAAGGTACACCAAAAGGTTAGAGCAATGGAAGAACACATGCAACACCACCAAGTAGCACTCTCTAGTCTCAAGGAGAACAAGCTAAAGGCAAAGAATAGAATGATTCAACAAGCTGATCAACATAAAATTTTGATAGAAATAGAGTTACTAGGGCTTGATGCGAAGGGCAGAATCATTGTGCAAAAGCATCCACAGTTGATCAGTGTTGAGGACAACACTTCTTTAAAGAAGGGGGAATGCTATGCCCTTAACCTATTGATCATAATGGGATATGTGTAGCCGACTTATGGCTAGCATAAACCTTAATTAAGTTATATAATCATTTATATAGTCCTATATAGGTAGTTAAGTCAACCTAGGTGGCATCCAAGGCATAAATATGGTATAGGTAGTAGTTAGTAGTTTATAAATCATATTGCGAATTGTGTTTTTATTGGAGACTTTAGGAGGTTTCCTCCCTTGAAGTGGCTTATTATTCTCAAGTATTATCAAGTATTTGCAGCTTATTCCCTATTATATTCTTCTCTTGTGCAAGTTATTTCATTACATAATAAGGTCAACACAATTAGCAGAGCAAAAGGAGAGAGAGAGAGAGAGAGAGAGAGAGAGTTGCATGGCATTGTTGACATCTTTCATTTAAATTCAGATCAAGGTATTACATTTTTGAAAGTTGATGTTTCCATGTGTGTTATTTTATTAAATTGACAATAAAAGCAAGTGGTAATGGTGCTTCAGTTGAATTTAAATATTTTGAAATTATTTTATTTTGTAGTGGATTTTGTTAAGATTATAGCATACTTTTGTTTGAGACCAAATTTACTCAGGTAGACCTAGTTATGCTTGGAAAACAAAGTTAACTTGGTTATGATTTCTTCTAATCAACAATATGTCCTTGATATATTCATCTATTAAGTGTAAAAATATGCTAAGTTTTCTTGTAAAACCTTCACTGTTTTCAAGCAACTAGTGGATATAGATATAAATTGAAAGGAATTGTTTTGATTTTGCAAAGGTTGGCTCCACATAGTTGTGCTGTCCAAAGGATTCAGTACCTATTTGCTCAGTATGGTAGTTTTTTATTCATCAAAAAGGTTGGAAATCTTTGTTGAGTAGGTGGATATCATATAGTAATCAACTTATGTAGTGGGTGATGCGTTTAGTCCATTTATTCCTTTAGAAAGTTGGCTTGGTAGAACTTATTCACTGAAAGAATTTTTGAAAGAAAGGTGGCAAAGAAATGATGCTCCATTCTCGGAGAGATTATTTCTGATTTAAATTTATTTCCTTAAGAGTCAAGAATTTTTTCATTTAGGAAGAATAGATAGTAAATAATGTTGATGATCAAATGAAGCACCTGCTAAGAGTTCAATACAAATCTTTAACTCCACATGGTTTATTCAATAATGTATACAAAATTTCTAGATATCAACTAGAGTAGGTAATTTAATAACGTGGTAAAGGTATTGATAGGTGAAAGTGTCCCTAGGGACTCATAACGTGTTTGACTTTGAACTCAACTATGACCTCACCAAAAGATTTCCTGCAAATTCTTCCTCTAGTAGCTTCTCTAGATTATTTTCAAGAAGCTCCATCAAAGTTCAGCTTTGCAATTTCCCCAAGGGTGGCTTCCAAAACAAACATGATCTATTATCTTTCTTGTTCGACAGCTCTTTTCCATTAAGCATGGAGTTCTAGGTTTCCTTAATTCGATAGCTCAAAAGAAATCCCGCCTCATAGCTGTCCCCTAAAAATTGCAGATTTACACGCCTATCACAACAACCAAGGAATGAGTCTGAATCTTGTTACCTATTAGAATTTCTTCTCAATTGGCCCTAAGGGCATTCTCCAAGAAGAAATAAAATCCTTTGACTTACCCACTTCCAACCAGGCCAAGATATAAACCTTGTCCAAGTGTCACAGGGGTATGAGCACAACAAAAGAAGGTAGTATTTCTCATGAGGTAGAGTTACAAAGCATGAACATAGATGTCCCTTGAAAACCTCTCTTCACCAATTTGGCTTAAGTGTGTATTCCTTGTTTGGAAGCCAGTTACAAAACACATTTGGCTTTTGACCATCCTTCCTCTAGACTTTCAACATTATCTTTTCTTCTTTATTGCCCACAAAATACGAACAAGGTTGATATGGCCCAATTTCATAGAATAATTGCCAATCTTACTTCCTACCCAAATCACTTGGTCTCCTCTATTTAAAGAAGAATCCTCCATCTATTTAAAATGGCTTGAATTTTGAGGTCATTTTCTCCTTGTTTTTTTATCCTTTTTAAAAATCCTTCAACTTCATATTCATCCCAAAAGTATATTACTTGGTTTCCTAGGATGCATTCCAAAGCTAGTATTGTTGATGATTGTTTTTAGACAAGTCAACAATAGAGTAAAACATGAGGTATCCAACTCTCTCTTGAGCAAAGCCCCTTGAATGCTAAACAAAGTGATCAAACAAGATGACTCCAAGGTCCGTTTTCTTATGATTTCGTGATGGATAGCTCAATGACTTAGTATGATGTTGCTGATAAAGACAAAGGGACTTACACAATTGTTCAACAACTTGTTGTTTCAACGAAGGAGGCAAATATTCAGAGTATCTAAGCACTACAACTTATGACGTAGGATATAGCAATGAAGTACTTGATCCTAAATTCTAATCAGATTGATAAAAGAAAAGACAAAAGATGTAAGGTTTAGTAAAACTAATCTAATCCTAGATGCAAGGGATGATTACTGCTCAGGTGAAATCAAACCAACTCTTGCTTTGCCAGATCAAACAACTACACAAGGTTGATGCTATCTTCTAAGGTTATACAAGATGTTTAAATCACTTATGCTCATGAAGAACTCAACAAACATAAAGATCAAAGTTAAGCTCAATTTGTTCAGACCAACCATACACTGCAATTTGCAAGCCACAAACTACAAATGGTGTGAACATAAAGATTTCACCACAAACAATAATAAAGCCTTCCACCAACTAACATAAAACTTAAAGAAAACTTAATCTAACTTAATATTCACTTGAAGGAATCAGAAACCATGCAACACTTAGAAACATATATAGAATCACCAAACAATGAGTCTTATATTATTTCAGAGAGCTCTTGCAACAATTTTCAAAGTCTTCAATCATACAAATGAGAGCAAAAGGAGCCCTTATATAGACCCCAAGAATACATGAAGGGTCAGGATCGATTGGCAAAGCCAATGGACTAGATCATGCCACATCACAAGTAGTTACAACAAACTCCTATTTTTAGTATATGAAAGAGGGAACCAAGGCACGTTTCCCAAGAAGATAAGGATGACAAATCAATAGCCTATGAGGAGTCTCCATGTGAATAACCATCACTAGTACTTTGGGATTCAATGAATCTGGACACTATCTGCTTGACATCATCAAAAGGTACACTTGGCATATTCTTAGTGGTTCCTTCAGCTTCAAGTATATCATCTGCATAGAGGCCAAGTGTCTTCTCCCAATCAGTCATCCTAGCTTTGTTGGCACCCAGGTGGACAACAAGCGAGAATATACTATCAAGCTTCTCATCAGAAATATCATCCTCTTGGAAGTAGAAAGCTTGAACTTGTTCCTTCATATTATCAAGAGTCATTTCTCCAAATGGATTACATATTTTCATTTTGGATGCATGTATTCCATCTTGAATTCTTTGAAGTACACTCCTTACTCTTGACATATCTGTTTCTACCTTATCAAGTAGTTGCCCTTTATTGCGAAAGCAATAATACCAAGAAGAGAAATCATATGTTATGCCTTCTCCAATCACTTCAGCATGTATCAAATCATCAATTGAAGTCTCCATCAAGCTCTTTAAATGTGGCATGTATTGTTCTTTAATAACCTTGAACTCAGCACAAACAGTCAACAATACAAGTACCCTTCCCTTAAGATCAGCAATCTTATCATACACTTGCATGATATCTTCCAGGTGTATATATGTGGTTTCTTTTGACCTTTTCATCCAGTCTTTCAACCTGTGCGATGAAGACTTCAACCCCTCAAGATGTACAATTGTTTCTGGAGGAAGAAGAGATGGAGGTGTAGAAACTCTCTCCTGCTAACGGATAGGATGAACCAAGTGCTGAATATATTGCTCTAAAGGCTTGACACCTTTGCTCAGCTTTAATTCTGCCTTTTGTTTCCTACCTTATGATAGCTCGAGAATTATCAATTGAATCCTGAAGTTCTTCTTCTACCTGTGTTCCAGTCAATGGACCCAAGTTGATTGTATTAATGTCATAATCTTCAGCTGTTATATCTTCTACATTCTTTTCAAACCTTGGAACAGCTACATGTACTTTCCTTACACCTGCTTCATCTTTGGTTATCTTTGAAAGAGTAGTTGCTTTCTTCTTTGGTTTTTTAGTAGACATATCTAGAAGCAACTCTTCAACTGGAATAGGAGGATATTTTTCAACTTCACAGCTTTCCTTATTTCTATCCTGCAGCCACTCCGGCAATGATGAAAGATCTCTTAACTGTTGTACTTGCTTCCCTTGTACAGGCAATGATTCTTCTTCATCTTCATCCTTGTCTTCAGTGTTTGCTTCATCAATGATCTCAGTATCATGTGGACTTGAAGGCGTCTCTTCAAATGGAGTATCTGGAACTGCATCCTCAACAACATGTACAACTATGTCTTGATTCAGTAGAGTATCTCCTGGCTGTCTAGATGAAGCAGTTTCAATACTTATTCTTTTCTTTTTCTTGCTTGATTCTCCTTGTGTAGATTCAAGTTGTTTTCTTTTCTTTGCTTGACTTGAATCTTTTTCATTGTCCTTACTTCGCGAACTCCTACCAGGTGCACTATGTTGTTCCTATTGCTCAACTTCTCCCATTTTAGTGTAAGTAAGCTTCTTCCCTTCATCTATCAATGCTTGTACTTGCTTTTTTGCATGTTCCTCAGTGATAACAATGATAGGCTCTATCAATTCTTCATCATAAACTCTTTCTCTATTAGTCCAGTTGATGTCATAAGGTAGGTTCCAGATCTTATTGTACTCATCACCTAAAAGAGTTCTATCATCATCTAACTGATCAGGAATCCTTAACACCTTTGTAGCTCTCACTAGATCCCATCTTAACCTTGAACACTTTTGCATCCTTATATCATCATCGATGTCATTAGCCCAATGATCCTCACGCTGCTCAACATGCTGGTAGGAAGAATATGACTGTTTAATAGCTCTGTGTGGATCGAAGTTCTCCCTCCTTGAATCATGAAGATGTAAATGATATGCTTGAAGCTCAACCTCTAAATATTCGGCTGCTTGAAGTGATGGACAAGAGTAATATCTCCCTAGCGTGAGAGGAAACTGAACCCCAGCCTTCTTTCTTGCCCTTTGCATCTTATGGAACTCTAACAACTATCTTGAAACTTCTAGCAACACCATCCTATTGGTAGGATACCTCGGCAATCTATATGGAAAGGATGTGAAGCCCTGAATTCTGATATATTTAAACTTATCATATTGAATGTAGTACCTTCCATATTGTCCAATGAAGTTCCTAGCAGCACCTGTTAGTCTTCTATGCAATTCTCCCCTCAATTTTCTCACTATGCACATGGCGAAGGCATCATTAAACCTCTTGTAATGATTGATGTTCTTCAAATGGAGTTGAGGATAGCACTGATATGATAGAATCTGTCCAGACTTTACACCTACTTCTCCTTCAGATGTTAATCCTTTATAAACCACATTTCTTGCCAGGATATAAACAAGATAGGAAGTCATGAAGAAAGACTTTGTTTCATTAAATTTCTCAAATTATTCATCAAGGCAATGGCTTATAAGACCAGCCCAATCAACCATCTTATTCTTTGTAAACACATGATCAAAGTAGGTATACATCCATCCTTCAAAAATAGATGATTGAGGCCTACCAGTGACTCGATTCAAAAACATGATGAAGTAACTTATCTCTTGTTTGAAGTCTGCTTTGTGAAACTTTGGCTCTTCAGAGTTGTATATCTTGATTGATAAATCTATCATACATTTCTTCCTCACTTCTTGCATGTAGTGCTTGGGATTGCCTTCAAAAGTGCATTGGGCAGTTGTAGGACAGATGAACACTGCCTTCCGATTCGGGATGTTGAAGATCTCCTGAATGGCTTCTCTTTGCAGGTAAGCTAGGACAGTTCTGTCTTTAGCCACAATTTGTCTCTTCTGTTTGTCATAGTGTTGAATACATTCCAACACTAACTCAGTGCTAGGTAAGGTAGGTGGGAAGCATGCTGCTTGTACAATTTCACTCTTTGCAATGGCCTTGATGTCTTCATTCCTCGTGATGGCAAGCAAGAAATCCTTCATCTCCTCCAAATTGACGTGTCCCATGTTGGTATCTCCCACGTTCTTCCAATGAGTTTCGAGCTTGGAATCGGGTATGGTGGACTTGGCATCCATCTTGATCATCACTTGCCTCTCCTTCGCCGTCATGCCCATCTATCAACAAAACAAGACTTGAGTAAGTGACTTGAAATGATAAATTTGACTTCACAAACCTGATTTTTAAATGATAAAATTATAAAATATAGCCAAATCAAGTAAAAAGAAGACAATCTCATGAATTAAACATGATTGAAACATACCTTGTACCAATTTTCTGACCTAGAAAATGCAGATTTCTGTATAAAAATGATGAAAATCAGTATTAAAATGACAAAAATCAGATATAAAATGTCAAAAATCAATCTTCAAAATGCAGGTCTGCCTTTAAAACTTGCTCCTCCTTAAAAAATTCGCTCCTTGGTGAAATTGTGAGTGAATGATGACAAAATGAAGAAGGGCGCTCTTGTTATATAGTAACTTTACTTGCATTTAATGCTGGTCGGCCAGCTATGGGGTCAGCCAAGGTAAACATTTAATACATTTTTTTTAAATTTCGAAGTTTTAAAATTGCCTCTCTTCCTTCAAGCGCTCATAATGATGAAATGAGTGGCAATAAGCACCTAAACTCCAAGATCCAATCTCCCACTAGATGATTGAAATGTGCCTTGTTTGGGAGATATTCACTTTACCTTTCATAGATGTGAACACTTTGTGAAGTTTTGATGCCAATGACATACCCTTCAATTTTAGGCGCCAATACCACTTCTCAAACCATTCACTTTCTAAGAGTTTATGAGATACACAAAGGAGCAAAAGGGCGCCCATGATGATGAAACTTTTATCACTTCCCAAGTGCTTGAATGGTGTTGTTCTTTAACTCATTTACCCTTAGGCGCTTA
The DNA here is from genome assembly GCA_027924645.1 of Cunninghamia lanceolata. Lineage (NCBI taxonomy): Eukaryota > Viridiplantae > Streptophyta > Pinopsida > Cupressales > Cupressaceae > Cunninghamia > Cunninghamia lanceolata. Next base: position 606,550 of record BSBN01000847.1, on the reverse strand, counting down.
CATAAGATGGTTTTGATTATACCCTGCACCTTGACTCCATTGATATACTTGAAACTTCACCCTAACATTCCATCTAGGCGCTCATAAAGGATATTCTAAGAGTGAAATGGCGCCTTCTTCCTTAGTTGCTTCCACACCTTATAACATCCTTCCTTTAACCCAAGGCCCCCTTGGTAAGTTGTTTTGTGTAGAATGGGCACCCAAACATCATAATGACCAAAACATTCTTAATCACTTAGACTTGCTCTCAGAAGATTCCACTCTTACTTACCTAAGCGCTCCATGACGCCTTATTGTTCACCTCCATGCTCCTTATATCAAGGCGCCAAAATATGATGATTTGGATGCAAATATGCGCCTAGTTTCATCTAATGATATTGATCTCTTAAAGGTGCTCTTGAGGTTCACTCATTCTTCTACATGTTTTGAATTCCCTTAGTCATCCAAAGGCGCATTTTGGAGGATTTCACATCTTTTCTCTCAAAGCCTCCTTGGCGCCAAGGTGGCATACTCTCCTAACGTTTCACAAGACAATATCCTTCACAAGGCACTCATTATAGATGAAATTCCACATGAAGGGCGCTTGAGTGAGTTGAGAGGAGGCAGAAGGTGCGCCTATACTCTTGAGCGCTCAAAAATGATGATAGAGTTGTAGATAGGCGCCAAGATAGATGAGATAATGCATAGGATGCACCTAATTACATTGGGCGCCCATCTGAGGTGATCTTGAGGGCAAGGAGCTCCTTTGTCATTTGGATTTGGCCATTTGAAGGCTCTTAACTCTAAGTACTACTTTTTGGAGGTTTTGCTTCATGATTAATCAAGACATGTATTCATCGTTGAAGACCTTGTAAGTTAGGCGCTTGTCCTCTTCTTAACCAATCCTACTCCCTAGGCGCCAATGAAAGGTGATATGAATTGAGAAATGCGCTTAGAATCTCTTTGCTAAGACTTAGCAATTTTTTAAGCTTTGACATAAGGCGCTCATTATGATGAAACTTGGAGTCTTCCCTTTCCTAGGCGCTCATCTGAGATGGTTTGAATGGCAAGGAGCGCCTAGACCTCATCTTGAGTTTTGGCCATTTAAAGGCCTCTTAACCTTAGGCGCTACCTTCTAGAGGTTTTGCTTCATGTTCTATCAAGACAGATTCCTCGATGAAGGCCTTCTAAGTTGGGCACTCAAAATAGACTACACAAATGAAATTGGCGCCTCACTCCACTTTGTTTACCCTTTGATACCTCAAGGTTCTTGACATTTGAATGAGTTCTTTTGTTGCTCTCAAACCTCAAGACATTCTAAGGCGCTCACCCATATAAGACTTTGAGTTTATCCTTTCCTAAGGCGCTATCATGGTGTTATTTTGAGTGAAATTGGCGCCCTAATGAGGTTTCAAATTTTGAAGATTGCTAGGCGCACTTTCAAGGCAAAACAAACAAGAAAATGATTTCAACTTATCCTTTATTGTAAAGATTTCTTCACCTAGGCACCTATTCAAGGTGGTCTAAGTGAGGAGATGCGCCTATATGAAGTAACTCATAAATACCTTCCAAGTGCTTACTAGGCGCTCAACTGGGGTCAAATTCTACCTAGGCGCTCAACAGGGGTGAAATAAGTAGCAAAGTGCGCCTAGGTGCTTCGTCAACTCAATACCTTCAATATATTTACCCCTAAGGGCTCATTCAGGAATCCTTAACACCTTGGTAGCTCTCACTAGATCCCATCTTAACCTTGAACACTTTTGCATCCTTATATCATCATCATCGATGGCATTAGCCCAAGGATCCTCAAGCTGCTCAACATGCCAGTAGGAAGAATATGACTGTTTAATAGCTCCGTGTGGATCGAAGTTCTCCCTCCTTGAATCATGAAGATGTAAATGATATGCTTGAAGCTCAACCTCTGAATATTCGGCTGCTTGAAGTGATGGACAAGAGTAATATCTCCCTAGCGTGAGAGGAAACTGAACCCCAGCCTTCTTTCTTGCCCTTTGCATCTTATGGAACTCTAACAACTATCTTGAAACTTCTAGCAACACCATCCTATTGGTAGGATACCTCGGCAATCTATATGGAAAGGATGTGAAGCCCTAAATTCTGATATAGGTAAACTCATCATATTGAATGTAGTACCTTCCATATTGTCCAATGAAGTTCCTAGCAGCACCTGTTAGTCTTCTATGCAATTCTCCCCTCAATTTTCTCACTATGTACATGGTGAAGGCATCATTAAACCTCTTGTAATGATTGATGTTCTTCAAATGGAGTTGAGGATAGCACTGATATGATAGAATCTGTCTAGACTTTACACCTACTTCTCCTTTAGATGTTAATCCTTTATAAACCACATTTCTTGCCAGGATATAAACAAGATAGGAAGTCATGAAGAAAGACTTTGTTTCATCAAATTTCTCAAATTGTTCATCAAGGCAATGGCTTATAAGACCAGCCCAATCAACCATCTTATTCTTTGTAAACACATGATCAAAGTAGGTATACATCCATCCTTCAAAAATAGATGATTGAGGCCTACCAGTGACTCGATTCAAGAACATGATGAAGTAACTTATCTCTTGTTTGAAGTCTGCTTTGTGAAACTTTTGCTCTTCAGAGTTGTATATCTTGATTGATGAATCTATCATCCACTTCTTCCTCACTTCTTGCATGTAGTGCTTGGGATTGCCTTCAAAAGTGCATTGGGCAGTTGTAGGACAGATGAACACTACCTTCCGATTCGGGATGTTGAAGATCTCCTGAATGGCTTCTCTTTGCAGCTAAGCTAGGACAGTTCCGTCTTTAGCCACAATTTGTCTCTTCTGTTTGTCATAGTGTTGAATACATTCCAACACTAACTCAGTGCTAGGTAAGGTAGGTGGGAAGCATGCTGCTTGTACAATTCCACTCTTTGCAATGGCCTTGATGTCTTCATTCCTCGTGATGGCGAGCAAGAAATCCTTCAATTTTGACCCTCAAGGAGTCTCTATGTTGCATTTACAAAGCTTGATTGGTTGACCGACCCTAAGGTGGACTGACTCTGAGGTGATACAAACAACCTACCTAGAAACAGCTAATCCTATGGAGAAACTGGGGGTCCCCATCTGGAATGGAGCGATGGTGTGATTTGGTCACAAGTATCAAGCCTTGGAACACTTCAGTATCCACAAGATGGTGATCCATAATTATTGCATCCCCCAAAATTTTGTTTTTCTTCCCTCTTCGATATCCCATTGAAGTTTGGAGAAAAGTAGACTTGAAAAAGATATTAATAAATTCCAAATCATCTATAGCCTTGTGGAACATTTTTTAAGGTAAATACTACAATAGGGTTCAAGGAGTTCAATATTTTCCATCTAAAATATTTGCTACATAGCTTAACTAGCTCTAAAGAACAATTTGCACTCTATGTTCACTCCTTCAACTAAATTGACATGTCTGCAAGAAAGTTGACCTATCCTAGCAAGACCCTTTGGAACACATAACATTTTCCAAGCCACAAGAGGCAACTGCTTGATCCCTTTGTTCTTTGTTAATTGAATATTCATTAGATGGAGTGCAAAGATTTTCTAACTGGTGAATCTCCAGAAACTCAAACAAAGAAACCCCCAGAAACTTGCAATGGAAAACATCACTTTCAAAACACAATACATTTAAAATCTTGAAATGAATATTGAAGTAAGCATATATGAACTAGATTGTACATTTGAAAGAGCTGATATTTTGACCTAAGGTCTTCTATTAATCATCTAGAATCCTCTCAAAAGGCTTTCTCTATTAAAGCGACAATGTGTGAAGGCGAGCAGAAGTGTGGAACAATGAAGTAGCAAAGGAAAGACAAGGACAACACAAAAGACAAGGGACGTAGGGTCTTCAATCTGCTCAAAAAGAGTGGAGTCCTTCTGACAGCAAAGAGTCTTCCCCTAGACAAGTCAGATGGGAAGCAAAGGTCAGCCGGCATTAAGGAAAATGGTGCATGGATCTTCAAGAACCGCCTCAAGCAATGCTTTTTGACGCCCTTTCAACCCCCAACCATAGGTAATACAACTCAAGCACAGTCAAGTTGTATGCCTCTAAGCCCTGGAATATTTTGAGAATACAAAAATTCCATCAACCTTTTCCACAGTTGTAACGAATTTTGTCGCAAGCAAATCCTACAAGATAGGCCCAACCTATCTCCTATGCTTCTAGAAAGAGGCCCTTTCCATAGCTATAATGAATTTTGTCACAAGCAAATCCTACAAGATAGGCCCAACCTATCTCTTGTGCTTCTGGAAAGAGGTTTTGCTATGAAGAATGGATCAGAAATTTTGATGATGGAGGTAGATGCTTCCCCTAATATAGACCCACCTATCTCTCCTCCACAACCAACCAAAACCCTAGTGCTCTCTTTGGGTGATTCATCAATGATCTTAGTTGTTAATCCTCTTGATTTTCATGTTCTGGACAAATGCATTAATGCAATAGTGGACAATGTTGACTATAGATCTCTTGACTTCAGATGCATGGGGAAATGCCCCCCTCTTAAAGAATTCATGTCATGGACCAAAATCACCTGGAGTAATTTGGAGGCTCCTTATGTGGAGATCTTGGATCCTATTTTCTTCTTGGTGAAATTTCTTTCGGCTAGAGATTGCAGGTATGTGCATGAACATGGCCCTTGGATTTTTAGGAAAATAGGCTATTTATGGCCCCTTAGGCCCCTTTCTTCGATCTTGCAAATGCAATCATCTCCAAAATCCCGATCTGGGTGCAGTTAAACAATGTCCCTCTGGTTATGAGAGATTCTAGTCTCATTTAGAATTTGATTAACCATGTGGGGGAGTTTGTGAAGTTGGATGATGAGATGGTGGTTCCAAGATGCAAGTTTGTAAGGGTATGTGCCATGATTGACATTCCCAAGCCTGTCACCCACACTATCAGAATTCAATCCTCATAGGGCATTTGGACTCAGTATTTAAATTATGAAGGATTACCAAAGAGATGCTTCAGATGCAACTTGATTGGACATAAAATCTCAGTGTATTCTGCCATTCTTGCTCTGAGTCTTTAGGCTATCAATCTCAAAAAATGGGTAAGGAATGTAGGCAGTCCTGATAAAGATATTTGGTGAAATCGTGAGATTTTTTTAGAACAATCTTGGTCCCCAGTGCACCAAGATGACGATGGAATTTTTGTTTCTTTACCCAAGCTTGTGGAGGTTTTGTTTCAGCCCATACCCATTGCGATTTCACACAATGTGATGGCTTTGGTATCTCCGGCCCCTAGGCAAACTTTTCCTGTTGAGGTTATCCCCAATGCTACGTAGGTTTCAAAGGAAGAAGAAGATTTTCAGCATTGCATGGAGCAAATCTTGGAGAATTAGGATCATTTCCTTCAAGCGCTTGCAGAAGAACAGGGTTTAAAGATGTTGGACTTCTTAGAGCAAGAAGATGAACTGGTACCCATCCCCAGTATAACAACCATATCTCAGACTACAAGCAAGATTATCAAACCCAATTGTGGGTAGATAGGCAAGCAAAAAGTAAGGAAAATAGAAGCTGAAGAATTATGGATGGAAAGTCGGGACTCAGTTGATGATGGCTCAGTGGACCATGGATGCTCTCCTTACCAAAAGCAAGAGGAAGCAATTTGCAAAACGTTCATGAGGCAATATGACTTTGGCAGGAATTACATACTTCTTCAAATGTGATTGGAAACCAAGGCATTAGGTGATTCCTTTGGGATGTAAATTTCTCTTTTTTGTCTTTGTTTGCTTTCTTAGTTAACCTTGGCAGGTCTCTTAGGGTAATAATTTATTTTCCGCTCCCCAATTTACAGGTCTGAAGTTTTACTTTATTTTTTAAATTTGAATTCTATGAAAGGGGGTGGACCCTCATCCCACACCTCACCAATCCAAAGAAAAAAAGGTTTTTTCTGTTCTTATAAGAATAATTTTAATCAATTATCATATTATAAAGTGAAAAATCCATTTATGAGTTTTAGGTTTTTTTTAAGTTACTAACAATGTACAAAATTATACCATGAACAATACAAGACAATAAAGCACTTGGAGATCAGTTGCTTTTTCCTCATCTTCTACTGACATTTTAGCATTCTTCTTAAATCAAAACCCATACACTATGTCTTTGTAGTTTTTATCTCTCCCTCTCTTAATAGATATAACCTACTCTTGTTAGGCTTTAACATTTATTTATTTTTTAAATCAGAAAACAAAATTGATTTTGCAGCATCAAGATCTTACCTATGTCTTCGAATTGCGCTTGACTCAGGATTATAGCAGGCACATAGGTCTCAAGTGGATCCAACTTTTTCCTTACACCAAACAAAGGCAATGTTCTTTTGTAAGTGATAACATAACCTTAGTGCAATAACAAAAAAAAAAAACTCATTGAGGTTCCTAAAAATAAATACAAACTATAGATAGGAGATCATTCATCAGTCAAGCCTGTCTTGGTGGTCAGATCAATCATTTGTTAAATTATTTGTGGCATTTCCCCTCATTACAAATGTTAAAAAAGTCACAAACTTCTATGGACCAACCAAAATAAAAAAAATTTATGTGATCAAGAGTGTATCTAAAAGAAATTTAGAGCAATAATCCCCCAGAAAAATACTATTGAGATTTTTCATAATAAGTACTGAGTAGTAGCTGGATCATTTATATGTGGCATTTTCCTTTCCTTTAAATGTTGAATAACTCTAAATGGGACTCATTGAATAATCTGGGATAAGTCTAAATCATGATAGATTAATAAAAGTAAATGTATAAATAAAAGCAATAATGAGGACCTTTAGTCTTTATGTAAGGTTCAATAATTGAGAAATGGCTATTGTATAATATCGCTCTATACACTTTCAAATCATAATGGTTAACAAGTGTATTTCTCTCAAAGTTTAAGTTACAGTTTTACATAAGGTATTTACCACAAGCTAAACTGAAAAGATCCAAGGAAGTGGATACAAATGGAAACAGATGAAGATCAATCTCTCTAATGACCAAAGACAATTGATGGAATCTGCTAGGAATAATTATGAGATTAACATTCATTGGCATAGAGACTCAAACTCATACAAGTGTGGAGAAGCGAAAATGAATACAAAGTTTGCTGCATGGGATAAACCTAAAATGCATGCCCAAAACATCCATAATTAAAGATGAAAGAATAGAAGAACCCTTCAATTTACCCAAAATGAAAATACATAATTAAAAACTTAAAATAGAAATCAACATTTCCCCAGCACATAGCAAACTAAAGAAAAAACTTAAGAATGACAAAAAATTCTTAGCAAAGAAGAATAGCAATAACAAAACTTAGTAGGTAGAGAATAGACCAAGAAACGAAACAACATTGACAACAAAAAGTTAAGGATAGATATAAGCAATTAAAAATAAAGAATCAACGAAGTAACAAGAATAACGAATTGAGAAAGACTATATGAATAATGAGAAAAGAGAAAAAGATATTACAAAGAATCAAAATCAAAACATAAGTCTTTTCAAATATTCTTTTTTTTTTTCATTGTAGAGATTATATTGAAGTATGAAAAAAGATACAAAGAAGGGTCTGATGAACAAAACCAGACCAACTTCAAGCTTACAAGAATTTCACTGTGTAAAATTTTGAAACTAGGAGTAACTCCTACAAGCCAGCTAGCCAAGAGATACAAGAGAGCTGCTGCTAATTCACTATCCAGATTTAACAAGGATGATCAAAACAAAGAGCCCGAAAACTAATAGGTACTGATATGACCATCTACATATGATCCCCTACAGATATGGACAATTATTATTGTTAAGTGGTTCCAACATAGTTTCCATTAGAAAGCACAAAGTTATTCATTTTTTTTTTTTTTGCTAAATAATGATTGTTGATAACCATGAAAAGGTTGAAGGCAACTTTCACCTTTTGGAGCATGGAGCTGCAATGGATTCAGAGTCATGTTTGGTTGCATTGCTACCTGCTGCCAGTTTGCTCCGTAGTGTGGGATTGGTAGAATATTCATCTTTTATGACTAACATTTTGGAGGATGAGAAAGCTTGGCTTGTTCTTCAATTATTTCCATAATTGCACACCATGCATTTTCTGATAGCAGTAAAGAATTGATGGTTTGTAGCATTTGTTAATGATTCTCAATAACTGCACTTAATTTGTCAATGTAGGTATTCGTTGCTTCAATTCTCCCCTATGTTTACCCACAATGTGAATGAGCTTTAGAAGGCCTATTTTATATGGATGGGGCTTCGTGCTTCCTGAAGATGCTTGCCTAGTGTGAAGATGGCATCAAAGATTTTGTGAATGAAGGAAAGCAGATTTGGGTCTGCTTTATTGCATACTTCAAGAACTTGGACTCAGCAAAAATTCATCAAGCCAAAATTTTGACTCAGGCTCACAGCACAGCAAAAACTCGACATATTAAAAAAATATTAAGTTGATAAAATAATCTTAAATAACTGCAAAATAGAGTTAAAAGTATAAGAAATGGATTTAATTCTTGCATAGGAAAATTGTTCAAATCCACGACAATAGGAAAAATTAATAAAATGAAAAAAAATTTGAGCAAAAAATTGGACAAAAAAATTGAAAAAAAAGTTGTTCTGCTAGCTGGAGAGATTTTGTAGAGTATTTGGCCAAAACTTGGCAAAACTCATCAACTACTCACTAATAACTCAGCAGTGAGTTACTAGGCAAGTAACTCACCTGAGACATTTGACTCACAAATTGGGGAGCAACTTGCTGAGTTGTTAATGTTAAACTATGATTTATTGTATTCTAGAGTGGAGTAAGTTCCAGGGCCAAAAGGGTTTCCAAAAACATGAGTAGAGATTAAAGAGAGATTGGGATAGGGTTTCCATAGGTTTAAGTGTGGGATTGAGGGTGAAAATGTAGAGCACTGATGTGCAAAGAGTGGAGCAAGTGAAGCAAGAAACCCCTGAGTGGAGTTCTTTTCAAACATCCTTTTTTATTTGATAAATCTTATGAATTACATAAACACACATACATATATGATTTCTATATTTCAAAACAATGTACTCAAAACCTAGGGTGGCTACTATCTTACCAATGAACCAAAAAATCCCAATATCTAACTTTAAAAGTGTTAGTGTTTTAATTTGTCCTTTTCAGGACAACTCAAATTGGAACATTATCTATGTTAAAACAGTTCTTCAAATTATAAGGGGAAGCTCCTTGAGATCTAACTAAACCTAAAACTTAAAACTATAAACATAATTTACAAGTATGGACATTGTACAAGATTTCAATGGGGGTTTTGCATGAATATAATTACTAATTGACTATATTTTTGCCCTGGATGCAAGCACCAAATTATCAACAGTCAATACTTGCAACGATATTTTTAGATTTAAAGGAGGGTAAAGTAATTCAAGCAAAAGACAACTCCCTACTAGTTAAAGCAAAGAATAGTATTTGATTACGAACAAATATTTTAAGGAAAAACAAACGAATGCTTTTCATTGGCTAAAGTAGAGGCTTGCATATCTACATCAACAGAAAATGGTTAAACAGATAAACATCACATGATTACAAAAAATAAATCACTAAGCAATATACAAAGCCACTACTTAATGAATAACAAACATCAATTCAAAGTTTGACAAAGTTACTCAATTCAATTTACTTCATGAAATCACAAAAAATACGGGAAAACAATAACTTCTATTGAACAATAGTTTCTACAACATAAGTTTGACTTCAACTATCATTCATTAACTTTCATGAGAATACAATAACTTGAATGACAATTTCTATTGCATGAGTCTAGCATCAATTCTCATTACAATTGTTACATAAACTATGAAAGATTTATATTGACTATGATCAGATCATTACATTGAGAGCAAATGCTCTATATATAGAGGAAGGACATACTAATAAAAGACGAACAGCTTGCATAAAGCAGAAAGCTGTATAAAGCATAAGCTAATAAAGCAAAACAAAAGCGATCAAACCTAACAGCTAAGAAGACTGAAAAGCAAAAGCAATCTACAACTAAGATTGACCATTATCTAAGATATATTGAAATATTAACTTAATACCCCCCCTTAATGGTCAATCCACTAACTAAAACTAAGTTGCCCCCCCTAAAGATGACAACCGAAACAAAGATATGCTGGTCCACGAGCAACTGAAAAAGCAGGCAGAGGAGATGGCCTAGAAGGCGTAGAAAGCACTCCTTCTGCTCAGTATGCTCAGTGACATGTGCTGATGGTGTTGATGCTTCAAACTTGGACTGTTTAGCAGCCAAGCGTTTCCGGCAATCCTTTTTCATATGGCCAAACTTGTGGCAGTAATTGCACTGGATGTTGTACTTCTTGGAAGGGTCCTGTGACTGACCCTGACTGAATGGCTAAGAGGGCTGATTGGAGCCCTGATTCTGCTGAAAGGACTTGGCAGTAAATGCCTGTTCTAAGGAGGAAGTAGCACTGTTACTGAACTGTTGTTTCCAACGATCCTACTGCAAGAGTTTGTTGCATAGCTCTGGAAACTTCAGAGTAACATTAGTTGAAGTAATGTTAAGAGTCTCAATAAAGTGCTCGTAAGTAGATGGTAGGCTTTTCAGAGTGATGACTACCATATCTTCCTCATCCATGTCTCAACCAATTGCTGTCAACTGATCACGGATGTCCTTGATTTTAGTGAGATGCTCTTGCAGAGACATCTGTTCATCCATCATGATCGAGAAGAGCATGTTCTTTAAAAAGAACGCACGGCTCTTGTCAGACGTTTCATGAAGATCCTTCAACAGATCCCAAATTTCTTTTGCAGATTTCCCAGACGAAACCTGAGGCAGCTGATCATCAATTACTGATAACTTGATAAGCATCACCACTTCAGGATTTTGCTCATCGTATTTTTCCTGATCTTTACCCGCCACTTGAGGACGTGTAGTTTTCCCCAGAACTAGCTGGTCAAGACGCCGATATTCGAAGATAGTCATCATGCGCTGCTTCCAGGTGTTGTAATTCTTCTCTCCAACAGAATGTTGGTCAAAGATGCCATGCTTCACGTTTTCTGAGACACAAAAAGACAAATTATAAGCAGTGGGCACAGATAGGGAAAATAGACCTCTTGCACAAATACAAATCTCGAGAACACAGAATAAACTGACTCAAAAATCCGAACACAGATATTGAGGTACGAATCTCGAGACAAATCCGAATCACGGATTTCAAAACTAAGATCTCAAGAGTACGGATAGCATAGGTTCAGAACATCTGAACACTGAATTCGAGGCAAAAATAACTTTGCATGTCTGCTGGTCGCTGTGGGACCCACCCGAAATAGACCCACTCAAAAAGAGCCTTTATATGCATTAAACAGAAATAGAACCCGTCATGCCTTCTTTAACCTCAAACTTTGACCAATGCAGAATGTCGACAGAAGTTGAAGATAAAAACCGAACCAAGGAAACCCACACGGAACAGGTAAAATGCTTGCGATCCAGAAAGATATTCACCAGCGACCAAATAAAACATGAATGCCGGTAGAGGAAAACAAATCGCGTTTGTTATAGAAGATGCTCACCAACAGAAGGAATTTCAACTGAGGATTTTAGACAAAAAGAGGCCATAAATCTCGCTTAAGCAGCGACCCCAAAAAGAACGTGACCTTCAAACAGCAACAAATCCCGCTTCAGAAATGGCGGCCAGAGATAATCACGATTTTCAAAGAGAAACACGGCTCTCAGAGAGAAGCCCTAACACCACACAAGAAACCCCCGAAATACCACGATTATTAGCCAAAACCGGACGCGAGTTGAAGAAATCTTGCTCCAGAGAAGGCGCAAACAAATCTGACGCCGACTGCGAAGTCCTTCAAACATCCGCCGAACAAGACAGAGCAACACGCGACCTTCAGGGGTTTCAAATCACGACCCATCACACGACCTTCGATGTGAAGACAAAAACGTGAAGGAAGACACATAAATCGCGGGTTCTTGAAACAAAACGCTGAAGCTCAGAGGAAAACGTGATTACAAAACTAGCCACGATTTGCAGAAACCCACATCCAAAAAGAACCCGAATCGACTAGCACAGAGATTAAAAAATCTTTAAAAAATGCTAAGGCTAACCAAGTTTGTAACTTGGCTCTGATTCCATGTTACATAAACTATGAAAGATTTATATTGAATATGATCAGATCATTACATTGAGAGCGAATGCTCTATATATAGAGGAAGGACATACTAATAAAAGACGAACAACTTGCATAAAGCAGAAGGCTATATAAAGCAAAAGCTAATAAAGCAAAATAGAAGCGATCAAACCTAACAACTAAGAAGACTGAAAAGCAAAAGCAATCTACAACTAAGATTGACCATTATCTAAGATATATTAAAATATTAACTTAATAACAATTTATGTGCTCAAGGCATTTATTTAGAAGCTCTCAAGAAGAAGCTTTTAGAGATAAAATAATAATATAATATTCACAATAAAGCTCTTCTTTAAAGCAACCCCATCCCTATCTACATAAATGAGGAAATAAAACATCCTTTAAAGAAAACTAATTCTAAACAAATAATTAAAATAAAAACCTAATAATATGCTCAGATCCATCTCCTTTGAAAAATAGAACTTTTGTCACTTAAGTATTTTTTGAGAATCTAAAATTGCTTTGACTTGCAAACTTTGTCAAATTGTCTGGAGTCTCTGGAAGAAGGCAAACTTTTTCTAGAGCATGTAAAAATTGTTGAAACCCTATCCATGGATATCAAACTAATGACTGCCTCTGAAAAAACAACTTTCTAAAAATAGAAAGTTGGGTTTTTTAGCTCCTCTCACCATTCCTCGAAAAAGCATACTTGCTTAAAATAGCAATTTCTAAAAATAAAATTGTTCCTAAAACTAGATGGATTTTCTACTGAACATTGAAACCTTGACCATGAGATTATGCCCAAGACTTGAATTTGGATTTTCTTGCACTTGGAGGAGTTTTGACATGGCAACACCAACCAAAAAGTGTGACTTGTAGGAACTTTTGGATGGCAATACCAGAGGGAAAGTGCTGACTTGTAGGAGTTTTTTGGATGGGATCACTAGTCGGAAAGTGCGATCGTAGGAACTTTTGGATGGCATCACCAACCAGAAAGTGCGACTTGTAGGAACTTTTAACCCTTAGCGGAGATCACTTAAGTCTTTCCTTTTTCTTTTGAGGCGGAGTTTCAATGTGGCAATGCCACTCAAGATGTGCCCGATAACTTGTCTTTTATCCCTCTTAATATGTTAGGCACCTTTCACTTGATTGTCTGCCACTTATTACTGAACTTGGCCGAACTCTTGCTGGCAGAAGCCACCAAAAAGTGTTCTCATTATAACTTAAAAGTTTAAAACCTTCTTTCCCAGCTAGCACACTTTTATAAGTCATTTGCCACTTTTACGATGGTTGGGCAGAACTTTATGTTGTCACTGCCACCCAAGAATAGACTTCCTTTTCTCCTTTCATTACGCACACTTTCCCCAACTCTCTAACACTTTTTACGAGTGTTGGCACAAATTCATATGTTTTTGAGACTTAATGAAACTTTGGCATGGTTTTGTACTGGCTTTGCCACCAAAAAAAATGTCACCACATTGACTGATTTCTTCCTCTTTCTTGCTTTGCCTTATGCTGATATGTCACTTGAATGGAGTGTTGGAGGAGCTCTCTTTGACACTCGCTAATCTTGCATTCAAATTCAAAACTTTGACATTCCATCCTTCAAACTATCAAGATCTTTGTCATTTTCATTTGGCACATCTCATCCTTGAGCAACCTGCAATCATTGTTAATTGACAAACTAGACCAGGAACTAATAACCTTGCACTTTAGACAATAAGGAAGACTTGGTTTATATTGATAACATGACAAGAATGGCATGGTTGCTGACTACTAACTTGATTGAGGGCAAAGTTTCATAGAGGTACCAACAAAAAGAAAAGGAAAGGAAGAAATTATATTATTGTCCATAAGTTACCAAAGCAAGTCAATGGGACTTAAAGTGCATATAGTTACTATGGAAAAGTACTAGAGAAAAAAAAAACCCTAGGACCTAGAAAAGTGTCTAAGACCAAAATACCAAAAACCAATGAAAGAAAAACTAGAGGTAAACCCAAGGTGCATAAACCCTAACCATAGTATATATGTAAAATAGATATAGCATAGTATAGGGAGGATCCCACTGTAGTTCGTCAAGTATGATTATCAACATATAATAAACTAAATGTTTTGTAGCCAACTTTGTTATGTTGTTGAATAATCATCGACTTCGATAGAGTACTTCAATAGGTGGTTATGAACAATTGGGCCAACAAATTGTGTCTTAACCAATAAATGTTGGTCCTAAAAATAGCATTTCCACTATTGGGGTAAGGGCTAAATTTATGATAGGTCCTCCCTACACTACTAAGCATTGTATTGAGCACTATCCATGAAATAAAAGCATCGATCTCTAGATTCTTGTGTAATTGTTCTTTGTTATGAATAGTGATTCCAAACCTTTGTTTGTACTACAAATTGTGGTTTGGAGTGTCGATTTTATAGTTAACACTCTCATGGGAAAGACAAAGATAAAGACCACAGTTGGAAACTAGTGCGGTTACATCCATAATATTAAACATAATAAGTAATAGATACATGGTTCCAAAAGTTTTTTCTAAAAAACACTTGATTTCAGAATTCAGTCCCAAATAAAGGAGGAACTTCAACTAATAAATTACTTTCTTTGAATGCATAAAAGTTTTCTTACGCATAATGAACAAGTATAGATTTAGTACCAAGTGTACTATAAAACAAGGATGAAATTCAGCAACCAATAATACTTCAAATAAAGGGAAGCAAATTGGTGTTCCTTACTTTTTGACATACTTGTTCAATGCTTTCGGAAACTCAGTAGCCTTGACATCTGAGAGAAAATTATAAATTGTGAGAAGGCACTTTCTTGAAATCTTTGAATGCATCTATAACGTGCTAGAAAACTGGACAATATGTTTTACAGTAGGAAAAATTTTTAATTTAAGCATTTACCAATCAAAATTTATAGCTATAATATTTTATAAAAAGGGAAAATTGTAACTAACCATACGTAGAAAGACCAAGAATTGCATCTATAAAAAGAGAAGCAATCAGTGAGTCAATCAATGAAAATATTCCAATTTCAAAATTTGTGTACATAAAACAATATCTGACAAGACAAGACCATCCTTGGCAAGCAAATATTGTCAAATTTACAAAGTCCAGTCATGAGATGACAAAAACATTCTGATTCCATGATGTTTGTAGCATGTGCTTTTGTAACAAAGCTAGAATGAAATAAACAAAAGGAGTATGTTGCACTATGATGTATGAGAGTTATGTGCTAGGAGTGTTAATTTAAATTTTTATATGGGTTGTCCCAATGGTATGGGTTATTTCCCAACAGTTCCACCCATCCTCCTAAGGCTCTCATGCTTCTATATTTTGTATTATGCACATGGCCATGAGAAACAAGCATGGATGGAGGGAATGGACAAGGGCAATTACATTCATTGTCCAGAATTGTACATCATTATGTGATTAATACAGAAGACTGCATTTCAAGTTATTTATGTTTTTAGTATCATCCATAGTCCAATGCTTGTGCGTTATTCATGTAAGTTGGATTGTGTGTATGTTTTCACACCTACATTTCTAATGTTGTGATTTGGATCAAAGAAGACAAATATTGGAAAAACCAAAAACAAGTTCTAATAACATGTTGAGAAAGTGTTGGAACTCATAGCCTGCTTAGAAAGGGACCCAGGATTGTATCTTAGGAAAAAAAGCATTATAAATACAAATCAAATGCTATAAATCTATATTCAAAAGATAGAAAACAGCATTATAACTTTAAATCAGTAAGCTCCTCTCATGGAAGTTATCTAATTATATGTCTCCTCACACCCATCCACTCACATTCTCATTCTCTAAATAGAGGAAGCCCTAACTTATAGAATTCTAAGCTAACCCTAAAAGTGATCCTGTTGGCCATATTATATCACCCTTAATTTTGATTGGCCAGACTACATGGTTAAGTTTTATTGGTTGGCTTGCACAGCAGCTTACTTTTTCTAATTTCCTCATTACCCAAAATAGGATAAAAACTAATATTTCTAACTTGAGATAAATTAACTACCTAAGTAAGATTAAGTAAAATGGTGGGTACATGACCACACCAGCAAAAAATGTATAAATTAATGGAGAAAACCCAAAACTAATAGGCAAAGAGTTTGTCTTGAGCGAAGCCAATAGGTTGGAGGAGGAGTTAGCAAAAACCTCAAACTGATCCACAATTTACTACACTTGATAGGGGTCTGTGGATAGATAGATTCACCTCATAGATGTGACTAACAATCTCACAAGGAATGAGTATGTCAAATATATGTCCATCAACCTCCTATCCTTCATTGCTCATCACTACCTAGAATTGAAAAGGAGCCAAAAGGAGCAACAAGAAAGGCTGGAAAACTCTAATCACAAAAGCTAAGAGAACAAAGTAAGGAGAAAAAGAAAAAGAGAGGGACCCCAAGTGACATTGTTGAGATAATTTGTAAAATATGAATTTTGGGCATATGAGAATTGGTTGCTACCTATCCTAAAGAGGACTTCTAGACTGATAGTGCTCCAAAGGTAAGCCAAAATAGCAAACAGATAGCATAGAAGGAAACTATCAAGAATGAAATCAACATGGGAACCAGCAACTCCAAAAGCATTTCAGCTCAAGAAGAGTGAAGTACCTACAACCCCTATGAATGCAAAGAACAAACAAAGGAAGAGAATAAGAATTTCTTAAAGGAATAGGATAGGGGACAAGTAGAAGTGAGGAGGGTAAGAGGGCCATTAATGAAAATATTGAAACAACTTTGGACGACCACACCGATGGCATGACAACAATCAAGGAAGAGGGTGGTTAGCTCAATAGTGGGAGGGTATCAAAGGGAGGTAGCATGATGGTGAAGGTGAGAGAAAAATGGGTGGTGAGAACAAGGAAATACCCTAGACACAAAAAAGGCACTAAGAAGCATCTTTGGGTTAAATGTTGCACTCATTTTTTTGGGAATAGGCAATAGGGTTCCATGACTCATAGTATTAACCGAGAACTAACACAAATATGAATAATCTGAAATTACTAGAGGCGACAAGGTTTGTAGGCCAAGAGCCAATGAGAGGATAGAAAGGACTAATTGAATTAAAGTAAGGGGATATCACCAACACCACCACTACCTTGAAATCCAAGCTCCATGTTATGTCCCCTTTTCAGAATTAAAATATTTGGGAGACCCATAGCCTATTTCCTTATTTCCCGTAGGCTAAGGGTTAAAGTTAGGGAAATAATTTACTCATAATATTTTAAGTTAGTCCTAGTAACTTTATTTTAAAACATTGTAAAAGGACAACTTAAGTATTATTATTATTTTATAAAGTGGGCCGTCTAAATGGTACATACTATATAATAAGGCCTTATGTAATATTTTATTAAAGTGCTTTAAGTGAACACTTTTGGAGGGAAAAGGGAATTCAATTTAAAAGGGCCAAAATGGAGTTTATAAAAGAAGGAGAATTGCATAGAAGAAAGGCATCCATTGCTTATGAAATCAAACCCTTTTTCTCAGAGCTTGAGCACTTGTGTTCATCTTCACACCCGAGGACAAAAACTCTTGGACTGCAGGAATTTGGAGGACGAAAACCCTCTTGCCCTTTGGAGGTGATTTCATTTAGGAATCACATTGTTCTGAAAGATTGAAGTAATTCCAGTTTTTAGTTTCAGCATTTAGGAAGATTGTCAGAAGGAAGTGTGAGTATTCACACCTTGATCGTTGTTATCATCATTATCTGTTGTTTCACAACATCTTTAATCCTGTTGTTGAGCCATACTTCAGACGTCATACCATTTCGATAGGTTGTCGTACCATTTTCTGCAGACTGTCGTACACCTAGAAACCCTGTTGCACCAGTTCTAGACAACCACATGCCATCATCTTCTTCAGTCACAGCCGTACAGTTCCTTCGAGCTGCTACAGATTTGTTATTAAAGCCTCCAACGGATGTACAGCTGCTACAAACTCTAATTGCAGCCTTGTAAGTTTGATCGTTGTTGTTAACATTAATAATATTTGGGTTTTGTTGTATGGGCTTTGGCTGTACTTTGCATTAGTATTTTGCTAGTATTCTGATCATTGCAATAATATTATCATTTGGGATGCTAAAATGACTCCAATAATTAATATCGGTATATAATACTACTGGTCGATATTTGATTTTAATTACTACTGTTCAGTATTCCATGATTGTTCAAATATTGCATAAAAGGAAACACAAAAAAAAAATTCAGAGTCTGTGAAAATAACCAAAAGGGACATTACACTCCATGTCCAATCCACCATCAATGGGGGATAGAAAGAAACTACTCAAGTTCACAAGAGAGGATAAGCAGAGCACCTAGCACATTATAACACATGTTACAATTTTGATGGCAGATGAACAATATGGCCAAGGATACCATTATCAATCATTTCTAATGACCTTGTGAGGGATAACTAATGCCTAGTACATGAAGTGGGAGAAGACTAAGATGAGTACCTAGGAAAAGCTATGAAAATATTTTGATAAGGAGTTCATGTGACTCCAAGTTGATAATGAGATCTACAACACAAAGCAAAGGAAATATGACTTGGTGCTCACTTCTCCAAGCTAGAGAATCCTCAAAAATATGGTCTCAAGAAGAGATGGTGTGTCAAAGGTCTCAAGTCAAAGTTCAATTTCAAATTGAAGTTGTAACCAACTTATACATATGATCAAGCTGTGAACTTGGAGAATGAAGACAAAGTAGATGGCAAGGCATAGGCGGCAAGGCATAGGCAGCAAGTGACTTTGAGGATGAGGAGGATACCTTTGAGCCCCACAATGTAGGCTTCAATACATGATGAGAATGTTCAAGTTAATACCAAAGAAAGAAAAATAAGAAGTATGGAGTATGAGTTATTGCAAGAGGGATATACAAGTGTGAACTGTCCTAATAGGCAATTTTGTAAGATATGCAAAGTGACTAGACATGCACACAAGGACTACCCCTAAAATCTCAAAAACAAGAAAGAACAAGTTTTGGCCATATAAGCATCGATCTTCAAAGATGCCATGAGTGGTGGATGTCATAACCCCATGTAGAGAAGTGATCAAAGAAATTAAAACCAAGGCGACACATAAAAAGAGATTTGAATGTCCATCCTATAATCCAATGCCATGCGTGTAACAAATGGGTACACTTTTCCTAAGATTTTCCAAAAATTTGCAAGGGAGTTCATCACAAATGTGTAATTGTAGATGGCACAGACCCAAAGAACACGATGAAGATGGTCACCCTAAGCATCAAGTTACAACTAATGTTAACATATCAGAGATAAGAACTTGTACCTTGACACCACAATCAAAAAAAGAAAGATTTGAAAATTCAAGGAAACAAGTTAAGAAGCTATGGCTGAGTGCCACACAAGAGAAGCACCAATTCCAAGTGAGAGAACTAGTCATTCGTCCACATTAACAATTGCTAGACAAACAATAGAGACGTCCATTCCAATAACGATGGGAAAACTACTACATACTATCTTGTCTCTACACACTATACCAAGAGCATTGCCCAAGAGAAGGGAGTTGGAGATACCAAAATCAGATTCTTCAAACTACCACAATCCACAATGAAGTGTAGATTTGTCCCCTTATCTATAATTGTGAGTGGAAGAGGTGCTCTGCCTCCTTTGGCTTTAAGGGGGAAACTTGTGTCACGATGATGGTGGAATAGATTAGACCTACCTTTGTGATTTCTTTCCTTTTTCCAACATGGCCGGTAATGTCAATGTTACTATTGGAGTCTAGAACGACATTCTTCAGCTGAATGTCACTTGCTCTTTGTGTAAGTTGCACCATTTTCCAATATTATTTCACAAGTTCTATTTCAGAAAGTCTTCTAAAGCAGCTTTGATGGTTGGCCCTAACAATGGGAACCCCTATTGTGCAGCTTGCTATCAAATTTGATGTCACTCTTGTCCCACTTTGGTTGTGGCTTACTTCTTGCAACAATTTTTTTCTTGGCCTTATGTTTAAAATTCTTGTCAATATTAACTACATGCATGTACGCTTCACTCAGTCCTATATCTTCTTAGAAGTACATGTTAGAATTATGTGCATAACAGATGAATATTCTTCAAATGTAATGCAATAAGAACACAAAAGAATTTATGTGAGAAATCCAAATGATTCCAATATATCACAATATATCAAATGAGAACAGAATAAATGAATGACTGATTAATAGGTGGGATCACCTTCGTTATAAATATCTATCACTTAAATATAATAAGAGGTGTGTAGAGAGAGTAACCTTCATAGTAAACCATAACTAATGTACTCCCATATGATTATAGAAAATACATGTAGGCCAAAAATACTCATGTAGGCCCTTAACCCATGTAGTCCCATGCTCGTGTAGGCCTTATAAGAGGGATTGACATCCACTCTAATATCTCCACTAAATCACTGCTCAAAAGGCCTTTGAAGAGAGCATTACTGTAATGTCCCCTTTTTAATAAAATTAATTTGGAGGAATTATTGGTCCATTCCTATTTTCCCGTCAACTAATAATTTAAAACTAGGGAAAATATTTTAATTAATATTTTATTGTATTTCCCGTAAATTTAGGAAGTTATATTTTATCGGGAGCGATAAAATATTAAATATTAAATATTAATGCCAAGTGGGGCATGGATATTGCTGAGGGGTCATTTATAATAGCCAGGAGCTATTTTTACGCAATTTATGACAAGCTATTCTTGGCTTACTTTGAGGAGCGGGAATCTCAAGATATATTTTTTTAAATTATTTTTCCCGCCTTTTTTTGAGGCGCAGATTTTGGGCGCCCAATTTGGGCTTGATGTTTATAAGTACATGTCTTGTTGCATACAGGAGGATCTTTTGGCATTTTATCATCTCATATTTTCTGTATGAACACTTGTGTTCTTCAGATGCTTCTGTGGACGAAAACCTACAGGAGTTAGTGACCTGTGGACGAAAACCCATTGGTTGTTGGGATCAGAGGACAAAAACCCTTTAGTTCTTGAGGGCATTCTCATCCAGGGAGTGCATTGGAGCTTCAAGGTTTGAGCAGATTCGGCAAGTTTCCGTGTTGTATTGTGTTTGCAGGTTCAAGATTGCAGTTTGTGTTTTCAGTGCATTGTGGGTGCTGTTGTGTGGAGTGCTTCTGCTGTTACTTATTGGTTCATGTTCTTTCCCAGGAGCTGAAGCAATCATCTTTCATTTGGGTTTGAGTTTAGCGGTGTTTGGATGAAATACCCAATGTACATTTCGCTATTTTGTGGTGGATTTGTAATAGTTGTTTCAGATTTGTATTTTGCTGTTGTCGTAGGTGTTTTGCTGTTATAACAGTCCTTTATGATGTAAAAACCAGATTTATAACCAATGTATACACTGCAAGAGTTTCTGAATTATTTGATGCAACTTCAGTGTTGTCTAGCTGGCTAGTTTGTGTTGAATTTGTGTAGCCTGCTGAAAATTGGTTTATGCAGTTGTCAGATCTAAAATTTATTGGTAAAATTTTTAGCTGGAATATTACAATGGTATCAAAGCTATCATCTTGCCAGCCTGAAGGGTACATTTTCCCTTTTTAGGATATACTTGATTTCTTGGCTTGCAAGCAATAATAATCACTAGAAATGATATTAGATATATTAAAGATCAAGAAATTATGATAAAATTCAGTTCAACACATCATAGCATCACTAATATTCATATTAATACATCATAACATAATTAATAACGAGATCAAGACATCATAGCATAAACAATATTTGATTCAATCCGTCTTAACACAATCCCTCAAGCCAATCACATAGTGAATTCCTTAGGAATACTTGCAAGTAGCAATATCAAGGCGGGTCATCCTTAATATTGCCAAGAGCATGTAATGTCCCCTTTTAGGTTATCCTTGATCTCTTGACCTGCGCACAAGAATAACTACTAGAAAGGGACATTAGTACTATTAAAGATCAATTTAGTAATGAAATCAATACATCATAATCATAATCAATAATAATCTATGTTCCCTGGGGATGCGTCCCCTGCCTTTTCTTGGCCGTACCCGTACCGGGGACGTCCCGAGGACGCGGGGACGGCTAGGAAACGTCCCCTGACCGTCCCCGTTTCCCCTGGGACATCCCCTTTTTTTAGGGGACTCAGGGGACGGCTAGCCATCCCCGGTAAGGCCGGGGCGTTCCCTGACCGTACTGGGGACAGCTAGCCGTCCCCTATGGCCCAGCAAACTCCCAACTCAAAAAATTTAAAAAAAAACACACTTTTGGCAGGAAACAAAGAAATAGTTAGCAAGGCTGCACTGAATTGTTTTTCTATTCATTGATCATTGCCATATTTATTTTTTCCTACTACAAATTTGTCAAATACTTGATGTACTGATCATTCCATCTCCTTCACTGTTAGTGATGTAATCTACATGGGAACCATTGCATCTACATTTCCTTCCTACGTAGCAATTTCTTGTCTAAGTTCTTTAGCTTGGATACACACAGTTCATCCATATGTTGTTCGTATGTGATTGATTAACTTGCGATTCTATTTTGCTGAAGCTCATATACTTTGAACTGGTCCAAGCCAATTCTCATGTGACAAGTTGAAAACTAAGTTCAAGTGTAATGTTATGGTTATGTATGCATGTTTTAATGTTCTATAATGTCTATAATGACTGCCTTATCAATGTTATCATCTAAATATTTGAAATTTCCTTATATTTAAAAAAAAACCTTATTTTAGCAGCCGTCCCCTAAAAAATGGCCAAAAAAAAATGTCGTCCACGAAACTCGTCCCCCCGTCCCCGCCCGTCCCCGTCCCCGGTACTTGGGGAACATAGATAATAATGAACAAGAATATAACATTATTGAAGAGAGCATATATTCAATTGTATTTCTTCATACTTTAATATACCTATACTTGATACGTCTTTTGCCTCATCATATACTTTGGGAATAGCTATCGTCATGCCCGGTCGTTAATCTAACCTAATCGTCAACCCTAGCAGAGGAGGGGAAAACATTACGTTAAGGTGCTGGATAACTAATCCCCATTGCCATAGGCCCAAGGGCTTCATTGCACGCCTGACAATACTTCACCACTTGAGAGTCACCTACCGTGTAAGACATTAATAACAAACTAACCTCCACTGCCATATGAAATCTCCTTGCAGTTCACGATTTGCCTTTGTTAAGACTTATTAATAGCTGCATTTTCATATGTTATAAAGATATTGATTATTTCTTTTAAATGGGAATCACTGCATATTGCTGCCTTCACTTGTTCATGTCATTATGTATGATCGCTCCTTATGAAAATAAATCAAAACTTGATCGCTGGTCATTTGGTTGCTTTCAATATATTGTTAATCGTTGTCTTTGTTTCCAATCACTAATATATGTGATCGCTGCCTTAGTTACTAATTATTATATTAGCTGTTTATTTTATATAATATTTTATTACAGATATACTATATATTAATATATTCATTTATATATATATATATATATATATAATATTAATATATATTAGATTATAATTATAATAATATTCAAATTATTAATATTTATATTTATATTTATATTTGTTATTTATAAATATGATAGTAATATATCTTGTTAATTGTTTTAAATAAATATTATTTAAATATATTCAATTTATAATATCATTCATATCTTTAATCTGAATGAATAATACATAATCGATTCAATTATAAATTTAAAATTACTAATATAGGGACATGACAGAGCATGTAAGGGGGCCATCCGCCTTGCAACTCCCGCCACCTTGGAGGGCCATCATCCTTGATCAAGCTCAAGAGGGCTATCCTCTTTGATTAAGCTCAAGAGCATGGAAGGGTCATCCTTCTCATCTCTTGGCCAACTTGACGCGAGCATGAGAGGGCCATCCTCTTCATCTCTCGTGAACTTGGAAGGGCCATCCTTCCTACCTGCAAACATGTCCCTAAATTCAAAACTGATTGGTTAAGAATTTGTTAGATGATTGATATAAAGTACCTCTTGATGGATTTCAAGTTTATTCCAATCTGTTGTTATATATATTATCTTTGCTGAGACAAAAGGCACTAGAAGACAAAAAGGAAACATTAACTAATGTTAACCAAAGGGCAGCGGTGGTTGTCAAAAGGCATCGGTTGCGTTTAAAGAGGTGCGATTCCTTACTATGAAGGGTATAAAACAAAGATCCAAAGACCATTGAAGATCATAAAGTGATCAACAAGAAAATATATCTAAGGCAGAGATAAATCTGAATAAACCTTAGATATATTTTCTTGTTGATCACTTTATGATCTTCAATGGTCTTTGGATCTTTGTTTTATACCCTTCATAGTAAGGAATCGCACCTCTTTAAACGCAACCGATGCCTTTTGACAACCACCGCTGCCCTTTGGTTAACATTAGTTAATGTTTCCTTTTTGTCTTCTAGTGCCTTTTGTCTCCTAGCACTGGCCTTTGTCTTATTATGGCCAGCAGTGGGTTTTATTTTATTTTATTTCTTGTCTAACAAGTCGGGGGCATGACAGTTAATCATGGAAGGATTCTTGAGATTTTTAAAAGATGAGAAAAATGCAGATTTCATCCGAAATAATTTGAGGGAAATAAAGAGGAGCCGAGATGAAATGAAAAATTCATTTCAAAGGATGCTAGATAGCATGCAAAATTCATTTCCAGCTAAAACATCCCAAAAAGAAGAAGATATGTCAGAATTGAAAGAAGCAGTTAAGGAGAAGAAATCAAGGAAAATTTTCCTAAATGATAAAATTCCCCCTATCATAAGAAAAGAGGAACAAACTATTGAGCAGGTCACAAAGGAACCCAATTTGGATGTTGAGGACACAAGAAAGAAGAATGATAGTAAAAATGAGCTCAAAAGACAAGGGCGTTGTTTCTCATGCAAAGAACATTGGGAACCAAGCCACAAATGTCTAAGAAAAGGACAAGTGCAAGTAGTTACAGGGGAAAAAACAAAGGAAATAGAAAAGAAATTTTTTGAACTTGAGGTACAACAAGCTGTAACGATTGAAAGTAAAAGTTCTAGCATTAAAGAAGTTGTTCCATTGATTTCTAGCGTGCTCTCACATCATAAAAATGTTCTTTTTGATGAAGTTAATGAGAAATCAGCTTTGCATGTTGAAGATAAAGATTTAATAATTAAAGAAAATGTTCAAATGATTTATAATGGTGTCCAAGAAACACTTATTGCTCAATTCTATGCATTGAAAAGGAGGAGCCAATGCCATGGGAGAACGATCTACAAGATAGTTATGTTGACGGGTATGAATCCAAGGAAGAAATTTTAGTTGATGATCTTCATCATGAGAATGGTAGTACTGCTACAAATCTCTCAGAATTTTCTAAATCAGCAGAGGAAGGTAAACACTTTTATTGCCTCTATAATTACAACTTAAGAAATAAGGATGGGAGTAGTATCAAGAATGTTTTGCATCATCTTCATACTATGTCATCACAATGTTTTTGCTACCATGATAAGCATTCTAACTATAATGGAAAGATGAAGGGTACAAAGTGGAAAGTGGATCCTTCCTCTCAACTTCAAAATTGCTCATCCATGATGTTGTGGGATCCTGGTGCTTTATCCAAAGAGCCACAAAAAGAAGATATTGAGAAGCACACGAACGCTGAAATTTTTGATGGGCTGAATCTCATATTTGCTGAAGTGTTTTCTAATTTAGGATTCTCAACTTCCAGTTGTGTCAGAGTAGCACAATGGAAGCATGGTAGTGAATACATTTTCCATTTGAGGCAATCACTTGGGAAATCAAAAATTACAATACCAAAACATGAGGTATGTAATGCATTTTATTCTTTGAGAACTGAAATGGTTATGGATATAGAAAGGTTGTATTCCATTGGTGAGTTTCTACTTACTCAGAAAAATAAAGAGCTATTGTGCACATTTGAAGGAAATATTGTAAATCACAAGGATAGAAGTGTTGAGGGTATCTCCTCATTTCTCATTACAGCAAAGGAAGGTGGAAATCATGTTGGTAGTCTAAGGTATGAAGAAGATTATCATATTTCTGATTTATTATCTCCTTCGTCACTACAAAATTTATGCCATCATGGATAGCCTGCTAAAAAGGGTGATAGTGTAAGGGATACAACTTAGCATAGGGCATGCAGACTCTTTGATTCAAGTTCAAGATTGCTTTTGCCTATGGAATCCAAGTGATATTTTGAGAGTCAAAATGAATAGAGGTATTGATATTACTATTGAGTTCTCCATCTCTTGTATTTTGATTGAAAGGGATTTTATGAGGAATCATATAGGGTTTATTGTTCATTATAACCATATTGTGAAGATCAATGTTCACATTTCATAGACCATTCCTTGGAGATAAGCCCCACAATTGAAGAAAAGAATCTAGGAAATTACCGAATGGAGATAAACACAACGAGATGCTTATTATGGGAAAATGTGGGTGAGGAGGAGTTCCAAAATGATCTTATTGAGAAGAAGGCACATGAAAAGGGTGCCTTGCTGGATATTAATGTTGGTTTTCAGCTTGCTAGAATCTTTAGATCAGCAACATATGGTAAGCAATTTGATTACCTTCATGATTATAGCTTAGGGCATTCTAGCAAAGAGTTGATGCTTGGTGCTTTATCAATGAAATGTTGTTTTTATCATGAGGTGCATCATATGGAGAGTGAAAGAATTCAAAAATGTGTATACATAAGAGTATGGGAACCAGGTGATATTTCAAGTTACATACAAGTTGGCTACTCTTGGATGTATGGAGGAGAATTCAAGAAGGATTTGATACCACGAGATGGCTGCAATGTTCCTAGCATCAAAAAGGCAAAACAAGTTTTCATCACCTTACGTAAACATTTTTTTATCATGGATCTCAGTGTGAATCTACATGATGCTTCAGATCTTCAAAAGGATTTGTTAAAGAAAATAGTTTATGGGTTGCTGATTTTGAAGGGTTTCAAAAATGTGCAGATGTTTATGGAGGGATTTTCTATCATTGTATGGTTAATTCTAGCTTCCATATTGCTGACATTGCTGATTTACCATTGTTGTACCCTTTTGATATTGCTGATTTTGATGTTTCCTGACTTTGAATGGCTGATTGCAATCATGCACACTTGCATACGAGCTGATTCGTACACGATCATGAGTATTGTAGCTTACAGTATAATGGGAATTCCAGACAATACTAATGGGGAGTTTTCAATTCTTACATGGTTTCCCACCAATGTTACTTTGATCAGATGGATGATTCTTGCACGGGTTTGTCATTTCTGCAGTTTTTGCATCGTTTATATATTGCTGATTTTGATGATTTCAGTCATGAACAACTTTAGATTGGTGCATTTGGGGGAAGCTTCCTTGCTTGGTAATGTTAGCAGAAGGTCTCCACTATTAGTGACAATTATTCCATACATAATAACACTAATTTGGCGGAGATTCAAGGCGGTTTGTGACTATAATGTTTAGTTTTCAGCTTACATGCAAGTTGATTTGTGCCATGATTTAGAGAGTCTAATTCACAGTAACATTGTAAGATCTATTGGAGCTCAGGACTATATCCATGAAGCTAGTGTTCGGGGCCCTTCATCACATAAAAAGAACAAATGGGTACAATAGAAACACCGTGGTGAGCAATCAAGGTGGCTCTTGATTTCTAAGGAATATATGGAAGGAGAGCATAAATATGAAGGTAATGAACATAGTATATTCCATGATTATTCTTGGCAAGGGTTGTCCTATTTGATAGCTATGGAATTCATATGTTATGGGTATAATAGCATGTTTCTTGAAGTTGAAATGAAGCAGAATATTTTGGAAGTTTTGCATGATACATCCATGGTTGGGCACTTTAGATCCTACAATATTTGTAGATCAAAAAGGAAGAGTTCCTCATGGGGGAATTTTGAGGAGGAGTTTCTGAAACAAACTTGGAAGCACATCATCTTCCTTCAGAATGAGGTTAAGCAAGTGTCTCTAGTTGATTTGTTGCAGCCATTTCTTACGTCTTATCAAGACTTGAAATAAGTGTTCAAGGATGCCATAATATGTATTTCTGAGGCACATGATGAAGATTGCAGCTATGGTAAGGATAGATTTGACAGGTATGCATACTATGACACCTTCTATTTTGAGAGTAGAGCACTCATGCAACAAAGTTATTTTTCAGAGGAGAGTTTGAGATAATTGGAGGGGTTGAGAATACTAACGACAGATTACTTAGACTATTATGGATAGATGAAGACTTGGGAAATACTACATGCCAACAAGTAGTATGGAACAATTGGTTATACCTGAGAGATTGCTACCACAATGTCACTCAGCACATGTTCATTGGAATGGTTCCTCTTAAGGCATTGTGTGTTAATGGTGCACTAATTTTCACTGGTTTTTTGTACATAGCTGAAAGGATGGAGATTGCATGTGCTCTCATAACCATGAGTGTTCCAGCTCCTAGATTTACCAGAATGCTACGGAGGAAGTTGGGTAAAGCAGCAAACAAAAAGTTTACAGAAGCTTTACAAGAGAATGTTGATCGGTTTGAGAGTTGGGGAGAAGTAGAGCAATTTAAATTTGCGTTGCTTGAGGACAAGCAATTTTGAGAAGGGCAGACTTGTAATGTCCCCCTTTCAATAAAATTAATATGGAGGAATTATTGGTCCATTCCTATTTTCCCATGGACTAATAATTTAAAACTAGGAAAACTATTATATTTAATATTTTATTGTGTTTCCCATAAATTTAGGAAGTTATATTTTATCGGGAGCAATAAAATATTAAAAATTGAATATTATTGCTAAGTGGGGCATGGATATTGCTGAGGGGTCATTTATAACAGCCAAGAGCTATTTTTAGGCAATTCATGACAGGCAATTCTTGGCTTACTTTGAGGAGCGGGAATCTCAAGATATATTTTTTTAAATTATTTTTCCCCTGTTTTTTGAGGCACGGATTTTGGGCACCCAATTTGGGCTTGATGCTTATAAAGTTATAAGTACGGGTCTTGTTGCATACAGGAGGATCTTTTGGCATTTTATCATCTCATATTTTCTGTATGAACACTTGTGTTCTTCAGATGCTTCTGTGGACAAAAACCTGCGGGAGTTAGTGACCCGTGGACAAAAACCCATTGGTTGCTGGGATCAGAGAACGAAAACCCTTTGGTTCTTGAGGGCATTCTCATCCAGGGAGTGCATTGGAGCTTCAAGGTTTGAGCAGATTCGGCGAGTTTCCGTGTTGTATTGTGTTTGCAAGTTCAGGATTGCAGTTTGTGTTTTCAGTGCGCTGTAGGTGCTGTTGTGTGGAGTGTTTCTGTTGTTACTTATTGGTTCATGTTCTTTCCCAGGAGCTGAAGCAATCATCTTTCATTTGGGGTTGAGTTTAGCGGTGTTTGGATAGAATACCCAGTGTATATTTTGCCATTTTGTGGTGGATTTGTAGTAGTTGTTTCAGATTTGTATTTTGCTGTTGTTGTAGGTGTTTTGACTGTTATAAGAGTCCTTTATGATATAAAAACCAGATTTATAACTAATGTATACACTGCAGGAGTTTCTGGATTATTTGATGCAACTTCAGTGTTGTCTAGCTGGCTAGTTTGTGTTGAATTTGTGTAGCTTGGTGAAAATTGGTTTATGCAGTTGTCAGATCTAAAATTTATTGGTAAAGTTTTTAGTTGGAATATTACAATTACATCACATCAACCAACATCCCCTTTTAATGACAGATTTTGCAATTCAAATGATGAAGATTCAAAATGCAGAAACCGTGCTAGATCAGAAAAAATGCAGATCCAATGCTCCACATCAAAAAAAAAAATACTTCCAGACAACAATGGGTCCACAACCATACAATCCTAGAATGACCCCATCCAAAACACATCTCATATTCTGAAGCCTGATATGATCTGCCCTACAACCAAACATGATTCCCAAGGTCTAAAGCAAAGTATTAAAGGTATGTCATCCAAAAAGTGTTGATGATCAGGCAACCTACTAAATCAAGTTGTGATCAACCACCAAATGCTGCCAGAAATGTATATAAGATCACAAAACTTGCCCGATCTACAGATCCATGCCAACAAATTGAATCCAAGCACCAAAATGTCATTAACATAGTATGCCACACGATATGTTCCTTACAACCTAAAATCATCCCTCATCGCAGTCCATGGTTCTATCAACAACCTGCAGACCCTTACCTAGTTAGCAACCATCAGAAATGAAGTCGGCTCTTTTTGAACACATAAGTTCTTGCTCAACAATAAAGCTGTTCCTTTTCAAATACATTACTTCCATCATAATGAAGTTATCCCTCTTCAAATACACAACCTTCCACTCAAGCAAAAGTCCTCTTCCAACATATAACCTCCAACATCCCCCTTATAGAGGAATCAAAAGACATCCCTCTTTGATTCAGGAATCCTTTTTTCCCCTGGGTATGGGTATGCTGGTAGTGCATTTAGAGACATCCAATGATGCAAATAAAGAAGATAGATCTTTTATTTTAGAGAATGGACCATGGTTCAGGGGTAAAAATGTTTTATTGGTCAAGCCATGGTTCCCAGCCTTTAATCCGATGTCTGAGACATTTTCGGTTATGCCTATATGGGTTTGGCTTGCATATCTCCCTCTGCAATTCTAGGTGGATGCGTGTTGTCAAGGTATAGGAAATATGATAGGTAGATTTTTTTGCCACCGACCCTAAAACAGATGTTTTGATTCATTCAACATCAGCAAGAATCCAAGTGGAATTGGATATCTCCAAAGGTTTGCCTAATGAGATATGGCTAAAAGTGGAAGATAAGATTTGGAAGTAGGTATTAGATTATGAAAATATTCCGTTTAAATGCTGTAGGTGCTTTCAGGTAGGGCATTTAGCACCTGAATGCAAAGTGGAAAAAACCCAAAACCTCAAAAAAAAGGCGACACGGTGGCAAGGTGCTCACTTCTCACATCTATCCGTGAAATGCTCCACTCCAGATTCACCTATTGTTTCAGAGGACTTCTTGTCAGATGGTTCACAATGTAGTCGGGGACTGATGAAGCCAATAATCAATCGACTCAAGAGGGTAATATTGCAAAGGCTAATCATTTGCCTCTGAAATACTGAGACATTGTCAAATCCTCTCTTGCACAGGAAGAACAGGAAAAGGAGGATTCATCAAAATGAGGCAAAAATATATGTTTAGAAAGCAATAAATTGGAATGTTCACAGGGTATTAAGGTTGTTACAAAATCAAAGGAGGACTCCCAAATTTGTAAGAGCAAAGCTGCCTACTCATCCCCCCCTTCAGGTATCCGAATGTTGCACGGAATTCAGAGTTATTGCAGGCTGAGTAATGGGGTATAGGTGCCAACATTCCAAACTCTTTATTAGACACAATAAATCAATCTCTTTCTGCTTCACCTGCTTCTTCGAAGTATGAGGAGGAGGAAACTACAGATTGGACAGAAGTCAATAACAGAAAGGCTACTGCAAGGAAGCAGATTTTAGGGCATATGCTTCTCAGGTCACACAAAAAAAAAGGTAAGGCATAGGGTGGTATATGGGATATAGTTTTTGTTATCTATGACAGGTAAAGTTTGTTCTATCAGGAGTAAAATCAGTATTTTAGAAGTCTGTAAGATTGTTGTTTGGGTTGAAACCCATCAATTGATCACCAATAATTGAATTTTAAAATAAAAAAACTGATTTATCAACAGAATTATATGAAAAATGTTAAAAACTTGTTTTTAATTTTATTATTTAGTTAAATAAAATACCCTCAATCGGGTCAGGCAGAGAATACAAAATGCGAGAGTAGGAAGAACTAGCCAAGCAAATTTTCCATTCACGGCTATAAGTTTAAGCTTCTTCAAAATTAAAACAAAAAATTATGAAATCTAACAAAGTCATATGATCCATCGAACAAGATTATCAAGGCTCATAGAACATCTTAAATTTAATAGGTTGGGATTTTAAATTACTAGCCTGAGAGTACCTTGTATTGGGTAGAGTAGAGAAAGGGCAACAGATGCAAGCTGCAGCTGCCTCCTTCCAAATGAAGATGATAAGCTGCATTTTACGTGCTTATACGTGTGGAGAGGTAAAGAAAATTGTAAAGATGAAGGAGAACATTTTAACTGTTTGTAGTTAGCCATACACAGCATCATTTTGGCTGATAGTACTCTCCTTAGAGATGTGCAAATAGACACATAAAGGAAAGATTGGCAACAGTCATTGATGACCCTTTTTTACCAAGAGAAATAGAGGTAGTTATCTTAATTACAGAAGAAACCATTCAAGATATGTATCTTTTCCATATTATGTTTAACTACTGTAAGTTTCACTACTACGGCATGTTTTTTCTGTATATTAAATTATAAATAGAGCGCTCAAAAACGTGGATGGACAAAATTACACCCTACAAAACGACATAATCACTAGTATATTTATATTTTAAAAAATATATCTATAATTGGCCGACAGATATCTTCGATTTCTGTTTTTTTCGTTTTTGGTTTTTATTTTTTTATTTTTTATATACATTTTGGTTTAAAATAGCAAAAAGTATTTTTGAGGAAGGAGGCAATATAAATAGATTGAATGTGCATTTTTTCATATGCCATTCGGTAAAGTTTCTTTCTTTCATCTTAGTGCATAGTGATGCTTCTTTGAAACTGCCATCCACCTTTCTTTCCATCGAGCATGTATTTTCCTTTTTTGTATTCTTTTCACCTTTTTTTTTTAGTTTTTTTTAATTTGTGGAGTGACTATTTGGTTTTTTTAATAAAGATTCTAGATTGGAATCTTATAAGTTTACATAGAAACTCCAGAATCTTTCAGCTCCCATCCGTGCTGTGAATGTAGGAACATCTCTCCGCGTAATTAGAGCATGTTTAATTAACTAGTTCTTTTTTTTAATGCTTTATTAATATTTATTGATTATTTTTTAAAATTATGAAATTTATTGACTAGTTCTTTTTAATGTTTTATTAATATTTATTAATTATTTAAATGGTATTATGAAATTTATTCCTTAGTATAGATATCTATAACAATTTCAATCTAAAACTACCCCTAAAAAATCCAACAAGAACAACAAGTCCCCCACCCAAGAGATTGAGAAGGAAGTTGTTGTAGTTGGGAAGAGGGGTCTGGATATTGAGGAGGAGGAGGAAATTTGGCGCCATAAAAAGGCTAGAACTAGGAAGGCGGAAGCCCTGAAAGATGTGGGTGCTTCAAAGGTTATTGACCTGGAGACTAGTACTAAATAGGGGGAGGGCGGTGATTAGGGAGCTACTAGAAATCTTGTTCAAGGTGTTCGGAGATCAAACCAGATTGTTGGCATCCCCTCTGCCAATCTGCAGGATATGGAATTGTCGGGGGATTCTGAATTTGTTGAAGATACTTTGGGTGAAGGGGAGGATGAGACTCCCACATATTCACATCATGAGGAAGAGGGAATCAGCCATTTCCCAGAGCTGAACTTACCTTATTCTGAGGATGAAGAGGAGGAAATGGGAGAAGCTCAGGAACATAAAGACGACAAAGTAGGTCACTCTCTATGTAGTAAAATGGCTGAGGATGTTGCAGAGCTCAAGACCAAGATGGAGAGGCTTAGAAGAAGTGGCAGGTTATGGTGGAATTCCCTGCAAAAACTCTTCACCGTGCGGCTTCATTTTTTTCTGCTGCTAAAGAATTTGATGATAAGGTTAAGGGAATTGGGGTCGATAGTCTAGGGGATTACAAGGACATGCTTAAGTTCCTGCCCAAGTATGGGATTTCTGAGAATCCCTCGCTGGTCTCTGGGTCTTTTTGTTGTTTTTTATTATAGTTTGTTCATTTTTTGGTGTTGTTCTTCTACTGTTAATGAACTAGTAATGTGGTATCTGGCTTGTTTAAGGTCTTGTTTTGCCCTTGGGGCTGTTTTGTATAGGGATCTGGGCCCTCTTTTCTGGCTGACTTAATCAAAAATAATTTCAATATTGGAGGTTTTTTAGATAGGTGTATTTAAGATACCTATGCAAGTACATAATATTTTTAAAATAATTATATGATTAAAAATGCATAAATTAGTATTTTCAAAATTTAAAAAAATAAAGTACATATTATTTATTTAAAAAAGATATGGGCATTAATTGGTTCTAGAGGCAATTCGAGGGCCTCGGGAGCAAGAAGCATTATCCGAAATCATTTAGGAGAGACTTTAATTCTAATAGCAAAGAAACTTCAGGTGGGAACTAATAATGAAGCAGAGGCTTGGGCATTTCTTCTTGGACTGCAATTATGCGTCAAACATGGCCTCTCAAATATTCACATTGAGGGTGACTCTCAATTCATCATCAATTTAATTAGAAATCGAACCACATCTAATTGGAAAATTTAAAATATCCTAAAACTTTTTTGAGAGGCATTAAACATTGTGGGAGTCTATAAATTTAACCATATATTTTGGGAGGCCAACAAGCCTGGATGACAAGTTGGCAAATATGGCAAATGAAATGCCAACCCACTACCACGAGGACGTATCGTTGGTTCAAGGTGGCGAAATATGTGCTCATCCTTATCACGCTTGACATTAATGGCAGTCCATCATGAATATAGCGTGCGTAATGCCTTGGCTTGCTTGAAGGGTCAATAGGACATATAGGAGGAATTGAACGGTAGTTCATCAACAACATAATTATAATAGATGTAGATGTAATAGATTTTTAGGGTTAATTCTTAATAGTTAAGACTATATCTATATTTGTTGGGAGTAAAAAAAACATATGTACCAGACTTCTATATATAATACATATCCCATATATGGGAAATTTTGTGAAAGGCCCTCTTCATGAGCAGCGAGATTCAAATTTTATTTTATTTCAATTTTAGTTCTATGAGAGTGACCCCCAAATGGTCACAATTCATTGATAAAAAAAAGATATGGACATTAAATAAAATAGTAAATAAAATTTTAGATTTAAATAGAAATAAAATAATAAGTAAAACCAAAACATAGCTAACATATATTTAAAAATAAAATAATAAAATAAAATAATAAAGTAAAATAAACTAACTTTGAAGTAAATTAAAATTTATATGTGCATATGTATGTAGTAAATAAATTAGTTCTAAAGTAAAATCAAATAAATTAAAATTTATGTGTATGTAGTAAATAAAATAAAACAGCTCTTAAGAAATATAAACAATGTAAATAAGATAAAATAATTTTAAATAGCTCTAAATAAAATAAAATAACTCAACATTGATATCTCTATATTTTTTATAGATAGATGTATTTAAGATATTTAAATGTTAATATTTTGATGTGTAAATGGCTGTCAAATTTAAAGTAAAAGGTAAGAATTTTTGTTGACACACTCACTCCATTACACTCACCACTCACCCCTTGTCATTGTGGAACACCTCTGAGCATAGATTATTTAAAAAGTATTGTGAATTTTTTAATTGTATAGAGAATATTAAAGAATAAGTAATTTTAAGTATTAAATAATTTTTAAGTTTTAAAATTAAAATTTTAAGAAAATGTTTGTATTTGTAAGATGTTTTAAAACATTTTTATTAAATAGTTAGGGATGTATAGGGGCCTTTGCCTACAAAAAGAAATAGATACAACAAAACGATTAAAATAACTGTAATAATAAGATACTAAATTACCACTCAAAACACTAATTGACAAAATATAAAGCCACAACCTTAAACATAGGCTACTCACCCAACCACTACATTAGAATGATCAACACCCCAATGCACTATACCCAACACTGCAACTTCATCCTTCCTAACAACAACACCATTCGATGTAGAATCGTCGCACCCAATAGCCAAAACAAGAAACTTCACTTCATAAAACATCATCATTCTTTTCTTGGCCCATAGAAGACCACCTAATCCAAAGAAGGCATTGGGAAAGCACTCAACACTTCTAAACATTTACAATTTTTCAAGTAACCATTAAATTCTCTACCATATTGCCTAAGTCAAGATAATGTCTTTAGTTCTTTGTATTCCATGTACACATTTAAAACTTCATTTCTCACTAGGCTAGCATCCTTTAAAGAAGTCAGGGGATTCGAACCTTCAACTAGAGCCTTACATCACCTAGCACATCACCAACACAAACCAAATCCTTGAACAAATAGGGTAGCAATAGATGAAGCAACCAAACCCTATGCTCTATAGATGGCACAAATGACACCAACTTGTGACATAAGTCCTTGTGAATGGATATTTTTTACTATGGAGGACCATCAGTGCCACCAACACTTACTTTATCCAACACATATGTGACATAAGTCCTTGTGAATGGACATTTTTTTACTATGGAGGACCATCAGTGCCACCAACACTTACTTTATCCAACACAAATTTGATAAAGCTAAGAGTTTGTAATGTCGTAAAATGTGTACGCTAGCATTTTACACCTTGTTTAGCTCCTAGGTTGGACCTATCTTTTTGCCTTTGCTAATTGGGACCTATTTTAACATCCTTTTGAGCTTATAATGATGAATATCTTGATTTCGACAATTAAACCTGACTAAATCAATATAAGACCTGACTAAGCCTGCATTAAAAGACAACTTCTCGAATTTTAGGACCAAGGGCCCAAGGCACCCAAGCGCCCTGGTCCCTCTTTGGGGCCTTGGTCTAATCTCGAAGTGTCGTCTTAGGATGGTCCTATAGTTTGTATTTGTCAGCTTATTCAAGTTTTAAATATCGAATGTGAGTGGGAATGCATATTTAAATGTGTGTTGTTACTCATTTTATACACCAAGAACAACTAAATGAATGTGAACGAATGCTAAGGAATTGTATGCGAGTTTGCCCTGCTCAAGGATTCTATGTGTTTGGATTGTCTTCTACTTGTGACTATTATTGAAGTTGTTAGCAGGCTTTGAAGGAAGTTTGAAGCCCTCTTCATCACTCTCCTTTGTTGGTGCTAAGTCTTCATCAACTAAGGTTGGACATCTTGTTGTTATTATCCTTATTTATCATCATTATCAATCATATTGTTGCAGATCTGGGCTCTACCCTACAAGGGGAAGCACTCTTGGATCTTATCAATCATTGTTGTGAAGATGGGAACACCAACACAAGGTTTGACTAAGGCAAACCCTTAAAACAGCACAACCGTTTCCCCTCTTTGTATGTGTGCAGGAAAGATGAACAGGTTTCAAGAGCTAACAATTGGAAAGAAGGAAGTGTAGACATCTACATATCTGATAATCCCAAGAGTTCTACCCGAACCTGGAGGAGGATCAAGGCACCCAAGCACCCCTGCCCTAGACATTACTGCTAAATTTTCTAGGTTCTAAACTGTTCCCTAACTTCTGCTCTGCTATGTTCTATTTCTATTAGTCTGTGATAGTCAGTTATTTGTATCTTTTGTGTTAATCTTTATATCCTAGCTAGTTTGCTTGATTGAGGTCAAGTTTGGTTGAATCATCTCTATACAACAAAAAGGAGTAGAACACCTGTAGCTTAAGCTCTCCTTCTAGGGTAAAAGCTAGGCTCGGTCACTCTCTCCTAATGTTGAGGATAGAAGAGGGTTTAATCTAGTTTGATCCATTGAGCTAATCTCGACTTTTTCCACCCTTTTACATTTTGGTGAACCCATAGTTGCTTACACTATTTTTTTGCACTCCTCTTCTTTTAGATCTAAGTTTTCTATTACCCTAGATCTGATTAAGAGTGTGATTCTTAGTTGTTTGGCATTTATACTTGTTCAAATTTTGTATACATTTTGAAAACTAGGGTTTAAAACCTTGCATTAAAGTTTGTCACCCTAGGGTTTGTAATTGAAAATTGTTTAGATCTTGTTGCATCTTGGTTTAAAGCATTTGCATTTGTTGTTCCCTTTTTAATTTAGTTGTTTTTTAAAAGTATTTTGCATTCTTGCACTATTTTTGAATTTGAAAATTGAAAAAGGAAGATTTTGCATTATAGAGGTTGCATAGTTGTCACTTTATTTTGCATTTGGAAAAGAAAAATCATCATAGATTCATATCATTTTCTGATTTTCGTATCATATATGAACCAAATTACATTTATTAGACATTCTACATAGTTGCATTGTGCATCTACATCATATTTGTTGTTAAAAAGTGTTGAAAAAAGTTGCATTTTGTGAAGCCTAGTTAGTGTTGCATGCTAGTGTTTGTTAGTATAGGTTTAATTTTAGATTTTGCTGCTCTTGTTTACATCCTAAATCTGATTTTACCTTACTCTATAATACTTACTATCATCATCTTGCATTGAAAAAGAAAACATAAAAACAATTTGCATTCTGACATCTTGGAAAGGAATTGAAATTTGTGCTTTATCTTTGCATTACTCTTGTTGACATATAAGAAGAATTGAATTTGATCAAGGGTATATCGCTTCATTTAAAGGAAATTTTGAAACTTTTGGCACCTTGCATGTTAATAAGATTTGTAATCACTTTATGAGTTGGGTAACTTGGTGCCCTAAATCTAACAAGTTTGTAAGAAGAAGTATTCGAATAATGGGTTCTAATGAGGATCTTTCTGCATCTGAAATCCTTACTCAAGTCACACAACTTCCTGCCATAACTGTCCATGAAACATCAACTGCTCAAGAATCCATTGACATTGATGACCTTATTGCTCATGTGTCTGACGCGTAAATTCAAAAGTTAGACACAG
The DNA here is from genome assembly GCA_027924645.1 of Cunninghamia lanceolata. Taxonomy (NCBI): domain Eukaryota; kingdom Viridiplantae; phylum Streptophyta; class Pinopsida; order Cupressales; family Cupressaceae; genus Cunninghamia; species Cunninghamia lanceolata. The sequence continues at coordinate 567,777 of BSBN01000847.1, read as the reverse complement.
AATTGGCTAACTTTCAACAATTTATGAGCAAAGAGCACATAGATGAGGAGGTCAGCCCTATTGTTGAGAGTCTCAGAGGGTTGTTTCAAGAAGGACAAGAAAGAGTGGAATTCTTGCGTGGTGTAGCCCACATAGTGCATAACAACATTATGCCGGCAACTAGTTGTGCTGAACTCATGAAGAATGTAACTCCTCTTAACAACATAGGGACTCAAGTGTCGATACCTATGCCCACACTCTCTATGCCTACATACTCATCTACTATTCTTACCACTACTACATAGCCAAGTAATTATGCTACCACTTGTGTTGGTTTATCCACTGGGAATCATGTTCGACACTATAATAATGTTCCTTACAATTACATAAGCTCCGCACCTAATACCACTCCAACTACATCTAAACCTCCTATTGTGTTTCAAAAGGTTACTCATACACCTTCACCTAGTCCATCTAGTTCATTCCAGTCCCTACCTAATTCAAATTATGATCCTGTCATAGACCAGTTATTAAAAAATATGAGCTCCATTCAACAACAGTTGGCTAGCATGAGTACTAGCCCACCTAAAAATAGTATAACAACAAACCATCTCCATAGCCCTTTGTCTTATGCCATCTTGAGAACTCTTGTACCTAAGAAATTTGAAACTCCTCACTTTGAAAAATATAATGGGAAGGGAGACCCAAACTATCATGTGGCAACCTTTACCGCTATGTGTAGTGATTTCTACTTTGAAGATGTGCTCTTGGCGAAACTATTTCCTAGGTCACTCAAGGACTCGGCCTTGGATTTGTTTTGTGCACTTCCTCCTAATTCTATAAACACTTTTTCGGAACTCGTTACTAAATTTCTTGAACATTTTCAAGCTAACATTGGACCTCAAGTCTCTTTAATAGATTTGGCTCATTGTAAACAACAAACAAAAGAGAAAATAACTGACTTTATGGGTCGGTATGAAGCCCTCTTTTCACAAATCCAATACTCTATTCTGGATGTGGATGTGCAAAGAATATTTATTGGAAACTTACAACCTAACATCCATGATAAAGTGTTGTTAATGAGATATGATTCATTTACTCATCTTTGCATGGCCCTTTGCAATTATCAACTCTCGGTTAGTCAGTATGAGCATCAACCCTCATTGGCTTCGGTTGGTCAATTCGAGGCCTCTAATAATCATTCATTCAAGAGAAATAATAGAAACTTCATAAAGATAAACAAAATTTGGGCAGATAACATTTGAAAGCATGTGGTGGTAGCGTCATCACCTGCTCCTGCCCCTTAGAAATGGAAACCAAAAACAAGACACTTTACACCATTATCAGAATCTCTTCACGCTATTATGACACAACTTTTACAAAATGATCTTGTTGGTTTTTCTTCTGAATCAGCATTAGGGTTTGCCAGTTCTAATGCACAGGCAGATTCAGCCAACTAAATACAGGAGGTTGCGTCAGCTCCTCCCCTTCACTTCTGGTTCTGCCGCACCAAGGGGGGTGTCCCTATTTGATAAAAGTATGACCTTGACTAGCTCAATGACAGAAGGATTTAACTTGACAGCAACAGGTAGAATACTCTCATGTATGGACCAAGATTTGTGTAACAAGTCACAAGGTTGGCAACATTCTTGGACATAATGTCTGGTTAGGTATGAGAGCATGCAAGGGTTTCCTACTCCTAATCCTACAACTAACAGGTGAAAGGATGAAATGGTTTGAAATGATGTTTGGAGTTATGGGACTTTCCTAGACCCATTGAATAGACAGATTCCCAAACCAGTGCCTTATCTGGGCAGTAGAGTCATATCTAAGAATATAAATGTCTCCCTATGACAACATAAATTCATATCCAGAGGACCTGAGAAGAATGCTACTGCCTAATAGCAACATGTCCAAGAAAGAGTATTACTAATGATCATACTTAACAGATCCTATGATGCAATCTACTTTCCTTTGTATCTGATCAAAAGCCTATTTAACCACTCCTTGAGCAGACGCAATAAATCAGACACATAGTATGCATATACTGAAAAACTTGGAAGCCCTTGACAACCTTGTTTGAAAGGAAAACAAATGACATACAGGAGACAATCAGAAACAATACACACACAGGTGTTTTTCATTTAAAATCAATCTACATAGAAAGTCATCATAGAGAAAATCATCATTTACAGGCCAAAATAGACTAGTACACCAGACTAAGGACCGAGTCTGTAGCAAAAAATGCCTTTCAAAATGTGAACACCTTATGTTCAGAGCTAAAGCTGAAAGCCCAAAAACATCCAACCTCTAAAATGAGTAACACTTCCTGCTTAAAAATAGCCAGAGGGAAGCGTACTTAGCATTAATTACATAGCCAGAAGTCAAAAATCTGCTAGATACATCCATCAGAAAGAATGGTGCTCAGAAGTCATCAATGCAGCAGACAAGGGAGGCCTCGAGCCTTGCGCCGCCATCTGGAAGTCCTCATGCCAAAAATCAGGTACATGACTGTTCAACAACTCGCCCACGCCTCAGCACAGTCACCATTGATGGCTCAACCACCCGCGTTTCTCTTGGAAACCGTCGCTGCATTCAAAAAAGAACTTCCTGCCAAAATGTGCTTTACTAAAGTTTCAAAATATGCAGGGAGATTAGTCCCACATGCACAGTGCCGAGACCACTTCAGCACTTTAAAAGTATGGTCGCAAGCTTAATAGGTGTCAAGCGTTTTGCCGCGCTCAACACATGACCCTTCGCCAAAAGCCCATCAGCCAAACACATACCATCGGCCTACCCCGCAGATCTCCTGCCGACCTCAGTTGTCTCGCCGACACCTACTCCACATTCCCTTCATCGGCCAGAGAAAGACCATCGAGCCAACTCTCCACACTCCCACCGATCTACCAAGTCACGCTGACAACGCCTTCGCTTCCTATCTCCATCGGTGAAACCAACCCTATCGGCACAACCCAAAGCTCCCCAGCCGATAGACCAACTCTCATCGATGACCATTCCATACACGCCCGTCGCCAAGACAAAGGCCATCGGCACAACAAAAATGATGCTCGCCGACAATACAACTCACGCCGAAAGACCACCCCAAATCCTCATCGGCGGACCCTCCAACTGCTAGCCCGATATACAATCTCACTCTGATGGCATTCCCCATCAGGGTGACTTCCCTCCATGGGCAAACCACAAAAGACTGCTGCCGATATGCCAAATCTCGCCGATGAACACTTGACTTACCCCCATCGGCAAGACACACGCCGATGACTCATCAGCAGCCAAACATACGCCGTCGGCCCAACACTTGCCCACTCATCCGATAGCCAAAGTCTTGGCGATAGCACTCCAAAATCCTCATCGGTGAGACCTAGACTGTCGGCAAGCCACAAAACACCTACACCGACCACACAAGTCACCCCAATGCTAATAAACAAAACACATCCTCCGTCGGCAACACAAACTTAACCCTGTGAACCCATTGAACCGATGAACCGGTTCAACCCGATGGTTCAATGGCGAGGTTCAATACTGAGGTTCGCCAGTGAGGTTCAAACCTCAAAAACAATACTTCATCACTAGCGGCCAAGTACTTCGAAGTCGACCCGATACACAAAAAACCTCGGCCAAGACCAAAATCACAAAGCTCTGAACTGTTGAACCATTGAACCCTGAACCGTTGAACCTTGAAGAAAAGGGTTCAAGCGGGTGGTTCAACGCGGTGGTTCAAAGACACAATCGGAGCACTCAAGAAAACTTATGCCGACGGACAAAACATGATGACCCCTTCCTCAAGAAAGATGATGCGGATGCTACAAAACATTGAAGGGGTGCCAAAACTCAGAACTTTTTTGGATTTTTTGGGAAGGTGCCTGCATGAAAAAATGCTCAGAAACTGACAGTCAATTCAGGCACCAACAGATCTCATCAAGCTGCCATCTATTAAGCCTTTTGATCCAAATAAGATGCAGTCAGCTTCGTTTGATGCGAAAGCCTTTTGTCAGTTCCACCGCTCTGTGGGTCATGACACTGAAAGATGTATGTGTCTTAAACATGAAGTTCAAGACCTCATCGACTCCAATGTCATCCAGGTTGTGAGTGTTAATGATAAAGGGAATAAATCGGTGGCAGCTCCTAATCAAAACCTTCAAATATACATTGATCCTTTACCTCATCATGAATCTAATGTGGTGAATATCTTTGATGATGAAGGTTGTGATGAAGATATATGCATGGTAGACGCTTGTCCTCACAAGGAACGAGCGAATGTAGAACCTTTTATCTCCTTCACTCCATATTATGCTACTATAGAAGCTCCTAATGGACCTCTATACATTACTATACGAATCAATGACAAGCCTATTCAGGGTGCTATGGTAGATCCTATATGCATGGTGAATGTAATAACTGAAGAATTTCTCTGCATGCATGGTTTGCATCGAGATACATATGATGTATCAGAGATGGCTATTAGAGCACACGATGGGTCTATCCATCCAACTCTTGGTGCTTTAACTCTCAAAGTTAAAGTTGGGCCTAGAGCTTTGGATGTCCATTTTGTTATTATTCCTACATCAGACTTGTTTCATGTGAAGTTGGGATACATGTGGCTCTGATCCAGGAAGGCGATCCCCTCTATGTTTTATAAGTGCTTAAAATTTCCATTTGAGGGACATGTGCATGATGTACATGCCTAGTCAATATCGCCCCATCGCTCACAATGGACACTTTTCACTCAACTACTTCTGGCCAAAACCATTGGGAGTCACTAAAGAAAGAGAGGATATATTTTTCTTATCATATCAACAATATAAAGCAAAGAAGATAGTCGAATTATCACTTAGTAATATTCCTCCTAGAGATGTTTCTAAACCTCTTCGATCTTCTGAGGCTCCGACCGTAATTCCTCCTATCCTACAGGTAGTGAATGAGGCTAAGCCCAAATCAAAGGTTCTTCCTCGTCCCTAAGCGTATGGTAAATATGTCAAGGTTCCCTCTCCGCCATCCTTCCAAGGACAATGAGGCAACCTCCATGCAAAATAAACCTCCCCAAAATTGTAATATAACTTTTGTCCCACCTGCCTTTAAAGAGACTAGTGGTGATAGATCGGTTGCAAGAGTCATATTCCTTGAGGTTTCTCAGCTACTTAAGGATGCTCGTGTACTTCCACCTGTTTCACAAGTTGCGAAGGAATAACATCCTGAATTGAGGAACCCTCCCCCTGTAGCTTCCCAGCCTTTGATGGTTCTTCCTATTTCTTCTAATGTTCCTGAAGCAAAGGAAGAAAGGAACCTGCATTAGAAGATACTATGGTTCCTCTAAAGAACATCACGAATAATGCTAAGCGAAATAAGATTGCATGAGAAAGAAAGAAGCATCATTGTGCTATGGCTCGCCTTGCCGCAAGAGTGGAGAATCTCCCTCCTAGCAAGCATTTTTCACCGATGAACATTGAAGAGACAGCTACCACTACCGTGTCTCCTATGAAGAAAGAAGAAGATTCGAAAGCCATTATGGAACCTATTGAAATACATTTCGACAATGACTCTGAAGAAAATACAAGTATGGCTATTGTTCCTTATACCTCACGTGTTATAGTTCCTCTCGCATCTTGTCCTCCTTTTCAAACATACGATGAGCAAGATTGGGAGGAGGATGATTTGCTTTAGGTTGACTCACACATGAGGTACCTTATTTACTATGTTGTGAGTGTATGTAATGTTCTCCCCCATGATGTGCTACTTAATGCTTTATCTATGTTTTAGTTGCTCTTGCTTTCTTGTTGTTTATTGTTGTTGATTGTTGTTGTGTTGTTAAGTTCTCTTTGGATGACCCTTGACACCCCTGCAAGTGCAAGGATACAAAAGGGAGTAAATTTCTTGTGACATTCCTTCTATTTGTATCATCATTCCTCTATATGTTGTGCTTCCTCTTGTTGTTGTGTCCTTTGAGGATGATGTAGGGCATAGGATGCTTTAGCACCCTCCCTTGTTGACCCAAAGAATGTTTTATTTTGATTTCATGTGATACTTCCTGCTTTGTTTATGTAGTTCTACCGACTGGCCGATGATGACACATATATATATATAAAGTATTGATAATTATACAACCGTTCCTATACTGACGCCAGTTGGCTAGAGCCCTTTGTGTTATGTCTTGTTGGTTTTCTTTTCTATTTTAATTTTCTTTTTATGGCTCCTTGTTGCTATGCTCGGCGTCATACCATGACTACACAAGCCATTGTGTATCATGCATGTTAGCATTGCTTGATTTTACCTTTTGTGGGGGCAACCCCTTTGTGCGATGTAGTTCTTTGGAAATGCATATCTTATGGGCATGTGCTTCCAAAAAGCTCTCATGCCTATTTTGTAGTTTGTTCTATCTTAAAGCAATTGCTCCCTGAGAGGAGTTAGCAATCACTTCAAGATGGGGGCATGCATCGTGCTATGCTCCTCTATGGTTCCGTGTTTTCGCCTATTGGCGTGGAACTCACCTAGTGATTCGACAGTCCTCACTAGCCTATGATGCTTCCTCTTTTGTCCATAAGCCACCTAGTCCAACGAAGTTGGCTAGTCTGTGTGCTTCATGTGGTTTATCGTGGTCACCTAGTAATTCGATGGTCCTTACTAGTGTGTGATCCACGTTGGCACTCCTCTTCACATGACCCCTAGCGACAGAGCAAGCTAGCATCAGAGTCATGTGCCTTGTGTGTTTGTTCATGTGTATTCCCTTGTTTGTTTATTCATGTGTATTCCCTTGTTTGTTTGTTCATGTTTACTTTCATGATTGTTTTTCTTATGTATGTTCTCTATGTATTCATTGTGCCTTAAGTGTATTCATTGTGCCTTAAGTGTATTCATTATGCCTTAAGTGTATGCTTCGTGCCTTATGTGTATGCTTCATGTTTAGTGTGTATGCATTGTGTTTTGCGTGTCTTCTACGTGTATTCTTATGTTTGCTCCACGTATGTGTGAGTTAATTTTGTAATGTCTGGTATGTTTGTTGTTTGCTAATGTGTTTGTGACCTTAGGATCCTAAGTTTGGGGGCTACTTGTAGTTCTCAACTTGGCTATATTCTTTGGGCTTCTCTACTTATGTGTGTGATCCATCCCTTTAGTATGAGTTTGAGCGTACGTTCGTACCTACACTAAAGTGGGGGCTAAATGTACCATTGTAAAATGTGTAAGCTAGCATTTTACACCTTGTTTAGCTCCTAGGTTGGACATATCTTTTTTCCTTTACTAATTGGGACCTATTTTAACATCCTTTTGAGCTTATAATGATGAATATCCTAATCCCGACAATTAAACCCGACTAAATCCATAGAAGACCTGACTAAGCCCGCATTAAAAGACAACTTCTGGGATTTTAGGACCAAGTGCCTTGGTCCCTCTTTGGGGCCTTGGTCTAATCTCGAAGTGTCGGCTTAAGATAGTCCTATAGTTTGTATTTTTTGCCCTATTCAAGTTTTAATTATCGAAGGTGAGCGTGAATGCATATTTAAATGTGTGTTGTGACCCATTTTATACACCAAGAACAACTAAATGAATGTGAATGAATGCTAAGGAATTGAATGCAAATTTGCCATGCTTAAGGATTCTATGTGTTTGGATTGTCTTCTACTTGTGAATATTATTGAAGTTGTTTGCAGGACTTGAAGTTTGAAGCCCTCTTCATCACTCTCCATTGTTGGTGCTAAGCCTTCATCAACTAAGGTTAGACATCTTGTTGTTATTATCCTCATTTATCAGCATTATCAATCATACTGTTGCAGATCTGGCCTCTACCCTACAAGGGCAAGCACTCTTGGATCTTATCAATCGTTATTGTGGAGGTGGGAACAATAACACAAGGTTTGACTGAGGCAAACCCTTAAAACAACACAATCTTTTCCCCTCTTAGTGTGTGTGCAAGAAAGACGAACAGGTTTCAGAAGCTGACAGTCGAAAAGAAGGAAGTGTAAACATCTACATATCTGATAATCTCGAGAGTTCTACCCGAGCTCGAAGGAAGACTAGGGCACCCAAGCACCCCTGTCCCGGACATTGCTACTAAATTTTCCAAGTTTTGAACTATTGCCTGACTTCTGCTCTACTCTCTAACTGCTCTATTCTATTTATGTTAGTCTGTGATAGTCAGTTCTTTGTATCTTTTGTGTTAATCTTTATATCTTAGCTAGTTTGCTTGATTGAGGTCAAGTTTGGTTGAATCGTCTCTATACAACAAAAAGGAGTAGAACACCTGTAGATTAAGCTCTCCTTCTTGGGTAGAAGGTAGTCTCAGTCACTCTCTCCTAATGTTAAGGATAGAAGTGGGTTTGATCTAGTTTGATCCATTGAGCTAGTCTCCCCTTTTCCATCCTTTACAGAGTTGTGTGATCCTTGCAATTAAAAATAACACAAAGTTGACTATCAAAAACCTTCCCTGTTAAGAAGAGGTATCTAGGTTTTCCAAAATTGTGATGATGAGCCATTGCAGGGAGAGCACACCACCAAAACATGACACTACTAGCACCAATCACCACACTAACACATAACACCTGCAACCAAAAACAAACCCAAAGGAAGCAAAACACTAGCATTGTAATACAAAAGAGGCTTAACATAACTTGAATAAGCTAAAACACAAGTGGAGGTGGAGGTGGGTGATGTGTATCAAATCTAATAACATACATGATATTAAATCAAGATATCATTCACACAAAACCCAAGTCACCACCATTGTGTCTAAAATGTCCACAAACTTGCTCTAACAATTATCCCTAATCACTAACTTAACTATCTCCATGAGACCCTAAGGAAAAAAAACACTTCAATGATTTAAGGGGGTTTAAAAGCAACATTTTGTCCAATAATGACCAAGATGCATATAACTCACTAAAGAGACCTAAGAAGGGCCCCTCATCCATTCCAACATCAGCCAACAAATCTGTTGCCAAGTTAACTTCTCTAAAGTAATGTGAAAACATCACTTTTCCTCAATCAAATCCTAAGCATGAAAGCCTCCTCCAAAAAACATTATTTTTTTATTCGAACAAAAACCTTTGTGAAGAACATTAATCACAATTAAAGAATCACCTTCCACCACCAACCACTTACATCAAAGAGAAGAAGCTAAGGTCATCCCTAAAATAACTACCTTCTATTCCACTTCATTATTAGTTCAACACCTAAGGAAAAGTGAACCGTCATGCACAAAAGCACAACTATCATTTCTAATAATCAAACCAACTCTAACCTACCCAAGACTACCTCTATAAACACTATTGAAATTTAGCTTTAAAAATACATCCAGGGGTCACAACCAAGATATGTTTTTTCTAGCTAATTGTTTATCTCTTATCCCTTTAAGAAGAGACATGTTTTAACATTTTTAAATTGGAAAAAATGAAGCTATCATTTTTTTTTCTTTTTAAATCAGCCATATTTTGTAATTGTATGAAAATCATAGTGGAGTTATGAAGTTCCAATGTTATGTCTAACAACAAAAATAATTGAACATTGTTTTAGGTACTCTATAGATTGGAAATGTTGATAGTAGCATATAATTATCACACTTGAAACAATAATGAACATTAAATGCAATTTTTATTTTGTATACTATTTTTTTAGAAATATTTATAGCATAGTTGACTTGGTAATAATATATCAAAGATTGTTAAAGATATTTGAAATGTGAAACTATACAAAAGTAGTTAAAGAGGGGAATGCACAAAGTAGGTAGATATGCAAACACTAGAAACCATCTAGAAAATTTTCAAATGTGTGAGCAATAAACTTTCCACTACCAACTCCATAAAGTTGATCATAAAGTATCTCTCTCGAGTAATTGTGGAAGTTGTCTAACTTTATGTACAAGTGTCATCCAACTCTTCTAGATGGACGGGTATTGCTTGTAATCATATATTTTCAAGTGCATAAGGATGAGGAGTCTCTCTTTGAGTAGCAATGTAAATGTTTACAAGATCTTATAACTATTGATGTAAGGTGATGAACTTCATTTAAAATGAACCATGCTCATCTTGTGAGGAATATTCTTTCCATAGCATATTATCACAAACCTCAACCTCAACACGCATACAATCTCAAGAATTTTAATATTGGTCAAAATTACATTGCAATAATGCACTTGATTTTTCTTGTGTAAGGATATACAACCACATTACCTTTTGCTCTTTTAAATAGATAGTCAATTTTTTCTTGTTGCAAGGACATCAATGTCACAAGCAATGCCCATGACACAAACAACAAGAGTGTGTGCTTATTTAGGAGGGCCCATGACACTTTAAAAAGAAAACCAACCCAATATTTCAATGATTGTAGATTTGAAGATGAAATGCTTCATAGCCCTAAAATGGGGTAGGCAAAAATTAGTGTAAGAATCAAGCAATGAAGTTGACAAGATTTAAATAAGAAAAATAAGGTATTTAGAACTAATTACATGCCTAAAAAACAAGAAAAGACTTTTTTTTTTTTGTTGTTAATGACCCTAGATGCATATTTGTTTTTTTAAACATTGGGCTAGTCATTGAATACATAAAGTGTCTACCATAGTCTAATATCTTCTTCATTTGAGCTATATATTATAGATATTTACAATCTTCAAATTAGGTTTCTACATCCATCACCTTTTACATTGTTCCATCTTATGTTTCTCTTTTTTCCTTCATGTTTATGTCCATATTTTATTGAAGTTAAATAGTAGACAAAAGGACACAAAACATTTATCTTTTGTATATTTTTTATTTTGCATTTGCTTGTAACATCACCTTTAAGGATTTGTAAGACTTCAAGTAATAAAAAGTTAAATTGTAATCTATAATAAATGACAATATTTTTTGTCAATAAGGTAAAAAAATAAAACAAACTATATAATAAAATTTGTAATTCTTATATTAATATAAAATAGTAATTTTAAATTCGTAACCATCAATTTTAAATTTGTAACTATTAGTTCACAATAAAGATGTAGAATTTTATATTTAAGCGTCTTATTGTTTTATTGGAAAATGATAAGTTCTTAAGAATAACATTGCACTTGAAAGTATAAAGCATACAATTATTACCACTAAGGAAGATTTGCATTAAGTAACCTAAATTTTAGAGGTATAGCAAGACTTGCAAAACTAAAAAGTAAATTTTATTTTCCAAGAAAATTTAGTGACAAGGGTAACATTAGTGCCATAAATTCTTAAAATTATTTTGATAAATAGATAAGGACCTAAAGGTGGTCCATAAACTAGAGAAAGCTTTGCCTTACTACTAATCATCACATACAAATCTTTATGAAGGATTAATCATTACACTTCTTAAATAGGTAAATAATAATGAACTAAAATGAAATTGAGAGCAAATAAACACCTCAAAATAAAGGACTCAAGGACTCATCCTATATAAGGAGAATTATGGAAAATAACTCCAACAATAGTGATGCAAACACTCACTTTTCTACTAGCTTCAAAAGGAAATATAATCTTAGGCCTCTTGGGCACATAACCAGCCTAAAATAAACTTATTTTAGTCCCTAAAATCTCTTTAACAACTCTTTCTTACACACTTGTAGTCCTATATGTTGCCTATGATAGTCAATTGAACTTCTAAACTCTACTAGAAGTTAAACAATTCAAATCAAATTCTTCTCCTCTACTTTGGGAATTTAGGTGTTGTATAGACCCATGCAATCCCATCAAGAATCTTAGAATCCTTCAAACACTAAAAATAGGATGAGCTTGAAGATTTCTTAAGTGTTACTAGTTGTTTCAAAACACGTGATAAAATTGTCGCTTCATGTAGTGTTAATCATTTATTAATAAGTGCACTAGACCATAGTTAACACTTTATTGTAGTTTTCCTACACGTGTTGGCATATAGTCAATCTCCCTCCCAAAGAACACTAAGGCTTGATAACCCTCATTAGGTTGCACTAATTGTTAACTCATAGTGAAGGATTTGACACAAAGATGCACAATATATAGTGATAAGAAACTATGTTATCAAACATGCATAAGACATAAAAATGGTAGAACTATAGTGTTTTTTATATCCATTCTCTATTTCAATGATTACATTTGTGGGGTTTTATAGGTGATTTATCCCAACATATTTTACTCTAGTTTACATGTGCATACAAATCCACAAAATGAACCGGAAATCTCTATTACAAGCCTAGTACTATCAAATGACCCTGCAAGGTCAAATGGGTTTGTTGAAACACCTATAGAAAAATTAGCAAAATCTATTTCAGAACACTGCAACAAAATCATCAAAGAAATTGAAGACACAAGCTTACGTGATGTAGCCATTGAACAAGAATAAATCTTACAAATGGAAGACATTGCAGGAAAAATTCATGAGACATGTAGAAAAGTAGCTGGATTTTGTGCTTTTCTAAAAGACTTATATCATGATGAACGAAATGGAGAAGGTGATTCGCTTTGCATCATTGAAGAATTCCAAATGTATTTAGACAATGTGTAGTGTTATAGTATAGTTAGTAACTGCTCTGTATATTCATCATTCAATACTTCTTATGTGAGTTTTTATCAGTTATCAAGCATGTATGTTCTTTCTCATATATGTAAATTGAAAGGACAACAAAATATAAAGATAGCTCTTATCTATATTCTATATTATATATCTATTTTGTATATTCCTTCTCACATATAAATTGAAAGTATTTAATAGTTCTGAATTAAATGTTTTGCTTATTATTTTTCTATGGTATATGTTAAATAAACTCAATGTACAATTAACACTAATGTCCCTATTTCCCTTCATATTCCCTCCATCATGTAAGTCGTAAAACGTTAAGAAAATCTCCAATTAATCTAATCAATACAATCAAACTAATCAAGTCAATCAACCAAAATTAGTTGTGAAGGGTGTCATCCAAGGGACACTATTGAAGAATCACAAAAAAAAATGTACATAGCAATTACTATATCGCATCCTTAGTAAGCATATACATATATAATATAACTAAAATAGCTTAAATTATTATAATAAAATATTTGTGATTAAAGTCTTTCTTCAGAAAACCAATTTTTTCTTCAATTTCTCATGCAAGAGTGGATGTAGTCTTTCTTCAAGGACTAATTTTTTATTCAATTTCTCTTTAAGGTCAGTTCATTTCTACTTTCTACTAATGCCCACAACATATAGAATATAAGTTTAATGTGTTTTACAAATATTCTAGGTTTAATGTAAATTACCATGTTTCTTGAAAATCCTAATAAATTGGTCAAAATAATGCTCAATATATAGAACTGAAACATATTAATATATTTTAATAATAATATAATAATTATAATTTAATAATTAAATAATAATAATATAATCTAATAAGATAATATTAGATTATAGATTATATACCTCTTATAATAGTACATCAATTGAGCTTCTAATGATATTATTGGTATAATATATTTAATGTATTAGATTATGATACATTTATAATATTTCTAATCATTTATAGTAAAATTTGAAAATCATTTAGTAGCCAAGTGCTTACAATACTATTGTTTAAACTTGATAAAGAATTGTTTTTAAATTTATTTATTTTCTAGCTATGGTACAAACGAGAATGAATTTTGAATCGGAGGAGCAAAGGAGGCAATATCAAAGAGAGTATCAAAGAGAATATCGTAGACAACAATGAGAACAAATGACAGATGTTCAAAGGGAAGAACAAAGAAGAAGACCCAATGAAACTAATAGACAAAGAAGCGCTAGAAGAAGGGCAGAAGTAACAGTATAAGAATTGGAATCTCAAAATAGAGATGAAGCAAATGTGATTACAAATAGTCGTCAACGAACATCTGAACAACTCTCTCATTCTGAAAGAGAAGAAAGGAATACACTTAATCTCCAATCAAGTGAGACGTACAATCATCCAATTGATGCAGATATTGAGTTGAACCTTGAAAATGAAAATTCAATATCAATAGAACATGTACTAGCAACACCTCAGAATGCAACTGAAAATGAGATGAATTTATCTATAGAAGGAAATGTACAAAATATACAAAACCCAAATGGAATGTTTCAAGCTGATTTCAAAAGGTTCCAAAAGCAATTTTGACATCAATTAGATAGCTTTAGAATGTCAAACATGTGTTATATGTGTCAAGAATGTTATCTAGGAATCAAAGTATATTGCACCTCTAAAGGTCCTATATGCAATAGATGTTGACAAGAAAGAGGAAATAATAGATTTTTAGCTTCAAATAATATGGATCTCGGGCCGCAACTAGAGGACCTTGCAAAATTGACTCAAGTCGAAGAAATGTTGATTGCACGTGTCAGCCCAATACTACAAGTTACACATGCAATAGGTGGTCAATATAAATACAAAGGACACACAATAAGTTTCCCACAAAATATAGAACATGTTGCAAAAATTTTGCCACATTCAATACAACATTTGCCAATCATTATTGTTCGAAGAAGGGATCAGCGTGGCACAAATTATGGCTTTACAGTCAATAGGGACTGTGTGTATAAAACACTTAAATACAAAGTGGAGAATGACAAGTTTTACTCTGATGTTATAATTGATGAAAATGCTCTCAATCATCTATTTAGAAATTCTGATGAAAATATTTTCAACAAATTGAAGACAGTGCATATAGAATTTGATTCTGATGCAAATGAATTCATGTTTGTGGGTCCACTCATGGAGACAAATGAATGTAATATAATTGAGCACACAATATCAATGGCTTACAGACCACCTAATGCCCAAAGAGAAATGAAATTGATCCATGCATGGGTTAATAATCCTAATGCAAATCCAACAACATTGATTGATTGGTTAGGAATTGGTGCATCTCCTATCAATGAATATGTTACACCAGGATTGTTTGATATGACATTTCCAACATTGTTTCCTGATAGTAGATGTGACTAGTTAGAAGCACGATTAAGGCGAGTGTATCTGCATGAATTTGTAAAGCATCTGTTGCAGTATAGGGATCATCATTTTGCTCAACATACAAGATTTAGATATTTTATGATGAACATGATAATGAGACACCATGCACAAAATTCGTCTATAGTGTTTGTAAAAAAAAGTCTTCAAAACATGTCGATCACCATCAATGAGTTGCATGAGCATATGGTAAACATGCCACACTCCCATCTAGCTGATAGGTTGATGTGGTTCAAAACAACATTGAGGGGTACAAGGTCATATTAGACTAAATGTCATCTAGAATTGACAGACATGCTTCATCAAATTGGCTCTCCTACAATATTTTTCACACTGAGTGTTGCAAATATGTATTGGTTTGATTTGCATGCATTAATGCTAGGAACACCACCAACTACTCCACAGGAAGCTCAAAATTTGTGAAAACTGAATGTTATAGACTATCCTCATATAGTCGCACACTACATGCACTTAAGAAATTCAATATTCAGAAAAGAAATTCTATAAAAATGAATGAATGTTAAAGATTACTGGTCTAGATATGAGTGGCCACATAGGGGGTCAACCCATGTGCATGGATTCATATGGATTAATGGAGCACCGAATATGGACAACATTGATTGGTCAAATGATGAGCAACGAAAAAGTGCTGAGAGATATTTTCATTCTATTATTCATGCATGGAATCCTAGAGAAGATTGACATTAGCAAAATATACAGACATGTTTATAAATATTTAAACATGTATATATAACATATCACATAAACTATTTATAGCTAATAATATAACTAATACATTCGTTTGTATTTCCAATTGTGGGCATTCCAACATTTTCTTCAACATCCATCTCTAAAAAATACAAGACAACTTGCAAAGATAGATATTGAGCATGACTATGAAGAAATCCTGAACTTTGTAGAACGACACATAGTGTGTAGGGAGGGGGCATGCCTACAAAAAAAAGATGAAGGATGGTTTGCAAGTAACTATTTCGTTAAGTATAAATCTTTGTATTGAAATTAAATATAATATATTTACAAAGTAGTAAAATATACAATTGTTGATATTGGTTATAGGTATAATGCTCCTTGGCCATTGAATTTGAGAGGATCAAAATTATATGAAGACATAGAAACAGGTGAAAAAAATTTGAGCCAGCAAGAAATGATGACAGAGTGAATTCACACAATCACTACATACTGCAACTGTGGAGAGCAAATATAGATTGGCAACATGTTCTTTCCAAGCATGCGGTGATCAAATATATTGCAATGTATGCAACAAAAGCAGAGAAAAGCTCATAATCATACCACCAAATGTTGATGCACCTTGCAAACATAGAAAACCCTGATGATTTAGTTGCATGAGCATATATAAGGCTTCTGACTAAGACACTTATAGAAAGAGGCATTGAAGCTCAAGAAACATGTCACATGCTATTAGAACTTCATTGGTAGAAAGCAGTAGAAGATTTATCAATCTAAATGTATCATGTGAGGTGTTCAAGCCTGTAACTGTAGTACTGAGAAGAACAAACAAAATCTAGATCATTGATGGATATAAAACTAGACCTTTTTCAATGGAAGGTGTCACACTAATTGATGTAGCCACATCATGGATATATAATCCTAAACAAAGAAGAGACAAAAAATGGGATCCAAGGCAAAGAGTAACTATTGCCAGAGTGTTTCCTAGGTTTGTATCCATTCCTTCGCGTGAGTCAAATAAATGGATTGACTTTTGTTTGTCAGAGTTATTATTGTACAAACCATTATGTGACATAGAGAGATATATTGGTCATGATAATGACTCCATAATAGAAAACTAGGAGTCATTCAATTATAATCCTTGGTATGTGGAACGAATAACAATTGTAGAAAATGTTGAAAATATCAGTGATTATGAAATTGAAGACAATGAAGTTGTTCAAGGGAATACTACAGAGCATGAATGGGAAATTATATCTAGACTACATCATGGTCAAAATATACAAGTTTCAAAAATAGATATGTTGGGGTGGAGAGACATTGATAGACAAACATATTTGTCTAATGAATATCAATGTGAAGAGTACACAGCTTGAGCAATCAACTTCAAAAGCAACATGAGAGATCATGGATATCTCATACATGATGATATACCACAATGCATCAACTACACAACCCTTAGTGATAAATAGATAAAGGCAATTGACATAATTATGGCACACTACCATAGAAATCAGAATGGATTGTCATTGTTCATGATAATTTAAGGAACAACAAGAATGTGGAAAGTCATATCTAATTGGTGCCATAAGTCAAGCTCTTGAAAATGCAACAATGCCTAGTCGTTCTCCTCTTCTATTACTTGCACCAGCAGGGGTTGTAGCATTCAATATAGGAGTCTTTACAGTACATTCCAAATTGAGAATCCCAGTACAAGATTTTGTTTAGCTGGAAGGAATAATATTTACAAGTTTTCAAGAAGAAATAGCACATATCAAATACATTTTGATTGATGAAATGAGATTCATTGGTTAGAACTTGTTGGAAAACATAGATTCAAGACTTCGACAAGCATTCCCACAAAGTGCAAACATGAGATTTGCAAGTATACCTTTTATTATGATTAATCAAGACACTGATTTTATTTTCTAATACATGTCATTCATATGTACTAAATTTTTATAATAATATATAGTTTTGAAAATAATTTTTATCATTATCTTTCATATATATCTATGATTTTGGTTGGAGATTTTGGCCAGTTGCCTCCAGTTAGTGATAGACCAGCATATCACATCAATAAATGTGCTAAGTTGTTGTGGGAAGAATTTAAAATTGTAGTTACTTTAGATAAAATTTTCAAACAAGATGGAGAAAACACCCAGCAACAAAGATTTCGACAACTTTCACAAATCTAAGAGATGCAAAGCCAACAATTGATGACTGGAAGTTGCTTATGACAAGAACCAGTGTTAGCATAGACATTGCAAGCAATGATGAGTTTGACAATGGTGTTCAGTTTTTCTCTACAAATGATAATGTTCATAATCATAATAAGAAAATGTTATATTCATTGAAGCATCCTGTTGCACATAGTGTTGCAATAAAAGTGGGAAGTATTAATATAGCAGAAGGATTTCCAAATGAACAACTTGATGTGAAATTATTAATCAATAAGAATGCAAGGGTAATGTTGACTTCAAATTTTTGGATACAAGTAGGTCTTGTAAATGGAGCTCTAGAATATATTCGAAAGATTGTATACAAACTTGGAAGTGCTCCACTAGAACCACCAGCATATGTAATGGTTGAGTTTGACAGTTATTCAGGAATACCATTTGACGATCATCATCCAAATACAATTCCACTTACAACAATACAGAGGGGCAAGATAGTTCAATTACTGTTAAGATTGACATAGGCATTCATAATACATAAATCAGAGGGTTTGACTCTTTCAAAAGCCATTATTGATATAGGACCAAGAGAAAGAACAGGATTGACTTTTGTGGCCATATCTCGTGTAAAGTCACTAGAAGGCCTGAGAATACTATCATCATTTACCTATGACCGTTATGAAAAAATGAAAAAGGGTAAACAACTTGCGAAGTGGAAGGCTAAAGAAAACATATTGAGATTTTTAGAAGATAATTGATGTAATATATTTTTTTCAAATTTTCTTCAATGGTTATTAAGTGTTTTAATATATCATGTTCAAATTAGCTTCAATGACTATTAAGTGTTTTAATATATTACATTCAAATTCGTTTCAATGACTATTAAGTGTTTTAAGTCTTTATGAGTATGGTTACATGAATGCCTACATATGTGTAGTTATATTTTAAATAGTGTCTATAAATTTATACTTTAATATATATCAAATAAGTTTGTATTAATTTATTGACCTCAAATTTCTTAAAATTGTGGCAACATATAATACTTCCATTACAAATGTTCTTAATTAATTTTGATGACATATATTTGGTTAACATTTAGTAGCATTTATGTGGTTTTCTAAAATGTGTGGCAATATATATCTTTTGGTATAATAAAAATGAGTAAACTAATAATTATTTTGATGTAGGTGAGTAAGATGTCACATAATGCAGATACATGGGTGTCAACTTGGTTGTCCAAATATCACTAGTATCTTCCATGGAATGTCCTTCATATAGAGGAATTGAGTATTCGTTATTGGTTGAGGGAGAAGATAATTTCCCATTATTTTAAAGTTCAAGTACTCCATCAGATTCCAGGTGCATCAGGTCATTCCATCATTCAGGTTGTTACATACACACTATGGGATACCTACCTTGTATGCCGTGAAGTCTAACGTGACTATCAAAGTTTTGCCTAATCTTTATGAAATTGATAATGAAGAGTTGTTACCGGTGGATAAATGACACACTATGTGAAAATGTTTAGAAACTATTTTGTTACGGCAGCAAATATATATGAAATATTTTTTGACAAATGTTTAGAGACTTTACACATTATATCCATGGCTAAATTCAATTGTGAAAGGTTTTTTGTGAATGTTGTTGTAATGGTGCTAATGGGTATGATAGTGTTTTCTAATTTCTATCACACAATCATATCATCAATTTTAGGAATTAAATATGTATTGAAACTTTGAAATAATTAAGCTTTAAAATAATTATGATTTAAAATAATTATGATTAGGGTTTAAAATAATCACGTGGGTTTAAAATAATTAGGGGTAGGGTTTAAAATAAGTAGGGTTAGGGTTTAAAATGATCATTAGGTTAAATTGAGAATTAGGGATAGGGTTTAAAATAAGTAGGGATATGTTGTAAAATGATCATTAGGGTTAGGGTTTAAAATAAGTAGGTTATGGTTAAAAATGAGCATTAGGGTTACTGTTTAAAATAATTAGAGTCAAGGTTTAAAATAATTAGGATATAAAATAATCAGGATTACTTGGTTTAAAATAAATAGGGTTTAATTAATTAGGGTTTAAAATAATTATGATTTAAAATATTTAGGGTTTATAATAATGAATATTATATTAATATATAATTATATTGTATTGAAACACTAAAATAATTGGGCTTTAAAATAATTATGATTAGGGTTTAAAATAATTAGGTGTAGGGTTCAAAATAAGTAAGGTTACAGTTTAAAATGATCATTAGGGTTAGGGTTATAAAATGATCACTAGGGTTAGGGATTAAAATGATCATTATGATTAGGGTTATAAAATGATAATTAGGATTAGAGTTTAAAATAAGTAGGGTTAGAGTGTAAAATGATCATTAGAGAGGGTTTAAAATGACCATTAGGGTTAGGGTTATAAAATGATAATTAGGGTTAAGGTATAAAATAAGTAGGGCTAGATTTTAAAATGATCATTAGGGTTACGGTTTAAAATGAGCATTGGGTTACAGTTTAAAATAATTAGGGTTAAGGTTTAAAATGATTAGGGTATAAAATAATTAGGATTAGGGTTTAAAATAACTAGGGTTTATAATGAGGACACGATTTGCTCAAGAAGACAACGGTATTATGCTGCTTCATCAGGCCTAAGCTTAGCCGCGAACACATCAAGAACTAGGTTGAAAGATCCCAAAAGGCTCCCTACACGCTAAAGTTTTTTACCAAAGGTTTTTTTAATGCCATCTTCCTCCCTGAAGATGACAGAGAATGGTCTAGAAGGGCAACACTTGGAAAATGGGCGAGACTCTGCTTTACATTCGCCATTGGTCGCCCCTATTTAACCCAACCACCTATGAGCCCTATGACGGACCAAAATGGCTACAACTGTACAATCTACCTATTGAGTTTTGGTCAGAGAATTGCCTCATGAAGATCGGTCGATCACTCAGTACTTTGATCAACATGGACCTAGAATGATTGGAGCAAGATTCTTACCTCTATGCTTGCATCCAAGTCGCGGCCATACAAAGGTTTCCCTCATAAATCACTCTTTGCCATGGCCAAAAAAATTGGACTCAATCACTAGAGATTGAAGAAAATAAAGTGTTTTGTCTCTCCTGTGGTAGCCAAAGACACTCTGGAGACAATTGCCCCCGCGATGAAACAAGAACAAAGTCCAATGGATTGCTAGAACAGGGAGCATCCAATCCAGTTCAAGGTGGCTCGACCCAACGCACATCTGCTCCAAATAAGCAAACTATTCCCCCGCCACCTCCTAAAACGAGTCAGTCTACAATTTCTTTAGCCTTAATTGGGACCGAAGATACTATTCGCCTGATGGTTGTTTACCCACAACCAAAAGTTCCTTGTTCCCAAACTCCTCCTAATGGCTCAATGAGGACCCAAGACTTGCATCATCACCCGACAATGCTGGACAATCAGATTCAATAATCCGCAAGGGCCTGGCTATGACTATCCTGGGAAATCTGAGTTTGATTTCACCGCCTAGGAAATTTACCATACGGGACATCCTTGCCAGGGCGCACGGAGGCATGACCTCCATTAACACATAGTCCAACTGGCAGGACTGTGGCCAATCCGGCCCGGTCGTGTTGGCACCCCTGCTTACGCCAACTTGGATCCGACATGTATTTCTCTTTCTCCACTCGTGTATGGCGCATGCTTTCCTCAATTACCTCCTCTGCACTCTGCACCTTTCAAGATTACCATTTATGAACCTGTCCTCTCTCACACTTGTGGCTTTATCACCTAATCGAGCTTGCTTCCAATCAGGTACTTCTGACACCTCTAAAATCTTGAACTGAAGGTGCATTCTTACCTTTCGACTCGGATTACACACTCGGATGAGATTGGGCATTCAATGTCAACTTCAATCTGCTCACTCTCCATGTTTATTTATTCCGCAAAAATCTTATTTTTCCTCAATGGTTTTCAAATTTCATCGCTATGGCCTTCGCACCAGTCCATGGATACACCTGCCCGTGTGAATCCAGTGATGCTCGGGAACAAATCCAGAGAGTGTTCACTGTTGAAAATGATGACACATTGTGGGATTTGATGTAGGTCATCGACCCCCTGTCTCTGTTGATCTTTACCTCCATGACCACTTCTACCTTGGGAGGTTCCTAGCACAATTCACCCTGGCCCACGGACTTAAGGGCCTAACACGCATAGTGGTGAAGCGGTTGGTAGCTCCTCACCTGCAATCTATTGCATTGGATGCAATTTCCTCCTTCAACAAAAGCCCTTTGTTCAAGAGCTGGAGCAGAGTGTGTGAACTAAGACACCTCTGCAATGATGTTGAGATGGAGCGAGTAATTAGTTCGTTTCGAGAGGGAGTGATAAGGGACAACATAGAGACTTGCTACTTCATGTTGAACCACCTGGAGCGTCCTCTAGCTGAGGACCGACAACAGAGGTTGGAGCAGTTTGCTGACGGTACTTGCCACCTTCTACACCACATCCCCAAGTGATGAATGTTGTTCTTTTTTGAGTTTTTGATGTAATCTTTCTATTCTATCCATACACATGCACCCTTGCGACTGCAAGGCATGCCTTTTGTATGGGAGTGGTTCCCTTAACCGCATATATATATATATATATATATATATATATATATATATATATATATATATATATATATATATATATATATATATATAACTTTAAATATATATCTTGGCGAATCTTTCATTTTTTTGAAAAAAAAATATTAATTTCTATTGGTGAACCTTTCCTTTTTTTTGAAAAAAATATTAATTTTACTGGCAAATTTATTTAAATCACTAGAAATTTGTAGAAAATCATGGCGAATCTTGATGAAAAATAGGCAAATGCATTGATTACCATGGTGAATCCTTCATTTTCAAAAAATTAAATTCCTATAGAAAAGTATGTGTCTGAGGGTGGTAGTGATTAACTAGTTTAAGGTCTAGTACTCATGTCTATAATTCCTTAATTCTTTAATATTTTAAATCAAACATTGAATATTTTAAATCGGTCCTAAATTATTTTTCACCACCCTTGATTTTATTTATAATCTAACAATTTGGGTTCTATTCCATGGGCCAAAATGTACCCATGAAGCTCCAGTGCCCATGGGGCCCAAAATTACATTTAGGCCCTTGATCTCAATGGAGATCAATGGCCTAAATGCAATTTCAAGCCCCATGGGCATTAGAGCTCCATGAACACAATTTGTCTCGTGGAATTTAACCCCAGCCATTAGATTATAAATTGAGATCAACTACCCAAATACAATTTTGGGCTCGATGGGCATTGGAGCTCCGTGGGTACATTTTAACCCATGGAATACAACCTCAATCGTTAGATTATAAATAAAATCAATGGTGATGATTAAAAATTGGCGATATGGCCCTAAAGTAACCAATAATTATATAATATTATTGACAAATTAATTTCATTTTCTACTATAACCTATAAAATTTACTCGAATCTAATCTAATCAAGTATCAAATATTGTGGCGAATCTTTGAGTTTAAAAGTTTAATAAAATAAATGTTCTAGCGATTTCCCTAGGACTAAAATAAAATTTGGTAAAAATCTGGCAATTCACGTCACATTACAGCTTGTACTATTAACCAAATTTTGAATCCCTAATTTCAACTATTAGCTAATTGGCAAATATTAGCCACT
This sequence comes from Cunninghamia lanceolata, assembly GCA_027924645.1. Lineage (NCBI taxonomy): Eukaryota > Viridiplantae > Streptophyta > Pinopsida > Cupressales > Cupressaceae > Cunninghamia > Cunninghamia lanceolata. Next base: position 544,298 of record BSBN01000847.1, on the reverse strand, counting down.
AAAAAAATCACTGATATATATACACACACTAGGGCTTAAAATAATAATGGTGAGGGTTAACGTTTATAATAATGTAATAATATAAATATAATATTATTATATTTAATAATGTTATACTATATAATTATTTATTAATTTAATATATATATATATGCTAGTATTAAAATACTATATAAAAATTAATTTATATGTGGGAGTGTTTTTGTTTTATGTACACAATCATGATATGAAACTATAACACTTATTGGGGTAATGACATAATTGTTTTGGAGAATTTTTATATACACAATCATGATATGAAACTATAACACCTATAGAAGTAATGACATAATTGTATTTCCAAAACTTGGAATTTTGTTTGATAAATCTTGTTGTGTTGGAAAATAAAGTTTACATTTTGTTAAAAAATCACCTAAGTGATTTAGTGTTATTAAAAATGTTTAGTTAGTTTTGTGTTAATTGGTGGAAGTTAGTTTCCTATAGGGTAGTTTGGGAGAAGTTGTATGGGAATACAATGTTTTATAAACATTTGCGCCATAGATTGTAAAACCATATTATATTTAATATTTTTTGGTGTTATCTGTACAACAATGATTTAATTCTCTTATGCATGCCATTTTTCAATATGGTCTTAGAGCCCATGGAAAATCCTATTATATAAAGACAAAATATTGTGCCAGTTTTCAATATGATATTAAAGCCCATGAAAAATCTTAGTATTGTATATAGAGTGAAACCTATGAAGATAAAATATTGTGTGATGCTGAAGCACAAACTTTAGGTTGAACCTCTTCAACTAAGAGCCAAGAATTGAGGGCAAGGCTTAAAATTGACAGTCAACCTTGCTTGTCAAGCATTTTTTTTATGACAATTATCTATTCAATGGTGCCTTTGAAATACTATGACATACTTTAGTATAAGTAAATTATGTAAAAACCAAATATATATATCATCATAATCCTATATAAACAGTTTGTCCAAAATCTCTCCTTTCATATGATACGGTCTTTTCAAAATTTCAATTGTATTTTACAGCTAAAATGCTTAAATACAGCTATACAACTGTCAAATTTAAGCCCTGACTGAGGGGTATCCATTCCTAACCTTGTGGATGATCTCCAAAAAGAAAAAAAGTATTGTGTAATATAAACAATGAGCCTTGCAACACATAAAATCGTTACTAGATTCGTACTTGTTGCTTAATTTCCAACAGCCCAAATCCTTCTCTTTCCTTGCTGCTACAAGGTACTACACAAAAGCAGTTGGCACTACACATGTAAAAGGAGTGCAACAAGTCTATTAACTTTGTTAAAAATAGATGATATCCCCTCTTTACAATGCTACTTGAATAGGTTAGGCGGTTTAACACTATACATGCAAGTTGTGGTTGTGAGATGTTAATGGTTCAAACCACTCCTTTAACCAAGAAGAATTAAAGTAGTCCTCCTACATTTTGTTATGCATTGGAGGTACAAGCAAATTTTGTTTATTGGGAATATACAATTTCATTGTAATAGGCTTTGGGTGTTTTTTATTACAAAGGAAATTGATGAACATTAAAAGTTGTTTTTATTCAAGAAGTTTTAAAGGGTGTGTTGTTTGGATGGAGAGAAAGAAGGTTAAGATATTGATAATGATATTTGAGATCAGGTTTTTGGAGATTGTAGTGTTATCTTAAGCAAATAAAGTGTAACGAGGGCAAAGAGGATGTTGGACACACCAAAGGTTGGAGGAATCTCATCATCTTGAGCTAGCTTCTGGCTTTGAGATGGTGCTTTGCATGAGAAGCATTTTTTTTTAATTTTTTGTGTTATTTTTTCCAAATGATAAAAATTCATATGTTAAAAAGTCCATTTTCCAAGACATAAAGAAATCTAGTGTAGATAAAATTCAACATGGATTGTTGCCCAAATAGTTCAAGAGTCTGTGGATGTAGTTCTGTGGATGTAGTTCAACATGGATTTTGTCCAATAATTTAAGAGACATGATTCAAGAGTTTGGGGAGGTGGTAATCTAAGAACTTGAGAATTCAATTTGGGAGCTACACCTTTACGAAGGTTACAAGGCAACTCGATGGAGTTCTACCTAGTTAAAAAAAAAACTCAAAGAGAAACTTATGAAGAATATGCGGTTATGATTGGTCAACATGTTCTAATTTTTGTTGTGTTATGAAGAACTTTGGTGGCCAACTAGTACATCTACCTATATATAAGCAATTTAGGGTGGTCTGGATGAAAATTTAGTGGCCAACTAGGACATCTGCCTACACACGAGCAATTTGAGGTGTCTTACATTACTGTGAAAATTTGGTAGAAATGCTTGTGCATATTTTCAAATAGGTTGTTGGAATCAATCATGTAGTTTCTCCCTTTCTATGGTAACATAAATCTTAAGAGGGTGTATTGGATAATAAGGTTTACATTTTGTAATAAAATCACCTAAGTGACTTAGTGTTAGTATTAAAATGTTTAGTTAGTTTTGTGTTAGTTGTTAAGAGTTAGTCTACTCTAAGGTAGTTTGGAGGAAGTTGAATTGAATATAATGCTTTATGAGCATTGGCACAATACATTGTAAAACCCCAAAACATTAATATTATATTTAATACTTTTTGGTTTTATCTATGCAACAATGATTTAATTCTGCAATATTTATGCCTACCATTTTTCAATAACTTGTGTACACAAACTTTTGGTGTTATTCACAAATTTTGTGTACACAATCTTGTTATGAAAAAAAAGCCCCTGATTTCCCATAAAACAGTTTTTCAATAATTGGCAGTACTATAACAGCCAAAAAACGAACATAATCTTTAATCGTACTTCTTATGAATATAATTAGTACTATCCATTTTTATTGTTCTTTACTACCATGTAGAGAGACTAATCTTCTTTTAAAAGATCAGAGTCTAATCAAATGGCATTTCTGTTGGCGGGCAACTGGTTTGAGAGTTGATTCATATACGCGAGGCCCAACTTCAATTCCAAAGTCCAACAATTGGGATGCCCAAACTGGGCTTTCCAAGTCAGAAAATCCATAGGCATAAAAGATTCAATTCTCCCCTTCATAATAATTAAGATTTTAATAGACCTTCTTATACTTTCTCCTTCTATCAGTGTTTCAGTATATAATCAAAGCATCGGAGACAGTAACCTTTTTTCACAATCTGCATTTAATTTCCTCCACAATCTCCTTATGAAACTTTGAGTAGGTCAGTATACAATCAAAGCATTGAAGAGAGCATAAAAACTTGATATGCTCATGTATTTTTTGTGGCAATACATCTTCAAGGGATGATAAAACAAACAAAAGCTGATTTAAATGCATCTTCAGAAATTAGAACCAAATTTTTGGCAGAAAGAAATGTCATTTGCCAAAGCTCTTCTCAATAAACTGCAAAAACGTTTTTGTCCTCTTAAATAGATATAAGCAGAAGGGCAAAAAGATGTTTAAATAACTCTCAAACATCTCATAAACTGTTTTTTAAGGATAAAATATAAGCAAAAAGACAGACAGAGATTTAGAATTTTAAATAACTCTCAAACATCTTATGAATTGTTTTTTAAGGATAAAATAATCAAATCGTATTTCACATTTAATATGAGGACTACAAGTGCTTTGAAGATCCTTCAATTCAACCCGAACTCCAAGGATAATTAGAATCAAGTAGAATCTGTTTCCCAGTACTGTGTACTGACTGGATGGCTGCCCACACCTAAAATGATCTCATATGACCTTTCATCAAGTGAACTATCAATCTCCTCCATCACAAAATTATGGGTACAAACGTTGGAGATTTTGAAAAGAATGTGATAAAAAATATAATCACATTAAATGGTGAGTAATGACAGAGGGCTTGACAAGAAGCCTTACAATATGGTATAATTGAGATGGTTCAGGACACAAAAACGAAAGCACCTGTAAGAGTAAGAAGAAACAATCCCATTAAAATGGAGAAGGGTGCAGATCTTGTTGAGGAACTGCAGGGGTCATTGGTTCCACTGTAGCATCCAGGCCTCTGTTTTGTGGCCGTACCTCCTTGGAGTTTGAAGGATGTTTTTGGGTTTCCACTGCTAAATAGCACACACCAAAAGAATGGCGCCCCTCCATCAGTTCCTTGCACGCCTACACCAACTTCAGTATGGCTGGTATTATATAAAATAGACAGGCTTTTCTCATTTTGAATAAGAACCTTAGAGAAAGCTTCTGCAGGTTTAACATACTTTGATTGACATGCCAATAGGCGACCTGATATAGGGCCTAATGTTGAGACTTCCACCCCACAGTTGGGTGCAAATTTTTCAGCAAAATCTGAATTGAAAGGCTTTTTTCCATTAGGACCAACCTCATCACATTGTCCTTCATAGGCCTTGATGTACTGCAAAGCTATACATCCTAATCCTGGATTATCAGTCAAGCTTGATGAGTTGTGAGCTGTCCGATTGTTGTTTATTACATCCACGAGTTCATCAGCAGGGTTGTCTGCCAAATCCAATTAAGGAGGCAATTTTAATGAATGCTTTGAATGAATATAATAAGTCTACAACCACAAATTCAATCCATACATGCCAACCAAATACTTGCAAGATTATGCAAGCAGGCATTCTAAATGACTGAACATTTGTCTACCAATCTGCTTTTCAAATTTCAAAAGTAATTACAACACGAATAAAAATTAAAAAATGTACTGATTGCTAAGCATCCAAAATGCATCTATCATATATCTTAAACAGGTCAAAATTGCAAATAACTTTTAATATTGAAGTGACCACCATTAGGGTTTTGATCTGAAGATGCCCCACTACCGTGTAGAATGACTACCCACCACAGAAAGAATCTGGAAAAAATTAATAGCTCAAATAACTATATAGAAACACATACATGAACGCTTTCCCCAATGTTCCACAATAAGACAATTTATTATTTGCAGATGCTTGTAGATATGAAAACAAGAATACTATTAGGCACTCGGCAAGAAAGAAGTTGAAAAGATGTGCCCTCATTAGATATTTATACATTAATGAAAGATGTGCCCTCATTAGATATTTATACATTAATGTCCCATAGAATGAGAAGCATAACTTGAGCACGCTTAAAATGACCAGTGGTTGAAAACTTATTTTGTGGTTTAGGAGAAGTAATGGACAATCAGCTGATTGGCAGATAACATCAACACAGATTGGCAATGTTAAAGTCAGAACTTCAGAAACGAGAGCATAAGATCCATTCCTATCATTATCAAGGAAGGAAATAATGCAGAAAAATGAAACCACTGTTGGAATAAAGACCCCCATAGGTTAAATGGGAAAAGGAAAAAGGAAAGTCTTTCATGAACAAATCCAAACAAATTATACAATAGGGAATTTAGCATCCATATAAATAGCAATTCTTAACATTATTTGAGGCATTACTTTTTTTCTTAGAATAAGCTACCTGAGAATTCATGCAGTCCCCTCCATGAGGCAATTCTATACACATTACTATACTTGTAAACTTCATTCTTGTTACTCCCCTTGAGAAAAAATTGCATCTTGTATGGAGGATTCTTAATCTGTAGGTAAGATATTTTGCATTCAATCAAGACTAAGACAGACTCAATCTTCAATATAAATGATAAGAAGGTTTTCTCTAACATTTTTAAATGAAGCAATAGTACTATCATTTTAAAAAACTTGTTCCTAATTATTTAGAGATTTTGTAACCCCACATTCTCGTTTCTCACACTTTATGCACCAGTGGCCTAAAAGCTTGCAGGGCATACCAACATTGAAAAGTGAGTTGAGACAGATCACAATGAGCTAAAACTCACATAACCAATGAAAGACAATGTTTAGGAGAACTAGGTCTTTCCCCATTTTGTTCAAACCAACCCCTAGTTATCCAAACAGAAACTCTACAGTTATGAACTTAATAACCGTAAAGAGAGCATCTCTACTCATCTATACGAGGGAAAACTGTAGGGAATAGTATCTTAAAATGGAATGTTTGTAAACAATAAAAATACAATTGCAAATTATTATGTCTGATGTTTATGAAGTTGATTTGTTTGGAAAAAAAAAAAATCCCCAACCTCTTCTTGTGAAACTTCTAATATTTGGAGGATAATGATATTGTCAAATTTTCACCGACCTTTTGCAGAGTGCCAAATCAACTCTTACTCTTTGGTTTGCAGAGTTACTCTGAGTCCTAGTAGTGTGACTTTGATAAGAACTACATATAACCTTCATTGCAAGATATGCCATATAAAACAAGGTTGAAGTTGGAAAGCTAAAACTCCTGTAATGTGCAATTTGGAAAAGCATATGCACCAGGTATAAGACAGCTAATAGCCACCATACACCACAAAAAAATCTCCCAACAAATAATTTGATTTTTATGCATAGGCAAATAACAAAATCCCTAGATCCTAGAGCACACAGTTAAAAGTATTGCAATGCGGTCCAACTGACCAAAAGGGTCCAAGCTGGCAATATTGATGAAACATTACAGCATTGGCATGGTGGGGCAAAGGGATCTCAAAGGCTGTGTTGGAAGACAACCCAACCTACGAGCCTTCTCTACAGGATCAGTGACTCAAAACTTATGATTTGCCTGGTCACCTGGAGAGGTGGAGGTAGGGGGACAGAGACAGGGATGGGGATGCTGTGGCAAATCAGGGTACGGGAAGAAATGAATAAGATTGTTGTGAGGGGAAAGAGACAGGAACAGGGTCCTTGTCCCTACACTGGAATTTCCTGGTGACTATATGATTTTGGAAACCATAACCTAGGCTGTCTGTATAACAGATCAAATAAACAAGGCCAGCACACATTATAGATCTGAAGGTTCAAATCCCATGCATCTAAATCCTAGGAGCAAATTACCCCACCTTAAAAGTACCCTTCTTCCCCTCAACCCCAATAAGCTTGAAAATTCAAGGAGAAAACCTGCACCAGTGATGTGGAGCTTGATGAAGGCTAGGTAAACTACCCCTTAAATCTTATCCTTCAACATAGCAAACCCTATGTGATCCACATTTCCTAAATGTTGCTAACCAAATGCGCATTACTTGAAGACAGCATTAAGCCATGTCTCACTTTCAGCAAGAAATCTTATATAGCATCAGGTATACTTAAGATTAGATCTATGAAGATCATTTTTTTAACATTTTAACCAGAAGCATTTTATGTCAAGTTTGAAAAAAATGTGTATTTTTTATAGTTTACACCTTCACACTGTTCTTTGTAAAATCTGGGACACATCAATCATTAATAACTCCAATGTTGCCCAAACAGTCACCCACATTGTAGATCTGCATCACTAAGAGTACCTGCATTTCTACTGCTGAGTTTTTTAACCAAAACCCAATTCTCATACATAACACGTCTTACTTCACAAACAGATGTAAGGAAGAAATGAGCACATTTGTCATTTGAAACAAACAATAAACCAAATTGATTCATAAGTATAAATTGGTCAATAGAAACGAACAAGAACCAGATTGATTGATATGCATTTATTTATGAACTGAAACAAACGAGCGCAGTTTTCATCACAAATAACAACAATGTCTAATTAAAAAACAGTGAGGAAAGTGGATCTATGAAAAACATTACCTGGGCTCTTAGCTGAGGCAATACCCACTAGCAGAATCGAGATGAAAATCAGTCTTATGGCTGCCATTGCCAGATCTTGATAAACAAAAACAAATAATCTTACCGGAAAAAATATCCTAGATTGAATTTAGTTTTTCTCTTGGAGTCCTTGACATTGTACCATATAAATTGTATTCCGACAGGGTGTACTTATGTGTTTTTTAATTAAGTTTAGCTGGTAGAAAACAAAAGTGCAGTTGTCTTAGCTGGTAGAAAACAACAAAAGTGCAGTTGTCATAAAGCGACGTATTAACAGCATTTTTAACTTCCAAAACATAACATTTTCACTTATTTCCAAGCTAAATTAGACACACCTTGTTTGAGAAGATTAGAAAGCACTCATGATTTTGGCTTGAAGCCAAGAAAGAAAGAAAACCAAAAAGGGGAAAAATGGATAGAGAAAATCCTAGATTGGTCTACACGGTCCCAGATATCTAGGATAAGCTTGTTCCCCGCCCTAGAACCTAGAAAAATGAGCATGCATATCTTCAAAGGTGAAATTAGTGTATCCATATGCAAAGGTCAAATTGGTGTATCCATGTGCAAAGGTCAAATTGGTGTAGGACTAAATTTGGAAGTAATTTTTTTGTGACCATCATCTATTTGAAGTTGCCTATCAAATATTAAAGCCTATCTATTTTAGGGAAAAAATAAAAATAAAAAAATTGATAGTTTACCTGAAATCTTACCTTTTAAGTGATACAATTCTTAAAATTTTAATTGTATTTTACTATTAAAATGACTAAATACTGTCATACTCATAGGCCGTGGGCATATGCCATTTCTATTTAGTTTTGTATTTATTTTGAAGAATGTTTTAATATAATAATACATTAATAATAAGTATGTTTTTTTAATTTAGCTTGTTTTATGGTTTGATCTTTATTTATTTTTATTTACCTTTTATATTTAAGGGAGAGGAGTCAATGATTGGGCAAGTTTTATTGTTGGGAGGATAGTTGTGGTTATGGAGTTTGGTCTTACAATATATTTATATGTATTTGTTAATAATTATTTTCATATATTAGTTATTTACTCATCATTATATATTTGTTTGCATTTACTTCCACACGTTTTCTCCATGCTTTGAAAATTATTATTTTAACTCTAAAATGTTTAATATTTAAGTTTCAATTCTGTGGCTCCATTCTACTAACCATTATGTGTTGACTTAACATATATTTGTGCGACATGTTGTTATGTCATAGTATTTTAGGATATTCAATGTGTACTTGATTTTACGTGGGAGAACAATTTAGAGTACAATTTAATTTCTAAGGAAATCAAAAATTCAAATATGAAATCATGTCTTCTCGGTCATCTCCATGTTTGTATGTTGTCTTTGATATCACTTATTGTCAATGACTTGTCCTGCGAAAGTGATTTGACCTAGGAGAAACCATTCACCTATCAAGTCAACAAACTTCTAAATGGTGTCCCTAAACACCACCTTTATAAAACCGATATCAAAAAGGTGAAGGTGAATAACTTTTTAGACACATTATGTCATATCATTCCCATATGACACAGATCAATTATGCACATCAAATCAAATTCACATAGCTCAAGATCTTCCCTAGGACACTCAAAATTAAACCATAGAAATTTTTGAGACAATTCAAATTCTAAGAGAGACATTAAACCAAAAACATTAATTTTTGAACAGTGGCAAACTAATTATACAAAGGTTCAACATCGATCTTCATTATCAATTCTAGAACTACCAACCCTCACATTTAATTTTCATACATTTATTATAATTATCTATTCGAACTCTAATTAATCTAAATTAATTAGTTAGTTGTTGATTACTTTATCTAATTAGGGAAAAGATCTTATTTTCTTACAAACCTTAATTTATATGGAAAGTAGTTGCTTTTATTTTCATAATTTTTTATGGTGGGATCATAAGAAAAACTCAAACCTACACCATATTTTGGTTTTTATGGAAAGTAGTTGCTTTTATTTTCATTAATTATGAAGTTGTTTTTATGGTGCCATCATAAGAAAAACTCAAAGGTACACCATATTTTTTTTCATAGCTTTGGAGAGATGGTTACTTAAAACCAAACTTTTTGTTGAGAGATCTCTCTCAATTAAATGTGTTGGATATATATATATATATATATATATATATATATATATATATATATATATATAAGTGAGTTAGCTACTCCTAATCTAGATGCTTTTTACCATGCTTATCTTTCATACAATCAACCTCAACTTAATGGCATCTAAATGTGTCTAAACAATCCAAGTTAAATTAATTTTGTTTATTAGTTTCCATTAAAATTTGTGTAAGGGCAAAAATATTTTGCTTTTATAATAATTAAGATAAATTTATTCTGATTTTTTAAGAATTTGTTGTTTTACATTTTTTATTAGATTGTTGGGATTTTCTTAATTAAATTTGTAAATTTTTGTTTACAAACTTATAAAAAATATTACATCTAATTATAAATGAAGTAACAATAAAATTAAACTTCCATAATTTTTGTCAAAAGCTATTTGATACATTAAAGTGAATGTGGAGATCATTTTATTTGTTTCTTTAATACATTAAACAGTGGGCCAAGGCAAAAATTAAATTGTGAAAATAATGTTTTTGTTTTGTGTATATTGTGTATAGTAGAAAATTAACATATTTTGTCATGTAGATCTTTGATTTTTTGATCAGTGAGATTAGAGCAATTAAAAAATACTTCCCTGTCCTATGCCCTAACCTTTGAGTGCTTGGGAAAAGATGAAGTAAGACACATTTAAGAGATTTATTTAGACATGTCACTTCTTATATCTTACAAATAAAATGTGTTTTTGTCTATGTTCTATTTATGATTACTCAATGATGACAATATGTTTTGTTTGGTCATTTGGGTGCTCTACAAATCCTTATGCAAGGTAATGGAAAGAAAAGTGAGTCTATCTTGCAAAAAAAATTAAAGGAAATAACAAAGTTTTTTTGTGTGTGAATGTATTCAAAAAGAAAACCAAAATGTGTAGAGAACTCTTGGTGGGCTTTTGTATGTGCATAAATGGAACATTATTTTGTGACAAGTGCATCCTTTCTTCTCTCAATTTATTTGGATTACCTTACTTTTAGTGGAAAAAGCCTCTAGTGTCCAAGGGGTTATGTATAGCCCTCAAAGAGCTTATAGCCTTTGCTAAATCTTAAGTAAACATGAACTATGTCAACATTATTACCTAGATTTGAAATTGTTCATAAAAGGTTATTTCTTTTATTTGATCCATTCAATGATTATTATATTTAATGTTATATATATGCATGTTTGCATATATCAAGATGTATGTTTGTTGTGTATATACCTAGTTATGAATAATCTAATATATAGACATGTGTGCATTACATAGATGTGTATATCCAACTCACACTTGCTATCACTACAACACATCACTAGAAGGCTCACCATATGGACATGACAAGTGCTTTTCTTCACGAAGACCTTGAGGAGGAGATATATGGAGTAGCCACAAGGATTTCTACAAGATTCTTCCATGGTTTATAGACTTTGAAAAACAACTATGGCTTGAAATAGTCCCCTCAAGTGTGGTATGCCAAGATGGATTCCTTCTTTCTCGTAATTAGGTTCTCTAGATATCATTCTAATCTGAATGTCTACATCTTGAAACAAGATGATTCTCTCTTATTCCTCATTTTGTACGTTGATGACTTGCTAGTCACAAGGAGTTCTTCATCCTCCATTGCAGAAGTGAAATTTTCCCTTCATGACAAGTTTTCTATGACCAACTTGGGTTTGCTGCATTAGTTTCTCAAGATTGAGATGTCTCAATTTATTTCTAGGATTACCATCGCATAATCGAGGCATACACTCGATTTGCTCTTACAATTCCACACAGCTAACTGCAAGCCTACTCTGAATCATTTTCTTTTAGGAGTCAAACTTGAGGCACGGTGATCTTCACCATTGGTTGATGCTACTTTGTAACAACAGCTTGTTGGTAGGCTCATTTGCCTGACTCATACATAGTCTGGCATTTCATATTTCATTGGCACAGTCTATTAGTTTCTGTAGGACCCCCATTAGCTATATTGAAAGGAAACCAAACAAATTCTCCATTATATATAGGATGTACCTATAGGTATGGGATTCATTATGCAACAAGTATTCATATTGACTTGGTTGGGTATACTATTCAGACTAGATGAGTGATTCTTTGGATCACAAGTCCACTTCAGGCTACATCATCTCACTTGTTTCAAGTCCTATATGTTGGTCAAGTAAGAAGAAAGGGCTATTATATTCCACTAAGGATGAGTATCAAGGGCTATCAATGCAACCATTAAGGTCATTTGGTTGTATGATAAACTCATTCCTTTGAGCAATGTATGAAATTAATAATTGAATTGAACATTTAGAGGCTATTGAGAAACTAAGTCATAATATTGATGCATATGTTGTGTATGATAAACTCATTCCTTTGAGCAATGTATGAAATTAATAATTGAACTGAACATTTAGAGGCTATTGAGAAACTAAGTCATAATATTGATGCATATGAATTGAGATTGAAATTTGTGGTATTTGAATTGGATTAAAGTATGATGGTTGTGTGTGAATATGATTGAAATAATGTTATAGTTTTACTTTAGCAAATGATTATTTATGTTATGAAATCATTTATAAATTATGGTACTATTATCCATGGTGTTGTTTATCCTTATTTGTTGCATTAAAAATATTGGGTCATAATAGTGGATAATAATGGATCAAATGATGGTCAATAGGAAGGGTCATTACAAATTGTCTTCTTGCCAATATAGTGTGGTTTCTCTTCATCAACAAGTTTGAATGGAAACATAGACGCTTTGCCCATATAAATAGTTTCATTTGGTTGGAATATGCACACAATATAGACTCATTAAATTGGACGAGTCCATTTGAGGTAAATGTTAGAGAATTCTCTAACCACTATAACGTTACTACAATATGGCTTCAAAAGGGGTACATGGAAAGTCATCCCATAGTTGATGACCCATGTTTGTTATAAAATTGAAATTTTGTCTTCAAACCATCTAAAATACTATGAAGATCTATTCAATTGTGTTCAACACACTAAATGCAATAAAGCCTCTTATTTGCAAAGGAAATGATCTTCCCTTAAGTGTCACTAGAAATCCCTATGAGATTTACATAAAACATCTTACTTTTGACCCATGTTTGTTATAAAATTGAAATTTTGTCTTCAAACCATCTAAAATACTATGAAGATCTATTCAATTGTGTTCAACACACTAAATGCAATAAAGCCTCTTATTTGCAAAGGAAATGATCTTCCCTTAAGTGTGCATTGATAAGGATGGCCATAAAAAATACTCACATAACATACTCATGGTGACATGTTGAACATACATATAATATTGACATAGTTTTACTTTGGAAAACAAATGTTGGTTACCAACTTGTTGTGTCCCTGCATACTGTCCTAAAGTATATTGCTAGGCATTCATCAAAATCATAGAAACAATCTAAAACCTATCAACATATGTTGACATAAATTTTAAAGGGTATTGATCCATAGGATCCTGTGTTGGTTTCTCAATGCAAATTATTGACCAAAAGTGTGGTTGACCATGACATTGATGCATAGAAAACATTTCATATGTTGCAAAAACTTTGTCTTACAATATGCAACTGCTCATTTGATTTATTGAACATTGGTAGAAAGATTCTACATCATGTGTACGACCACTGATGGATATATTTTCATCATCATGCCTCATGGACACATACATTGCACATCCTTTTGCACTAGACTCCTCACCTATTATTGAAGTTACATGATCATTATCTTACCAAAATCACATTAGCAATGCCAAATGGAGGGAATGAGTTGTAAGAGTCATTATGCACATGAGCCCTTGCTAAAATGTTATTATTCTTGTTAATTTAGAGTCCTATAAAGGATTATGTTGGATTGAGCAACTTTTATTCAAACCATTTGTAACATTCTTCAAGACAATGGTTTCTCCATAGAACAAATTGTTGTAAATTGGGAAAGGATAAGTATCTTGTACCACCAATGGTATGTTGATCAGACACATGTAGAGCCTTACATATATGATAGTGAGGTCATCATTGATGAATGGATGCATCCCATGGTCTCTCAAGTCTTGATAAATTAAAGTTCCTCTCTCAACTCCACCTTCAAAAAGCATAGAATTGAGTGACTTTCAAATGCTTGGGCATTGTGATTTTGACATCAACCATGATAGGAACAATAATGATGCGCCTCTATCCTTTCAAAACATAAATCTCCTTTATAGGCTAACATCATGCAAGTTACCAAGGCCCCTAAGTTGATCAATCCATTTCCTTCTCCCTAGCTACCTTGTCTAAAATAGCATATTGTATTTGAGTTTTTTCTGCATCATGTTGCATAAGGCAATAAACTCTTGCCTATAAAAATGGTCATCCAACGTACTACCAAAACTTGAAATTCATAAAATGTCAATAATATAAAGTTTGCATTCTCTACCAATGCAAAGCCAACCACTCTCCCTTATTATTGGTCACTTTGATTGGTGCCCTAGCCTTTAAAATTACAACTTTAATATATATGCAACTATCTACTTTCCATTCAAGGAGAGGAAGTCTCATGAAAGGCAAGGGCTAGCAAGTCTCCAAGAACCTACCAAGCATATTTGCTACATTTTTTTGACAATAAACTTTATAGTGCCAAAAATAGTTGGCACAGATTGACAAACGCTTACATGAAATAATCTCTCAACATGAGAACATTCCATTTGATACATCCTTTATCATTCTTATTGGTGATCAAGGGCATTATCACCCATAAAGGATGCACCAATCTATATAGGCAACTCTTATGGAGCCACTATATGGAATAGCTTTGGCATTGTTGTCACTGAAAAGGAAGCAAGGTATGTGGAAACACTTCCTACACTAATCTTTAGAGGAGAGTGTTGTGCAAAATTTCAATATGTACAATTACAAAATGTAGAAAAAATATATAAAAATAAAATAAACAATATACCATAACACAAGGTGTATGTTGGGAAAACCCTTTTGAGAGAAAAATCCCACACTCCAAAGTAGCCCAATATTTATTCAATAAACAACACGATTACAATATATTTATAGAGAAAACCTTTACAAGAGTATCACCAACATTCAAATTTGGAGCGGTTGAGGCAGCATTTTGGCACCTATAAATACAAAATACAACTCCAAGCACTAATTTATAGGAGATGAAAAAATTGGAAACCATGAATGTTTTAGGAAAAGGATTTGTAAAACTATATGGGGTATGGTACCAAAATATTGGGTTCAAATTCCAAAACCCCCTTCTTGGTCTTGGTCCTCCTGACTATTTTAGTGAATTCCTTGCACGTCTTACATTGTCATAATCTATCATATTTGACCACCCAACTTGGGTGCCCCAATTTGTCTTTATTACCAAAGCAAAAAGCTTCTCCATGACAAGTGTCCATACCTATCATAATGTTGGTCAAGATTCCAACGTAACCTCCCTCTTACATGCTCTTACATGTCATAAGAATCTGTCATAAGTAACTCCCATCATAATGACCTTACACACTCCACAAGATGTTGAAACATGGAAAAGCTATGCCACCTCGAAGTGGGATGCCTACCTCCTCATGTGAGGACAAAATCCACTAAAGATTAATTCCATGTCACCTACAAATAGGACATCAATTATCCCATAAGAAGAAAAAATACACAAAAAAAAAGAAACGGTGAATACATACAAAAAGTATTAAAATGAACATTAGGAATGCAAGGTTGAGACACCTTTTCCCAACATTCTCTCACTTGTTGAACACCTTGCGAGAGCAAAAAGGAAATGTACCAACACTGAAATCCAACCTGCTAGGAGTTGTGAGGCCCATAGATTGACTACACCACCTAAACGTATTTGTACTCATGGGCTTTGTCAATGAATCTATAAGATTCATCAATGTATCGACCTTCTCCAACATCACCATCCCATCCTCTACCATGTCACAGACAAAATGGTACTATAAATTAATGTGTTTTGTCCTCACATGGAATGTTGGGTTCCTTTCCAAGCATATGGCATTGTGGCTATCACATAGAACTATAATAGCTTATGCATCTAGCCCAACATTAGAACACAATCTCTTAAGCCAAATGGCTTCCGTACAAGCATGAGTAACTACTACATACTCTATTTTTTAGTGGAAAAAGTGACCACAACCTATCGCTTACTCATCCAACTAATAGCACCACCAACTATAGCGAAAACATATCCATTGGTGGAGCTCATGTTGTCAATATCGCTAACCCAATCTAAATCCACAAATCCATGAATACACATTGAATGTTGGGCCCCTACAGGATAACCATGATAACAAATGGAATACTCAAAAGTACCTCTCAAATACCTAAAGGCCCTCTCCACTGCATCCCAAAGTATTCATCTAGGATTGGCCATGAATCATCTAAGGACTCCCACTACTTGGGTAATGTCTGATCTTGTGCAGACCATAACATAAATCAAACTCCCAACAACACTAGTATAGGTACTCTACTCATAACCTCCATCTCACTAGGAGAACTAGGACACTAATCAACTAATAACTTAATCCCCATTGTAATAGGAGAACACACTGGCTTGCAAGCTGACATGTTATTACTAAATCTCTCCAACATTGAGTTCACATACTTACTTTAGCCCAACTAAAGTTTTATGTTAGCTCCATCTCTTTTGATCTCCATCCCAAGATGTATCTAACTTCCCTTAAGTCCTTCATCTCAAACTATGTTGAAATTTGAGACTTTAATTCACAAATCAAACACTTCCATTACCGAAAAACATATCATCAACATATAATGCAATAACGAGGAAACAATCACTACCCATCTTGTAATAGATGCAATGATCTGATTTAGATCTTAGAAATCTCAAACCCAACACACATGAATCAAACTTTTGGTACCACATCCTAAGAGATTGCTTAAGACTATACAAAGATTTTTCAACTTACAAACTAAATGCTCTTTACTTTTTTCAATATAGTGTTTTAGTTACATGACATATAAATCTCTTCCTCTAAATCACCATGAAGGAAAGTTGTCTTCACATCCATTTTCTCAACCTCAAGATCACATGTTGCGGCAATAGATAAAAGAAATCGAATGGATGTCAACTTAGCAACTGGGGATAAATCTCGCCATAATCATTTCCCTCAACCTAGGAATATCCCATCACAACCAATCTCACCTTATACTTCTCAACACTGCCATCTAAATTGTTTTTCTTCTTAAACACTGATGAGTGCCAGGTAGCACCCAAATTAACACACCTATTTACTCCCCTTTTTCCCATCCTTTCATTTTGCTATCCTGGTAATTGCACCATAGAAACTGTAAAGACTTGTTTTAATTACACTAATGAGAGATGAATTACTGAAGATTATTATTTTTTATGAAAGGACTAATGTTGCAGCAAACTAATGAAAATGTGCAAAAAAGTCTCTTTTTGGGTCCACAAGTGCAGTTATACAAGCGGAGGCAATTTTGAAGATCTCCGGAGATGGTCCTAATGATCTCCGAAGCCAATATGGAGGATACTGCACCAAACTCCAATGTTTTCCCAAAGTGTTGGAGGAGTTCTGAAGAAAAGGAGTAGGAAAGCAAGGGGTGGATGATCTCCGAAGCCATGCAGAAATCATGGATGCATCTTCGAAGCTACTGGCAACAGTACACAGTCTTCGGAATTGTTGGCAATAGTGTAGAGTCTATGACACCACTGTCAACCTACATCTCCGGAGGCAACTACAGTGCTCCGGAGTCTAGCCAACCAACACCAAAATAATTCGATAAAGACTCCAGTTGACTGTCAGGGATCTGATTCCATTTCTATTTGATTTTGCATGAGTTTTAAAAGACTTTTTAAGACCTATATTTCAGGACCTCCCTGCCCATTGTTATTTAAGTTAAGACTCCAGATTTAGTGGGACTTATGTTCCCCTAAAGCCTTTTTTAGTTTGCATGATTATACTCTTCAGTTAAACAGTTGTATGTTTTAGTTAGAATAAGAGATTGCTTGTATCTCCTAGATGAACTAATGGATAGAACAGTTAGTTCCAAAAGGTATCTTATCGCTTGGACTAATATATGTTTAGAGAGGGAGCAGCAGAAAGATATACAGATTTTTGGCTATTAGATTATTGTAATTTCCATTTTCAGATAGATATACTTTTTGAATACAAGTGTACCTTGATGAGACCAAATTGAAGGAAAGATTACATTATTACATTTCTGTACTGAGTTCTTGCTTTAGTCTTCAATTCTGAAGGCATGGAGCAAGGGCCCACTCCCACGACCAAGACAGGAGGCTAGTATCTATTGCTTCATTGTTTTGTTTACAAATTTTATCACGAGTACAATTTTACTGCTTTCACAAGATAGTTTTATTTATGTTTAATAGTTGTTTCCAATAAATGCATGTTTCTAGATTTGTATTAGAATGGGTCATTTTCAGCAATCTACTGCTTTAGCGTTATTTTGGTGTTTTCAGGATTTCATTTCACAGCAGATAATTCAGTAGCATTAATTCCTTAAATAGTAAAATTAGTAGGATTAGTTGGAGGATTGTTGATTATGAAGTTCCTTATTGCAAATAGCCTAGGACACAACCCTAGATTTGACACATGAAAAACATGATTAAATGCCAAGGTACAATGACCCTTGTCATTTTTGGTGCCATTGCCGGTGATGTATGTGTTAATAAGGAAAACTTAGTAGTCCTTTTTAGGTTAAATTGAACCTGTATGGTTACACCTAGGGATTCAAAAGGTAGATACATAAAACAAACACCCAAGCAACAAACTACAGGAGAAAGCAATAGGGTGGTACTGTTGATAACTGAGAGGGGGGGGGTGAATCAGTTATCCTAATTATTTCCCTTATTGAACTTTCCTTTTAATTAAAGCAGCATAAAATCAAACACAAAACATTAACCATGAAGTAAGAAACACATGACACAGTATTTTTGACGTGGAAACCCTGTTAAGGGAGAAAACCACGGGGTGATTAACCCAAGAATTATTCTCTGTTAGAAGAATAGGAAATTACAAAAATGGCACTTGCCAATTAGGGCTCACTGCCCGAGCACACTGCTCACAAGAGGCCCACTGCCTACAAGAAGACACACTGTCTACAAAGTGATGATAATCACAGTCTTGAACTGATTGGAAGCATCTGCATATGCTGGAGTTCAGTTCCGGTTAGGCTCAGTACACTGATCTGCTGCACTTCATCTTTCCTCTGTTCTTTGTTCTGCTATCTTTCACATACCGGATCCTTTTTGCTACCTCTGCTCTTTCTCTGGACTTATTCGCATATCTCTCCACACCCACACTCACTTCACAACTAAATCCATCCTCTATATATATCCGCACAAGTAGTTTCATCACCTTTCTAGTCGGCATCCGGAACAGTCTTAGTTTCTTACAAACTCTCATTCTGTCGGCTGAATCCTTCCTCACCAAGCAATGCGGATCAAGCATATACTTGTAGATATCATTAATCATGTCGGCCAAACATGATTCATGCCTTCACAACCTCTGTCATCAGCAGTAACCCATCCGGAAAGCAGTCTGATACTCTGTCAGTCAGTTCTTCCTCTGTTTTCACTGTCTCTCAGGAATCCGGTACTTAACCATTCATATCTTTTTCCTTGTCCATCACCGGAGGCTAAATACTTGGAATATACTACTAAAGGTAGTCCTCTTGACTTCCCCAAATCCGCACTGCACCAAGACACTTCCTCTGAGAGGTCCGGACCAATCTGTCGGACCTTGCCACATGCTCTGTTCTTCTTTACCGGACCACAACTTTCTTTATTCTGACTTCCGGTAGAGACACATCATGACTTGCGGATATGTGGGATGACCTTTGTTGCCATCAATGACAACAACCATGAATCCATATAGTGTCTCTTGCCAACAATCTCCCCCTTTGGCATTGATGGCAACACTTAGTGAAAAATGACTAAGTGTTTTCACTATGCTCCCCCTTTGCTGATGCTCTGTCTTTATATACAATTTCCGGAACTCCCCCTTAGTTGGATTCCTCATTTTTCACTGCTCCTCACTCCCCCTTTGACATCAATGGCAAAGGGTAGGGTCCGTATATCAAAATTTTCAAAAATTTCTTATACTTAGCCGCATATTTACATACTCACATATATTGAAGAATGTCTGCAAAGGATGTCTGTAATTGAATCATTTCGGTAGCCCAACTTTGCTTCATTCTATCCAAAATTGAAATGTGACCACTTAACAAAAATGCAAACGCTTCTGCCCGCTTGAGATCTGTCGGATCTTTTGTTTGGGCGGTGGTCCTAGCATCACTGATGGCCTCATGCATGGTTTCCAACTTAGGGATTATAATCCTTCTAAGTTCTCCCATCCGGTTGGTGATGTTCTTCCTTTCCTTCTCAAGATTCTTTATTTCGTTCAAGACTGCAATAGTCTGACATTCTTGATTTATTATAGAGGAAGAGAGAGGATCAAAACTTTGAGATAAGCTTTGTAGCTTATCCTGTTCCTCTTTTATTTTCTTGTCAAATGCTGCTGTTGCCTTTGACCAGGATATACAAAATTTATAGATATCACCGCCATCCTTAAGAGCATTCTCTAAGCTCCTTATTCCAATGCTTACAATCTTCCTATCCTTAGAGATTAATTCTAATATCTCTGAAAATCTCTTATCCAAAAATTCCTTCCGGACCTTTTCTTCAGCTGATTTTTCTAAAGAATCAAAATGTGTATCAACACTGCTGACTAAGGTTTTTAGATTACCGGAAGTGGAGGCTGTCGGATCTATCTGGATTGATGGCATGATCTTTACAAGTATTCCGGAAGCAGCCTCTATCAACTCACAGTCTTCCATATGAGACTTCAGGAGCTTTTCATTTGCCTTGGCATTTGCAAATGAAGCTATCTTCATTGTTTGTACCGGAGAGAGAGAGTCAAAATCAAATGGACCTTTGAGAAGCTCCGGTTCATCAATCTCTAGAGTTTCTTTACTCAAAAATTGTTGAACAGTTTGTGCAGTGTCTCTTGCCGGAGACAGATGTTTCTTTTCTTCTGCAGTCTTAGAACTGTCAACCTCTTTGTCTTTCACCACTGCTTCCTTCTCCTGTAGTTGCTCTTCTTCTTTGGATCCGGAGACTGTAGGGGAAACCGGAGGAGAGATGCTAACTTGTTCATGGGCCACTTCTTCTTGAGCAGAGGGTCCCAAGTCCTCACTTGTCTGTTCAGGGCTCACTTCTTCCGGAACAGAAGATTCCAAATTAGCAGCTGTTTCTGCACCTATGTCCTCTACAACAGGAAGATTGAACCTTTTGAAGGCCTTCCGGAGGATCTCTTCTGTTTCTTGGGCCACTTTGTCAGTCTCACCAAGCATGAGTTGATTCATCCTGGCTTTGCTTCTGAACTCATCTTTACAGTCCTTGAAGATAATGTTCATTGTCTTGGGATCAATTTGAGGATATAGCTGAATAGCTATCTGCTCCCGGATCTCAAGATCTTTAGCATGAGCATTATTTTTCCTCACTTCCATTTCCTTTTCTAGGCTTTTAGGAATGAGAGATATGATCTCAATGAAAGCCTTATTGTATATGTTCAGATATTTAACTGTGGCTTCCTGCAGAGTCTTTTGGTCTGCCTCACTGAAGTCATCATAGGATTCAGTCATTGGTTGAAGGTTTCCATCCACCGTGACCGACTTGATTATGCTCTCTAGTGACAGAGTGGGCTTTTCAACAGTTACCTCTGCCATTTCCTCCTTGTCTTGGCCTGTGGAGGGCTTACCGGATCCTTTCTTTTTCTGTTTCTTTACTTCTCTTACTCCTTCATCTGATTCTATCTCCTCTTCATCCTTTTGGCTTCCATAAGCCCTTGTGGCTTTTGCCTTTGATCTCTTACCAGATGCCTGGACTTCCGGTTTTGAACTTTTGGTTGAGGGAGGTGCAGATCTCTTTGTTGATCTGGTCCGGGTGGGAGCTCCAACCGGAGCACTTTCTTTGCTTTTCTCTTCTTCCTCGGCCTTCCTCCTCTTTTCCCGGCTGGCATCAAGTGCCTCCTTTGAGATGCCAAGACCTTGAGCAATGTGCTCTACTTCTTTTCTCACTTTTCTTTTGATCTCAGGTTCCCTGAGTTCTACATGTAATTTTATACTCAGCTCCTCAAAGGTTCCAAACCTTTCTGCCTTAGGATCTTTGGGCTGACTTAGCATGTGTTGAACATGCAGCTCCACTATCTGTTCATCAACTTCATACCCCATGGGCATGATCCAGACAGTCCTTGGCTCCACTGCCTCCATTAGGCACTGATCAGTGTCAACCATAAAGCACACTGAGTCCTTGTATTTCTCAATGAGAGACTGGGGAATTCTCTCTCTTGCTTGCATCATGCTCTGAAAGTTTTTGAAGTATCCCCATAGAGCTGTATTTCTCGCTTTTGCATCCCCAAGTCCATGCAAATAGTCTCTTATCTGGACTGCAACAGGTTTGTCATTTTGCCATACCCATCCATTTGTTCCGGGTAGCTCATTCATGAAGTAGAAGAATAGACATACAATCAGAGTACCATACTTAAAGGAATTCTTCTTATCCTTCTTGATTTTCTGTATGTTTTCCATTAATTGGCTTAGTAGCAGTTCGCAGAGATCATATTCTGCATTCTTTCTTAACATTTCATAAGCAGTGTATATTGCAGTTCCGGATACAGAATTCTCCCTGCTGGAGTGATAGATCTTGTATCCTATTATCATTGATGCATATTTGATATCCGGATCAGAGATGTCTTCAATGGTCATTGCCCTTTTGTCAAATTTTGATCCGGTGGCCTCAGTTACAATGTTGTTCTTGACAGATTTGAGGATAGGTACTCCTCCGGAAGAGTATAGGCCAGTTACTGCTCTAATTGCCTCTTTTGTGATCTTGCAGGGTCTATCTAGCCATAGAAAGTTGTCATGCATCCTGCTCAGTACATACCGGACCCATTCATCCTCTTCAAAACAGGGGAAATGAATAAATTGCTCAAATTGTTTCTTCTGAATATCCTTATACTCTGGTTTAAGCTCAAAGGCATTGTCAATCAGCTGCTTGTGATAGAGGTCTCTTAATTTGAAATCCCCAAATTCCTCAATGTTTGCATGTATGTAAACCCTAATGTCTTCGGTGTGTAAAACTCCGTGAGGAACACTAGAGAAGGCTCCTAGTGGGTCAACCTCCAATGATTTGTAGGGATGTTTCTTGAATGAGGGGCGAGGTCTATCGGAGATCTTAACTATGTTTGGAGTAGCCATTCTTCAAAGATTTGCAGTGAGGTAATGAAAAACGGAGAATACCTTATGCGCCTTCGGTTTGCACGGAGTGGTTGGATTGATTTCTTTATCCAATAGCTTCAGCAGGAGATCCTTGGAGTGCTTGAAGAACCTTGTTGCAGAGCTCCACTTTTCGCTTCTTCTCGAGTGCAGAATGAGCAAATGACCTTTGAGAAATCCCTTAAATTGCTCCGCGAACCCTAATACCTGTCTGCAATAAATGCTTCACCTACATCATTCTGGTTTGCCTTGTCTGGATAGCTTGGAGTATCCCGGATTAGTCCTGATCTATGGATATCATCCGGATCTATCAATCATGAATAAATCGAGGTGGCATATTACAAGATCATCTCAAACACTCTGTCCAATCCGAAGAACAAGATAGTGCATTTCCGGATCTTTCCGGACCTTTTTGTAATCCTTTATCATACCGGAGCATTTCCCTGAACAGGTCTTATTTGATCGATCATAGCTTCTTCATAACTCCATGCGGACCTCTGAAAACTTGACTGAAGTATCTCAAGACTCATATCTACAAACCCTTTGATCCGCATCTTGTGCCACATCCGGCACCACTTGTTTGGCTAGGGGAACAAGATTTTCTTTGAGTCTCCCCCTGAGCTAGAGCTCACTTTTAATTTCCGGAAGAAATATCAGCACCAGAGTCTGGTGCGGATCCAACCTCTATATTCTCTGAACTTTTCTTCACCCAAATCTTGCTCATCTGATTCCTAACCTCATCCGCATTCATCTTTTGTTTACCCTTGTCTTGATTCTGATTATACACCGGACCTCTTTTGTCCTGATTCTTGTTTCTGCAGACTTTAGCATTATGACCGGACCTGTTGCAGATTTGGCAAATAACATTCCTTTGCATATTTGACTGATATCCTCTTGATCTGCATTGATTAGCCCTATGACCTATTCTATTGCATGTGAAGCATCTACCTTTGAATGATTTGTTTACTTGCATAATTCTACATTCATGGGATTTGTGTCCATACCTTTTGCAGTTGAAGCACTGTCCGGAGAAGGATGAATTATTCTGATTCATTCTCATTCTGCACTGATTAGCTTTGTGACCAAAGTGGTTGCAGCTGTGGCAGTATCCATTGAAGGATGGATATCTTTGAGCATTTGGCTGTCTTACCAGAGGTCTTCTAGGCCTGCTCCTTGGATTTTCTGATCCAAGATTCTTCTGACCGGATCCGGAGCTTTCTCCTTTCTCATATCCCAAGCCATACTTGTCATCTGTCCTCTTTTGACTTCCAAGAAGAACTTCAAGTTGAGCAGAACTTATCTTGAATTTCTCTTTATATTCATTTGCTGTTTGAAGGTCTCTTTTGAGAGAGGCAATTTGATCCTCAAGTTTTCCTTCATTATCTTTGGCATCTTCAAGATCAGATTCAAGGTGTCTGATAATCCTGTCCATCTGGTGGCATTCTTCTGATTTTTCTTTAAGAGATTGTCTTAGATTGTCTTCAGCCTTTCTTTTTTCTTCAATCTCTTGAGTAAACTTTATAGTTCCTGATTCCATTTCATGTCTTAACATAATGACTTCTTTTGATAACTTTTCACATAACTTGGTTTGCTCAGTCAATTCCTCATTTGTATTGCTTTCTTCACTTTGTCTTGCCAACTGTTGAAGCAGCTCCTTTCTCTTTTTCATAGAGAGACTTAATTTGTCTTTTAATTCTCTCATGAATTCATCAGCCTGTTTGAGTCTTTCCTTTAATTCACTGACTTCAGAATTTGACTGTTCAAGATCCTCAAGGGCAGTCTTGAGTTGCTCCCTTAAACCATATGCATCCATTTGAAATCCCAGATCTTCCTCAAGCTGTTAGGCTCTATTAGGAGGAACTTAGCTCTGATACCAATTGTTGATAACTGAGAGGGGGGGGGTGAATCAGTTATCCTAATTATTTCCCTTATTGAACTTTCCTTTTAATTAAAGCAGCATAAAATCAAACACAAAACATTAACCATGAAGTAAGAAACACATGACACAGTATTTTTGACGTGGAAACCCTGTTAAGGGAGAAAACCACGGGGTGATTAACCCAAGAATTATTCTCTGTTAGAAGAATAGGAAATTACAAAAATGGCACTTGCCAATTAGGGCTCACTGCCCGAGCACACTGCTCACAAGAGGCCCACTGCCTACAAGAAGACACACTGTCTACAAAGTGATGATAATCACAGTCTTGAACTGATTGGAAGCATCTGCATATGCTGGAGTTCAGTTCCGGTTAGGCTCAGTACACTGATCTGCTGCACTTCATCTTTCCTCTGTTCTTTGTTCTGCTATCTTTCACATACCGGATCCTTTTTGCTACCTCTGCTCTTTCTCTAGACTTATTCGCATATCTCTCCACACCCACACTCACTTCACAACTAAATCCATCCTCTATATATATCCGCACAAGTAGTTTCATCACCTTTCTAGTCGGCATCCGGAACAGTCTTAGTTTCTTACAAACTCTCATTCTGTCGGCTGAATCCTTCCTCACCAAGCAATGCGGATCAAGCATATACTTGTAGATATCATTAATCATGTCGGCCAAACATGATTCATGCCTTCACAACCTCTGTCATCAGCAGTAACCCATCCGGAAAGCAGTCTGATACTCTGTCAGTCAGTTCTTCCTCTGTTTTCACTGTCTCTCAGGAATCCGGTACTTAACCATTCATATCTTTTTCCTTGTCCATCACCGGAGGCTAAATACTTGGAATATACTACTAAAGGTAGTCCTCTTGACTTCCCCAAATCCGCACTGCACCAAGACACTTCCTCTGAGAGGTCCGGACCAATCTGTCGGACCTTGCCACATGCTCTGTTCTTCTTTACCGGACCACAACTTTCTTTATTCTGACTTCCGGTAGAGACACATCATGACTTGCGGATATGTGGGATGACCTTTGTTGCCATCAATGACAACAACCATGAATCCATATAGTGTCTCTTGCCAACAGGTACACGAAAAACTTAGTAGTCCTTTTTAGGTTAAATTGAACCTGTATGGTTACACCTAGGGATTCAAAAGGTAGATACATAAAACAAACACCCAAGTAGCAAACTACAGGAGAAAGCAATAGGGTGGTACAAGATCTCGTTGAGGAGGAACACTTAGAACCTACCTTGGAAACTACACCCCAACTTGGCATTCCCTCAAGTCCTCAAAATCCTTAACTTTCTGAGTATATTCAAGAACTGCAAGAAAGATACCAGGCAAATCTGTTACAAGAATCCACTTCCTCAGAACCCCACACCGAATCTCAAAAAGAAGAAACATCACACATGTATGATAATCATGATGAGGAAAATAATCAGAATGTCAGGACCTTCTCATACCCTATTGTCCTTGCTCACAGAGATAATGCCCCTATGAAGAACATTTCACCTTCAAACCTACCAAACTTCAAGGGTCTTCCTTCTGAGGATCCAGATTAGTTTATGTTTGAGTTTAAAGTTGTATGCCAGACCTATGACTACCGATTAGATAATCAAAAACTCAAACTTTTCCCATCAACCCTGAAAGATTCTGCTATGAGGTGGTTCATTGGTTTAGCCCCAGACTCCATTCATTCATAGGATCAGATGGAAACTGAATTCCTGGACAAGTACCAAGATTACTGTAGGGTTAGTGATAAAAAGGAGCTGTTCAAAATTAAACAAAGAGGGGATGAAAGTTTAGAAGACTATCTAGAGAGGTTCAACTTTTCCTTGAGGAGATATGGCAATCATGTGGTTCACCCCTTAGCTAGAACTCTGTTTGTAAAAGGATTGGATAGAGAATCAAAATAGGCACTGGATCTAATGGGGAGAGGAAACATCAACAAAATGGATATGCCTGCTATAGAAGAACTCTGTAAGAACTACTCTAGAACCCAGTATGGAGTGAGAACACCCAGGTCTTTTAAAGGAAAGAATGAAATAGGATAATTAATGGAGGAGATTGCAAACCTTAAGACAGGTATCCTAGTCCAACTAAATATAACATTAGATTGAATTCAGGCAAAGACTAAAACAACTGAACAAAGTAGAACAGTTGAACCTCTCTCCATATACTATCCTAGGTGTAGGAACAAACACCTTTTGAGAGAATCTCCATTGGGCAAGTAAAAAATCTATCAAATCTGTGATAGGAAGCACCCTATCAGTCATTGTGATCAGCTCCTAGCCTTAAAAAGGTTAACTAAAAAGAATACCATAATAGAAGAGGAGTTGAATTACATGGGACAAAAAGAAACTAGCCATTTCCCATATAATCAATACGCAAATCAGGCTTCTTATAGGGGTCCCTCGAACTGGGGGAGCAATCAATGGAATCCAACTTGGCAGGGGCCTCAAAACATTCCTCCTTGGGTACCACAAGACTAGTCAAACCAGCAATGGTAGAACCAACATTGGCAAAACCAACCTTGGGGAAATCAACAATTCCCACAATAATTTGGATCACAAAACATGCATCCTCAGTGGGGTCCTTAGCAGGGTTACAATCAACAATACAAAGGAAAACCTAGATGTTTCCAACCTTAGTAACAAGCATTACTAACTGGACCCTGCAACACATAGGAACAGTGACAAAATGAGCTAGTTAGTCAACCACCCTTACCAGCTCAACCTGTAGAAAATACACGAAATAAATAGGGAGCAAATGTTTACATGACAGAACAAGAAAATATGGTTGGTGTAAACTCTATTTATCTACACAACCTCCAGCTACGTTCTGAGAAAGCACTACCAAGACCATCTCCCCCACTCATAGTTGAAGTAACTAATGATACAAAACTTGAAAATCCATCCACTCAACCTCAGGAGGAGATTACTAACGAAACTGTGCTAGAAGAACAACCCCTAGGTAACTCTGGAGTCCCTCCTAAAGGAACAGCTTCGGAGATCACCTCTGGAGCTACTTTTATGAAGAACTTTGGAGCTGCCCAGGAGGTAGAAAAACTAGCACCTTACCCAGAGCGGCTCAGACAACATGTCCCTTAGAAAATCGTCCTACAAAAATAAGTCCAACCTACCATGGAATCAGAACTTCTTCAAGAAATTAGATAGTTGAATATTGAAATTCCACTCCTACAAGCAATCAAGGATGTGCCTGAGCTAAACCAATTCATCAAACAACATTGTGTTAAAACCCATGGTAGGAAGAAAAACTTCTCTACCACCATTCAGGTGGAAGGAAAAGTAGTAGACCTTCTTGTGGGAGAGATGCTCCTCCCAAAATATGGAGACCATAGGAACCCTGTCATAACTGTCCACACTTCAGGGGTAGAAATATCTAATGTTTTGGTTGATTTGGGGGCAGGAATAAACATAATGACAATGCACACCCTGGATAAATTAGCCCGGACTGGTGTCTAGGCCACATCCACAATTCTTCAACTGGCTGACTAGTCAGTGGCTATTCCAAAAGGGGTATTAACTGATGTCCCAGCTGTGGTGGAGTCATGGGAATTTCCAGTAGACTTTCTGATATTAGAACCTAGAAACCAAAGAAATGCTTACCCCTTGATCCTAGGAAAACCATGGCTGGCCACAACAGTAGCATTTATTGACTGCAGAATAGGAGACATGGTCATTTCCAATGGGATAGATTTGAATAAAATCTTGTTATATCCTCTAGCTAAACCATCAATACACTGCTCAAGAAAAGTATGGGTAGATGAGCCTAATAACATGGGAAATAGTGCCTCAGTAGCTATGGTTATGATCAAGGAACATTTGGGTGAGTTAGAAGAAGAAATAAACTATGACACAACTGAAGAGATAACTCACATTCTTATTGACAAGGATATAATGGAATTAGCCCACGACTTAAGAAGAGAATTCCTCACTGCTACCCATTGTACCCTTGCAAATATTATTCCTTGTGGAGAAACCTTTTATAGAGACTTGGTCACATTTCATATGTTGCGCCCACATTCATGTCCTCTTAACAGCATGACTCCAGGATATGGGGTGGGGACATCTATGGATCAGATTACAAAGCAGGTCATGATCTTACCTGGGAAAACATTGAACATCAACACTCAGCTAGCAGAAAAATAGGAAGAAGCACTTCTTAATCTCCTGGTCTCCCATTCAGCAACTTTTGCCTGGAAATACTAGGATATGAAGGGCATTCCTCTTGAAATTTGTACCCATCATATATACATTGAAGATGTCAAACCTGTCATACAGTCCTAGAGGAGATTAAACCCTGCCCTGAAAGATATTGTTAAAACTAAAATTGAGAAATTGCTACAAGCAAGGTTCATATATCCTATCTTAGACAATAAGTGGGTTTCACCCTTAGTCATAGTACCTAAGAAAAATGGAAAGTGGAGAGTATGTATTGACTATAGAGAGCGAAATAAAGCCACAAAGAAGGATTATTTTCCCTTACCATTCATTGACCAAGTGCTAGACAACCTAGCAAGGAAAAAGTACTTCTCATTCCTAGATGGATTTAGTGGGTATAACTAGATTCAAGTGGCACTGAAGGATCAGGACAAGACCACCTTTACTTGTTCATGGGAAACTTTGGCGTATAGAGTTCTTCCATTTAGACTATGTAACGCTCCAGCTACCTTTCAGAGGGTTGTTTTAGCCATTTTTGCTAAATTGGCTAATAAGTGTATGGAAGTCTATATGGATGACTTTACTATGTATGGAGACACCTTTGAAGAATCTCTCACAAACCTAGATAAGGTGCTACATTGCTGCCAAAAAAATCATCTCTCCTTAAGCCATGAAAAATGCTTTATGATGGTAGAGGAGGGAATTGTCCTTGGCCACCACATATTAGCCAAAGGAATCAAAGTAGACTAGAACAAAATAGAAGTGATAATGCAGTTACACTCACCTGAGAACCAAACAGATGTTAGAAGCTTCCTAGGTCATGCAGGATACTATAGGAGATTTATAGAAAATTTTAGCAGAATATTTGCCCCTATGTTTTCTTTGCTCACCAAGGATGTTGACTTTAATCTATGGACAGAGGATTGCCAATCGGCATTTGAAACCATTAAAGAGAAACTTACTATCACACCTGTCTTGAGGGGACCCAATTGGGCTCTACTCTTTCACATACAAACTGATGCTTCAAACGAGTCCATAGGGGCAGTCTTAGGACAAAAAGAGGAAGGGGAAGGTATGCATGCCATCTACTACATCAATAAGAACCTTACCCCAATAGGAAAAAACTATACCACAACCGAAAAGGAATTCTTGGCAGTCATATACGCTATTAACAAATTCAGGCATTATATCACAGGATACAAAATATTTGTGCATACTAATCATGCAACTATTAAGTACTTAATGAACAAACCTGTAGTGGGTGCAATAATAATTAGATGGTTGTTACTATTGTAGGAATTTGACATTACTATCATACACAACCCAAGAAAATTCAATTTGGTTGCTGACTTTTTGTCAAGGTTGCATACAGGTGGAGAAAACCAACCAGTGGAAGATAAATTTCCAGATGAACATCTCTTTGTTGTTTCTTCTAATACACCCTAGTTTGCTGACATAACTAATTTCTTAGCTACAGGCTTGTTTTCATCTCATTTCACCTCAAAACAAAAGAAGCAATTGGTAAAAGAAAGTTTATCTTACAAATGGTTAAATGGTTTGTTGTTTAAATGTGGTCCTAACTTTATCTTACACAAGTGTTTAAGAGTTGATGAAATCTTTGATGTATTAAGGGCATGTCACGATGAACCCTCAGGTGGACATTATTCCTCACAAAGAACCATCCACAAAATTCTGGGAGCTGGTTACTACTGGCCCTCTCTCCATAAGGACACCAAGAGGTATGTGCAGCAGTATGATCGGTGCCAAAGGATGGGTCTGCCAACCTTCACCCAGGAAATGTCACTGCACCCTCAAGTAGTGTTGGAACCATTTAAGCAATGGGGTCTAGATTTTGTGGGGCCAATTTCTCCACCTTCTGCATCGACTATGTAACCAAATTTATAGAAGTTCAGGCATTGCAGTTTGCAAGGGAAGAAAAAGTTGTTGATTTTCTTTATAATAGAATCTTCTTGAGGTTTGGAGCTCTGAGATGAATAGTTTCAGATAGAGGACCATAATTCACTTCTCAAGTAATTCAAGCTTTCACAGATCTATACCAAGTTAAGCATAGGAAGTCTTCACCTTACCACCCCCAAGATAATGGGCAGGTTAAGGTAACAAATAGAGAGTTGGAAAACATCCTGACAAGAATAGTGGCCATGAATAGGAAAGATTGGGCCAGCAGGTTACCTGAAGCAGTTTGGGCTTACAATACCACATGGAAGTCAATAACCAAGTTTTCACCCTATGAACTGGTTTATGGAAAGAAACTCATACTGTCCATAGAATTCGAACCGCAAACACTAAAGACCTCATTGGCCATTGGGCTGCTATTATCCATAGCACAGCAAAATAGGATTCTTCAACTCAATGAGTTGGATGAAATCAAGACAAAGGCCACACAACAGACAAAACTTATTCAGTACCAGAAAAAATAGTGGCATGATCAACACATCAAAAAGAGAACATTTCAACAAGGGGATTGGGTTCTCCTGTATGATTCTAAGTTCAAAGAGTTCAAGGGGAAATTACAAACTCATTGGATGGGACCTTACCAGATCAAAGAAGACTATGAGAATGGAATAGTTTTGCTGGCACCCATTGATGGAGGAGAAGACACATTCTTAGTAAATGATCACATAATTAGGCTCTATACAAGACCAACTACTAAGGAGGAGTTTACCAAGAACTTGTGTTGGGTGATAGGGGTCACGGGCTCTGCCACCAGTTTAAGAAATTCAAAGGACAACAAATTATATATATATATATATATATATATAATAAAAAGAGGGGTTGAAAACAAGTAAATGGTTGTCTTTCTCATTTGGGGGACTGAAAACCAGTAAATGGTGGTTCCCTTCTTCATGCAGGATTCTAGCAGAAGCTCTCTGGAGCTAACTAGGAACTCCTCAAGAGCCATCAAGGCACATCTCTGGAGCGGACTAGGAACACCTCCAACACTCCATCAAGTTTGAAGCATTTCAAGGTATGGGGGCCCACCTCTCAAAGCAACAAGTGGGAATAGAAAATTGATGAGGTTAGCATGACTCATCTTCCACTCTCAAAAAGGAAATCCATGTAGGACAATCATTTTTGTAGTTGCTAGCGCATGTCATCCAGGTGCAACCTCATGATGTCATATGCCAACGCGTCACTTTCAAATCTATCTACAAGAAAGATTCCAGACAGCGCGATACTGACATCACCACAAGTGATGAGGAGGTTACACACATGCAAAGTCACCATCATACCTCATCAATGCGGCAGCGCAAGAGCCCAAGTACATCAGGTAATCATCACGAAAAGTGATCTAGGTAATTCGCTCAAGTTAATTAATTACTACCTGTCTTGTCATTCTATTTTGGTGCAAAATACTTAGACATGTCCCCCTGCCATCATTCCTTTTTCGACCTATGCATGTCGCTTTAATTGCCACACTAACGCCTCCAGTTTGGAGTGTCAAATCATCCCCTACGATTATGACTGAACAATCTGTATACACCTAAAAATGGCTAAGATGAATTAAATAAATATTTTAATATTTATTTTATTCTCATTCCTCTATCAATTAAATAAATATCCTAATTTATTTAAATGATTCACATTCCTCCAATAATTAAATAAACTCAATTTATTTAATTAAATTCCCTAATTCTTCTATAGTCTTATCTAATTAAATAATCCTAAGTTATTTAATTAATCCTAAATTCCTCTAATCCAAAGTCCTAAAATTCATAAATCCACATCATTCTTCCACCTCATCTTCCACCTCACCATGTTGCACACATAATTAAATATTTTAATATTTAATTAGCTATTTTTCCTCACCCACATGTTATATTCATCCTCCAATCAAATTAGTTAACTCATCAATCCAATCAGTTAACTAATTAGTCAATTGAGTTCACTGATCAATCAATTTAGTCAACTGTTCAATCAATTCACTTAACTGGTCAGTCTATTCAGTTAACTCCTCAATCTATTCTATTAACTCCCATAACTCATGAAAGAGGCTTGGACACTTGTCCTCTTCTGATTCACTCACATTCCCTCAAGCTTCCTCAACCATACACCTCACAGGTAATTCCTCCATTCATGGATCTATTGACACTTGGATTTGGCCTCTCCTCAACCTATATAAACAATGTTCTCACACCCATTTTGTATCCACTCAAGGTTTAGCAATCTTACTTTGCAAAAATCCTACCAGTGTGCCTTTGGCAAAGTATCCTCATTTGCATTTGTATAACCTCATTTGCATTTGCATAACCTCATTATCATTATAATCATCCAACCATGTCTCCATTATCCATCATTCATCTTCATTAGAAATGCATTGTTAGTTTAGTCTCTATTGCATTATCCATCTATAGCCATTCTCCTATTGTCATCTTCAATAGCAAGGAAGTACAACTTCTAAGAGCTAAAATCATACACAAGATTAATACGAGATAGGAAACAATGGAAGCTTCGAGGTAAATTAGTCTATGAAGGTAATAACTTTGTTTACTGTATTTGCATCAATTTCATTGAGTTATTGGATATTTAGTTGTTTAATACTATTGTTCATATTTCCTCTAACATTTCTGGCGCCCACCATGGGGCCTTGCCCTATTTTTAATCTCTATTTTGAGTTTTTGGTCAAGTTGCAGTCATGACAAGTCGTTCCCGCGCATTCACCTTTCTAGTTCTACGCATCCATGACAAAATTGATAGTCCAACGCATATAAAGATTCTTTCTACACATCTGATCACTATTTTAGCACATTCATTCTGTCTGCGCATTTAAAACTTATTTATGCGCATTTGTTGGATCTTTCCACACATTTGTATTCCTCCACATGTATTATGTCTTTCTGCGCATCCATTCTCTATTTCAGCGCATCTGATCCCTGATAGGGAGTTGTATGGAACTTGTAAATTTTTTGTACTAACTTTTGTTGCATGTATTTTGATCATCAAATAGAGGCTTTTGACAGAATGATCTTGCAGGTGTAGAAAGTTGGTTTAGTCATTTAGTTGCATCATATCTTAATCTAGACTTAACTAAGAGGAAGTAATTTGACATCTTCATGCAAATTTTCACCTAGATCTAATTAGGAAGTAGTAAACTATATTGTTGCATACAACTCACACATAGTCCCAACCTAGGTGGATAAAAACTAAACAAATCTTTCATTTTGCTATCTTGCACTACAAACTATCATTCAGCTTAAATTGGGGAAAGTAATTTGTTTAATTCTTCAACAACAATCTTCACATAGACTTGTTTAGGAGGATAAAATTAACCATCTTTTCCAAGTTTTTGCTATCTTGTCAATGGAGTGTGCTTGGTAGAGTAAAACTCACCTAGTTTTTTTGGTTTTTAACTTTAGGAGGATAAAGAACCAGTGTCTACTATGCTTGAAAATGATGATAGGACTATGCTCTCCCCTTCTTGGGTGACCAAAATACCAAACTCATCATTTTATTTGTGTAACCTTTAGAAGAGGTCTGCCCTTGGAATTCCTTCCTTCCAAGTGGGAGGACCTCAAGCGCTCACGGGCTAAAGCCAAGCCACTTCCAAGTCGCTATAAATAAATTATGTTTGTGACAAAAGGTACAAACAACAAGTGCTGCTGTGTTACCCTAACAAATGTTTCCCCCAAAACCCTATAGAGTGTAACCTCTGTAGGCTGGGAAGCCTCCTTATTGGAGTGAATTGTCATATGTGTAACCACCCAAACAGATGTCCATACTAAAAACCCATTTGTTTTAGAAAGCCAAAAACCCCTATTTGTGATGCAGGAGGTTAGACCTCTGAAGCCGTCCAATGTCATACATTCATCTAGTGTGGAGACACAAAGTTCAACTCTTCGGAGGAACTGTAACTTGGTATGCGTGAGAAGTGAGTGCCGTGGAGGGAAGCCAGTGCTACCAAGTTACTAACTGTCCACCTTTATGTAAGTGGCTAGAGTAAAATCCAAGTTGGAATTCGACGAATATTGTCCTTGCCATCCTTAGGATTGTACTTGTTTATTTTTACATTTTCTCAAAACTTGCATAACAACATGGAATCTTCTTATTTGTTGTGTTTTTCTTGCAACAAATTGAACAAAATCATCACCAAAAACACTTGACTTGCTTCAAGAAAGATCCTTGAAAGTCAAAAAAAAATTGAGCAAAACTGGCAGAAAAATGGAATCGTGCAATTGAGACATCTTCCTGCGCATTTAACAAATCTTTCAACGCATCCAAATTCTGCAATGCATTTAAACATTCTTGCTGTGCATTTGCTAAATCTTTTAGCACAAGCACATTTCCACGCATTCAAGCAGTAGAAGCGCTCATTCATAATTGTGCATTTAAGCCACAGAAACCCGCATCCACACCTATTTATGCACAAATAAACCTGTGCATCTATAATAGAAAGCTTTTCCCAACAGTTTGAGAGAAAAGAAAAATCATTTCCTGGTACCCGTTATTGCTTAGACTCAGTTTGTGACCTCAGAGAAACCATAAAAATCCATTTCTTACCCATTTCCAAACATTCCACTCACCATAACATACCTAGCTATCCCAAAACATTCAAACCAAACCAAGATTTTCATCTAGGTGTTATTTTTACTCTACCAAATTCAAACAAAATCTAGTTAGTTTCATAACAGGATCAATCATCCTTCACCTCGAAATTGTGCTAGTGTAATCTTGATAAAAGAATAGTCTATATCAATAGTGGTGATCAACTATCCCTATTTTGACTACCTTTTAGCTCAAGAGCACGTTGTTTGGACAACATAGATCAAATAAAACCTTAGCAAAATCTTACCAAAACCATATCCAACCAAATTCACCCTCACATCATTTTCATACCAAAACATCAAACTGGGTCCCCCAAGTCTCACAATCCAACTTCTTTCGCATCTAAAAAAAATTGCATGGTTCAAACTAGATTCAAATCTAAACAAAAACAAAAAATGGATTCCCTTCACAATAGTGGGCATAATTCTGATGATGAAGAGATTAGTCAAGAGGAAATCCTTAAACAACTTCAAGATCCAAAATTCCTAAAGATGATGGATAAGGTCATTGCTACAAATCCTCATAAATATTTTCTCATGCTAGCTCAACAAGGAGCTAAGTTGCCCTCAGATTTTGATGTCTCAAATCTAAGAGAGAATAATTCCACAAATGAAGTTGAATCTTTGAAAGATGGCTCCCAAAATGACAAAGATGCCCCAAAAACTGACACAGATGCTTCTAAATCAGAAAAGGCTAAGGATACACTCAATCCCTTGGACACATTAACAACACAAATCCAAGCCTTGCAAAAATAGTTAATGGACATCCAAAGTGGGACAACAACAAAACATTACTTCCTTGAGGATATTTCACCATATCCCTTTGATAAATCTTTGCTCATGATACCTTTTCCCTCAAGATTTGAGGTTCCAAAATTTGATAAGTATAGAGGAGAAGGTGATCCAAGAGATCATATAAGGGAATTTAGCGCAACATGCCTAGAAGTCGCACACAACGAAACATATCTTATGCGACTATTCCTACGAAGCTTAGGAGGCCAATGGAATGGTTCTCCCGCCTACCTCCCAACATCCGCACTTTTGATGAGCTAGTGGATAAATTTGTAACACATTTCTCATACAATATCGAACATGGAATCTCCATGTTGGACCTTTGTAATAACAAGCAAAAAGGGGGAGAATCCTTCGTCTCCTTCCTACAAAGATGGAGACAACTTGCAAGCAAGTGTCCCTACCACATATCGGAGAAACAAATGATAGAAATGTTTGTTCACAACCTAACCACGGAACTGAGTTATCAAATCCAAATACAATGCCCAACTACTTTTAGTAAGGTCATTGAAATGGGACTACTCATTGAGAAAGCCTTGATAACAAAGGGGCAAATTAAGCTATACAAAGACACCCCTAGTTCTAACAAAAATGCAAACAAGTCACGATTTTGGACCAAAAACAAACCCATTGTAAATGATGATGTGGTAGATGCTAAAAATGTGGTGCAAAAGCAACCAATCTTCAATCTATCAAAACCACAAAACAATACACCAACCAACAAGACTCAAAGTAATGAGCAAAGACCTACCAACTTTCCTCCTAGGAGAAAGTTCACACCACTAGGAGAGTCTCTAGAATCCGCCCTTAGGAAGTTAATGTTGATAATTGAGAGGGGGGTAATTCAGTTATCTTAATTATTTCAGCTTTCTGAATTTCCTTATCAATTAGTGTAGTATTAAATTAAATAAGCAAACATAACCAAGAAATGGAAATAACATCAATACACATGACACAATGATTTTGACGTGGAAAACCCTGTTAGGGGAAAAACCATGAGGTGATTAACCCAAGATTGTATTCTTTGTTAGAAGAATAAGATAGAACAAAATGGCACTTGCCAATTAGGGCTCACTACCCGAGCACACTGCTCACAAGAGGCTCACTGCCTACAATAGTTTATACAAGGAAACTAGATACTTGAACTGATGAGAAGCATCCACATATGCTGAGGTTCAGTTCTAGTTAAGCCCAATATACTGATCTGCTGCACTTCATTCTTCCTCTCTTAGGTGCTATTGTCCTGTAACATTCCAGACCTGTCTTACTGCCTTTACACTGCTCTTCTACTTTTCTTCGCACCACACAATACACCGCACACACCTTCACATCCAAATCTATCTGGTATATATATCCGCACAAAGGATTTCATCCTCTTTCTAGTTGGCATCCGGAATAGTCAATATTTTCCCAAACTCTAGTCTGTCAGCTGAATCCTTGCTTACCAAGTGATGTGAATCAAGGAGATACTTATAGAAGTCATCTAACATGTCGGCCAATCATGGATGATACCTTAAGAACCTTGATCACCATCAATATCTCATCTGAAATAATTCTGATGCTCTGTCGGTCAATTCTTCCTCTGTCTACTCTGCCAAACCGGACCCCAATACTTAGATGCTCATATCTCTTCACTCTTTCATCACCGAAGGCTCAATCCCTAGAATCTATCAGTCAAGGTATTCCTCTTGACTTCCCCAAGTCCACACTTTTCATAGATATTTCCTCTGAGAGATCCGGACCTGATTGTCGAACCTTGTTGCATACTCTGTTCTTGGTTACCGGACCAAGTTATTTTACAATCTAACTTCTGGTATTGACACACCATGTCCTGCGGATGGGTGGGATGAACTTTGTTGCCATCACTGACAACACTCATGAAGCTACAATTTGTCTCTTGCCAACAATCTCCCCCTTTGGCATTGATGGCAACACTTAGTGAAAAATGACTAAGTGTCATACTATACTTCCCCTTGGCTAATGCTCTATTCTTATGTATATTTTCTAGAGCTCCCCCTTAGCTGGATTCCTCATTTTTCACTGTTCCTCACTCCCCCTTCGACATCAATGGCAAAAAGTAGAATCCGCACACCAACAATCCAAAAAAAAATCAACTATACTTAGTCGCATAAGTATAAATACAAGATACACTTACATATATTGAAGTATATCAACACAAGATGTCTTCAAATGGGCAAATTCTGTTGCCCAACTCTACTTCATTCTGTCCAAAATCGAGATGTGACCACTCAACAAGAATGCAAAAGCTTCTGCCCTCTTAAGATCTGTTGGATCACTGATTCGAGCTGTGGTCTGGGCATCAGTTAGGGCCTCGTGCATGGCCTCTAATTTAGGGATAATCATCCCTCTAAGTTCACCCATTCTGCTTAATATGTTCTTCCTCTCCTTCTCAAGCTTCTTAATCTCATTCATGATTACAATAGTTTGACATTCTTGGTTTATTATGGATACAGTGAGAGGATCAAAATTCTGAGAGAGGCTTAACAGTTTATCCTCTTGTTCTTTCACTTTCTTCTCAATATCCTTTATTACTTTAGTCCAGGATATGCAAAATTTATATAGTTATCCATCCTTAAGAGCATTTTATAAGCTCTTTATCCCAATATCCATATTTCTCCTATCATTGATTATAAGGCCTTGTAACTCAGAGAATCTCTTATCCAAAAACTCTTTCTGGACCTTTACCTCAGCTGGTTTCTCTAAAGATTCAAAATGAGTGCTAACACTATTTACTAGAGATTTGAGATTACCAGATGAAGAGACTGAGGGATCCTTCTGAAAAGATGGCATGATCTTCTCTAATACACTGGATGCAGTTTCTATGAGCTTGCAGTCTTCCATGTGAGACTTCAGAAGTTTTTCTTTTGCCTTTGCTGAAGTAAAGGATGCTAGCTTCATGGTTTGAACCGGGGAGAGGGAGTCAAAATTGAATGGTCCTTGAAGAAGTTCCAGTTCATCAAATTATATCATCTCCTTGGTTAAGAATTCCTCGACTGCTTCTGCTGTGTCTCTTGCCGGTGACAGGGTTTTGTCCCCTTTTGCAGCCTTACCACTATCATCTGTGGTTTTTTCTGTTGGATTTTTCTCTCCTTCTGCACCCTTATTACTGTCACCTTCTTTTTCCTTTTCCTCTGCTTCTTGACTGATCTTTTATTCTACTCTTTCTTCTTCTTTAGATCTGGAGTCAGCAGTGGAAACCGAACGAGAGATGTTTGCTTGATCATGGACCTCCTCTTCC
Organism: Cunninghamia lanceolata; assembly: GCA_027924645.1. Taxonomy (NCBI): domain Eukaryota; kingdom Viridiplantae; phylum Streptophyta; class Pinopsida; order Cupressales; family Cupressaceae; genus Cunninghamia; species Cunninghamia lanceolata. The sequence goes on along the minus strand of BSBN01000847.1, from coordinate 504,597 downwards.
AGAGCAGAGGAATCTAAGTCCTTACCTTTTTCTTCACCTGTCTCCTTTACCTCTTCTGCCACTGTCTCAGTAGATTCTTCTTCAACATCTGTAGCTGAGGGATCATCACCTAAGTCCTCTACAATGGGAATGTTGAATCTTTTGTATGCATTCCAAAGAATCTCTTCTGTCTCTTTTCCTATTTTGTCAGTTTTGCCGAGCATAAGCTGATTCATTCTAGCTTTGCTCCGGAACTCATCCTTGCAATCTTTGAAGATCATATTCATTTGCTTTAGAGTGATTGAAGGAAAGAGCTGAATGGCTATCTGTTCCCGGATCTCAAGGTCCTTTGCCCTAGCATTATTCTTTCTTATCTATAATTCCTTCTCTACGCTTTTGGGAATGAGATATATGATTTTAATAATAGCCTTATTGTATATGTTCAAGTACTTAACTGTGGCTTCCTCCAAGATCTTTCTATCTGCATCATTATATGCATCATAGAATTCTATTATTGGTTGCAGGTTCCCATCCATGGTAATTGCTTTAACTACATCATCTAAGGACAGAGTGGGCCTTTCAACAATTTCTTCTGTTACTTCTTTAGTAGAGGGTTCACCGGATGTTTTCCTTTTCTTTTTTATTTTCTTTACTTCCTCATCTAATTCTGTCTCCTCATCATCCTTCTGACTGATGTAAGACCTTGTGGCCTTTGTTTTAGTTCTTTTCTCTGCTTTACCGGATAATTTTGCTTCCGGTTTAGATGCTTTTGAGCTTTTAGCAGTTGTAGGTGTAGAGCTCTTAGAAGATCTGGTCCGGGAGGGGGCTTTTACCGGAGCACTTTCTTTTTTTGCTTCTTCCTTTTCTTTTTCTGCTCTTTCCATCTTTTCTCTATGGGCATCAAGTGCCTCTTTTGAGATTCCATACCTCTTGGCAACTTCTTCAACTTCCCTTCTCACTTTCCTTTTGATTTCAGGCTGCCTAAGTTCCACATGAACTTTTACACTCAGCTCTTGGAAGGTTCCAAATCTTTCTGCCTTAGGGTCTTTGGGCTGGCTCAGCAAATGTTGGATATGCAGCTCTACAATTTTCTCATCTACTTCATACCCCATTGGTATGATCCAGATTGTCCTTGGCTCCACTGCCTCCATTAGGCATTGATCAGTGTCAACCATGAAACACACTGTATCTTTGTACTTCTCAACCAATGATTGGGGAATTCTTTCTCTGGTTTGCATCATATTTTGAAAGTTCTTGAAGTAACCCCACAAAGCTATATTTCCGGCCTTAGCATCCCCAAGCCCATGCAAGTAATCTCTGATTTGAATTGCAACAGGTCTGTCATTCTGCCATACCCAACCACTGGATCCGGGCAGCTCATTCATAAAGTAGAAAAACAAGCATAATATCAGTCCACCATACTTAAAAGAGTTCTTTTTGTCCTTCTTGATCTTCTGTAAGTTTTCCATTAGTTGGCTTAGAAGGAGGTCACAGAGATCATAATCTGCATTCTTTCTCAACATTTCATAAGCAGTATACACAGCAGTTCCGGATATTGAATTCTCCCTGTTGGAGTGATATATCTTATAACCAATTATCATAGATGCAAATTTGATATCCGGATCAATGATATCTTCTATGGTCATTGCTCTCATATCAAATTTTGATCCGGTGGCCTCAGTCACAGTTTGGTTTTTGACAGATTTGAGAACAGGTAACCCTTCGGAAGAGTGTAAATGGGTTACTGCCCTAATTGCATCCTTGGTAATCTTGAATGGTTTATCCAACCATAAGAAGTTATCGTGCACTCTGCTCAACACATACCGGACCCACTCATCTTCTTCAAGACAGGGGAAATGGATGTACTGACTGAAATATTTATCCCGGATAGCCTTATAATGAGGTTTTAGTTCAAAAGATTCATCTATTAGTTCCTTGTGGTAGATGTCCATTAGTTTGGATTCACCAAAATCTTCAATCTTTGCGTGAATGTAAACCCTAACGTCTTCTACATGTAAAACCCCATGTGGAATGCTAGAAAAAGCCCCTAAGAGATCCACTTCTAGAGATTTGTAAGGATGTTTCTTAAATTTGGGTCGAGGCCTATCAGAAATCTTTACAACATTTGGAGTAGCCATCTTCAAAAGATTTACAGAGAGATTTTCAACAACAAAAAATACCTTTTACGCTTCTAGGGTTCGCTGAATGAGCCGGATTAATTTGGTGGATGAATCGACTTCAACGGATGATCTTTTGAGAATTTGAGATAATTTGTTGCAGAGCTCCTTTTCTCTTCTTCTTGAATGCAAATGTGCAAATGATAGACGAATGAGCCTTTTTATTTCTGGGAAAACCCTAATTTCATATTGCAATAAATGCACGACTCAAGTTATTCTGGTTGCCTGGTTCTTCTTATTTTGAGAAAGATCTTTTTCTGGATCACTGAGATATACTTAGAGTTATCCTTGGTGATTAATAACAAACTATCTTACTTTCCCCAAACACTTGATCTATCCACAGAACACGATGTTCCGAATTTGAATCATACCAGATTTAACTGTGATAATCCTGTTTTACCGGATGACTGTTAAATCGGATCAATCTTGGAAGATTAGACTCTTCAAATCTTCCTGCGGATCTTCCATATCTTTACCAAGCTTTCTTTAGATGTTCCTCTGAGAATCCTTTTATTCCCTAACTTCCCATATGCCAATTTCAGGCACCAATTAACTGGCTGGGGGAAAATGTTTTTCCTTGTGTCTCCCCCTAAGCCAGATCTCACTTTTTAATTTTCGGAAGGAATATCAACACCATATTCTGGTGCGGATCCATCCCCTACATTCTTTGTACTTCTCTTCACCCAAATCTTGTTCATCTCACTTTTAACTTCATCCGCATTCACTTTTCCTTTTCCTTTGTCTTGATTCTGATTATGATGCACCGGACCCCTTTTGTCCTGATTCTTGCTTCTACAGAATTTGGCAATATGACCCGATCTATTGCAATTGTGGCAAACAACATTTCTTTGCATATTTGAATGATATCCTCTTGATCTGCATTGATTAGCCATATGTCCCATTCTATTGCATACAAAGCATCTACCATTGAATGAATTGTTCATTTGCATATTTCTGCATTCGTGAGATTTGTGACCATACCTTTTGCAGTTGAAACACTGTCCGGAGAAGGATGTATTAGTCTGATTTATTCTCTTTCTGCACTGATTAGCTTTATGACCAAAGTTATTGCAGTTGTGGCAGTATCCATTGAAGGATGGTATCTTTGAGCATTAGGTTGCCTTACCAGAGGTCTTCTAGGCCTGTTCCTTGGATTTCCTGATCCAAAATTCTTCTGACCGGATCTGAAGCTTTCACCTTTCTCATATCCCAAGCCATGCTTATCATCTACCCTCTTTTGGCTTTCAAGAAGAACTTCAAGTTGAGCAGAACTTATCTTGAATTTCTCTTTGTATTCATTTGTTGTTTGAAGATCCTTTTTAAGAGTGTCAATTTGATCCTCAAGTTTTTCTTCATTATCTCTAGCATCTTCAAGATCAGATTCTAGATGCCTGATTATTCTATCCATTTTGTGGCAGTCTTCTGACTTCTCCTTGAGAGATTGTCTTAGATCATCTTCAGTTTTCTTTTCTCTTCAATTTCTTGGGTGAATTTCATAACTCCTGATTCCATTTCATGTCTTACCATAATGACCTCTTTTGATAAATTTTCACATAACTTGGTTTTCTCCTTCAGATCTTCATTTGTACCATTGTCTTCACTTTGACTTGCCAATTGCTGAAGTAGATGTTTTCTCTTTTTCATAGAGATACTCAGTTTCCCTTTTAGTTCATTTATGAAATCATCAGCCTGTTTGAGTCTTTCCTTCAATTCATTGACTTCAGAGTTTGATTGCTCAAGATCATCTAGGGAGACTAAAGTTGTTCCCTCATACCATACACATCCATTTGAGTTCCCAGATCTTCCTCAAGCTGTTAGGCTTCTTTTGGAGGAACTTGGTTCTTATACCAATTGTTGATAACTGAGAGGGGGGGTGAATCAGTTATCTTAATTATTTCAGCTTTCTGAATTTCCTTATCAATTAGTGTAGTATTAAATTAAATAAGCAAACATAACCAAGAAATGGAAATAACATCAATACACATGACACAATGATTTTGACATGGAAAACCCTATTAGGGGAAAAACCACGGGGTGATTAACCCAAGATTGTATTCTCTGTTAGAAGAATAAGATAGAACAAAATGGCACTTGCCAATTAGGGCTCACTGCCCGAGCACATTGCTCACAAGAGGCTCACTGCCCGAGCACACTGCTCACAAGAGGCTCACTACCTACAATAGTTTATACAAGGAAACTAGATACTTGAACTGATGAGAAGCATCCACATATGCTGAGGTTTAGTTCCAGTTAAGCCCAATATACTGATCTGCTACACTTCATTCTTCCTCTCTTAGGTGCTGCTGTCTTGTTACATTCTGGACCTGTCTTACTGCCTTTACACTGCTCTTCTGCTTATCTTTGCACCACACAATACACCGCACACACCTTCACATCCAAATCTATCTGGTATATATATCCCAACAAAGGATTTCATCCTCTTTCTAGTCGGCATTCGGAATAGTCAATATTTTCCCAAACTCTAGTCTGTCGGCTGAATCCTTGCTTACCAAGTGATGTGAATCAAGGAGATACTTATAGAAGTCATCTAACATGTCGGCCAATCATGGATGATACCTTAAGAACCTTGATCACCATCAATATCTCATCCGAAATAATTCTGATGCTCTATCGGTCAGTTCTTCCTCTGTCTTCTCTGCCAAACTGGACCCCAATACTTAGATGCTCATATCTCTTCACTCTTTCATCACTGGAGGCTCAATCCCTAGAATCTATTAGTCAAGGTATTCCTCTTGACTTCCCCAAGTTCGCACTTTTCATAGATACTTCCTCTAAGAGATCCGGACCTGATTGTCAGACCTTGCTGCATACTCTGTTCTTGGTTACCGAACCAAGTTACTTTACAATCTGACTTCCAGTATTGACACACCATGTCCTGCAGATGGGTGGGATGAAGTTTGTTGCCATCAATGACAACCCTCATGAAGCTACAATGTGTCTCTTGCCAACAGTTAATAGGGGGTAACCTCATAACACTTCTGTCGGTGCGTGATTATGAACCAAAATTTAAACCGTCTTGGTGGAATGATGCCAACTTTTGTGAGTATCACAGAAACAAAGGACAAAAAACTAATGATTGTCAAGCACTAAAACATGTCATTCAAGACTTGTTAGATAAAAAATGGATATCAATTGAAGGGCATACCTCTAATGAAGAGAACATAGCATCCAAAAATCCTCTTCCTCACTATGAGAAAGGAGGATCATCCAATCAAAACGACAATGGTACTGATAAAGCAAGCTATAATAACGTTTCTTACGAGTACACCGCTAATCATATCTGACAAAGTGATTCACACGTCAATGTAATCACTATCAATAATAATCTTGACTATAATGTGACCACTCGTCGTGGAAACATTACTCTACAAGGAGCTCCACCCAAGTCATCATCCACATCGAACCAATACAGCATCCTTGACCAACTCCACAAGACACCGACACACATATCCATTTTGGAGTTATTGCGTCTATCCCCATCCCACAAAGCCATCTTGGAGAAAGCACTCTTGGAAACAACTGTTCCTACAAACCTTGCTCAAGAGCAATTCCAAGCTATGGTAGGTCATCTAACCACACCACATTTCTTATCTTTCACAGAGAAAGATGATATGTCCATCAACCAACCACACAATGCATCCCTCCACATTGAGGCCCAAATCCACAAACACCGAATAAAAAGGGTCCTAATAGATGGAGGTGTTGGTTTAAATATATGCACGTTAAAGTTAATCCTTGCATTGGGGTTTTCACAAAATGTCGTTGATCGTAAAAAGAAAATAACTATCAAGGCATATGATGAAGAAGAGAGAACTTCCAAAGGAACTATAGTCTTGCCAATATGGGTTGGGCCAGTAGAGAGAGATGTTGTGTGCCAAGTTCTAGACATGGAGCTAGCATATAACAGTCTTCTTGGTAGACCACAGATCCATGCAATGAAGGTTGTTCCATCAACATACCATCAATGTATCAAGTTCCCACACAATGGCCAAGAAATTACCATACAAGGTGACCCTAACCCATTTCAGTATTGCAACAACATCTAATCAAAATCAGACGTGGTAATCCCCACCAATCAAGCAACTTCCTCTTCTTCAAACCATGTGGATCCAAGTTCTCTAGCTTGTACCTCCAAAACATCAGAGCTTAAAGTCAAAGTCAAGGACAAAGGTGTTGGATAATATGTCATTAAACAAACATTATGTCTAGCACAGCTGCCTCTATCACCAAGATCATATGGAAAGCCATTACTGAACAAGGCCAAGTCATTGGAGACTTCTAAAGGTCCTTTCATTAGATGGGGAAACCTATCGGATGAGAGTGATGAAAAAGATGTCTTACAATGGCTTTACAAAGATGAAGATAGTGAAACCACATCAAATGATCATCAACCAAAGCTACCCATTGCGCAGTATGGTCAAGGATTTTCTATTTTACAAAGGATGGGATATGAAGGACATGGACTCATAGGATTAAGGAAAGACGGTCTCATAGAACCAATTCAACCCTCTACTTCCACTGCTCGAGACACCACTGGGTTGGGATACAAGGGTAAGGAGAAGATAAAAGGTAAGGAGAAACTCCAAGCAAAAGACAAACAAGCAGTTACCACTAACTTCATAGAACAACTTCACCGACTACAGGAATGGAGTGAAATAGATTCCAATGAGTATGAATGGGACAGCCTCTCAGAAATGTCTTGTGAAGATAAAGAGGTTGACGTTGTTCAACAATATAGCTCTACTTATACAACGCATGAGGGACAAAACCCTAAGGCTAGATTGCTAGAGTTTGATCCACAATATGACGAATGTGAACATCATGAGGAGAGTACGATGTCACACTTGACTAACCAACTTGAGGAGAGTACCATAATAGATCTTGTCAATACCTCTACCTACTCAAACAACTCCTCCATTCTAACCATCACCACCCTTGAATCAGATCAATCCCAAACTCATAGACTGGGATTTGCAAGATACCACCCCTGAGCTAAATACTTTCCAAAATGATGATGCTATCATCGATTACCTAGAGCTTAGGGACCATCTACCCGCAAGGGATCACAAAATTGGCTACGCCAGAGAACTCAATGACAAGACTTATTTTGGAGAGAGTGCAAAGCCTTTCGGTCATAAAAATGTGAAAGTAAAAGATAGATCTAATGCTAAAACCTGCTCTGCGGCAGTGTTAGATCATGAAAATAGTAAAAAAATAAAATGCGTATCCGACGGTGAAAACCTCCCTGAGGCGCTGAAGGATGAAAGGATTGACACTCTTCCCAATCTGACACATCAAGGAAGGTCCTCAATTCTGATTGAACCAGCAGAACCTGTCAGTATTGGAACAGAAGACAACCCACGGATAATCCATATGGCACAATCGTTATTCGCACAAGAAAAGCCAGCATTCACCGAATTCTTCAAGCGGAAATAGATTAACTGTGCTTGGTCATATGCTGATATGCCGGGACTAGATCCTAATCTTATCATGCATCATCTTTCACTAGCTCTAGGAGCTAAGCTAGTTAGACAAAAACTGAGAAAAATGCACCCACATATAGCATTAATGGTGAAGGAAGAATTGAAGAAGCTGCTAGATGTTGGTTTCATCAGACCAATAGATTATCCAGAGTGGATTTCAAATATAGTTCATGTTTCCAAACCAGATGGAAGAGTTAGACTGTGTAATGACTTCAGAGATCTGAACAAGGCTTGTCTAAAGGATGACTTCCCTCTACCAAACATAAACATCATTGTAGATCTAAAGGTAGAGCACACCATGTTGTCATTAATGGATGGGTTCTTTGGCTATAACCAAATCAAAATAGCGCCAGAGGATCAACTCAAAATGGCATTCACATGTCTGTGGGGTACCTATTGTTGGTACGTCATGCCATTCAGACTAAAGAATGCGGGGGAAACGTATCAACGGGCAATGACTACATTCTTTCATGACATGATGCACACCATCATGGAAGATTATTTAGATGACATCCTAGCCAAGTCAATCACCATAGAAGGCCATCTGTAGGTCTTAGACAAAATCTTCACGAGACTAGAGCAATTTAATGTACGGTTAAATCCAAAAAAGTGTGTTTTCGAAGTCACATCCGGTAAACTCCTTGTATATATCATATCAACTAATGGAATAGAGGTGGACCTAGCTAAGGTAAACGCAATCATGGAAATGCTACCACCTAAGAATCTGAGTCAGTTGCGGTCTCTACAAGGAAAGTTGCAATCCATCAGAAGGTTCATCTCTCAACTGGCAGATAAGTGTCATCCATTCACACATCTCTTACACAAAAAACATTCCATTCAAATGGGATGACATGTGTGAAAAAGCATTTCAACATCTAAAGGAGTATTTAATGAACCCACCAGTCTTGATGCCACCGATTCAGGGCAAGCCATTACTACTCTACATCTCAGCTACACCCACATCTCTTAAAGCTCTACGAGCCCAACAAAACCATGAAGGAAAGGAACAAGCAATCTACTACATCAGCATGACACTAGTAGGTTACGAACTATAGTATACACCAATTGAAAGAGCATGTCTTGTTGTTTTCTTTGCTTCACAAAAATGGAGACACTACATGCTCTCACACTCTATCAAGCTAGTGGCGAATATTGATCCATTAAAATACCTACTCAGCAAAGCTACCCTAACAAGTAGAATATCTAAATGGGTCATGATACTGAGTGAATTTGATATTGAGTATGTAGATAGAAGAGCAATAAAGGGGTAGGTCATTGCAGATCAGTTGGCGGATGCACCTTTGATAGATGGCAACTCATTAAGCTTTGAATTTCCAGATGAGTCTATCTTCAACATCACTACCATAGCCTGGAAACTTTACTTTGATGGGTCATATACTCAACATGGAGCTGGAGCAGGAATCTTGTTGGTCACACCACATGGAGATGCAATCCCTAAGTCATACAAACTTATGTTTCCATGTACCAACAATGTGGCCGATTATGAAGCATTGGTTATCGACATAAAGATAGCAGTAGATTGGAAGGTCAAGGAACTTCATGTGTACAGGGACTCACAACTCATCATTAATCAAGTAAATGATGATTATCAAATTGAGGATGAGAAACTAATATCATACAAACATATGGTGGATGATTTCAAAGAGTATTTTGTTGTGATATCCTTCGAGCGAATACCAAGATTGGAAATCAAAGAAGCAGATGCAATGGCTACTATTGCATCCCTCCTTGACATACTTGAAAATAATTCTCGTTATGAGTTCTTGGTGGAGCCAGTTTCCCATCCATCTTATGAAATCCCAGAAACCAACACCGTTTACCACATTGTAGGGTCTGATTCTCTCTTAAATGGCAAAGTTTACACCTATCTAAAAGAGAATATCCTACCACCCGACCTATCAAACAACCAGAAATGAACATTCATATGCCAAGCATCCTGATATACCATCATCGCAAACACCCTGTATTGACGAGGTTTAGATGGTACTTTCTTTAGGTGTTTGGATAGTGAGGAATATCAGACCACTTTGAATGAAGTACATGAAGGAATATGTGGGACACACTCTAGTGGTCTTACCTTGGCAAAGAAACTCATGCATCTCAAATACTATTGGCCAACTATGGAAAAAGACTCCTATCATTTTGTGAAGCGGTACAAGAAATGCCAGATTCACGGTAATCTGATACATGTACCCGCTCAAGAATTGCAACCCTTAATGACACCTTGGCCCTTCTGCCAATGGGGACTTGATCTAGTAGGCAAGATTCACCCTTCATCCTCCAACGACCACAAATTCATTATCACCGCCACTGAGCATTTCACGAAGTGGATTGAGGCTGTTCCATTAACCAAAGTCACAGGGAAACAAATCTCCTCTTTCATCCTTAACTACATCATATGCCGATATGGTATTTCATTATCCATTGTCATAAATAATGGGTGACCTTTCAAGAATCAGGATGTGAAAGAACTCTATGATAAATTCCACATTCAGCATCGCTTCTCCACTCCATACTACCCGCAAGGTAACGACCAGGCTGAGGCATCAAACAAAACTATCCTGAAGATACTCAAAAATACTGTTGATGATGCTAGCCGCGATTGGCATATGCAAATGAACCCCACTCTATGGGCCTACATAACCAATATATACACTCCCACAAGTGTGACACCATATGCCCTCGTCTATGCTCTGAAGCCATCTTGCCTATAGAAGTTGAGTTACCTTCCCTCAAGGTGTCGTTAAAGGGTCTCATAAATGATGAGGAATACAGAGTATCAAGACTCCAGGAGCTAGAGTTGTTAGAAGAATGAAGACAACATGCCTTCAACCATGTTAAGGCATACCAGCAGAGAATGTCGAGAACTTATAATCACAGGGTCAGTCCACGAGTCTTCTAGGTGCATGATTTAGTTCTAAGAGAGAATCCAAGAAATCAACAAGATAGAGAGAAAAAGGGGAAATTTGAATGCAATTGGTTGGGTCCCTATGTCATAGTTGCTACCTATGGATCAGGTGTTTATCAATTGGCCACATCAGAAGGTGAATTATTTGATGATCCCATCAACAACATGCATCTTCGCAAGTTCTACACCTAAAACCCCAATGCAAGGGAGTCAAAAAAAAGAAGGAAAAATAGCAAAAAAATCATCCTCTGGTGAAAACCTGGTAAACAGGTGCCTTGGATAGATACCATGATGACAACCTGGAAAACATGCATCATGTGTATTTTAACTATCGTGCAAATAAAAGAAAGTGGTGAAAACATGGAAACAAGCGCCATTTGTGATAAACCACTTCCTCCATCTTTTTGGACCTTGTTCCTCATCCATTTCTTCTAACCACAAACACCCTATCACTTTGGGATACCTACCATGGCTTGTTGTTCGATCGTCCTTATCACCTTATCCCACCAAGTTGTCAACCCAAAATTGCGTCCATCTTGTCATCCATCCTCAACCAAATCCATTGAACCGTAGTCGAACTACGTTGCCTCTGAGCTATCACGTAGGCAAGGCCATCATTGATGAGACCCCAAGGCTTCCCATACATCCCATCCCTTATCAGCCATACGTTTGTCCATCCCATTCCACCCAATTTCCCATCGCCTAGGTCCTAGGTCCACAAAGTTCGTACCCCAAACTACGTTGCCTCTGCATCGTCATGTAGGCAAGGCTATTTATCAATGAGCCCCCCGAGGCACTAGGTCAGTCCCTTAGGGCCTGTTTCTTCATGTCTATTGTCCATTCGTCCATAATAAATCGATCCTTTACTTGACTGGGGGCAAATCCTTGACCTAATTAGTGAATTAGATTTTTGAATGGTACAACTCAGAGGATAGCAAACTGGATTGTGGTTTTATCACTAGACAACAAGCAGCGCATCAAAGCAAGATTTAAAACATTGCCTTGGCAAAGAGACATTAAACTAAACCTGATAACACCAACCTACCTAAAACTATCAAACATGACTCTATCAGTTATTGCATGAAAAATATATCTATGGCAAGAAGGTTTAATGGTTGTTTTAAGTCTTATATCATGATTTTTTTTATTATGTCTTTTTTATGCTATTCAAGGATGTCAAAAACTAGAGGAGCTATGATGGGGGCATAATTATTTTATTTGTTTGTTGTTTGTGGATTAATCTTTAGTACTGTGACGACTTTGTCTAACGACATGATCAGCAAAAGATCATCGAGGACATTATGGGTCTAAGCATGAAAGAGGGCAATCCTTGTTTGTTGATACACAAGCAATACTCAGGTCATCTTGGTTCAATTATGCTTAGATGCTTGTATTAACTCAATAAATCAAAATCCATGTAAGCAATACGCAGGTCATCATGGTTTAATTATACCTAGATGCTTGTATTTTCTTACAACATTTTAAAAGCTCAATGATGAAACAAAGTACTTCAAAAACTTGTATAAGAAGATGACAAAATCCACTATCATACATACCAAATTGCATTTCATTTCATTTATAAGCATTTCATACATATCATTTTCCAAGTGGCTTAAGATTCAAGTCCTTTCTTTATCTACATCTCTTAATCTACTCACCCTTTTCTCTCTTTTCATTTTGAAAGCGCACCAATTGTCCTCCCGAAGGGGCGTCATCATCATCATTCATCTTGTTTGCTAACTTACCATTATCTTTCCTTGTCACCCTCGCTCTTGAGTGACTGGGGCATCACCAATCACCAATCTAATCATTCATCTGATCATCAAATCAATCCAAGCAATGATCCAAATGTAAGTCCATCCTTAATCCATACCAATTGAGTGCATTAATCTTATCAAATTATCCAATCACAATCAATGATCTTGATCCTAATCTTGTCGTGAACCAAATCAATCAATCGTCATCATCAGTGGGATATATCTTTCCCGCATCTTTGTGTTGATCTAGGAATATATCATTCCCCGCAATGAAAAACACTATCATCAATCATTATCAATTAATCATTGGTTTACAGCTTGACAGGGGAAATACCTTGTTTATTCTTGTATAATTTGTGCATACTTGCTTGTTTGCTTGCTTGCTTGTGTGTGTTATCATTTTATCTTGCATATCATGTCATTCAGCTCTTTCATCCATCCCTTATCGTGCATCCTCCATTTTCTTAGCCATCGTTTATTCAACCTATCTCATCGTGAGATCATCCGTCATCCTGTCGTCACATTCTTCCCGACCAATCTCCCGAGGGGGCATCCTATTGTCATTAACCTGTACCAGGGGCAAACTGGAGCATGTATCAATCGTAGAAAATTTTTATTCTTTGAAGCAACGTGATAAAACACACTACATCAAAAAGGGGCAAAATGTATACACCTCAAAATGGCTAGGATGAATTAAATAAATATTTTAATATTTATTTTATTCTCATTCCTCTATCAATTAAACAAATATCCTAATTTATTTAAATGATTCACATTCCTCCAATAAATAAATAAAATCAATTTATTTAATTAAATTCCCTAATTCTTCTATAGTCATCTAATTAAATAATCCTAAATTATTTAATTAATCCCAAATTCCTCTAGTCCAAAGTCCTAAAATTCATAAATCCACATCATTCTTCCACCTCATCTTCCACCTCACCATGTTGCACACATAATTAAATATTTTAATATTTAGTTAGCTAATTTCCCTCACCCACATGTCCTATTCATCCTCCAGTCAAATTAGTTAACTCATCAATCCAATCAGTTAACTAATTAGTCAATCGAGTTCACTGATCAACCAATTCAGTCAACTTTTCAATCAATTCACCTAATTGGTCAGTCTATTCAGTTAATTCCTCAATCTATTTTGTTAACTTCCATAACTCATGAAAGAGGCTTGGACACTTGTCCTCTTCTGATTCGAGCACATTCCCTCAAGCTTCCTCGACCATACATCTCACAGGTAATTCCTCCAGTCATGGATCTATTAACATTTGCATTTGGCCTCTCCTCAGCCTATATAAACAAGGTTCTCACACCCATTTTGCATTCACTCAAGGTTTAGCAATCTTACTCTACAGAAATCCTACCAGCATGCCTTTGAAAAAGTATCCGCATTTGCATTTGCATAACCTCATTATCATTATAATCATCCAACCATATCTCCATTATCCATCATTCATCTTCATTAGATTTGCATTGTTAGTTTAGTCTCTATTGCATTATCCATCTACAGCCATTCTCCTATTGTCATCTTCAACAGTAAGGAAGTACAACTTCTGAGAGCTAAAATCATACACAAGATCAATACGAGATAGGCAACAATGGAAGCTACGAGGTAAATCGGTCTATGAAGGTAATAACTTTGTTTATTGTATTTGCATCAATTTCATTGAGTTATTAGATATTTAGTTGTTTAATACTATTATTCATATTTCCTATAACACAATCAATTCAAATTAATTGAAGTAAATTAACCCTCATGTAATCAAAGCAATTGCCATTAAGAGATATCAAGTTCCAAACTTCAGAGATTGTAGAGCTTTCCAACCTCCAGAGATTGTATACTAGCCATTACAATAGAGTTTTCGAAGAAAACAGGGGGTTTTCGAGGTGGAAAGAGGCCTATCACCACAGGGAAAGAGAACTACAAAGGAGACCCAAGGGAAGAGTTAATAAGGAAAGGTTCATTCATACACAGCAGAGGAAGAGGAACATAGACAGTATGGGAGTGAAAAATAAGTCAGAGCTTGAAACTCCAGAATGATTGCTCCAAGATCATGCTGCCGCAGATGTATCAAGGAATGCAGGGTGGTTAGAGTTCTTGGAGAAATTTGAAGAGTTTGATGAGGACATAGTAGATGAGTTCCTGCACAATCTGAGAAATAAGCAAACCAAAGTGTGAGGAATCCCAATCAACACCTCAGCCACATCTCAGGGCTACCAGAACAAGGTGAGAGGTTCTATCATCTCAAAACCCTATACTCTGATTTGATTAAAAACTTCTCAATAGAAGGTGAGCCTAAAATCCAATTACATTTGAGTAAAAATGAAGTCAAATGAATTGTCAGAACCTCACTCCCCCAACCATGGCAGTCTTTAGCCATGTGGCCCATGAAATATTTTCAAAGTGATGGACAATTCTCCCTAGTTTTAGGACCCATAATGAAAATGCTAATTTTACTAAGGCATGGCCATGCCCATCCGGAATACAACATCAATCTTCCAAATTTTATGTATTTTTCTATTGTAGCTTCAGCAGATAAGTACCAATAGGGGAAGGGTCCCATGAAACACCACGACCTCATTTCTTGATTGTAAAACATCGTTTCCTGTCTCAAACTGAAGGAGAGGCTTTGTGGCAATCATTCTTGGATGACACATCATAGGCCAAAACAAAAGACAGGACACATGATGTAGAAGAGACTTCCTCCACTCAGCAAGATGAGGAAGAAACACCTTCCACTTCCCCTCCAGCCACTAGGAAAAGCAAGGGCAAGAAAAGAACATTGGAGGAAACACCAACTTCTGTCCCACAAACATCTGCCACCCCTACTGAGAAGAAAAGGAAAGGAAAAGAAGCTATGGGGGAAGCCTCAATTGCAGCTGAGCAACCAGCAAAAACAACTAGAAAGCAACCCTTCCATTTGACTTGCTCAGAAAAATAGAAGTTAACCTTAGCTAAGGAGTCCACCCCAACTGAGCAGATGAGGAGAATTGTGATTATGGAAGAGGAGATAACTCCAGACTCTACCCAAACTTCTAGCCCCAAAAAGCACAGAAAAGAAACAAGGCAAAGGGAGAAAATAAAAAGACCTCCAAAAACACCTTAGCCCAACAATCATAAAAGGGTAGAAGAAGAGTCTAATGATTCAGATGAAATTCCCTTGATTAGAAGAAAAATAAAAAGAAGAGTAGTTAACAGGAGTACTTCGGAGTCTGCTGCCCTTCCAAGGACTCAAACTCTAGAACCACAATGTACTCAAGATCTGGAGGTAGCACAAGGGGAAACCTTAACCATCTCTTCAAACTCTGAGGGATATGGTCTAGCTCTAGAGGTACAGTCCCCACCAGTGCTCCAGAGAAGTAAATGGAAGGGACAACCTACTTAGGCAGAACATGACACTGCTCTCTTGGCTGAGGTCCTCATGGGGTTTAGAACCTCCATGGAGGAGGCTGGACCCTTATCAGCCCCAACATTTGCAGAAGTGCAGCAAAAAGAGACTCAAGAGGAAGATGAGGATCAGCAAGAGAAGGCAGATGAACAAGGGGAGAAAGCTAACAATGTGGGACATAAAGAAACATAAAACCTTGATGAAGAAAGGACAGAAGGAGGAGAAACAGGAAGTTACACCCTTCTAATCAAGAAAATCTAGAGGTTCCAAAAGAACAACAATTGATGGAAGAGATTGATAATCTGAAGAGGTTGATGTGGGGAAAGAACTTGATTATCATTGACCTCAAGAAGGTCATGAAAGAAAAAGACACAGAGCAGAAGCAGGAAATAGAGGAGCTAAAAAATGAGCTCAAAGAAAAACAGGGGATCATTCAAAGGAAAGAGGTTGAAATTAGGGAAAAGGATGAAGAATCAACAAAGAATACCTATGGTATTATCAAAGATAGAGAGAATTGCATCACTTTGATTTCAGCAATGATAGAGAAAATGCAGCATCAGGCTAAGCAACTAACAAAGGCCAACAATAAGATAGATGATCAGGAAGAGTTGCTTCATGAGCTGACCAATCCAGCTACTACTGTTGAACAGGGGACTCAAACAAATCCATATCTGGGGGTGCTCCCAATTGACATTCCTAAAGCCCTATTCCATTGGGAAAGGAGATGTCAAGAGTTAGAGGGATCAAAGGTGATGCTACAACTGCAAAGGGTAGTAACCACCATGTTAGAGAAAGTAAAGGCCCTAGAAGAGAAGGTCATCAAGGTGGCCACTCTCTCTGCTGAGATCATATCCTGTAGACCTCCCAGTGGAAGTTATGCTCTATTTTTACAAGAGCGGATCCTCCCAAGGAAAATATCACTGGTTCTCTCTGATTTAACCGAAAATATACAAAATGAGCAAGACTCAATGGAGGTGTACATGAAGAGTTTTGATGAAGACAAGAATTTTTTGTGTGAACTATATTTACATGATTTCTTCATTAAAGACCACACTTTCTTCATCAACTACTTTGTGGGTGAATGCCATATTAGAGCATTTATGTCACCAATGAGAAATCATCAGATTTGGAATGAATAGATGGAGGCTTACACCAAAAAGGATGCAGAAACAAGCCTATTCCTCAGGAGAGAGTGTCCAAATCCTATGGGCTTTGAAATCCATTTCAGAGTAAAAATTTATTCCCAAAAGGCAAGACAAACTTTTACCCATGTATTAGAAACAATTGCAAGAATGTGCTATTGAATTTGGTCTCTTCATGCACAACTCATCTAGTCAGATGATCACAATTGGGAAGAAAAGGTGGAACACTCTAACTCTGGAGCAAAAGATGAATTAGTGTCCCCAGCCAACCTCAGGTTCTTTATGAGGAAATCAAGAGCAGTGTCCAGATTGATGGACAAATATAAACAACATTGGATAGGTGGTCATTTCAGGCCACCCCTTATTATTGAGCCACTGTCCATATGGACTGAATAGATGGACGATGCCAAATTTTAGGAATGGCTGAAATAGGTTGAACAATTCAAAGGAAATGGCAATACAAATTTCACTACTTGGTCAACTCATGAGAAGGAATACAATCTTACTGATAGAATATACTAGCTCAACAAGTCTAGGTTGTGAAGTGCAGGAGGACCTGCCAACCTTTACGTTCAGGGGGAATGATGAGTGCTAGATAGCACCCAAATTAACACACCTTTTTACTCCCCTTTTTTCCCATCCCTTCATTATGTTGTCCTGGTAATTGCACCATAGAAATTGTAAAGACTTGTTTTAATTACACTAATGAGAGATGAATTACTAAAGATTATTATTTTTGATGAAAGGACTAATGTTGCAACAAACTAATGAAAATATGCAGAAAAGTCTCTTTTTGGGTCCATAGGTGCAGTTATATAGGCAAAATCAAATTTGAAGATATCTAGAGATGGTCCTAATGATCTCCGGAGCCAATATGGAGGATACTACACCAAACTCCAACATTTTCCCAAAGTGTTGGGGGAGTTCTAAAGAAGGAGCAGGAAAGCAAGGGGTGGATGATCTCCGAAGCCATGCAAGAATCATGGATGCATCTCCGAAGCTGCTGGCAATAGCACATAGTCTTCGGAGCTGCTAGCGACAATGCAAAGTCTCTGGCGCTAGTGTCAACCTACATCTCCGGAGGCAACTGCAGTGCTCCGAAGTCTACCCAGCCAACACCAAAATGATTTGGCAAAGACTCCAGTTGACTGCCAAAGATTTGATTCCCTTTCTATTTGATTTTGCATGAGTTTTAAAAGACTTGTTAAGACCTATATTTTAGGGCCTCGCTGCCCATTGTTATTTAAGTTAAGACCCCAGATCTAGTGGGACTTCTGTTCCCCTAAAGCCTTTTTCAGTTTGCATGATTATACTCTTCAATTAAATAGTTGTATGTTTTAGTTAGAATAAGAGATTGGTTGTATCTCATATATGAACTAATATGAGATAATGGAAAGAACAGTTAGTTCCAAAAGATATCTTATTGCTTGGACTAATATATGTTTAGAGAGGGAGCAACAGAAAGGTATACAGAGTTTTGGCTATTAGATTATTGTAATTTCCATTTTTAGACAGATATACTTTTTAAATACAAGCGTACCTCGATGAGATCAGATTGAAGGAAAGATTACATTATTACATTTTTGTACTGAGTTCTTGCTTTAGTCTTTAGTCCTGAAGGCATGGAGCAAGGGCCCACTCCCGCCATCAAGACAGGAGGCTAGTATCTATTGCTTCATTGTTTTGTTTATAGATTTTATTAGGAGTACAGTTTTACTGTTTTCACAAGATAGATTTATTTCTGTTTAATAGTTGTTTCCAGTAAATGCATGTTTCCAACTTTGTATCAGAATAGGTCATTTTGAGCAATCTATTGCTTTAGCATTATTTTGTTGTTTTTGAGATTTCATTTCATAGCAGATAAATCAGTAGGATTAGTTGGAGGATTGCTGATTATGAAGTACCTTATTGCAAATAGCCTAGAATACAACCCTAGGTTTGACACATGAAAAACATGATTAAATGCCAATGTACAATGACCCTTTTCAAACACCCATTTGCATCCAATGGATTTACATCTATCAGGAAAAGGTACCAAATCCCATGTATCATTTTTCTTTAAGAGAACCATCTCTTCATCCATGGCCACTTTCCAAGAATTTACATCATTCATACACATAGCCTCCTTTATAGTCCTAGAGAATTCATTAGTATTAGTAATCAAAGCAAAAATACATTTCTAATCAAAAGGAGTATACCCATTTGGCTATCATCTTTTCCAAGTGGACCTTCTTAAAGGCTAAGGTGGAGGTTATACCTCTTCTTCTAAACTCTCTGAACTATCTATCTCTCCTCTTCTTTAGGTCCTTCATGGGCTTCTGGTTCAACTTTCTTGATTTTGGGGGGGAGTTTGATGTAGGAGCATCACTCATAGTCATGTTTTTAAGGTCATTTTGATGTTAAGAGTCCTAGTTGTGTGTTTAGAGGTCTTAGGGGGTCCATTGGGATCATTTCCAATGGCTTAGAGTTCTTAGAAAGTCCTAGAAATTTGAATTTTGGATTTTCCCGCCAAAAACAAATTTGAATTTTCTAAGGGTTTTTGGCTTGTTGGAAGGTTGGGATTTGTTCCTCGGCCTTGGAAATGGATTTGTTGAGTCCAATAAGATCTTTAAAGACCATGATAGACCATGTAGGGTCTCTTTCACGTGTTGTTTTCAACTCTAGGTAGTGATATAGGGCAAAAATTAAAGTTTTAAGACAATATTAGTTATGTTTTGAAGGAAAAATACACGTGCATTTGATTTGTAACTATTTTTTATCATTATTCACGTTAAAGGAAGGAACATGTATGATCCAAGAAGATCTGGAGGCTATTTTTCATGAAAATTCCCTATTTTTTAAGTGTATGACAGTTTTATGCTAAAAATAGTCAAAAAATAGCTTTGTACAGACCTATATGAAAGAATTACAATCATGGGAGTGATTGGAATTTGAGAATGTTGTTGTGCAAGTTTAACCCATTGGTTTTTGTGTGATTTCCAGGTGTTTTTGGTTAAGAAACAAGTTTAATCCCCTCACTATTCTATCTTAGACCTAGGGTTTCCAACGAGAAAAAAAACCCATAACTTGTGTTTGAACCAATGAAAATGCATGAAAATTGGTGAACATCTTCATTGGGTTGTATGTTAGATTTCCTCCAAGTTTCGGCTCTTGATACCCTCACACGTGTGAGATATTCTGGACTATGTCTCACTGTCAAATAGGGTTGTTTTAAACCATAAAGGTAATAAGGGTTTGTTGAAAAGTCATATTGTTGAATATGCTACAGGAAAACCAAGATTTGGTGAAACCCTATAGGGTATCTTGAAAGCAAAGGAAGCCTAAGAAATCATAGGAAGTGAGTGTGAATACCCTACAAAGCAATAGGCCTTTTCTTGAGGGTTTAAAACCTAGTGAAGTAGGTTTGAGAAGGGAAAGTGCAGGGTACAGATCTAAAATCCCATTGAAGGGTCAGTGGAATCTTGTGAGTGTTTGTAGAACCAATAGAACATTGTTTCTTGATATTATTTTCGCTCTGCATCATTATTGGTATTAGAGCCAGGTTAAGCTGAGAAAGCCAATAAAGGAGTTAACAATCAAAGAGAAGAAAGATAACTCCAAGAGTTAATGCAACTGAAAGAGTGGTAAAGAGAATAGCAACACAGTTGGGAGAAGCCCTTGCCAAAGAAATGAGGGACATGAGAGTCAGTTTGGATGCAAGACTCATTGTAGTGGAAGCTAACTAGAGAAGAGTGGTTACAGGAGATATGAGTACCAAGATGAAGTGTGGATGAAGCACCACAAGAAGAACCTCAAGAAGAGAGGGATGTTGATGATTTAAGCATGGAAAGATTGTTGAAGGAAGTCAAGGGTGAAGGAACCAAGGTGAAGATGGAACTTCCAGTATATGCTGGTAGTTTGAATGGTGAAGAACTTTTGGATTGGATAGGGGATTTGGACAAGTACTTTAAGTTTGAGGTACCTGAAGAGCAACAAGTAAAGTTGGCCAGGACTAAGTTGAAAGGCCATGCATCCCTATGGTGGGATTATGTTTAGGAAGAAAGGGGAAAGAAAGGCAAATCCAAGATTACTTCTTGGGATAGGATGATTGCCAAGTTGAAAGGCAAATTCATACCTAGTGACTACATGACTCAGTTGTATAGGAAGTTGCAGAACTTGAAACTAAAGGATATGGGGGTGAAAGAGTACACTAAAGAGTTTTACAAGTTGAGTATTAGATCAGGACACACGGAGGATGACACTGACAAGGTTGCAAGATACCTTAATGGATTAAAGTATAGCTTGCAAGATGAGTTGAGCCTTACAAGCCCCAGGACACTTGAAGAGTGCTATCAACTAGCCTTAAAGGCTAAGGAGAAGCTGAATAGGAAGCAAGAAAAGCATAATAGAGGTATAGGAAGAACTTTCAGAGGTAGAGGTCCATATGCTGGTAGAGGACAACCACAAAGAAGTCAAGGTGAGTCAGGCACCTACCAAAAACAAGCACCAAATCCAAGAGGAGGCTTTAGAGGAAGAATGCTTAATTTCAGGGGCAGATTTGGACAAAGAGGAGCATTCAATGGTTTCACAAGTAAATGCTACAAGTGCAATAAATTTGTAGGTATCAAGCATGGGAGTGTCCAGAAGAACAATCAACTACTACCTTTAGAAGTGAAAGAACTTAAGTTGCTCAAGGAGGAGATGAATAAAATGTTAACTCCTCACCACAACCAGAAGAGCTAGAGAAAGGAGAATCCTTGCTGACGAGAAAGATATTAATCAAGGTTCCAATGGAGAAGGAGCCACCTCAAAGGAAGTCATTATTCAGGACTGTTTGCAAGTGCCAAGGTAAGTTTTGTCAAGTTGTTATAGATTCTGGTAGTACTGATAATCTAGTTGCTGTTGAGATGGTAGAGAAATTAAACTTGAAGAGATTACCTCATCATACACCATACAAAGTCTCATGGTTGAATAAGGGACAACAAGTACTAGTTAATGAATAGTGTTGGGTAGAGTTTCAAATAGGAAGGTATAAGGATAAGGTGTTATGTGATATCATCCCTATGGATGTGTGCCATGTATTATTTGGTAAGTCTTCACAATATGATAGGAAAACAGTGCATGATGGTAGGAAGAATGTCTATGTTTTGGAGAAGGATGGAGTTACCTATACCTTAGGACCTTTGAAGGAGGAAGATAAAGACCAAAAGTTTGGCTCAAGTGTGATTTTAGTGGATCAAAAAGAGTTTCTAAAGATAATGGAGGAAGAACAGATAGGTTTTGCAGTGCTAGTCAAACCTAGGACTGTCACAACAACAACAAGAATTGATGAGCTGCCATGGGAGATTCAAGACATGTTGAAGGATTATGCAGATATAGTTGTGGATAAACTTCCTAACTCCTTGCCTCCAATGAGAGATATCAATCATCATATAGACTTCATACCAGGGGCTAGTCTACCAAACAAGGCAGCCTATAAGATGACACCCCAACAAAATGAAGAAATCATAAAACAAGTACAAGAGTTGCTTGACTAAGGGTTAATCAAGGAGAGTCTTAGCCCTTGTGCAGTTCCAACTATTTTGGCACCTAAGAAAGGAGGTGAGTGGAGAATGTGCACTGATTCTAGGGCAATAAACAAGATAACAATCAAACATAGGTTTCCACTTCCAAGAATAGAGGACTTAATGGATTGTTTGAGTGGAGCAAGCTATTTCTCAAAGATAGACCTCAAAATTGGATACCATCAAATAAGGATCAGATAAGGAGATGAATAGAAAACAACATTCAAAACAAATGAGGGCCTGTATGAGTGGCGTGTTATGCCATTTGGTCTTTCAAATGCACCTCGTACATTCATGAGGCTCATGAATAAGGTCCTCAAGCTATACATTGGTAAGTTTGTTGTTATTTACCTTGATGACATATTGGTTTTCAATTCTAACAAAGAAGAACATTTGTATCATTTGAAATTGGTGTTGAGAAGGCTACAAGAGGAAAAATTGTTGATCAACCTTAAAAAGTGTGAGTTCATGAAGATGGAACTGTTGTACCTTGGTTTTGTGGTCTCAAAAAGGATGTTGAAGATGGATCCAAGCAAAGTGAAAGCAATATTAGAGAGGCCTACACCTAGATCAGTCACAAAGGTAAGAAGTTTCCATGGTCTTGCAAGTTATTATAGGAAATTTATCAAAAGTTTCAGTCATATATGTGCACCTATCATAGACACTATTAAGGGGGATAAGAAAAAGAAGTTTATGTGGACTAGGCAAGATGATAAAAGTTTCCAATATTTGAAAAAGAGAGTAACTAAGCAGCCTATCTTGGCCTTACCTGACTTCAATAAAGTCTTTCAAATAGAATGTGATGCTAGTGGACATGCTATAGGGGTAGTTTTAAGCCAAGACAATAAGTCAATAACATACTTTAGTGAAAAATTGAATGATGCAAAGAAGAAGTACTCTTCATATGATTTAGAAATGCATGCAATGGTTCAATCACTAAAAAAATGGAGACACTACCTTCTACCTAAGGATTTTGTCGTTTATACAGACAATCATGCACTTCACTTCATAAACAGTCAAGAAAAACTTAGTCAAAGGCACATTAAGTGGGTTGAATACCTACAAAACTTCACTTTCACAATCAAACATAAGAAGGGGTAGAGTAACAAGGTGGTTGATGCTCTAAGCAGGAGAGCATTAATGGTGCAAGAAATTTAGTTACAGAGTGTTGGGATTGAAGCACTCGAGGAGATATATGAGGGTGATGAAGATTTCAAAGAAGTATATGTTGTTTGTCAATAGCCTACTAGTACCAACAGGGAGAACTGGTTAGACTACCTTATACAAGATGGTTTATTGTTTAAAGGAGCACAACTTTGTGTACCCAAGTGTTCCATGAGGGAGAATCTCATCAAAGAAAAACATTGTGGGAGTATGGCAGGTCATTTTGGGCTTGACAAGACACTAAAGCAGCTGAGAATGCACTACTTTTGGCCAAGGATGCAAATAGATGTAAGAAGGTTTGTGGAGAGGTGTATTGTGTGTCAAATAGAAAAAGGGAGCAGCACTAATGCAGGACTATACCAGCCTTTACCCATTCCCAATAGGCCTTGGGAATCTATCAGTATGGACTTTGTCATGGGTTTGCTAAAGACACAAAGGAGTTTTGATTCAGTTTATGTAGTTGTTGACAGGTTTTCCAAGATGGCTCACTTAATTCCTTGCAAAAGTACAAGTGATGATTCATATGTTGCATGTTTGTTCTTCAAGGAGGTTGTTAGACTTCATGGATTACCATTGAGCATAGTCTCTTATAGAGATAGCAAGTTTTTAGGACACTTTTGGAGGACATTGTGGAGAAAGATTGGTACAAATCTTAGTTTGAGCTCAGCCTACCACCCTCAGACAGATGGCCAAACTGAGGTGGTCAATAGGAGCTTAGGTAACTTGCTAAGATGCCTTTCAAAGGATCATCCTAAACAATGGGATCTTGTGTTACCCCAAGTAGAGTTTGCCTATAATGACTCAGTGAACAGGAGCATTGGCAAGAGTCCATTTCAAGTGGTCTATGGTATGCAGCCAAGAGGAGTGTTTGAACTAAGAGATATCAGTGGTATGGAGAAGCAAAGTGCAGAGGGTGAACAATTTGCCATTGCCATGCAAGAGATACATCAACAAGTGAAACAATAGCTCCAATCTAGTGTGGAAAAGTACAAGCAAAAAGTAGATTTGAAAAGAAGA
Organism: Cunninghamia lanceolata; assembly: GCA_027924645.1. Classification (NCBI taxonomy): domain Eukaryota; kingdom Viridiplantae; phylum Streptophyta; class Pinopsida; order Cupressales; family Cupressaceae; genus Cunninghamia; species Cunninghamia lanceolata. The sequence goes on along the minus strand of BSBN01000847.1, from coordinate 479,984 downwards.
GAGGTCATTTTTTAGGTTGGATATCTTGTCTTAGCACATCTCTGGAAGAAAAGGTTTCCCAAAGGTGAGTATACCAAGTTGAAGATGAAGAAGATAGGTCCTTGTAGGATTGTTAAGAAGTTTGCCAACAATGCCTATGAGATTGACTTGCCTAGCGGAGTAGGCATATCACCAATTTTTAATGTTGCTAACTTATACCCTTACAAAGGAGATGCAAATGCTAATGAAGGAGTAGGTATATAGTCCATGTCAAATGTTGATTGGATAGAGGACCTACCACACACTAAACCAGTCAAGTTAGAGTGTATTCTTGACACCAAAGAGATCAAAAAGACTAGAGGCAAGCAATACTTTCAGTATTTGGTCAAGTGGAAGGGGCTACCATATGAGGATGCCACATGGATGACTAAAGCAGACATCATCAAGCATGGACACACTATTGCAGACCTCCTCTCAGGTGGAACCTGAGTTTTTTTCTTTTTCCATTGGGAGTATGATGCAAGAGCATCACTCATAGTCATGTTTTTAAGGTCATTTTGATGTTAAGAGTCCTATTTGTGTGTTTAGAGGTCTTAGGGGGTCCATTGGGATCATTTCCAATAACTTGGAGTTCTTAGGAATTCCTATAAATTTGATTTTTGGATTTTCCTGCCAAAACCAAATTTGAATTTTTTAGGGGTTTTTGGCTTATTGGAAGGCTGGGATTTGTTCCTTATCCTTGGAAATGGGTTTGTTGAGTCCAATTAGGTCTTTAAAGACCATGATAGACCATGTAGGATCTCTTTCACATGTTGTTTTCAAGTCTAGGTAGTGGATATAGGGAAAAATTAAAGTTTTAAGATAATATTAGTTAGGTTTTGAAGGCAAAATACATGTGCATTCAATTTGTAACTATTTTTTATTATTATTCACGTTGAAGGAAGGAGCATGTATGATCCAAGAAGATTTGGAGGCTATTTTTCATGAAAATACCCTATTTTTTCAGCTTATGACAGTTTTTTGCTAAAAATAGTCAAAAAATAGCTTTGTACAAACCTGTACGGAAGAAGTACAGTCATGGGAGTGCTTGGAATTTGAGAATGTTGTTGTGTAGGTTTAACCCATTGGTTTTTGTGTGATTTCTAGGTGTTTTTGGGCAATAAACAGGTTTAATCCCCTCACTGTTCTATCTCAGACCTAGGTTTTCCAGTGAGAGAAAAAAACCCATAACTTTTGTTTGAACCAATGAAAATTGGTGAACATCTTCATTGGGTTGTGTGTTATATTTTATCCAAGTTTCAGCTCTTGACACCCTCACATGTGTGAGATATTCTGGACTATGTGTGTCACTACCAAACAAGGTTATTTTGAACCATAAAGGTAATAAGGGTTTGTTGAAAAGTTGTCTTGTTGAATGTGCTATAGGAAAACCAAGATTTGGTGAAACCCTATAGGGTATCTTGAAGGCAAAGGAAGCCTAAGAAAGCATATGAAGTGAGTGTGAATGCCCTACAAAGCAATAGGCCTTTTCTTGAGGGTTTTAAACCTAGTGAAGTAGGTTTGAGAAGGGAAATTGCAGGATACAGGTTTGAAGTCCCATTGAAGGGTCAATGGAATCTTGTGAGTGTTTATAGAACCAATAGAACATTGTTTCTTGATATTGTTTTCCCTCTGTATCAGAGTTGAACCACATATTTAATTTCTTTCATTTCTTGCTGCAATATAGTAGAAGGTTTAACTTCTCTAAAGATAACACTTCTACTATACAAAACTCTCTCGGCCACAATATCCCAAAGCTTGTACCCTTTGACACCAATACCATAACCAATGAAGATACATTTAACAACCTTATTCTTAAACTTTGACCTCTTCTCCCTATGCACATGTCCATATGCCTCACAACCAAAGACTCTAAGATATCTTAATGAGGGAGTTTTACCTGACCACACCTCCATAGATTTCTTCTCAATAAGAGTTGATGTAGGACACCTGTTAACCAAGTAATAAGAAATAACAACCACTTTTTCCAAGAAGTTTAATTCCAATCCAACTCCACTAAATATACTCTTAGTCCTTTCCATCAACATCATGTTCATTCTTTTCGAAACTCCATTCTACTGAGGGGTATAAGGAGTTGTCTTAAGTCTTTCTATCCCATGATCTTTATAGAATCTATTGAAGTCTATAGAATAAAACTCATCACCATTATCAATCTTCAAAATATTAATCTTTTTACCATTCTGATTGTCAACAAGAGTCTTAAACTCTTTAAACTAATTAAAGACTTTAGATTTACTCCTAAGAAAATATACCCATGTCCTTCTACTGTATTCATCAATGAAATATACATAATAAATAGATTTTTAAATCGAAGGAACATTAACAAGACCAAAATCATCATAATGTATCAAGTCCATTACCCCAAAGAATTTATGAGAACTAGAATAAAACTAGATAGGGCTTTGTTTTCCATAAATGCAATATTCACAAAAATAAAATTCAAGGTTACAATCATTCAACCCTTCAACAAGGTTTTTATTTTTCATGGTCTATAGACGCCTCTCACCTAAGTGATTAAGTCTTTGGTGCCATAACATTATTTTATCTACTAGAAGTTTTATCTCCAAAGCATAAGCACCCTTAGGTAACTAGAAAGCACCACCATAGAAAGTGGATGTAACACTTCTCTTTGTTGTTGGTTCCAATGGTGAAGGTGAAGATTCTACATATCTCTTTAATATAGTAATGGAAGAACTATTATGTTGAACTGTGTGTGCATATAGCTAAAACATAGTGCTAATACAAATACAAAAAGTAGGTTACATGCCAAACCAAGGATATGCAAAACGCCATTGATCACCTTCACTCATCCATCAAGGAATCATATAGGGACTCTTCTATGACCAACAATCTTTAGATGAGAATCATCTCCAAGGTACACCTTTCCACTATCAAATTCTTTGTATTGTGTAAACAAACCCATATACGAGGACATGTGAAAAGATGCACCAGATTCAATCAACCACACACCTTCTGATGCATGTGTATCCAAGGTTGTGATAAAGGCATCACCATCATCTTGGGAGGATTTATTGGACTCATCATGAGAATAATTCATTTTCTTCTTATTCTTCTCATTCTTATTCTTCTTCTTCTTCCTCTTCTTCTTCTTCTTCTCCTCCTTATAATCTTTATAGAAATGACCAGGCTTTATGTAATTCCAACATTTATCCTTGGACTTACTAGGAGAGTTAGATCTCCCACAAGATTTAGATCTGGACTTATCTTGCTTCTTTCCCTTCTTTCCTTTTTCTTTTGATCTTCCATGAATAGCTAGGGCCTCCTTGGCCAAATTAGAAGTCTTTCTTCACATCTCTTTAGAAAGCAATGATGCAACCACCTCATCCATTTTCAACTTGGTGGTATTGCTTCCTGTTATCAGAAAATGTGAACAATAGTGTTAAACAACTAATCATCCAATAACTCAATGGAAAGTAATGTAAATACAAATAATCAAAGATTATACCTTCGAAGATCGTTTTACCTCTATGCTTCCATTGTTCACCTATCTCCTCTTGATCTTGATTGTAATGGAGCTCTCAAAAGTGTGCACTTCCTTGTTGTTTGAAGATGACAAGAATAGAATGGCTATGATATGGAATGTGTAGTGGAGATCACACTACAATGCAATACTAATGGATATGGATTTATGGAGACATGATGGAATGATGATTATGATAATGAGGTTGTGTAAATGCAAATGGAGATAACTTTGTCAAAGGCACGCTATAATGATTTTTGTAGAGTAGGATTGCTTAAGCTTAGATGGATGGAAAATGGGTGTGAGGACCTTGCTTATATAGGCTGAGGGAAGACCAAATCCAAGTGTCAATAGATCCATGACTGGAGGAATTACCTGTGAGGTGTACGGTTGAAAAAGCTTGAGAGAATGTGTACGAATCAGGAGAGGACAAGTGTCCAAGCCTTCTTCATGAGTTATGGGAGTTAATAGAATAGATTGAAGAGTTAACTGAGATGATTGATCAGTTAACTGGGTTGATTAGGGAGTCAACAGAATAGATTGAGCAGTGAACTCAATTGACTAATTAGTTAACTGTTTTGATTGATGAGTTAACTAATCTAACTGGAGGAGAAACATGTGGGTGAGGGAATATTAGCTAATTAAATATTAAAATATTTAATTACATTTAGGATTAATTAAATAATTTACGATTATTTAATTACATGAGACTATAGAAGAATTAGGGAATTTAATTAAATAAATTAATTTTATTTAATTATTGGAGGGATGTGAATCATTTAAATAAATTAGGATATTTATTTAATTGATAGGAGAATGGGAATTAAAATAAATATTAAAATATTTATTTAATTCGACTTAGCCATTTTTAGGTGTATACACTTCCAATGGCCATAACAAGGTGGTCCCATGAATCTAGGAAAAACACAAAAAAGTCATATAATGATCTTCTTCCTCCACTTTTATTCCCATGAAGTTCAACCGAGTAGCTATCATATTGAAGGTATTCATATGATTGGATACGAATCCACCATCCTCCATTCTAAGGGTGTACAACTTATTTCTTAGAAATATTTTGTTAACCAGAGATTTAGATTGATACAAATCTCTCAAATTCTTCCAAAGATTTGTTGCAGTGGTTTTCTCGTGAACATTCAATAACATTGAATCTACAAAATAGAGTCTAATAAGATACTTCACCTTTCTATCCATCAAGTTTCAGTTTTCTTATTTCATTCAAGTAGGCTTCATACTAGATATTGTAAATCATAGATCTTTATCTACGAGCATATCTTCTATTTTGAGTTTCCACAACTCAAAATTAGTGCTAGTAAACTTCCCCATCTCTATTTGGTTGTGCTTGTCATCTCTTCCTACAGTAAGATTAAAACTCACTATATGCAAGCTCCCACTCAAATGAAGATTAGTACAAAAAACCCTCTACCAAACACCTATCCAAGGTGATCAAGCTTTGATACCAACTGAAAGGAAGGGAGGCATGCGAAAATGCCTCCGACACTAATCTTTAGAGGAGAGTGTTGTGCAAATTTTTAACCTTTACCAAATAGAAACACATATAAACATAAAATAAACAATATACCATAACATAAGGTGTACGTGGGGAAATCCCTTTTAGGAGAAAAACCCTACACTCCAAAGCATCCCAATGTATTATTCTATAAACAACACGGTTACAATGCACTTGTAAAGCAAGAATTTACATGAGTATCACCAAAATTCAAATCTAGAGTGATTTTAGTAGCATTTCAATACTTATAAATTAACTCATACAAACTACAAGCACCAATTTATAGGAGAGGAACAGAAAGGAAACCATAAATGGTTTCCGAAAACCATTTGCAAGACCATAAGGGGTATGGCACCCAAAACTTGGGTTTAAATTCCAATGTCACCTTCTTGGTCTTGGTCCTCCTAACTATTTTAGCAAATTCCTTACACATCTTACATTGTCATAATCTATCATAATTGACCACACAACTTGGGCGCCTCAATTTTTCTTCATTCCCAAGTAAAAAGATGCTCCATGACAATCATCCACACCTGTCATAAAATTGGTCAAGATTTCAATATAACCCCCCCTTATATGATCTTATGCATTATAAGAATCTATCATAAGTAACTCATGTCATATTGACACCACACACCACAAGATGAGGGCACATGGCAAAGCTATGCCACCTCAAATTGGGACACCCACTTCCTCATGTGAGGACAAAATCCACTAAAGATGAATTACATGTCACCTCCAAATAGGACACCAACTCTCCCACATGAAGACAAAATACACAAAAGACGAAATAGTGAATACATACAAAATTAGTAAAACTAACATTTCGAATACGAGGTTGAGACACCTTTTCCTAATATTCACATTGGAGACTATTTTTAGCAAGCAAGGCTTCATTGCTTACCAAGTCACCTTTTATAAATTATTGTGTTAATAAAAAAATTGAGCCAAGAATGGAGGACATGAACTTCATATCTCAAATGGATTCTTTCTTGTCCCTTGGAAAGCAACTTGCATTTGAATCTTTGATGCATTTATATAAACCAAACAATTTGGTGATAAAGTATATAGACATGTTGAATTTGTTCAAAACATAATTGCACACAACCATGCAAAACAAACAAGAAGAAGATTCCTTCAAAACCTAATATGATCAATTAGAGGCTAAAGTCTTGTTGTGGAAAGGGTCTCAACTTTTATACACCTCCAATTTGTGGGTCACAACTAGCCTTGTAAATGTCTTTGTGATAATTTCTTGTCATCAACTATGGATCAAGATCAAATCCATCAGATTATCATTGTGTGGTTGTGAACTTCAATAACGATGTTGGCCAAATATGGAATTGAAATAACCCAAATCCCTATCAATTGTCTCTATCTCTCACAAGTGTTATTAACAAGCTCCCCTTAATATGGAATGGCTTTTGACTATTCATAAGTCACAAATTTTGTCACCACAAAGAGCAATAATCAACACTAGAACCATTGATAAATAAGGTTTAACTTCAATACAATTTCAACAGTCTAAGTCCTTCAATAACCTTCAGGCCTCCCCTAGCTTCTCCTTCCAACTTTATGTAAGAATTAAAGATAATGCATCTATCAAAACCACAAAGAAAGAGGAAAAATATGAGACCTTTACCACATAATGTCTTCTCAAACATCTAGTGGAATTTGTCTTTATTAAAATAATCTCATACCTTCCTTTGCATTCCTCTCTTGCTAATTCAAACTATTGTGTCATTATATTGTTTGCATTTTTACATTGCTTTTGAAAATAAAACTACCCTCTCAATTTTCTTTAGATGGGCACAAAATCTTTGAAACAAACACATTTTCCATTGGTATGTACAATTAAATATAAAATAATGTGTTTTCCTCTAGCCTCTCCCATGATTGTATCACATGTTTTGTCCACATTATCACTTTTGTAACACCAATATTTATTCCACCTCTCTTATGTACATTTGATGCCTATTTCCAAGTGATCCTCAATGTCTCATCCTTCAATTCCACTTACAACCCTTTCTATGGTTACCTATCTACATAGCACTTGCACAATCAATATAAATCAACATTACACGGGAATGCATCCCTAGTGGATTTCTAGTCATCCCCATACCCATGACATTTGAAGGATGCAAGGATGAGTCAATGTGATGCCCCAAGCTTTCACCTAGGACATTAGTCGAACACACACTGAACCAAGAAATTTTTCACGTTTGCAAGTGCGGCATTCACATGTCGTATTGCACTCACACGCACACAAGGTGTCACAACAAGGAAAACAACACCAAAAGGGACATCACCATTGCACTATGCAAGGTAGCACAAGCGGAAGACTTCACCCATCATGTGACAACTCACCACGATGACCAAGCGAGAGGTGGAGCTCACTCCATAATGAAGATTGGATAAACGTCCACGACCTCGCTCCCTCACAAAAACATGGAGTAGGATGAGGGTAACAGTCACCTCAAACCATTCCATGACTACACAAGACATCCCAAACACCTAAGGTGCCTAAAAGCATTAATCAACATCAAATAGGATTCATTTTTGTTGGGATAAGGTGCCATTAACCTTGTAAATCCCAATATTGTATTTATTCCATTTTTTATTATTTGTAATTTGTAATTACCCATAAGGGAATGAGGTAGTTTCACCGACTGGTAATTCCAGATTCATCGAAGGTAATTATGGAGTGACATTTAACTTGACAATTGTAAAAATCATGAGTAAATGAGGGTAGGCACCACCTTGGGAGAATCTACTATTTTTAGCATGTATGACACATCATAATGTTTGGTGAGTGCATGTAAGAGAATCTATGACAACTGTAATTTGTCATAAGATTCTATGACAAGTTATGACGACATATGATGAATAGTCATTATGTGTAAGTTGTTATATTTAGCCCTAGGCACCCATCTTGGGAAGATACTCTTTGGTGGAATCTATGATGGTTATGACACGTCATAAGATGCTGTAAGAGACCTTATTTAGCCTTGGGTGCCCAATTTTTCATGGCTGACTTTGGACAAGTGGCAAGAGCTTGTAAGGAGGCATTTAATATTTGCATGTTGGAGATTCTTGGGAGAGAGAAAGTGGATACCTAGTTTATTGTGAGAACACTTCTATATATCCATTGCCATGTAATTATTGTAGCATAACAGTTTTACAGGTACTCAGGTGTTGCAGAAATGATGTCGGATTGAAGACTGAAGGAGAGAGTTGTGTAGTTGATGTATTGTATCACTTTTGTATATCAATACAAACTTGTGCCTCTTTCCTCGTGGAGTTTTTTACCCAAAAGGGTTTTCTCCATGTAAACATTATGGCATTGTGTGATCAATTTTTAGATTTGTTGCTTTTGTGTTGCATTATTTATATTCTATTGCAAGCTTCATTAAACAATACACTGTTAGAAGATTATTAAACATATTTGAATCAGATTTCCGTTGAGTAGTTGTTGTCTTCATTTCTAACAATTTTAACGAAAAATAATAAGGTGTTGAACCAATTATGTCCACATGTCAAAAAGGACAAAAACGATACAAAAGACTCACATATTCAAAACCAACGTCGACATATGCCAAAAGCAAATATAGGATCCTCACCATCTATGTGGGATGAATATGATCCAACACAAACATATCCATAAATACCAAATACAACATCAAATAATTGAGTCTAAACATGCTAACATAGCTAGATTCTAACATGTAAAATCTATCAAAACATGTCAACATCCTCACAAACTGAGGCATGGAAAAATATAAAACGATATCTAATAATTACAATATTTGAAGGGATTCATCCTAAACATAGATGAATCATAGCCAACATCATAAATCAACTCATAGAATTAATCACATCTTATTACAAAGGTCTCAAAAGACCTACTTTACAAAAGTTACAATAATCAATAATGATAATATACAAGTGCATAAACCACACAAAACCAACATGCTCTCCAAGGTGCAACAAGGCACAAAACACAAGGTAAACCACCTGCAAAAAGATCAAGGAATCCATCCAGCACTTGAAGAGCATTATGAAGGACCAATGGGGAAATGTTTCTCACCTTCCAACCATATTGCCATCGTTGAGCATAATAGCTATTTACGCAACTCTAGGCAACCCCCAAGCTACAGAGAAGGTGATCATGGCAAACCCACTAAGAACATCTCACACAATTCAAGGTATACATAGCAACATATGGCATACATGCCAATCAATGCACACAACACACATGGCACAACTACCAATATAATGCAGGCACGTAACATGTGGCACACTTGCCAATCCAATGCATATAAATAACACATGGTACCACTACCATACAATATGATATAATATACAACACCATAAAACATGAATCAACCATTGCAAACACAACAATGAATGGTACACAACACACATCGAGTCCAACTCAGGTGGTGACAAGCATAAGGAAGAGAGAACTAGCAAGCCTAGGATAAGGAGTGTCAAATCAAGGGCGTAATCCACCTCACAATAATAATGAGGGCATAATCAACCTCATAGCAAACTAGGGCGTAATCAACCTATGGATTCTCTTTACACCCAAACTGAATCACAGTAGAATAGGGCATTATCACCTGGAGTTTCTAACGCAAGGCAGGGCGTTATCACCTGGAGTTGCCAGAGCAAGACAAGGCATTATCACTTGGAGGTACTAGAGTTTGGTGTAGATGATCTTGTTATTAGTTGTTTTTACCCATGTGTTTAATGTTTATCTTTTTATAACTCCTTACACATTGGACCCACCAACAACTTTGTTTCGTGGTATGCATTCAAGGAGCCACTCCTTACCTACTCCTAATCCTCTTTCTAAACATCCAACACGTCGATTTAACAAACCAAGCGTGGCACAGATTTCAATGCACCAAAATGTCCCAAAACACGACATAGTCTCACAAGATGCAAAATCACATAATATGGAGTCAACTCATCCCTCAAAGCAAATCATAAAGGAAATGCATAGAAAACATTTTTTCAAGTTTTTAAAAATAGAAAAATAGTTGGCACAGATTTCAATGCACCAAAAAGTCCCAAAACACGACATAGTCTCACAAGATGTAGAATCACATAATATGAAGGATTCAACTCATCCCTTAAAGCAAATCATAAAGGAAATACATAGAATTTAGTTTTCATATTTTCTAAAAGTGCAAAATAACCATAAGGCCCTAAAAACTCCATTGGGGCTCTCTTTGGCACCTTGACCAAAGTTTTACCAATTTTCTAACTTTTGTTTCTCAATAGCTATGGATGATCTGACAACTACCCATCATAGATAACATACCCAACAACCAATATATGCAATAAAAATGAGTAGGGGATTTCCACAGAAAATTTGCCAGGGTTTTGTCTATATTTCTATGTTTCTAAAATGCAAAAATACATGAAATAAATAAATAACCAGCTGAAATAAATTTTCTAAGTTTCCTACAACTAAGCAAAGCCATCTTCAACCATTCTAGATGGTGTGGCATGAAGGAAACAAAATAAAACAATTTAAATGAGAAGATTGGAGAAACTTACCTTCCAATCCAAGCAAAATCCAAGGAAAAGAATGAGGTTGAATGTTAGATTCGATCCACACACAGTAATCAAACACCAAGCTCTTGAATCCGACCCAAACTCCAAGCAATTCCAAGCAAAACTCCCTTCTGAGCAACCAGATATCCATTTTTCAAGCAAGAGGGTTTCAAACAAAGGAGAGCAAATTTTGGAGAGAAAAAGAATAATGCAAAATACTTTTTTTTTTCTTTTATGCCTCCAAAGACACTATTCCTTTTTTGATAATAAAATAATCATTTGAGTGATTTAATCAATCAATTCAGAATTATAAAATTTGCACAATTAAACTATTTAATTCATTTAATTCAACAATTAAATAATTGAATGTCTCTTTTACAAATCAAATAGGCATTTAAAATAACACATTAATAATTCCATTTCACTAAAAATGTCTAATTAATTCACTCAAAGCAACAGAGAAATAGTTAGTCAAACAAACTAAACTATTCCAAATAGGTTATTGCAATATAACTCAATCTCATTCTGAAAAGTACAAACACGCCATACCAAGCATTCAGTTTCTTGAAATAAAGTAATTCTACTTTTTGACGGGGAAAATATTAAATTTTGAAATTAAACCGAAATCACTCAAATTTATTCCTCAAGCATATCATGATGCAACAAACATTTTCGCTAAAGCAGAAATAACAATTTCTAAATTAAAATCATTAATTTAATCTGAAAACACAAAAAACACACTTTTCGAACCATTTTAAAATAAAGTGCAAGAATGTTAAGGAAACACATGCAAATGATTCCAAACACACATCTCGAGTTTCCATAACACAAGGATAAGGGTGAGATGGCTTAACGTCCCATGTCAAACTTCTCCACATTTCCCACATAGTTAACACCTGTAATTTCTTGTACACTCAGGTCAACCATCAGGCATACCTGCTCCACATATAATAGCCAAAGCAACATAATCCACTCCAACGTGGTATAATCATACAAGATATACAATAATCATATTCACTATAATCATCTACTACTAGCATGATTCAGGAACATGATGCATAAACAATAACATTTCACAATGTAGGAATAATACTGCAATAGTCTAACATGCACAATCAGATGAACAGTAGGGTGGGAATTACAGTCGAAACCACCCCTGAGTCATCCTTGGGACAATTAGGGACATTTATAATGTCTCTTAATTGTCTTGAGGATGGATAGATGGCCTCTAAAAGCGTGACCTTTTTTAAAGAAGTGTTATGAGTGAAAATGTGGGAAAGATGGAAGAGAGTGTTAAAGGTGTCCAATCAAACCCTCCTTTCACAATAACATTCAAGGACAACAATTGAGCCAAGTCACTACAAGATGGATGAGGACTTAGTTGCAGGTTGATGTAACTTAGGAATGATATGGAAAGATAGATTATATTGATACATTTGTCAAACCCAAGATTCAATAAGCCTCAAACCCTAATTGTAATGAAATCGGGTACAAATGAACAAAATACAACAGATGATTGCACAAGAAGGCACTAAATACATATTAGAAATATACCAGGATTTAGATTTTCAGAGGCAGAAACTTCAGGGACAACGAGGCGGGCGCCCAAGTCCAATAGAGTAGTTTTTTCTGTAGATCTGAAATAGTGAGGTGTGTAAGACTGCAACATGCTTCAGAGTTTTTAGAAATGCCAGTCGGGAGGACTATGGGGTGAGTACCCTAGTCCAGTAGGGTTGTTTCTCTGCACTTTTTTCTCAGGTCCCGAATCTCTATCCTCTGCTTTGCTTCTCTACAACTCGACTTCGCCAAATCTCACACTTGTAACCTGCAATCATAAAGAGAGGGGTTTGAGGGTTGTGGTGTTTAGGAGCTTGCCTCGGTCAAGCCCCGGAATGACATTCAAGTCTTCCAACACCATTGTTAGATAGAGTGCGTGTCCTTGGATGACAGAGGCTAAATCAAATGATGAAATAGATTGATTGAAACACAAGTAGATGTCACCTTAGAGGTGAAGCCCTCACAGAGATGGAGATCTTTCACACTATGAGATGGATTGATGAAGCAAAATTTACAACAAACAAACACAATAACAACACAATGAATGCTTTGAAATCCCTTAGCTCAATATCACAAGTTCGCATTATCCATCTAGGTGTAAAATGAAGACAAATTCACTTATATATGCATTCCTTCTAAATTTCGTAATTCAAATTGAAAAGACTTACAGAGGGAAACCTTTTTAAAGGTCATATACCGACATCCTAAATTTGGGTTCCGATTGTTAGAAATGAAGGTGCAAACCACACAACAAAATTCTGATTCAAACCTTATTATCCTCTAAACAATGTAGAATCAATGGAGATTGCAACATAAATTAAAACCCATTAAACAAAAATAACATGCACTAAGATCTGAACACATAACACAATATGTAACGTGGAGAAAACCCTTTTGGGTAAAAAACTCCACCAAGAAAAGAGGCTCCAAGTTACAATACATACACTTCCTTTGTTTCTTCAATCCTCAATCCAGCGGCGCCTGTTACTCTCCAATCTGATAAAAATGTAGTACAAATATCCTTATAAAAGGGGGTTGCCTTCTAGGGCAAGATAATTGACAAAATATCGACTATCAAATCTATGACCTAATGACGAACGATCCAGATGTACAATGATAAAATATAAATAAAATGAGGTTTCAGGGGCGCTGCCCCCAAACCCCCGCCAGGAGGATGATCCCCTCAGACCCCTCATAGGGGAAACCCCCCTGCAACCACCCGTCGCGGATGAATGGGCATCATGTACTGGATATAAACATACGGCTGAAACAAGATTATTGCTGATGAAACCTTTCATCCCTTATGGGTGATTTATAAACAATATTAGGAGTAATTAATTACATAGGGTTTACAAGGTTGATGGCACCTTAATCCTAACACCGATAAATCAGCCTGGACTAGGGCATGGGCACCCAAGTCCCAAAGCTAATTTGAGTCATGATTAATTATTTAAAATGAACCCCTAGGCCCCATTTAACATGGGTTTCAGGGGAAATTGCTCCAGGATAAGAGTTAAGCATGCATTATGAAATTAAGGGGACCTAGGAGCTAAAGTAGGAGGTAAAAAGTCATAAGGAAACTTTTTACAACATAAAATTTTACCCCCACTTTAATGTATGTATGATCTTACGATTCCATCCATTCATTAAAGTACGGTCGAAAACACATCAAACACATCAGGTACATAAATCTAAGGCATACACGAAGATTGAGGAATTATTTCTAGCCCCCAATCTCAGGTAAGCACTAGAAAACATATGGAAGACACTCAAGACATAATGAAGACAATAAGAAGCACACAAAATACAGAGAATATAGTGGAAGCACGTAATACACAATGAAGACATGAGAGCAGTCACGTAATACACAAAGAATACATTGATTAACAGTTGAAATAAAGATCCTAAACTAAGGGGCGGAGGGGGCTCATCGCCATATGCCTTTAGACCGCTGAAAACACACAAAACAAAGACCCAAATGTGGAGGAGACTCATCGCCACGTGCCTTTAGACCACACTCGGTGGAAAACATGCCAAACAAAGACCCAAATGTGGAGAGGGCTCATCACCACATGCCTTTAGACCACACTCAGGGGAAGACACAACAAACACGCAAGGAAAACACATGGAATACATGAGCGTTGTATAGCATGCCATAGACACACTACACGTCTTATACATGGCAAACATGAGCGATGGAAGGAGCTTATTGCTAAGTCTGACCATCTAAAACACGCCAAACACACTTAACGATTGAGTTACACTACAACAACCGCCAAAGACACACTTAAGTGGGGATGACTCAAGATCCAACCCCGCCTCGCAATGAGGACTTTGTATAAAAGGATGTGCACTAGCTCAAGAGATACACCATCCCACCTCGCGATGAGGGCTTTTTATAAAAGGTTGCGCACTAGCTCAAGAGATACATCATCCCTCCTCACGAAGAGGGCAATTCATTTTTTTATAAAAGAATGTGTACTCACAGCGGAGATACATCCCTCCTCACGAAGGGGGCAAAAAAATGCTTTGTCAGTGCAAAATAATCAAGCAAATACCATTATATATGCCCCCACCTTAAGGTGGTTGATACCACTTGCTGGTATCAAGCACATTAAGGTAGAGTGAAAACACGCAAGGGAACAGGAGCTCTCGCAAAGTCCATGCCCCTAGAGATGACATGTGCCACGATTGTCGAATGTTTCCATAGACACATTGATATTAAGATATGCTAAGATAAGATAACAAGAGATAAGGTTAGAACATATTATTCTAAGATAATAATCAAATCAAGTCATGAAAGATATGCATTTATTAGATTACATCTAAGAAACCAAGGCTACACTTATGGGTTCGGATCTGAGTATAGTCGTTAGGCTTATACTGTAGGTATCTCAGAACCGAGCATAAAAACAAGGTGAGATACAAAACAACTCAAAGTGCATGAAGTAGTTATATTGCAAAGGTTTGTTAGAAGAGATAAGACAACATGATGCATCACACAGAGTCAAGTGTCGAATATATATATCAACCCCATCTTCATATATGGACTGGGTCCATTTTTTATTTCTCGCTAAAGGGACACATGGTCCTTATCATTATTTATTTGTTTTCATCATCTGCCAACTAGGTAGAATCACTGAGGAAGTGGAAATAATAAAAATGAGAGAGGAGAAACAAGTGCCTTAGGAACACCATGTAGGAGGATGCCCCCAAGACATCAACCACAATGCTATGCCCCTAAGGCACGACACGCAACAATAAAATTGAGTAGATAAAAATAGAAGAATGATGAAATAAATAAAAGAATGGTCACAACAGAGGTGGTCTCCAGATATCCTTGACCTTACAAGAGCATCAAGGGTCATCCTAGGAGGCCTAAACAACACATAACACAACACAGGGGAACAAAAAACATATATATATATATATATATATATATATATATGTATATGTATATGTATATGTATATGTATCATTTAAGAGGAATTCAAACTTGCGAGCATCTTAGAGAGATGCTCCATCAAGTGTGACAAATTGTGTGAGAAGTTCATACTTGATTGATTCTTCTTTTGGTAATGATCATGTAATGCTTGTTTCTCAAGATCCTGTATGTTGAAAGTCTTTTGTTGCTTATGAGGAGGGGAATCATTGCTATTTCTTGCTGATGACAGTCGCCTTTTTCTTTTCCGATCATTTTATTTCTTGTTCTAATTTGCTTGATGAAGGAGTCTTTCACGATGAAATGGGATATTTTCCATCATGATAACTTTTTCTTGCATAATTTTATTCTGTCGAGATTGCTCAAAGTGTGTATCTGATGCATCTTGGTTGTCTCCCGATCCTTGAAGGGATAACAGCGGAGGAACCTCAACATAGATACCTTTTCCTCATGGATGAGATGAGTCTTCAACCTTCTCCTTATCCACTTCTATCATGCCAATTATTTCATCATAGTCATGATAATCATCGTCAGTCTGCTCCATTATATTTTGTTCTACCATATTGTTGTCACTATGCTTAGGAAAAGGATTAGTGAAGATCTATAAATTTTGATTGAGAGGGGCAACTGACTTATTTCCATTGTCATTCACACCAGTTACATGTATTATATTAGAGTCGATGAGGTCTTGAATTTCATGTTTAAGACGCATACATCATTCAGTGTCATGTCTTGTCGAGCGATGGTACTAACAAAAGGCATTAGCATCAAATGATGGTCCTTGTATCTTGTTTCTATCAAATGGTTTCACAAGAGGAAGCTTCAAAATATTGTTGCTTACATTTTGATTCATAATTGATTGAAGAGAGTCAGATAATAGAATAAACTTTCGATATTGTTGTTTGAATTGAAATGGTGCCCATTTAGAATTACTAATGGCAGACACTTGTGATTGAAAATTATTCGAATATTGTCCATTGATCTTGATGAAAACCTTGTTATTCTTCTTAAAGTTATTTTGAGATGTTCCAGCCGTGGATTGCCCAACTTGGGCTGATGAGTTTTGATTTTCATACTAACTAGACGAAAGTTGGTAATCATGAAGGGTTGTGCATAAATGTTGAAAAGAGCTATACTTCATCAAGAGGATTTTATCACGGATGTTAGGTTGTAAATTCATAATGAATACCTTCTAAAGATCTTCATCTTTAATCATATATTATATTTTTGAAATGAGACCTTGATATCGACTGATGAATTCCATCAATTTCTCTTTTGAACCTTGTTTGCAATGAACCAAATCAATCAAAGAGACAGCAGGTCTAATGTTTGCTTGAAAATGTTGTAAGAATTGATCAACTAGCTATGAGAAGGATTTTATTGAATTAGGAGGTAAAGAGAAAAACCACACCAAAGGAGTTATTTTGAGAGATTGCAGGAAGAGTTTCACTAGCAAGTCCACTTCAAAGAAGAAATCACTACACATTGTTCTGAATGCCGCCACATGAGTATTAGGATCACCTTTACCACCATACTTTTCAAAGTGAGGAGTCTCAAAATTTTCAGTCATAGGAGTTCTGAGGATTGCATAGGATAAAGGACTACGAGCATGATATGTTAGTAAGGTAGGTTGAGAAGAGTTAGTCAAGTTTGTTACTTTTTGTTGTAAGGATGTCATGCTTTGTAAGAGTTGGTTTAAAAGGGCATCATTAGGTGATGCAATTTGTTGTTGAGATGAATTAGAAGCTATGGTCATGAAATTTTGAGGTGATTGGTTGTGAGTGGTAATGAAAGGTGGTTGAGAATAATTTTAAGTAAGAGGTGGTTGAGAGCAATTGTAAGTAAGAGGTGGTTGAGAGTAATTGCAAGTAAGAGGTGGTTGAGAGCAATTGTAAGTAAGTGGTGGTTGAGAATAAGTGAAATGGAGAGGTGGCTGAGAATGATTATTCATATAGGAAGACACCTTAGGTGCTAGGTTTTGATCATTGAATCCCACAGTCTTGTAATTCTATGAACTAGTGCAATTAGATATTCCCATGCTAGCGGTAAATTACTACAAACTTGTGCGTTAGTAGTGAGGCTTGATGATGTGAAAGTGGATATTCCGGTAGTCGGTATAGGTGTCAATGCCTTGTATGATTTAGTGATAACATATTATTAATGGTATTTGTGTAGTCAGTCATTGACATAATGTTGTTACCCACTATACGGGCTATCCCACATAGTGTGTTAACATCATCTTGTCCTTCTTTTAATAACTCTCTTAGACTATGAACAACAGGTACAACCTCTTCGGCTATCCATTCTTTTTCCACAAATGCTTGAAAATTAGTTAGTTCTTTATCAAGCTTGTTAATTTGTTCATCAGGTACATGTGTTATCACATCAATTGGATCTTCAAAATCATGAAAAGTTTGTTCTTCCATTATAGTGGTAGGAGGTATGATATCTTCCAGAGTTTGTGTTTCACCTTTTGTAAAGTAAGTGTTCAATGGATTTTTCAATGTTTGCATATTGGTGCTATTCAAAGAACTAGAACCCATTAGTCTACAACTTCTTATAGGGATATTTCTAATAGGGCAGCAGGTTATACAACTCATGCAAAAGCATACAACACTTATGCACAAACTAATAGAACAACAAGGAGTAAATAGTTATGCTTGTTGAAATACACAATGTGTAATTGCAAAAGGTGAAAGATTCAAAGATAGGATGCAAAAGTATGCACTATGATCCAACACCACACTTCAAAATCATATTTGAATGCATGTTGAAAAGGAGTAGCAAAATCTGAAAATGAAATTTTGACTACAAACCCTAGTTTTGACAAAGACTAGGTTATTTGATAAATGCAACTTTTTAAGCAAAGTCCTAGCAAGTGAAGCTTTTAAATGCAAGATTTTATATGAAGCAATGATGAATTACTGTAATAAATATTAGACATGATGCAAATATCAGAAAAATAAATCTTTTTATGATATGCAACACAAAATGTGCAAAACTATGTCTTGATGAAAGCCTAGAATGCTTGTTTTTCAAAAAAAATCAAATGAATGCAAAAATTTTCAATGCAAGATGATTAATATGATATGAATGAGTGCAAGGAATAATTACAAAACTCAGCAAGATGCAAGTTCAGTAAAAACACGGGTTCACCAAAATGTTATGAGTGAAAATGTGGGAAAGAGGGAAGAGAGTGTTAAAGGTGTCCAATCAAACCCTCCTTTCATAATAACATTCAAGGACAACAACTAAGCCAAGTCACTACAAGATGGATGAGGACTCAATTGTGGGTTGATGTCACCTAGGAATGATAAGGAAAGAAAGATTAGATTGGTAGACTTGTCAAACCCTAGATTCAATAAGCCTCAAACCCTAATTGTAATGAAATCGGGTACATATGAACAAAATATGATAGATGATTGCATAAGAAGGCACTAAATACATATTAGAAACATACCAGGATTTGGATTTTCTGAGGAAAAAACTTCAGGGACAATGGGGCGGGAACCCAAGTCTAATAGAGAAGTTTTTCTATAGATCTAGAACAGTGAGGTGTGTAAGACTGCAACTTGCTTCAGAGTTTCTGGGAATGCTAGTCGGGAGGACTACGAGGCGGGCACCCTAGTCTAGTAGGGTTGATTCTCTGCACTTCCTTCTTAGGTCTCGAACCTCTATCCTCTACTTTGCTTCTCTGCAACTCCACTTCGCCAAATCTCTCACCTATAACTTACAATCACAAAGAGAGGGGTTTGGGGGTTGTGGTATTTAGGAGCTTGCCTCAATCAAGACTTGGAATGACATTCAAGTATTCCAACACCATTGTTAGATAGAGTGTGTGTCCTTGGAGGACAGAGGCTATATTAAATGATAAAATAGATTGATTGAAACACAAGTAGTTGTCACCTTAGAGGTGAAGCCCTCACGGAGATGGAGATCTTTCACACCATGAGGAGATGGATTGATGAAGCCAAATCTGCAACAAACAAACACACCAACAACACAATTCTGCTCTATAAAATAATGAATACTTTGAAATCCCTTAGCTCAATATCACAAGTTCGCATTATCCATCTAGGTGTAGAATGAGACATAAACTCACTTATATATGCATTCCTGCTAACTTTCATAATTAAAATTGAAAAGGCCGACAGAGGGAAACCTTTTTAAAGGTCCTATGCCGACATCTTAAAATTTAGGTCTTGATAAATCATCTTGGACTAGGGCGTGGGCACCCAAGTCCCAAGGCTAATTTGATTCATGATTAAGTATTTAGAATGAAACCCTAGGCCCCATTTAACATGGGTTTTGAGGGAAATTGCTTCAGAATAAGAATTAAGCATGTATAATGAAATTAAGGGGATCTAGGAGCTAAAGTAGGAGGTAAAAAGTCATAGGGAAACTTTTTACAACATAACAAGAAGGAAAAAGTAGAATCCTAGCCAAGTGACTTTGAGGCTTGTTTATGATGGATATTTCCATTACATAATGATATAAATGAATCATGTCAGTTTTTCACTACATCCCCCATATAATGTATATTATGATCATCCTATGACTATTACAAGTCTAGTTTTTTATATCAATTTGGGTAAATTAGTCTAGAGGCAACAACTCACTTTGGGAAGCATTATTATTCATTTTCTTCACCCTAGTGTCACACCTTTACTCTAAAGATATAATCTCACTACTTCCACCCTCTATAATCAAGTCTAGAACATTTGGTTTACTTACAAGGCTTAAGGCTGCTATTTGTACATGCATAACAAGCATTAGGGATCCCAATAAAGAGTAGGCTAGTTTAGATGTTGAAAATCAATTTGTTTCGATAACAAGCATTAAGGGTCCCAATAAAGAGTAGGCTAGTGTAGATGTTGAAAATCAATTTGTTTCGCTAAAATATAACATCTTGCGGGCACTTAGTAGAGACTATTACAATCTCTTTACAAGAAAACATACTATAAATAACCTATGGAAAACCAAGGGTCACTACTTAGAAATACACTTTTATTTAGAAACCACGTCCACGTTAGAAGCCAACTATGGAAGACCAAGAGTCACAACTTAAAATTCCACATTAGATGTCCCTATGGAGATTTGAACTTGGGTCTCCACAATGAGAACCCAATGTTTTAACCAATTAAGATCAACCCCTTAGACATTCATTTTTCTTAATGAAATATTATTGTCATTTAATAATTTTATAAGATGACTTCATAGCTTGTGTTTTATGAATAACAAAAAGCTATCAAAAACCACTATGGTGGGACTTATAGCTTGGAAATTGTGGTCATCCTAAACATTCTTCCACGAGAGATTTGAATTATGAGATTCTACTATTACCTATCATCCTACCTAAGCCTTTAATCCTTTTGTTGTACTTGTTATGTATGCACATTGACAATGAAAGGAGAAAAAAAATGTTAATTTGTTTGTTGACTCCCATGTGAATTCTCAATTCAATTCTAATGTTATGTAACATGTTTCTATAATGAATATGATGGATGCTTATATATAAATAAGTTAAATTTCTTATATTTTTAAAGTTTTCCTATTTTTTAATTGGCATCCCTTGTCGTGCCAAAAAATGCCTATTGTCCCTAAATGTATTCCTATATTTCCTATCATCCCCGTCAAAAAAACATTGTAAAACATAGATGCAAATGCAAATACTTAAAAATGTAAACAAATTTAACATTGAGCAACACAAATATCATTTGGGTAGGGGAGAGGACCCAATAGATTAACGTGAATCAATAGTTGCTACAATGTGGCACACCTAGGCCCTTGTAATGCCTAAGTTTAGAATTCAAAATGGAAGCAAATATATCAAAATATGCTTCCTAATTCCAAACTCACACAAAACAAGGGTTAAATCATGAAATGGAAAGTAAATCAAATGATATAAAACTTAAAACAATATTATATCTTCCATGATGTAGTGATGTGCTTCAAGTTGATGATGTTGATGAAGTGGATGGATGTCGAATTGCTCGAGTGATATCCTCAATTTAGTAGCATATACTTGTGGATTTTTGTTGATGCCAAATGCTTGAGGATGGGTTGGATTTATAGGTTTGAGATGGATGGAATGGAGGGCTAAGATTTAATCTTAGATTGAATGGTGGAGATTAATTAGCTTGCATGGTAGAATGAGAAGATGACAAGTGTTAATTTTCCAGAGAGGTGCAAGTTGATGGGACATCTCACACATGTTTGAGACTCACATGTTTGGAATGAAGGGTGTGGATTCTCTAGGGATAATGGATGGTGGGGATTAAATCTTAATCTCATTTAGGATTAAGAGATGGATGGATAGGATTAGGCTAGATAAATTGATGGCTAGGATTTAAGATTGATTTGTTCTAGGATTGATAAAATGGATTAAAAATCATTATTAAATGGGTATTAGTTAGGAAGTGAATTTTTAATTAGAGGGAAATGGCAATGTGGATTTTTTAGCTAGGGTGACATTAGTTTAGTTAATTAAATAAAATGATTTATTTAATTAACTAATGTTAGGATGTTAGGCTAATTTAAATAATTAATTAACGTTAAGATAGACTAATTAAATAAAATTTATTTAATTAGCTGATGGGAAAGGGATGGCCTAATTAATTAAATAATTTATTTAATTAATTAGTGCAAGATTAGATGGGGACTAATGTCAGGAATCAGGTTTATGGTAATGGTAAATTTCAGGTTTCTACAGCCCCCAATTAAAGATAATAATAAAAACTAGTAGTTGAAAAATCTACTACTAAAGATTTAAAAATGTACCAATACGTGTACCTACTCCCTTCAAGGTGTACAAAATAAAATACAATGTGGTTACAATAGAGGACCACTTACACAAACTATGAGTCTTCAAAAAAATTATAAAAAAACATAGTATTTCAATAAATTACATGTGCACATTTTACATAATCCACCCTTTGTGATAAGGCGCTAAAGTCAAATAGGTTCAAGTTAGACATCCACATGACCACTTAACTGTCCCTAAAGTATCATAAATAAATCTACATCTTTTCTACCTAAGCCTTCAAGTGCACATTTATCCATACTTGTCATTTCCACTTAACATCTCCTGTTTAATTGAACTACCTGCACAAGTATTTAGTGGTATAACACTTGATATTTTCTCAACCATTTTTACAAAATAGTAGAAACTATAGTTATTTATAGTTTCTATATTTTTTTGTTATATTTTCCATATGTTTATTGCCTACAAAGTTCTATGCAAATGTACAACTCTATATGCATATATACAACTATGCATAGTAACATAGTATAAACAGTTGTACATACCAAAAACTATATTTATTTATAATTTTAGAATTCACACTTAGATATATTTATTTGTTACATTTTCCACATATTTTAATGCCTACAAAGATTTGTGCAAATGTATTTATACAAATGTATATACAATTCTACATGCATCTAAAGTCACACATACCAAAAATTACACTTATTTGTAATTTAAAATTTACACTTAATATATTTACAATGGTTATATTTATAATTTCTATATGATTATATTTGTAGTTTCTATATTATTATTGTTATATTTTCCATATGTTTTAATCCTTGTAGAGATCTATGCAAATTTATGAATACACTTTTTTACTTGGCAATTGTGTAAGGTTGTGTCTTTACTTAGGGGTTTTGAGGCAGTTTGAAGTTTTGTTGGACAACATGCTACTCTATTTTATTTTATTTTATCTCTTCAAAAGGGGTTTTTATTAGAGGAAGCAAAAGGAGGCATTCCCTAGAGCATCCAAAATAGTTTGAAGTTGTAGCAATGATAATATGGATAAGAGTTCATGTATGATATTTGACCATTTCTAATATGGTATATGCTTCCTTCTCTGGAATATGTACCTATTGGGGTTAAACAAGGAGAGAACATGAGATGGTTCCTACTAGGACCCATGTTGAATAAGTTAGGCCTGTGCAAGAAAATTTGGGTGATTTATGTGCATAAAATGTTATGTTTATGTGTAGCTTCAGAAGAGATCATTCTTGGGGCAAAGGCTCTATTTCATAAGTGTAGGAGAGGATCATGATTTGGCTTCATATAGCATGTTATAGTGCTTCTTTTTATTTGTATCTTTGTTATCATGGATAGAGTTTCAACTTGTGCTCGTTTCAGTTTGAAGTTGTATGTTATGTGCATGTTGTAAGATGCAACGATGTCTATTTATCTACATCTTTTATGGTAGGTTGAGTTGTTCTTGTATTCTATTTTTTTAATTATTAATAAAGATTTTCTTCAAAAAAATGTATTTATACAATTATGCTTATAGATACAGTTCTATATGCATATATACAATTGTACATGCATATATTCTTTAAAGAGGAAATTAGTTCAAATGGTAAAAATAACCATCCACAAAGTAATGTTTCATACCCTCCAAACTAATAATATTTATGGTTTAAAGGCATATTTTATATCAGCCATGTTGTACATGAAAGGAACAGTTTTATTACAGATCATTCACATGACCACTCATAAAATGGCAAAGAAGACATGTTAGGAAAACAACCAAAAGAGAACAAAAGATTTGTTCAACATCAATTGTTATTGTTATAGTTGTAGAAACCATTAGTAGGAAATTTAAATTCAGGCAAATTTCTTTGCAAAATAAAACCTTAAAGAGGAAATTAGTTCAAAAAATTAAAAAAACCATCCACAAAGTAATGTTTCAAATAGGATACAAATAAACACTTGCATCACCAACACCTACAACAAATTAAACCTAAAGATAGATAATCTACCATGTTCAAACAACTATTTAACTCAAATAGTTACATATTAGTCAACTCACTCTAGACTTAAATCTTCTAAAACACCGTAAATATGAATCTCAGTATCCTCCCCTTTGGTATGCTCTTCAAATTATACTTAATAATCCTCTTGGCAAACATTTTTATTAATACACAAAAATTAGTCCCTAGTAGCCTAAATTTTGCTTACCGTCTTGCCTCCATACAGGTCTAAGATTCAAGAATTGACACTGGTGAAGGTTTGGAGTTAAACATGCACCCTAAACATTACTTCAAGGGAATGAACCAAGCTCCCATAGTTGACTTCTTGTAAAATTTGTGAAGGCTAGTTGTTGGATGCCCACACCCAATGCATCATTGAACACAATAACTAAGGTATCAATGACACTAGATTGTTCCTTCCCTAGTGATTGTATCAATCAGTAACAGGGAATACATCTAACCTTGCAAAAAAGATAGAAATGTCATCTACACAACTATTGGTAGAGATATACTCCTCATTGGACTCTTTAAACTTTATTTTTTCCCCTACTAAAAAAAAGGCAATCAAAATATGAACACTTAGGTCTAACAAGTAAACTTAAAAATTGAATTATTTCTTTCTTGCATTCACAAAAAGATAGTTTCTAAAAGATGATATTCAACAATTTAGCAGAATTAAATTAATAAAATAGCACTACCCAATGGGAATGGCCAATCCAACTATGATATTATGCTTCGAAGTTGAGTCAAAGAGTTGAATGCCATTTGATGTTGAAAGCATGGATTGATCATTACCAATAATAACTTACATACCAATTTAGCATAATCCTAAAAAGTAAACCTAAGTATTGAAAACGAATTCAATTACAATTACATTGAAAACCCTAATGATATTTGATCATAATCCTACTAAAGAATATTATTATAAATCTACAACTTCTAGTGAAAAATCATGAAACTCTTTGTGCTTCTAGAAAATCTTTTGATACGCACAAATAGATGAAAACATATTGCTCTATAGCAAATTTCGACAAAATGATCAAAACTTGGGATAAGATTTAAAGGTGCATACCAATTGTTGACTGTGTTGAAGATATTCGTCACATGGGCTAGCACTTAAGGAGGAATGTTGTTACTAAATACTAAAGAAGTGACACCATTAAAAGGAGTGGTAGGATCACTATTATCCCCCAACTTGGACTTCATTGACTATCGAAAAGGCTATTGACAAGGCAATCACTGCTCCTAAGGGAGATTGCATGCAACTCAAAAGAGTATGAGAAGGATCTAAATGAAGGCAAGTGTTTGGTCCCACTCCTCATTTGGATATCATGCAATTGATCATCTCTAATAACCCACTATTTTTTTATGACAAATACTAATTTGTTAAATTGGGAAAGTAGGCTATCATAGGATAAAGTACAAAAGAGTTGTTCGTATTTAGAATCAAGGTGCTTAAGTTTGTAATGTTTACAAACTCTATAAATTGGCTTAAAGGGAGTTATGCTTCAGGCCTAGAAAGGGTCTACAAGCTATGAGAGTGCCATTTACAAGGGCATGGCTAACTATCAAGGCCCCTCTAAGGGTCGACGCAATCCTACTACTACTAGGATCACAATAATATGGGAATCCCTTACCAACAAATGATTTCCATCTGGCAACCTGGGGATGAGTGGGTATGCACTGAAAAAAACGTTGTGTGCTCTTTACATCATCACACATGGAAACACATGGTGTTGGGATGAAGCTACCATCTCTGAAATTTCACTATTACTCCCTCTTGAAAAATGCAAATTTCTAGCTTTGTAGGTCGATTCTTGAATTTATCCAACTCATTTTGCATTTCACAAATGAAACAACTTCAAATCGAAACTAGAAAAAATCCCTAGATACATCCCCTATCGTAGTAATCTATCTGCAAAATAAATCGAACAAAAAATAAACATCCAATGTTTTGAATAATTTTTCCACAAACTAAAAATTGTTCAAATTTTATTGACAAAGCTCACTGTAAATTTCATTGTAATACAATCCAAAGAGACACTCAAATCAATCAAATTCAAAATTATATTTAAAAAGCACACAAAACAAACATTTCAAAATAAACTAAGAAAAATTAAGAGTGAAAAAAACAATTTGAATACAGTCTATCTCCCTTAAAAAACCACCAACCATTTATTCAAATAGCCTAAAACTAGGCAGTTTCCTCATAATACATTTGCATCATGATTAAATATATCCGTTATGGTCACTAAAAAGGTTGGTCAAAGCATTTTGTGGGCGAGATTGTTTTGAGTTTTAAGGTTTAATGAAGTGGTACATTAGATTTAGGGTTTAAGTGCTTTAAGTCAATGGGTGCAAAAATAACATTTTATAGGACTTTTATTTAGTAATAAAACATGAATTGAAGTCAATAAAATATGAGATTGTAAATTTATAATCATAGTTTATAAAATGAAACTTGCAATATGGTGTTTGCCTACCTTCGAGTATGAGCAAAAAAGTGTGGAATGGTAATGATAAATAGAAAATTCATTAAAAAAATTGGTGGCTATGGTGCACAACTATTAGGACCCTCTTTGCACATGGATTGGCACAAGCATTAATTACCACCTTCAAATAACTACTTGAAGACCACTATCTACATAACAATTCATCTGTGTTAGTCATAACTACCCTAACCTCTTCACTTAATTATGAAAACCAATCAAAATTTTTGCAAAAATCCATTATATTATTTAAAAACTTGAAAGGTGTGAAGTTAGGATACATGACTACTAAACCCTCTCCCCTATTTCAAACCAACAAAACTCTATTTAACACAAAGTAAACTCTTTATCGTCATTATTAAGAGTTTTTGAAAATGAAAAACAAATCCCCAAGCATGCAGTTTTTTTTTCAATGATAGCCGTAAAACACATTATCATGACATAATGACCCTATAGCTCATTATAATCATTTAAGATATAAATTATTAGTATCCATCATATGTATTTTATGTTTTACTCACAGTAGGAAGGTTATATAAATAGATCAATTTTTTATTAATTTCCGTCTATGTTAAATTATTTTATAGTACTCTTACATGTTTTAAATATATCATTTAGAAGCAATTAATCTAACTAATAATGCGTTTAGTGTTCTTGTTAAAATCAAGGCGTTTTGAAGACTTTGAGAATCCTTTAAACAATCAATTTTGGCCGCACAACATCCGAAAATGTTTTATCATCATATTCAAAATGTTATATACACCTTACCCTGCAAGACACCAGTTCCCAAGAGATAACTCACCAATCAATCTGCCTGTAAAATACTGAGAAATATATAATGCTCCTGCTAATACTCACAGTTATGCACTAAAGAGATCATTAAAACTCAAAACAAGCCCCCACCAAACAATTTAGTGGGTTCAAGCTGTTTGGTCTTCAATTTTTATGGATTACGTCTATCGTTAGACTCCCTAATTGCCTTTCCCTAATTTGTAATTTTTCCCTCATGGATTTGTCCTTCATTTGGTGCTTAGCATCTCAGTCTAATTCTTGATTGGAGGTACATAATCCTAATGCCTTGAAACCTCATTGCAAAGAGAACACTTTTAGTTTTTGGCCTTTAAGCTCAGAGAGATTAAGCATGTAGCCTTGATTCTCTACTGCAAATATACACTACAATGCATTTTTAACTTCCAGTGACATTAGTTACTTCCAAATCGTATATTGCTAAATCGCTAAAATATACACAGTAATGCTTTTTAAACTTAAGGAAAATTATCCAAATCATTTAGCTAAAACACTAAAATGTACCCTTACCAACCTGATTTACCAAACCAGTAAAATGATTTACTTTGCATTGTTCAAGTATACAGTACTTTTAAAACTACGCGTATGAGATTTCCTTTCAAATGTTGATAAAGTGGACTTGTTAAATCATGTCCGCATATTCTTTAGACAAAAAATAGCCGTATACTTACTTAAAGTATAAACCCAGCACTCAAAAAATTCAATTCCGCCAATTCAGTAGACTAATTAAATCCAATTCTGCAAGGTAACCAAGGTAACCAAGGGAGTTAATGATTTTCCTTACATTAGGCCTGTGAATCATATCCTCGTCTATAACCTTTTAGACTCGTTTAACACCTAATTACAATGTACTTTAGTTCTTCGTTATTAAAAATTACCCCTGAAGATCAAAACACATCAAATGATTCCCGCAACCTGAAAAACAGTTTAGTACCCATATAAGGATGAGTACCCACAGATTTGTGTAATGTATCTTAAGACGAGTTCTACCTTACCAGTTCTCTCTCAAAAAATGCTCACCCCTTAATTTATGGGATACATAGTCTGCTGTACATTTTCTATGAAGTTAATGACCTGACACATTACGAAAAGAACCATGCAGACTTTTTAAAATATGCAGTCAAATATACTGGGTCTCAACCCTCCAACCCACTCCAGAGAATTCACAAGGGCAGCGTTATAGACTTGCAATTTAAATAGAAATACAACATTGTGATCGCCCTAATCTGAAATTTCGAAGTCTACAAAAATCAGTTTCCCCTCAGAGGAATCTGGACGATGAAAGCATGGACCATTATAAGGGCACTTTCCATTTCCTACACTCCAATAACTTTCAAAAGACTATTTGAATGACCTTTCAGGAATTGATCTGTGACCTGCAAGAAATCCCAACAAGATGAGCTTCTCTGAAAACCTAACTACTCCAAAACCCATCTTGACTCTAGTTGTCACTCCAACATTTTCAAGTACAGAAATGCATGAACTATTTTGTTTTTTCAGTTATCAGCATACAAAACAAGTAACCCACCCTCTTGTGCAGTCTAACAATGCTAAGAGATGGCATCTGCGTATACTAGTAAAACATTATACTCTTGTTGACATGACATAAAACCCTCAATGGAAATATACATGGGCTAAATATTCTGGTGAAACCAAATAGGAGGAGAAAATACCTGGGTGCAACCAAATAAGATAAGTTCATGTAGACGAGGGCAAGAATCAGCCAGCAGTCCAAGAGCCTCATCTGTCAATTTGCGGCACCAAGATACATCCAGCCTTTGCAAATTCTCAGAGGCATTGCTGACAAGCGACAGAATGGTATGATTATCAACCTTCAATTAAAGCAGAAAAGCAGTATTAGAACACATTAAACCTCACGTCCTAAACTTGCAAGGTTCTACTCAAAATTCTCTCACAAAAACACATGCAGCAAATAATTTCTACAATATGGTTCTTTGTTTAATAGCTCTATATGACCATAATAATGTAAAAAAGAAATGACACCGTATGTATTTGCAAGAAGGGGGATATGAATTTCAACCTTCAATTAATGCACTACATCAAATCTTATGTCCAAGTCATAAATTTGGAAGTTTCTACTCTATAAATTTTCCAAAAAAAACATACAGCAAATAGTTTATACAATATAGTTTTTTGTTTATTAGCTCTATGACCACCGTATACAATAGAAATGACCCGGTATGCCTTTTGCAAAAGGACACGGTGAGTATAGAAGAAATACATTCTAAAGTGCTCTACAATAAATGTGAAAAAGTTTTTTAGTATATGTTGTAAAGCATGTCCATATGCAAGACGTACCTAAATAGAAATAGACATGCTTGTTTATTCATTTGCTTCGAAACAACTAGAATCTCGGTGTGTTTGTCATTTGCATGTTTGTTTGACACTTGTGCGCCTGCTTGTTTGCTTGCATCAAGCCATCTCTTTATCTCATCCACCCCATTAGCATGGCAACAATGTTTACTAAATGAAGGACTGGCATTCCAACTATTTGTCATGGGTTCCAACTATACGTCATGTGGGGATTTTTTGCGCCTCATATGCTTCGGAGTCCTGGTGCATGAGAAAGGAACTCCCTGCAAGTTTCTATGACACTAAGAGCAGACAATTTTTTTGCTACCTCCAACATGTTCCTCCCAACATGAATCTGTTTCAGATCCAATATAAGGATCCCGATTGCCTCCACAAAAGCTTTTTCTCTCAACTGGTCCATCTTCTTCCCAACCTCTTAACATTCTTACCAGCCATGCTCTCTCGCATGCGTGCTGAATCCTCCATATTGAACCGATTTTCAAATTCCCCTTCTACATTCTCTGAAGTCACAATAGGAATTGCTCTTAGTTTTTTTCCACTCCTGCATATCTTAATTCACTGAGCTGTCTTCTTGAATCCACCATTTTCATAACCAGGAGCTGCCTTTCTAGAGTATCACACATCAAAGGTTGCTTGGATGCATATCTTCTGTCAAAATCCTTAACCCCCTCCCCCACCTGACATCTTTCCACCAGGACCAGCAACAGAAGCAATTTGTGGCTAATAGGAGAGCAAAAGCTTCAAATTGGGTCAACAATTTGTAAACTTTATTTTTTCCTTCACATAAACCATAGAATATCTCAAGCTTGAGGAGAAAAGTTAAAACAAGGCAGCACAAAGGGGCCAGTATTGGGACATATGCATGGAAATCAGCAACCCCGGGGTCTTGTACACAATCACGCATATCCAGAAGGAAAATAAAGAGGAGCTATATCAAGGAAGGAGAACATCCAGATAATATGTTGTCTGATCCTTCCAAAGCCAACACTCCACACCGTCCTTGTACACAGATCCTTTTCAATCTTGAAGCACATCTCAGCAGCGCGGAATAATGAATCCAAAACATGAAGAGTGAGAAGGGAAGAGAAGAAAGGTAAACTTTCTCGTTATGACTGTAAAAAGTGGTCATTCCCCATGCAACACTAAAGAGCTCGTGCATGCTACAATCAATTAAAGGGTAATATTGCAGCCCATTCTAGGAGATAGGCAATAAAATACTTCCTGTGAAATATTAGGAAATATTAGGTCATCTTCAACTTATTAATTTTCCCAGCTAATAACTTTTTTGTTGCACTTGACAATCCTTAACTATAAGATCAAGGATGTCCTTCTTAAAGGAGTGATAATAGCATTTTTCCAAGACACCCGACTCCCTCCTTTGCTAGTAAACACAACCCCAGATAGGCTGCCGAATCTGCAACATTGTTGGCTCTAAACTTGAAATGTCAAAAGTGTACATTGTCCAAGTCATTTGCTGCCCTTGAGGCCTCTTGTAAAGATGAATTTTCTCTCCAGGCTTCTCATATCCACTTATTTAAAGCATCAATGAGAATTTTGAGATCACCTTCCACAATAAAGTCTTTTCTATCAACGCATTTTTGCAGATTGGAATAAGGTCATCATTTCCACTCCGCTGGTGGTGTTTATGGCAATGAAAGGGGCAAAAACTAAAACTGGTTGTCCTTGCCAATTCCCAATCACATATCCTCCTCTTCGCTGCTCCTAGGTTGACTTTAGCAACCCCATCAATATTCAACTTCCAAGTTCCCAAGAGAGGTCCCTTCTAGTTAACCACAGCAGGCTTGATAATCCTATTTGAGCTAAGCCCGTTATCAGGGGATTGGATTAGTTATTTATTAGAGAGAGAACAATTTATTGTGGAACAAGAAACAAGAGAAAAAAATTTTAAAATAACAATAAATTATAGTAAATAAAACTATATCTATAATGTGAGCCTACATGCCCTCTTTTAAATTGGTTTTTTTTTAATTGGCAAATTTCCCTCGTGGGGTGATCTTGAGCTTAAATGTCATGACCAAAGTGCATCACTTCAGTCAACGACACCAAGCTCATGCTCCCAGACTCATGACTTGTGGTAAGTGTCTAAATTGAGGTTTGAGCCCGCGGGTTCCTCCATGAAAGCCCCAATGATTTGCCAAATATGTTCATCCCATTCAACTAAATTGACTTATTGAATCCTTAAGGTTGATGGGGTTAAAAAAAAAATTATACATCTACAAGCTACTAGTTGTTTTAGTTTATTGTTTACTTTGTGTAATAATTGGATAATCTTGAAAATTTGATATTGTTGTGTAATTATATACACAGACATGTCGCATATGGGGGTAAAACTCATAAATACAGACAGCATTCTGGAATATGACTACCTAAGTTCCACACCTTTGTTTATGTTGCAGTAACTATTCTTCAGAACTAAACAACTTATCATAATAATAAGATGATATACACTAATACATATGCATACTTCAGACAAAATTTAACTTGAAATACTAAATCACTACCTCTTTTACACTGTTCAGCGAAAGATCGGATAAGTTATTCCCTGAACCCGCAATGAATGCAGCAACAGCTTCATCACTGCCATAGAAGATAGTAAATTAAAAATGGTTAAAACAACCAAGTTTTGCTATGTACCTCAAGACAAAGATACAATTAGATAACTTTTAATCACCAAGATAGGACTTCAAATAATATTTGATAATCAATAAGCTAGCATTAAATAGAGAGTACTTATAAAGGCTTAATAATTGTCAGTTAAACAAACATTTTAATGTCAAAACTACAAATTCCTTTGACAGCAGGCAGTGTTCACTTACATGCTTCACAGTAAATACAGCAGATATATCAATTCTCGGTATACTAGAGAAGATTAAACATCATAATCTAAATGTCATCGTGCACCTTCTAAAGATCCATTTTTACCTTTTTCACACCTTCAGCCAAATAAAATCAAGTGAAGGGTATCCCGTATATCCAATATACCATTTTTTCCATGAATAGAAATATTCTAAAAGATAGTTACAGGGACAAAGGCAATAGCAGAAATAAATATGTATTAAGATTATATTAATGTCCAAGGCTGGCAACAAAAATTAATAAAACTTGAGGCAAATTCATCCATTGTTTTTACAAAAATTAATAAAACTTGAGGCAAATCCATCCATTGTTTTTTAAATTTGAATGCATGGGCAAAAGAGGGAAACTGTAGGGCAATCTTTCAGTATTTGAAATCGGTTGGGCAACACTTTTTTTTGCAAGATTTGCATAGGAGAAGATGTTTTACTCATGATTCTCTTTCAAGAGTTTCATGCCAATATCTCCAAAAAAATGCAGGTATTTCAGATGTTTTAACGAACCTGAATGGACATCTTTTCAGTGACAGATTTTTAAGCGACCTACAGCCATTAGTGAGGTATGCAAGTGATGTGTCAGTCAAAAGATGGAGATTATCCAAGATGAGGATATTCAGTCCACAGCACACAGCACCTATTGCTTCTAAAGCGCCATCAGTCAACTTCCTGTATCCAAGTAAGAAATGGACATCAGCCACCTTCAAAAGCTATTAAATGAAACTAATGTCCAACACCACACTATTCATTAAGCTTTCAAGAATTGAAAAATCATAATAGTGATTTCTAAAGCATGACAAAATCATAAGGCCAAAAAGAGTATTCTAATTCCAAGTTGTATCAACTTAAATAACAAAAAAAAGGGGGGAGTTTAAATCACTGACCCACAATCTGCTAGAGAAAGCTCTTTCAGATCACAACCTAAATAGGCAAGTATTTCAGTAACAAATTCATCAGTAACACTCTTTATCCCTGCAACTGATAGTACTTCCAACTTGTCCATCTTCTTTAGTGCAGGAAGAATTTTGATTGCTTCTAGCTGATCGCACTCCTCCAAACGCAATTCCCTAATCACTGGAGCCAAATGGTCAGCTAGAGCATTAATACTAGCTTCTGACAAGAATGAGCATCGACTTAAATCTACAGAGCTCAGTAAAGGAGCAGCCCGCACAAGTGCCATTAATCCAACATCTGAAAGGCGATATGCACCGTTTAATGAAAGGCAAGTTAAGCAAGGCAATCCCGCAGAAGGGCAAGCAAAAGTAGTCCGTACTAAACGATCTGTTAAACCACGTCCACACATGTCTAACTGAAGCACCTGTTAAAAGTAGAAATCCTGCTCAGTCACTAACTAGACCTTTTTCTAAAACAATTTCCCTCTTTAAAAGTTAATACATAATAAAGACCAGAAAAACAAAAAATTTACTTCAAGATAATTCTACATAATGAAACAAAGACACTTCACAACAAACTACAAGAAACTAATCTGATAAAAATCTTTGATAATACTAAACAAACAAAGAAAATTTATTAAAAAAAATAATCCTGCAAATCTGAATATCATAGGCCATAATTAAATTTATAAAATTTCCTGAACATTATTTCCAATACTTCTCTGCCTATGGAATAGAAGAGCCACACTCAATACAGATATTAGCTTCCCTTATAGCCAATTTTTATACTCGACTGGGGGCAGATAAAATACACTATATTATAGGGTCAAAGAAGGTGGAGAACATTAAGTATTATAACTCGGTACAATATGGTTTTGTAAAATTAAAAACAAATTTTCTAATTACCTGCCACATACATAATGGGTTAACCAGATGTAGAGAACCATGTTGAAGATGTGTGGTGATTAGTAACAATACTAACAAAGGATATATACAAAAAGCTCAATTTTCTATTGGCATAATGAATAACATTTATGAACATACAATTCAAAGAAAGAGGAGTTGGTTAGAGGTTAGTAAAAACATGAAGCTCATTTTGCTGGAAAGGTTTGTAAATATAGGAAGTTTATCCCCATGCCAATTTGGACAAGCATTTTTCAGCTTCTCATGATTAGCTCAGAAGTCGAGAGATTCATTTTGTGGAAAGGCCAATTGTAGACCATCATTAAAACATCGTAAGAACTCAAATACACTAAAACAGAAGTCACAGGATTTAATAGCCACAACAGTGCAGACTGGAGTATACAAACAGAAGTACCAAACAGAAACAGAAACCTGTGATTTACTAATGTTTGACTTCATATTTACGTAATTTTGAACTGCAAATGACATTTCTTATAAGCAAGTCATGCATGTAGACACAATCAATTGGCCAAAACCAATAGATTCCAGATTTGAGTAATTGTGATCATAGAGCTCCCCATGTCAGCTACCCAAATAAAGGATCAACAAGAGAAAACTGATTGATGAAAGATAATGCAATTGAGAGTATGAAACTTCTAACTCGTCTTCTCCAGACGGGAAACTGAAATCTCAAGGGATAACCAAGCCTAAAGAGTTTTATCTAATCATCCACCCTGTCAGAGCACTCTTGTTAAAGTAAATGAACTCAAAACCCTTGAAACAATACTATTATCCAAGATTTTGTCAAATTTTTAAAAACATAAAGAGACAGTAGCAAACCTCTAAATTAGTGGTTGAACATTGTTCCATCAGCTCAGCAAGATCTGCCTCTGATACAAGAGAACAATCTGGAACACGTATTTCTGTTTGCGACCCTGTGATGAACAATCGTAGAACCTGAGGAGTCACCTTTCGTGATGCACAGAAAGCACGACAAATTTTGTTCTTTGTTGCATCGGGAATTCCTTCCAGTGACTCAATGAATTCAACATGTTTGCACAAGACTCCCAAGCACAATTCTTCAAGTGGAGGAGGTGAAGTCTGGGCTTCGAAGTCTTTACCTCGCGTAGGTGCCCATTCAATTAGAGAAGCAGATTTCCCATTTCCAGCAAGCTTTTCCTCCCGAGCTGCTAATGCTGCTGCTCTTTCTTCTACCAAGCGCCTAGCAGTAGAAAATGGACCCGGCCAATCTCTTTTCTCTTCATCATTTCTGCCTTCAATATTAGGCTGAGGCCTTTTCTGAGACTCTGAGGATTGGTCATCTTCAGGCTCGAAAAAAGCAAAATGTGCAGCCCTCCTTCGTGCTATTGCAAGAAACCTATCTCTGGCCAAAACTCTATTATTCTGGTCCTGGATTTGGTTTTGGGGAGTGGCATTCTCTTGCATTAAATTTTGCCCTCCATATCTATTATTATGATTCTGATTTTCGTTTACAGAAGCAGCATTTTCTTCATCATTATGTTCTGCACCTCTGTTATTATGATTCTGGTTTTCGTTTGCAGGAGCAGCATCCACTTCCATTCCATCTTGCTCTCCAGCTCCATTATTATGATTATTTCTTTGTTTTTGTTGACCATCTTCACCAGCTGGATCTGCTGGTTCAGCATTACAAAGAATTCCATCACCCACACGGTATTCTGCATTTGAAGAAATTTCTTTATCCTTGTAATATCCATCTGCATGATTTCTCATTTCCACATTGTTGTTAGATCTACCCTTGGCATTTGCCATATCCTCCTTATCAGATTCATCGTCTGAAGAATCTGTTTCTTTTTCAGAATCATCCTCAGATAAATTTACTTCCCTGGATGTCCCAGAGTTTAATTTCCTTTTCCACTTACCTCTTCCACCTTTACTCCCCTTGCTTGTCCCAACAGTATGATCTTCTTGAATATCAATGTGTGTGCTGGCTAATTTACGCTTACCCCTTCCTCTTACTTGGCCTCTACTGCTTGCATTGTCCCTACCTCTGCTGAAGCTTATCATATCGTCCTTGTTGATAGGAGTTTCCTGGCCCTTAACATCATCAATCAGGGTTCTGGCATCAACATTGTCTATTTTCATAGCCGAGGAAGATCCAACTTCAGCACAATTATCCGGCACTAACTGCGTGTCACTTAACCTATTACTGATTCTTGCGCTTCTCCTGACACTGCCTGGAGTCGAAAATTTTCGACTTTCCCTCTGACAGTGCATTGTTTTTTTAGATTTTGCCAAAAGGGCTCCGTTGTCAATTGGGGAGGGCAGAAAAACTGCAATTTCTCGTGTCCTGAGGTTTGGCATGTTACCACAAAGATCTTTGGCCAAATAGTTTACTCAAATTATCTTCCCTCTGTATCAGCACATGTGAAGAATATGTGAAAATTGCTGCAAAATTACACAGTTCAATCAAGAAAATTTTATTACAGAAGCAATGCACCATAGAAACATAAAATCTTCACTGCTCCAGCATGTCAATTTGACAATCTCTTTTGAAAAAATACTATTGCAGGTCCACTCAAACAGTGATTGGGGAAAAATATACAACAAGTACTCCAATATGTAGGGGTAATTTGCCTCACAAAAATAAAAACAAGTTCAATTCACACACAAGCGGTCACTAATTTTCATAAATTAGGAAAAGCAGGGCCTCTTAACGCCTACATTGATCTAAACAATTTCTTACAAATTTGGCAAAGTTTCGAAGAGTTGTGAAGAAGTAGGGTCTCTTAAGGACCTACATTGATTGGAAGAATTTCTCACAAATGTGACTAAGTCTTAAGGGTCGTGAATAAGTAGGCCTACATTGATTTTAAAACAATTTCTAAAAGATTTGTCGAGATTTTGAGGATTTGTGTACAAGATAAGATTAAGCAGAGTTTCGACAAATCAAAATGACCTCTGAGAGAAGATTTAGCTAATCTATTCTTGTTCATTTCGTATAATTAATTCATGTGATAATCCATATACAGCGCAATTCCCCTATTGTAAACCCAATTAAACTTGGTTATTCATAAAACGAATTCATCTGTTAATTTCAAAGCAAAGTTTTTCACTTGAAAACTGTTGCTTAATGTGAATCGTTCTTTGTTTTGAAGACCTGGTAAATGCCTTTACCCAAAAACATTCTAACAAATGTTTAGCATAGAGACAAGAAAAATGTGGATTCTTTAATAAAACTAAAGAGAAAAAGGCGTACAGAAAAGATTTAGTGAATTTCAAGCATAGATATCCATTGATAAACATAAAGTTCAAGAAAAACAAAATTTTATTAGAATGAAGAAAAAAACAAAAGAAAGATAAAACCTGGCACGGATTTTCTTTCCAGAAATAAACAATAGACAAACAAACACTATAATCTTGTCTCCGCTTTATTTCAAGGTTAATATTTAGCCTCAAATCATCTGATGAAAAGTATACAATTGCTTTAAAACATCAATAAATAAGTTGCAGTAAGAAAAATTAAGGGAAAACAAAAATCGACAAAATAATAGCGTACAGTGCATCAAAAAAGTTTGCGTGAATTGCAAAATCCAGGGAGAGATTTTTCTTACCTTGTGGAAGAACGCAAGAATTAAATTGTGATTGTCGAGATATATTCACATAATTTTGTTTCCAAAATTAGGGTTTTTAGCAGCATAATGTTAGATTCCTCTCCAAGTTTCCAAGATTTATTTCCCGCGTTTCAGAACATATCTGGACCGTTGAGGTTGTCATATCGACGGTGGAATTTCGTGGAGTACCTTTACCGTCGAAAATTTAGATGAACGGTTGAGATTCCCCAATGAGATTGTACGATGTCATTGAAACCCCGGTCATATGGGGCTTATTCGAGAAGCCTCCCCTTTAAGTAAATAGTTTCCACACTTGTAAACATTTGTAATGTCCCTGCTTCCCAAATGTTAAAAAAAAAATTCTTTTCTTTTTTGTGATGGTTTAGTAGTGTGATCCAAATGTTATAAAAAAAAAATTTCTCTTCTTTTTGTGATCCAAATGTTACACAAAATTTTCTTCTTTTCTTCTGAGGGATTATGAAGTTGTGACCCAAAACTTGATAAAAAATTCTATGCAATTTGTTGTTAAAAACGTTACAGCTAATTTGCATTCAGTATGAAAATATCACGTCCTTAAAATAAAAATAGGTCAACATAATAAATAATTAAACACAAAACTCAAAATGCAACAAAATTGAGAAGTAATTTTTTAACACTTAATTTATCAAAAGTAAACATGGAGCATAAGAAACCAAGTTTAGTAGCTTGGTCACCATTTAAATTTAAAAGAAAATCATGTTTCGTTGAGTTGTCTTAATTGTAAGGGTGAAAAGTGCATACCATGTACTTCTACCCTTTGTTTTACACCACTTTGCATGGGTGTTCCAAGCATTTTTCCCTAGCACATGATTTTGACTTATTTGGCACTCCCACTAACCTTAGACTCATACTAACTCTCAAAATAGATCTTAACCCCTGCTTAGATTAGTCCCAACTCTTAGATTATCATTTCCTCTCTTGGGTCCAAATTTATAGGTGTAGTTCTAACCCAAGTCAATTTTGCAACACAAATTTGACCCACATTTTTTTATTCCAAAGTTCACCTAAAACCCAAACTCACTTAGTTCCAACTAGTCATTATACATCCTTTCACATTGATCTATATTGCAGTAGGAGTAAAGCCCATCCTTGAGGGGCAAGACACATTAGCATGTTGCAAGGCCAAAAATCATACCTATATGGCATCAAAGTTTGAATGTGTTTACATATTTAGATTCATCTCAGAAAGTGATACAATTTTTTTAAAAAAAGCACCTCGTTTCAATTTTGTATGCAAAAGTTATGGCTCCTGAAAGATGAAGGGTATAAATTGTTAACAATGACAATTTCCAAATTATCACTAGTAGTTTCAAAAGCACCTCTTGTTGAAAGGGGTAGATTCAACCAATTTTGAAAATAAGAAGAATTTGAATCATTTCAGCAACTCTATTTCTTTGTTCTTTGTGTAGAAGGCTTTGTACACACAAGGGGAGTCTTTTGACACTCTATACGAACCAATTGGGAGTCCAAGGCAAAAGAGAGAATGAGAATTGAATTGTTGTATCTCAAAAATAGAAAGTTGAGGTAGTGATAAGTTTGACAAAGGTTATATAACACTTTGTACTTGTTTATTCTAAGCAAAACACTTTGATAAAGAGCAATTGCCTCTACCAACTAGGTTTTCAACACTCATAAATAAGGGTTTCTCCATGGTAAATCTTGTGTTGTGTTACATTTTCACATTTCCAAACTTCATTTCTTAGTGTAACAACATTCCAATTCCTCCCATTGTTTATTGTCATTTGGATTCCAGGTAGGACAATAGTTTATATGTTTGATTCTCAAGTTTCTAGCTAGTTGGTGGTAGAGATTATGAATCACCCACACCAAAGCATTCAAATTATGTAACTAGGACATGTATAAAAGGACATCACCAGTAGGTCATTTGGATTAGAGTTTGTTATATGTTTATTTCCCAAGTTTCTAGCTAGTTAATGGCAAATAGTCTATTTCCTTTCCTTTGTACTTACTAAGCATAAATTAGATTTAGAGCATCAAAATCTAATCTAATCTAAACTAATAAGCATAAGAGCTAGGAAATGCTAAGTGTAAACAAACTAGATTATATAAATGAAATCAGAAAATAGAGTTGACGCACCTAGATTTTGATGTCAAAAACAGACTCAAGGGCCCGGGAATGTCACATCTTATGATTTTTTGACCAAATGAAGCACTTTCACTTCTAAGCATTGTAGTTGTGTATGACTGGGAATTGTAGTTGCGTGGACTAGGCACTATAGTTATGTAGGTTGGATGATGTGGATGTGTATGATTGTGTAAAAGTGTCTAGGGGTCTAATGACCTCCAATTTTTCAACAATTGCTCATGTAAATTCCTTTATCCTTCTCTCGCTTATAGAATGTGCACATTGCACTCCTACACTAAGATATCATGAGCTAAAGATGGGGACGAGGGGAAAAGAGTGTTATTGATGAGATTGCCTCAATAAGTCCTCTGGGTGCCATATTCCAACCTCAATAGTAGCACTATGCATATAATAGAGAGTGTGTAGACCTAGTGATAGTGTGTATGTGGTGTGTGCAAAAATGTGGTGAGAAAATACACAGACTCTAAAAGGAGATCTATATAATAGTCCAATGTGTTTGGAGATGGAGGGGAAATAAGGGTAATGGAGATCACAAAAGGGAAACAATGGAAAGGAAAAGGGATAATATGGGTTTTAGATCTGATTAAGGAAGACGAGGGCTACCGTTTCAACTATGGCTTCAAGGGAGATGAGGAAAATGGCTTCTAATGAAGAGGAATGA
This sequence comes from Cunninghamia lanceolata, assembly GCA_027924645.1. Classification (NCBI taxonomy): domain Eukaryota; kingdom Viridiplantae; phylum Streptophyta; class Pinopsida; order Cupressales; family Cupressaceae; genus Cunninghamia; species Cunninghamia lanceolata. The sequence continues at coordinate 438,904 of BSBN01000847.1, read as the reverse complement.
AGGATTGGATGAAATAATGGAGGAGAATAGGAGGAAAACACCAAAGGTCATGGCTATAAATGGTTTATGGGGATTTAGAACTTGTATTCAAATATATTTCTTACTGGCCTTCTTTGTAATGGATTAGTGTTGATCACCTATGAATTGTTTGAGAATAATATGATAGTAAGTTCTCTAATTGAGTCATTACCTAACAAAATAGAGACAAAACTAGGTTTATACTAAGTTTCAAGGCAAATGACTATTAAAAATATAGTAAGAATTAGGGTACGAATGGGTGGGGAAAGTTACTTTTTAAAATTTGAACATGAACACTAGCACTCTACTCTATAAAAGTGTTTGGACATCAACATTCTTCTCTCCAAAAGTGTTCAGACACCAGTGCTCTTCTTTGCAAAAGTGTTTGAAAGAATTCAAGATTTCAAATTTCAAGGGATGATAAATGGGGTGTTCCCAAGGCTAGGTCTCCATGCATTATAATTTTGTGATCAAGGAAAAGGCTAAAAACATGTGATAATATCGTCTTTAGAATATTGATGATAGAATACATGCATGATTATGAATTTATGGTGTAAGTGAATATTATTTTGAGTCAATGATTAAACGTAGGTTTTGTAGTGTACATAGAGTTAGTCTATGAATTTAGCTTATGATTGTAATATGTCTAAAGATCTTTGATATGTTTTGGGATTTTGGTTCGATGGAAGGTTTGTATAGAGTTCTCTTTGTTTCCTAATTATTTTGTGCATAGATTTGAATTGGTGGGTAGACTCAAGTTGTTAGTTTAACCAAACCTATTGATAATGATTATTATGATATGACCAAATTGGGATTATAGTTAGAGTTATAGATGTTTTGGCAAGGTAGGAAAACAAATCTATTAGTCAAACAAATAATGCTTTGAATATTTATTAGATTAATAATATAGGAGGATTTGGTAAAAGATAATATTTAGTTTATTTATTTATTATTAGAATGGTGAGATATAGGATTTAGTAGGACTTGTGAAGTATATATATATCATGCTTAAAATTTGAATTGTCCATCAGATGAAAAGCTTGGGCAAGCTTGATCTTTTTCTGAATATGGTTTTTGAAATATCTCTTGTTAACTGTGGTGAAATTAACATGTCAAATGTGCAAAAGAATTAGTGCAATTGTTTGTTTTAAACTCATCTTATGTATGAAGAATATGTTTTTCTTGGAAAAATAGATTTGATAATAACAATATGGTTGCATCGTTAACATTAAACTAAAGGTAGTATTTTATCAGTTGTTTGGCTAGTATGAGCTTGATCACTTGTCTTAATTATGTGAATAGAAGAAATCTCTTATATATTGTTTGTATAAGACTAGTCTTCTAAATTGATTTGTTTGTTGTGAATGATCATCATTGATGGTGTCATGAATGATGTATGGTTGTTATGCATTTTCTACTATATTTTTCTATTTGTTGAGTTAAAGAAAGAGCATGGACGAGTGTCAAATATGGGGTAACGGAGAAGGGTAGGTATGTGTTCCTCCAGCCTATTTGTCATTAGCGACGTAAAAGATGCTTTGGCCAAAGCTTTTATAATTCAAATTAAGTATTTGCATTGGTTTGATATAATTACTTTCTTCCATATCATGATATGTATTCATTTGTAATTGTTTTTCTATTTTTAAATGTTAGAGATATCATGTTGCACCAGATTCCTTCACACATTCTGGCTTTAGTTTGCTAGACCCCTCATGAAGAGCCAGGTTGCTCCTGTTTTGGAGCAAGACTGGGGAGGCGTAAGCCTTGTGGTTGGGCAGTTAATCACCTCGATGATGCTTTCTCTCCACCAAGTTCAATGGTGATATTGTATGGCATAAATTATTAATGTATAATGATATAAAGGACTTAGTCCTATTTGTACTCTAAGCTAATGTTGAGTAGCTTCTATAATATTCATTTATTTGAATATATATTGAGATGAGAGAAATTGGTTTCATATATATTTTATTTTTTGGAATAAATTTTAATTTGTTCCCTTTTCGACATTATTTTATTTGAATAATATTATATTATTCTAGTTTAATGGAGTGGTCTTTATAGTAGTACTAGTTCTATATCTTCTCATGAGGAGGTTGATGACTCTTTAATTCATGATGATTTGGTTTATGTTGCACATCTTTCTGGAGCACAAATGTTGGAGTCATTTAGTGGAAATGAAGATATTATTTCAAATGTTAGATCATATTGTGCTCAAATACATGATGATGGCACTTTGATATATGTATTTGGTGATACATGGATTGATAGAGAAAAGTACTAATTTTATTCATATCTCGATTATCATAAATCATTTCATAGATTACATTACTTTTGGCTTTAGAGCATGTGTTTTTCATGGTTCTTATCTTTCGTATTCTAGTGGCTTGTTTAGGGGATTCCATGGATATTTCTATGCATCATGACGACATCCTCGTTGTGAATTTCCATGGAGATCCTCCTTTGGATCCTTTCATGTTTCCATATGATGTATCTTTGAGCAATTTTTTAATACCTTTTTGCATATCCCCTATTGAAAAAACAAATGAATTAGACATTCATGAATGAAAAGAACAACATTAGGACCTCTTATGATTTTACTTGGTTTATGTGAGGACAATTTGCAACTATCTCATGATTTTATTTCTTAGACCCTCCTCCACTATTACACATGATTTACATACACATTAAGCTATTGGGCATATTGAGCCCTATCTTTCATATTATCTAAGCCTCATGATGAATAGGATGGACCATCTAGAAAGTTGTAATGATGATTTTCATCAAAGATCTAAAAAGAAGGATTACATTAATATAATGATACACAATACTTTGGTATATTATAGTTTGGCTTATCCTTCATCAAATGGATTCATGGCACCTTGTTTTCCAAAGTATGATGGTAGAGGTGATTTTTTTGCTTCATGTAAGGTCCTGCACAACTATATGATTAAACTATTTTCATGAGGATAAGTTACTAGATTGTTTCCAACAAGATTGAGTAGTCATGCATTTACATGGTTTTATTCAATGTCTCGTGCTTCTATCATTTCTTTTATGGATTTAGAAAATACTTATGTGGAACATTTTCACTACAATTGAGCCTAAGGCTATTATTTCTCAAATCATACAATGTAAGCAAGGAGAACATGAGCAAGTTAAGGATTGTGTGTTGCGATTTCAAGCTATGTGCACTAATATGATTTTTGCATTACTGTGTGAGGAAAATAGGAGGAAATCGCCAAAGATTGTGTCTATAAATGGTTTAGGGGGATTCAGATCCTGTATTCAAATTTATTCTTTACTACCCTGCTTTGTAATGCATTAGTGTTGATCACCTATGAATTGTTTGAGAATAATATGATAGTAAGTTCTTTAATTGAGTCATTACCTAACAAAATAGAGACAAAACTATTCTAAGTTTCAAGGCAAATGACTGTTAAAAATGTAGTAAGAATTAGGGCATGAATGGGTAGGGAAAGTTACTTTTTTAAATTTGAACATGAACACTAGCACTCTTCTCTATAAAAGTGTTTTGACATCAATATTCTTCTCTCCAAAAGCGTTCAAACACCAGTGCTCTTCTTTGCAAAAGCGTTTGAAAGGATTCAAGAGTTCAAATTTTGAGGGCTGATAAATGGGGCGTTCCCAAGGCTAGGTCTCCATGCATTATAATTTTGTGAGCAAGGAAAAGGCTAAAAATAGGTGACATGGTCCTAAAACATAACTAAGAGGATGGACATCTAAATCAGTGGAGAAACATAAGGTGGAGATTGCAAAGTAGACTTGATTTATAGCCATAGAAAAGGAACCCATAATCATCATTAAGACAATCCCATCACATTTATTTTCCACTAACAATCATCCTGTAGTCATTATATAACTTTCCACATCAACACAATAAAAACCCTAACTCTTGCATTAGGTCATATTCATTACATTGCATCAATTCTCAAGTATTGAACCTTATCATTATTGTAGCCACGTCAATTTCATTTATCACATATTGTCTTCCAACTTTATCAAAATCATTGAATTGATCAACAAGGCTTAACCAAGGCAAAATTCATTGCATACCAAGCTCCAAATAATGTTCCTCAACACCGCTAGGTTTCCAAATTGTAGGTGTAAATATATAGGAAAGCCTCTATTTGTGGGTGTTGAATAACTAAAAACCCAAATTTAAATCTACACAAAAGGTGAAAGATATGTGAATCAAGGATCAAATCCTCAGGCACATGGATCACTACCACAATGCGAGATTGACCTAGGTTCATGTATAGTCTCAAAATTCATAGAGCATGATCGTCTCATTTTGTTTAACTCATATCTAGTATCAGATTTTGGGTAATAGTTGTTCATTACAACTTTCCTCATCTCCACTTCTAAGGTGTGCATTTGCTTTTTGTTATTCACCATATTGTTAGATTTGATCAAATACACATTTCTATCCCAACTATTTTATCTAGGCTAATTTTATTATTATTTTATTACATTTATTTACCCTCAATATTTATGTATGGTGTGTTTCATTTCCTCGCATTTGGTGATCCCAACATTTGAACCCCTTTAAGATTTTTCCCTAGAGTTTTGACCTTCTTTATATCTCCACTTTTTTGATATGATATTTCTGATTGCCTACACTTATTATTTAGATCTAATTAGAGTTTGGATACACCCTCACTCATGCTTCATTTTTCTATATTGATTAGGACTTGTACTTTCATTAGTTGCTACCTCTGCAATCCTTACCCACCTGCACTTTGGTGTGCACATTCGATGCTATATTTTTATCATGTGTGTTTTCCCCCCTTCTTAACCAAGCTCACTTCCTATGTCACCATGATTTATGATGATACATCATTTGTATCCTATGATGATGAGTTAGCTTGTACTTGATCCCTATATTCATTTGATATAGAGGGATCTTGATTCATGTGTTGTTGCATGTAGCAAGCATATTCCTTCTCCATCTCAAGATAGTTTTTTTTTTTTACATTTATCACTCCTCCATGTTCCTCTCTTGTTTCATTTTTCCTAGAGGATCGTAGTGTTGTAGATTCATGTGTTTCATCTTCAAATGAAGTTACCGATCCTTCTTCTATATCTTCTCACTCATGGTCTATTGATGATGTACATTTAGTGAGGAGTGTAGTACTAGTTCTTTATCTTCTCATGATGAGGTTGATGACTCTTTAATTCATTATGATTTGGTTTATGTTACACATCTTTCTAGAGCACAAATGTTGGAGTCATTTAGTGTAAATGAAGATATTATTTCAAATTTTAGATCATATTATGCTCATATACATGATGATGGCACTTTGATATATGTATTTGTTGATACATTGATTGATAGAGAAAAATACTAGTTTTATTCATATCTTGATTGTCATAAATCATTTCATTCCTTATCATGTGGTTTCATAGATTACATTACTTTTTGCTTTAGAGCATGTGCTTTTCATGGTTCTTATCTTTCTTATTCTAGTAGCTTTTTTTAGGGGATTCCGTGGATATTTTTATTCATCATGACGATATGCCCATTGTGAATTTCCACGGAGATCCTCTTTTGGATCCTTTCATGTTTTCATATGATGTATCTTTGAGAAATTTTTGAGTACTTTTTTGCATATCCCCTGTGAAAGAAAAGAACAACAATATGACCTCTTATGATTTTACTTGGTTTATGTGAGGACAATGTGCAACTATCTCATGATTTTATCTCTTAGACCCTTCTCCACTATTACACATGATTTACATACACATTAAGCTATTGGGCATATTGAGCCCTATCTTTGATATTATTTGAGCCTCATCATGAGTAGGATGGACCATCTAGAAAGTCGTATTGATGATTTTCATCAAAGATTTAAAAGGAAGGATTACATTAATATAATGATACACAATACTTTGGTATATTGTAGTCTAGCTCATCCTTCATCAAATGTATTCATAGCACCTTGATTTACAAAGTATGACGGTAGAGGTGATTTGTTGCTTCATGTAAGGTCCTTCACAACTATATGATTAAACTATTTTCACGACAATAAGTTACTATATTGTTTCCAACAAGATTGAGTAGTCATGCATTTACATGGTTTTATTCATTGTCTCGTGCTTCTATCATTTCTTTTATGGATTTGGCAAATACTTATGTGGAACATTTGAACTACAAGATTGAGCATAAGGCTATTATGTCTTAATTCATACAATGTAAGAAAGGAAAACATGAGCAAATTAAGGATTGTGTGTTGAGATTTCAAGCTATGTTCACTAATATGATTTTTGCATTACTGTGTGATGAGCTTCAATATCTTTTTTATCAATGGTTTACTTACATTATTAAAAGAGAGAGTGTTTACAAGCCTTGAACTTCACTTTCATATTTATGTGGTAGTGTATGCAAATGTGATTGTGCTTTATTAGGACATAATATTTTGTATCGTAATATTTCTAGCACTTCTCCTCCTTCCCGTGAGTCGTCACCAATGTCACATTTAGAAAATAGGGGCAATAAGGATAAATCTAATGTAAATCATAAGTGGGGACCATCCACACGATAAGGGGTAGGTTCCATGATTGGAATCAAGAGGACGGGTGTGGTTTATTGATGAGGTGGCAATCCGATGATTGATTTAACATGACAGATGACGGTGTCCCACATGTGAAGACAATTATGAGGAGTTAAGGCAAGTTTGAGGAAGCATCTGGAGATATACTTAGTCATTTAACATGGGCTAGGCAATATTGGTATTTATGAATGTTTTCAGGGACTAGCTGGAGGTTGAGGACATGACATCTGTTGTAGGAAACAAACACTTGGGAGGGCACATGTTGTACAATGAAGGGGAGAAAAGACAAACAAGGGCAACAAAGGTGAGGAAGCAGAAGTGAAGAGTCTCGAGGGAAGAGGTGGTAGTTGATTTCATGAATTTTATTGACAAGGAGATAGATAACCCATGTCTGAGATGTTAGATGGTTTGGGTGTGGGGGTGGCTAAAGATTTGGATGGTATTCTAGGAATTGGGCTTCGGGTGGCAATGGCAGAATTCTTACTGGATCCAGGCTATACCAGGGGTCGATGGAGCTCTTTTGATGGAGCTCAATCACTGGTGTGTGCAACCAAGATGGCGATAATGGCGAGCTCATATCTTTTGCATGATGACTTAGAGGATTTAGATAATCAACTGAATGCTTTTCATGATTGTCTGTTGGAACATCTTCATGACATCAAGAGAAGGCATATTTCTTTGCAGAGGATAGTGGAGGAAATGGCTAAGAGTTTGTAGGTGGTGCTTCCAGCGGCTATGTTTTTGGTTTCCTTGGATTGTTGCATGGTGGAGGAGGTTGCCACTACTATAACATGTCATCTCATATTACTTGGAATTACACACACAATTTACTAAGAAAGTAAATGAAGATAGAAACATGTGTTAGATTCAGGACAGACAACTAAGAGGGGGGAGTGAATCAGTTGTCCAAAACTTTCTTCCAATTAATCACTTAAATCCTCTTTGTAATTCAGCAGCATAATAATAAATCAATCATGGAAACATAATGCATTAAATCAAGAGCAGAAACACATTAACACATAAGACACCAAGATTTTAACATGGAAAACCCGATTAAGGGAAAAACCACGAGGTGACTAACCTAGATTGTATTCTCTGTTAAAAGAATAAGAAAAACCAAATTGCACATGCCAATTAGGGCTCACTGCCCAAGCACTCTACTCACAAGAGGCCCACTGCCTACAGGAGACACATTGTCTACAGAATAATAGATATTACATACTTGAACTGAAGAATAGCATCTTCACCATGCCTGAGTCAGTTCCATTTAAGCCCAATACTTATGTTCTACCTTTCGCTCTGCTCCTCTCTACCACATACTCATCTCCACCAGATACTTTTTGAAATGACTTCACAACCTCTTATTTATACAAGACATTTGACTTTGGAATAATCATCCAAGTCGGCATACAATACAGAACAAATACATAAATACAACATGACTAATTACAAAAAGACTTCACGCAAATCAACACGTTGTCAGCCACACAGATCTGAGACTTCAATCTTCCTTTAGGAACGCACCAATCTTCACAGAACATCTTCAAGATCATCTGCAAGATGTGTAACTCATCCGGTCGGCCAAACTTCAGAACATTATCATCTAGAGGTAGTTCTTCAATTATGATCTCAGACTTCAATGCAGATCACTAACATGAACTGGACACAATCCAAAGACCTCCACAAGCTTGCCTGAATCACCAAGAACATCCACACTACTTCTGCTTACTGAAATCTTTCTCTCCTTCATCCGGAAGCTCAAGAACACAGTTTGTCATCACTGCCGTATTAGAATAGATGCTTGCGGACCTCCAGACCACAAACCAATTGAGTTGTTAATTCACATTTACATCCTAAACACTCCACCAAATCTGCATAACAAGATATTTCATTTTTAGATCTCACTAGACCTATCTGTGTCACTCTGTCACCTCTGAACATCTGTCAAAACCTATTTTTCTCAAGTGGCTATGACTTCTTCAGATCTTCATGCAGACCTCTCAGTTCTTTCCTGGATCATCTTAAGACACATATCAATAAACCCTTTGATGCACATCCTCTGATTTGCATCTTAGTTGGGATCTTCAACTTACTGTCTTCATTATTCTTCTATGTTCCTGATAGGACTAATTTTCTCAATACAACTCATCCAATCCTTATCATCAATGCAACAGGAGTATGTTGACATCAATGACAATACCGGTTAGGCCCATTCTTGCAACAATCTCCCCCTTTGTCATTGATGGCAACATATGATGTGAAAAACTGTTTTAACCATCAAGACAAGAACTTCTCTTTACTGACATAACTCCCCCTATCACCAACAACCATTTACATGTCTTCTCTTTCTTTACTGCTCCTCTCTTTGATCAACAACCACTTGTTTTTCACATGTCTTCTCTCCCCCTTTGACATCAATGGCAAAAGGGCACATACTTGCATCATACCAGCTGCTCCCCCTGAGTAGTAGCTTCCCATCATCAATCCGGACCACAAGATATGCCTGTGAGATCCACCAGACTGATGCACATCAGTGCACCTTAATTCAGAATTGGAGGGGTAATAACCACTAACTTCTTCCTGAGATACTCAAAAGAGTCCTTAGACAAAGGTTTAGTAAAAATATCTACAATCTGATCCTTGGAAGGCACAAACTCTAGTCTGACTTCATTCTTGTTCACTTGCTCTCTCAAAAAGTGAAACTTGATGGATATATGTTTAGTCTTTGAATGCAACACCAAATTTTTTGATATGTTTATTGCACTTGAATTATCACAGAAGATTGTGATAGGTTCCTCATACTCCACTCTGATATCTCTAAGCATTTGCTTCATCCACAATACTTGAGTACAACTACCTACTGCTGCAATATATTCTGCTTCTACAGTGGACAAAAATATTGCCTCTTATTTCTTGCTCAACCAAGAAACTATTCTCTTCCCCAAAAAGAATGCTCCACCACTGGTACTCTTCTGGTCATCGTCCTGCCTAATCTGCATCTGTATATGTATGAAGAGAGAAATCATAATCTCTAGGATACAACAAGCCATACTCAACTGTCCCTTTTAGACATCTTAAAATCCTCTTGATTGCCATGACATGAGATTCTCTAGGATCAACTTGGAATCTAGCAACAAGACCAACATCATTTATAATGTCAGGTCTAGTTTGAGTGAGATACAATAATCCTCCAATCACTAACCTGTACTTTTTCTGATCAGCCTTAGGAGAGTCATCATCTTTGCTTAGTTTACATCTAGTTGCCATGGGAGTACTCATTGGTTTTGAGTCCTCCATCCCAAATTTCTGCAACAATTCTTTCACATATTTGGTCTGTGAAATGAAGATTCCTTTCTTTGTTTGAATGATTTGCAGACCCAAAAAGAAATTCATTTCCCCAAACATGGACATCTCAAATTCACTTTTCATTTGATTTGCAAAAGTTTTGCACATACTATCTCTTCCTCCAAAAATGATATCATCAACAAACACTTCAATAATCAAGATATTTTCATGATCAATTTTGAAGTACAAGTTACTGTCAGTAGTACTTGGTTGAAACCAATCTTCAAAAGATGCTTATCTAGTCTTTCATACTAGACTCTTGGGGTTTGTTTAAGTCCATATAGTGCTTTCTTTAACGTGCAAACCATATCACCATGATCAGACAATTGAAATCCAATCGGTTGCTCAATGTAAACTTCTTCTTCCAAGTCACCATTCAGGAAGGCAGATTTGACATCCATCTGATATACTTTGAAATCCTTGAAGGAAGCAAACACAAGAAATAATCTGATTGCTTCAATTCTTGCTACCGAAGCAAAAGTTTCTTCAAAATCAACTCCTACTTGGGAGTAACCCTTGCAGACCAATCTGGCTTTGTTTCTGACTACTTCACCATCTTCATTCAGTTTATTCCGGAAGACCCATTTGGTTCCAATCACATTCTTGTTTTTAGGTCTGGGAACAAGATCCCAAGTGTGATTTTTCTCAATCAGCTCTTCCTCCATTACTTTAGTCCAGTTTTCATCATTGCATGCTTCATCCACTGTCTTAGGTTCAATCTTTGAAATCAGACAATACTCTTCTAAATCTTGAGCTATCCTTCTTCTTGTTTGAACACCTTTGCTTTTATCACCTATGATCTGGTCTTTAGAGTGATTCAGTTTTACATACCTAGGAATTTTGGGACTTTCTTGCACTTCTATTTCTTGCACAGGTTCATTCAAACTTATCTCTTCTTCCTGATTCACCAGATCAGTTTGAATCTGAATTTCAGAAGGGGCTTGGACTCCTTGGATCAAAACATCATTCTAATCATCTTCATCATATTCATAAAACCTTGAGGGTTTTTCAATACCTTCATCAACCTTCACATTTGTACTTTCTATAATATTTCTCAATCTCTTGTTATAACACTGGTATGCTTTGCTTTGAGTAGAATAACCCAAGAATATTCCTTCATCACTTCCAGCACACAAATTTACCTAGATCTTCATCTCTTTTAATGTAACATTTGCTACCAAAGACTCTGAAATAGTTCACGGTGGGAGTGATGCCAAACCAGAGTTCATAAGGAGTCTTACCAGTATTGCTTCTGATTTGTACTCGATTAAGAGTGTACACTGCAGTTCTTACAACTTCTCTCCAGTAGATCTGAGGAACATTTGCTTCCATCATCATGGTTCTAGATGCCTCCTGGATGGTCTAGTTCTTTCTCTCCACTACTCCATTATGCTGTGGTGTCCTTGGAGTAGACAACTATCTTTTTATCCCATGTTTCTCACAGAATTCTATGAACTCATCGAATGTGAATTCTCCACCTCTGTTAGACCTTAGACATTTTATGTTCAATCTGGTTTCATTTTCTACCATAGCCTTGAATATTTTGAATTTCTCAAGGGCCTCAGATTTCTCTTTCAGAAATGTTACCCACATCATCTGGGAGTGATCATCGATTAATAACATGAAGTATCTATCACCTTGCACACTCTTGATTCTTGCAGGACCACATAGATCAGTATGAACTAAGTCCAATAATCTAGTAGAAGATTGTTCCTTACTTTTGAATGAGACTTTGCTTTGCTTACCCAACTGACATTCTTTTCACAAACTATTAGTAGGTTTCACTAGTCTTGGAAGATCTCTTACAGCCTGAGTGTTGCTTATCTTGATGATATTATCAAAATTCACATGACACATTCTCCTATGCCATAACCAACTCTGATCAATTTGAACAAATAAACAACTTTTGCCAGTACCAACCAAGTGGAAGATATTACCTTTTGTTTGAGTACCGGATGCAATCTCTGTTCCGGAGCTTTCAAAGAGCTTGCATTTTCCATTTTTGAATCAGAGATCATAGCCTTTGTCCACCAACTGTCCAACACTAAGAAGATTGTGATTTAGACCTTCAACATACAGTATATTACTGGTTTTGTTATTTCCATCAAAAGAAATAGTTCCTCTACCTCTGATTCTACTAGCAGAATTATCACCAAATTTTACCACTCCTTCATAACTTTCCAAATCTATGAACTTATTTTTGTCACCTGTCATATGGCGGGAGAATCCACTGTCAATGACCTAATCATCCTTTTCTTCAACTTGGGCAGCCAGAGCTCTTTCTACAATTTTATGATTGACAGATTCAGAGGGCATAGGATCTTCTTCCTTGATGGCAATAAACACCCAGTCACTTCCGGATTGTTTCCTGTCTCTGATTCATCATCTATTACTCCTTCATCATCATCATCTTCATGAACATAGTAACATTTCTTTTGGAACCTTGATCTGTTGGGATTTGGCCTTGAAAATCTTTTCGGACACCTTGAAGCAAAATGAGCAATCTCATTGCAGTTAAAACATTTAAAAGGCAATTTCCCTTCATACTTACCAGATCCTCTTGATAGTCTTTTTGCAATAAGGGCTTCAAGTTGAGCAGTTTTTGCTTCATCTTCTTCCAGATCTTTTCTTGTTTTTTCATTCCATGATAGTTTCTTTGAAGAGTTCTCTCCCAGATCAAACTTTTGTTTACCTTTTACAAAGGCACTAACTTTGAATACAGATTCAGTCTTGGGGGGTGCATCTCCAAGCTCAGACAATTCAAATGCAGCTAATTTACCAACCAATTGATCTCTTGTGATATTTGAAAAGGATCTGAATTCTTCAATGGCAGCAACCTTGTATTTGTAAGAAGCAGGTAGAGATCTGAGAACTTTGGCTACAATCTCATCTTCATCCAAGATTCCACCAGCACATCTAATGCCACAAACAAGCTCATTTACTCTGGGCATAAATGTAGTGATATTTTCATCTTCTCTCATCTTCAGGTTTTCAAATTTTCCTTTCAGACTCTGTAGTTTGGCACATTTGACATACTTGTCTCCTTCATGCAGAAGTTCCAGTTTTTCCCAAATCTCAAATGTAGTTGTTAGATCTACAACATTTGTCAGCTCTGAGTCGGATAAGGTACTTAATAGAGCTTCTTTAGCCCAAAGATTGTTTCAGCATCTCTGATTTCATTTATAGTTCTTGGACTATTTTGTGGAGGAACATACTTCTTTGAGGTTATGATCCAATATTACATTCCCATACATCGCAAGTGACATTCCATGCGGCTTTTCCAAAGAGTGTAATTGGTTCCATCAAACCTTGAACTATCCTTCTTGTAGGATGACATCCTGGATCTCCTCAAGTGGTTAAGCTCTTTTTACAGGAACCTAGCTCTGATACCAATTGTTAGATTCAGGATAAACAACTGAGAGGGGGGGTGAATCAGTTGTCCAAAACTTTCTTCCAATTAATCACCTAAATCCTCTTTGTAATTCAGCGGCATAATAATAAATCAATCATGGAAACATAATGCATTAAATCAAGAGCAGAAACACATTAACACATAAGACACCAAGATTTTAACGTGGAAAACCCAGTTAAGGGAAAAACCATGGGGTGACTAATCCAAGATTGTACTCTCTGTTAAAAGAATAAGAAGAACAAAATGGCACATGCCAATTAGGGCTCACTGCCCGAGCACACTGCTCACAAGAGGCCCACTTCCTACAGGAGACACACTGTCTACAGAATAATAGATATTAAATACTTGAACTGAAGAATAGCATCTTCACCATGCCTGAGTCAGTTCCATTTAAGCCCAATACTTATGCTCTGCCTTTTGCTCTACTCCTCTCTACCACATACTCATCTCCACCAGATACTTTTTGAAATGACTTCACAACCTCTTATTTATACAAGACATTTGATTTTGGAATAATCATCCAAGTTAGCATACAATATAGAGCAAATACATAAATACAACATGACTAATTACAAAAAGACTTCATGCGGATCACACACTATCGGCCACACAGATCTGAGACTTCAATCTTCCTTTAGGAACGCGCCAATCTTCACAAAACATCTTCAAGATTATTCGCAAGATGTGTAACTCATCCGGTCGGCCAAACTTAGAAAGAACATTATCATCTGGAGGTAGTTCTTCAATTACAAGCTCAGACTTCAATGCAGATCACTGACACGAACTAGACACAATCCAAAGACCTCCACAAGCTTGCTTGAATCACTAAGAACATCCACACTACTTATGCTTACTGAAATCTTTCTCTCCTTCATCCGGAAGCTCAAGAACATAGTTTGTCATCACTGTCATATTAGAATAGATGCTTGCAGACCTCCAGACAATGAACCAATTGAGTTGTTAATTCACATTTACATCCTAAACACTCCACCAAATCTGTATAACAAGATATTTCATTTCTGGATCTCACCGGACCTATCTGTGTCACTCTGTCACCTCTGAACATCTGTCAGAACCTATTTTTCTCAAGTGGCTATGACTTCTTCAGATCTTCATGCAGACCTCTCAGTTCTTTACTAGATCATCTTAAGACACATATCAATAAACCCTTTGATGCGCATCCTCTAATTTGCATCTTAGCTGGGATCTTCACCTTACTGTCTTCACTGTTCTTCTTTGTTCCTGATAGGGCTAATTTTCTCAATACAACTCATCCAATCCTTATCATCAATGCAACAGGAGTATGTTGACATCAATGACAATGCCGGTTAGGCCCATACTTGCAACAACATGAATATTATTTTTTTTAATATATCATTTGCATAATCACATAAAAATAAATGCATATCTTTTCTAAATATTTTTCAACCTTGAAATACAATATATTCAAAGTTAAAAGCATAGTGAAATTATTTCACTTTACATTTACAAATAATTTGCATTTGATAATTTGAACAATTTTACATAAGTTTTACAAACATAAGTCCTAACATGAAATATATTGCATCTAGAATCTGGTATTTGTCTCACAAGTCTTGGCAAGTCTTTTGTTACAGAGGGAGAGCATCATCTGAGTGCTTTACCTCTAACCACAGACCGACGGTCCCCAGCACACCTTCCTTCCTAGAAATGGCCCTACCCTTCATGAAGAGTATAGAAATAAAGAGCCAATAGGTTGCCATCTGAGTCTTAGTGTTGTGTCCTACATAACTCAATCGACCATACAACTCTAGAAATCTTCTAGCTAAGTATGATCATTCTGACAGGTCACGCTATCTAGACATTGTGAACCAATTAATGCATGCAAAGACAAATGCATCACTTTGGCCAAAATTTCTATATAAATAAAAATTTGTAATAAATCTAGTCATGTGTTCACACACCTCTAACTTGACTTGGAAACTTCCTCATCCTACAGTTTTGACTTGCTTGACTAGTAACTCTAGACATGAAATGTCTTGGCTAAACTCAATTCCTAGTCAATCTGACTTAGAATTTAATCCTTAATCTAGGATATTCATGCTATAGACAGGTTCAAGTAATTTTAACCCTTCATAGAGCCCCTCATAGCATTCTTGCAAAAATCAGGGTCTATGACTTCTTGTCATTCTACTCAATAACTCAAAGATTAAGCACTTCTTGTTCTATATGTCAAGTTTTGACTCTATCAAGAAATCACTTAAATTTATCAGAGTACTACTTAGACTCTTTTCTAATTTATATTGTTTTAAAACTATGGTTTTCTCAACCATTTACTGTCAACCATAACACACAATAGACTAAAACAAAGTCATAATCGACTTAAGAGTTCTAAGATTTCTAAACCCTTCTGGGTTGATTCTAGGGTTATGACTTCTCTGACCCCAATACAATGAAATATCAAATACCCTTGTTTTCCAAAGATAATAAGTTGTAATAAGATAATATGAATATAATAACCCCTAGTCTACTCTCGACCACTTGGGCATTGATCGAATACACATTTCTCATATTACGTATAAACATAGAATACAAGGTTTTATCCTCATTCATATAAAATCTTGATGAATACTATCATTAGCATAAGTACTCTTGATTAAATTCAATCTTTCAATTTGAATAGGTTTTGAGTCAATAATAATAATAAAATAATGTTTTCGACCTAATGGTTTCCTTTCGTCCACAGATTTTAGATATAGAAAGGATATGAACTCATGCACATCATCCTTGCATATAATGAAAATACTTGTCATAGTTGAAGAATGCATATATATTAATATATATCGCATCTTTAGGTGTTTCCAATGATATCTATATATCATTTCTATATACTTAGAATAAGTGAAACCTATCACTAATTCTTTGATCGAAAACAATAAAACTTAAATGTGTTATTGAGATAAATATAACCATCTCTATCTAAACTCATTGGTCTTGACTCCTAAGTCTAATTAGAGTTCTCTAGAGGCTCATTTTTGAAAACTATAAGATAGATTCTTCAAAGTTTTTATAGTAAGAAGACAACAATTGCATCCTATGTTAACTTGAATGCAAATAAGAGTAAGAGATAACTAAAAACAAACTTGAGCTCTTGGAATAAACAAGTCATCTAAACCTTTTTACCATATCTCGGTGTCTAACAAAGTTATTCTAAAAAGGTTTGCTAAACTATAACAATAGCTAACATACTAAGATCAATAGCTTCTCGGCCTGCTACAGATTAAAACTAAATGACCCTTTGGCTTGCATAAGTTAATCATTCTATATACTATAGAAAAACCACTGAGATCTCATCCTTCAAGACATTGAGGAAAATAAAGGAACACAGTCCCTGATATGAAATAGTGATATGCCTATTCTAAATACTAATAGGGTACAAAACTTAGCTGGTCTTTATAAAAAATATAGAGAATGTAAAGGCTATTCGACCTTAGTTCACTCAATAATATACAAAGCTTATAAGTCGTATACTCACATTGTAGTATACTAAGCTTATCGACATTATGCACATGGTATTATACTAAGTTTATTGGCCTTATACACATGGAGATATTTTAAGTTTATCGGCCATAAATACACAGCTACAGAGTTGAATACATACATAAGATTCTTAAACTATTTTAAAGCTTTCAAGGAAAAGAATGAACCTGTTTTGAGATCAAAGGAGTAAACAAGGTTTATGATCCTTCAATAGTCTCTTTTTTTTTCTATGATGAGCTACAATCCCTTTTCCCGTCATCGATACCCCTCACAGTAAAGCTTAATGCAATACTTTTGGGGTCTACTACCTTCTTTGTGAGAATCTCCTGTGGTGATTAATAGAAAACTTCCTTCCACATCCACATCCTTTTATCCTATAACATAGCCTATTAAAATTCCACGAAGGCATGCAAATTTATGGAGATGATGGCCATAAAAGACCACTCCAAAAACCAGTTGATAAGCTCCTCCTTAATCTCCAAAATAGTTAGGGAGTATAGGAGTCGAGCAACCATAACTTAAAAGTGGTTTGGATTACATTGGAATCTTAACCACGTTCATAAAGAAGGTTATCGACACAACACATTAGGTCTAACTCCTTAATTCATATACATATATATAACCACAAAATGAAAATGTACCCAATCTTTACTTACGTTGTTTCCAACATTCGTCAAGATATGAGAATGGGGTCAAGGTATTCTCCCCCTCTCTAGCTTGCGTAAACACCAAAATAGATGGGTCATCACAATGGAATTTCAATCAGAAATTACCAATAATGAAATTGTTTAACCCCTAATAAATATTTTCTCTTTAATATAACTATATTCATATCACACAAGAGTTAATGACTATCAACCATTCCTTGTCAACGGTCATACCTTCCTGACTTCATTTTTTGACAAAACCTATGCTTAATGGATCTTGATGACAAATCGACAATTGTAGAGTCGAAACCAAACTTAGACCAAATGGGTCAAACACAACTTACCAATCTCGACGAAAAATTCACTAAACTATGCAAGCATGAGACTTAGATGGCAACAACCTATTCTTATCCATATGTCTATTCACTTCTCTCCAATGATGCTCTTCCTCTTTCTTGGAGGGTGGAAACCTATTTTCTTGGTTACAAATTGCAATCACCCAATTAGCATTAGTACATATCATTAGTCAATTCATAATCCTTATGAAATCATAACATCTTATAATCACATGTCTAAATTCTACTCATATAAACATAAACTCATGATATCATTAATTTTTCTTGACATTTTCACTTAACGTCAAATCATTAATTCTTACAATATTATCTACTAATTACGTACAAGTAAAAGGTAAAATAGTCAAAATTTGGGGTGTGACATATCTGCCCCCATAAAATTCATCGTCCCCGATGGTCCAATGTATCCAAATAATAATAAGATAAAGTTTTTTTTGTTTCAACTTTGAAAAACATAAAACAAATGAGGAAATCTTTGATAAAAATCATGATAATCTTCCCATGTGGCACTATCCTCTGCATACTGGTCCCACTGGACCTTGTACTTAGTAACCTCTATGTTATGCAAGCAGAGCTTGCAAACTTCAAGCACCTTGAGAGGCTCGATCATGACCACTCTTGGGTCCTATACATGTAAAGAATTCCAATAAAGAATATGATTATCCCCTGTTATATACTTTTTCAAATATTAAACATGAAAGACATTATGCATCATGGCAAGAGCTGGTGGTAGAGCGATTATGTAGGCAACCTTATTGATTACTTTGAGAACTTTGAAGGATCCTACATATCGAGGAGCTAGTTTGGAAGACTTTCCAAACTTTATAGAACTTTTCTGAGGTTTGACCCTCAAAAGAACTTTTTCTCCAACTAAGAATTGCCTTGGTGTACGCTTGGCATTAGTGTAACTTTTATGTCTATCATTTGCTTTTGCCAATCTATTTATGATCAACTTAATCTGTTCTTCCATTTTTTATAACATTTATGGACCAATGCTAATCCTATCTTCTAGCTTATCCTAGCTTATAGGAGTTCAGCATCTTCTATATAATGCTTCAAATGGAGCCATCTTGATAGCAGAATTGTAGAAGTTGTAATACGCAAACTCCACAAGTGGTAGATACTCTTCTAACTTGTATTGCTGATCCATTCAATAGATTCGTGACAAATCTTCAAGAACTTGATTTACCCTTTCTGTCTGACCATCTATCTCAGGGTGATAAGCCAAGCTTATATTAAGTTGAGTTCCTAGCGTTGAGAACAAATTTTGCCAAAATCTTGACATCATACGTGCATCTCTATCTGAGATAATCTTCTCAGGAACTCCATGCAATCTAAACACTTCTTGCACAAACTTGCGAGCTATAACTGGTGCTCCATCCATTAAATTTCCAATTATAAAGTGAGCTACCTTGGTGAGTTTGTCCACCACCACTAAAATAGCATCATGTCTATTTCAAGACATTGGGAGACCTTACACAAAGTCCATACTAATGACTTGCCACTTCCACTCTGGAATATCATGTGGATATAGAAGTCTTGCTGGATGCTGATGCTTAGCCTTGACTCTCTAACATTCTAATAAAATTGCTACAAATATTGCAACATCAGTCTTCATTCCTTTCCATAAATAAAGAGGCTTCACATCGGCTAGGAGTTTGGTTACTCTAGGATGACTCGAATATGGTGCAGAATGAACTTCATTCCACACAAGGTTTCTTAATTCTGTAGAGTTTGGAACATACATCATTCCTCTGATCTTAGAAGCCCATCTGGTTCAAAATAGAACCCATCATACCTTGACTCTTAAGGATTTACTGTGAGAGCCTTCTTAACTTGCTCATAGTACTCATCACCTGCAGAATTTTATAACACTAAATCCTAAAAATTCGAGTGGATAGAGACAATTGATGAGATGTGCCTCCATCGACTCAGAGCATCTACCAGTTAGTTCTCTTTACCTTTGATATAACTTATCTTAAAGTCATAGTCGGATATAAATTCCAACCATCTTCTTTGTCGAGCATTCAGATGAGGTTGGGAAAATATATACTTAAGACCTTGATGGTCCGACTTCAACTCAAAAGGCTTTCCTAGCAAGTAGTGTCACCACACTTGCAAAGCATGCACAACTGTTGCTAACTGTAAGTCATGAGGAGCATAATTCTACTCATATGCTCTCAACTTCTTGGATTCATAGGCTACCACTCACCCGTTCTACATAAGCACTCCTCCTAAACCTTCACTTGAGGCATCAGTGATAACAATAAATTAACTTTTTGGATCAGGAACTTTCAATATTGGTGCAGTTGTCAACCTCTCTTTTAATTGGTTAAATGCCTCCTACCATTTTTCTAACTAATTGAAATGCTTTCCTTTTCTCTAAAGCGAAGTGATTGGGTTCGCAATCTTAGAAAAGTTCAAAATGAACTTCCTATAATATCCAGCTAACCCCATGAAACTGCGCACTTCCTACGCATTCTTTGGCACAAGCCACTCTAATATAGCTTTGATCTTCACAAGATCTACTAAAGTTCTTTCAGCTATTATTATATGTCCTGGATATTGTATCTCTTTCTAAAAGAAAGTACACTTAGAAAGTTTCCCATACAACTTATGTTCTCTCAGCCGCTGCAGAACTAACCGCATATGCTGTAAGTGCTCTTCCTCATTCTTAGAATAAATAAGAATGTCATCTAGAAACACTAGAACAAATTTATCCAAGCAATCTCGGAAAACATTGTTCATCAAATTCATGAATGTTGTAGGGGCATTCATAAGACCAAAAGATAAGACTGTGAACTCATAATGTCCATACCTTGTTCTGAAATCTATTTTATGAATGTCTTCATCTTTTATTTTCAGTTGATGATATTCGGATCGTAAATTGATCTTAGAGAATACTATTGAGCCACATATTTGATCAAAAAGATCATCAATATGCAATAGAGGATACTTATTATTTATCGTTGTTTTGTTAAGCATACGATAGTCTATACACAAACGCAAGGTTCCATCCTTCTTTTTGACAAAGATCACAAGTGCTCCCCAGGGTGAAACACCGGGTCTAATCAACCCTTTAGCCAACAAGTCATGAAGTTGGGATTTCAATTCCATCAACTCCGTAGTAGTCATATGGTATGGTGCCTTTGAAATCAGCTCATATCCAGGTATTATATCAATAGAGAAATCAAAAGCTCTCTTCGAAGGTAACCCTAGAAGTTCATCTGGGAAACATCCCCAAAATATTGAAGGAAAGGATAGTTCTCCAACGATATATTTTGTTTACTAGGATCCTCTTCTACTTGCTCCATTTTGACTGCAAAAAGTTGACAACCTTTTCACCTAGCCCTCTTCAGTTGCATATCAAAGATTGGTTTGATCTAGACTTCTCTTTGTGTGCCTTGCAAAAAGACTTTGTTTCCTACATTGTCTAGACACTCAACTATTTTTGTAAAATAGTCAACATTGGCCCTATGCCTCCATAGCCAATTTATTCCTAAGATAACATCATAGGAAGCTAGGGGGCCTACAAACAAATTCACCTTAGTCGAAAGACTAGGAAGTTCAATCTTGGCTTCAAAAATGCATTGCTCTACTTGAGATTTAATCTGGTTAGCATATTCAACTGACCAGGATTTAGCCATATATCCATCTCCTTTAGGAAATTTACTTAATGTTCTTGGAGAAATAAAACTTTCAGTTGCTCCAGTATCAATTAAGATAAAAATGGGAACTCCAAACAAAATACCTATCATCTCTATGGGAGTAATCTGGTACTCCGCCTAACGATTATCCAATGCCACATGGATCCTCTATTGAAAAAATGCTTGCTGGGTAGGTAATGCGTTACTACGCAGTTGAACTCCTTGGTTCTTGTTTTGACATTGATTTGCGTAATGATCTCCACCACGAGAGAAACATCCTCCAGGAGGTCCTCGCTTCTCAACAGGTTTACTTGAATTATTGTCATTCCTCCAGACATTACTATTGTTCTTCTTCTCATTTCTAGGTCCATTCGTGTTATTTCTAGAGCCCTTGTCACTTTTTTATTCATATCCTATTTTCCATTCCTTTTCTTGAAAGGTTGAGAAGCTGGTGACTTATTAAACCTCTTGCGATTCTTCTCGTGATATGCAAAAATTGACTTCAGTTTTTTCTCTTGCTTGATTGCCTTCTCAAAAACTTGTTCCATAGTGGTAGGACCATGCATATCCACTTCTCCACCTATTTGAGCATTTAGAACCATGATGGATTTCCTGATTCTGAAGCTTTCATCTTTCTAATATTGTGGCACATACTTCAGGAGACGGGTGAACTTTTCCCAATATTCTACCATTGACATATCTCCTTGTCACATATTCTAAAAATCTATTAGCTTTTGGTCAAAGAAAAGCTGTGGTAATCACCTCTAGCAAAATATGACCACAAACTGATCCCAGGTTAAGCTCAGAGAACTTAACCCCAGTTCCATTTTCTTGTTCATCCACCAAGTTGACTCTTCACCTACCAACTAGTAGGCACCCCATACTGCCTTGGTTATCTTAGAGTAATTTCTGATCTCAAAATACTCTTCCATCTCTGTCAACCAAGATTCTGCAACATCACCACTTACTATTCCATCGAACTTGGGTGGCATCACTTTCTTCATATCTCTTGATAGCTCTAAGGCAAGTCTACTTCTCTTTTCTTCTCGAGACTTAGTCTTATCAACTTCCTCCTTTCGTTCACTATGGGTACTAGGTTCATGGACATAATTATTCCCTTGATGCGAGTCCTCTTTTTCTCCTTCGGATCTGCCTTGACCCCTCACTTCCTATTCTAGGTTTCCAAGCCTCTCCTTGGTTTCATTTAGAATGGTCAAAATCTAATCCAACTTAGTCATTGGGTTTTTAGAAGGATTCGACTCTCCTTGACTATCTTCAAGATTTGTTTGAGTTCGAACCATGGTGATACTCTATATCACACCTGATATTTGTATCAAGTTATAGATTAGATTTCAAAAACAATGCATCTTATTAATTTAAAATTCATCATAAAATCCATTCACAGAACTTAGATTTGTGCAAAACAATCTCATCTTTATTATAGTTTATTCTGGTTATAATTACATCATTATTTAAATAGATAACTCGACAAGACTACATGTCACTGGTTAAAAAAAATTCCTCAGGTTCCTCTTCCCCATCAGAATCCAGTAAAATAAACTTAGAGGGTGAATGTACATGTAGGTACTCCTCCATCACCTCTTTTCCTAAAACAGGGGCATCACGAACACACCCAAATGGCATGTCGCGACTAGTAGAAGGTTTACTTGGTTTAACTACACAAGTAGGAACAATAGGTTTCTTGAACAGTTTGTTTTGTTGTTTCCTTTCTAGCCAAATACGCTCAAGAGCATTAGCCAAAGTCTCAGAATCTTCTAGCCATGTACCCTCAACACAGTTAATATGCTCTTGGAGTTTTACCTCCTTAGTTAGTTCTTTCTTAACCATTAACTTGGGCAAATTCTGGGGAACATACTTCCTGGCAGTTTTCTTGGTTCTTCTCCACTCCATTCTAGCATACAACCAATTTCAAATATTAGCCAATATGTTGAATGTTGACAAGTTTTTTCGTAGCGAGCACCTAGGTCCATGTGTTGAACTCGACAGATCTGATACCATATGTAACATGCCATCTCATATTACTTGGAATTACACACAATTTACTAAGAAAGTAAATGAAGATAGAAACATGAACATATTTTTTTATATATCATTTGTATAATCACATATAAAAATAAATGCATATCTTTTTTGAATATTTTTCAACCTTAAAATACAATATATTCAAAGATAAAAGCATAGTGAAATCATTTCACTTTACATTTACAAATAATTTGCACTTGACAATTTGAACAATTTTACATAAGTTTGACAAGCATAAGTCATAACATGAAATGTACTGCATTTGGAATCTGATATCTATCTCACAAGTCTTAGCGAGTCTTTTGCTACAGAGGGAGAGCATCATCCAAGTGTTTTACCTCTAACCACAGACCAACGGTCCCCCACACACCTTCCTTCTTAGAAGTGGCCCCACCCTTCACAAAGATTATAGAAATAAGGAACCAACAAGTTGCCATCTGAGTCGTAGTGTTGTGTCCTATGTAACTCAATCGACCATACAACTCAAGACAATCTTCTAGCTAAGTATGATCATTTTGATAGGTCACGCCATCTAGACACTTGAACCGACTAATGCATGCAGAGACAAATGCATCACTTTGGCCAAAGTTTCTATATAAATAGATGTTTGCAATAAACATAGTCATGTGTTCACACACCTCTAACTCGACTTGGAAACTACCTCATCCTACAGTTTTGACTTGCTTGACTTGTAACTCTAGACATAAAATGTCTTGGCTAAACTCAATTCCTAATCAATCTGACTTAGAATTTAATCCTTAATCTAGGATATTCATGCTATATACAAGTTCAGGTAATTTTAACCCTTTATTCTTGCAAAAATCAAGGTCTATGACTTCTTATCATTCTACTCAATAACTCAAAGATTAAGCACTTCTTGTTCTATATGTCAAGTTTTGACTCTATCAAGAAATCACTTAAATTTATCAAAGTACTACTTAGACTCTTTTCTAATTTATATTGTTTTAAACTATGGTTTTCTCAACCATTTACTGTTGACAATAACACAATAGACTAAAACAAAGTCATAACTGACTTAAGAGTTCTAAGATTTCTAAACCCTTTTGGGTTGATTCTAGGGTTGTGAATTCTCTGACCCCAATACAATGAAATATCAAATACCCTTGTTTTCCAAAGTTAACAAGTTGTAATAAAATAATATGAATATAATAACCCTTAGTCTACTCTCGACCACTTGGGCATTGATCAAATACACATTTCTCATATTACGTATAAACATAGAATACGGAGTTTTATCCTCATTCATATAAAATCTTGATGAATACTATCATTAGCATAAGTATTCTTGATTAAATTAAATCTTTCAATCTGAATAGGTTTTGAGTCAAAAATAATAATAAAATAATGTTTTCAACCTAATGGTCTCCTTTCATCCATCAACTATAGATATAGAAAGGATGTGTTCACTCATGCACATCATCCTTGCATATAACGAAAATACTTGTCATAGTTGAAGAATGCATATTTATATTGCATCTTTAGTGAACTTGCAATGATATCTATATATCATTTATATATACTTAGAATAAGTGAAACCTATCACTAATTATTTGATTGAAAACAATAAAACTTAAATGTGTTATTGAGATAAATAGGAACCATCTCTATCTAAACTCACTGGTCTCGACTCCTAAGTCTAATCAGAGTTCTCTAGAGGCTTAGTTTTGAAAACTATAAGATAGATTCTTCAAAGTTTTTATAGTAAGAAGACAACAATTGCATCCTATGTTAACTCGAATGCAGATAAGAGCAAGAGATAACTAAAAAAAGACTTGAGCTCTCGGAATAAACAAGTCATCCAAACCTTTTTGCCATATCTTGGTATTTAACAAAGTTATTCTAAAAAGGTTTGCACTAAACTATAACAGTAGCTAACATACTAAGATCAATAGCTTCTCGATCTGCTACAGATTAAAACTAAACAATTCTTTAGCCTGCATAAGTTAATCATTCTATATACTATAGAAAAACCACTGAGATCTCATCTTTCAAGATGTTGAGGAAAATAAAGGAATACAATCCTTGATACGAAACAGTGATACACCTATCTCTAGATACTAATAGGGTACAAAACTTAGCTGGTCTTTATAAAAAATACAGAGAATGTAAAGGCTATTCGGCCTTAAGTTCACTCAATAATATACAAAGCTTATCGATTGTATACTCACACAGTAGTAGACTAAGCTTATTGGCCTATGCACATGGTATTATACTAAGTTTATTGGCCTTATACACATGGAGATATTCTAAGTTTATCGGCCATAAATACACAAAGATATTCTAAGTTTATCAACCATAAATACGCAGAGATATTCTAAGTTTGTTGGCCATAAATACACAGCTACAGAGCTAAATACATACATAAGATTCTTAAACTATTTTAAAGCTTTCAAGGAAAAGAATGAACTTGTTTTGAGATTGAAGGAGTAAACAAGGTTTATGATCCTTCAACAGTCTCTTTTCTTTCTTTCTACGATGAGCTACAATCCCTTTTCTTGCCGTCGATGTCCCTCACAATAAAGCTTAATGCAATACTCTTGGTGTCTACTATCTTCTTTGTGAGAATCTTCTGCGCTGATTAATAGAAAACTTCCTTCCACAACCGCATCCTTTTATCCTATAACATAGCCTATTAAAATTCCACGAAGGCATGCAGATTTATGGAGATGATGGTCAAAAGACCACTCCAAAAATTGGTTAATAAACTCCTCCTTACTCTCCAAAACAGTTAGGGAGTATAGGAGTTGAGCAACCATAACTTAAAAGTGGTTTGCAATACATTGGAATCTTAACCACGTTCATAAAGAAGTTTATTGACCACAACACATTAGGTCTAACTCCTTAAATCATATTTAAATATATATACATAACCACAAAATGAAAAAGTACCCAATGTTTACTTACATTGTTTCCAACATTCGTCAAGATACGAGAATGGGGTCGAAGTATTCTCCCCCTCTCTATCTTGCGTAAACACCAAAATAGATGGGTCATCATAATGGAATTTCAATCAGAAATTACCAATAATGAAATTGTTTAACCCATAATAAATATTTTTTCTTCAATATAACTATATTCATATCACACAAGAGTTAACGACTATCTACCATTCCTTGTCGACGGTCATACCTTCATGACTTCATTTTTTGACAAAACCTATGCTTAATGGATCTTGACAAATCGATAATTGTCAAGTTGAAACCAAACTTAGACCAAATGGGTCAAACACAACTTACCAATCTCAACAAAAAATTCACTAAACTATGCAAGCACAAGACTTGGATGGAAACAACTTCTTCTTATCCATACGTCTATTCACTTCTCTTCGATGATGCTCTCCCTCTTTCTTGGAGGGGAAACCTGTTTTCCTTGTTACAACTTGTAATCACCCAACTGGGATTAGTGTATCATTAGTCAATTCATAATCCTTATGAAATCATAACATCTTATTATCACATGTCTAAATTCTACTCATATAAACATAAACTCATGATATCATTGATTTTTCCTGATATTTTCACGTAACATCAAATCATTAATTCTTGCAAAATTATCTACTAATTATGTACAAGTAAAAAGTAAAACATAGTCAAAATTTGGGGTGTGACAACTATTGTGGAGGCGCCAGAGGTGGTGGGGAAACCAGTAGGCAATTTCAAAGAAGATAATTGTAATGTCGATAAGGGGGGTCGAGGCCTGTGTAATTTTCCCTGACCCTTGTAGGTTTTTTGTGTAGTATGTTTATGAAACTCATCGGTTAGTAAGGTAGTTTTATAGTTAGTATATATAATTTTATATAGTCTTATGAAGTTGTTAGTATGGATGTATGGACATGGAGAAATACTGCCAGTTTGATAATGAAAGAAAAATTTGAAATACAGAGTTTGGCTTTGGCTTTTTTATGGTTCCTGGACCTGAACCAGGGTTTACTCAACTAAAAAATTGGTGGGGACCATCAAACAAACATTAAACAAAAAATAATTAGAGAGACTACTAGATTGGAGTATCCTCCACGTGTTATTGTTATATATTGGAATAATTTTTGGAACAAAACTTATCACTTTGCCTCTTGTTAAGATAATAGATATATCTAAGCTTGCACCACACAAGGTTATATGAATCTGTGCTTATCACTACATACATGGACATTTTGTAGATAGATGTATTACACTCAACTATAAAATTCAAGATCTTATTGTCAAATGAATGATATAAGTTGAGGATATATATGATCATATATTTGCTTCACATAATGAGACTAATCATATGAAACTTAATGATGAGCTTTTATAAGGTTAATGATAATGAGTATATTGATTTTGATAATCATGACACACCATATGTTGAGGTTACATGAGAGGTTATCAACCAGTACAAACATATGGGAAAATAGAAAATGCATGATATAACATCTAAGTTGGTTCTTTCAAAGCATACATTGCACTTGGCATCTCTACATCACACTTTTGTTCATAGGGACACACTTCATGATGACATAGATAGTTCCATGGGGCATGGCTTACAATGATACATTTCAAAACGTGGTGAGATAGATACACCAAATGGTGAGGACTTATTTGGTTAAATTTGTTTAGGTCTATTTCTCTTACCACACATTACATATGTAATTTTATGTTATATTTGTCTCTACGCTTTTCACTTGATCTTATCACTTAGGGGCCAAGGTTGTTTTTTTTTTTACAAGATACATAAATCCACAATTGTT
This sequence comes from Cunninghamia lanceolata, assembly GCA_027924645.1. Taxonomy (NCBI): domain Eukaryota; kingdom Viridiplantae; phylum Streptophyta; class Pinopsida; order Cupressales; family Cupressaceae; genus Cunninghamia; species Cunninghamia lanceolata. Next base: position 410,598 of record BSBN01000847.1, on the reverse strand, counting down.
CAAATTGGGAGGCAAAAGTGAGAACATCTTTCATATTTCATTCCACGTGCATAATTGGTCACACAAGGGCAAGTATTGTAAGTATGTATCTCTAATTTTTCTAATTTTATCTATAATTTATCATGATTATGCTTCATATTTGGTTTCTTGTGCTTATGATCACTTTTTATATGATTATCATGTTGTCATTCTTATTTTATCTATTATTTTCTCTCTCCTTTATTTGTATACACTCCTCCATGCAACAAAAAATCAATGGGGGCATATTATTACTAATTATCTTGAAGTTTATGCATAGTGCACAAGTTGACTCTAAATCATGACTCCAATTTTTTTTCTTCCAATTTTGTTTGTATTTTAATTTTTATTTTGGTTTTCTTATTCATGTAGAATTACATGCACACCAAAGTGGGCACAAAATGTAAGGGTAAAAAGTTCGTATTCTACTCCTTTACCCTTCATTTTACACCACTTTGCATGGGTGAACCAAGTACATTGTCCTAACACATGGTTTCAACTAATTTGGTGCTCCCATTGACCTTGAACTTGGACTGACTCTCAAAAATAGAACTTAATGCTTGCTCAATGCCAACTCCCAAATTATTAGTTCCTCTCCCAAGTTCAAATCTACAAGTGTGGTTCTGACCTAGGTCGAATTTGCAACACAAATTTGACACCCATTTTTTAATTCCAAATTTCATCCCGAACCCAAGCAATTTAGTTCCATCTTGTCATTATTTATCATTTCTTACACCAAAGAATTAAAATTATGCACCCAAGAGAAGTATAAAAGACAACCCCCTAGCTCATTTATATCATCAAGGAACCCCTAATTTGCTCATCATTAGGATAACTCCTTCACATTTATTTACTCATGGGATCAATACATAATTATTATTGAACTTTCCACATCATCCATTGTATCAACACCTTCTTGCACTAGGCCACTTCAACATTCATTGCATTGCATTTCATCGTATCAACTCTCCAATCTCAGGCCTTAACATCATTGTAGCCACATCAACTACATTCATTTCTAGTTGTCTTCCAATTTTTTTTGAAATCATTAAATCGATCAACAAAGCTTGACCAAGGCAAAATTCCTTGCATAGCAAACTCTAAACAATGTTCCTCAACACCACTAGGGTTTCAACTTGTATGTGAAGATACATGCAAGTCTTTGTTTGCAAGTACTAAGGATCTAAAAACCCTAGAGTCAAATCTGCATAGAAAGGTCAAATATGTGAATCATAGATTGAATTTGCATGCACGGGGTTCACTTATATAACATGGGATTGACCCAAGTTCATGCATATTGTCAGAATTTATAGGGCATGATAGTCTCAATTTGTCTATCTTAGATCCAATATTAGATTTTAGGTAATAGTCATCTATCACAACTTTTCCCATCTTTACTTCAAAGGTCCACATTTACTTTTTGGTATCTCATTTATTGTCAAATTTGATCATGTACATGTTTATGTCTCAATTTTTTATCTTGAGTAATTTAATTATTATTGTTTTGTTGCGTTCATTTACCCTATAAATTTACAATCATATTTTTCTCTTAAAGCTATAACTTAATATAAGGTTAATGTTTTCTCCTTAAACGTAGGAAAAATACACAGTTGTAGTGAATGTTAAAAAAGTAACCACTTTATATGTGTGGTTGGACACCATATACATGACAACCAAAGTGATACTCAAGTGTACCATACAACCTAGTTCTTGTATAATCATGAGAGACTTTAATTTTATTATTAATAGTTTAATGCTTAGTTTCTGGTGGGTAAACTCGAAAACCCAATAGAGATGGAATTTTATTAGTGTCAGTTTTCATAATTAGCACCTAAAATAGATAAATTTATAGCAACTTCCATAAAAAAAAGAGGCAATGAACATTGTGAATGCACTTACAATGTTTTGGATTAAATAGAAAAAATAAAAACATTACCAAGTATTATTTTTCTTGTAATCACAAAGTTGAGATGTATTTTAGTGTTTTGTTTGGAATAGGGCTTTGTTCATTTGTTATGATTATTAAAAAAAATTTATGTTTTGTGTTAAATTTTACCTCCACTTGTGATTATAGTGTATATTGTCAATTAGATCATTTTTGTTAGTTTTATTGTAAATGTAGATTGTCTTGTTTATGTGGAAAATTAGATTAAATACACACTCGAAGTGTTAGGATCAAGGTGTCATCAACCTTATAAATCCTATGTAATTAATTCTCCTAATATTATTTGTAAATCACCCATAAGGGATGAAAGGTTTCACCAGCAGCGATTTTGTTTCTGCTGTATGTTTATATCTAGTACACGACATTCACTCGTTCGCAACGGGGGGTCGTAGGGGGGTTTTCCCTGCGAGAGGTCCAGGGGATCATCCCCCCGATGGGGGGTCCGAGGGTAGCATGCCCCAGTAGGGGTTCGGGGGCAGCGCCCCCGAAACCTCATTTTTATTTATATTTTATCATTATGAATCTGGATCGTTCATCATTAGGTCACAGATCTGACGGTCAATATTTTGTCAGTTATCTTGCCTTAGAAGGCAACCCCCTTTTATAAGGATATTTGTACTATGTTTTTTTTTAGATTGGAGAGTAACAGGCACCGTTGGATTGAAGGCTGAAGAAATAGAGGAATTACATGTATTGTAATCTCATATTTGAAGATAATACAAATTGGAGCCTCTTTTCTTGGTGGAGTTTTTTACCTGAAAGGGTTTTCTCCACGTACATATTGTGTTATGCGTTCAGTTCTTAGTGCATGTTATTTCTGTGTAATGGGTTTTAATTTTTGTTGCAATCTCCATTGATTCTACATTGTTTAGAGGATAATAATGTTTGAATCAGATTTCTGTTGTGTGGTTTGCACCTTCATTTATAACATGAAGTGTATTAAAATATGGAGGTTTGTGTACTTATAATATAAAAAAGTCTTTTTGACGCCATAATAAAAATTTGTAAACTTTTTTAATCCAAATAAAAATGAAAAATATAACACATAATTTTTTCACTAATAATAGTAGGTCAAGGAAACCTAAAACTCTAAAACAAAAAACTAGACCAACCAAATTAAAACCACATATATATGTGATATAAATTTTTAAAATACAATTTGATTATTTATTTATTTTAAATAAGTAATGATATGAATTTTAAAAATACAATTTGGTTATTTATTTATTTTAAATAAGTAATTATCTCTTTTTCAACATGAAGCATATTCTAATTATAGAGGAAGTTAAAAAAAATATTGTCTTTCATTATTTATTTGTCACATCATTCTTCTTTTATCATTCTATTTTGTTTCATTCAAAACATGACAAGGCATTAAAAGATATTTTTTATCCACACTATTGCTACCTCTTTTGTATTGAGTTTCATAATTATCAACAAGAGACACATTGTGTCTAAGATTCCTACCAATAATTTGTTGATTAAAATTATGGTTGGAAGTGAAGATAGTGATAATTGGAGCATGTGGACTATGATTGTGTTTATTTAATTTTTAAAAATTTAAAATTAGTTTACATAAATTTCATATGTGATATTTTTATTGAAAATTAGATAATAATAGAAGAGGATCTCCATCCAACTAAAACTTTAATTTGGTTTTATTAAGGAGTTATTATTTGAATTGATAGTTGGATTCATTGTGTAGTAAAAATTGTAAAAAAAATTGACTATAAATGTGGTTGTGTGGGCAATTCAAGTGCTTTAAGTAAGTTTTGAAATTGGGCTTGAACTAATTGAGATAGATACCGTTGAAAATTTTGTATTTTGTTTGAGTTTACTATATTATAGGAGTTTTTTTTAATATTTTGTTAAAGTGTGTAGGAAAATAGAGTAAACCTTACATAAAATAGTGGTCAACATTATTAACAAATTCTCATCATAATGTTAGGGAGTGGTGACAAAACACTACTATTGCTACAACTATTAATGGAAGATTTTTTTGCTCCATTACATTGACACTTCACTCGTTGTCAAATAATAAAATAGTGGACAACATTATTAGCAAGAATGGACAAAAAAGTTATACTATTGCTACACCAATCAATGGAAAACTTTTTTGCTCCATTACATTTACACTCCAAAAAAGCTTACATCAAACAATAAGACTATTCACAACTATTTTCCAATAGAATGATAAATAAAATAATTTTTTTTTAAAATTTTGAAAGAAGTTTGGAAAATAATATAATTAGAGAATTTAGTCAAACTATTTTAATTCTGCTCTCTCATTGGTTGATTGGGTGCAAATTAATAAAACCTAACAGATGCATTAGTATTCCTACCTTTGGCAAGAACTAATAATAATAACAATAACAAAAAGCAAGATCTTTCACTTGGATGCATAGTTTTCCAATAGTAAGCTTTTATACGGTGGGGAAAAGATGAATATAAATCATTTTGCCCAATTTTTCTACCATCCAATTGACTCCTAGATTTAACACTGTATTTGCAATTCTCCTAATATATTGGTATGGGATCTAGAGATTCTTAGTTTCCATCTTAATTTAAAAAAAATAATATTTAATTTTTCAATCATTATATTTTTTTTAATGGTTGCTTTAATTATTTATATTAAGTCTCCTCTACTTAAGGTTTTTGCCATTAGATTTCCTTAGCTAGTCCTAGCTCTTCTAACAAAGTCATTACTCATGTCTTTTGTTTGTATTTAGTATCAAGTGGTTTGAAAATATTAATAAAAGTTATCTTTCACCATCTCTAAAGATCCATCCCTCTCTTATTGATCTAGATTTTTTTTCATAGATGCTTAAGGGTGTGTGCATGAAGATGGAGGGTAAAAAAGTTGACAAAAATATGGTTAAAAGTAAAACTTGATTACATTGGTGAGAACCATGGTCACATTATAGGTCATGATAACTAAGTCATAACACAATCACATTAAGTCTTGACTATCACCGAGACATAATGCAATCATGTTACTATGTTACAAATATTAAAAATAAGGCCACAAACCACTCATTTACATTTAATTTTCCAACCAAAATACAAATATGACTATAAAGTGAGTGGGTTTATTAATTATCAACCTCCTCGATCTTACCACCTTCTGTATCAATGATATTGTGCACTAGATAAGGTAGGATTCTTCTTTTCTAGTTTCTTTATTGAAAATTTGGTTCAATTTTTCATGTTTTTATTATATCGTTCCTCAAATTTTTATTTAATAAACTGGCATCTCAAAACCCTCAAACTAGGCACAATGTGGAAGAAGAACACTCAAAATTAAATCCTGCAAAACCTCCACCTCCTCTCACATTTTTTTTTAACCCTCTTGACACAAGAAAACTTGCTAAGGCAAATATAAGAAAACAAAGTGCAGATTGAGGAATTGATTCAAATCTTAAAAGACTCTAGATTCACAAACCCCCATCGCGAGTCATTAGCAATGACATTAGAATCATTAATCACTCGAGTTGACTCAATTACTAGACAAATTTATTCTTTGAAAACCTATGGAGAGTCTTGTTACCAATTTTATTGAACAAAGTTGTCATGAAGATGTCAAATGAAAGGAAATCACAAAGGATTAAATATGTGCCTTTTTATTGATCCTAAAACTAATGCATCTCTTTGTTGCAAGTATGTGCCTAATCGGTGCTGTCATTGATGTCAACATATCAATGTTGTCATTGATGTCAACTGTGCTCTTGTTTTATTGCTTAAATATTGATTTGTATTTGTCTATGTAAGTATTGGAAAGCCTGATATTGAGGATATTGAGAAAATTTGCTCCTTCGGTAAAAATAGTGTGTTGTAGAGTATCTTTGTCTGCAAAATAACAGTCAAACAAATAGCTCTACATTTCCTACAGATTAAATATCTTTGTTTGCAGATTGGAAGTTATTCTGAGGCTTGTTTGAAGATGTTATGTTCTAATTTTAAGCCTCCGGTATGAAGATTTGAGTGAGCTATGCTCAGCAGAGTGAAAACTACTTTTTTCTGTATGTTTGGTGGTGACAGGGAGAAAGTATTATGCTCCACATTCCTCCGCATTAAAGTATTTTGATCTGTGGTTCTAGAGTTAAGTCTGAGATGTTATGTGCCTTCAATTCCAATGGTTCGTGATTTGGTGGTCCACAAGCGATCTTTTCCTTATGACAGTAGCTGGCAGTGTTGTTTATGTGCTCTAGTTTGAATAATCCTCTTCACAGAGTGGTTAGAAGTTGTACGGTTGTTCTTGATAATTTCAATGTCCTTGTGGATGTCTCCTAATTGTGTACCTATCCTTGGATTGGTCCACAGAGAGAAATTTTGGATCGTGATGAAGAATGTTCTTAGAAGACCTAGTGTTCTCACCAGTCTTGGCTGACTTGGTTGATTTCACTATTTGCGGAGATGTTTTGAAGATTGTAGAAGCGTGTCGTGGAGTGAAGGATTGTGTTTGAGTCCCAGCTAAGATGTGGCATGATCGACATATATCTGTACATCTTTCCCTTAGCTAAAATTTGTATTAGGTCCAAACCTATTTCTATATATGTTTTGTAATGCCAACCTTGGAGATTGTTCCAACAATTAATGAATGTATTGCCGACATTGATGTACATTCCAAGGTTGATGACTTGTATAAAGACTTGTAATGTAATTGCGAAAAATGTATGAGTGGGCAAAAATGAGAAGATAAGTGTGAAGAGTTAGAAGAGAAGAGCAAAGGAAGAATATTGCGCTTCAATGGAATTGAACTCAGGCATAGAGTAGATGCTATCAAATTAGTTCAAAAATCTTTGGGAGTGAGACACCCCTTGGCAGTGAGCCGATCTTTGCAGTGAGCCTCTATTTTTTGGTATTGTTATAACTTATATATTTCTGTGGGCTAACACCCACTTTGGTTTTTCCCTTATAGGGTTTTCCACGTAAAAATCTTGCATCTCCTGTGTTGAATGTGTGATTGTGATTAAGTCTATGGTTTCATGCTTTCATGGTTAAATCTAATTATCAGTAATTAAGTAGTTGATGGTTTGATATGTATATGAGGTTAATTTTTTGTGACAACTGATTCACCTCCCCTCTCAGTTGTCCTGTGTATTTCAACAACTGGTATCAGAGCCAAGTTCCTTGGAAGAAAGCCTAACAACTTGAGGAAGATCGAGGATGTCGTTTAAAAGAGAAGCTCCATAGTTTGATGGGACAAATTATGCTCTTTGGAAGGTACGAATGAAAAGCCATCTCCTTTGTCTTGGTTATAAAGTGTGGAAAGCTATAGAGTCAAATATACCATGCCTCCAAATGGTTTGACAACTGAAGATGAAATCAAAGAATATGAGTTGAATATAAAAGCTAGAGATGCCCTGTTAAGTGCTTTGAATGACACTGAGTCGATAAAAGTCATGGATCTTGAATCTGCAAATGAAGTTTGGGAAAAGTTGAAAAAACTGTATGAAGGAAATGATTCTGTAAAAGAAGCCAAGCTACAGATATTGAAAGCAAAATATGAGGGTTTAAAGATGAATGAAGATGAAAACATAACATCCTTTATGCAAAGGGTTGATGAACTTGTCAATGGAATAAAAGGTATGGGGGGAACTATTGGTGATAAGGAAGTTGTAATGAAAATTCTTAGATCACTACCAAAGTCCTATAGTCACAAGGTAGCTGCAATTGAAGAAGTAACGACTGTAAAACTGTCGACAAAGATCAATTACTTGGAAAATTTACAGCCTTTGAGACGAGAGAGTTTGGTGATGCTCTACCGAAAGTTGATACTACTTTTAAAGCTAGTACTTCAGAAAAGATCTCCAGAGCTGAGAAATATAAGGTGGAACCTGATGATGACTTTGATGAAATTGAAACTAACTTTGTTGACAGTTTGCAAAGAGGTTTCAGTAAGTTCAAAGGCAAATAAGAATTGAAAGGAATAGAAAAAGATTTGAGAACAGGCTTAGACCTCCAAAGAAATGCTACTATGTTAGAGATCTTGATGATAAAGGTGTGACTGATGATGAATCTGATGATGCTAGTACTAGTGCAAATGAATGCTTATTTATTGCTATTAAAGAACCCGTGTCTACTAATCCTGCTAGCTCTGTGAAGGAAGAAAAACTAGTGGAAGAAAGTGCTTTGGTTGTTCAGGTTGAGAAAGATAAGGATGAATAGATTATTGATAGTGGATGCTCACATCACATGATTGGTGACAAAAGTAAGTTTGTAAGTTTGGAAAAGTACGATAGAGGACTGGTTAGGTTTGGAGACAATGTAGCTGGTAAGATTTGTGGAAAAGGATCTATTTCATTTGATGGAAAGCATAATACTGATAATGTCCTAAATGTTAAGGGTTTGAAACATAATATTGAGTGTTGGTCAGATCTGTGACAAAGGTTATGATCTGAGATTCAAAGACAATGGGTGCAAGATCATGGAAAGCTCCAAAATTATGATTGCTACCGGTAAGAAGACTAGAGGTAACATCTATCAATTAAGAAGAACTAATGATTACTGTTTATTGGCCCAAATAGATGAGAGTTGGTTACGGCATAGAAGGATGTGTCATATAAACTTTGATAATCTGGTAAAGATAAGTTCGGGTCATAATGTGAGAGATTTACCAAAACTTGTGAAACCCACCAATAACATTTGTAAGGAATGTCAGTTGGGGGAATAGACAAGAACAAGTTTCAAAAGCAAAGAGCAATTTTCTGCCAGTTTGCTGGATCTAGTTCATACAAGGGTAAAAAGTCTACAAGGTGACAGGTAATTCATGTTGCTTATTGATGATTATTCTAGAATGACTTGGGTTACTTTTCTAAGAGACAAATCTGAAGCCCTAGAAAAGTTCAAATCCTTCGAGGCAATGGTTGAGAATGAAATAGAGCTGAAAATCAAATGCTTGAGGTCTGATAGAGGAGGTGAGTTCACATCAAATGAATTCAACATTTTTTGTGAAGAGCAAGGAATAAAAAGACAGTTGTTTGCACCTAGGACTCCTCAGTAGAATGGAGTTGTGGAAAGAAAGAACATGACAGTTCAAGAGGCAGCTAGAACAATGATGAAGGAAGGAGGTCTGCCAGCAGTTTTCTGAAAAGAAGCTATACATACTATTGTCTACATTCAAAATAGAGTTCAAGTGAAAGGTAATGGTACTAAAACTCCCTATGAATTGTGGTATGGAAGAATTCCTACGATAAAATATTTCAAAGTCTTTGGAAGCAAATGCTATATCAGAAGAGATGAAGATCTAGGGAAATTTGATGCAAGATGTGATGAAGGAATCTTCCTTGGATACTCTACCAAGAGTAAGGCCTACTAGTGCTATAACAAAAGGCTGAAAAGATTATTAAGAGTGCAAATGTGAAGGTGGATGAAGACAAAGGAAGAACATCAAATCAGAGTGGCTATGAATCAGATGAACTTGTTGCTATAACATATGAAGAAAAAGTTGAACAAGAAGAAAGTCAAGACAAAGAAGAAAAGGCTCCAGAAAGTGCTTCTAAGACCCCCAGGTATGTAAGAATCAATCACTTTGAAGATCAAATTATTGGAGACAAAAACAAAGGAGTACTGACAAGGAGAAGAGCTACAGAAGAACAAGTGAATTACTATTTGCTCTCTATAGTTGAACCAAAAATTGTGATTGAAGCCTGCAATGATGAAAATTGGGTAAAGGCAATGAAGGAAGAACTAATGCAAGTAGAGAAGAATGAAACTTGGGAATTAGTTCCTAGACATGCTAACAAAAATGTTATTGGAACCAAATGGGTTTTCAGGAATAAGCTGAATGAAAATGGAGAAGTTGTAAGGAATAAATCAAGGCTTGTGTGCAAAGGATATTCTCAAATTGAAGGAATATATTTTGAAGAGACTTTTGCTCCAGTAGCTCAAATTGAAGCAATCAGAATGTTTCTGGCATTTGTAGCTCACAAAGATTTCAAAGTATACCAGATGGATGCGAAGTTTGCATTTCTAAATGGTGAGTTGGAAGAGGAAGTCCACATTGAGCAACCAGAAGGATTCCAACTATCAGATCAAGGTGATATGGTATGCAGGTTGAAGAAAGCATTGTATCGACTCAAACAAGCTCCTAGAGCTTGGTATGCAAGGTTGGATATAAGCACTTATTGCAGTTAGGGTTCAATAAAGGTACCGCTGATAGTAATCTCTATTTCAAGATTAATGGTGATCAAATTTTGATTGTTGAAGTCTTTGTTGATGATATCATCTTTGGAGGCAATGAAGGTATGTGTATGAAATTTTCTGGTGAAATGCAAAAAGAGTTTGAGATGTCTATGTTTGGTGAGATGAATTTCTTTCTGGGTCTGCAAATTAATCAATCAGATAAGGAAATCTTCATATCTCAGTCTAAGTATGTGAAAGAGTTGTTGAAGAAGTTTGGGATGGAAGACTCTAAACTGGTATGTACTCCCATGGTAACTAGATACAAGTTGAGCAAAATTGATGAATCACCCAAGACTGATCAGAAAAAGTACAAATCCATGATTGGAGGATTGCTTTATCTAACTCAAACTAGACTTGATATTATGCATGCAGTTTGTCTTATTGCAAGATTTCAAGCAGATCCAAGAGAATCACATGTGATGACAATAAAGAGAATCTTGAGGTATTTAAAAGGCACACCAGATCATGGCTTATGGTATCCAAAGGATAATGATTTCACTCTCAGTGCTTATACAGATGTTGATTGGGTCAGAGATGTTGATGATAGGAAGAATACAAGTGGAGACGCTTTCTTTTTGGGTAACAAATTGGTTTCATGGCTGAGCAAGAAACAAGATTCAATCTCCTTGTCAACTACAGAAGTAGAGTATATTGCAGCAACATGTTGTTGTACTCAAGTGTTATGGATGAAGCAGACTTTGAAGGACATAAGAGTTGTGTATGAAGATCCAGTTGCAATCTTCTGTGATAATACAAGTGCTATAAATATTTCAAAGAATCCTGTGATGCACTTAAGAACAAAGCATATATCTATAAGGTCACACTTTATGAGAGAAAAGGTGACATATAATGAAGTAAAGTTGGAATATGTGTCCACAAAGGATCAAATTGTAGATATCTTCACTAAGCCTTTGCTTAAGGATACTTTTGAGTATCTCAGAGAAAAGTTAGGGGTCATTACTCCTCCTGCCCTAAACTAAGATGCATGGAACTACATCAGTCTAGTGGTTCCCAAAGTCTCATTCTTTGATCTAGATTGATGTTTTGAGAACTACCCCTCAGGGGGAGTAGCTAGATGTTACCGGTATGAGCTCCTGATAAAGAAAGTTTAGTTTGATCAGAACAACAGAATGCAAGTATGTGCCCTTTGCCATTGATGTCAAAGGGGGGAGAAATCATGTGAAAAACTTAGAAAAGAAAGGGTACAGATGTGTAAAAAGAAAGGGGGAGAAACTTGTCTTGATGGTCTTTACAAATTTTCACATCATATGTTGCCATCAATGACAAAGGGGGAGATTGTTGCAAGTATGTGCCTAATTGGTGTTGTCATTGATGTCAACATATCAGTGTTGTCATTGATGTCAACTATGCTCTTGTTTTATTTCTTAGATGATTTGTATTTGGCTATGTAAGTATTGGAAAGCCTGATATCAAGGATATTGAGAAAATTTGCTCCTCCAGTAAAAACAGTGTGTTGCAGAGTATCTTTGTCTAGAAAAGAATAGTCAAACAAATAGCTCCACATTTCCTATAGATTAAATATCTTTGTTTGCAGATTGAAATTTATTTTGAGGCTTGTCTAAAGATGATATGTTCCAAGTTTACACCTCCAGTATGAAGATTTGAGTGAGCTATGCTCACCAGAGTGAAAACTACTTTTTTCTGTATGTTTGGTGGTGACAGGGAGAAAGTTTATGCTCTACATTCCTCCACATTGAAGTATTTTGATCTGTGGTTCTAGATTTAAGTCTGAGATGTTGTTATGTGCCTTCAACTCCAATGGTTCATGATTTGGTGGTCCGCAAGCGATCTTTTCCTTATGACAGTAGCTGGCAGTGTTGTTTATGTGCTCCGGTTTGAAGAATCCTCTTGAAAGAGTGGTTAGAAGTTGTGCGGTTGTTCCTGATGATTTCAATGTGCTTATGGATGTCTCCTGATCATGTTCCTACCCTTGGATTGGTCCGTAAAGAGAAATTTTGGATCGTGATGAAAAATGTTCTTAGAAGACCTAGTGTTCTCACCAGTCTTGGCTGACTTGGTTGATTTCACTATTTGCAGAGATGTTTTGAAGATTGTAGAAGCATGTCATGGCGTGAAGGATTGTGTTTGAGTCCCAGCTAAGGTGTGGCGTGATCGGCATACATATTTACATATTTCCCTTAGCTAATTTTTGTATTAGGTTTAGACCTATTTCTATATATGTTTTGTAATGCCGACCTTGGAGATTGTTCCAACGGTTGATGAATGTACTACTGACCTTGATGTACATTCCAAGGTTGATGACTTGTATAAAGACTTGTAATGTAATTACGAAAAATGTATGAGTGGGCAAAAATGAGAAGATAAGTGCGAAGAGTTAGAAGAGCAAAGCAGAGGAATAATATTGCGCTTCAATGGAACTGAACTCGAGCATAGAGTAGATGCTATCAAATCAGTTCAAAAATCTTTGGGAGTGAGCCACCCCTTAGCAATGAGCCAATCTTTGCAATGAGAAATTTGGGTAGTGAGCCTTTATTTTTCGATATTGTTATAACTTATATATTTTTGTGGGCTGACACCCACCGTGGTTTTTCCCTTATAGGGGTTTCCACATAAAAATATGGTGTCTCCTATGTTGAATGTGTGATTGTGATTAAGTCTATGTTTTCATGCTTTCATGGTTAGATCTGATTATCAGTAATTAAGTAGTTGATGCTTTGATATGTATATGAGGTTAAGTTTTTGTGACAACTAATTCACCCCCCCTCTTAGTTGTCCTATGTATTTCAACACTCTTCCACTTAATTATAAGATATTCCCTATCCATTTGTGCAATCGTGATGAAATAAGGATTAAATTTTAGAATAGGTAGTAGATGGTCTTTAACCAACCTCCTTGTAACAACTACGAGGTCCCATTAAATTTCCTTAGGAAACTCTAGTATGAGTTTATCCTTCATGAGATTCCAAATTATTTTGACCACATAGTTTTGAAGAAGATGCAGAGGCTCTACACTGGACAAAGAGGGGGCTCATCATGCACCTAACTGACCTCATAGATCCCAAGCACAAAAACATGTTCATCATGTGACAATCCCCTCAAGTGTGAAGGAGACTATGGAGATTCAAATCCTCCAAGCTATTTGTGTGCTTGTAAACCCCCTCATTTAGTATGGCACTCAAATATCTCACATTGTCACTGTAAGTACTAAAATCACATCAGGCCAGTATAGCAATCCTATGATGAGATGGTAGTCACAGCTCACGACCCTCGAAGGCATGATTTTACCTCTCCCAACAATTTTATGTTTTGATGACTTCCCCTTTCATTGTGTCATCCCTTGTCCCTCTTGTTTTGCCTTTCATTTGACCTTTTCTGCTTTTCATGTTGCTTAGTTGATCCCTCTTGTTTGCCTATTTAGGTTGCCCCTGGTGTTCCTGGGTCACCCCTAATGTGCCTAGGTTGCCGGAGCAACCTTGACTGGAAAAAGGGGTGACCTTGTCATTTTTGAATGTGTGCATCATTTCATATTTTTGGCTTTTCTACTTGATTTTCAGCCCATTTTATCTCACCTTATTTTGTGCCAACTCATTTCTTTCCCCACTTTCTTTCTAAATTGAACTCATGATTAAATTTTATCTCTTTTATTTGATTTAATTATCTCTTCGACTGTTCATGGATTATTTCCATTTTCTGCTTGAGTTGCACTTTCTTTTTTATCTTATCTCTTCTCCCATTCTCTCCCATTTTTAACTATAAATACCCATTCACTCTTCATTATTTTTCATGCTTAAACCTTCAGATTTTCTTCTCATTTCAAAGTCGCATCACAAGATTCTTGCAAGCTTCTACACAGGCCTTGAGCCTTTTGCTTTATTATTTTTAGCTTAGAAATACGATGCTTTGATCTTTGAATGCTCTTTAGCAAGCCTCCTTAGTTTTCTTCAAGCTTATTTCAAGATTCCATACAGGCCTTGAGCCTTTTTCTTATTAGTTTTAGATTAGACATCTTTATGATAGATATCTCTTAGAAGCCTTATCCTAACCAAGCTTCTCATACAAGCCTCGAGCCTCTTTCACTTTTCAACCATACAAGCCCTAGATCTTCTTTTGTTTCGATTTCTTTGCATCCTTCTTTTCTTCTTCCCATCATCAAGCAGAGTTCCCCACTATTGCAGAGAAGGATACTCAGATAAAGCTAGAACTTTGAGGACTATCTGCCTAACATTGGTGCGATCAAGTATGGGTTCATTTTATTGTTTTAAATTAGTAATTAGAAAATAATTTACCCTTGGAGAAGTAAATCTTTATTTCTTCTTGATTTCAAAAGATTTCTTAGTGCAGGGAAAAGATTGCTTCTTTATTTCTTCTTGCATCCATAGATTAATTACATCTTTATTACTATTTAATTAGGATCACTATAATATCAATATCAAAAACACCAACATATAGTTACATTGCATTAGGAAAAACCATATAGTTTGCATGCATATTTCCCTTTCATAGTAATTAGATCATCATCATAAATTTAGGAAAAGAAAAGCTTGCATTCATATAGTTTTAATTGCATTAGAATTTCGTTTCAAACATTCAAAAACTCGCAACATTCAAGCCATCAATGTCATCACATTGCATAAAACATTCAACTTTCATTCGAAAACAAACATCGAAGAAGCCCTTAGTTTCATCACAAGGCATAGAAATCAAACAACATTCAAAATAGTCAAACATAGGAAAACATCAAGGAAATCCTCGGTCTCATCATGAGGTACACAAGCTCAATAATTCAACATTCAAACACACAACACAACAACTCCACTAGAACCTACAACACTCTTCTTCCACTTGAAGAGAGTAATCATCCCAATCTCCCAGGTGCTTAGCTAGCTTTCTTCAAAAAGGTGGGAGTGATTTGGTTGATGCCTTTATAAAGGATGTAGTAGATGTATTACTTGGAGTCTGACTTACTTGCATTATGTCTAAGTCACGTTCTAGTTATCACGGGCACTAGGGAGGGTGTATGCAATGGGGGGCTTTCTATATCTCATGTTATTCCCTAATTCTATGATTCTTGTAGGTCTATTTGTGTTGAAGGTGAAAAGGATGATCTGCCACCATTATTCACTATATTAGAGCATGTGGTCCTAATAGATGATCTGCTGGAGCATACCTTTGGTTATGACCCATAGGGATTTTATATGAAGTTACAGTTTATTTTTTCTCTCAAATTCAAGATTTATAAATATAACCATTATTAATGTATTTGAATTAAAATGTGTATTTATTATATATTTTAGAGTCAAACATCATAAGGTGGTACATCATCTACCATTTCCCTAACTAGTCCTATGGTCCCATTAGTTTTGCAAGTAAATTTCTAATAAATTGCTATATATTTGTTTTCAATTTGTTGTTCTTAGTAATATTCATTTAAGTTTATATAATTTAATGTTGAACAAGAAGATACTAGACTATCCACTAGCACACATGTTGTTAGAAGTTGTCCTATCATATCTTATATTGAGGTACATTTCAGTGTTTTGAATAATCTAATCTAAATAATTTGTCATGGATTGTTTGTACATGATTTGTTGAAATAACCCTTTACTAATTTGTTTAGTGTTAGAACATAATGTTATTAGCGATCATACCCTTATAACATTTATATAATGTTTTAATATAAGGTTATAAAACCTTATGTTATAAAGCATATACGATTTAATAATTAATAATCTAAGAACTATTAGATTATTTATTATTTACAAATGATTGCTTTGAATGGGTGTGACTAATACCCCTTTAGGTATTTTTCCACCCCTTCTCCTATATTTAAGGAGGTTCTCTCTCATTTGAGAGATATAAGAATTTAGAGTTTTATAGTGAATTATACCACTATGCACAAGAGGTATTATTGGCCTTGTGGAAGTATGTAGAGGAGTATAACCCTAGGTTCAGTCTATTTTTTAATAGACTATTTTTTGTAAGTATGTGTACCTTTATTACTAATTGTTGCAAGCTTAAGATGTGTTCTTGAAGCACCAACAATTAGTAGATTGCAACAACAATCAAAATTATTTCTAATAACAGAGTCACCACCTCTTCCAAGAGAGGAATACCTTGAAGCACACTAGATCTCCAAGGCAACAAATTGATTTTGGGTTTAGCTCACCAACAAAGTCTATAATGTCCCTAGCCAGACTATTAGAAAAAAATACCAAATCTTTAACAATCCTTCCTGATAACTGAGATCTTGATGTGGGAAAGTTGGGAGCATATGGAACCATAATGTAAACAAGACAAACAAGTAGTGCAACTTACTAGCAGAAAGCTGGCCAGTTTATAATCAATGCCCAAATAGGTAGATAGAAGAAAGATACTCAAGACAAACTAGTTGATTACAACTATAGATTAGGTCAAAGCCAAAATGGTTGATTGTAAGTTGATCTAGATCAACACCAAAATGGTGGATAATGGATGCAAATGCTTGGCGGCTATTCTATCCAATCACTGATTACAATGCAAATCATGGAATAAAATGAATCTAGTAGAAGACCTTGTAGATTATTACAATGTTAAACTATGAGAGTCACTAATTGACTCAAGTTGCCAGGATCACCTGCAAAACCTAGGATTGCCTTGTACAAGAGAAAAAAGCAGAGAGGATTAATTTGCACAATATTGGATGCAATAATGAAATTAGATTAATAAATTACATATGACATCTTGCTTTTATATTTGCAAGATAAGAAAACCCTAGGTGACTTAAAAAAGCTCTGAGTAAACTTAATAAAGTGTAATTAAATTTTTAATTACACCAACACCCCCTCTTAAGTGCAACTTAGGGAGAATGAAAAACATGCAAATGATGCAAACATGGGTCTCAACTAGAATAACAACCATGTAAATGATGCAAATATGGGTCCTGGATACAAGGCAATTTTAGGTACTCATGTACATAAAGAAAACTCTCATAAATGGAGCAAAGGAGAAAAACCCTATGGGAGAAAACTTGTCTCCAAAAGAGAAAACAAAAAAAGTACAAGAACACATGATGGAAGAAGGACTAACACTAAGACCCCCCAAGGAATGAATCCATCACAAGAGTACAATCATGAAGGCCCCCCATAAGAGAGAGAAAATAGAGAATATGAATCCCCTCCTAGAAGAAGCTCCAGAACCAATGAAGATTGTCTAAAGGCAGAGTCCAATCCACTGCTTACAAACTACAATTCTCCATTTCAAAAGAAACAGATCCACTAGTGAATGAAGGAGCCATTCCCACATCTTGGATGAATAAGGAATCCATATTGAAATGTGTGCCTTTGAATGCAACTCAAGTGACTTCATACTGGGAAAAGATGTCTTCTCCAAAATAGATACTATCCTCCCAATCACAAAAGAAGAACTAGGAGAGGATATGATCTAAACTACATCTAGAAACACAAAAGATGGTGGTGATGCGAATCTACCTGAGATGGCATCAAACAAGAGAGATAAACCCTCAAATGTGTCCTACAAATCAATAATATGAGACTCCATAGACAAGGATGATATGTCTACAAGATAAGAGTCCCGATGTGACAAATCTAAAAGACTAAGATTGACCTGAACATGCACGAATCACTGGAAGCCATGAATGTAGCAACACTAGACTCGGATGTAGAAATAGGTGATGAAGGAGATGTGATCTCGACATAAGGAGAAGAGGAAGCAGGAGAAGTCTTTGAGTCATATGAACAATCAAGACTTGCAATATATTCAAGCTCCTATGAAGTATCATCATCATAACATATGAAATTTGCATCATCAAGTGGAATGAGACAATTTGTAGCAGGATCATCTAGAAATGGTGAGACATGAGGGTCTCCATACAACTCTGTTACATCCCTAAATTTTGGCTTGTTTTTACATGGATAGAAGTGAATCTATGGGATAAATATTTTGACAATTGGATAATGTCATTAGAAAATATCAATTTTATGGGATAACAGTTATGTGATTAAATGCCATATATATGATGTGATGATTTAGTAATTTACGTTATTTCGATTTATTAATTATAAGGTTCATAAAAGGACTAATGATGCACTAATCAAGATCTGTTGAATGGCAAGTGATATGCAGGATAACAGGTTTTATTGACTCTCCGAGAAAGAGAGAGAGTATCTTCTGAGGAGAGGAGAATAGACCCTGGGTTACAAATGGTCATTTGCCAACTGAGTATAGTTTACTTCAATTAATTAACTCATGTCGAATGAGGTGAGTCGCATTTAAGTAGTTAATTAGTTGATTGATTCGACAGGTTGTTGATGTCTTTTAGAACCCCTTTTGAGATTCTATTACGTCAATCTAGTCATTTTGTGAAATCAACATCGTCAAGGTCGAACGATAGTCATTCCACGACTAAGACGACTTTCTGTCGAGCACGCCATTCATGATGTCGTAATTGAGTAACGATTACATCTTCAATGGTGAAGTATTTTTAATGTGTTTCTTCTTTTTTGTTTTAACATTGAATCCCATATTTTAGCTAATTAGAATCGACGTGATTCTCTTGTTTACGTGAAGGGGAGTTGTACTCGACCCAATCACGTAATGTGCATAAGTGTATGTCACATTAATATAAACCTTATTGTTATTAATATAATTTTTGTTTTAGATTATTATGTTATGTAAATATATGCTTTATTATTATTCTATTATTAACCTTGAGGGGTAGGTTGTTATTTGTTTTAAACGATAACCACCTATGTTATAGAAGAATCTTCTTTTAACCCACCTTTAGAACATTGAATGTTTCTCTTTGTGGATCATTGGTTATTGGAGGAGTGGTGCTTTATCACCCATGTCCCCTCTCGTTGCATGCTCAAGATAAGAGCATTGAGAGACATGTAAAGAGGAGAGATCCATGACTTTTAGGCAGTTTGCTTTAACAACCTTTGTGGGATTCCTTTAGACACCTTCTTTGCCTTATTTGCCGAGGGTTGAGAGAGAGCAATGGTGTTAATCATTTCCTTAGTGGTCTTTCATGACCATGAATCTTCTTTTTATGCATGTCTTTGAAGGGAGTTTTTGGAGCCATATTTTAAGGAGGCTAACTGTGGTCAATTTTAAAAAGGGAAAGCCGATCATGAAGTGTAGGAGGAGGCTTTCATACAAAAGGAAGAGTAGTGCTTAGGGATGGATTTTAGAGATGAAAGGTTCCAAAACTTGTCAGTTGTCATACGACTAGCATATTCCTTGATCCTCTTAGGAAGCAAGTCTGTGGGTAGATAAGTGTCGAGATGGAATGTTTTGGCACATCTCCAGTGGTGACGTTAAGACCAAGCCACTGAGCTCAGTTCTATCAAGAAAAGATTTTAAGCAATCCATTAGATATGAGTTTTCATGTTTTTACCTTTCATTAAACTCACTGACTGCGAGCAAAGTTTTGTTATATGCCTCTCACAATGTTCATGGTGTAATAAGAGTTTTTTTTTTATCCCTGTGTTTGTGTTTATAAGGACGATGAAGTAAAATGTAGTTGAAGTTTGATATTAATTTATTGTTGAATGTTATAAGGCCAATACTTTGCAAAGTAATAGGCTACTGATACTAAAATTCAATACTGTGAATATTAAGCCAACAGGTTTAGAGTCCAAGATTGACACCTTGGCCAAGAGACTGATTATATTTGTATGTTTATAGTTTTGTTATATCCCTATTTTATCTGGTATCTTGTCTAAGCTCTTTGAAACTATAGATTTTAATCTCTTCTTGTGTTTAAAAGGCCAATATTATGTTTATGTTTGGCATATGCTACGTTTAAATAAGGCCAACATCCTTGTTTCTTTTGAGGCCGAGTTAAGGCCAATGTAAAGTCAAGGTAGGAGAAGCTAATTATTAGTAACCAACTCAAAGGAATGCTATATATTTATATATGAAGTTAGAGACCGAACCTTTGCACACATTATTTTTAAAGATTGGACTCTTGATGAGTAAGTTGACTGAGATAGAAATCTCTCCCTTAAAGACTTACATCTTTAGTATTATTGGTTACAATCACAACATTTTGTGATAGGTTATTTTACCCATTTTGAGGTATTGAAAAAAAATAACAACATTTATAGAAACATAGATGGTTATAGTTTCACATAAGTATATATAGAGATGTTCCATATTATCTTTCTTTCTCTAAAGAAGATAATGTAAGTGCATGTTGGAAATAGGACTGACAACTAAGAGGCGGGGGGGGGGGGGTGAATCAGTTGTCTCAAAACTTTAATAATTTCTGCAGTTAATTCTTTCTTTTAGCTCTTAACAATAAATCAATAACTTAATCATGAAAACAACAATCATAAGTCTAAGAACAACAGCACAATAACACAATTGAAACCAAGATTTTTAGCGTGGAAACCCGGTTAAGGGAGAAACCACGGTGGGGGTTAACCCACAAAAATTAATACCCTGTTAAAAATATTTTTACAAATGAGAATGCACATGCATTCGAGCTCACTGCCCAGAGCTCACTGCTCAAATAGAGGTTCAGCGCCTACAAATTGTTACAAGAGAATAACATAGATTTTGAATTGATGAGAAGCATCTACTAATGCATGAATTCAGTTTCGGTCAAGCACAAAACACTGATCTTACACATTTCATCTTCACTCTACCCTTTTTACTGCTCTGCCTTCATCCGAATCTTAGATCTTTACTCTTTTCACATTTACTCTATGTTCATAAAACACACACACAATAGTCATTCAAATCCATTAGGTATATATATCCGCATCCTAATCTTCAATCACTTTTCAGTCAGCTTCAAGAACACTTAGAACTTTATTGAATACTCTGCTCTGTCAGCTAGATCCGTGCATAACTTGAGTTGCGGACCAAAAATTGCACTCACAAATTGTCAATCAGGTCAGCCACTATCACTGGTCATCATAATTACCCAATCAACAACTTCCATACATCTGAAACCAAGATCATTTACAAGGTTGATCTGTTCTTCTTCTGTCTGCTCTGTCAAATTGTTAACCCAATACTTAGAAGCTAATAACTTTTGAATCCTTTATCACTGGAGGCCAAAACTCTAGATTTAGATTGTCTTGATAGTGCTTATGAATACCTCAGATCTGCAACAAATTAAGACTTTCCACCAGAGAGATCCAGACCAAGATACCAGACCCTGTCGTCTGCTCTGTTCTTGACTACCCAGACTTAGATAAATCTTCAATCTGATTTTCGGTATGAGCAAATTGTGAAATACAGATGTGTAGTAGAGACTTGGTTGCCATCAATGACAACACTTATCATGCCTAGCAGTGTCTCTTGCCAACAATCTCCCCCTTTGGCATTGATGGCAACACTTAGTGAAAAATGACTAAGTGTTTGAATAACTCCCCCTTTGCTTGTGCTCCATACTGTCGTTCACGCTGCTTTCTGGTGCTCCCCCTTTGTTGGATTCTTTATTTTTCACTGATCTTCACTCCCCCTTTGACATCAATGGCAAAGGGTGGGATTCACAAGCCAAAATTCTCCAAAAATTCTATGTATAGTGTCGTATATGTACAACTAATCATTAAGTTCTATTCACATGAACTTGAGAATGTCTGCAAAACTATTTTCCAATTGCACAAGTTCAGAGGCCCAAGTTCCCTTCATTCCATCTAAAATTGAGATGTGTCCAATCAACAAAAATGCATATGCTTCTGCATTTGTCAGATCCAGAGGATTACTTGTCTGAAGTGTAGTCTGAGCTTCTGATAAGGCATTAAAAATGGTTTCTAACTTGGGGGCAATCAATTCCTGGAGCTCACACATTCTCTTCATAATGTTACCTTTTTCTTTAACAAACCTCTTTATCTCATCTGTCAAGATAATTACTTGACATTCCTGACTTATAGGCGAAACTGTTAGAGGATCAAAATTTTGAGAAAGATTTGACAATTTATGTTCTTACTCCTTTATCTTCTTCTCAATATCCTCACTAACTTTAAGGCATGATAGACATAATTTGTACATATCACTTCCATATTTTAGAGCATTCTGAATACTCCTTATGGTAATGCTGAGTATCATCCTATCATTTCCTATTAGATTTTGTACTTCACTAAATTTCTTATCCAAAAATTCCTTCTGAACTTTCACCTCCGTAGATTTTTCAAAAGACTCAAAATGTGTACTTACAACATTTACAAGATTCTTTAGGTGACTGGAGGGGGAATCTGATGAACTCTTTTGGTAGGTTGGAAATAACTTCTCCAAGACTCCGGTTGCAAGCCCTAATAGTTCACTGTCCTCCATGTGAGATTTTAACAACTTCTCTCTGGCCTTGGCTTGAGTGAAGGATGCAATCTTCATCACTTGTACCGAAGAGAGAGCATCTAGATTAAATGGTCCTTGGAGTAATTCAGGTTCATCAAACTCAAGCATCTCTTTATCTAGAAGACTTTTCACTGCATTTGCAGTGTCTTTTGTAACAATTTCTGGAACACTTTCCTCTTCTTGGATTTTCTCCGGACTATCTTGTTTGGGTGCTTCAACATTTGCACCATCTTCTTCTATTTTCTCATCCTTACCCTCTTCTTTCTCTTTCTTTGCTTCACCTTTTTCTATATCATCTGCAGTGGGATTTTCTCCTTTGTCCTCACCACCTAAAATCTGTTCCAGAGGATCTAGTGTGGAAGCAATATTCTCAACATTATCTTCCTTTTCTGATTGGTTAGGAGGAGTTAGAGTATCACCTGCATCATCAATTTGGTCCACCATCTCTGTATCTACTTTGTTTATTTGCTCCTCTACCAGAATAGAGGAGTCACCAATCTCTGTTTGTTGCTAATTGATGTTCACTTCTCCAACAACTGGAATTGATGAATCAATTCCATCATCTGTCTCCTCATAGGTTTGCTCTGGAGGATTTAGAGTATTACATTGGTCATCATTTCCTTTTTCAATCTCTTCTTCTGGAGCTTCTTGTTCCTCTAAAATAATATAGTATTTATTTTTGTCAAGGGCTTTTCTCAAAATTTCTTCTGTTTCTTTTACAACTTCCTCAGGTTCACCAAGCATTAACTTGTTCATCCGGATCTTACTTCTAAATTTCTCCTTAACTTCCTTGAGGATTTTATCAGCTTCTCTTCTGGTCATTACTAGACACAGGGTGGAAAGAACATATTCTTTGAGTTTTATGTCTTTGTCCTTGGCGGCTTCCTTCCTCATTTATAGTATTTTCCTTAAACTTTTGGGAATTTCTTGCAAAATTTCCAATAGAGCTCTATTGAATTTATTCAAGTACAGGATGGTGGCATCCACCAAGATTTTCTTATTTGCTTCATCAAAATAGTCTCTTGCCTTTTACTTGCCTTTTTTCTTCCGAAGGGTTGGTTCTCAAAGGCCTTTGAAGTCTTGGCTTTCTTTGATCTTATCTCTTTAACTTCTTCATCTATTTCTATTTCCTCATCATCTTTTTTGCTCTTGTAGGCTCTTGTAGGCTCTTGTGGACTTGGTTTTATTCCTCTTTCCTCCTTCACCGAATGATGTGGCTTCCGATGTCTTAATGGGAATAGACTTGGATTGTTCTAAGACAGTTGCAGAGCTTCTTGTTTTCCTTGAAGAGCTAGGTGGGACTTTTGGAGTAGCTGCTGGCTCACTTTTTGTCCTTTCTTTTCAAGATTCCTCAGCTCTTCTATTCATCTCCTCAATCTTTTCTTTGTTCTTTCTCACTGCTTCTTTTGTAATCCCAATGTTTTTTGCATACATCTTCACTTGCTTCAAAACTTTTCATTTTGTTTCTGGCTGACTAAGTTCCACATGCAACTTTATACTTAGTTCCTTGTAAGTTCCAAACCTTTCCACAGGGTGTATTTAGGTTTGCTCAGAAGATACTGAGCATACATGTCCAGAACTCTCATCCACCTCATAACCCATTGGCATTATCCATACTATTCTTGGTTCTATAGCTTCCATTAGACATTGATCTGTGTCAACCATAAAACATAACTCATTCTCATATATTTTCTACAACTGACTTAGGGATTCTTTCCCTTGCATGCATCAGACTCTGAAATTTTTTGAAATACCCCCAGATTGCAGTCTTTTGTGCACCTGAATCTCCAAGGCTATATAAATGATCTCTTATCTGGATTGCCACTAGCCTGTCATTTGTCCAGTGCACACTTTGCACTCCAGGCACTTCATTCATAAAATAGAAAAATAAGCATATAATCAAGGAACCATACTTGAAGCATTTTTCTTATCTTTCTTGATTTTGTTTAAATTTCAATCAGTTGAACCCGTAGTAGCTCACAGGGGTCATAGTTTGCATTCTCTTTCAACATTTTATATGCTACATATATAGCTATTTTAGAGACAGAGTTTTCTTTGCTTGAGTGATAAATCTTATACCCAATTACCATGGAAGCAAATTTGAAATCCGGTTCTATAATGTCATTGATTGTCATGGCTCTTTTATCAAATTTCACACTGGTTGCATCAGTGACAATTTGGTTTTTGACAGATTTTAGCATGGGTAGTCCACCGATTGAGTTTAACCCGGTCAGAATTCTGATAACATCTTTGGTGATCTTAAATGGTTTCAGAGCCATATAAATTCATCGTTCATTTGGCTCAACACATAATGAACCCATTCATTCTCATCAAATGATGGAAATTCAATAATTTGCAGAAAATGTTTGCTTTCTAGGGCTTCAAATTCAGGTTTCGGTTGGTAATTGTCATTCTTTAGATGGCTCTTAAACAACTCCAGCAGTTTCAGATTCCCAAATTCTTCTACATTGCAATGAATGTATGCCCTAATGTATTCAACATGTAAAACCCCATATGGAACACCCAAAAAAGCACCTAGCGGCTCGAATTCAACAGATTTGTGAGGATGCTTCTTAAATTTTGGACGAGACCTTTCAGTGACATCAACAACTAAAGGTGTAGCCATTTGCAGAGATTGAGAATTCAAGAGGTTCCACAAAAAATAGAAATACCTTGTTCTACAGATTAGGATTTTGCTTGGAGATCCTCTTCGCGCTTCAATTCTTGAGAATTCTCAGCTCTGAGCTCGTTCACTCCTTCTCTTCTTGCTTTCTTTTGATTCAAAGTGATCTAAATGAGGAATGAATGACCTTTTTATGCTCCGCAACGCCTAATTTGTCTTTGTAATAAATGCTCTGCCCTAATACATCCAGTTACTCTGTTTGTTGAACATTTTCTCATGAATTACTTTGCAATTTGCCATATCCACCTCTTTTCTTCTAGAAATCCTTCCAAATGATCTGAAACAATCCAAGATTTCTTTTCTCACTGTGCCAGATTTAGACACCCACTTACTGGCTAGGGGATTTGATTTTCAATGTAGTTCCCCCTAAGCCAAAGCTCCTAATAGAATTCCCAGAGGAATTATCAGCACCAAATTCCGGTGCGAACCCATTACTATGGTTCACAATTGTTTTCTTGATCCATGTCTCACTCATTTCATTCTGGATCTCATTCTCATCAATTTTTCTTTTGCCTTTGTCTTGTCTCTGCTCATTTGGTTTTTTGTTTACCGGACCCCTTCTTTCATTAATCCTACTTCTGCAAAATCTTGCAAAATGACCGGATCGGTTACAATTGAAGCACACAACATTTCTTTGCCCATTTGATTGATTTCCTCTTGATCTGCACTGAATGGCCATATGCCCAAATCTATTGCATGCAAAGCATTTTACATTGAAAGAATTCCCATTTCCTCTATTTGATGAGTTATTTATTATCATACTTCTGCATTCATTAGATTTATGACCGTACCTCTTGCAATTGAAGCACTGTCCAGAGAAGGATGGATTATTTTGATTTACTCTACTTCTGCATTGAGTGGCTTTATGACCAAATTTATTGCACTTGAAACAATTTTCATTGAAAGATGGATATCTTTGAGCGTTAGGCTGTCTTCCTGAAGGTCTTCTAGATCTGTTTCTCTCATTCCTTGGTTGAGAGTTTCTTTGTTTAGATCCGGAGCTTTCACCTTTCTCATATCCAAGACCATGCTTGTCATCAGCCTTTTTCTGACCCTCAAGTATTGCTTCAAGTTTAATTGAACTTATCTTGAACTTCTCCCTGTATTCATTTGCAACTTCTAGGTCATGTCTGAGAATGACAATTTGTCTTTCAAGATCTCTTTCATTGTCTCTGCTTTCTTGTAGATCAGATTTTAGATGGCCAGCTATATTGTCTAATCTGTAGCATTCATCAGTTCTTTCTTTTAGAGTTTGATTCAAGTCTTCTTCAGTCTTCTTCCTTTGGTCAATTTCTTTGGTTAGCCTCATTGCCCCAGATTCCATCTCAATTTTCTGAACAACAACTTCTTTTGGCAGCTTCTCACATTCCCTTATCTTTTCTTCCAAAGCTTCATTCATGCCATTTTCTTCAGTTAAACTGGATAATTGCAGAAGTAGCTCCTTTTTCTTTTCCATAGATTTCTTTAATTTATCTTTTAACATTTCAATGGTATCATCAGCATCTTTAAGTTCACCTCTTAGATTACTAATTTCTGCTTTAGACTGAACAAGATCTTCTAGGGCCAACTGAAGTTGATCTTGAGTGAACCCATTAAATCTCCTTCCAAGATCTTTCCTTATGCTGTTAAACTTTTTCAAAGGAACCTTGCTCTGATACCAATTGTTGGAAATAGGATTGACAACTGAGACGGGTGGGGGTTGAATCAGTTGTCTCAAAACTTTAATACTTTATGTAGTTAATTCTTTTTTTTACCTCTTAATAATAAATCAATAACTTAATCATGAAAACAACAATCATAAGTGTAAGAACAACAACACAATAACACACTTGACACCAAGATTTTTAGCGTGGAAACTCGGTTAAGGGAAAAACCATGGTGGGGGTTAACCCACAAAAATTAATACCCTATTAAAAGTATTTTTACAAATGAGAATGCACATGCATTCAGGCTCACTGCCCAGAGCTCACTACTCAAATAGAGGCTCGCTGCCTACAAATGATTACAAGAGAATAACAGAGATTTTGAACTGATGAGAAGCATCTACTAATGCATGAATTTAGTTCCGGTTAAGCACAAAACACTGATCTTACACATTTCATCTTCACTCTGCCCTTTTTACTGCTCTGCCTTCATCTGAATCTTAGATCTCTACTCTTTTCACATTTACTCTATATTCGCAACACACACACACCATTTATTCAAATCCATCAGGTATATATATCTGCATCCTGATCTTCAATCACTTTTCAGTCGGCTTCAAGAACACTTAGAACTTTATTGAATACTCTGCTCTGTCGGCTAGATACGTGCATAACTTGAGTCTCGGACCAAAACTTGCACTCACAAATCATCAATTAGGTCAGCCACTATTACTGGTCATTACTAATTGCCCAATCAACAACTTCCATACATCCGGAACCAAGATCATTTACAAGGTCAGCTTGTTCTTCTTCTGTCTGCTCTGTCAAATTGTTAACCCGATACTCATAAGATAATAACTTTTGAATCCTTTATCACTAGAGGCCAAAAATCTAGATTTATATTGTCTTGACAGTGCTTATGACTACCTCAGATCTACAGCAAATTAAGACTTTCCATTGGAGAGATCCGGACCAAGATACCGGACCCTGTCGTCTGCTCTGTTCCTGACTACCCAAACTTAGATAAATCTTCAATCTGATTTCCGGTATGAGCAAATTATGAAATGCAAATGTGTAATAGAGACTTGGTTGCCATCAATGACAATACTTATTATGCCTAGCAGTGTCTCTTGCCAACAGTGCAAACTTATTTCCTTGGTAGGAGTCAGTGGACTCAAGAAAATCTATTGGTCAAAATCATCTTATTATTGTTCACTCAAACTTACCTTAGGGAAAGACTGAATAAGTCATGAATGTTTTTTTTTTATTCAAAAGTGTACTTGTATTCTATGAATTATGAATATCAAGGTTTGTATAACACCTGAGCAGTTTAGAGAAAACCAAAGTGCACTATACCTATATCATAGTATCATATTATTGAACTTGGATTTTGAGTTAGAGATGGGAAAACTAAGGAGAATGGGAAATAGATCCTTAGTCGACATTAAAGACTATGACAATTCCATATATGAAATCTTGCTAGTTATCTCAAGGGACCTTTGATGAAATCATATCATCATGATAGTGGAGTGAGGAGGATACAACATGGATAAAAATATTTTTGTAGGAAATAGAATTCCTCTTGAAAATTTTTGTAATACATTTTTAGGGAAATAGTTGATCCAAGAATGTGGAACTCTAGCTAGCCTTTGATAGAATCTAATGATTATTGATGAGTGCTAGGTAGCACCCATGATAATACACCTTTTTACCCCTCTTTTTCTTCCTTCTTATTCCATTGTCCTGATGACTGCACCAAAGTAGATTAACAAGATTGTTCTAATTATGATTAATAAGAGATGAATTACTTAAAATCATGATTTTTGATTGAAGGACTAATGTGTATTAAATTAATGGAAACATGCAAAAATTCTCTCTTTTTGAATCTACAAGTGCAGATGTTCAAGCAAAGACAATTTTGGTCATCTCCAGAGGTGGTCCTAATAATCTCCAAAGCTGACATAAGGATGTCGCACCAGTCTCCAATATTTTCCAATATGATTGAAGAGATTTTGAGATAAGGGGGTGAATCATCTCTGGAGCTAGACTAAAGTCATGAGCATATCTTCGGAGATGAACAAAAAGCCATAAAGCATATCTCTGGAGCTATAGACAGAAGCACACACCTTCGGAGCCTCCTCAACACAAATGCAGATTTCCAGCGCCACTGCCAGTCAACACTTCCAGTGGTAATTGGGGTGCTCTAGATATTACTCAATCAGCACCTGAGTAATTGAATGAAGACCCTAGTTAACTACTAGAAGTTTTATTTCTCTTTTTAATTTTGCATGAGTTCTCGACAAACTGATTAAGTACCTATATTTCAGGGCCTCACTGCCCAGTTGTATTTGAAACTAAGACTCAGATTTAGTGAGACTATTGTTCCACTAAATCTGTTTTAATTGCATGACTTTTTACTCTGTAGTTAAACAGTTAGTAGAATAAGAGATTGGTACTATCTCATAGATGAACTAGTAGTTAGGGTGAGTGATATATCATCACTGGATTAGATATAAATTTACAAAAGTAGTAGCAAAAGATAGACAACCGATGATTTATTATTATTGTAATCTCATTTTGATAGAAACACTTTTCTGAATATAAAATGGTACTACTGATGGAATTGGACTGAAAGCGAATTGTGATATTATCTTCTTGTGCTGATTCATTGCTTTAGTCTTCAGCCCTAAGGGTGTGGAGTAAGGGCCCACTCCCACCACCAAGGCAGAAGGCTAGTATTGTTGTTTTGATATTCTGTTTCAGATTTTGTTTAAGGAGATAGTTACTATTTTAGATAAATGTATGTTTCAATTGTTTGGAATAGTATAGATCTACATTAGTAATTCATTGTTTCAGCTTTGTTTTCAATATTCCTAGAATTCATTTTCATAGTAGATAGATCAATAGCATTAGTTTCTTCAATCAGTAGAGATCATTAGAGTTAGTTAAATGAACTGGCAACTATAGGATTCCTAATTACAGACAGCCAAGGACACAACCCTGGATTTGACACATGAAAATATGATTAAATGCCGAGGACCAACGACCCTTGTCATTTTGGTGCTGTTGCCAAGGATCTCTGTGTTAATTAGGGAAACTTAGTTATATAGTTTTAGGATAGATTGAATCTATATGGTTATAGCTAGGGATTCAAAAGGAAGATACATAAAATAGACACCCCATCAACAAACTATAGGAGAAAGCAGTGGGGTGGCACAAGATCTTGTTGAAGAGAGACACCTAGAACCTACCTTAGAACCTACACCTCAATTCAATAATCCCTTAAACCCTCCAAGTCCTCCACTCATTGAATATATCAAGGAATTGCAACAAAAATTCCAGGCAGATCCTTTGACAGAAACTAATTCCTCAGAACCTCACACTAAATCTCAAGGAGAAGAACCAGTATCAGACATGGATGATAATCATGAAGAGGAGGAAAATTAGGCTCCAAGAACCTTCTCATATCCCATTGTTCTGGCTGCTAGAGATAATGCCCCTATGAAAAATATTTCACCTGCACACTTGCCAAATTTTGAGGGGTCTTGCTTCTGAGGATCCAGATCAGTTTTTGTTTGAATTCAAAGTGGTATGCTAGACTTACGATTATGGATCAGATAATCAAAAACTCAAACTGTTCTCCTCAACTTTGAAAGATTCTGCAATGAGATGCTTCATGGGTTTGGTCCAAAACTCCATCCATTCTTGGGATTAGATGGAGACAGAATTCTTGGGAAAATACCAGGACTACTGTAGAGTCAATGATAAAAATGAGGGATTATTCAAAATTAAACAAAGAGAGGAAGAGACCTTAGAGGATTATGTGGATAGGTTCAACTTTGCTTTGAGAAGGTATGACAACCCTGTAAATCATTCTTTGGCCAGAACCCTGTTTGTAAAAGGATTAGACAAAGAATCAAAACAGACACTGGATCTAATGGGAAAAGGGAATATCAATAAAATGGATATGCTTGCTATAGAAGAACTCTGCAGGAACTATTCCAGAACCCAAGATAGAGTGAGAACACCCAAATCTTTCAAAGGGAAGAATGAAATAGGACAGTTAATGGAGGAAATTGCAAATCTTAAAATAGATATTCTAGTCCAACTGAATACCACATTAGATGGGATTCAGGCAAAAACTAGAACAAATGATCAAGATAGAACAACTGAACCACTCTCCATCTATTGTCCTAGGTGTAGAAACAAACATCTGTTGAGGGAATGCCCTTTGAATAAATCAGAGACCTATCAGATCTATGACAGGGAACATCCTACTAGTCGGTGTGATCATCTCCCAGCCTTAAAAAGGCCAAGTAAAAAGAATACCATTATAGAGGAGGAGTTAAACTATGTAGGACAAAAATAAGCTAGGAATTTCCCTTATAATCAGTATCCAAACTAGGCTTCTTATAGGGCTCCTTATAATTGGGGAAATAATCAATGGAATCCAACTTGGCATGGGCCTCAGAATAATCCTCCTTGGGGACCACAAGATTGGCCAAACTAACAATGGCAGAACCAACATTGGCAAAATCAGCCCTAGGGGAATCAACAATGGCCACAACAGTTTGGATCACAAAACATGCAGCCTCATTGGGGTCCTCAATGGGGATATAATCAACAATACCAGGGACAACCTTGACGTTTCTAACCTCAACAACAAGCATTGCTAACTGGAACACCCAACACACAAGGGCAGTCACAAAACAAACCAGTTAGCCAACCACCCTTACCAGCTCAACCTATACAAAACCCACAGAATAAGCAGGGAGCAGCTGTTTGCATGATAGAACAAGAAAAAATGGCTGGTATTAATGCCATATATTCTAATAACCTTCAGCTACGTTCTGGGAAAGTACTTCCAAGATCATCTCCTTCAACTATAGTTAAAGTAACCAATGATGAGGAACCTGAAAATACATCCACTCAGTTTCCAGAGGAGATTACTATCGAAACAATGCTAAAAGAATCATCCTTGGATAACTCCGGAGTTCCTCCTAAAAGAATGACTTTGGAGAACACCCCTGTAAACATTTCTAATAAGAACTCTAGAGATGCTCTAGAGATAGAAAAACTAGCACCATACCCAAAATGACTCAAACAACATGTTCCCCAGAAAAATGTCTTACAAAAACAAGTCCAATCTACCCTGGAATTAGAACTTTTACAAGAAATTAGACAATTGAACATTGAAATTCCATTCCTACAAGAAATTAGGGATGTGCCAGAACTGAACCAATTCATCAAACAACATTGTGTTAAGACCCAGGGCAGGAAGAAAAACTTTCCTTCCACCATCCAAGTGGAAGGAAAAGTAGTAGACCTCCTAATGGGAGAAATGCTCCTCCCAAAATATGGAGATCTTGGGATTCCTATCATAACTGTTTACATCTCAGGGGTAGAAATATCAAATGTTTTGGTTGATTTGGGAGTAGCAATAAATGTAATGATAGTTCATACAATGGACAAATTAGCCCTAACAAGTATCCAATCCACATCCACAATCCTTCAACTTGTTGACCAGTCGGTAGCTATTACAAAAGTGGTGATTACAGATGTTCCAGTTGTGATAGAATCATGGGAATTCCCAGTAGACTTCCTGATATTATAACCTAGAAACTAGTGAAATGCATATCCATTTATATTGGGAAGACCATGGGGTGGCCACATCAATAGCATCTATTGATTGTCGAACTAGGGATATGGTCATTTCTAATGGAATAGATTTGAAGAAAATATCTTTGTATCCTCCAGCTAAACCATCAATACATTATTTAGGAAAAGTATGGGTAGATGAGCCGGATAACATGGGAAATAGTGCCTCAGTAGCTATGGTTACCATCAAGGAACATTTGGGTGAGTTAGAAGAAGAAATCCACTATGGTACAACAGAAGATATCACCCACATTATTATTAATGAGGATATAATGGAGCTAGCCCAAGATTCAAGGAGAGAAATTCTCACTTTTGCTCATTGTACCCTAGCAAATATCATTCCTTGTGGAGAAACCTTTTACAGAGACTTAGCCACATTTCACATGTTGCTTCCACATTCTTGTCCCCTCAATACCATGACTCCAGGATATGGATTGAATATATCTATGGATGAGATCACAAAATAGGTCATGATTTTACCTGTGAAAACACTAAATATCAACACCTAGTTAGCAGAAAAATAGGAAGCACTTCTTAAACTCCTAATTTCCCATTCAACATCTTTTGCTTGGGAATACCAAGATATGAAGGGCATCCCTCCTGAGATTTGTACTCATCATATATACACTGAAGATGTCAAACCTGTTAGACAACCCCAGAGAAGATTGAATCCTGCTTTAAAAGACATGGTTAAGACTAAAATAGAAAAATTGCTACAAGCAGGGTTTATATATCCAATCTCAGACAGTCAATGGGTCTCACCCTTAGTCATAGTGCCTAAAAAAAATGGGAAGTGGAGAGTGTGTATTGACTATAGAGAGCTAAACAAAGCCACAAAGAAGGACTACTTTCCCTTACCATTCATTGACCAAGTGCTGGATAACCTTGTAGGGAGGAAGTATTTTTCTTTCCTTGATGGGTTTAATGGATATAACCAAATCCAAGTAGCACCTGAAGATCAGGATAAAACCACTTTCACTTGTTCTTGGGGAACTTTTGCCTACAAAGTTCTTCCATTTGGACTATGTAATACTCCAGCTACATTTCAGAGGCTTGTTTTAGCCATTTTTTCTGAATTAGCTAATGAGTGCATAGAAGTCTATATGGATGATTTTACTGTGTATGGGGACAACTTTGAAGAATCTCTCATAAACCTAAAGAAGGTATTAAAATGTTGTAAAAAAATGACTATCCCTCAGCCATGAAAAGTGCTTCATGATGGTAGAGGAAGGAATTGTATTGGGACACCACATTTCAGCAAATGGGATCAAAGTGGACCAAAACAAAATAGAAGTGATCAAACAGTTACCTTCAACTAAAAATTAGATAGATGTTAGAAGTTTTTTGGGTCATGCAGGCTACTATAGGAGATTTATAGAAAATTTCAGCAGAATAGCTGCTCCTCTATTTACCCTGCTTAACAAAGACACATAATTCTTATGGACAGATGATTGTCAATCAACATTTGAAACTCTTAAGGAGAAACTTACTGTCACACTTGTTTTAAGAGGACTTAATTGGACTCTACCATTTCACATACAAACTGATGCTTCAAATGAGTCTATTGGAGTAGTCTTAGGACAAAAAGAGGAGGGAGAAGGTATGCATGCCATCTACTACATCATTAAAAAGCTTACCTCTGCAGAAAGAAACTACACCACAACTAAAAAATAATTCTTGGCAGTCATATATGCTATAAACAAATTCAGGCATTATATCACTGGATACAAAATATTTGTACATATTGATCATGCAGCCATCAAATACTTAATGAATAAGCCATTAGTGGGTGCAAGGATAATTAGGTGGTTGTTGCTATTGCAGGAATTTGACATTACCATAGTTGATAATCTAGGCAAATTTAATTTGGTTGTTGACTTTCTGTCAAGATTGCATACATGTGGAGAGAACCAGCCAGTGGAGGACAAATTTCCAAATGAACATCTTTTTGCCATCTCCTCTACTACACCTTGGTTTGCAGACATAGCTAATCTCTTAGCTATAGGCTTGTTTCCATCCCATTTTACCTCAAAACAAAAGAAATACTTAAGGAAAGCTTATCTTACAAATGGTTAAATGGTTTACTATTTAAATGTGGTCTTGATTTCATTTTACGCAGGTGTCTAAAAGCTGATAAATTTTTTGATGTCCTAAGGGCATGTCATGATGAACCATCTGGTGGGTACTATTCTTCACACAGAACCATCCACAAAATTCTGGGAGCTGGTTACTATTGGCCCTCTATTCATAAGGATACCAAGAAGTATGTGCAATAGTGTGATCAATGCCAAAGGATGGGACAACCAACCTTCACCCAGGAAATATCACTTCATCCTCAAGTAATGTTGGAACCATTTGAGCAATGGGGTATGTTGGTAATCATTTATGTTTAGGGTTTTAGGCTCGAGCTACTAGTGGTGCCTGCATAAGTATTCAGGTTTCAAGCATTTAGATATGTAGGCCCCTTCCCAAAAATCTAAAAAATTCCAACACTTTCGACGTCTGCAGTTGAAAAAATGCAAAAAAATTAGTTAAGGTGCAAGTGTCTTTGTATATACAAGGGTATTTGTACATACATGCAGGTAGAATGTGCATTGGCGGGTTAGAAATCTCCATCACCCTTTGAAAAAATCAGTTAGATGCATTTACTACAGTGCTGGAGATACAAGCGAAAAATATACATTGCAGACATATTCCAGGAAAGATTCGCTGTTTGTATGCAGAGGAAATATACAAAGCAAAATATACAAGGGTGTGCTAATATACAATTGCTACAGTGGCGAGCGGAAGATACATTCCTAGAATATTCTGTTGAAGATACCACAGTTGTATATTAGAGGTTTGTATATTTGCGGATGCAAGCGAAACATACAAAGGTGCAAAGATGCATTTGCTACAGTGTAGCAGGGAAGATACATTTGGTAGGGCTCGCGGGTGCATACAAACGAGTTTGTATATTCGGCATACAAAAGAAATATACATTTGAAGAGATATAAGCCAGACTTCAAAAGGAGGTACATTCTGATGCATAAAAGTTTCAGGTCCGCCTTGTATGTTGAGCAGTTGCATGTATATGCATCCTGCATATACAAGTGGTTTTAAAAGGCTAAAGGGGGCTGTTGTATATGCTCTTGCATATACGAAGACGAATGTATGTGCTTTGGGCGACAAAGGCAAAATGTAGGGTCAGCGATGGCAAGGAAACATCTGACGTGGCACGTTCCGATTGGCTGGCTGCTTGTTCTTTCAATTTGGAACCGCAGATCTCAGTGGAGGAGAGGTGGATCGACAACCATGTTTTAAAACTTCATGCGAAGGTTTTTCATTGTATGCACGTGGGTTGCTGCATTCTCAGGCCGCGGGTTGGTGAACAATTAATGGTAGAAATGCAGCGGTATGGGTCGACGATGGACAAGCCAACTACCAGATTTAAGATGCAAGTCTTTGAGCAGCGGCTCAGATCCCGAGCCCACCTACTCTCTTCCTCTGCTTCCCGGTTGCATTCAATTTTGAGCGCCATTTCTCATGCATCAGATCCCGAGCCCACCTACTCTCTTCCTCTGCTTCCCGGCTGCATTCAATTTTGAGCGCCATTTCTCACGATGCATGGTATCTGGCAGATTTTTGATTAGCCTTGTAATTAATTTTGCTAAGTTCACAATTTTGCTATAAAAAGCAAACTGTGTTACTCTTTTGTTTGTTGTTGGAGACTTGGGCAATTTTGGGGGAAAGATAACGAAATACAGAGCATTTCCTTGCTGTTCTATCTCATTTTGGAGTTTATTGCATCTGTGATGTATCTTGCACATATGTTCAGTT
The DNA here is from genome assembly GCA_027924645.1 of Cunninghamia lanceolata. Classification (NCBI taxonomy): domain Eukaryota; kingdom Viridiplantae; phylum Streptophyta; class Pinopsida; order Cupressales; family Cupressaceae; genus Cunninghamia; species Cunninghamia lanceolata. The sequence continues at coordinate 374,360 of BSBN01000847.1, read as the reverse complement.
TCTCATCATTGTATATGAAAAATGCATTGTTGCATGTATTTATCTATCTGTCTCCACTTGTTGTATGCATTTTCTTCTTTTGAATCTGGTTGCTAAGGGTTTCTCAGATTCTAGGATATAGTTTTACTTTATCACATGCTTGATCTCTAACTTCCTTTCAAGGAGAGGATTAAATTGTTTTAGGTTAAGGTATGGAGAAGATTGTATGTCAGCTAGGATATCTGTAAGTATGGACAGTCAAATACTTATCCTTGGGTGATGTTTGTAAGGCAAGCATCAGTCCTAACCCCTTGAAACTCGAATGCTAGTTGCAAGACATTCTTATGTATATGTCTATTTGACTCCTTGCCCTGAGATAGGCACTGGTCTGATCTTGTGAAGTAGTTATGATCCAAAACCCCTTGTCTTGCATCCAAATCATCATATCCACCTTTTCATAACTTCCACCTGTTAGTTGTAGGAGTAGGATTAGGACCCCTGCATGCTCTCATACCTAACCAGACACATATGTCCAAGAATGTTGCCAACCTTGTGATTTGTCACACAAATCTTGGTCCCAAAATGAGAGTATTCTGCCTGTCATTAGAAAGCTAAATCTTTTTGTCATTTGGAGAGTAAATGTTACATCTTTATCAAATAGGGACACCCCCCTTGGTGCGGCAGAACCAGAAGTGAAGGGGAGGCAGCTCATGCAACCTCCCGTTTCTGTTGGCAGAATCTGCCCGTGCATAGGAACTGGCAAACCCTCTACTGATTCGGAGAAAATAACCAATAAAAATTGGTGACTCTGTTGGGGATGAAGAAAGTCAAATAATGTGAAATCATTGCTGCATATCTGGTTCTTTCATGTGAATGATGGTGCTCTGCTGGCGGTATGAACTCAAAAAAATGTTTGATGAGCTTTCAACTATTTGAAAATTTGTCCTCTCTGGAGAGGTGGCGACTCTGCAAAAAAGATTTAAATGCACATGAAAGGCTGATGTATGTTATTGTGATAAAAGAATGTTCTGTTTAGATTGCAGCATCTGGATGAGAAAAGGTACCTAGCTCCTTCCCATTTATATTTGTTGTTTTATTGCATAAGCTAGATGTCAGGGGGAAGCCTTAGGTCTTAGACAGACATAAGATGTCTAAGAGTGAATTTTATATGAATCCAAGTATGTATTCACCCATACTCAGTCAAGAGGGGGATGATGTATTGAGTAAAAAAATTGAAGAGATAAAGAATAGGTTGATATCCTTAGAAGCCAGGCAGGCTCAGTTAAATAGTAGTAACCCTGTTGTGTCTGCCAGTCAAAATGATAACCCTCTTGTAAGCTCTTTTGATCCTTTGTATGACCAATTAGGTTTGTCATGGGTTGACTATGAAATGGAAAGTATGCCTACCCAGATTTACAATCGGATGCCTAGATTTAGTGGACACAATGTGTGTGATGGGGGTGCACATATCCAAAACTTTCACTGCTTCATGGAGAGACATTCATTTAGGGATGAGGATATGTGGATGAGGTTTTTTGTTAGATCCTTTGATGCAAAAGCTAGAGATTGGTATTTGAACTTTCCAAAGAGATCCTTTGCCTGTTGGGATGAACTTGTTGACTGTTTCAAAGAAGAATTTGCAAGAGAACCTGCTGATCTTGTTGCAAGATTAATGGAAATCAGAAAACAAGATAAAGAGCCCTGTATTGATTTCAGTCATAGATTTGCAGTTGCCCTCTCACAAATTCCTGAAGACTTTAGACCTGATATTTCAGCCTGTGTTGGCATATATTTTTGAAGCTTTCGAGGAGGGCTCTAGTGCATTATTGAGGGAGTTCAGGATAACAAGTATGCAGATGGCATACAAGTTTTTAGAAAATATAGAAAAAATGAGAAATGAGCATATGCAGAATTCCCTGACCACAGGCTTTGGTATGAATAACAATTGTGTAGCTGCAAATGACCAAGTGATCATGGCATGAGTTGAAGATAAAAATGAGAATGAAAATACATCAGTTGAGGATGCCAGTAGAAGGATCAATGATAACCCCCGTTGCAAGGTTGAGGTGTCTGGTTCTGAAAATAATGATGAGGTTATGGACAAAAATGAACATCTGTTTGAATGGATTTGTGGAAATGATTGTGAGTATTGTGCTCAGGATAGAGAAGAAATCAGCAAACAGAGGAGCAGTTCCATGTTTGAATCAATGCCTTCTTTTCAGACACATGGAGATGATGAAGAGCAATTAGGGATTGAAACAAGTGCTAATGCTGAGCATCATTGTTCTTCATTTGATTTTAGTTTTGCTTATGCCATATAGGCTGATACTCCTCCACAAACAGAATCAATTGGTAATGAAGATGCATGTTCTGCTGCCCATGAACTAGCGGCATATCATGATGAAGTTGAAACACCTGGACCACCCATTTTTGACAAATATGATGATGAGGATCTTTTTGAGTATAGTGAAAGTCTAGGCACTACTGTTGATTTGGATTCTGTTTATCATCCTGATGAAAGAGAGGCCAACATACATCATGAAGGTTATTGTAGAGAGGTGCCAGAGCCTGATCTTTTCCAGCATGGTGCAGCTGATGGTTGTGTGCATGATGTGCACAACTGTTAATCTGAAAGCTTTTTCTTTGATATGCCAACTTGTGATAAGATGAGCCCTGATGTTCCTAGCTGCATGATGGACTTTGAGTGTTTTCAGTTTTCAATCCAGCTAGGAGATCATTTTACAATGCATATTGCTGATGTAGATGATAAGTGCTATATGCCATATGAATATGTATTGTTTGACAAATTTTGCATTCACATGTTGCCTGATGTTGAAGGTTGTTTGCATAAGGTTGAGAGGAGCTAGCTCAATGAGATAATTGAATATGCAGACGACAAGATTTGTTTGTGGGTAGGTCATGACAGTATCTCTAGGCTTGATCCAGTGAATGCATATGAAAACAAGGTGTTTGATAAGGGGAGACACAGGTTTTTCTTTTCTTGGTGGCCTTAGTCCATCAAGTGTGTTTGGTGATGCAGGTCAGTGTAACTTCATGACTCTATGCCCAATGGATAAGAGACTGGTCTGCATCCCAGAGATCTGAGGTTCTCGCCATGCCTGCAAGAGGCATGCGTCACCAAACAAAGCCTATGTTGGTAATCATTTATGTTTAGGGTTTTAGGCTCGAGCTACTGGTGGTGCCTGCATAAGTATTCAGGTTTCAAGCATTTAGACATGTAGGCCCCTTCCCAAAAATCCAAAAAATTCCAACACTTTCGACGTCTGCAGTTGAAAAAATGCAAAAAACTTAGTTAAGGTGCAGGTGTCTTTGTATATACAAGGGTATTTGTATATACATGCAGGTAGAATGTGCATTGGTGGGTCAGAAATCTCCATCGCCCTTTGAAAAAATCAGTTAGATGCATTTACTACAGTGCTGGAGATACAAGCAAAAAATATACATTGCAGGCATATTCCAGGAAAGATTCGATGTTTGTATGTAGAGGAAATATACAAAGCAAAATATACAAGGGCATGCTAATATACAATTGCTACAGTGGCAAGCGGAAGATACATTCCTGGAATATTCTGTTGAAGATACTGCTGTTGTATATTAGAGGTTTGTATATTTACAGATGCAAGCGAAACATACAAAGGTGCAAAGATGCATTTGCTACAGTGCAGCGAGGAAGATACATTTGGTAGGGCCCGCGGGTATATACAAATGAGTTTGTATATTCAGCATACAAAGGAAATATACATTTGAAGAGATACAAGCCAGACTTCAAAAGGAGGTACATTCTGATGCATAAAAGTTTCAGGTCCGCCTTGTATGTTGAGCAGTTGCGTGTATATGCATCCTGCATAGACAAGTGGTTTTAAAAGGCTAAAGGGGGCGGTTGTATATGCTCTTGCATATACGAAGATGAATGCATGTGCTATGGGAGACAAAGGTAAAATGTAGGGTCAGCAATGGCAAGGAAACATCTGATGTGGCACATTCCTTATGGCTGGTTGCTTGTTCTTTCGATTTGGAACCGCAGATCTCAGTGGAGGAGAGGTGGATCGACAGCCGTGTTTTAAAACTTCATGCGAAGGTTTTTCATTGTATGCACGTGGGTTGCTGCATTCTCAGGCCGCGGGTTGGTGAACAATTAATGGCAGAAATGCAGCGGTATGGGTCGACGATGGACAAGCCAACTACCAAATTTAAGATGCAAGTCTTTGAGCGGCGGCTCAGATCCCGAGCCCACCTACTCTCTTCCTCTGCTTCCCGACTGCATTCAATTTTGAGCGCCATTTCTCACGATGCATGGTATCTAGCAGATTTTTGATTAGCCTTGTAATTAATTTTGCTGAGTTCGCGGTTTTGCTATAAAAAGCAAACTGTGTTACTCTTTTGTTTGTTGTTGGAGACTTGGGCAATTTTGGGGGAAAGATAACGAAATACAGAGCATTTCCTTGCTGTTCTATCTCATTTTGGAGTTTATTGCATCTGTGATGTATCTTTCACATATGTTCAGTTTCTCATCATTGTATATGAAAAATGCATTGTTGCATGTATTTATTTGTCTATCTCCACTTGTTGTATACATTTTCTTCTTTTGAATCTGGTTGCTAAGGGTTTCTCAGATTCTAGGATATAGTTTTGCTTTATCACATGCTTGATCTCTAACTTCCTTTCAAGGAGAGGATTAAATTATTTTAGGTTAAGGTATGGAGAAGATTGTATGTCAGCTAGGATATCTGTAAGTATGGACAGTCAAATACTTATCCTTGGGTGATGTTTGTAAGGCAAGCATCAGTCCTAACCCCTTGAAACTCGAATGCTAGTTGCAAGCCATTCTTATGTATATGTCTATTTGACTCCTTGCCCTGAGATAGGCACTGGTCTGATCTTGTGAAGTAGTTATGATCCAAAACCCCTTGTCTTGCATCCAAATCATCATATCCACCTTTTCATAACTTCCACCTGTTAGTTGTAGGAGTAGGATTAGGACCCCTGCATGCTTTCATACCTAACCAGACACATATGTCCAAGAATGTTGCCAACCTTGTGATTTGTCACACAAATCTTGGTCCCAAAATGAGAGTATTCTGCCTGTCATTAGAAAGCTAAATATTTTTGTCATTTGGAGAGTAAATGTTACATCTTTATCAAATAGGGACACCCCCTTGGTGCGGCAAAACCAGAAGTGAAGGGGAGGCAGCTCACGCAACCTCCTGTTTCTGTTGGCCGAATCTGCCCGTGCATAGGAACTGGCAAACCCTCTGCCAATTCAGAGAAAATAACCAACAGGGTCTAGACTTTGTGGAACTAATTTCTCCACCATCATCAAACAAAGAGTACATTCTGGTATGCACAGACTATGTGACTAAATGGGCTGAAGTTTAGGCATTGCAATTTGCAAGAGAAGAGAAAGTTGTTGATTTCCTTTATAACAGAATTTTCTTAAGGTTTGGAGCCCCAAGATCAATAGTTCAAACAGAGGACCTCCATTCACTTCCCAGGTAATCAGAGCATTCATAGACTTATATCAAGTTAAGCATGTGAAATCTTCACCCTACCATCCCCAAGCCAATGGGTAGGTGGAGGTTGTTGGGAATTAAGGTGTCTCAACCTTTGCAAATTCCTAATGTTGTATTTATTTATCCCATGTTGAGTTGGCATAGTTAGCATCTTGTGTATATGCAGCAGGGTAAATTTTGGTGACTTTGGCAACTGCGGTTTCCTCCTTCAATAATTAACGGGGGTTTGGGGGCAGCGCCCCCAAGACAGGGTTTTCCCCATGTATATCTTGTCTCTCTCTCTCTCTCTTCTGTCTACTTTCTGTGTGTATGTGTATTGCTGCTATATCTCTGTTAGATGTTCTATGTTGCTGTAGTTGTAAGAATTAAATTGAATTTGCATACATCTCTCCTCATTAGATTAGCGTAGGAAGCGATTTTTGCACATTGAGCTTCCTTTCAGTTGGTATCAGAGCTTGATCACCTTTGGTCCTAGTTGTTGGGTTAGGGTTTTTTGAGCTAATCTTAGGTTGAGTGGGAGTCTGTGCAGAGTATTATGTTTTCTATTGCAGTAAGGAGATGGCAACCACATCAGGAAGGTTTGAAGTGGAGAAGTTCAATGGCAGTAATTTCGAGCTGTGGAAGCTCAAGATGGAAGACATGCTTGTTGACCGAGACCTTTGGGAAAGTGTTAATGGAACTAAACCAGCTGTAATGTCACAAGATGAGTGGGATCTCAAGGATCGGAAGGCTAACGGTCTCATAAGACTTAGTCTTGCTGATTCTATGTTGTTAAATGTCCATGAGGAGACTACTGCAAAACTACTTTGGAAGAAGTTGGGAGATGTGTATCAAGCAAAATCCCTAGTTAATAAACTTTTTTTGAGAAAGAAGTTGTATTCTCTTTGAATGGAGGATGGAGGATCTGTTGCTAAACATATGAATGCTTTCAACATGCTGGTTGCACAATTGACATCTATTGGTGTAAAGATGGAGGAGGAAGATCGGTGTATGACCCTGCTTTATTCTCTGCCGGACTCATGGGATCATCTTGTCATGGCAATCAGAAGCACCACATCCACATTCAAAATGGAAGAAGTGGTTTCTTCACTGTTATCTGAAGAGATGCAGAGAAAGTCTTCTGAGGCAGCCAAAGAAGCCCTTGCAGTTCGTGGAAGACCCAAGGAGAAAGGGAAGAAGGACAAGAAAGCTGAGAAGGGTAGATCCAAATCCCGTGGGAGATCCAAATCTCCTGGAAAGTCCAAGGCTCTTTGTTGGAACTGTGGGAAGACTGGGCATTTCTGAAAGGAATGCAAAGAGGAGAAGAAGAAAAAGAAAAAAGCTCCTGATTCAGATTCTAAAAAATCACAAGATGACGGTGATGCCTTCATCGCAGCCCTGGCAACCCATGCATCTGATGATGTGTGGCTAATCGACTCTGGTGCATCATTCCACATGACCTCGCATCGAGACTGGTTCACTAAGTATGAAGAGTTTAATGGTGGAAAGGTGTATCTGGGTGACGACTCTCATCTGAAGATCGTTGGTCGTAGAAGAGTCTCTATCTGATTCTCTGATGGTCGAGTGAAGGGGATCACTGGGGTTATGCACATCCCAGGCTTAGCACGGAACCTGCTTTCTGTAAGTATGTTGAATGATGCAGGTGTGCAGGTTGTCTTTTCGAAAGACGGATGCAAGATTACTAGAGGATCTATGGTGCTTGCTAAGGGTACTCGGAGAGGTACTCTATTTCAGCTGGAAGCATGCATTGCACAATGCAATAGTTCTTTTGACTCAAGGAAGAGGGCAGCAGTCACTTCATCCCCACCATCTGAACGAGCAGTGAAGAAATCTGTAGTTTCTAATCTTGATGGTTGTAATCGTGCATTGGAAGTTAAACTTCTTGCAGAAAAGACAATGTTATGGCATAAGAGATTTGGCCACATTGGTGAGAAGGGTCTGCGTACCCTGAAAAATAAGAACCTCATTGAGGGGTTAGATGATTGTAATCTTGAGTTTGACTTTTGCGAACATTGCATTTATGGAAAACAAAACCGTGTTTAGTTTTACTCGAGTTCTCATAAGTCTTCTGGTGTGTTGGACCTCATTCATTCTGATGTGTTTGGTCCTATTAATGTTCCTTCGTTATCAAAATCTGTATACTTTGTATCTTTTATAGATGATTACAGTAGATGGACATGGATTTATTTTCTCAGAAGCAAATCTAAAGTCTATAGCAAGTTTAAGGAGTTTAAAGCCTTTGCTGAAAATCAGACTGGTAAAAAGATTAAATGTTTGAGAACTGACAATGGTGGTGAGTTCTGTTCTACAGAATTCGATAAGTATTGCAAGGAACTTGGGATTGAAAGACATAAGACAACTCCATACACACCGCAGCAAAATGAAGTTGCAGAGAGGATGAATAGGACACTGATGGAGAAGGCTAGGAGTATGCTTAGTGGAGCTGGTCTAGAACAAAAGTTTTGGGCTGAAGCTGTTGCCACTGCTTGCTATTTGGTAAACAGATCTCCTACATCAGCTCTTGTTGGAAAGACACCCATGGAGGTGTTGTCTGGTAGAAAGCCTTCAGTAAGGCATATTCATGTTTTTAGTTGTGAGGCATATGCATATGTGCCTAAGGAGAAGTGGTCAAAGTTGGAGAACAAAGCTGTTAAGTGTATCTTCATCGGCTATTCTGTTGGTGTGAAAGGATACAAGCTTTGGGATCCCGTGGCTGAAAAAGTGTTGTATAGTAGAAGTGTCATCTTCAGAGAGCTTACACCTTCCACTGTTTTGTAGCCAGAAGAAAAAGAAAAGAAAGAGGATGTTGTTCAGTTTCCTCTCACCCCTGAGAAGACTGAACAGAAAGACAATGTTGGATCTGATGATGAGGAGAGCTCTAGTAGCTCTGAAAGCTTAGAAGAAGAAGCTAAACCTCAACCTAAGCTCTTGAGGAGGTCTACACGAATAAGAAAGCAACCTGAAAGGTTTGGTTTTACATTGCTTGATTGTAGTTGTGCTTATGCTTTGCTCACTAACAGTGATGAACCTAGAACTGTATCAGAGGCTTTAGATACGAAGGATGCAGGTTCCTAGAAGGAGGCCATGGAGGAAGAAATGGCTTCTTTGGAAAAGAATCAAACTTGGGACTTGGTGCCTTTGCCTCCTGGATGGAAACCCGTTGGATGCAAATGGGTGTTCAAGAAGAAGTTTGGTGCAAATGGCAGTATTGAGAAGTATAAGGCTAGATTAGTTGCGAAGGGGTATTCACAAGTGGAGGGTATAGATTATGGTGAGATCTTATCTCCCGTTGCAAAGCTAACATCCATTCGATTCCTGTTGTCACTCGCAGTAGCTTATGACTTGGAGGTAGAACAGATGGATGTGAAGACAACTTTCCTTCATGGTGACTTAGAGGAAGAAATCTACATGTCATAGCCAGAGCATTACATGGTAAAAGGTAAAGAAAATTTGGTTTGCAAACTTAAGAAGTCTTTGTATGGTTTGAAGCAATCCCCTAGAAGATGGTACTTGAAGTTTGATGCCTTTGTGTTGTCAATTGGATTTGTGAGATCAAAATTGGATCACTATGTTTATTACAAGTTTGATGGTGATCGTATTCTCATTGTTGCACTATATGTTGATGATATGTTGCTCATTGGGAAGGGTAAGAATATGATTTCTGATTTCAAATCTTAGTTGTCAGCACAGTTTGAAATGAAAGATTTAGGGGCAGCCAGGTACATTCTAGGAATGGAAATCAGAAGAGACAGAACCAACAGAAAACTTTGGTTAAGCCAAAGTAAGTATGTGAAGACCGTGTTGGACAGGTTTAGCATGGCAGATTGTAGACCGTTGTGTGTTCCTGTTTCTTTGGGGACAAAGTTGTCTGTTGAGGATTGCCCAAAATCTCCTAGTGAGGTGGAGGACATGAGCAGAGTACATTGTGCTAGTGCTATTGGCAGTTTGATGTATGCTATGGTCTGCACGAGACCAGACATTGCCCAAGCAGTGGGAGTCCTTAGTCGATTTATGGCTAATCCTGGACGGGTTCATTGGGATGCAGTTAAGCGAGTGTTCAGATATTTGAGGGGTACTTCTGAGTATTCCATTTGCTATCATGGTAATGTTTTTAGACCTCCGCATTCTGTTGATATTTGTGGATTTGTGGATTCAGATTGGGCAGGTGACATTAACAGCAGGAGATCCACTAGTGCTTATGTTTTTACACTATTTGGTGGTGCTATTAGTTGGATGAGTAAGCGACAACCTGTTGTTGCTTTGTCCACGATAGAAGCTAAGTATATGGCAGCAACTCATGCTTGTAAGGAAGCCATTTGGCTTAAGAGATTGTGTTTAGATATTGGTGTTGATGCAGGTCAGATCACGATCAGTTGCGACAGTCAGAGTGCAATTTGCCTTGCAAAGAATCCAACTTTCCATGCTAGAACCAAACACATAGATGTTCAGTTTCACTTCATGAGGGACATGGTTGAGGATGGAAAGGTAAATTTGGAGAAGGTAGATACTTTGAAGAATGTTGCAGATGCATTGATGAAACTAGTGGGCATAGAGAAGTTTAGATGATGTTTGGAGTCTATGGGCCTCTTGGCCCCTAGCAGTTAAATCTTGTCATTGCTTTTGGCCCTTGCAACGTGTTCAACAAGTGGGAGAATGTTGGGAATTAAGGTGTCTCAACTTTTGCAAATTCCTAATGTTGTATTTATTTATCCCATGTTGAGTTGGCATAGTCAGCATCTTGTGTATATGCAGCGGGGTAAATTTTGGTGACTTTGGAAGCTGCGGTTTCCTCCTTCAATAATTAACGGGGGTTTGGGGGCAATGCCCCAAGACAGGGTCAAGGGGCGTAGCCCCTTGCGGGGTCCAGGGGTAGCGCCCCTGGTGCGCTCCCTGTTGCAGTACAGGGCGGGGTCGAGGGGCAGTGCCTTCGTGGGGGCTCGGGGGCAACGCCCCCGAAACCTCAACCGATTTTTAATTAATGCAAGTGTCAGTGAGCATTTTTGCACGAGAGAAAGGCATCTTTGGGCGGTCAAGGGAGGTTATGACATGTAAGAGGAATATGATATTTTTAGTCAGTGTATGACAGATTCTCTGACAGCTGTAAGGTGCGTAAGAGCATCTGTCGTAACCTATCTTGGAACCAGGTGCCCACTTCGGGATGGGATGTTGGACAAGTGTCCGTAGGCGTGGGTTTTGGGGCATGAGTCCAAGATGGACGCCCATCTCTAGAAGGTTCCATTATTGCCTTGTAAACTCTATATAAACAGGTGCTTGGATGGGAGATAGATAACTTTGGTACAAGTACTGTTATGCTACCGAAATATCTCCAGATTTGACATTCGAAAACTCCTGAAAGAGCATTGGCTCTGAAACTGTATTGTAATATGTTATTGTTTACTGTAATACATTTGAGCTGTGTTTTGGAGTGTGGGGTTTTTCACCCGTAAGGGTTTTCCCCACGTATATCTTGTCTCTCTCTCTTTTGTCTACTTTCTGTGTGTATGTGTATTGCTGCTATATCTCTGTTAGATGTTCTATGTTGCTGTAGTTGTAAGAATTAAATTGAATTTGCATACATCTCTCCTCATTAGATTAGCGTAGGAAGCGATTTCTGCACACCGAGCTTCCTTTCAGAGGTGACTAATAGGGAACTGGAGAATATCCTGACAAGGATAGTGGCTATGAATAAAAAGGATTGGGCTAACAGATTACTTGAAGTAGTTTGGGCCTATAATACCACTTGGAAGTCCACAACCAAATTCTCACCATATGAATTAGTTTATGGAAAGAAACCCATCCTGTCTATAGAATTTGAACTGCAAACACTCAAAACTTCATTAGATATTGGTCTACCATTGTCTATAGCACAACAGAACATGATTCTTCAGCTCAATGAGTTGGATGAAATCTATATAGAAGCCATACATCAGATTGAACTTGTTCAATATCAAAGGAAACAGTGGCATGACCAGCACATCAGAAGGAGGACATTTCAACAGGGTGATTGGGTTCTCCTATATGATTCTAAGTTCAAGGAGTTCAAGGGAAAGCTACAAACTCATTGGAAGGATCCTTATCAGATAAAGGAAGTTTTTGAGAATGGAACAGTTTTGCTAGAACCCATTGATGGAAGCACAAATACATTCTTAGTGAATGGCCACATAATCTGACTCTATAAAAGGCCATCAACTAAGGAAGGATTCATTGGTTGGTTACATGGGACACATCCTCTGTTACAGATTTGGAATGAAAAAAAAAGGTTGAAAACAACAAATGGCGGCCTTCTTGAAAAAAAAAGGAAAAAAAAGGAAGGTTGAAAGTTAGAAAATGGCGGCCTTCTTGAAAAAAAAAAGAGAAAAAAAGAGAAAGATGGAAAACCAGTAAATGGCTGTCTTTCTCGACCAAGGGGATTGAAAACTAGTAAATGGTGGTTCCCTTCTTCTTTCCAGATTGGAATAATCAAGCTATGGAGGTAATCAGGTGCCAAGAGTTACTAAAACACATCTCTGTAACAAACTAGGAGCACCTCCGGTGCTCACAAACTTGGAGCACCTTCAGCGCTTCACAAACTAGGAGCACCTCTGGCACTCCACCAATAAAGAGTCATTTCAAAATATAAAAAAATAATGAGGGGACCCACCTCTCCAGGTAATTAAGTGGAGACATCATTCGATGAGGTCAACATAACTCATCCTCCACTCTATGACATAAACAATGATGAAGTTAGCATGCATATTGTCAGCAATCAAAAAGCCATCACTCTCGCACGCACAAGTCATCATAAATTGTTGTACAGATGTCATTTGACAAAATGTCATTCCTGGACCACTCAGCGGGAATAACTGCAGAATATGTGACAACAAGGATGTTAACGCCAGTTAAAGCCGCACAGGAGCTACTCATGTGTAGGGTCACATCAAATCTCATCAAGGCTGCGACATTGCAGCCATGGACATTGGACCATCATCATTAAGATTGATTCAGGTAATTCTCTTTAATTAACTTAATTAGTAACTATCTTGTCAATTCTATTTTTAGGTGTCGTTATTGTGACACATCTCCCTGCCATTATTTCCCTTCTTAACTCATGCATGCCGCCATATTTTCCACACCGTTGACTTGTCTACAGAGTGTCCCATCACTCTCCTGTAATTATGACTGCATAAACACATTAAACCAGTCTCAAGATTCTTTCCCATAATCTAAGTAGTAAAACAAACCGACATATCAGCCCTCATTCAAGATTACAGATTTCTCTAAAAATCTTTGAGTGTAAAATTCAAGTCTGCTAACACAGTCCTCCGGAGTGAAAAAAAAAAGAAAAAAATAGACCACAGAGAGAAGCAGGAAAAATTTTAGTCACAGGAGGTGGAATAGAATAGGGAAATGGGAGTTAAAAAGAAGTCAAAGCCAAAGAATATAACAGGCCTTCTACAGGATCAAGCTATAGTAGACATTAAGGAATGTAGGGTGGTTAGAGTTCTTGGAGAAATTCGAAGGTTTTCAAGAGGATATTGTTGATAATTTCCTACGTAACCCGAAAGATAATCAAACAATTGTGAGAGTGGTTCAGGTCAATATCTCTTCCACCATCATCAGTCATATCTCAGGATTACCATAACAAGGTGAGAGGTTTTACAATTTGAAAACCCTAAATGTTGATTTAATTAAAAATTTCTCTAAAGAAGGTGAACCTGCAATACAATTACATTTAAAAAAATGAGGTTAAAGGAATTGTTAGGTCTTCACTTCCACACCCATGGCAGTCTGTAGCATTATGGTTGATGAAATAATTTACATGTGATGGCCAATTTTCTATAGTTTTAGGACCAATAATGAAAATGTTAATTTTTCTAAGGCATGGAAATGCTCACCCAAAATTTAGCATAAACATTCCAAACTTTCTGTATTCTGCCATTAAAGCAACTACAGACAAGTATCAACAAGGGAAGGTCTTATGAAAAACCATGGCCTTATTTTTTTGATTGTGAAACATCACTTTCTGTCTCAAGCTGATGGGGAAACTTTGTGGCAGACATCTTTAGACAATAAACCATAGGACAAAACACCAGAAAGGGCACAGAGAATGATGAGGCTTCCTCTACCCAGTAGGAAGAGGAGGCAGAGCCTTCAACTTCCTCTCCAGCTACTAAGAAAGATAAAGGTCAAAAGCCCTCACTGGAGGCAACTTCATCTGCTGCCCCTATTACTGGCAAAAAGAGGAAAGGGAAGGAAGTTATGGATGAAGCTTCAACTACCTCAGCACAGTTACAGGAACCTGTTATAGAACAAACCCCCTATATGACTTGCTTAGCAAAACGGAAGATGACCTTGGCTAAGTCTATTCCAACTAAACAGATAGGGGAATCAGTTATTATAGAGGAGTAAATCATGTAGACCTCTACCCAGACTTCTGACCCCAAGAAGCAAAAGAAGAAGACAAGGCAGGGTCAGAAAACAAAAAGAACTTCAAAGAAAATTGATTCCAGCATACACTACTGGGTTGAGAAAGCATCTCATGATTCAGATGAAATTCCTCTAGCTAGAAAGAAGAAACAAAGAGAAGTTTCCCCAGAGCCATTTGTTCATCTAGGTTCCCATAGTCCAACTTCACAACATTCCCCTGCTCTGAAGACATAACAAAGAGACACTTTTACTATTTCCTCAGACTCTTAGGATAATATACCTGCTACAGAGGCACCTACTCCACCTATGCTACGAAGAAGCAAAAGAAAAAGGCAACTTACCCAAGTTGAAAAAGATACTACTCTCCTGGCTGAAGTTCTCTTGGGTTTTAGGACTTCTGTAGATGAGGTTGGGCCTTCATCAACACCAATAATTACAACGAGAAATCAAGAGGAAGCTCAGGATAAGGAGATTGCAGGAAAAGTTGACAAAGGGCAAGTGGATGTAGCTGATAGTGAAGGGCAAAGAACTGTGGAAAACCCTAAAGTGGAACAAACAGAAGAAGAAACAGGGACTTATTCTCACCCCTCTGATAAGGAGGATGTTGAAATTTCAAGGGAACAATTGATGCTAGAGGAAATAGATGATTTGAAGAGATTATTATGGGGGAAGAACCTAATCATTACTGACCTCAAGAAGGTCATGAAAGAAAAAGAAATGGAACAAAAACATATGATTGAGGGACTACAAGCAGAGCTCCAGAATAAATAGGAAATAATTGAGGAGAAAGAGGCATAAATGAGAGACAAAGAAACAGAGGCAGCCCAAAGCATCAAGGAAAAGGAGGCAGAGGCAGCAAAAAATATTTCTGATCTTACAAAGGCTCGAGACAATAGTCTCACAATAATTGCAGCACTTGTTGAGAAAGTACAAAGTTAATCCAAACAATTAACATGGGCCAACAATAAGATAGATGATCAAGAAGAGTACATTCAGGAGTTGATTGGCCCAGTGGAAACCATGAAATAGGAGGTGCAAACAGATCCATACTTAGACCCAATCCAAATAGATATTCCTAAAGCCCTGTTCCATTGGGAAAGAAGATGTAGGGAATATGAGGCTTCTAAACCCATGTTGCAATTAGAAAGGGCAGTAACTGCCATGTCACAAAGGGTACAAACTTTGGAAGAAAAGGTCCTTCAAATAGCTTCCATTTCATCTGAGATCCTATCTTGCAGACCCCCCAATGGAAGTTATGCTCTATTTCTACAAGAAAGAATCCTACATAGAAAAATATCTTTGGTTCTGTTTGATTTGACTGAGGACATAGAGACATGGATAGGGTTCATGGAGGCATACATGAGAAGTTCTAATGAGGATAAATATTTTCTATGTGAGTTATATTTGCATGGTTTCTACATTGATGATATTACCTTCGTTATCAACTATTTTGTAGGAGAATCCCAACTTAGGGCATTCATGTCACTGATGAGAAATCATCAGATTTGGAATGAAAGGATGGAGGCTTATATATAGAAGGATGCATAAACAAGCTTTTTATCATAAAAGAATGTCCAAATCCCCATGCTTTTAAGATCCATTTCAGAGAAAACATTTACTCCCCAGATGGTAAGACCAGGATTTTGCCTTTATATCCAAAACATTTGCAGGAATGATCCATTGATTTTGGCCTCCTCATAAATAGTTTATCAAATCAAATGCTTCCAGTGGCAAAGAAAAGGTGGAACACTTTAACTATAGAACAGAAGATGAGAGAAGTGGTGTCCTCTGCCAACCTACGGTTGTTTATGAGGAAGGCCAGGACAGTGTCCAAAATAATGGATAAATACCAATTGGAGTGGATAGGTGGCTGTTTCAGACCTCCTCTCATCATTGAGCCACTACCTATCTGGGCTGAACAAATGGAAGATCATAAATTTTAGGAATGGATGAAGCAGGTTGATCAGTTTAGTGGAAATGGTAATACAGACCGCACCACTTGGTCTACTTATGCAAATGATTACAACTTGACTGATAGAGTATTTGACGCAGTTGAGATCAAGGAGCCTTATCAGGCTTGTCAATTTTGCAACAAAAACTCAACAGACAATAGGAAAAACACTTCTTTATTGAAATCAAAATGCAGAGGACATTACAACTTATGGTCTAAAATGTTCTCTTATAGAGAATGCATTTCAGTTCAAAACATTACAACAGAGGTCACAACACAACAGGGACCAAATTCCCCTTTCCTGGGCTCTCTCTCTCAACTCTATTTTCTACCTTTTTATTCTTCCATCTCCATGCATTCCTCATTATAGTTCCACTAACTCGATTGATTCCATCTAGAGGTACTGGTTGCGGACTCATCAATAATTTTTCCTTTATTGGCATGCACGCCTTCTCCACGATCTCTACTAAATTCTTCATGCATAAATGGGCACACATAATAGTCCATATTTTACAGGAACTCCACTACTAATTTTCAAAATAGGCCTTCATTATCGGTACTAGGTTGTTCCTTAATCGAGCCAATCGATGCGCTCCAGGTGTGGATCCAAACGTTCCACGGAGAAGTCAAAAGGTCAACCAAAGAGTCAAGCTTCACCAAGTCAAGGAGACCGCATGTGGAGTCATGCCGATATGGTTTGGTCTCACAAATGAGGTTGCATCTTGCTTAATGAAATGTTGGAGAGACCCAACCTTTGTTACCCCGATGCCCTTTCATCGGGCTATCGGGAGACACTCCAAAAGTCTCATCGAACAGGCTAGTCTTGCCGATATAAAGGCATCACTGAGATCGAGCTCAAGTCTAGCTGATAGGGTTTCCACTGCTACATACCCATCATTGGGATGATAAGCGACCTCGCCAAGAATCACACCAAATGGGCAAGTCCTGCCGACTCATGGGCTATCGTTGGGACATAAATCAGGGTCTGGCCGAAATGAGTAAGGAACTCCTCCTGCTAAAAGCACTTCCAAGCACAATTTTGAATTCAAACCAATATGTCCCCTAATTGAATGCCGACCATAATAGAAATGACTTTTCAAGACATGCCAAAAATTAGAGAATCTAAACTAAGCAGTTTTTTTTTTGGCGATGCAGGATAGCTTGTCCACCCAGATGCTCTTGCATCAGACACACCAGGTAAGTGAAATGTTCCTTGAGGTTGAGACTCAAGAACATTTGGACCAATCTGGCAGTGTGATACCAAATTTGGTCAATTCTGAAGCTGTCATCCAAGTTGAATATTCAATTAGTTTATCCTTCCATCTAACAAGATACTCCAGATATTCTTTGCCCCTAGTTTTCTTGGCTATACGGGAATCAATCACTTGATCAATCTGTTCAGACTTCTTTTCAGGCATTTGATCAATCCAATCGCTTGCATCCTGTACATCTAAAAAAATTTCTCCTTGCATACTTGACTCTCCTTCATAGTATTTTACCAGATCTACCACATTGAATATGGGTGAAATATCTATGCCAGGTGGTAGTTCTATTTCATATGCATTGGATGAAAGCTTCCTCAAGACCTTACAAGGTCCAATATTTTTCCACTTCAGTTTATTTTATGTTCCCTATGGGAACCTTTCTTTCCTCAAGTGTGCCAAGACTAGATCTCCTACTTTAAACTCTAGCTCTCTTCTATGCAAATCAGCTTGCTGTTATACTTGGCTACATTTTTTGTCAATTCCTCCTGTACTTCTTTATGCAGATCATAAATGTATTCAGCAAAATCCTCTTCTACAGCACTCTTCCTTCCAAATCAACACTGTCCCAAAGTTCATCAACTCCTCTAGGATTGAAACCATATACTATGCAAAAGGGACTCTTTCCTGTACTCCTATTTACAGAGTTATTGTAAGCAAATTATGCCTGGGCCAATACCATATCCCACTGGTTTGGCTTCTTCCCAAGAAGACATCTTAACAAATTTCCCAAACTTTTGTTCACTACTTCAGTTTGACCATCACTTTGTGGATGGTATGCCGAACTAAAACCCAAATTAGTACCCAATTTCTTCCATAGAGTACGCCAAAAATGACCAACAAACTTAACATCTCTATCAGACACAATGCTCTTGGGCAAACCATGCAATCTCACAACTTCTTTGAAAAATAAAGCAGCAATATGCGAAGCATCATTACCTTTCTGACAAGGAATAAAATGTACCATCTTGGAAAATCTATCCACAACAAAAAAAATAGAGTCATTACCTCTTTGTGTACGAGGCAACCCCAAAACAAAATCCATGCTGATGTGTTCCCATGGTCTTTCTGGAATAGGTAATGGGTGATACAACCCAGTGTTCTGCCTCACGCCCTTGGCATATTGACATACTCTGCATCTCTGCACCATCTTCTTCACATCTGTAGCCATTCCTGGCCAAAAGTATGCTTTACTCAGCAGTGCTAGTGTTTATTCTACACCAAAATGTCCACTCAAACCTCCGCTGTGTTTCTCCTTCAGCAAATTATCGCTCATGGAACCTCGAGGTATGCATAATCTCCTTCCTTTGAACAACAAACCTTCTTAAACAAAATAATCAAACCAAGGTGTCCTATCCTTCTCAAGAGGATTGTTACAAGCATTCCAAGCTTCCTTAAAATTAGTATCAGCTTCATACAATTCTTTCATGGCATCAAAACCAACTACATTCACTTGCATTTCATTTGTCATGAGACATTTTCTACTTAATGCATCAGCTACCATATTAGATTTCCCACTTCTATGCTTTAATACAAAAGAATAACTTTGCAAGAATTCAACCCACTTCATGTGTCTTTGATTTAGCTTACCTTGGCTATTAATGAACTACAAAGCATGATGGTCTGTGTATAAAACAAACTCCTTTGGCAACAAATAATGTCTCCATTTCTTTAATGCTTGGACTATAGCATAAAATTCATGATCATATACTGAATACTTTCTTTTTGCCTCATTCAGCTTCTCACTAAAGTATGCAATTGGTCTTCCTTCTTGGCTAAGAACTCCTCTTATTGCTATTCCACTCGCATCACAATCAACTTGGAAAACTTTTCCAAAGTCTGGCAGCACTAACATCGGCTGCTCTGTCACCTTATTCTTCAAAATTTGAAAACTTTTCTCTGCTGCAATTGTCCACTTGAAATCTCTTCTTACTCCTCTCATTGTCTCAGTTATGGGAGTACAAATCCCACTGAAATTCCTTATGAACTTCCTATACAAGCTCGCTAACCCATGAAAACTATGAGCCTCAAAAGTATTCCTCGGTGATGGCCATTCAACTATAGCCTTTACTTTCTCCAGGTCCATTTTCAACCCTTCTTCTGAGATTACAAATCCCAAGTATACTAACTCGTTCTTCATGAAAGTACACTTCTTCAGATTTACCATCAACTTTTCTTCCTTCAACCTTTGCAAGACAACCCTAATATGTTCTAGATGTTCCCCTTTTATTTTACTAAAAATTAAAATGTCATCCAAATAAACTATCACAAACTTACCAAGATAGGGCTTCAACACTTGATTCATTAGCCTCATTAATGTACTAGGTGCATTTGTCAATCCAAATGGCATGACCGGCCACTCATACAATCCATCCTTCATCTTGAATGCTGTTTTCCACTCATCCCCTTCACGAATTCTAATTTGATGATATCCACTCTTCAGGTCAATCTTTGTGAAGTATTTTGCTCCACTGAAATAGTCCATTAAATCATCCATTCTGGGCAATGGGAATCTATATTTGATGGTGATCTTATTAATTGCACGGGAGTCTATACACATTCGCCATTCACCTCCTTTCTTAGGTGCTAGTACTGTAGGTATAACACATGGACTGAGACTTTCTATGATCAGCCCCTTGTCTAACAACTCTTGAACTTGTCTATTTATCTCCTCATTCTCTTGTGGTGTCATTCTATATGGTGCCTTGTTTGGAAAACTTGCACCTGAAATCAAATCCATGCAATGACTGATTTCTCGTACTGGTGGTAGTCCATCTGAAAACTCTTTCATCGTTATGTCAGAGTAATCATCAATCAGCTCTTGGACTTCTGCTGGCAACTCCTCTTCCTTTTCAGCTGTCAAGTTTTATTACGGTTGAGCCACAAATGCATAACAAACACCATCCTTCTTTAAGTCCTTCAGGAACTTCTTTCTTGAGACAAGACACACCCTAGAAGTGCCTTCAACCTCCTCATCTTTGTCTTTCATAGGATTCAATATGAATTTCTGCCCATCCTTCTGAATAGTATATGTATTATTCTTACCATCGTGAACAACTTGTCTATCAAACTGCCATGGCCTTCCCAATAAGAGATGACAGGCATCCATTGGCATTACATCACAAAGTATCTCATCCTTATATCTACCAATCTAAAAATTGACTAAAAATTGTTCTCTTACCACCAATTGATGCTCTTTCTGCAACCACGAAACCTTGTATGGGCTAGGATGTTTCATCCTTTTCAGCTTCAACTTCTTTACCATTTCTTCAGACACAATGTTGTTTGTGCTGCCACTATCTACAATCACCTTGCAACATTTGCCACCGAACTTGCATCTGGTTCTGAATAGATTTCTCCTTTGTACTGGTTCAGTCTCTACCTTCTTAGGGCTTAACAAAATCTTCCTTATCATCAAGGACTCTCCGTTCTCTATATCTTCTCCATTCTTTGAATATTTTGCAATCTCCTCCTCTTCTGCTTGGGCCACATGCACTTTGGCTTCCTTTCCTTTACCTCCACCTTAAACTTGTGGAAATTCAAAAGATCTATGCCCAATCTCTCCACATTGATAGCATGTACTAGTGAAGCCTCTACCTCTTCCTTTTCGAAAGTTTCCTCTCCCTCGAAAGGATTCTCCTCTTCCTCTGAAGTTTCCTCTACCTCCAGCTTCCTGAGTCTGAGAGGTACCATCTGCATTCTATTTTGCATCATATCCTCTTCCACCATTAGTCGGTCCTCTGCCATGAACATTTCTACCTTTGCCCCGGTTGTTGTTTTGTTGTTTCCGGTTCAGCTTCTCCTCGGCCTTCAAAGCACATTGATAAGTCTCCTCCACCCTTTGCAATCTGAGCAAACTAATTTCATCTTGTATGGACATCCGCAAGCCATTTAGGTACCTTGCAACTTGCTCTGCTCAAATACTCAATCTATAAAATTCTTTTGTGTACTCCTTGACACTGGAGTCTTTCTGCTTCAAGTTATGCAATTTTCTAAACAAACTTATCTGATAGTCTGAAGGCATGAATTTCACCTTCAATTTATTCACCATTCGATCCCATGATCTTATCTTCTCCTTACCTTTTCTTTGTCTATTAGTTTGCAAATGATCCCACCAAAGGGATGCATGCCCTTTCAGCTTAGTACAAACATATTTCACCTTCTTGTCTTCTTCAGTACCTTCAAAATCAAAGTACTTCTCCATCTTAGTGATCCAATCCAGCATTTCATCTGAATTCAAAGTACCACCATAGTTTGGAGGATCAAAATAGGGTTTGGTATTGATTCTAGTTATGGCTCTAATGAACCTCTCTTCACCTTGATCAAGCCCAGGTTGGCCTTCTTCTCCTTCAGCTACAACTTGCTCTTCTTCAGTATCACTCACGTCCTTAATAGGGTGACCTTCTTCACTGTGCAATCTCAACAGCTTCCAATCTGGTTGTAATTCCTCTCAGCATCTCCACTAGTACGGGGTCTGTATCTCTTCTTGCCCCTCTTCCTCTGCCTCATCCTCTTTGTGCCATTTTACGCAAGTTCTCTGCACTTACAGGTCTTCTCTCTCTTCTCACTTACCCCACAACAATTTCTCTTAGGACTTCGTAATTCTCTTGACACCTTCCTCAGGAGCAAAACCTTGCTTTGATACCACTTGACGCAGTCGAGATCGAGGAGCCTTATCAGGCTTGTCAATCTCGCAGCAAAAACTCAATAGACAACAAGAAAAACACAACTTCTTTATTGAAATCAAAATGCAGAAGACATTACAGCTTATGGTCTAAAATGTTCTCTTATAGAGAATGCATTACAATTCAAAACATTACAATAGAGGTCACAACACAATAGGGACCAAATTCCCCTTTCCTGGGCTCTCTCTCTCAACTCTATTTTCTACCTTTTTATTCTTCCATCTCCATGCATTCCTCATTACAGTTCCACTAACTCAATTGATTCCATCTAGGGGTACTGGCTGCAGACTCATCAATGAATTTTCCTTTATTGGCATGCATGCCTTCTCCATGATCTCTACTAAATTCTTCATGCATAACTGGGCACATGTAACAATCTACATTTTGCAAGAACTCCACTACTAAGTTTCAAAATAGGCGTTCATTATTGGTGCTAGGTTGTTCCTTAATCGAGCCAATCGATGTGCTCCAGGTGTGGATCCAAACGTTCCACGAAGAAGTCAAAAGGTCAACCAAAGAGTCAAGCTTTTCCAAGTTGAGGAGACCACATATAGAGTCATGTCGATATGGTTTGGTCTCACAGACAAGGTTGCATCTCGCTAAATGAAATGTCAGAGAGACCCGAGCTTTGTTACCCTGATGCCCTTTCATCGGGCTATCGAGAGACCCTCCAAAAGTCTCATCGAATAGGCCAGTCCTGCCGATATAAAGGCATCGCTGAGACCGAGCTCAAGTCTAGCCAACAGGGTTTCCCCTACCGCATACCCATCATCGGGCTAACAAGCAACCTCGCCAAGAATCACACCGAACGGGCAAGTCCTGCCAACGCAGGGGCATCGCTGGGACAAAAATCAAGGTCTAGCTGAAATGAGTAAGGAACTCCTCCTGCCAAAAGCACTTCCAAGCACAATTTAGAATTCAAACCAATATGTCCCCTAGTTGAATGTTGACCAGAATAGAAATGACTCTGCAAGACACACCAAAAATTAGAGAATCTAAACTAAGCAAAAAAATAAAAAAATTGACGATGCGGGATAGCTTGTCCACCCGGATGCTCCTGCATCAATATTCCACCTAAATAGGTCCAGATTGTGAAAAGCAGGAGGACCTGCTAACCTTTAAGTACGGGGGGATGATGAGTGCCAGGTAGCACCCATGATAATACACCTTTTTACCCCTCTTTTTCTTCCTTGTTAATCCATTGTCTTGATGACTGCACCAAAGTAGATTAACAAGATTGTTCTAATTATGATTAATAAGAGATGAATTACTTAAAATCATGATTTTTGATTGAAGGACTAATGTGCATTCAATTAATGGAAATATGCAGAAGTTCTCTCTTTTTGAATCTATAGGTGCAGATGTTCGGGCAAAGACAATTTTGGTCATCTCCGGAGGTGGTCCTAATAATTTATGGAGTTGACATAAGGATACTGCACCAGTCTCCAATATTTTCCAATATGATTGAAGAGATTTTGAGATAAGGGGGTGAATCATCTCCGGAGCTGGACTGAATTCATGAGCATATCTCCGGAGTTGAATAGAAAGCCATAAAGCATATCTCTGGAGCTGCAGACAAAAGCACACACCTCTAGAGCCTCTTCAACACAAATGCAGATTTGCAGCGCTGCTGCCAGTCAACACTTCCAATGGTAATTTGGGTGCTCCAGATATTACTCAATTAGCACCTAAGTAATTGAATGAAGACCCTAGTTAACTGCTAGAAGTTTTATTTATCTTTTTGATTTTGCATGAGTTCTTGACAAACTAATTAAGTACCTATATTTCAGGGCCTCGCTGCTCGGTTATATTTGAAACTAAGACTCAGATTTAGTGAGACTGTTGTTCCACTAAATCTATTTTAATTGCATGACTTTTTACTTTGTAGTTAAACAATTAGTAGAATAAGAGATTGGTACTATCTCACAGATGAACTATAGTTAGGGTGAGTGATATCTCATCACTGGATTAGATATAAATTTACAAAAGTAGCAGAAGATAGATAGTGGATGATTTATTATTATTGTAATCTCATTTTGATATAGACACTTTTCTGAATACAAAATGGTACCGATGAAATTAGACTGAAAGCAAATTGTGATATTATCTTCTTGTGCTGATTCATTGCTTTAGTCTTCAGCCCTACGAGTGTGGAGCAAGGGCCCACTCTCACCACCAAGGCAGAAGGCTAGTATTGTTGTTTTGTTATTCTGTTTCATATTCCATTTAAGAAGATAGTTACTGTTTTAGATAAATGTATGTTTTAATTGTTTAGAATAGTATAGATCTACATTAGCAATTCATTGTTTCAGTTTTGTTTTCAATATTCCTAGAATTCATTTTCATAGAAGATAGATCAGTAGCATTAGTTTCTTCAATTAGTAGAGATCATTAGAGTTAGTTAAATGAACTAGCAACTATAGGATTCCTAATTGTAGACAGCTAAGGACACAGTCCTGGATTTGACACATGAAAATATGATTAAATGCCAAGGACCAATGACCCTTGTCAGTTATGTTATGTTATCTCAAGACAAAGAGTATTCTAGATAGTGCAAAGATATAGATCTTGTAACTTTTGTTCTTTAGAACTTATTTTAGTGCTAAGTGCACAGAAGACAAAGTTAACCCTAAGTTGGGCATCACTGGAGTGATTTATTCTAGGGTTGAGCATGTGGAGAGATCCATAACTCAATTCCAAATGATTGTGGTAAACTATTATGATTGGCAAAGGTTTATGTGACATATATATGCAAGGATGTTGTATATAGGAGTACATAACCTAGCTTATGTTGAAAGTTAGTAGACTCAAGTAGACCAAGGAGTCAAAAGTAGATTATTATCTTTTATAGATCAAACTTATTAGGGTTGAAAGATTGTTTTAGACCAAAAGAATTGATGCTAAAAGATAGTATCCATTTAGATATTTTATAATGGGTGGGGATATACCCTAAATACTATGCTTATTCATGTTACGTGAAATGTGAATTCAAGCAATGTCAAGTGGTCTAGGAAAGACTAGAGGTATTTGTTCTAATGTTTTGTTATACTTATGCTTTTACCTTTGGAAAACAAGGATGTTGATATTTCCATGTATTGGGTTAGAGAAGCTAAACCCTAGTATTAAAACAAAGAGGATTTTGGAAACATATAACTCTTATGTCAGATATGACTTAGTTTATATTTTTTTGGTCGATAGTGTAAGGTCAAGAAAACCAAAGAGCAAGATAAGAAGAGTCTTTATAATACCTTATCAAATTTAAGTGATTCTATGATAATGTCGAAACTTGTTTTAATGCATTAAGATGTTTGATATTTGAATCGGAGAGTAGAATGACAGAAAGTCCTAAACCCTAGAAATTTCAAGTATGCAATGAGGGACTATTTAAAAGGTTAGATATGCCTGAATCTTAGTATTATATCCTAGATTAAGGATTTGTTCTAAGCCAGATTGACTGGAATGGATTTACTGTATAGACAAGTTTGTGTCTAGAGTTAGTAAATGAAGGGATAAGTACCCTAGTTGTGTTTATTTAATCTTACTTGTAAGAAAGGAAATAATTACCTTGACTATGATGCTTAACCTGGGTAAGGTAACCATCTTAGTGGTTGATAAATCAACTTAAAGATCTTTAAGTGTCGATAAGTTTTGGATCTCGGGTATTGCAAAGTTGCAATGAGTATCCTTGTATAGAAAGATAATCAATAAGGCTTATAGAACACAACCAACGTTTTAAAAACCTGTCGAAGTTGGGAAGACTGAATTAGAATTGATAAAACTATATAGTCAAACATGGATGACCAAGTCTAACTGCACGATGTGATGGTATCCAAGTCAAGTTGGGGTGGGTGAACATTACGACTACATTCATTGCAAACGTCTATTTATATTGAATCTTTAGCCAAAATAATACATGTCTCTGCGTGCATTGTTGGTTCATCGTATCTGGATTGCATAACCTATTGGAATGATCATTCTAGCTATAGGGTATCTAGGGGATTGTATGATCAATAGTGTTATGTAGGATATAACACTAGTACTCAGATGGCAAATTGTTGTTGTTCACCTTTGGTCTATACTCTTCATGAAGGGTAGGACCACTTCCAATTGGAAGATGTGTGGGAGACCACCGATCTGTGGTTTGAGGAAAAGCACTTAGAAGATGCTCTCTCTCTCTAGCAAAAGACATGTCGAGGCTTGTGATAAGGATGCCATAATTTTGGATGCAGTATACCTTTGGGTTATATGACTTGTGTTAATTAAGACTAAGTCAAACATTATCTATTGCAGTTATTTGTAATTGTAAAGACAAAATATCTTCATTGTATATTATATCATGTTGTTTATTTCAGAAAATAAATTGTGTAAATTGTTGAAACTTGATTTAAGGAAAGAAAAATTTGCTATCTTTTTCACCTTATGTGTTTTATCTCATGGTAAATATTTGATTTTAATCTTGTTGGAGAACTTGGTTGTTACAAACTCCCAAATGCTTGTCCAAAGTGTGTGTGGATACTCAAGGTCTGAAAGACCACACAAAGTGTCATCATCAACACTGAAACAAATTAATCCTATAACATTATTAACATTGTTACCCCAAACAAATTTATTCTAAGGCATATCTAGTTCAGGTGTGAGTCCATAAAGATAAGGCAAAAAATGCAACCACCTGAAATGTGTCAGGATGCCTTTTTGCCCAGACTCATAATTACCCTTAATCATATTGACCATATAAGGATGAGTGGAAAAACCCATGATACCTCAAATGATTAAATTAGAAATCAAAAATAGATTTATGTTGATAAATGAAGCCCATAGAAGGAAATTGAACTTCTCCAGAAGCTAAAATATCCAGAATATCAAATAGAAGCCATAAAACTGACAAACTATATAAAAGATACCTAGGGTTGAAACTAGAAAAAGTACATGGGTGGTTGTGTAGAGCTTGTTCATACCTTTCCAATGCCTATTCGTCTACAAAAAACTGAGATCCTAAACGAAAGAATAGAGCTCATAAGCTAAAAAAGATGGTTGGACTTCAAACAGTGATAAAATGGACCAAAAGAAAAATAAAGAGAAAATACTCATACCACTGGAAAGAACATGGAACCATCTTTCTGTCACCTATTCATTTGTGAAATTTGGACATCGTATGCCCAAGTTATACGAAAAATAAAAAAGCTCTCCTTTAGGGCAAAAAAACATAAGGTCCCCAAAAGTAGGCCTATAGTCCTATTGTCGACCGGATGCTGGGCGTAGGGGCTGAGCACTAAGGTTGAGGTAGGAACAGACACAATAAAGTACATAGTGCAAATTTGAGGTTTAATAAAAATATTTTAAAAAAATAATAATGAGGGAATGGGTGGCGTAAGCCACCCCACTAAATGGGTTCGCAACCCCAAAGAGGGGTCCATGGGCCCCTTAAGGGACCATAGCCCCAAAGGGGCGCATGACCCAAAAAAGGAGGTACCTTGTAGGGTACAGGGGCCTGTGCAATGCAAGTACCTTGTACCTTGCAACCTTTTAATTTTTTAAAAATGTTTTTCACAATACAATAAAAAACTACAAAATTTTGTTTTGAAACATTTTTTTTTTGAATTTTTTTAAATTGTAGGAAAAAATTATTAAAGAAAAAAATCACCTCATACTACATGTTGGGGAGGCCATACAACTTCCCTGGAAAAAAAACTAGATGATCGTAAGGCTGATTTCAATGATTTGACAGTCAATCTTAAGGTTTTGGGCCTTTTGAGTGTGATGGCAAGGTCATATTTGACCCAAAATGATCCAAAAATCAGCTTTCCTCTGGATCCTAAAAAAAGCACCCACTTCAAACCCTTACAGATTTGGCCTACGAAGCTCAAATCGGGCCAAATACGAAGCTAATTTGACTATTTTGACTACTTTGAATCCAATGAAGAGTTTTGTTTTGCACATAATTACACCTAGCAAATGGATCTTGCCTGATTTTTCTTTGATTTTGAGAAGGGGCTTGTAGATCTGCACGATTTGATACCATGTGAGAGTCACTGATTGACTCAATTTGCAAGGATCACCTACAAAACCTAGGATTGCCTTCTACAAGAGAAAAAAGCAAAGAGTATTAATTTGCACAATATTGGATGCAATAATGAAAGTGGATTAATAAATTACATATGACATCTTGCTTTTATATTTGTAAGATAAGAAAACCCTAGGTGACTTAAAAAAGCCCTAAGTAAACTTAATAAGTTATAATTAAATATGTAATTACACCAGTAAAACAATCTTTGATCTAGCAGTAAAATACATAGAGGTTACACTTTAATATTCAAATCCTTAATGATTGGAAATAGATTCAAATCTCCAAGTACTAACTTATATCATTATGCAATCAACATATTTTAACCAAAAAATTACTTGCAACAATTAATGCTACTAGAATAGCCCCAAGAGATTGACATTCCTGATTTCTCAATTCCTAACAGTGGTCTCCCTAGATGTATGTCACTGAAAACCTTACTACACTTGGAGACATTGTAGTGGATACCAAACATTGGGTAGCCCATGCTACTTTCCCATGACAGAATGTTCTCTCCATCCTCTTAGGTAAAACCACTTGGTGCTCCATTCATCATCCCACTAAGCACCACTTCTTTCCCATTAGATTGGAACTTGAATTCCATGGTCTAAAAATTATGCCTGATCTCTCCGAAAGAATGCAACCATTGAAATCCCAATACCACATCTATGTATCCAATGCTGACAACATAGAAATCATCTTTCATCTCATAATTTCCCAAAGTGATATTCAGTTGGGAAATCTTCCTTGTACATTGGATGGTAAAACTATCAGCAACCATCACATTAAACCCTTTGAAGTCTTTAGTTTTTAGACCTCTCTTTGCTACAAGTCCCTCATCAATGAAGTTGTGAGTAGCTTCGATATCAATAAGCATAGTGACTCATTATCCATGCAATAATCGGCAGACTCTAAAAGGGTTGTACTTGGGAGTACCAAAAAGTTTGCAAGGGTACCTCTAGAAGTATCTTTTTCTAACATCATAAATTGTGCTCACCCACAATTTCATGTTATGTTTGGTACTCGCTTTGGTGTCCATGCCTTAGTGTGTTTCAAGATCATTTCTAGACTTGGACTAACCCTCGACCCATGAGATACACCTTTGTGTTGCTTTGACCCTTTCTGTTGATCATGTGCAAAAACTACAAAAGTGCCAAAATCTTGGCCTTGTCCCAAGCTGATCAGACCTTTTTAGAAATGATATTGTTAAGACTATACCACTTAGCATGGACTCTTTGCCACATGCAGATGTCCCGAAAGCCTTCGTCAATCTTGCGATCATTTTGGAAGTTGTCTTTTCACTTGCACAATTTGCCAAGTTTTTCTTAACACTTATCCGTGCCCAAACAACTCTTATCCTTGATTTTTCATCCTTGCTTTTCTATTTAAGCAAGTAGATTTGTCAGTGCAAAGGATCGATCCTTTTCCATAGTGAAGATCTACTGAAATTGATATTGATTTACTTTTATGACAAAACTCTTGTAAGATTTGAGAACCAATAATATTGTGATTTATTGTATCAAGCTCTTGCTACATTATTTTCATCAAAATGTGGCAAACTCTGAAGGATCCCAATTGGAACAGCTACATGTTGAGCGACTTTCATCTCATGTTGTGAGGTGACAAAGTTCTGATTAATTTTCTCTTTCGTTCTTTGATTGTTGCTATCCATTTGGTATAATTCTCATCTTTGTGGGTTGATTTAAGCTACCTATTTATCTCTTGCATGTAGAGATCACTATGCAAGCCCACTCTAAGTCATTGAGTAGGATTTACTTTATAGCATTGTTATTATTTTCACTACTCACCATAATTGTAGACACACTTAGAATTTAAAGCACACACTATTTTATCTATGTATCAATCTAGTTGTTGTTGAGGTGGGAACACCAAAACGAGGTTTGAATAAGGAAAGCCCCTATACAACCCAACCATTTTCCTTTGTCTCTGTGTTTGCAGGTTTCATCCAAAAGTTTGACAACCCTTGGAATGACTGAAGAGAACAACATGAAGCTCAAGAACTAGAATATGTATCATACTGTGTCATATAGACTACAACACGGAGTGCAAATTTTTGTACCACACATTGTCGTCCTGGATAGTGGACTCCTTCTGGTGCCATGTTCTCTGTTATTGTAGTTTTTTATTTCTGTATCTCATTTCCTAAAATATTCCATACATCTCTATATTTTTCCATTTCTAGCTAGTTTAGTTATATATATCTTATCACTCGATTGCAAAAAAGGGACATAGCTCATATAATTTCACCCTTCCTGATTGGATAGAGGCAAAATATATGTCTTTATCAGCTACTGTCCTAATGTTCAATAGATGATTATTTTTTTATTATGAGTGAGTTAGTTAGAAGTAATTTTTCTATTAAATATTTTAGTGAACCCGGCGTATTTCTTTTAGCAAATTCTAAAAACTTATTGTTATTTTCAGTTTGGAAATAAGTAAGTGTTTCATTATGTCAGACCTCTTTCTCCAAACCTTTAGTGCTTATGATGAACCATTTAGCAGTGATGATATCGACATGTTAGATGAAGCTCTTGATGACTTTATTTCTGTCGAATCTTCCTCTCCTGTTCCAAAAACTTCATTCTTCAAAAAACTGATAAACATGATTTATATTTCCGGTTCCCAACAAGAACCCGTGAAACCAAAAACCATTGTTCATCTCCATTTTGAAACACAACAATAGTCTAAACTAGTAATCAATATTTGAGGTGCTCAAAACCCACTTCAACCTCATGATTAATTCATAAATGTTGTGAGATCAATTACTTCAAATGTGTCATAGCCACCTCATTATCATGCGATTGCTCACACATATAACATTAGACTCAACAAATAGAATAAACAATCTTCTTTTGTTCCCGCCTCACTTCCAATTTTTGTACGTCTTCTTCCTTCAACTCGTCACATTCCTCAGAACACTAGAAGAGAGTATGATCTAGTAGAGAAGCTATGTGCTACTCCTGCCAATATATCTCTCTGGAAACTAGTTCAAATGTCACCTGCATACGATGAGATGCTCCAAGAGGATTTATAGAAGGTTTTGGTTCCAACTTCTTTTAGGCTGAATGATGTAGTTGCTTGGTTAGATTGTATGCATATGATTGCTTCAAACATTGTTTTTCAACAACATGAGTTACCTTCCATAGAGGTTCAACAGTAAAATGATCCTCTTTTAATCATCGTGGTCATCAATAATTGTGGTGTAAAACGTACTTATCGACAATGGATCAAGTCTCAATGTTTGTAGGATAGACCTGTTACATTAACTTGATATCGATATGTCTTATATTTCACCTGACACTTTCTCCATTCGTGGCTTTGACAATGTCAGTAGACAGACTCTCAGCACAATCACATTACTGGTTGCATTAGGCCCTGTAGTTTTGCCTACCATTGTACATGTCATGCCCAACACTCTTTCTTACAATCTTCTTCTTGGTAGACCGTGGATTCACGCCATGAGCACATTTCTGTCTACCCTACATGGTTCAATAAAGTTTATTCATAACAACAAAGCTTATACAATTAAGGCTGATCCAAATCCAGAGTCTTGCCAACACGTGGATTCCAAGAATCAGCCTACTATATCTAAAACACTACAAAATTTAATCCCATCTTCAACAAGAGTTGATTTACAATCCTTCGTTGTTGATAAAAATGTTGATAAGGAAAGTGATTCATCTTCAAACACATATCTAGGTGACGATTGGGGTTCGTTGGACTTTACTCCATTTGTAGGAGAGTATAAAGTCCAGCAATCTAAACCTGATATTCCAAAAGTATCTTCTACTTCTTCCTCGCAACATATTCCTTCTAAGCAATAAAAACCTTCTATTCCTACTTCTTTTGCTTCAATAGATTCATGTGACTATATGTATAACATCAACTACACCACTAATGGTGATCCTGTTGCAAATATGTGACTAATCGGTGTTGTCATTGATGTCAACATATCTTTGTTGTCATTAGTGTCAACTGTATCTTATTCTATTGCTTATTTAGAAGACTTTATGTTGAGGATATTGAGAAAATTATCTCCTCTAGAAGAAACAAGTGAGTTACATATCTCTCTGTCAGAGACAATGAAGACAATACAGTTCAGTGAAGTAGATTGCTCGCATTCTCAGTAAGATGAAGATCATAGTCTATGGATTAAAGGGTTTGTAGAGGATTGTTTGAGTTTGCTACAGTCAAGATGTGAGAGGTCCGCATGGAGAATTGGTGAAGTTATGACCATTTGAGTAGAACCAGGTTTTGCAGTTGCTCAGAGGTGACAGAGTGATATAAATTTGGTCCAGATTGATCCACATTGGAATATTATGATCTACAGATCTAGAGGTGTGTTTGGGATGTCAGTGGGTATCCTCAACTCAAGTGGTTCATGGTTTGGAGGTCCACAAGCAATCTTTCCAGTGTGACAGTCATGACAATTGGTGTTCTTGAGTTCCCGGATGAAGGTGCAAGTATTTTTGGTGATATGAGGTGGTGCAGTTGTTCCTATTGATTTCATTGTGCTTGTGGTGGTCTCTGAATTGGGTGTCTATTGTGTTGGTGGTCCGCATTGAGGATTGAGCTCGTGAATGAAGATTTCTCCTTGGGTGTTGCTGTTCTTTCCAGTCTTGGCCAACTGGATGCATGATGCATGTTATAGATGATCTAAGAGAAGTTTTGTGGAGTGTGGCATGATGTTCAAGGAAGTTTTGAGTCCCAGTTATGTTTGGCCGACAATGTAGTGGTTCGCATGTAGCATTTTTAGTCTTGTGATTGTAATTTCTTGTAATGTCTATCTTGGAGAATGTTCCAGATAGATGATTGTTTGGCCAACTTTGATGTTCATTCCAAAGTCGATGACTTGTATAAATAAGTGTTGTGAAGTTGTGGAAAAGTGGTGATGTGAGAAAATATGTGGATGTAGCAAGGAAGTGAGTGGGGGCAAAGCAGAGGTGTTGTGCGCTTCAATGGAAATGAATCTTGCATGAAGAAGATGTTGCTTCTCAGTTCAATCTTTCTATGTGGTGCAGGAGCACCTACCTGACAGCTGGCCTCCATGAGGCAGTTAGTTTGTTATAGGTCTGGTTAATGTTTCCAAGAAGGTCGTATAAGACCAATGCATGTAATAAGGTCATGTTGACCAGGCTTTGCTATTTTTAGCTAGGTTGTTAGGACAGCTGTTATGCTGTAGGTCCAGTTGGATCTCCCAGCCGCCTGGAGAGTTCCCAGCCGCTTGGAGTCGGGTCAGTAGTACTCGCAAGAGATCCTATTTATGTATGAGGATCAGTTGGTTTTAGATATAATATAGTATAGTATTGCATTGAGCAGAGGAGTTAGATTGCAGAGAGAGACTGAATATTGTATTTGCATCTTTTGAAATCAATAAATAGATCCTGTTGTGTCAATTCTCTGTTTTGGATTCCTTTGTATAATCGAGTTGCTGTTCTGGTGGTTTCATGGATTCGCTGATCCATTCCACCGGTTGATTCGTCGAATCGGTGGAATGGCTGTGTACAGTAGTTTAGGATTTAGTTTGCTTTTTCTGTTTGTTCATGTGCATGTTTGCAGGATCGCAGTCGAGAGGTGTTGAGAACCCTAGCATGGGTATGTGCTAGGTCGTGCTGATTGTTAGAGTCTGGAAGATCACCCTGGAAGTAGATCGGGTCATCCCAGGAGGTTTAGCGGATCGAAATTCGCTAAGGTTGGGAAAACCCATCGCAACGGCATCATCAGGATATTTCTGTGTATATCCTGCAGTTACTTCGGGCGTCATCCGAGTAGGTGGAGATGAGTATGATGCAGTCGATTGCATAAGGTGAATGTGTTTCGGGGTGATCATCATCAGGTGTTGCCGAGGAGGAGCGTATCGGCATAAGGTAGAAGATCGGGTTGAGAAAGTCATCACGGGCCAATAATGTTAAGTTTGGCCAACAACAGGCTATTGAAGAAACTGCATGTGACGTCATCGTCATCAGGATAATCGTCATCAGGACATCGGGGCAGCAGGATATTGAGGGAGCTGCATGTGACATCATCATCATCAGGATAATCGTCATCAGGATATCGGGGTGACGTAAGCATCGAAGGAAGGGTGCGTGAAGTTGAGTATCATCATCAGGATATATGGGAGGAATCGGATGTTCTATATCCTGCTGATGAACATGATGTTGAACATCATGATGCTGAAGATAGTGAAGATAGAGGTTGGCGGTAAGGTGAACAGTGAACATTAGGAGGATGTTTGCGCTTGCCGAATGTGATGATGCTGCCGATAGTCGGATATGATGATGCTGCTGACAGGTGAAAGGATGAAGGTTTGTCTGCAGGAGGATATCGGTCGGCAGAGTAAATATGATGATGCTGACAGTGTTAAGGGAAATATGATGATGATGATGAAGGGTTGCGGACATCCATGCTGTATGTCAAGGTTTTAGTGTGGATGCCTCTGCATCATAGTGGTATCAGAGCTCAGCAAAAGGTCTGGGCTGTTGTGTGTTGATTCTGTCACTGAAAGGGCAGAGGTAGAGTTGATTCTGTCACCAAAAGGGCAGAGGTAGAGTTGATTCTGTCACCAAAAGGGCAGAGGTAGAGTTGGTTTTGTCACTGAAAGGACAGAGGTAGAGAAGTGAGAGGTTGACAAAATGCCTCCGAAAGGTAGTGGTACTGCAAGGGAATTGCAGGAGATGAAGGAAAAACATGCCAGAGAGATGAGGAAGATGAAGGAGCTTGCTGAAGCACTTCAAGCCAGGCTTGTAGCCTTGGAGAAGAACAAAAAGAGGGAAGTGGAAGACAGTGAATCAGAAGAAGATGAAGATGCTGTTGAAGAGTATGAAGAGGTAGCTGAAGAACTGGATGCTGAAGACCAGAAATTTGCAAAACTATTAAAGGCAGTGCAGAGTGATAAACCTAAGGTAAAGTTTGATGTTTCCAAGTATAATGGAAGTTTGAATGAAGATGAGTTACTGGATTGGATTGCTGCACTTGATAATCACTTTGAATGTGAAGATGTTGCTGAGGATCAGAAGGTAAAGATTGCAAAGACCAAGTTAGGAGGTCATGCTTTGGTATGGTGGGATTATGTACAATCCGAGAGAAGGAAACAAGGGAAGTCAAAGATCACTTCATGGGATAAGATGGTAGCAAGGATCAAAGGTAAATTCTTGCCTAAGGATTATGAAATTCAGATGTTTAAGAAGCTGCAATTTTTAAGGCAGAAGGAAATGGATGTGAAGGCATATACTGAGGAGTTTTATAAGTTGAGTATGAGATCTGGTCATCATGAGAATGAGGTAGAAAAGGTGGCTAGGTACTTGGCTGGTTTGAGATTGAACATACAGGATGAGTTAGTTTTAGCTAACCCTAAGAATGTGGAGGATTGTTACCAAATGGCAATCAGGATTGAAGAAAAGATGAATAGGAGACAAGATAAGTCCATGAGAGGAAGAGGCAGCAATATGAGGGGAAGAGGATTAGCCCCTACAACAAGGCAAACCAATGAGGGTCAAGAAGACACTGGTAAAGGACAGGGACAGTCTGATTTCAGAGGTGGATGGAAAGGTAATAGAGGCAGATTTGGAAGTGGTAGAGGTTCTACTACATTTTCAGGAAAGTGTTACACCTGTGGTGAGTTTGGTCATCCATTTTTCAAATGTCCAGAAAGCAAAGGTTCATCATCCAGAAATGATAGAACACATGACAAGAGAGTACAACTTGTGCAAGAAGAGAAAGTAGAGCAAACAGATAGAGCTTCTGAAAGTTATGGGTATCCTGAGGAGGGAGAAGCATTGATGCTAAGGAGAATTAGTTTGCAGGCATCAAAGGATATGATGCAAAGAAGAGCTCTTTTCAAGACCACATGCAAGAGCAAAGGTAAAGTATGTAAGGTTGTCATTGATACTGGTTCAACAGACAACATGGTATCTCAGGAAATGGTGGATAAACTGCATTTGGAAAGGATTCCACACCAACACCCTTACAAGGCATCTTGGGTGAGTGATAGTCAATCATTTTTTGTCTATGAACAGGCATATGTTGATTTTCAGATTGGAGCATATCATGATAGAGTTTTGTGTGATATTTTGCCCATGGAATGTTGTCACCTACTGTTGGGTAGACCATGGCAATTTGATAGGAGGGTACTGTATGATGGGTATGCTAATACCTACACCATCAAGAAAGATGGGAAGACTATTATGTTGATGCCATTGCAGGAAGATGCTGCAACACAGGGGGCAGCCAAAATCATTTTAGTGGGAAAGAAGGAATTTGTGCAGAAGCCTATAAGAGCAGGCATAAAGGCAGTTGAGGACATTGCAGGGAAAGAAGTTGTTAAGGACAACAGGTTAAAGACAGTTTTAGTTTTGACTGACAGAGGTCAGCAGCAGGTTCAGAAATAGGTTTGCAAACAGCAACCAGTTGAGAGGAATGACAAAGATGTTGTCATAGTTGGGACTATTGTTTGTCCTATAAAGGTTGAAAGAAAGACAGAGTTGAACATTACAGAAGTTCAAGAGGCAGTTCAGACAGAGGTTCTGGTCAGACAACCTGACAAACACAAGGTATGTGAGAGAAGGGCCTACATTGACAGGCATGAGGATTTACTTGCAAGAAAGCAAGTTACAGTTCAGAAGTCTTGGAGCAGCCAAGAGACAGCAGAGGATAAAGCTGGAACAGGTCAAGACACTGCAAAGGCAAAGTGTAAAGGTGGAGGACTTCCACAACCAAACTCATGGGACATGAGTTCTTTTCTGTTGGGGAGTATGGTGCAGGAGCACCTACCTGACAGCTGGCCTCCATGAGGCAGTTAGTTTGTTATAGGTTTGGTTAATGTTTCCAAGAAGGTCGTATAAGACCAATGCATGTAATAAGGTCATGTTGACCAGGCTTTGCTATTTTTAGCTAGGTTGTTAGGACAGCTGTTATGCTGTAGGTCCGGTTGGATCTCCCAGCCACCTGGAGAGTTCCCAGCAGCTTGGAGTCGGGTCAGTAGTACTCGCAAGAGATCCTATTTATGTATGAGGATCGGTTGGTTTTAGATATAATATAGTATAGTATTGCATTGAGCAGAGGAGTTAGATTGCAGAGAGAGACTGAATATTGTATTTGCATCTTTTGAAATCAATAAATAGATCCTGTTGTGTCAATTCTCTGTTTTGGATTCCTTTGTATAATCGAGTTGCTGTTCTGGTGGTTTCATGGATTCGCTGATCCATTCCACCGGTTGATTCGTCGAATCGGTGGAATGGCTGTGTACAGTAGTTTAGGATTTAGTTTGCTTTTTCTGTTTGTTCATGTGCATGTTTGCAGGATCGCAGTCGAGAGGTGTTGAGAACCCTAGCA
Source organism: Cunninghamia lanceolata (assembly GCA_027924645.1). Taxonomy (NCBI): domain Eukaryota; kingdom Viridiplantae; phylum Streptophyta; class Pinopsida; order Cupressales; family Cupressaceae; genus Cunninghamia; species Cunninghamia lanceolata. The sequence continues at coordinate 337,134 of BSBN01000847.1, read as the reverse complement.
TGGGTATGTGCTAGGTCGTGCTGATTAGAGTCTGGAAGATCACCCTGGAAGTAGATCGGGTCATCCCAGGAGGTTCGACGGATTGAAATTCGCTAAGGTTGGGAAAACCCATCGCAACGGCATCATCAAGATATTTCTGTGTATATCCTGCAGTTACTTCGGGCGTCATCCGAGTAGGTGGAGATGAGTATGATGCAGTCGATTGCATAAGGTGAATGTGTTTCGGGGTGATCATCATCAGGTGTTGCCGAGGAGGAGCGTATCAGCATAAGGTAGAAGATCGGGTTGAGAAAGTCATCACGGGCCGATAATGTTAAGTTTGGCCAACAACAGGATATTGAAGAAACTGCATGTGACGTCATCGTCATCAGGATAATCGTCATCAGGACATCAGGGCAGCAGGATATTGAGGGAGCTGCATGTGACGTCATCGTCATCAGGATAATCGTCATCAGGATATCGGGGTGACGTAAGCATCGAAGGAAGGGTGCGTGAAGTTGAGTATCATCATCAGGATATATGGGAGGAACCAGATGTTCTATATCCTGTTGATGAACATGATGTTGAACATCATGATGCTGAAGATAGTGAAGATAGAGGTTGGCGGTAAGGTGAACAGTGAACATCAGGAGGATGTTTGCGCTTGCCGAATGTGATGATGCTGCCGATAGTCGGATATGATGATGCTGCTGACAGGCGAAAGGATGAAGGTTTGTCTGCAGGAGGATATCGGTTGGCAGAGTAAATATGATGATGCTGACAGTGTTAAGGGAAATATGATGATGATGATGAAGGGTTGTGGACATCCATGCTGTATGTCAAGGTTTTAGTGTGGATGCCTCTGCATCACTATGTTAACATTGTAAATGTTCTTGTAGGTAGTGAGCCTCTTTTGAGCAATGAGCTCTGGGCAGTGCACTCGAAGGCAAGTGCCTTCCCATTTTCTATTCTTTTAACAGAGAATAAATCTTGTGGGTTAACCCCCACCATGGTTTTTCCCTTAACCGGGTTTCAATGTAAAAATCTTGGTGTTATGTGTGTTGATTATGTTTCTGCTCATGTGTTGTTGATTCATGCTTTCATGGTTATATCATTAATCTATTAATAATTGGTAAGGAAGATTAAATGCAGCAAAAGATAATAGTTTTGTGACAACTAATTCACCCCCCCCTCTCAGTTGTATGCCCTAATTTCAACAGATCTACCACCTTTCACAAAAATTGAATCATGTTATGGCCGTGGTTTTCACATTCTATCTTGAATTAAGTATAGAGGCAAGGTATCAAAGTCCCTTTAGAAGCTAATCAAAACAATTACTCCAAAGGCCTAGGATACCATCCCTCTCAACCCTCTTGAGCCTCTCGTTGTCCCTCTCTAAATGTTAATATGATAACTTCTTCTCCAACTTATTCCTCTCTTCCTTTGGTTTATCTTAAGATGATTGAAATGAGTTCTAGTTCTAACACTATTTCTCTTGACTCTTTCTCAACAGATGAGGCTTTAGCTGAGTTTCTGGGTGTATATGACAACATTCCTAAATTTCATCATGATTGAGGTTTCCCCTACTGTTTAAATGCTCAGGCATACTTTGGAGAAACCTCTAATTTATCATATTACATCCAAGAATCTCATGGCACACCTCAAGAATCTGCTCATCTACCTAATATTCTAGACCGCAACACTCTGCTAGTTGGAGATATTGTCAATGTCTTGATGGGTTAGGCTAATATAGAAAAAGTTATTTGAATAGAAAAGTGTTTAGATCTTGAAGATCAACAAGATCACTCTTCTCTTTTGCATGAATTTTTTGAAGTCTTTGCCTGGTCATGTGAGGACATGCCTGGTATTGACTCACAAATTGTGACACACAATATCGTGTTATATCCCGATGCCCATCCAGTCAAGCAAAAGATATGAAAGATGAATCCCAAGGTTGTGTTAATGATAAAATCTAAGATAGAGAAGCTTTTAAACAAGCTGGCTTTATTTGTCCAATTGACTATTCACCTTGAATGTCGAATGTCGTTGTTGTCACTAAACCTGACAATCATATTTGAATTTACATTGACTTTCGCTATTTCAACAAGGCACCCTTAAAGGATGATTTACCCCTTCTGAACATTGATATGATAGTAGATTCTACTACTAGTCACGCCTTGTACTTTCTTTCATGGATGGTTTCTCTAGTTACAACAAGATCATCATAAATCCCTAAGATCAGTAAAAAACTGATTTTACATCACCTTGGGGTAATTTTTGTTGGGTGGTCATGCCTTTCAATTTAAAGAACATTGGTGTGACTTACCAATGATCTATGACCCTCATCTTTCACGATTTTATTCACAACATATTGGAGGACTATGTCGATGATATTTTGGCCAAATAAATTTTATGCCAAGATCACATCAAAATCCTCTGTTGCATTTTCAAACGTATTTGTCTCTACAACATGCGCATGAACCCTCGCAAATGTGTCTTCGATGTCAATAGTGGAAAATTGTTGGGGTTTATTGTCTTGCATCATGGTATCGAGGTTGATATGAAGAAGATCAATGCTATCGTGAATATGCCACCTCTAAAAAACATTTCTCATCTTTACAGTTTGCAGGGAAAGCTTCAGGCTATCCACTGATTCATTTTGCAACTAGCAGATCGAACTCTCCCTTTCACCCATCTTCTTAAAAAGAATGTTCATTTTGACTAGAACAAGGATTTTCAAAAAGCCTTTCAAGATCTCAAAGACTATTTGGCTAATCCCCCAGTTTTAAGAATAGTAGTTTCTGGACGTCCCTTTCTTCTCTACACTTCTACTTCTTCTCATGCTTTAACAACTTTATTGGCTCAACATGATAATGAAGTCAAAGAATTCTCTATATATTATATCAGTTGAACTTTGCTACATTATGAGATTCAATATTCTTTGATAGAGAAGCAATGTCTTGCTCTCGTATTTGTGACGCATAAGCTAAGACACTATCTTATTCATGCTGAAATGCATGTCATCATTAAATTTGATCCTCTAAAACACTTGTTCTCAAAAACTGATCTCTCAGGGTGTCTATCTAAATGGGTTATGTTGTTAACAGAATTCAACCTCAAGTTTGTCTCCCAAAAGGCAATAAAAGGTCGAGTGTTAGTTGACCACTTAGTTGATGCTCCCTCCCACTTCTCTATTCCCCATCAAGAATTGTTCCCTGATGATAGTATCACTTCTCTAGATGTTAATCAGCTATGCGTTTCATTCTTCGATGGATCTAGGTGTCAAACCGGCTCTAGTGTTGGTGTCATACTAGTACCCCCTTCTGGCAAGTTGATTCCCCTTTCCTTCCATCTAAATTTTCTCTGTACAAAGAACATTGCTAAGTACGAAGCCCTTATTGCAGGCTTACGTGCCACTTTGTCGCTCAATATCCATGTTCTTCACATATTTGGTGATTCATAGTTGATCATAAAGAAAGTCACTGGATCTTATCAAGCAAAGCACGATAAACTATCTCAATATTGTGACTTGGCTTTATCACTGTTGAATCAATTTTCTTCCTTCACTATAGATACAATCCCAAGAAAGGACAATTGATACATAGATGCAATGGCAAGTGCTACCTCCCTTATATCCCTCAAAGATTCTCCCGTCGATTATCAATTCATCATTCATACTCTTTCTTCACTAGCTGTAGCTGATAGCTCTTTTGATGTTTCTTTCTGTTATAACCTATATTTAGAAGAATTATACTCCCATATATTCAATTATTTGTGTGATAGTACCTTCCTGAATGCCTCATCCAAAAATGCTCGAGCTTGTATTCGTAAGCTTGCTGCAAGATATATCATCCTTTCTAATGTTCTCTATCATTGAGGTTACTATGTCCTCCTCCTCCATTGTTTAAATAAAGCAAAGATCCGCATTGCCCTCGAAGAGGCCCATTCAGGCGCCTATGGGGGGGATTTAGTGGAAGATCTTTGGTTCAAAAATTGCTTCTCATGGGCTACTATTGGAAAAGCATGGAACATGATTCCTACACTTTCGTTAAAAAGTGCCTTCAATGCCAACAACACAACAATTTGATTTGAGCTCTTGCTTAGGAACTTTGTGCCCATGTATCCCCTTGACTATTTTCTGTATGGGGTTTAGATCTTATTGGAAAAATTTCTCCTCCTTCTCAAGGTCACACTTTTATCATCACATCTACAAATTACTCTAAGTAATGGTTCGAAGTTGTTCCACTTCGATCCACAACTGCTGAAGTAATATGTCACTTCCTCCTTGATAACATTATTTCTTGATTTGGGCTTCCTTCTGCTTTGGTTTCTGATAATGGTTATTCATTTAAGAACAAAGAAGTGAAGAAGTTCTTAGACAAGTTTCATATTCAACATCACTTCTCCGTGTCTTATTATCCACAATCAAATGGCCAAGCAGAAGCTTCCAATAAAACCATTGAGAAAATTCTTCAAAATACTGTCAACAAACATGGTAGAGATTGGCATACTCAACTCTCTTATGCATTATGGGCCTATCGCATGAGTATTCGTACAGATATGGATACTACCCCGTACAATCTTGTGTATGGTGTCAATGCAATCATGCCTTTGGAGTTGGATATTGCTTCACTGCGAATTTCCCTCAATGGCCTCATCAATGACAACATTTATACAAGGAACAAAGACTTCAACAACTTGAGATTCTTGATGAACAGTGTATACATGATCTTGAACATCTCCAAGCTTATCAAAATAATCTCACACGTAGCTACAATGAATGCGTCATCCACCACTCGTTTGAAGTTGGTGACCTGGTCCTCTACAAAAATCAATGCAATGTCAACATTCCTCCAGGTGCGAAAGGAAAATTCAGTTTGAACTAGTTACGACCCTACATCAACACTGAAGTATATGGATCAGGTGCGTATCGACTATCTACAATGGACGATAAGCCTCTCAAAGAACCCATTAATGCTATGCACTTGTGTAGATTCTATGCTTAGTTTTTAATTTTATGTCTTTCCCTTTGATCCAATCATTTCTTTTTATGTTGTATGCTAATTCTCTTTTAGAGCACATTGTGTTGGATAGTTTAGTATTTAATACTTTGTATTTCTTTATTTACGCTTTGTTGTTGCATTCTCGATACGTATCTAGTGCCTTGAATTGTCAAGTAGTTTTCCTTGATTAATAAAAATTGCTTTTTCTTTTATTACCATGTTGATCTAGTTAGTTGTGGATGCAACTAATTAGTCTTTTCTCCATTGTTTAATTAAATCTTGTATATCATTTAATTGAATGATTTTGTAGCATTTCATTTACAACTACTAATGTCATAAGTGATATCCAGAAAATTGTTATACCATGTTTAATTATATCATTGCTGTACTTGATTAGATAATATTAACACACTGTTTAATTAGATCACAATCATATTTAATTAAACATTTCCATATATCAATAGAATGTTGTTACATTTAATCAAAGAATTTAACCAAGTTGTTTCATTAGATCACAACATTTCTTTTGCTAAACATTCCTATCTCATTATAACATGTATTAATTAGATCATTGTTGTATTTATTAAACAATCATATTGGGTTCTTTACTTAAATCACAATTGCATTTAATTAAACACATGCATTTCTAATCACATCATTTAATTAGATCTTTGTAGCATTTAATTAAATAATTTAATCAAGATGTTTAAATTAAATCACACATAATCCAGTAATATCAACCAAAAAAAAAATCTCAAAAATCTCGTATATACATCAAAAGTTCTGATACATGATATACAAAATCATCACTATGCCAAAATGTGGTGCATTAAAAAGATACAAAATACAAAATCTCAATCAAGTCTTAGGGCCACGAATACCAGATACCTTAGGTCTTGGTGGTGGCCAAGTAATAGATGGCTCTCGCTGTGAGGCCCCGGATTATAGTGAGTCCTAGACCCACTCTGTGTCTGTAGACCCATGACGATACCTCTAAAATCTGTTGCCTCCACCCTCAGGTCCACCTCATGCTACTGTAGTTGAGTTACCTCATCTCACAGCCTATCATTCTCTGTCATCAACACCTGCACTCGAGGCTGATCATTAGAAGGTGCTGGTGCTAGCTGTGCTCTCTGTAAGTCTACTATAGAGAGATCTAATTATCTCTACAGAGCATCATGTACCTGCTCAGTGCCATCTGCTCTTAATATGGCTTGATCTCTCTCAGTTGTGACCTTTCCTAGCTACAATAGACCCTCCTCATAAGTAGCTCGAAGCTACGCAATGGACTCGAATATATCCACATGTCTCCTGACAGTAAACTGTGGCCTATAAATATCCCGCATCGGATGTTTGAACTGAATAGTGGGTACCATCTCCACTAAGACCTGACCTATGAAGTCAAGCCAAGCCTATGTGCCAACTACAAAAATCAAACAAGAATCATGTCATACATCTCATCACATATCATGTATCAAATCAAAGAAATGTGAGCATCTAGTGTTCTACTCAAATCATAAAACATAAATCAAAGTCTCACCAAGGCCTTCATCCTGCCAATCATGATCAGTAGGAGCTTCGCTATCATCGTCGAGACAGGTGGGGGAATTGTAGCACCTGTGATGATCAACTCCCTTCTCTCAGACCGGCTGGGTACGCCACTTACAGTTGAAAGTGGTTGTGACACTTGAGATCAAGAACTAGGTCTCTCCTCCACAATGCCACTACCCTCCTCCTTATGTCTGTGCCTCCCAACTACTAGTGGTGGGTCCTCCTCATCTCCCTCCTCCTCCTCAAATGGCTCATCACGCCTAGAAACAACCTCTTGTAGACCCTAGTTAGCCCACGGTCTCAGATCTCCTACTGGGTGGTATGGAGGAAAAATGAGACCCACCTGAGATGCAATGCACCATGCATGTATGCTGGGGTCACCCCCACGTCATTAGTTGCAGACACAGGTGCTACATCCTAGACCTCATCATCAGAGTCACTCAAAGCAACATCTGCTATAGTCAGCTATGAATCCTCACCAGGCCTCACTGCGTTATGGTGTGAGCGCACATTTGTCGGCACTACTCAGGGTACACCCTGCACCTACCCAAACTACCTCATGACTTAATCATAGTAGAAGGGCACTATAATGTGATCGAGGTGACTGACAAAGAGTCAATCCCTCTGCATTCGTGCTAGTTGTTTCCACTACCCCATCCAAAATCTCAGGTCCCTATAGGGCCTTCATATGATATCCCCACTCTACAATCTATCAAAGGTGACTCTCCAATGTGCAAGTCACCAAACTACCATAGTCTCCTCAAGGCGTAGGTGTGTGCCCACATTGCCGATTAGATAATATCTATTGGGAATCCCACAGGCCACATGCACATAATGTGCTCAAATTCCCACACCTAAAGAAGTGTGCAGGTAATCAAGCTCTATGCCTCATAGTGAACATAACACCTTAAATCATGGTATAAGTGGCCAAGCATTCTATGTCCCCATGCAAACACTAGTATCCTGTGCTCCTCCATCACTTTGATAGTATGGATGAGGCCACCATGAAGGTGAGTGCCTCACCCATCTTGTGTAATGCATAAGTCAACAGTAGTGATCATAATGCGACGGACCAGTGGTGTGACCACTGTGCCCTCCTCCAGCCAACTAATAAGGATATGCCTTGAGACATCCGTAGGCACAATCTAGCCTAGGCAGTAAGTTTGTCCCTCTTAGACATATGCAATTGATCTCTACTCGAGGATCTTCACAGTGCGACCTCACACTAACAACTGAAGGATTCAATAGATGTCCTCCAAGGTAATCGTCATCTCTCCCGACGGTAGGTGAAAGGTAGAGGTATCAACATCCCACCGCTCCATGAGCACCATCAACATGCCATCATGAAATCTGATCACAAGCATAATATACACCCACCAGAGCCTGATGTCTCAAAGATGACCGGTCTTTGCAACTGTCAGCGCGCTCACACGGCTATGCATCAATCTGTATATGTGTCCGTCAGCGTGCTCTCGCATCGTTGGAGGGTTTTACAACCACATCAAAAACATCATTAGTACTACATCATCAAATCGAACCAAGAATTCATAAAATTATGAAAATTTGCTAAGTATTTAAACTTTACTGCCTGGATGTCTACACCTTTTTTGAACCCCGGTGCCCATGTTGGATGTTGATGCATCCCAAAGATGATGCATCATATGAATTGAAAATTACATTTTCCACTCACCTCATGAAGTGACAAACCCTGCTCCACGTGTTGCCTCAAGGCATCTAGTTTGGGTGCTCAGTAGGCTCATCTAAGAGGCATGTTTGTGCTCCAAGATACTCAGAATCCTCTAGATCTTACCAAATTTAGATGTACAAATGATAGTAAAAATGAAAAATCTTCTTACTATTCATAGTAAATTTTTAAAATTTTCACCTTTTTTTGAAGCACTCTTCATGGAAACTTTCACAACTTGGGCCTACAAACTCCCCTTTTTATGTCATTCATTGCGTTGGAATATTGATTCTACCCTCTATTTTATCATATGCCTTTCACTTCGGTGTTATTTTTATAAAATGACCCTACCAAAGGCATTTTCACCAATTTTTTAGAAAATTGAAGCAGTAGATTTCTACCTTGTTTCTACATTCAAATTAGCAAGAAAAAATAGGGGGGCACATATCTACCCTCATTTTTACCTTGCAGGATGATTTTGCTTTCTAACAAGTAGTTTTATAGGATGCAATCCCTAACACTATGGTGCAACAAGTTCCCAAGTTGGGGGCTTCATTCCTTCACTTGGTGACATGTTGTTTCCTCTATAGTATCCTTTTGGGTATCCTCTTCATGGTTATTTACTTTCAGTACTAATTTTTTGTACTTTAGCATGCATATGCACGTAGTGTCATATGCCCACTAAATTGGGGGCTAAATGTAATGTCATAAATTGTGCTCACCCACAATTTCATGTTATGTTTGGTACTTGCTTTGGTGTCCATACCTTAGTGTGTTTCAGGATCATTTCCAGCCTTGGCCTTACCCTTGACCCACAAGATATGCATTTGCACTGCTTTGACCCTTTCTACTGATTATGTGCAAAAACTACAAAAGTGCCAAAATCCTGGCCTTGTCCCAAGTTGATTAGACCTTTTTAGAATTGATATTGTTAAGACTCTAGCACACAAATATCCCAAAAGCCTCTGTCAATCTTGCGATTATTTTTGGAAGTTGTCTTTTCACTTGCGCAATTCGCCAAGATTTTCTTAACGCTTGTCTATGCCCAAACAACTCTTATCCTTGATTTTTAATCCTTACATTTTCTATTTAAGCAAGTAGATTTGTCATTGCAAAGGATCGATCCTTTTCCACAACGAAGCTTTGCCAAAATTGATATTGATTTACTTTTATGACAAAACTCTGCTAAGATTTGAGAATCAACAATATTATGATTTATTTTATCAAGCTCTTGTTGCATTTTTATCTCTGAAGTGTGGTAAACTCTAAAGGATCTCAATTGGAACAGCTGTCTGCTGAGTGGCTTTCTTCTCCTGCTATGAGGTGACAAAGTTCTGATTGATTCCCGCTTTCATTCTTTGATTGCTGCTATCCATTTGGTATAATGCTCATCTTTGTGGGTTGATTTACGCTACCTATTTATCTCTTGCATGTAGAGTGTTGGTTCCCAAACTGACTGCAAACCAAAACTCTAAAACATTCCTAAATCACCTAGGCCAAGGATTGTCGTCAGGGTGACAGGAAGAGATTTATCAACAAGTTAAGGGGGATTTTGGCCAACTGATAGGAGTGGGTAGACTCCTCTACACTTCGAGCTTAACTTAGACTCTGGAGGGATACTCCAATGGGTATACTTGAATAGGTATTGAGTTCAAACCAGATGGACAACTAAAAAAATTGGACAACCAAATCCAACTCATCATATTGACTCCAAAAACTGTCACTAAGTCAAGAATTATTGGTTGTCACATAACCCCTATATAGTTGATTCAACTATGCGAATGTACATGCACAAGACAGATGGTTTTTTCCTTGAACCACAGGTGAATGATTTGTTTAATTTAAAATTTTTTGATCCCTTTCCACTATGAATCGGTGCCTATTCTATTAGGCAACAGAGTCATAGAATGCAAGTGGAAAATAAATACATAGCAAGGGATCAACAAAACTAGACATATATTCACATATATGACTTCAGATAGATCTTCATATAATGGACATACTTAATAATCCAAAAGATAACTGCAATGATTCCTATGCAACAAAGGAATGACAAATACAAAGCCTTGTATTAACTTAGATGATGTCACACATCTCCAAACATATCTTATAATCATACCAGCAAATGTAGCAAAGGAAAATACATAATTGCGATTATATTTTACCAAAATCACTACAAACTCCCATGGAGACATACCATTACATTCAAATCTACTTTACATAATGTTCCTACTCTATGCTGAATACATCCCTCACTTACAAACCAGACAATTGTGTGTTGATGCTAGAGAAAATCCTTAGTCACTCTAGACCAGACAATTGGCTTAGTGACCAACCCTGAGAATGTCTTTGATATGTGTATATATAGCAATTTAGCTTTTGGACGCTGGAAAACTGGTCAACTAGAAACCACTGCAACATTGAATGTGGCCCATACTGCAATAGCTCCATTATGTGTCCTTGGAGCGTACCTACATGGCCCTTCCCATGAAATCCGCTAAAGAAGAGTGTCCACCCATGCCCTAGGTACAAAAATTTAATGCAAATGAAGCTATAGTAGCATGGGGAGGCGAGGAATCCATCTTCCACAAGCAATCAGGTTCTAAAGAAGCATTAATGGTGACCAGGAGGGTTGTTGAGCAGTCCCGTCACATTTTGAACAGTAGAAAATGCTCATGGAAGGAAAAATGGTCGGGCTCTAACATATTGGACTTCCTCTAATCGGTCTTCCATCGATTGGGCCTGGAAAGGTGAAAGAGGGAACCCCGACCTCCAAAGTCTGAGAGAAGGGAAATCATCAGGCTTCAGGGGTCGGGCCTTTACCACTACATTGTTCTTTGGAAGGAAGAAGAACTCGGCCTCCACCTCCGCAACAGTAAGCCGATTCAAGAAATTGGCAGAGACCAGGTCTCGGGTCTTTGGACTTATCACTTCCCAGAGAAAGAAGAAGAGAGAAAGTTTGAGCCCCACACTTTTAAAGACTTAGCCACTTTCACAAAGGTTCAGCGGAGTTCAGGCCTTTAGCCTTCCTCCTTCCAAAAGAAAGGAAGAGGGAAGAAGAAAAGTCAAAAGTCTGACTCCACAAAAGGAAGAGGAAGAGGGAAGAAGAAAAGTCTAAAGTCTGACTCCCTGAAACACTTAGAATAATTTTGAAGGAAAAGAAGCGAAACTTAGACCTAAGCCCTCCTCCTCATCGCTTGTCCTTTGTCCACGTGGTGGCCTCTCGTGGGTCCGCGGTCATGAGATAAAGAAATAGATGAAGGCCTGCGGAACGATGGAAACACTTCAGATCATGCCACATGGAACAAGGTAACTTTCCATTAAGTTCCCCCACAACTTATAAAAACCTGCCACGTGTCCTCTTTCCGCGGTTCTGCTAGCTTGCCGTGGGTCCCCCCAAAAGGCTCGATGGAATGGCAAAATGCCTTAGAATATTTGTCGAGGCTCGGCCATCGGACCTTCCTCCTTTTGCCTTCCAAAAGGAAGGAGGAAGGAAGGAATCCAAAAACTCCAAAGTCTACCACACTTAGACAAATTTTAGAGCCTAATTTCGGAGCCGATAGATAGGGCAAGACAAAATACATGAACTCCGAACTACGAAACTCCGACAAAGGTAAGAAACAAAAGGAAACACTTAGAATTTTTGACTTAGTAATTTTTTGGGATTTTCCCTTGTAATCTTCAAAAGGAAGACATATGAAAACCTATGAAAGATGTCTCTAATCGGTTATAAACTATAGGTTCAAGTGGGATTCAGATAAAATTCAAGGCAAAATGGGGCATTTTGGAAATGGTAATTTTGGGCTCCAACATAGAGATCACTATGCAAGTCCACTCTAAGTCACTAAGTAGGATTTACTTTATAGCATTGTTATTATTGTCATTGCTTGCCACAATTCTAGACACACTTAGAATTTAGAGCATACACTATTTTATCTATTTATCAATTTGGCTGTCATTGAGGTGGGAACACTGAAACAAGGTTTGACTAAGCCAAGCCCCTATATAGCCCAACCCTTTTCCTATGTCTCTGTGTTTTCAGGTTTCATCTAGAATTCCAATGACCCTAGGAACAATTAAAATTCTGGAACGAAGATTGAGAACTAGAGTCTATACCATACTACATCGTATAAACTACAACGCGGAGCGCAAACGTCTATGCCACACACTATTGTCCCGAGCAGTGGATTCCTTATGGTGCTGGGTTCTCTGTTATTGTAGTTTTTCATTTATGTATCTCATTTCCTAAAATATTATGTACATCTTTGTATTTTTCCATTTCTAGCTAGTTTAGTTGTCTATCTTGTCACTCGATTGCAACAAAGGGACATAGCCCAAACAATTTTGCCCTTCCTCATTAGATAGAGGCAAAATATACGTTTTCGTCGGCTAGTGTCATAATGTTCAATAGATGATTGTTTTTATTATGAGTAAATTAGTTAGAAACAAATTACTATTAAACACTTATTCTTCCTCTTCTTCTTCCTGAATCTCATGCTCTAATTCTTCTCCTTCACTTTCAAGCTTAGGTTCTTTAGCTCCAGATTCTCCATCTAAAACCACTTCTATGTAATGAAATTGCCCCTTTCTAAGGCATCTATGGTCAGGTGCCTGACGAGTCTAGTTATTAGCTAGTTTTCTTATGGTTTTATGCAAGTTCCAAAGACATTCTCAGAAATTATTGTTATCTCTTAAAGTTGCACCCTAGCTAAGTTGCAGAACTTAGCACTTTAGAGGAACATGGAAACACTCCTAGGCTGTGGGTTACCTAAAATTTGGAGTGGATCTCCAGATAAGGCTGGCTCCTAGCTGGTTATCACCTAGAAACTACTAGATTTGCAGAGGAAAAGGGAAAAAGGAATGCTTCAAAATGAAAAAATTGGAAACTGAAACAAAGGGTGATACACCAAACTGATATGGTTTATGAAAACTCATATTTGTATACACTTGGTTACAGATAACATAAACTAAATTTGCACAACCTATTATTACATACTTTTACATAAATATTTCACAAAGAGGCCTAAATGCATTAACCTTTAAAAGGAAGATAACTTCACAGTTAGAAAGCCACATGCATCTTTAAGACACAGTTTGCAACCTGCATAAACATACATTTTTGCAGAAAAGGTATAGAACATGAGACAAAGTCATAAGGAAATAAAAATTACCTCACAAATAACTTGATCAATCACTTGATAATACACAACACTGTAAGAATAAGAAGGCAAAATCTCATAATCAATGGTATCCAAGGTCTTTTTTGTATTTCATATCCCAAAAGAGTTACAAAGCATGCTCAAAACTGTGTACAGACTCCAAAAAATCACTAACTCCAGAAATTGCATGATAAGAACTCCCTACTAAAGAGTCAAATGAATGACTATATACTCTCCAAACAGCTGCAACTAGATATGGACTAGAAACTTCCTTGGTCGTGCAAAACCAAAAATCCCTAAAAATATCCCCCAAACTCTCTCCAAAATGAGTCTCAAGTGAAGAAAAGGTCAAGGCATGACATCACCAAACATAAAAGCACCAGAAAATGCCTTTAAATGCTCTTTAAGGCCATAAAAATCAAGTCAAATCACTATAATATTTCCTCCATCTGTTTGCCAACCTCTCCTGCAACATCATAAATGTTTGGCATTTGCACATTAAATACTTAACCACACCTCTTTGAACACATCTTGAAAGCATCCTCATCTTGTCCATGCATAATAAATGACACAATTACATTTATTTCTGCATTTAATTAAAATTAACTAAGTGGTTTATAGTCACACCACTTTAGCTTAATGTTTTACATTTCAAATTTGTTTCAAACCTATGCAGAAAAGAAGGCACTTTGGACATAAATATTCAACCTCCTAACTTTTACAATGATACAAAGCAAAACATATGCTTTTGATTTAAATTTGCCAAGTATGAAGTATTTCTCTATTTGGGCACTTTGATTTTCTATAAAAATCATAAAATATCCTAAAGCATATTTACCATGGCTTATCCTTCAAATAGTTTGCATAATGCACTAAGGCATATGGACCTATGTGTTCATTTCCAAAATAACCAAATCCATTTTAAAGGCATAATACCTAGGCATTATATGCAAAAAGGACCCAAGGCATGAAATATCCTAAGTTAGCAAATGTAAAAGGACCACAATGCCACAATGGCTATTAGTCATGGCATGAAAATGTATTTCGATGTGATAAAAATCACAATCGAATTTAGGGCTCCAAAACAACGATGCCCTAACTTTTGCATCATTTGCTCTTTGCATTCGATGGGAAAGCTCTTTGCCCAGCCGCGGCCTCTGCTAGGGTTTGGAAGCTCAATCTGCACCATTTTTGTCGATTCTAAGTGGTTTCCATGCGGATTTTCTGTGTAAAAAGCATGGTAAGTTGCTTTTATTATCAAAACTGAGATTTTGATCTCCATTTTTCTCGATTTGAAGGTGATTTTGGGCCTCTAAGGACGCGGCTTTGATTGGTTTTTTTGATCAGATTTAGTGAAACTAGAGGGTAGCATGCTAGGCTCAACCCTTATGGGAGCCCATTTTCTCCACATGCTGAAATATCTTCAAATCAGAAACATAACTTGAGTTTTCATAAACTATATGGGAGGGTAGCATTATCCCTCTTTAGTGAAACTAGAGGGTAGCATGCTGGGCTCAACCCTTATGGGAGCCCATTTTCTCCACATGCTGAAATGTCTTCAAATCAGCAACATAACTTGTCCTATACCTGCACAGTGAACAAACAAGTTAGCATAAAAACATACCTTTGAAATTTCAAATCCCTCTCTCATGATGATTTGACCTCCATCTGATGATCTAATTTTTCTTATGCTGATATGATCCAACTGATTACTATTGCTACATAAAAGTGAATGGTACTTTTTGAAGTTCTAATTGTGTATGAAAAGATTTGGTACCTTGAGCATCTAACAAAACTATTTTGTAGGTATCTTGGAGCTCAACCGGATGGGGGGAGATAGAAACCAGCTCAACAATGGGATTCATCATTCATTAGGCAATGACAGGTCCCTCCTCTTTTCCTATGCATTTCTTATTTCTTCAAAAGTAAAATTTACTTTTATGTTGCATATTTCTGTTATTCCCATGGCTTGTGTGGGACACTTCATATGTTCGTTTTGAATCCAATCAGCTATTTCATTCTATGCAATGACTTATTTATATTTCACTTTCTGAATCAAATACATAGCATAAAACAACTGATCTTCCTTTGAAACATATGTATAAAACATGATGTATAATTTGACAGTTTATAGATACCTCTTTTACTTGCACTGAAACATAATGAATAATCAACAATTGAAACATGAACTCCATCAATTCTCCTCATTCATTGAATGCCTGTTTTCTTGTCCATAGATGATTTCACTTACCAGGATGATGTAATAGCTCAGCTTGAGCTGTTACATGATTTTGATAAGTGATTTTGCACTTGTCTTTTGTCAAGACAACAGACATTGAATTGATGATCCTGCATAAGTAAAAAAATTTGTACTCCCTTTAAACAACTAATGTTTAGGCCTTGCTAAATTAGGTGTGAACATAGTTGCACCCTAGCTAAGTTGTAGAACTTAGCACTTTAGAGGAACATGGAAACACTCCTAGGCTGTGGGTTACCTAAAATTTGGAGTGGATCTCTAGATAAGGCTGGCTCCTAGATGGTTATCATCTAGAAACTACTGGATTTGCAGAGGAAAAGGGAAAAAGGAATGCTTCAAAATGAAAAAAGCTAGAAAATGAAACAAAGGGTGATACACCAAAGTAATATAGTTTATGAAAAATCAGATTTGTACACACTTGGTTACAGATAATAGAAACTAAATTTGCACAACCTATTACTGCATGCTTTTGTATAAATATTTCACATAGAGGCCTAAATGCATTAACCTTTAAAAGGAAGATAACTTCACAGTTAGAAAGCCACATGCATCTTTAAGACACAGTTTGCAACCTACATAAAGATACTTTTTTGCAGAAAAGGTATAGAACATGAGACAAAGTCACAAGGAAATAAAAATTACCTCACAAATAACTTGATCAATCACTTGATAATACACAACACTGCAAGAATAAGAAGGCAAAATCTCATAAGTAATGGTATCCAAGGTCTTTTTTGTATTTCATATCCCAAAAGAGTTACAAAGCATGCTCAAAACTGTGTAAGGACTGCACAAAATCACTAACTCCAGAAATTGCATGATAAGAACTCCCTACTAAAGAGTCAAATGAATGACTATATACTCTCCAAATAGCTGCAACTAGATAAGGACTAGAAATTTCCTTGGTCGTGCAAAACTAAGAAGCCCTAAAAATATCCCTCAAACTCTCCAAAATGAGTCTCAAGTGAAGAAAAGGTCAAGGCATGACATCACCAAACATAAAAGCACCAGAAAATGCCTTTAAATGCTCTTTAAGGCCATAAAAATCAAGTCAAATCACTGCAATATCTCCTCCATCTGTTTGCCAACCTCTCCTGCAGCATCATAAATGTTTGGCATTTCCACATTAAATACTTAACCACACCCCTTTGACCACATCTTGAAAGCATCCTCATCTTGTCCATGCATAATAAATGACACAATTGCATTTAATTAACATTAACTAAGTGGTTTATAGTCACACCACTTTAGCTTAATGTTTTACATTTCAAATTTGTTTCAAACCTATGCAGAAAAGAAGGCACTTTGGACATAAATATTCAACCTCCTGACTTTTACAATGACACAAAGCAAAACATATGCTTTTGATTTAAAATTGCCAAGTATGAAGTATTTCTCTATTTGGGCACTTTGATTTTCTATAAAAATCATAAAATATCCTAAGGCATATTTACCATGGCTTATCCTTCAAATAGTTTGCAAAATGCACTAAGGCATATGGACCTATGTGTTCATTTCCAAAGTAACCAAATCAGTTTTAAAGGCATAATACCTAGGCAATATATGCAAAAGGGACCCAAGGCATGAAATATCCTAAGTTAGCAAATGTAAAAGGACCACAATGCCATGATGGGTATTAGTCATGGCATGAAAATGTATTTCGATGTGATAAAAATCACAATCAAATTTAGGGCTCCAAAACAACGATGCCCTAGCTTTTGCATCATTTTGCTCTTTACATTCGATGGGAAAGCTCTCTGCCTAGCCACGACCTCTACTAGGGTTTGGAAGTTCAATCTACACCATTTTTGTCGATTCTAAGTGGTTTCCATGTGGATTTTTCATGTAAAAAGCATGGTAAGTTGCTTTTAATATCAAAATTGAGATTTTGACCTCCATTTTTCTTGATTTGAAGGCAATTTTGGACCTCTAAGGCTGTGGCTTTGACTAGTTTTTTTGATGGATCTTTTCCTGTGTTTTCATTCTTGTGAACATTTGTTCTCTTTGGCCGCCATGGACAAGGGTTTGGACTTAAAAACCTTGGATTTTCTTACTATTTCTGAGCAGTCTTGGTGAAGATTTTACGAAGGTAAGCTTTTCCGGCACATATTTGAACAATATCCTTCATTTCAAAAGCATCTTTATGGCTTTCTAGCCACAACAAAGACCATTCTCTCTGTTCATATACATGAAAACTCTATCTTCTTTTGTCTCTGTATTACCATGAGGTCACGGCCAGTGTACTATCACATATTTGCATTAAAACAAATTTTGTTTTGTTTCAAATATGCAACTTTTCAATAAAAACTCTAGCTGAGCATGATCAAAATGAATCCTTCTTGTAGCTTCGAATTCATAGGGCTGCGACTGGTCTTAGCATTCTGTATATTGGAAGGTTTTTCTCTTTTCATACCTCCAACTTGTTGCTTGACTTGGCTCGATTTGAGCCAACCCATGGTAGAAAATGAAACTTTATAAAAGGAAATATATCTTCTTCTAGAGATTTGAATCAAAAAGCTTTATATTTCCATTTACCTTTCCTTCTCTGGCTCTATAATTAGACTGCAACTCTTTTATCAACACTTATGACACCACTATGCAACTAATATCAGCTCTTTAAAAGCATGGATGTTCTTATCATGCATCTTTATGCATCTGTAGCATGTATATGACATCAAATTTCCATTGCAAACAAAATGTATGCACTTTAAGATCCTTTCTATGAAAGAGGTTAATGCTTGAGGTTTGAAGCACCATTGATTAGTATGTATAGCCACTCATTTATTTTTGTCTCAGATGCATAACATATTGTTAGAAGAGTCTTATTCTTCTTGAGTAATATGTAGCTATACCTTGGATGCATGAGGCTACAATTACATTTTGGTAGCTCATTAATGACTACACCTGTGTTCAAAGACAAAAGACTTCATGAAATCTCCTTGACAGTGTATGACATGAAACTTGGAATGTATCATGCATACATGCAGACATATATACTTTTGCTGCACCTATTATATCTTCTTACTTTGTTGTCCCAACATAACACTGTATACAACTCATTAGCATGTTTTAACTTGATGAATGTGTCATTTTAATCTGTTCATCTTGTACATACTTTGCTCAGCCCATGATGAATATGTGCTATGACTCTTCATTTCAAAATCATCTTTTCTTAATGATAACATTTGAATAGTGCATATACACAGGTGATATGAACACTTACCTTTCTGTAGTTCACTGGTACTTTATAACACATGGCAAATATTTGATAAGCTACCTCCTGTAGCTGTGACATGGTGTTACTATGGCTACCTTCATATTGAAAACTATCCTTTATCTAATGCAACATTGTGATACACATTTGTTTTCTCCTGAAGATGATGAATTGAAAGCATTTGTTATACTTTATGATACATATTTGCAAGCTTTTACATGTTGATACTGAACTCTATCTGTCCTAGAATGATGTGTTAGACCAAAACTGCCATGTTGGCACTGGATAATGCACTTTTCACCAGTACAAAGTTGTTGTCATGTACTCATAAACACTTTCAATTGATGAATTGCAAAATGATCTCTAATTGGATATATTTCTTCATCTGAAAGACTATCACAAGATCCAACTTTTGTCTCTAAACTTCCTGAATGTATGAAAATGAGAAAACATCTGCATTACATTTGAAATTCACTCACTCAGGTAATTGAGTAGCCTGCTTGCTGATGTGTGGTTGTCACTCCATCCTCTCTTGGACTGTCAATCATGGATGAGCATTTGCTGCTCCATGGTCATCTGCTGTACCTTTTGTCCATATGGTGCTTCTCTCACTGTCAACCTTTTTGTCACTTGTCTATCATTTAGACTGGAGCATGCATAACTTGTGGTTGCTCTTGCTTTTATTTAGCTTCATGCCTCTTTGGGAAACATCAAATGAGCTCACTGCTCCATGATACAGATGTCACTTTTGACTTTTGTAGCTGTCACCTTGGCTGATATTGTAGTCCCATTGTTATTCCATGATAAAGACTTGAATGAACCACTTACAAATTATACCCGATATGTCATTGCATTCATGGAATATGAATGTTTGCAATATACAGAAGGTATTAAGATAGATATGATCTTTGTTGTCCCTTGATCTTCTCTATAACTTGATTATATTTGTTCATGGCCTACTGTTCCTTCCATTATCAATGTTGTTGTCATTCATTGCACATGCTATCACATCCATACAGATTTCTTGCATATCACCTTGTCAATATTCAAAACTCACTGGCAATTTCACACCTCATTAACAACAAAAGTGTTAAATATTTGTTCTATTTTTAAAGCACAGGTTGAGCTTTTGATTGTTGGATGCTTTGCTATTGTCACACATATGGTTCCTGTAACTTGTTCCTCTTATGATAACTTTGTTGATAAGACTTGTCATTTTATTTGATGTGTTGACTGTGTATCTCATGACTCCACTGTGTCATCTTCTTCTGCTGTCCTGATGACATGTATGAATATCTTGATGATCAAATTTTTGTTTATTAAAATCATGATTGTGTTGATGTAATGGAATGCCCTTGATAATAGGAAGACTCCTTCCTTATACCAACATAGTCATGGTTTTGTAACATTGGTCCTCAAGGATTTCATTATCCCTCTTTAGTGAAACAAGAGGGCAACATGCTGGGCTCAACCCTTATGGGAGACCATTTTCTCTACATGCTGAAATGTCTTCAAATCAGCAACATAACTTGTCCTATACCTGCACAGTGAACAAACAAGTTATCATAAAAACATACCTTTGAAATTTCAAACCCCTCTCTCATGATGATTTGACCTCCATAAGATGATCTAATTTTTCTTATGCTGATATGGTCCAACTGATTACTATTTCTACATAAAAGTGAATGGTACTTTTTGAAGTTTTGATTGTGTATGAAAAGATTTGATACCCTGAGCATCTAACAAAACTGTTTTGCAGGTATCTTGGAGCTCAACCAGATGGGGAAGATAGAAACCAGCTCAACCACGGGATTCGTCATTCATCAGGCAATGACGGGTCCCTCCTCTTTTCCTATGCATTTCTTATTTCTTCAAAAGTAAAATTTACTTTTATGTTGCATATTTCTGTTATTCCCATGGCTTGTGTGGGACACTTTTATACGTTTTTTTGAATCCAATTATCTATTTCATTCTATGCAATGACTTATGTATATTTTACTTTCTGAATCAAATACATAGCATAAAACAACTGATCTTCCTTTGAAACATATGTATAAAACATGATGTATAATTTGACAGTTTATAGATACCTCTTTTACTTGCACTGAAACATAATGAATAATCAACAACTGCAACATGAACTCCATCAATTCTCCTCATTCTTTGAATGCCTGTTTTCTTGTCTGTAGATGATTTCACTTACCAGGATGATGTAACATCTCAGCTTGAGCTGTTACATGATTTTGATAAGTGATTTTGCACTTGTCTTCTTTCAAGACATCAGACATTGATTGGATGATCCTGCATAAGAAAAAAAATTTGTACTCCCTCTAAACAACTGATGTTTAGGCCTTGCTAAATTAGGTGTGAACATAATTTAGTAACAATTATCTTACACATATTTCTACATTATGCTATCTTTCATGTTCATTATGTAGACCTAGACCTGATTATTAAGTATATGGAAATATGGTTTTAATACGATGGATATTTCATGATTATGTGTGGGAATGTATGGATTGTAAGGATATTTGTGCTTGATTATGGTTGTTAGCATTATGTGCATGTTTTGTGAACTAATTCTTGCAGTTGGAGAAGATGGACTGTAGCCCGCAGCAACTACAAGGTGCAGCCTGTAGCCAAAGAGTTTTTAGATAGCAGAACAAGGGAAGTTCCAAGATAAATGGAATGCAACAACTACAACATGGAGACACTTGATGAAGATGGTCACGCACTATGATAACAATTAATAAAGACAATTGAAGGAGAAGGATTCTGTTGCAGCTAGGAGTCTAACGTGACTGATTTAGCCAGTCCACGTTCCTCTGTTTTAGCAAGAAGTTCCAATTTCATTAGGACTCGTCTTTCTTTCTTTTTTTAGTTATTAGTTACTTGGCATTTATCACACTCATGTATGTAGAGAGTGGTGATTTATGATTTCAGTTAAGAAACATTGTTACAATAAACTCCCCAGTGCCTATATGTATGGATTGGTGGTTGAGGTAGTTTAAGTTTTAAGTTAGACTGGTGAAGACAGTCACTTGAGCAAGGGCCACTCAAAGTAACTGTCCCTCACTTCATTTTCTGTATGTTACTTTGTTATAACAGTCAATTCATAAATGCATTAGATTCTTCAATATATTCTAGTTGTTTAACTTGTTGTGCTCTGGAGTGTAGAGTGTATCTTAGGAGTATAGGATAAATTATCAACACCAAGTTAAAACCCTAATGTTCATTTCTTTACAGTCATTAGTTACAGTCTTCTATTGCAAGTACCCATAGCAACAGTATCAACATTACTTCATTTATCATTGTGCAGTTTGAATTATAATAACTGTATTAGGATGAGTTAGATAGTCTGAATCTTTGAAAGCACATACAATGCTAGTGCCATCACAAGCTTACTAGCCCTGGTCGATAATTCAATGAAGGTGTTTTCAAGGGTTATAGTGGACTATTCAGTTAGGTTGTTCCTCTGAATTATGTGATTTGCACCAAGTTTACTAGACATAGTAAAGATTACATTTTTGGTGTTGTTACTGAGGATGGTGCTACTTTTAGAGATTAGTTCTTGTTATTTCTAAGCTTTCCTAGTTTAAACATTTTGCTTTCAAAAGATAGGATACTTAGTTTTCATCCTACCAAATACCAGAACATTTCACTAACTTTGTGCAATAGACATTGCTATACAAAGTCATACCTATTGTATGCGAAGGCAAAGAGACGCTTTGGGAAGGTTTCTCCCATCAACCCAACAAGATAGAGAATATATTGGTGACTACAGTGATCAAAGCGATGGTGTTACTGAAGAAGAATTTTTCCTCTCATCAACATCTACTGATAATACAAAAAGGACCTTCCTAACCATGGCTAATGCAATGGATGATCCACCAGAATAAGTGACTTTTGAATTTCCAATTACCAACCAAGAGAGGGCTACTGCTCTTAAGAATATACCTCCTTCAGCATTACCAATCTTCTATGGTTTGGTGACTAAGGATCCAAATACATTCTTGTTCGAGTTTGATGTCCTGTGTAGAAGCTATGACTACACAATTGATGCTCATAGGCTCAAGCTATTTCTTGCTACTTTGAAGGATGCTGCTTTGAGGTGGTTTATGGGACTGGGCAAAGATGCTATTCCAGATTGTGATACAATGAAAATAAAATTCTTGTAGAAGTACCAAGATTATTGCAAAGGAATTGATAGGAGAAGAGATGACATTTTTAGGATGACTCAAAAAGAGGATGAACCATTGGAAGATTATGTAGAAAGGTTCCAATTTTGCCTAAAGAAAAATCCACAAAACAAACTCTCAGATGAATCCCTGAAGCTTGTGTTTTTGAGAAGAATCAATGATGACTGCATGGATTCCCTTAATATTATTGGGGTAGGAGATGTGTCTCAATTACCCTTTGATGATATCTGCAAAGTTTGTAGAAACTACTCAAGGTCCTTTACTAAGAAGATAAGGGGAGAAAGAACATCTACCATTGGGAAGACATCTAATTTAGTTTCAAGGGTGAAATTGAGCAACTTGCTAACCAACATGAAAGAAGATATTATAAGTCACCTAGCTACTCAGCTAGATACTCTACACTTGAAGAAGAAGTAGGAAGAAGCTGAAGCAATACTTACTAAATATTGCCCCAATTGCAGACAAAGGAAAGCTAATTGCAAGTGCAAAAGGGTGGCTAGTATTACACAAGACAAATAGAGAAACCACATTTTTAACCATTTGAAAGTGAATACGGGTAGTTGTTCTATGTTGCACAAGAAAGCCATGGCAACCAAGACAAGGTATGCCACAAGACCCTCTAAGTTTTAATGCATCATTTCCAATTGGTAACCATAGTTTCTCTGGTTGGAACCCCCAACCTTGGCCAAATAACCAAAACCAATGGCAAAACCCTCAACAATGACAAAACCATCAGCAAAATTAGAATCGGCATCAACCAAATGTATGGCCACAACAAAATTTTCAAGGACCTAATTACAACCCTCAATATCCAGTACAACAAAACCAATGGCAGCCACAATGGCAAAAGGGACAACAATGGCAAAACCAAAATATGAATTACTCACAACCTTTGCTACCTTCTCAGCCACAACAGCAAGCTATTATGCCCAATCCATCAAACCCAACATCTTAGCCTCAAAGAGCACCACAACTTCCTACCCAACCTGCACCTAACCCCAATAACAAGTTTGTCCAACATGCATACACTAACAAGGCCATTCAATACCCCACTTATAGAGTAGAGGTGAGTGATGCACAGTAGTCTAGGAATCATTCCCGCTCCCCATCATTTGTTACTTTCCCTTTCCCATTTTCATAAAAACCTCACCCCAAAATAAATAAAATATGTGGTCTACTTCCCCAGGAGATCTGGATCCTTGTTATACTCACAGGGAGTATACATCCCAGACACAGCCACTGTTAAGACAGTAAAAATTTGAAATTTTTACTATCTTTTCACTCCATCATATTTGAACAAATCCTGAAAAAAACATCCCAAAAGACCATAATAAAAATTTAATATATCTTACAAGGTGTCTATAGATGAGCGGTGCCAAATTTCTTCAAAGTCAATCCATCGGCAAAATGTTGTTTTGTTTACACCGATACATAAGGAATCATTTGAAAATAACCATCGGCGTGAGAAGGCAGATCGGAGGGAGATCTATGGAAGTCACCGATGGAATAAGTAATACTGATGACCTTACATCGGCAAGAAAAGCAAGTGGTCATACCGATCGGTATGACAGATAACTATCGGATGACCTTTTAAAAGTTGCCCCAATGGTATATATCATACCGATAAAGTATTTCGGCAAGAGTTTCACCGAACATCCTGCGGGGGCAACGAAGCAAATAGCCATCGGCAAGAAGTAAACTATCGGGATAAGACACAAAGAAGTTTCTGATACTCAATGTCTTGGCGATAAGAGAGCTTTTGGCAAGACTCACAGCGATACAAGTATCTGTCGGGATGACTCAACATATCGAGACAAGGGAATTAGGTCTTGCCGATTCACAAGTCACGGCGATCAAAAGGTGTCGGTGACACTTTAACATACTCTGTCCGATAAAGAATATGAAAAGACCATCGGTGAGATGATTCGGATCGGGTTATCTTTAGAAGGCTATCCCGATAGTATATGTCATTCCGATAAGAATAAAATTCATACCTGTTGATACTCTAGCGGCGAGATAATAACAAAGTCATCCCGATCCAAAGTAAAGATGACTATCGGTGAGATAACAAAGATCGGGGGAACATAATTATGTTATCCCGATAGTATTAATCAACCCGATAAACAAATCATATCGGTAGGACTCACTATATCGCAGAGAAATCTAAAACACATGGTGATGAAGGAAGTCATGCCGATGGTCGCGCCTACTTAAGATATGACATAACATAGCGTCAGGAATACAATTGAGGGGTCACGCCAATTGATTGTTCACACCATGAAGAGATATTAAGGTCGCCCAAACATTTTAAAAATCATGCCGATGACAGGAGTTATGGCGATGTGACATTTCACAGCGATGAACGACATTGCATTGATCAAACAATTAAATGCATACGGTGATGAAATCGTTTAAGATCTTTATAATTGAACATGAAAGACTTGAAAAGAGAATACAGGAAAAATTGATTGAGCTACAAAACAGAAGTGCTACTGATAGTATAGATATCTCTGATGCAGGAGCATTACTCAAACAACACTGAAATTACTATGACAAACTTAAAGCTGATGCTAAAGAAGGTACTAATGCTTCAAACGCAGGAGTGCCCAGATTATTTAAAGACAACGGAGAAGTAAAGAGCAAAGAAGAATGGATTGTCGATTGTCAAGTTATATTACAACAGGCCACAGGAGCTCTGAAAGATAAAGCCTCCGCATCTAAAGAAGCTTGCAGACACCTGGAAAGAATGGTCACACTTGATGTGATTACCAGAGATGCTATTGATCTTACTGATTCTCACCGTGATCAGGAGTATTTAGATCACTTGGCTAAAGTTTATTTATGGCTGAATAGAGCCTAATTATGATTATGTAATAGCTGTTAATGTTTGTTAAGTTACCAAAAGACTTATTGGAGAGTCATGTCTCTTCATAGAAACATCTATATAGGTTCAAACAATCGGTGCTGAAACATCATCATCAGTAAAAATATATTCATATACATTATATACAATGTTTCAAAATGACTATGTTGCATGTTTTATTTGAAGAAGAAATTTGAAGTTCTCTGATTCAGTGGTTCTACTTTGGTATCAGTTGTTTGTTAAAATTGTACAATTGTGTGGCTGTCTCCATTTCTGTACTTCCTTGTTATTCAGATTGATATATCAAGTATATATTTAATCTGTCAATACACATTTGTTGTATCTGTGTGATTAAATAGGTTGGTGTCCATTTGAGGAATTAAACCCTTCTGATTTAGTTACAGTAGCCTGGAAGCATTAAGTTTGGATTACTAAGTAGGGCCATATAATTAGATTGCCATTCTGTCTCCAATAGAATATTATCTGTTAATCTCGCCCATTCATTTAATTTGGTTCCTTCAAGTAAGGATTAAAATACCTTCTGGTGAATTATAAGATATCTGATTTTATTTGGTTGGATTATCAAGAAGAGTTTGTCAGTCATTTATTTGCACGTTTATACAAGTTATAAACTAAAACTGTGCCAGACAACTAGAATTATTACCATTAGGAAACCATTAGTCCTGGTCCTTCAAATTGACTCTGTTACCCAACAAGGCACTAGTCTTATTTTACTCAATACTTAAAACCTTTCACATTGATATTGCTTATACAATTTCTACCAATCACTCATTAGACATTAGACATAAAACTATTTAGCAAGCATTTCATCTATCCTACATCTTATGCCATTGTAGATAGATTTAATTAGTCCACACATTCACATTCAATTTGCTTTAATTTTCCAAGGTTTACCTGCCTAGGTGTAGCAGGACCTAAAGTGAAGGAAATCATCAAACCTTAAAGGTTGATTTCGTCAAGTTAGTTCAGAAACGTTGCCAATCTAAACATAGAGCTTGGCATCCTCTTAGGATTGGCAACCTGCATTTTTGAGACCTAACAAATTCCTTGAAAGAAATATCCCAACTTTTCCACTCTTTACTACCACAAGAGTGTGTTCCCAACATCAGTGGATATGATCTTTCATTTTTTCAGTCATCTTCCAAAACATTGGAAATCATGCCAGGTAAAATGCTAAATATTAACAATGCCCTAACTGAAGAACAATAGAATTCCCTAACCACTGTGCTGCAGACACATTCATCAGCCTTTGCATGGGACTACAATGACATGAAGGGAATTGATCCAAACCTATGCATGCTTAGGATTTACATAAATGATGGTTTCAAGCCAATTAGATAGCCTCAAAGGAGAATGAACCCTGCCTTGCGAGAAATAGTTAAAACTGAGCTACAAAAATTACTTGATGCAAGCTTCATTTACCCTATTTCTGACAGCCAATGGGTGTCACCTTTAGTCATTGTTCCTAAGAAAGGAGGCAAATGGAGGGTATGTGTGGACTATAGGGAGCTAAACACATCCACTAGAAAGGATCGATTTCCACTACCTTTCATTGACCAAGTACTTGATTCCCTAGCAGGTAAAAAGTACTTCTCCTTCTTAGATGGATTTAATGGTTATAATTAGATAAAGATAGCTCCAGAAGATCAGGATAAGACTACATTTACATGCCCTTGGGGTACTTATGCTTATTTTATTCTTCCCTTTGGATTATGTAATGCCCCAGCCACTTTCTAGAGGGTAGTGCTAAGTATCTTCTCAGATTATGCTCATGATTCCATTGAGATTTATATGGATGACTTCACCACCTATGGAGAAACATATGAAACAACACTCAACAATCTAGAGAAAGTTCTAAAAAGATGTCAAGAACACAATCTATCATTGAGTCATGAGAAATGTTTCATGATGATGACTCAAGGGATTGTTCTAGGACATTTTATATCAAGTGAAGGAATTCAAGTGGATCCCCATAAAATTGAGATCATTTCTACACTTCCTGTGCCACAAAAACAAAAAGATGTCAGGAGCTTTCTAGGCCATGCAAGCTATTATAGGAGATTCATTTAGGACTTTAGCAAAATTGTAGCACTCTTGTTTACTCTACTCACAAAGGATATAGAATTTGACTGGACCACAGAATGTTAGCACTCTTTTGAGACACGTAAGACAACCTTGACTCAAGCACCTGTCTTGAGAGGACCAAATTGGACATTGCCTTTCCACATACACACTGATGCTTTTGATTTTGCTATAGGAGTTGTATTGGGTCAAAAGAAAGGTAATAAGGAGTATGCTATCTATTATATTAGCAATAACTTACAAGGAGTAGAACTTAACTACATTGTCACATAGAAAGAGATGTTAGCAGTTGTCTATGCCATTAACAAGTTTAGGCATTATATCACTGGTTATCTAGTCTTTATCCACATAGATCATATTGCAATCAGGTACTTAATGAACAAACCTATGGTGGGAGGTAGACTAGTCTGATGGTTTCTCTTACTACATGAGTTAGATATAACAATAGTGGATAAGTCAGGGAAAGCTAATGTGGTGGAAGAGTTTCTATCTAGATTGCCTACACAATTAGAAGAAGGTGTTGTAGATGACTCTTTTCTAGATGAGCATTTGTTTTCTCTCAATATACACACACCATAGTTTGCTGACATTGTAAATTACTTAGTGGTAGGGTAGATACCATCACATTTCTCTCCTAGGGAGAAGAGGCAGTTAGTGCATAAAAGCTTTCCATACTCATGGATTGTTGGTTATTTATTTTATACTAGTCCAGATCACATTATGAGGAGATGTATAAGAGAAGATGAGGTCTTTGACATCCTAAAAGCTTGCCATGATGAGCCTTGTGGGGGTCACTTTGTAGCTAAAAGGACAAAATTTAAGGTCTTAAAAATAGGCTATTATTGACCAACTCTCCATAAGGATTCAATAAAGTATACGATGAGTTGTGACATATGTCAGAGAATGGGCAGACCAACAAAGACAATCGTGATCCCCTTGCAGCCACAAATTGCACTAGCATGCCATTTGACAAATGGGGGCTAGACTTCATTGGCCCAATTTCACTAGCATCTAATAACAAGGAGTATATTTTAGTTTGCATTGATTATCTAACAAAGTGGGTTGAAGTCAAAGTATTCCAATTTACAAGAGATGGGAATGTAGCCAAGTTCTTGTATGAAGATATCTTCACTCGGTATGGAGCCCCAAGAGAAATTGTCACTAATCAAGGTCCCCGGTTCACTTCTGAACTCATTTGTACATTGGTTAAAGAATATGAAATCAAACATAGAAAGTCAACACCTTATCACCCCTAAGCCAATGGACAGGTGGAGGTTACAAATAGGGAGATTGAAAACATTCTGACCAAAATAATGCAAATTCACATGAAAGACTGGGTAGCCAGATTGCCAAAGGCAGTGTGGCCATACAGGACAACATGGAAAACAACTATAGGCTTTACACCTTATGAATTAGTGTATGGCAAAATAGTAGTCCTGCCAATTGAATTTGAATATAAAACACCCAAGATAGCAAAAATAGAACTAGAAATGGACTTGACAAAAGCATAGAAGGAGAGGCTAGATATTCTGAATGGAGGCTATTTATCACACGGAGATAGTTCAAAAACAAAGGACTAAATGGCATGACCAGTTTATCAAGACCAAAGTATTCTATGTGGGTGACTGGGCTTTACTTTATGATTCCAAATACAAGGATTATCAAGGCAAGTTACAGTCTAGATGGTTAGGCCCTATGAGATACAATAAGTATTTCTTAATGGAGAAGTCAAACTATAGACCATAGATGAGGTTAGGTTTTCACTATTGGTTAATGGTCACATCTATTAAAGCTCTACACAAAGCTAGTGACACAAGATGCTTTTCTAAAGCAATGCTCTATTCCCAGCCCTGATTTAGATATTGCCATATTATCACCAGACAATAACCTAGAAGCAGATACTACTAGTTCTCACAGTGACTCAACAAATGAGCTACACAACTCACCTCCTAAGGTCACTCAAGTATAATTTCTTAACTTTCTTCATGTGCACACACAACAGCGGTGCCACAATCTTCATGGAGCCAGTTTCACTATGCTGTAGGGACTTGTAGCAAGCAAAATTAAAGTTGCCACTGTTCACTTTAGGACATGTTGATAAAGGTACATGTAGCAACTATCTACCAGAACATTCAAATTTTGTGCTAAGTTAATTGCACTTCTTCAACATTTATTACACTTTGCCAGCACATGTAGTTGCCATTTGTCCTATTACTGTATGCAAGTTTCCTCAACTCGTTCACATGTCATTCATTTAGCCTTCTACCGTAATAAGGTTTCGACATCCAATCAAATTCATGCTGCGGACACATCTCACAAAGCTACACTCACGTGGAGTTTCGTTCACTTCACCTCAATAGGTACATATGCTAAACTTCCATTATAAACACATATTTTCACTACATTCTATATGTGATTACATTTAATTTAGCATAATTCTCATTATTAAGCTTATTTCCATAGTCTTTGAATCATTACCGTTTGTCTTGTACAGGTACAAAAGTGAGGACAATTCCATGTTTTAGTTGGGGGGTGGCTAGCATGTTAGGAATTGCATGCAGAAGATATCAATTAAATACAAATAAAGATTAAACAGAGGAATGGAAAATACACAGAAATAATAACAATGAGAGAAAATTTTAACGTGGTTCACCCAAACTCGGGCTACATCCACCAACAGAGAGTCCAATATTATTATCCAGCAAATCAAATCGATTACAACTAGCAATCCTTGCAACTCAATACTGTTGCAAACGCTACAATACAATATCCACGGAAACCCTAACCCTTAGCTATTTTATCAAGACTTATGTTGGTTACAAAATAGGGTTTTTTTATGTCAACCAATAGAAAAATAACTCCCAACGCCTTTATAAAATAATAAAAGTTGTTTGAGGTTTTGGGGGCGCTACCCCTTGACCCCACCCTATTCGTGACAGGGAGCACACCAGGGGCGCTACCCCTTGACTCCGTCTTGGGGGTGCTACCCCCAAACCCCCTTTAAATTTGGGGGGAAACCACGCTGATAAAAGTGGGGAAATTTAACCTCCGAGTTTGATTAGGCTCCATATAACAACATAGCATATGTTTTAAAACAAAAATTTTGTTTTTCACCAAAAGCCAACCAAATGCAGATAGATACAGCCTTTTTCCTTTGGCCTTATTGCATCCATAACCTTTTGTCTTGTCAACTGCCTAGTATCCCAAGTCAGTTCAAGTTTAGTGCATGCAAGTATAATAGGAGGTTTGAACAGAAGGTTGTGAAAAATTTGAATTTGAATTACATTGACAAAATGGGAGGTCATCTTATTAGAAGAGAACCAATAGTTAATCAAATAATATTGGAAGACTAGTTAGCCTTGCCAATTTTTACCAGAGTAGGATGGCTCGATTATTTTTTGAAGCTCATGGAATATAATGAAGGAATGATAAGGCAATTTGCAGCTACACTACAACATGATGAAGCCACTATCAAGGGTTTGAAAGTGAATGCTTCAGAAGCTGCAATTGTAGAAGTGTCTGGTTTACCTAGGGATGGAGAAGAATTCCCTTTCAAGGAAGATGCAATAGCTACAAGAGATGAATTCAGCGAGGCAAGGGAGCACCTAGACTCAATGTCACAGGGGACTAAGAGATTATCACTCCCATGGGTATGGGCTTCTTGTTCCATTCATATTATTAAGTACATTACTTGTGATGGTAGATAGTCTCGTTTATATACTGTGCATCTTAAGTTGTTAAGTCACTTTCTCCATAACAGTATAGTCAATGTACCCAACTTCCTGTATAGTTTGTTAAAAAGAATGGGATATGAATACTAGCGAAAGTCAAATAAGTTAGCCCTGTCACATGACTGTTTGATTATATTATTAGTGAAAATGAGCCTTAGGGTTCAATACCCACAAGTGCCCTGGGAAAGATTTTTGAAATGTAGGAATATTAATGATATTCTAAATGAGCTAGTAGTACTAGGGAATGTAGAGTCACCTGATGCATCTTTAAGAGAAACTCCTCCTGTTACACTTGCGACTTCACCTACCTGCAACAAGGGAGAAATAGGGGAGAAAGATATGTCAAATTCACCACATGCAACATTTGATCAACCATCTTATAGTAAAACACCCAACACCAAGACACTAAAAACTAGAAAGGAGAAAGGTGATTCTTCTTCTGTGCCTTCAAAAAGGCCTAAGAAGAAATCCACACCACTAAGGAGTTCACATCGCCTAAAGAGAAAAGGTGTTATGAGGGGTAGTGTGGAAAAAATAGAAGAAGAGAAAGAAGATGTTGTGATAATGGAAACTGACCATGAACAAGAGGCCAATGTGATTGAAAATGTGCAAGTTCCAATTAAAAGGAAATGGTATATATCTACTACCTCTGAATCAGAGTCAGAGGATATTTTTGTTGCAAAAAAAATCAGAAAGAAAACCATAGATAACCCTGACAATGAGGTTTATGAGTCCACAAGGGGTGGTGATGAATAGTCTTTAAAGGATGAGGAATTATTGCTTGAGGAAAGAAATGTTAGAAGAGAATCGTAGGAAGCCTTTGAGAGAATTAAGTAGTTGGAAGAACTGGTCAAAACTTATGAGAAAAGGGGTAAGGAAAGAGAGGCAAAAATCCAAGAGTTGGAGGAAAAAGTTAATACTCATGGACATGGAACAAAATTAGATATACTTGTAGAACTAGTAATAGTTGTAGCAGACAATAAGGAATTGGTAGCTAAGGAAAAGAGACCCCCTATCACAAAAACCCCAACTTGCCATACAATCATGTCCTTGGGATATCAACTGTGGAAAATTACTGAAAACGTTTCTAAACAAAGAGAGGAGTGGAAGAAAGAGAAAGAAGCAATGATTATAGAGCATACCCAGGCATTGGAGAGGAAAGATATTGAATTGATAAGAGTAGCAGTCAGAATGGAAGAGGTAGTAGATAAAGTTGCCCAAATTGTTAAATGTAGACCTCCAGCCAAAACATATGCTTTGTTTTTACAAAAAAAGTTTTTAAGTTTTCAATTTAGTAAGTTGATTAGTAACAAACTAGTTGCCATGAGTGGAAAAATGACTTTTCTAAAAGTTTTTGCCATTGCCACACTAGAAGAGCAAGACAAGTTATGTGAGTATTACCTGCATAACTATGTTGTGCCTGATGATGCAAAATGGAACCCATTAGTTTTTGTGGGGGATTTATAATTGAGGGCACTTGCATCCTATTTTAGAAATGAGAAGTTGAGGGGTGAAATCATGCAAGCATATACAGAGAGAAAAATCAATTGCTCTCCCAATAAGGAGAGAATCTAAAACCCTTGACTTAATCTTTGGAGAATGGAAACAACTTTTGGAACATAAGGGTGTAGGTAGGGTAATCATGAATCTGAGACTGTAGGATTATGACAGGATACAACATTTAACTGTTGGACTCATCCACAATTGTTATCCGTTTGTGCAGGACAGATGGAATAATCTAACCCCTGAGTTGCAAAGAAAAGAACCCCACTCTGTTCATAATTTTATGGCAATTATTGAAAGAGTACATAAATATATAGATATTGCCAGAGGATAGGGACTTGAATGGATACTAGTTACCTTCCAGCCGCCAATGCTTCTGTACCCAGTGCCACATTGGACAGGGAAGAAGAATGTGGAGTGTGAGAAGGCAGATGTTACGAGGATGAATAGATTGGCATATCATAATGGCTTTTACTTGGAACAGGTTGAAGGAGTGGATTATGTTACAAACCTTAGGGAAATTACTTTGCACTACAACCTCCAGTCCTAGTTGATTTGCTTGAGGACAAGCAAATGGGCAGTTGGGGGAAATGATGGGTCTAGTTATTAGCTAGTTTTCTTATGGTTTTATGCAAGTTCCAAAGACATTCTCAGACATTATCTTACACATATTTCTACATTATTCTATCTTTAATGTTCATTATGCAGACCTAAACCTGATTATTAAGTATATGGAAATATGGTTTTAATATGATGGATATTGCATGATTATGTATGGAAATGTATGGATTGTAAGGATATATGTGTTTGATTTTGGTTGTTAGTATTGTGTGCATGCTTTGTGAACTAACTCTTGCAGCTGGAGAAGATGGACTATAGCTCGCAGCAACTGTAAGGTGTAGCCCACAGCCAAAGAGTTCCCAGATAGCAGAACAGGGGAAGTTCCAAGATAAATGAAATGCAACAACTACAACATGGAGACACTTGATGAAGATGGTCATGCACTGTGATAGCAATTAATAAAGACAATTGAAGGAGAAAGATTATGTTGCAGCTAGGAGTCTAACGTGACTGATTCAGCCAGTCCACATTCCTCAGTTTTAGCAAGAAGTTCCAATTTCATTAGGACTCTTCTTTCTTTCTTTTTCAGTTATTAGTTACTTGGCATTTATCACACTCATGTATGTAGAGAGTGATGATTTATGATTTCAGTTAAGAAACCTTGTTCCAATAAACTCCCCCGTGCCTATATATATGGCTTGGTGGTTAAGGTAGTTTAATTTTTAAGTTTTCAAGTTTGAAATAGATTGTTCAATCGTATATATAGTTACACAGACAATGTCTATGTTTTTGATGATGAATACATGAATAAAATCTGCCAGCAGAATCTTATGTGATATTGCAAAGATTGTGTAATGAATAAATTGGAATTAGTATGATTGTGTTAATCTGAGCAACTAGATTTGAGTTAGACTAGTGGAGATAGTCACTTGAGCAAGGGCTACTCAAGGTAACTGTCCCTCACTTCATTTTATGTATGTTACTTTGTTATAATAGTCAATTCATTAATGCATTAGATTCTTCAAGATATTCTAGTTGTTTAACTTGTTGTGCTCTGGAGTGTAGAGTGTATGTTAGGAGTATATGATAAATTATCATTACCAAGTTAAAACATTAGTGTTCATTTCTTTACAGTCATTAGTTGCAGTCTTCTATTGCAAGTACCTGTAGCAACAGTATCAACATTACTTCCTTTATCATTCTGCAGTTTGAATTATAGTAACTTTATTAAGATGAGTTAGATAGTCTAAATCTTTGAAAGCACATACAGTGCCAATGCCATCACAAGCTTAGTAGCCATGGTTGATAATTTAATGAAGTTCTTTTCAAGGGTTATAGTGGACTGTTCAATTAGGTTGTTCCTTTGAATTGTGTGATTGCCACCAAGTTTAGTAGACATAGAAAATACTCTACAGTGCCCATGGTTATTTACAAGTGAAACAAAGTTTCTTCCTCAAATTATTCTTAGCTTCCTCTTCCTTCCTTGAAGGAAAGGAAAATTCTTTGGATGGTTGAAACCCTTGTGGAAAGGTTTCTTTGGAGGAAAAGACTTATGCTAAAATTTACTTTTTGGAATAGAAGTCTCAAGTTCTAAAGACCTCTTGACGACCTCCTACAATAATGGAGGTTCAAAATATTCGACCAAGCCTTTGAGAGGCTTAGATAATGCTTCTATGAATAGCATAATTAGCCTTATTTCTATGACATTTAGAACCATATGGATAGATCCTAAAAATCATCCACATAACTTTCCATAGTTCCATATTCCTTTAGTTGTGCCAACTCTTGGAAATGAACTTCAAGGTCTTTTCTATCAAACATTTCAATCAACCTCCTACTAAATTCATCATAGGAGTTGATAAGGTCGTGTCCTCAAGTAATCAACCCATGGTAGTACCATTCATGTGCTCTCAAGATCAAGAGTGGAAAATTTTATGGCCTCATCTTCCAACATTATCTTAAGAGACAAGTACATGTCCAACTTTTGTATCCATGCTCTAGCTATGAACTTACTAGATCCATCAAAAGTGGAAAGTGATAACTTCCCCAAAGTATGTTGCAAATATCTTTGATTTTTCTAAGGTCTAGGCTTAGGTCTAGGACCATTTATTGAATTCTTCATATTCATCAAATTGGTTAGAGACATTTCATTCTAGATCTCATCTAGAAGAGCTCTATATTCAACATAGTAGGATATGATGTTATCCACCATTAGATTATAAGCTTCTACTTTAGGAACTTCTTCCTCCCTATGAATGAAAGTAGGTTGGAAGGTTCTAGCAACAAAACCAATAATGGTCCTCTAGGTATGATTGTGAGTGTTGTGATTATTAACCCCAGAAGTTCTCCCTTCACCATTATGATGTCTAGGCTCATGATTCCTAGGTATATTCACATTATTTTACATGGTGTGAATCAACTAAGCTAGCATGTCTATAAGGTTCTCTTTCCCTTACACAAGTCTCTTGTACCATGCCTCTGTTGAGTTATCTTCTCCCATAGTTTTCTTCTCTCTTTCTTCCATATTAGATTCTTCTTCCCTCAATTATGAAGATGGAAACACTACTTTTGTATTCTCAAGAAACTATTTTTTTTAATTTCCCTATGATAATATCTATTTTTGTCATTGGGATGCATATGAAATACATCTCTACATAAAATGGTTATCTTTTGTATAGACTGGAAAGATTGCTAGCTTTGATATCACTATAATGTCTCTAACCAGACTGTTAGCCAAAATTAAAAAATATTTAACAATCAACACAAATCCAAATCCTTTTTGATCACCAAGATCTTGATGTGGGCAATGTGAGAGCATATAGAACCAAAATTTGGACAAGACAAACAATTAGTACAACTTATTGGTGGCAAGATGATCAGTTTACAATCAATGCCCAAATAGGTGGATAGAATAAAGATACTCAAGCCAAACTAGTTGATTACAACTATAGATCGCGTAAAGACAAAATGGACGATTGTAAACTGATTTGGATCAACACAAAAATGGTGGATAATGGATGCAAATGCTTGGTAGCTATGACATCCAATCACTAATTACAATGCAAAGCATGAAATAAAATGAATCTAGCGGAAGACATTCTAGATTATTACAATGTTAAACAATCTTCAATCTGCTGATAAACAATACAGAGGTTACCATTTAATATTCAAATCCTTGATGACTGGTAATAGATTTGAATATGCAAGTACTAACTTATATCATTCTATAATCAACATATTGTAATCAGAAAATTACTTGCATTAATTAATGCTACCAAAACAACCCCAAAAGATTGACATTTAGCTCCTAGAAGTTTGTACAACTAAGAACAAGAGTTGTACAACCCTCAATATGACTGATGCAATAGGAAATTTCAACCAAAATCATGTCTATCTATTGTATGACTACAAAAAACTATGAAATATATTATATGGAATGGTATAACTAGGTTTGTTGAAGAGTATGGTTGAGTCGGAACCAAAATTTTGTCATAAAAAAAGTTGCGCCTCCTTTGAAAATTCCAATCGCCCCTTTGTGGAGTTGTACAACCCGCTCTAAGAGAATAGTACAACCAACTTAGAGTTTAAAATGGTACATCCATCTTTGGCATTCAATAATACATAAATCCAATAGGATTTACAAGCAAATAAAATACAATATCTTCTAACTGAAAATCACATAAAACTGTTAAACCCAGAACACTAAAATTTAGAACACACTTATATTTTTGTATTTTCTAAATATAAATTACAACATAGAAACTAGAAACTTCACTCTAACAAGAAACTAAAAATACAACCCAAATAAACTTAGTGGAAATCCCTAGATGAAATTTCTCCTTTAGAATGAAGGATTTTCATCCTCAATCCCATTTGTCGATAGGATTTTCATCCTAGGGTAGGAAATGAACACAAAGCTCAATTTTGAATACAAAGCGCTTTTGAATAATTTGGCAGAGAGTTGCAAATGAGCCTTAGATTCCTTTTTATAGACTCAAGCCAGAGAATTAAAATTAAAACATTTACTTTGTCCCTCTAAAAAATCTAATTTTAAATTAACTTATGTAATGCCCACCCTAGTTTATGCATGGTGTGTTTTTCGATTCATGTGTTATATGCTATTCTGAGTGTTTATCAATGTATTATGTGATTATTATGCTTTGATGCATTGCACCAAACTTACTGATGATGTCTATGGTGCCATCGAGAGATCCTAAGGGTGTATTCTAGATGACCATTGAGGTGTTTCCGATGGGGTGTTTTGCATTGTTATTTGATTTCCAACTATGCATTATGGGATGCATGTGTTGTGATTGTGTATGTTAGATCATTGTAGTGCTTAAGCTTCACCATTTTCACTATACTTGTTATAGTTGTGATTGT
Source organism: Cunninghamia lanceolata (assembly GCA_027924645.1). NCBI lineage: Eukaryota > Viridiplantae > Streptophyta > Pinopsida > Cupressales > Cupressaceae > Cunninghamia > Cunninghamia lanceolata. The sequence goes on along the minus strand of BSBN01000847.1, from coordinate 298,944 downwards.
TGTATTATTCCCGCATTGTGAAATGTTTCTGTTTATGTATCATGTTCCACTTCTTGGATCATGCTATTCGTAGATGATTATAGTGGATGTGATTATTTTATAACATGTATGATTATACCATGTTGGGGTGGATTATGTTGCTTTGGCTATTATATGTGGAGCAAGTACGCCTGATGGTTGACTTGAGTGTGCAGGTAATTATAGGTGTTAACTAATGTGGGAAATGTGGAGAAGGTTGACATGGGACGCTAAGCCATCTCATCCTTATCCTTGTGTTGTGAAAACTTTTAATATGTGCTTGAAGTCATTTAAGTGTGTTTCCTTAGCTTTCTTATACTTTATTTTAAATTGTTTAAAAAAAGTGTTTTCCATGTTTTCAAAATATTTTGATGATTAATTATCGTAGAAAAAACATCTATTGCATTATATTATGCTAGATGAATAAATTTGAGTGATTTTGATTTATTTCTGAAATTCAAGATTGTTCCATCAAAAGGTAGAATTGCATTAATTTAGAAAATCGAATGCTTGGTATGGCGTGTTTGGACTTTTCAGAATGAGGTTGAATCAATTAGAAATTACCTATTTGGAATAGTTGAGTTTAGTTGATTAACTATTTTCCTATTAATTTAAGTAATTTGTTTGAGTGTATTTGGTGAAATTGGAAAAAGAAATGAAATTGGGACTTTTGTATAAAAGGGAAAAAGAGACTTATTTTTCATAATTTTCATTCTATTTTTCTCCTCTCTCTCAAACACTCTTCTTGAAAGAATGGAAGGAGTTTCTCCATGGATGAAAAGGAAGGATTGCTTGCTTGCTTGCATGGATTTTTGTGTAGTTGTTGCTTGGAGAAAGATTGCTTGCTAAACCCTCTTGTATTCTTGGATTTCAATGCATGGTTGAGAAGTATTCTTCTTGGTTTTAATTTATGGTTGCTCTTCCTTTGCCATGCCACTTCAAGTGGTTTGCTCATGGCTACATTTAAATTGGAATTGATTTGTAGGAGAATGTAGAAGCTATTTAATTTAATTTGCATATGTTTTATGTATTGGAAACATGGAAAAATAAACAAAACCCTGCCAAAATTTTCCTAGAATCACCCAACTCAATTTTTTTGGATATTTGAGGAGATGTTTCCATTTTCTATAAAGGGTTGTTCTTCATTTTTCAATAAACCTTGTAGAATGAAAGATATAAAATATTCCAAGGTGCCATAGGGAGCTTTAATGGTGGATTTAGGGCCTTATGGTTATTTTGTACATTGTGAAAATATGAATTTTGCATTTTAGACCTTATATGATTGACTTGAATTGTGAGATGAGTTGTCTCCTTAATGTATGCATGTTTTGCATCTTTTAAACCTATGTTGTGATTTTTGTGAGTTTTGTCACCTCAATTTTCGTGCCATGCCCAATTGGTGCATTAGACGTGTAGGAAGAGGTATAGAGGTAGGAGAGGAGTGGCTTTCATTGGGATTAACAATAAACACATTGGGTAAAATAAAAATTAATAATAAGATCATCTACACCAAACAACATCTTGAGGTGATACAATGCCCTGTTATGCTATGTTCTAGTTTGGGTGTAAAGAGCATCTTGAGGTGATACAATGCCTTGTTTTGCTATGAGGAGGTAGTGCCCTCATTTATACTACGAGGAGGTTTATGCCCTTGTAATTACACTCTTGGTTTTAGCATACTATGTCTCTCTTCCTTTTCTTACCTCTGAAGTTATACTCAACGTGTGTTGTGACCCTAGTATTGCATGTGCATAGAGATGCCTGATTCATGTTTATCAGTGTGTGGGATGGTCTATGATATATGCTTGTTTGGTGTGGATTGATGGTTAAGAATCTCCATTATGTTTGAATGTTGTGATGTCATTCTATTATGTGTATTGACAAGTATGCTACATGTTACTTGAATGTATTTGTATGGTTGTTGTACCATGTGTTATTTATATGCATTGCATTGGCAGTTGTGCCATGTGTGTTGTGTGCATTGTTTGGCATGCATGCCATATGTTGCTATGTATACCATGGATTGTGTGAGATGTTCTTAGTGGGTTTTCCATGATCACCTTCTCCGTAGCTTGGGGGTTGCCTAGAGTTGCATAGATAACTATTACACTCGATGATGGCAATATGGTTGGGATACAAACAACATTTCCCATTGGTCCTTCGTGATGATCTTTAGGTGCTAGATGGTTTCCTTATTCTATTTACAGGTGGTTTATGTCATGCCTTGTTCCTTGATGCACCTTGGAGAGTGTGATGGATTTTAGTGTATTTATGCACTTGTATTATTTCATTATTGAATATTGTAATCTTTGTAAAGTAGGTCTTTTGAGATCTTTGTAATAACATGTAATTAATGCTATGAGATGATTTATGAAGTTGGTTTTGATGTATTTGTGTTAAGGGTGAAGCCATTTGAATGTTATAATCATTGGATTTAATCTAGTATTTTTCCACACCTCAGTTTGTGGGGACATTGGCATGATTTGATAGATTTTCATATGTGGCAATCTTGCTATGTTAGCATGTTAGACTCAATTTTTATGATGTCGTAATTGATGTTTTTGGATATGTTAGTAGTGGATCATATTCTTCCCACATAGGTGGTGATGACCCTACCTTTGCTTTTGGCATGTGTCGACGTTGGTGTCGATTACACAGTGTTTTGTATCAATCTGTCCTTTTTAGGCTATTTGGCATTATTGGCTTTATACCTTGTTTTCATGTTTGATAGTTGGGGCTTCATGTCTTGGTGTCCCTAGGGTATATAAATCTTGTTTTAAGTCTATGGAGAGACTTCGAAGAAATTTTGAGTTTTTCATATTTTTGGACTTTTTGCCTTGTTTTTGGACACTGCCAGGACTACAACACCCAACGCTGGAGTCCAAGGGACCACGCCACCCAATTCTAGAGTCCAAGGGACCACAACACCCAACACTAGTGTCCAGAGGACTACAATACCCAACACTAGCGTCCTAGATAGAGGGGCTACATTTGGTGTTTGAACTTGTCTTTTGAGCCTCGTTCTAGCCATTTAACCCTCTTGTGAAGTTTGTTGTCAAAAGGTACTCTTTTGGCCACCTGAGTGTATCCATGGTGTCATTTCTATGATGTGATATGCACTCTTGGATTATTCCTTCTTTTATTTTGGGAAGTGTGCCTTTGTACGAGTTTGACTAGAGACCATTCTAGTTGGTTGAGGACTTGTACCTCCTAGTTGGACCATCTACTATGTTGTGTTTGGGATGTCTTGAGTAGTCATGGGATGGATTAAGGTGACTGTTACTCTCATCCTACTCTATGTGTTTATGAGGGAGCGAGGTCATGGACGTGTATCTGACCCTCATCATGGAGTGAGCTCCACCTCTCACTTGGTCATCGTGGTGAGTTGTCACACGATGGGTGAAGTCTTCCACTTGTGCCACCTTGCTTAGGGCAATGGTGATGTTGTCCCAAGTTTTGTTGTGCTTGTTACGACACATTGTGCGCATGTGAGTCCAATGCGACATGTAAATGTCACACTTGCAAATGCAAAAAAATTGTTGGTTCGGTGTTTGTCTGGCTAATGTCTTGGGTGAAAACTTGGGGCATTACAACTTAAGTAACTCTACCCAAAAATAATTAAAATAACACTAAGAGTTACAAAAGCCTTATTGTGCCCCATTTAGGTGGCATATAAATAATAAATTAAGTTGGTTTTTTTACATTGTAGGCAAAACTTATAAGTCCAACTTTAATTATTATTAAAATAATTTTTCTAATCCCAATCCATTAACCTACAAAAAATTGAAAATAGGCTAAGGGACCATGTCGCACACATAAGGTCAAAAAAGGGACATAACATAGTCTTCAATTCAATTCAGAAACCATGATCTTCTTCCCGAGTGTCATTCTATTGGTGCAGGTTGATGACATGCCAATCACATGCAAAGAAAAGAGCACAACTGCAATGTTTTCTTCAATTCTTGTGTTGCAAAGGCAATCAAAGTAATTTCTAGATCAACATATCCTTGAAAATGGCACCATTATGTTGGGTTCCAAAACTGTTTCTCCACAATCCTAGAGTATTTTCTTACCTTCAAGGCCAAGAACTTGTCATCAAGAGGGTAAGACAAGTGCTCATCGACATATTGTGGATGGTTAAAGGAAAATTGTTGAGAGTGGGTAATCTCCCTTTCACTTTGAGCTCAACTAGACTCAGGAGGGTGTTCCTAGAGGTATCCTTAATAAGACATCTAACCTATTAATATGAATCATAATTGAAACAATAATAGTTGTACCCAATGTATGCTTGGCCCCTAAATTTGTCACTAGATCAAAAACTAACTAGCTGCCTATAAAACCTCTAATTAAGTTGAAACTACAACCTTGTAAATGCGCCTATAGATGACAACATTGTTATAATCCCCACAGATGAACCCACCTAACTTTTCATACACAAGTGCAAGGTGTAGGCATGCATGACATTCTCTAATGATTTGTAGTTTAAGGTGGCTTAAGATTGTTCTGTAGGTTATAATACTGAATCATGAAAGCGTGTGAAACCCTAATCTACTCAAGTAATCTATAATAAATAGAGAGGATTGGTAAAAAGAGAGAATGTTTGATTTATAACCAATTTAGATTAGTTCCTACTCCATTAAAAAAGTCATGAACGATAAGGAGGAACGAGATACACCAGTAAAAACATCAACAAAACTAGACGTGCAATTACATACAAATCAAAGATAACATTACATGCAATTGACATACTTAATAATCCATCTTAGAATTGCAATAACCCAAATAAAATAGAGGAGAGACCATTACAAAATATTTTCAATGCATTCGATGCTATCACACACACACACACATCAAACCCTTATTACATTTGTACCAACAAATGTGGTAAGAGAAACTCCATAATCTTGCGATTATGCATTCCCTTGAATCATTACAAATTTCATTGGAGACATACTATTACATGAAGATGTGAATTAAAACCATTCCTATGATTTACATAAAGTATTCTAACCCCTTTACAGATTGGGCATGCATCAATTGATGCCCTAAAACTAGTGCAAGGGACTTGAAGTTTGGTTCAATGACCAACAACCCCTTTGAATGATGAACAAACCTGTATTTATAGCTTTTTCAGTTTCACACCCTTTGGTCACCTACATAAATTTAATGCACAAAAGGAGGTCGAAACATTGAATGAAAACTAGGGTTCCCAACCACCAAATCCATGGAATTCACACCATCTTCATCATCCACTATTGAATCTACATCTAGAATTGCACCTTGAAATGAATAGTGTTGTTTGGGAAATAAAAGTGCCTTTAAGAAGTTGTAGGATTCAAATACAACATTAATAGTGATGTGGGAAGTAGTTGGAGTGTATCACATAAGATTTAGAAATTTTGTAGAAATTCGATTCGGAATAGGCTATGAGAATTAGATGTGGGAGGGAAGGCTAGCAAGTGAAGTTTGCACCCAATGAAAAATCATCGTGGAATTAAATGAGGGAAGTAGATATGAAGTGAAGGGACATAGACAAGAGGAATGAATGAAGCAAATGTGGAAAAGGAGGTAGATATCAGATGTTGGAAACACATGAAGGAAATCTGGAACGTTATCAGGTTTATGTGGAGGAAAATGAGTGATTGGAAGAAATCTAGGGTTTGAATGCAAAACTAGATATTATGATGGTATATGAAGTGTAGGGTGAACATGTCCAGTCTGAAAGTCAGATGAAAATCTACATAATAGGAGAAAATGGAAGATAAGGCCGGAAGGACAAATGCAGGAATTCGATGCTAGACTGGATATGAGAACCAGATGTGGGAGGGAAGGGGAACCAGATGTTGGAATAGGATGTAAACATATCCAATCTAGAAGGACATCAAAGTTCCACAATTTAGAGGAATTGGGAAAAGTGAAGGGGACAAGGAAACAAAGGGTTTACAAAAATGCAAAGGGGGATGGGAGGACTAGATATAAGAGTTCCAAATGTGAAGTTTGGTAACCTAGCAGGATCCTACAATTTGGAGAAAAATGGGTGAAGCAAAAAGACTAAGAGGTGGATGGAATTAAGTGAGATTATCACACAAAAAAGAAGTGCATGGAGAATATTGTGCGAAGATGAAGCAATCTGGTAGGAGGTTGAATTTCTACAAACTTGGGAAAATGAAGGAAATGAAGGAAGAGAAGGAAATGATGAATTTTTGTAGAATTTTGGTGTGGGAAAGGAGGAAGGAACTAGATATGGGGTGAAGAGAGGAATGTATGGCATCCAATAAGGATTCCACAAAAGGGAAATTGAAGAAAATGAAAGATGAATGAAGGGAAATGAAATCCACATGGATTTTAAGCAGGATTGGATGTGGATATCATATAGAAGGTGAAGGGGGAATGTCTGGTCCTAGACCAAAAGTCTACAGAACTATCAAACACTAGGAACATACTTGAAATCCCCTAGACTTACAAATTTTTCAGATTTTTGGCAACTTCAACACATGAGGTTGACTTGGGGATGTATAGAAGCAATTTTAAAACAAGATATATCAAAGGAAAACCCATTGAAATCTTTCTCAAATCATTTATCTATGGTAGGAAAAATAGGGTAAGTGCACAAAATGGGTAAGGACTTCAATGATTTTGCAAATTTTGAATGGGTCCCAACAATACCATTATACATTATGGCACTCACATAAATTAACTTTCACATATGATTTATCCTCATACTTTGGGGCACATTTTAGACAACATTTATTTGTTCCCATTTACACATGTATTTTATCTCTTTATCTTTTTTCACACACTAGGGCTAAACACACTGTTATATGTGGCCATTTTACACTCTCCTCTCCTCTAATCAAAACTATTTTGAGTTTTAAGGTAGTTCTCTTGATTTCCTTCACCAAGTGATCCCACAAGCCTGCCAAAGAATATAGAAGTGTCATACAATGATCCTCCTCCATTTTCACTCCAACATAGTACAACTAGCTCATGATCATATTGAATGCATTCAAATGTTGTGAGGCCCACCCTTGTACAATTGGATTAGTTTCCCTTTTAGACCATGTTGTTTTGCTTCACCCTAGCTAAGGGTTCAATTTATTGGAATTGTGGCGCTATCCTTGAGTCAGTGTAGTGATGTTGTGGATCTTTTGTAAAAGGTGGTTGTGTTTATTTGTGGGTGAAAAGGCGATGCACATCCTAGTTGGGATTGATTGGAATACCACCAGTTTATGCTTGAACTGGATCCTTTAGTGTGGTAGTGCAAGGCCAACTTGCATTGTGTTACCGCCTGTATGAGCAGTCTGGTTTCAATTGAAAAATGCAAAAAATCAGTTAAGGTACAAGTGTCTTTGTATATATACAAAGGTGTTTGTATATACATGCAGGTCAAAATGTGCATTGGCGGGTCAGAAATCTCCATCGCCCTTTGAAAAAATTAGTTAGATGCATTTCTGAATGCATATCGGGCTTAGAATGTGCATATACAAAGGGGGAATCTTTCGCAGATTCTTGAGAATATTCCCTGTTTGTATATCGGGTTACATGTATATTTGGTTTGTAGGTTCAGACATACAATGGCTATGTACAAGAGAAAAGATACAATACAGGCATATTCCAGGAAAGATTCGTTGTTTGTATGCAGAGGAAATATACAAAGCAAAATATACAAGGGCGTGCTAATATACAATTGCTACAGTGGCGATCGAAAGATACATTCCCAAAATTTTCTGTTGAAGATACCGCAATTGTATATTAGAGGTTTGTATATTTGCGGATGTAAGCGAAACATACAAAGGTGCAAAGATACATTTGCTATAGTGTAGCAGGAATACAATTGGTGGGGCCCGTAGGTATATGCAAGTGAGTTTGTATATGGTCGATATACAAAAGAGGACATATATTTTGGACCCGATAGAAATTTCAGGCTGCTTCATAAATATTTTGGGGTCCGCCTTGTATATTAAATTGTTGCATGTATATGCATTTTGCATATACAAAGGATTTTCGAAAGGTGAACAGTGGCGATTGTATATGCATATGTTTTTTGCATATACAAGGGCGAAAGTGGCAAAATGGTGATTGGAAAAGTCAGCGATGGATGCATAGGGTGCCAACATGGCACCACCTCATTGGTGGGTGACTTTTCAGCAGGGTTTGGAGCTGTTAAATTTCAGCAATGGAAGTAGGATCGATGGCCATCTTTTAAACTCTCAGCAGCAAATGATTTCTTTGTATCTGTGGCCGCATTTCAGGCGAGAAATTTCTGATGCATTTGTTGCTGCACTTCGAGAGGAGCTGCGGGTAGTTGAGGCTTTAATGACAGATTATGCAGCGGTATAGGTCGATGATGGACAGGTCAACCACCTTTTTGAAGATGAATGTCTCTAAGCGGCGGCTCAGATCCTGATTCCACCTGCTCTCTTCCTTTGCTTCCTAGCTGCATTCAATTTTGAGCGCCATTTCTCATGATGCATTGTATCTGGCAAAGTTTTGACTTGCCATGTAATTAATTTGATGAGTACACAGTCTTGGTATAAAAGCCAAACTGTGTTATTCAATGTTGTTGTTGAAGACTTGGGTAATTTTTTGTGTGAATAACGAAATACAGAGCATTTCCTGTCTATTTTTATCTCTGTGGAGTTTATGTGTTGCATCTGAGTTGTATCTTGCACATATATTCAGTTTCTTGTCATTGTATATGGAAAATGTGTTATTACATGTGTTTATCTGCCTGTCTCCACTTGTTGTATGCATTTTCTTCTTCTGAATCTGGTTGCTAAGGGTTTCTCAGATTCTAGGGTATAGTTTTGCTGTACCACATGCCTAATCTGTAACTTCCATTCAAGGAGTGGATTAAATTGTTTTAGGTTAAGGTATGGAGAAGAATGTATGTCAACTAGGATATCTGTAAGTATGGACAGTTAAATACTTATTCTTGGGTGATGTTTGTAAGGCAAGCATCAGTTCAAACCCCTTGAAACTTGAATGACAGTTGCAAGCCATTCTTATGTATACGTCTAGTTGACTCCTTGCCCTAAGATAGGCACCGGTCTGCACCTAGGTTAGTAGTTATGATCCAAAGCCCCTGTCTTGCATCCAAACCATCAAATTTAAACCATCCAAAACCTGTTAGTTGTAGGAATAGGATTAGGAGCCCCTGCATACTCTCATCCATAACCAGACACATATGTCCAAGAATGTTGCTAACCTTGTGATTTGTCACACAAATCTTGGTCCATACATGAGAGTATTCTGCCTATTATCACAAAGCTAAATCTTTTTGTCATTTGGAGAGTAAATGTTACATCTTTAGCAAATAGGGACACCTCCCTTGGTGCGGCAGAACCAGAAGTGAAGGGGAGGCAGCTCACGCAACCTCCCGTTTCTGTTGGCCGGATCTGCTCGTGCATAGGAACTGGAAAACCCTCTATCAATCCGGAAAAAACACCAACACATTGCACTTCTTGTTCTGTTTATGAGGCTTGTTTGGATTATATGTGACGTGGTCATTTTGAGGACTAGTGATCCCTCCTATTTGGGCATTTTTCAGTTTTATATTGTAATAGATGAGTTATTGTAGGATGGAGCTATATCTTACACATGTGATTATATTATGAATTCCATGATGTTGAATGTGTATTGATGTAATTGAAATGGTTTAGTTAGATGATTGAATTAATGAAATGCTATGTGATGATGAACTTGATTATATTTTGTGAAATGCGAGTGAATTGAGAATCATGTAAATGTTAACATGTGTTATAATTGAGAATACATGTGCTTATGCGATCTTTTGTGTGTGTAATTCATTTTGCTTTGGCTATATATATCTTGTGCTATTAATGTGTTTGTGTAAGTGTGTAGGTATTTTACATGGCCCATGGAAAATCAGAGGTCAAACAAATAAACCTATGTACTAGCCATGTAAAGCCAACCTAGTCCCTGAGATGGACTAAGTTATTTGTGATTGAGTATGATGTATTGTGTTGCCTTCAATTGATGATATTTTTGTAAGGTTTCACCCTTTTGATTTATCACATTGAAGTGTTGTAATGTTGTATTGTTTTGGTTTGTACAATTTTGGTGCTAAATATTTATGAGCTCTTTTTAAGTGAATTTATGAGTCCCCTTGTGTTAATTATGGTTAATTAATGACCCTAGGTCATACCCCTATGGTCTAGGGCCAATTTTAGCATGTTAATTCTTGGTGTAACCCTTGTATGGTCACCCTAACTTGGTCCTTGAGTAAAGTGACGAATTTTGGGAGACGTGTAAGGTGGGTGGCAAGTCACCATCCCACCTTCACTAACCCCACTCACTTTGGGTAAGGTTACCCTTATCTTTGAATGCTTTGGAAGCTTCTAAAGCCTTCACTGTGTGAGACCTCTCCCCTATGATCTCACACATGTGTGAGAGCATTTGTGAGAGAGTGTGTGGCATAGTTGATTAAGAAGGTGACAAGTGTCACCTCCTCATCCTTATGTGGTCTCTCATGTGTGACCCCCTCTCCCAATGCTCTCACACATGTGTGAGAGAATTTTTGGGAGTGAGTAGCAAGTCGAATGGGAAGGTGAAAAGTGTCACCTCCTCATTCTTGTGGGGATTGTGAGAGGGTTATGTGGATGAAGGAGAAGGTGACAAGTGTCACCTTATCACTCATCAAAGCTTGTGGGAATAAACCTATTTATATCCCTCTTTGTGAGGAGGGAAGGGTTTTTCTTTTTAGTTCTTTTCTTTTTAAATTGGATTATTGACTTTGGGGAAGGGGAGCTAGACTTGGAGAAGTGGAAATTCTTGGAAGGATTTTGGCAACAAGCTCTTGGGCTCTTCACCAACACCTTCTATTACTTGCAGCTTGAGAGGTAAGCTCTCAAGGCTTGAAGCCTTCATTTACTTTATTTTTTCTTATATTTATGCATGTGAAATGTATGTTGTGTTCTTGAGTTCTTGTCTTTTTATGTTGTATGGGTTTTATGGGTTGTTTTGGTGAGCTCTCCATGTGAGAGAGCTCACCTTGTAAACCTCCTCGGGTATAACCTTCATCTTGTTGAGGTTATTTGGTGGCCATGGGCCTTATTGAGAAGTTTATATGATATGTTTATGACAAGAGTGCCTTTGAGATATTTTGGGTGTAATAAGTTCATAAGGGAAAAAGGCCTTGAGATTTGAGTATGTTTTGGTTAAGTTATTGTGCTTTATGTGAGTGTTGTTGGTGTGTTTGCAAATCCTTTAGTTGTGCATGAAACCGGTTATTTGGATGGCCTCGTAGCTTGGGGGTGGCTTGTTGCAAGTCTAAGGTTGGGAGATGAGCTCTCCATGGGCTTGAAAAGGTTTTCTTTATGTATGACAAGTTTTGTGGCTTTTGGAGGATCACTTGAGGTTTTGGGAATCTTTGTTGTAGTCTTGAGAGTTAAACTCTCTTTTATGAGTCTCCTTGTAAAAATATAATTATTCATTTCAAATAAAAGTTTGGTTGGTTTTCTCTCTACTTTGTTATTGGAAAAATATTTAAGTTTGGATAAAAGAACTCTCTCTCTTTACCTCTCTCTCCTTCTCTAAACTTGTCATATTAATGTATAATGATTTGCTTGAAAAGAATGTTATATACTAAGCTCTTACTATGTTGCAAGCAAAAAGTATTTATGATGATTTTACTACTTTATATGATTTTATTATATATATATATATACCCCTCTTCTTTAAATGAAATATAGATAAGTTTATTTATTAAAGGAAAGATGATTTTTGATAGTTGTATGTGTCATACCCTTAAGAGTTATATATATATATATATATATATATATATATATATATATATATATATATATATATATATATATATATATATATCTTGTTGATTTAAAGTTTAAGCTCACTATTTCTTTTTATTTAACTGTAAAAAAAAACACAGAGGCAATAATTTTTGGCAGAGGCAATATATATATGTTAAATGTTATATTGTTTTATGTTAAAAAGTGATAAGCATTTATAAAACCAAAGATCAAATTCGAAGCAAAGTTAGGTTTCTTTTTTGTTGTCGGAGTTAAAAAAAAAGATAGAAGTGTTTGTTTTGGCAGAACCCATCGTCCTGTGTAGAGAGCAGGGGGGATAGACCCCCGTCCGTCCCCACAGAGCCAAAGGCTCTGTGGAGGGCACCAGGAGGCCATCCTCCCCCCTTCGGCCTGTCGTGGCAGCATGGGCAAGCCCTGTCCGCGACGCCGCAAGGTTGGGCCCTGCGCCCTTTGTAAAACTAGTGCCACTGTCATTTGAGTATTGCCCCTGCAAAATTTCTAACGGCCCTTTCAGTTTGGAATTCACCTCTGCCAATAAATATGACGCCTCTGTAAATTATATCAAACCCTCTATGATGGCCCTAATTCTTTTGGCCTTGCTAAATATTTTAGCAGTATATATATATACATACCTCTATGATGTTATTCCATTTAATTCTCTGTGTAATGAAGAAAGCAAAGAGTTCTTATTACAAAAAATAAATAAATAATAAAGCAGAGAGAAAATAAATAAAAGCTAAGGTTATTCAATGGTTTTCATGTTAAACTTAAAACTAGAATATTAGAAAATAAGACTATTAGAAACCTATGCATAAAGATAATATGTTAGAATGGAAAACAAGGAAAATGTTTGAAAGATAAACATAACATGTAGAAAATGTTAGGAAAATAAAATAGATTAGTTTAAGCAAACTTTCCAAAACCAAAATAAATGAACTCCTTATTGGGAAAGTACCTTCCCATTTTTCCATGCCTTTGAAACCTGCCACTCAAAACAAACCAAATGAGGACTTGTGAGTAAATGGAAAATTAGGATTGTTCCTATAAGATAATTTTAGGGTTTTGGGTTGCCTATGTGTTAGGGATATGTTTTAAACCCTAATCCTTGTTTAGAGTTTAATTCCACTTAGGGAGTGGAAGGGCTTATTTTATTTTAGACTTTGGTGGTGTTTAATTAATGCAATTCTTTTAATTTATCAATTGGACTCTATGGGAAATGTATATAAACCTATATGATTTAATTTATTAGTGCATTGTATTTATCTATTTATTCTTTCCAAACCCCTTGGACAAAGTGATGGATTTAAATATTAGATTTAATTAAATCAACCCTATAGTCTATATGTTCAATTTTATTAGTTAAATGTTGGAATATTGATGCACTTAAATTTAATTAATTAATTAAATTTTATTTCGTTTTAAATTTTGGAAAGTATTTAGTGAATAGTATTTTAATTGTTTTAAATTTTGAAAGGGGTTATAGTGAAAGTTTTTATTTTTAATTAATTTTCTCTCCTCCCATAGTTGATGAGATGGCATTATGTTGTCAAAATTTTCCAAGATTAGAGATAGGATTATTTAAATAATTTATTTCTTGTTTTTACCTTACCACTTTAATTAATTGTTAAGTTCTTTAATTAATGGCTTATTTGATTTATTTAATGTTAATTTATGTTAGAAGTTTACTTCTAGGGTTAGGTTTCGATTTACATCAAAATCTTACCACCTCACCTAGTAGACCCTAGGGTTGGATTCTGAAATGAAAAACACCCCTCTTAGTGTTGCTCCTCGCAACGCACACCCCCTTAGTGGCTATCATCTCGTAGGGATTGAGAAAGGAGTTTTGCATTATCCTGTTTGTGATTGACTTCCTCTCCTTCGGGCGATGTGCCTAACGTTAGTTGTGGATGCAACTATGTTACATGTGTGTGTCACTGAGCGTGCATGTTGCATGCGAGGGGGTTTTAGAGTCGAGTGGGGAAATTTTTTGATAATTAGTGTCATGACCACATGACAAATGTGGACATGACATGTGGTTATCAGGTCATAACCACATGGAAAATGTGGGCATGATATTTGGTATCAGAGCCAAGTTTGAAACACTGGGATCTCTGGGTGTGTACATTTGTTTGTGTTGGGCCAATTGTTGGTCATGCAAACTTCATTTGTGTGTTTGACTCTAGCTTGCATAGCAATGAGTTCGTAAGACACCTTGCATGGGAGCAACTTTTTTCCCTCGATTTTGCTTCCACTAACTCCCTCGTACAACTTGGTGTTGTAGGTTCTTGGGGAGTGTTTTCTTGATGAATAGGGTAATTGAAGGACCATGCAAGTCCTAGATTTAGGAGTTAGTTAGCTTCTTGATAATGTTAATTCTAGAAGGAGGTTAATTGGTTGGGTATTGTTAGGTGTTTCATTCTTGTTTTTCCTTGCTTCCGGTCCTAGTTTGATGGTGCTTTTGATCCTTCTTTTGGGGATCGTGATAACCTGTTGTAGGTCACACCCTTGAAAAGGTGTATTATGGTTAAGTTTTCATCTTATGGCTACCTTGTAGGATTGCCCTAGTGAATGGTTGAATGGCATGTTGCAAGTCGTGAGTGCCATTGCGTCATTTCAGACTTGCCCTTTTCCAAGAATGTTGAGCTGTGTTTACCCTACCACGTGGGAGGAAAGAGATGTATTAAAGTGGTACGCTAATCTTGGACAAAGACTTATGTGCCCTATTTCATTTATTCTCCACCTTGTGTCATTTAATTACCCTCTGTATCATGGGGTAAGTTGTGTCTTGTTTAGAAGGACCCTGGTTGGAATGTGAAGAAGTTGTAGATCTATAGTTGTCCTTCACCTTAGATTTAGGATTAAGTTACCCTGGTGGGTAGTTGTCACTCGAAGAGTAAAAAGAGGATAGAGTGGTAATCTCTTGGAAGCATCACTCGGTACCCTCATCTTGAGGATAGGTAGTGGACGTTAAAAGAGCATGGATTGTAAGGCCTTTTATGGCTATCTTTTAGGTAGGCCTTTGGGGTTAAATGAAAGGATAAGTAGTGGCTTCGAGGACCACTTCGTGGTTTCTAACCTTGTGACATTTGTTGTGCCACGTCAGGTTACTCTCCTTGTAGTTGTTGGTGTTTAGTGTATATTTAGACTATGCACTGCCTTTGCATTATATTGTAAGGTGATATGTTCACTTAAAGTTTGGCACCCCATTGGTTGACAATTTAAAGGTGGTACATTACATGATGTTGGACAATATTGTGATATTCGAGGAGTAAGATCTAGTTGCGGGTGAAATTCCATAATTTGCTTATTAAATAGTAACCTAAGTGCAACTTGACCCTTTCCTTGCCACCTTGTTCCATTGGAGTTTGTTTACCTTTATGTCTTGACAGGGAAATGAGTTCCCCTTGAGAGTAAGGTATGTCTTTGTGCTTAGAAGGCTATAGTGAAGCCTTGTGATGGGTTGTAGTAAAGAAAGTTAAGATTTAGTTATGTTTGTCCTCTTGGGTTATCGTGGAAACCCTCTAGTAGTGCCTTCTTTCCTTTTAGTATGGGATAACGCATGAGATGCTTAAGGTGTTTGAGTTAGTGATACAAGAAGATAGTTGGATTGTCAACTCTTCTATCTTGAGTCTCGTTAGTTGTTGGAATTTAGTAATTCTTGAGGTGAGTCCCTTGTGCAACTGATTGCACGGTCCCGCAAAGATGACCCTATTGTATAGAAAGTTATTATTTTATAGAATGCAATATTTCTAGATGTTGTTAAGGGGTCACACACCTTGCTATAGGGTAATGGATGTGATTAGTCACGTGATTGGTTATCTTGGAAGTGTTTGGAGTTGTAAGGGTGTGTTGGGAAGTTGAGTTCTTTTTGGGAGTAATAGTAAGTTGGTTGTGATAACTTTGAGTTGTTAGTGGTTAAGTGCTGTGATCGACATGTGTGATCAACATTGATGCTTTCGTTGGGTCATTTTTTTGGGTGATATTAGGCCTTGGTTTTGAACTTGAGTTAGTTTGTGAACGCCTTGGTTAGGGTTCTCCAACCTTGTTACCCTGGACCTTGTGCTACGATAGTAGACGCAATGTTAGTCACGACTAGGGTTGGTTGGAGCCTAATCAGACTCAAAGGTTAAATTTTCCCCACTTTTATCGGTGCGGTTCCTGCCCAAATTATTTAATGGGGGAGTGCAAGGGGCAGAGCCCCTCCTGCAGGGCCCAGGGGGCTTATCCCCCCGGTGGGGGCCTAGAGGTGGAGCCCACGATGTGGGTTTGGGGGAAATGCCCCCAGTGGGGGTTGCTAGGTGCAGCACCCCTAATCGGGGGTAGCGCCCCCAAAGCAAAAATTGCCTATTATTTTATAAAGGCGTCGGGAGTTATTTTTCTATTAGCCAACATAAAAAAACCCTATTTTTGTAACCGACATAAGGATTGATAAAAGTGGCTAAGGGTTAGGGTTTCTATTGATATTGTATTGTAGCATTTGCAGTGGTATTGAGTTGCATGGATTGTTGGTTGTAATCAGTTTGATTTACTGGATAATAATATTGGACTCTCTGTTTGGTGGATGTAGCCCGAGTTTGGGTGAACCATGTTAAAACTTGTCTCTCATTGTTATTATTTATGTGTATTTTCATTCCTCTGTTTAATCTTTATTTGCATTTAATTGATATCTTTTGCTGGCTAACCCTAACAAGTATCTCAGTACCTTGAACAAGATTGTTGTCGTATTTATGAATTGCCTAGTGTGATTATAAATCTATGGAAGTAAGTGTTTTTCAGTTGGTTTTGGTAGTATCCATGATATTGGTAGGCGTTCCTTCTAGGAGGTACATAAGGCCCCACTTCGAAGGTGACTCTTAGGATACCTAACTTTTGGGAATCTTTTCCAAGCATGTCCTAGGTCACCTAGAAGTTGTGGGTGTACGTTTAGTTGGGGTGTTCCATGACCTTAGTTGAGAATGTGACTACTATTCCTCTTCCCCCTTTTTGTAACTATGTTATATACATACGATGTTGTAATGTGCAATTGTGGATAATTATTTAATTATTGGTTGATTTTTTTATATATTTTGTAAACCCAACAATATTGAGTTTCTTTACTTGGGCTACTTAACCAACTTACTTTCTTATAGTCCTCTTACCTCAAGGACTTGTTTAATCGTATTTTGATTTAAATTTTGAATGTTGCACTTTGGCACCATTTTTGAATTGGACTTATCTTTCAAATTTTATTTATATTTTGGATCTTAATCCTTTAAATTTTATTTCGTTAAAACTTATTCAAGACTTATCTTTTGCAAGCCTTTATTTTGAGGATGTTTGTTAATGTTGATATTGCTGGTACCTGTGTAGTGTTGTGAATGATGTAACCTACATTACCCATAAGGGGTACTTGGTGAGAGGAAAATGGGAATAGTCGGTCTTGGTTTGATGTCGTAAGTTGAGATTGTTAGAGGATCGTTAGTGGTGGTTCAAAATTTCCTTGTTGACCTTGTGTCCTATTGAGTATTGTGTTGGTTCTTTCTCATTTTGAGAGGTGGAATCTTTAAGTAGCAAAGATGGGTGCTAGAGAGGTTTGAAGGAGTAAACAGGTTGGGAAAAACCTTGAGATCCTCCTGTTGTGTGGACCCACTGCCCTCGTGATATTGACTCCCTCGTTTAAAGAGGCTTTGTGTTTGCTCCAATCTTTTTGAAGTTGACCCACAAGTTTTGTAGTGGCATAGGTGTTTAGTTCATTCCTTGATGCTAGGGACGTTTGGACATGTTTGGTTCCTACCTGTTCTGCAAGTTCGATCTAGGCAGCCTAGTGGGGACCTGTTGATAGGAGCAACCGAGACTTGAGTCTCGTAATTTTTGCTTGGAGTCTTATGATTTTAGCTTAGCATTGGAGGTAAGTTGAGTAAGATGCGTGTTTGGGGCTTGATTGGTGGTTTTGTGGCTAGTTGTTTGGCCAAGCTTCCTTTGGGTTGCTTTACGTTAGTTAGATTTTTGGATGGCCACAAGAGGCTAGGAATTTGATTCAGTTAAGTTAGTATTCAGAAGGGTCTCTCATAGTGCTAACCTTCTTGGTGTGTCCCCATCTTTCTTGACCTTGAATTACTTAGAGGTCTATCTTTGGGCATCTAACGCCCTTGTGTCTTTTAATGCTCGTAAAGTGTTTGGAGTATGCGTAGTTGTTAGATACTTGACCTCTCCTAGTCGGAGGAGGGTATCTTGGGGATTATCACTATGGGATTACTTATTAAGTTCCTATTTGTTTCCTTAATTTTATTTCGAAATCAATCTAAGTTCACTGTCATGTTGGGATGACTTGTAGGTGGGTTGCTCTATGATACCTTCATGTTAACTTCTAGGAGGAAGTTTAGCTCTAGGCGAGGAGGATGTGAGGCCCACCATTGTGTGACTATATTAGTTTCCCTTTTATACCATGTTGTTTTGCTTCACCCTAGCTAATGGTTCGATATTTGGAATTGTGGCCCTATCCTTGAGTCAGTGTAGTGATGTTGTGGATCTATTGTCTAAGGTGGTTGTGTTTATTTGTGGGTGCATAGACGATGCACATCCTAGTTGGGATTGATTGGAATACCACCGGTTTATGCTTGAACTGGATCCTTTAGTGTGGTAGTGAAAGGCCAACTTGTGTTGCACTTCTTGTTCTATTTATAAGACTTGTTCAGATTATATGTGGCGTGCTCATTTTGAGGACTAGTGACCCCTCCTATTTGGGCATTTGTCAGTTTTATCTTGCAATAGATGAGTTATTGTAGGATGGAACTATATCTTACATGCATGATTATATTATGAATTCCATGATGTTGAATCTGTATTGATGCAATTGAAATGGTTTAGTTAGATGATTAAATTAATGAAATGCTATGTGATGATGAACCTGATTGTATTTTGTGAAATGTGAATGAATTGAGAATCATGTAAATGTTAGCATGTGTTTAAATTGAGAATATATGTGCTTATGCAATCTTGTGTATGTGTAATTCATTTTGCTTTAGCTATATATCTTGTGTTATTAATGTGTTTGTGTAAATGTACAGGTATTTTCCATGGCCCATAGAAAATCGGAGGTCAAACAAATAAAACTATGTACTAGCCATGTAAAGCCAACCTAGTCCCTGAGATGGACTAAGGTTATTTGTGATTGAGTATGATGTATTGTGTTGCCTTCAATTGATGATATTTTTGTAAGGTTTCACCCTTTTGATCTATCACTTTGCAGTGTTGTAATGTTGTATTGTTTTGGTTTGCACAATTTTGGTGCTAAATATTTATGAGCCCTTTTAAAGTGAATTTATGAGTCTCCTTGTGTTAATTATGGTTAATTAATGACCCTAGGTCATACCCCTAGGGTCTAGGGCCATTTTTAGCATGTTAACTCTTGGTGTAACCCTTGTATGGTCACCCTAACTTGGCCCTTGAGTAAAGTGACCAATTTTGGGAGATGTGGAAGGTGGGTGGCAAGTCACCATCCGACCTTCACTAACCCCACTCACCTTGGGTAAGGTTACCCTTATCTTTGAATGCTTTGGAAGCTTCCAAATCCTTCACGTGTGTGAGACCTCTCCCCTATGCTCTCACACGTGTGAGAGAATTTGTGGGAGAGTGTGTGGCATACTTGATTGAGAAGGTTACAAGTGTCACCTCCTAATCCTTATGGGGTCTCTCATGTGTGACCCCCTCTCCCAATGCTCTCACACATGTGTGAGAGAATTTTTGGGAGTGAGTAGCAAGTTGAATGGGAAGTGACAAGTGTCACCTTCTCATTCTTGTGGGGATTGTGAGAGGGTTGTGTGGATGAAGGAGAAGGTGACAAGTGTCACCTTCTCACTCATCAAAGCTTGTGGGAATAAACCTATTTATCTCCCTCTTTGTGAGGAGGGAAGGGTTCTTCTTTTTGGTTCTTTTCTTTTTGAATTGGATTATTGACTTTGGGAAGGGGGAGCTAGACTTGGAGAAGTGGAAATTCTTGGATGGATTTTGGGAACAAGCTCTTGGGCTCTTCACCAACACCTTCCAATACTTGGAGCTTGAGAGGTAAGCTCTCAAGGCTTGAAGCCTTCATTTACTTTGTTTTTGCTTATATTTATGCATGTGACATGTATGTGTGTTCTTGAGTTCTTCTCTTTTTATGTTGTATAGGTTGTTTTGGTGAGCTCTCCATGTGAGAGAGCTCACCTTGTAAAGGGTGGGAGAGTTGTGAACCTCCTCAGGGATAAACTTCATCTTGTTGAGGTTATTTGGTGGCCAAGGGCCTTATTGAGAAGTTTATATGATATGTTTATGGCAAGAGTGCCTTTGAGATATTTTGGGTGTAATAAGTTTATAAGGGAAAGAGGCCTTGAGATTTGAGTATGTTTTGGCTAAGTTATTGTGGTTTCCCCTTGAGTAGAGAGATGTCCACTCTCTCACCCACTAAATCCATGTTGAATGGATTGGTTTTGTGTGTATCCATGGGAGGGAGTTATTGTGCTTTACGTGAGTGTTGTTGGTGTGTTTGTAAATCCTTGAGTTGTGCATGAAACCTGTTAATTGGATGGCCTCCTAGCTTGGGGGTGGCTTGTTGCAAGTCCAAGGTTGGGAGGTGAGCTCTCCATGGGCTTGGAAAGGTTTTCTTTGTGTATGGCAGGTTTTGTGGCTTTTGGAGGAGCACTTGAGGTTTTGAGAATCTTGAAGAAATAATGGGTTTATGTGTTGAGTTGTAATAATGAAGGCATTATGGTTGCCTTGGACTATTTGGGCTTTGTAAAAGTTTGTTGTAGTCTTGAGAGTTAAACTCTCTTTTATTAGTCTCCTTGTAAAAATGTATTTATTCATTTCAAATAAAAGTTTGGTTGGTTTTCTCTCTACTTTGTTATTGGAAAAATATTTAAGTATGGATAAAAGAACTCTCTCTCTTTACCTCTCTCTCCTCTAAACTTGTCATTTTAATTTATAATGATTTGCTTGAAAAGAATGTTATATACTAAGCTCTTACTATGTTGCGAGCAAAAAGTATTTATGATGGTTTTACTACTTTATATATATATATATATATATATATATATATATATATATATATATATATATATATATATATATATATATATATATATATATATATATATATATATATATACCCCTCTTCTTTAAATGAAATATAGATAAGTTTATTTATTAAAGGAAAGATGATTTTTGATAGTTGTATGTGTCATACCCTTAAGAGTTATATATATATATATATATATATATAATCTTGTTGATTTAAAGTTTAAGCTCACTATTTCTTTTTATTTTACTATAAAAAAAAACTCAGAGGCAACAATTTTTGGCAGACATACACACACACACACACACTTTATATGTTATATGTTAAAAAATGATAAGCATTTATAAAACCAAAGACTGAATACGAAGCAGAGTTAGGTTTCTTTTTTTGCTGTCAGAGTTAAAAAAATATAGAAGTGTTTATTTTGACAGAACCCACCTCCTTGTGTAAAGGGCAAGGGGGACGGACCCCCGTCCGGCCCCCCCTTCAGCTTACGGCCGTGCCAGGCACAAGCCTTGTCCGCGATGCCGCAGGGCTAGGCCCTGCGCCCTTTGTAAAACTAGCACCACTGTCATTTGAGTATCATCCTTGCAAAATTTCCAACGACCCTTTCAGTTTGGAATTTACCTCTGCCAATAAATATGATGCCTCTGTCAATTATATCAAACCCTCTGTGATAGCCCTAATTCTTTTGGCCCTACTAAATATTTTAATAGTATATATACATACACACACACCTCAGTGATGTTATTCCATTTTATTCTCTGTGTAATAAAGAAAATAGAGAGCTCTTATAACAAATAAATAAATAATAAAGCAAAGAGAAAATAAATAAAAGCTGCGGTTATTCAATGGTTTTCATGTTAAACTTAAACCTATAATATTAGAAAATAAGACTATTAGAAACCTGTGCATAAAGATAATATGTTAGAATGGAAAACAAGGAAAATGTTTGAAAGATAAACATAACCTGTAGAAAATGTTAGGAAAATAAAATAGATTAGTTTAAACAAACTTTTTAGAATCAAAATAAATGAACTCTTTATTGGGAAAGTACCTTCCCATTTTTCCATGCCTTTGAAACCTACCACTCAAAACAAAGTAAATGAGGACTTGTGAGTAAATGGAAAATTAGGATTGTTTTTATAAGATAATTTTAGGGTTTTGGGTTGCCCTATGTGTTAGGGATATGTTTTAAACCCTAATCCTTGTTTAGAGTTTAATCCCACTTAGGGAGTGGGAGGGCTTATCTTATTTTAGACTTTGGTGGTGTTTAATTAATGCAATTCTTTTAAGTTATCAATTGGACTCTATGAGAAATGTATATAAACCTATATGATTTAATTTATTAGTGCATTGCATTTATCTATTTATTCTTTCCAAACCCCTTGGACAAAGTGATGGATTTAAACATTAGATTTAATTAAATCAACCCTATAGTCTATATGTTCAATTTTATTAGTTAAATGTTGGAATATTGATGCACGTAAATTTAATTTATTTATTTAATTTCATTTCATTTTAAATTTTGGAAAGTATTTAGTGAATAGTATTTTAATTCTTTTAAATTTTGAAAGGGGTTATAGTGAAAGTTTTTGTTTTAAATTAATTTTCTCTCCTCCCATAGTTAATGAGATGGTGTTATGCTTTCAAAATTTTCCTAGATTAGAGATAGAATTATTTAAATAATTTATTTCCTATTTTTACCTTACTGCTTTAGTTAATTATTAAGTGCTTTAATTAATGGCTTAGTTGATATATTTAATGTTAATTTATGTTAGAAGTTTACTTCTAGGGTTAGGTTTTGATTTACGTCAAAATTGTACCACCTCACCTAGTAGACCCTAGAGTTTGATTCTAAAATGAAAACCACCCCTCTTAGCGTCGCTCCTCACAACACACACCCCCTTAGTGGCTATCATCTCGTAGGGAGTGCGAAAGGAGTTTCACATTATCCATTTGTGATTAATTCCCCGCCTTCGGGCAACGTGCCTAACGTTAGTTATGGACGCAACTACTTTACGTGCGTGTGTCACCGAGCGCGCATGCTGCACATGAGGGGGTTTTAGAATCGGGTGGAGAATTTTTTTGATAATTCATGTCATGACCACATGACAAATGTGGACATGACATGTGGTTATCAGGTCATAACCACATGGCAAATGTGGGCATGAAATGGCAAATGTGGACATGAAAAATGCTTATCCATAGAACCAACATCATCTATTCTCAAGGTATACAACTTTATTAAGAAACTTTTGTTAACTAGAGATGTAGCCTAATATAAATCTCTCAATTTCTTCTAAAGATCTTGTGCGGTGGCTTCTTCATACACATTAAACAAAACTAAATCTACTAAGTAGAGCCTAATGAGGCCCTTCACCTTTCTGTCCAATAGATCCTAGTCAACTTGTGACATTATAGTGGGTTTGGATTCAGATACTACAACCCATAGTTATCTATCTATGAGAATATCCTCCATATTGAGCTTCCACAACTCAATGTTAGTGCTAGTAAATCTCTCCATCTCTATTCTCAATGTGCTTTCCATTTTTCTACAAAACAAGATCTCCTTTTGCACAAGCTTTGACTCAATATAAGATTAGTACAAAAAACCTTGTCCCTAACATCTAGGGACCAAAATGATCAAGCTTTGGTACCAAATGAAAGGAAGTAGATGTGCAAAATACACTTCCTACACTAATCTATGAGAGTAGTTATGTGGAAAACAAATTTGATCATCCAGTTACAAGGAGAATAATACAAAAGCAATATACCATAACACAAATATTTACATGGGGAAAACACTTTTAGGAGAAAAACCCTACACTCCAAAGAAACTCAATGTATTATTAAGTAATGAATGGTTGTTGGAAATTAATGTGTCTCTCCTAGTTTGGCCTTAAAACTCTATAAATAAGGTGCTTGTTGAATTACTTTGTATGGTTCATTTACATGTATTGTTTTGATGCCAGAATTACTTCAGAAACTATGTTGGTGGACTCCTGTAAGAGCTTGGCTCTAAAAGTGTATTGTAACCTTCATTGTTTACATATTAATACAATGGGCTATGCTTTTGAGGGTGCATTTTTTCACTTGAAAGGGTTTTCCCCACGTATATCTTGTGTTGTGTGTTTCTTGTACTTGCATGTGATGTTATTCCATGCATTATGCATCTCATTATTGTAGTTGTTAAAAGATAAAAAATTGTATATAGCATATAACTGACTAACAATAACATATTCCCACTCAAACAAAGATCAATTAAGAAAACCCTCTACCCAACAACTAGAACCAAAGTTCATCAGGCTCTGATACCAATTGAAAGGAAGCAAGGTACATGAAACACACTTCCTACACCAATCTAATGAGGAGAGTTGTACAAATTTTTATCTTTTAATAGCTATAGTAATGAGAAACACAATGCAGGGAATAACATCACATGCAAGTACAAGAAACACACAACATAAGATATACAATGTGGGGAAAACCCTTTCAGGTTAAAAACCCCACACTCCAAAGCACATCCCAATGTATTAATCTGTAAACAATGAAGGTTACAATACACTTCAAGAGCCAAGATCTTATAGGAGTTTACCAACACATAGTTTTTCAACCAATTCTAGCAGCATAACAGTACCTGCAAATGAACCATACAAACTACTTCAACAAGCACCTTATTTACATAGTTTCAAGGCCAAACTAGGAAGCTTCTAGAGGTGGGCACCAACTTAGCCACATGGCCCATTTTCCAACACCCCTATACTTGTAGTAACATTTATACAATATTCTATTCACCTCTTACAACCATCATAACATGCAAGTTTGACTTTCCTAAGTTTGGGCGCTCTATCCAAGAATAGGCTATGACATATGCTCATACCTATCTTAGTACTGTCATAGAATTTGTCATAACTGACAACACTTATAGCTATAAGAGAACCTATCATAATTGACTAACAATAGTATATTCCTCTTACAGCTTGTCATAGTCCAACTTGGGCACCTAAAGATGCCTTATTTAACATGTAAAGATGCTTTATGATGCATGTCATACCTACCATAAGAATCTTCTATTCTTGGCTCTTACATGTCATAGATTTTGTCATATGTCATAATCTCTTACATATTGCTCAAGATGTTGACACATGAAAAATTAATGCTACCTCAAATGGGATGCCCACTACCTCATGTGATGAGAAATGCAATCTGAGTCACCTCCCAGTAGGATGACAACTCACCATGCCAACTCTCATAAGATGACAAAATAGATGTGCATACAAAATTAATTACATAGGGAAATAATAAATAAATAATTAAATACCAGTGCTAGAAAATTGCAAAGGTTTAGACACCTCAATTCCCAACATTCTATTGTTAGTTAGTTATGATAGATTCTCTTACAGATGTAAGTGTTGTCAGTTATGACAAATTCTATGACAGTTGTAAGATGTGTAAGAGTATTTGTCATAGCCTATTCTTGGATGGAGTGCCCAAACTTAAGAAAGTCAAATTTGCATGTTATGACGGTTGTAAGAGGTGAAAATAATATTGTACAAGTGTCACTATAGGTACATGGGCGTTGGAAAATGGCCCATGTGGCTAAGTTGGCACTCATCTCTAGAAGCTTCCTAGTTTGGCCTTGAAACTCTATAAATAAGGTGCTTGTTGTAGTAGTTTGTATGGTTCATTTGTAGGTACTGTTATGTTGTTGGAATTGCTTCAAAAACTGTGTTGGTGAACTCCTATAAGAGTTTGGCTTTGGAAGTGTATTGTAACCTTCATTGTTCATAGATTAATGCATCGGACTATGCCTTGGAGTGTGGCATTTTTCACCGGAAAGGGTTATCCCCATGTTTATCTTGTGTTGTGTGTTTCTTGTACTTGCATGTGATGTTATTCCATGCATTGTGTATCTCATTACTGTAGTTATTAAAAGATAAAAATTTATACAACTCTCCTCATTAGATTGGTGTAGGAAGTGTGTTTCGCGTACCTTTCTTCCTTTCAGTTGGTATTAGAGCCTGATCAACTTTGGTTCTAGTTGTTTGGTAGAGGGTTTTTTGAACTACTCTTCATTTGAGTGGGAGCTTGTGCAGAGGATTTTTAAATATTTGTTGTAGGAAGGAGATGGCTAGCACATTTAGGAGGATAGAGATGGAAAATTTTAAAGGAGGAAACTTTGAGTTTTGGAAACTCAAGATGGAGGATATGTTGGTTGATAAAGACCTATGGACTGTTATATCTAGAAAGATGTCATTGGGCATGAAACAAGAAAATTGGGATCTGATGGATTGGAAGGCTAAGGGTCTTGTAAGACTCTGTTTGGCTGACTCTGTGTTACGGAATGTCCATGAAGAGGCTACAACTGCAGATCTATGGAAGATACTTGGTTAGCTTTATCAGGCTAAATCTCTAGTAAATAAGTTGTTCCTAAGGAAGAAGTTGTACTCTATGAGGATGGAGGATGGAAGATCTATCACATATCACCTGAATACTTTTAACATGCTTGTTTCCCAGTTGAGCTCTGTTGGTGTGAAATGGAGGAGGATCAGTGTATGACTTTATTGTGTTCTTTTCCAGATTCATGGGACCACCTTGTTATGGCCATTAGGAGTACCACTACCATAGGCAAGATGGATGAAGTGGTTGCATCGTTACTATTTGAAGAGATGTGGAGAAAATCTTCTGAAATGGCTAAGGAGGCTCTTGCGGTTTGTGGTCAATCAAAAGACAAAGGCAAGAAGAAGGATAATAAGCAAGAGAAGTCAAAATCCAAATCATGTGGGAGATCTAAGTTTCCTGTAAATTCCAAGGCAATGTGTTGGAATTGCGGAACACTTGGTCATTTCTATGAGGAGTGCAAGGAGGAGGAGAAGAAGAAGAAGAACTATGATTCATATTCTGACAAATCCTCTCAAGACGATGGAGAAGCGTTTGTTGTTGCCTTGGCAACACATGCATCTGAGGATGTGTGGCTTATTGTCTTTGGAGCATCTTTTCACATGACCTCACATCGAGGTTGGTTCACTGAGTATGAAGAATAGGATGGTGGGAATGTGTACTTGGGTGATGACTCTCACCTAAAGATTGTTGGCTGTGGAAGAGTCTTGATTTGATTCCCTAATGGATGAGTGAAGGGGATCAATGGTGTTCTGCATATCCCTGGTTTGGCATGAAACCTGTTATCTGTAAATAAGTTGAATGATGTGGGTGTGCAGGTTGTTTTTTGGAATGGAGGGTGTAAGATGACTAGAGAAGCTATGGTGCTAGCTAAGGGTGTTCAGATTGGCACTCTATTCAAGCTTGATGCATGCACGATTCAGTGTAATAGTTCTTCAGTTTCAAAGAAGAGAACTTTAGAATCTTCATCCTCACCATTGGAACTAGCAACAAAGAAGACTATTGCATCTACTTTTGATGGTCGTGCTTTCTGGGTACCTAAGGGTGCTCATTCTATGGGGATGAAAGTTCCAGCTGAGAAAACTATGTTATGGCACCAAAGACTTGGTCACATTTATGAAAAGGGTCTTAGAGCCTTGAAAAATAAAAACCTCGTTGAGGAGATGAATGACTGTAATCTTGAGTTCAATTTTTGCAAACATTGCATATATGGAAAACAAAACCATGTTCACTTTTATTCTAGTTCTCACAAATCTTTTGGGGTGTTGGACATGATACATTTTGATGTTTTTGGTCTTGTGAATGTTCCTTCGATTTCAAAATCCATTTACTTTGTATCTTTTATTGATGATTATAGTAGGACATGGATTTATTTCCTTAGAAGCAAATCTAAAGTCTTTAGTCAATTCAAAGAGTTTAAGGATCTTGTTGAGAATCAGATGGATACAATGGCGGTGAGTTTTGTTTAGCATATTTTGACAAGTTCTGTAAAGAACATGGGATTGAGAGGCACAAGACAACTCCATATACCCCTCAGTAGAATGGAGTTATAGAGAGGATGAACATGACTTTGATGGAGAGGGCTAGGAGTATGCTTAGTGGAGCTGGCCTTGAATAAAAATTTTGGGCCAAAGTTGTTGCTACCATTTGCTACATGGTTAGCAGGTCTCCTACATCAACTCTTGTTGATAAGAAACCTATGGAGGTGTGGTTGGGCAAAAAACCATCATTGAGACATCTTTGAGTATTTGGTTGTGAGGCATATGCACATGTGCCTAGGGAGAAGAGGTTTAAGTTGGAGAACAAGGTGGTCAAATATATCTTCATCGGTTATGGCATCGTTGTGAAAGGGTACAGGCTTTGGGATCCTATGGATGAAAGGGTTCTATATAGTAGAAGTGTGATCTTCAAAGAACTCAATCCTTCTTCTATTGTTCTGTAGCTAGAGAAAGAAGAAGAGAAAGAGGATGCGGTTCAACTTCCTTCTACCGCTAAGAAAGTTGAAGTAAAAAAACTGTTGGACCTAATGATGAGGAGAGCTCTAGAAACTTTG
Organism: Cunninghamia lanceolata; assembly: GCA_027924645.1. NCBI lineage: Eukaryota > Viridiplantae > Streptophyta > Pinopsida > Cupressales > Cupressaceae > Cunninghamia > Cunninghamia lanceolata. The sequence goes on along the minus strand of BSBN01000847.1, from coordinate 270,644 downwards.
AAAATTTAGAAGAAGAAGAAGAACCTTAGCCTCAATTATTGAGGAGGTCCACATGGAGAAGGTGGCAACCTGAAAGGTTTGGTTATTCATTACATGATTCTAGTTACATTTTTGCTTTGATTACTAACACTTATGAGCCTAGAACTATGAAAGAGGCTATGGGTATGAAAGATGCAGATTCCTGGAAGGAGGCCATGGAGGAAGAAATGGTTGCATTGAAGAAAAACAATACTTGGGATCTCTTACCTTTTCTTGATGGACAGAAACCCTTTGAATGCAAATGGGTGTTTAAAAAGAAATTTAGTTCAGATGGCAGTGTTGAGAAGTATAAGGCAAGGTTTGTCACGAAGGGATATTCCTAGGTTGAGGGAATAGATTATGGTGAGATTTTCTCTCTTGTTGCAAAGCTAACATCCATTAGATTTTTACTATCACTTGTTGCAATGTATGATCTTGAAGTTGGGAAGATGGATTGAAGACAACTTTCCTTCATGGTGACTTGGAGGAGGATATTTATGTCACAGCCTGAGCACTACATTGAAAGAGGTAAATAAAATTTGGTTTGCAAGTTGAAAAAGTCTTTGTATTGTTTGAAATAGTGTCCTAGGATGTGGTACTAAAAGTTTGATGCCTATGTGTTGATTTTGGGATTTCTGAGATGAAAATCGAATCATTGTGTTTATTACAAGATGAATAATGATCACATTCTCATTATTGCATTATATGTTGATGATATGTTGTACTTTGGGAATGGTAAAAGTTTGATTTCTGATTTGAAGTCTTAGTTGTCAGCACAGTTTGAGATGAAATATTTAGGGGCAGCTAGGTACATCTTAGAGATAGAAATCAAAAGAGACAGGAAAAATAGAAAAATTTGGGTGAACCAGAGTATATGTGAATACTGTGTTGGAGAGATTTAGAATGGAAGCTTGTAGACCATTGTGTGTTCTCATTATGCAGGACAAAGTTATCTATTGAGGATTGTCCAAAGTATCCTACTGAGATGGAGGACATGACTAGAGTTCCTTATGCTAGTGTCATTGGTAGCTTGATGTATGCTATGGTCTATACAAGACCAGACATTGCCCAAGCAGTGGGATTCCTTAGTCAGTTAATGGCTAATCTTGGAGGGGTACATTGGGATGCAGTGAAAAGAGTGTTCAAATATTTGTGGGGTACTTCAGAGTATTCCCTATGTTATCATGGTTAACCTACAGGACCTCAGCATTCAGTTTGTATTCATGGATATGTGTATTCTGATTGGGCAGGTGACATCGACAATAGAAGATCTACCAGTGGTTATGTTTTTACTATGTTCGGTGGTGCTATTAGCTAGATGAGTAAGTGGCAATCTATAGTCGCTTTGTCCACTACAAAAGTAAAGTACATGGCAAAAACTCATGCTTGTAAGGAAGCCATTTGGCTTAAGAGATTGTGTTTAGATGTTTGACTTGATGCAGGGATGATCATTATTTGTTGTGATAGTCAAAGTGCTATTTGTTTGGCAAAGAAACCAACCTTCCATGCTAGAATGAAGAATATTGATGTTCAACTCTATTTTGTACGTGACATGGTGGAAGATGGTAAGGTGAAACTTAAGAAAATTGATACTTCAAAAATGTTGCAGATTCATTGACAAAGCATGTGAGCATGGAGAAGTTCAGATGGTGTTCGAAGTCTATGGGCCTCTCGGCCCCTAGCAGTTAAAAATATGTCTTTTTATTGGCTCTTGAAAGGTGTTCGACAAGTGGGAGAATGTTGGGAATTAAGGTGTCTCAACTTTTACAAATTTGTAGCATTGGTATTTAATTATTTATTTATTATTTGCCTATGTGATTAATTTTGTATGTACATCAATTTCATCATCTTGTGAGAGTTGGCATGGTGAGTTGTTATCCTATTGGGAGGTGACTTGGATTCATTTGTCCTCACATGAGGAAGTGGGCATCCCATTTGAGGTGGCATTAATTTGCCATTTGTCAGCATCTTGAGCAATGTGTAAGAGGTTATGGCATATGCCAAAATCTATGACATGTAAGAGCTAGGAATAGAAGATTCTTATGACAGGTATGACATGTGTCATAAAGCATCTTTGCATGTTGAATAAAGCATCTTTAGGCCCCCAAGTTGGACTATGATTGTATACACCTAAAAATGACACGACTCTGTCTAAATAAATATTTTTAATATTTATTTAAGTCTACCTTCCTCTATCAATAAATAAATAATTAAATTTATTTATTCGATTCATATTCCTCTAAGTTAATTAAATATCAAAATATTTAATTATCTCTTCTAAAGTCAAAATTAAATAAAATCCTTTATTTAATTAAATTCTTCCAAGCAATTAAATAATTCTAAATTATTTAATTAAGTCAAGTCTATTCCTCCAAATTTAAATAAATCATTTAAATTTATTTAAATCCTCTCACTCTCTAAAAATAAAATATAATTAAATATTTTATTTTATTCTTCCAAATCATGTGCAAGTAATTAAATAAATTTATTTATTTAATTTTGCTTTTAAATCTTCCAAATCTTCTAAAAATAAATTCTTCTTGTCATACAAAAGTAAAAGCTGAGTTAACTGATTTAAAGCTATCAACAAAACTCTTAAATTAGAAAAATATATTCTAATTTAAGAAATAAAAACTCATCCTCATCAAGAAAGCAGTTAACTTAACAAAGCATCTTTTTGAATGACACATGTCCTTCTTCTATTCACACATGTTCTCTCGAACACCGTATACCATTGATTTTCTTATTTCTTCTACACTGTTGATCCTCTCTCACACAATCCTATAAATACCCCTCTATTCTTCCATTCTAATCATCAAGCTTTCGAGTAAACTTATGCTGCAGAATCCATAGCATGCCATTTGCACCCCCACTATCACATCTTTCATTATCCATTTCATGTTGTGTTGAAGCTCACCTTCAACACTACCAGTATCCAAGCCATTTCTCTTTTTCCATCTTGAGGAATTAAAGCAAGGAAGAAAACTTCCTGAGCGCTGTATCCATCACCAAAGATCAAACGGGAATAGGCGAACAATGGAAATCGCAAGGTAAAAAGGTTGTGAGTATCTCTGTCTTATTTTAAATCCTCTTTACTTACACATTCCATTGATGTTTTTGGGTTTTTATAATCAATTTTATTATCCCATTTTACCTATTACATTTTTGGCGCCCACCGTGGGGCATTTGCCCCAAATCTAACAAAAAAAATTGAGTTTCTGAGTGACAGGTTCCATACAGATTCCATACAGGTTTCAAAAAGGTTCAGTCGGTGCATCTGAGTACTGTTCTGGCACTTACAAATTTCTGGCGCATACATCCTCTAAGCTGGCGCATCTACAATCTATCACAGCGCATGCAAAGTTCCAGCGCATACATCCTCTGAGCTGACGCATCTACAATCTATTTCGGCGCCTGCGATACTCCGGTGCATACACCCCTAGACACAGTGCTTACATCCCTTTTTATGACGCATCTATAGAAACACCGCATTTGTCTCTTATTCATGTGCTTTTGACACCTATCTTAGCGCATTTGTAACGTTGTGCTTACAGTCTCTGTTTCTGCGCATACAGACTGTTAAGCGGCGCATCTGTTCTTCATTGTGATTTTTAGATTTCTTGTGATTTTTCAGATTAACGCTAACGTTTGTCTTGCAAGATTAGGAGTTGGATAGTCATTTAGCTGCACTAATTAACTCATCTTAGATTAATTAGGGGAAAAGTAAAAGAAAAAAATACATACATGCAAATCTCACATAGTTCTTAACTAGGAGGATAGTAACGAACATCACTGCTATCTTTGCATTATTGCTATCTTTCTTAGTTTAGAACATTGCTATCTTACAAAAGGGAAATGAACCATTTCTATATTTAACCACTTCAAAGTTAACAAATGTGTGAGTGCCCAAGTAGTGTAACACATAGTTTTTTTTTTCCCTTTTAAATAGGAGTGAAAGAACCATTGTTTTCTATGTCTGTTGAATGACAATAGGCTTATGCTCTCCCCTTTACTAGGTGACCAGAATGCTAGACTTGTTATTCCTTGTGTATAACCTTTAGAGGGGCCTGCCCTTGGATGCCTGCCTGTCCAAGTAGGAACGACCCTAAGTGGAAACAGGCTAAAGCCAAGCCCTACCGATCCACTTTAAATAAATTGTGCTTGAGGTGAAAGTTTCCTGCAACGAGTGCCGATGTGTTACACCGACAGCCAACCTCCCCCAAAACCCTCCAAGGCGTAACCCTTGGAGGATGGGAGACTCCATAACGGAGAGTAGTGTTGACACACGTGTAACCACTTGAATGGTCGCCTTGACTACTTAGGCCTTGTTTAGTATACCAAAATCCCCTATTTGTTGGCGCAAAAGGTGGGACCTTTGAAGCGGCCCCAATTCATGTGATTCTTGGTAGAGGTAGCAGGGACAATCCTATGGTTTGGTGGGGGTACGAGCCTAAGGAAACCCAGATCTGGTATGTGTGAGAAGTGAGTACTGTGGAGGGGAGTCGATGCTACCATATCTTGAAGCTACACGCTTTGAATATGCACAGCTAGGGGACTCAACAAATACTATCCTTTCCAGCCTAGGTTGTAATTGTTCTTGTGTCAAAAAGTCCACAAAAAATACAAAAAAATAATAAAAGATAAAAATCATGAAAACTTCTATGCGTTTGTTGTGTCTTTATCTACTATAATTGAAAATCAAAAGCAAAAAAGACAAAGTTTTCAACCAAAAATAAATTTTTTTGAAAAATGTGCCAAAAAACTCTACAAAAACAAACTTTGCCAGATCTACGCATATGCTTTGACCTACTGCACTTTTATCCTCTATTTCCACGCATTTGTAGCTGCGCATCTATCACAGTAAGCTTTTCCGGTCTTGTGTCAATTTCTGTAGAGATGGCAAACCAATTAGAATATATTGCTTAAACACTCCAATATCTGCAATTGCAAATAAACTTAGGTCCCTTGCCCCAAAATTGTATAGCAATTGCTCAACAAATCCAAGTCTTACAACAAGAAATGGCAATCTTGCAAGCTGAACGTGCCAGTACCAGCTACTCCTCGCCCCAAAATCGTATATCCTTTTCCCATACTCATGACAAGGCAAGCACCACCTCAAGTTGGAAATCGTATACCACTCTGTCTTCTAGTCCTCCTTCACCACTTGCTAAGACGCCTATCCCAAAACATACTAGTTCTACGCCAACACCGCCATCTAGTTCCTCAAACTCTAAATGGACAACCAAAAAAGAATCAGATGAGTTTTGGGAAAAATGTTTTCCAAATTTATACAGCAAAAGAAAAGCTATGGAGAAAGCCAAATCCACTCATCCATTACCCCATACACCTACAAAGGATGTGATCCAAGGACTACCAACAGAGAGTCAACCATGTCCCCAAATTTTGTTCCTTGACCTTACCAAAGATTCTTCCAATGTCATGTCAAATCCTACAACCCCTTCATGTCATCTGCAACCCCTTGAGCTTATCGAAGAACCTCCTACCATGAACCAAAGTCAAGGTCCATCTAACATCCATGTTGTTAACCACGAAGCTATCCAAGAGCTATCCACTTCCATTCAAGAAGACCAAGAGCTATGTCAAGAGCACACCTTAGAGCATGTGGAAACATCCACCCTTTGTCTAAATCAAGATCAAAGCACCCCCATCCAATTTCAAACCGTTCATAACCTTTATCTCTTCCATGATCAAGATAATACCTATGAAGAAGCTATCCATGAGAACTTGATCCTATACATGGGAAAGAGATCCAATTCCAACCCATCCATAATCTATACCTTCTCTATGATCAAGATACTGCCTTTTATGAAGAAGATGTTCATGAACAACATGATCCCATACCTATACGTGAGCAAGAAACCTCTGTTACTTCTATTCATCTTCCATCTAATCCTATCCATGATCCAACAACTTCCGCTTCCTCTGATGAGACACTTGCCTCCCAAGTGCACATAGATGATCAAACTGATAACTTGGATCCTATTGAACATAATGATAATCAAGATCCTAATGATTCCCCCCCACCATCCGTTATTGACCAAGTTGCAAATCCCCCACCATATATCCTTGGTCTCACTACCTGCATCCATAAATGTTCTTCCTTAGAACACCAACATCCATTATCCTCTATCTCACCTTCTCCATCCAATAAGGAACTCGTGTCTAATGTTCCACCTATACATAATCCCATGGTCCACCGCTCCAGAATATGAACTATCAAGGTAAAGGCTTAGGCCTTTAGGAACAAGGTATTTTGGAGCCTATCCATGTCAAAGTTCCTCCACCCTCATATGGCCTTAGATACATACCCCAAGATGAACAATCTCAAGATGTTGGTACTTCCTCCACTCCTCCTAAGTCCACCACTTTCCATCACAAACCCTATCATATCCCTAAAACATATGTGGCCATTCCACCTCCATCATCCTACGATTGTCAAGAGTAGGTGACCATACACCTTCCACCATCCAATCTACCTCTGCTACTTCCAACTCCTAATATCCCTCCATGCATTTTACCACCACTTCTTCCAACACCTTATCCATCCATCTATAAATCCTCTAAATATCCCAATCATGGCCAACAAATGCACATGTTGTCTAAACAATGAGCTTCCACCAACCTCACTTCCACCGTCCCCAGGGGATTCAAAAGCACAAATCTGGATGCCTCTACCTATAAAGTCAAAAATCCTAAGAGTCCTCATGACCTAGGATACAAAAGCCAAGAATCCAAGAAACATCCATCTCAAAAGCTGCATACACCCACACACCTCAATGCCAAACTGAAAAAGGTGTGGGTCCCCAAGCAACAAATAATTATCTCAAAAGCTGCACAAAAGCTGCATATACCCAAGCCCATACCTTCACAGGTACAATCTACAAGAAAAATAGTTTAGGTACCCAAGCAAAAAGCCATGAAGTCAAATAAGGCATCCACCTCTAAGGCATCCCAACCATCCACTTTCTCCCATGCCATCCACACGTATCAAATCCTTCCATCCCACATGCCAAACAAAAATCAGAAGTATACTAAGTCTATGTGGGTTCCTAAAGGCCTACATCACTCATCCGCCAGGTAAAAATCTCCATTGCTTCCTACACCACCTTCCCATCATAAGCTTCAATGTTTATCATGGTGTGTGCAACCGTTGGTCATGGTTCCCTTCCATTCCATGACACTTACACATAACTCCATCTCCCCTTTCTTCCACTATTATCCTACATATCTACCACATCACTTCCCGATGGTCCATGCTTTTGCATAAGCCCTCCCTCGATCCTTGCATAAGTCCTCCATATACTACATCATAATCCACTATTGCACCATTCCATAATCCAATATCTACCATTCTCCATCTCACTTTCATGCAATCCCGTACCAACATCTATGAGCACACTAGACATGGTCTGTATGACAGCATCCATCTAGCGAGACTATCACCTTTCAAGGAACTAGATACTTGAGTCTCTCCTTATCCATATCCACCTCCTATCTAAATATTCAAATATATATATATATATCGAAAAAAAAAGTAAAGAAAAATCCTTTCGTCCAATGGTGAAAACTTGGCAAACAGGCACCTTGGATAAGTACCATGATGACAACCTGGCAAACAAACATTATGTGTAAGTTGATTTCCTATGTCACCTACACTTGGGGGGCACTTTGTCTCATCGGTATATCGCCCTTCTCCTATCAGTTTCCTTCCGTACCATTTCCTAGCATATCCTTCTATCCATGACATACCTATCCTGTCGTGTCCATCCATCCTAAATCTTCCTTTCCTCTATTTTTGATCTTGATAAAGATTGGGGGCACAATGTTGACAAATGTTTTAGATGTCTCTTGACATACCTTATCCCTCCAAACCATGCAAATCCTTCATTATCCTCTCATCCCCCTCCTTCATCTTAAGCATTGTCATGAAAAATCCTTAGTACTCTACCTACAATAGGACATGTTATTCCTATGCGACTTACTCCTTGGTGATCACATCCTTGCCCTCTTCCATGTGTATTTCATTCCTTATCACCCATGCATCTACCTATCCGTGGTGTTTCCTTGTCATCAGTATCATCCGATCCATATCTGTTCCATATCTGACCCATATATGTTTCATATCGTGCCTCATCCGATCCATATCTGATCCATATCTGACCCATGTCTGTTTCATATTGTGCCTCATCCGATCCATATCTAATTCGTATTTGTTCCATATCGGACCCATATCTGTTCCCTATCGTGTCTCATCTGGTCCATATCTCAATATCGTAGGGTTCACCCCAAACTACGTTGCCTCTGCGTTGTCACGTAGGCAAGGCCTTTATCAATGTGCCCCCAAGGCTTCGCTGCCCATCCATTCCCTACCTTATCGCCTGTCCTTCGGTCCGTCCACGTCCGCACCTTTCACCAGACACAAGCACGCGCAACAAAACACGTTTCCAAACAAAAGTCTTGACGCAAAACATCAACCTATCCAAATGCAAAACAAACAAGGACCAAAACATATCAAAATTATTTTTATCAATACTATGGCAAGGAAGCACATCTAATGCAAGAATGTTTTGTGGAAAGGTTAAGTTAGAGAGTCTTGATTTTTCGTTATTATGTCTTTCTATGCTACTCGAGGATGCCAAAAGCTAGAGATGCTATGATGGGGGCATAATCATTTTCTTTGTCTGTTGTTTGTGGGTTAATCTTTAGTAATGTGATGATTTTTATCTAACGACATGATCAACAAAAGATCATTGAGGTCTTCAGAGGTCTAAGCATGAAAAAGGGGCAATCCTTGTCTGTTGAAATGCAAGAAATACTCAGGTCATCTAGATTCAATTTCGACTAGATGCTTGTATTAACTTGCTATATCAAAATCCATGTAAGTAATACTTAGGTCATCTCAGTTTAATTATACCTAGATGCTTTTATTTTCTTACAACATAATAAACGCCTGATGATGAAATAAGCACTTCAAAATACTTGCAATATCAAGATGGCAAATATCCATATCCATAACATATCCAAAAAGCATTCCTTATCCATATCCATAACATATCCAATTACATCTCATATCTGTATCCATATCCATATCCATATCCATATCCATATCCATATCCATATCCCATGCAATAAAAATTCTATGTAGAGTATCAATGTTTACAAATAAAAGCATTTGATTTCTTCTGTCGAGTCATTCTTCTATCAATCAACTTTCTATCTATCATTGTGGTCCATTCTTCCCAATCCAGTTAGTTTGAGCAATGATCCGCATGCAAGTCCATACTTAATCCATACCAATCAGGTCATGTCAATCTTGTCAAATGATCCATTCACAATCAGTGGTCTTGATCCTTGTCTAGTCGTAAACCAACTCGATCAGTTATAATCAAACATTTGTCTTATACAAGATGTAGCATTGTCAAAATTAGACCAATACACACGTCTTACACAGCATGTTTCATTTCCTGAAACCAGACACTATCCTATCATGTTGTTCTAGGGATCTATCGTTCCCCGCCATGACAACATTGTCGTATATCGTTATCGATTTGGTTTACCGCTTGCTAAGGCCAATACCTTGTTTGTTCTTATATCATTTGTGCATACTTGCTTACTTGCTTGTGTGTGTTATCATTTTATCTTGCATCGCATATCATTCAGTTATTTCTTCACCCTAACCTGTTTCTCCTCTTCTTCATTGTGAGATTGTCCGTCTCACACCCTCCTGCCTTCTTCCCGTCCAATCTCCCAAGGGGGCATCCTATCGTCGTTAAACCTGTACCAGGGGCAAACTAGGGCATGTATCAATTTCAGACAATCTTATTCTTTGAAACAACGTGATAAAACACATTGCATCAAAGAGGGGCAAAATGTATACACCTAAAAATGACATGACTCTGTCTAGATAAATATTTTTAATATTTATTTAAGTCTACCTTCCTCTATCAATAAATAAATAATTAAATTTATTTATTCGATTCATATTCCTCTAAGTTAATTAAATATCAAATTATTTAATTATCTCTTCTAAAGTCAAAATTAAATAAAATCCTTTATTTAATTAAATTCTTCCAAGCAATTAAACAATTCTAGATTATTTAATTAAGCCAAGTCTATTCCTCCAAATTTAAATAAATCATTTAAATTTATTTAAATCCTCTCACTCTCTAAAAATAAAATATAATTAAATATTTTATTTTATTCTTCCAAATCATGTGCAAGTAATTAAATAAATTTATTTATTTAATTTTTCTTTGAAATCTTCCAAATCTTCTAAAAATAAATTCTTCTTGTCATACAAAAACAAAAGTTGAGTTAACTGATTTAAAACTATCAACAAAACTCTTAAATTAGAAAAATATATTCTAATTTAAGAAATAAAAACTCATCCTCACCAAGTAAGCAGTTAACTCAACAAAGCATCTTTTTGACTGACACATGTCCTTCTTCTATTCGTGCACATTCTCTCGAACACCCTCTACCATTGATCTTCTTATTTATTCTACACCGTTGATCCTCTCTCACACAATCCTATAAATACCCCTCTATTCTTCCATTCTAACCATCAAGCTTTCAAGTAAACTTATGCTGCAGAATCCATAGAGCGCCATTGGCACCCCCACTATCACATCTTTCATTATCCATTTCATGTTGTGTTGAAGCTTACCTTCAACACTACCAGTATCCAAGCCATTTCTCTTTTGCCATCTTGAGGAATTAAAGCAAGGAAGCAAGCTTCCTTAGGGCTGCATTCATCACCAAAGATCAAACAAGAATAGGCGAACAATAGAAATCGCAAGGTAAAAAGGTTGTGAGTATCTATGTCTTATTTTAAATCCTCTTTACTTACACATTCCATTGATGTTTTTGGGTTTTATAATCAATTTTATTATCCCATTTTACCCATTACAATGATAAGTTGTAAAAGGAATATGCTATTGTTAGTTAGTTATGATAGATTCTATTATTGTTGTAAGTGTTGTTAGTTATGATAGATTCTATGATAGTTATAAGATGTTAAGAACATCTAGCATAGCCTACTCTTGGTTGGAGCGCCCAAACTTAGGAAAGTCAAACTTGCATGTTATGATGGTTGTAAGAGGTGAAGAGAATATTGTACAAGTGTCACTGCAGGTACAGGGGCGTTGGAAAATGGGCCATGTGGCCAACTTGGCGCCCACCTCTAGAAGCTTCCTAGTTTGGCCTTGAAACTCTGTAAATAAGGTGCTTGTTGAAGTAGTTTGTATTGTTCATTTGCAGGTATTGTTATGCTATTGAAATTGCTTCAAAAACTGTGTTGGTGAACTCCTGTAAGAGCTTGGTTCTGGAAGTGTATTGTAACCTTCATTGTTTATAGATTAATACATTGGGTTGTGCTTTAGAGTGGGATTTTTCATCCGAAAGGGTTTTCCCCACGTATATCTTGTGTTGTGTGTTTCTTGTACTTGCATGTGATGTTATTCCCTGCATTGTGTATCTCATTACTGTAGCTTTTAAAAGATAAAAAATTGTACAACTCTCCTCATTAGATTGGTGTAGGAACTATGGTCCACGTACCTTGCTTCCTTTCAATGGGTACAATACACTTGCAGAGTCTTAGCTTTTATAGGAGTATCACCAACTAAAGAATCTAGAGCAAATTTGGCAATGTAACAATACTTTCAAACTCACTATGAAACCTCCATCTCTAGTATCTAATATATAGGAGATTTGATACATGAAACCGCAAGTGGTAAACCACAAACCATGAGCCAATACCATGACCTAAAAATGACACCCAAATCTAGGGCTGAAATTCTAACTCCCCTCTCCATGATGAGTCAACATGCTAAATAGAGTAGATGCTCTTGGGTAAAAGTTCAAAACTGTGTCACACTTTTATAAAGGAAATTATCAACACAAATTCAGTTTTTCAACTTGGACCACCTAAAAGTGACGTTTATGTTTTGAATTTTAAAATGACATAAACTAATAAAATGTAGAACTCTTAGTGTAGTTTATGTTTATAATTTTTTTAATTTTTTAAAAATTAGTTGGATATAGTTTTTATAAATTCAAGAGAATAAATTTAATTGCTAAAAAAATTTAAAAAAGTGAGGTCAATGGGACGTCAAAAAATTTAAAACAAATTTAATTTTTTTCCCACTTAGGTAACTTGAAAATCTAGTGCATGGAAAAAAAAAATCGATGAATATTTATTTTTTAGTAATTTTCTAAAGTCAAATTTACTCAAATTGTCACAATTTTCATGGGATGTCAACTTTTGTTCAAATTTTTATCATTAAAAAATACGTCCTTAGAGAGTATTCTCTCCTCTAATGTGTCATATATATATATATATATATATAATCAGCCTCATGATTACAATAACCTACTTGCAATAAATTTTAAAAAATTCATAATAAAACTAATCAAAATATTAAAAAAAAATATTTTTTAAATTCTTGACTCGAGCTCTATGAAAGGGTATTTTTAGATTTTTATGAAAGTATCCTTTGGTTGGAGAAATCTAGAGTTGAATTTGATGTTTTGTTGAATTTGTTGAAAAAGGGGGGGTTGACTGCCACATGGAATGCCACATAGACAATTTCAAGTGATACTATTTCAGTAGGAAAAGTTTCAAATGAAACTCTCTTGCCCAAAAATTTATATGCAAATAAATATGTTTTTCAAATTTCAAATTGAATTATATTGATTGAAAAAAATTAGGCAAAACAATTTTGGGTGAAACTCTTGATGCCATGCAGGGCCATGTGGTTTCAGGCAAAATTATTTCTATGGAAACCATTTAGTTGGCCCACAGTGTGACATAGGTTTGTGATTTCACCCTCTTATGTTGTCATAATGTTCAATAACTCCATCATAATCCACTCACCAAATTGGGCACTCCATTTTGGCTCCTTAACTTCCATCAAAAGATGCTCTATGATGTGTGATAATATGCATCATAAAGTTGGTCAAGATTCTCAATCAACAATGTAAATTTGTTATAATAATCTACAATCATGCTCTTGTGCATCATATTATCTCTTACACCACTATTTTTTTATTTGAATTTAGTTAGCAAATTCAGAGGACAATACCTGGTGAGAAACTTATGGTATTATAAAATACACAACAAACAATGTGTGAAAAGATTAAATTTTAGAAATGAAGAGTTCATAAATTTGGGCAATCTCAGCGAATGAGATGTATGCCTTGGAGACTCCATTTGGGAGAGTTCATAAAATTTGGCAATCTCAGCAGATCAAATGTATCTCTGAGAAGAGATGTATGTCTTGAACTTCCCCTTATTTCTTGAATTGAACCCATTTATACATTTTCAAAAAATTTGAAAGGTCACCACATCTTATCTTCCTTAGAAGTCAAATGGACAGCCAAAAACTAAAAAGTCACCACACCCATTTCCTCCTTAGAAATTTGAAATAACACTTTGATGAGGATAAAATTAATTATAAGATTGAAATATATTATTTAATTTAGATACCCCAATTTGTTGGGATCATTTGTCCCCCCATGAGAGGCAATGGGCCCCATTGCACCTGCTTGAAATTATGCTCTTTGGGTTGATGTTACAAGACTTATTCAGAGGAGTTTTTGTCCATGCGGCTTCTTTCCAAGGATAGGAATGCGCTATAGGAAGGGTGGATTCACTAGCCATTAATCTCCAGTGTTGTGCCATTGTTGTTGCGAGGTAAGCAATGAAATATTAGAGATTCAGAAGCAGGGAGATTGTTTAGCATCGATGCAGCTAGTCTGATGTAGAATACTTTCATGTCGAACCATAGTTGATGATTGTTGTTGTATGATGCTCTAGTGTAGAGAGGAGTGCTAGAGAATGGTCGTGCAGATAATTGGCACATATTTTAGGGTGATAATTTGTGTCACAATAGCATACGAGGGCTTTGAATTACTCCAATGAGTTTCAAACTTGCAACCTCTATAGAAAATTCAAGTGTGCTTTAAATTGCTTGGGCAAGTGTTAATCTCGTGACCTCTTGGCTTCAAGATCGAAGCTAAATCAAATGACCCATACAACAACTCATGTATGTTGTATGCTCCAAGCTTTACTTTCACTGTATTCACAATGAATAATGCACAAATGTCACAAATATCTGAAGACAACTCTTTTCCAGACCACACTCAACCAAACATGATTATCCTAGGAGGCAGTAAAATCTAAGAGGAGATGTACATTGATGCTCATCATGTACCATGGTCTTGCTCTACTCAAGTGGGATTATGAAGAGATTGTGAGCGCCTTGCCCACCTGGAAAAGAACTCTAACCCCCTCAAAGTGAAAGACATTTTAGATCCTCTCCACCACCTCAAGAGGCAAACTATAAATGAAGAGGGTCATAAACCATTGCATTACAAACACAATTATTTTCACATCATAGGCTAGAAATGCTTCACCACGTCATACAGGTGCTCCTACAACAACCTCCACAATAGAAATGTGTATTGATTTACAAACGACAAGTTGGGGAGATAAAGCTCGTGCAATGGCTAGCTCATTTTTCCACCTTTAAGTAGCTCGATGAAGCTCCAAAACACCTCCTCCTTGGTCATATGGAGCAACATAATCACCACCACAAAATTCATGGACTACTTATACCCGAGCTCATTTTCATAAACTAAATAAGCCTTCAAAACATTGAATAGTACTGTGAGTCGAAGATTTAATGGAACGTGATGCCAATAGTGATAATTTTGCTTCTTTTCAAGAAGGCGATATGTCATGGACTGATCATGAAGCTAAGATTGAGAAATTGAAAGAGCTATCACAACCTAGCTCTGATACCACTGATTTGAATTTAGTTAGGAAATTCAAAGGACAATACTTGGTGAGAAACCTAGACAGTATTATAAAACACACAACAAATAATGTGTGAAAATATTTTATTTCTGAAATGAAGAGTTCATACAATTTGGACAATCTTAGTGGATGAGATGTATGCCCTAGAGACTCCATTTGGGAGAGTTCATAAAATTCAGCAATCTCAGCGGATGAGAATGTATCTCTGAGAAGAGATGAATGCCTCGAACTTCCCCTCATTGCTTTGAATTGAACCCATTTATATATTTTCAAAGAATTTGAAAGGTTACCACACCTTGTCTTCCTTGCAAGTCAAATGGACAACCAAAAACTGAAAAGTCACCACACCCGTTTCCTCCTTAGAAATTTGAAATAACACTTGGATGAGGATAAAATTAATTATAAAATTGAAATATATTATTTAATTTAGATACCCCGATTTGTTGGGATCAATTTTTGTCATAGATGCTCTTACACATCCTTTATGACAAGATATTCTCTTAAACACAATTATACATATCATAATAAGACATACACATGACATAATAGCCAAGTCATAAGTGGGACACCCTTTTCCACGAGGGCTCATAAATAATGAATAAATATTAAATGATTAATTTCAAACATTGAGATTGCAAGGTGTATGACACCTATCCCAACAAAATGAACCTAAATTTGCATAGTCATTATAGAGCATTGCATGTTTGAAGATTCTTGTCCTTGCTCATTTCCATGATCATAAATCTAGTCTTTCCAAAGGTTTGACCTAGGAGAACTTGACCCTAGTGATCTGACAACCTCCCTAAGGTAATTTTTCAATACTGCCAGTCCCTGACCATTAACACATAACAAAGTTTCAGGAGATGCAAGTTGTAGAAGTCCATAGTGTGTAGGTTCATTGCCATGGGTTACATGTTAGCTCATTTCTCCACCTTTGAGCAGCTCGATGAAGCTCCAAAACACCTCCTCCTCGGTCATATGGAGCAACAGAATCACCACCACAAAATTCATGGACTATGTATACTCGAGCTCATTTTCATAAACTGAATAAGCCTTCAAAACATTGAATAGGATTGTGAGTCAAAGATCTAATGGAACATGATGCCAATAGTGATAGTTTTGCTTCTTTTCAAGAAGATGATATGTCACCAGTTGATCATGAAGCTAAGATTGATAAATTGAAAGAGTTATCACAACCTAGCTCTAATACCATTGATCTAAATTTAGTTAGGAAATTCAAAGGACAATACTTGGTGAGAAACCTATGGTATTATAAAACACACAACAAATAATGTGTGAAAAGATTTTATTTTAGAAATGAAGAGTCCATACAATTTGGGCAATCTTAGCGGATGAGATGTATACCATGGAGACTCCATTTGGGAGAGTTCATAAAATTTGACAATCTCAGCAGATGAGATGTATCTTTGAGAAGAGATGTATGCCTCAAACTTCCCCTCATTGCTTTGAATTGAATCCATTTATACATTTTCAAAGAATTTTAAAGGTCACCACACCCTGTCTTCCTTGGAAGTCAAATGGACAGCCAAAAATTGAAAAGTCACAACACCCATTTCCTCATAAATTTGAAATAACACTTGGATGAGGATAAAATTAATTATAAAATTAAAATATATTATTTAATTTAGATACCCCAATTAGTTGGGATCAATTTTTTGTTGACGTTGGTAATTAACTCGAAACACCAGGATCACCTGCAAAACCTAAGATTTACCTTCCACAAAAGAAAAAACAAAGATGAATAATTTGCACAATAAGGATGAATTAATTAAATGGATTAATGAATTACATGAGAGAACTTGCTTTTATATTTGCAAGTTAGAGAAAACCCTAATATGGCTTAAGAATAACCTAAGACTAAAATTAGCCCTAAGTTAACTTAATAAAGTGTAATTAAATATTTAATTACACCAACACCCCCCCTTAAGTGCAACTTAGGGAGAAATGAAAAACATGCAACTAATGCAAGAATGGGTCCTGGCTACAAGGCTATGTTAGGTACCCATGGACACAAGAATCTCTCATAAAGTGGAGAGAAAGGACAAAAACCCAGTGGGAGAAAACTCCTCTCCAAAAGAGAGAAAATACATGAAGTACATGAACATGTGATGGAAGAAGGACTACCACTAAGACTCCCCAAGAACTAAATCCATCACAAAAGTACAATCATGAATGCCCCCCATAAGAGAGGAAGAAGAGAGAAGGTCTAGTGACCCCCCCATAAGTGAGAAGGATGAAACCCCATGCGAGGAAATGCTCCCTCCCAAAATAGAGATGAGAAGAGAGACCATGCAATCGCTCCTCAAGATGACTCCTGCAGTGCTGGAAGATGCTCGACACAGAATAAAGATGAAGACCCATGAATGTTGAACAACATTCCTCCCCTTGGGAAGAAATAAAACTACATATGTGTGCATAATGTCTTCCCATTTCAGATAGGAATATACTGGAAGAAAGATAAATGTCTCTGAACTGTGCACATGATCCAAAGACAACAAAGATGCTCCTAAAAACTGCTCAAAAGACTCCAATCCACTGCAAAACTGTGACTCAATAGGAGGATGAAGAATGATCTCTGAAGAAGATGATGGTGATGCAACTCCAATGAAGCTATCATCAAAGAGAAGACAAATGTACTCAGTGTGGTCCTCCAAATCTGCAAGATGAGACTCTACAAACAATAATGATATATTTGGTAGATACGCATCCCAACAAGTTATCTCTGGAGGACTAATAATGTCCTGTTGCAAAGAATCTGATGTAGCAACAAGTAATACATATGTGATCTTGATAAGAGGAGAAGGAGAAGCAAGTGAAGTCTCTATGTCATCTGAACTAGCAAGACCTGTCAAATATGCAAGCTCCTCAACTATATCATCATCAAAAGGTATGCAATCTGCATCATCACATGGGTATGTGGCAATCCATAGCAAGATCATCTGGGAATGGAGAGATATGTGGGTCTCTATAGATCTCCCAAATGCTAGTCCAAAGAGCGTGTGGGCACTCAATATGTGAGATAGAACACATAGTGTCAAAATTAACACTAGAACCAATCAATCCTACAATATGATCAACATAATTTCCCCATGCGGATTTCCTCCCAGGTGTATCTGGTTCAGGTATGAATCCATAAAGATAAGGCAAAAGATTAAGCCACCTGAGATGTGTCAAGATGCCCTTTTGCCAAGACTCATAATTATCCTTACCCAATGTTATCACAAAAGGGTGAATACCAAAACCCATGATATCTCCTCAAATAAATCAGATCAGAGATCAACAGTCTGAATATGTATTAATGTTGATAAATGAAGCCCAACAAAACAAACAAAACTTCTCCAGGTGCCAAAATGTCCATAATATCAAACAAAAGCCATAAAGCTGACAAAATGAATAAAGAATACATGGGGCTGAATTTGGAAAAAGTGCATGGATGGCTATGTAGAGCTCTTCAATACCTTTCCAACGCTGCAAGAATCATAAAAATTGGAGATCGTGGTAAAAAGATATGAGCTCGGAGGCTAAAAATAGTATCTGGACTTCAAACAACAATAAATTGTACCAACAGAAAAATCTAAAAAAAATACCTACACCACTGGATTGTTCTCGGAACTATCTTTCCGATGCCTATTTGTTTGCAAAAACCCGACTCTGTTTGCTCAAGTTATGGAAAAAAGAAAACCAATACCTCTATAGAGAAAAAAAAGGCTTAAGCCCCTGTTAAGGGCCCCTGGTCGTATGGAGAATAGACGCTGGGCACAGTGGGTTGGGTTGCCAGGTTAAGCCCCTAGTTCTACATGTGACCACCTGTTGGGATGGGCGCTGATGCTGGCGCAAGAGTCTGAATTGATTTTTTTATTAAAAAAAATTAAAAAAAAAATTGGAGGTTTGGTGGGGGCGTAGCCTCCCACACGACCCCTATAAGGAGGTACGCGGCCCCAAATAGGGTGCAGGTCCCAAAGGGACTACAACCCTTAAGGGGCGAGGGGTCCGAAGGGCCTGCTAGCACCAGCAACAGGGTACAGGGGCATGCGCAAGCAGGTACCCTATACCTTGCTTTTAATTTTTTTTAAACTTTGTTTTTTTAATGAAAAAACCTGCATTTTTTTTAAAAGAATTTTTTTTTTCAATATAATTTTTGAAAAAAAATATTACATGCAGGAAAAATAAAATATTTTTTTACACAGCCACCTCGATTTGCGTGCTAGGGAGGTCGTATGACTTCCTTGGCAAAACGTTTTTGCCCCAGATGAGCCTGAAGCTGATTTCGACGATTTGACAGTTGATCTTAAGGTTTTTGTGCCTTCTAAGCGCGATGGTAGGGTCGGATTTGGCCCAAAGTGCTCCAAAAATTAGCTTTCCTCTAGATCTCAAAAAAAGAGCACCCACTGAAACCCTTGCAAAGTTGGCCTACGAAGCTCAAATCAAGCCAAATAAAAGGCTAATCTGACTATCTCAACTATTCTGAATCCAATGGAATACTCCGTTTTATATAGAAATACACCCAGCAAACAACTCTTGCTAAATTTTTTCTCCAAATCTGAGAAGGGGCTTGCAAATCTGCTCTGATACCATGTTGGAGTTGATGATTAACTCGAAACACTAGGATCACCTGCAAAACCTAAGATTTACCTCCCACAAGAGAAAAAAACAAAGAGGAATAATTTGCATAATAATGATGAATTAATGAAATGGATCACTGAATTATATGAGAGAATTTGCTTTTATATTTGCAATTTAGAGAAAACCCTAATATGACTTAAGAATAACCTAAGACTAAAATTAGCCCTAAGTCAACTCAATAAAGTGTAATTAAATATTTAATTACACCAACATTTTTGTCATAGATGCTCTCTTACACATCCTTTATGACAATATATTCTCTTACAATTATACATATCATAATAAGACATACACATGACATAATAGCCAAGTCATAAGTGGGACACCCTTTTCCACGAGGGCTCATATATAATGAATAAATATAATATTAAATCATTAATTTCAAACATTGAGATTGCAAGGTGTATGACACCTATCCCAACAAAACAAACCTAAATTTGCATAGTCATTCTAGTGCATTGCATGTTTGAAGATTCTTGTCATTTCCATGACTGCAAAGCCAGTCTTTCCAAAGGTTTGACCTAGGAGAACTTGACCTTAGTGATCTGACAACCTCCCTAAGGTAATTTTTCAATACTACCACTCCTTGACTATTAACACATAACAAAGTTTCGGGAGACGCAAGTTGTAGAAGTCCATAGTGTGCAGGTTCATTGCCATGGGTTACAGGTTAAATCCATGACATTTACTGTTGATTCCACAAATGTGAGATAGGTTTATCAAATTATGAGAGCAACCCAACTTATATGTCATCATTCTACATGCAACACATATTAAAAGTTACAATTTAAAAATTATGATCAAGACAATAAACAACTATCTTTCAACTATATAATCAATTAAATACATTTATTTCTATCTTTTTCAACTATATAATCAATTAAAAACATTTGTTTCTATGATAGACATCATATTTCCACCGTCCATAATGAAATGTACATTAATGCTTCAGGATTTAAACGTGTGCGAGTTTTTTTCCTAACATTTCGGATCATACTCCATGATCCATCACTTTCTCTTCTCTTGCTCTTTATTCTCCTCATGATAGATCATGGAGTACGATCTGAAATGTTAGGAAAAAACTCACACACAATTAAATCGTGAAGCATTAATCTACATAACATTTGTTTCTATCTTTTCAACTTACAAGATATTTTTACATGATCTGTCATAGCTCTTAGATAAGTTAACCGATTGTCTCATTTATATTTTATAAAAAAATATCAATTAATTGATTGATTGATTTCGCACATGGAGAACAGGCGAATAATAATCCATTTATTCTACAGAACGGGCAAATAATAAGACAAAGTGTGCGATGCCTCTAAAAAATCACGAAATGGACAAAAAGAGGTGGCAGACTGAATAAGAAATGGCAGATCAGAGGCCAAGGACGCATATACCGAGATGCTTTTTGATTCGAAAAAACAATGACAGGATCACAGTATATTAATTAAATCTGCACATTCATCAATCCACGGTATTCTATTGTTTGAGCTTCCATATCAGGTGGGTGAGGGTAGTGCATAGCTGTGAAGAAAAATGAGCCTTTTCAGCTTTATATCATGGAGGGATTGGTCACTGCAACTCTACTTTATTTACCGCGGTATGACTTCCCAAGTGATTAGAGTGGACCAAACCACAGAGATGCACTGCTGGGTGCCCACAACACCATCTCCCAAAAAGCACAACCTTGTTTTGATTCATGGCTTTGGAGCCAATGCAATGTGGCAGTGGCATTTACAGATCAGGCCCCTACTGCACAATTTCAATGTCTATGTGCCTGACCTAGTTTTCTTTGGGAAGTCCTATTCCACTGGGGCTGAAAGATCAGAGTTTTTTCAGGCAGAGTCTGTGATGAAGCTATTGAAGCAATTGGGTCTGAGGAGGTTTCATTTGGGTGGGATTAGCTATGGTGGGTTTGTGGCTTATAGGTTGGCTCATCTGTTCCCTGAGTCTGTGGAGAAAGTTGTTATTATTAGCTCTGGAGTGTGCATGGTGTATCAGGAAAAGCATGAGCTTTTTAAGAACAATGATTCTCTGTCTGTGGCTGACATCCTTCTGCCACAGACTCCAGACCATCTGAAGTTGCTAATGAAGTTTGCATTGCACAGGCCTCCTACAATGGTTCCCTCGTTCATTCTCCAGGACTTTATCAATGTGGGTCATATATATATATATATATATCTTTTTTTGTCATGTCTTCTTTCTAAAAAAAGTTTTATCATTGTCTCAAGTTCAACTATCAAGCAAATTATTCAGTCTACAATGTGTGTGTTTTCAGATGTTGGAACAGTTTATACAATTCCTTTTCTTACCCTGTTTTGTTTTTCAACATTTACCATTGTCTCAAGCAGATTAGTCAGCCTATACTCTATATTTCACATAAGGGACAGCCTCTTCAATTTTTTTTGGAGGAATGCTAATCATTCATTATGCACCTAAATGGAGTAAATTATTCAACCTGCTCTGTTTTCACAGTGCATATCAATGTGTTGCCCAAATTTTTAGTCTCTGAAAGCCTGCCTTCTAGCATACATCTAGAGAAAAACTTGACCTCTTGGAAGAGAGGTCACAAGTTCAAATCCTACAGGGGTAGGGTATGTATGCCTCATATTAGAAGCACAATTAGGTGCCTCCTGCATACTGGGAGTATGAGGTAGTCTCATATGTTATAAGCCACCTGTAGACCCAAAATCAGGCCGCCCGACATGTAGACTATAAAAGGATCCATTTCTAGTGTCCCATCACCTGTGTTATTTTAATTTCCCAAGAACAACACTACCACAGATTACTTAGCAACTAGGTATGGGTAGGGAATGGCGCAAGATTGTAGAATCATCCTCAGGGTTGAGTCGGGATCATTGGATTCATTCTCAAGGGTCCCAAGGTGATGTAACTCCTAATAGTTTTTGGTAAGTGTCTGCCATTCAATGTTTGGATGCACCACTATAGGCCGAATATATTGTTTCCAATTAATTAGGGCTATTGGACCATGGTGGCATCTGCTTTTTTGCCTCATGGAATAACTTTCAATCTAGGGTCTATGTTAACAATTTCCCTGGTATGTCTATATGGGTCCAATTTTTCATTATTGTATAACTCAAAACACACGAGGTTTAAACAATTTTAGCCTTGTATGGCTCATTCTTCTTCAAGGTCTTCCATTTTTTCTTAGTTGGTATATCTCAATACACTGCGTGAAATACAATGTTAAAGCCTTAATGGTTCTTATTCTTCTTCAGGATCTTATTTAGATTTTGTTAGTTTTATATTTTACTCATTTAGCTATTTCTATTGCTTGTCTATTGCATTTATCTTCAGCTGCCTCCTAATCAAAGGTATGGTCTTTGAGACAGACAATGTACACTAAACAGAGGGAGAAGAAAGTAGAATTGTTAGAAAATGTGGCTCTATCCAAGGAAGGAGCACCACCACTTCCTGTGCTAAATCAGGTATTTGCTATTTATTCATTTAGAAATTCAAGTCTCTTCCCAGTTTTATGAGAATGAATTGTTGTCTACTAGCTGATCTAGTTCTTATGATCAAATGCAATAACCCTCTAGGTCCCACCCATACCTTACACAGTGTGCCGTCTTCAAACATAGTATAACAAGCCTCCAGAATGCAAAGAAACTAGAAGAAAACCCCATACGGTGGATTTTGATTGTCCCAAGTTCTTCAAAGAAGTTGATCTGCAAGATTTTAGTTTTTTAACCACCAAATAAATCACGTAGCAATAACACAAATGAGCAAAATGGAATAGGGTCTTAGGCCTCATAGACCACCAGCTGAGTACAGCAAATGCATGCATCCAGTCGAACACAAATAAGGTATGTCAAAGAGTATGAAAACTAGGTGGCACAGATAACTGATGTTCACCAGAAGTTTGTTTTGATGATGTATAAGAAGTTTAGTAGAATTTCTAGGACTCAAGGGCAGTAGGATTCTGGATATCTAGCCATTCTCTATATGTTTGCAAGTGCCTTGTTGAGGTGTGAGGAGATACTGAGAAACAAACAACATCGTCAATCTGATGACTTGTAGATACCACAAGGAATGAATTGGTTGTTGAGAGGAAACTTGTTGGGACAAAGCCATAGAGCATAGTCTAATGTTTAAAAAGTGAGTAGGTTTCCGTTTGAGTGAGAAGAGTTCTCAACACCTTCTCTTGCTTCCAACTAATCTTTCATTTGTGGAACTAGCCTAGCAACCATTACAGCTATAACATGTTTTCCTACATCACTGATAAGTAGAACCCTTCAAATTTGTATCCATTTCTCAATTTTCAAATAGTATAAATGACTTCAATTCCAAGAATTTGTGCGGAGGCGGCAAAGCCATATGTGGCCAATTTATTTCACCAAAAATGATGATTCCCAAGATGGAAGCATAAATAATCAGCATAGAATTACAGATATGTCACATCCAATAAGCATCTATATTGTTCAGTTGGCTATTCCCACATTTATGTTTTATAGGTGGATATATCCAATACGGAAAATGTAAAGAAAGACCTTTAGAACTATCTAGGTGATTTGACACAATACAACTGTTAGATATCCAAATAGTGTTTGAAGCTTTGGTGAACCTAAAACTTGTATGTTTGGCTTCTTGAACTGGAGAAATCAAGTATTATAGCAAAAGAGACCAATATATTTGGAGCAATTTTACTTCTTTGGGCTAACGTCAATCCCCTGACCTTCTGCAATACCAATTGTTAGTGTGTGGCATCTATTTAGTAACATCAAAAGGTCTAATATCTAGTCTATTTTTCTTACCTTGCCTGTGGTTCCTTCCATTTTGTTCTATATCTTTTGTTTAGCACAACCTGTGAAGGTTTTATTTCCCCTTTCAGTATTTCAAAACATGAAAGGAACTTCTATTTTTTGTAGCTGTGGGAGTGCCAGGGCTATTAGCAGAAGCAAATAGTCTTGTCCATATCTCACTATTATTGTTGGGTTCATCTGGAGAAAGGTCATAACCATTTTAGCTTCTTTGAGTAGCACAGTTGCTTCCTTTTCAAACTAAGCCTCACTGATAACCTGAGCTCCAGTGGAGCTCATCTCTGGCTATCTGATCTGCAAGTGCATGCCTATCCATGTTCCATTATGAAGTGCTGGAACTATGGGTGGAGAGGATTGGGAACTGAAAGATGTTACTGGAATAGATCCCTGTTGCTTTGGAATTGTCTCAGAGATTGCAATTGGAGGAGCTAGGTTCTTGGTAGGCCTTGAGCTAGGTGGTACTGGCAACGGACAATCCCTAACAATATTGCCTTCTTTGTGACATCTAAAGCATGTCATTGGGAGGTTAAACTATTCAACCAATTAAGTTCTGATGAAAATTCCATAAGAAATTAATAATTATAATTTGATCTACCAAAGTCCCATAAAAGTCCACTTCGAGACTAACACAGAGCATACTCTTGCACTGATCTACTTATTGTTGTAGACAAATTTGTACAATGTTTGAACAATGTTTTCTGCAAAATGCTACCTGTAAAAAGGAAGCTTATCAAGGGGTTGCAGTAAGAGTGGACATTTGTTTCTTTTGTGAAGCTATACGATTAACTTAGAAGAGCTCCATATTACATTATGGAGGTCTTATCAAGAATGGAGTCCAACTTTCTTATGTTGAATATTTTTGCAGGAAGACATATTGTAAAAGCGTTTCTGGATAAACTGTGTACAAGCTATTGAAGCCTATGTCTAACATTTTGAATGATCTATCTCAGTAACCAAACTTCATTTCCCTGCAGATGAGTGAGGTAGCTCACTTGAAACGTCAGATGAAGAAAGCTTTAATAGCTTCTAAGCAGTTTATCTAGAAAAGCTTTGGCAAGATTCCACCTTGTCATTGGAGACAAGATTGAAAGACATTCATCGTTGTACTGAAAATATTCTTAGCCTAAACAGACGAGCCCTAGTTGTTGTCTATCCATGTCTATCTTCTTTTGGAACAGGGCCTATAAAGTAGATCACCACAGTCAAGAGTGTGATAGTCTGTTAACAGTGTTCTATTCTTCATCTAAATGTCACACATAGACTTGGTTTCTTGGATGTTGAATATCACAATGTATATAGTTTTGCCATCTCAACCTCAAAATTCCCATGCATCTGATAATTACGCTTATTATGTTTGTGCTTTGCCTGCAGGAAACACTTATAATATGGGGTGCTGATGACCATGTTTTCCCACTGGAGCTAGGGCAAAGGTTGAAAAGGTATTTTTTCCTCTTCTGTTTTCTTTGCACTATCATGCACTCGTACTATTCATAGCTAGTTAAGGGTTAAACCTGGTATCTTTGTGCAGTCATTTGGGTGACAAGGCCAAGTTGACGGTGATAAAGGAAGTTGGACATGCTGCTCAGTTGGAGAGTCCAGATGAATTCAATAATTTGATAAAGACATTTCTTATGGATTCCTCTCTGTAAACTTCAATTTCATTACGAACAGCATTTCTTCACATTTAAATGCTAGTAACTTCATGTAGCATCTTGTGAGGTAGAATTTATGAATTTTTTATTTAAAGTTTGTTGAACCAAGTCTATTGGCAAAGCATTTGATTATCTTGACCTTTGATCTGTGGGAAAATCATGGCAATTCTTATGAAAGACAAGACTCTAAATTCTCTTTGATTTAAAAAAAAATCTAAATAAATAATTTAAGGCTTCAAATGGGCAACTTTTACCACAAATTCTCTTTGATTTAAAAAAAAATCTAAATAAATAATTTAAGGCTTCAAATGGGCAACTTTAACCACAAATTCTCTTTGATTTAAAAAAAACCTAAATAAATAATTTAAGGCTTCAAATGGGCAACTTTTACCACACATTTTTTACGTCAAGCACTATAAAGGCAACATTTCTTAAAGTTGATCATCAATTAGCACGGAGGGTTTCTAGATTCACCCCTTCTTAACATATTAATCCAAGGTGGAGTCTGCATTCCTTTGCCTCGTAAAAACTTACACAAGCCAGAGTGGGTGGCTTGTTGATGATGAGACGAGGCCCATCATTATACAAATAGGGAAGTGTGATGACCGAGAGAATTAACTGCCTGAGGTGGTGGATTGTATATGTGAGGTAATTCAATCTGTGTATTGTTGTACTATGTTTTCATCATCAGTGTTTGGCCTGCTGCATCTGATGAGATGTGGGTCCCAGTATGGTTCTGTGATGACTTGAAGGTTTAGATGGATTCCCTCCCTGCATCCAATTGAGCCGACCTTTTTGGCAATGTGTTCTGATAGGGTTCCTTTTACCCCATTACTGTCTATTGTAAGATGTACTTTTGAGTTGCATTGACCTACTTTGATCTTTTTTGAATATCAATACAATTTCATTTCATTTTTTGAAAAGAAAATGGAGAAGCCCGCGGCACCCATAGATTCAGGGTTATCTAGGGCTTCTTCCCAGGCAGATAGAATTTGTTGTTTGGAGCAAGGTGATGTGGTCGCTGAGAGCAGTTTGAAGTTTAAACTGCATTAGTGAGATTGGTTCCTCCAGAGAGCCAAAAAAATGCAAGCTTAGGATGAAGGTGTATGATGAGCTGAGTTTAAGTGAGCTGAGAGTAGAATTGCTGGCTCTGGCAGCTACACTGACTACTTATGGTAACCACATCTCTGAATTGGAGAAGATTATTGACTACAATGCACATGTAATGGCAAAGGTGGTGGATAAACTGAAAACAGTCAAGGAGGAAGGTGACATTGTTGCTATCAGAAGTGGCTTCAAAGTTTCACTTTAAGCTGCATTGTGGACATGATAGTGTTGCTTTCTCAAGACTAAGTTCAAAAAATTCCTCTTTGCTTATCCACTCCTGAACAAACACCTTAAGGGAAGCAATTCATGGATAAACAATGTTGGTGAGCAATATGGGTGATACTGGAAGCTATTGTAGTGTATGTACTGGTATTTGCAGTGCCATCTGCATGGATCTATTGTTGGTTAAGTTAATTCTTTTTTTGTATTCCAGCCATGGTAAGCTCCCAGGTTTTACCCTTGGACCATGGCCCTCAGGCAATCTGTTGTTGGTTAAGCTATTTTTTTTTTGTTTGAGGATACTCTCAAAGAGGTATGAAGAATATTTTAGTTGTAGAAGCAATTTGAAGACGCAAGTTTTTTAGGTGTATCTGACTCGAGGGGAAAGAGTGACCATCTTGGGGAGTCAGATGGTGATGGCAAATTCTCTAGGATTTACCCCTGGATGACAGCCCATAAGGAACTCGAGTATCACTCTTGATAGAACTGATGAAAGTCATGGTAATATACTAATATATGATATCTATGACTGTTGTTAATAGAACTGATTTAAGTCATGGTAATATATGATATCTATGACTGTTGTTAATAGAACTGATGCAAGTAATGGTAATAAATATTTCTGTTAAGGATGGTTCTGACAGCTTATTTCTCAATTAAGCTACCTAGATTTTCAAGTTTTTGAAACTGCCCAAAAGGAACTTTCAAGGTGCAATTGGAAGGCTATATTATAGTAAGTTCTTGTCAAGAAAATTGCAGATATGATTCTATAGATAGTCTTCTTTGGATTAAAAACTTCAACAATAGCCACTCAATTAACTACACATTGTGTTGCACATGGGTGCACGGTGTAATGGTAAGTTGCTGAGTTTTGGGTACTTGAGGTACTGTGTTCAATTAACTTAGGGGAAAATGATCACAGTCCATGCAAATGAAAAAATACATATAATAAAATTTCATTCAAGTTTATATGAATTTTTTCATGCAAATGATCATTGACACAATAAATTAGTGGTGAGAGTTTGAAAATTCTTTCAAATGTTATATTCACATGTCCCATTGATGGGATTTTTTTCTTCATTAATAATATTGCACATGTCCATACATCCCAATACTTTGAGCTAAGGATTGAGGGGTATCCATTCCACTAAATTTGTTTTGGACTTGAACCTTGCCTTATCACTTATGGTAGGCTTAGAGCCAAGGACTAAGGGTATTCATTCTATCAAATTTGTTGGGGGCTCGAATTCAATCTCATCCCTTATGGTGTCTACCTTTGCACACATCAAGAATTGATCCTTGGCAAGCTCTTTGTGAACCAAGCATTTTCAACAATGGATGAATGGCCACCTAACTACTTCATTAATTTTGTATGGATATGAACTTGTTTTACCATTTTTCATTTTGTAGGTATTTACAAAACACTATATTTTTTTCATTATACTCTAAATTTAAAAATATAATAAAAGAAAACTACTACCCAACAAAAACTAACATTTGATTAACAAATCATTATAATAATTTGTATTTTAATAAAGCTTGGAAAAAGTGGCGAGTGCTCAATTAAAGGTAACGAATGAAGGAGATGATTGACATAAATTTCAATTGAAACAATCTCCAACCAAGATAATGATAATGATGTTAATGTCCATGAAAGGCCAAATTAGTCCATGGGATTGAAAAAGTACAATATAAAACAAGAAACACATTGATTAAAATTATGGTTGGAAGTGAAGATAGTGATAATTGGAGCATGTGGACTAAGTTTGTGTTTATTTAATTTTTTAAAATTTAAAAGTGGTTAAATTTTCATATGTGATATTTTTATTGAAAATTAAATAATAATAGAAGAGGATCTCCATCCAACTAAAATTTTAATTTGGTTTTATTAAGGAGTTATTATTTGAATTGGTAGCTGGATTCATTGTGTACTAAAAATTGTAAAAAAAACTGATTATAAATGTGGTTGTGTGGGTAATTCAAGTGCTCTAAGTAAGTTTTGAAATCAGGCTTGAACTAATTGAGATAGATACCATTGAAAATTTTGTAATTTGTTTGAGTTTACTATATTATAGGAGTTTTTTTTAATATTTTGTTTTAAGTGTGTGTAGGAAAATAGAGTAAACCTTACATAAAATAGTGGTCAACATTATTAGCAAATTCTCGTCATAATGTTAGGGTGTGGAGACAAAGCACTACTATTGCTACAACTATTAATGGAAGATTTTTTTTGCTCCATTACATTGACACTTCACTAGCTATCAAATAATAAAATAGTGGACAACATTATTAGCAAGAGTGGACAAAAAAGTTATACTATTGCCACAGCAATCGATGGAAAACTTTTTGATCCATTACATTGACACTCCAAAAAAGCTTACGTCAAACAATAAGACTCTTCACAACTATTATCCAATAGAATGATAAATAAAATTATATATTTTTTATTTTGAAAGAAGTTTGGAAAATAATATACATTAGAGAATTTAGTCAAACTATTTTAATTTTGCTCTCTCATTGGTTGATGTGCAAATTAATAAAACCTAATGGATGCATTAGTATTCTTGCAAACTAATAAGGAATAGGGAATTTAAGCACAACTCTAACAAACCAAAAAGGGAACATGACAACACAAAAGGGGATCAACAATGATGGATCATAAGAAATCATCTCTATCTCTTTTGATATTCTAACTATCACCCTTCAAGATAGATTTTGAATCACGTTTATAAATGTAAAGAAAATAAATGTTTCCTATACAAATAACTTGGTAAATTAGTTAATCAAGTATAATAAGCAAATCACCCTAGATTTATGGGCCGACACAAAACATTAAATAAATATGCTCATAAATGAGCATTGAAATTAATAAATAAAATAAAGGTACTTAGCTCTAGGTTTGATGCCAAATAAATTGTGATAGATGGTATTTTGTGATTCGTCCTTATAATTTGTGTTCGGGGATTTGTTAGATGACTATTGTAAAATTGATTAATTCATTGTACCTCACTCAAGGTCATTTTCATGTTGTAGAAATGATCTTTGTGCTTGCAAATTTGATCTTTGTTTATGGTTCAACCTTTGTATGTGAAAACTTTTTGTGCACTTCTAGTCACTTGGAATCTGCTTGCCTTGGATGTCTGCACCCATGTTTGAAAAACTAGTAGTGTTGATGAACACCTTTTGGATCTGTCAATGTGAGGATATTCTCCTTAGTCCAACCTTTAGATCTAATTTAATGGTGTTATGGTGAACGAATACATGCCAAGCAATCATGCATGCCTAGGCAATGCTAATGTTATGCTAATGCAATGTGTAGATTTTGATGTTGTAAGATTATTCCTTGTAGCTCCTTGACCTAAAATCTAGATGAACATAATCAATTGAGGTTTGTCCTTTCATACATCACCCTAGTATGCAAGTTTTAAACATTTCATGCTCAAGTTGGCAAATAATAACTAGTTGGAAGGGGTTAGCTTGGGGCTAGGACTAATTTTGATTTTAAAAGTTGGGGGGAAAAATCTACATTGCATATTTTAACTAGGTTCATTTCTATGCCTGCAAATTTAACCCAAGGAAAGGGTCAAATTGCAGATCAAGTCTAGACCCTTGGAATGTGTGGGGTCAAAATTAGTCAAGACTCAAGTCATTTGCCAACTTTTACACAAAAATACACCATCTATATGCTATCCATTTCACCTAAGACAAACATACCAACATGAGTCTAAAATGGAAGGGAAAAGTGCCAGGTGTGAACTTTTCACCCTTATAATAAAATAAAACAATTGGTCATAATATCTAAAGTTATGAGGTACTAGGTAAACACAAATGCATTGTAGAAATGGTTGGCATATAATTGATGGATTCATTATGTCTACATGATATGTCTTCTTCTTCAAGGATTTTATAACAATTCTATTTGATTAGTTAGGGACTAGGAGGTGATTTACAGAGGTAGAGCTTGGTTCATGGGTAAAGTTGGATACTACATGCCACCTTGGGATAAATATTTTGACCCAACAAAAGAAAGCCTATCCAATGTGCCACTATAAATTACATTATATGGTCTTTTAGTTGAATTTTGAAAATAGCATTTTTTTCTCAAATTGGAAATCAAATAGGTGAATATATGTGTAATAGTGAAAATTGCATACCTTACACTTTTCCATTTGTTTTGGACTCACTTTGACCTATTTGTTTCTAATGCAATGACTAGTGTGCAAAACAATGTATTTCATGTGGAATTTGGCATAAGAATTGATTGCAACTTGTCTTCATCTACATTGACCCTTAGGGTTTGGATCCAATCTTCAATCTACCCATCTACCACCCTAGTTCAAATTTACAAATTATAGAATTGACCTAGGCTAGTTCCACAATACGAACCCAATTTTCCTATTTTAGATTTTGGGCTCATGTATTTCCTTCCATTTAGCTATTATGTGTTGACTTGAAGCACAAAACATTTGAATTACAAAATAGGGTGTTGTATTTAAGACAAACCCTAATCCATTTAGAATATCTAGTGAACATTTAACACACAATTGGCACCTAGCAAGAAGGCTCATTAATCACTACATCACCATAAGAGCATTGGTATCTGCATAGCATCTTTGGCATACTATGTTGGTGCTCCAAACTATTCCTAATGTTTCTAAAGGACACACTTTAAATAATCTCTAGCCATGAGGAACAAGAGTTAGGATATAATACCAAGTGAACCTTATAATCAAAACATAGGTAGATCAGGTCAATTGACAATAGTAGGTACAATCTCCTCTACTCTTTAAGCTTTGCAAAACTTGGGAGGACAATCCCTTTTGACCTCACAAAACAATTAAAAAGAAACATTTAAAACGTACTATAAAAAAAGATCAAACCTTGAATGGCATAATGACAATCCAATAATTTGTCACTAATAACTCCTTATGCTAATCTTTGTGATGTTACAATTAGAGATCTTTTACGTAAATTTACAATCTACAGAAGTATGAGTAAAGAATTTTAGAATCAACATTACTATAATGATTCTTTATACCCATAAAAACAACTAGTAGATTTATGGTAACATATATTACAATGAGAAAGATATTCTTTGACATAAAGTTTGCTCAGTTACTATTTAGGACTGATGTGTTCCTCCTTGGTAGACAAAGTCAAAATTATAAAGTTAATGCAAATAATATGTAAATCCCTATGCTTGGATGGTTGATATGTAATACACTATTTTCCTTAAGAGCTTATATTCTCAAAATGAGATAAATCATGTTTTCATACAAATCCTTAGAAATCCATTACCTAACAACAACATTTCATATGTTAGATCAGAAGGCTTTTACATCTACTACAATAGAAGACCAATAAATTATAACAACAAGGCTATCATATATTGATTAAAAAAAAGTGTATAATCTTTGCTTTTAAAATAAAAAAACTTCATAAAAGAGACATACAATGTTCGACTCCCTAGACTTCAATTCTAGATTGAACAACAAAGTAATACCTACAACAACAAGAGATAAACTAAAACAGGGAAGATAACTCTTACTTATAGCATGAGAATAATGCTCATCGCACTTGTATGGTTAGCATTTGTCCTACTCACATTACATCTAGAAATGTAGTTAACTTCTTGTTACCAAATCTTGTTACAACAACCCTAGAATAGTTACAACAAAAAAAGTGTCACTTTTTCTTCTCAAGGATTGATTTACAAATGGTGACATATTTTTTGTACAAGTTTCTCAATCTTTTCCACATGATGTTGAGTGAGGTATGCCTAATAATCCTTAGCTGCACTAACTTCAATAAACTTTTTGCAACATCCAATTGATCCCTTATAACTTTGAGATGGCATGATCTCTCTCCACTACACCCCTTTCCATGTTTTCAAACATTTTTCTTAGGGATATGGTGTCCACTTGCAACTAATTTAACTTCCCCTTAATCTCTTTGTAAAATTTGGTATAGAATGTTCTATACCATGCAAGATTTGGCTATGGAGGTAGCCACCCAAGATCTAGGAGCTTCAATGGAAGCACAAGAGAGACCCAACATGAAAGAACAATTCTATTCTATCAAAGGATGCAAATACACAATATGTACATCAATATGATATGAATATATGTTATGAAACTACAATGAGCACCCTTGGTTATATAGGCCAAGGTGAAACATAGGACAACATAAGATTATGACAAGTGCCTTAATTTTATGACTTGAGACACAAAAATATAACTATCCTTAGTGTACCCTAAGTATGACCTAAGTAAATTTAACTAGACAAGTATAAATAGGACCTAATGTGGAACCAATTAGGTAATATACCCTACTCACACCAACACCCCCCTCAAGTGCAACTTAGGGAGGACAAAACAAATGCAATGATGCAAGGTTAGGTCTCAACTACGAGGCAAGGTTAGGCACCCATGTACAAACAAATCTCTCACAAATGAAGAAAAGGAAAAAAACCCATAGGAAAAACCCCTCTTCAAAAGAGAGAAAACACAAGAAAGATGATCTTCAAATTATGAGAAGGATAAAAATACATGTGAGGAAAAAGTCCCCCCATAATAGAGAAGAAGAAGAGAGATCATATATCCCCCTCTCAATGTAGAATCTCTTGCACTGATGGTAGGTGCTCGACAATGAATGCTAAAGATGATCCAAGAATGCTCAATAATTTCTCCCCTTAGGAAGAAACAAAGCCAAGGATGTATGCAGGAAGTCTTCCCATTCCTGAAAGGAATATGAAGGAAGAAAACTCAAGATATATGAGGTCTTTGAACTCTACTCGAATTTTGTTGTGTTGATGTCGAAAGGTGCCATAATCAAATGAGGAGTCCCAAACCTAACTGAAGGGTGTGACAATCCAGAACCTAGTGGAAATGGATGCAGAACATGATCCAAAAACAATGAAGATTCCTCTAAATGCTTCTCAAGAATCTCTAACCCAATACCAAAGTGTGACAAATGAATAGGCGGCGAAAGAACAAGAGGGTCTGAA
This sequence comes from Cunninghamia lanceolata, assembly GCA_027924645.1. Classification (NCBI taxonomy): domain Eukaryota; kingdom Viridiplantae; phylum Streptophyta; class Pinopsida; order Cupressales; family Cupressaceae; genus Cunninghamia; species Cunninghamia lanceolata. Next base: position 236,372 of record BSBN01000847.1, on the reverse strand, counting down.
TGTGCCCTCATCACATTTGTAGAAGATGATGTAACTCCATAAGAGCCAACATCAAAGAGGAGATGAATGCCCTCAATAGTGTTCTCCAAATCTACAATGTGAGACTCCACAAACAAGGATGATATGTCTGATAAATAAGAATCCCAATGAGATGGATTAGGAAGACAATGTATGTCTTGCTGCATTGAATCACTGGAAGCCATGGATGTAGCAACACCAAACTCTATAGATGCAATAAGAGATGATGGAAGAGATGAAATGTCAGTACATGTCTCTAGAATCTTAGTTGATGAAAGAACACCAAGATTCAAATGACCATACTATATCTCCTCAAAAGTATCCACACTAGATGCCTGAGTCTATACATTAGCTTAAGGAACAATAGGAGAAAAATGTGAGAAGATGTACACTTGAGATTGATGATCTACCTCCCCAACTGCAACAATATCTCTGCTATGTAAATCTTGAATAACCACATAATTTGGTGTGAACTCAACACTCTTCCTTGCTCCACCATCTATGATTTGATAGATAGAAAGGATATTGGTTGACAATGAAGGAACACAAAGGACATCATTGAATGATCCTTCGTCCATGTCAATAGATCCTTCCCCACAAACAAACATATTGGCCATCAGGATATGTGGTGATGAACAAGTTTCAAATGAAAAGAACATGCTCTTTGATGAAGCCATATGATGTGAAGCTCCATAATCAAGGATCCATCTCCCTATCTCAAAATCTATAACTACAAAAGTGCTTGCTCCTTTTGTCTCTCTGACTTTGAAGATGAAGAAGAAGATGATGAACCCCCTGACATAGTTGAAGAAAAATTTATATGATTCTTCATTAGAAGATGCTTCAACTCATCAATCTATTTTGAATAACAATGATCCTGATTTTTTTGCAATATGCATATTTAGGCTTCTCCTTCTTAGATGATTCCCCTTGTGAGGGAGATTCAAAATTTGATTGTGTTGTTTCTTTCTGTGGCTTGTTATTTTTCTTCTTTTGTTTCTTTTCAGGATTACTAGACCCCTTATCACTCTTTGGTTGACTAGCCACCAAAGCTTGTGACTTGGACGGCTGAAGAATACCCATTGTGATTAAGTTTGCATGTTCAAGCATCAACATTTCTGAAAATAACTCAAATGATGACATAGTGTAGGCCTTTCTCATAGTCAATCGATGGGTTTGAAAACTAGAAACAAATGTTGTATATTTAGAAGGAAGCTTGCCTAACACACTGAAGACCAATCATACATCCTTCGTATCAATACCACATTCTTTGAGTTTTACCCTTAGTTCATTAACTTTTGTTACATAGTCTTGGATATTGTCAAACCTTTTTGGATCTACATTAGTGATATCATTATCAATTTTGTATTCCCTAACCTCATTAGCTTGACCATACAATTGTGCAAGTTTGTCCCAAGCCTCCTTAGATGTAGTACACTTATCAATATGATAATGAAGGTCAAGTGAAACAAATGTACGTAGATATCCAAGTGCCTTAGTATTGTTAATGAGCCATTCCATCCTTTCTTTATAATCCTTTGGTTTTGGTTTAAGATTTGTGATTCGGAATGCATACCCCTTACTCATCAAGGTATTCCATGCATTTGATTTCCATGTTGCATAGTAATATGGAGTCAAATGAGGGAACTTAAGATAACCCATGGAAAAATTATAAGGGCACAAATGAGAACTCATAGAGAAGATGAACACAACCACACAACACACCCCTCCAAATTCACTCAATCAATGATCTTCCCAATAATATATGATCTCAGAACTTTATGCTTAGTGTAATTACAGCTACCACTTAAAAAGTGGTCTTGATCTTAGTATAGCAAATGTCAAATTAGGCCACAAACTGAAAATATAATTTTGATGCAAAATTGGATCAATCTAATTATATCACTAATAAGTACATAAAAAATATGCACTTTAGAAAAAACTACACCCAAAAATGTTACTGTATGATAAGAGCATATGCATGCTTTTCCATGATGGAATAATTTTAATTCAACATTCTATAAGGATTTGCTAACAAGGCTATAGGTTATTCATATCCTTCCACATTTCTTTGTAAAAAATAAACTATAATATAGAAAGATGCAAAGGAGAGGAACTAGGAAGGCTTTGAATAATTAGGACTTGCCAATATCAGTGCCTATTTGAGTGCCTCTTTTATCTCCACAAATGAGTTAGTTGGTTCCTTGATCCAAATAACTAACTACCCCTTCTTAAGATTTTTGGATATAGCCTTTGTTTTCTCTACAAAGCTAGGGATGAACCTCCTAGAAAAGTTAATCTGTTTGAAAAAGGACTACACACCTTTGACTATCTTAGGTTGAGGGATAAGATAAATTGCTTTAACTCTTTGGAACTATCTTCACCCCTTCCTTTGATACAATGTGCCGAAGGATCTTACCTTCTTCCACGCCGAATATACACTTTTTAGGATTTAAGGAAATCCCATACTCGATGCATCTCTATAAGATCAACTCCAAGTATTTGCAATGATCTCTTCTATCCTTGGAGTATGCGGTAAGATCATCTTGTATTAAGCAACATGATCTATAAGTAGCTAATCATTAAAAATGAACAAGAGAATAAATGAAATCAGAATTGCATAAATAGATAGAATACATAGGGAACATAATATTTACATGGGAAAAACTTTTTGGTAAAAAACCCCATAAAACATTATTTTTAATTTAGGAAACTTACAATAAATCTGTACAAATACATACGTACAACAACCTATAACTTATAGTATCTTCTTCCCCCCTTATTTCCTTAATGATCTCACACACATATACAATACATAAATATACTTCTCATGCAATCTTAGCTCACACATATCAAATGTGTATATATTTTTAATATGATTTCCTATATTGAAGGTAATCAAAGGGGTTGGTGCTAAGGTCAAAACCTTTCACTTTATAACCTTTTGGTTATTAAATTAATTAATTATTTATAAAGTTAAACTTTAAAAATTTATCCCTAACTTAATATGACAAATATCATATTAATATTTTATACGGTTAAGCCTTACATGTTAGTCTTATATATATTATTAAGGAGCACTTACATTAAGTGGAATCCCCTAATAAACATTATTCTCTAACACTCCCCCTTAATGTTTTTTTTAGAAAGAAAAGATGAAGTTCCTCAATGATGTAGGACTTCTTTAACAAGCATGCCACATGGATTAAATATATGTCAAGATGAAGATCATGCATTCTAGACTACATGATAAACCTATTGTCATAATTTAGATCCTAGTTTTCTCAAAATGATATATAAAAGAGGTCATATAAAATTTATTAGTGGAGCTAGGGTCTTTTCAAATAGCTTCCCCAAGTTCGTGTTACAATAATAATGCTCGTAGGTCTTACTTACAATGATTTTATTAGAAGAAGGAATACAGAGGAAGAGATACATAATGCCTGTAGGACTTGTTGATGGCCAAATTAACACACACAATGCAGGTAGAGTGAAAAACACCTTACCTCTCCTAAAAAGATAAATAATACTAAAATTAGCTATCTCCAAGGTCTTGGGAGTTGGTGTCAAACTCCATTATTAACCAATACATTGATGCAGAAATGGCATGCACACAAATCAACAGACCAATGGATCCTATATCAAGTAACCTACTGGCTATAATGTGTTACATTTAAATTGCCAACCCAAGGAATCATATTCTTCTTGGATGGTGTCCGTACTATGTGTACAGTCAAGAATTCCTAAATTGTAATCTAGAATTCGTGCATAGAAACAACTATGGAAAGGAAAACAAACTTTACTTTGCAAGAATTGACAAGTACTATGAGTAAGTAATGTTGATAAGAAATAACCAATGCTATTCAATTGGTTGTAAATCAAAATAGTCTATGTGAATTAAAACATGGGAACAAGTAATAACTAAGTCAATGATCACCTTAACCCAACAATACAGATTATCAATATCTAACTAATCCACATAACATAAACTCATCACAACATGAACTAATCATACAAACATAAACTAGTAACATGAAGTAATCACATGAACATATAAGAGAGATACAATCACCTCAAGTGGGCCTTTCTTGAGAGACTATAAACTCCACAAAATCTAGAAACTAGATCACTATTGTATCACCGAATCATTGACTAAATTCAAAACTATATTCTTTATTGAATGCTGAGAAAAATACAATAATAACTTTGATAAGACAATCTTTGTCTAACCTCCCTTTTCTTATACAAAATCTAACATATATAGACAAGATCTGCATTTCCTAATTGAACAAAACTTCTAAGTAATTAATATCATACTCGTCCATTCTCCCACAAAATAAGGAGAAGACATTATTATTAATCAGACTAGGAATAGGAAACTAACTACCATAAATAAATTGTAGATGATACAATCCCACTATGACTCTTCTAGTCATTATGAAAACAGTCAACTGGAAGTAGAACATGGACCACGATCTGATCTCCCTTCATTATTCACGACTGTGTCAACTGTCAAAGGAAATTGTCGAGTGGAGAGTTATGGTTAACTTCATGCTCACTCAACTCGGAGTCCCTTCCCTTTGGCTACGGGTAACCACATTGTCTACTGCGGATGAGAACGCTTCCTTTGTTGTGGGCAGACAGGTGAGCTTCATGAAATATAGCCACATACTTGCTACAGAGGGGTTAGTTCATCACATGATATTTATACATCAAAACTACTAAAATTAATAGAAATTACTATCATATTTTATGAGAAATCATCAATTCATACACAATCAATTACCAACATATCATATACCAATATTAATGCTTTCAATGTATTAAGGATGATTATAAGCATAGACAATATATGTAAAAGTCTGGGAATGTCTTTGAAAAGCACGAACTAAAGCAAGAGAAATAGAACAAAACATAGGCTCATCACACCCCCCAACTAAACATGTTGATGGTCCTCCAACAACCAGGGCCTCTGATTATATTGAAGGGTGATTTCCATGTAATCTCTAGGTTCCTCAACTCCTCTGTCCTGTTTGAGATAGAAACCCTTCTGCTCTGCCAACCTATTCCACCTAGCCCATTCTGTTGCCTGGGATGTCCTCTATTCCTGCCAATGTGGAATTGGATAAAGGAGCAGGGGAGGATGAAACACCAAAGGTAGCCAAGTTATCCCATGTTCATTGGTTGATTTGATGTACTTCTATGCCCTAGTGATTGCTGCTAAGAAATTGAACACTGAATGGGGCTCTTTCCTTTGTAATGTTGGTGTCAACTCATTCCACCTTCCTTTTGAAAAACCCAAAGCCTCCTTACCAACCCCCTCATCTAATTCCTTAAATTTCTTATAGTCCATTGCCCTACATTCTAGGAGTTTGGTTTCCACCTCAAGATGTTCAATCAAATTGATCCATTATACCACGATCATGTTGGGATTTGGGACCTCTGCCCTAATTTTGAGAGGGATTGATTTCTCTCTCACACCGTACTACTGCTGAATGATCCCCCTCCTATGCTCATTCTGGATGAATGATGTTAGGGCATTTATTTGCACATCCCCATAACAATTAGGGGATTCCAATTAGTATCATAAGGAATAGCTAACTCATGTAGATAGAATTCACACAATTAGTTTTGCATCTTAGGGGTAGCTTGTTGGTAGGCTGTTAAAAATAAAGCAGGTGTAAAAACTGAAACAGGGGCATCACTATAAAGATGACTAAACTAAAAAACTTAAATATTGTTCCTGTAGATAAAGGGTGTAAACCCTTGTAGGTGGTCGACATCTCATTAGCTAGACAGTCATGTCTGCCATCCTATCCATTTTGAATTTTAGTCTCTTTACTTTTGTATTCTTTACCTCAATCTCTTTGCTATGCTTTTCCTTCAATTCATCATGTTCTTTTACCATTTCATCTATCTTATCCCACAATTGCAAAGTGACTGTTAACAATGTTGATGGTGTAGGTTCCTTTGGTTATTCTTCTTATTGCACAGACTCTAGATTCCTTTGATTAATTTCTATAATGGCCAATTGGGCCAAATGGTCTAGTCATGTTCCCTTTTGCTGGTAAACATGTAGTTGATCCTCCAACCTCTTAACTCTTTCATTTACCCTAGTTTCCTTTTGTCAAGAATCCTTCAACTGCTTTTCCAATTTTGCAATTTTCTATAGAGCTACCTACAGTTCACCCTTTTTTTCCTCTGTTGTCTCCTCAAAATCCAACAACAATTCCTCTACTTGAATTTCATCTAGAGAAGCTGACAAGTTTGAGTTTTGGTATCAGGGGGAGGTTGATGTCATTTCCGAGCTATGTATAAGTCCTTCTCCTATGATTCTGTGTCAATCTCCAAGATAAGTGTGTGTCCCACAATTCTTTGTTCCCTATCAACAAACAGATGCTCCCTTTTAGAGTCTATATCAGTGTGCACATTGACCACATTCTTTTGTTTAGGAGGGGTTTTCCCTCTCAAAACTCCTTTCTCCTTCAGGCGGCCTGAGTGATTATGTGATTGAGTGGTCACCTTTTGTTTCTTTTTGGCTCTGGATGAAGAAGAGGATGATTTCCTCTTCTTAGTAGGCTTTGAAGTAGTAGGAATATTTTAAGAAGCTTCAGTTGCTATAGGTGGTGAGCTAGTAGTTCCAGGTTGTAGTTTTTGCTTTGCACTTTGCTTTGTGTGGCTAAAGGCTTGCGAGGGTGAATGCTCTGGAAAGGGGGTTGACACTAGTGAAGCTGCAGGTGTGGGAGACCTTGCAGGTTCATTAATAGGATTATCAGTACTTGGAGCTGAGTGCTCCACAGTAGTTGCATGGTAGTGGGTAGGTGAAGCCTCTGGTTGGGAAGAGGTGGTAGGTGCTTCCTCTTCTTCCCTTGAATGTACATTTTCTGCATGTGCCTCTTCTTTCCCTTCTGATTCAACCCTTAAGGGTCCCTCATCAATAAGATTAATATGAAGAAAATGTTCCCAAGAAATGTCAGGAAATTGAATGGAAAAACTTCTTTTTATCAATAGCACAACCAGGCCATCATAAGATAGTGATGACTAGTTATTTTTCCTTTTATACTCGGCAGACATTCTTTTCAACAAATTAAACAAGAAACCTGGAACATTCACAATCCTGCCATGATGGATACGACTTAAAAGTTTGAAATGCACAGTATAAAGCAAAGATTGTCTTCCATCATAGTAAGATATTTAATAATATGGGTGGCAACAGAAGCCCATAACCAGGGTAAAGAAACACATTTTGTACCTTGTAATCATGTAGATTATATCCTTTCTCCTGGTTGAATGAATTCAACCCTTGCTATAACGGGGTCGGCTCTCACAGGGAACTCTCCTCTAGCTGTCGGTAACCCTGTTACCTCTACAATGGAAGCTTTAGATGCGTCAACCCACAAGCCCCTAACTGTAGCTTCATTTTTCTATAATGTTCTCACAAATTGTTGAGTCATGGCTTCGTTGTATTCTATCAGCTTAAGAAAATAAACTAACCACCCTGATTGCTGGAAGATAGGCCTATAATATGGGTCGATCAATAATGTTGTGTGATTGGTAGGCTCTCTCCTGATTGGTTCTCCACCCATCGTGATATTCTATAAAACTCTGCTACTGAACCCAATTCCACTCTGTAAATTCAATTCCCTTAATTCAATCCCCTGTTCTTTGGCCAATGCTTTTATCACTACAACAAATCCCTGTGATTAGCTCCCTTTTTTGCTTCCACCCATTGTTTTAATTTATTTTTCTCCAATTTTTTTAAAAAGTCAGCGCTATTTATCAGGATGGCGCTATTTTTGGTATTTTTTGCACCGATCAGAACAAGTAGGCACTAAATTAGGCACAATTTAGCGCCAAATTTAGCGCCTAGTTTAGCACCTAATCAATGTTCAAATGTCTGAAGATCTTATAAAGTGAATATCACACTATCGCGAAGCATATCAGATGATGCCAGCACTCGGCCACGACGCTGCGACAAGCTACCACCTGTCCAATCTACTTACGAGGTGTTTACTTTGAAATCTTACCTCAGCTAGCTGTTCGTCGCCACATGTCCATAGAGCAAGACTAAGATCCAACAGCTATGCTCCAGTGCAAGGGAATCTTTTCGGGAGGAATATTCGCTATGAGGAAGCGAGATAACAACACGTGGCATGCACTGATTGAAAAGCAAGTATAATAAAGGTGCATGGATGCTATATCACACCATCACACGATACGTATATGGTGGGCCCTCCCTAATTGCGACACCACGAAAAGGTGACACGCGTCCAGTTCGGGCTAAGGATGACATAAAGTGCAGGGAAGGTACTGATGATTTGGCTCATTTTCATTGGGTGATGACTTGTCAACAAAGCTGACTAAGATTGTCAAATCTAGTCAATGAATCGAAGCTGTGGATTCCAAAAAGGCATGAAGCAATCAACGGTCCAAATTCAAACTTGCAAACAAAGGAGATTTTTGAATGACTATGGCATGAGCAGAGTTATGGTTGCAGGGACCTCCATTAATACAGAGAGTGGTACATGAATTTGATGTTATAACAACATAATTCTAAGCATTTCTTGTCATTTTTCAAGGAGCAATCACATTCAGAGCCGGAGAATCATCAAAACAAGCAAGGAGAAGCAATTATGAGCCTTTGCAACATAAAAATACTAGTAAGTTATTGTCTCTCCCCTGCACTTAGTCTTTCTATCTGTAAGACTTTCCGAAGCATTTAGAGCAGCTGTTGATTGCATAAACCCTAGGTTGCTTGCACAAATACAAAATGAGTCAGTCAGGTCAAGATTTGATCTCAAAATGCAGCCTGGATGAGGATATCATGATTCAATGTCCCGAATCATCTAAGAAACCTCTGACAAAATTAGGAGAGGTTGGCAAAAATGACAAAATATATGACCTCTGTGTAGATTGTCGAGATGCTAGGATCCCTGTGTCTACTTGGAGTTTGTTTGAGCATTGGCACAAGCGAATTAATTACAGAGCCCCAATCTCCCATGCCTGGACCCTTGACTTAGCCAAATTAATATGCCTTGATGTCTTCGTAAACACAGACTTGATAAGAGTTGTAGCAACTAGGTATGACCCTAGGACTTTGTCTGTCTTGTCTGGAAATGGCAATGTTATCATTAGGTTCACAAAGGCCTATATTGCTATTAGGACTAAAAAAATCTCACAATTTTCTTAGTCCCCATCTGCTTATCCTTGATATATACCATGTTGGAGCTAAAAAAAATTCCCATTTTTCATCAACCATCACTCACTTGTCATCCAACTATCATAGAAATTTGCCATACATTGATCTTGTGATTAAAATAGGTTGTTCAAATTTGTGTGACAAGATCCATATTGTAGCTCATGACAATTTCATAAAATATGACCTTTGAAATAAGCATTTCACTAACTATAGTTGTGCAAATAGAAGTAATTAACCCCTATCGGAAAGATCACATATATGTCTTTCTGATCAAATAAGTCATAATCCCCTAACTAATATTTTCATATATATCAGGAAGATCTAAATGAAGTTACACCGATCAAAGAACCCAGAGACAACGATTGTGCAAAACAATCGAGAAGACAATATAATGTATTGCCGATAAAAAGTTGTATCGGCGAGAGATATAAAATTGGAATGAAAATTTTAAACTACGCCGATCTTAGAACTCATATCGATAGATCTAAGATCGAAAAAAGATATATGTTCTCTCGCCAATAAATCGATACACTAGTTGTATCAACATGACATATACCATCGAGATAAACTTTTTATATCTTCCTGAAGTTATAAGTCACTCTAATAGGAAGAAACTAAAGGAACTTGACAAAAGTCTCACCGATGTTCCCCATGAACAAAAGACATAAGAAAACATTATCGACAAAACTTGATATATCAAAGGGACATTCTATTCTCTCAGCGACAATGATTGTCAACTCGATGACTATAATATAACCACTGCTTGTTGAGAAAACACTCGCCGATCTCCAAAAGCAACTTTGACAGTCAGAACCACCTTGATATCGGGGTGAAATTAATAGTCTTCCCAAAATGTTAAAAATAGAAAAAGGCAAGTAATGTGGACATGAGAAAGATCGATGAGAGTCTCTCCGATAAAGATCAAAGAACTAAAGGAACACCTCCCATCAAAGAGACATAAATCTAGTCCTGACAATCGACCAAAAACATATAAACAAAAGATGCCGCCAAAACAAACATACAAATCGACATGAGATTAAAATAGTCTTCCTGATGTAATTCATTAATTGATTTGACACTTTCGGAGCCTGAGAAGCCTGCTGCATTCAACTCCAATGGCCAACATTAATGGCCGCCTGAGCATAATCTCATATAAATTGCTTTGGTTCATAATGAATTGAAAATCAAAACAAATTTCTGAGGGTTACAGTGGAAGAGCGGGGGATTCACCGAGAGACTGAGAAATTCACATCGCCGAGCACATACAAGTAAGCATTGAAAACCTTTCTGTTGCTAATTGATTATAAGGTTAAATCTAGTATTCAACATAGAGATAGAATGGAGGGTCCTTCCAAAACAAAAAGAAAGTAGCAGACTGAAACTAGCCAAACCAAGGGCAAAAAGCAGAAGGTTGAGACAGGGAAAGGGGAAAAAACATAAGAAAGAAAACTCAATCAAGACCTTATAGACTAATTACCTAGTTCAAGCCCTAAGGTTAGAAGAACTACACAATTGAGGGCAGTCGTGGAAAAATTAGAAGATAAATATAAACATGTAGGGAACATATGGACCCCTATTAGGGGATATGATTTGTTTATGTTTCACTACTGTAGAAGGAATATATTGGAACCCGTCTGTAACCCGTGGAATTTCAACCTAGGCAAGCTAGCTGTCACAGATGTTTTTGTGAACATAGATCTTGTAAAACTCATAGCTTATCATTACAACCCTGACCTAAAAACCATCTGCAACCTGCAAGGGGAGCCATTTATTCATGTATCCAAGAATGCAGTATGTGAAGTTTTTGCCCTCGATGACACCTGCAATACTCCTATAATATATGAAGATTTAGAAAAAGAGTGCTTGAGAATGGATACCACTTACAAGGGTTGGAGATTGCCATTGCATAGACCCAGAGAAGAAGGGAATTTGGTACCACTAGAGGAAGGTGATGGACCTCCTTTTCATGTAGATCTGTTTGAACCTTATATGAAATACACATACTATTCAGTGGGACAAGTACTAGGAACAAAGGTCCCTGAATTCATGTCCATAGCACCCATGGTCATCTCTGCAGATATCCAGTGCCACCATGCCAAAGATTTTGATTATCTCTCCCACCTCTCTAAGGTGATTGATTCAAGACTGATGGTCATTAAAAATGGTGCTCCAACAATAAGTTTTAAGCATTACTCTACGCTTATGCATATGATTTTATACTATGGACAAGACTTAACTGTTAGCCATATAGTTATGGACTTCCATATGGGATAGTAGGTTTGTGAATTCTAGTTATCCACATTTTGAAGAATTTTTTGTTAAAACACTGTACAGATGCTATGGTTATCCATGTAGCTATTCTTTGTCAGATGAGATTAAAAGGTTTTTAAGGCCTAAGGATTTCGATGGACCACCAACTGTCAATCACAACTGGGGTGATTGGTATTGTTTTCTAGATTCCACAATGATTAGGGTATATGGCCTTGAAGATACACCATTCTTATTGCCTAAAACAGTACCAGACAGAATTGCATACTTGGAAATTGTTAGGCAATTAGATTACTCAAATGTTATGAACTTAAGTGCCTATGATAAACAATCTTTTATGCCAAGTACATTATGTTTTAGGGACTTTACTATGTTGTCCAGAGAAGGATACGACCTCATTCATGACAAACTATTGCACTTTAATTTAATAAAGGCAATGCCAAGAAAAGGGTTTGACCTTGAAGGATTTATTGATTCTGCAAGAAGAAAACAAGATCTGAGTGGATATACTCATATTCCACTCCCACATGATGATGTTATCAGGAATTGGGAAGATGCAGAGGTCAAATTTTTGATTGATGAGTATAATTAGGAAGTGGAAAGGAGGAGGAAAGAGGCACAAGAGGTAGAGGTTTTATCCTCTGATAGTGAAGGATCCCATGATGAAAGACCCCAAGCCCACTCTAATATAATTCCTAAACTCAAAATTAAAGAATATGAGCCTTCAAATAGAGAATTGGAAATTAAGGAAACGCCTGATACAGATGCCAAGCAGCTGGCTTACAATTCTTTTGTTTCAAATGATCAGTTTATTCAGTCCCCAGAGTTTAAATCTTTCTTGTATAGACATAAAGGCAAAGCAGTTAGAGAATCTGTTTCAAATATCACACCAGATAATGAAAAACAATTATTGAATAGTCTGAGAATAGATGTTGAAAATGAAATAAAAAATATGACTCCAAAGAAAGGGAGAAAACTCCTAGAAGAAGCTGGTGTGATGATTTTTCCAGGCTTGGATTTGAAGTCTTCTTTGGTTTTTGATAGTTTTCTGCACAATAATGATGCCAAACATAAACTCAGCTTAGAAGGTGTGACAGAAATGTACACTGGATCATGATATAATCCTGATGAAGAATCACTTATGATATGGGCCATGTACCCTCCACACCAAAATCTTGCTATTATTGACACAGAGAAGGCATTCGGCCATGTGATGACACTGAAAGTAGGAGAAACAGATCCTATGGTCACTACGGATATTGGTATTAATGTTGCTAAGTTAAATAAAGCACAGATTCAAATGTTGATTCGAGAAAGGGATATGTACAAACTACACTGTGAAAGAATGTGCAAAGAAAATGATTTCCTGAAAGATTATGTCCCAACCAGGATGCTAACCCAAGGGGAGAGTTCCCAGGCAAAAGACAAAGATGAAATTTAGATAGCTCAGGCCAGATTCAATGCACTTTCCACCATATTCAAGAGAAGACATGCTAACATGATGGTATGGATGGATAAGTTTTGGGTGACCTATTCTAAGAATCAAAATGCTCTCTAAGAACACAAGAGGTTGGCTAATAGACTCCAGGAAAAATTCCAAGAAATCCATGACAGAGGCACTTGTGATGATGAAGCCATTACCAATGCAAAAGAATTAATCAGGGCACATACAGTTTTTCATGAGGAACTTCAAGAAGAATCTAATGAATTTATTAATGTCTCTCAAATAGGTGTACCTACATTGGTTAATGATGGCAAAAATATGAGAAGTTAGCAAGATTGGATAAAGGAATGCCAAATGATCCTGCACAAAGCATTGGAAGCAGTGAAAGATGAAGACCTAGCATTGGAAGGGGCCTGCGCCTGCATGGAGAAAATGGTTTCCATGGAATTTGTTGCAAAGACCACTATGGAATGTGCAGATACTCACTTGAGCCAAAAATACTTAGATCATATTGCCAAAATCTGTTTATGCCTTATTAAAGCCTGTTGAGTTGTTTGTAGCTTCGATCAGATAACATAATAATAAATATGAATATATAAGTAATATCAAATATTACTTATATATTCATACTTAATATATAAGGTATGTTAAGATAAATATCAATATAGCATGATTGAATGATATTTACCAAAGCATAAACATCTTCTGCATTCTATATGGTGATTAGTAACTGTTAAAATTAGTGAAACCGATTACAATACAAATGGTGACAAAGTCACACCTGTGATAGGCGTGACTCCTTGAGGAGTCACGTCTATCACAGATGTGACTCCTACCGTCACTCACATATTTATATCAATGTCTTTGCCCTACCATACCATGGATTGACACAAAAATCGGAAGTGTATGAGAAGTGAAAATTGCATCTGAAATACAAAAGAAAGTAATAAGTTAAGTCTGCTATATAAATATCCAACTTTCAAAAAATATCTAAGTCAAAGATTATAAGTTCGATTTGAATTTACATGGTATCAGAGACAAGTTAAGCAGAATCTGGGCATAAAATCAAAATTGAGAAATTTAGATTTAATACATCTCATTTCTCAAATGGCAACACCAATCCGATTCGAAGACATTGGAAGGAAAGAACAGCAAAAAGAAAAGGGTGTAAAGAAATCAAGATGCATAAATCGTTATCTTCATAATAGCAATCTATGTTAGGAGGACAGATCTAATTAAAGACAGCAACAATCATGAGCAAATAATATATGAAAAGATTTGTAATGATTGGTGAAGTTGCATCCCTCAAAGGGAAATAAAAGGAGTCAATGAAGAAGATTGATAGGCATCAAAGGAGAGGAATCAATCGATCTGCAATTAAATCAGCAAAGGTATGGAATCTCTATTATATATTGAACCTATAAATGTCTTAAGGAAATTTATGAAGATATGCATATTCATATTGCAATAAGTAATATATAGTTGCAAATGCATTACTCAATGATACATTGGTAAATGATATAAATGAATGACATGAAATAAGATATGATTAGCTTATAGGAATGCATTATATTATATTGACTAGAATAGCAATCAAATGAAATTAGTCATATAATTGACATAGGATATTTATGTACATTATCATCATGAATATGGAATCTTGATTACATATAATGGATGAACAAATGAATGTCATTATAAATGAATATACAAGGAAGAATGAATTAATATGACAAATGTGTATATATAGAATGAACATGATCAATAATGATAATGGAAAGTGATCAAACATTAGATCATATGTGATGGGCCATATGATATGAGGCCAAAATGATAAGTCATCATATGAAATATCAACAAAGACTTAGAAATCATAGGATTGTGCTATATCCAAGAAAAGGATTAGCCTCATCATTAATCGTCTCGTTATCCTAGGTGTATGGGTAAGTTAGGAGATTGTATGTTGGGCCTAGGTAACCCTCAAGTGGATGAAGAACACTGTGTGGGTGTGAAGTCCCTTGAGCCAAGAGATGAAGAACACTATGTGGGTGTGAAGTCCTTGGGCCTATGGTAATGATGAGCTCATCAATGTTAAATGTGCCTGACGTGAGGTGACTCTTGGTGGGATAAAGAATGTTGTGTGGACATGAAGTTCCATCAAGCCATATGGTGAAAAAATTTGTGTGGGAGTGAAGCCTTTGGGCCTTCGTATGGGATGGTTAATGGCTCCTCAATGAACCATACCTATGGAGCTAGAGATGGATTAATGATAGGGCGACACATGATCCTCTCAAGGGTAGAGCATAAGGCCTTTGATCATGAATATGAATATGGATATAAATATGAATATGAAAGTGAATATAAATGATTATGAATATGAAAATGGGATTAAGAGGGAGTTCACTGTACCTTATAATCCTCAACAAAATGGAGTTGCAGAAAGAAAAATAGAACCATTGTAGAAGCTGCTAGGGCTATGTTACTTGATCAGAATATAGACACTTCAATTTGGGCAGAAGCATCTAGTACTGCTGTCTATATACAGAACAAATGTCTTCACTCTCATATTGATGACAAAACTCCTGAAGAAGCCTTCACTAGCACAAAACCAAACATTAGTCATTTAAGGATATTTGGTTGTCCTGTTTACATTCATGTGCCCAAAGAGAAAAGAACTAAGCTAGAACCTTCTGGGAGAAAAGGCATCTTTGTAGGCTATAGTAAAACATCAAAAGCTTATAGAATATATATACCTGGTCAAAGACAAATTGAACTAAGCAGAGATGTGATTTTTGAGGAAGACATAGCTTTTAAAGGAGCCAGAAATGATATTGAATCAGAAATTCAAACTTCCAACTCAAGCATAGAAGAGGATCCTACACCTGAGTTTCAGAGGGAGTATCCTGAGGAAGAGGTAAACCATGAACAAATCACATCACTAGAAAATCCCAAGAAAAGACCACTCTGGGCCACCAAAACAATGGAAGAAGCTAAACATTATGCCGCTCCATCAGGGACTTTTAGGGAAAGCACAAGACCTAAGAGATTCTCTAGTTATGTAGCTTTAATGAGTGAATTCATTAAATTAGAACCTTCTAGTGCTATAGAAGCTCTTAAGCACCAAGTATGGAAGGATGCCATGACAAAGGAGTATCAATCCATCCTGAAGAATGATGTGTGGGATATAGTACGTAGACTAAAAGGGAAATCTGTTGTTTCTTCAAAATGGCTATTTAAAATCAAACATGCTGCAGATGGCAGTATAGGGAAATACAAAGCAAGATTTGTAGCCAGAGGATTTTCACAAAAGGAAGGAATTGATTACGACGAAACCTTTGCTCCAGTTGCTCGATATACATCAGTCAGGGCAGTTCTAGGTATTGTAGCAGCTAAAGGGTGGAAAGTCCATCAAATGGACGTAAAAACTGCTTTCTTAAATGGAACCATTGAAGAAGAGGTTTAATTAGAGCAACTTGAAGGATTTGAGATTCACAATGCAGGATCCCATGTATGTAAATTAAAGAAATCTCTATATGGACTTAAACAGGCCCCTAGAGCCTAGTATGAAAGAATTGACAGTTATCTCTTGAGATTAGGCTTCTCAAAGAATGATGCAGATCCAAATCTCTACTTCAAACAAAGCAAAGGTGATATGTTAATATTGATATTATATGTTGATGATCAATTGATTACAGGAGAAAATTACCTTATTGATCGGTGTAAGAAAGATCTAGCTTCAAAATTTGACATGAAAGGCTTAGGTCTATTACACTACTTCCTTGGACTGGAAGTATGGCAGAAATCAGACTATATTATTCTAAACCAAGGGAAGTACACAATTGATATATTAAAAAGGTTTGGTATGATGGAATGTAGACCTATGTCTTCCCCCATGGAAACAAATCTTCATAAATTGAAGGAAGCAGCAGCAGATTCTCTGTTGGCAGATCCCACTCTATATAGACAGATAATTAGATCCTTGATGTATTTGGTCAATACCAGACCTGATATCTATTATGCTATAAATGCCTTAAGTCAGTTTATGTGTGAGCCCAAGGAGATACATCTTGTGGTTGTGAAACATATAATGAGATACCTTCAAGACTCTAAATTATGGCTTAAAATATGAAAAGGTTGACTTAGATCTACATGGATTCACAGATTCAGATTGGGCTAGAAGTGTAACTGACCGGAAGAGCACCTCCAGATGTTGTTTCAGTTTAGGGTCAGCAATGATATCGTGGATCAACAGAAAATAGTCTTCAGTTGCTCAGAGTTCTACAGAAGCTGAATATATTGCAGCTTCTATGGCTGCTAGAGAGGCAGTATGGCTTAGAAAACTGCTTGTGGGATTATTTGGTAAACCTCTGAAACCAACTGCGACAATCAAAGCTGTATTACGCTATCCATGTATCTAGTATTCCATGATAGATCTAAACATATTGAGATTCCTCATCACTATGTGCGTGGTATGGTGGAAAGGAATGTGATTCAGTTGGAGTATATCAGTACAGGAGATCAAACTGTAGATATTCTTACTAAACCACTCCTCAAGGTAAAAGTTGAATACTTCAAAAAAATCTTGGTATGATTGAAATGTAAAATTCTAATTGATTTGTACTAATATATTAAAGATGTTTAATGTGTAAACATCTTGTGTCATATGTGTGACTATGACATTATGGGCCTACCCATTCTATGTTTATTTCCAAAAGGTGATGATTTTTTGGATAATCTACACTTGTACCTAACATTATAAGCTGACGATCTTATAATGTTCATTAGACTGATATCATGTGACTTGATATTGGTATGAATCATGGAGTTATCATGATTAAGTTATGGTAGACATTATGTGACTTAATGTCAGTGCACATACCATAACTAGGATATATATAAGGAGAATGTAATGTTCTCGAGTATAGTATATCCTTTAGTATCACGAGGTAGGTGATGCTACGTATCACGAGATAGGTGTTACTATATATCATGAGTTATGTGATATTAAATTACTTTGAGTAATTCATTATTGATCAGATAATTGATATTCACAGAGATTATTGTGATATTGTTATCTTCCCAAGCTAAGAGGGAGTGTTGAGTTGTTTGTAGCTTCGATCAAATAACATAATAATAAATATAAATATATAAGTAATATCAAATATTACTTATATATTCATACTTAATATATAAGGTATGTTAAGATAAATATCAATATAGCATGATCGAATGATATACTACCAAAGCATAAACATCTTTTGCATTCTAAACGGTGATTAGTAACTGTTAAAATTAGTGAAACTGATTATAATACAAATGGTGACAAAGTCACACCTATGATAGGCGTGACTCCTTGAGGAGTCACGTCTATCACAGATGTGACTCCTACCGTCACTCACATATTTATATCAATGTCTTTGCCCTGCAATACCATGGATTGACATAAAAATCAGAAGTGTATGAAAAGTGGAAATTGCATCTGAAATACAAAAGAAAGTAATAAGTTAAGTCTACTATATAAATATCCAACTTTCAGAAAATATCCAAGTCAGAGATTATAAGTTCGATTTGAATTTACAAAGCCTAATGAAAATTTGTAATTATTAGTCAAAAGTTTCAAAAGACACTTATGAAGAGGCATGCCTCTTCTGAATATGGTTATATAAACATTTAGTGGTAGGAGGTTAGAGGATCATCAACAATTAGGAGAAGAATAGAAGTCTTTATTATCTTTTCATCAGTTCATCTGTTATCAAATTTCAAACTTATGCAAGTAATATCCATATTTTCAAGATAAATATAAATGGAGAAGGTGTTTGCATAAATATTGGTTTACTTTCAAGTGTTCAACAGTTGTGTGGATATATTATACTTATATGTTATCTGATTGTCTCCAAAGTGGCTGCTTATGTTATTCAAATTGAGTGTGAAAATATATTTGATTTGTTAATACACATTTTTTGTACTTGTGTGGTGTTGTTGATTGGTTTCTGTGTGCAGTAGGATTAAAATTACCTTTTGAGCAGTCTACTTTGATTGGTTCCTGACTGGATTAAAATCCTTTCAAATAAATTGTCTTAATTGGTTTCTCCTCACATATGAATTAAAAATCCTTTCACAACTTCACAGTAACATAAGAGGATATCACTGGGATCATTAAGAAGAGTCTAGGTAACTGATATACTTGCACGTCTGCATAAGGTGCAGATATATAAAAGTGCCCAACTGTTAGAGTTAAGTTGTGAAGTGAATCTACACATCTTATAAAACCCTATCTCCAGTATCACAATCCACTCATCAACTCTATTTACCCAATAAATTAGGCACTGGTCAATCTTAGAGCATATCATACAAGTATAACTCACATTCTTTATATTTCAAGCATTCTTGTTAGAAAGTAGTTAACAAACCCTGCAAATATCTCATGTTTGTGTGCCATTAGTGAGTAAAATTGCCCAACCAGAATCCATCCATATTTCCAAATCTACCTTATTGATTACGTACACCCACCTAGGCCTAGCAGTGTCAAAAGAGTAGGGGGTTTTGTTGTATAAACCCTTTCTTGTTGACCAAAAACGTATCAAGGGATTGGCACCCTCTTGTGGTCTAAAAACCTACGTTTTTGAGAACCAACATACCACACATAAATTAGCCACTCTGTAATTTTATGATCAATATAAATTGTGAAACTTTGTGTGACAAGATCCATATTATAACCTCTGTTAAATCCCATCAATCTGACCTTGATAAACATTTTCATGATCATAGTCAATAAAACCTTAATTTCATCCTCATTAGCAAGACCTTGGGCATATATTTCAAGATCCTAAAGTCATAATCTAATACAAAGTATTTTATCCATGGTCGGGGAGAGACAAGTAAACTCTCAGTGATAAGAGGTCCATAGACATCAAGAATAAATGATTGGAAAGATGTCACTTAACGTTTCACCGATGAATATTCATCGGCAAAAATAAGATAGTTGGAACAAGATCTCCAAGTTATACCGATCTTGTGCCTCATACCGATGGATGTGTATCGGGGAGAGATGTGCACACTCACACCGACAAAGCAAAATAGTTTAACAATTGTTTCGGGGAAACATATATAATCAGAGTAAGCTCCCTAGGTCTCTTCGACTGCATGGGTCACTCCGATGATAAAGACCACAAAGTTTCGATAAGAGTCTTGCCGACTTGTCCTATCACATTGTTTAGTGACAAGAACAATTTGAAAAATCAAGAAGAGTGGACAAAGGAATGCCAATTGATATTACAGGGAGCTTTGGAGGCAGCCAAAGATAAGGATCCAACATTAGGAGAAGCCTATCGACATCTGGAGAAGATGATATCAATGGAAATAGCAGCAAGGAATGTTGTGGAGTATGCCAATACACACCTGAGCCAAAAGTACTTAGATCATATGTCCCAGATCCATTTGTGGCTAACTAGAGCTTAAAGTGTTGTTTATTATTGTTAAGTTGTTATTCAGTTCCAAAAGACACTTATGAAGAGGCACATCCTCTTCAAAATATTGTTATATAAGTCAGTCATTTTATGATAGAGAAAGGAGGTAATAGTAGGAAGTAGAAGCATATTTAGTAAATTACTTTTCATCCATCATCTCTCATACTTTCAAAAGACTTATGCAAATTGATATATATATATATATATATATATATATATATATATATATATATATATATATATATATACTTTAAAGAAAATATAATGGAGCAGAATATTCTCAGATGGTGATCTATTTCAGTGTTCAATTGTTGTATTAATTTTCATGCTTACATGTTGTTGTGTTGTCTCCAGAATGGTTCTTTTAAATTATTCAAATTCATATAATTTGTCAGGACACATTTGTTGTTCATTTGTGGTTATCTGATTGGTTTCTGGTTGAAGTTGATTTAAGTCCATCTGAATGATTTATATCTATTGGTCTCTGCCCTGAGTTAAAATCCTTTAAATTAGATAATTTAGTTGGTTTCCTTCAAAATAAAATTAAAAATCCTTTCATGAAATCACAGTAATGTTAGACACCCCTGCTCCTCAGGTAGCCATCCTGAATGTACAAACAACACATTTTGTAGAAGCAGCAACACTCAAATTGCAAAAAGAGTACAATGAATTATTGGAGAAATACATAGAAGCAATGGCCAAGCTTAATACTTATGAGAGTCAACCTCGGTTGGAAGCTGGCCCATCTCAAACCCCTCCAATTATACAGACTGCAGAGTCATTAACAATGGACACACAACCTCTATTTCAAGAAATAAAGGAACTGAAAGAGGAAAATAAGGAGCTGAAGGAAGAAATAGAAAGTAAAGTGGAGGATGTAGCCACAAATTTGATCAAGTATAGGATCAACAGGATATTGGCCAGGTTGGAGGAGACCCATAGGTCCTACTCCCAGTTAAGGATAACACTTGAGAAACATGAATCAGATAAACAGAGGTTGTCAACTAGGAAGACCAGGTGGCTACCAAGAACTGGAAAAATTAGATATTTTCTCAGGTGCTCTAAATATGATCTAAATGCCCCTCCTGAGATGGAGTTAGTAGCAGGTATGCTAGGGAAATTTGAGGATGTGGCTACTCATCAATTGAAATTGGATACAATATTGAAGGATAAAATGCAAGCAATTGAGAAGCAGGACACAAAGTGGTTACCCCACATTAGCTGATGGGACAATAAAATATATGAACAAGTGGAAGCACGAAATCAATGATAATGGAAATCAGTTAATTCCAGGTTGTTGTGATAAGGGAGACCCAGCTTTGCATGTGTTAAGTTGGACGCTTGATAGGTTGCATGTTTTGGACATTACATTCGAATTATTTAATAAAATGTCAAAAGTATCCTAGATGCAAAATATGTCAGCCACAATGGTAAGATAGCATAAATCATTTCATTCCCTTGGCCAGCTGAAAGTACATTCAATGAGTGGCAGGACAAGTATGTATCTCCTGGATGACAACTCAACCACTATCTCCCAACCACAACAATGCAGATCCCCAGGCAACTTCGCGTGCTTCTCAAGGCCAACCACATCTTCTTCTCTTTTCCTTCAGTGCAATTAATGTTTCTTCAATGCCATTTGGTGCCTATCTGTATCCATTGTATTTGAAAGACAATGTATTAAATGCTGAGGGTACACGTTCCTATTATATAATGGAACTATACTACTCATTTTATGGTTGTTGAAGACTCATAAATTTTGGAGAAGTAATGAAATACAGAGCTTTCTGGGTTGTTCTATCTCTTGTGTGCAAGTTTATGAGTTATATGTCGAATGTATGTTTGCATATATGTTTTCAGTTTCATGTTGATGTTATATGAGTAATGCTTCATTTCATGTATTCAGCTATTTGTCTCCATGTTGTGTGTATTTTTCTTTTGAATCTGAATAGCTAAGGGTTATTTGAGGTTCTGGGATATGGGTTTTTCTGTATTAAATGTTTAATCTTTTACTTCTGCTCAAGGAGAAGATTAAATGTTTTAGGTTAAATATTGGGAAGACCATATTGCAATAAGGATATTCATAAGAAGAGATAACTGAGTACTAAATCTTGGGTGGTGTTTGTAAGGCAAATACCAATTTATCCCCATGAAACTTGAATGTTAGTTAAGCTTATGCAAATCATTCACATATATACATCAATCAAATTTGAATAATTAACATTATTGCTCAAATTCGTAAAGGTCTGATATAAGTATTTGTGTAGTAAGATTCATGTCTTGCCTATCCATATGTGCAACATGTGCATCATGATGAAACACATCTTTCCCATTAAAATATGTTGTAGTCATCAAATCCTCAATCATAACTTCCTCGCAATGAATCGAGGCCATTGTAGAGTTAAGCCTAAGGTTTCTTCTTAGTGCAAAATGAGGATTAGGTTGAGACCCTGACATTAAAGCAAAATATAAAGCAATGAAAAGAAAATTGAATCCAAGTAATCCTAATTTTTTCTGCCAACAATTTATACCAAAGATTGAACAATTTAAGGATATTGCAATAGGTAATTTGTATCGACACAAATAATATTACTAAAGCATTACAAAGTTTAGGCCATAAGAATCATCCTTTTTTAATCATGGATTGCAAATAATTCTAAAAATTTAGAAGTCTTGGTCATAACATTATTGTCTGCTACAATGCCATCAAGTGTATCATTGTCAATGTTCATATGTTCTTTCAAGTATTTAATATTATCGTCATCCTCATCTTGACCTGCATCATCTTCATCATCATTGAAATTTGACTATAGACTATCTATATTGTTACCAGATGTATTTGGATCATCATTTTCTATACCATCCATATTGTTGTCTTCCATAACATCATCTAACTCTAGATTGTTGTCTTCTTGTGCCTGAACATAAGCATCTTCAACATCATCATGGATGTCAATTTCTTTGATGTTCTCTAATCCCTCTCTCTCATTTTGTTGGCCATCATTGTTTTGCTCAGTATCCACTAATGCATCGTCAAATACATGCCTTAATCTTGGATCATAATGTATGACAAATATCCATTTCAGGTCCAAAATATCTTCATAGAAAAATACTTGCACATGAACGACATACATATATTAGATGTATGGTATAACAATTTTATTGATTAATAAACACATGTATATATTCGCAATAAACTATGAATTAATAGATTAATGATCACTGCCGCTTCTTGTTTGAGTTAAAGAAATACCTGCTTACAATGAATTGGTAGAACATAAGGCTCCTTATCCTCTAGTAGGAAACATGAGGAATCTATAGAAAACAATCCACTATGGGTAACATGTCTTTGTGTCCTCTCAAATGCTTCATACCATCTACACTTAAAAACACAACATTTAAAAGAGCGGTAATCCAACTCAATAATTTCTTGTATTTTCCCAACATATTGTAGATTCCCTTCAATTATATTCTTATCTTTTGAGCTTGATCGACTGGATTGCTTGAAGTCAACCATGATGCCACAATCGAAGGATAGTCTCCTTACATCTACACTTTCTACATGATAATGCCGACCATATGACCACATTACTAGATATTTCCTCGCCTGTGAAAGACCATTTATTTCAGTGAAAACAAACATAATAATGAATATTAAAATAGTTAATAGTGTCAAAACTGTAAGGAAACAACATTTTGTAAAATTCCAACTGTACCTTTCTTTCACATCCTCTAGACATGTGATTTCGTCTTCTGTTATGTTTGAATCTATACCTACATCTTCTATTTGATTTTGAATTTGTTCAGTAACCCATTCTAGTGTGCAATCTTTGCCCCATTCCCCAAGCAAATCAATGGGAAGTGGAGTATTCCTTGGGTTCGATCTCTTAAACTGTCTCCTTGCTTCTAAAACTTCTTCTATCTTTTTATCATACAGATCGATCTATTTGTTCATAAAGTCCATGCAGTACATAATGAACTTGTCGAGTATAGCACTTTCGTCTACACGTATTACATGTCAACATGTTTATTTCAAACTCCAAATGTCATGCTGTTAATTTGACAAATAAATTACAGAGTAAATTAATGATTGCAAGAAAAATAGCCACACTAATTTCTACTTGAACACCATTAGATTGTGGTTTTTCTCCATCAATAATATCTGATGCTCGTTCTTCATCCCAGAAATGTGGCCCATCTTCAAAATCCTTACCAAGGAATTCACACAGGAAGAAAAATGCTTCATTCAATACATACCCTTCAGCCATGCAACCCTCTATATGTGCCTTTTGTCGGACATATCTTTTTAGAGTTTTCATACACCTCTCAAAGAAAAACATCCACCTCATTGATACGACACCCGCCAATTCAATGTCATCGACTAGGTGTATAAGTAAATGGACTTGTAGGTCCATGAAACTTGTAGGGAGCTTCTTCTCAAATACACATACAATTTTTGCAATTTCCTTCTTCCATTTTGGCACTTCACATTCGTGGATCTCCTTGGAGGTCACCCACCTAATATAAGAATAGTAAATTAGTATGAGCCTTTAGTCAAAAATTAAAATGCAATATAATATCTCTATGTCTCTCACACATGAACATTTCATATAACCACATACCTTGTAAATGCTAACAATCGACTTATGGTATTCCTTAAGTCAACTGTAAGATAGGAATCCCCCCTAATTGCCAATGACATGATATGCTATCAAACACATTTATGAAAAGGTCATTAGTAATTTTTTCTCACACAACAAAATATCAAAATATATTTAGTACTTAATCAATGTTACCAGTAAATGTTAAATGATGATATATAATACCTTCATATTTTTATGAAAATCATGTGTTTTAAATCTTGTGATATGTCCATCAACTGTAAAAGCTTTAGCCAATGACGACCCATAGCTAGTAGGTGTCCTTATTGAATGGATGACATTTTTTAGTTGGTCTAGCTCTTTTTTTAAAAAATCCATGGAGCTTCTGCATATGTTTCATTTTCCCTGTTTGGCCACAAATGTTTTCTATCAATTTTGGTACACGAAAGAGCAATATCTTTCCTCGAAGACAAGGTGTCTTCTTTGCCTGATATATGTCAAAATATAGAATCTAGGACATTTTTGAAGATGTGCATAGGATCTAATAGGTGAGATATTAATAGATCCTTCTGGTAAGGGAGCTCATAAAATATGGATTTCCTTTTCATTCCTTCTGGCATATTAACTACAACTTGTTCTGGTTCTTCAATTGAATCACCCTGATCAAAAAAATCCTCCCAAGATTTCAATTTAGCATCTTCATACTTCTTAAGCCAATCACCTGGACCCATAATCATGGGAGGGCCTCTATTTTCAACTTTTCCATCAAATTGATTCTTCAGGCAATTTCTAAACTTATGATCCAGTGGTAGAAAAACCCTATTGTTTGCGTAAATAAATTTATGTAGATCTTTAGAATACCACCCTTGAAATTGTTCTGCACATCTTGGACATGCAAATATCCCCTTTGTTTGAAGCCCTGCAATTCAATAAGTAATGTTAATAACATCAAAAAATAGTATAAAACTAAGTATGAAAGTTGGGATGGAAATAAATTATGAGTGTAAATACGTAAATATTTTATCTTACTAGAACAAACACAAAGTCCTGGGAAATCATGAATAGTCCAACATAGCACACCATACAACATGAAGGACCTATTTGATGGGGGACGTGATATGTCATACATTCTTATGCCTTTCCATAGCAGTTGCATCTCATCAATAAAAGGCGCAAGATAAACATCCATGTTTTTAACTTGATGCTTTCCTGGAACAATGAGAGTCAGCATAAGGTGCTCCTTTCTAACACTCATCCATGGGGGAATATTGTATACTATCAATCCGACTGGCCAAACACTATAATTTGAGCTTAGGAAAGAGAATGGGCACACTCCATCAATTGCAAGACCAAACCTGATACTACGGGGTTCATCTTTGAATTTTCTTGGCCATTTTTCCTCTATGTTTCATTGCTTTGGAGCCAACCAGAATTCGCATGAATCCATCTTTAGTCTTGTTCTTTCCATGCCAGTCCATCAATTGTGCAAGTGACTTGTAACGAAACATTCATTAAAGTCTAGGTATAATTGGCATGTGACATAAAACCTTCTTTGGAACTGTAGGACCTTGTATATCTGTACGACATCTCTTCTCTTTGCATACAGGGCATTCTGCCTTATTTTCATATTCATCTCTATATAAAATGCAATCATTTTTACATGAATGAATTTGTTTATATTCAATCCCCAACTCAACCAACAACAGACGCGCCTCTCTGCAAGTTGATGGCAACACATTCTCTTCAGGGAATATTTTAGTTTTTAGTGCCCTGTAAGATTGCCAGAGATTAAATCAATTGAATGTTTGACTTATGATGAACATGTTTGATATGTCAATCTTGTTGCAAGTATGAGGTGAGCCAGTGTTGTCATTGATGTCAACATACTCATATTGCATTGACAAGAAGGATTTGATGAGCTGTGTGCTGAGGATATTGAGAAAATTAGCCTCAGTCAGGAACAGTGAAGAACAGTGATGAGAAGAAGGTAAATGTACTGTATAGGATGAGAACCGGAGGATGCGGATTAAAGGGTTAGTAGATATGAGTCTTGAGATGCTACAGTTAAGATTTCAGAGGTCCGCATGAAGATCTGAAGGAGTTGTGGCTGCTGGTATAGAACCGGTTCCGGCAAGTATCCAGAGGTGACAGAGGATCACAAAAAGGTCCGGTGAGGTCCGGAATTGTATCATCCTAATCTGCGGATTGGACGGAGTGTTTGGGATGTCCTTGTGATGTGTCATCCTGATTTGTGTATGATTTGGAGGTCCAGAAGTACCTCTTGCATTATGACAGTGGCGACAGACTGTGTTCTTGAAGTTCCGGATGAGGAAGACAAGAGATCCCAGTAAGTAGAGGAAGTGCGGATGTATCCGGACATTCAGACAGGCTTGTGAAGATTCTTGGATCATGTTTAGGTTGTGATGTTGGTCCGCATTGATGGTAGAGCCCGGAATTGAAGTTATTCTTCCGGATGAAGTTCTTGCTCTGTTTAGCCGACCGGATGAGTTGTTCATCCTGCGAATGTTCTTATGATGGCCGACCGGATGTGTTATTCATTTTGCGGATACTCCTATGGTTGTTTGCCGACTTAGATGTTTGTTCCTAAGTCGATGTCTTGTATAAATAACGGTTTGTGAGTTCATTTCAAGGTGTGGTGTGTGGATGAGTGTGGCATAGCGAAGAAACGTGCGAAAGGTAGAGCAGAGATTGTTGGGCTTAATTGGAACTGATCCGGACATGATAGAGATGTCATTCTCCAGTTCAAGACTGTGATTTTTATCACTTTGTAGACAGTGTGTCTCCTTGTAGGCAGTGGGCCTCTTTGTGAGCAGTGTGCTCGGGCAGTGAGCCCTTATTGGCATGTGCCATTCATTCTTCTTTATTCTTCTAACAGAGAATAATTCTTGGGTTAATCACCCCGTGGTTTTTCCCTTAACCGGGTTTTCCACGTCAAAATCTTGGTGTTCAATGTGTTGATGCTTATCTGCTCTTGTGTTTATATATTATGCTTCCATGGATGATTATTTGATATGCTGCTAACTAACAATAAGAATCAAGTGTTTGAAAGAAGAAGAAGTTTTATACAACTGATTCACCCCCCCCCCTCTCAGTTGTATGCCCTAGATCCAACAATTGGTATCAGAGCTAAGTTCCTCTGATAGGAGCTTAACCGCTTGAGGAGATCCAGGATGTCATCATACAAGAAGGATAGTCCGAAGTTCGATGGAACCAACTTCACTCTCTGGAAAGGTCGCATGAAGTGTCACTTGGAATGTATGGGAAAAGCATACTTGGCTATGATTTCAAAACCATATATACCTCCACAAGGTGGTCCGACAACTCTGAATGAAATCACAGAAGCTGAAAACAATCTGCGGACCAAGGAAGCTCTTCTAAGCGCATTAAATGACTCAGATCTCTCGAATGTCATTGACCTACCAACTGCATATGAGATCCTAACTAAACTGGAACTTCTGTATGAAGGAGATGAGTTTGTCAAAAGTGCAAGGTTGCAAAGTCTGAAAGGGAAATTTGAAAGATTGAAAATGAGAGATGATGAAAACATCACTACCTTTATGCCAAGAGTAAATGAGCTGGTATGTGGAATCAGAAATGCTGGTGGAACTTTAGATGAAAATGAGATTGTCTGCAAAATCCTAAGATCCCTTCCTGCTGCCTACAAAATCAAAGTTGCTGCCATTGATGAATTCAGAGCCCACACAACTGTCACAAGAGAACAACTGGCTGGCAAACTAGCTGCATTTGAAATGACCGAGTTTGGAGATGATCCTCCCAAGACTGAATCTGCTTTCAAAGCCAGTGCCTATGTGAAAGGCAAACAGAGATTTGATCCGGGTGAAAACTTATCAAGGAAAATGTCATGGTATGATCAAGCAAGAAGAGACATGGAAGAAGAAGAAGCAGAAACAGCTCAACTTGAAGCCCTCATTGCAAAAAGACTGCCAAGAGGATCCGGTAAGTATGAAGGAAAACTACCCTTTAAGTGTTTCAACTGCAATAAGATTGGTCATTTTGCCTCAAGATGTCCGGAGAGATCTGCAAGATCTAATACTCACAGACAAAGGTTTCAAAAGAATTGCTATTATGTTCATGAAGAAGATGACAATGAAGGAGTAACAGATGATGAATCAGAACTAGGAAGCAAATCCGGAAATGAGTGGGTGTTTATAGCCATCAAGGAAGAAGATTCAATACTCTCTGAATCTGTCAATCACAAAGTTGTTGAAAAAGCCTTGGCTGCTCAAGTGGAAGAAAAGGATGATTGGGTTATTGACAGTGGATGTTCTCACCATATGACTGGTGACAAGAATAAGTTCTTAGACTTGGAAAGATATGAAGGAGGAATGGTAAAGTTTGGTGACAATTCTGCTGGCAGAATCAGAGGTAGGGGAACTATTTCCTTTGATGGTAAGAGCAAAACAGGTAATGTACTGTATGTTGAAGGATTGAAGCACAATCTTCTCAGTGTTGGTCAGTTAGTGGACAAAGGCTATGATCTCCGGTTCAAGAATGGAAAATGCAGAATCTTTACAAGCTCCGGAACTGAAATTGCATCCGGTACTCAGACAAAAGCTAATATCTTTCATCTGGTTGGTTCAAATAAAAGTTGTTTGTTTGTTCAAATTGATCAGAGTTGGTTATGGCATAGAAGAATGTGTCATGTAAATTTTGATAACATCATCAAGATAAGCAACACTCAGGCTGTGAGAGATCTTCCAAAATTAATGAAACCTACAAATAGTGTGTGTAAAGAATGTCAGTTAGGTAAACAAAGCAGAGTCTCTTTCAAAAGCAAAGATCAGTCTTCTACCGGATTGTTGGAATTAGTACATACTGATCTATGTGGTCCGACAAGAATCAAGAGTCTGCAGGGTGATAGATATTTCATGTTGTTAATTGATGATCATTCCCGGATGATGTGGGTTACCTTTCTAAAAGAAAAATCAGAAGCTTTTGAGAAGTTCAAAATCTTCAAAGCTATGGTGGAGAATCAAACCGGATTGAAACTAAAGTGTCTAAGGTCTAATAGAGGTGGTGAATTTACATCTGGTGAATTCATTGACTTTTGTGAGAAACAGGGTATAAGGAGACAATTGTCTGCTCCTAAGACTCCACAGCAGAATGGAGTAGTTGAGAGAAAGAACCGGACCATCCAGGAAGCTGCTAGGACAATGATGCTGGAAGCAAATGTTCCTCAAATGTTTTGGAAAGAAGCTATCAGCACCGCAGTCTACACTCTCAATCGAGTTCAAATCAGAAACAACACCGGTAAGACCCCTTATGAACTCTGGTTTGGCATCACTCCTACTGTGAAATATTTCAGAGTATTTGGTAGCAAGTGTTATATTAAAAGAGATGAAGATCTAGGAAAGTTTGATGCTAGAAGTGATGAAGGAATTTTCTTGGGTTACTCCACTCAAAGCAAAGCATACCGGTGTTACAATAAGAGATTGAGGAAGATGATAGAAAGCACCAATGTAAAGGTTGATGAAGGAATTGAGAAGCCTTCAAGATTTTATGAGTTTGATGAAGATGACCAAGACAGTGTTCAAGGACCTCAATCCTCTCCGGTGAGACAGAGTCAGCCTGATCCGGTAAATCAGGAAGAAGAGATGGGTCTGAATGAGCCTGATCAAGAAGCAGCAGTGCAGGATACTCCCAAAATTCCAAGGTATGTAAGACTGAACCACTCTGAAAATCAGATCATAGGTGACAGAAGCAAAGGTGTACAAACTAGAAGGAATATTGCTCAAAATCAGGATGAATGCTGTCTGATTTCAAAAATTGAACCTAAAACAATAAATGAAGCCTGCAATGATGAAAACTGGACCAAAGCAATGGAAGATGAATTGATGCAAATTGAGAAAAATCATACTTGGGATCTTGTTCCCAGACCTAGAGACAGGAATGTAATTGGAACCAAGTGGGTCTTCCGAAACAAACTAAATGAAGCTGGTGAAGTAATCAGAAACAAAGCTAGATTGGTCTGCAAAGGCTACTCTCAGATAGAAGGAATTGACTTTGAAGAGACTTTTGCTCCGGTGGCAAGAATTGAAGCAGTCAGATTACTTCTTGCTTTTGCTGCCTTCAAAGACTTCAAGGTATATCAGATGGATGTCAAGTCTGCCTTCCTAAATGGTGATCTGGAAGAAGAAGTCTACATTGAACAACCAGATGGATTTCAATTGTCTGATAATGATGATATGGTCTGCAAGTTGAAGAAAGCTTTGTATGGATTGAAGCAAGCCCCAAGAGCATGGTATGAAAGGTTGGATAAGCATCTTGTGCAGATTGGATTCAACAAAGGTACTGCTGACAGTAACTTATATTTCAAAATTGATCATGAAAACATTTTGATTGTTGAAGTGTTTGTGGATGATATCATTTTTGGAGGAAGAGATAGTATGTGCAAAACTTTTGCAAATCAGATGAAAAGTGAGTTTGAAATGTCTATGCTTGGTGAAATGAATTTCTTCTTGGGTCTGCAAATTACTCAAACAAAAGAAGGGATCTTCATTTCTTAGACCAAATATGTGAAAGAATTGTTAAAGAAATTTGGTATGGAAGACTCAAAGCCTATGAACACTCCTATGGCAACCGGATGTAAGTTAAGCAAAGATGATGATTCTCCAAAGGCAGATCAGACAAAGTATAGATCAATGATTGGTGGATTGTTGTATCTCACCCAAACTAGACCAGATATAATGCAGGCTGTTGGTCTTGTGGCAAGATTCCAGGCTGATCCCAGAGAGTCTCATGTTATGGCAATCAAAAGAATTTTTAGGTACTTGAAAGGAACAGTTGAGTATGGTCTATGGTACCCCAGAGATCCAGACTTCTCTCTCCATGCTTACACAGATGCAGATTGGGCAGGAGATGTGGATGACCGGAAGAGCACTAGTGGTGGAGCATTCTTTTTGGGGAAGAGATTGGTTTCTTGGCTAAGCAAGAAACAAGATGCAATATCTCTGTCTACAACTGAAGCAGAATACATTGCAGCAGCAGGTAGTTGCACTCAAATCTTATGGATGAAGCAGATGCTAAGAGACATTAAAGTTGAATATGAGAAGCCTATCACAATTTTCTGTGATAATTCAAGTGCAATTAAATCTCCAAGAATCCGGTATTGCATTCTAAGACTAAGCACATATCTATTAAATTTCACTTTTTGAGAGAACAAGTAAACAAGGAAGAAGTCAGATTGGAGTATGTTCCCTCCAAGGATCAGATTGCAGATATCTTTACAAAACCTCTTCCCAAAGACTCTTTTGAATATCTCCGGGAGAAGTTAGGGGTCATGGCCCCTCCGGTGATAAACTAAGATGCACTAATGTGCATCAGTCCGGTGGCTATCACAGTCATATCTTGTGATCCGAACTAATGGGGAGCTGCAACTAAGGGGGAGCAGCTGGTATGATTCTGATGTATGAGAATTGCAAGTATGAGCCCTTTGCCATTGATGTCAAAGGGGGAGAGAAGACATGTGAAAAACAAGTGGTTGATGATCAAAGGGGGAGCAGTAAAGGAAGAGAAGACATATGAAAAGTTGAAGTTCTTGTCTTAATGGTTTTTCACATCATATGTTGCCATCAATGACAAAGGGGGAGATTGTTGCAAGTATGAGGTGAGCCAGTGTTGTCATTGATGTCAACATACTCATATTGCATTGACAAGAAGGATTTGATGAGCTGTGTGCTGAGGATATTGAGAAAATTAGCCTCAGTCAGGAACAGTGAAGAACAGTGATGAGAAGAAGGTAAATGTACTGTATAGGATGAGAACCGGAGGATGCGGATTAAAGGGTTAGTAGATATGAGTCTTGAGATGCTACAGTTAAGATTTCAGAGGTCCGCATGAAGATCTGAAGGAGTTGTGGCTGCCGGTATAGAACCGGTTCCGGCAAGTATCCAGAGGTGACAAAGGATCACAAAAAGGTCCGGTGAGGTCCGGAATTGTATCATCCTAATCTGCGGATTGGACGGAGTGTTTGGGATGTCCTTGTGATGTGTCATCCTAATTTGTGTATGATTTGGAGGTCCGGAAGTACCTCTTGCATTATGACAGTGGCGACAGACTGTGTTCTTGAAGTTCCGGATGAGGAAGACAAGAGATCCCAGTAAGTAGAGGAAGTGCGGATGTATCCGGACATTCAGACAGGCTTGTGAAGGTTCTTGGATCATGTTTAGGTTGTGATGTTGGTCCGCATTGATGGTAGAGCCCGGAATTGAAGTTATTCTTCCGGATGAAGTTCTTGCTCTGTTTAGCCGACCGAATGAGTTGTTCATCCTGCGAATGTTCTTATGATGGCCGACCGGATGTGTTATTCATTTTGTGGATACTCCTATGGTTGTTTGCCGACTTAGATGTTTGTTCCTAAGTCGATGTCTTGTATAAATAACGGTTTGTGAGTTCATTTCAAGGTGTGGTGTGTGGATGAGTGTGGCATAGCGAAGAAACGTGCGAAAGGCAGAGCAGAGATTGTTGGGCTTAATTGGAACTGATCCGGACATGATAGAGATGTCATTCTCCAGTTCAAGACTGTGATTTTTATCACTTTGTAGACAGTGTGTCTCCTTGTAGGCAGTGGGCCTCTTTGTGAGCAGTGTGCTCGGGCAGTGAGCCCTTATTGGCATGTGCCATTCATTCTTCTTTATTCTTCTAACAGAGAATAATTCTTGGGTTAATCACCCCGTGGTTTTTCCCTTAACCGGGTTTTCCACGTCAAAATCTTGGTGTTCAATGTGTTGATGCTTATCTGCTCTTGTGTTTATATATTATGCTTCCATGGATGATTATTTGATATGTTGCTAACTAACAATAAGAATCAAGTGTTTGAAAGAAGAAGAAGTTTTATACAACTGATTCACCCCCCCCTCTCAGTTGTATGCCCTAGATCCAACAAATCTATACTAGGACTATTTATATACAATATATGATTTTAAATTCCCCTTAAAGAAATATAAACAAAGTTGATGAATGTTTACGAATTACGTACACCAATTGACAATGCAAAGTAAGAAATAGATTTCAACTCACTTTAGTAGGGTAGTGAATCCTTTGTTTGACCAACCAAATAGTGACTTGATTTCTAATAATATTAATGTGCATGCCAGTTTTGAAGTTCTACTTGTACCCAATTTGAACATGGGTGTCTTCACTACTTGTTTGATGGAGTCTTTCAGGTTGTTATCATCAACATTACGTTGGTGGTAATTACCTCTGCTATCATCGTTACTATCAACCATATGATCATTATTGTCATCATTGTTTCCATCCCCAAAGAAGCCTATAAGCATTTCATTCAATCCTTCTTCATGCACTACATTTTCACTATCATGATCATCATCATTAAGGCTAGTTGGCATGTCATCAATGTATGTGGATCTCATCAGTAGTTCAAATTTCTCAGCTGGTAGTATTCTCTTCAATGTTGCTCTTTTCTACCTGGTATGGTTTAGAGGATGGTTTGGATCATCTCATCCAAACCTTAATAACCCAGTTGGATCTTGGGTATTATTATGTGTTTCATCAACATCTTCTACCTATCAACAAACGCAAGCATTATTTAATGTTTGGCAACAATTGCATTAAATTCAAAATGTATCAATTTCAAAGAAATATAATCAAATATGGCTTAAAAAATATAAATATAAATTGTATGAACATATATACATCAATTGAATAATGGAACATTATTTTATAGACTACCTTTATTATACAATAATTTAAAGAAAACACAATTTTGACAACATAGTTTATAAAACATCAGTCCACAATCATTTATTATTCTTTGGTTTTATGCCCTTAGGGAGACCTTGTTCTTCCCTTTTCTTTCGCGTAGGAGTGCGTTTTAAGAAGGGGTAATCAATCAATAACTCATCCCCAATGGTAAGGTCCATAATAGCCTCAACCATTAGCAATCTATCAACCTCTCTTTCCATATCTCCATATTTATCATTTATAACCTCAACAAATTGACAATTTGGTCTTACAGTAGGGTCCCTTCCCTTACTACTATTTATAAATCCTGCAATATTTTTGTGTGTGTGTGCACGTCCATCTATATACATAAGATGACCTCTATTCATTTCTTTTCCACTTTCCAATTAGAGACAATGTGTATACATATTTGAATTTAGACCATATGCTGACATGCTAGGCTTATATTCTATTAGCCTTCTCCATTCACCACTGTAATATGATGGACCATAATATGGCATTAATCTCCTAGTGGTTTGTTCTAAATTGTTTCTATGTTTAGATCCCACATGTACATTTTGGACGATAAAGAGGCCTAGATCTGCTCCATGAATATTGTAGGGTCGTATCATGTAGCTGTATCCCCAAAATTGAAACATCTCGTACACTCTAGGTAGTTGTTGATCACTAGGCCAAGCACAATATAGTCGACGATCAAATGTCTCTTTGTAAATTGATCTCAAACTTAGGGGCAAGTCATCATCTCCATCACATTCATTCTCATAGGGTATGTAGTCCACCTTCCGCTTGTCTTTAAGCAAATTATGCATCTTTAAACCGGTTCTTGTTCTATTACTTGTTTTCATCAATTCCTCATCTTCGGAGCTGGTATATTGGCACATTTTTTTTTAGATGTATCATCTGAAGAATGATCATTTCCCTCTAGGCTGGAATTCGGTGATCCAGGAAACTTTAAACCAAGAACTTTGTCCTGCAAGTATCCATTAAGAAAAAATTAGTTATTTAAATAATATAAAACAATGTTTAAACGAAGTATACATGTTATTTATATCAAATTGGAAAATTCCTTACGACAATTCCTATTGGATTTGAATCGATTGTAGGAGGCATACTACCGACTGGAAGCTCATCATATATGTAATATCTTTGTACAATCGCTTGTTTGAATTGTTTCTTTCCATGACATACAGAACATCCACAAACAACAATTTTCTCAAAGTATTCATCCCATGTACTATAGTCCTGACCAACCTCTTGTTCAGTGCAATCATTTGTTGTGTCTATAGGATCCATTGTCATATCCTCTTCCACCCACTGTCATCTACGTGATTTAACAGTTTTAGGTCCACGTCCACGTACATATCTTTTTCTTTGGCTAATTGAATGCTCAGGCTCTGCATTTGCTCCAATCTCCATCTAAAACAATCAACAACATGCATTAATTTATGTCAAGATTAGATAATACATTATAAATTTCAATAATACTATGAAAAAAGATGGACGTTTCACAAAATGCCATTGGATCATTTTTTCCTAAGTTAAGTCAAAATTTGAGTACCTGATGTCTCGCTTCATCCGTTGTGTCCTCATTTGATATGACATGATCTATTGCCATGGCCTCAACTGGCCCCTATAATACACAACATAGTAAATAATGTTTAGTACACCAATTATATCATTTCAACGAATATGTTATCCAACACAAAACCTAACTTTAGTCATATATGTGGCATATTCATATCATGTTTTGGCCATCCTAATTTTCAAACTTTTCCCTTGATCATAGAATCACATTTAATCACCATTCCTGTGCATTTTCAACCAATAAGTTTGACCTTAGAGGCCTCATGGACAAAAAAATGACTTTATCTCCTCTATGTTGTAGCATTTGTGAATTCACAAACACCTTCCTCCTTTGGTTGAGGTTGCTTTCTCTTCTTACCTCTATTGTATCTGTAGATTCCGTTGTCATATCTATTTCCACCCACTTTCCTCTCTGTGATTTAGTAGTTCTATGCCATCCACGTCCTCTCTCCATGGCCTCCTTTGGATCCTGTAATACACAACAATGACAATAGTCACATAAAAGCTGTGCACCAAGAGGTTGCCAAGCTCTCTTAATGTTTTTGGCTAATGACATGGGGCAGATATGGCTAAACCCCCTTCAATTCAGGCGCTGCTAGACCTAGGTGGCTATACATTAATGATTGGTGCAAACTTGATTTGACCTTCACAATGGCAAAGAGGTGTGAAGTAGCTATAAGATTGTGAGTTGTTCCTAATGTTGATATTTGCAGTTTTGAGAAGGTAAATAAACTTTAAATAAGGCTTTGAGGGAAACTAATCACAATAATCATTTAAAAGGATTTTAATCCTTGGCAGCAACCAATCAAAATGAATTATTTGAAAGGATGTTTAATTCACTCCAACCAGAAACCAATCAAGATAACCACACATGAATAACAAATGTGTCCTGACAGATTATATAAATTTCCTATATGTTTGCATTTATCCTCTAACCTTTCTACATCAGCCCTCAATTGTGCAGACCTCCTAGCTTTTGGCCCTGAGCTAGGCAATTGATCAATTAGGTCTTGGTTTAATTTTCGTTCCTTTTCTTTCAATTCTCGCCATGTTTCAGTTTTATGTTTCTTATTTTTGGACTGACTAGTTTCACCCTGTTGCTTCTTATTTTTTGTTTTTGCAGGACCTTCCATCTTATTTCTCTATAGAACTAAATTATAATCTAGCAATTGTAGGGATATCTCAGATGCTTACTTGTATACTATGGGCGCACTGAACTCCTTGACCTCCGCTTCAATCTCCTGTTTTTTCTCCACTGCAATTTATGAAAATTGCTTTCAGTTCAATCCCTTTTCAATCAAAATTGTTCATATAATGTTTGTTCGCATGACCATTAATGTCCATCACTGGAAATGAATGCAACAATTTTTTTGAATTTTCAAATGTCAGATTGCATCGGTGGGAATCTCCTAGTTTCAGGTCGATCTGTGTGCTTCATTTGGTGTCATCTTTGTTTATATATTCATAACTGATTGTCAAGACTCACTGAATGTATTTTTGATACGCAGTGTCCCTTTAGTTCTCTTATTCAGTCTAGAAGACATTTAGTAATCTCACTGATATTGCACAGGTGCCTTTTCTCTTACTTAACATTTTGGGGAGAACAATATGAAGTTTACCCGATATCAGGGTAATCTAAACTATTAGAAATCCTTTTAGTCGTCGCCAAGTGTCCTTCCGACAAATAATAGTCATTCCTATTGTTATTAGGCTGACATGTGTCAATGCTGAGAGAATGGGATGTTTTTCTGATATAATTAGTCTCCCCGACTTGTTTCTTCCATCGCTTTGTTCGTTGGGAAAAATCGGTAGGACTTTCACCGAAAACTCTTATGGTGTTCCTTATTGGAGTAACCCATACAGTCGGAGAGATCTGAGCGACTTACTCTGATCATTCATGTCTCCCTGACACATGTGTTCTTTTGTTTTATCGATGAGAGTATATAAGTTTCTCCCTAAAAAAGTGTCCATCAGCGTGACGCTTGAGATCAGTGTAATTTGAAAACTTCAGTCTGACTAGCTTGCTTTTGTCAATAAGATTTTTAATCAGCTAAACGCTATGCACTGTCTTCCCGATCATGCAAAAAGTGTTATCTTGGGATCTTTAATCGCTATGACTTTATTTATCTCTTCCTGATATGCATAAAATGTTCAATAAAGAACTATAACTTGTTGATCGATAAGACATGCACATGATTTTTCTGATAAGGATCAGTTGCTCTTAAAAAAATTTGTTTCAAGGGATTATGCTTAGGAAGTTGGATTTCTGGATCCCTTGGGGATGGTGGAATGAGTGGAAGCTTTAAGTTTAGCTTTAAGATTAGGGTTGAGGGTTGAGGTTGAGGGATTAGGGTTTAAGGTATAGTGTTGAGGGTTGAGAGTTTAGGGTTTAGGGTTTAGGGTTTAGAGGTGAGGGATTAGGGTTTAAGGCATAGTGTTCAGGGTTGAGGGTTTAGGGATAGGGTTTAGGATTTAAGGTTCAAGTGTTGAGGGTTGAGGCTTTAGGGATAGGGTTTAAGGTTTAGCGATAAGGGATTAGGGTTTAGGGTTGAGGGATTAGGGTTTAGTGTTGAGGGATTAGGGTTTAAGGTATAGTTTTTTAGGGTTGAGGGTTTAGGGATAGGGTTTAGGGTTTAAGGTTTAAGAGTTGAGGCTTTAGACTTTAGGGATAGCATTTAGGGTTGAGGGATTAGGGTTTAGGTTGGAGGGATTAGGGTTTTAGGTATAGTGTTTAGGGTTCAGGGTTGAAGGATACATTATGCTACACTGAAAGGTTATAGTCCCATTAGAGAATGATGTCCTCACATGGACCATGTTGAGTGCCCTCATCCACTGTGGATTCTAGAGGGGGAGAAAAGTGGATTATGATGTGGATTATGTCGAACTTATGCCAAAGCATGGACCATAGGGATGGTATGTGGAGGGTATGTAGGATAGTGGATGAATGATGGTAGATTTATTGCAAAATGGAAGGGAACCATGACCAATGGTTGCACACATCACGATAAACATTGAAGCTTGTGATGCAGAGGTGGTGTAGGGTGCAATGGAGATGTTTGCTTAGGAGATGGATAATGAAGGGCTTTAGGAACCCACATAGACTTAGGAATTTTATTACTTTTGTTTTGCTTGTGGGATGGAATGTTTTGACACTTTTGAGTGGAATGGAAATTTGAGATGGGAGTAGATGGTTGGGATTTTTTAGAGGTAGATGCCTCATTTAACTTGATTTCTTGTTGCTTTGGTACCCATACCATTTTGGTTTTGGACTTTGCTTGTGGAGCTATGGGCTTGGATAACTTTTTGGATTGATTTTTCTTTGACTCTTTGTTTTTATGTCCTGAGGCATGAGGACCCTTAGGATGTTTGGCTTTATCAGTAGAGGCATCTAATTTTGTATTTCTGGATCCCTTGGGGATGGTGGAATGAGTGGAAGATTTAAGTTTAGCTTTAAAATTAGGGTTGAGGGTTGAGGGTTGATGGATTAGGGTTTAATATATAGTGTTGAGGGTTGAAGGTTTAGGGTTTAGGGTTGAGGGTTGAGGGTTTAGGGTTTAGGGTTTAGGGATTAGAGTTTAGAGTTGAGGGATTAGGGTTTAAGGCATAGTGTTTAGGGTTGAGGGTTTAGGATTTAAGGTTCAAGTGTTGAGGGTTGAGGGTTGAGGCTTTAGGGATAGGGTTCAAGGTTTAGCGATAAGGGATTAGGATTTAGGGTTGAGGGATTAGGGTTGAGGGTTGAGGGATTAGAGTTTAGGGATCTTTACTCCTGAATCTTTACTCTTGTTCTTTGCATGCCAGTTCATCAATTGTGTAAGTGAATTGCAAC
Source organism: Cunninghamia lanceolata (assembly GCA_027924645.1). Taxonomy (NCBI): domain Eukaryota; kingdom Viridiplantae; phylum Streptophyta; class Pinopsida; order Cupressales; family Cupressaceae; genus Cunninghamia; species Cunninghamia lanceolata. The sequence continues at coordinate 196,222 of BSBN01000847.1, read as the reverse complement.
GAAACATTCGTTGAAGTCTAGGTATAATTGGCATGAGGAACATTTTGGTTTGGCATAGCTAGGCACTAAATTAGGCGCACTTCACGCCAATTTTGATGACCCAAAGAGATTACATTTAGGGCTGAAAGTTGGCACTAAAGTCGGCGTTAGAGACATTGAATTTAGCGTCGACTAATGAATCCAAAAATAATAAAAAAAGAAAATTCCCACCTGCATTAAAACATACCACACAAAAAAAAAACACAAATTCAAGTTAATACATTTAAGCTCACAACACAATGTACTCTACCTCTATTTTAGGTTTCCTACTAAGAATTATAGGTTGTGAAGTGATGACTTTGTTAGGTCGAAAACAGAAGTTACTAAAAAATTTCTACAACAAATTCGTGAATTTGTATTTTATTTATTTTTGGTTCTAGACATCCAGAAGATAAAAAATTACTTTAGCTAGCTGCTAAATTTGGGGTTTCTAGCTACCTCAGCCATTCAATCAAGTTTGTTCATCTGCCTTTTAGCAAGTAAGTTCCAATTGCTGAGCAATTTACTCTTGACCTAGGTTTTTATCGATTTTGATATAATTTTGAGCTCAAAGAAAGTTTTTCTAAGATGTTGTACTCATGCTTTAGGGTAAATTTGAGTAGTAATGTTGTTAATTATCCTTGCTTGCAGTATAACTTGCATTTACCATTTTTGGAAGGCATGTCAAATAAGGTCTCTTTGTACATCATACCCAAAATACGAGTTGTTAGGATTTGTTTTTGGCTACGATTGGTCAAGCACGTTGTTAATTCATACTGTTGGGTGAATATTTTGTCGTTAACTTGCTAACGGCAAAATGGGTATATCAGCCACAGCTATGATGAGACAAAGTCTCTCCTCTCAGCAAGGGGAGGTTCCCTCTAATTACTTGACTTTCACAAACCAAACAACTTATAAAATTTATGTACACTAAAAACTATGTTTGTGGTGGGTCCATTTCATCTCATTCTCTTTTTTCAGAATAGATGTTTATACTTCAAACTCTTGATAAAGAACTTATTAATTATCACAAAATCATAGAAACACAAAGTTTTATGTTACCTCACTTACTACTTGCAAACGGAACTATTTGAAGTAGAATGCAGCCTAAAGTCTCCACTCCTCTTTAAGATGATAAAAGTAAATCGAATATAACAACTTGCAGCACAAAGTCTCCAAACTATTGTATTCTCACAAACATGAACATATAACCCACAACTGATTTGATAACACAAAGTTTATCAGAATCAAATTAAGAGCGCTCTTCAATCACTTGAAACAAACTCCACACTTCAATTATTATCAAATAAGATTATGATAGCAAGACGTAAGAACAAAACTATCATAACACAAATAATCCCAAGACAAAGATTGGAATTGAACTTGCTTTCTTGTATTGATAAGTATTTGAATATTGATTTTCACAAAAAAGCACAAAGTCTTGATTTGCTTCTCAATTCGCCAGAGTTTTCTTGCAATAGAAAAAAGATAATATTTACAAAAGAAGCCCCCTTTATTTATAGGGAAAGGCCTTGAGAAAATTTAGGAAATCTACAACTAATTTGACTTATTCAACAAGAGAGTCCTATTTGACTTAGGACTTCTCTTGTTTCACATGTAATTACATTTTGGAAAATTACATGTGTGGATGTCCAAAAACAAATTCAATTTACATAACATCTAAGAAAAACAAGCTAAGGCACTAGCTTCCCCCATCTTTTTTCCTCAGGAAGTTCTGATACATAGTTTGAATGACTGACATCTCGCATGCATCTAGTTTTGCTATGTTTTCCGAGATGGTGCAAGCTCGGAGAATTGAATCTTTTACTGCCTTTTCATGCTTGTCTAAATTATCCTTCAGGTTCTCCAAAGTCGAATGTTGATCATACAGACTATCCATTGAGAGCACTGAGGGAGCTTCCTCTTCAAATTTTTGTTGTACCATTTCTTCAAAAGAACTTATCATTTCCTGTGTTGTGAGGAAACTATGATCTTCCCTTGTCAAGGTGCAAGGAAGTTCTTCAAGCCGATGTAAGAGTGTGACATCACTATCTTCGCTGGCTTCTTGAGCTTGGCACATATCTTCAAGTAGACTCTTTATTATGAAAATATGATGAGCTAGAGTCTCCTTGGTCTTGAGATATGATTCCCTGTTCGTGATGACCCCAATGGTGATCAGATTCTTAATCTTGATCTTCTTCATGTCTATCCACTCTTCTAGGCTTTCTTCTTGATCTTGCAGCTCTTGCAATAGTAGATCTACCAGATTGTCCAGCTCAGCTTTAGCTTTGTCCATTTTCTCTTTCCTTTCCACAGCGGTTTTTAATAGAACTCGTCCTTGAGCCAACAACCGCTCCACTACTTCCCCCACTACCTTGCCTCTGGCTTGGGCTTTTTCAACCTTCTGTACCAAGGGATCTTCCACTGTCACTGCCATTGGTTCTACTATTTCTGATGACTTCACTATTTTTTGAAGGACAACAGCCAGTTGTTCTGCTTTTGTTTTGTATTGCTCCTTTTCCCTCTTGGCTTCATCATACTTTTCAAGTAGGGTACTGGCAGTGGTCTGGAAATCTGCTTTGACACCCTCATGAGTCACTTTACCAAGCTCAACCCTTGAGATGACATAATTACTCATGTCAAAAGTATCAACCGTGGCATCTTCAAGAGGTTTGGCAATTTTGGCATATCTGATTCCCTTTTCAGTGACCAGCCTAGAAACAGTCTTAGGCTTCTTCTTCTGGTTCTTTGCTTTCACGGGCAACAGCTTTTCAATGTCAATCTCATCAGGTGAGATGGCTTGCTTCTTCCTCTTTGGAGTATAGGCAGATAGCCATGGAGGAAGTATAGATGTATCAACAGTTGGAGGGGGATCCACTACTTGCTTGGCTATATCTATATTTGTGCCAGTGATAGTGACAATTGGACTTGTGTTGGTAAACACAACACCTGTTTCAACAACCTTTTGTGATGCATCCAGAAGGTTCTCTAAAATAGTTTGTTCCCCAATATCAAAAGAAGGGGAAGATAAGCTTGGAATGGAACTAGAAGAATCAAAAATAGTTCCAAAGCTAGCTTTCATGGATGGAGGAGTATTGTCAGAAGAAACAACAAAAATGGGAGAAAGAGGAACATTTGAAATTGCTGGCAAACCATTAGAAACTAGAACATGAGGAAGAGGTGTAAGAACTTGTGTCTTGGAAGGAAGATCTTTCACAGGAGTCTGAAGGGAACCATCAAGTCGCTCTACCTCTGTATCTGCATCTTCACCTTCTCCAGCTTCATCAAATACCTTTGTTTTAGACTTTTGATCATTTTGTTCTTCAGTCTCAATATCTTCAATTTCCATCTGATCATCATTAGTATCTTCAACATCTGACTTAGTGGCGTCAGAAGCCTCTGTGGTTTCCTTCTTCTTTCCTCCCTTGGATACAAATTTGATCTTTGGTTTGTGTACCTTGGAGGAAGAAGGGGTGTCACTCTTGTTCTTAGTTCGGTTTTCCACCTTCTTACCTATTTACTCATGTGTTTCTTCTTCAGACCCTGTAAGGAACTCTTTCAACTTAATTCCCTTACTTTCCAACCACAAGTTGGTGTTTGCAAGTATTGGTTGGAATCTTTTCCTGATAGATGTCTCCTCCTTGACTGGCCATTTCACCTCTGGGAAAGGTGAAGCCTCAACATTTCCTACCTCATATTTGTGATCTAGGACATCCCTATCATCCTCCATTCCATCTGGAATATCAGCAAGTCCTAGTTCCTCAATTTGACTTAGGTGAAGTCTACAGAAATCCAGTTTTCTAATCTCATTTTGAGTCCTGAGATCCGCCCATATGTCTTCGACCATTGGCACATGAAAAGTTGACTTCCTCTTGATTTTATCTTGAACCCTTCTGAAGTCAAAATGATTTCTTTTCTTGTAGGTCTTCATGGTGACCAACTGCAACTCGGAGTCAATTATCTTTGCTTTGTTGGCAAATTGAACTGAGTACCTCCCAATTTCAATGGGAAACTTTATCCTCTTAAGCTCCATCTGTTTGTTATGCACCACAATCAGTTGTCTGCAAAGCTCCATAAGAACAATGCGATCACTGGGATACCATGGCAGCATGTAAGGGTAACCAGGATAGTATCCTACCCGAAGATATGTGAAGGTGGGAAATTGCAAGAACAAGCAACCAAAAGAATTTACAACCTGCCATGCTTCATCAGAAACTCTTCTTTGAACCAGTTCATCATCCCATAGGCACATGAAAACTAAGAAGAACGCATCATTGACTCTTCTGAAATGATGAATTGACCCCTTCAGAGTGATTTGAGGGTAGTATTCATACACTGGTACTAATCTCCTGTCTCCCACTTGGGTCAATCCCGGAAAGTTTCTCATGCTGGCAGCAACATAGACAAGATAAGAGGTCATGTAAAATTTGAAGGTGGTGTTGACCCTTACTAGTTGCTCGTGCAGAGCATTGCTGATCTGTTCACCCCAGAATATCTTCTGATTACCCCATAGAATCACCTTGATGTAAGTGTACATCTAGTCCTGGAATTTGGAAGCAGAAGGGAGTCCTCTGATGCAACTCAAGAGAGTAATCAAATCACACACTTCCTCCACAAAATCACTCCTGTGAAGATCCTTTGGCCATCTGGTCAAAGTTACCCTAGGAATTTTCAACCATTTGCTGTTTATGTACCTCCTAGCGGATTCCACGTCATTATCATAATCTTGTTGACCCTGAGCAAAATCAATCCGTCAAACATTTTCAATTGGTGGACACATGAAGATTTTGTCCATCATAGCTCTAGTATCCCTGTTGTAATGGTTAGCCACTTGTAGAACAAATTCAGGATTGTGTGCACTGACTGGAAATGACGCAACCAAATGAATACCACTGTCAATGATTTTCTGCATAGGCTTGGAGGGATTTGCTTGTTTAGTTCTATCTATGAACTCGGCCAAGTCCACATGCCCAATTTCTGTGTCTCTGATTTCATCAACATTTGACTGCACTGCCGTTACCAGGAAGACACCCTGATATTTGTACTTCGTGGCTCTGGACTTTGATGGAGATGATTCTGACATGAGCTCTGGAGAGAACTATGAATTTGAACACCACGAACACTGATGGAGAACTGTAAAAACCATGATCTCGCAGTTAGGGGAAAAAATTGGATAAACTGGGTCAACTGCGTTTTGACGATCATGGACAGGAAAGCATGCGTTTGAAGGGCTTGAGTGTGCAAATCAAGGCGAAGGCGAAAGCGGTCTTCTAGTTTTGAAAAGTGAATTTTCCAGTGTTGGGAAAAATTAGGAAAATGTGCTTGAGCGGGTGATTTGGCCGCCATTGCAGGTTGGGAGAGACTTCAGGTGTAAAGGCGGTTGAAAACGCCGCTTTTGCATGTATTTTGGAAGTTTTGATTTGACATGCACGAGCGGTTAAAATGACCGCTATCGCATGTAACTTGAGGTGAAAACCTCAAGTGTTTGGGCAGGTGAAAATGCCGCGCGAGCATGTGGGAGTTTATTAATTAACATGCTCGAGCGGTCAAAATGATCGCTCCTACATGTTATGAGGAGTTTAACTTCAAATGCTAGGGTGGGTGTATCAGCCGCTTCTGCATGTAGAACTGAATCTGATGTTTAAAGTGTTCGGGCAGCGACAAACGCCGACACTGCATAGGGTAGAACTCTTTAGATTTAAGTGTAAGGGCGAGGAGTTTTGCCGACTTTGCACTTGGTAGCAGTAGCATGTCTTCTTGTAGGATCAGCAAACTTCGTCGATGTTTGCACAATGATATATAGCAAGGGTTGAGGGTCTAAGCAGTAAAAACCTAGAGGCTGTTAAAACAAAACCTAGGGCATCTCTGATGTATGGGGTGGAAACAAACAGAAAACATACAAGCGGACCTTACACAACAAAAACATAACAAAAATTCTAAAACAAAAATCTAAACGATATACATCACAAATAGTGAGGAAGGGGAACGAAAATAAAAGAGAAACTTACCCGTCTAAAGCTCGAAACCCTAGGTTCGATGGCGATGGATTGGGTCGATCCCTTCGACGGCGCGATCAAACAATGTTGGAGTCTAGAGAATAGCTCGGGGGAGAGAATCAAATGGCAAAATAAGCCATCAAAACATATTAAATCACTCGAACACAAGTGTTAAGTGAGTGGCACGAGTGGCCATTAATGGCACTCAGTGATCAAGATTCCGAAGATCTCGCTCGAGCGGAGGTTTCGGCCGCTCCGGCACTAGAATCAATAAATATGAAATGACAGCAAAATTCGCTGCCTATGTGATCATGGAGGAAAAAATATGTAATGGCGGCTAAATTTACCGCTTTTACATATTTGATGGAAAACACATGTGATGGCGGTAAATTTCGCCGCCATTACATTTTAAACTTAAAAACAATGCAAGAGCGGCGAAAAATGCCGTTATTGCATTGTATAAGAACAAGTCAAAAATTAATATGTAGGAGTGGCATTTTTCGTTGCTCTTGCATATCAAGAGTCAAGAAATTTACCAACTCCTAAAAATGACCAAAATGACATTTTTACTGATTTACAACTTGAACGATCTTCGCGTATGTCGAGAAACCAATTCAAAGGGATGTCATAAACCAGTCTAGAATGTCAAACGACTTCGCTTGAGGTCAAGGGAATCTTGTCTCGATTTGCGAGCTTAGAGTGTAGATTTGTGAAACGGATAAGTTTCGTGGGGGTTGTCTACAAAAACAAGCATAGCTGATTTTGAGAACAACACATACCTGGCTACGATTGCCTCCACAAACTCGACAAAAATAATTTGCCCTAGGTCACCTCAAAATATCAAGCAATAGAGGGAAGGGAGCAAACTCTGGTCACAATGAGGTAATTCACTGTCAATTTATAGATTTGTAAATGTTTCCATTGTTTCTTTGATTTTTAGTATTTAGTTTTCTATTTCTAAATTTAAAAGAAGAAATTTATTATATATATATAGGGACATGAGATTGACAAAGATAAAGAGGCATTGGCTTCCATATTGGGGGTAGAGGCAGTGAACAAATTGGATGGTATGGACTTGACAATGCTTGCCAGATACATAGAAAAATGATCTAGTAAAACCCCTAAAACATTGCAACCAAATCAACAGTGTCAAAGGGAATCAATTGATTCCCCAACCAGTCTTGGATCGAGCAAAAGATCCAAGAGGAAATCAATATCAATAACCTCTAAGAATGTCGAACAAGCAGCAGAGACTTCCACTATCCCAACCGCTCGTGGGACACAGACTTCTTCAACTAGCAACCCATGTTTTGCATCTTGCATTGGTAGCTAGCATACCAAGATAGAATACGATGTGGTTTCAGGGGAAGTTTGAATGGCAGATGCTGGAAAAATATTTGTGAATAGGTTGAAGGAATCAAAGACCATCTACATTTGCCATTCTCAAAGATACCCATGCACCTACAAAAAGTAGTTATCCAATGCATGGAGACTGAATTTGGCATAGGTTGGTCTGTAAAGAAAATAAAGCTACGAATGTCTCCAAATTGCAAGAGATTTCAGTGCAACCAAACAAAGAAGATAAAAACACCCTCCCAAGCTAAGGCTCAAAAAAAGGCCAATTGATGTAAGTCTGAAAGTATGGAAAGAGCTTGTAAAAGCGTATAAGAAGTCTGATGCATGGAGGAAGTCCAGTGAGGAGAGTATGCAGGTATTTAAATTTGCTCATAAGATTATATCAAATTTATTAAACAATTTTTAAATTTTATTTGTGCATAATTAAATTGAATTAGTATATGTTTTAGGACAAGGCCTCCAAGGCTAGGCTTCACAAACTTCATGCCACTCATCACAGTGGCCAGAAAGGTTTACAGGCCTTGATCTGTACATTTGTAAGTATATTTAATATGTTAAATGATATTTTTTTTATTTCCTAGGAAAAAGTAAATGATTGCATATTAATTAATTTAACTAGTCCATGTGCCATGTTTTGACAGGAGGAGAAATATGGCCAGCAACCAACGCAGTTTGAAAAGGAAATGTTACAAAGCAAAAAGTGGACCGATTTTGTAATCTGGATTGAGAACGAGGTATCAATAGTTGACTTTCAATAACTTAGTTGGATATTGTTGTGTTAATATGTCAATTTGCATTTCTTGTGTTGAGTTTCAATAATCTTTGAAGAGGTTATAGAGTGATACTTGATACAAACAGTTACAGTTGTACTCTGCTTGTTATGTTTGGTTTCTATTGGTCTTCTTGTCTTTTTGACTCAAGTGGATTGTTATTCATAGGTCGCTTGTCATTCTTGTTGATCATGTGGATGTAGTTATCATTGAGTTTTCAGGTGGTCTCCTAAGTGAATAGACCAAAGGGTTTATCTCAAGTCTTTGTTTCCTAACCTTTTATTATAAGACTTAAAGGGGGGCATGCATTACAGTTACGTTGTTGGTTATGTTTCAAACCTTTGAAATATAATAGTGGACATTTAAATTTTAATATGCACATTTTTTTTGTTGAGAAGGAGCCATCATTAGTAGTAGGCATTAACTCTCTTCTGCCATAACAGCTTTGGGAAGTACTAGTCTTTAATGTGCTTGGTTTTGGGGTATGTGAGGGAGAAAAGGAAGGAGTGGGGAACCATTTTGGGGGGAATTATTCTTTTTGCCTTGGGGTTGAGGAAGGAAGGTTGATGGTTGGACTGTAAGTGATTTAGAGGAAGGGAGACTTTGGGTGTGCTCATCATGTTGGCTAAGTGTCTTGTTGTTTGGGTTGGAGACTAAGAATCAAATCGCCAACTAGTCTTCTTCAACTAAGCTAACCTTTCTTTGAAGTAAAGCTCCTTGTCATCTATTCTTGTAAAATTACACTGACCATTTTGGTGAAACATTTCCTTTAACTTGTGTAACTGTATGTGGTCTTGTGAAAGCCTATGCTAAAGGGTTTGGATGAGGAAACTATTGTTAACTGTGAGAGTTCAGACTTAAGATCATGGGACTTACAAACTGTGGCAAACTGTTGGTTATTGTGTTTTGGATTTCTATCATGAAGGAAACTACATTAATTTGGTCATAGTTTGAGGTGGAGTTTCAAACCCTAACTAGAATTGCTAGAATGCTATCATTGCAACTTACCATGAGTCTTGAGGAAACCAGGCCTGGTTCATGGTTATCTTTTTTGACATGGTTGTAAACCCTAATGGTGTTGGTATTTCACCTATAAATGTCCACTCTCTCAATTGTGGATGCAAGGTCTTCTTGGGATTAATAATGCCACTCCTAGGTGGGGTTTTGGGATGGTTTTGGATCCTTGGTTCGGGTCAACTTGCCCCCCAACACTCCCTCCAAGGCTATAAGGTTTGCATTATTGAAGCCATAATGGAATACAATGTTGAAACAACACTACATGATTGTATTTGATTACTAGTTGACTCTTGAAAAGAATGGGTTTTGTCAATTGCATACAGTTGTGTAACATTGCAATAGTTGTATTGTACTTGTAACCAGAACAGTCTATTGTGAAGGCATTCGTTTGATGAGAATGACCTTTGAGTTCATTGTAATGACTTGCACTAACTTAGAAATGTGATTTCAAAGTAGTATTTATTAAATTGGAGACTATTTGTGAACAAATTTATCTTAGTATGGACTTCCCTATGTTTGAATGACTAAGCACTACCCACAAAATAGTAGATATTATGTACTTGTGATCACTGTGTCATTTGGATAGAGGACTCATAAATGGAATATAGGACCTTCTATTTCATTGTCCATAAAATCCTAAGGGTTGATTAAGTTATTGTGCATGGATGTAAATGGAAACTTTAAGCTCTCTGAAGGCTTGCTTATTGTTTGAAAAGTAGCATTAATTTCTTATTTTAACTGTGGAAACATCTTGTGGACACTAGTATGGTGTTGACTAAGGAATTATCTTGTAAACACTAGAAAGGTCTATGCATGTTAATCATAGATTGTAACCCTACATTTGGAAGGAAATTGTCACTGTAGATGTGATATATATTGTACAGTGGCATCTGGTCTATGGCATGACATCTTTAGTAGGAGGTACCTTCAAATTTATGTAGCATCATGTCTGGGCTAAGGTACCATAAAGTTAAGTGTGCATTGTATGGTGTTATTGTATTAGAGGTTGTTGTATGCAAATCTATAGTGATATAAGGAGACTCGACTCTCGTCATTTCATTGCACAAAGTGAGTGACAAAACAACTACCTAGTTTAAAATTGGCCCTTCTTTAAGCAACATATGTAGCAATGAGACTTTGGATTCTTGAAAATGAGAAGCATCCTTCTCCCCATACAACCTGCTAACTAGGGCCACTATGTTTTTTACTGAACCCTTGAGGTTGATGGAAGGGTACCATTTAGTGTTCTTAGAAGTTAATTGTCTAACTCCTCCTCTTGAGCCAATTTTCTTCTATGATGAACTAGATGATTGGGATGACCATCTTGAAGATGTAATTGAAGACTTTTGTGCTTGTGTATTGTTGCAAATGTACACTCCATGGGGACAAAACTTGTAGATCTTAGTGGTAATCATGATATAGGCACAATTGTTTTAATTGTTGGTCATGTAACTGTGAGTTTTCAGCTACCACAAGTGTACTCTTAAGGATAGTCTCACTAAGGAAAGCATGGATGTAAGAATCGAACTTGAGATACATGATCTTGACTTTCTTCTTGGTATACCTAAAGTTTCTAATCTCTTTGTTAATGAGCTAGATGTCAATTTGAACCAAGGATGTGTTTCCAACATTTGTGATGATGTTTGCATTCATGAGGATGATAAGTTACATCAAAATATCAAAAGTTATATAGCCTCTGAGATGGAGTTTATCCCATCCGCGAGGGAGTTAATTCATTCCAGCTGTTCTACTGAGAATAGATGACCATATAGGCTTACAAAGTTTGCAAAAGCAGTCATGTCGCAGTTTTCCAGTCCCTCTTTGAAGATCTTGAGGGCTTCTTCAATTTTCTTCTTCTTCTTGATTGCCTCCATGTTGAAGACTCCACAGATGAAACCTTTTTTTGGATTTGGGTTGGTGTGCTGGCCTACAACAATAACATCATCCCTGATCCCCTCATTGACCAGAAAACTCATAAATCTTGATGCCCTGGCAAGAGACCCTGTGGCTTGGATGACAGTCACGTAGAAATGCTCTAAAAGGACACCGTCATGGATATGACTTCCTTGCGCTCCCCTTATCCCTATAATCTCTTTGATGGCATTGTGTAGCCCCTCCTCCTCAGTACTGAATAAGCGGTGGACTTGTTGGTCCATCGACTCCTCCAAGCACTTGCAGCGGACTCTGAAGTGTTTTTTGCCCACCATTGTTATGGGAGACTTTGAGCCGTCCTCCTAAAATAGGAAGTTTCTCTCGATTACCTTCCTTGTGACTTACTCACATTATCTGAAAGTTACAGGTTTGATGATGCTTTTTGCCTGTCTGAACCGTCCTCACTTCTGGAAAAGGAACGCTGGAACGCTTGATTGACTCTTCCCTAATCGAACCAGACTGGGGACAGTCCTTCCTATCTCCTCTGAGATTTCCTATCTTGGAGAAAGCCATGCTCACCGTCAATTCTTTTGAGATCTCCTACCTTGAGTTGTACCTACGAAATTCCTAAATCCCCATCGTCCTTGATTAGCATCTTTCTTAGATCCTCGAAACACTGCCCTTCGAAAAAGCATTCCTCCCCCATTTCCTACTCAACCCCTTGATTCGCTAGGAGATCGGCCACCCCGTTGGCCTCTTTGTATACGTGCATGGTTGACCTCCTTGTCCGTGCTGGCTATCTTGAAGACACCCTAAAATTTATCATTGAGATACCTGTTAAATCTGTGTTGGTTTTATGCATGTGTTTTCTTGGTGCCTGTAGATCACATATGAATATAGGCTTAGGAGTATTTACAGCAACACTACTTTTTTATTTGGATCCTAAAAATGTTGCACAACTTATATTCTTCTCTCAAACATCTATCCACAAGTGGGTAGGTGTGGTGAGGTAAGGAGATTGATGAAAGATAGAGGAATTAAAAAAATGCCCGGATGCAGTTGGATTGAAGGGCATAAAATGGTACATGTTTTTTTGTGTAGGAGACAGATGACATCCATAGACAAAGGAGACCTATGCAAAGTTGGATAAATTGGCTTGGAAGATGAAGGAGGCAAGGTATTTTCCAGATTCAAGAATTTACTTAATGTTGTGGAAGGATGGGAAAAAGAATTATTTCTCTGCCACCATGGTGAAAAGTTGGCAATTGCATTTGGTTTGTTAAACATGCCCCATGGAACAACTATTAGACCTTTAACTTAAGGTTACTCATGAACCTTAAGATCAATAATTATTGAAAAAAAACTGTGCATTCATTAATGACATGTAAGAGAATTTAATCAACTGCTACTTAAAAATTCTTTAATGTTTCTGTCTAATGCAGGTTATTAGATTAATAGTGAAAAAGAACATACATTGACCACACAATTTGTGGCACTTAAGGTTATGTAATAGAATTTACAGTTGATAGTTAAATTGTATAATAATTTTTTTTTATGATCTTTAGTAACGTTTATTAGAATTGTTGCATGTTTTACATCATTGGAATGACATATTAACTATAACTTTTTTGAAATTTTATTATGGTGTGTGCACTTTGATATGATGTAATATGATTATGGTTTCATTTCATATGTTGGAATATTAGATATATAATAGACAAATAAATTATTACATGAAATAAATAATAACTTTTCATTTTAAATGGTTTTTTGTAGAACATGGGTCTTCCAGAAGATGAAGATGATCCTAATGATATAGATCCAGATTATATTGGTTTTGGTATAGATCACATGGTAGAGGATGATGATGATGTAGATACAGAAGACAACGAGGCCAATGACAATGATGATGATCACGATGGTGATGATGATGATGAGGCAGTTGCTGGTAGTAGCCAGTGACATTCATGATCATATAGACTGCATCATGGATCATTGTTGATATATTGTTATGATGCATCTTTTCATGGTTACTATCATATGTATCATTTTCACGGCCTGCAGTACCATATTATTGAGTTGTACCATTTTCACATGTATCAATTTGACTTATATCATTTGGACATGTATCATCTTGACTTGTATCATTTTGAGTTACATAATTTATCATTTTTACTTATATCATTTGTACATGTATCATTTTGACTTATGTCGACTGTTAGACATGTATCATTTTGACATGTTATTGATCTTCTGGCATATTTGACTTTCACTTGTTTTAGTTATATATGATAATGATCTTATCAGTATTGACTTGTCAATTTATATATATTGAAAGTGGTCGATGAGTTTTGGATGGATATTTATTATGTATGATGATTTTAATTCACTGCTTAGGATGGATGTTGTAAAATTCAATTAAATTATAGATATTTGACTCACTTGTTTTAATTATAGATGATGATCATGTTATAATAATTATCTTGTTATTTTATAATAATTATCTTCTTTTTTTATATAATTATCTTGTTAAATTGGAAGCAAAACCCAAAGCAACAAAGGAGGTCATAATGGAAGCAAAACTTGGCATCAATTAGGAAGCCAAAAAAGAAGCTATTTTCGATGCCATACAAGAAGCAAAATACGAAGCACGACTGAGAGCAAAATAAGAAGAAAAAATGGGAGCAGACATGGAGTAAAACTGGAAGCTAAATTGGGTGCCAAATTTGGTGCTAAATTGGAAGGAAAACTGGAAGCAAAATTGGAAGCAAACCTGGAAGCAAATCTGGAAGCAAAAATGGAAGCAAAACCTGTAGCAAACGTGGAAGCAAAATCAAAAGCAAAAATGGAAGAAAACCTGGAAGCAAAACCGGAAGCAAAACCGGAAGCAAAACTGGAAGCAACACAAGAAGCCAAACCAAAAACAAAATTGGAAGCCAAACTGGAAGCCAAATCTGGCGCTAAATTGGAAACAAATCTGGAAGCAAAATCAAAAGCAAAATGGGAAGCAAAACCAGAAGAAAAACTGGAAGAAAACTTGGAAGCAACACAAGAAGGAAAACCAGAAGCAAAACTGGATGCCAAATTGGGTACCAAATCCGGTGCTAAATTGTAAACAAATCTGGAGGCAAAATCAGAAGCAAAATTGGAAGCAAAAATTGAAGCAAAACTAGAAGAAAAATCGGAAGCCAAATTGGGTGCCAAATCCGGTGCTAAATTGGAAGCAAATATGGAATCAAAATAGGAAGCAACACTGGAAGCAAAACAAGAAGCAAAACCAGAAGCAAAATTGGAAGCTAAATTGGGTGTCAAATCCGGCACTGAATCCGGTGCCAAATCTGGCTATTGCTTTCCGGCGCTAAATCCGGCGCAGAAGTGAGCATGCAAACTTGCGCCAGAAAAAGTGTCCAATTCCTGAGCTCAATTGCACTAAATTCTAGCCTATTTTAGGCGCTAACTACCTATTCTGTTATAGTGTACCAGTCACTTATTACCAGTTGATATCCTGCTAGATTGTGAATGGTATGTGGCAAATAGTCATAATTATGAACGGAGAGGTTTGGGTGTACATGAAAGCATTCTTGTGTATGGAATTCCCCCCCCCCAACTAAGGTTGCATTTGTCCTCAAATGAGATGATAGGGAAAGGTATGGAAGAGCGGTTTGAAAGCAATTTGAATTGGTCACAATAGTTGAATTAATGATTGGTGAAGAAAGATTGACATAAAATAAATGGTATTAAATGTTAATAAATAGTAGTAGCGAGATAAATACCTTTTGGAATGTTGACAGACAAGGAAATGGTGCATCCGAAGATGATGACATGGCGGCTGGAGTTGATGTGTTCGAAGAACGTGCCAAAGTGAATCAAATGGATGTGACATTGAAGAAGTGTGCGGAATAAATGAGTGTTAACCTTGTGACATGTAGCTGCAAGGTACAATGTAGAATATAAAATGGTGGCATGCAGATGCCGTGAGGAAAGGTGCTGCAGGCCAGAGTGGTTGCATGCACGCAATCAGAAATGTGATGTGAACAGGGCCCATGTGCTTTGGCTGTGGGTGTAGCGGCTATAGGTCCCTCGATAATGATGACCATTGTAGTTGTTGTAGGTGTAATTGTACAAGTCCCTTAATATAGTAGATATTCTTTGGCTATAGGTCCCTTGAGTAAAGTGGCTGGCAGCTAGAGTAAGCTTCAATTAGATAGAAGGAGCTGATTCACTGGAGCCTGAATATGATGATGTTTTTTTTGGTTTTTTTTTGTTGTTTTATTTATTTACAAGGATTAGATAAATTATACCTGAGGAGGGAATGTAGACGAGCTGGTGGCTTCATCTATTGTTGTATTTCTAAGAGTAGCTGAGAGTGGTATGTGTTGGTTCCCAAAAATGCAGGTTGCTAACCCTAAGAGGATGCCAGGCTCTATGTTTGGATTTGCAACATTTTTGGACCAATTGACAGAGCTATTAGCTCCCTACACTTCAGGTCCTGCAAACCTAGGCGGGTGTACCTTTGTAACTAAAGCAGACTTAACACTATATGACTTGATTGGATTAGTAAATCTATCACAATGGCATAAAATGTAATAAATGCAAGCTTCTAAACTACTCCTACTCCTAATACTAAAATCTGAGATGTAATTGTTTGAATGAGATTTTATGGAATCCTAAAATGGAATTGGTATGACCAGTACCTATTTCTATTGGGCTAATGGAGTCAAGGTGTATATGATATATGATTTACTTATTGGTTACAATCCTAATTGTTTGGCACTTGTGTTTGTTTATAGCTTGTATAAACGTGCAAGAATATGACTAACAGACTCTACTTAGTGATCCACTCGAATCTTACCAGGGTACTGTGACTTATTGAAAGGATTTTTTAATCCTTGCTTGAAGGAACCGATCAAAAGAATCACACAATGACAACAAATGTGTATTGACAAATGGAGTTGATGCTCAATTTGAATAACAAGACAATATCAAGTTGGAGACAATATGGCAATCTTGATAATTATAGGGTTGCTCTTACCTATGCTACCTCCAGGTTACTGTAATCAATCAAAAGGATTTTATATCTGTAATGGAAACCAATTAATTTGATTACACGAAAACAGCAATTGTGTTTTGATGAAATTGAAATATCAACTTGGAAACTCAGGTTCAAATAACAAAGAAATAACAGTATGGAGACAACCAAATAATTGCTCAGCTCAACAAACAATAGACACCAATATTAAATCATTAATTTATGCATTTTCTCCACTATACAGTTTCGAAAGATTTTACAATGTACAACATAATATTTTATTTTGGCAACTGCTCAATCCATCCAGTTATCTAATTGATGTTTTTCCTAATCTACCCATGATCCTAATCTACTGATGATTCCTCTAATCTTTGATTTCATCTGGCATATATAGTTTGAGATTTTAGGGTTACAACCCTTTATTTCTTTCATTGCAACTTTTGGTATCTCTTTTCTTTTAGTTAATTGCCTTCAACAAATTAAAATATTTTAATTTTCACCTTTGTATCTCGGCAAAATTAATTACAATTAATTATAATCCTTCTTTAGTTGGCAACTTTGTTTCAACCCAATTAGAAAATGCTCTCCGAATAAAATGATTATTCATTTTATAACCCCTCAGTGAAAATGTTTCACTTGTATTTTCACACATTGAAAATATTCATCAGGTAGAACACTTACCTATTTAGTTAATTCTTCAAAAATATTTCATCTCCATTATACGAAATATTTACCTTGTAGGTTCATTATGTCTTTCTGTGAGAATATTTTATTATTCCTTATTTTTAATGAAAACCTATTTTCCCTTCTCCAAATAATTTACTCTTTAGGAAAATAACTTTCATGCCTTGATAGATTTTGCAATAACTCACTCCATATTGAAAAACTCCTCCCGATAATTATTTTAATATTTTTTTACTTTCTTTTTGACCTTGGCAATATGCAATTTTCGAACCCACTTCATAACACTGTGAAATTTACCTGCTATCAGAATGGCCTTTTATCACCATCAGCATAACACAGGCCTTCGTTGTGAAATTAACATGTCATCCCGATGCTTTTGGTTTCTCCGATATGTTTCACCCATCGTTCTATTTATCGACAAGACTCTTCTCGCAATGCCTCT
This sequence comes from Cunninghamia lanceolata, assembly GCA_027924645.1. Taxonomy (NCBI): domain Eukaryota; kingdom Viridiplantae; phylum Streptophyta; class Pinopsida; order Cupressales; family Cupressaceae; genus Cunninghamia; species Cunninghamia lanceolata. The sequence goes on along the minus strand of BSBN01000847.1, from coordinate 179,038 downwards.
CATGGTTTTCTTCATCGCAGTGACCCCTGTAGTCGGAGAGATTTAAAAAACTTACTCCGATATAGTAAGTCTCTCTGATAATGACTTTAGGGTTTCTGTGTGATTTGCATAGTTTAACCAAAATCCTTTTTCGAAGCTATTATCTCGTTTCAGGATGCGAAGATTCTGGTGAAGGTTGTGGAATTCGGCTATATATCTTTAGCAATATATATTAAATTCATCTTTTGCCCACCCATCAGCATATCGGAAGACTTATTTTTAGTCATTCCGATATGCTATCTCTTACCAATTAGGTTTTTATTTTGCAGTGTTTATGGTGACATCATCTTCCTCCATAATTTTGCCAATATTAATCTCTTGGGGTAACTTTGACTCTTGCAATTGTAATATATGTAATTTTCCTGTAAAATATTCACAATAACCAACCATCATGGCAATGCTCCCTCAATTTTTGGAATAGAGATATTTTACTCATGGGAGTAAAATTATGAAGTATTAAAATAATACCCTCGTTAGGGTTTGCCTTCATTCTGCATGCATTTTGATTCTTTATTTAATTAATCTTCCTAGCATTTGTATTCTCGTGAAAATAATTTCCCAATGTGAATATAACTATTTGTCATATCCTTTTGTTCATATTTTCACCCAATCGAAAAAACATATTTTACTCTTCGGGTAGGAAACAATTACCACTCATAAAATCTTGTTTTTCAAACAACCTTGCGAAAATATTTCACATCTTGGTGAAAATATGTTACAATGTCAAGAGGTGATTAAATTTAATAAATGTTTACCTCGTGAATGTATTCACCTTGTTTTAATTAAAAGATATTTGATATATTTTTCCGTGAAGAATAAAGTATTTCATAATACTTTAATTTTAATCCCTTTGTTGGCCAATATAAACCTATATGCCTTTTCACCTTTGTTTGGAAAAATATACATTTTGGGTGAAAATGATTTCCATGTTCTCTATTCCTTGGTGAAAATATTTCACTACAAAATATTTTCTAGGTAAAAGAATTACTCATTCAATCAATTCTCTTCGTCTATGTATATTTATATCCCTTAGTGAAAATATCTCTCTGGTCATTATATACCCTCTTAACTCTACCTGAATAATATTTTACTTTCCAAAAATATTCAATGATTGTTCACTTTTATCTCCTTCCACAAAATATGAGGTTTATATTTTATTTTATAATAGTCTCATGTCATTTAATTTTTTATATGTACCTTCTTTATTTTATTTACACCTTTTTGTAAATGTTTATTCTCCTTTGAATAAACCTTTCATCTCATCGGCAAGAATTTTTAGATCGGTATGACTTGAGATTTTCACTCCGATGGTATATCTCTTGCCGATAAGTTTTCCATCGGTGAGACCTATATGATGTCTTGCCGATGAAAATTTTTTATAGCTCTTGTTCATCGGTGAGACTTTTGCTGAAACTGTGTCCATCGTAGCAAATTGTTATATCACGAAAAAAGATTAAAAAGTATTCCCAGTTCTTTTAATTCCTTTTCACGACACCTTGCATAGTGATCAAAACAGGGCAACTAGCCTTCGGAATTAGCCTGAAAAACTAATCAAGACTTCTCCCAGAGCTATGAAAACGCATAAACTTGTAGATTTTGACCTGAGAATTCAATGCAACAAATGATTTGGCATGAAATTATTAGGATTAAAAGCTGCTCGCAATCAAAGTAGCCCATTCTACATGTTCTTGTGCCTGTTAAAACTCAACTGAAACCTGTCATTTTGCCTCTTTGGAAAAATATCAAATCTGATATTGAGAAGCTGCCATCCTGGGGATTAGTTCATTTAGGTCACGTGAACATGTACGCAAAATGGTTTTTCTTCACTCTTCTTCCTTTGCAAAATATCAAGTGCCAAAGTTGACCTTTCTGAAGCTGCCTAGGAATGCAGTCACAGAACTATGTAAAACCCATCTTGATCTGATCTTGAAAAAATATCAAACAGAGTGCTAGGCTCTTGAGAATTGGCATGAAGGTACATTATTATGGGAAGAATTCGAGATATCAATTAGTTTTTTATGAACACGATCCGATTGCTAGATATTACCTTCCAAATTAACCTCCTTGAAAACTGCCCCTATCAAAATCTGATTTGAGCTCACCAACTTGCAATTTTAAAAACCCACTAAATCTCTTCCTGGGAAGTTGTAACTGGAAAGTTAAGTTCATTTAGGCTTGATGAGTGTGTGTGTAAGAGAATTCTTCACCATCCATCTTCTGTCATGAAATGTTAAGAGCCAAAGTTGACCTCTCTGCAACTTTCTGGAAATGCAGATATGGAAACTGAACTTTTTACATTTGCTTTTGATTTTGAAAAAATAGCAAACGAGATGTTGGGGTCCCAAAAATTGGTATGAAAGTACATTATCACGAGGAAAATATGGAACACTAATTAGTTTGTCAGGATCATCATTTAGCTGCTAGATGTCAACCTCCAAAGTTGGCCTTTCGGGCTGATTTCACATTGTGCAAGTAACAAACCTTACCAGAACCCTTCAACTCGACTTCTCAAAACTCAGTTAAATCATGTCACAGGAAGCTGTAATCAAATATCTATGTTCACATATGATAAGTAATCATGCTTGCAAAATGATTTTGCAAGAAAATGAACAGGCTTCAAATTACAATGCTTCAAAGTAGGCCACTTGAGCACATTGTACAGGGGCATTTCTGAGTGTTGAAATTGATTTTTCACATATGGGAACCTAAAATTTTGCAAAAAATGGTATAAAATTTTAGGTCCCAACAGTATGCATGCTCCTTCTGGTGTAGATTGCTGTGAAACTTGAGTACCCATATGTTCTCTTAATTGCTGGAGAAATCTGGCTTTATCCAATGGTTTTTTATACAATTTTAAATGGTGTCCATTAACCATTACTTAAAATCTGACTGGATCAATTGTTGTCAGTTGGACTACACCATTGGGAAAAACTTCTTTGATCTCATAAGGACCAATCCATTTGGTCTGCAATTTGCCTTTATGGTCTTTATACCTGGAGTTAGAGCAGGGCCCAGTCACCTGCCTGAAATTCTCTGGTTTTGATGTATTGGTCATGCCATTTGACTCTCTATTTTGGATTATTTCAGTGTGGTGGATTGCTTCCATCCTTAGCTCCTCTAAGGCATTAAGCTGGTGCAACCTTTCTTGCTGAGTTGTTGATAGAGCCATCCCAAGTTGAATGGTAGTTCTTAATATTTTGTATTCAAACTCAATGGGAAGGATAGCCTTTTTACCATAGACCAGCTCATAGGGTGTATACCCTATTGTTGTTTCCCATGTAGTTATGTATGCCCAAACTACTTCTGAGAGTCTTGTTGCCCAATCCTTCTTGTGTAATGCAACTATCTTTGTTAATATAGTCTCAATTTCCCTATTTGTAACCTTAACCTGGCCATTAGATTGTGGATGATAGGGAGTGGACTTCTTATGTCTGATTTCATATTCCTAAATGAGGCTAGCAATCAGGGCTGATGTAAACCTTGGTCCCTGATCTATAACTATTTCCCTTAGCACCCCATATCTTGTAAATATTTCTTCATACAAGAATGTAGCAATCTTACTGTCTCGGGCAACCTTTAGAGCTTTCACCTCCACTAATTTGTTAGGTAATTAGTGCAAACTAGTATATACTCTTTATTATCAGACGGAGGATCAATGGGCCCAATAAAATCAATGCCCCATTTGTCAAACAGTGTGACCACCAATTGTGGCTGCATGGACATCTCATCACTTCTTGTAGGTTTTCCCATCCTTTGATAGCGGTCAAATCTCCTCGTATAGAGAGTTGTATCTTTGTGCAGAGTTGGCCAGTAGTAGCCAGTATTTAAGATCTTGACTGTTGTGCTCTTAGCTACAAAGTGTCCCCCACAGGGTTCATCATGACATGCTTTGAGAATGTCACATACTTCATCTTCTCTGATACATCTTCTCATGACATGATCAGGGCCTATGTAGAAGAGGTAGCCAGCTACCCAAGAATAGGGAAATTTGCGTTCAACTAGGTGGCACGTCTCCCTTGGTGAGAGATGTGGAGGTGTTTTCCTTGCAACTAGATAATTTGCTATGTCTGCATATCAAGGAGTTTGCACAGTTAGTGCAAATAGGTGCTCATCTAGAAATGAATTATCAATAACTAGATCTTCATTGCAAGTAGGTAGCCTTGAGAGGAAATCAGCAACTACATTTGTCTTCCCAGGCAGCTTGTCTACAATAGTGCTATCAAATTTTTGAAGTAGCAACAACCATCTCACCAATCTGGCACTTACCACTGGTTTGTTCATCAAATACCTTATTGTTGCATGGTCAGTATGAATAAAAATAGGATACCTAGTAATACAGTGTTTGAACTTATTGATTGCATAGATAACAACTAACATTTCCTTCTCAGTAACAGCATAGTTGAGTTCAACACCTTGTATATTCTTACTGATGTAGTAAATGACATATTCCAAATTTCCTTCCTTCTGTCCTAACACAGCCCCTACAGTAAAGTCAGAGGCATTTGTATGAATATGGAAATGGATTTCCCAATTAGGTCCTCTGAGTACAAGTGTCTTTGTCAATGATTCTTTAAGATTTTCAAATGCTGCCTAAAAGTCAGTTGTCCAATTAAATGCCACATCTTTAGAGAGTAAGACAAATAGTGGGCAACTATCTTACTGAAATCTTTTATAAATCTCTTGTAATATCCTACATGACCAAAAAAGCTTCTAACATCTTTCTATTTTTGAGGAATAGGCAATGTGGAGATGACTTCAATTTTATTTGGATCCACTTGAATTCCTTTCTTGGACACAAAGTGGCCAAGCACTACTCCTTCCATCATCATGAAACATTTTTCATGACTAAGAGACGGGTTATGATCTTGACATCTTTGGTGTACTTTTTCAATGTTTTTCAATGCTTCTTCATTAGAATCTCCATAAGTGGTGAAATAATCCATATACACTTCCATAGAGTCATGGGAAAAATTTAAAAAAAAGATGCTTAAAACAACCCTTTGAAATGTTGCAGGTGCATTGCAGAGTCCAAATGGAGGGACTGAATAGGCATAGGTCCCCCATGGGCATGTAAATGTAGTCTTATCCTGGTCCTTAGGGGCTATTTTGATCTAGTTATAACCATTGAATCCATCAAGGAAAGAAAAATACTTCTTCCTAGCCAAGGAGTCTAATACCTAGTCAATGCAAGGAAGAGGGAAGTGATCTTTCCTAGTGGCAGTATTCAATTCTTTGTAGTCTACACAAACCCGCCACTTACCTCCTTTTTTTGGTACTATGACTAGTGGGGATACCCATTGATTATCTAATATGGGATATATGAATCCTACATCCAATAGTTTTTGCAGTTCATTCTTCACTATGTCTCTTACAACAAGGTTCATTCTCCTTTGAGGCTGTCGAACTGGCCTACATCCCTCATTGATGTATATCCTATGCATGCATAGGTTAGGGTCTATGCCCTTCATATCATGATAGTCCCATGCAAATGATGTCTTGTAAGTTTGCAACATTTTTATCAGTTCAGACTGTTGCACAACTATCAAGTGATTGTTTATATTAAGTGTCATGTTTGGTGTAATGTCAAATGGTGTGGCAGATGTCATAACAGTGGCAATATCTAGTCCTAATAAATTGATGCTACAACTATGGGGTGGAAGATGATGAAACATACGGGTAGTGGAAGCATAGGCTTGTGTATTGGTTGAAGGCAAAATATTGTGCAGTGGGCAAGTCAGGCATACTAGACATGGGTCTTGTTGTGGGTCCCTTCCATAAGTGTTTTGTATCACATTGGAAAACACTTTATTTTCATCCTAGATATTCAACAATGGGCTTCATTCAATTGTCATTAATGTCTGAAGAGATTATTGGTTAGTATCCTCTAGGTTTGGCCAAATAGGTTGCTCCATATCAGCAAAAGGTTGTGTTGGGGGACAAAGGACCAATTTCTTTGTGATATTCCCATTAGAAATGACCATATTTCCAGATCTGTATCCTATGAAGGCATCTATTGTTGTCAACCAAGGTCTCCCTAGGATGAGTGGATATCCTCCTAAGCTGGCCTTAGGATGTAAGACCATAAAGTCTACAAGGTATTCCCATGAATCTAATGTAATCACAAGATCTTCAATGACCCCCTCAAGTTTGACAGTTGACCTATCTGCCAACTATAAGGTTGTTGGAGTAGGTCTTAAGTTAACCAACTGAAGATTATTCATTGTTTCCTTTATCATTACATTTATGGATGCACCCAAGTAAATCAAGGTGTTTTTGATAAGGGTACCATTGATGTTCACATCAACTACAGGGCTTCCAAGATCTGCATATTTTGGGATAGCCAATTTACCTAACATGATATCAGCAAGTTGTCCTATAATATATACTGTCTGAGGATCTTTTCTCTTTCTTCCCGGTTTCTTAAAGTATAGTTCCCTTATAGCCTTGGTATTTATGAGTACATCTTTGATAGATTGGATTAGGGAAATTTTAACACAGACATTTTTCAATTGCCCAATGAAGTCAAAGTCGGGTTCAGATGGAGGTGGTGCTTGCATGTTTAATATCTTTGGAAATAGAGGGCTCCTAGTAATGGTTTCTTCCTGTGGTCAGGTTTTCTCAAGAGGGTTGTGTTGGTTATTCAAATGATTGTTAGTGATGGAGGTTGGTTCCTCATCAACAAGTTCTGTGATAAGTGGAGATCAAGGTCCAGTAAGTATTTTGCCTGAGCGCAGATGCACATTACTAACCTCAACCGTATAGGTTGGGTATTAGATGGCTTCATTAGTATAACCCTATTGAATAGGCTTGTTGTTAGGATTAGGTGCAGGTTGGGCTAGAAATTGAGTGGCTCTAGGTGGAGTAGGAGTGGGTGAAGTTGCATTTGGCATAAGGGCAAGTTGTTGAGGGAGAGCTTGTTGTGGCTGCAGGTAGTTCATATTTGAATTTTGCCAAGGCTGATGTCCATGCCCTATTGTGACCATGGGTTTTGATTGATCTGCCATTATGGATTATAATTTGAGGTTTGAAATGGCTTCTATGGCCATACCCCTTGTTGTTGGTTCCAACTAGGTGGCATAGTTGCCCATTGTTGTTGTGGCATGTTACACCAAGGTTTCTTGTTTCAATTAGGGATGTTTGAAGCAGATGATGGAAATGACATATTATGGTCAAGGGATCTTGAGGCATACCTTGTCTTTGCTGCCAAGGCCTACATTATGCAATGTAAAACAATTGACCTTCTTCATCCTTGATGGTTTGGAAATCTTCTTTCTCACTCCTTTCCTCATAAATGTTGGCAATACGTTTGCACTTACAATTGGTCTTTTTTTGTCAACAATGTGGACAATATTCAACCAAAGTTGCCTTTGCTGCCTCTTGCTTCTTCTTTATATGTAGAGTGTCCAGTTGTGTTGCCAAATGGATTATGATGTCCTATTTCATGTTTTATAGTAGATTTATGAGCTCTACCTAGGAGACTCTAGTAGATGTTTTAGTGGGTGACAGGGCTCTCAAGCCTCTATTCTTCTTCAAGGTGGAATGTGAATAGTTTCTACAAATTTGGTAAATTTCATCAAACCCAACTTGAGAGATGTCCCCTGCCCCAATTAAATTTAGTGCATCCATGCATTCTTCACTCACACCTCTTAAGAAGACCAACTTGAGTGACTCTAGTGAGAGTCGATTCTATCTTGACTTCTTGAGGCAAAACTAGAATATTTCAACGTAGTCTTCAAGAGGTTCATCTTCCTTTTGTGACATCCTAAAGATGTCATCTCCTTTCATATCCCTACCATGATAGTAGTTCTGGTAATTTTGCAAGAACTTATCCTTCATGGTACCCTAGTTTTTTACTGAATTATGACCCAACCCCATGAGCCATCGTAAGGTTGCATCCTTGAGGGTGTTTGGAAAGAGTTTGAGTCTATATGCATCTGTAGTGTAGTCATAGCTTCTACAGAGTACATCAAACTTGAAGAGAAATGTATCTAGGTCCTCAATGATCAACCCATGAAATTTTGGTAGATCTGAAGGAGGAATGTTCTTCAAGGTATCATCTCTTGCCTGGTCTATAATAGGGAATGCAAAGGTAACTGGCTCAACTGGGTTTTCTACTACTTCTTCTGCCATTGTGTCTTGATGCAAAGTGGCAATATCTTCTAAGTCTACAACATCCTCCAGTCCAAGGGATGGTTCAAATTGGTCATCTCCTTCTTCTATTGAACTGGATGGAATAAATCTCCCCAACTGGTCTCTTGGCCACCGCATGCAATGATGCGTAAGATAATAGCTCTGTTCCTACACCGTGTTAGTAGATAGTTTGGAAATAGATTGAATTATCTAAGTAATCCTAATTGCTAAAAAAGAAATCTTATATCCTATGAAAGCAAATACAAACATGAATAAAAAAGAACTCAAAAATTCTAAACCTTAGCACCATCCCTAGCAACAATGCCAAAAATGTCAAACTCCATTATTAACCAATACATTGATGCAGAAAGGGCATGCACACAACTCAACGGACCATTGGATCCTATATCAAGCAACCTAATGGATATAATGTGTTACATTTAAATTGTTAAACCAGGGAATCGTATTCTTCTTGGATGGTGCCCATAATATGTGTACAATCAAGGATTCCTGGATTGTAATCTAGAATTTGTGCATATAAACAACTATGGAAAGGAAAACAAACTTTACTTTGCAAGAATTGACAAGTACTATGAGTAAGTAATGCTGATAAGAAATAACCAATGCTATTTAGTTGGTTGTAAATTAAAACAATCTATGTGAATTAAAATAGGGAAACAATTAATAACTATGTCGGTGATCACCTTAACCCAACAATATAGATTATCAATATCTAACTAATCCACATAACATAAACTCATCACAACATGAACTAATCACACAAACATAAACTAGTAACATGAACTAATCACATGAACATATAAGAGATATAGTTACCTCAAGTGGCCCTTGCCTATAAACTCCACAAAATCTAAATTAGATCACTACTGTATCACCGAATCATTGACTGAATTCAAAACTATGTTCTTTATTGAATGCTGAGAAAAATACAATAATAACTTTGATAACACAATCTCTATTTATCCTCCCTTGTCGTATACAAAATCTAACATATATAGACAAGATCTGCATTTCCTAATTGAATAGAACTTCTAAGCAATTAATATCATACTCGTCCATTCTCCCTCAAAATAGGCAGAAGACATTATTATTAATTAGACTAGGAATAGGAAACTAACTACCATAAAAAAATGTAGACTATACAATCCCACTGTGACTCGTCTATTCATTATGAAAATAGTCATAACTGGAAACAGAAATGGACCATGATATGAGCTTGCTTCATTATTCACGACTGTGTCAACTGTTGAAGGAAACCATCGAGGAGTGGAGAGTTATGTTTAACTTCATGCTCACTCAACTCGGAGTCCCTTCCCTTTGGCTACAGGTAACCACATTGTCTGTTGTGGATGAGAATGCCTCCTTTGCTACGGGATGACAGGTGAGCTTCATGAAATGTAGCCATGTACTTGTTGCAGAGGGGTTAGTTCATCACATGATATTTATACATCACAAACTACTAAAATTAACAGAAATTACTATCATATTTAATGAGCAATCATCAATTCATACACAGTCATTTACCAACATATCATTTACCAATCTTAATGCTTTTAATGTCTTAAGGATGATTATAGGCATAGACAATATATGTAAAAGTCTAGGAATGTCTTTGAAAAGCATGGACTAAAGAAAGAGAAATAGAACAAAACATAGGTTCATCAGTTGGGTCACAATTATACTATGTAAACTCAATGGTCAATATGGTCAGTTTGTTCAAAGGGAGTGTATCAATTCAAATCAAACTAGATGAATTTTACTCTCTCAAAATCATTATTCTATTGGCCTTGAATGTTGGATAGTACTCAATCTAATCCTACTCTAATGATTCGTAAAAAAAAAAAGGACAAAAGAATTTTAAGGTTTTCAAGAGATATGGTGAACACTTTCAACTTCAATTCTTATAATGAAAACCTAAGATATCTGACTAACTAGTAATGCTATGATCAATTTAAACTCTATCGTTCACATCACAAGTGCAAGATTCTAAGAAGAATTCAATGAGAAATAGAAATAAATACATACAACTATTGTACTTCACACACAAGTTCTATGAATTACATCTACAACTCATCCACATAAGATTTATCATTAAGCATCTAATAATACTTCATCAAGTAATCAATTATGCAAAGATAAATTTGGGCACCCCACCATTAGAGAGCGAAAATTTGAAGTTTGAACCATTTATTGATTTGACAAGAAACTACTACAATTCCAAAAACATTTCTACATTGAAATTTGGTTCTCTTCCTCAAAAGATCTTCCTCCAACTACTAAACTTTAAAAAAGCAAACCTAAGTCTAAAGATGATAAAACTTTTAACCAAAAAAGGATCCCTATTACATGTTTGGTGCTTTCTTTTTATAGGGAAAAGAAAACTTTAATGCCCTAGTTCTAACTAGGAGTTGTCTATCCCCAAAGTCTCCATACAATATTCCTTGTTTATATCTTTTCATGCACTTGGGAAAAACTAGAAGATAACTCCTAATTTAGACAAAACTTATGCAAATAGCCAATTCAACTACACGTAGAGTATTTTCCCACTCAAAATTAGGAACCACTTTACAATTTTAGTGGGACTCACTTCTACATTGCCTAAAACTCAGTCAAAAGAATAAACTAAATACAATTCATGCCTTACTAAAATAGAAATGAAGTTTTTAGTTCAAAATTTAAACATCAGAAGCATCTTTGGCACTTTGTCTCTATTTATACTCTCCAAAATCTACTAAACACTTGTTCACCCTGTCCTCATCTAGCCCATCCACCCAATTTAGTCTAAATTTGTAGTCTTCAAAATCCTTGTGTGCATATTTTATCTGTCTTCATCACCAAGATGTCTTTTTCAATAACCCTAAAATTGGCTTTGGTTTCCAAACATTTATCTAAAGGAGTATATCAAAATCCTTATCCTGATTTAATTCCTCCTCCATTTTATTTCTTACGCTTTCTTGGTTGATTTCCACCATACTAAGCCTTTGTCCTCTTAATTGCACCAATTCATGGCTTATGACCTGAGCTACAAAATCTTTAAAATTGCTCATGGCTTGGTATATATCTTTTTGTGCTTGCAAAATTTTTAATTTATATTAAATTATCAAATATATTCTAAAGGCTATTATGTTTATACATTTTCTTACAAAGTCAAGTTCCTCGTCCTATAAAATACCTTCAATTTTCAATTCTAATAAACTCATTTTATCTAAGGCTTGCAACTCTGGGAGGTTTTGTTCATATATATATTCTTCATTTCTCAACCCTTGTATAAATGAATCTATCTCCTTTTCCACTTGAACTACTTTCTTATGCAGTAGACATCTATGGTTTAAAATCTTATTAGCACCCTTCAAAAATTTAGAAATCCACTTATCAATTGCATTTGATCTTTTCTTCAATTTTTTTAGAGAATCTACCTCCTACTTGGTTATGAAAATTGGAGCACTAGAAGGGAGAGTCTCTTGTTGAGACAAAGAAGTGATTAGTTCTTTGATAAATACTTCCATTTGTTCTAATTGCTCCTTCAATTCTTCTTTAGTCTACAGGTGTTGCCACAATAATGGGTTACACTTTCTGGGACATCCTGATTTTTGTTGAAATCACATATTTTTAGAAAATATAATGATTTAAGCCTTGAAAGGTTCCATTTAAAGAATTTTAATTGAAGATGGTTTGATCAAACCCCCTTAGATTCAAACCCCTTTGGATAGAACCCCGCTAGTTTTAAACCATACCTATAATGGAGTCTCCTCTACACCTATCAAAATGCTGATAAAAACCCACTTTTGATTTACCTTTTGGGGGATCAAATGAATTCATTTAAAATTTATGTTTTGTAAGTATGTAGTCCTTATTATAAGCTTCCCAAAAAAGTATAATTTTAAATATATTTAATTTGATTATTATATTTATTTTGTATTTCTTGTGAATGTAGGTTTTTCAATGAACATCAAGGTCTTTGTTTCACACATACGAAAAAATAGGAAAATAGAGAAAAAATTCTAAAAAATACATGCCCTCTAGGTATTGATGTCCTTATTCCAACAAAAAAAAATGAATTCTGATACATACAAAAAAGTTATGTTGGACAGAATACGCCTATGTCTAAATTATAATTGGTTTGACTTCAAAACTTAATTAAAAAAAATATTCAACAAAACATTATGAAACCAAATGCATCCTCTAGATATCGGTGTTACCAATCGAAATTCAAAAGAATCAATATTTTATCCTTTGTAGAAAAAAAGTTATGTGCGACAGAATACACATCACTTTAAAAAAATGTTGTTTACTATTAAAAACTAGTTATCAAGGGAGACGCAAAAAAATTTACAATTTAACTCCATTTTTTTAAAAATATATATATTTAGAATCTACAAACAAAATCTCACAAATCACTAGTTCACATCATCTTCAATTTCCTAACGGTTTAGCGACTATAGGTGTCAGAAAGTGAAGATTTAGTTCAAAATGTTGATTTCAATGTCAAGTTTGGTCAAAAAGTGTAACCTATTATTGTGGGATGACCCCTGCTTATCCTTCTTTATCCTTGAAACCATTGTATCTAGCACTGCAAAACCCAAAGAAGCAGTCTCCTCTTCCCTAGTTTGTTTACGTAGATTAACTCTAGATATCTAATAATATCCAAGAGTGAGATCTCTATCATCCTTATCCACCATAGGAGTTTCTATTTTGCTACTCTCTATCCCAATTCATTTGTCCTTATAGTAAAGAGAGTTTTAGGTTTCTTTGAGGGTCTGCCCCTCTCCACTTGGACTGTAATGGCTTGGATTTCAAGTGGTTTCACCACCACTTTTTGCCTCTTTTCCAATTAATCTTGATCCATGTTGATAGAGTAGGATCCACTTTGAATGTTTGACCAACTTGTTTTGATATTTCCTCTCCTTCCTATTGATCATCTTCCTAATGAACTTTTGTCTCTATATCCTCTTCTTTAGGAATTTATCTTCATGACAGGCATATTATTGAGGTGTTTCCTTATGCTTAGTTTATTTATTAGTAGCCTTCTCAAGCGTGTCCTCTACTTCGTTACAATCTAGTCTCTTCAATCTTGTCATTTGTAGATATTTTTTATTTTTGGACATCTTGCTTGAGAATCGCCTAATATAAATCTTCTTCTTCTTGACCTCTTTCCTCAATAACATCTTCATATTTGTTCATTTGAAGTTTTTCTTTCTCCTTCTCTACTTGGAGTTCTTCCTTATGGATTTACTCTAACCTCTCTTCTTGAAGACCCTTTTTCTCTATAGATATTTCTTCATTACTACCTAATTAAGGTCCACTTGTTCTTGTTGATCTTTCTCATCTTCTTCAAGTGTTATTTTCACATTCTACTACAAGAGTATATCTTTAACTTCATCCTTCTCGGGAGGAAAGGGAGAAACAAAGGGACTGAGTCAAGTCTTCTTGTATTTCTATAATAGGAGGTGGGAGAGGGCTCTGCAAGATTTGTTCTCCCCTTTTAAGTTGCCCAGATACCTCCTCTATCATTTTCATAGCCTCCTCTTAGGCTTTCTTGTTAGTTTCCTTCTGTGGTTGTGGAGAAGGTGGAGCAGTATATACTAGGTGCATAAGAGAGGGTGTCCTCTATGGAGATGAAATAGGTTTACTTTCTTCCTTTGGAGTTTCTTGGAGGTTTGGTTCTTGTGATGATGCAGTGGCAGGAAGTTGTCCAAATTAAACTTGAGTAGGAAGAATCTACATCATTGGAGTAACCCCTAAGCCTTCCATCACTCCTACATTAGTTGCATCATATACTATTTTGGCCTTTAACAAGGCTTATTGCAGCTACTCTTGAGTCATATCACCTCATGTACCATTGGTCTTTTCTTTTTTTGTATCTTTCTTACTCTTATTATAGCCCTTGGGAGCAAAGGAAGATTCATCTTCCTTCTTTCTCTTGTTATCTTTATTTTATTTTCTTTGTCTAAATGTACAAACTAAACTCCAAGACTCCTTTGCTTATTGTTTCAATAGACAAATCTTCTTTTAATGACCAATTTAAATTTGAAAGTGGTTGATTGTCCACTCTTTGGAGATCATACATAGAATTAAGAACATATCCATCATCTAAAAGTGAAGAAGGAATATCTTCCTTAATTTTGAATGCCTTCATTTGAAAGGCAATCAATCTATAGTAGCTTCTCTTTCTAACATCAAAATCATCATGGCAATTTGCCCAGAAGTTTTCCAGAATAGGTTCATGGTCAAACATAGAATCCACCAATTTCTTGATTCTACCTTTGGGGTCATAATGTGGCCTAGCCTTGTACACCTTAAAATTCATAGCCCCCAACTCCTCATCAGATGCTCTTTCACAACTAATGTTGGTACAATTATAGAATCCCAAAACCAATGTGAACTGAACTCCAAGATTATGTTTGTCAGTCAATCTTTTATGTACCTCTATAATTTTCCTTGAGAACTTTAACAAGATTACTTTATCATATCTTGGAAAAAGGTATGGTGCCTCGGTGAATCCAACAATTTTGATATATGTTGACCTTGGGAACTGGATGAACCATTGTCCCTAGCCTTGGATCAAATTCATTACTTCCACATGCATCCTAGCTTTCAAGTCTCTTGGCATTCTCCTTATTATATAGTAAAGATGAAGGCATCATTGAGCCCCTCTTGTGCCTCCTTGAACTCTAATTAGGGATATAAATCCCATACTCTATTTTGTCTAGCTACCTCACCCATTACTCCGTTTGTATCCAAGCTAGGGAAGTCAGCTTGTCTTGCTAATAAGTACACAATGTAAGAAGTCATGGAGAATCTTTTAATTGTAACTATAGAAGTCAGTTGGGCATGTATTTTGTCACTCACCAACTAGGCCCAATAAAACAATTGCTCATTCTTAAGAATCACATTGATGAATTAGAACATCCATTGTTGATGAATTCTTGCATCTAACTTTCCTATCACTCTGTTTAATAATGTAATCATATCTCCAACTTCAAGCTGGAAATCTGACCTAGTCAAGTTCTTTGGAATCTTGGTCACTAACTTTCTCTCCTTCAAGACACAATGTCTATTCAAATATATAGTATTTTCTATCTCATTATTTTCAAATGTAGTTTGGGGCTCTTCTTCTGTTAATCTTACAATCTCTACATGATGAGGGAGATCAAAAAATTTCCTGATCATAAGATTTTTGCTTTGGCCGAACCCCCATTTTGTGGGGGTCCCAACCTGGGTCACACCTACACCCCCAAGCTAAGGGGGGTTCTTCCCCCCTTGGAACCCCCCAAGGTAGGTTGGTCTCCAAACAGCACAGAAAACAAGTCCAAATTTTAACACCTCTTTTATATTGTTGTCACAATTCCAACACAAGGAGATAATTAAGGCATGAGATTGTCACAATACATATGCTCTATAGATTGGGCAAGTGGGGTGATAGAGAAGCCATTTAGTAATGTATGATCATGGACGCAATGAGTCTATATAGGGAGCATGAAAACCACCCCTTCCTAGTTGATGGAGCTCCTACAAATGCACACACATCATTCCTTCTTGATCTTAATACTCTCCCATACTTGACACAGGGAAAATAATTTTTATTGAGAATTTAGAAATAATTTCATCTTTTCCAATACATTCACATCCTTCTTTCAATAAAACTAAAGTAGGTCAGGTAAATAAATAATATAGAAAAAGTGCCTTGAGATTTAAACACTAGGTTACTTACTTATGGAGATGAATCCTTAGCCAATACAACAAATGAGTATTTAATAAACCACTAGGTTGCTTGCTTATGGATATACACCCCTAGCTAGTGTTAGGAAGGAGCATTTAGCAAGAAATATGAATAATAAAAAAATTCACCCAAATATTAATATGTTACAATAATAAATGATTCTAATGCAATATAAGTCCAAATCTAGTTAGAATTATTACCATTTGAGCTTATAAAAATTCTTGTGAAATCAAATTTCATAGGTCATGGAAATATGTGATTCTTTAAAGATTATCTATTTTAGTAATGCTACCTCCATCTTGACTACATAGACCACATATGCTTCAAATATAGTTGTAAAGAATCATCTTGACTACTTGAACTTGCATCCTTCCAATTTGTTAAAATTGTATAGTTGAAAAATTGATAGAATGCATCCACATGAAGTAACATACTAATGGACATTATATGTATAATAATTGTAAAGATAATGTCTTTGATGTTTTATATTAACATGTTATTTAGACATAGACATAAATTCTATTGACCTCTACACTATAAATTGTGTGAAGATATTTATTTTGGAAGGAATCTCCAAATAAGACAAAAGTGTTGGGAAATAGAAAAACTACAAATAAAATAATAGAGATAATGTTTATAAAATTATATTAGTGTCCAAAGGGATGAGATCAAGTGCTTAAAGCATTAGGTTCTCAAGTTCAAATATGTAAAGTGATAGTTAATATGAAATTTTAAGTGGTGACTCTTGGCATTCCACTATTTGGCTCCTAGTGGTAATTTTTATGTTGTTACTCTTAAGGAGCCAAGTATTTATATCAGTTAGGGGAGAGGTCCCAATAGTTGGGAACCCTAACTTTATGGGTTGACATAACAATGTATGTGTAATATTGGCACTAAAAAATTATATCGTCAAGTAGTCAAGGATGTGGATAATTAAATATTTCGTTTCACCAACACAGACTTAGAGAAAAAGGCATCATCAAAATGCTTTTTGTTGAGGTGCCATAATAGACTTAAAAAAAGTTAGACCAATAGTTGTGCATTACGTCATATTTTTTAGTTTGTCAATGTGGCATCATATGATTTGTTGCTTTTTGAATCTAATGGACACATTTTATTCAACTATTGGGTCCTCTCTTACAACTACCAATATCATACTATTTAAATATTGGGATTTCAATGTACCAATCCTATCACAACTATTGGTACCTACACCACTATTGGGCCCTCTCCCCTAGCTCAAATACTCATTTGAGTTATATTTATAGACTATTAGAAATATATTAAAAAATAATAGTCATATACACATGTAGACAAAGATTTATGAAAGAGATCCAAGTGGTTGTGGTATAATGATCAAAGATTTGAGAAAGAAAGAGAGTTGCTCATGAAACTAGAGACTCAAACACAACCCAACTTGTGCACTAAGTTAATACACAATTGAAGTTTAGTTGCAATGTTATATAAACTATCAATGACATAATCAACCCCTTAAACTACTAAAATTCAAGTAATCAAGTGTACATATTAGTGCCTAAGATGTATAATATTAATTTATTAGTTCTATCATAACATAGTTATCCTTTTAAAATTACCTTCCACTATATTTATATTTTAAAATATATATCATAAAATAAATAAAACCTATAATCCTATAGAATTTTAACAATATTTCCAAAATCTCTTCTTTCATGTGATACACTCTTCCTTAAATTTGATTATATTTTAGTGTAGAAATACCTAAATACGGTCATAAAACCATCAAATTTAGCCCCTAAACTTCTACATGTGCTCCCAAAATAGTTGGAAGAACTCTGCTAACAATTTGGGTTTGACACACACATTAAACTCGTTTAGGAGAGAGTGAAATGATAATTACGTCAAGAGGCATAACCTACAATAGTAGCAGGGGGAGAAGCATCTCATGTTGTGACCATGAAAGAAAAGTTGAAAGAAAAACTATTAAATATAAAGATCCTAACTTTAAAGTAAATAAAAATAAAATAAATTTTAAATAGTTTTAAAGGAAAATAAAATAACTCTTGAGTAAATAAAATTGAAGTAAACAATGTAAATAAAATTAAATAATTCAAGGCTCTGCATTTTTTAGATAGATGTATTTAAGGTATCTATATTAATTGTAATGGTTGAAAATTGTATTTATTAATTTATGCTCCTTAGTTACTTTTTACTTTCAAAATTGTATATTTATCATAATCTTGTCTTTTACACTAAATAGACAAGACCTTTCATCCATTGGTGTAACCACCTATTGGGGTTGGTTTTAAGATGAAGAATCCATCTTTTCTAGGTAGGTGAGACCATATAGACATGACCTTTCAGCCATTGGTGCAACCAAGAATCCATCTTTTCTAGGTGGGTGAGACCATAGAAATTACTATTAATTGGAGTAGTGGAACATAAATTTGGCTCTTCACAAGCCTTTGACACATTTTCTTTGAAGATATATGGATCAAAGGAATCTTTTCAAAGTAGTAGTTTTGAGCTTGACTTAATCAATCCTCCACCTTATCCCAATGGATGTGAAGAAAAAGATTTGTTTGGCAGTGCATATTCATCTACTAGGAAAAGTGCCCATCCCGAGAACTCAACAAGCTTTTCTTAACTATCTTCCCATGTGTTTGTAATTAATAAACTTATTTAAGTAGCCTCACCCATGCATGGAGAGGTATTGATATCTAAATCTATCTCTAGATATCCTCTTATATACTAATCATGCTTGAGTAAATGTAAAGAAGAATTCTACAGGCCATAAGCAAAGCTTTTATTATTGTTGTTTACAGCACCACAATTGACAACCCCTAACTAACTAATGGGTCACCGTTTCAATATATTAGAGAAAAGGGAAATAAACAAAATGTAGATATAATGCATTTGAGAAGGTTGCATGCACCACATTGCAAAAGATAGAGAGTCTAAGAAGATGAAGCAAATATGTATGAGGAGTGTGTAAATATTTTCTACAACAATACCCAATTGAAGACCATTGATGCAAATGCACACTTTTATTTTAGTTCTTAAAGAATTTTGATTTCCAAAGAGTTAGTGCAAACACCTGGATTAAATTTTTTTTAAAATGCACAACCATACCCACTAGAATGGATTTGTAAAGATTTTTAAATGCATGTCACAAGGTGATGCATGTGGAGTGTTATGTAGTGTTGTGTAATGTGTGGCTTCATGTTCAGAAGTGCCTACATGTGGCAGAAGATGCAATCTTTATGAGAAGAGAAGAAATATTGCTTGCAAAGGATGGGCAACAGTTCCTCATTCATTCATACAAGGGGAAATGAAGGTTCTTGCTTTTGAGTTCCAGTTGAACAAGGAGATTGGTGAGTGAAGGAAAATCATTGTCTTGAAGCAGGTCCTGATTCAACCAAAAGTTGCCAAGGTCATAAGAAAAAGAGAATCAAGGGGGAATAAGACCTAAATGAGAAGGTGAATAGAATTTTGGAAACTTTTCTAAAACATAAGCTTTTGAGGGAGAAAAAGTGTAAATGATTCAAGGCGTAAACAATCAAGTTGAATTCCAGTGTTGATGGATAAATGTAATGGCATTTCAACAAGCTTACACAAACATATAACAAAAGGACTCAAAAGTTATATAGATGCCTTTAGATCAAGAAAGAATGTGATGGAGAATAACTGAGAGTGTTCCAAAGATCTTGTCAGGTCACATTTGTAAGGAAGAAAGGTGTGCGGAAACAACTTTCTATGCTAACCTTGAGAGGAATGTTATGCAAATAACTTAAAATTAGATCCAAACTTATTACAGAAAGTAGAGAAACACATATAAATTAGCAATAAGCAATAAACCATAACATAGTGATTTGCGTGGGGAAAACCCTTTCAAGAGAAAAATCCCACACTCCAAAACCTACATGATATATTATCAAATCCAATACAAGATTACAATACACTTGCAATACTCATGAAATATAGAGTAATTCATGCAACATTTTATAGCACATGTGTACCTACAAACTTGCATCTACAAACTACTTCTCAAGCCCTCAATTTAGAGACTTTCTGCAACCTAGAAACCACTTATTGTTTTTCAAAACAATGTACAAAACCTCCTATGAGGTGTGGCACCCAAGATAGGAAAGATTCTAGTATAAAATTAGGCTCTTATAGATGCCTCTTACAACATCTTACAACTAATCAAGATTCCCAATAACTCCCTCTAAATTTGGGTCTTACGCATCATAGAATCTATCATAGCATCTGTCATAGGATCCCACAAAAGTAGGGCATCCCATTTTGCTAGAGATAATATCAAATTAAAATATTAATATTCCATCACTGCAAGGCACCGACACTTGGCATAATTGCCACTTCAAATTTCAACACCCTAATTTATATTAGAGCTAAATATTAAATAAAATAATAACAATAATATGTAACTAACTACAAGAAAATATTAAATGATATATAAATAATAACAAAAAATTGCAAGGTTGAGACACTTAATTTTCCAACATTCTTCCACTTGTCAAATATCTTGCAAGATCTAAATGGAAACATATCCATCAAAACTTAGCTGCTAGTGGATGAAAGGCCCATAAACTCCAAACACCATCTGAACTTATTTGTGCTCACAGGATTAATTAATGCATCTACAACATTCGTCAAAGTCTCTACCTTTTCTAGCTTCACCCTGCCATCCTCGACCATATCTATCACAAAATGATACTAAACATCTATATGATTGGTTCTGGCATGAAAGGTCAGGTTATTTACTACGAAGATCACACTCAATTCACAATAAACTATCACTGCACCCTATTTTAGTCTAATGTATAAACAAAATATCTTAAGCCAAATGTGTAACATCCCAACTGGAATATTAAATAACATTAAACACAAATAATGCAAAAATCTCATTTTTTATAACAAAATCCAATAATATTACATTTACAATTTCCAAGTACAATACATAATTTCAAAGGATGGTCGCTTCACATGCGACTAGAAAATTTCACATTTTTATCATGAACATATAACAAATGGTCGCATTCCTTGCGACTTATAATAGTTATCAATTTCATTTACATAATAAGTAATGTTTCATATTCACAAGTCTTCGGTAGTCAACTGTATGAGAGAGAGAACATCACCCTGGTGCTTTTCCTCCAACGACAGACCGATGGTCCCCTACACACCTTCCTTTTGGAAGTGGCCTTTCCCTTCACAAGGGTGTAGATAATGAGAATCAACTGATTCTTTATGCCATCTGAGAACTGGTGAAGTGTCCTAACTAATAATAATCAGGCTTACAACTCTAGTCCAGCTCTAGCTATGTATAACCCACTCTAACTGTTCAACTATCTGGTACACAGTAAACTAAAAATGCAAGCAGTGACTTTTGCATTACTTTGGCCAAAGCTTCATATAAATAAATAAAGTCATACGTTCACTCACTCTTTTCTCAACTTGGAGACAACATTCGTATATTTCAATAAATAATATATATCAACATACTTTGACTTGTTTGTTCAATATTAGTCTAAAAGACATAAAATATACCCTTTACTATAAATCAACAAGACAAATATAAGATGGGAGATTAGGTGACTTATGAAGCATCCATTGAGCCCCTCTTTGCATCCTTGAAATATCGGGTCTATGACAACCTGTCAACTACTCAATGGCTTGTTGGCAATATATGTTGTCATCGATGTCAACACTTAGAGTGAGGTCAGCACTCAATTTATGATGATGATATACTAGTGTAGTAACAGGGATGAAGTGAGATGTAGTGATGTTCTTGATGTTCATGGTTGGATGCCATTCCCTGATCAGTGTCAAGTCAAGTTTCTTTGAGCATGCTTGTATATTAAGATGGGAATTAGAAGCACAAAGATGAATGGTGAAATATTAAGATGGAAATTAGAAGCACTAAGATGAATGATGGCATATTAAGATGGGAATCAGAAGCTATGTTGAGGATGAGAATATGTTGTTGATGACCTATGGCATGTTGTATGATCCTTCTTGTTGTTCCTAAGGACGTATGTGTGGTTATATGAAGGTTTTGGCCTCTAAAAGTTGCCTGAAAGATTGTCTAGTAAAATGCTCCTCATTCCTCCACATTTAAAGCTATGGTCATGCGGTTCAGAAGTTAGGTTAATGATGTTGTAAAGTCCTAAATCTAATGTTTCAAATCCTTTTCTCCTCCGTAGTGAAAGTTACAAGTGATTGAGTTCTAGTCCATGCTCTGGCAGTATAATGTGATTGGTGAAGACAGTTTGGAATTCTCTGCATTCCTCCGCAAGTGAAGATTTGCCCATGCAGTTTTGAGGATATGTTTAGAGCTATGTATGAGTTCATCCATATGTGTTTCAGGTGGTCTGGAGGTCCACAAGCTTAATTTTGAAATGACAATTATGATAGAGATAGTTCTAGATGCCTAGTTGTTGTTAGAATATATGATGATGATGTGCACCAACTTGTTGCTTGAAATGGAAAATTGGCTAATGAAAGATGGTCCTGATGATCTTATGTTCTCTCCATTTTCTCTGCAAGATGTCTTTTTGCTCTCTCTAGAAATGATTAAGGTCTGGAATTATGGTGTTGTTGGGTTATGCCCTTGCCTAGCTGACAGAGGAAGATTGATGATGTACGCTAGAAAGTTGTTGTTGTGTGGAGTTCGAGGAATGTTTGGAGATAGTGTATAGGTCATGCCGACTCATCTAGAAGATGCACAAGCAATGTTTAATCATTCATGAGTACCACCAAGCTGAAATGACTGTTGTGATACATGCTTCATGTGTTCAAATTTGTGAAGCATGTGGATGTTATTCCTTGAAGGATGATGTTGTGAAGGATGTTTAGGACCAGACTAAGCATGTGTCGGGATCTGCAAGGCATGTGTTACCTTATGTAGTAATGTGTAGTTCATGATAGGGCTTTCCCTATGCATGTTTCATATTGTGTGATCTTTGGCCGACTTGTAAAAGTAATATTCATGCTGTATTGGTCAACTTGTTATGTAATCAAGGTAATGTCTTGTATATATTGTAATCCTAGTTGGTCTAGGTGAGGTGATGATTGTGAAGATGACTATGTGAGTGTGTAAAAGAGTAGAATATAAACATGTTATGCACAATGATGTGCGAATGAATGAGAAAGAGCAGAAGTAATAAGGGTTGTCCTGATTCATCTTGAAGACATTTCTGTGACAAGAGGGAAGTGAATATTGTGGCTAATTGATCCAATCATCAGAAGAGGTTGAATTGCAATCATCAAAGGTGTGAGCTTCAATGTCAGTTTTCAAGCAGTAGAAGGATTGTCATACTGTAACCATCTCTAAGTTTGTTCTCAAATTAGGGAGTAGCTTCTTCCTTGGGTTGTAGCCCTAAAACAAAGTTTGTAGGGACTCGGGAGTTGTAGCTTCATTGGAAATGTCCCTCAAACAAAGTCTTCAAGGAGTAGTAGCTTCCTTGGGTTGTATCCCTAAAACAAAGTCAACAGGAGTAGTAGCTTCCTTGGGTTGTAGCCCTAAAACAAAGTTGTAATTTTGAGCTTCATATATTGTGAGTTAATCCTCGCCGTGGTTTTTCCCTTATTGGGTTTTCCACATACATTTAGTGTTATGTGTTGATGCGCATTGTGTTGATCTTTCATGTTTATGTTGATGTTGTAATGCTTAAGTTTTAATCTGCTTCGGAGGAGTTGAAGTTTGCTTAGATATTGATTTACCCCCCCTCTCAGTATCCTGGTGTGTTTAACATGGCTTGTCAACCCAATTTCACGCTCATCAACAAATTTAGTATTCTTTGATACGGTATGTAAGATTATGACATTAAGCCATTGGTTTGATAATTAAAGACTCTATCTATCTTAGTCTAGGATTATATTCGACATATAACTTGTCAAAGGAAACAATACAATTCATAATCTTTCATATTGGATACATTTCCACTTGTATATCAAAAGAGAATTCCAAATAATAAGTAGTTTCATTCTCAATGAAAAACTATAGAAAATTGACCCTACATTTCCATAGTAAGGTAAGTATATTTCATGACAATCTGATGGCTAGTCTTACCCTAGATTAGGATAAATAATATTCCTTTTTAAACTGGAATAAAGATAATTCATGATAACTCTTGGTTACGTATTGATAATAAAAGGATAACATCCATATCAAACTACCTCTACAGGTAATAAGATAAATAAATTCTTCTGCATGTTAACATAATAATAAGTCTATATATCAAATACATTTAAACAAAGACATCGAGTAATAACAAGCTCTAAGTTTTTATTATTATCTAAGGTGATGATACCTTCCATAACAGATAGCTATGACTCTTAGATAGATACTATGATAACCTTATGTTGATACTACAATCTTACACAAGAAAATAAGAACTCTCGATTTGCTACAATTTTCTAAAAAGCTCTCATCACTAGATAGTGATAAGATTTGAATACCTATATCAACCTTGCTTAGGTCAACTAAACACACAACATTCGGCCTTACTTAGGTGGTTGAATTAATCAAAACATAGCTAATATATGATGCTTGCCCATTACGTATAGTTGGCCTTTAATGGTTTCCATAGGGTTTATTTTCTTAAGAAAAACCTCAAATAGATTATACAAAGCATAATAGCCATTCACCTTTAACAAACACAATAATACATGACTATATCACAAACCATAGATTAGTATGTTATTCACAGCATTTAAAAAGAATAACATATATATAACATAATATCTTTATACGATAATCTCGACTTCTAAAAGGTATTAATACATAATACAAATCTTGTTTGACAACCATTATACGATATATCTATAGACAAAGACCTCTGTCGAAAGTTTAACAACAGTATTAAAGTAATTCTTGATACAATGCACTATGATATCATGCAAGTAAATCGGTATCTTAAGGCACACAAAGTAGGCTTTATCTATATAACCACCATCTATTTGTTTCCTACAAATATCAACTTGCGTACTCAAAGTACTTTTGTATGCTAAAACAAGCAAAATCGATACTCCTTAGCTTTCATATCCCTCCTCGCTTCTTCAATACCAGACATTCCACACTCTCTTTACTTTCTTCAATGTACTTTTATGCAAGAAAGAATCATATTAAATCATTTCTCCCACTACCGTCAATTATGCAACTGCATACTTACTAACTTACTTAATTATGCTTATTTTCGAGCATAACTATCGACGATGGAGACTCACAAAGTCGACTTAGTCCTAATTGACAAAATTAGACTTGTCTGGTATTACTTACATCGACTCACATTCAAAGGTATATACCACCTTACTATCTGTCGACGGAGAAGATTTAGCCATCGACTTGACGACGAAAAAAATTAACTAGTATAAAATGATCTCAATGCTAAAAATATTTATAAGATGACCAAAGACATAGAGATTAAGGCTTAATCCAAAATTGGCTTATCCTCTAATAAGTATGTGCGTGTGTGTTTCTAGATGGCTTAAGGATCATTGTGTTCACGCAATCTAGCATCCTCTCCATGGTGATACTCTCTCTCCTCATCTCGGAGGGGGAAAAACATTGTTCATGTGTCCACCTCAATCACACAACGGTAGTGAGTCCATTACATCATCTAACCACGTGCTTAATAATAATGTCATAAACAATTATTCTTTGCATATAAACTAATATCAATCAAATGCATTTTCTATCATTACTTTAATCATAATATTTTCTCTAACTAACTATCTATCTTCTCAAAAATAAAAATGATAAGTATGTTAATTTAAAAATGGGGTGTGACAAAATGTATTCCTTGCAGACATGAGTTGATGTCATAAACTCAACCTCTGTAGTGGACAAAATGACCACATCTTGTCGCTTACTCATCCAACTTATTGCACCATCAAAAAGGGTAAAAATATAAGCACTGGTAAATCTTCTACTATCATTATCACCTTCCCAATCTAAGTCTACATAACCACAAATATCAAGAGAATGTTTGTCTACTATCAAATCACCATGATAACACAAGGAATGCTTCGAGGTACCTTGTATATATCAGAAGACTCTCTTAATAGCAACATAATGAATCCATCCAGGATTAGATGTAAACCTATTGAAAACTCCCACTGCTTGGGCAATGTCTAGTCTAGTGCAGACCATAGCATACATTAAAATTCCAACTGCAATCTGGTAAGGCACTCTACTCATGTCTTCCATCTCTAATAGGGATGTAGGACAATGTGTAATGGATAACTTTGTTCCTAATGTCACAGGAACACACAATGGTCTACAATCATGCATGTTAAACCTCTATAAAACTAAATTGACACACTTACTCTATATAAGCCATAGCTTTATGTTCTTTCTATCTCTTTTGATCTCCATCCCAAGAATGTGTTTAGACACACCAAGATCTTTCATTTAAAATTTTGTTGAAAGTTGAGATTTTAGTTCTGAAATCAAATATTTCATTCAAATAAACAACATATCATCAATGTATAAAGCAATAACCAAGAAACAATCACCATCAAATTTAAAATAAACACAATAATAAGATTTAGAACACTCACATCTCAAACTCAACACATATGTATCAAACTTCTAGTACCACATCCTAAGACTCTATTTTGGGCCATATAATAATTTCTTCAATGTATGAACCAAATTTTTTTTACCTTTAATCATGAAGTGCTTTGGTTGTGTCATATAAATATCCTCCTCCAAATCACCATGAAGGAATGTCATTTTCACATCTATAATTTGCTCAACCTCTAATTCATAAGCTACAACAATAGATAATAAGAATTTAATGGTTATTATTTTTGTAATAGGAAAAAAAATCTCACCATAATCAACCCCCTCAACCTAGGAGTACCCTTTAACAACCAACCACCTTTTTCACTTCTCAATATTACCATTTTAGGCAATCTTCTTTTTGAACGCCCATTTACAACTAACAGGTTTGTTCATTTAGGCAATGGTACAAGGTCCCATGTATCATTCTTCTTCAAGGTTGCCATCTCTTCATCCATGGCTATATTCCATGACTCTACATCATTCATACCTAATGCCTCTTCTATAGATCTCAATTCATCAATATTAGTATTCAAAGAAAATATGTACATCTCCAATCATCAAGCGAATACCCATACCTTTTTGGTGGTTATCTACACCTAGTAGACCTTTGAACAAGCTAAGGTTGAGGTTCTTCTTCCCCTTCTAATGATTCTGAGCTAGATGAGCTCTCCTCAGGTACTTGTCTATCTTGGGCTCTTGATTCAACTTTATCAAGTGTAAAAGGAAGTTGAATCACATCTTTCTTTTCAATTTACTCTGGTTGCAAGACAATTGAAGAAGGCTTAGTTTCTATAAAAATCACACTTCTATTATATATTACCTTATGTAAAACAGGATCCCAAAGCTTTTATTCCTTCATATCATAACTATAATTGGTGAAGATATATTTCATAGCTTTGTTCTCCAACTTTGTTTGCTTCTCCCTTGGCACATGTGTATTTGCCTCACAACCAAAAACTCTAAGATGTTGCAATGTAGACTTGTGACCCGACCACACCTCCACAGGCATTTTATTTACAAGAGTTGATGTAAAAGAATTGTTAATTAGGTATCAAGTAGTGGCTATAGCTTCAACTCAAAACTTTTGTTCTAGACTAACACTACTAAGCATACTCCTAGCCTTCTCTATTAGTGTCCTATTCATTCTTTATGCAACTCCATGGAGAATACGGAGTTATATTTTGTCTTTGAATTCCATAATGTAAGATGCCTTCTCATATTACTCAGAATTACACATACGATTTACTAAGAAAGTAAAAGAACATGATAAACAAGAGTGAATTTTTTTTAATTATTTGCAATATTTCAAAGAAATAAAAGCATATCTTTTCTGAATATTTTTCAACCTTGAAAATTACAATATATTCAAAGATAGAAGCATAGTGAAATCATTTCACTTTACATTTACAAATACATTGCACTTGGCATAAGAATAGTTTTACATCATAAATCATAACGTGAAGTTTAACATAAAGAGTATTGTTTCTGGAATCTTGATATCTATCGTTCAAGTCTTGGTGAGTCTTCTATTATAGAGGGAGAGCATCATCTGAGTGCTGTACCTCCAACCACAGATCAACGGTCCCCACACGCCTTCCTTTCTGGAAGTGGCCCTACCCTTCACGAAGAGTATAGACATGTGGATCTAATAAGTTGTCATCTGAGTCCTAGTGTTGTGTCCTACGTAACTCAATCGACCATACAACTCTAGACGATCTTCTAGCTAAGTATGATCATTCTAACAGGTTACACCATCTAGACACTGTGAACTGACTAATGCATGCAGAGACAAATGCATCACTTTGGCCAAAGTTTCTATATAAATAGATGTTGTAATAAACATAGTCTTGTGTTCACACACCTCTAACTTGACTTGGAGACTATCTCATCCTACAGATTGACTTGATTGGCTAGTAACTCAAGGTATAATTGTCTTGACTGAACTACTCTTAGTCAACTGACTTAGCATTTAATGCCGAATTTAGGATATCTACTAGCATAGGTTTAGAAGAATTAACCTTTTTAGAGAGTCTTTAGTGGCACTCTCCACACATCAAAGTTTATGACTTCCTGTCATTCTACTCATCGACTCAAGATTAAGCACTCTTGTGCTATAAGTCATATTTCAACTTCAACAAGATATCAATAAACTTTATCAAAAGCTTCTTTGACTCTATCTAATTTATAATAACTTAGTCTATGATTTCTTGACTCTTTTACTATTGATCATAAACTATAATAGACTAAG
This sequence comes from Cunninghamia lanceolata, assembly GCA_027924645.1. Lineage (NCBI taxonomy): Eukaryota > Viridiplantae > Streptophyta > Pinopsida > Cupressales > Cupressaceae > Cunninghamia > Cunninghamia lanceolata. Next base: position 150,307 of record BSBN01000847.1, on the reverse strand, counting down.
ACAAAGTCATAAATGACTTAGAATTTTTAGCTTTCTAAACCCCCTTTTGGGTCGAATATAGGGTTTTTAACTCCTCTAACCCTATGAAAACTCTTGTTATCTAATGATAAGAATGTATAATAATAAAATATGAAAATAATACCCTCTAGTCTTTTCTAGACCATTTAGGGACTAAACAAAGTTCATATTTATAAAAACATGAGTTTCTATCTTCATATAATACCTTAATGTATACTATCATTATCATGTCAATACTCTTAACTAAGTTTAATATTATAACCTAGATAGGTTTTGAGTCTATGACTCATTATAATGCTTCCAACCTCATGGTCTTCTCAAGTCAACTAACTTTCGATAAAGAAGAGACTAAGAACTAATGATTAATATCCTAGGTTCATCATGATAATGTTTACCATGTTGTTGAGTGTACTAATGATATTGTATCACTATGTAAAATTGTTCTTAATGATGACAATATCATTCTATCATAAAAAATGGCAATTCCAAATCTTTGATCTCATTGTGATATGTAAACCTATTTATATCTTGAACTTTTTTCACAGAATAGATTTGATATCTAATATATTGTCTTTCAACGTGATGTCTCGATGTTAAAGCATTGTTTAAATTAAAGATTTAAACATTATGATAAAAGACGGTGAAGTTGCTTTCATGAAATACGGTGCTTAATCAAGTTGAATAATAGAGATAATTCTGTAAACATATATTATTAATATAATATTTAATAAATAATATTAAATAATATTATTATAAAATATTTTAATTAAACTATAATATATAATATATTTTATATTATATTATCAATTTAAATATTATTATAATTATCATATATTATAAATATAAATAATAAATATAAGTATTAATAGTATAGATATAAATATTAAATTAATATAGAAATCTACAGCAACCCATATAGACAAGGTACGGCAACAATAATACCAATGATCAATGCTATGATTTCTTTTGGTAGCTAATGATATTAAATGGATTACCCACCATAATATAGTTTCACATAAGAATTGATTAATCTGAAACTACAGCAACGATGCATCTAGTTAGGGATGCAATTATAACAAGGAAACAGATTAAAGGCATCAATTAATTCTAAGAGGTACGATTTATGAAGAGATACATCCATTCATAATGGATGCCTTCCATTGGAATGATATAAGAAGTGGAAGATATTCTGATTGGAGGAACATATTACATTCGAAGTTTTAAGAACATATAGATATTCAAAGGGAGTGTGAGGAATAAAAAGAGTAAAGGATTTGCAAATGAGAATTTAGAGAAGATATACAACAAACTTGGAGCAGACTTTGTGAATGAAATAGAAGGAATATCAAGGAGAAATATATAGAAGATACTTTCGAAGTTTAACAGGAGATATATATTCAAAAGGGAATGTATAGATTTATCTAATCTGAATTTACTACAGTATATAGAACTGCAGTCAGCACTAAAGAAAGGAATGCAATCCTTAGATCTCTAAGGACACAAAGGCAAGAGTAATATACTTGGTATGATGTATCTAACCCTATGTTTATTAAGATGAATGCCATGTGGTAAATAATGACAAATGTATATAATTGAAAGATTATCATTAGTATCATAAGCATTGTGAAACTTGCTATGAAATATATAAGAAAACATCAATAGATTATACTCACAACACATTCAAGTAGTGGTATGTTTAAACTCAATGCCTATTTATTTCTATTGCCTTCAACCTGTGAGTGAGAGGCAAGGTGTTGTTAGGGAGAGGCGGAGTAAATCCATCCATGGAGGTGGTGTCATCGCGCCCTAAACAAGTAAATCCCCATCCAAGGTTGAGGTTTAGAAGAGAAATAAGGATTGAGACTTGAACAGAGCTAATACAAAATGTGCTATGAATAAATGTGATCATTTGGTACGTTGAAGTATATCAATGTATGTTCAAGTTAATACTTAGTTATTTATATTGCCTCCAACCTATGAGTGAAAGGCGAGGTGTTGTTAGGGAGAGGCGACGTAAATCCATCCATGGAGGTGGTGTCATCACACCCTAGACAAGTAAATCCCCATTCAAGGTTGAAGATTGGAAAGGAAGTAAGGATTAAGACTTGAACATAGTCGATACTGAATTGTGTTGAGTTGAACTGAATGTGGATTATGCTATGATGATTTGATCTCGTTATTTGTGTTATGTAGTATTGCTCTCATTATTTGATAGATGAATTTAATATGAATGATGCTATGAACTGAATATTATCTTAATTTATTGATCTTTAATATTTCTAATGTCCCTTTCTAACGATCTTATTGTATGCAAGTAAAGAAATCAGGAATATCCTAAAAGGGGACATTACATTCAATACTGAGATAATACTTGTCTTTATTGCACACTATATATGAGATGAACTATCTCTTTCCTAGAGGTTTTGAAAGATATTAAACAACATCTCTATACACTCAGCTATAAGAATAACTCAAACATAGAATCATTGATCAAAAAGCAATAAAACTTATACATTCCTACTCTTAACCACTCCTAGGTTCAATTCAGAATTCAAGTAGGGCTCAGTTTCTATCATTGTAACCTTAAAGAATATAGCTTCAAAAGCATACATTCAAAGATGAGAAAAGTTTTTAGTTTTCAATTGAAAGGCACAAGACAACTGAGAGGGGGGGTGAATCAATTGTATCAAAAACTTTAATTTCTTTAAACCAAAACACTTTCACATTCACTTAGCCTAACTCCTTATTTTGTTATGAACATTAACCATGAATAGAAGAATCAAAACATGAACATCAACACCATACACACATGAACACCAGATTTTTTATGTGGAAAACCCTAAATAGGGAAAGACCACAGTGAGTGTTAGCTCACAATATAATGTAGTAACAATACCGAATATCAAAAGTGGTTCACTGCCCAAAAGAATGGCTCACAGCCAAAGGGTGGCTCACTGCCAAGGGTTGGCTCACTGCCGAGGGTTGGCTCACTATCAGGGGTGGCTCACTACCAAAGAGTGAACTGATTTAGTACCATCTACACCATGCCTAAGTTCAATTCGATTGAAGCGCAATATATCTCCTTTTCTCTGCTCTGCTTTTACACTTTTCACTTATCTTCACATCTTTTCTTTGTCACACCTCAAACATGAACTCATTACATACATTTATACCTATCATCAACCTTGGAATGAACATCAAGGTCAGCATTACATTCTACCACCATTGGAACTTTCTCCAAGGTTGACATACATACATAGATCAAATTAGGACTAGACCTAAACAAACTTGTGGGTAAATGAATGAAGGATGAACACATCATGGCTTAGTTTGGACCCAAATACATCCTCACATGCTTGGACATGCTTCGACAATCCATGAATCACCTCCGCAACAGGTGTGACAAACCAGGTTAGCCAGAACTTATGCACATATCAAGAGCACATAGAAACATGTTTGCAAGATCTTCATTATAGTTTACGGAACAATCACATGTCTTCAATACATTATGGAGACATCTAAAAACAACATAGAGTCACTTGGTAGCTGATAAATCCAACCGCAACAGATCTCACTTGAACACAACATATATCACTTGAAGAACATATCACAAACTGCTTCTTATCAAACACTGTCAAACTCTGCTAGTCACTAACTTGCCTTCCGGAGCACCAAATGACAAATCTTTTTGAATGAAGATGACTAAGGACCTTATTAGCTTAATTCCAGAACTGCAAAGCCAAAATTCAATCAACGGAGAAATGTGGAGCAAAACACTTTCTCCCTATCACACTGCAAACCTTGACAGGCACAGTCTTTGTACTGGTGAATATAACTTTTTCTGCACAGTGATCTGAACCACTAAATTTTGGATTTAGCATCTTTAAACACTTCTCTAAATCATATCCAAAGCTCATACTCCAGTCTTCAATACAGAGAAAATGCGGAGCAAAATACTCAGACATTGTTCTTTAATTAATCAACAGATATCAATATCAGAAGATACAGTTGGCACCAATGACAATACAAACATGTTGACATCAATGATGACACCAGTTAGCACATACTTGCAACATTTATAAAGGGTATATGTTAACTATAGAAGACATTAAGAATAATCAAGTTTAACCACAGTAGGAGATGTCTTTCTCCGTCCTGATATCCTCTGTACAAACAGAGTTAATTAAACTCATTCTTTGCACAATCAATGTCTTCCATCCACTGAGTTAGTGACCTACAAATCCTATGGGTTCGATGACAAAAAAAATAGTATGAAAGAGTTATACTTATACTGATTTTTTATACTACATGTCAATGTAGGTTTGTTAAACTTTGCGGACTCATGATAATGAGAAGAAACACAGCTATGTTCCTTCAACTACATTCTAATACTAAGAATGCTCTATATATGTTTATAAGAGAATAAAATTATGTTTGTATACAAAAGATATCAAACTGCTGCATTAAAAGAACAAGGAGAGAATGTCTTTTCTACAATATTCATACCTTTAAAACTATCAGTTTGAAATGCCAGAGATAAACCTCTAGCAATCCAGGCACAACACCATTATCCTTCTGAGTTTCTCACTTTATCTTCATGAATTTCTATGTATGAACCAGCTTACTGTTATCTCTAAGATCTATGTCTTAACTCTTGCTTCATATATGAAGCTTCCTCTCTCTCACTGTTTGTTGCACACTACCCAATCTCACAATGCTCTTAAAAGCTTGATATCCTTTGAAGACATGCCTCTCTGAGTATGTGTGTTTGTCTACTATGCTTATCACTAGATAATATAGTCTTAACAAGACTTTACCACTCCACCAACCTATGAAGCCTATGGTAGATTCCATGCCTAACAACATGCTTCAATAACATGCAACGAAGTGGAGTAGTTGGTCCTTTATGACCACTCTCTCGTACTCCTCCTTAACTTCTCCAATGATGTGGAGATGGGAATTGAGTGCTCCATAAACACATGGAGAGCTTTGTATAAATGTTATCATACCACGATACAAAAGAATCTCTTTGGCATAATATTATAATTAGAACTTATAAATAATATTTAAATAGATATTAAATATCATAGTGTAGGTATATACAATGTATTCTCACATTGTTCCTAACACTTGACAAAATATGAGAATGGGTTTGAGGTATTCTCCCCCTCTCTATTTTGTGTATACACCAACAAATATAGGTTATCAAAAGGAAACTTATTGGAAAACACCTATAATGAAATAGTTTAACCACTAATATAATTCGTTATAATAATAATAAACTATAATCAAATCACATCAGGAAAAATAATGACTATCGACTATATCTTGTTGATGGGCATACTATCCTACTTAGTTTTTTGACAAAACCTAAGCCAAAGGATCTTGACAACAAATCGACAATTGTCGAGTTGAAATCAACTTAGACCAAAAGAGTCAAACTTAACATACCAAACTTGATGAGGCTTCACTAATGGTACAAGAACAAGACTTAGATGGCAACAACCTGTCCTTTCCATTCATTTATTCACTTTTCTCTGATGATGCCCTCCCTCTCTTTCTTGGAGGGTGGAAAACCTATTTTTCTGGTTACACTTGCAATCAACCAAACTAGGATTAGTGCATCATTAGTTACTTCATTTATCTTATGAATAAATAATCATGACATAATATAATCACATGTCTAATTCTAAACATATAAAAATAAATTCATGATATCATTGATTTATCCTGACATTTTCACATAACGTCAAATCACTAAATCATGTATAATCATCTACTAATTACGTGCAAGTAAAAAGTAAAACATAGTCAAAATTTGGGGTGTGATACATAATCTTTATAGAATCTATCAAATTCATTAGAGCAATATTCACTTCCATTGTCAATTTTTAAACATTTTATTTTCTTTCCAATTTGCAACTCAATCTTTGCTTTAAATTCTTCAAATTGACTAAAAACTTTATATTTACTCTTTAGAAAATATACCCATGTCCTTCTGCTATAATCATCAATAAATGAACTTCACAATCAAAGCAACATCAACAGGACCAAATACATCAAAATGAATAAGATCTAAAATACCGCAAGATTTGTGAGAACTCAAATAAAACTAAACACAATTTTATTTTCCATAAATACAATGCTCACAGAAACCAAATTCAAGATTACAATCTGAAAGACCTTCAACAAAGTTCTTATTTTTCAAGGTCCTTAGACCCTTCTCTCCTATGTGGCCTAATCTCTGGTGTCATTTAACATAGTCTTCTTTACAGGTAATTTTGATTTAGTAGAAAGAGCACCCTTAGGTACCCAAAATCCATGACCATCCGCTAAAGAGGAAACTATCTCTTTTTCCAACAAAGTAGCCATAGAATTTATTCTCACAAAGTACTATTGCACTCAATAATGCATGAATCAAGCTAAAACAAGGTTCACATTCTACTACCTCTAGCAATCACCATAGCACCTCTCACCATTTTAACACCTTCTTCAAAAAACTAAATCTGCACACCCACATCTATTAGTTTGATCATAGATAATAGATTATGTGCTAATCTTGGGATATGCAAGACAACATCAAATATTCTAATTATACCATAAAAAACTTTATCTAAATACTACCAAAACTAACAATATTTAAATAGGAATTATCACCCAAGTACACCTTACCACCTTTGTATTTTTTATACTTACTGAACCAATGTCTATTAGAGGTCATGTGAAAAGATGCACCTGAGTCAATCAACCATGTATTCTCACTTGCACGAGTGGAGAAAGCTGCAATGAATGCATCACCATCTTCCTTCTCGTACTCAGAATTAGAATCAACATTCTTCTTCATCTTTTTCTTCTCTTCCTTGCACTCCTTATATAAGTGAATAAGTTTACCCTAGTTCTAGAAAATAGCTCTGTACTTTCTTGGAGATTTTGATCTCCCCTTAGACTTGGATCTAGATTTGTCATGCTAGTTATCATTCTTCTTGTCTCTATCTTTTGGTCTTCCTCGAACACTAAAATCCTCTTTGGCACTCAAAGAGACCTTCCTCTTCATTTCTTTATAAATCAAAGAACCAACAATATCCTCTACCTTCAAGTGACTAAAGTACTCCCAATGGCCATGACTAGATTGTCCCATGAGTCTGGCAAAGAACACATCAAAGTTTTACATCTTTCCTCATCATCTATCTTCACACCCACATAATTTAATTGAGCCACCAACATGTTAAATGCTTCTATGTGGTCTGCAATTCATCTACCTTCTTCCATCCTCAAGAAATGGAGATTCTTCCTCAAGAATATTTCATTCACTAAAGACTTTTCTTGTTGAATTTCTCTAAGTTTCTTCCATATATATTTTGTAGTGTGTTCTTCATGGACATTGATAAGAACAAAATCTACAAGACATAATCTAAAAAGACCCTTTGCTTTTTGGTCCATTATATCATACTGAGCAACTTATGTTGCATCCATAGGTCTCTAAATTTTTGCATCAACAACATCACATAGATCATAATCAATTAACACATTGTCAATTTTTAATTTCCACATCTCGAATGTGCTTGCCATCTTTACTTCCTGCAATAAATATCACAAATTTCTCCTTCTACACAAGCTTCCACTTAAACAAGGTTAGCTCAAAAAACCCTCTACCCAACAATTGAAACCAAAGGTTATCAAGCTTTGATAACACTTGTAAGGAAGCAAGGTATGGGGAAACAGCTTCCTACTCTAACCTTGAGAGGAGTGTTATGCAAATAACTTAAAATTAGATCCAAAACTATTATAGAAAGTAGAGAAACACATAGAAACCAACAATAAGCAATAAACCATAACACATTGATTTATGTGCAGAAAATTCTTTCTAGGGAAAAAACGTACACTCCAAAACTTGCACAATGTATTATCAAATCCAATACAAGATTACAATACACTTACAATGCAATTATTTACAGAAGAAAAAACACCGTAATTCAAATACAAAATAATTCTGGCAACATTGTGGTAGCACCTATGTACCTACAAACTCACATCTACAAAATACTCTTCAAGCCCTTAATTTATAGACTTTTTGTAAAGTAGATTGAAAACCTGCAAAATCTAATTAAGACAACACAATATACCATGTACAAAGAAAGAAGATTAGGTGCAAATAGAATAAAAGTGCCATGTGGTTTTCTCCATATATCCATGTACTTACAAGAGTAGCATGGGTCTTCTAGGGGAATTAATAGGCATACACACACACTCACAAGAGCACACAAGTACATGCAAAGAAATAATGCCAAAAGATAAATCTTGAATGTAAACAAACACACACACATGTACATAAAGAACATACTAGAAATGACTACTCATCATATTCATCATCTAGTAAGTCATCACCATCCTAATCATTTAAACATTAGGCACAAAGAGTCACAATGATCCTTGACCAACCCAAGCACTATCCAATCATCTACATAGACTTGAAGGAACTTAAGAATGAAGTCTTCAAAAGTAGTGACCACAATATGCAAGAAGACTGTCAATGCTTTCTTTAGCCCAAATAGAATTAAGGTGTAAGCAAACGAACCCCACTCCGTTGCGAAAGTTATTTTTGACCTATTTTCTTCTATGATCCTCACTTGATGATATCTTGAAAATACATCAATGAATGTGTAGATTTCTTGTCCTGTGACACCCTCAAGAATTTCTTTCTAGTGAATTGTGTAGGAAATAGATCAACCACACAAACTGAATTGAGCTACTGGTACTCCATGCAAATTCAAATGTGCCCATCCTTCTTAGTGTTTATAACCATGGGACTTATCCATTCAAACTCCTTGACTAGACTAATGATTACAACATCCAAATACATGTAGATTGGGTTTCATGTGATACGTCCTTTTATGCATGGGCTTCTCACCTTCAACCAACTTTATGTGCATCACTCCTAAGGATGGGTGCACACCCTTCATCTCTTTGTAGCTTCATGCAAAATGGTCTCGATATTCATGCAACAATTCCAGAACCTTATTTACCTTTGTGATTGTCTAGTAGTCACCGATGGTTGCGAGGTTTGGTTCTCCTTCTAAGCCAATATCCACCTTGATCATTTTAGGGGCTCAAGGTATGGTCCATTCTATATCTCCTTAGAATGTATCACTTTTTGTGACCCAAAGGAAGTTTCAATATTAAGATGGTTTTCAACCGATCCTTCTTCCGTTTGATACACCATCTTCTCCTTCCCTTTTCATAGCTAGTTCTACTCCATCCAAAATTGGTTGTTCTCTTTGTTGGAATCATTGGTTGTGTTGCGATCATCAAAAGTTTTAGGTAGAGACATACTTTTCCCTTTGTATATTTTTTGTACACACTCTTCCATTTTTCCATCATCTCCCATGATTTCCCACCTAATCCACTGAAGAGATTGATGTACAATTATTGAGGGGGAAGTGAAGGAAAGGGGTGAACAAAAGCATACTTCAGGTCCTCCCAATTGGTTGTCTCCGATCACAATTAACATACCACACACGTGCCCAAACCCACATTGAAGAGTACAAGGCATGCGTCCATAGAGACAAGGGAATTTCCAATGGTCTGGTTATCCAAGCTACTTCATAGCTCTGAATATGCTCCTCAAGTGCAATGATGCCATTGTAGCTTGGTAGTCTGCATGCCTGATTATTATTTTAAAACCTCATGCACATGGCATCTTGTACTTGTATCTAAGTATGTAGCATAGGTCAATGTGTCACCCACCATCACATCATAGTCCCTCTAAGAGAGTAAACCAGGGCAGCCATGCATTTGTTCTCTTGAGTAAAATACACCATTTTTTAAAGAAATTTTGAATATTCCCAACCCCTTGATATTTTGGTTGGGTGATGGTGTTTGTTTTTCCCACACTTCACATACATCATCCTTAGAGATCTTCAATCCTAGGTCATCATGCACTTGTTTGCTCGCACAGTTCCATAGTCTCATCCAACTAACTCATAAGATATATGCACCCAATTGTCACAAGCGACACTTGTGGTGTCAGATATGGAATAGGCATCATCCTAATGCAATACGTTATCAGAAGTAGGGTCCAACTATTCCACGCCTTGAGCAATGATGTTATAGATGTGATCGATATCTTCACCATCGATGGCAGATTCAACATAAGGCATCCCACAGTCGCTATCCAAAGGAATGACTACTCTCTGACTATTGTTTTCAATGTTGATATAGCACCCTTTAAACCATAGATCAATATGGTTGGTGTAGCACCATAGTGTACCTAGTAGGGCTGAGAAGTTGTTTGCTTTGGCTAGCTCTATGACCTCAAAGTCCCCTTTGAAATAGAGTCCCATTATAATTATGGTGGCTCCTTTCAAAACCCCAATAGGTAGGGCACATGTCTTATTAGCCATGAATAAATATGGGGGAGGGTTGAAGTGTTGGGCACCCCATTTTGTTCCAAGCATCAACCGTCAGGATGTTTACTTTAATGTTGGTGTCCACTAGAATATCTTTGATGATCCATCCATCAATGGTTGTGTCAACTACTATCTCCCTGCCATATTCTATACTCTATGTGGATTTGACCTCTCAATCACATACATTCACCCATTTCTTATCTATCGTTACTTGTTTGACTTGTGAAATCCATTGCTCAAGTAATGGGAGTATTCCTTCAATGTGCAAGAGCCAACATATCTCCCAGAACTCATCCTTTTCACTGTTGTCATCTTTTGGGATGTGTCAAGGTTCCCTGATGACATGTGCATGCCTCCTCTTTCTCAAATTCAATTTCACCTTGGAGTTCTCAAATGAGACCCATAGTCTCATGTACGATTTCCTTTTATTGGTGACCATTGGGGTAACCCTCAGTAAGTAGTGGTTCCTTGCACCATATGGTATCCACAAGTTTTTTGTGGTGCACATGCAAGTTGTAGAACTACGCATAATGATGTTAATTCTTGGCCCAGAACCAACAAGGGGAATAGTAGGTTTTATCTTCCACTCAGTGTGTGGTGCGTGGTTAATCCAGATCATGCTTGCACTCTTCTCATTTTTATCTTTGGTCATAATAGTATTAAAATTAGGGCACTCTTCAACTTTGTGTTCTCCTCAACAATATGTGCAAGTGGGAAAGGCAAGACAATCTCATTGATAGTGGTCTAGGGAACTACACTTGTAACAAGTGCAAGGTGGGAATCTACCACCTCTCCATCCTCCTCTCCCTCTCTTGGTCACATACTTCCATTTCGACCTTTATGGGTGTTTCTTGTTGTTGCATGGTGAAGTCCCAGTGTGTTAGCTTCATAGATCTAATCAATAATGTAACAATCCTTGGTATTGTGGGTGTGCGCATTATAAATTTTATAATAGCAAGATATCTTCATCTGGGTGGCACACTGCAATAATGGAAAACTCTGCATATCATGATCATCCCTACATATTTCACAAGCTATAAGTAAGGTACGCACATTCTTCCGTGGGTAGTTTTTCTTGATATGCCCTTCAACTATATAGTTTATGCACCAAACACCACTATGTACATCATGGGTATTGTTAGCAATGAGTTTCTCTAATTATGTAGCCATTCCCACAAGTGGGGCTACTTCTGTAATTAGATAAGTATTGCTACTTCTGTTGTTCAAGAGAGTTGTGTTGAAAATAGAGGATGGAACCATTGTTATGACCATTTTGAATGAATATAATGAGTGGTTGATGTCTCACTTGTGTTAATATGTTTTTAAGCTTATATTTTTAAGAACAACCAAAAGTGGCAAATTCGTAACTAAGTAATCCCTTTCCCAGACCCAAAAGAAGGATATATATGGTAGTGGGGCATTTCCCTTCACTAATTACACTTGATAACCACCCTCTTAACTTCCCTAAGTTTGCCTCTGTCATGAGCGCCTAGAAAGTCACTCACGATATCCTATAGTTGTGCTCCACACTTCATTTTCCTCACACCTATAGATCCATAGAAACCTCTATCATTAGTAATGACCTTTTGCATGTCCTTTGTTACTCCCTTTCACACCTTTGGATTCTTCAAAACTGGTGCCACGTCATGTGCTCTTTGTCAAAACTTAGGTCTTTGGACAAAATTGGGATCAACACCATCACTAATAGAGAATGAGCATTTGAAGTATTGCCCAACAATGGAAAATACTAGACATGGAGTTATATGGGTTTGTGCTCCTACAAGGGTAATTGTAGTTTTGCACTAGATATATAATTATGAGTTTATTAGGTTTTATTATTCAAAACATTTCACCTAGGATTAGGTTATATTGTTGGATTTACAAAGTGGCCTACCACAAAGGAATGATATTTAAGCACTAGGTATATTATGATGAGTTTATTGAGCTTTTATTGTTCAATGGTTTGGGAGTTTTCACTTAGGATTGGGTTTTATTACTAGGTTTAAAGAGTGGCCTACCTTTAGTGACCAGTGAGCATCCCTTATTGAAAAATTTCTTTGTAAGAAAACTTTAATCTCAACATTCTAATATAATATGCATGGATTGGTGTTTGAATCTTGAAACAGTAGCTCAAAATCAAAATGAGTAATCAACCTGCTTCATGTCATTGTAAGGCTTTGATGATAACTCGACTATTGTTTACCTTTGATTAATGAAATTAAGTTTTAAATTAACATTCTATTGAAACAATTTGTTATTATTTTTATAATAACATAAACAATACAAATCACAGGTGTACCACCTTGACAATCCAAAACATCATTGCTCTCAAAATCATACATAGTGATTTCTAATTGCTCAAATTTTTATAACAACTTACTTGGTGAGTTCACTACTTAAACCTAAAGTTTCATGTCCACATCATCAAATATGATGGAAATCAACGTGCTTTTGTTGAGGTGTCATAAAAAACCCCAAAAAAGGTTAGACCTATGTTGTGTATTAAGTCGTGTTTGTTGATGCACCCATATGGCATCACATGTTTTGTTACTTTTTGGATCTAATGAGCACATTTCATTTAATTATTAGTAATAATAATCAATACTAACAACCTTGAAGTCACAACTAGTATTATACTATTAAAAATAATAGTATTTAAATATATAAATGCTATCTCAATTATTGGAACACCTTCAACTATTAGATCTTTTCCCCTAATATAAAATATTTTATTTCCCTACAATAAATAATCTAGGAAATAGTTGTATAATAACAACTTAAGTATTGAAATTCTTGCCACCTAATAAAAAGTTCATTAATAAAAATTTTATTGTAAAAAAAGTACTAGTTAAATATATCCCCAATTACAAGACATTACATCCACCAAAACTTTTGACCAATATAAGTACTAGCAATTTTCACATGCACTTTAATTTGCAATGAGTAGTCGATAGGCATGCATAATTGAGTTTAATTTTGTTTTAAGTTAAAGTAGATTGATAGGCTTTAGCAAGAGTCATTTTGAAATGAGTTTTGTTGTTTATGTAGATTGGTAGTATCAATTAGAACACAATGACAATCCTTCTTTTACACTAAATAGGTGGAGCATTGAATATTAATTGTTTTCAATGGAGTGGCCATTCATTAGAAATCAACATTATACACAAGTGGTCCTCTTCTTTCTTTCATAGTGCCACATATGCATTATCCTTCATGCGCACATAACACTGATTTGTAAAGATGGGGCATCTCGTACCATTTTAATGGGAAACTAGCGACACCCACCATGATTTATAAAAATTCATGATTAACAAAGTTCAAATCCCAACTTTGTATTCCCTTAGAATTATTACTTCTTCCCACCTACCTATATGTATTTTATTTACTACCTTTTCACCTTTATTTTTGCTACTTTTAACAAACTCATGCCAATTTTACAGTCGCGAACCTCAATCCATTTTATTTTACTATCCTAGGAGTCATACTTGGGCAAAAATTTTGTCTACAACAAAAAAAAAATGTTTAAAGGAATTGCAAGCCAAGTAGTATTTTGGGGAATCTAATCATTATGACAAAATTATGAATTTCATCCCTATGAACAACTCTAATGTGTTGAGTTCAACACAAAACTTGTAGCCCCTCACTCTATCAAGCCACCAAATATGTTAAAATGAATATTGATAGTGAATTTTTTTTATATTGAACAATGTGTGTCATTTAAAACTTAAATTACTAACCCTTGATTGATTTAGAAGTATAAATTTCCAAAGAAAACTCATCCATTTTGCTCACAAGTAGCTGGAGAGAAAAAGACAAGAAACAAACAAAATATGAGGATTCAAGAATTTCTATTAGATCAAAACCAATGGAAACCCATCTGACCACTTGAACAAAAGAATAGAATGACATAATTTTGTTGGTAGCAACATAATTAATTGTTACTACCTTGATCAATTCTTGTTAACTTCCCAATAAAAGAGCAAATTGTAATCATCTCCCATAATAATATTGTTGAGCATTATATGGAGCAACATTACTTGTATTATTATAGGCATTACTTGTATTATTATAGGATTTGGAAATAGTAAAAGTTGCATTTGGTGAAGCAAAAACTGGAGAGGTGATCAATCAACCCATCAAGGAATGAACTAAAGGAGCCCCAAAGAGACAACAAAAAGGTCTACAAGAGCTCAAATTATCAAAAGAGGTCGTCACTAATAGAGAATGAACATTTGAAGTGTCGCCCATCAATAGAAAATATCAAAGGTGGGTTTATACGGGTTTGTGCTAGTACAAGGGTAATGGTAATTTCACACTACGTATATTATTATGTGTTTATTGGGTTTTTATTGTTCAAATTTTTGGAAGATGTCACCTAGGATTAGGTTTTATCACTAGGTTTACAAAGTGGCCTACCCCAAAGATAACAATATTTTAATAAGGGGTATATTATGATGAGTTTATTAAGATTGTATTGCTCAACAATTTGAGAGATTTCACCTTAGATTGGGCTTTATTGCTAGGTTTACAAAGTGGCCTAGACTAGTGAACATCCCTTGTTGAAAATTTTCTTTGTAAGGGAACTTTAATCTCGACATTCTAATCTAATATGCATAAGTTGGTATTTAAATTTTGAAACAACTCAAAATGAAAATGAATAGTCAACTTGTTTCAAGTTATTGTAAGACCTTGATGATAATTTGACTATTTTTTACCTTTGATTAATGAAAATTAACCTTTTAAATCAACAAACTATTGAAAAGGTTTGTTATTAATTTTATAATAACATAAATAATACAAATCAAATATATCCAAAACATAAATTAAACTGGGTCTAGACCTCAAGCTTAATGATTTAGAATTACCTATGTATATTTAGGTATCCTCAAGCTTTATGATTTAGAATTACCTATGTATATTTAAGTATCTCAAAGAATTTTGAGATGTTAGATTAATCCATCAAAACGAGAATGGATACTAAAACATTACAAAATTTCTAGCAAAGCTCTACAAACATGTGAAATCCTATGAAAATAGTGTTGGAATGTGAAATCAGTTTTACCTGTTCCAACAATGATGAGCAGTTGCCAATGAGTACCATAGTAGTGTCTCAAGTACCCGCCTGGTGGGGCCGAAGGCCAAGGATCTGAAACCAAAGGTTGTTGGACAGGGGGTCGCAGGGGCGTTGGGCGTAGCCCACCTACCATGCCGAAGGTGTTTTTTGACGAGGCCATTAGGCCTCATTGAATTTTTTTTTGGGCATGTGCCACATGTACACCATGCAAAATTGCATGTGGAAGTGCCACTCGCGCTTTTATGCATGAAAATCTATATTTATATTTGATTTGTTTTTTGCATGTGCTTTTTTGTGATTATTTAAGTTAGTCGAGCTTGAATAATCACGAAAAAGCTATAAATTTATTACAAAAGCTTGTTGTAATTTGGATGTTGTAGGCATGTAAACATTCATTGGTTCCATAATGACAAGACGCTTTTAGCAAGATTTATAATTTTGGTTAGTATGAGTAACACTATCACATGTTTGTTAGGTTTGTAAGAATATTTACTTCTCTAGAATGAATGTGGAGAACACTAGAATAACTTTAGGTGTTGTAGGCACACAAACTTCCATGGATTGGATAGAATGGGCATCACTGTAACATGTTTTTGAATGTTGTAAGTGAAGTGTGGGCAACGATTATGAGCTTGTTCTTAGATGTTGTAAGCATAATATTTCTATTCCATGACAATAAAAATATTGTAGCATTTAGCTCGCAAACTTCATGCCCCTGCTAAGCCCCCTAAAATAAATAAATAAATAAATATATATATATATATATATATATATATATATATATATATATATATTGTAGCATTTAACATGTCTTACTTGAATGAGCGGTTAGTTGTGTTAATTGATTTGGTGGGGGGTGGGGGAGGGTTTAGAAATAAACTGATAGAAACTAAGACATTGAACTACCAATAGTTTACAGTTCTCATAACAACTTACGGCCACACCAAACATAGAAAATAAATGTACCAAATACATTTATGAAACTAATGAGCAAAATGTTGAAAGTGTACCTTAACAAATTTATCATTATTTCTCCAAATAATATTATAGTTACGCCGATAGGCATTTCCTTAGTGAGCAGCACTACCTGAAATATATAAACAAATGGTCTAGATTAAAAAAGCTACCATAGAATAAATCTGGACCATCAATTTTTTAAAAAAAATTATTATTTATTATTGGTTTTGTCTTTTACTATTTATTGTTTTAATCAATCAAAAATAGCTGACATAAGAGAAGGGAAATCATAACAGTATCACCTGCTGCCAGAAGTCAAACCGTGTGCCGTGAAATCTAGAACTTCTATCCTCATCATTTCTACGTAGGATATGAAACCTTAAGAATGGAGCGTATAACCGAAGCTCAAACATTACATATGAATAAAGAATAATAAAGACTGCCTTTTTCCCACAAGACATTTACGTCGATGACCTTTCTTTGTCGGAATAACTCTCACCGACGTCAACCACCATTTCAAGCCACTAGCAATTGTTAGCAAGTGTTGCCAACCAATGGTTAAATTCCATGTTGCTTGCTTTTACACATGTAGCCATCTGGTATGTTGGTCACTTCACCGCCTTATCTCCATTAATTATACTTTGGTTGTGAAAAAAAATTAAAAATCTAATTGTCAATTGACTTTTGGACTTTGAGCAGATGATTTCATTTAAGCCATACAGTAAAAAATCTTACAATATTTATTAGCAAGTCAAGAAAAAGACTTCTACATTCAAGCGCACCTAATGAAATTTAATGGAGATAAAAGTCTAAATGCAAACCCCTTACCATATGCATTAGTAATATTCAAGATGTTTCCATATCTGATTTACACAGTAAAATAAGATATAAATGAAATTAATGCCCTCTTGAAGCTGGCAATTTTTGAAAATCAGGCCCAACAAGATAGACCATGCCACCATCCACTATTTATTGTTCTCTGCCACCTTTCAAGTTTCTACAGTGCAGCAAATTTACTTATAAAAGCAACATTTCTTGTTCATAAATTTACAAAGGCTTCTCTTTGATTGTTGTGATTGATTTCTTGACCAAGAAAGTGCAGTTTGAGAACAGGCTTTTCACAATCAGCTCAGTAGAAATTACCCTGCACATTTTTATTTATAATTACCTTGTTGTGAATAGATTTGTTATAGTTATTTATATTTTGTAATTGTTAATGAATTATTCAGCACTGTGTATTAATTTTGATTGTGCCATTGAAAGGAACGCTTTATTTCAGTACTGGAATTATTCCTTCAAGAAAGCACTGCCTCTTTACTGCTGCACTGAAAAATCTACTTCAGGATATATTTCATTTATTATTTTGTGGATGATAGGTAATAATTTGTGGGATGGAAACATGCATGATAATAAGAGACAAGCGAAGAGTTTGTTGTACTCTTTGACCATATGTGCCATCTGATTTGTGTTATAGTGCCTTGGGCTTGGAGGCATGCATTTCATAATAACTATCCTATCTATTAAAGATTTTAGATTCTCAGATACCATTGTGTAGTGTTTTTTATTTTGATGTTTCAGTTTCCTTTGAGACCCCTCTTAAGGGAATTTACAAGATCAATATTGTCCCTTATTATCCTAAAAGAGGAAACACTAATTTCATCCAATCTTTGTTTATGCTTTCTCCAATTTGGTATGCCGTAGGGTTCATTTTTGGTCTTGATGACAATTTGCAGGACCCTCTCAAATTTATAATTGTTTTTAATAAATGGTAATCTAGTTGTGGCCTATCTTTTTGTTAAGTTCTATATAAAATCATTTTTAATAGTTTGATATGAATGCCCTGAAAACCTGGAGCCTATCATTAAAAGTGTTTTAAGGTGAAAATTAACATCATTTTTAAGGTGAAAATACTTAAATACAAGTAATAGGGGATCAAATTTAGCTAACATATTTCTTTTTATAAGTAAATGCCTTCCTCAATTAAAATGCCTAAACTTTGAAACCCTTCAAAGATTATGATATGTAAAGGGCTTCTCCTCTACTACATCCTTTCTCTTTTTCATACAAATCTTTGCATAAAAATAATAACCAACATGTAAGTATCCCGTCTCCTCTAATGCTTCAAAATTGAATGAGTATATACACGTATGCCCTATGAAAATACAGCTATGTAGTTTGTGAACAAATAATAAAGAACAATGGAATTAAACTTGTGTACATTCAAGAACATATACAGAAAACCTTGGGCACCACTCTGCTTTTCAGACCAATACGGGATATTTTCATACATAAAAAATATCGGTGGCCCCTCCCACTGTTGATCTTGGAAAAGATGTCATGGAGGAACAATCAGTACACATTGAACACACTCTTTATTTCATTTCCAAAATTTTATTGTATGTTCATATATTAGGGAGGGCTTAAACTCTCATAGAAAAACATATATATAGAAGCATTTTAATTCAATCTGAACGCCTGAGAGACACTTGAGAAGTAAATCTCCTTTAAGCCCCCACAGAGTGGAATTGTTTATTAATTTGTATCACAAATGTTGAATTTAGTTTTGTATATAGAATTTCCAAAATATGTTTTTTGATCTAAGATGGAAATAAATAATTGCTCATATTAAATTAATATAGATTTTTCATTATTATTGTTGTTTAATTTATTTTGTTATTCAAAAGAGAATAAATTCAATCCTAAATTCTAAGTTGAAAAATAAAATTAACATAGTTGGATAAAAGTAGTAAAGTAATTAAATCTTTTATTGATTTTAATATAATAGGCCATAGAACAAATGCATATACAAGGTCGTTTGTATATCGGGTCTTTGTACGGTCACATAGAAGTCATCAGGTTTATATACATGGTTTTGCTTGTATGCATTGGGCTACCGGTTTATTTTTACATACAAGGTGGACCCGACGAAGTTAAGAGTTGAAATGAATGTTTGGTCAAGTCCGTTGCATGTATCTTATGTTTGTATGTTTGGCAGGGCGAAACATACAAAGCGATATACAAAGGGACATGCATGTCGCGGAACCGAAGTAACTATGAAATAAGGTTAAGTCGTTGCACATTCCGTACATTTTATGTAGGCTGTCGAGTTATACATTGCGTATACATACAAACCAGATTTCAGGAAAAAATTAAATTTGATTTAATGGATGCATCGAAGCTCATTGTATATCGGAAGATACATTTCAGTATATACAAGCAGGAACCGAAAGGGGATACAAACTTTGGTTTAAAAAACGTTGAAGTCCGAAAGTATATACAAAAGGGTTTGTATGTGTCCACGCTTGTATATAAAAGTTTGATACAAGTGTTGATAAAAGTTGTGTCGGGAAGATATAAGCTATCGGAATGAAAATTTTAGATGGATCCGACGAAGTTAAGAGTTGAAATGAATGTTCGGTCAAGTCCGTTGCATATATCTTATGTTTGTATGTTTGGCAGGGTGAAACATACAAAGCAATATACAAAGGGACATGCATGTCGCGGAACCGAAGTAACTATGAAATAAGGTCAAGTCGTTGTACATTAAGTGCATTGTATGTAGGTTGTCAAGTTATACATTGCGTATACATACAAACTGGATTTCAGGAAAAATTTAAATCCGATTTAATGGATGCATCGGAGCTCATTGTATATCGGAAGATGCATTTCGGTATATACAAGACAGAACCGAAAGGGGATACAAACTGTGGTTTAAAAAATGTTGAAGTCAGAAAGTATATACAAAAGGGTTTGTATGTGTTCGCGCTTGTAAATAAAAGTTTGATACAAGTGTTGATAAAAGTTGTGTCAGGAAGATATAAGCTACCGAAATGAAAATTTTAGATGGACCTGACGAAGTGAGTTTCACCGATAGAAAGTATGTCGGGAAGATATAAGCCATTGAAATGAAAATTTAAGATGGACCCGACGAAGTAAGTTACGCCAATATGCAAATGAAGCATGCAAACTGATATACAAAGAACGGATGTGAAAAGAAATTAAATATTGAAAAGTTCTTTGTATGTTTGAATGTTTGTATGTCTCCGATATACAATATAATATAATATAATGTTTGTAAAGTAATTAAATCTCTTATTGATTTTAATATAATAGACCATAGAACAAATCCATATTTAATTGTTATACTAATATTAATATTAACATGATTTTTTTTAAGTATAATTAGTAGTAAATTAATTGTATTTAGTGAACAAACATAGTTGGATAAAAGTAGTAAAGTAATTAAATATCTTATTGATTTTAATATAATAGACCATAGAACAAATGCACATTTAATTGTTATACTAATATTAACATGATTGTACAATTTCTTCTACATTTTTTTTAAAGTATAATTAGGAGTCAATATAAATATAGTAATGAATAGTTTAATGAAGAGTTAATTAATTAATTTTCATAGTGAATTAATATATTTAAGATATAGTATAATTAGGAGTCAATATAAATATAATAATGAATAGATTAATGAATAGTTAATTGATTGATTTTCATAGTGGATTAATATATTTCAGATATATTATAATTATTTTCAATAGTATGGTTATAGTGGATTAAACTAAGGAATGGCTAACAGCTACCATGCATGGTATGTTGATCGCACACCACCAAAATCAAATAGCAACAATGATGATGAACTTGGGTCAGATGGACAAGAAGATATACAAGATGTTGATGCAGAGGAATGGGAACTTCTATCCTCGCTCCACCTAGGAAATGATGTTGACTTTAATTAGCTAGACATGCTTGGGTACCGAGAATTTGGCACATCCCACAATTGGGCTACCACTCCAATTGCCCCATCCTTCATGGAGAATGCTATCACATTCATCGACTCTAACTGTTCAACACAACAATTTGAACAAATTGATCCAAACTCACTTATTGCAAAGGAAAAGCTTTCTTTAGAGCAACAAAATGCATTAAATATTGTTGTGGACCATTCTAATCAAAGTGGAAGGCAACCGCCACTTCTAATGATCATACAAGGTACTGCAGGAATAGGGAAATCATACTTGATTAATAGCATTTGAAATGCACTCTCCAAAAATGTGCCCATCAAAGAAAAGAAATTGCTTTTGCTTGCCCCAACAAGTGTTGCTACTTTCAACATCAATGCATCAAGCATTCATTCAGCACTTCACATACCAATAAAAGAGATGAACCCTCTTCAAGGTCAAGCTTTATCAACTTTCCAAGAAAGTATGTATTTCATTCAATATATTTTAATTGATGAAATGAGCTTCATTGGACCAAGGTTGTTAGAACGCATTGACATCAAACTATGTGAAGCATTCCCATACCATAATCAAAGCCCCTTTGGTGGACGCTCTATTGTACTTATTGGTGACCTAGGCCAATTACCACCAGTACATGATATTCCAATGTATGATGGATCATCATATGGGACAACACTTTGGAAAAGCTTTCAAACAGTAATCACATTGAACATAATTTTCTGACAAGGAGATGAGCCTATCCAAATAAGTTTTTGCAACCTCCTTCAAAATATAAAGAATGCTAAGGCAATACATGCAGATTGGGAACTGCTCATGTTTCGCAATAGTGACAAACTATCTTCCAGTGAACAAGATATATTTTCTTCATCCATACATTTGTTTGCAACAAATGATTTGGTTGAAAAACATAACAACAAAATGTTAAAAGCATTGGACAAACCAATAGCACGGTGCATTGCTGAGCAGAAAAGGAACATAGTAAATTCAAATTCAGATGATGAACAACTACAAACAAAGGTGTTATTGTGCATTGGACAAGTTATGTTGAATACAAATTTGTGTGTTGCAACTGGACTTGTCAATTGGTGCAGGAGCACATTCTCTGTAGTGCAGGGTCATCTTTTCTTTTGTTTTCTCATAAGGCTCTTAAGCCATTTCATTTTGTAATAAGGGTCAATTTGGTCCCATGAATGTAATTGTGCAAGGCACACATGTAGTTTTGCTTGTATGAAGGGTAAACCAACGGCTAACTGATTTGAAAATCAGTTTGCATGGTTGGAGGGGATAACTGCTATCTCTACATCTTCTTTAGAGGTAGGTTGTATGTCACACAGGGCGGAGAGAGAAGTGTGTATTACAACAAGTTCTTTTTGATAACTGAATAAAGAGAGTTCTGGGTATGATCTGTGTTGATTTTCTTGGTTGTTCTTAGTGATTTGATATCTTTATCCTGATTTTGTAAATGGAACCCTAACCGGATGCTATCTGTCAATCCATAGTGACTCTGTAGTGTGCAGACGGTGTAAAACCCACGGTTCCACAGTGGCTGGTTTGTAACCTAGGAGTAGGGTTTTGATTCATACATGGAGACCCTTTCCTCTGTCCGCTGAAGCCCTGTGTAGTATCAGTGTGATGGGGGAAAGACTTTTCACGTTTGTTGTTGTTAAATTCTTGCCCAGGAAGCCAGAGAACTCAGTCAGGTTCGACTAGACATCTCCATGTGGCTAGTCAGGAAATTGATGTAAGGCGAATGGTGTCATTTAGGAATCAGATTGATACAAGTGATCGAGGGTTGATATATGAATCGGCCAAATTCCATTGTTCTATCGAAAGGAATCTGAGTTCGGTGTCACATAACAGTTGGGAGTCTATCGGCGTGAGATCAAGTGTCGGAATAGCTTTTTGAAGGACCACCGATAGACTATGTCTAACCAATGAAACTGACATCGGTGTGAAATACTCTCCATCTTGTCAAAGATTGGTATAGTGTCGAAGACACATACCATTGTTATTCGCATCGGTAAGAGTAATGATATCGGGCTAAGGAAAATACATTCAGCCGACGGTAGATAGTTTCGCCGATCGGTGAGACATCCTCGGAGTATCGCCGATAAAGAGTATCGGTGTGAGGAACCTTGTCGGGGGAAGCCGAAGAAGTCACGGCGACCGTTAGAGTCCCACCGATAGAAGCTCATCGGAAGGAGTTCAAGAAGTCTCAGCGACAAAGGACTCATCGGAATGAGATGAACCATCGGGGCCACGAACCGGAGTCTTACCGAAGCGGAGGGTCTGGCCGATGTACCTGACAGTATCGGTGAGAAACAAGGTATCGGTGTAGGTGAAGGAAGCTTCGCCGAAGGAGGAAGTCTGGCCGACGAAGATTGGTCATTAGAGTGACGGAGTATATCGGCCTAAGAAATTTCTCGTGGTCCGATAGTATGAGGTGTTGCCGATAGGCAACGAACCACTACGGAGATATCGGTGAGAACTTGGCCGTCGGGATAAACGAATGAGGAACGACCGATAGCTCATGTCTTCCCGATAGAGAAGTCATTCTTGGCTTCGGTGAAACATTGGGAGACCTCTTGCCGATAGGGAAGATATAGGCAAATTTCAATCGCTTCTCTGGCTCTCTGCATCATCAATGGCGCACTTGACCTACATGGAACATAAATGAAAAGACAATGGTTCTAATTGCTCCAGTAACATGAGGTTGCCGCCGACAAATCCCGTTGAAAATGGCTTGGGCTCTTATAATACACAAAGCACAAGGTCTAACTATAAACAAAGCAACAATAGACATTGGAAACACTGAATGACAAGGACTCATCTTCACAGCAATGTCAAGAGTAAGAAGTTTGTCAAATCTACGAATATTCCCTGCATTTTCATTTCAAAGATACCAACGCATGGCAAAAAATATGTATGTAATCCTACGGAAACAAGAAGAGAACCGTCTCAGAAAAATGTCGATAGGAAATACAAACAAAACAAACTACTAAATATATATTTCAAAAAAATTTGGTTTTGTTGTCCAATTTTACCTATGAAATACCTTAAATAATTATTCAATGTTAACATGCTTACAATAACTTATCATTTGTATGTTGTTCGATGAAATAGTTATCATTTTATACTATGTCAATTTATCCTATGTCCATCCCTTAAATGTTATTAGATAATTAAATATTAAACAAACATCAAACCATTTGATATTTTGTATTTAAAATTTAGAAATTTAATTCTCAAATTCTTGTATTTATATATATTAAAAAAAAATCTTTTGTTGTCAAACTTTACCTATGAAATATCTTCTATAATTATTCATTGTTAACATGCTTACAATAACTTCATAATAAATCTAATCAAACCATATGTTCTATTCAAAATTTAAAAATTAAAATCTCAAATTCGTGTATTTAAAAAATTTATTTCATATCTTATATCCAACCCTTTAAGTAACTGAAAAAAAATGTTACAACAAAATCAAACAAAATATATTAAGAAATAATAAATCATAATAATGTGTTGTGATGTTCACAACATGCCCCTTTTTGCTCCTTAGCAAAATGAGGACCCCTGTTGTGGCTGGCTTCTTTGCTTGTTTGTGTGGGTCTACTTGGTGGTAAAGGGAAAAGGAAGTGAAAAGTACAAACCTTGTTGAAAATAAAGAAAAAATGTATTAAGTACCAGGGCAGAATATGGGTGAATTCCTTGTTGAAAATGAATAGGGGTTTTTTTTGAACCATCTTAAAATTCCCTATATTTTGGAAGTTATGTGTGTTTTTTGGTAAAATGCATTGTTGTATGGTTTGTATGTTTGTATATACAAAGTAGTTTGTATATACAAGTCCCCCATATACAAGGTCGTTTGTATATCGGGTCTTTGTACGGTCACATAGAAGTCATCGGGTTTATATACATGGTTTTGCTTGTATGCATTGGGTTAACGGTTTATTTTTACATATAAGGTGGACCTGACGAAGTTAAGACTTGAAATGAATGTTTGGTCAAGTCTGTTGCATGTATCTTATGTTTGTATGTTTGGCAGGGCGAAACATACAAAGCGATATACAAAGGAACATGCATGTCGCGGAACCGAAGTAACTATGAAATAAGGTTAAGTCATTGTACATTCCGTGCATTGTATGTACAAACCGGATTTCAGGAAAAATTTAAATCCGATTTAATGGATGCATCGGAGCTCATTGTATATGGGAAGATGCATTTCGGTATATACAAGCCGGAACTGAAAGGGGATACAAACTGTGGTTTAAAAAACGTTGAAGTCCGAAAGTATATACAAAAGGGTTTGTATGTGTTCGCGCTTGTATATAAAAGTTTGATACAAGTGTTGATAAAAGTTGTGTCGGGAAGATATAAGCTATCAGAATGAAAATTTTAGATGGACCCAACGAAGTGAGTTTCACCGATAGAAAGTATGTCGGAAAGATATAAGCCATCGGAATGAAAATTTTAGATGGACCCAACGAAGTAAGTTACACCGATATGCAAATGAAGCATGCAAGCCAATATACAAAGAACGGATGTGAAAAGAAATTAAATATTGAAAATTTCTTTGTATGTTTAAATGTTTGTATGTCTCCGATATACAATGCGATATGCAATGCGAAATATGCAAGCCGGATGTCAAAAGGGGTTTAAATATAGAAAATTCTTTGTATATTAAAATGCTTGCATGTTTCTAGCAAAAGTTATGATCAAGTGAGTTTTAAATGACTTTAGTGCATTTTATTAACTTGCGTCTGTTGGCAGGTACGCAGCTATTGGTTTGGAAGCCGTCACGGTTAGGAAGGTAAAGTGAGGCAGTGATCGGCCATCGGTGAAAGGTTAAAAGACTTGGCCAATGATCGTTGTCTTGCCAAAGATAAAGGAGGATGCAGAACTTAGCAGTCATCGGCCATCGGCGAAAGGCTAAAAGGCTAGGCCGACGATGCAAGCCTCGCCGAAGACAAAGAGAACAAAGCCGTCATCGGGTGTCGGTAGAGGAAGATTTGGTATTTTAAATATTAATGAAATAATATAATTAATTATATATTAATAATAGAATGTATATTAAATTATTGATTATACAAATTAGTAGAATTAATATGTGATAGATATTATAAAAGTTCATATATCAAATACATACTTACAAAAATGATTATGAGTCATCATAGTATGTATTTAATAGAAAAATATAGTTATGCCTTATATGCATAATATTAGATATAAGTTGTAGAACATAAATCTATTGTACCTTCACATAATTATTTTTAAAATAATTATATGATTAAATATGCATTTGTTTCTATGGCATATTATATAAAAATAATAACAGATTCAATTAATTGACTATATTTACCCAACTATGTTTGTTCATCTCAATATGTAATGTAAAAAGAAATTTACTAATATAAGTGCAAGAAGACAATAGTTAATGTGATGAGATTTAATAAGAATTTAGTGGATTAAATAACTTATAAATTAATAGATAATAAAAAAAATCTAACAAATTCTATAATTTCTTCAACCCAAGAAAAGAAGATCAAGAAAAGAGCCCCTTGAAATGAAAAACAGCATGTCACATCAACCTCTGAGTAACGTCAAACGGTCATGCCCTGATCAACGGAGACTTGGAATCATGAATTCTTTGAATTTATCGTATCTTTCAAGATAAATAAAAGTTGTGTAACTTTTATGTCAGGTTTGTTTGTGAGTAACATCATGATCAACATAATGCCACAAAAAATTCTAACCCTAACTATATTTCAATATAAAAATAAAACTATCGGCGTGCCCATTAAACCGATGGATCCAATTGTTAGTATTTAGTACCTACAAAGGAAAATCATTTAATGGGTTTGAGACAAGTGTTACAGAGGCTAATTTAGGAGATGGTGGTCATAAATATAGAAAAGTGTAGTGTGACATAGATGCTACCTCCGACCGTGACATACAATCATTACTGATTTAACGTAGGGACGGTCGAAACCTTAAATTGCTAATAACCTTAACAAGTAGCATGGAAAGTGAGAGGTCCCGAGTTCGAAACGCAAGCCTGCCCGCCGCGGCATGCAGTGATTTACTTATGTGTGAGGAAAGCCTTTTAATACTCTGGTCATTTTCCTCATAAATTATATGAACTGAAAGCGTACTTGGATCTTAATTACGCCGAAGGCGTTATTATCTGAGAAAAAGCTTTAAATTCTGAATCAACAGGTGACATTTCTTTGATCATAATTCTGAATCAAACCCTAGTAAGTTTATATTATCCCGAATAGTTTCTCTGCCGGCACATTTTAGCAGTGTTCGTTGTTTTTTAAGGCATGGAATTATAGGATTTCATCAGGGTAGCTATCTAATTCCAAAAAACAAAACAGAGGTATATACACATATGCAGAGGCTGGATTGTTTAGAGTAAAATTTGTATGCACACTAGGGGAGAGGACCCAATCAGTGAGCATGTTCTAATCCCTGTGATAGTATTTGTGGATTTAACACCGAACAGGTTTAGCACTAGTAGTTGTGACTTTAAGGTTGTTAGTGTTGACTATAAGTGTCTATAATTGAATGAAATGTGCCCTTTAGATTTTAAAAACAATCAATCATGTGATGCCACATCAACGCACCAACAAAACATGACTTAATGCACAACTATTGGTCCACTCTTTTTTTTGGGAACTATTGGACACCTCAACAAAAATCATGTTGATGTGGCATCATATTTGATGTGGCCCTGAGACCTTAGTTATAAGTAGGGGCCTTGCCATGTAAGTTGCTGTAAATTTTTTGGAGTGATTCAAAATTACCACGTGTGATTTTGAGAGGCGTGAAGTTAGGGTGCTCAACTACTGGGTCCTCTCCCCTATACAATTGTGGAGTAAAAATGTATCTAATTCTTTCCTGTGCATTGTCAATCTATTAAAAAAAAGTGGATTAGCCAAATAATAGGCACCTTATGTTAAGGAAGATGTGATTCCATAATAAATTCCAAGAGGAGAACCTTGTAGAAGAATGACATTACATAATAAATTCCAAGAGGAGAGCGCTGCAAAAGAATGACATTGTTGCAACCAGTGGTAGGACTGATATATTTGATTTTCTTGTTCATATTGTGCCTACAGTCTATTGATGGTGGTGAGTTGGTCATCCAAGACTCACAACTATGCCTCTTGTAGGTTGGTATGTGTCAATTTTGTATGGTCGGATTCCAAAATGGAATTTATAGCTTTGAGGTAAAAGATCAGGGGAGTTTGCTATAAAGCCACGAGCCCGCTTCATTGTGAGACATTCGGTTTTGGATTTAGAAGTGAAGTCTGATAGAGTCTTAAGGTCTAGAGTCTCAGGTGTATGCTCTTATCATGTGCAACAGTGATCTCGATAATCAAAAGTCTGATTAGAAAATGGTAAAATCCCTGTCAGTTTAAATGTTTATGTTCTCTCTAGCTATGCCTCTTGTGGGTTTCACTTTTATTGTTGCTAATTTGCCTTTGGCATCATCATACTAGTATTTGTCACCACTAGATCATCATATTATGGGTGGTGGTTATGTGCAAATCATCTGTGAACCATCTTGAAGTAACAAATATGTGTATGTCCTGTTTGTTCTTTATTGTTTATGTCAGATTTGTTTTTTCTAATCTTGCTTCCTACAATACCTAAAATTTATAGCTTTTTAGTGATTATTACAAAAGGTTGTTGTAGGAATAATCACGAAAAAGTACATGCAATCCATGGATGTTTGTGTGCCTACAACACCTAAAAGTTATTCTAGTGTTCTCCATGTTTATTCTAAAGAAGTAAATATGCTTACAACGCCCAACAAACATGTCATCGTGTTACCCATACTATCCAAAATTGTAAATCTTGCTAAAAGCATCTTGTCCTCATGGAACCAATGAACGTTTACATGCCTACAACACCCAAATTACTTTTGTAATGGTGAAAATTGCATATGCATGCCCTTTTCCCTAATGTTTTAGCCATGCTTTGATTAGAGTGTCGTAAATGCAATAATTAGCTTGCAAGTGGCATAATTGTGTGTGAAATTAGCTCACGACATCCCATATCTTGATCCATTCCGTCACTAATCCCCAAATTTGCATTCTTGATCCCTAAAGCCATTATTCACCGCCCTGAATTAGATTTGCATGTGCAAACTTGACCCAGGACACTTCTATAATCACAAATATGAATCTCACATTTTCAAAATTCACAATTCAAATTTATGTATTGTCTACCACTTCACTAGCTATTATGAGCCAACTTCGTGCACGTTATGCTGATTCATGTGCTTGGTTGTTGCATTTAAGGGCATTCACTTGTTTATTTGAAATCATCAAGGAGTTATCAATTAGCATGCTAGGGTTTATGAGATCATTCTTGAGGAGCTTGAAGACTATTCGTTGGATTTTAATTTTGTGAACATTGCATATATGGGAAATAAAATAATGTCAAATTTAATGTGAGATTGTCAAATTAGATGGGATTTTGGACTTGGTTCATAGTGATGTTTTTAGACATGTAAATGTGCCTTCATTAGCAAAATCCCAATATTATGTATTATTTATTAATGATTTCTCCAAGAAAACATGGGTGTTATTTTTGAGATATAAGTTCAAGATATTTAGCAGGTTTAGATAGTTTAAGGCTCTTTTAGAGAATCAAATTGAGAAGAAGATCAAGATTCTAAGAATGGACAACAATGGAAAATTCTTCTCTATAGAGTTTATGAGTTTATATAAGGACAATGGTATATCCAAATAGAATAAAAGTCCATACACCCCTTAGCAAAATGTAGTTGTAGAAAGGATGAATGTGACACTATTGGAAAATGCTAGAAGCATGCTCAGTGGGGTTGGTTTGGATAAGAAGTTTTCAAAGGAAAAAGTAGTCAATATTGATTGTTATCTTACCAAAATATGTCCTACATTAAAGTACTTGCTAAAAAACCCCCAAAGGAGATTTAGATGGTAAAGAAACCCTCTCTTTAGCATCTCAAAGTTTAAAGTTGTGATGCATATATTCATATGCCCAATGAGAAAAGGTCTAAGTTAAACTTTAAAGTTGAGAAATATATTTTTATCAACTATAGTGAAGGTGTGAAAGGATACAAGCTTTGGAATCTTGAGACAAGGAAGACAATATATAGCCAGAATGTGATCTTTAAAGAGATCAAGTCGTCTCCTATTAAACAACCTAGAGAGAGAGTGAAAAAGTAGTGCAATTTAAGCCAAAGTCTAAGGAAACTACATCTAATGAAGAACAAGAGGTTCAATAAGGACCAATAGAGGGAAGTGATTCAAATGAGGAAGTAGAGGATTTTGTCACTTCACTCTTAAGAAGGTCATCTTGGCAAAGGTAGCAACATGAAAGGTATTCCCCATCTAATTTTCATTGTATATTTGCATTGTATGCTAGTGATGATAAACCTAGAACTATGAGGGAGGCAATCGACTCAAACGAGAGTAAGTCTTGTAAGAAGGCCATGGATGAGGAGATGGTCACCCTAGAAAATAATAGGACTTAGGAGTTGGTTCAGTTGCTTGAAGGAAGGAAACATGTTGGATGCAAATGGGTCTTTAAGGAGAAGTTTAGTTCTGATGGAAAGGTTGAAAAATGCAAGGCACAATTAGTTAGGTTGTCATTAAAGGATATTCCCAGGTTGAGGGAATAGATTTTGGTGATATTTTCTTTCATGTTGTAAAATTAACTTATGTTAGGTTGTCATTATGTGGCTTCTACTTATGACCTAGAGGTCGAGAAAATATACGTTAAGAGAATATTTTTGCATGGGGGTTTGAAGGAGGAAATCTACATGATACAACTTGAATAATTTGTGGCAAAAAGTAAGGACAATCCACTTTTCAAGTTGAGGAAGTCTCTTTATGGCTTGAAGTATTCACCTAGATGTGGTGGTATAAAAAAATGTATACTTGTGTTTTGAGGTTGAGATTTGATCTAGAGCTAGATTTAATTACTATGTTTAGTTTAAGTAGGTTGGTAATCAGTTTGGTGTTATCATCTTAAATGTTGATGGCATGTCATCTTTCACTTTAGTTTGACATGAAGGATATAGGGGTTGCTAAGTTCATTCCTGGAATGGATATAAGGAGAGATACAGCTAATAGAAGACTCTAGTTGAATCAGAAGAATTATGTGAACTCTATGCTATAGCAGTCCAAAATGCAAGATAGTAAGCCAGTGAAAATATTCATATTTCTATGGAACTAAATTCTCAATGGAATAGTGTCTTGAGATAAAAGAAGAGGTAGAGGACATGAGTCATATTCCATATGCTAGTGTTGTTTGACGCCTATTAATGTATATGATGGTATGTACAAGACTAAATATTACCTAGGTAGTGAGAGCCTTGAATGAGTTTATGTCCAATCTAGGTAAAGAACATTGGACTACTATTAAGACGGTCTTCAAATATCTTCATGTCACTTCAATGTATTCTATTTTCTATGAATAAGAATCTAATTTGGGTAAGGTGATAAATATATAGGGTTTCGTGGATGTAGACTAGGTTGGTGACATTGATAACAAGAGATCCACTAGTGGTTATCTGTTTAACATGTTCAAGGTAGTGTAGTGACTTGGATGAGCAAGATATAGCTTGTGGTTGCTTTTTCAACTATAGAAGTTGAGTACAAGGAAGCTACTCATGCTTGTAAAGAGGCAATGTGGCTTTGGAGGCTATTTTTAAATGTGGGCTTGACACATTATATAGTTTGGATTGACTTTGATAGTGAGAGTGTTATTTGTCTAGCTAAGAACTTTATGCTTCACACATAGACAAAGTGCAATGATGTGCAATATCATTTTGTCTATGACATGGAAGATGACAAGAAGGTACTCATCTAGAAAGTACACATTAAGGAATGTTGCAGACTTGTTGACGCAATCAATGAGCAGTGAGAAATATTATTGGTGCAAATTAGCTAGGTCATTGTTGTCTGTGACTATTAATCCATGTTGGAGTCCCCTTTGCAATGTATACAAGTAGGATAATATTAGGTTAGTTGTGTGTTGTACACCTTTCAAGCCATGTAAACATTCTAACTCGCACATAGAATAGCTAAAGTTGGGTGCACTTCTCTATATAATTATTAGAATTCTCCAATAAGTTAATTCCTTTTTATGGGAATTGAGATTGCCTTCATTGCAAGTTTGCTTTAACTTGCAAGTCAAATTTGTTCTTAAAGCATACTATTATTCGAAGGTGGCTTTTTCTTTACCTTGTTTTTGCATAAATTATGGTGCTCAAGTTGTATGGGTGAATATGAGATTTTGGCTATATATCCCAAGTTGGGCTTAGAGAACGTATGATAGATTTTGGAGTAGGTAATTTTTGTCGAGAATGGTATGGGAAGTTTGTGGTTGTGTTGCTACTTGAAGCTTATGTATGTTGAAGATCTCATGAATAGCACAAGTTTGATTCTTATTGTATTTTATTGTCTTTACTATGAATGCAATTTAAATGGTGCTATCATTTGCTAGGGTTTTATTTGAAAGGATTTCTTAGGTTAAACTAAGTGTTATTTGTTATTTCCTTATTACATGGTTCTATATTTTGTAACTTTGTAGTAACTTTTTTATAATAATTAAGTGGGATTGTGTTCGTCAATCCCTTCACTTTTTACTATAAAATTACATAATTATGACACATTTTTTTGCCTTTTCACTTCGATCCAACAATGGTTGAGATACCTTCCCTTACCATAGTCTCCTTTTGTATTTTAACATGGATGTTGCCTCTCCCTCTTTTTCCTTGCCTAATGTCTAACAAATTTATTTTCACTAAAACATTACATAATTATTACACCTTTTTATTCCTTTTCACTTGGATAATTACTTAAACAAATAAACATGTAAATAAAATTCAAAAAAATCTTTCAATTTGTTTTTTTGGTTTTTTTTTTTTTTTTTTTTAATAAATTAAGCATTTCATTTCCCATTAAATAGATTTCTTATTGTTGGCATTTATAAATTACTTCAACAAGAATATTTGCATTTTGGTTTAAAATAGAAAAAGCATCTTTGAGAGGTGTCATTATTGTGGTGTTTCATTGTGATCCACTACCACCATGCATTGAATTTTATTTGATTTTATTTTATTTATTTGTTAATTTTTATTTTTTTTTTAGATTTTTGTTTACTAGTTAAAGGAATGTGAATCTCCACTACCCCTCTAATTTTGTTTTTGCATTTTATCATTTAATGTGGAAATCAAGCCTTAATGATGGTGCCACCTGTTCTTAAGCTCCCTAGATTTGGTGAAATAATATTTTAAATAGCCCCTACAATCTTTGTGGTTTTAATTTTCCAATAAACAACTGTTACATATGTGATAATGTTTCATGTGAAGTTTTATAAGATTCCATTCTAAAAAAACAAAACAAAACAAAACAAAAAATCACCTACATTTCAATTGGTGACATATTTATTGTGTTGAGAGTTTGGAATTATAAATTAATTAAAATTTCACCTCTACATAATTTTTTTTACTGTGCAAATAAATGTCAGCTGCCATCTGAGTTGTCTAATTGCCTTTTCATGGAAGGACAACTTTTTTAAAATTTCTTACCAAATAACACTGGATCCATCTTTGGTAGTTTTAATTTAATTTATTGATTAATAATAGTTATGATTTTTTAATAATCTATAAAATCTAAATAAAATCTCCCTTAGTGATATAAATCAGTTACAATTATAAAAATATATCTTTTTCTATTCTTAATGTGACAGTTGCAATAGATGTTACTATTTTGACACTATCTGAACATAGCATCAAGTTTTAGTTATTTAATGTTAAAGTTCAGCTCCCACTTAATTTTATTTAATTCTAAATATATATATTTATTTTTCAATTTTATTATTATTAGTTTTTTTAAAATTCCTTAATTTTTCATAATTAAATTAGTGATTAAGTTATGGATAAAATTATAGTGTTTTATTTTATGGATTTGATTAATTGTTATTCTATTTAATTGGTAACTTAAATTAATAGAATTGTTTTTTTAAACTAATCATTTAGTTATTTGAGTAAATGGTATTTATTGAATTTTACAAAAATTGTAGAATAAATAAAGTTAGTAGTTAAACACAAAGTATAAGATGACAATTTATTTTATTAAAATTTGTTTTATTTCAGATTTAGTATATATATATTAAACACAAAGTATATATATATATATATATATATATATATATATATATATATATATATATATATATATATATATATATATATATATATATATATATATATATATAAGAAAGAAAATCTATATTTATTCTTATAATCTAAAAATACACGTCTCCAAAATGGATGTTCCCTATTAGGTTTGAACCTCCTCTTCTTCTAAAAATATAGATCTCCATAAATCTAGACTCCATACCATAAAATATATATAACTAATTCTGTTAACACCAAAACCTCCAAACCAAAACAAAAATATTCAAAAAAACAAGTACCCAAAAGCATTGACTATAACGCACAAAATCTCAATAGAAACTTAGCAAAAAAAAAAAAAGAGAAGAGGGGAAAAACCATGAGAAGATTGAAATTTGTACATCCTCTCAAGAGAAAATAAAAAGATAAATGAGAGAAATTTTTTTATGCTATGTTTTATGCAAGTTTAAAATAGTAATAGTAAATTGCTTTATTAACTCTTGAAATGTAGCCAACTTGGGCTTTTAGTGGAGTTAAGATGTTTTATTATTATTTTATAAAAATTTTAATTGTTGCTTTTAATAAGTTGTACTTATAGTGGTATATGATTAAGTTTAGAAATAAATATTTCTTTAATTTTAACGTTCATTATTATTATTTCCATGATTTATTTTAGTTTAAAGTTTTTATTATAAATTTTAATGTAAGTGAGGTTTTGATTTTATTTATTATGTTAGGAGTAATGGATTTAATTATTGTATTAAATGGGTTTGTTTATCATCTTAAAATACCATAGAGGATTGTATTTAATTATAGGATTTATTTATAATTAAATCTTTTAGTTATAATAAGGGTTAGGGTTAGGTTGAGAATTAGAATTAAGGTCAAGGTTAGGCTAAAAGTTAGGGTTAAGGCTAAAATTAGAGTTAGAAATAAGGTTAGGTTTGGTGTTAGAATTAGAGTTAGGGTTAGGGTTAGAGTTAGAATTACAGTTACAATTAGGGTTAAGGTTAGTATTAAGGTTAGGGTTAGGGTTTGAATTATGGTCGCCATTAGGGTTAGAGTTAGGGTTAAGGTTAGGGTTTAAATTAGAGCTATGTTTAAGATTACAGTTAAAAATAGGGTGAGAATTAGAATAAGAATTGGGGTCAAAAGTAGGGTTAGCGTTAGGGTTAGGGTCAGAATTAGGGTTAGGGTTAGGGTTCAGATCAGTGTTAGAATTAAGTTTATGAATAGAATTAGGGTTAGAATTATGAATCAAATCAGTGTTAGAATCAAGTTTATGGCGAGGGTTAGAATTATGAATATAATTAGGGTTAAGTAGATCTAGGGGTAGAATTAGGGTTAGGGTTAGAATTACTATTAGGATTAACGTTAGGGTTAGGGTTATAGTTACAATTTTGTTTTAAATTAGAGGTTAGGGCTACAATTAGGGTTAGGGTTAGGGTTAAGATCAGTGTTAGAATTAAATTTATGAATAGAATTAGGGTTAGAATTATGAATCAAATCAGTGTTAGAATCAAGTTTATGGTGAGGGTTAGAATTATGAATAGAATTAGGGTTAGAATTATGAATAGAATTAAGGTTAAGTAGATCTAGGGGTAGAATTAGGGTTAGGGTTAGAATTACTATCAGGATTAACATTAGGGTTAGGGTTATAGTTACAATTTTGGTTTAAATTAGAGGTTAGGGATATGATTAGGGTTAGGGTCCAAGTTTAATTTAGAATTAGGGTTACAAATATAAGATTAGTTTTAGGCTTGGGGATAGAATTAGGCTTAGGGTTAGAATTAGGGTTATCGTTAGGGTTAGAATTATGGTTAGAACTAGAGTTAGGGTTAGAATTAGAGTTAGGGTTAGCATTACTATCAAGATTAAGGTTAGGGTTAGGATATGGTTAGAATTAGGGTTAGGGTTAGAATTAGAGCTAAGGTTAGCATTATTGTCAGGATTAAGGTTAGGGTTATCGTTACAATTTGGATTGAATTACAAGTTAAGGATACAATTAGGGTTAGGGTTATTATTAGGGTTAGAATTAAGGTTAGGAATACAATTAGTGTTATTATTAGGGTTAGAATTATGATTAGAATTATGGTTACAGTTAGAATTAGGGTTAGGGTTAGGGTTTAGGTTAGAATTAGGGTTACAGTTGGGGTTAGAATTAGGGTTAGTATTGGCCAAATGTTAGTGTTAGGATTAGGGTTAAGTTAGAATTATGTTTTGGTTAGAATCAAGGTTAGAATTATACTTAGAATTATGGTTAGTATTAGGGATACAATTAAGGTTAGGGTTACAATTGTAACATTTAGGGATAGCGTTAGATTTATGGTTACAAATATAATTAACAAAAAATAGGGTTAGGGTTGAGGATAAAATTAAGATTATCAATACAATTACGTTTAGAGATAGAATTAGGGTTTTGCTTAGAATTAGGGTTAAGTAGATCTAGGAGTAGAAATAAGGTTAGGGTACAATTAGGGTTAGGGTTAGAATTATGATTAGAATTAGGATTATAACCTTGACCTTAACTATATTCATAACAAAACCCTAATTCTAATCTAACCTTGGTTCTAACCCTAACCCAAATCCTAATTGTAATCATAACCCTCAATCTAACCCTAATTCTAATTATAACCATAATCAGATGATTACACTTAGCATTGATTTATAATCCTAAATCTATATCTAACCCTATTTATAAGCTGTATATTATAAACCAATCCCTAAACAAAACCATAATTCTAAATCTAACCTTCATTAGAACCTTAACAAATAATATAATTAGGGTTAAGACCTTTACGATTAGGGTTAGTTTAGTATAAAATATGTCGAGAGATATATTATAATTTATATAATTATAATTATTATATATATTATATATTATATATAATTATAATTATTATATAATATTTTATAATAATATATCTAACCTATGTTATAATATTATATTTTATAATAATAATTCTTGAAAAGGTATATAATATAGTTAGAATTATGCTTGCGCTCTGAATGCTACTAGTATACCAATATTTTTAAAAATATATCTAAAGTACACCGAGAGATATCCTTCTCGAGGCACCTATTTCCACCTATGTGTAGTAAATTGATTTAAAAAATAGGCGCCTCGAGAAGGATATCTCTCAACGTACTTTAGATATATTTTTTAAAATATGGGTGTACTAGTTTATCTCAAATGCATATAAGTCATTTTTATAATCTATGATTTATTTTGTTAAGGAAGGTTTAATTATTTTAGAAGGTATAAATTTATTAGTGGGTTGCATAATTAGCTCATAAAATGTAGCTGACTAGGACTTTAAGTGGAGTGAGGTGCTTTATAATTATTTTAAAAGTGGAAATATTTAATGGGGATTGTTATTATATGGAATTTTATTTTATATAAATTAAAATAAAATAAATTGTGATACATATAATATAATATTCAAATATAATGAGTTTATATTCTATATAAAATAAAATAAATAAATAAAAAACAATATTCTATTCTTAAATTAAAAAATAAAAATAAAAACACTCCACATCTCTTTTAGCATAAGATATAAAATATTAGTCCCACTGATTGAGTTGCACATGCATAGAAAATCATTATATTCATAATTTTTAAAAAAAAATTGGATTAAAAAAAAAAGAATTATTATTCATTGCATTTAACAGAAATAGAACAATCTATTTTATTTATATTTTGATTTTATCCGAGTTGTATCTACATGAATGAAAACTTTTCAACACAGTTTTAAATCAAATCTTTTTTGTTGCATGAGAGGCTAGATCTGGGTTAACCCATATCCCATACAAGCATTTGAAGTGGAAACCCCCACATGGATTCGTGGGATTTTCTAAAGATAAATTAAAATTTGGGCAAGATTTCTTCATTTAAGCTTTCAAAACCCTTCATCCCTGCAACAACTCACATCCTAGAAAAAGTGCCAATAGGATTAGCCAATGAAATGAAGTAGTGTAAAGAAACTCTAAATTATTGTTTAGATTTGCTTTTATGAAAAAGAATCTAGTGTGTTGCTTAAAAATAGAAACATGTGCTTTTGAATTATTTTTTAATTTTATTGATGCTTTAATAAATGTATCAATAGTAATATTTCACTAAGTTTTAGAAATGGATAATTATTTAGGCTTATTCTTCATATTTGGATTATTTTTGCCATGTTTAAAATTTTTATTAAATTTTAAATATAGATGGGAATTTAATTTTATTTACTTTATATTTGAAAATCTTGATAATATATATTATATTATCATTTATAATATTATATTATATTTTAATGAATCATTTCCTCTTCCTATTTTTTTTTCTTTATCTTTTTCCATTTTCAGTTTGCTTTAAAGTTACTAATTTTATTTTTCTTTCTCTTTTAAAACCAAAAAGCTTCTCCAAAGTAGAAAAGAAACAACTCATTCTTTTATCTATATAAATTATCCATAATAGAAGAAGTAATGGATTATTTGAATAACAACATATCATATTTGACAAATATAACAAATATTTGATAGTATAAGAAAAACCTATATTATAATATAACAAATATTTGATAGTATAATTAATTTTAATTGAATTAAAACAACAAATGTCATTTTTTCACTTATATTTATATATAGAACTATGGTTAGAATTAGGGTTGGGGTTAGGGATAGATTTAGGAATAGAATTAGTGTTAGTATTGGCTTAAACATTAGGGTTAGGGTTACAATTAGTATTAGTGTTAGAATTAGGGTTAGGGTTAGGGTTATATTTTTAGAAGTAGGGTTAGAGTTAGGGTTACAATTAAAACAGGATTAAAATTATGTTTATTGTTAGAATTAGATTTAGGATTAAAATTAGGATTAGAATATAGGGTTAGGCTTATAAATCAATGCCAAGTGTAATCATTTGATTATGGTTAGAATTAGAATTAGAGTTAGATTGAGGGTTATGATTACAATTAGGATTTGGGTTAGGGTTAGAACCAAGGTTAGATTAGATTTAGGGTTTTGTTTACGAATATAGTTAAGGTCTTGAGGTTATAACCCTAATTCTAATCATAATTTTAATTAGTATTCGCCCAAACATTAGGGTTAGGGTTATAGTTAGTATTAGTGTTAGAATTAGGGTTAAGGTTAGGCTTATATTTTTAGAAATAGGGTTAGAGTTAGGGTTACAATTAAAATAGGGTTAAAATTATGTTTATTGTTAGAATTAGGTTTAGGGTTATAATTAGGATTAGAATTGAAATTAGGGTTAGGGTTAGGGTTGGGATTAGGATTAGAATTAAGAATAGAACTAGCATATATATATTTAAAAAATATATCTAAAATACACCAAGAGATATCCTTCTCGAGGCACCTATTCCACCTATGTGTGATAAACTAATTAAAAAATAGGCGCCTCGAGAAGGATATCTCTCGACATATTTTAGATATATTTTTTAAATATAGATATGCTAGTATTTTATTAGGGTTTTGTTTTATTACATATAAAATACCATTACACTCACCAATAATATAAAATAACCTCTATAAAATGTTCATATATTTATTTTATTACAAATAGTAAAAACTTAGTTTTTAAGGGGTTAAAATTTAGGGTTTAAAATTACTTATAATTTTATTTTATAAATTTATGACTTCATAAATTTAGTTCTAAAAAAATCTTGGTTAAAAGTGAGGATGCATGAATTTAAACCTATATAGTTGAGTGAATTCTAAACCTAATAAAATATAGTGCCATAAATTTACAATAAATAATGTTTGATTGGTTTACTATGTGTATATATGTTTTGAATGAATTCTAAACCTAATAAACTATAGTGTCATAAATTTATGGTAAATAATGTTTGATTGGTTTACTGTTGTATATATGTTTTGACTAATCCTAATATTTTTTTTTTGTTTTCCATTTTTTCAAAGTTACTTCTCTTAGATATATTTTTTAAAACATCTCAAAGTAAATAATATAGGGTTTAATATAGTGTCCTAAAATAATATTTTATAAATTAGGGTTTTACCTTTTAAGATTTTTAGCACTATATGTATATATGTTTTGATTAATGCAAAATCTACAAACCTTTGTGAAGATGGAAAATGTTATTTATAAATAATTTATTTTATAACTATATTTTTATTAAGGTTTCTTTACACAATAAATACTTTGGGTTAGCTGTTTACATATATTTTTAAAATAATAAAGTCTTAATCTATATTAACACCATTATTCAAGCAAATCATAAAATTCATACCTGTGATTTTCATTGATTCTTTTTTTGATGCGTAATAATAGATTATATTAATATTTAAAAAGGGATTACAATTCCATGGCCTCTTGCCTATCAGACTAAGCAGCCCAGCAAAATTCCATTGATGACCACGCAGGGTCATGGAGACCAAAATGGATTGAGACTTACACCCTGAGACAAATATATTGTTTTATACATAGCCAAGTGGTAGATGAAGAAGCAGACATAGGTGAATACATAGTAGAATACCAACATTAAAGGAAACTAAAACAGAAGCCTAACCCAGGAAACCATTAGCAAAGGCAAATGCCCTAAAATCGGAAACCCCACCACCGTAGAAGGAGTGCTCCATCTTGAGCAACTGTAGCAGATATTTCACACCAATTGTCGTTATCTCATTATGCTCCACCAGCGCCATGCCCTTCAAATCCAGCAGAAAAGGGTAGTATTTCACTACTTCACCCAGCTTATAAAAAGAAGGAAAGTCCCAAGGCCTTGGAACACCCATCCCTGCAATAGCTATCATGAGAATTTCCTCCAGACCTACCATTAGATTAACATGAAACAACCTCTTCATCAGGGCTTCCGCTTCTTTCTTCGCCAGATGTATCTCCAATAACACGGCCAAGAAGTGAGAAATGATATGCATATCAACCCGCTTGACCTCTCCATTGTTAATAAAACCTTTGCCGAGGACTATCTTCACCGCCGCGAGAGATAGAGGATCACACCTCTTCAGCAATCTTTTAAGCCTTTGGTCAGAGATCACACCCCGGAAAGCCATCTCCCTCACCGCACTATCCAACTGGATTGGAGTATCTGCACCAAAATTGATCAGCATCTCAATGGGCATTCTCACCACAAATTTGGAGCGTTCACCCATCTTCCTCTCTCTCCAACTTAAACTTGAATAATGAATTTCTCCACAACTCAGCGAGGAATGAATTAAAAAGACCAACTTTAATGGCCACTGGGGAGAATGGCCTTTTCCTGTCATAATTGGACTGACAATGAAATGGTTGGCCAGCCTTACGATGAGCCGGCAAACTCGTGCGAACCATCCACCAACGCTTGCTCTGTCCTAGCAATGATTTTGGAGCCTGAAGCATGGTGTATTTTGTACCAAGCCATCATTTCTAAAAATGACTAGCATCTGCCTAGTGACTTGTTGATCTCGTCAATGCCTTCGTGGCTTATTACCAAGATTCCATTCCATCTGCCTTGGTTTGGCCCTTCCACGTGGCTACGTGAAATGGGCGCCCTCCCATCCATCCAAATGATTTTTGTTGATTCTTGATTTTGCTCCTTCTTTTGATTTTTATTTTTTGCTTCTGTAATTAGTGATTTTATTTTTTGTTGTTTTCAGTATTGGAGACTTTCAAACATTTATGTTTTATATATGTTTTAATTATTAATGTTGCATTTGTCACCTATTATTTTTTTAATTTTTATGATTATTTATTTTAATATGTCAGCTATTTAATTATTTTTTAAATTTTATTTTCTTAACACGCTCACGCCATTTCACCCTGTCCTTCCACTATAGGTTATGCCTCTCAGCGTAATTAGGGTTAAGTAGATCTAGGGGTAGAATTAGGGTTAGGTTTCTAAGAATTATTGTCAGGATTAACGTTAGGGTTAGGGTTATAGTTAGGGTTATGCTAAGTGTAATCATTTGATTATGGTTAGAATTAGAATTAGGGTAAGGGTTAGGGTTAGGGTTAGCATTGAAATTAGAAGTTAGGCCTACAATTAGGATTAGGGTTATTGTTAGGGTTAGAATTAGAGTTGAAATTAGAATTGTGATTACAGATCTAGAATTTGTCTTAGGGTTAGGGTTTAATTAGAATTAGGGTTTTAATTAGAATTAGAGGTAGAGATATCTAATTACAATTAAAATTAGGGTTATGGTTAGAATTATGTTTATGGTTAGGTTTACAATTACAAATAGAGTTATAATTAGGGTTACAGTTAGAAGTAGCATTAGGGTTAGGGTTGGGATTACAATTATAGTTAGGATTAGGACTAGAATTAAAGTTACAATTATGGCTAGGGTTACAATTATGGCTAGGGTTACAATTATGGTTATGGTTGCAAATAGGGTTATAGATATAGGTAGAACTAAGGTTAGGGTTAAGGTTAGTATTAGGGTTAGGATTACAATTAGGGAAAGAGTTAGGGTAAGTATTAGACTTAGAATTATAGTTAGAATTAGGGTTAGGGTTAGAAACAAGGTTAGGTTTAGGATTAGAATTTGGGTTAGAATTAGGGTTAAGGTTTGAATCAAACTTTAGGTTAGGGTTAGGGTTAGTATTAGAAGTAGGGTTAGGGTTACAATTAGAATTACCTACAATAAGAATTATGGTTAGAGTTAGAATTAGGGTTACAACTATGGTTAAAATTAGGGTTGGGGTTAGGGTTACAATTACAGAGGGAATTGGGGTTATGGTTAGAATTAGGATTAGGGCTAGGATTAGGGTCTAGGTTAGAATTAAAGTTAGGGTTAGAATTAGAGCTAAGGTTAGCATTAATGTCGGATTAAGGTTAGGGTTATCATTACAATTTGGTTCCAGTTACAAGTTAGGGCTACAATTAGGGTTAGGGTTTAGGTTAGAATTAGAGTTCAATCTATGATTAGAATTAGGGTTATAGTTTGTTTAAAATTAGGGTTAGGGTTACAATTAAAATAGGGTTAGAATTATGTTTATGGTTAGAATTAGGTTTAGTGTAACTAGAAATATGATTAGGGTTATTATTAGGATTAGAATTATGGTTAGAATTAGTGTTACGATTAGGGTTATGGTTAGGGTTACGGTTATAATTAGTGTTAGGCTTAGGGTTTAAGTTAGAATTAGGGTTACAGTTGGGGTTAGAATTAGGGTTAGTATTGGCTTGAATGTTAGGGTTAGGGTTAGGGTTGGGTTAGAATTATGTTTTGGTTAGACTCAAGGTAAGAAATATACTTAGAATTATGGTTATTATTAGGGATACAATTAACGTTAAGGTTACAGTTACATTTAGGGATAGCATTAGATTTATCAAATTAAGGATAAAATTAAGATTATCAATACAATTATAGTTAGAGATAGAATTAGGGTTTGGGTTAAAATTAAGGTTAAGTAGATATAGGGGTAGAAATAGGGTTAGGGGTACAATTAGGATTAGGGTTAGAATTAGGATCGTTGTTAGGGTTAGAATTATGATTAGAATTAGGGTTATAACCTTGACCTTAACTATATATTTGTAAACAAAACCCTAATTCTAATCTAACCTTGGTTCTAAACCTAACCCAAACCCTAATTGTAATCATAACCTTCAATCTAACCCTAATTCTAATTCTAACCATAATCAAATGATTACACTTAGCATTGATTTATAAGCCTAACCCTATATCTAACCCTATTTATAAGCCTAATCCTAAACCTATCCCTAAACAAAAGGTCATAAATCTAAATCTAACATTCATTCAAACCTTAAAAAATAATATATAATTGTTATAATATATTATAATATTATATCTTTAACCTATATATAATTATATAATATAATATAATTAGGGTTAAGACCTTTACGGTTAGGCTTAGTTTAGAATAAAATATGTCAAAGATATATTATAATTATTATATAATATATTATAATAATATATCTAACCTATGTTATAATATATTATATTATATTATAATAATTCTTAATAAGATAAATAATATAGTTAGAATTATGCTTGTCGTTGTGGATGCTACTAGTATACCTATATTTAAAAAATATATCTAAAGTACGCCGAGAGATATCCTTCTCAAGGCGCCTATTTCCACCTATGTGTAGTAAATTGATTAAAAAAATAGGTGCCTCGAGAAGGATATCTTTCGGCATACTTTAGATATATTTTTTAAATATAGGTATACTAGTAATCCTCTTTCTCAATTGTTTTATCTTGATTTAATGCATCACTATGACACTTTCTTTCCTCTTCTTTTGCATGTTTATACCACTAGTTGTGCTCCCTTAATGTGCTACAAGTTCCTCATCTAAGATTTCTTCAATGGATTCTTTGAATTCATATTCTCTAGAAGATTGCTTTCCTCTAAAGAATTTGTTTCCCAATCTTCCCTATTGACCCCTTGATGTTCATGACATATATTCCTATCTTTTGTTCTTGATTGCTATTTTCTCATATTTTCATTCAATTTGTCTTGAAAATATGTTTCTTTTAGGTTTCTGGAAACCGCCATCTTCTTGTAAGGCATCTTTTCCTTTCATTTGTTCTCAATTGCTATTTTCTCCTATCTACTTTTTATACACCTTTGCATGTGGTTGTTGTTTTGTTTATGTAGC
Source organism: Cunninghamia lanceolata (assembly GCA_027924645.1). Lineage (NCBI taxonomy): Eukaryota > Viridiplantae > Streptophyta > Pinopsida > Cupressales > Cupressaceae > Cunninghamia > Cunninghamia lanceolata. Next base: position 105,335 of record BSBN01000847.1, on the reverse strand, counting down.
TATTAAGAATTCATGAACTAGGTTCAAAGCATAATGTAATACATTTCTAGCCAATTAGGTGAAACCATTCAAAACACCACCTTTCAGGTAGGCCTTTCGAGGGAAGGTTGATCTAGCTATGAAATTTCACACATATTCTAGCATCATAGTTTTCCAATCCTTTTTCTCTAGATAACCATAACCATAAGGTACATTTTTAATACTAAAAAACCACCAATCTACATGCAAACACCTTCTATTTTTATTTTTATTATAATTCTTGAGCTTCCCCTAATTTTTCTATATTGATTCTTGATCTTACAATAAATTTTTTTTAACAATTATTTTGATGAAAAATATATAATTTTATAACATTATTAGAGAGTAAAAGTATTTTAGTAATTACATTATTTGTATTATCATAAAATTAAAATAGCATGATTTAAATATAGTTAAAAACAATACATTTGAAACATCATTTTAAAGAAACAAAATTATTTATAAAATTATATGTTGTAAAGATTTTTATATGCAACTTATAAGATTTTTTACTATCATCCAATCCACGATTTCTTCTTTGGAGACAAACACTTTACCACCACCACAATCTTCCAAAGCTTGAATCTTAACATCATGCATATTCTCCTCCCTTCTGAGTCACACTTCCTAGAACACCATCTATCAAAGGGTTATTATTAAATATCATCCACTTCAACAGTCAATTTTCGCCAATAAAAATAGGACAAATATTTACCACTTTTTATTGTGAATGAGGTGTAAAATTGCTATTGACATTTAACCACTGAAGTGGATGATATTCAAGTAGAGTGCCACCAAAGAGAATGAGTTAAAAATACTGGGTGCCTCCAACTTGTGAGAAACCAGATGGTGTTTGACCACCACCTTTAGATCCATACAAAAAGTTACCAACTCCTACAGCTGAATGTAGAAAACCAACAATTCCTTGTTCACAGGGTTTGGGGGTCCTTTCAAATCCCTTCTACTTCATTGTTAGATCTTACATCAAGACAAAGAGGTTTCAAGAATCCTTAACAACAAAACTTATCCTTGTCAACCCCAGATTATCCTTAGACTCTCCATCAAAATTAACCTTAAGATGTTTACGAGAAAATTTATATTACAAAGACAATTTTCTAATTTCTTTGTAAATTACACTGTTAACCATGTACATATTAAATTTGAAAAACACTAAATATCTAAATATTTTTTGTTAAAATTTTAAAATATTTAAATACATTAAAAATATTTATAAAAAATGTATAAATTTATTTAAAAAGTTCTAACTATTTAAAAAACAATATATATAACATATAAAACAATTAAATTTCAAAAAAATCTTACTCTTCAAATTATTGTATATAATTCTCTTACACAAGAAAATAATATATACATAAAATCATTTGGATAGAGTTTAATAATATATACATAAAATCATTTGGATAGAGTTTTTATTGATTTTATAAAGTTCCACAAAACAAATAATAATTTGAATTAATGTGAATGCAATTTCATATCTATATATTATAATATATAGATGAAGGACCGTCCATTAATAGAGGTTACTTGTAGTTCTCAACTTTGTTACATAAAAAAGGTTGGCGGAGTAAAGGTGAGCGTCCTAACTTATCTACAACTATCAATTAGTTGAAGTTAGTTATTGTTGAAGTTTCTTACAAGATAGTTGCATGAAAAAAGGTTGGTGGCTTAAACTTAAATTAGTTTGAAATTGAGAATATGCATAAGGAAAAATATAAGGTTTAATAAAATATATGTTACACATAATTTTATTGTTGAAAGAGGTTGAAGTTAATTATATATAATAATATTTAGCTTTTAAAATGTATATAATTGATTAGAACCTTCTCTTAACCATATTAAATTGGTGGCTAAAATTATTATGATTATTATCCAAGTAAAGTAAGAAGGATACAATTGGTATAATTTTTTATCAATTAAGAGGTAATAAATTTAATGATATAGTTTATTATGATCTAAACATAGTAAGAATGATAAAATTGATCCATTGGTTTAAACTTAGTCTTGTTTTATTTTATTCTATTTTCAATTAAAAAATAAAGAATATAATCATCAATAGAAGCTGACGACATAGTGTCTGAAGAAATTTGAGCATCTTGCCACCACAGGTCATCATTACTACTCAAACAAAAATGTGTCAATAATTAAAATAATGTTATCTGCATGTTCAAATTAGAGATGATACTAGCATACCATAAATCCCTCTTGAGGCACCTATTTTATGTACATATTCAACTTTTATATGACAAATTGATTCAAAAATAGGCACCTCCACAAGGATATCTCTCAACGTATTTTAGATAGATTTTTCTAAAAATAGGTATGCTAGTTCTATTTTCATTTAAAAAATGAAGAATATAATTAGTCGTCATGAGTTTCTATTAATTAAAAATACATAGAAATTAAACATTAAAATATCCTCCCTCTACAGAATTAATAATACTTCTAACCCATTAGCCGTATTTATAATAATAAATTGTAGAGGACAAAAGTGCATACATTGGCCTTTTACTATTTTGTTTTATATTTATTTTTTATCTTAACATAAATATAGTCTTATCCTCAATTTATTTTATTTTGCATATAATCAAACCTAAGCCTTGATCCTATCACCCACATTTGCTATTTATCACCTTATAAAGAACCTGTCAATATTTCTCCTAAGGATTTTCTCGGCTAAACTATACCACAAGCATAGATTTGTTCCCTAGATAAGATCAAACCTGCAACCTTGTTCTTATAATTCAAACCTCTTTTCTCACTATACGGAGGTAACCGTTTCAAATTATTTGATTATTACTCATTGGCTTATGCATCAAATACTTCAAAGCACCTAGGATAATACAAACCCTAAGACATTGATGATCATGAAAAGAATCAATCATATCCAACATATCAAGAAGAGCATCCATCAAGCATCATAAAACTTGCACCAACTTTGCATTGACAAATATGACATCATTTTATCATTATAGGCACTTGCATCTCTACTTGGTGTGTTTTCAATCATTATACACAGACAATGGGGTTGTTTGACTTGTTATCAAGGAAGTGGTAAACTTTCCCTCTAAACACAATAAACCCCAAGGTAATTTTCAACACCTTATTTATCTCAAACACAAGTACAAGCAAAGGTGAACAAGAACTAAAGAACATTTCAATAGAGGATAGAGCCACACATAGTAAAGTGTAGAGAGAAAACTACAACTATAAACCTATCCCAATTAGGTCACTATTAACGGTGTTGATTCATAGGAATCAAACAAGTGCAAATCCAATTCCAAAATCTTAATTCTAATCATTGAATCCAAGATACAACAAAATCCTCATCATCAACATGAACTAAAGATATTCTAACACTCTCTTTATCAAATTACATTTATAGTCTCAAAATTTTATATAATTTAAACTAAATTAATTACAATTAATTTATTATTAATCAAACACTAAAATTAGTAAAAGAATTAAAAAATAAAACAATATGATGAATATAAAATATCTTATATTAATGTGTAAAAGCAAAATATCCTACAAAAATTGTCCCTCGCCCCTATGCTAAAGAAGTGCTTATCTTTTGTAAATCTCTATGAATAACTACTCACAAGTGATAAGTATTAAAAAAAAAAAACACTCCTACCAAAACACGGAAAAGTTATAAATAAAAATAAATAAATAATTAAGTGAAGTCATTTTGATTCACATCATTCCTTTCTTTTGCATTTCATGAACAGGGAAGAAGACAATGAGCTAAAAGTCAATTTCATCCTCTCGGAAAGGAAAAAAAAACAATGTGTTTTAAGTCATCTCGAATACAGCAAAACAATTAGATAGAAATCTATTTTATAAGAAGACACTTTATTTAAACATTGTCATTGAATAGACATGTGAGATGGAGCCATACCCATGCTTTGCTTTCTATGACACTTCTCAAATTGTTTACCATAACTCTTATTGTTTTGTTTTAATATTGTTAATTGTTTACAAATATTTTGCTCAAACCAGCACCAATATGAGATTAATATAAATTATTGTTATCACAATCTTAAAAAGTTAATACAAGTTCTTTTTCAGAATAATATAAATTCTTGTAAATCATAGATTAATACAAGTATTTAGAGTAATACAAGTTCTTTTCCAAAATAATATGAACTATAAGATTAATACAAATTCTTTTCCAGAATAATATAAACTCTTACAAACGATAAGACTAGAAACTACCTATTGAAGACCAAGAGTCACAACTTAGAAATCTACTTATTTAGAAACCATATTCACACTACAAGCCAACTATGGAAGACCAACAGTGACAACTTAGAAATTCCATATTACATTGTCCCTTTGGAATTTGAATTTGAATTTGAATCTCCACAAGGAAAACTCAATGCTTTAACCAATAAGGCTCAACCCCTTTAACATTTACCATACATATTTACAAAATGCTCTAATATTTATGATAACAATCACATTTGATTCTTGAGTGTATTGAATTTAATGTTAAACCTTGATTCATTCAACAAAACTGTCTAGTTTGTTACGATGCTTTGGAAGAAAAATTGCATGTCCCTCACAATTCATTACCTGCTCATGGATAAAGCATAGGGAAAAGTTCATTATTATTGATGAAAATGGAAACTACAAAAACATCATAATACTAGAGAAGTCAGATGCAGGCAAAAACGACTACTTGTGCAAAAGGAAATTCTCCACAATTTTATTGAACTCTTGTGGGTTCTCAATGTGGGGAATGTGTGATGCATTTTTCATCACCACCAACTCTGCTTGATCTCCAAGATGCCTGCATGACCAAGAAAAGCTCATCAGAAATCTGTCTTCTTTTTTATAAAAAAAAAAAACTCTCAGACAAACTTTATGAATGCTTTTGAAAAACAAAATTAAGGGATGGAAAATATTTTTCAACTATAGAATGGTTGGCAAATCTTTTCTATTCCAAAATTTGTATCATAGCCTTTATGAATGCTTTTAAAAACAAAATTAAGGGATGGAAAATGTTTTTCAACTATAGAATGGTTGGCAAATCTTTAGTATTCCAAAATTTGTATCATAGCCTGACTTTAAGGATCAATCTGAAACAAGCAGTCCATAAAAAAAATACCCTGAATGATTCCCTATCAGACAAGATAAGTAATCCTTTTAGTCAAAATTGGTCCTAGTATGACAAGTGGTATATTGGACCGGTGCTAACGTTCTTCACTTTGTTTTGCCTACTCACCTGTCTGCCTTGAGTATAAAATAATTACAAGGATGAATAATACAGGAGGGTATGTGGAATGCAGATTAAATTCTTTGAAAAGCTGCAGGGCATCTACATACAGAGACCTATGTACATAACCACTTTGTCTAAGGACCCCAAATCCATTAATAAAGTGTCCAAAGTCTATAATCTCATATGTTTCAGAGTGTTTCTTTTCAGCATTATGGACTGTGGAAGCTTCCCATGCTCTTCACACTATAAAACTAACAAGTAACAACATATAATGCTCAATCATAATTTGAAACTACATGTACTCACTTTTTCAAGTCAAAGGCCTTATCCACTGGAAAGATCTGGTCATGTTCTCCCCACACAATCAAAATGTCCTACAAAACACCAAAAATCATCAGTCCTTAAATACAACTTTGGATAGAAGGCATTCAGATAGGCAAAAAAAAGGCCATGAAATTTAAAACATCATGGATAAAAACAGGCAAGTGGGCAATGCCTTCTCAAGGACAGGAAGAGGTGGGGCAAGTTCAGTGCCAAGGATAATGCCTCTCAGCAACTCTTCTTTCTCTGCTCTATTTTTCACATACAGATTCTGCATTACAGTCCAAATCAGGGAAAATTTAGTGTCTTATAATTCTGAAATTGCCATATTCATTTTTTTTAATATAAATATTAGTAAATTGAAAATACAGTCTTGCTTGAGTTTGTATAAAATTTGGAAATTATGTTTCTACTTTTACCTAACACAGCAAAGTAACAATTTAAGAATTCTCAACAATATAAGTTCAAATATGTAAATGTAAATACACAAGCCCCTGATCATAGACCTCTTTTTTGTCCTTCGGTGTGGATTTCTATCACAAGGATATCACTTTAGTATTTGGCTTGGCATAAGAAATTAATGACTCTAAATTGAAATAATTCTAGTCACACAACCGTACAATATATAATTATTCAAGTTTTCTTCAATATTAGCATCTCATGCCTACCAAATATTCTTCAATATTAGCTAAAAATTAAAATTCGATCCAAAGATTGACGAATTATATTATATTTTACCACTTCTTAACGATTTCTTTAGGTTTTCCTAATCCTTGCCTGTAAAATTAGCCATAAGCCATATCCAAAGATCCCTCAAACCATCCGTATATTAGGTATCAATTTTCCAGATTTTTCAGTACCAGAGTCATTCCTTAAGTTATCCGTCTTTGGTTAGTTGTTCATGAGAACCCATCTCTCAAGAGGTTTAATTGTTCACTTTGCATTTATAGCCTTGTCTCACAAAGGGGGCAGAGAAGTGAGACTGAAATGAAGTCTTGATAAGAAACCTTCTTTTTAAGGGGCCTAATATTTCAAATTGGATTCATAGAAGAGTGTCATGTTGGGCAGAGAAGTGAAATTGAAATGAATTATGCATAGGGGTTTCAGCAGGGAGATCCAAATGAGCAGTTACTAGTAAAACCCATCTCTCATGGGGTTTAATAGTAAGCTTTGCATTCATAGGTGAATCTCAGAAGGGTGGAGAGGTGAGATCGAAATTAACAAAAAATAACCTTCAAATATATTTGAACTGTAACCAACAGAAATTTCTTAGGAAGTCATCCATCCAAATTCTATTGATTCTAGGAGAATGAAGACCTTTAATTTGGAAATTGAACTGCTAAAGATTTAAGCTTCCACAGCCAAAATGTTTAGTAGAGGGAATTTTTGGAGATAACTGTGCATGGACATTGGAGAGAAACAACATCGATGATTTGGATGTCCTACAAGATCCATCAACAGGATGAGAATGATTTTAGGTGTCCAAAGGAGATCCCATCAAGTTTTCTTGTTGTTCATAATAAAAAGCTTCCCACAAAATTACTTCTTCACAATAAAAGCTTCCCAAAAATGAGGAAAGAAAGAGAGAGAGAAGTATACTTACGCTAATGTAATCATTCAAGATAAAATTGGGAAGCAAGATGGGAGGCTTGTAGAGAGAAAGCTTGACCAAAATCCTCAGATTGTCAGCACTCTGAGGAAGAAGAAGCTCTGAAATTTTCTGCAGCCCTGCACGTTGTAGCAGCTCCTCATTGTCTTTGGCAGTCTTACATACACCTGAACTTGCAATTACCAACTTCTCCACAGCCTCAGGATACATACAACCCAGATTGTAGGCCACAAATCCACCATAACTAGTCCCTATAGCACTAAACTTGGTGACACCCAAGTTCTTCATCAATTTCATGATTGATTCTGCTTGAAAAACCTCAGACCTTCTAGAGCCCCTGGTGGTTGAGTCCCCAAAGAAGATCAAATCAGGAACATATACATTGAAACTCTTCCCAAAGGGCTGTACCTGTGGGTACCATTGCCACATTGCATTGGTCCCAAAACCATGAATTAGAACCAGATTGGGCTTGTGGGTGTCCTGTTTTTTGGGACACCAACAATGCATGGTTGTTTCATGATCAATATCTACTACTTTGGGCTCTAGTCCTGCAGACAAAAAGCCTTTGCGTAGGCTTTTGTTTCTGTATGATATCAGGCTGAAAAGGTAGCTTGCCATGACCAAAAATAACAAATGTTTGCTTAGGCACTTCTCTACTCAGTAGGGAATTGAACTGCCTAAATACATAGGAGATTGAATCCAAAATTAGTTTTGACCATATTATACATAAATTTGCATGGTGAGTGAGTCTTTGGAGGCTAATTTAGCTTTCTAAGTTTATGGTAAGTCTTGCTCTAATTTAGCTTTCTAAATTTATTTAGTAGAGGCTGCCTTAGGCTACTAAATTGTAGTGGATGGAGCAATAACCGGGCACCATAAACATTAAGCTGTCTGTAGTTAATTTTGTCATGGGTATGCTGTTCTGATGTCAGCTTTTTTTTGTTTTTATTATTTTTTTGGTTTCCTCGAAGTGTATTTTTTCTTCGTTGGCTTAACTAATGCAGCTACCCTTCCATATTTGTTGACTATCTCAAAGCTCACGTTTAATGGTTGAACTTAACACCATCTACTTCTTTATTCTTGCGGTTAAATCTCTTACACAACTTAATCGTGGTGGCTTCAACTAGTAAAGAGTCTCCACGATATGATCGAGACTCGTTGGTTGCCACTTATTAGGGTTAAAATATTGTAATGGTGAAAATGACACCAAAAGTTTCAAATTTAAATTTAAAACTTGAACTCAAGTTGACTCTTTATAGTGTTGTAATTAAGGACAAAACCTAATTCATTATCTATTCATCCACAAGCTCTCATTCTAACTTACACTATTATTTAGAGAGCATTATAGAGAATCGACACTGCATCATCAACTTAATTGAATATCTTATGCGTCATTGCATGTTTGTTGGCTGCCTTCAATCATTTTCATGGAACCATTAAATCGATAAAAGGGTTTGACCAAAGGAGAACAATCCTAGCCTAGCATGCTCCTTGTTGTCCCAAATTTTGTCTTGGATCCCCCTGAGAAGTCTGTACCATTTTGTGTTTCACTCTTTCCTTCTTTCCCTCCAAAATCAGCGTTACCTTCAATAAGAAATGCCTTGCACAAATTCCTTCTCCTAATTCTAATTTTGAAACCTTTGTAAAGTGGTGTATGTTTGTTATTTTCGGCAAAAATCCCTTTTGGCAAACTTTTTGAAAGGTTTGCAGGTTTGTGAACCCATCGATTCACCGAAAGACTTGTTTTCATTTATCATTTTCGACAAATCTTTGGGTTCATGAACTATCCATTTCATCGAAAAATGTTATATTTTCCTTGTGCCCTTCTTCTTCTCTTTTTCAACAAATCTCTCAGTTCGCAAACCTCGTCCTTCACCGAAACTAATGTTTTCAATGAGCATTCTTTTATGTTTTGGGGATTTTAAAAGTTCGTGAACTTAACATTTCGCCGAAAATGATGTTATCAAGAGAATTTCTAAGTTTACAAAGCTAAGCGAAGAGAAGATTTTATAAAGTGTTTTCAGCAAATCTTTCAGCTCACAAACTCTTAAGTTCATTGAAAAGGAGTTCGCAAGTTCACTAATACGCCAAAACACCGAAAAAGATTGAAAGAGACGAAGTTCATGAGTTTTGGTTTTCGTCGAAATACTGAAAATGCATAACTGTTGTAAAAGTGGGAAATTTGAAAGGTTCACAAACTCTTACATTTTCTGAAAGAAAGTTCGTCGGTTCTAAAATGTGTCGAATTGTTGAAAAAGGGGTTTTAAATTTCGGTGATTCAGAGAAAATGTGAACTTTCTAACTTCAATTGAATAACCTAATTTTGGTTATTTAAAGGTTTTGTGGCTTCATTTATTTCACTCCACTTTCTCAACCCGCGATTGTCTTCGTTGTTGCTCACTTCACTCAATTGTTCACTACACTGCCTTCCTCTCAATTGAACAAGGTTAGTGCTTACATTGCGTCTAATTCCTTTGTGCACTATTTACTTACATTTCCTTTGAGTCTTGAACAATACCCCTTTCATTGTTAGGGTTTTCATGAGCTTTGTTCATCCTGTATATTTCTTATCTCCTAAAAAGGTTATCTCCTTTGCCGCTCATCAAAACATACTCAAAACCCTTACTTGCTTAACTAAGTTGTTGTCAAAACTGCACAAAATGAAGTACAAGTATCAAGGTTATGATCATTATGTTATTATTCAAAATCTCTTGTCAAAATTTAAAGATAGTGACCTAGGGCACATAGATTTGAAGGACTTTTGGAGGAGAATGAATGAAAATCCCAGAGCTCCCATGGCAGAAACAACCTTTGCTAGTGGATTAGGTCATGCGAGTGGATTCCCAACTACAGTACAATGTCTTGATTTAGTGTTTGCATGTATATGGAATGATTATCCCGAATCCAAGGAGGTCAGAACAATAGAAGGCTGAGTTATTGCAAGACTAGATGCCCAATCTCTTAGAATTACTCTCAGGTTACCGATTAGGGATGAATATGCTAATATGAGCATACAAAAAGGATGGGGCTACTACTCAAATAAGAAAGATTTGTGCCTGACCAACATTGCTAAACACTGGTTATAAGTGGAGAAAAATGGAAAGTCTCAAATTCCCAAAGGCCTACAAAGAGCTCATTTCACATAAGACATGTCTCAGACATTATCACTTTACTCCGCAGAGTAGTAGGAGACAAGGATACTAGCACTTTTGAACATTGGATGTGCTAGTTTATCATCGCTATTGGGTATTCTTCTCAATATGTGGATTGGGCTTGAATAATAACTGATCATTTGCATAACTTTCAAAAGAATCAATACTTCTACATGTCCTCTTACCTTTTCTACACTATTGCTAGTACATGAATATGTGGCTAGGTTTGAAAATTGTTGGAGTTTTTGATAATACAACCCAAATATATGATTTTTACCTTCAACTACAAATGGAGGTAGGAAATAAAGACTATAGGAGGGTAAATGATGCTTTCTATATGTTGAATGTGAGGAAATTGGATGGTGATCTTGCATTGAGAATCTCTTTGAGGTGATTCGGCTTATCATTCAGTATGGTAGCTATTTTATTCAATTTGATAGGTTCACATACCTGAGGATAGGAGGTTTTGAAGATACCCCATACAAATTACCTCGATATGTGAGTGAATACATCATTTTTTGGAAGTGTGTAGATAGATGGGGGAGGTGAGTAAGAAATGTCATGAAAGGAAAAAGGAAGGGTATCCTTTCCCAATTCATTTGACTTATTACACTTGCAAATCGACCTCAGATGCATAGAATGTGGATATAATTTTATCAAAAGTTTAACTTCCATACTTACACAACAAGGTTATCATATGACAGCAGGAGTTATGTTAAAATAACCTATACACTAGAATCTCCTATGAACATGATACCCATTTAGAGAGCTTTTAGGAATACTGTGCAGATGAGTATGAGGTAAGGAGGAGAGATTGGTTAAGATTGACTAGTGACCAGATGAAGGCATTCAAGTTGGGGTGGAATGTCCCAGATATAGTGGATGATGGTACAAAACTTGTTGATGAAGCATACCCTTCAATCCAATCACAACCTCTTCCTTAGATCAACTGGTTAGAAAAAAGAAATAACATATATAAGGGAAAGATCCTTGTTTGTGTTAAGGAAAAGTCAGAAGTGGTTGAATGATAAAATCACTGGACATACTGCAACCAAACCTCCACAAAAGGAGCAAGCAACAAGAAAATGATAGCAGACCGCAGCATCCTCAACACAACAAACTCCTATCATCACTTATGCCACCAAGTCTAGATCTACTCCCAAGAGAGGGATCCAAATAAGGATACTAAATTGAAGAGCCAATGTGAGGTAGATACTCAAGAGCTAAGGAAGAAATTGGATGTGAAGAAAGCTCCCCCAACTCAAGGAGATAATGCAAAAACACAAGAACCTGCAGGGGATCAGTCACAGGTGAACCCAAGTTCATCTCCCCTTTCTCCACCACAGATGAACCCAAGTACATCTCCTCCCTCTCCATCATAGGTACCAAACATCACTTCTTCTCCTCCACCTTCACCACCTCAATGACAAGTAATGGATAATCCTATTGTGGATTCTAATCCTAAGGCTACCATTCATCCACTGCAATCCAATACTCAAACAAGTTTGGCACCACCCACATGGTTAAAGGAGGTAGTAGGAAGAAAAATAAAATGCACTCAAATGGTGGACCTTGGTTTTGATGTTGTAGCAAAAATTTTGCAGGCTACTCATCAACCAGGGAAGGTGCAGAAAATGTCCCGAATGATGATGGATTCCTCCTCAGGGCATCATTATATAGAAATTACAAATCCAATTATTGACAAAGATGAGCAAGAAGCCACTAAGGCAGACTTTAATATTAGCAGAGTGGATCTTATCCCATCTACATTTGAAGGATATATTCATAACGCTAAATTATCAGTGGATGTTCTAATCAAAAGATTGGAAGAAGAGGAAAAGACAAAAGAACGGCTAGAGTAACAAGTAGAATTTCTCACTTCTTATATCAATTCAATCATTGATAACACCTCCCAGCCCCTTCACACATATGTTGTAATTCCCACCAAGGTGCCTCCAAAAGGGATAAGCTCTAATGGCATTGATAAAATTAGTAAATATCAAGCCTACGATAGAGCAACAGAGACCTTGGTGGAGAAGTTAACTATTGATGGGTTGTTATATAGAAGAGGCCATGAAACTATATGAAAATATTTTGGTGAAGAAAAAGGAAATCAACACTAATATTCAACTTATCAAAAAAGAAGAATCGGTATTAATGGTGATTGTCAAAGACTTGCAAGAGATGGTCAATGTTAGCATCTTGATTTCAAAGAAAGTTATTAATAGGCATGAGGAAAATGAATCAGTTAGATGGATAAAGAGAATTGAATGGAAAATGTTAGTAATCAAACAATCCCTTGCAAAATATAAGAAATTGATCAAAATATGTGATTCAATCTTATTGGACATTAAAGCTAATTGTTTTTCAATTGAGGTAGATATACTTGATGAGAATGAGACTAACCTAGCCGAAGTTGAGGTAGTGAAAAAGAGCTTTAAGGACTTAGTCTCAAATGAGTTGTTCAAGAAACATATTGTAGATGGAAATACAATGGAGAAATTGTGTAATTTGTCTACATCTTTAACTTCTTTCCAAAAAGAAATTAATGATTTTCACAAAAAATGGAAGAAGTTAGTGAAACAATATCTACATGAAAGATATGTCTTAGCATTATGACCATTCCGAATGGGAAGGCCATAGCTCCCATAGTGACTAATATTAGGAATTATAAGGTGAAGATGGCTCCTTCTCAGTCAAAGTCTTTGGCAGATGATACTACGAGCAACCAGAATCAGGAAGAACATAAAGATAAAGAGAAAGAAACTCAATCATAATATATTTCTTGTCTTTATTTGAAAAGTGACTTCTTAAGAGTCTTTTTTTTAACTTGCAAATAGATTACTACTAGCAGATGCATGGAGTTTTCGCGCAATGGATTTGTCGATAGGCTATTAGTAATGGAAGCAATAAATTGTGGAATGAAATATAGAAATAAAAATTCATACTTATATTGTAAGATGAGACAATGACAATGGTGTTTTGCTTTTTGCAATGTATAAGAAGCATTTTTAATTTACATTTAAAATATATAGTATTTACAGTAAATGTTCCTTGTATGAATAGGAGTAATACAAGGTTTATAGAATTTGGGTTTTCATCACTAACATTGGCATTCTCTTGTATTATAGTATTTAGAGTAGTATCAAATGCATGTGTATTGAAGGATAAAACATTAGTATGATGTTGTAGATGATTACATAAAGTAGAGATATTTTCATATTTTAATGCAATAAAAGCCATTTGAAGTTGTAGTGAGTTGTCCATGGTGGTGTGACAAAGTATGCAGATTATATCAGTAAAAGAAACACAATGCTTGGTGTTAGTAACCACATCAAGCATAGAAGGATGCAAAGAATATGGATCATTTAGTTTTTTTCCTCAAAAAGACATTTTTAATATTACTAATTGCTTAACTGCTAACATTACATATTGACCATCTTACAATACTAAATGCTATAGCCAATACAATCTCCTAGAGCTCATCTTAAGCCAAGCAATTGTAACTGCATAAATAATAATATTTATAAGGGACGGATCGAGAACACAATCACTCAAAAATATACTATACGAGAATAAATACAATTATATTAGAGACTATATATTATATATAAAATAAATATAATTAAGTTATAAATATTAAATATTAGCAGTATCAATTACAACATAAATTAACAAAATTTCAACATAATTGTTGGTTTTTATTATAGTTTCTTAGTATTTATGTGTTACTTTTGTTTAATTTTTTGTTACTATTATTCTTTTGTACCTATAACTTTAAGAGGAGGGTATTTTTACATTTCCTTTGGATTCATATGTCTTAGAGTAGATTCTTAGCCCCATATTTGTCAAAGAGTGGAAAGCATTATTGAAACTTTAATTGTATAGTGAAATCATTATTCTCTTGAAATTTAATACTATAGAGCTAATTCAACTTTGAAGAGACTAGTTTAACAGCGAGAAAGCTTAAGAAAAAAACAAATGCAAGTACAAATGGGAAGTAGCGGCAGTTGGTTCCCAGCTGTCGCTGCTCTTAAAAAAACAATAAGAAAACCATGCCTTTATAGTCAATTAAAGAAGAATGTCTTCTATAGAAAGTGTGTCATATGTGAAAATAATATTCACTTGGCTAGAGAATCAAGTATTCTCCACATAATTTGTAAGCAAAGTAGGTGTTTGAGTTTGTATTTTAAAATCTAAGAAAAATAAAATTTTAAAAACTCTAAAACAAAAAAATTAGAACATTTTGATTGACTACACAACTGAAATAAATTATACACTTCCAATAGCTTTCCATTTAGTAAACTTCCAATTATACACAACTGAAATAAATTATACACTTCCAATAGAGTTTTCTTGTCAACAAAATATTTGGAGACATAATACTATAGAGCTAATTAACTTTGAAGAGACCAGTTTAACAACAAGAAAGCTTAAGCAAAAAATAAATTCAAGTACAAATGGGAAGCAGCGGCAGCTAGTTCCTAGCTATCGTTGCTCTTAAAAAAATAATAAGAAAACCATGTCTTTATAGTCAATTAAAGAAGAATGCCTTCTGTAAAAAATGTGTTCATCTATGAAAATAATATTCACTTGGCCAGAGAATCAAGTATTCCCCACATAATTTGTAAGTGAAGCAGGTGTTTGAGTTTGTATTTTAAAATCTAAGAAAAATAGAATTTAAAAAACTCTAAAACAAAAAAATTAGAACAATTTAATTGACTATACAACTGAAATAAATTATACGCTTCCAATAGCTTTCCATTTAATAAATTATTTTATATGGTAAACTTAGCCAAGTTAATAAATTTAAACAAAATCAAAATAACATTTACATTTAAAAAATTTATCATCAAGGCTTCCTCAAATGGATACGTGCAATACATCCTAGCTTAGATACATCCTAAAACACAACCAATACAAAAAATGTAAATAATTAAAGAAAACATAAAATTGAATGGGGAAAACAAAAAGAAATAATGTGCTTGGCCCAAAATGATGCATGTCAAACTAACAACATATCCCTTTGTGATCTGATATATATCATTACCTACTAAGAACCTATCCCCTTGATGATTGGAAATAAATAAAAAAACTATGAGCATAACTAAAAAACAAATTCAGCTTACATAGTATTTCTGCATATGTTTGGCCCATTGAAAGTCCATTTGGAATCAATTATAGTAGAATCCACAAATCTAGACCTAGCATCAATGGACACTTTTCTGGGTTTGCTCAATACAAATATATGCAATCATTGACATCAAGTTCACTTCCCTAATTAAAAACTACATCTACCGCCTTTTGTACATCTACCGCCTTTTGGGCCACGTTATAATGAAATGGGTATGCTTTAATAGAAATAAACATATTCATTATTGTGTGAAAATCCTTTCCTTCCCTACTCAACAGCTCCTAGCAAACTGTAATGAAATAACTTGCACAATGGAAGAAGATGATATGAAATATTCTGCAAATACTTAACAATAACCGAGAATAGCAGGCCACTTCGAGGGGGCAACCTCCAAATATCTCCAATGAGAACACACTTCACAATATGATAATGAAATAAGACTCACATCCTCCTATATATACCTAATTATGCTTAGGTTGAATAGACACACCCCTATATAAGACCTAGTCTGACCTATCTAACTAAATAATAATATAATAATGATAACATAACTTAATTAGGAGTTAAGATAGCCACAAGCTGACTATTCATAACCCAATGTACACTAATATTAAGGGCGTATCATGCCCCCCCTCTTCAAAGAAGCATTGTCCTCAATGCTAACCAAGTGTGGATTCTTTTGAATGAACTCCTCGTCCTCCCATGTGGCCTCTTCAACTGGTAAATTCTTCCATTGGATGAGATACTCAGTGAGGGTTCTATTCCTCAGCTTCTTCATGCATGTTTGAAGAATGCACTATGGTTCCAAAATTATTCTTCCTTCTTCATCAAGCTCTGGTAGTACTATTTGAGTAGGAATATTATGCCTAATTGCCTTCTTCAAATAAGAAACATGAAAAACAACTAGATGTATCTTTGTTGTTGGTGGCAACTCTAGCTTGTAGGCAACACTACCAATCTTTTGCATGATTTGGTATGGCCCATAATATCTTAGAGACAACTTATTATTATTTTTTTGTTGCTTTAGTGAGATTTGCTTATAAGGTTGCAATCTCAAGAAGACCCAATCCCCAATTTCAAAATTTCTTTCACTACGATGTTGGTCCGCCTGTTGTTTCATTCAATTTTGTGCCATGGCTAAATTCTCCTTGAGTCCTGAAAGTACCTGTTGTTGATGAAGCAAGTGGTCCTCTACTGCCTGAACTCTTGGTGACACTTTTAATGATGATGTGATGGAAGGACGATGATATCCATAAAGTGCCAAAAATGGAGACATTTTTGATGAGCTATGAAAAGAAGTATTATACCACCATTCTGCAAGTGGTAGCCAATCTACCCATTGAGACTGTTTCTCTGAAGTGAAACAACGTAGATATCCTTCCAAACACTTATTAACAGCCTCAGTTTGCCCATCTGATTGAGGGTGGTATGAAGAACTATGAGCCAATTGAGTAGCCAAACATGAGAATAAATCTTTCTAAAAGTGACTAGTAAAGATAGGATAATGATCACTGACAATAACCTTAGGTGTACCATGTAGCTTTTGGATATTCTCCAAAACAACTTTTGCCACTGCACTTGTTGTAAAAGGATGTGATAATGCAATGAAATATGCATATTTAGTGAGGTGATCAACTACTACCATGATGACATTATGACCTTTAGATTTGGGAAGCCCTATGATGAAGTCCATGGATACCTCTTCCCAACGCTAGCTAGGAATAGATAAGGGTTTCAAGAGACCTAGTGTTTTAATTGTCTTCCCCTTATTTCTTTGACAAACCAAACATTCAGCCACAAATTTTTGAACATCACCTTTTAGTCCTTCCCAAAAAAAATATTGATTAACCCGATGATATGTCTTCAAAAATCCTAAATGACAACCAACTTTGGACTCATGTAGCTCTGTGAGAATCTTGTGTTTAACAGTGGAATTCTTGCAAAGATATAAGTGCTCTTTATACCAAAGAGTATCCCCCTTCAAACAAAACTTATCTAAACTACTAGGATCACTTTTTAATTGTTGGATGAGATTACTTGTCGCAACATCATTTTGCCACTCTGCTTTGGCTTCTTCTACCCAATTTGCTTGTAATATTGAAAGGGCACACAATAAGGCTTCATCTTTCTCATCCTTCCTAGAAAGTGCATCTTCCACAATATTTTCCTTCCCTTTCTTATATACAATCTCAAAGTCATATCCCAACATCTCAATGACCCATTTGTGTTGCTCTTCAGAGGATAATCTTTGTTCCAAAAAATATTTTAGGCTATCATGATATGTCTTAACCTTGAAGTGTCGACCCATTAGATAAGGCCTCCATTGTTTAACTGCGTGAAGGATTGCTAGCATTTCCTTCTTATAAATAGGTTTGAGTTGATTCTTACCCTTTAATTGACGACTCTCAAAAGCAATTGGTCAACCTTCTTGCATGAGAACTGCTCCTATCCCATTTCCAGAAGCATCACATTCCACAATGAATTCCTTGGTGAAGTCCGGAGTGGCAAGAACTGGAGTTGTACACATAGCCTCCTTCAATTTCTCAAATATTGCATTAGCAGACTCATTCCAATGAAAAGAATCCTTCTTCAATAGAGTGGTGAGGGGTGCTGCTATACGACCATCCTGTCAATCCCAAGAAACCCCTCAATTTCTTAATGGTTTTTGGAATAGGCCATTCCATGATAGCCTTAATTTTGTTAGGGCCCACCTTTACTCCTTCATGTGAAACTATGTGTCCCAAATACTCCACCTCCTTAAGACCAAAAGCACACTTGGATGGATTAGCATATAGTTGATGATCTTCAAGTAATTGTAATGCTTGATCTACATGTTGCAAATGTTCTTCCCAAGTCTTGCAATAAATCAATATATCATCAAAGAACACTAACACAAACTTTCTCAAGAACTTATTAAAAATGGAATTCATCAAACTTTGGAATGTAGATGGTGCACTGGTAAGACCAAATGGCATCACCAAAATTTTAGAATGACCCTCATGAGTTTGAAATGTTGTCTTACAAATATCTTCCTCCTTAATTTGAATTTGGTGATAACCAGATCTAAGATCTAACTTGGTAAAATACATAGCTCCATTCAATTCATCTAGAAAATCATCAATGACTAGAATAACAAACTTATCTTTAATGGTGTACATGTTGAGCACTCTATAATCTGGACACATGCCCCAAGTTTCATCCTTCTTACGCACCATCACCACAGACAAGGAGTAATCACTTTGGCTATGCCTAATAATTCCTACCTCTAGCATCTCCTCAACAATTTTTTTATCTCACTTTTTTGTATGTGTGGGTACCTATAAGGCCTGATGTTTGGTGGTTGGTTCCCTGGAACTAGTTGTATGGCATGATCATGATCCCTCTTAGGAGGAAGTCCTTTAGGCATATCTCCAAGAACCACTGAGTGACGATCAATTATTGCTTGAAAATCTGGATGAGTAGGAGCATTAGATTGAGAGACTTCTAATGAGCATAACTGGGCCACAAATCCATCCGTTCCTTTCTTAAGCAACTTTTGAATTTGATGAGAGCTTACCATCTGTGGGGATTTTTCCTTCAACCCCCTTAGCTCTACTACCTTTCCTTCTGATTGAAATCTCATAAATAGTTCTTGGAAGTTCATCTTAATTGTTCCCAATGTAGTAAGCCATTATACTCCCAAAACAATATCTGCTACACCCATGGATATCGCATACATTGGGGGATCAAGTTGATAGTCTCCCATGGATAATTTAATGCTATGCACTTCCCTGAACAACTAATTGTACCACCATCTGCAATCAAAACCTGAAACTCTGGGGCTGGATATATAAAACAATTTAGATGAGTTGCCAACTTTTTGTTGATGAAATTATGAGTACTACCTGAGTCGATCAACACTGTTACTTTCTGCTTCTTTAAGAAACCCATTACCTTGAGAGTTTGTGGCGCACTGAAACCTGAGAGTGAATGACATGAAATGATTACTTGAGAATCATGTAATTCCTCACTTGACTCCCTATCCTCCTCTAATATGGGTTCCTCCTCTTCTTCCTCACTTGGACCTTCAGTATAGAATAATTTCTTTTCACTACATTTATGTCCTCGACTGCAGTTGCTATCACAATTGAAACACAACCCTTTTGCTCTTTTCTCCTCAATTTGTTTTGGAGTCAACCTAGTAGGTTGATGAAGCGAAGGCATTGAATATCCTTTCTCTCTTGTCACATTAGCCCCTTGCTTCTTAGGAATCAAATACTTCTCCTCTACCCTATGTGCCAAGATAAAAGACTCATTTACCGAGCTAAGACTAAACATGCGTACCTCATGTTGAATGTGATTCTTGAGACCACCCAAGAATAAATCATTCAAGTTCTCCTTTGTAATTGTATCCACTCTTAAGGATATATTTTGGAATTTTTGAATATAATCCTTAACTGATCCTGTTTGTTGAAGTTTAGCAAGCTGGTTGAAGAAGTTGTCTAGCACACTATTTCTATATTGTGCTTGGAGTCCCTTTGTAAAAATTGACCATGAGACGATGAGACCCTTTTTCCTCCAATGAGTACAAAGCCAATGATACCAAATGAATTAATCTAGTTCTAGATATAGGGAAGCCATCGTGACCTTTTGTCCATATGAGATTTGATGTACTTAAAAAATATTCTCCATTTGGTTTATCCATGTTAGAGGATCCTTGCCATCAAACTTGTACATATCTACCTTTGGAAACAAATTCCTAGATCCCATAGGATTATTAAAATTTGTGTTAGTATTAGCCGACTTAGAGGTTTCACCTTGGTTGCTTGAGAACTCCTTTCTTGGTTCATTCATATAGGCGCTTAACATGCTTTGTATATCTGATATATCTTCTCTTAGGTCACACATATCCACCTTAATTGAGGAAATGTCTTCCTTGACCTTAATGATTTCCTCATTAGGATTAGTATCCTCTATTGTTACCCCATCCTTATCAGGAGTCTTCCCCCGTGTGACAACATTCTTTTTGCCCCTTGTTGCAGGCCCCGTCATGAACAAAACCAATAATTTTGAAATAAATCACACAAATGAAACCTAAATTATATGAAATTTTTACTGTAACTTACTAGGGTCAAAATACCTCTCACCCAAAAAAATCTCCAAGAAATAAGTAGATTTGTAGCCTTGAGAGCGAATTTTGTGGAAACACTAATTTTGCAATAACTCACTTATTTCTGCTCCAATTTATCCAAATTTTGGACTATAGTCTCCTCTCGTATGTCTTCAAAAACCCAATAAAAATCACTCTCTAATTCAACGAAATATTAGAGATATGTAGATCCCAAATAAATTGTGTAGAAACCATAATTTTGCAATAATTTGCTCAATTCTACTCCAATTCCTCTGAAATATGGACTGTAGCTTCTTTAATATGGTCTTCAAAAACCCTTTAAAAATTAGAATTTTTTTTTGCTAAAATATGAAAGATACGCTCTTCCCAAAATCACCTCCAATATTGAGAAAAAACCTTGCCTCTACGGTGCCAAGATCATGCTCTAATACCACTTGTAATGAAATAAGTTGCACAACAGAAGAAGATGATATGAAATATTCTACAAATACTTGATAATAACTGAGAATAACAAGCCACTTCGAGGGGGAAACCTCCAAATATCTCCAATGAGAACACACTTCACAATATGATGACGAAATAAGACTCACATCCTCCTATATATACCTAATTATGCTTAGGCTAAATAGACACACCCCCATATAAGACCTAGTCCAACCTATCTAACTAAATAATAATATAATAATGATAACATGACTTAATTAGGAGTTAAGATAGCCACAAGCTAACTATTCATAACCCAATGTACACCAATATTAAGGGCATAGCACAAATGCACTCCCCAAGTAAGTTTGTATTTTACTGTGGTTTTTGCCCTATATATACAAAGTTGTTCTACAATTTACTATGGTATTTCACAATGTGTTTTTTTCCAATTTGATTGTTTTATGAGGGTGCAATATCAACTAAGATATTATAAGTACATATTTAAAAAAATGATGTGTTTTTTTCTAATTTGATTGTTTTACAAGGGTACAATATACCTTCATACTTGCAACTAATGAAAAATTATTTACAAGAAAGCCCTCAAAAATCTTTATTGAAGCATATATCATAAAATGTTTTATTTTAATAGATTTGGACCACTTTGTGGCATTGGATTTCTCTCCTTAAACTATGATGTTGAGAGAATCTAGGGTCCAAGGAGATTCATTGTTTTTTTACAAATATAAACTTAATAGGTAAATAAAAGTAAATAGACATGACTGTATTTTGCAGTGGACATATAAAATTATTAAAAATGAGATATTATAAGTAAATATTTAAAAAAATGATGTTTTTTTTTTGTAATTTGATTATTTTCAGAGGGTAGACATTTTTATATTTAAAAGAGAAAAGAAACCCCTATATCAGTGACAATTTTTTATAGAAGTATACCTTCATAAATTTGCATACATATATGTGTCTAAACATATACATTATAGCTTATACATACTTATATATATCCTTGACATGATATTTGTATAAACATATACACTTCATATGTTCACTCCCAATACGGGAAGAATCAAAAACAAATAGTGGTTCTATAGTTGAAATGGTTGTTATTGTATAGTTGGGTTTTGATGATAGTTTGGATATATTTTTAGGTTCAATAAAATAATTTCCTATTTTTTAATAAATAAGTTTTCTTTTTATATTTAAATTAGAAGTCATTTTTAGTTAAATTATTATAAATAAAGAATAAAGAATTAAAATAAAATAATTAAATTAGAAGTCATTTTGGTTAAATTATTATAAATAAAGAATAAAGAATTAAAATAAAATAATTCAAATGAAAAAAATTGATATTAATATATTTCCACAATGATAAATATTTATTATATTATTTTGTATATTTATTGCAGTTTTATTTTTAAGTAAAATATAATATTAAAATTGAGTTTGGAAAAAATAATATTATTTTAAAATTTAATATAAAATAATTTATAAAAAACAATTAAAATAAAATAAATAATAAATAATTAAAATAAAATAATTTATAAAAAACAACCAAAACTTCATGTCATATTTTGTCATAGGAAATGCCCAAACAAATAAATATATTTATAAGGTCTTAAAATAATTTAATGTGAAGAAGGTTCTCAAGCGAAGAAATAACAATAAATAACATATAAGCCTATCGGCTAATTAATATTTTCTATTTAAAATAATTGGTTTCCCATTAGGAGGCCCTCGCTCATGCATGGACTTCTAGTAATTTACGTCCCCCTGCCTGTAGATTTGTTCAAGCTTTGTGATTTCCAACAATATTCACCATAATAAATTATTGCAGCGTCACTGGGCCTACCTTATGCATGTTCCCCTCAGCTATAAAAATAAACCCAAATCATAATCTGACACAAAACGTGAAGGTTATACGAAATAACAATCAGGATGAATAAATAAGATGACCAGAAGAAAAAAAATGGTCGGGCGTCCGACACTTTCGCGTGAGAAATCTCCCACATATAAGCTTATCGACTAAATATGAAAATAGGAGTACATGAGGTGGCCCAGGAGGCCACATCAAAATACACTTATGTCATATATCTATCTAGATACACAGCAAGTTAAAATTTTAGTCTTTTATAGCATCCTAAAGCACAAAATATCCAATACATATGTTTTAGTGACTGGGAATTTCTTCTTTCTTTTGTCTTGATTTGGCACTCTTAAGCATTCCTGTCCTTTTGATCAACTTGCTCATTTTCAACCTATGCAATATCATTATGTGCATCATCCACCTGTATATTAACAATCTGAGCATTGTCCACTTATGCATTGTCAACCTGCGCATTATCCACCTATGCTTTACCAACATGTGTATTAACAATCTATGCATTATCCACCTATGCCTTGTCAATTGGTACATTATAAGCTAGATCTGTCATGTCCACTTGTCCTTGAAAATCCACTTGACCACTGAATACACTACATTCACCTATATCTTGCTCCTCCCTGTCCTCAAGTTTGTTCGCTCTCCTCGCCCCGTAGTCATGGGGCCAAAATTCAACATATTTTATGTCTGACCTGTACATGGTGGTTGAGCCCTTGTCCCAAATCTGCATAAATATCTCTGCTGGAATCCTCATGGTGGTTGTAGCTTGCTCACAAATAGATCAAAAGATGAGTCCAAAAATAGACCCAGTAAGTTGCATTTCCCTACCCTGGTACACATTGACATTTATTGCCTTCCACAAAACCCACAAGACTTCAGTGGAAAATATCAACCAAAATAAATTCTCTGTTTTATCAACATTAGAAAGAAAGCCACAAAGGATATTGATTTTGGAAATCTAGCATTTGACAACTTTCCTATCAAGGATTTTAATAAAAGAGATCAGATATTTTTTGCAAACAGACATTCAAAAAAGATATGATCACTGCTTTCAAGAGTATTACAAACTAAACAAAGCATATCCCGACCTAAGGGCAGCCTATCTAACAACACTAACCATCTAAAACAACATTTATTCAGTTCTATGACTCTAGACCAAATATTGGACATTACTTTAGACCGCTCTTTAGGTTCTAGATTGACTTTCCATGCCCAATTGATGTGAGCAAAAGTATCATGTTTATCAGTCACCAATTTATACAACTTATTTAATTCACTACCAGCTCTATGATTTAAGAACTATATCTTGTTTGAGTATATATTGTATTGATTTCAAGAGGACAACATATGTTCTTTTCTGATTATCTAAAATAGTATATTCTGATTTTAATACCTCCCAATCCTTGACAGCATTGTCAATTATGATGTCCCCAAAAGAGCAAATTCCTTTTTTGTGCCATTTTTTGGATGAGCACCCTTGCATTAAAGCCAAAGGCTTGTCATTCACTTTTAAATTCCACCATATGGATCTGGTAAATATAACTTCCTTTTTTCTCACATCAACTGCATTTCTGTCCAAAAGGTAAGGCTTCACTGACTCCCATGCCTTCCATATAGACCCAAATACAACTGACCCTATGGGTTTGAAGCTAATGTCACCCAAAACAATATCTTGGATACTCAAACCAAACCATTCCTTCACTTTCTTGAGCACAACCCTTCTCAAGTTATTTACTATTAGTACTTTCCAGGGCTCAGAGGCATTGAATGCCCTCACTATCTACTTTGCTACCAGTGTAGCACCTTGGATCTTAAGGTCCTTCAGAGCCAAACCCCCCAAGTCTTTACTTATATAGCACCATTCCTAGGAAACCAAAAGCCTTTTCTTATTTCCCTTCCCATCAGCCCAGAGAAAGTCTATTTTTTTTGGATTAAATTCACTTGATAGCTAGCAAAAAACCAAGAGGATGCATAATATATGGAATATGAGGACAAAATCTTTTGACATACCTGAAGCCTTCCTGGCATGGAGAGATATATTTTGTTCCACATGATGAGTTTCTTGTCAATTTTGCCAAAAACCCACTCCCACGTGTCCCTCGGGGATGGACACACAGAGAAGGGAATCCCAAGGAACCTTACTAGCTTGGACGATCCCCCCCAGTGCCATTTATCTAAATTAAGCCATACTGGAGGGGAGTCATCCCAACCAAGAAGAGAGAATTTAGCATGGGAAATCTTCGCACCAGCTGCTTTACAAAAGACAGATAGTCTCATCTCAAGATTGGAATGATTATTTTCTTCTAAGAAAGGAAACAATGTTGTGTCATCTACAAACTGAATGTTGAGGAGAGAGTCATTGTTTGGAAGAACTATCCCCTTTAGGTTGCCACCAATCTGATCTATTCTTAGAAGAAAATGGAGAGCCTTTAATGCTATAAAAATAGTGTTGGGGCTAGGGGACATCCCTGACGAATGGATCTTTCTAACTTGAAAGGACTAGAGAGAGACCCATTGATATCAATCTGGACTATAGCATCTTTAAATAGCATTTTGACCATGTTACAGTAATGTTCTGGGAATCCCAAAGATTCAAGCATCATTAGTACAAATGACCATTCAATCCTGTCATATGCTTTTTCAAAGTCCAAAAGCAAAATCCCTGCATTTTGTCCAATCTCCTTGGCCCAATCTAGGGCTTCCCAATTGTTATAAGGTTTTCTAAAATATATCTCCCTTTTATAAAACCTAATTGTGTTGGATTAATGATGACTGGAAGAATATCAACAAGTCTATTGGCTAGTACCTTGGCAATAATTTTGTAAGAAACATTCAGCAAAGTAATTGGTCTCCAATTTCTAATATTGGTCTTATCACCTTCCTTTGGTAGTAATTTGATAACACCTCTATCAATCTCTTCTCCAAGCATGCCTCTATCAATAGCTTCTTGATAGACCTCCGTCAGGTCATCAATAATCCAATCTTCATTACATTTATAGAATTCTACTGACATCTCATCCAGACCAGGAGCCTTACCATTTTCCATTGATTTAATGTCCTTAGAAACTTCTGCTTTGGTTATTTTTTTCTCTAATTTCATCCTCATTTCATTTGTGACTTTTCTAGGGCAGATTCTTCTACACATGTCTTGGGCATTCTTGCAATCTTCTTAACCATCCTCATCTGAGAAAAAGGTCATATAAAAGGTATTGGAAACAAGGTAGATAACTGAGAGGGGGGGTGAATCAGTTATCTCAAAGTACCTTAACTTTCTTTTCTTCTTTAATAATTAGTGCAGCATCAAAACATATAAGCATATGTGATCATAGGAACATAAATAAAATCAACACACATAACACAAGGATTTTTACGTGGAAAACCTTGTTAAGGGAAAAACCACGGGGTGACTAACCCAAGATTGTATTCTCTGTTAAAAGAATGATGGAGTACAAAATGGTACTTGCCAATTAGGGCTCACTGCCCGAGCACACTACTCACAAGAGGCACACTGTCTACAAGAGACTCACTGTCTACAAAACTTATAGAAGGTAATCAGGTGTTTGAACTGATGAGAGGCATCTACAAATGCAAGAGTTCAATTCTAGTTAGGCTCAATACACTGATCTGATGCACTTCATTCTTCCTCTGTTTTAGTGTTGTTGCTTTGTCACATACCGGACTTGAATTGTTGCTTTCACACTTATCCCTGCTTTTCTTCACACTTTATTTTATCCCCACTTCACCACACACACCTACATACTGGAATCCATATGGTATATATATCCGCATAAAGGATTCTCATCAACTTCCTAGTCGACAACAAGAACACTTCAAGATATTTGCAAGTTACTGATTTGTCAGCAGAATCCATGCTTGATTTGTGATGCATATAAAAAATTTGGGCATAGAAGTCTTTAATCATGTCGGCCAACAATGTATAATCCCCCAAATAGCTTGATCAACACCTTTTACTCATCTGGATTGAAGTCTAATGCTCTGTCGGTCAGTTCTTTCTCTGTCTGCTCTGCCTGTCTGGAACCCAACACTTAGATTCTCATATCTTTTTCATGCTTTAACACCAGAGGCTAAATCTCTAGAGTATAGTAGTCATGATAGCCCTCTTGACTTATCCAAGTCCACAACTTTCTGAGTTACACCATCTGAGAGATCTGGACCTGGTTGTCAGACCTTGTTGTATACTCTATTCTTGTTCACTGGAGCAAAACAATCTTCAATCCAAATTCTGATATAGGCATACTATGTACTGCAGATGTGTGGAATAGACTTTGTTGCCATCAATGACAACACTCATGAAGCCACAAAGTGTCTCTTGCCAACAATCTCCCCCTTTGGCATTGATGGCAACACTTAGTGAAAAATGGCTAAGTGTCGCAGTAAACTCCCCCTTGGCTGATGCTCTATCTTTTGCACTATTTTATCGGGGCTCCCCCTTAGCTGGATTCTACATTTTTCACTACTCCTCACTCCCCCTTTGACATCAATGGCAAAGGGTGGAATCCACATACCAAAATTTTGCAAAAATTATCCTATAAATGGTCGTATAAGTATATATATAAATGTTATACTTACATATACTTAAGTATATCTGCAAAAGTGGCCTTCAATTGTACAAACTCTGTGGCCCAGCTCTACTTCATCCTATCCAAAATGGAGATGTGATCACTCAACAAAAATGCATATGCTTCTGCCCTTCTTAAATTTGTCGGATCACTGGTCCGGGCTGTGGTCTGAGCATCTGTCAAAGCCTCAAGCATTGCCTCTAATTTAGGGATAATTATCCCTCTGAGTTCACTCATTCTGTTTATTATATCCTTTTTTTCTTTGTTCAGCCTCTTTATTTCATTTATGATGACAATGGCCTGGCATTCTTGATTCACTAAAGAGGTAGTAAGGGGATCAAAATTATGAGATAAACTTGATAGTTTACCTTCTTGTTCTTTCACTTTCTTTTCAATGTCCTCTGTTACTTTGGGCCAAGATAGACAAAATTTATATATGTCCCCACTATCTTTAAGAGTATTTTCAAGGCTCTTTATTCCAATGTCTAGGGTCCTCCTATCATTAGCAATGAGTCCTTGTACTTTAGTGAATCTTTTTCCCAAAAACTCCTTCCAGACCTTTGCTTCTGCTAATTTTTCTAGAGATTCAAAGTGAGTGCTAACAGAATTTTCCAAAGATTTTAGGTTGCCAGATGGTGAGGCTGAAGGATCCTTTTGGAATGATGACATGATCTTCTCCAGCATCCCAGATGCCATCTCCAACAGTTCACAGTCTTCCATGTGAGATTTCAGGAGTTTTTCTTTTACTTTGGCTTGAGCAAAAGATGTTATTTTCATTGTCTGGACCGGAGAGAGAGAGTCAAAATTTAGTGGCCCTTGAAATAGCTTAGGTTCATCTATCTCCATCATTTCTTTGTTTAAGAAGTTCTTCACTGCCTCTGCAGTGTCTCTTGCTAGTGATTGAGTTTTCTTTTCTTTTGGGATATCAGAATAGTCAACATTAGTCTCTTCTTCTTGTTCTTCTTCTTTTCCTCTAACCTCTTCTTCTTGACTTAATTTCTCCTCTTTTCTTCCTTCTCCTTCAACTTCAAAATCTAGAATGTTTGCAGTGGGATCTGGAGGAGAGATGTCACCTGAGATTACTGCTTCATGAACTTCCTCTTCCGAAACAGAGGAATCCAAGTCCTTAGACTTATCTTCATTTATCTCTTTTGATCCTTCTACATCAGAAGTTTCTTCATTGGTTACATTTAATCCTTCAACATCCATGGTAGAGGGTTCTTCATCTGTTTCCTCTACAATAGGAAGATTGAATCTTTTGAAAGCATTCTGGAGGATGTCTTTTGTTTCTCTTGCTACTTGATCAGTTTCTCCAAGCATAAGTTTATTCATTCTTGCCTTACTCCGGAACTCATCCTTACAATCCTTAAAAATCATGTCCATTTGTTTTGGAGTGATAGAAGGATAAAGTTGAATCATTATTTGTTCCTGAATCTCTAGGTCTTTTGCCTTTGCATTCTCTTTTCTCAGTTCAAGTACCTTTTCTAGACTCTTGGGGATTAATGATATAATTTTAATGAAAGCTTTATTGTAAATATCCAGGTACCTGACAATAAGCTTCTTCCAAAATCCTCTTCTCAGTATCACTGTATTCATCATAGAACTTTGTTACTGGCTGTAGGTTCCCATCCACAGTAACTACCTTAATGATGTCATCAATAGAAAGAGTGGGCTTTTCAACAAATTCTTCTGCCTTTTTGTCCTTATTTTTACTGGCAGAGAATTCTCTGAATGTTTTCTTCTTCTTCATTTTCTTGATTTCCTCATTAGATTATGTTTCTTCATCATCTTTAAGACTTGTGTATGACCTTGTGTCTTTGGTGGCCCTTGAGCTTTTAGGAGTGGTAGGAGTAGAGCTCTTAGAAGATCTAGTCCGGGAGGAGGCTTGTACTGGAACATCTCCTTTCTTTGCTTCTTGTTTCTCTTTCTCAGCCTTCTCCATTTTCTCTCTATTTGCATCTACTACCTCTTTAGATAGGCCAAATCTTTTGACAATTTCCTCAACTTCCCTTCTTACTTTCCTCTTTATCTCTAGTTGTCTTAACTCAACATGTATTTTTACACTTAGTTCTTGAAAGGTTCCAAACCTTTATGCCTCAGGGTCCTTAGGCTGGCTCAACGGGTATTGAATATGTAGCTCCAAGATTTTCTCATCGACCTCGTATCCCATAGGCATTATCCACACTGTTCTGGGCTCAACTGCCTCCATTAGGCATTGATCAGTGTCAACCATGAAGCACACTGTATCCTTGTATTTCTCAACTATGGATTGAGGTATTCTCTCTCTAGCTTGCATCATGCTTTGGAAGTTCTTAAAGTAACCCCAGAGTGCTGTGTTTTGAGCTTTAGCATCACCAAGCCCATACATATAATCTCTAATCTGGATTGCAACCGGTTTGTCATTTTGCCAAACCCAACCACTTGATCTAGGTAGCTCATTCATGTAATAGAAGAATAGACATAGTATTAGACAACCATATTTAAAGGAATTGTTCTTATCCTTTTTGATCTTCTGCAAGTTTTCTAACAGTTGATTTAGGAGAAGTTCACATAGGTCATAATCTGCATCTTCCCTCAACATCTGATATGCTGCATAGATTGTTGTCCCAGACATAGAATTCTCCCTGCTAGAATGATAGATCTTGTAGCCAATTATCATTGAGGTAAACTTGGCATCCAGATTTGTGATGTCATCTATGGTCATTGCTCTTCTGTCAAACTTAGATCTGATGGCTTCAGTTACTGTCTGGTTCTTGACAGATTTAAGTGTAGGTAACCCACCGGAAGAATGCAGTCCAGTTACTGCCCTGATGGCATCTTTTGTTATCTTGAAGGGCCTCATTAACCACATGAAATTATCATGCATCCTACTTAGGACATACCGGACCCAATCATCTTCTGCAAAACAGGGAAAGTGTATGCAATGTCCGAAGTGTTTATCTCGGAGAGCCTTGAATTGAGGTTTGAGTTCAAAACTCTCATCTATTAGCTATTTGTGATAGATGTCCATCAATTTAGAGTCTCCAAATTCCTCAATGTTGGCATGGATATAGACCCTGACATCTTCTATGTGTAATACCCCATGCGGAATGCTAGAAAATGCGCCTAAAGGATCAATTTCTAGAGATTTATAGGGGTGTTTCTTGAATTTAGGACGCGGCCTATCAGTGATATTTACAACCATTGGAGTAGCCATCTTGCAAAAGATTCAGAGAGAGATTTTTAGAATGGAAGTACCTTTTTACGCTTTAGGGTTTGAAATAGAAGCCAGAACAAATCGCTGGTTGAACTTGATTTCCAGTTGATCTTTGAGTGAATTGTAGAAACTTTGTTGCAGAGCTCTTCTTATCTTCTTCATGAATGCAAGTGTGCAAATGATGAGTGAAAGAACCCTTTTATTCTTGCGCAAACCCTAATTTCCTTTTGTAATAAATGCACAACTTAAGTTATCCGGTTACCCTATTTT
Source organism: Cunninghamia lanceolata (assembly GCA_027924645.1). NCBI lineage: Eukaryota > Viridiplantae > Streptophyta > Pinopsida > Cupressales > Cupressaceae > Cunninghamia > Cunninghamia lanceolata. Next base: position 74,383 of record BSBN01000847.1, on the reverse strand, counting down.
AAGAGAGATCTTCTCGAATCATTGTGTTGATCTTAGAATCATTGTCAGTGAGGATTGAAAATGTATCTTCTTTTATTTAGTCATGCCATGGGTCCGCAGTTCAAAGTATTTTAATTCTGAATCATACCGGATCTGTCTGTGAAAATCCTGCTTTACCGAATGGTTGTCAAACTGGATCAACTTAAGCGGTTAAACTCTTGCAAAACTCCATGCAGATCTTTCATATTTTTACTGAGGGTTATTTAGATATTTTTCTGAGAACCCTTTAATCCACAGCATTCCATGTGCCAAATTTAGGCACTAATTGACTGGTTGGGGGAATTTGTTTTTCTCTATGACTCCCCCTGAGCCAGAGCTCACCTTTTTAGTTTCCGGAAGGAATATCAGCACCGGATTCTGGTGTGGATCCATCCCCAATATTTTCTACTCTTCTTTACCCAAATCTTGCTCATCTCATTATGAACTTCATCCGCATTCACTTTACCTTTGCCCTTATCTTGTTTCTAGTTATGTTCCATCGAACCTTTTCTATCCTGATTTATGTTTTTGTAGAATTTGGAAATATGACCAAATCTATTACAATTGTAACAGACAACATTTCTTTGCTTACTTGATTGATATCCTTTTGATCTGCATTGATTAGCCATATGTCCCATTCTATTGCATGCAAAGCATCTACCATTAAATGAATTGTTTATTTGTATATTTCTACATTCATGAGATTTGTGACCATACCTTTTGCAGTTAAAACATTGTCTAGAGAAGGATGGATTAGTCCGATTCATTCTCCTCCTGCACTGAGTTGCTTTATGACTGAAATTGTTGCAATTGAAGCAGTATCCATTGAAGGATGGATATCTTTCAGCATTTGGTTGCCTTACTGGAGGTCTTCTAGGCCAGTTTCTTTGATTTCCTGATCCAAAGTTCTTCTAACCGGATCCAGAGCTTTCACCTTTCTCATATCCCAAGCCGCGCTTATCATCTACCCTCTTTTGTTTTTCAAGGAGAACTTCAAGTTGGGTTGAGCTTATCTTGAATTTCTCTTTGTATTCATTTGTTGTTTGAAGATCTTGTTTAAGAGTGTCTATCTGATTCTCAAGTTGTTCTTCATTGTCTCTAGCTTCTTCAAGATTTGATTCAAGATGCTTGATTATTCTGTCCATTTTGTGGCAGACCTCAATTTTCTCCTTGAGGGATTGTTTTAGATTATCTTCAATTTTCCTCTTTTCTTGAATTTCTTGGGTGAATCTCATAACCCCTGATTCCATTTCATGCCTTACCATAATGACTTCTTTTGACAGCTTCTCACATAACTTATTTTTCTCATCCAGTTCTTTTGACAGTTTTTCTTCATTAGTATTATTGGCTTCACTTTGATTTGCTAAATTTTGAAGTAGTTCCTTTCTCTTTTTCACAGAGATACTAAGTTTTTCTTTTAGCTCATTTATGAAATCATCAGCTTGTTTGAGTCTTTCTCTCAAGTTATTGACTTCAGAGTGGGATTGTTCAAGGTCATCTAGGGCAGACTGAAGTTGTTCCTTCATACCATATATATCCATTGAGATTCCTAGATCTTCCTTAAGCTGTTAGGCTTTGTTCAGAGGAACTTAGCTCTGATACCAGTTGTTGGAAACTAGGAAGAAAACCGAGAGGGGGGTGAATCAGTTATCTCAAATTACTTTAACTTTCTTTTCTTCTTTAATAATTAGTGCAACATCAAAACATATAAGCATATGTGATCATAGGAATAGAAATAAAATCAACACACATAACACAAGGATTTTTACGTGGAAAGCCTTGTTAAGGGAAAAACCACGGGGTGACTATCCCAAGATTTTATTCTCTATTAAAAGAATGATGGAGTACAAAATGGCACTTGCCAATTAGGGCTCACTACCCGAGCACACTGCTCACAAGAGGCACACTGCCTACAAGAGACTCACTGTCTACAAAACTTACAGAAGGTAATCAGGTGTTTGAACTGATGAGAGGCATCTACAAATGCAATAGTTTAGTTTCGGTTAGGCTCAATACATTGATCTGATGCACTTCATCCTTCCTTTGTTTTAGTGTTGTTGCTTTATCACATACCGGACTTGAATTGTTGCTTTCACACTTATCCCTGCTTTTCTTCACACTTTATTTTATCCCCACTTCACCACACACACCTACATACTGGAATCCATCTGGTATATATATCCGCATAAAGGATTCTCATCAACTTCCTAGTTGGCAACAAGAACACTTCAATATATTTGCAAGTTACTAATTTGTTAGTAGAATCCATGCTTGATTTGTGATGCATATAAAAAACATGGGCATAGAAGTCTTTAATCATGTCGGCCAACAATGTATAATCCCCCAAATAGCTTGATCAACACCTTTTACTCATCTGGATTGAAGTCTAATGCTCTGTCGATCAGTTCTTTCTTTGTCTACTCTGCCTGTCTAGAACCCAACACTCAGATGCTCATATATTTTTCATGCTTTAACATCAAAGGCTAAATCTCTGGAATATAGTAGTCATGATACCCCTCTTGACTTATCCAAGTCCGCAACTTGCTGAGTTACACCATCTGAGAGATCTGGACCTGATTGTCAGACCTTGTTGCATACTCTGTTCTTATTCATCGGACCAAAACAATCTTCAATCTGACTTCTGGTATAGGCATACTATGTACTGCAGATGTGTGGAATAGACTTTGTTGCCATCAATGACAAAACTCATGAAGCCACACAGTGTCTCTTGCCAACAAAAGGTCCTAAAAATTTCTTTCATATCCTCATTCTCTTTAACACAATAGTTGTTCTCCACTACGGGCCCAATATTTTCCCTTTGGTTTTTGATCTCAAAAGATTGAAAAAATAATTTGAGCCTCTATCTCCTTCTTCCAGCCAATTACGCCTAGCCCTTACTCTTAACCCCTGGTCTCTAACATTTTGTAATCTTCTCAGGTTATGCTTTGCTTCCCCCAACTATTTAAAGGCAATCTCATTATCTGGGTTACTTTGGATCACTTTTTCACAATATAAGAATTTTTCTTGCAACAGACCTTCTTCCCTCCTCTTGTCTTTATCATATTTCTTACCTACTGTTTGAAACAGGGTTTTGTAGTTTTGAATCAATGCACTCCAATAATGGTGTTTTGGAGCCTTATAATACAATGCTTTGGTGATGGTCCTAAGGCTAGAGATTCCTTCATAATAATCATTGTCAAGGAGTAGGGGGCAATTGAGCTTGAACCAACTACCTTTGCAGGATCTCTACTTAGGCACATTGCCTTTCCACTCAATAGAGGCCTCTATAGGATGGTGGTCCGAGAGGGTTGAGGGAATAACTTCAACATAGTTATTGTCCTTTTTAGAGAGAAAATAGAATGATTCCTCATTTGCATATAATCTATTTGTAATGTCAAAAAATGTCCCCTTGGGGGCTTTTCCCTCATAAGGTTTAGCTTCCCCTTGAGTTATACCCTGCCTAAAATAGGGGGGAGGACTTGGGCGTCCGTACCCTAGTCCTACCCTAGTTTGGGGCAGCCCCAATTTCAAGGTGTCAGTTTATGACCATTAGGAGGTTCTTTTGCCGACACAATAAAGTTTGATTTTTAAAATCTTGGCAAGAATGCTTGTAGGTGTATATATAAGCATGTGTAGGCATTCATTTGTAAACTAGATTTCAATTAGACTATGTTCATGTGATTTTGGCATCCTAAGGTGATTCAAGGCTTTCTATTGTGTTGCAAGAGCAGACTTTTATGTTTTATGTGTTGATATTTGCATATTTGAGCATCAATCTCCTCATGGCATGAAGAGCATCTTCCTCTATGAAAGCTTCACTACAAGGTGACATAATATTGTGTTTTTATTATTGTTTCCTTTGGTTTTTGCCTCTGCCTCACAAGGGCACACACTCTTTATCTGACAATGGTGTTTAGAGACTTAAGTGTCCTCCGGGCTTTAACTGAGGCAAACCTCTAAACACCACAACCCCCAAACCAAGCCTTGTGATTGCATGTTACAGGTGTCGCATTTGGGAAAAGTGGAATTGCAGGAAGGAGTGGCAGGCATCAAGGATTCAAGATCTGAAGAGAAGTTGGACAAAGGTGCACTTCCAGGACTAGGGCACCCATAAAAGTGTCCTCCGCAAATAGTTTCCAGAAAATAGAAGTTACAGGGCTGATCAATGTCAGAAGGAGGTCCAGATTCCCTGAAAAAGTAGGTACCTTAGACTTGGGCGCCCACACCAGTGTCTCCAACTGTTCCACCTCAGAAGCCCGAAAACAAGTATTCTGTGATTTGTCATTTTACTTCCATCTACAATAGCTTTTTCTGTCTTTCATCAATTTATTGTCGTATTTACATAATTAGGGTTTTAATGGTTAATTGGACATAAGAGAAGAAAAATTAATAATTAAATTCCATAATCCAAGCTTCACCTCATTTGCAAGTGACTCTAGGGTATGATAGTGCTCGCCACTTGACCCTAGATCCTTCAATGTTAGGGTGAAAGGAGGATTTTAACATCTAAACCACAAAAGATCAACTCCAATTTTACCCTAAACATTATGGTGAACCCATGTTTTTGGACTTAAATTACAAATTTTTGAGTGTTTTTCTTCATATTTGGTGTGATTTCATTCATTCATTTGGTCATTTACTTTATTGTATTGAGAAAATTTCAAAAAAATTGAAAAATTAGAAAAATACAAAAAATTGCATTGTTTGGCTTACTAAATTGCATCAATTCTTCCTAAATTTTCCTAATTCATGATTTTTACATTAGATCTGATATAAACTATAGAAAAATTCAAAAATTCAAAATCTTGCTTTGCATTTTCATCATTTAATTGCTAGGGTTTTGTGGAAATTTTGTCAATTTTATATAACCTAGTAATTCCAAAATCTAAGGTTTGTAGGTAAAATCTTTTATCAGATTTTTCAACTAATTTTAGAGGCTCATTCAAAATTTCATTTGTCTTTAGTCTTGCATTTTGGTGTGAATTTGCATTTATATTTAAATTATTTGCAATTTTACATAGAAAATTTCAACAAAAAACTAACAATTTTGGTGCATTTTCATTAAATTTGCATGGGCATTTTGCATGTTAAGGCTTGAAAATCATTTTCAGATCCGAGATTATTTAATTTCCATTATAAATCATACCTCAAAACATTCAAACAGCATTTTGTCCCAAGATCTCAAACCTAGGGCTTCAAAAATGACAATTTTCACTAAAATCAACCTTATCGACTCTCCAAACTTGCATTATAGGTGTGTTGTGAAGGATATTTTCATATTAATTTTATTTCATCAGGGTTATCATTTTCTTCCCCTCATAAAAATCTTCACAACACCCTTTTAACGGGCTCTTGTAGTGAGAATTTTGCAAAAAAATACACATTTTGGCTATTTTGGCCCTAGGGTTTGACCTAGTTTTTCACTCCAAGCATGTTGTGATCAATTTTATGGATTGATTTGACTGATATTATTGATATTATTTTCTGTAATTCCTTACAACACCTCCTTTGGTAGGTCTCGCAGTTGAAAAACTGTGAAAAATTGCATATTTTGCTATATTTTCACTAGGGTTTTACCTTAAATTGTGTTGAAAGCGTGTTGTGTTGGATATTTTAGCACCAAGAGGATGTTATCTATGATATTATTTTTTTTCCATCATCATTTTCCTCACAAAACCCTTTGTTATCCTCTTTTGCATTGAATTTTGGTGAAAAAGTGCCTATTTTGACATATTTTCGCTATATTTCGACTTGCCATTATCTTGGATTTGCATCAAGAGTCTGTTGAGAGTAATTATACTATTTTTTTGGACGGATTTCAGACATATAACTTTCTACCCTTGACTGAAATCCTCATAGTATCCTTTGTTTCATTCATTTGCATTGAAAAGAGTACAAAAAACTACACATTTTGGTCGTCAATCAAATCCTTCTCCTAGGATTTATTTTGTTGGTTTGTGTAGTGTGTGTTGTATGATTTTGTATAACCTTTATTACATGCTGTCCTAAAAACAACATCCATTTGAGAAGAAGTAAAAGATTAATGGGATCTAGTGCTCTTGAAGAAGTTGGTACTTTGGACACCTTCTTTACAAAGGGAGAAAATCAAATTGTGCAAGATATTATACATCCTCCAACCTCAATGGAAGAACAAACTTTTCATGATGTTGATAACACTATTGAGGTAGCAGGATATGTATTTGATGAGCAAATAGAAAAGTTGGATAAAGACCTAGCTGAATTTCAAACATTTATGGAAAATGAGAGAATAGCCAAAGAAGTTGTTCCTACAATTCATAATATAAGAGAATTGATAAAAGGACAAGATGGCATTAATGCACTTCGTGGTCTAGCACATATTGTACAAACCAATATCATGTTGATAACTGAATGTGCGCAAATGATAAATAACACTTTATCTCCATCTCATACTCAAGTATCCATACCTATACCAAATACAAGAGTATCCACTTTTACATCAACGATTTTAACAACTAATGCAAATGCTTATAGTAATGCTACCACTAGTATTGGAGTATCTAATGGCACTAATTACAAAGATGTGGGATTTAATTATCATAATTTGATTCCTAAAGGGACATCTTCTATGAATAATTATTCTCCACCTCCTATCTATTCCACTCATTTCCAGATACCTAACTCCACATATCAATATGGCCAACTACCGTTAACATATTCTCAACCTCTACATATTGTGTCTCAAGCTCATTCACCTCCTCACTTCGCTTCCAATTCCTCACAACAAACTGTATCTCCAAACAATGCCATCCTAAACCAACTTCTACAAGGCATGACTGCTTTGCAACAAAAGGTGACAAACTTGATAAATTCTTCGCAACCTAGTCTACTGACATATCATGCCCATAATCCATTATCATATGCAATCTTGAGAACCCCTATGCCTAAGAGGTTTGAGACTCCTCACTTTGAAAAATATGGTGGAAAAGGAGATCTTAATATCCACGTGGCAACATTCACAGCTATGTGTAGTGATTTCTATTTTGAAGAGGATTTGTTAGCAAAACTTTTTCCGCAATCTCTCAAAGATACTACTTTAGAATGGTTTTGCCCGTTGCCTCCGAATTCAATTCACTCCTTTTCACAGTTAATTAATCAATTTTTACAACATTTTCAAGCAAATATCAGACCCCAAGTCACTCTTATTGACTTGGTTCAATGTAAACAAGGTCCGAAAGAAAAGTTGACTGAATTCATTAGTCGATATCAAGGTCTTTATGCTCAAATTCAATATCAGATGAAAGATGAGGATGTTCAAAAGATATTCATTACAAATCTACAACCTAATATTTTTTATAAGATTCTCTTGATGAAGTACAACTCCTTTCAACATTTATGCACTGCCCTTCGTGATTATCAACTTTCGTCTAGTCAGTATGAAAACCAAAACTCATTGGCTCAAGTTGGACAATCCATGGGTGGATCATCATAAAACAACTTTAAAAGAAACAACAATAGGAGTTTCATCAAGATCAATGGACCAAATACAAATGTATCTGCTATAAACAATCCAAATAAAATGTCGTATCAACCAAGAGAGTTTACTCCGATATCTGAGTCCTATCATTCTATCATGAATCAAGCTGTGAGTAATAACATTCTGAAGCTTCCCCCGATTAAGCCTGTTGATCTTAATAAACAATGACCTTACTTTGATGCTAATGCCTTTTGTCATTACCATCAGACACAAGGACATGACATTGAACGATGTATGCGTCTTAAACACGAGATACAGGACCTTATTGATTCAAATGTCATCTAGGTATCGGGGGTGAATGATAATGGAAATAAGTTGGTTGCTCTGTCGAATCAAAATTTACAAGTCTTCACTAATCCTTTCCCTAAACATACTGAAAACAATATGGTGGAAAAGGGTTTAATGGAAGTAGACGAGAATGATTACTTGGACTATGATAGTATTGTGGGAATGATTGAAGTGGATAAGAAACAAGTGGATAACCCACCTCGTCCACGAAGAAATAGAATTTATGTCGAGGTTCCTCCTTCGTTATCCCTATATGGATCAAGAGATAACCAAAATGCATCAAAAAAGAAAGAACAACTGATACAGATGAGTAAGATGGTACAATATGATTCCCATTACTATTCTAGAAAGATTCAACAACGAAAACTCGCTAAAAATAAAAAAAAGAGCAAGACGACAATCAACAATCAGAAATAATAGTGGTTCTCCCCCTCACAAGCAACAAAAAGTCTCATTTAAACAAGGATTTAATGAACAAGCATCATATCTTAACAAACAAGACTTTCATAAGAACCACTCAAATTTTGCATTAAATATGATCGAATACCTCTCCAAGAGGTTCGCGAGCTCCAACATATAATATGAAGACCCTACAGGTAAGTATCTCTAACCCTTTATCTCTCATGATGTGCTTCCCCCGTGATGTGTTGTGTTGTTTAGGCCTCCTAGGATGACTTCGGCTTCTCCTGTAAGGTTCGGGATACCAAGAGACCGCCTCTATTGTGACCTTCTTCTATTTGTATCATCATTCTTTCAAATTGCCTCTCTCTCTGATTTCATGGTTGTGTCTTGTGTCTTGTGGACATAGCGTCGTGATTGGTGACTTGGGGGCACCCTCCTACATGATTGTCCCTAAGACACTTGTTTTCTCCTCTCTTATTTATTGTTTCCCTTTCTCTAGTGTTTCCATCTAGCGGGTGGATGACGACAAACATTTATACTGATGCTGACCTAGTGTCCCTTTCGAGAGCAATAAAAAATTAGACTATAGTTCCTAATATGACGATGGGGTTGTATATCTTATCCGATGCTTGGCTAGTGGAAGCACTTGTTCTTTCCGCACAGTGAATTTTATGATGTTTCTATCACATTTACAAACCTTAACAATACTGTTGCTCCGTGCACCTTTGTTTGCCTTTGAATCTGGCCTTGGCGGTACTCGATTTGGAGAGCTTCGTGATATAGCCCCTGGTTATCCTCAAAATCTGAATTCATTATATAACATTGGCTCTTTTTGTGGTTAATCATATGCATTGATGTTGTTGTTTATCATGATGTTGTAGACACTAACATGTTTTCTTGCAAGGATGTGTTTGTGGGAACATTTGGCGATCATAAAGTACATGTCACCTTTGGGGGACATAGACTTTGCAAAAGTCAGTGTTCCCTTGTGTGTTTTCTTCCTACCTTAACATGCTTGATATCGATATCTGATATCAACCACCTTAAGGTGGAGGCATATATAAGGTAAGTTGTCTATTATAGATGTTAGCAATGTGTTTGACCTCATATGCAAAGACTTGCACCCCAGGGTGGTGCATCATGCATCCTAAGTTTGTTTGCAATCAATCATGTAAGCCCTATGCGGAGGTGGGATATCGAGCATATCCTTTTTCTTAAGCCCTCTGCGGAGGCGGGGATGGTGTATTTCTCAGAGTAGATTGCATCATCCTGCCATTTTCAAAAGTCCTCTGCGGAGGCGGGGAGCGGTTCTGTGACTAACTCAACCCTTAAGCATGTCTTTGGAAATTGTTGTGGTGAAGCCCAATTGTCGATGTGTACTTGTAATGTGCCTGAGATGGTGATGAGCCTAGAAATAGGGAACACACCATCGCTTGTCTGCCGTGTTTTCTCTGTGTCTTCAAGTGTGTGTGTTTTGGCGTGCTTGTTTTGTATGGCATGTTTGTTGCCCCATATGCAGTGACCAACGCTCTTGAGGAGTACTTCGTGCATTTTGAGAGGTTTTGTGTGTCTTACGTGTGTGTTGCCCCATATATACAGAGACCAGCACCCCTGAGTAGTGCTTTGTGTATTATGGGAGGTTTGTTTACTTTCCAGTACTTGCATTTGCATTTCATATATATGAGAAAAAGAAAAGAAAAGATATCATTTATGTCTTCCATGCATTAATGTGTCTTCTATGCATTAACTATCTGCTCTATGTTCTGCGTGACTGTAACTGTCTTCTCCGTGTTTTACGTGTTTGTTACTGTCTTCTATGTGATTGGCGTGTCTTCTTCGTGCTTGGTGTGTTTGTGACCTTACTTTAATGCATGTATTGGCCTCGCGTCTATACATACATTAAAGTGGGGGCTAAATGTAACATCAAAAAATTTCCCCTTGGGGGCTTTTCCCTCATTAGGTTTAGCTCCTGGGTCTTTTGAGTGCATTTAGGACATTTTAGTTCATATTTTAGCATCCCGATGGAATGAGACCTAAGTCCCATGGCAAATAGGACCTAGGTGGACCCCTTGAGTTGTACCCTGCCTAAAATAGGGGGGAGGACTTGGGCGCCCGCGCCCTTGTCCTACCCTATTTTGGGGTAGCCCCAATCTCCAAGTGTTGGTTTATGACTGTTAGGAGGTTCTTTTACTGACACGGTAAAGTTTGATTTTTAAAATCTTGGCAGGAATGCTTATAAGTGCATATGTAAGCATGTGTAGGCATTCATTTGTAAACTAGATTTCAATTAGATTATGTTCATGTGATTTTGGCATCCTAAGGTGATTCAAGGCTTTCTATTATGTTGCAAGAGCAGACTTGTATGTTTTATGTGTTGATATTTGTATATTTGAGCATCAATCTCCTCATGGCATGAAGAGCATCTTCCTCCATGAGAGTGTCATGCCCACATTTTCCATGTGGTCACAACACACATCGCACGTGTCATAGCCACATCTGTCATGTGGTTATGACACGAGATATGAAAAACTTTTCTCACACTGTCCTAAAAACCCCCTTCGCATGCGTACACCTGCTCAACGGTGTTCTCTCATGGCGAAACGCTACACTCTTCGGCGGAATACAAGTACAATTGCGTGCAACCAGAAGCATATAGTTCAACAAGAGGATCTATACAACGCTGCTAACGTCATTGCAAGAGTGAGATTACCAAAGTTCTTAAATCGAACCCTCGGCAATTTTCGGTAGCATAATGCCTTACGGCGTTTGTGGGAATTACGCTGCACTCATTTACGCACGTGGTTTGCTGATAGAGGAACAACTTCCCACGACGCCTTGTTCCGACTAAACCGACTAGTGATCTCCCTATTTAGTCATTTTTCAGCCAGGCACGGTTGTCTGTCTCCTCTCTTGTTTCCTGAAACATACTCCTCCTATGACTTAGCATTTTCAACAAGGCGTTTGGTTGCTCTCTCTTCCCTTTTCACAAGTTCTTAATTTTGATTATATCTTTATCGCCCTTACCTTAACTATTCCTCTGTTAATTTAGTGTGTTTATATTTCGGTCTCTCTCTCTCTTTCGTTTTCTATGCTTTCTTTATGTGCATCCTGACCTTTCTTCATGATTTACGTCAATCAGGGTTATCACTGCAGCTATTGTTGATATTAAACCTAATTTCAGGATGATCTAGGTCACAAAGGCTGGTTTACTATTTCGCTGGACTCGGTCTCCTAATCTTCCCCGATCTAGGTTCCTCCTCTTCGTATATACTTAGTCAACTTGTTCCTAAGCAAATTTGGCAGAAGGGTCCGTCAACTTAGTTCTCTTATCCCATGTGAGAAATGTCGCGCATTTTCTCCTCTGTGTTTTCCAATGTTAGTTTTTCTTCTTCGGACCCTCTTACAGGTTTACTTATGAGGTCGTTTGCTACAGTTGAGATTAATATGGCCACATGGATTGTCAGTGGTGGCTTCTTAAGTTTATTTCCAGTGTTCTTTTGAACAAGTGATCTGTAATTTTCCTCTTCATTTTCCGGGTGATTGGCATTACGTTGATAGTTGAAACTTCCGAGAAACTCTTTCCAGAGTATCACTGATTATTCTTTAACTCTCTTTTACATTATAATTTTATTTTCTCTTGTTTATAATTACTGTTGTTACTATTACTGTTGTGACTATTAATGACTATTAATCCACTGGTTGTGGCTCGTTTAACGTTGTAAATAGATGTAGGTGGTTCACCACTTTATAAAACTCTGTTCATGGTAATATATCTTCTTTGGTTGTTGTGTTCAACACTTAATAACATCTACTGTGTGAATATAATTTGTTATTTTTTTTTTTCTCTCTATGTCCATGAGACAGTTTATAACGATTTAAAACGAGGGCCCAATAACATGGTTCATAGATGTACTCCTATGGATATTATATATATATATATATATATATATACATATATATATATATACATATATATATCTATATATATATCTATATATATAAATATATATTTTAATGTCTATGTATAGGACGAACTTGGTTTACCACTATATATGTATATATCTCTATGTATATATATATATATATATACATAGAAATATATAGATAGATATATAATCATTTTATTATATATATAGCTATATACATAGACATATATAGTATATATATATGCCTATATATAGAGCTATAGAAAAATGTATTTATTTTCCAAAGATACCAATCATATGTTAGGGCCCAAGCCCTAACATTTTATTGCTTTAGATTCCACAGCCGACGGCGGCCATGGGCGGCGGTGGCCGCAGTGACAGAGCGGCGGACAGGGTCGGTGGTGGCCGCAGTGACAGAGCGGCGGACAGGGTCGGCGGTGGCCGCAGAGCGGCGGGCCTGTGCAGGCCGCGGGAGGCATAAGGGATTGGGGGGGGATGTGGAGTGGGGCGGAGCCCCACCCACATACCCACGACGTGGGGTGTGGGTGGGGCTCCACCCCACTCCACACCTTCATATATAAGTATGAGGGTCTGCGGTGGGGATTTCTCCCCACCGCCTATTCTAAACCGCGACTGTATTTTAATCCGCGGCTTAAACTTTGACAGTCTTTCACAAGATGCTAATCGTTGATTATTATCAATAATAATATATTTACAAGTATATATATATATATATGTATATATCAACGATATATATTTCATATATATATATATATATATATATATATATATATATATATATATATATATATATCCCCTTTTTTTTTATATATTGATATATAACATTCAATTTCATAACAATTATAATTACTTTCAATTTCTCTATTATTCTAAAAAAATGATAATTACTCAAAATGAGAAATATATATATATCTCTATATATATTTATAAATTTATTTAGAGAAAAATATTCTTTATGTATTTGTATAATTCCAATTCCAAAAATTTCTCAAATTCACTACTTTATGCATTTTCTCCAAATCAACCTGTTATAAAGAAATTGTCATAACAATTAGATATAAATATATATATATATATATATATATATATATATATATATATATATATATCCCAATTTCACTTAATCGGTAGAAATGGTAAATAGCTATCCCTTTATTATAAGTATAGATTTCCATTTTCATAAACATTTAAGACTTCGTAAATTTACAAACAGATTATATTTACATGCTAGATTTCCTCTAATCCTTCTAAATTAACAGAATCCATTAAATATGGAGAATAACTCAAATATTTAAAACTGTCTTTTCCATTTTAACATTGAACTATAAAGAAAATTAGCATTTCAACTAGTTAAGCAATTCCAAACTTTCAAATGTAAACAACTCAGATTAGATTGCCAAAAATGAACTTTTCCTTTCAGTAATACTTGAAACACAAAAATTGCTATTGAACAAAGTTTGCAAACATCAACTTAAAATTTAAGCACATTCATATTCCAGTTTCTCACTCATGAATACCACCACTTAACTTCCCAGATATGAACTTTCTCCTCCCAAACAGTAGACAACTGAGAACTTATGACAACCAAATAAAAGTCCAATAATAACAAGATCAGGGAGGTGATTTTCTTCACTCCCAGAATATCATTAATTTACAACAATAACAAGAGAGGTGTTCTCTCTTCATCTCTATGAAATGAACCAGGCCTAATTCTCATGACAAGAAGATGAACTGTTTCTTCATAAATAGCCAACCAGAAGCTCCAAGAGAAAAACCTGCGTATCAAAGACAAACAAAGAAGAAAATACCACTCGTCTAGCTCTCCTCCCTACCGTAGACCCGCAAGAGGGTCACCCCCGAGCTAGGGAGACCATACTCACACCTGGGTACTCAAACACTCCACTTCACAACAGAAACAACAACAATCCCAAAGCACACATACACCCGTGGGTATTTTACACAATACGGAAACTCAACTACAGTGAGTTTCATAAGGGGCAGGAGAGTGGACACACTCGACTCCAGAGTGTCACCCTGATAGATAAATGAACTAATATAAATTTCTCTTGGTCTCAACCAAGTGTGATCACAATTTTTAAGAAATCTGTATATGACTCTCAAGTCAAAAATACAGTCACAGATACATGCCCTCAAGGCTTTCAACATCCCAAAAGATGGAAACAGGTATGCACCCGAGGAGGATCTCTCCTCCCCTACCCCAAACTTGATGAGCATTTCTCCCAAGTGGGAGACGCTCTGTCAAACATCCCGACAAGAACCCCACAGAAAACAAATCTAAACACATATTTCACACACATTTCATACACATTTCAGTTCTACAAAAACAAAGGTAAAATTCAGACCAACCTTGCAAAGCCCTCCTGGAATGAAGTTGTTGCAGAGTCCACAGAGTTCACTTCCAACCTTAGCCACCAACTCCCTCTCCCTTCTCTATCTTCCAAACTAACTTCTCTTTTTTTGGTAAGGCCAAAATGAAAGTTTTTCCCCAAAATTCAACTAACTCCCTCTCATCCCAAAATTTGAAAATAAATAACCCAAATTCTCTTTCTTTTTAATTTTGAGAAATGGGGAAGTGACACTTGTCACCTCCTCACCCTTCCCAAAAACCACTATTCTGTCCAGGTGGCTTATGTCACTCTCCATTCCCAAGGGTACTCCTTATTCCTCTCATGTGACTCCACTTTCTCATGGGAGAAATAAAAAAAAGAGTTAAATGGGAACAAGACAGGTGACCCATGCCTCTTTCTCCTTTCTTCACATGGGTGTCCCCATAGTACATGGGGGAATCTCACTAAAGAAGAGGTGACTTTCACTAATGGGTGGCATCTCTTATCTAGGGAAATGTAGAGGGGATGGGTTGAGTGTTGGTACAACCCATCATGTCCCCTCCTACCTCCAATTTTCGCCACTTAACTTCAGGGGAAGGTTAAGTTGACTAGATGGAGGTTACTCAAGGGTTACCCATGCCAAATGGGCCCCTGGACCCATGGGGTATAACCCAGGGTCGACTTTAACCCATACAAGACACCCCTGGTCAAGGTAAAGCACAAGAAAAGGGCCTCATAATTTAAATAAAATAAGAAATTTCAAATTCAATCTCTTTACAACACTTAATTATAAAAATAATGTTACATGAGGGTAACCTAACCCACTCGACCATACGAAAGACCACATTACATCATGACATCAAACACAAAGAGATCTTGGTTCCTCGTGGGACCAGATCGGCTTAACCGGGAATAACAATTAACAAGGTGTGGAATGATCTCCGAAATCCGTGGTTCGATTAGTAATCCCTGCACACTCAATTACAAGATCAGTAACCACATAAATTCATCATAGCCGAAGCAACTTAAATAAAACATGCATTCTCATGCCCTAGTACAATTTAACATAATTAAAAATCATATTACAATTTTCCATCATTACCTAATTCATTTTTCTGAAAAGTAAACTTATCCAAACATCACCCAATTAGTTTTTCCGAAAACATAATAAAGTTAAATAGTCTGACAAATTCCGGGAACTGCTATCCCACAAATATGAAAGTAACAATAACAGTACTGTAAATAGTCATAACAACAGTAGTAAAAAGGGCGGTCCTCACATCCTCTCCCCCTAAGACAGTACTTCCTCCTGGAAGTCGTCAAAAAGGTGAGGATACAGGGTCTTCAATCTCTCTGCATCTTCCCATGTTGCAGTGACTTCGTCGTATAAGTCCCATTGGACTCTAACCTGGTCCAGCTCTCGACCTCGAAGGGCCAGCGTCCGACGAGCCAATATGCGAATTGGCTCCAACGCCAGTTGTCCGTCTGCCTCTACCTGAAGAGCACTCCAATCCAACACATGAGATAAGTCAGAAATATATTGACGTAAAACTGATACATGAAATACATCGTGGATACGTGACAGGCTAGGTGGCAAGGCTAGATGATAGGCTACTGGTCCTATCCGCTCCAAGATTTCGAAAGGTCCTACAAATCGAGGTGCGAGCTTAGAGCCTTTTCCGTAACGGATTGGACTCTTGTGCGGCCGCACTCTCAAAAATACTCTTTCCCCCACAGAGAAGCTTCGGTCTGTCCTCTTAGCATCGGCATACTTTTTCTGCCTGTCCTGTGCTTCCAGAAGCCTCTGTCTTATCTGTTTAACTTGCAGTTCCATATTCTGAACTATCTCTGGGCCGATGACTGTTCTGTCCTCTATCCGATCCCAACTCAAAGGTGTTCTGCATGGTCTGCCATATAATGCCTGGAAAGGAGGCATACCCAACGAGCTATGATGCCCATTATTATAGGCGAACTCAACTAGATACAGGTACTCCTCCCATCTAGACTGGTGGTCCATCACATACATGCGAAGCATGTCTTCTAACACCTGGTTAACTCTCTCTGTTTGTCCGTCAGTTTCCGGATGATATGCTGAACTGAAGTTGAGCTGTGTGCCCAACGCCTGATGTAAGGCTTTCCAGAACGATGAAGTGAATACGGAGTCTCTGTCAGATATAATGCGGCGAGGTACCCCATGAAGTCTAACAATCTGATCAAGAAACACCTTTGCCACTGATGGTGCATTGTATGTTGTACAGATTGGTGAAAAATGCGCCACTTTAGTCAGCTTGTCCACTGTCACCATAATAGCATCATGGCGACGTGATGACATAGGTAGACCAACGATAAAATCCATAGAAATGGTGTCCCATTTCCATTCAGGTATCTCGTGAGGGTACAATAGTCCCGCTGGATGCTGATGTTCGGCCTTGACCCTCTGACATTCCAGGCAACGAGCAACAAATTCGGCAATGTCACGCCTCATCCCAGCCCAATGATAAAGCTGTTGTAAGTCAGCATGCATCTTCTTCACTCCTGGGTGTGCTGCGTAGGGTGCTCTATGAGCCTCTGATAGGATTACTGCACGAAGATTACCCGCATGGGGTACATAGATGCGTTGCCGATGTCGAAGCATACCATCAGACTCAAGGGTATATCCTGTAAATTTGCCCTCAAGGGCCTTCTAATTTAGTACTGCCTGCTGCACTTCAAGAAACCATTCGTCCTCCGGCAGATGCTGTAAGATGCGATCCTTCAAGTCCATCTTCAAGGTCAGGGTCTGGATCTCGTGGCATCTTCGACTCAAAGCATCAGCGACCACGTTCTCCTTCCCTTTGATATAGTGGACATCGAAGTCATATTCGCATAGGAATTCCATCCAACGCCGTTGGCGGGCGTTCAAATTAGGCTGTGTAAAAATATACTGCAAACTATGATGGTCTGAATGGAGTTCAAAGCGTCGTCCTAAGAGAAAGTGTCTCCAGCGAACCAAGGCATGAACAATAGCTGCAAGCTCTAAGTCGTGCGTAGGATAGTTTAACTCATGTGTCTTTAGTTTCCGTGATTCGTATGCGATCGCTCGACCATCCTGCATAAGCACGGCTCCCAAACCTTCTAATGATGCATCCGTGCAAACTACAAACTCCTCTGAAGGATCTGGAACTGCTAAAATAGGAGCGCTCGTAAGACGCTCTTTGAGGACTCCAAAAGCCTTTTCACACTGCTCGGTCCAAGTGAAACCCTTCCCTTTTCGCTGAAGGGAAGTAATGGGATGTGCTATCCTGGAGAAACCTTCGACAAACCGACGATAATACCCGGCTAACCCCATAAAGCTTCTGACCTCTGTCACGTTCGTGGGTGCCGGCCACTCCTGGATTGCTCTAATTTTAGATGGATCTACGGAGATGCCATCGCCTGATAAAATGTGTCCCAAATACTGCACCTCTGTCCTGAAGAAGGCACACTTCGCCAAGTTGCCATAAAGTTGCTGCCCTCGTAATTGCTGCAAAACTTGACGCAAGTGCTCTACATGCTCCTCCTCAGTCCATGAATAAATCAGAATGTCATCTAGAAATATGATCATGAACCGGTCTAGGTATGTACGGAACACCCCGTTCATGAGACTCATGAATACTGCAGGAGCGTTCGTCAACCCGAAAGGTACCACTGTGAATTCATAATGGCCATATCTGGTTTGAAAAGCAGTTTTATGAATATCTGACTCCGTGATGCGCAATTGGTGATACCCAGATTTTAGATCGATTTTCGAGAACACTCTGGCTCCCTGCATTTGATCAAAAAGGTCGTCAATCTTAGGTAGAGGATAACGATTCTTCACCGTCACCTTGTTCAACTGCCTGTAGTCCATGCATAGACGAAGAGACCCATCCTTCTTCTTCACGAAGATAACTGGTGCGCCCCATGGTGAAACGCTAGGTCGGATGTGTCCCTTCTCAAGTAATTCTTCTAACTGCAGCTTAAGTTCAGTGAGTTCATGGGTCGTCATCCTATAGGGTGCGCGGGATATCGGCTCTGCACCTGGCACTAAGTCGATGTGGAAGTCCACTTCTCTACGTGGAGGCATACCAGGTAATTCTGGCGGAAATACATCGGCAAACTCTCTAAGGATAGGGTGATCATCTAAAGTAGCCTCAGGTTCATCCTCTGCTCTATCACTGACTGTGATGGCAAACATCTGACATCCCTTCCGCATACAGCGCTTAAGCTGCTGAGCGGATATCATACGAACAGCCATGGGCTTTTGAATGCCCACTATCTCAACCGACGAACCATGATCGTCTAAATAGCTAATCGTTCTCTGGCGACAATCAAGCTTGGCTCTATGTGCCGCAAGCCAATCCATACCCAGAACTACTCCGTAAGACCCTAATGGCATAATCCTAAGGTCACATGTTGTGGTGAAGGTTCCCAATGTGATCTCACAGTCTTTAACTAAGGTATCTACTGACATCCTGGCCCCTGAGGCCAACTCAACTTCCCACCTAATATCTTGCCTAGAAGCCACCAGCCTGCAACGCTCCACTAACGATGTAGACAAAAAGGAGTCAGTAGCTCCTGAGTCAAAAGGATCGAGATGGGAAAGTCTCTAATCGTACCTGCTGCCTCGATGACAGAAGCCTGGAAATTGGCCTGGCGGTTGTCAACCGCTGCAAACATGTGGTGAGATCTGCCCACGTCACCTACGGTCTGCTCAGACCCTCCTGATCGGGGCTGACCCCCTGCAGTAAATCCCTGCGGGCACTCTCTAGCCAGATGCCCTACCCCACCACATACATAACATGGTCCTCTAACCTGTAATTGCCCTAACTGTGTTCTGCCCGATTGTTGTTGCCCAGTCCGTCCGGTGGATCCCTGTGAGCCTCTGTAAGACTGCTGGGACCTTGCGGGTCCTGCCGATGAACCCTGCTGTCTCTGATCCCTGCGTGGTCCCTGCTGCTGCCATCCACGGTTCTGTCCTCCCTGTCCCCTCTGTTGAAATTTGGATTTTTGCTGATGTTGCTGCTGCTGTGGAGGCCTAGGAGGTAATGATGAAGGATTATATCCTCCTCTCTGTGTTGTGTTTTGAGGCCTTCGAAAATTTTGCTGTTGTTGGGGATTCCATTCCTGGTACTGTGGGCGTGAATTCTGTCCTCGTCCCTGAATTTCCTCTGATATAAGGGCCTTTTCAACAGCTTCGCTCATGGTCTGGGGATTTGCCATACGAACGGGTCCTGCTATCCCGTGATTTAGCCCCCTGATGAATTTGTGTATTAAGATTTTCTCGTCATGGAGGTATTCCGCGTAACGAGAAAGCTCTATAAATCGGCTCTCATACTGAGTAACGGTGAGTCCCCTCTGCTGTAGATCATGAAACTCATCGATTCTGCGCTGTCTATAATGTTCGGACAAATATCGCGCATTGAAGCGCTCAATGAAGATGTCCCATGTGAGTGTATCCACGGAGAGTCGGTGCTTGCACTCCTCTGTGCGCCACCAGGTGGCTGCTGCATCCCTAAGAAGATGAACTGCCACTCGTGCTTTCGTGTTGCTCTCATACGGTCGCAAGGCGAAGCACCTGTCTAAGCTAATTAGCTAAGCCTCGGCCACAGCTCCCTCTGTAGCTCCTGCGAAAGTGGGTGGGTTGAGCCTCAGTAGATCTCTGATAGGGTCCCCTCTGTCTCTAAGTCTCCCAAGTGGCTCTTCCACACCATCCTCATATACTCCATGCTGAACCTGTTCTTGTCTCACAAGTCTCGGAGGACTCCTGCTCCGTGCTCAGGAGGCTGACCCTACCTCCTCTGCTGTTGTGTCGGGAATCTCAACGAAGGGCTCCACACGTGGCACCTCTAGTGGATCAACGCGGGGCTCCATACGTGGCTCAATACGTGACTCGGCACGTGGCTCCTCTCGCGGATCAACACGAGGCTCTATCCGTGGCTCAGGAATCACTGGTGGTAACCTGTCTAGCATAGTCTGTAATGCCTGTAAGATCTGCGGACCTATATCCGATACTGGTGTCGCCTGTGGTACTAGTGGTGCTTGTGGTACAGGTGGTGCAGGTGGTGCTGCTGTATCTGCGGGTGCCAGTCCCTCAGCTGAGGAATCGCTGTGCACCTCGACTGACGCTGTGTGGCGTGATCGCGCTCGTCGAACACGTCGGGGAGGCATCCTACAAAACAAGGTAAAAACTAATTAGCCAAAGTTGCGAAATAATAACGTGCCCAAATACGCCCAGTGTTTAAAACTTGGCTCTGATACCAAATGTCATGCCCACATTTTCCATGTGGTCACAACACACATCGCACGTGTCATAGCCACATCTGTCATGTGGTTATGACACGAGATATGAAAAACTTTTCTCACACTGTCCTAAAAACCCCCTTCGCATGCGTACACCTGCTCAACGGTGTTCTCTCATGGCGAAACGCTACACTCTTCGGCGGAATACAAGTACAATTGCGTGCAACCAGAAGCATATAGTTCAACAAGAGGATCTATACAACGCTGCTAACGTCATTGCAAGAGTGAGATTACCAAAGTTCTTAAATCGAACCCTCGGCAATTTTCGGTAGCATAATGCCTTACGGCGTTTGTGGGAATTACGCTGCACTCATTTACGCACGTGGTTTGCTGATAGAGGAACAACTTCCCACGACGCCTTGTTCCGACTAAACCGACTAGTGATCTCCCTATTTAGTCATTTTTCAGCCAGGCACGGTTGTCTGTCTCCTCTCTTGTTTCCTGAAACATACTCCTCCTATGACTTAGCATTTTCAACAAGGCGGTTTGGTTGCTCTCTCTTCCCTTTTCACAAGTTCTTAATTTTGATTATATCTTTATCGCCCTTACCTTAACTATTCCTCTGTTAATTTAGTGTGTTTATATTTCGGTCTCTCTCTCTCTTTCGTTTTCTATGCTTTCTTTATGTGCATCCTGACCTTTCTTCATGATTTACGTCAATCAGGGTTATCACTGCAGCTATTGTTGATATTAAACCTAATTTCAGGATGATCTAGGTCACAAAGGCTGGTTTACTATTTCGCTGGACTCGGTCTCCTAATCTTCCCCGATCTAGGTTCCTCTTCTTCGTATATACTTAGTCAACTTGTTCCTAAGCAAATTTGGCAGAAGGGTCCGTCAACTTAGTTCTCTTATCCCATGTGAGAAATGTCGCGCATTTTCTCCTCTGTGTTTTCCAATGTTAGTTTTTCTTCTTCGGACCCTCTTACAGGTTTACTTATGAGGTCGTTTGCTACAGTTGAGATTAATATGGCCACATGGATTGTCAGTGGTGGCTTCTTAAGTTTATTTCCAGTGTTCTTTTGAACAAGTGATCTGTAATTTTCCTCTTCATTTTCCGGGTGATTGGCATTACGTTGATAGTTGAAACTTCCGAGAAACTCTTTCCAGAGTATCACTGATTATTCTTTAACTCTCTTTTACATTATAATTTTATTTTCTCTTGTTTATAATTACTGTTGTTACTATTACTGTTGTTACTATTAATGACTATTAATCCACTGGTTGTGGCTCGTTTAACGTTGTAAATAGATGTAGGTGGTTCACCACTTTATAAAACTCTGTTCATGGTAATATATCTTCTTTGGTTGTTGTGTTCAACACTTAATAACATCTACTGTGTGAATATAATTTGTTATTTTTTTTTTTCTCTCTATGTCCATGAGACATAGTTTATAACGATTTAAAACGAGGGCCCAATAACATGGTTCATAGATGTACTCCTATGGATATTATATATATATATATATATATATATATATATATATATATATATATATATATATATATATATATATATATATATATATATATATTATATATATAAATATATATTTTAATGTCTATGTATAGGACGAACTTGGTTTACCACTATATATGTATATATCTCTCTGTATATATATATATATATATATATATATATATATATATATATATATATATATATATATATATATATACACATAGAAATATATAGATAGATATATAATCATTTTATTATATATATAGCTATATACATAGACATATATAGTATATATATATGCCTATATATAGAGCTATAGAAAAATGTATTTATTTTCCAAAGATACCAATCATATGTTAGGGCCCAAGCCCTAACATTTTATTGCTTTAGATTCCATAGCCGACGGCGGCCATGGGCGGCGGTGGCCGCAGTGACAGAGCGGCGGACAGGGTCGGTGGTGGCCGCAGTGACAGAGCGGCGGACAGGGTCGGCGGTGGCCGCAGAGCGGCGGGCCTGTGCAGGCCGCGGGAGGCATAAGGGATTGGGGGGGGATGTGGAGTGGGGCGGAGCCCCACCCACATACCCACGACGTGGGGTGTGGGTGGGGCTCCGCCCCACTCCACACCTTCATATATAAGTATGAGGGTCTGCGGTGGGGATTTCTCCCCACCGCCTATTCTAAACCGCGACTGTATTTTAATCCGCGGCTTAAACTTTGACAGTCTTTCACAAGATGCTAATCGTTGATTATTATCAATAATAATATATTTACAAGTATATATATATATATATGTATATATCAACGATATATATTTCATATATATATATATATTTCATATATATATATCCCCTTTTTTTTTTATATATTGATATATAACATTCAATTTCATAACAATTATAATTACTTTCAATTTCTCTATTATTCTAAAAAAATGATAATTACTCAAAATGAGAAATATATATATATATCTCTATATATATTTATAAATTTATTTAGAGAAAAATATTCTTTATGTATTTGTATAATTCCAATTCCTAAAATTTCTCAAATTCACTACTTTATGCATTTTCTCCAAATCAACCTGTTATAAAGAAATTGTCATAACAATTAGATATAAATATATATATATATATATATATATCCCAATTTCACTTAATCGGTAGAAATGGTAAATAGCTATCCCTTTATTATAAGTATAGATTTCCATTTTCATAAACATTTAAGACTTCGTAAATTTACAAACAGATTATATTTACATGCTAGATTTCCTCTAATCCTTCTAAATTAACAGAATCCATTAAATATGGAGAATAACTCAAATATTTAAAACTGTCTTTTCCATTTTAACATTGAACTATAAAGAAAATTAGCATTTCAACTAGTTAAGCAATTCCAAACTTTCAAATGTAAACAACTCAGATTAGATTGCCAAAAATGAACTTTTCCTTTCAGTAATACTTGAAACACAAAAATTGCTATTGAACAAAGTTTGCAAACATCAACTTAAAATTTAAGCACATTCATATTCCAGTTTCTCACTCATGAATACCACCACTTAACTTCCCAGATATGAACTTTCTCCTCCCAAACAGTAGACAACTGAGAACTTATGACAACCAAATAAAAGTCCAATAATAACAAGATCAGGGAGGTGATTTTCTTCACTCCCAGAATATCATTAATTTACAACAATAACAAGAGAGGTGTTCTCTCTTCATCTCTATGAAATGAACCGGGCCTAATTCTCATGACAAGAAGATGAACTGTTTCTTCATAAATAGCCAACCAGAAGCTCCAAGAGAAAAACCTGCGTATCAAAGACAAACAAAGAAGAAAATACCACTCGTCTAGCTCTCCTCCCTACCGTAGACCCGCAAGAGGGTCACCCCCGAGCTAGGGAGACCATACTCACACCTGGGTACTCAAACACTCCACTTCACAACAGAAACAACAACAATCCCAAAGCACACATACACCCGTGGGTATTTTACACAATACGGAAACTCAACTACAGTGAGTTTCATAAGGGGCAGGAGAGTGGACACACTCGACTCCAGAGTGTCACCCTGACAGATAAATGAACTAATATAAATTTCTCTTGGTCTCAACCAAGTGTGATCACAATTTTTAAGAAATCTGTATATGACTCTCAAGTCAAAAATACAGTCACAGATACATGCCCTCAAGGCTTTCAACATCCCAAAAGATGGAAACAGGTATGCACCCGAGGAGGATCTCTCCTCCCCTACCCCAAACTTGATGAGCATTTCTCCCAAGTGGGAGACGCTCTGTCAAACATCCCGACAAGAACCCCACAGAAAACAAATCTAAACACATATTTCACACACATTTCATACACATTTCAGTTCTACAAAAACAAAGGTAAAATTCAGACCAACCTTGCAAAGCCCTCCTGGAATGAAGTTGTTGCAGAGTCCACAGAGTTCACTTCCAACCTTAGCCACCAACTCCCTCTCCCTTCTCTATCTTCCAAACTAACTTCTCTTTTTTTGGTAAGGCCAAAATGAAAGTTTTTCCCCAAAATTCAACTAACTCCCTCTCATCCCAAAATTTGAAAATAAATAACCCAAATTCTCTTTCTTTTTAATTTTGAGAAATGGGGAAGTGACACTTGTCACCTCCTCACCCTTCCCAAAAACCACTATTCTGTCCAGGTGGCTTATGTCACTCTCCATTCCCAAGGGTACTCCTTATTCCTCTCATGTGACTCCACTTTCTCATGGGAGAAATAAAAAAAAGAGTTAAATGGGAACAAGACAGGTGACCCATGCCTCTTTCTCCTTTCTTCACATGGGTGTCCCCATAGTACATGGGGGAATCTCACTAAAGAAGAGGTGACTTTCACTAATGGGTGGCATCTCTTATCTAGGGAAATGTAGAGGGGATGGGTTGAGTGTTGGTACAACCCATCATGTCCCCTCCTACCTCCAATTTTCGCCACTTAACTTCAGGGGAAGGTTAAGTTGACTAGATGGAGGTTACTCAAGGGTTACCCATGCCAAATGGGCCCCTGGACCCATGGGGTATAACCCAGGGTCGACTTTAACCCATACAAGACACCCCTGGTCAAGGTAAAGCACAAGAAAAGGGCCTCATAATTTAAATAAAATAAGAAATTTCAAATTCAATCTCTTTACAACACTTAATTATAAAAATAATGTTACATGAGGGTAACCTAACCCACTCGACCATACGAAAGACCACATTACATCATGACATCAAACACAAAGAGATCTTGGTTCCTCGTGGGACCAGATCGGCTTAACCGGGAATAACAATTAACAAGGTGTGGAATGATCTCCGAAATCTGTGGTTCGATTAGTAATCCCTGCACACTCAATTACAAGATCAGTAACCACATAAATTCATCATAGCCGAAGCAACTTAAATAAAACATGCATTCTCATGCCCTAGTACAATTTAACATAATTAAAAATCATATTACAATTTTCCATCATTACCTAATTCATTTTTCTGAAAAGTAAACTTATCCAAACATCACCCAATTAGTTTTTCCGAAAACATAATAAAGTTAAATAGTCTGACAAATTCCGGGAACTGCTATCCCACAAATATGAAAGTAACAATAACAGTACTGTAAATAGTCATAACAACAGTAGTAAAAAGGGTGGTCCTCACAGAGAGCTTCACTACAAGGTGACATAATATTGTGTTTTATTATTGTTTCCTTTGGTTTTTGCCTCTGCCTCACAAGGGCACGCACTCTTTATCTGACAACGGTGTTTGGAGACTTAAGTGTCCTCCAGGGTTTGACTGAGGCAAACCTCTAAACACCACAACCCCCAAACCAAGTCTTGTGATTGCAGGTTACAGGTGTTGCATTTGGGAAAAGTAGAATTGCAGGAAGGAGTGGCAGGCATCAAGGATTCAAGATCTAAAGAGAATTTGGACAAAGGTGCACTTCCAGGATTAGGGCACCCGTAAAAGTGTCCTCTAGAGACAGTTTCCAAAAATAGAAGTTACAGGCAGTGTCAGAAGGAGGTCCAGATTCCCCCAAAAAATAGGTACCTTGGACTTGGGCACCTGTACTAGTGTCCCCAGCTGTTCTGCCTTGAAATCCTGAAAACAAGTATTCTGTGATTTGTCATTTTACTTCCGTCTACAAGAGCTTTTTTCGTCTTTCATCAATTTATTGTTGTATTTGCATAATTAGGGTTTTAATGGTTAATTGGACATAAGAGAAGGAAAATTAATAATTAAATTCCCTAATCCAAGCTTCCCCTCATTTGCAAGTGACTCTAGGGTATGATAGTGCTCGCCATTCGACCCTAGATCCTTCAATGTTAGGGTGAAAGGAGGATTTTAACATCTAAACCACAAAAGATCAACAAATCCAATTTTACCCTAAGCACTATCAAGCCTTGAATAAATATTGTTTTTACCTTCTTGGCTATTATACCAGGTAAACCATATGCCTTTGCTTTCCTTTTTTTTTCCTTCTAAAGGGTCAAAGAGCTTAAAGGATTTCTTAAGCTTGTGCCAAAAAAAAAATCATTACCTTTGCACCCCCATTTGAGGCCTCCAGTTTTGTCATCACTACATTCTGTCATGTTGAAATCTCCACTAACTATCCAAGGAATTTGTTGCAAGTTATTTGACATCCATCTCCACAACTCAATTCTACAATTATATTCATTTGGAGCATAGACAAAGCAGACCCCAAAGGTAATGTCCTATTTTTTAAATACTACCCATAAACACCTATTACAAGGGGAGTGTCCTTCTTGCATAATCAAATCAACCCAAATTTTGTCTATTAACATTGAAATACCTCCCTTTCCTCTTTCATGTTTAGTATAAGAACTCTCTACATATTTTTTAATGAATTTAAGATTGTTTTCTAGTGTAAATCTAGTAGCTTTAACCTCCTAGAGCATCAGGATGTCAATCTTCTTTCTTTTATTACAATAGTCTCTATTTAGATATTTCTTATCTGGAGATTCCAACCCTCTAATTTTCCAGCTACAACAATTCATAGTTCATAGGTTCAGAGGTTTCCATTTCCTCTTTTTGTACATCTTTTTAAAGCAATAAGAGACTTTCTCTCCTTTTTTAACCTTTATTTTAGAGTTCTTCTTCACTTATTTTCTTTTTTTTTTTCCTCTGATTTGTTTTATATCAAAGAGGAAATCAAATCCTTCAAACTCTACTCATTTCTATTAACATTGGCTAGGCAAGCATCGTCAAGCTTTTCATTGGGTCCCTCACCTCCAACTCCCTCAGGGTTAGTTGTATAGGTCTTTTTACCAACTAGAATGTTCAATTTGTCATTTTTTTCTTTGTCTTTACATTCTTTAACTACCTCCTTGATCTTATCTAACTCCATCTAATGGGCTTTTTTCTTTTGAACTGTAGGTTTTTCCACTTTATTAGAACTGACTTCCACATCCTCCAACCTCTCAGAGACAGGAGGAGGCAGAGAATCATTAGGGCAACATCCCTGAATATTAACTACCTACACCTTTTGAGGCAGAGAGTCACAACTAGCATTTCCAGCACTGCCAGGAGCGCACTAATCAATTGAGTTTGAGACAGGGTCAGCCTCAGGAGTACATTTTACAATAGAATCCTCAATGTCTGTCACCTCAATATTAGGTTCTAGTGAGCCCGAGGAGCGCTCCTACAACTTAAATCCTAAATTGACTGACCCCCTCTCACCCCCAATTTTCCCCTTCCAGGCTCATTTCACTGAGTTTTCCTGGAAATGACTGAGATATCCAAGTCATCACTTGACCCATTATTTCTCCCACATCAAGAGCGGAAGAGCCGACATTATTTTCCGTAGCACTTACCCAAGCCTCCATAGGTGTCGCATCCACCTGCAAGTCTTCAAGCAAGATATTTTTTCTCAAAAGAAAAGGGCAAACTTTTTAAATATGCCCGTCTCGTTTGCAGACAAAACAAAAATTAATTCCACCTAGCCTTGAAATAGGACACCTAGCAAGTTTTCCTAGCCCACCCACCTCAATCCACTCCAGGATGAAAGCTCTAGGTTTTAAGGATAGCAAGACTCTGGCATCTAGGCGAGGCAGGGTGACTCTAGCTTCCTCAACCTTAAGAACTCCTAGGTGGCACAAAAGTTGTGGCAAAAAAGCCCAGAGCTACTCAGGAACATTTTTTATCTCAAACCACTTAGGGACAGAGCAAAAGAGCAGTTCATCTTTAGAATGGTCAGGGCTCCATAGATAGGCCTTAAACAACGACCTCCCAATATTCTAGGAATTTTTTTGCAAAACCTTTTCTTGCATCTTATAAGATTTGAAAAATATCACAAATAGGTCTTTCTGAATCAGTCTGCAAAAACTAACTTGAAGCCCCAGGTTTCTAATCCATACTGAGGCAACCTATTTATCAAAAAAAGCCCTCAAGGGCAACATATCAGAATCTAAACACACTAAAAATATAGCCACATTTTTTAGCCTTGTTTCCTCATTTTAATGGTAGAGATCATAGCATTATTAGGCATCAAAGTAATATCAGACACAGAGGAAGGAAGCTTACCCAAAGTCTCAACTCCTCCCGCCTCTTCTACGCTTCCTCCAATGGCATGTCCTTTGAAGGCTCTGGGTCCCTATATATCCTTGAGGACCTGGAAGCACCAATCTTCTGACAGAGGCGCGACATCATTCGTTGTAACTGCTTCTCTAAAGGATTTAGTTTTCTCACCGTCGAACAAAATTGTCAGGGTTTCAACACATCCATCAATGCCATTAGATCCAGCCTTACAAGCATCAAGCATCACATTACATGTGCCATTAATTCCTTCTGATGCCTCATTACGCGAGCCATCCTCACCCACCGGTGGGGCCATTAAGCCCAGCCAGCCAAACAATTAATGCCCACATCAACTAGGCGCTGGTGTCAAATATGGGGTATTTGGGCGAGAAATATCTTGCCCAAATACACATATGAATTTAAAATTCAGACAAATAAAAAAGACAATGAGGCTTCTGAGACACTATAAAAAACACAATAAAAACAAACACAAACAAGACACACAAGCCAACAAACCTAGGACAGGAAAGATAAACAAAGACGCAGTGCACCAGGAAAGGATGAGAGCCCAGGCTCCAAGAAAGAACCAATCAAAATTCAAGGAATCTTAAGAGTCTTTTTGTATTATAAAGTGAACTTTATTCTTATAATAAAAGAAAAATAAAAAGAATAAAGTTTATTTTATTTTATTTTCTCTTTTAAAGAAATAGTTACAACTAAGAAATTGTTTCAAATGTAAATCTATATAAGGTGGAGGGCAGGTAGAGAGTGGATCTTTTTTTGGCAATTTTTTTTCCACCTATTCAGAGTTCTTCTAGGGGTTATTCCTACACATTTTAGCTATGAAATATAACACAGACTCTATGTAAAGATTTGAACAAGAGACTTTGGGCTCTGTGAAATTTTTTAATATAGAAATCCAATGGACTTTAGGTCATTGTTTCTGTAGTTGATTTATCGTATGATAGATTTGCAATACTTTTCTTTGAGAAAATATTTTCCATGGATGCTATGGGGAATGTGAATAGTCTTTTATAAATCATGCAATCTTTTATCATCTAGATATTCTTATTCTTATGTTTAAGTGATATTTGATGATTATATATTTTGATTCTTTTTTATAATTAGTTTTACCCTCTAAGCATGGTTGCTCCAGTTGTGAGACTTTGTGCTCAATCCTTATACTTTCCCATTCTTTAAATTTAGTTGAAACCCTTTCCTACTTTCCGGTTAAAATCATACCCATAAGATTTTAAATTTCATCTTATAAGGGAGTCGCCCCTTCAAAACGTAGAGGACGGTTGTTTATCTTATTATGACCTCTCCAGCTGTTAGAAAGATAGTCATTGTTTTCAGGGCATGTCATATTAATACATAGTGACAAATCTGTTAACCAACACTCCTAAATTGTAAGACCCAACTCTATTGATACCCTTGCTTCACCATTGTATCAAGATATTTATTATGATATATTTTTATGACATATTATATATGAGATTACATGATGTTTTATATTACACAACATGTTACATTACATGATATTTATTATGTGATGATTATATGTCTCAGATTCATTTTTCCATATGATGTTGTATCCTAATTCATGATTTAGTTATGACATATTATCATTACAGATATTATATGAGCTTATTCGGATGCATGTGCATCACATGTACTGTTTATTTAATGGATTTGAGAATCTATGTCTATGGTGAGATTTATGAAATGAAATCTATTGAGATAAATTCTCGTGCATACTATTACACTAGAGATGTAGTGTATATAACAAGTGTGTATATATTCTCCTTGGCTTTAATTATTGTCATTTTGATTATTATTCTCGATTTATTTGATATATGCAACGAGTGTACAAGAAACAAGAATAAGCCAATGGGAGTGAATTCAAAGAGAGTGATATGGACGTGTTTCCATGGTTTTAATCCATTCATAGGATGATTAAGATAAGTCTATGTGCATACTAGTACAACCACATACACAAGTCTAGTGAAACCCCGGGTACCCTTGTTATTACCCCATAAATGTCATGTAAGATTTTTGATCTTTTAATTATGATGTCATATGTTCCAAGTATTAAAAAAATTGGACTATATTCATATTTATGTGGGTTTGAATATTTAAAATGGTTTGGAAAAGTGTTTGGTTAGATTTGTCTAAAAATGGGATCTTTTGGATATTTAAAAAGGTTAACTTCATGTCATTTGGGTGTAATTTGGCCATGGGTTTGTCTTATACAGGAAAGACATCTTCTAGAAGTGTCTAGAGAGCCATAGTGGCATTTAAGACATGATTAGTCACCAAGTTTTATTGTATTTTCAGAATCACAAATTTGAATGTGAGTTTAAGATTTGACTTGGAGAAGATATTTTTGAATATGAATTTGAATTTGAATTTCAAGTGAGTTTGAGATTTAATTTGGAGAGGATATTTTGGAGTGTAAAAATATCTTGGATTTAAGATAGTTTAGAAATTAATGTTGCCTTATTATTCATAAAGTGATTTATGGACTTCTGCTTCATTTTGAGAGATGGACACATATCAACAATTTACTGGATGAAAGATATGAAAGTAGAGTTAAGCTTATTTAAACAAGAGGAAGGGTTGAGAAGAGGGATTTCCTCTTTGAGATTCATTATTGCAATTGGAAATTGAAGTTTGGGGAGATTGAGGGAAGAATGTGAAGAAAACCAAGAGGGTTTGGATTTGTGAAGGATTCCAAGCCTCAAATTGTTCTTGAATTTTTGGAAAATCTAGGATAGAGTGTGGAGATCATCTTACTATAAGTCTTTGGGATATTGAGTTTGGAAAAAGGTTGGTTCTTGTTTTATTTATACTATTTATTCATGTTAAATCCACTTCTTGAATTAAATAGTATGTTTTTTCTTCCTTGATGTGTTTGTAGAAATGCTAAATGCTTCTACTTCATTTATGTTTCATTTTGTTGAAAATGAATGTGATGACATTCATTAATGGAGCCTCAATATTTTGAGCTATTTATTTCCCTCCATGCATAATTATGAAGATAATGATGAATCTTCTTGTTTGTTTTAAATGGTGTTTGTACCTCGTTAAGGATCTACCCATTAGTTGTAGATAGCCTTAACAGTTGTAGGTTTTTCATATGTGTGGAAGGCAAGAGTGTATGAATCATATCCATGATGGATGTGAGCTTGCTTAAAAAGGGTTTATTTTTGCAAAGGAGTAATAAGGATGTGATGTTTTGATGTTAGGTATCGCCAACATGTAGCTTGGAGCACATGCTTGTCCCTTCAAATACTATTGGTATTGCCAACATGGTTGCTTCTAAAGCCCCATCCATGTGCCTTCAAACACCATCCTTAAGGAGGAATACACTCTCCCTTGTCTTGCCAACAATGACACTCCCTTTTATGGAATACAATTATTTTATATTGTGTTTGAGACAAGCCTCTTGTGTTTGATATGTATTTCAATGTAGCCATGAGACTTTCTTACAATTTGTATGTATGTGTGGTGCAGTCACGGCTAGGAGGGTCCACAAAGTGAACTATCCAGACCGTGTAGCAGGAGTAAACACAATAGAAACAACTCAAAGATAGAATGCAAATGCAGATTCAGTCATTCAGTATATCATAGATCCAAAATACAAATAGGCCGACAACATGTGGGCTTACCATTAGGGCTCACAGGCTTGATTCCTCATTTACAGAATATGCACAAGATATAGCTTTGAAGCACCTTACAAAAGAAATTCAAACTATAAAACTATCTCTATCTAATTCACTACTTTCCTATGCATATATTACATGAATATATATCATCTCTGAAACATAAGATTCCTCCGCACCGGCCAAGGATGATTACAAACTCTGATGAAAGAGATGTAACATGTGTACACGGATAGGTCAGACCTAAATAGATGGGAATCCTCCACGAGTGAATGGAATAGAGTGCAGATCTCAGGAAAGGTTGGCCACGATCCAAAGCTCCTTGAATGATGTGTCGTTTAGCTTCGCAAGTCGTGAAATACTCCGCAGGTCTTCTCCTTTAGCTGATTGTCTAACACTGTTAGGATGCTCTGTTCTAAGAAAATAGTTGATCTTCTGATAGCAATATCTTTCTGGTACCTGATCCAAATGATCTAAATTTTGGATATGATGTGCATGAAGGTGTCTAGATGCTAAGTCTAGCTCCACAAGGTTTGAAATGAAACTGTGGCAGAATGCAAACCAAAATACTGAAACTGCTACTGATTGAAATGAATGAACTAAAC
Organism: Cunninghamia lanceolata; assembly: GCA_027924645.1. Classification (NCBI taxonomy): domain Eukaryota; kingdom Viridiplantae; phylum Streptophyta; class Pinopsida; order Cupressales; family Cupressaceae; genus Cunninghamia; species Cunninghamia lanceolata. The sequence goes on along the minus strand of BSBN01000847.1, from coordinate 41,294 downwards.
TGGAAAATGAAAAGAAAACAAACTGAAATGCAAATGTTTTTGGTTGATGCAGGATTGCTCTTGAACCAGTGATGCTCCTGCATCAAACATTCGGGGTTATTGAAAAAGTAAGTCCCTCACTTTGTTGGGGCTAGAGAAAAACCAAGACAATCCACCTCAGCCTAAGAAATCCAAGATGAGTCTTCTTTCGGTCTACCTTTCCACTTCACAAGATATTCTTTGTATTGTCTTCCTCTGGTGCTGCGTCCAACTCTACTATCCAAGATGTCTTCAATCTGCTTCGATGCTTTTTGTGGTAACTACTTCTTCAAATCTTCTTCCATGCTATCACTGAACTCTACTTCATGATACTTGTATAGGTCTACAATGTTGAAAATAGGTTATATACCCAATGTCTCTGGTAACTCCACTTCATATGCATTTCCTAAATCAAATTTTCTGAGTATCCTACATGGTCCAAACTTCTTCATCTTCAACTTGTTATATGTCCCAACTTGAAATCTATCTTTTCTCAAATATACCATCACTTCATCTCCCACTAAAAATTCTTTGTGTCTCCTCTTCTCATCTACTTGTTCTTTATACTTACTATTCATCTCCTCCAAATGTTTCTTAACCTAATTATGCACTATCTCCATGTGTTCTGCAAGTTCTTCTGCTTTTGCACTCCTCTTTTCCTCCATACTGATGTATCTCAACTCTGCTACTCCTCTAGGGTTAGTTCCTGTCACAATCTCAAAAGGTGTTCTTTTGGTACTCCTATTCACTGAATTATTATATGCAAACTCTGCTTGTGATAGAATCAAGTCCCAATTTCCTGCCTTCTCTCCAACCAAACATCTCAACAAGTTTCCCAAACTCCTATTCACTACCTCTGTCTGTCCATCAATCTATGGATGAAATGCTGAACTAAACTTAAAATATGTCTTTGTCTTCTTCTAAAGTGTCTTCCAAAAGTATCTAATAAATCTTGTATCTCTGTCTGAAATTATGCTCTTAAGTAATCCATGCAATCTTACAATCTCCTTGAAAAATAGGTCAGCCACATGAACTGCATCAGTTGTCTTCTTGCAAGGTATGAAATGTGCCATTTTGAAATCTATCTACCACTATAAATATTGAATCATGTCCTCTCTGTGTCTTCGGCAATCCCATTATGAAATCCATACTTATGTCTTCCCAAGGTCTCTCTGGTACTGTCAAAGATTTGTACAATCTAATATTCTGGCTACTCCCTTTTGCAACTTGACAAATTCTACAACTCTACACAAACTTCCTAACATCCTTATGTATCTGAGGCCAAAAATAATTTTCACTTATCAAAGCCATTGTCTTATCAATGCCAAAATGCCCTGCCAATCCACCACTGTGCTTCTCTTTGATCAAATTGTCTCTCATTGAACTCCTAGATATGCATAATTGGTTTCCTTTGAATAACATATCTTCCTGAATGAAATAATCCAACCACTTACTCCTATCTATCACAACATGTTCCTTACATGCTTTCCAAGTTTATGCAAAATCAAGATCTTCTTCATACATGTGCTTCAACTCTTCAAATCCCAAGACTTCAACTCTCATCTCTATCAGCAAGTTCCTTCTACTACTCAATGCATCTGCAACTTTGTTTGATTTTCCACTCCTATGCTTCAATACAAAAGTGTAACTCTGCATGAACTCTACCCATCTCATATGTCTCTGATTCAACTCTCCTTGATTGTTGAAATATTGCAAAGCTTGATGATTTGTATACAATACAAACTCCTTAGGCAACAAGTAATGTCTCCACTTCTTCAGGGCTTGAATTATGGCATAGAACTCTTGATCATAAACCAAATATCTTCTTCTTGCATCAGTCAACTTCTCACTAAAATATGCTACAGGTCTACCTTCTTGACTTAACACTACTCCTATTGCATTTCCACTTGCATCACATTCTACTTGAAATACCTTATTGAAATCTGGTAATGCCAACACAGGTTGCTCTGTCACTTTCTGCTTCAACAATTCAAAACTTTTATCTGCTCCTGATGTCCACTTAAAGTCTTTTCTATTACCTCTCATTGTCTCTGTCATAAGGTTACATACTAAACTAAAATTTCTGATGAACTTTTGGTAGAAACTAGCCAATCCATGAAATGATTTGACTTCTCCAATGCTCTCAGGTGTAGGCCATTCAACAATTGCTCTAACTTTCTCAGGGTCCATCGTCAATCCTTCCACATAAATTACAAATCCCAAGTATAGCAATTCTTCCTTCATGAAACTACACTTCTTGATGTTTATCAGCAATTTCTCTTCTCTCAACCTCTGCAATACTTGTCTCAAGTGCCACAAATGTTCTTCCTTTGTCTTACTGAAAATTAGAATATTATCCAAGTATACAATAACAAACTTACCCAATAATTTATTTAAAACTTCATTCATCAACCTCATGAAATTACTTGGTGCATTTGTCAATCCAAAAGGCATCACTAACCACTCATACAATCCTTCATTTGTCTTAAAAGTAGTATTCCATTCATCTCCTTCTCTGATTCTGATCTGATGGTATCCACTCTTCAAGTCTATCTTTGTGACATGTTTTGCTCCACTCAAACAATCCATAATATCATCCATCCTAAGCAAAGGAAATCTATACTTAACTATGATCTTATTGATTTCTCTAGAGTCTGTACACATTCTCCATTCTCCATCCTTCTTTAGTGCTAACATTGCAGGTACTGCACAAGGACTCAAGATTTCTTTGATCAAACCTTTCCTCAACAACTCTTGTATCTGTCTATTCAATTCTTCATTCTCTTTTGGTGTCATTCTATGTACTACTTTGTTAAGCAAACTAGCTCCAGGTATAAGATCCATGTGATGACTGATACTCCTGATTGGTGGCAATCCTTCAAGTACATTATCTCATATGATGTCTTCATACTCTGTCAGCAACTCAGTTATCTCCTCTGGTTGTGATTCTTCAGTCTTAAGATTTTCAGACTTCTTAGGGATCAAAACATAACACATTCTCATGTCTCAAACCATCCAGAAATTTCCTTCCATCTACCAAACAAATTATAGCATTCCCACAAACTTCACTCTTAGGTTCATCTTCCAAAGGAATCAAAGTAATTCTCTCTCCATTTGATGTTAGTGTATGTGTTCTTTCTTTCATCATGTATAACTTTTCTATCATACTACCATGGTCTACCCAATAAAATATGACATACATCCATAGGCATAATATCACACAATACTTCATCATGATAAGATCCATTATGAAATTTCACCAAACATTGTTCACTCACCAGTACCTTATGATCATCCTGAATCCATGCTATCTGATATGGCTTAGGGTGTTTCAATCTTTCCAACTTCAGCTTAGTCACCATCTCCTCTAAAACTAAATTATCAAAACTACCACTATCAATAACAACTTTACAACATTTACCTCCTGATTTGCATCTGGTCCTAAACAAACTTTTCCTTTGCGATGGTTCCTCATTTATCTCTGCTTGAAGTAGTACTCTCCTCGTGACAAGTGATTCTCCTTTCTCAGGTTTACCAACTGAACTAGGTGATCCAAGAGTTTCTTCTTCCACATAGACTACTTGTCCACTGTTCTATGTCCTCTTGCTTGTCCTCCCTTTATTACATTCAAATACTATATGTCCTTCACCTCCACACTTAAAACAAGTTCCTTTGAATATTCTCCTATCAGGTCCTCTTCCATCTCTTTTGTATCCTTCACTTCGGTATGAACTAGGGTTTCCTCTATGGTAGAAAGTTTTGTCATCTCTCTGGTACACATTATTATCTTTGTCTTCCTTCTTGAATGTGCTCTCTTGTCTATTCTACTCCACAAATGATCTCTCTCCTCCGGAAAATGTTCTTCCTCTCTAAAATTTACCTCCTCTACCTCTCTGTCTCTACTCATTCTTGTTCAACTTTTCTTCAACCTTTAGGAATTGATATGCTTCTTCCAAGGATGTCATCAATCTCAGTCCATTGATGTATCTAGCCACTTTTTCCTTGCTTTCTTCACTATGTCATGTCCTTATGATCATATTATGATATTCTTCAGTGTACTCCTTCACAAATTTCTCCTTTTGTCTCAGGTTTTGCAATCTCTTCAACAGTTCTAACTCATAGTCAACAGGTATAAACTGATTCTTCAACTTTGTCACCATTCTATCCCACTTTGTAACCTTTTCTTTTCCTCTTCTATTTCTATCCAACTGGGCTTCTTTCCACCAATTAGTAGCATGTCCTTTTAGCTTTGTTTTTGTAAATTTCACCTTCTCCAAATCTTCAATTTCTTCATACTCAAAGTATTCTTCTAGGTCATTTATCCAATCAATCAACTCTTCAGGGTTCAAATTGCCAGTGTAATTTGGTACATCAACTCTAGGTCTTTTCCCAATCTTTGAAATAATTCGCAACATCTTCACTTGATCTGATTCTTCTTCTTCATCTCCTAGGGTTTCGTCATTTTGATCAACGAATTGAAATTCTTCATCATCATCACTTTCAACATTAGATCGAGGTATCAATCCTCTTCTCCAATCTTCTTCAACAACATCCAAGTGAACTTGCATTGTTTTCATCATTTCCATCATCTCATCCATTCTTCTGGCCATAATATCAACAGCAGGTATTCTCCTCAGTGGCATTTCTTCCTCAGATCAAGTGTAACTACCTCAAATTTAGTGATCGGGCTACAAGGTGACAATTGCCTCACAATCGGCAATCAGTTGACAACACAAGTAGTCTGCCTCAGATTCGGCGATCTGTCCTCATCAAGATCTTATGGAATTCCTTCACCAATTTCACTTACTTCACTCTGATACCACTTGGTGCAATCGTGACTAGGAGGGTCTACAAAGTGAACAGTCCAGACCATGCAACAAGAGTAAACACAATGAAAACAACTCAAAGATAGAATGCAAATGCAAATTCAGTCATTCAGTATATCATAGATCCAAAATACAAATAGGTTGGCAACATGTGGGCTTACCATTAGGTCTCACATGCTTGATCCCTCATTTATAGAATATGTACAAGATATAGATTTGAAGCACCTTACAAAAAAAAAATCAAACTATAAAACTATCTCTATCTAATTCACTGCTTTCCTATGCATCTATTACATGAATATATATCATCTTTGGAACATAAGATTCCTCCGCGTTAGCCAAGGATTATTACAAACTCTGATGAAAGAGATGTAATGTGTGTACACGAATAGGTCAGACCTAAATACATGGGAATCCTCTACAAGTGAATGGAATAGCGTGTCGATCTCACGGAAGGTTGGCCACGATCCAAAGTTCCTTGAATGATGTGTTGTTTAGCTCTGCAAGTCGTGAAATGCTCTGCATGTCTTCTCCTTTAGCTGATTGTCTGAGACTGTTAGGATGCTTTGTTCTAAGAAAACAATCGATCTTCTGATAGCGATATCTTTCCGATACTTGATCCAAATGATCTAAATTTTGGATATGATGTGCATGAAGGTGTCTAGATGCTAAGTCAAGCTCTGCAAGGTCTAAAATGAAACTATAGTAGAATGTGGACCAAAATACTAAAACTAATACTAATTGAACTGAGTGAATTGAACTGGAAAATGAAAAGAAAACAAACTGAAATGCAAATGTTTTTGGTTGATGTAAGATTGCTCTTGAATCAGGGATGCTCCTACATTAATGTGGATCCTTGTTTACTCCCTTAAGTGAGGTGGGGTAATGATTGAGAGCATTACATTGGTTTGGGCATAACCTTACTCTTGTTTGCTTTGAGCTTGGAGCTTTATGGGCCATGGAAACTTGGAGGTATCTTCCCTATTTCATGTTAAAGGAATTGTATATGAAGTTGTATGAAATATTTCATATTTATGTATTCAAATTTGTATCAAAGAAAGAATTATTAAATCTAATATGTGGGGATGAATGAAAGATTCTATTGTATCCATTTTAGACTCATAAAATTTTGTCATGTTTTAGGAATTGTATATCAAGTTGTATGGAATATTTCATATTTATGTATTCAAATTTGTATCAGAGAAAGACCTATTGAATCCCCATTTATGTGGGAATGAATGTAGATATTCTATTATATCCATTTTAGACTCATGAAATTATGTATTTAGACATTTATGAATTTATGATGAAAGAGGATTTGTAAACTTGGAAATTCAAATTGTGTATTTTTGTATTTTAAGGTTTGGATCATCTTATTGGGAAACTTTATGATTGAATGAGCTATAGTGCAATTCAGTGAGGTTCTTGTAGTGAATTCTTCACTACAGGTGTTGAATTCATTGTGTCTTTCTATTCAATCAATAAAGATGCCTCGCAGCATCCGTGGGCCATCCCACTTTTGTCCAATCTTGAGTTCTATATGAGATGATGTAGTTCTGGCAAGTTTCTAAGTCCCAACAAATGCACATTGTCTAATTCTCTAAGCCAAATCCAATCTAACAACTCATGAGACTTTTACAAAAGGCAGAGAAGGATTATATTCAAAAGCCCCAACATCATGAAACACAATGGTGTAGACATATAATAAAGTTAAAAGGTGCTCTACATAACTATTAATAGGCTTCGCTTCCTTTGTCAGTTTAAGTTAAGTTATGACTTAATCAAGGTCATGTGGCATGCTCCTGATGATTCCCAAAAAAGTAAAGGAGGAAATTTTCCAAAGTTAGAGCAAACCATTTGATTTTCCATCATCAAGTTCATCTAACGGCCTGTGACACACATGGCCATTGCAATATAGAATTGCTTCACATTGCATCCCAGCAATACAATTTTGATATCCATATCTTCCTTGCATCATCCTAAGGGGGTCTACAACACTAGAGTAGTAGATGCAGGCTTGGTCACATCCAGGATTTACATTTATCATAACGATAAGGTCAAGCATTCATGGCTAGTGATTATACATCACCTAAAGAGGTAAGTTTCACCTACCAATGCTGCAAAAGTGTAGTACTAGGTGGTAGACTTCATGAACTAGATATCGAAGATCACATAGCTATGCCCAACCACCGACAAGAACAATTAAGACATCAAAATTCACAAAGATGTTTTTTCCTTTACAATTTTCAAATTTCAAACAGAATTTGGGTGGAAAATCATCATGGGTTGGGTAGTGTAATCTATAAATACCAGATTGCATGCCCATTGAAACTAGATGACACTTTGTATAGCTGAGCTATTGATCCTGATGTGTTAAGTCAATTCTCGTCTTTCTTTTTTGCTACACAAGGGAGCCTCTATGTATGTTTTTGGAGGACTTATATATATGCAATAGTTGATTGATTGGTGAACTTAATAATAAGCAAGTTATTATGATTTTCCATCTTGTCTTTGTTCACTTTCAATTGTTTTATGTACGTGTTTCTATTGATTATTGCATCGTGGGATATTAAGCTATGCTCTAGTAGTAAGGACTATATCTATCTAGTGTAAGCCTTTGTTTTGTTTTAATTTACTTTTTATAGTCTCTATCCCTTTTCACACCCATAGCACAATAGCTTTAGGCTTAAAATTAGGATAGATAGGGGGTCAAACCTCCAATCCTAGATATTGTCTTGCAGGGACCACCCTCATTATCGACCCACATTTTTTCCTGCAAGGCTTTCCATGTCTTCGATCTTGCATGGTACATTGACCATTGAAAAAGGCCTTTATATTGAGCTAACAATTTTTGGAACACTTAGTAGGACTCAAACATTTCTAAAGACTTTTAGCCTCCACCATATGATTCAAACCCACCCTCGTTATTGACTTGCATTTCTACCTGCAAGGCTTTCCATGTCCCCATCCTGCATAGCGCATTAGCCCTTGAAAAGGCCTTTAAACTAGCTAATAATTTTGGGCACGCCTAATGGGACTCAAATAGTTCTAAAGGATTTTAGCCTCCTTTATACGACTCAAAACCAGCCTCGTTGCTAACTTGCATTTCTACCTACAAGGGGTTTCCATGTCCTCATTCCTATGTGGTGCATTGGCCCTTGAAAAAGGCCTTTAGACTAAGCTAACAATTTTTGGCATGCCCCATGGGACTAAAATAGTTCTAAAGGATTTTAGCATCCACTATACAACTCAAACCCATCTCTGGTTGAGTCTCAGTGGATTCTTAGCTATTAAATCTATTATTTTACTTGGTGACTCTACACTAATCAACCTATAAAATACTATGAGCCTGGAATTACCAAAATATTTGTAACTATAGATAACCCTCATATTCTTGTGTAACCCCTTGTGTTCATTCCTAGAAGAAGGCCTTGCACTACACCTTAGCCACAAGCCCAAATCCCTTAAGAAATACCCACTATGGTTGCACAACTACCTAGAGCACATCCCCATGGAAAACCAAAGATCCATTATTCCCCTAGTACCACCTAGAAATGGGGAGTGATACCAGATGTTGTTCTATGTTCTCTTCCTTATTTCACGAGGAAGAACCATGCTACTTCAATGGAACATTTACATGATGTGGTGAATCATTTCACCATTCACAATATTAAAGAAGAAAACATTGTATTGAGACTATTGGCCACTTCATTCAAAGGAAAGGCTCTTGACTGGTACTGATCACTTCTACAAATGTCCATTACCAATTGGGACCAGTTATGCTAGGCTTTCCTTAATAGGTTTAAGGAAAAAGGTAATGCTTCATCATTATGGGAGTAGCTAATAACTATCAAGAGGGCCTCTATGGAGATGCTTTATGACTTTAATACCGGATTTCAAAAGACATGGCAGTGCATCCTAGTTGAAGTTCATCTTCCATCAGTTATGGCTTACATTCGTTATGCAAAGGCTATTGATTTTGAAATAGCCATGGTCATGAAGAATAGGGGAGGAAATACTCTCCTAGATGCATGTGAGAATTCTATAGTGATAGAGAATGGTTTGATATAGATTGGAAGGTTGGCTTCTCACCCTTATGCCATTATTTATTAATATTACCAACCTACACCCACTGAACGAACTACCTCTCTACCATTTATGAATCCCATTCTCGCAAATCCTCAAATGGAATACCACTTTCTTAAACCACCAGCTCCCTTCCAGCTTGATGAAATGAGGAGTTTACTTTGAACTACGTCAAATAAGGTCACCAATCTTAAGATGAATCAAAAAAATGGGCAAAGACTTCCCTATGCAAATAATCAGTGAATACCAAATCAAAAATATAATCAACAGCCTAGTCAGGCTACAGGTCATTCCACAACAACTAATAGTACCAACAAAAGCCTCCATATCAACCAAGAAGACCTCCTATGCAACATAACCAATTAGTGTCAATAGAAAAATCACTATAATAAATTCCCTATAATCCTAATAAAGAGATAGTTGTAGCCCAAAAATAACTACATGCAAGAAAGTAACATATGGTGCCAGCACTACTCTACACATCCCATACTCCTAAAAAATGCCCCACCAATCCCCACATCTAGGCCACATTCCATGATGATCCAAGTTACATCACCAAATAAGGTGATCAATAGTTTACTATAGAAGCTTATCTAGAGAAAACAAGCGGTCAAGAGCAAACATTGGTGACCTAGGAAGATTTAGAATCATATGCTCAAAATGAACTCGTTACAGCCCTAAAAGAACCACAACCCAATTTTGACTATTAGACAAGAGCAAGGAGGGCGGTAGAATAACAAGCTCGATTAAGGACATCACCACCCATAAAACAAAAAGAAAAGGAAGCATTAGTGTTCAGTGTGCCAAAAATATCTACTTAAAGGATGGTGGCACCCATTGGTGTCAAATTGAGTGAGTTTGAGACAACCAAAATAGTGGAGGTCCAACCAAGATTGATAAAAAAACACATATCCTACAATAGAGAAGTTGTGTGTGCATTGGACACCTAATACAGTTAATTCAAGACTAATCGGGAGCTCATTCAACATAGTGAATCATTTAAACAAATTTATAGTCAACATGTCCCTCTGGGAAGTCCTCTCCATACCTAAGAAAATGAAGATGCTAGAGGAGACTCTTAAAAGACATAAAGCATTAGGTAAGCAAAGGGTACCACTCACAACACAACAAAAGTAATCCTTCCACCACCTACTGTCCTACAAATTATGGGAAGTGAGGTAAGCAAAACCAAACCAAATCCTTTCTATTTGACATTATCCACAAGGACAAATTAATACATAATTGTATGGTAGAATCTAGCTCAAGCACCTCAATATTGCCTAGAAAGGTCGCAAAATCCCTTGGTTTGACATATGAGTTTGAAAACAAGGGAGTTGTCCAATTAAATGGTAGCTTAGTCAATTATGTAGGGATGGTAAAAAACTTGCCCTTGTCCCTATATGCCTACCATAATGTTGGGGTCCTTCAAGACATATCTATAATAGAGGTTCCCACTGCATTCAGTATTTATTGTCAATATTTCACAACTAAATTTAGAGGATACCTCTCCCTAGATTATAACCATATGTTCTTAACCGCAAGGTACCCAGAGTTGCATTTAATACAAGCAGGAGGATTGTCTTTGTCAATCAATTCTTTGAGAGGTGAGATAACCACTTCATTGATTGGTGGAGTATAGAACATGGCCCATGACATCCTTGCTCTTTCCTTGTGAACTAGATACTTATGTGCTCGATGCTCTTGTATTTTCCATTGCTTACTATCTACACACTCCACCAAATAAATCACTGTACTTTTTTAGTGATATGATAACCTTTTTAATTTAATAATAATTTTCATATACAAAGATTGTTCAAAATAATTTTAACTTCATTACAAAAAGTTAGACCAAAAAAATGTCTAGTTTAAGTTATACTCCTTTATAATATTATAATTCTCTATATAAAAATAGAGGTACCAATATCTAAACAGTAAGTTATAAAAATTTTAGACTCATTGGACATTGCCACGTATGATTTTGAGAGGCACCATGTTAGTAGTGAAAAGACACCATGTTAGGGTGCACTACTAGATCAAATATTTAAACTCATTATATATCGCCACGTATGATTTTGAGAGGCACCATGTTAGGGTGCACAACGATTGGGTCTTCTGCCTTATATAATCTAATTATTTTCATTAAAAAACAAAATAAAACTTTTTATATTAAATGCAACTCTAAGTACCTCCAATAACCACAACAACACACTATTAGAGTCATAACACTTAAATAGAAAAGTAAATTTATGAAAGACATTTGTGGTTTTAGCATCAAATATCACAAAAAGTGAATCTTTATAAAAGGCATTCATTGTTTTAGCTACAAACCATGAGTAAATCTTTATTGTATGTGTCATATAATCAAAGTTTTATTTATCTTATGATTGATGTGAGTGAGACAAAAAATCATGTGCAATATATAGTAATCTTAAAAAATGAATTTTGTAATGAAAACATGGATGATTTTTACTTATCATCTATGTGAGGCTAGAGTGATATTACCTATGTGTGAGCTCTTCTCATCAATCTCAATCTTACAAAACACATGAGAAACATTACTTGAGTGCATCTCAAATATATAATTAACTTAAAATCTTAGAACGAGCTTGGATAAGAGGATGTACCATTGTTGAAAAGTTGCAAATATACTTGAGTCACCTCATCTAATTGACCTGCAAGATAAATTGTGCCACAAAGCACTGGGTTTTACCTATAAGTCTAAAATTAGGGTTTTGGAGGATCATTTGTTTTCTAGTGAGTTTGAGAATTTAGAGATCTAGATTGACAATAATGGATTAGAGCGAAGGAGCAATTGATTAAGAGCTTGTGAAACAATGAATACAAATATAGCAATGGCTCGGGCTTAAACAAACCCATAAGTACACATTTTAAAATAAAAACCCTTTGCTCTAAATTTAAATTTTGTTGGATATATGAATAAGGGTAAATGCAAGAAGTTGTGTCCACTTAAGGTGGAAGTTTGGAGTTAGAAAAAAATCTAAAATCGGGTAACTAAAAACAAGATCCCGTTTTAGAATGGAATCCCGAGCCTAAAATCAAAAACGGGATCCCGAACCTAGAACCCAAAAACAGGATCCCATTTTTAAAAAGTATTAATTTTTTTTTTAAAAAGGCTATGACCCCAATTTTTCCAAGCGACAGGCGACAGGTGATAACGGGATCCCGAGTTGAAGAAGGACGATTTTCGCCATCAAAAACATCAGGTAAGTGGATTTTTCCACTTCTACAATTTGACAATGATTGTTTTGAAGTTTCTTTTTTTTGGGTGTAAAATACAATCAAAATTGAAATTGTAGAGTGTTATTTAGGGTTTCTGTTTATGAATTCAATAGCTATATTTTGACATTTTAGTTGTAAAAGACAATTGAAATTTTGAAAGACTATATCATATAAAAGGATAGAATTTGAACAAATTGTCAAAATTTTGTTTAAATTTGAGAATTGAATAGCTGTATTTAGACATTTTAGCTGTAAAATACAATTGAAATTTTGAAAACACTATATCATATGAAAGGAGAGATTTTGAACAAACTGTCAAAATTTGATTTCAATTTGAGTGTTGAATAGCTGTATTTAGACATTTTAGCTGTAAAATACAATTGAAATTTTGAAACGACTGTATCATATGAAAGGAGAGATTTTGAACAAACTGTCAAAATTTATATAGCATTGGGATGATATATATATATTTGGTTTTTATAAAATTTACTTATATCAATGTATGTCATTGTATTTTAAAGGCATTATTGAATAGGTAACTGTCATGTAAAAAAAATTACAACAAACCATAATAAAACCTTTATCACTTCCTTCATAATCAAACCTTTAGAGACAACCAACTAATCAATAATTGAGAAGATTTTACAGTTTTTGTGATAGCCAACTAATCAAGAATGAAATCAAGCCAACAAATGTAACTTTAGAGACACTTGTAGCTGTCCTCACTAGCTAGGTTATGCCCCTGGGATGAACATCGTGATGTTAATTGTGATACGAGCCTAACCTCATTGGTAATGCCTCCCCTAATCTTAATGACATTGATGTAGGCCCCACTCATGATCCTTATGAAGATCTCTCCACCACTAGAACCTCTTTCATGATAGGTCACTATATCCTCACCATCTCCTTAGACCTATAATACCTTGAGCTTATCGATTGGGACCAACACGACCCTTTATGATTTGATGTTTTCCAAAATGATGAAGCCATCATGAAACGTATGAAGTGTCAAGACCACATCCCCATGGTATTCATAAGAAAGACTTTTCCACCATACTTAACACCTATGCTTATTTTGGAGAGAAAGAAGAACCCTTTAGTCCTAAGGCACCCTAGTAGGCAGAATAGCAACAAGATATAAGAAGAAACTTGTGATTGATTAAAATGATACAATAAAAATGGACACTTCCCAAGAGCTCCTCAATGATAAACTTCACCTTCCATTAAATACCACTCAGATACAAGATGACTCCCCTCTCCTTGTTGAGGATGTTATATACATCAACCTGTGAATAGAAGAGGACCCTAAATTCTCTAAGATAGCAACTCCACTAGACCTTGACATCAAACAAGGCATACCCATCACCCTTAAAGATTACGTTGATTTCTTCATGTGGTCTTATGGTGATATGCCTTGAGACTCCATCTTTAGTCATGCATCATCTTGTGGTTCACCTCAATGCCAAACCTATTCAATAAAGCTATGCAAAATGCACCCCCAAGTAGCCCTCTTGGTGAAAGAAGAATTGTATAATCTCTTGGATGTGGGGTTCATTCAGACTATTACTTATCCTAAATGGGTCTCTAATGTGGTCTTAGTTAGCAAGAAAACTAAGGGAATTCATGTTTGCACTAACTTTTGAGACATCAAAAAAGGATACCCTAAAGATAACTGTTCTCTACCAAACATTGATATGATCGTGGATCTCGTAGCCATATATATATAAATGTTATCATTACTCTCCAGATATAATATCCCTTGAAACATTTGAGTTAGACATGGAGACACCTAGATTATGGAGAGGTCTATGTAAGAAAACACCTCCTGTAGACTCAACACAAACTTATGCCTCAACCCTCTAAATTGTGACTTACATCATTTGATTACCCTGGAACACACTATAGACAACTCTATACAAATTTGGGAAAAGATATTTTATCCTATCAAAAACTTGTATATGTAGAAGTAGACTACTACATAGAGTTTTAATTGTTCTTAAGGTTTTGGGACAATCATAGTGTTAAGATAGTGCAAATTTTAAGACTATTTAGACTAATTAAATGGGCTTAGTCTCAAGATAAATAACACACATAAGAGTTGGGACTTTAACAACTAAATAGAAAACAATAATTTTGTAAATGCGTACGAATAGGAAACAAAATCTAGCTAGAACCATCAGCTAATATCTTTTTCTAGTTAGATTGAATCCCTACAATCACAAGTTAATCAAAGCATAAAATCCTTCATTAAATTTAAATCACAAATCATCATAATATATTCATCTTCATACTCAGATTAGTTCTAGGCAACTCGTAGTCAATCCTAGATCTGCATTATCAAATTTGGTTGCCATAGGCAACTTCACCAAATTTAGGTTTTCAGATCATGTGGCATGCACAAGATATCCACCTCAAGGTAGTTTTCCAAGTCTAGTTATAGTCTCAAGCATATGTTCATTATGATTCTACCTAGGTGGTATGATAGTCCACTGGTTTCTATGACATCATTTAATAGCATAGATGCATCTGTTCTAATTCATTTCTTTTGTCCAAAATGGTTGTGACAATAAAAAAGAAGCTTATTGAACTCATAATCAATAGGAAACCCCTGGTCATAATAGGAGGTCTTGAATTTGGTACCAATGATTGTGAGGTCCTTGTAGAATATGATGAACCTTTTGAACAAGAGAACCTTGTAGACCATGATGCATATCTTGATAAACTTGAACATTATCGTCATGTGAATGCTTTTAGCCATCCTACAACCTCCTATCACCCTTCATCCTCTTATAGGGATATGCCACACAACCTCTCCAAGTTGACCATGCCAAACCCAAAGTCACACTCCTAAGAGGTCCCCATTTTCCTCCCAATGATCATGAGAACTTTGTAGATCATGATGCATATTTTGAACAAGATGAAATACAAAGACTTCAACATATGTGGAAATCCATCCCAACACAAGAGAAAAAATCCTAGCCCAACAACAATTTTGAGCACAACAACAAGCCCTCGTTCAACAACTCCTAGCCACCCACCAATCCCAAACCCAACAAACACAACCACAACATCAACAAATTCCACCTCAATCCTATGGGTCACCTCCATCATCATACCAACCTAGTCCATCCACATATCACATGTCAATTCTAAATCAACCTATCCCACTTATTTCAATATCAACCAATATCCATATCAATCCATACCCAAAGATCATCCAACTACTTATTCCAACATTTTAGCTCATCATCAAATCCATTTACAAGACTATCAAGTTCCTTCGCAACAAGAAAATGCAATTCCAAGTTACCCTTTTCACCAAGATCAAGTGTCCAAGTAAGTCCTTATGCTAACTTTGACAAGGAGAACACCACTCTAGATTATGCATCTTATGGGTATCCTTCATCATCATCCAATCAAATTCCTATCTAAGAGCCTACTAGTCCTATCCCAACACCACCATGTAATCCCAATCCTAATTGATTGGTCCATCCACCTTCTAATCCATCAATCCCTTCATTACCCTCACCACCATCTAATCCTCCAACTTCACATCCTAAATTTAAATCACCTCTCTTAAATGACCTCTATAGATGTACTATGAACTATATCACAAAGACAAACCTATACGCCATCCCTCTCTATTAAGTTTGATCACTCCCAATCCTAATCCATTTCCTCCTATTATCCATCCACCTAATCCTAGACATTCACCCTTCATTGATATATATTGATAGTAAAATAGAGTTTTAAATTGTTCTTAAGGTTTGGGACAATCATCTAGTGTTAAGATCTAGTGCAAATTAAGATTATTTGGACTTTAAATTAAATGGGCTTAGTCTGAAGCTAAATAACACACATAAGATGATTCGGCCCCACCCCCACCCCCAGCGCCAAATGCCCCACCTCTAGATGCCCCACCTCCACCCCCACCTGGAATTGACTAGGCTTGCTTGTGAGCCATAATTAATGAAAATGTGGATTCCATACAAGAAAAATTGAATTCCATTCACAATGAACAATTCATGCCACCTCACGTGGTACGTTTTGCATCTTTGATACAAAACATTGTAGATTCTGTGAGGTCTATTGACTCAGACTTTGATGGATTCTGGAAATGGAGA